>CM019066.1:171163263-173783263 GCA_009667805.1 Leptobrachium leishanense
CACAATAATAATTGTATGCTCACATAGGCCCTTCGGGAGAGGTACATACAAATACTGGAATATTACGTTTAAATCCAAGGAGTGTGATAAAGATTTTATTAAGCCCTTGATGACAAATTACATAACATCTACATCATTAATGATTGGCTTTACAGAGCACTGGTCCTTAAGGGGTTAAACAGCATATCAGAGGAACATGTAGTAGAAATTAACACTTCTTAGAATTCAGAAGCACAGTGTTCATACATGTGCAGGAGCCACACCCAGTCTGCAGGCAATGTATTAAATTCATGAGACCAGACTAATTAGAAGCACATGTTATTTCCAAACACTAATTAACACCTGTTGTTTACGCTGTTTGAGAGACCTGCTGTAAGCACATGTCATTTAGAGGTGAGAATCTTTTCACCTATACATTAGGCAGACTGTAAAGCATGCTTTCCTTGTAAGCTAGAAAATCCACATCACCCATTGCAGCATTTTAAAGATGAAACACACAGGCGGCGCAAAAAATCCTATGCAAGCCTCATGCACTCTAAGCACATGTAAATTTGAGGTGTGAAAGTTTCAGAAAAATGTACACGTGTGCAAATATTTTAAATAAAGCCAGAATAATTTTATGACCGTCACATTTTGTCTGATTAACAGATAATACATTACGCTGCAGCATGTGTTGACATATGTTGGTAGATGTATGTAATGTGTGTTATGTGTATGTAACATGTTTATGCTATTATACATACCGCTTCTTGACGACGTACACAGTCCGTCCATTGCTAATCATCGCCCACATGCGTGCCTTCTTGCCCTGGGTAGCTTTTTAATTCAATATCTAATAAACCGTTGCTTATAATATTCTGCAGTAAAGAGTCTCTTTATTTCTAGATTTTTTAGTATTTTTTTAAGCATTTTTTATACTTTTTTCGAAAAAAAAATTCGAACTCGAACACGTCAAAAAGTTCGAAGTTCGTGAACTTTAGAACTGCCAATGTTCGAGTCGAACTCCGAACTGATCGAACCGAACAGCTCATCCCTATTCCTGAGGACAGGTTTGGGAAACACTGCTCTAGGTGGAAAAAGGCTATCAATGATCTTAGTTTCTGTGAGTAGCTAAGCCCTGCACTCAAGGTCTGCATCCCCCCGCCAGGAGGGGTGAGGACACTCAGGGCACTGTTACTACCAAGCAGCTTCCTAAAATACAAAGTTATGGTGCATAGGAGGCATAGATGTAGTTACATAATATACATATAATAAAAGTATAAATCACAACCTATACTAACTATGCAACTGACACTATAAATTAAGAACCCACAAATCACCTGCCTCCATTTGCCTAATGTCCCAGTTGTGGTCTGGAGTCTGGATTTACCAGCCAGGTCCATGTGCCAACTCCTCCCCCTACCATGCATAGCTATGTGAGTCACAATAAACCTCCTATAGGTATATGATATGGTAATTTATTTCATTTATATGGGGTTTTGCGCCTCAAGGTGCATCAAAGTATTTTGGTTTTACAGGGTTTATAAAAGCATTAATTTTCTACTAGAAACCCATAGCTCCAAGGGTAATATGTATAAAAATAAAAATCTCTGAATTCCCCAAGTTATGCAGGCTGTTTACTAGAAGGTGAAAAGCAGCTTCTTGGAAAATGTTAAATTTGGTAGTTTCTGCTAAACAAAATACACAGTCAGTACAAAAAAAATTAAATTAAATAAGGAGTACCTTGCAATCCAATAAATGCTCCCCTCTGTTTAGGCAATTTGTCTGTGGAGTGCTGCCATGCACTGTGCCAGTGAATCCCTTTAGGCTGGGGTCAAACGAGCGCACTGACTGCGCACAGTAAAGAACATACTTTTTAACTGAGATTGTGGTTACATTCAGGGTTATTCAAAGAGATTCGAAAAGTCACTTTTCGTCCTCTTCAATTCGGTTCCTTTTGCCGATACCATTTCGGTGACCCTGCGGTGTATTCAAGCACCACAGGGTCCCCGAATTGCAGGGAAAAGCTGCCGCAAACCCGACGAAAACGAACCGCAAAACCCAGTGAATGCACGCCGAAAAGCCACAAAAACATCTGGATTAACCTGCCGAAAATCACGGGAAAAGCCCGAGCAGGAGCCGATCACACACAGCCGAAGCGGCCGAGACCGCAGATGAGGCAGTGAATAGATTAGCAAAATAGTTTGTGTGAATGTGTGAAAATGAAACGCTGTTTGCAAAGAAACTACTGAGCGAAAATGTCTGAAATTTACACAGGAGGTCCAGGGAATGATAATAAAGAGGGCTGTTACAGAAAAAATAAGTAAACCAAAAAAAATTGACTTTTAAAAAAAAAAAAATGAAAAATGCTTATAGTATCCTAAAAAATCTATAAATAAAGAGACTCTTTACTGCAGAATTTTATAATGAACGGTTTATTAGATATTGAATTAAAACGGGAATATTTTTAACATTGAAGCCTATGGGATTCTTCTGAATAAATTTGCCGAATTAAACCACCGAATGGCAGGGCATTTCGAGAACCTTTCACTGCTGGTTTGTGTTCTCTGAATAGCCGAAGCAGTGCTTTTCATGGGGATTTCACTGCCCTCGAACAGGCACCGTATGTTCAGGCAATTCGCTAGGATTTGGCGAATTGCCTGCTCTCTGGATAGCCGAATGGTCAGGAAAGGTAACCGAACGCTGATTTTCAGCGTTCGGTTACCCTTCTCAAGCAATTCGGAGCTCTTTCAAAATTAACTGATACAATCAGGGTTATTTACTGATGTTCAGAAAAAGAAAAAAAAACTGTGTGCAGTTGTTTCTCTACATCGTCTAGCTTTTTCACGTCGATGCCATTTTGGCGTCCGTTTCAACATGCGTTGCGCGCGCATAGAAAAGTGTGCACGTGCTTCGTGTATTGTTCTCTATTGACTCCTTTGAAAGGCTACAATGGACAGCAAACAGTGCGGTCAGACGGACGTAAAAAGTATGCTCGTCTGACGCGGGCCTTACTGGAAGTGATGGTCATTTTTACCATTCACTTTAACATGGGGATCTGTAGCCCAGGTGGGATTCCAGGCGCAGAAAGGCTCCCCTCACCATCAGTATCCCATAGGAGTACTGATTCTGACCCAAACCCACCCAGTCAATAGCCTGAGTTCCTTCTATGGTGAAACAAGCAGACAGACAGACTTTAATGAAACACATGAGCTGAATGTAGCCGGCTGGGTGGAGTAGAGATAACATCACTGCTCTGCGTGGAGAGAGCCTGTGGAGTCATGGGTTCGATCCCAGCAAGCAACCTCTCCAGTAAGTGTCCTTGGGCAAGACACCCAACGATACATACTCGCCACCCAGGACAAACTTGAAAACGAGAGAAATCTCAATGTATCCTTCCTGGTAAAATCCTTTCTAAAAAAATATATATACAGTGCAGTGAGAGACCAAGGAAACCAATGGAAGATGATACCCTGCTCCCTCTCCACCCAAAGTGAGCCATACCCCATTCTTATTTCCAGACATATGACAATAGGGCAGATTGCAATCACAACCTGAGCATCAGACTGTCTATGTCAGATAACTGATAGGCGATTACACAAGCAGACAATAGTCTAATATAGTGGTAAAGTCTGCCATTGAAACCTTTCACAGATCTACTACATATTCTCTATAAGGAGGGGGTTGGAGAGGACTGCGGTTACACACAGTAAAGATATTATAAATATTAATAGTAACGTAAACACAGACAATAACAGTATTCATACATAACACAGACATCCTGTACCCTTATAAGCACAGATTGACTTGGACATAGAGGTCGGGGGGGGAATTATGTGCCAAAAGGCCCCAGAACCCAGTCTCACATCTCCCGAACCTAATGCCACATCCAGGTACCACCAGTTCAAAACGACTCTTTCCCTGAATGGGTTGATCTCCAGTTTAGTTGGTACTTCGGTTTTGCAAGTCTCACAGCCAAAGTAATTTCAAGACTGAAGCATCACTGGGAATAAGTCACTTACCCAGCCAACCCCCGACATCGCTCGCCTTTTTGTATTTGGGGCTTTTCATGTAGAAGGATTTTGTAGGTTTCTGTGTTTAGAATCATTAAAACTAGTGGCAAATGTAGTGCATTATGCATATTTTGCTCTGGCAGTACAAGACTGTGCTGAGCTCTTTGCAACAGTTACCACCAAACGGGCCAGAACACAGCTGAGCCATTAAACAAATAGATGCAGTTGATTTGTATATTGCTTTTACAAAATCACTTAATTATTGAATTTTAATGGTTTCCCTGCCCTTTGATGGTCATCAGTGCACACAGGCAGTCAGCGGCACACTCTGTAAACGCCAAGGTGGCGCCTGTGCCGCCCCCTCACGTGACGTGTCACATGAGGGGCGGCGCCAGTGCAACGTGCCTGCTCCAGTTTTAGACTGGGATGCAGGCATGCTGCAGGCGCCACCGTGGTATTTACAGAGTGCGCCGCTGGCTCCCTGTTAAGTGTACTGAGGACCATCACAGGGAAACCGGCGGGGGCCCACTATGATGCCCCAAACTGGGCCCCTACCGACCCACGGGCCATCAGAGCCGGAGAGCAATGGGGGGGACAATATATATCCATGTTTGAGGTGCTGGGGCAAATATATCCATGTTTGAGCTACTGAGGACAAATATATCCATGTTTGAGCTACTGGGGCAAATATATTCATGTTTGTGCTACTGGGGGCAAACATATTCATGTCTGAGCTACTGGGGGCAAATATATCCATGTTTGAGCTACTGGGGCAAATATATTCATGTTTGAGCTACTGGGGCAAAAATATTCATGTTTGAGCTACTGAGGCAAATATATTCATATTTGAGCTACTGGGGCAAATATATTCATGTTTGAGTACTGGGGCAAATATATTCATGTTTGAGTGACTGGGGGCAAATATATTAATGTTTGAGCGACTGGGGCAAATATATTCATGTTTGAGCTACTGGGGCAAATATATTCATGTTTGTGCTACTGGGGCAAATATATTCATGTTTGAGCTACTGGGGCAAAAATATTCATGTTTGAGCTACTGAGGCAAATATATTCATGTTTGAGCTACTGGGGCAAATATATTCATGTTTGAGTACTGGGGCAAATATATTCATGTTAGAGCGACTGGGGGCAAATATATTAATGTTTGAGCGACTGGGGGCAAATATATTCATGTTTGAGCTACTGGGGCAAATATATTCACGTTGGAGCTACTGGGGCAATATATATTCATGTCTGAGCTACTGGGGAAAATATATCCATGTTTGAGCTACTGGGGGCAAATATAGTCATGTTTGAGCTACTGGGGGCAAATATATTCATGTTTGAGCTACTGGGGCAAATATATTCATGTTTGAGCTACGGGGCAAATATATTCATGTTTGAGCTACTGGGGGCAAATATATTCATAAAATTACCTCATAAAAAAACCACTTCTTGCATTAACATTATTAAAAAGTCAGCACAAACAGTCTAAATGGAAATAATCAAGTGTGACATGTCCTATGTGGTGATGACATTTTCAAAAACAATGACATTTGAACAAACCATTTATGAAAGTTGTGCGGTTGCTTTTTGGGAAAATGTTGATTCAGATTTAGTAGTAATAGACAAAAAAAAGATGTAACCGAGTAAATTGAACCTATTAAAATTGTTTAATAATTTGTTGGAAATGGATTAATGCCCAGCACATTATAGTAGCCAAGACTAATCCTGTCTTGTGGCATGAAAAATGTGATGATGCTTCAACCATGTGGAAGCCTTTTGCCATTCTCAGCACACCCTGGAACCAGCATTAACCACTTGGATGCTGAGGACGCGCTCAGCGCGTCCTCAGCATTCCCGCTGGTATGCGGAGGACGCGCTGAGAGCGTCCTCCCATTGGGGTCAGCGTTCGGCCGGGTTCCGGCCGATCGCTGGCCCCCCCGGTGCGGGCTGACATCCTGGATGTCAGCCGCGCATCCGGGACCACAGCCGCCCGAATTAGGTGTCATCGCGGCAGCGCGATGACACCTAATTCAGGCGCCCCCCCCGCATGTGCGGAGGAGGCGCCTGAAAGGGAGGGGGTGAGGTCCTTCGGACCTCTCTCCCTCCCAATCGGCGGCTCTGCGGGGGTTAACCCAGGCATCATTTGGAAGGGCACAGCCTGCCCTTCCAAATGATGCCTGGCATTAACCCCTGGGGAGCTGGATCGCGAATCGGCGCTGAAAAGCGCCGATTCGCGATCCTTTCCCGGAGCTGGCCGACATCTTGGATGTCGGCCAAGCCTCCGGGAACTCCCCCTGAGGACTGGCGTCATCGTGCGTAGCACGATGACGCCAGTCCTGGACTTAACCCTTAACTGCCACCAACGGTGGAGATAGGGAGTTCCAATGAACTCCCTATCTCCCGATCCATGGCAGTTAGGGGTTAAATTTTGGTATGGTTGGATCGGCCAGAGCATGGCCGTTCCAACGATACCAAACATGAAAGTGAAAAATTTTGTAAAAAAAAAAAATGAAAAATAAAAATAAAAAAAATGTAAAAAAAATTATAAAAAAAAAAATAAACACTTTATTTATTTTTTTTTTGGTTTGTTAATGCAGCAATATTGTTCCCATTTCAATTATAATGTGAACAATGATGCTGCACTAACGATTTTTGTATGCGGTGCGTTTGTTAAAAATCGCGTAATTTTCCCCCAAAAAATATGTAACGAGACCCCATCTCTAATTTTTTTAACAAGCGCACCCCATACAAAATATAACCGCAATTGCTCGCATGTTAAAATGTGAAAAAAAAACACTTTACACGTTGTAAATTATTGAAAATACATATTTTATTGCATTTTTTGTTATAATATACAGACATGACATAACGTATACATATAATAATGACATATTATGAATCTGCCGAGTCTGATGGAAAGAACGATATATAATATGTCTGGGTCATATACTAAAATAAGCCTTCAAAACACGTTTAAACATGATGAGCAAAACCGGTAAAAATGACCTCAGCACAGGGGCGGGAAAAGCCTCAGCAGCGAAAGGGTTAAGCATACTCACAGACAGGACTACATGTCTTCACTCTGCCCCCTGAAACCAGCATCAAGCTATCCAGGATTCAACATGCTGTTCACCGCTATACTCCAGACTGCTCTATTCAATGTGTGCCTTTATTAATTTCTGGCTGGTCAGTTGTCTTTTAAATTTATCTCTATTACTCCCTCCCCCTTTTCCTACATCATACATACTGTAACAACCTGGGCACTTCTACAAAATATCACTCTTTTCCCAAACAGCATACTCACAGAGAGGACTGTATTTCTTCACTCTGCTGTCCCATATACCCCCCCCCCAGGCCCAGGTCCCTAATTTCGGGCCTCCATTCTAGCTGTTTTCACATCTCTCTAATTACTCTAAGCCAAAGCTTCTGGTCCTTCCCATGCAAGCCCTGCTATATTTTTTCTGGCCACCAGCTTCACCTTCCCTCTGCTCCCATTTGCTCAAACATGAATATATATTTGCCCCAGTAGCTCAAACAGAAATATATTTACCCCAGTAGCTCAAACAAGGATATATATTGCCCCCAGCAGCTCAAACATGAATATATTTGCCCCAGTAGCTCAAACATGAATATATTTGCCTCAGTAGCTCAAACATGAATATATTTGCCCCCAGTAGCTCAAACATGAATATATTTGCCACAGTAGCTCAAACATGAATATATTTGCCCCCAGTAGCTCAAACATGAATATATTTGCCCCGGTAGCTCAAACATGCATATATTTGCCCCAGTAGCTCAAACATGAATATATTTGCCCCCAGTCACTCAAACATGGATATATTTGCCCCCAGTAGCTCACACATGGATATATTTGACCTCAGTAGTTCAAACATGAATATATTTTCCCCCAGCACCGCAAACATGGATATATATTGTCACCCCCCCCCATTGCTCACTGGCTCTGAGGGCCCGCGGGTCAGTAGGGGCCCGGTTTGGGGCATCATAGTGGGCCCCCGCCGGTTTCCCTGTGATGGTCATCAGTGCACTTAACAGGGAGCCAGCGGCGCACTCTGTAAATGCCGCGGTGGCGCCTGCAGCGTGCCTGCATCCCAGTCTAAACCTGGAGCAGGCACGTTGCACTGGCGCCGCCCCTCACGTGACACGTCAAAAGCCAAAGCTTCTGGTCTTTCCCATGCAAACCCTGCAATATCTTTTCTGGCCACCAGCTTCACCTTCCCTCTGCTCCTATTTGTTTCAGTTACCCCGTCCTTTAGATTATAAGAGCATGGGAGGTCTGGCTGAGAACTTGGTTAAAGTGCTGTACTAACTGGACAGCTATCCTACGGACAGAGTCGTCGCTTCCTCATTTATCATATACGTCTCATGTTTGTGCTCCCCCATTGTAAATCGCTACAGAATATGCTAGCGCTGTATAAATGCTTGTAATTACCCTACTGTACAAATTCAATGTTCTTGAACCCAGGACATACTTAAAAACCTGAGAAATCTCAATGTATCCTTCCTGGTAAAAGACTTTATAAATTAAATTAATTAATGTCCATCCTCTGGCCAAGCTATTGTGTCCGCAGCTCCTGCTTGAATATTCATTGATAGCAGCAGCAGTGCTGTGCATCGCCAAGTGTATCGGCCCATGGAGTCTATACAGTGGCGTAGCGTGGGTTGTCAGCGCCTGGGGCCAGCCAATAATTGTGCGCCCCCTCAACCTGTGGACACGTTTGCATGCCCCGATTCCCTTCCACCATTAGGGCATTGAACCCCTTAACTGTGATACGCTCATACACTCTGTAGATTGCATTGTATCACAGAGCTCCACAGCAATAAAACGCACAGTAATGTGCAGCTCACACATGGATATATATTGCCCCAGCAGCTCACACATGGATATATATTGCCCCCAGTAGCTCAAACATGAATATGTATTGCCCCAGTAGCTAAAACATGAATATATTTACATATAGCTATGTAGCACATCCCAGTGAGTGTAGGTGGTACCCAAGTGTAGCATACACTCCCACAACACACCTGGTATCCTCCTGTCAGTATAAATGGAGACAAGTGAACTGTTCCCTTGCGGACCTCAATCGTCATCCTTGCTAGCCATAGTAAAAGATATATTGCATTCTGTCTAGTCGTTGTTACATTGGCTATTGCAAGTTTTTGTTCCATTGTTAAATTGAGTGGCCTAACCACTAACATCCCAGATCCTGTTCCTGACATGACTGTGTGTGCAGTAAAATTAAACCGACTGGACTGGCATGGGTTCTCGTTTGTACTTAGATTATCCGTCCCTAATTGGAAACACCAATCAGGTGGATATATTGGCCCAGTTATTGGGTAGCTTGCAAAGTTTCGTCTGGTTTTATCTGCGGATCATTCACAGTCTGAATTGTAATATTCCCAACGGAAAATGTACTTAAATTCATAGGAATTGCAGCAAACGGGATGTAGATTGTCTCTGGGTGTAATCTGCTGCACACCCAACATGACTTTTGTCCTGATTTCTTTGCATAAGTATCTTTAAACTTTATCAGCAGATGACCTCTTGGTGTGGACATGGGTCCTAGGTCATGCTTATGTCTCCACATTGTACGTCTTCTCATCACAGGGTGGGTGCCATTCCATATATGAGAGATATCCACTCCCTCCGTCGCCTCTGGGCACTAGGGATGAGCTGTTCGGTTCGATCAGTTCGGAGTTCGATTCGAACTTTGGCCATTCGCAAGTTCGCGAACTTCGAACTTTTTGGCGTGTTCGGTTTGAATTCGCAATTTTTTTTTTAAAAAATCTAGAAAAAAAGAGACTCTTTACTGTAGAATATTATAAGCAACGGTTTATTAGATATTAAATTAAAAACTAATGTGTACGTGCAAAGATTCTCACCTCTAAATGACCTGTGTTCTCAAACGGTAAACAACAGGTGTTTTTAGTCTGGTCTAATGAATTTGATACATTGTATGTATGTAGACTATACTGAGGGTGTGGTGTCTGCTTCTGAGAAGTGTTAATTTCTCTACTAAATCTTCCTCTAATATGCTGCATTTCACTGCTGTGTGCTCAGCTCATTTTTACCACTTTCGCTCATCATGTTTAAACGCGATTTGAAGCCACATTTTATTAAATGACGCAGACATATTAGATATCGTTCTTTCCGGCAGACTCCGCAGATTCATAATATATCATTTTTATATGTATACGTCATGTCCTGGCTGTATATTATGACAAAAAATGCAATAAAAATTTAATTTTTAATCATCTGCAGTGTGTAAAGTGTTTTTTTTTTCACATTTTAGCACATGAGCGTTTGCGGTTATGTTTTCTATGGGGTGCACTTGTACAAAAATTAGAAATAGGGACTTGTTACAATTTGTGGGGGGAATTACATGATTTATAGCAAACGCACCCCATAGAAAAAAATCATTAGTGCAGCATCATTGTTCACATTATAATTGAAATGTGAAAAATATTGCTGCATTAATAAAAATAACACACAAAAAAAATACATGTGTTTTTTTTTTTACTTTATACCTGGTCATGTTGGGTATCATGCTCAGGCCTTTCGATTGACACCCTCCATGACCCCCTAGCTGCCTGTTCTGGAGATATCGGGGTTCAAATGAACCCCCTATCTCCACCAGGGGATTCCGGGCAGCTAGGGGTTCCCCGGCTATCTAACATCATCACGCTATGCGTGAGGATGTCAGGCAGTGAGGGGGGGACCCGGGGGTGGAGCCGCCATCCAAGATGGAGGCCCCCACCGGAGCTAGGCCGCACTTCGGTGCAGCAAGGCATCTCTATACACAGCCCCATCAGCATCTCTATACACAACCTCACAGCATCTCTATACACAAACAGCATCTCTATACACAACCCCATCAGCATCTCTATTCACAAACAGCATCTCTATATACAACCCCATCAGCATCTCTATACACAACCCCATCAGCATCTCTATACACAACCCCATCAGCATCTCTATACACAAGCAGCATCTCTATACACAACCCCATCAGCATCTCTATACACAAACAGCATCTCTATACACAACCCCATCAGAATCTCTATACACAAACAGCATCTCTATACACAACCCCATCAGCATCTCTATACACAAACAGCATCTCTATACACAACCCCATCAGCATCTCTATACACAACCCCATCAGCATCTCTATATACAAACAGCATCCCTATACACAACCCCATCAGCATCTCTATATACAAACAGCATCCCTATACACAACCCCATCAGCATCTCTATACACAAACAGCATCTCTATACACAACCCCATCAGCATCTCTATACACGGCATCTCACGGCGTCTGAGGATGCTCAAGTCAGAACGCCGCGGGACCCTGGACAGAGAGGTGAGTATCTCCGCCGGGGTTCCTGCAAAGCTGATGACGTGTGGGACACGTCCTCCTCAGCATACAGCGGGAGTAACTGAGGACGTGTCCCACACGTCGTCAGCAGTGAAGGGGTTAAAAGCTTGTTTCTATACATCCTACAAATCCGCCACTTCATGGGCAGGTTATGGGGACCTCCTAGGCACGATATTTGAAGGAATTTTTTGTTTTTATTTTTAACCCTTATTTCATGGAAAACTCACTGTTCCTTTAAAAACTTTTTTTTTAACTTTTTGTCCTTGTATCCTGTCCCCCAGGGCACTACCCGGACCCCAATACACCTTTTATGGCAAATATCTAGCATATATGCCCTCTTGGAGGGCACTCTAAAAATCGAATTTTGAGTCCCATTGACTTGCATTGAGTTTGAGTTTGAGTTCGAATTCGAACGTTTGAAAAGTTCGAGTTCAAATGCGAACCGAACTCAGGGGTGTTCGGCTCATCCCTACTGGGCACTTCCCACCACCCAAAAGAGCAGAAATGAAGGTGGCAATATAGAGTATCAGGATAAAAATTGCTCCCAGGGTCAAGATAGCTTGAACAACTCTCTTGATAATCACGTACACCTCATCCCTCCCCCTACCACCACAAAAGTAAGAGGTATCTCCTCAAAAATCTCCCCTGGGGTCTCCCTTTGTGTCTCCCCATTCTCCATCGTTGGCAGGTGGTCAGGCATTATTGTGGCCGTCAAGACACCCACTTGTTGATTGTTTTAAACACGTGGAACTGTGGCTTTTGTCAGCTTCAGCTTTAGTGGGTTGGTCTCGCTGAGGACGACTTTCCACTCTGGATCAGGACTGGCTACAGCTACTTTTAGTCTTGAGTGGTGTATCCACGGGACCACCTCGGCAACCTTCACTGCTGTGGGGGTGGGTAGCAGGACAAGGTAAGGACCCCTCCACTTTGGGCCTAATGGATCACTCTTCCACTCCTTCACCCACACTGAATCACCTGGGCAATACTTATGCAACGGGGGATACAAGAAATGAGGTAGATTATCTCCCACCCAAGTATTCAGTTTCTGCATTGACTGACCCAACAACATTTGTTCATTCAGTTTAGTTTCACCCAATGCCCAAAGGTCCCCCCTCAATCCGTTAATCAAGGGAGTAGGCTACCCGAACAGGAGTTCGTATGTACTTAGTTTCAATTGGGGGGGTTGGCCTGCATCTAATATGCAATAGGACTATCGGCAGCACTTCCAACCATCCCAGTGACGTTTCTTGGCACAGTTTTGACATCAAAGTTTTTAGTGATCTGTTAATGCGTTCATCTTTCCCGAGCTTGGGGCCTGTAGGCTGTATGTAGCTTCCAGGTTATGCCTAGCAGGCGGTCAAGCTGTTGCAAACAGTTCTGAACAAAAGCTCGGCCGTTGTCTGACCCAATTTCTAGTGGTAGTCCATAGCGCGGAATAATTTCTCTCATTAGGCTTCTCACCACTTCTGCAGTCTTTTCAGTTCTGGTTGGGAAGGCCTCAACCCATCCTGTTAGGGTGCACACCATTACGAGTAAATACTCGTATCCTTTGCAGGGTGGTAGCACTGTAAAGTCTATTTGTAGCGATGCCATTGGGGATAATCCGACAGGCTGCTTCCCTGGGGCTGTGATGGACCCATCTTTGGGTTGTTCTTGGCACAGGTCACACACTGCTGGACTACTGTTTTGCAGACAACTGACAGTCCAGGAACGTAGAAATGCGATTCTAACTGTTGTTCCATCATTTCTCTTCCTCCATGACTGCTGGCATGGAGTGCTCTGACAATTTCAGGAGCTAATGTTGCAGGGAGGACCATTTGGTTGCTTGCCAACTGGAACCATCCGTCTTCTCCATATCTTCCTGGTTCTTCTGACAGCCATTTCTTCTCCTTTTCTGAATACACAGGTGTCCATTTGCTCAAGGGAGCTGACAGTAACGGGGCTATCATTGAAGGTGGGCCCTTATACTTTTCAAGTTCTTCCTGAGTTCCCCAGATGAATTCTTCTTTTGGCTGGTAATGTAGCCAGGCGAAGTACAGTAAATCTCATCTTTCCTGCACATCTTTCACAGCTGGCACAAAGAAATTCATTGCACTTTTCTTCATATTTGGCAGTCGATGTTCAATAAGGGTCTCCTTGAATAGAAACTTCACCAGTGGGGCCTGGTATTCTTCAGCTCCCAATTCTCCCAGGCTCAACAGGACGCAAGTAATTCTCAAATTATTATGAGTGTTGATTGTCAGATTGTCGAAACGTTCGGCAAAATTTTCTGCCTGCTCAACTTCAACCTGTCCATTCTCCTCTCCATCCTCCCCCACCAATTTTATGCCGAAGAAGTTCAGCATCATCTTGTAGGCCCTACGGAGCCTTTTCTGAATTTCTGAGGTGTTACTTATAAGCTTCTTTTCTTGAGGAGTCAGTGGCTTTGAGTAGAAATTTCTGCCTTGTTCGTTAGTGGGGAAAAGCCACTGTTTATAGTCGTGGTTGTCTTCTAGCAAGACAGAATTTGCATCCCATTTGCGTAGAATTATTTCGATGAATTCACCATTGGGGTCATATTTTCTCCAGTTCATATAGAATTCATAATTTGGCATAGAGCTGCAGTCACCCTCGTCTTGCTTGCAGATAAGGATTTTGGAGACTAGATGTTCAGGCAAATCTTCATTCATTGTAGGTCTTGCTGCTGCTTTTGCAGCTTGGTCTGTTAATCTATTTCCTTTGGGTATTTTGTCATGACCTTTCTGATGGCCTCTGCAGTGCATAACACTGACGGCACTAGGTTTCCATACCGCTTCCAGGAGTGCCATGATTTCTTTGGAATATTTGACTTGTCTTCCTGATGAAGATAGGAACCCTCTTTCTTTGTAGAGGGCACCATGGGCATGGACAGTCATAAAAGCATACTTGGAGTCGGTGTAGATATTCACTCTTTTGCCTTCGGATATTTCTAGAGCTCTTGTCAAAGCCAGTGTCTCTACTAGTTGTGCTGACGTATGGCCTGTTAAGGACTCTGATTCTAGAATCCCGTTCATGGTGACAACTGCATAGCTGGACACTTTCTTTCCTTCATACATGTAACTGCTTCCATCAGTGAAGAGTTGTAGGTCGTATTTGTCTAGAGGTACATCCTTCAGATCTGGTCTGCTACTGAATACTTCTTCCATGACTTGAAGGCATTCATGATCTGGATCTTCTTCAGAGTCAGGCAGTAAGGTAGCAGGATTCAAGGTAGTAATGAGGTCCAAATGAACCCGTGGATTATCACACATCATTGCTTGATATTTCGTCATCTGGCTATTGCTGAACCAGTAGCTGCCTTTGACATGTAGCAGAGCTTTGACTGCATGTGGTACTTTGACATGAAGGACTTGTCCCAGGGTCAACTTGTCAGCTTCTGAGATTAACATTGCTGTGGCAGCCACGGCTCTTAGACAAGGGGGTAGGCCACAGGCCACGGGGTCAAGCTGCTTGGAGAGGTAGGCCACAGGCCTTGGCCATGACCCCAGATTCTGGATCAGGACACCTGTTGCAGTTTGGTTGTGTTCATGCACGTAGAACTGGAAGGGCTTACTATGATCTGGCAAGTCCAATGCTGGGGCTTCCATCAGGAGGGTCTTCAGCTTCAGAAAGACTGCCGTTTGTTCTTCCTCCCATAGAAATGGATCATGCTCTCCTCCCTTGGTAGCTTGATGCAGGGGTTTGGCAATTTCAGCGAAGTTGGGTATCCACAGTCGGCAGAACCCTGCAGCACCCAGGAATTCACGGATCTGCCTGCGGGTCTTAGGCTGGGGGATGCGGCATTCTGCTTCTTTTCGTTCTGGCCCCAGAGCAAGCTTGGTACCTGTCAATTGGAAGCCGAGGTATTTCACATTTTGTTTACAAACTTGTGCTTTCTTTCTGGAGACTTTGTAGCCTGCTTGGCACAGTATATGTAGAAGCGCTTTAGTTGTGGATAAACAGTCTTTTTCTGTAGGAGAAGCAAGCAACAGATCATCAACATATTGCAGCAATACAACTTTGTCTGGCTGAGCGTTGAAAGACAGGAGGTCCTGGCTGAGCGCGCAACCAAAAATCGTGGGCGAGTTCTTGAAGCCTTGGGGGAGGCGCGTCCACGTCATCTGTTGATGTGCTCCCGACTTGGAGTCTTCCCACTGGAATGCAAAAAGAGGTTGGCTTGCGGGAGCAAGGCGGATACAAAAGAAAGCGTCTTTTAAATCAAGCACGTATAGTATTTAGTATCCCCGGGAATTAATGCCAATAAATTATATGGATCGGGGACAACGGGGTGTAGGGTCACAGTAGCTTCGTTAATAGCCCTTAGATCTTGAACTGGGCGGTATTCCTGAGTCCCTTCTTTCTGTACTGGCAATAACGGTGTGTTCCATGGTGACACACAAAATTTCAGTATCCCGTCATCTTTTAGTCTCTGTAAATGTGTCTGGAGATATTTTGCTTAGCTTTCTGTGGAATGTGATACTGTCTTAGAGCCACAGGTATTGCGCCAGGTTTCAAATCAACATATACTGGGGGAATATTCACTGCTAAGCCAGGTGGGTTGTCCTCCGCCCACACTCCGGGACTGCCCAGGAGTAGTGCGTATGGGTCTGATGCAACCGGCGTGGTTGGTGCTGTGCGCCATTCTTCCTCTCTTGGCATAATTACTGCAATTTTTACTGGTTACGTCTCTTGGCTGGCCGGGCTGTGCTGCCGAACAGAGCTGCCGCCTTCTGGCAGGTTTAATCTAGCGTGACCCCCGGGAAGGAACGTAATTTTGGCTTGCAATTTGCAGAGGATGTCCCGCCCCAGGAGTTGAATCGGACATTCGGGCATATATAGAAATTGGTGTTCAACATTGTGCCCTCCCAGACTGCATTTACGTGAAGCGAGAAAAGGATACTTAGCAGATACAACAGAATATTCAGCCCCAGTGTCAACCATAAAAATCTCATCTTTGTCTCCCACTCTTACAATGACCGTGGGCTCGTGATTACCGAGTGGGATGGGCCCAGGTCTGTGTCAATATGCACCTTGCCCTTCAAAAGAAGTTCCCGCCAAACCCACAAACCCGGTCCCACAGGCATCATTCCTCTCATAACAAGGAAAAAAAGTGTCATCTGCGCTCGTTTCTATGTGTTCCATGTACAACAAAACTGAGGTTTTTGTTTGTTTCAATGGCCATTGCAACGTAAGCTCACTCGCCACTTCAAGGCACCTCTTTACAGAGTGAGTACCTAACAAATGTACCAAAAGGCCGCTCTACTGAGCAGCTCCAAGCCCCTCCTGCTGCTTTTCAGAAAAAAAGAAAAGGCAGAGATATGGTGGGTTTTATTTATACACGCACCAAACACTTCCCATTTGGGATTAAAAACAAAAACATGGAAAGAGGAACAGCTGCAGAACGACGGACTGGTGTTACAAGCATGATATACATAAATACATAAAAAATGGCAAAATGTGTTGTACATGGAACACATAGAAACGAGCGCAGATGACTCTTTTTTTCCTTGGTATGTTTTATACATTAACTGGGCTGTTACTCCTGGCAGTTGCTGCCTCTCCGGTGAATATGGGCGCGACGCCATTTTTTCTGTATTTATGTATATCATGCTTGTAACACCAGTCCGTCGTTCTGCAGCTGTTCCTCTTTCCATGTTTTTGTTTTTAATCCCAAATGGGAAGTGTTTGGTGCGTGTATAAATAAAACCCACCATATCTCTGCCTCTCCTTGGCTGAAAAGCGGCAGGAGGGGCTTGGAGCTGCTCAGTAGAGCGGCCTTTTGGTACATTTGTTAGGTACTCACTCTGTAAAGAGGTGCCGTGAAGTGGCGAGTGAGCTTACGTTGCAATGGCCATTGAAACAAACAAAAACCTCAGTTTTGTTGTACATGCAACACATAGAAACGAGCGCAGATGACACTTTTTTTCCTTGTTATGTTTTATACATTAACTGGGCTGTTACTCCTGGCAGTTGCTGCCGCTCTGGTGAGTATGGGCGCGACGTCATTTTTTCTGTATTTATGTATATCATTCCTCTCATACCTGCCGTTTGTTACTTGACCATTTGATACTGCTGTATCTGTATGGTCACCCTGCCCCCCATTTCTTTCAAGTAATATTTACGCCATTGACCTTCACCTTTACAGAATGCGCACTGATTGTGCCCCAAGTCGCCCTGGGGGTTACCCCTGCCTCTTCCCCCTCTACCTCTTCCTCTGTCTCCATCCTGGCCACCTCTACCTCTTCCTCCTCCAATGTTTACGGCTACAACTCCAGTGTGGCCTCTCTGTCTTCGTATTTCCTCACGCTTTTCTTCTATATCTCTGTTATGATATACTTTATTAGCGATTTCCACTAATTCACTAATTCCTTTACCCAAGAACCCATCCATCTTCTGTATCTTATTACGTATATCTCTCTGTGCTTGGCTCACAAAGGAGGAGTTCACTAGCCGCTGAGTCTCCATTGGTTCTGGATCTATCGAACTATACACTCTAAATCAGTGGTTCTCAAGTAGTGGGTCGCGACCCAAAAGAACGGAACAAGTGCCTCATGCCTCTAATGCTTGGGATCCGCTGCTGCATCTTACCTGCAGCAGCGGGTCCCAGGCGGTGCAGCTACCTCTGCCTCCCTCACCAGCAACCGCGTGCTGGAACTTCCCTGCTTGAAGGAAGTTCTGGCGAGCAGTTGCTAGTGAGGGAAGCAGGGTAGACCCGCCCCCTCAGCTACAGGTCCAGCCGCCACGCACCACCTGGGACCCGCTGAATCAGGTAAGATACTCTGTAATGGCAAGTTGGGGTGGGGTGGGGTGAGAATCTGTAATGGGAAAGTGTGGGATGACTGGCAGCAGCTCTGTACTCCCAACAGGGACTGAAATGTGTCCAGAGCATTCTACTACTGGCTGCCAACACCAGGAGCCACTGTGCACATCTCAGTGAAGCAAAAGGCTGTTGGGTAAGGGGGGGTCCCTATGTATATTTAATTGTGTTTTTCCCTTTCTGTTTGTCTGGCCTTTTGTGAATTTGTCCTCTTACCTATTTATGCATCATTCTTTCTGAATATTTGTTATTCTGTCTGTCCATCTATATCTGTGTGTCCTTGTGTATTTTTCCATCTATCCTTGTATCTATGTCTTCCTCTTCATTTCTTCTCATCTCTCTTTCTCCCTCTATCACGCTCTCCTTTTTACTCTATAAATCTCTCACTCCTCTTCCTTTCCTGCCTTCCTACTGATGTGATAATCCCTGCAGAAAACTAGAACGTGCACTGAGAATTCTCAGCAGAATCTCACACTACTTCCTGATCCCGGCCTCCCTGCATACCAGGGAAGTGTGGTGAGGTCAGTGGCTGGTGAGGCACTGGCTAGTATCAGAACCAGATATACAAAGGTTACATAGGTTCAGTGCTCCCCAGGAACTGGCTGCTCTCCGTGCTCCCCAGGAACTGGCTGCTCTCAGTGCTCCCCAGAATCTGGCTGCTCTCAGTGCTCCCCAGAATCTGGCTGCTCTCCGTGCTCCCCAGGATCTGGCTGCTCTCAGTGCTCCCCAGGATCTAGCTGCTCTCAGTGCTCCCCAGGATCTAGCTGCTCTCAGTGCTCCCCAGGATCTAGCTGCTCTCAGTGCTCCTCAGAATCTGCATCATCCACTCCAGGCAGCCGAGTATCAAGACGAGGACAGTCACATGACTGTCTTGTGTCAATCAATGCATGGGAGTTCAGCCTCCCATGGAGGCGTTTTCTGAATGGCTTGGACCAATGGTGCTTTCCCTTTGTTCCAAGCTATTCTATTGCTCTCAGTGCCTCTCTGAGGCACTGAAGAGCATAGGTTCAGGAAGTTCAGACGTGCGCTGCAGGCTTCTCAATTTCTTGGCCAGCTTGAGGTTACACGGTTAGCATTACGTTCATCTACGCAAATTGCATAGGCTCAAGGAGGGCAGGCTGCCACTGCTGTGAATAAATAATGCGCGCAGTGGTTAGAGACTAGGGATGAGCCGAACACTCCCCGAGTTCGGTTCGAGCCCGAACCCGAACTTACCATTTGTTCGGGACCGAACCCGAACCCGAACCCCATGCAAGTCAATGGGGCTGAAAATTCGGTTTATTAGAGTGCCCTCCAAGAGGGCATATATGCTACATTTTTGCCATAAAAGGTGTATGGGGGTCCGGGTAGTGCCCTGGGGGACAGGAAACAAGGACAAAAAGTAAAAAAAAAAAACATTTTTAAAGGGACAGTGAGTTTTCCATGAAATAAGGGTTAAAAATAAAAACCAAAAATTCCTTCAAATATCGTGCCTAGGAGGTCCCCATAACCTGCCCGTGAAGTGGCAGATTTCTAGGATGTATAGAAACACTTAAAAACAAAAAAAATGACGTTTCATATGACGGTAAATGCTTTTCCTTTAATCTATCCATAAACAACTGCTTGGGGCGGCAGCCTGTATGAAAAGACATTTTAGGACGTGCAGAAAAAGTTTAGTGATTTTTTTGGCTAAATTATTGTGAAACTTATGCAGGCTTTGGATGAAAGTAACAATAGGTGCTTTAAAATTGGGCTTTTAGCGTCGGCAACAGTGCCGTCACACCGTAACCCCTCTGAGGATATGAATCTGATAGAAGCGTCAGTGGCAGTGCACCCAGATATTGTGCCTTTAGTGCCAGGCATGCAAGTACTATCATACAGTAACCCCTCTGTGGTATTGTGGAAGAATGCAGGGGTGGACCATGCGGTCCTATATTAAAAAGAGATGAATCTGGGAATGGGCGTCAGTGCACCCAGATATTCTGCCTTTGGTGCAAGACTGCCAGGTCAGCAAGTATCATCATACAGTAACCTCTCTGTAGTATTGTGGAAGAGTGCACGGGTGAACCTTGCGGTCCTATGTTGAAAAGTTTTTGATCTGGTAATAATGGGCATCAGTGCACCCAGATATTCTGCCTTTAATGCCAGGCCATCAAGTATCATCATACAGTAACCCCTCTGTAGTATTGTGGAAGAGTGCAGGGGTGGACCATGTGGTCCTATATTGAAAAGTTTTTGATCTGGTAATGGGCGTCAGTGCACCCAGATATAGTGCCTTTGGTGCAAGACTGCCAGGCCAGCAAGTATCATCATACAGTAAGGCTGGGGTCAGACGAACGCAGTGTTAACGTCCGTGTTGCCCGCACATAAGTACGTCCGTGATAGCATACAATTGTGTTAAATGGAGCCCCACACACGAAGTACGTCCGCACAGAAGTGCGGGGGCTGACGGACGCTGCAAACGGATGCAGGTTAGGCAAGAAAGTAATACTGCTAGAACGGACGTGCAGAGTGCGCAACGTCCGCATAGCTTTGTGTGTGAGTGATGCAACAAGGTCAGACGGACTGCATTTATACGTCCAGCATTTTTGACGGACAGAATGTTCTTTCATTGTAATTTATTTTCCATGCTGCATCAGTCAAAAAATACGTCAGTGAAAAAAACGACTGTGTGGCCACTACCTTGTCGTCAGTCAGTAAGTACGTCCATACTGCACGGACGCACAGTCCGTAGAAAATGCGCTCATCTGACCCTAGCCTAACCCCTCTGTGGAATTGTGGAAGAGTGCAGGGGTGGACCATGTGGTGCTATATTGAAAAGTTGTTTTTTTTATCTGTTAATGGGCATCAATGCTCCCAGATATTGTGCCTTTAATGCCAGGCCAGCAGGTATCATCATACAGTAACCCCTCTGTGGTATTGTGGAAGAGTGCAGGGTTGGACCCTGCGGTTCAAAAAAATAAAATGATATAAATCTGGCACAGGCATCAGTGCAGCCAAATATTGTGCCTTTCATGGCAGCAAGTGCCTTCACACCGTAACCCTTTTGTGGTATTGTGGAAGAGTTCAGTGCTGGAGGTTTTGTGAATGCAGAAGAGGACATCCCCTATCTATTCCATTACTTCAGCATCAGGGGATTGATAGCTGCTGATCCAGGACTGATTCATTTTTATAAATGTCAGCCGGTCTACAGAGTTGGTGGACAGACGCACTCTTTTGTCTGTGACAAAACCTCCAGCGGCACCGAACGTCCTTTCGGAAAGCACGCTAGATGAAGGGCAACCTAGTAGCTGCAAAGCATATTGGCTAAGTTCTGGCCAGTGATCCAATCTCAACACCCAGTAAGCCGGTGGATCATCTGCTGGAAAGGTATCCAGGTCTGCCCTTGCCCCTAGGTAGTCCTGCACCATATGGTGAAGACGCTGGCAATGGGTGCCTACATTTGACGTCCTTGGGCGTCGTGGACTAAAAAAATTTAAAAAAGCATCAGTCAGGCGGCCCTGGCCTTCACCGCTATTCCTCTGATCACCCGCAGCCTCAGAAACACGTGTGTCAGCACTTGGTAATCTACCAGTGCCTGGAAAGGTGTTACACAAGTGTCGCTTTAGAGCGTCCTCAAGTTTTTTCATCCTGTGCTCCCTCTGTGCGGGCAGGATGAGCTCTGCAACTTTCCCCTTGTATCGTGGATCAAGAAGGGTTGCCAACCAGTAATGAGCCCTCTCCTTGATAGCACGAATCCTGGGGTCCTTTAGCAGGCTTTGCATCATTAGGGAGCCCATGCAGCGTAGGTAGGAGGTGGCATTTGCTGCCGAGTCTTCCTGGTCAATGAGGATGACCGTATCGTGCACTTCCTCCTCCCAGCCACGCATAAGCCCTTCTGTTTCTGGGCACACAAAAACCCCTTTGAGGAATCCCCACCTTCAATGCCCCCACTACTTAAATAGTCCTCCTCCTCCTCATCCTCCTCCTGTCTGATCTGAGTAGGACCCGCTGGAATGCTGTCTGCGGAAAGACTGGGGCCTTGAGAGCTAGGGAAGGCCTCCTCTTCCTCCCGCTGCTCTGCCTCTAGAGCCACATCTATAATTCCCCGCAGAGTGTGCTCCAGCAGGAACACTAAAGGAATTGTGTCACTGATGCATGCACTGTCCCTGCTCACCATCCTCGTTGCCTCCTCAAATGGTGACAGTACAGTGCATGCATCCTTGATCATCAGCCACTGCGGGGGGGGAAAAAAACAAGTTGACCTGAACCTGTCCTTGTGCCATACTCACACAGGTACTCGTTGATGGCCCTCTGCTGCTTGTGCAGATGCTGCAGCATTGCTAATGTCGAGTTCTACCTGGTGGGCATGTCACAGATCAGACGGTTTGTGGGAAGGTGGAACTCTCTTTGAATTTCTGCCAGGCGAACGCTTGCTGGGAATGACCGTCTGAAGTGGCTGCAGACTTTTCTGGCCTGGATGAGAAGCTCTGGCAGCCCTGGGTACTTGGTTAGGAAACGCTGTACCACCAGATTTAGGACATGTGCTAGGCATGGTACATGAGTCAATTTACCCTTGCGTAGGGCGGAGAGAAGGTTGCTGCCATTATTGCAGACGATCATTCCCAGCTCAAGCTGGCGTGGTGTTAACCATCTCTGCACCTGCCCCTGCAGAGCTGACAAAATTTCTGACCCGGTGTGGCTCCTGTCCCCTAAACAAACCAGCTCAAGCACAGTATGGCATCTTTTTGCTTGAGCCATTGCGTAGACCCTGTCAGGCGTCGGTTTAACTGCCACTTCGCCAGAGACAGAGAAGGAGGAGGAGGAAGAGGTGGTGGTGGTGGAGCAGACAGACCTCATACAAGCAGCTTTCTGGAGGCGTGGTGGATGAACAAGCTCCAGCACAGAGCCCCGTCTTGGATCGGTCCCAGCTGCAATCAGAGTTACCCAGTGTGCCGTGAAGGAAATGTAACGACCCTGTCCATGCTTGCTGGACCACATGTCTAAACTGACATGCACCTTGCTGCTGACTGCCTTTCCCAATGACTGGATAACATTGTCTTCCACGTGCTGGTATAGTGCTGGAATGGCCTTGCGTGAAAAGTAATGGCGTTTTTGGAACCTGCCACTGTGGTACAGCACATTCAGCAAATTCACGTAAGGGAACAGAGTCCACCAGCTGGAATGGCAGCAGCTGCAATGCGAGTAATTTTGCTAAACTGGCATTTAGACGCTGTGCTTGGGGATGGTTGGGACTATATTTTTTCTTTCGCTGTAGCAGCTGCGGCAACGTAATCTGACTGTGTAAATCTTCAGCTACTGGGATGATGTCACATTGTGAGGACAGGGCCGCCATCAGGGCATTACAGCCCATGCTGTGGTAAGGGGCCCGGGGACTGGGGGGGCCCGGGCCTGCCGTCAGCGGCTAAATATTTTTACTTTAGGCCGCAGGCCTCGGAGGAGGTTCTGCGGCCTACCTGAGCCCGGCCGCCTAGCAGAGCCTCCAAGATGGCGGCCGCAGCCAACGGCCCCCTCTGATGATGTCAGAGGAGGCGCGCCCAGGGTTTATTCCCCAGCCGGTGCCGCACGTGGTAAGGGATGCCCAGTCAGGAATGCAGGCATGTACTGGCCATCGGAGCACCGGGGAGGTTCCCGGTGGGCCGATGGCTCAGTGGGGCCACCTGGTTTCCTAATCAGCAGCTCTGGATTCGGACTCTTAGAGTCTGAATCCGGAGCCTGTCTGAACGCAATCCGTGGCCCCAGCGCTGCAGCGTTCTCCCCATACACAAAGCATGTGGTTGGGAAGGCACACTGCTTGGCACCCCCGCCGCTCCAGCATGATTTGCAAGATGTAGGTCATGTGATGTGGACACCGGCCACTGCACATGCTTGAAGAGGTCAACAATGGATGTGTCAAGCAGACGGAGGAGCAGGCAGCTCAGTGCAGAGGAGAGGTGGCGAGTATACTGGGGCATGTGGGGGGGGCAGGGATAGGGTAGCCAGTCTGGATTTGCCCTCCCGTGTTGGCATGCATCGAGCTCTGCAGCCTGCTTAACACTGAACGCTCACCTATTCTGTGCTGCCCTCGAACCCTGCAGATTTAACAGGCACCTGTCTGCCTGGGGAGTCCTGCTGCCCCCACAGGAATGCTGCTGATGTGATGGGAGGAGGACTCCTGGCTTCTGCATTCCTGCCTCAGCTCCCAGGAGAATCATCTATGTGCAGACAGGTGGAGCCGCGGGAACTCCGTGTCAGCCTGTGCAGGTCAGTGTGAAGGAGGGAGCACGGGGAGATTTCTTATACAGCCCGAGAAAGAATGCATAGTGTCTGCCCTCAGATTCCCCCCCCTGCTGTCTACAGGGGCAAGGTGAGGGGCACTTATAGTAGGTGTCAGAAAGGGACAGAGCTGGAAATCCTAAACACAGTGACTCCAACGTTTATGTTGCAAACAGGCATGATGAGTGGCTGGCTCTGTGCTGACTTCCCTCCCTGGCTGGCTTTTAAGTCTTAAACCTGTAAAATGTCTTTGCTGCCTCTGATCTGGGGAGACATTCTGTAAGAGTCACTGTACAACTGAGAGGCAGATGGTCTGTGTAACTGGGTTGGAGAAATAAATTAGATTAGGGGATTATTCACTAAACCCTGTTTTTCCATGTTGTAACTTTGAACGACACAGAAACAGACAGGAAAAGCCTGCACTGGCAAAGCTCAACTTATGGCAGATAAATATACCAGCACTCTTCTTACATAAGAAACATAAACTGAGGCTATTCTTTCACACTGCACATTGCTGGGGGTTTTATTGCTGTGGATTCTGATATGCTCACACACACTGCACTTTGCTGGGGTTTTATTGCTGTGGATTCTGATATGCTCACACACACTGCACATTGCTGGGGGTTTATTGCTGTGGATTCTGTGATACGCTCATACACACACACTGCATATTACAGTGTGTCATTGCTAAATACCACCAGGGTGTAGGGGATATATGGTTATGTATGTGAACGTATGGCTGTGTGTATAAATGCATGTATTTGTCTTTAAACAGGCGGCTGTGTGTAAACGTCTGTGTCTGTGTCCTTGTCGCAGTTCGGCATTGCCCCCTTGCCCTGCATCCTAAAGGATGCTATTGCTCCTAGAATCGCCACAATATCTGCCTTTGCCGTGAGTTCTATTGCTGTGGAGCTGATATGCTTAACCAGTGGAATAATCTAATTATACTTTATGCTACATTGTTTGTACGAATACACATTTTATGTGATTTTAACGTATTGGGAGCAACACTCTGTAATACGATCTTGATTCATATTTTTTTAATCACGATTTCATACAGTTTTAAATTATTTGAACCAGAGAGATACTTTATGGTAAATGTGCTGTTGTGCGAGCATTATGTGTGATTTTAAGATATTGGGACTAGTACTCTGTAATGTGATCACGGTTCACACTAAATACTGTATTTCCTATGGGAAGAGAGGTTCGGGGGGGCCCCATTCTGAGGGCCAGTAAGGGGCCCCAAAATTTCTGATGGCTGGCCTGTGTGAGGAAGGACCTGCTGGTACATCCATTACTGTAGCATCATCCCTGTCGGTGGAGGTTGTAGACAATGACATGGCAGAACATACAGTGTGGGTAGAGACAGATGAGGAGGAGGACCTACGCAAAGTTTTGCGCCAACGGGATGTGTGGCACTTGTTCATATGTCGCCTCAAGCACGTGGTACCCAAGTGTCCGGTGTTTATCCCACGCTTCAGCCTCCTCTGACATAGATTACAAATAGCAATGGTGGGGTCTGCTGCACATTTCTTAAAGAACTCCCAGACAGCAGAGTTCCTGCATGTGTTCTTTGAGACAACAGCGCTCTGCACCGGAGCAGCTCTGACATCTGATGCCTTGGACTGGCTAGTGCTACGGTTGGTCACAGAGGATGTTGTGCCTCGTGTTTGCTGTGCCTCCTCCTCCTCCCCCTCCTCCTCACTTGATTCCTCAGTTCGATCTGGCACCCAGGTGGAGTCAGTGACGTCATCATCAATGTCATCTTCACCCCCTATCTCCTCGTCACTGGAGCCAACTTGGCAGTATGCTGCAGCTGCTGGGGCAGAAGCCTGGTTGGCAGAGGACTTGGAGGATGAGGATGGCCTGGCTAGCCAATCCACCAAATCCTCTGTATGTTGCTGCAGGTTAAGAAGACGGCCAGCACCAGTTATAAAGGAAAAGCGTGCCCCTGCAGAGGATGCACCACGTCCACCACGACCAGAGGCACAGCCTCCGGACACAGGGGCTGCTTGCCCTCTTATCTGTGTCTGGGAGCATCTGCCTGTCCTTTTTGTTCTTTCAGACATGGTGAATGATATATAGATTAATATATACAGAACTCTGATTCAACACTGGTATAAAGATTTAAAGAACTCTGGTATAACTCAGTGAGACACACTGATAGCTGGCAGCCAGTGACAAGAGACAGATCACCTCAATTCACAAATGTTTTGTAGAAATTAGTGAGCCCCGAAATACAGCGTGGTACTGGATGTGTGACGAGACACAGATCACCTTAATTCACAAATGTTTTAAAGAAATTAGTGAGCCCTAAAATAATGCGTGGTACTGTTTGTGTGACAAGACACAGATCACCTTAATTCACAAATGTTTTAAAGAAATTAGTGAGCCCCAAAATAATGCGTGGTACTGTTTGTGTGACAAGACACAGATCACCTTAATTCACAAATGTTTTAAAGAAATTAGTGAGCCCCAAAATAATGCGTGGTACTGTTTGTGTGACAAGACACAGATCACCTTAATTCACAAATGTTTTAAAGAAATTAGTGAGCCCCAAAATAATGCATGGTACTGTTTGTGTGACAAGACACAGATCACCTTAATTCACAAATGTTTTAAAGAAATTAGTGAGCCCCAAAATAATGCGTGGTACTGTTTGTGTGACAAGACACAGATCACCTTATTCACAAATGTTTTAAAGAAATTAGTGAGCCCCAAAAAAACTTGCTGGCTGTGTGACGAGACACAGATCACCTTAATTCACAAATGTTTTAAAGAAATTAGTGAGGCCCAAAATAATGCATGGTACTGTTTGTGTGACAAGACACAGATCACATTAATTCACAAATGTTTTAAAGAAATTAGTGAGCCCCAAAATAATGCGTGGTACTGTTTGTGTGACGAGACACAGATCACCTTAATTCACAAATGTTTTAAAGAAATTAGTGAGCCCCAAAATAATGCGCCGTACTGTTTGTGTGATGAGACACAGATCACCTTAATTCACAAATGTTTTAAAGAAATTAGTAAGCCCCAAAATAATGCGTGGTACTGTTTGTGTGACAAGACACAGATCACCTTAATTCACAAATGTTTTAAAGAAATTAGAGAGCCCCAAAAATTGCTGGCTGTGTGACGAGACACAGATCACCTTAATTCACAAATGTTTTAAAGAAATTAGTGAGCCCCAAAATAATGCGTGGTACTGTTTGTGTGACAAGACACAGATCACCTTAATTCACAAATGTTTTAAAGAAATTAGTGAGCCCCAAAATAATGCGTGGTACTGTTTGTGTGAACAAGACACAGATCACCTTAATTCACAAATGTTTTAAAGAATTAGTGAGCCCCAAAATAAAGCGTGGTACTGTTTGTGTGACAAGACACAGATCACCTTAATTCACAAATGTTTTAAAGAAATTAGTGAGCCCCAAAATAATGCGTGGTACTGTTTGTGTGACAAGACACAGATCACCTTAATTCACAAATGTTTTAAAGAAATTAGTGAGCCCCAAAATAATGCGTGGTACTGTTTGTGTGACGAGACACAGATCACCTTAATTCACAAATGTTTTAAAGAAATTAGTGAGCCCCAAAATAATGCGTCGTACTGTTTGTGTGATGAGACACAGATCACCTTAATTCACAAATGTTTTAAAGAAATTAGTAAGCCCCAAAATAATGCGTGGTACTGTTTGTGTGGCAAGACACAGATCACCTTAATTCACAAATGTTTTAAAGAAATTAGTGAGCCCCAAAATAAAGCGTGGTACTGTTTGTGTGACAAGACACAGATCACCTTAATTCACAAATGTTTTAAAGAAATTAGTGAGCCCCAAAATAATGCGTGGTACTGTTTGTGTGACAAGACACAGATCACCTTAATTCACAAATGTTTTAAAGAAATTAGTGAGCCCCAAAATAATGCGTGGTACTGTTTGTGTGACAAGACACAGGTCACCTTAATTCACAAATGTTTTAAAGAAATTAGTGAGCCCCAAAATAATGCGTGGTACTGTTTGTGTGACAAGACACAGATCACCTTAATTCACAAATGTTTTAAAGAAATTAGTGAGCCCCAAAATAAAGCGTGGTACTGTTTGTGTGACAAGACACAGATCACCTTAATTCACAAATGTTTTAAAGAAATTAGTGAGCCCCAAAATAATGCGTGGTACTGTTTGTGTGACAAGACACAGATCACCTTAATTTACAAATGTTTTAAAGAAATTAGTGAGCCCCAAAATAATGCATGGTACTGTTTGTGTGACGAGACACAGATCACCTTAATTCACAAATGTTTTAAAGAAATAAGTGAACCCCAAAATAATTTGTGGTACTGTTTGTGTGACGAGACACAGATCACCTTAATTCACAAATGTTTTAAAGAAATTAGTGAGCCCCAATATAATGCGTGGTATTGTTTGTGTGACAAGACACAGATCACCTTAATTCACAAATGTTTTAAAGAAATTAGTGAGCCCCAAAATAATGCGTGGTACTGTTTGTGTGACAAGACACAGATCACCTTAATTCACAAATGTTTTAAAGAAATTAGTGAGCCCCAAAAAAACTTGCTGGCTGTGTGACGAGACACAGATCACCTTAATTCACAAATATGTTTTTTTTTTTTTTTAAAACATATTTTATTGTGATTTACAAGCCATAAACGACTCCAGGGGGTGCTAGGATACAACCGTAGCTAGAACACATCAGCAAGATATAATACACCCCACCCTGTCACAACATCAACTCAAAAGACAAACTGGGGAGGACAAACAGGAGAAAGAAAGGAAAAGGATGTAGAGAGCAGAGAGGAAAGGAAGGAAGAGAAAAGGCCTAAAGGGAAGAGGGAGGAGAGAAAGGAAAAAGGAAAGGGAAAAAGAAAAAAGGAGAGGGGGGGGAAGAGGAGAGAGAGGAGAGGAGAAAGGTTCCCTCCAAGACCCGGCCGTCACAACATGATAACCCCAATCTTCCAGCACCTGCAATCATTAGGTAGGACATCATTTAAACATCATGGTTCAACCAAGGCTCCCACAATCTAGAAAACGCATCCATAGTGTGGTGTACTCTGGCCGACAGTTCATCCATAAGGGCCACGTCTCTGATATTAGCCAGCACCCTGCCAAAGCGGAGGGGCTCCAATGCCCTCCACTCTGCCGCAATGGCACGACGCCCTGCCAACGTCATTTTAGCAAGTAGTTTGTTCTGGCGCAAGGAAAGGTCCTCCAAGGGGGACGCAAGGAGAAAAACTGTCGGCACAAAAGGTATCTCTCTCTCCAGCACGGCTTGGACAAGAGAATGTAGTTTCGACCATAGTGGTTTAAGGCGGGGGCATGACCACCACATGTGCAGGAAGGTTCCCTTATCGCCACACAGTCTCCAACACACATCCGTGGTAGTCACTTTCATTTTGACAAGCTTCTCCGGGGTGGTGTACCAGCGGAATATCATTTTCAGAGATTGCTCCTGGTGCGTAGTGCATATAGAGGACCTCCTAGCTGCCTCCCAGATGTCCAACCACTCATCGCCTTCCAATTCCTCTCCCAGGTCGTTATGCCATGCTTTAATGTATGTCAATTCCTTCCATTCAAGGGTCGAGGTAATAGAGGAGTATATTGTGGAGATAAGGCCTTTGGGGTAGTGTTCTTGAAGGCACAAGCGCTCAAACCACGAAGGCTTGGTGAGTGCTGCGGCTCGAAGGTGGGGTTTGGTGACAAAGTCCCTCATCTGTAAAAATCGGAAAAATGTAGAAGGAGGCAGAGAGTGTGTGCTCTGTAGATCCGGATAGTGCAGGAGGGCTCCTTTAGGGTAGAAATCCACCAGTCGCTGAAGACCCGCATCTTCCAACAGGCCAAAAGGCTGCGGGCACAAGCCCGGGGGGAATTCCTCGTTGCGCAAGATCGGAGTTAGAGGCGACGGATAACTTGTAAGGTCACATTTAACTGCGACAGAATCCCATAATTTCACTGCAGCTACGATGGCCGGGCATTCCGTGCGTAATGCTGGACGATAAGGTGGGGAAGTCCAGAGCCAGAATTGTGGAAGATCCGGTGACATCATGGAAGACTCCAGATCCACCCATCTCCTTGCGCCCATTGGGGAGTGCCAAGCTACTATTTGGGCTAACCGTGCTGCTCTGTAGTACGAAAGAAGAGAGGGTAACCCCATCCCTCCCGCTGCCCGAGGTCTAAACAACGTCTGCCTCGCCACCCTATGTCTCTTATTGTCCCACACAAAAGCATCTATGGCCGTCTGCAGTGACGTTAGATCTGATTGCGTCACACTTATCGGAAGGGCTTGAAAAAGATACAGGAGACGAGGCAGAACGTTCATTTTTATACAGTGCACCCTCCCTAACCATGAAATATGCAGTTTAGCCCATCGGTCAAGATCACTTTTTATACATTGTATCAATGGAGCATAGTTAAGAGTAAATATTTCCGAGTGGGACCCCGGGATCCGAACACCAAGGTACGATATGGACTCTGTAGTTGTGCAAAAACCATGCCGATGTTCCATAATCCCGGCGTCCCCCTCCGAGGCCCCCACAAGGAGAGCCGTAGACTTAGTCATGTTAACTTTGTACCCCGCCACCCCCGAGAACCGGTCCAACACCTCCAATAGCCGCGCCACCGAGGGAACAGGGCAGGTAAGGGATAAGAGGACGTCATCGGCATACGCAGAGACTTTATATTCTTCCCCCCTGTAGGCAACCCCCGCAATCAGCGGGTCCGCACGGACTGCCGAGAGCAGAGGCTCCAGGGAGAGCGCGAACAGCAGCGGCGATAGGGGGCAGCCCTGCCGAGTGCCGTTCGTGAGGCGAAAAGGACGAGGGGGCGTACCCGGTACCACCACCTGCGCCACCGGCGTGTCATACATTACTCCTATCGAGGACGTGAACTCCTGTGGGAACCCCAGGTGCGTCAGCACCTGGAAGAGATAAGCCCAGCCCACCCTGTCGAAGGCCTTTTCGGCGTCTAGGGACAGGAACACTGCTGGTACCCTCAAACGCTGCGCAAGCCAAACCAGGTCACAGGCCCTCCGGGTGTTATCGTATGCTTGACGGCCTGGGATAAACCCCACTTGGTCAGCATGAATCAAAGTTGGTATGATCTCATTCAATCTGAGAGCCAATACTTTGGCTAAAACTTTAATATCAAAATTAAGGAGGGAAATCGGTCTGTAATTCTCCGGGCCCAAAGGGTCCTTCCCAGGTTTAAGAATAGTAACAATAGAGGCCGTCAAGGAGTCCCTTGCAAAGGGAGTCCCCGACCTCGCAGAGTTACACATTGTGGTAAGGTGAGGGAGTAAGATGGGCAGAAATGATTTATAGTAAAGTCCTGGGAGTCCGTCCGGACCCGGGGCCTTGTTTGGTTGCATGAGTCCTATGGCTGTCCGCACCTCCTCGCTATCTATCGGCGCACCCAGGGTTGCAGCCTGTGCCTCCGTCAGGGTCGGCAAAGCCAACTCGGACAGAAACCGCTGTACATTAGCTACATGGGTTGGGTTATCTGAGGTCGCGTGCGGGGAGTGGTTATAGATCTTCTCATAAAATGTTGTGAAAATATCCCTAATTTTAGAAGCGGATCTGTGAACAGTTCCCGCCCCGTCCCTCAGGGCTCCTACGCCCCCGTGACGCTGGAGGCCTGCTATCCTCCTTGCCATAGGGGTGTCCATTTTGTTTGAGCGTTCATAGTAAAATCTTTTGGACCAGAGCATGGATCTGCTGACTTCATCTAGAGATAGCTGGGTCAATGCCCTTCGCGCTTCTTGCAGAGCATCAAAGGTCACCGGTCCAGGCTCCGCCTTATGCCTAAATTCTAGTTTACGCAAACTAGCTTGAAGCTGCGCGAACTTTTCGACTTTGCGCCTTTTCCGATAGGAAGCCTGGCTAATGAGCACCCCTCTTATAACCGCCTTATGAGCTGCCCATACCACTGAAGCGGGTACTTCGTCTGTGCCGTTAACCTGAAAGTAACATTCCAGCTCCTGCCTAACCGCCTGAGATACCCCCTCCGCATCCAGGAGGGTCGGGTCCAAGCGCCACTGTCCAGGGGTCCGGCGTCCCGGCAGCCTGAGATGCATGCTTACATCAGCGTGGTCAGACCACGTGATCGAGCCAATGGCGGGTGACCCGAGCTCCGGAAGGGAGGCGGGCGCCACCAGCAGATAATCAATCCTTGAGTACGACGCATGCGGGGGCGAGTAAAATGTATAATCTCTAGTGGTGGGATGGTACGATCTCCAGACATCAACTAGATCTAGGGCCCTAACAAAGCGGTGAAATTGTTTATCCTGTGTCCTGAGCTCTCGGGGCACAGCCGGCTGGGAGGCATCAGACCGGTCCAAGGTGGGGAAAAGCACAGCATTAAAGTCCCCAGCAACTATCAGCGCTCCGGATGCATGGGAGGAAATAAACATTTGTAAGTCAGACCAAAAGGAAACATCCGGTACGTTCGGGGCATACACCGAGACCACCGAGTACTTCTTGTGAGCAAGCCACCCATTCACCACCAAATACCTGCCCTCCCCACCCGCCACTACCGTGTCCAGCGTGAAAGGGCAGGAGTTACGCACGAGAATATTCACCCCCCGGGTCTTAGTAGAGGCACACGAGGAATACACCTGGGAGTAGCGCCTGTCATAGAGCCGGAAGGAGGCGGACTGTGGAATTCTGGTTTCCTGCAAGCAAGCTATGTCCACCTGTTGGCGACGCATCTCTCGAAAGAGCAGACGCCGTTTTCCAGGGGAATTAAGTCCCTTAACATTCAGGGACCATATCTTAAGGGTCTTAGCCATCATAATGCATTAACGCGGGGAACAGGCTCCACGACAGGCCCCACCCCCGAGTAGAAGAAGGGAGAGAAGGAAGCCAGCGGAGAGGAGGAAGGAGAAGAGAGAAATAAAGACCGAAGGGGTAGAAGAGAAGATATAAGAACAAGAAAAAGCGAAAGGGGGACACAAAAGACAAACGGGAACATCGGGAGATCAACAAACATTTAACATCAAATTCCATGTCCTGGTTTGGGGGAGAAACCCGAAAACCAGGCGTTGGGGGGGAATCAAAGGGCAATCAGGAGACCACCTGCTAATCCCACAAATAGAACCAGTCACCCGGCAGGCGACGATGCAGAACCGTAAATCTGTCAAACATAACTTCCAGCAACCCAAACAAAACGCGTATAAACTTTTGCAACAAGTACATACTTAATAGTGATCTAAGCTATCCCCTCGACCTTCGGGCAGCAATCCCCCGTATCTAAAACAGCCAAATACAACACAAGTGGCGATAATAATGAAGCCGTGGGGATTCCCAAAAAAGTCCATTGCTCTGCGGCCAGGGGGGCCTGAACACTCGCTGTCAGTTACATGTAATAAAAAAATTTTTGAACGAGATAAAATAAGGAAAGGTCGCTGGAACTTTAAAGGCGACCCGACCAAGTCGCAAGTACTCACGCTCTCCGCACTTGGAGCGTGCCATGGAAAGGAAGAAGGAGAGTAAAAATCATGCCCTGCGGGCGGATCAATCGGCGACTTCTTGCCACTCCGCAGGGAGACGTTGTAGTTGTGGCGGGAGAGTGGAGCGAACTCCATCCGGCATCTGTAGGCCCAAGCGATCCATGAACGCAGGCAGGGCACTCACGGTAGTGCAAGAGAACGTGCGAGAGTCTTTGGTGACAATTAAGCGAAACGGGAAGCCCCAGGTGTATTTCAGGCCTTGAGCCCGGAGCAACGCAGTCACTGGCTTCCAGTCCCGGCGTCTGGCCAAGGTGATCGGCGCCAGATCCTGAAAAAGTTGAAGCTCCACATCCTCATAGTGCAGACACTGCTCACGATTAGCTCGCAAAATTTTTTCTTTCGTTTTATAATAGTGCAATCGCAAGATAATATCACGAGGTTGGGAGTTGGGGGGGCCCCTGGCCCGTAACGCCCGATGAACTCGGTCCATTAGAAAGCTCTCAGCAGGCAAGTCAGGTAACAACCGCTGAAACATGCCCACCACCGTGGCTTCCAGCGCAGCCTGTGACACCTCCTCTGTTAGGCCTCTTAATCGGAGGTTATTGCGTCTGGATCGGTTGGACGCATCTTCCATGGCCTTCTCTAATCCCTCCACCCGGTCCTGTAGCTGATTTACAACATCAGCGGACGTGTTAGCCTGCTGAACCACCTCCTCCACCCGGGCCTCCAAATCTGACGTGCGGGAACCCAGGGCCTGGATTTCTGCTTTAACAACCTGGGAGCCTCTCACAATCTCCCCAGCCAGGATCTCCTGTACCTCCGTTATTTTCTGGAAGAGCGCCGCTATGTCCTGTTTAGATGCCGGAATCAGGGTGGCGAGGCCCGCCGAGTCATCCCCTCCATCTTCCGGCGGGGTCCGGCCGCCATCTTGTTTTGACTCCTGAGTGCGGCAGGCCGCAAAAATCGGCGCAACCGGGCCGTCTGCCGTTTTTTTTTGTTTTGGCGGTGGCATGGCAGGGTGCAGGGGAGCTTCTCCCTTCAAATCGATGTAACCTGGTCGGGTCAGTGGTAGTCGGTTCCGCCTGAAAGGTCACCTGCGGCCCGGGAGCTCAGCTCTCACACAGCTAGCCGCATGCTCGCCCAGGCTCCGCCCCAATTCACAAATGTTTTAAAGAAATTAGTGAGCCCCAAAAACTTGCTGGCTGTGTGACGAGACACAGATCACCTTAATTCACAAATATGTTTTTTTTTTTTTTAAAACATATTTTATTGTGATTTACAAGCCATAAACGACTCCAGGGGGTGCTAGGATACAACCGTAGCTAGAACACATCAGCAAGATATAATACACCCCACCCTGTCACAACATCAACTCAAAAGACAAACTGGGGAGGACAAACAGGAGAAAGAAAGGAAAAGGATGTAGAGAGCAGAGAGGAAAGGAAGGAAGAGAAAAGGCCTAAAGGGAAGAGGGAGGAGAGAAAGGAAAAAGGAAAGGGAAAAAGAAAAAAGGAGAGGGGGGGGGAAGAGGAGAGAGAGGAGAGGAGAAAGGTTCCCTCCAAGACCCGGCCGTCACAACATGATAACCCCAATCTTCCAGCACCTGCAATCATTAGGTAGGACATCATTTAAACATCATGGTTCAACCAAGGCCCCCACAATCTAGAAAATGCATCCATAGTGTGGTGTACTCTGGCCGACAGTTCATCCATAAGGGCCACGTCTCTGATATTAGCCAGCACCCTGCCAAAGCGGAGGGGCTCCAATGCCCTCCACTCTGCCGCAATGGCACGACGCCCTGCCAACGTCATTTTAGCAAGTAGTTTGTTCTGGCGCAAGGAAAGGTCCTCCAAGGGGGACGCAAGGAGAAAAACTGTCGCACAAAAGGTATCTCTCTCTCCAGCACGGCTTGGACAAGAGAATGTAGTTTCGACCATAGTGGTTTAAGGCGGGGGCATGACCACCACATGTGCAGGAAGGTTCCCTTATCGCCACACAGTCTCCAACACACATCCGTGGTAGTCACTTTCATTTTGACAAGCTTCTCCGGGGTGGTGTACCAGCGGAATATCATTTTCAGAGATTGCTCCTGGTGCGTAGTGCATATAGAGGACCTCCTAGCTGCCTCCCAGATGTCCAACCACTCATCGCCTTCCAATTCCTCTCCCAGGTCGTTATGCCATGCTTTAATGTATGTCAATTCCTTCCATTCAAGGGTCGAGGTAATAGAGGAGTATATTGTGGAGATAAGGCCTTTGGGGTAGTGTTCTTGAAGGCACAAGCGCTCAAACCACGAAGGCTTGGTGAGTGCTGCGGCTCGAAGGTGGGGTTTGGTGACAAAGTCCCTCATCTGTAAAAATCGGAAAAATGTAGAAGGAGGCAGAGAGTGTGTGCTCTGTAGATCCGGATAGTGCAGGAGGGCTCCTTTAGGGTAGAAATCCACCAGTCGCTGAAGACCCGCATCTTCCAACAGGCCAAAAGGCTGCGGGCACAAGCCCGGGGGGAATTCCTCGTTGCACAAGATCGGAGTTAGAGGCGACGGATAACTTGTAAGGTCACATTTAACTGCGACAGAATCCCATAATTTCACTGCAGCTACGATGGCCGGGCATTCCGTGCGTAATGCTGGACGATAAGGTGGGGAAGTCCAGAGCCAGAATTGTGGAAGATCCGGTGACATCATGGAAGACTCCAGATCCACCCATCTCCTTGCGCCCATTGGGGAGTGCCATGCTACTATTTGGGCTAACCGTGCTGCTCTGTAGTACGAAAGAAGAGAGGGTAACCCCATCCCTCCCGCTGCCCAAGGTCTAAACAACGTCTGCCTCGCCACCCTATGTCTCTTATTGTCCCACACAAAAGCATCTATGGCCGTCTGCAGTGACGTTAGATCTGATTGCGTCACACTTATCGGAAGGGCTTGAAAAAGATACAGGAGACGAGGCAGAACGTTCATTTTTATACAGTGCACCCTCCCTAACCACGAAATATGCAGTTTAGCCCATCGGTCAAGATCACTTTTTATACATTGTATCAATGGAGCATAATTAAGAGTAAATATTTCCGAGTGGGACCCCGGGATCCGAACACCAAGGTACGATATGGACTCTGTAGTTGTGCAAAAACCATGCCGATGTTCCATAATCCCGGTGTCCCCCTCCGAGGCCCCCACAAGGAGAGCCGTAGACTTAGTCATGTTAACTTTGTACCCCGCCACCCCCGAGAACCGGTCCAACACCTCCAATAGCCGCGCCACCGAGGGAACAGGGCGGGTAAGGGATAAGAGGACGTCATCGGCATACGCAGAGACTTTATATTCTTCCCCCCTGTAGGCAACCCCCGCAATCAGCGGGTCCGCACGGACTGCCGAGAGCAGAGGCTCCAGGGAGAGCGCGAACAGCAGCGGCAATAGGGGGCAGCCCTGCCGAGTGCCGTTCGTGAGGCGAAAAGGACGAGGGGGCGTACCCGGTACCACCACCTGCGCCACCGGCGTGTCATACATTACTCCTATCGAGGACGTGAACTCCTGTGGGAACCCCAGGTGCGTCAGCACCTGGAAGAGATAAGCCCAGCCCACCCTGTCGAAGGCCTTTTCGGCGTCTAGGGACAGGAACACTGCTGGTACCCTCAAACGCTGCGCAAGCCAAACCAGGTCACAGGCCCTCCGGGTGTTATCATATGCTTGACGGCCTGGGATAAACCCCACTTGGTCAGCATGAATCAAAGTTGGTATGATCTCATTCAATCTGAGAGCCAATACTTTGGCTAAAACTTCAATATCAAAATTAAGGAGGGAAATCGGTCTGTAATTCTCCGGGCCCAAAGGGTCCTTCCCAGGTTTAAGAATAGTAACAATAGAGGCCATCAAGGAGTCCCTTGCAAAGGGAGTCCCCGACCTCGCAGAGTTACACATTGTGGTAAGGTGAGGGAGTAAGATGGGCAGAAATGATTTATAGTAAAGTCCTGGGAGTCCGTCCGGACCCGGGGCCTTGTTTGGTTGCATGAGTCCTATGGCTGTCCGCACCTCCTCGCTATCTATCGGCGCACCCAGGGTTGCAGCCTGTGCCTCCGTCAGGGTCGGCAAAGCCAACTCGGACAGAAACCGCTGTACATTAGCTACATGGGTTGGGTTATCTGAGGTCGCGTGCGGGGAGTGGTTATAGATCTTCTCATAAAATGTTGTGAAAATATCCCTAATTTTAGAAGCGGATCTGTGAACAGTTCCCGCCCCGTCCCTCAGGGCTCCTACGCCCCCGTGACGCTGGAGGCCTGCTATCCTCCTTGCCATAGGGGTGTCCATTTTGTTTGAGCGTTCATAGTAAAATCTTTTGGACCAGAGCATGGATCTGCTGACTTCATCTAGAGATAGCTGGGTCAATGCCCTTCGCGCTTCTTGCAGAGCATCAAAGGTCACCGGTCCAGGCTCCGCCTTATGCCTAAATTCTAGTTTACGCAAACTAGCTTGAAGCTGCGCGAACTTTTCGCCTTTGCGCCTTTTCCGATAGGAAGCCTGGCTAATGAGCACCCCTCTTATAACCGCCTTATGAGCTGCCCATACCACTGAAGCGGGTACTTCGTCTGTGCCGTTAACCTGAAAGTAACATTCCAGCTCCTGCCTAACCGCCTGAGATACCCCCTCCGCGTCCAGGAGGGTCGAGTCCAAGCGCCACTGTCCAGGGGTCCGGCGTCCCGGCAGCCTGAGATGCATGCTTACATCAGCGTGGTCAGACCACGTGATCGAGCCAATGGCGGGTGACCCGAGCTCCGGAAGGGAGGCGGGCGCCACCAGCAGATAATCAATCCTTGAGTACGACGCATGCGGGGGCGAGTAAAATGTATAATCTCTAGTGGTGGGATGGTACGATCTCCAGACATCAACTAGATCTAGGGCCCTAACAAAGCGGTGAAATTTTTATCCTGTGTCCTGAGCTCTCGGGGCACAGCCGGCTGGGAGGCATCAGACCGGTCCAAGGTGGGGAAAAGCACAGCATTAAAGTCCCCAGCAACTATCAGCGCTCCGGATGCATGGGAGGAAATAAACATTTGTAAGTCAGACCAAAAGGAAACATCCGGTACGTTCGGGGCATACACCGACACCACTGAGTACTTCTTGTGAGCAAGCCACCCATTCACCACCAAATACCTGCCCTCCCCACCCGCCACTACCGTGTCCAGCGTGAAAGGGCAGGAGTTACGCACGAGAATATTCACCCCCCGGGTCTTAGTAGAGGCACACGAGGAATACACCTGGGAGTAGCGCCTGTCATAGAGCCGGAAGGAGGCGGACTGTGGAATTCTGGTTTCCTGCAAGCAAGCTATGTCCACCTGTTGGCGACGCATCTCTCGAAAGAGCAGACGCCGTTTTCCAGGGGAATTAAGTCCCTTAACATTCAGGGACCATATCTTAAGGGTCTTAGCCATCATAATGCATTAACGCGGGGAACAGGCTCCACGACAGGCCCCACCCCCGAGTAGAAGAAGGGAGAGAAGGAAGCCAGCGGAGAGGAGGAAGGAGAAGAGAGAAATAAAGACCGAAGGGGTAGAAGAGAAGATATAAGAACAAGAAAAAGCGAAAGGGGGACACAAAAGACAAACGGGAACATCGGGAGATCAACAAACATTTAACATCAAATTCCATGTCCTGGTTTGGGGGAGAAACCCGAAAACCAGGCGTTGGGGGGGAATCAAAGGGCAATCAGGAGACCACCTGCTAATCCCACAAATAGAACCAGTCACCGGCAGGCGACGATGCAGAACCGTAAATCTGTCAAACATAACTTCCAGCAACCCAAACAAAACGCGTATAAACTTTTGCAACAAGTACATACTTAATAGTGATCTAAGCTATCCCCTCGACCTTCGGGCAGCAATCCCCCGTATCTAAAACAGCCAAATACAACACAAGTGGCGATAATAATGAAGCCGTGGGGATTCCCAAAAAAGTCCATTGCTCTGCGGCCAGGGGGGCCTGAACACTCGCTGTCAGTTACATGTAATAAAAAAAATTTTGAACGAGATAAAATAAGGAAAGGTCGCTGGAACTTTAAAGGCGACCCGACAAGTCGCAAGTACTCACGCTCTCCGCACTTGGAACGCGCCATGGAAAGGAAGAAGGAGAGTAAAAATCATGCCCTGCGGGCAGATCAATCGGCGACTTCTTGCCACTCCGCAGGGAGACGTTGTAGTTGTGGCGGAGAGTGGAGCGAACTCCATCCGGCATCTGTAGGCCCAAGCGATCCATGAACGCAGGCAGGGCACTCACGGTAGTGCAAGAGAACGTGCGAGAGTCTTTGGTGACAATTAAGCGAAACGGGAAGCCCCAGGTGTATTTCAGGCCTTGAGCCCGGAGCAACGCAGTCACTGGCTTCCAGTCCCGGCGTCTGGCCAAGGTGATCGGCGCCAGATCCTGAAAAAGTTGAAGCTCCACATCCTCATAGTGCAGACACTGCTCACGATTAGCTCGCAAAATTTTTTCTTTCGTTTTATAATAGTGCAATCGCAAGATAATATCACGAGGTTGGGAGTTGGGGGGGCCCCTGGCCCGTAACGCCCGATGAACTCGGTCCATTAGAAAGCTCTCAGCAGGCAAGTCAGGTAACAACCGCTGAAACATGCCCACCACCGTGGCTTCCAGCGCAGCCTGTGACACCTCCTCTGTTAGGCCTCTTAATCGGAGGTTATTGCGTCTGGATCGGTTGGACGCATCTTCCATGGCCTTCTCTAATCCCTCCACCCGGTCCTGCAGCTGATTTACAACATCAGCGGACGTGTTAGCCTGCTGAACCACCTCCTCCACCCGGGCCTCCAAATCTGACGTGCGGGAACCCAGGGCCTGGATTTCTGCTTTAACAACCTGGGAGCCTCTCACAATCTCCCCAGCCAGGATCTCCTGTACCTCCGTTATTTTCTGGAAGAGCGCCGCTATGTCCTGTTTAGATGCCGGAATCAAGGTGGCGAGGCCCGCCGAGTCATCCCCTCCATCTTCCGGCGGGGTCCGGCCGCCATCTTGTTTTGACTCCTGAGTGCGGCGGGCTGCAAAAATCGGCGCAAACGGGCCGTCTGCCGTTTTTTTTTGTTTTGGCGGCGGCATGGCAGGGTGCAGGGGAGCTTCTCCCTTCAATCAATGTAACCTGGTCGGGTCAGTGGTAGTCGGTTCCGCCTGAAAGGTCACCTGCGGCCCGGGAGCTCAGCTCTCACACAGCTAGCCGCATGCTCGCCCAGGCTCCGCCCCAATTCACAAATGTTTTAAAGAAATTTGTGAGCCCCAAAAAGATTTGGTGGCACAGTGACAAGACCCAGAAGATCACCTCAATTCACAAATGTTTTAAAGTTGTAAACCCCAAGAAAAATTGCTGGCACAGTGACAAGACACACATCACATAAATTCCCTTATATTTGGTAGAAATGAGACCCAAAAAGACTTGCTGGCACAGTGAGAAGACCCAGAAGATCACCTTAATTTACAAATGTTTTAAAGAAAGTTGTAAACCCCCAAAAACTTGCTGGCACAGTGACAAGACACACATCACATAAATTCCCTGATATTTGGTAGAAATGAGACCCAAAAAGACTTGCTGGCACACTGAGAAGACCCAGAAGATCACCTTAATTCACAAATGTTTTAAAGAAAGTTGTAAACCCCCAAAAAAATTGCTGGCACAGTGACAAGACACACATCACCTAAATTCCCTGATATTTGGTAGAAATGAGACACCCCCAGACCCCCCCAGTAGCGTGGCAGACCGGCAGTAACAAGACACAACTATCTCCTTTGAAATCTCCTCTGAAATGCGTGCAGAAGCACTGCGTGGAAACATTATATAGTGTGCTGCGGGACTTAGCTCTGTGAGCCCATGATTGGGCAAAATTTGCCCAATCAGGACTCTGAGCGGTGATTGGCATAGTGTTGAACCAGTCTTGCACCAGACCTGTGGTCAGGTGCAAGGCTGTAGCCAATTACAAGCTTCAGGCCAGTGGGAAAATGCATTGTGGTCCATTGTGGTCGAACATGCGGCGAACACCCGGAAATGTTCGGTGTTCGCAATCTGCCCAAACAGGCTAAGTTCGGGTCGAACCCCGAACCGTCCGAACCGGAACAGCTCATCCCTATTAGAGACAGACGGCGGGGGAGCATGGAGCAGGTGAGTTTGTTAAGTCTTTTATAATATTTTATTACTCATTCAGTAATGATTTAAATTAAAGTTCCTTTGTCTACCATCACCCCAGACTTTGAGACACTTAAGAGCAAGAAGCATCCCTAGTTTTCCCATAAATTAAATTAATTAATTTCATATGTTTCAATTACAGTTTATTCTATTGTGTTTTTTCCTCAACAGCACTTTCGTTTTCACTAGTGCTGTGATTACTGCACTATCCATTTTAGAAAGAATCCCTGTTCATTTATAAAATTGTATAAAAAGTGCATACATTCTAGAGTATTGCACACGTTTTGTGGAATAAATTATGTTTCAGAAATTCAATTATTTTTGGGCCACGACTTAATGGCCAAGGGCCCAAGGTCCTGAGGGTCCACAGGTTGAGAACCACCACTCTAAATGCATCTAACAATCTTTGTAAGAATGCACTTGGGGACTCTTTTGGGTCTTGCATTACTTCAGCTATTTTTCCCATATTGGTAGGCTTCTTTCTTCCCGCTTTTATTCCCATTAACACTGCTGCCCGGTAACTCTGAAGATGAGCTATACCCATATCAGTATTGTATGGCCATTTAGGATCAGTCTTGGGGTAGTGCTCCTCAGCCCAAGCCTCCGGGTTTGGTTTACTGTCCTCAACTTCTTGAGCTAATAAACGTTTGCGGGCGTTGCTATTTATATGGGCTCTCTCTTCAGTAGTAAACATTGTCAGTAATAGCTGCTGACAGTCTGCCCACGTTGGATTGTGCGTGAACATGACAGATTCTACCATGCTAGTCACAGCTGCGGGATTTACAGAATAGGGAGGGGTATGGGTCTTTACGCGGGGTTTAACAATATTGTTGTCTGTCCGGGTTACAACTTTGGGATCCGCGTCACTCCCTCCCTCCCGTTGCGGGGTTTCTAGCCGGTATACTGTTCCATCCAGCATCTCAATCTTATCAGCGGGCGCAACTAATTCCTCTCCCTCTGCAGCCTCCCCCATCCCACCACTACCAGCCGGGGCCGAGGGCGCAGGCGAAGAACCTAGAAGCAGCCTGCCCCCTCCCCACCGGCTGTGCAGCCACGGCATCCAAGGCGTGCCGCGCCGCTCCGTAGCAGGACAGATAAGGCGGCGGAAGAGAATCAGAATCCTCGGGATGTCCCACTAACACCGGCTTATCTTCATCTTCCGATTTAAATTGGTCTGGGGACACCCTTTTCTTATTTTGACCTGCTAGCATCACAAAATGACTCTTATCTCTAACACAATACCTCCAGATATCTATGTACGGGTACTGGTCTGGGTGTCCATATATCCCAGTGATTTGGGAGTGCATCTTCTGAATGAGCACCGAATCCATAGATCCCTGCTCTTGCCACTCGGGGACTAATATTGGCCAGACTATAGTGCACAGAATCTGTAGTTTCTCCTTACTTAATTCCACACCATAGTGGTGCGTTTCATATAGCACCTTAAAATTGTGCACCATATACTGTAAAGGTGTTTCCCCAGCCTTCGCCTTCTTGGATTTTGATGACTCGTTACCCATACTTACCCTTTTTAGCAGTAATTTCTTCACAATGCAAATACCGCTTTTACCAAACCAAAAACTAGGTTTTTTTTGTTTTTTTTTATATCAAAATAAACGGTCTGGTATTTCAATCAACAGTTCAATCGTGATGTGTTCACTTCCCCTTCCGGTGACCGGTTGAGTCGCCCCAATTCGGAAATGCACCTCGAGGGTCCACTCTCAGATTTGCTTCCTCGCTAAGCAAGTAGGCGCACTTTCACTCACAGCACTCTTAGCAGTCACAGCATGTATGTTACATCTCAACCCTGCCCCCTGGTGGTGGGAGCAGGGATTTTCTAGTCTGTCGGTTTTCTTGTTCAGGCTCTACAGACCATTCCCATTGGGCTGATGGTCTGCAGTCACATGATCTGCTTAGCCCTATATATAGTGCCAACCAGGCATTTGATCCTTGGATCAGGATAGACTAAATCTGAGATCCTCTAGTTCCTGTTCCTCGTGTTTGTTCTAGTTCAGGTTCTGATTATCTGTGTATGACACTTTGGCTCTGATTTCTGGATATACTTTAGTCTGCTCCCAAAGTACTTTCTGCTATCTGGTATTTCGTTTATGACCTGGCTTGGCTTCTGGAACTTCTTCTGTATGTAGCTTGTATGTTTAGATTTGTCTGTACGTGTCTAGTTCAGTTGTTTTCACTTTATAGGCATTTGGCCACGAAGCCATATGGTGTGAGTGATTCCCACGGCTTTGTCTGAACTCCCTGGCTGGGAGTATGAGGATTTGCAGTGTGTTGCATTCACGTATCAAGTTCTGTCTTTCATTGTACTGCATTTGTGTTTTCAAGTTTAGGTGTTTTCACTTTACAGGCATTTGGTCACGAAGCCATATGGTGTGAGTGATTCCCAAGGCTTTGTCTGAACGCCCTGGTTTGGAGTGTGAGGATTTGCAGTGTACTGCATTCATTGTGCATTCACGTATCATGTTCTGTCTGGCATTATATTATTCACATTTTTCAAGTATTGGGACCTGTCCTGCAGTGTGTAGAATTCATTGTGTTACCTCCTGTGTCTGTATTTCTGCACTGTCTTTCCTGTTTCCCAAGTGCTGCAAACAAAAACATATACTGTCGGGTATATTACAGAAAGGAAAAATTAAAATGGATGTCTGTAGCCATTTTGTTTTTAAAGACATTCTTTTCTTTTAATTTTTTCTAGGTTTAGAAATGAACGAGATTTTTTTTACAGAGTTCATTCCTGGGTGAAGTCTTTTATATTTTTTTAGAAGTGCCAGACATGAAGGAACCTAGAATGGTTTTGTGTGATAATGCTAGAGTTAAGTGCTAAGACGTGTCATAATTAAATTTATTGGTCTGTCTTAAGTTTTTAAAACAAAAGATATTTTGTCTTTTGGGTATAGGAATAAGAGTTAATATTTCTGTAATATAGATTTATATTCACAAAATATATGTTTATAATCAAGGTATATTTTATTATATTTACAGTAGGAAATATATACTCCAATAAATATTGTAGAAAGTATATAATTGGTAAATAATAAAATTTACTAAAGAAAAGATTTTGTTGAGTTAACTGGAAAAGAATCCAGCTGATAAAGATTCAATAAGTAACCAAAAGGGAGTAGGGATATAAATTAGATATGACAGGTAGAGACACAGTGTCTAGTGACTGAGAGAGAGGTTCTTTGTTACGTCAGATTGAACTTTGACCCGAGATAAGAATATTAAAAATAAATAGTGGAATTAATTAAGAAGTGCAATACTGCCCTCTAGAGGATAGTAAATATTAGATTTGATGTACCAATAATATTGCTAGTGACGTCAAATTGACTATAATAAGCGGCAATGTTGGTTGCAAATCAGTCCGAGATTCCAGCATTCAGAGACTCACACCGAAATGCATTACACATGACCCTCTGAGAGTCCAAGATTCCAACATTCAGACTCACACCACGATGCAGGCAGATCCCAAGACATGAGGCAATCAAGATTCTCACCAAATCTCTAACTCTCACCAAATCTCTAACTCTCACCAAATCTCTAACTCACATGCATTGATTATCTGATATCGATAATTTTCACACATTCCAAAAATATTACATCAGGAATTCCAAGGCAGACTTATCAAAATCCAAATTGGACAGGTAATGTATGAAATTAAGGAATTAATGTAATTATATATATTTGTAGATATTCTTGCAACGTAGACTGAGATTTCTCAGATACTGGGTAACTCCAAAAATTCTAAGTATTTCTATTCTGCAGATAGAAATATGAAGAAGTGGATATAAGGATTTATTCCTAAAAGAAATGTTGTAAGATTAATACCAATATATATTGAATTTGGAAATTACTGTGATTAAAATTAATAAGCAAGGAATTATATAACTACAAAATAAAAAGCAAAAGATTAGAAGTTTAATTCTCGAGATTAGAGGAGGATTCACTAAATAAGTTTTTATTACTTATCATTAAATTAGCTTATCTTTTGTTGATCCATGTAGCATAGAGATATATATATCTATAAGAGCTGGCTGGTTAAACATTGTTTGCTGGGAAATGCATGTTGTATTAAGCAGAAATGTTTATTAACCATTTGTGTATTAGTTTCTAACTGATAAGGTAAATGATATTAATTATATATGCAGTTACTAACCGGAGATACATATATTGTGAAGCTAGTTTTTATATGCTGTTGGATTGTGGTTTATAAATTTTTGTTTATGATATGAGATTTGAAACTTTTTTGTATACGTAATAAATATATATATATTTTTATCCGATTATTGATTATTGTATTCTTCAAAGCAAAACACAGACAATTAAAAGAATTTAGGAGAATTTCTAGGAAATATAAACGATTGATATTTGTGTCTCGTGTAGATTTCTTATGAAATAATAATCCCTGACATATTGGAAGCTTGACTGAGAAGTCCAATATATATAACGTGTTGTATTCACGTGCAGAGATTATATCCGACAATACCTGCCCTAAAGGCTTCACTCTACACAGCCTGGGGGCTCCCCATCACTCTATAGGGGGCCTACCGTTACAACGTACTATACCAGATATATACAACAGAAATCAAAACAATTTCAATATTCCGACTTTCTCGAAGATCTTATCTTTTTCTAGCTATGCATGTCCCGTCACTAGCAACACATCTGCCCCTACAATTGTCCAGGGCTCTCAGCCCACCAAAGCACCCTTAATCTGCAGCTACCAATGGCCCGGGAGCTCTAAACTCTCCAGCCGGCCCCTTAATCTAAGCAGGATATGCAATTACAATTACTCGGGACTCTCAACCCACCCTCAGAAATCTCTCTCCTCTTTGCCCACGTGCAGCTTTCAAGACACAATATCAACACTGCACCACGTGGCAATACAATACCTCAATTTAATCACAATCAAACCAAATTGGTATCCAGCCCGCCGGGTCCAGTCACGCGCCAACTAGCAGCCAATGAGGTGTAGCTAACTAGTTCCCGTGCTTATGGCGGCGGGTCCGGTATACCAATGAGACCGTGTACGGGGGTCCCCTTACCCAACTATGGTCAGGCGTTTCAATCAATACCGGTTTACAAAACAATATGGTACCTTATTCAATCACTTGCTGAACGCTGTTTCTTCGGACTCGGTGGCGTCTTAGCTCCCCGGGTCGGGGGTCCGTTTGGGACGAGTTGAGGGCCACTTTACGGGAAATCCCGCTTGGCGCCTTGCAGATGTCAGCTCACCTTCAATGGATGCCCAACCTTCGGGATCACTCGCACCTGCAGTCAACCGCTACGTTGTCCAGCAGCCGTTGCCGAACCGGAAGCGACTGGATCCCGGACGAACCTGCCCAAAATGTTACCAGAATCCACCTGGCTCACTTGGGAAGAAGTCGGGCCGGCATGGGCAATGACTGACTGGACACAAGTCTCTTCAGCAAAGGCAAACTTTATTGTAACATCACCAATGCTCAGACAGGATTGAATCGCAAAGACTGAGCCTCGATTACATTCAAACATAGCATTTTATACATTGAATAGATAATCAGGTACATCCCAATTAGCCCACCCCATGGTGACACTCTCCCACCCCACTTGGGTCTCTACCTTCCCCTTTCAGAATACAAAGACATTCCACAAATTGGCAGTAAATTGGCGGTTTTCCCATTATTATGACAATTGGATAATTTAATACTCGGCCAGATCCTGGCTTTACCCGCCTCCCTGTAACTTGGTTGTGTGTGTTGGAGATAAGCAGGCCAGATGGTTTCACATCCATCATTGTTCTGTCCCTAGCTCCCTGACCTTGATGTAACTAATCTATATCCTGACACTTCTGCCAGTTTCTGCCCGAATCTTGTTAATTTAATTGCTCTGCCTGTTAGTTTAAAGAATTCCAAAGAATCTATACACACATATTCAGCTAATATTCACTATGTACATTTACATGAACCAAAGTCTTGCTCAGGATGGCCGCTTAAAACAAAATGGCGGCCTATTTCTGGCCTGATTCCCTTACAACCGAACGCTGAAAATCAGCATTCGGTTACCTTTGTTGGCCATTCAGCTATCCAGAGAGCAGGCAATTCGCCAAATCCTGACGAATTGCCTGCACATACGGCGCCTGTTCGGTGCCTGTTCGAGGGCAGTGAATCCCCATAAAAAGCACTGCTTCGGCTATTCAGAGAACACAAACCAGCAGTGAAAGGGTCCCGGAATGCTCTGCAATTCGGTGGTTTAATTCGGCAGGTTTATTGAGGCGAATCCCATAGGCTTCAATGTTAAAAATATTCCTGTTTTAATTCAATATCTAATAAACCATTCATTATACAATTTTACAGTAAAGAGTCTCTTTATTTATAGATTTTTTAGGAAATTAAGGATTTTTCTGGATTTTTTTTTTTTAAAAAACTCAGATTTGTTTTTAATTTTTTTTTTTCAGTTTACTTATTTTTTCTGTAACAGCCCTTTTTATTATCATTCCTTGGACCTCATATGTAAATTTCAGACATTTTCGCTCAGTAGTTCCTTTGCAAACAGCGTTTCACTTTTCAAACATTCAAACAAACTGTTTTGCTAATTTATTCACTGCCTTCGTCTGCGGCGTCGGCTTTTTCCGGCGTTTTCGGTGGGTTAATCCAGATGTTTTTGCGGGTTTTCAGCGTGCATTCGCCGAGTTTTGCGGTTCATTTTCAGCGGGTTTGCGGCGACCTTTCCCTGCAATTCGGGGACCCTGTGGTGCTTGCTGAATACACTGCAGGGTTGCCGAAATGGGAACGGCAAAACGAACCGAATTGAAGAGAACGAAAAGTCACCGAACGTGCAGTGACTTTTAGATTCTCTTTGAATTACCCTGTTAATATTTTTTTTCTTTCTATTCTTTCAGATTGAAAGTGCTACTTACAAGGCTTGAGAAATGTGCTCAAAAATAAAAGACTGGAAGAATTCCGACAAATTCATGTGAAAACCATTAATGCAAAGCGTACTGGATGTTTTATTAGCGTGACTGTGTTTGTGTTATCAGATAAATCATTTTCTCTTAAACTTGTTCTAAGAAACAAAATATGGCGGTTTATTTTTTTATATAATTATATAGTTTCATACAAATTTTATTAATGGAATAAACAAAAATAAGATGAAAAGTAAAAACAGCATTAGTGAAACACTGGATATCATTGTCATTATTTGGAAGTGTGGAGGCTGTGGTCATATTTCTGCCCTCTTCGTCAACACAACAACTAGCAAAACCAGACTTCTAAGACATGTTTTGTACCCTGAACCTTGTAACACTTCTATTGCTATAATGCGTTTACTGCAGCAGCATGCCTCTCTGCTACTTCACTGTAGACCTCTCCCTCCAAGAACAAAATCGAGTGGATGGTCACTGAACCGAATGAGCAGACCAGGAGCCAACATAGTAGACGTCATACAATGTGGAGGGCACCACAAACCGTTGTCATGCAGAATGTTCGTTAAGTTTCATATTATTATTATTGTCATTTATATAGCACCAAGAGTTTCCACAGCGGTTTACAATAATCAAAGGGAAAGAGATAAACATATGATGGACATATGATGGAAACAAGAGGTGTATAGGGCCCTGCTCATAGGAGCTTAGAATCTAAAATTTAGTAGGTTTTTCTTAGACTATCAGGGTTATTCAAAGAGATTCGAAAAGTCACCGCACATTCGGTGACTTTTCCTTCTCTTCAATTCGGTTCCTTTTGCCGATCCCATTTCGGTGACCCTGCGGTGTATTCAGCAAGCACCACAGGGTCCCCGAATTGCAGGGAAAAGCCGCCGCAAACCCAACGAAAACTAACAGCAAAACCCACCGAATGCACGCCGAAAACCTCCAAAAACATCTGGATTAACCTGTCTAAAAACCCGAGCAGGAGCCGATCACACAGTGAAGCAGCTGAGACCGCAGACAAGGCAGTTAATTAATTAGCAAAACAGTTTGTGTGAATGTTTGAAAATGAAACGCTGTTTGCAAAGAAACTACTGAGCGAAAATGTCTGAAATTTGCATATGAGGTCCAGGGAATGATAATAAAGAGGGCTGTTACAGAAAAAATAAGTAAACTTAAAAAAAAAAAAAAAAATTAGAAAAATTAGAAAAATGCTTAACCCTTTCGCTGCTGAGGCTTTTCACACCTCTGTGCTGAGGTCATTTTTACTGGTTTTGCTCATCATGTTTAACCGCGTTTTGTAGCCATATTTTGATATATGACCCGGACATATTATATATTGTTCTTTCCGGCAGACTCCACAGATTCATAATATGTCATTATTATATGTATACGTTATGTCATGTCTGTATATTATAACAAAAAATGCAATAAAATTAGAATTTTCAATAATTTATTATGTGTAAAGTGTTTTTTTTTACATTTTAACATGTGATCATTTGCGGTTATATTTTGTATGGGGTGCGCTTGTTAAAAAAATTAGAAATGGGGACTCGTTACATTTTTTTGGGGAAAATGTCGCTATTTTTAACAAACGCACCGCATACAAAAATCGTTAGTGCAGCATTATTGTTCACATTATAATTGAAATGGGAACAATATTGCTGCATTAACAAAACAAAAACAAAAAAAAACTTGTTTTTTTTTTTTTTAGAATTTTTTAAATATATATATTTTTTCATTTTTTATTTTTATTTATTTTTTACAACTTTTTTCATTATCATGTTTGATATCGTTGGAAAGGCCATGCTCTGGCCGATCCAATGAAATCAAATAGTAACCCCTAGCTGCCACGGATCGGGAGATAGGGGGTTACAATGAACCCCCTATCTACACCATTGGTGGCAGCTAGGGGTTAACTCCAGGACTGGCGTCATCGTGCTATGCACGATGATGCCAGTCCTCAGGGGGAGTTCCCGGAGGCTTGGCTGACATCCAAGATGTCGGGCAGCTCCTGGAAAGGATCACGAACCGGCGCTTTTCAGCGCCGATTCGTGATCCGGCTCCCCAGGGGTTAATGACAGCCACCGTTTGGAAGGGCAGGCTGTGCCCTTCCAAACGGTGCCTGGATTAACCCCCTGCTCCCCGGCGAGCCCCCTCCCTTTCAGGCGCCTCCTCCGCACATGCGGGGGGCGCCTGAATTAGAAGTCATCGCGCCGCCGCGATGATATCTAATTGCTCCGCCGGGGTCCCGAGTGCTGGGCTGACATCCAAGATGTCAGCCCGCACCAGGGGGGGCACAGCAATCCGCTGGAATCCGGCGGATTGCTGCCTCCTGTGCATGGACGCGCTCAGCACGTCCATAGCACAGGAGAACCATAGCAGCCAAGTGGTTAAAATATCCTAAAAATATCAATAAATAAAGAGACTCTTTACTGCATAATTTTATAATGAACGGTTTATTAGATATTGAATTAAAACGGGAATATTTTTAACATTGAAGTCTATGGGATTCTCCTGAATGAATTTGCCGCTTGAAACCACCGAATGGCAGGGCATTAGGGGAACCTTTCTCTGCTGGTTTGTGTTCTCTCAATAGCCGAAGCAGTGCTTTTTCATGGGGTTTTCACTGCCCTCGAACAGGCACCGAACAGGCACCGTATGTTCAGGCAATTCGCTAGGATTTGCCGAATTGCCTGCTCTCTGGATAGCCGAATGGCCAGGAAAGGTAACCGAACGCTGATTTTCAGCGTTCGGTTACCTTTCTCAAGCAATTCGAAGCTCTTTGAATAACCCTGTATAACTTGTAAAATATCAGAGGTTTGTTAAGCTTTGCTAAAATCTAGATTTTATTTTGTGTAGTAAAATGCCCCCCCCCCAGCAATTACAAGGGAATGTCAGGCCTAGAACCAGTAAATCTCTTGTTCTCATATTACTATATATTCTTTTCTTAAACTGAGCAATTACATGTCCTTCAGATAATGACATGTAAGGTGAAAATGTGTGTGCACTAATCAATGCAACGCTATACAAAGGTGTGTGTGGCCCATATTTTAGGGTGTGCATATGTTACATTTATTACAACCAGTAAATAATTGTAAAAATGTTAATTATCGTGTTATTTATTATTTGCAAAGTATTTTACCAGGAAGGAGGATACATTGAGATTTCTTCTATCGTTTTCAAGTATGTCCTGGGTTAAAGAACATTGAAATTTTTAGTCATTACAGAAATACAAAGTAATAATTGCAAGATATTAAAAAAACACCACAAATATTCAGATTAACAGAAAATAAATATGTAGGAAATATAGTCATTATGTTACATGTTTACAGGTGCATTCTATTTTGAGGTATATCAATAGGGAGCTCGAGTGACTAGGGTAAGATTTGATGACGTCTAGGAAGTTAATCCATATTTGCGGCGCTCTGTAGGAAAATGAGGATCGAGACACTTTCTTTTTGTATTGTGGTACTGCAAATAAGGTCCTGGATCGGAGGTTATAGGATGAGGGAACTGATAAGGGAAGCAGCCGCCTATTCAGGTAGGGTGGTAGCTTCCCAAAAAAAACCTCTTAAAAACCAGGTTGGAAAGGTGAAGGGGCGTCTAGATTCCAGTGATGGCCAGTTTAGCTCTTTTAACAGGTCACAATGGTGGGTCATGTAGTTACATTGTAGCACAAAGCGGCAGAATGAGTTATACAATGTAGTAAGTTTATGAAGGTGCGTTTGCAGGGCAGCTGCATACACTAGATGCAATGTGAGTGTGGCGCCACTAAATGTCTCTACTAGCCAACAGAGAATAGTTGAACACAATCGTTAAGTGTATGAAGATGATTAAAATTAATCAGTTGGAAGATGAAGGTATGATGATTGCCACTAATGTCTACAGAGAGAGCATACTGCTGCGTCTAATTAGGAAGCAATTACACTCTTCAACACATAATATAGTGTACAATAATCTATAAAGGTGGTGTTAATAATATTAAATCAATATGCACAATAAAAGTGGCAAATGTAATTAAAAGTGCTGTGAATTCCAATAACAGTAATGAAACCACAATACAATAACATGCACCTGGGCGGTGTAAAATGGTACAAGGTGGAAGTGCAAAATTGCAAGAATAAGAGTGACAACGTGACTGCAGATAATGGTGTGTTCTAACAGTCAGACATGACGTTCTCAGATAAAGGGTAAATCGCCTATAATAAGTTAATTAATTAAAGTGCTGAAGTACCCCTAATAAAATTAATTAAAGTGCTGACGTACCCCTAATAAAATACTATAAAGTGCTGATAGTATCTTTAAAATAGTCCTACTGACTACTAGATGTGTACCAATAATTACAACTCAAACCCAATCGGGTGAAACAAATAAGCTTAATTAAAACCAATTAGACATCCAGAGTGCATGATCCAAAATGTGTTATAGTGCAAAACATTAATGAAAATTAATAAACAAAAATATAAATACAAACAGTCAAATTAATAAATATGTGATGGAAAGAATAAAATTAGTAGACATCAGTTCTTTACAGGTTATAAAAATCGGTTCTCTGAAGGAAAAATTGCAGCAGCCTTACACACAGAACCAGCGTCTAATCCCCAAAATCGCTGAAAATAGAGTGTTCAAAAAATGTAAAAAGCTGGTGTCTGGCGCTTGCAAAAGTTCGTTCTTTAAATCCAGTCAAAAAATTCAGTCAAAAAATTCTAGGTCCGCTTAGCATCTCATCCACAGATTTGATTGAAGACACATGAAAATAAGAAGAAAAGGAGAATATTTTGTGCAGAATCTTAGCACATAATTTAGGTAAGCATGCCAAAAAAGGAATACTCACATTTAGGGGTGCCAGTTGTAACAAATAGGCACCTAAACGTAGGCAAATCAGTGAATTTATATATCAGGGGCACTGATTCCCCTGTATAGGTAGGACAACCAAAGATCCAGGCGCCGTAGAGATGTACAATAAAAGTACCAGACGGTTTGGAATTAACAGAATACGCTTGAATAGAGTCGGTCAATCACAAGTTTATTAGGAAACTTAGATAAACACCTCAAACGCGTTTCGCTACAAGAGCTTCATCAGTGAGTGTCTAGGCCTAGAACCAGTAAATCTCTTGTTCTCATATTACTATATATTCTTTTCTTAAACTGAGCAATTACATGTCCTTCAGATAATGACATGTAAGGTGAAAATGTGTGTGCACTAATCAATGCAACGCTATACAAAGGTGTGTGTGGCCCATATTTTAGGGTGTGCATATGTTACATTTATTACAACCAGTAAATAATTGTAAAAATGTTAATTATCGTGTTATTTATTATTTGCAAAGTATTTTACCAGGAAGGAGGATACATTGAGATTTCTTCTATCGTTTTCAAGTATGTCCTGGGTTAAAGAACATTGAAATTTTTAGTCATTACAGAAATACAAAGTAATAATTGCAAGATATTAAAAAAACACCACAAATATTCAGATTAACAGAAAATAAATATGTAGGAAATATAGTCATTATGTTACATGTTTACAGGTGCATTCTATTTTGAGGTATATCAATAGGGAGCTCGAGTGACTAGGGTAAGATTTGATGACGTCTAGGAAGTTAATCCATATTTGCGGCGCTCTGTAGGAAAATGAGGATCGAGACACTTTCTTTTTGTATTGTGGTACTGCAAATAAGGTCCTGGATCGGAGGTTATAGGATGAGGGAACTGATAAGGGAAGCAGCCGCCTATTCAGGTAGGGTGGTAGCTTCCAAAAAAAAACCTCTTAAAAACCAGGTTGGAAAGGTGAAGGGGAGTCTAGATTCCAGTGATGGCCAGTTTAGCTCTTTTAACAGGTCACAATGGTGGGTCATGTAGTTACATTGTAGCACAAAGCGGCAGAATGAGTTATACAATGTAGTAAGTTTATGAAGGTGCGTTTGCAGGGCAGCTGCATACACTACATCTCCGTATTCAATAGCCGGCATAAGCATTTGTTGTACAATCTGCTTTATTACCGCGGGGCTCAGGCAGCATTTGTTTCTGTACAGGGCACTTAGTTTGGGGTAAAGTTTAGATGAGAGTTTTTCGATGTGGGGGCCAATGGATAGATTTGGGTCTAACCACATACCTAGATATTTGAGAGAAGTGACTGTGGTCAGTGTGCCATTTGATTTTGTCCTGACACAGAGACCCATATAAGGAAATCCCAAAAAGTATAGATGGGAGCCTAAGACGTTAAAGGGGTACTCTACTATAAATAGAATTCCTTTTTTGCCCCTAAATAATTGGTCAGATTGTGCTGACAGCCTCTGCCCAATTATTTTCTTTTTTTGGGTGTTGATTTTACTCTCCTTTTTGCCCTTGCCACATGTACCTTTCCTCTTGGTCTCAGGGGCTCCAAAGCCCGGAAGCCCATGCAGCTATCAAACTCAATTTGGGCTCCTAGGCAACTTGCATTGCTTAGGAACTGCAAATTGCACAACGCTACGGGACTTGTGCACTTTATGTACACAAGTTCCGTAGCACCTGCGCAGAACAATGGATTAATTGAATGCTGATTCTGAGGCTGCTCGCTAACACAGAGATGTGACATCAGCATGCTGACGTCACTAGTGACTGATCAGTTGACCGGCAGCCAAGAAACTTAAAATCACAGCTGCTGGTGACATTGGGGTGGAGGAAACTCTGCCACTTCACCGAGCTTATCTGCCAGATCGGGGGCAACAGGGAAGGGGGAGCACCCCACACATCCAGACCGCTTTAAAAAGATAAAGTGGTCAAGTTAAGTAGAGGGTCTCTTTAACAAACAACTGATGTTTTAGTGACCCATCATGGGAAAAAGATTCAATGCTGCCGCTCACTTAGTGATTAGACACTTGATGTAAACTGATAAGGTAAGTGAAACTTAATTAAGTCTCCACTCTTTTCCATAATCCAAAAGCATTCATAAAATGTAAGCGTAGGTTAGTCTTTCCAGTCAAAGGTCAATGTGGAGTACAGTGGCTTATTTGCTACATAGAAAAGGAAAACGTTACCTGTGATTAACCCAATGACTCCACATGTTTTCACTTGTTTGGTGTCGGTGGAATTAGATAGGCTGACTGCTTCAAAACAAGAGCAACCTGTTCATCTGCTTCTTTTGTAAGAAATAAACGTAGAAAAAAAAAAAATCACTCTTTGGTGACAAAGAGGGAGCACAGCTGATTCACACGTCTCATTTATTGAGCATTTACACAAACAAATTGGACATTTATTGCTGCTATTAAAATAATTGATGTTTGAATTAGATGATAACCTTTGTTTGAAAAGTATAGAAGCTGGAGCTTGACAGCATAAATATTTGCTTAAAATGTTTGGAAACCAATGAGTGTTTGCAAAATCTTCAAGACATTATGCATGATCTTGTTGAATGCGCAAAAAGAGCTGTTGTGGCATTAGGAAGGCTGTTCCCGTTACTGAATACATAACTAACTAGTAATAGGGTAAATAAATAAAACGCGGCTGAAAATTGTATACAGTTGTATATATTATAAACTAAATATATATTTTTATATATTTAGAGATTGTATATAGATGTTTATATGTAGATTTCTTCCTGAGGCTCCAGAAAGGTCCTGCCACTTGGAAATGCAGCTCCAATCCCTCCCGAAGACCACAGCACATGTTGGGAGCGTTTGGCAGCCCCAGCATGTTACATGCTGCATGAAGTCACTTTGAGTCTGTGCATCACATTTCAGGAGAAAGGCTGCACAAAGCTCGCAGAGTGTACGGTGTACATACTGGTGGCCAGACCTGGACTAGGAAAAAATAAGCATAGAAATGTGAGCAGCCCACTTTTATCTACCACTAAACAGAAACACAAACCCATATACTGTATACTGTATATATTCATACACACCTCGATATGCACCCTTAATACTCACTGTACATACGCCCACATAATCCTATTATATACCTATACGAACGCCAACACACCCCTATTCTAAACCTATATCTATGCATTTGCCTACACACCCCTATTATATATCTCTCTGGCGCATACACACCCATATTATATACCTATACAGGTGCCTATACACACTCCTATTGTATATATATACATGCTCCTACACACACACCCAACCATCCCTGTACACCTACATACCCACCCAGTGGCGTAGCGTGGGTTGTCAGCGCCCGGGGCCAGCCAAGAATTGTGCGCCCCCCCCAACCTGTGGACACGTTATCGATATTGCCCCAGCTCTCACATGGGTATTGCCCCAGCGCACACATGGATATTGCCCCAGCTCACACATGGATATTGCCCCAGCTCATGGATATGCCCCAGCTCACACATGGATTTGCCCCAGCTCACACATGGATTTGCCCCAGCTCACACATGGATATGCCCCAGCTCACACATGGATTTGCCCCAGCTCGCACATGGATTTGCCCCAGCTCGCACATGGATTTGCCCCAGCTCGCACATGGATTTGCCCCAGCTCGCACATGGATTTGCCCCAGCTCGCACATGGATTTGCCCCAGCTCGCACATGGATATGCCCCAGCTCGCACATGGATATGCCCCAGCTCGCACATGGATGTGCCCCAGCTCGCACATGGATATGCCCCAGGTCGCACATGGATATGCCCCAGCTCGCTCATGGATATGCCCCAGCTCACACATGGATTTGCCCCAGCTCACACATGGATTTGCCCCAGCTCATGGATATGCCCCAGCTCACACATGGATATGCCCTAGCTCACACATGGATATGCCCCAGCTCACACATGGATTTGCCCCAGCTCACACATGGATTTGCCCCAGCTCATGGATATGCCCCAGCTCACACATGGATATGCCCCAGCTCACACATGGATTTGCCCCAGCTCACACATGGATATGACCCAGCTCACACATGGATATGCCCCAGCTCACACATGGATATGCCCCAGCTCATGGATTTGCCCCAGCTCACACATGGATTTTCCCAAGCTCATGGATATTGCCCCAGCTCACACATGGATATGCCCCAGCTCACACATGGATTTGCCCCAGCTCACACATGGATTTGCCCCAGCTCACACATGGATATGCCCCAGCTCACACATGGATTTGCCCCAGCTCGCACATGGATTTGCCCCAGCTCGCACATGGATATGCCCCAGCTCGCACATGGATGTGCCCCAGCTCGCACATGGATGTGCCCCAGCTCGCACATGGATGTGCCCCAGCTCGCACATGGATATGCCCCAGGTCGCACATGGATATTCCCCAGCTCGCTCATGGATATGCCCCAGCTCACACATGGATTTGCCCCAGCTCACACATGGATTTGCCCCAGCTCACACATGGATTTGCCCCAGCTCATGGATATGCCCCAGCTCACACATGGATATGCCCCAGCTCACACATGGATATGCCCCAGCTCACACATGGATTTGCCCCAGCTCACACATGGATATGACCCAGCTCACACATGGATATGCCCCAGCTCACACATGGATATGCCCCAGCTCATGGATTTGCCCCAGCTCACACATGGATTTTCCCAAGCTCATGGATATTGCCCCAGCTCACACATGGATATGCCCCAGCTCACACATGGATTTGCCCCAGCTCACACATGGATATGTCCCAGTTCACACATGTATATGCCCCAGCTCACACATGGATTTGCCCCAGCTCACACATGGATTTGCCCCAGCTCACACATGGATATGCCCCAGCTCACACATGGATTTGCCCCAGCTCACACATGGATTTGCCCCAGCTCATGGATATGCCCCAGCTCACACATGGATATGCCCCAGCTCACACATGGATTTGCCCCAGCTCATGGATATGCCCCAGCTCACACATGGATTTGCCCCAGCTCACACATGGATTTGCCCCAGCTCACACATGGATTTGCCCCAGCTCATGGATTTGCCCCAGCTCACACATGGATATGCCCCAGCTCACACATGGATTTGCCCCAGCTCACACATGGATATGCCCCAGCTCACACATGGATATGCGTGCCCCAGCTCACACATGGATATTGCCCCAGCTCACACATAGATATTGCCCCAGCTCACACATGGATTTGCCCCAGCTCACACATGGATATGCCCCAGCTCACACATGGATATGCCCCAGCTCACACATGGATATGCCCCAGCTCACACATGGATTTGCCCCAGCACATGGATATGCCCCAGCTCACACATGGATATGCGTGCCCCAGCTCACACATGGATATTGCCCCAGCTCACACATGGATATGCCCCAGCTCACACATGGATTTGCCCCAGCTCACACATGGATATGCCCCAGCTCACACATGGATATGCCCCAGCTCACACATGGATATGCCCCAGCTCACACATGGATGGATATTCCCCAGCTCACACATGGATATGCCCCAGCACACACATGGATATTGCTCCAGCTCACAGATGGATTTGCCCCAGCTCACACATGGATATTGCCCCAGCTCTCACCTGGATATTGCCCCAGCTCCAGCCAGCTCATACATGGATATTGCCCCAGCTCTGGATCCAGCAGGGGTTGAGGGGGCCAGATGCCGGGCAGCGATAATGCCTGCCCGGTCCTGAACAGCCTGTGAGTCCGTCCGTGTTGAAGGGGAGGCGGCTGAGTGCATGCGCAGGTCACGCGGTCCGGCCAGTCAGGTGGTACAGAGACTCAGTACCACCTGATTAGCTGGACCACGTGACCTGCGGCTGCACGCAGCCACCTCCCCTTCAACACGGACGGACTCACTGTTCAGGACCGGGCAGCCACTCCCGCTGCCCGGCATCTGGGCCCCCTCAACCCGCGGGCCCTTGGGTGGCACCCGAGGGCCCGGCGGGTCAATCCGGGCCTCAAGTTTTAGGGGCGCAAATTTCTTTTGAAATTATGCACCCCTAAGAAAACTGCGCCCGGGGCCACGGCCCCCCCAGCCCCCCCCACGCTATGCCACTGTACCCACCTAACCATCTCCATACACATCACATAACCCACCTAACCAACCCACATACCTAAAACACCCACACACGTAACCACCCTCGTACACCTAAGCACATGCACCTACCTACCCAGATAGCAAGGATAACTTGCCACAAACGTGTGCCCCGTTTGGAATTGTAAGTTTTGCAAACATACTGCAAATTTTCATGTTAACTTGCAGAACACTTGCAACACAGACTCTAGTTGACACTTTTTCAATTTGTAGCAAATTTGCTTTTGCAAGTCTCTAGCAAGAGGAAAGTTGCAATGGCAAGTCTATAGCAAGAGCTCTTAGCTCTCACTGTGACTTGCAGAGCTCTTGCTATAGACTTGCCATTGCAACTTTGCTACAAATAATAAAATATACAGTATACCAAAATGCGTTTTGCATAAAAAGACAGTAGCACCAACTGATGAAGCTTTTTATGCGAAACGCATTTTGGTATACTATATATTTTATTACTAATAAAATTCGCCTTATTTTACGCCTATCCCGGGTCCTGGATGCTTATATTCGCTGAGGAGGTGGCTGAGACTGATAGGTGATCCAGTGCACCTTCTGAAGTCACCCGCTGCCTACAAATCTGGTGTCTGATTAATAAGACACCAGTAAATGTGAGTATGACATTCTTCTCCTTTGTTTGCACTCCATTTTATACAATATTTCTCTATGTGAGTCATTTTATATTTTGAGGGACACAGAGGATGGTAACCCTATAAGGAAACCACACTTCTGAGCCACGGGGTGCAGCAGAAGGAACCACTAACAGGACAAGAAGCGCCAACGCCTGCACATCTTTCTTTTATATTTTTTGTCCCATGTCTTTTAACACTGTCCTGTTTAGGCTCATGTCAGACGAGTGCTGTTATCACGTCCGTTTTTGCGCACATTTTAACGTCCGTGGCAGCATAGCATTCTGACCAATGGAGCCCCACACACGAAGTACGTCCGCAATGAAGTGCGGACGCATGACAGACGCGGCAAACGGACGCAGATTAGGCAAGAACGTAAAACCGCTAGAACGGACATGCGGATTGCGCCACGTCCACAACGGCTGCATAGCTTTGTGTGTGAGTGATGGAATGAAGTCAGACAGACTGCATTTACGCGTCCAGCATTTTTGACGGACAAAATGTTTTTTCATTTTAATTTTATTTCAGTCAAAAATAACATCAGTCACATAAACGGGCTATGTGGCCACTACTGCGTCTTCCGTCAGAAAGTGCGTCTGTACTGCACAGACGCACAGTCCGTACAAATGCGCTTGTCTCACACCAGCCTTAAAGTCACTCCTATCACCTGCAGGTAGAGAAAGGGAAAGATTACTCAGTAATTATCTGACTAAATTTCCTTCATAAATACAGCACAAGTTCTATTAAAACAAAGAGTTAGGGCATTCTACTGGATCTTAACACAAAGTCATTCATTTCATAGTACATACTAAAAATTGCAGACGATGGATCACAGGACAAATCCCATGACATTTACACAGGACATACTTGATAAAGAGAAATTTCAATGTATCCTTCCTGGTAAAATACTTTATAAATAAATTTAGATTCCCCATTTAACCTTTCCCAGTACAATTTATTATGGAGTATTACTAAATGGAATAGATCCACCAATTTAGTCAAGGGACTATGAAAATAATTAATCATAAATGCAATTTTGTGTATCTTTAGCGAGATTTTTTTTTTTTTTAGAAAAGGGATGATGCAAATAGACTCATATCAGCAGAGTTGCACTTGTCAACATTCACTTTGGTAACAGCAATAGGAAGCAATTTCTAATTCCATGGACTAATTAATTAATGATTAACCTTTTAACTAATGGCTAATGTTTCCTTTTGTGATTAGCAGAACTGATGGCGACAAGCGCTCCTCAGCTCATTAACCAAGTTGCTCAGCAGCAAGTCAATCGAGATTGGCAAGATCCTTTAACTTCACATAAACTGTGATAACAACATTTGATAGTATAATAGTGATAGTGTTTAATAGTACAATTTGTACAACCTATAAAAATCATCTGTCCACTCTGATCTCATACAATCAATATTGAAAACAAACTAACAATTGGTTTTATCTCATTAAAAATAGACACAGCATTACGTTCCTAAGGCCCCATTCACACTGTGCGATTTATCGCGCGGATTTTGCCGCGAAATCGAGGCAAAATCCAGGCGATGTCGCGCTATGTAGCATCTCCGATGCATTTCAAAGGAGCTGTTCACATCTTGTCGCGTGACTTCGCATGTTGCGCGTCGCGGTAGCATGTCGCTGGTACATGACCCTTTTGTTGCGATTTGCGTTTTGCGATTTTCATTGGTGGTGTTTTGCAAAATCGCGCGACAGTGTTGCGCAACGTTGCAAATATTAAAATTGTACGGAAAAACGTGCTGTTTTCAAATCGCACAGTGTGAACGGGGCCTTACGTATAAAATGTAATATCACGTAAAAGAAAAGTATGTAACAATAAAAAAAAATTATTGTCTGTAAGGAGAATGTAAAATTGGAGTGCAGCCAAAAATATAAAATTGCTAATATACGTCCCCTGGCCCCTGTCTATTCTATCATCAACTTTACACAAACGAAGATGACTGGCAAAATGGTGACAGAGGACTCACTCACATAATCCTGATACCTAGGTGTGGGTGGGATATAATTATTGAAAAGATATTATATCATAAAATAGAATGGAAGAGATTACTGGGTGTGAGTGCTGTGTATCACTATAAACAGGGCCAGATCAACATCTCTATGGGCCTGGAGTTGAAGATTTTGGGGGCTTTTTTAGGAATTTATTGAAATGAAAACAGATTTTATGTTATTTAGGCTAGGGTCAGACGAGCGCAGTATTAACATGCGTTTAGCAGCACTAAATCACGGCCGTGCTAGCAACAAATGACGTCCAATGCCGGGCAGCATACGAAGAACGGCCGCACAAAAGTGCAGCTGCGCAACGCAAGTGGCAAACGAACGCATTTTTGCAAGAACGTAGAACCGCTAGTACTGACGTACAGAGTGCGCTGCGTCCGCTAGTGGCGTGTGTGCGTGATTAGGAGATGTCAGATGCTGCTAATGTCCGGCCAACATAACGTCCAGACACAAAAAGGGTTTTATTGATGATCCGTACAAAATCACAGACGACAATGCGCATCGTATGACCGCTATCGCGTATTCCGTGAAAAGATGCGTCCATTCGTTCGAATGCACTTTTTGCACGGACAACGCGAAAAATGCGTTAGTCTGACCCTAGCCTAAATAGAGCAGATATGGGTATGTCTAACCAGGCAGATACTGTGTGAGCAAATTTCCATTCATATTTCAATCATTTAATGCGTGTAAAATTATTTTTTCCTATTCTATCATCCAAACCTTTGTGGCTATATATTCTATCGAGGATTCTTGTTAATAAAATGTGAAATGGGAAACTGTTACTGCATTTTTCAGAAAAATATACAATCTTAACCAAAAAAAAAAAGAAAAAAAATGAAATATTTCCCTTGTGGTTTGGTGGGATGTTGTTTTATGAATAACATGACTATCAGGGTTATTCAGAGAGCGTGAAAAGCAGGAGAATGACTGGAGAATAACTGGAGAATGAAAAATTCTAGGTCAAAATAGCCAAACCAGAAAAATTCTCCCTTTCATCTCACTTTCCGAATCGGCTATTTTGACATTATGACATTCTCCAGTCATTCTCCTTCTTTCATAACCCTGTATGTATAAAACACTGACCTTGCTCCCAGCGTGGGAAATTAAAAGGTGAGTAATGGCAGTGGTTTTGCTCATCTCATACGTGACAAATGGACAATGCCATCGCTTTGGAACTAAAAATAAGTAAATAAAAAAGTTTTTTTGTTTTTCTTTTTAGATTTTACATGGTCACATTTTTGATATCAATGCAAAGGCCAGACTCTGACCTGTCCAATGACACCTCACTTGACCTTGTGAAGAGTAAATATTAGTGATTAGTGGTCCAAAGTCCTCCCCTGTGCTTTTTGCTGCAGTGCATCGGTTTAGGTTTTTGAAGGAACAATTCGTAATAATCAGGGTAATTCAAAGAGATCCGAATGGCAGACGAAAGGGAACTGAACGCTGAAAATCAGCATTCGGTTACCTTTCTTGGCCATTCGGCTATCCAGAGAGCAGGCAGTTCGCCAAATCTTGGCGAATTGCCTGCACATACGGTGCCTGTTCGGTGCCTGTTCAAGGGCAGTGAATCCCCATAGAGAAGCAATGCTTCGGGTATTCAGAGAACAAAACCCAGCAGTGAAAGGTTCCCGAAATGCCCTGCGATTTGGTGGTTTCATTCGGCAGGTTTATTCAGGCGAATCCCATAGGCTTCAATGTTAAAAATATTCCTGTTTTAATTCAATATCTAATAAACCATTCAGTATAATATTCTGCAGTAAAGAGTCTCTTTATTTATAGATTTTTTAGGATATTTTAAGCATTTTTCAGGATTTATTTTTTTAACTTTACTTCTTTTTTCTGTAACAGCCCTTTTTATTATCATTCCCTTGACCTCATATGTAAATTTCAGACATTTTCGCTCAGTAGTTTCTTTGCAAACAGCGTTTCACTTTTCAAACATTCAAGCAAACTGTTTTTCTAATTTATTCACTGCATTCGTCTGCGGTGTCGGCTTTTTCCGGCAGCTTCACTGCGTGTGATTGGCTCCTGCACGGATTTTTCCGGCGTTTTCGGCGGGTTAATCCAGATGTTTTTGCGGGTTTCGGTGTGCATTCGCCTGGGTTTTGCGGTGAGTTTTCAGCGAGTTTGCGGTGACTTTTCCCTGCAATTCGGGGACCCTGTGGTGCTTGCTGAATACACCGCAGGGTTGCTGAAATCGGATCTCCAAATCAAATCGAATTGAAGAGAGCAAAAAGTCACCGAATGTGCAGTGACTTTTCGATTCGCTTTGAATAACCCTCAAAGTATTTTTACATTTCTGCCACACTTGTTGGTGACATGATAAATGAGATGGTGAGTTAGTGCAGCATCATTGTTCACTTTATAATTGAAAAGTGAAAAATATTGGTGTGTTAGTAAGAAAAAATAAGAAATATTTTATTTTTATTGTTACATAAAACCTGGTCATGTTTGCAATCATTGGAAAGGCCATGCTCTGGCCTTCCCAGAGATACCTCACATGACCCTGTAGCTTCTATGGAGTTGGAGATACATGGGTCCAAATGCCCATCAATGCAGACATACAGGATTATTCAGAGAAAGGTGAAACTTTGGAGAACCTTTGGAGAAGTAAAAATTCTACTTCAAAATAACCAAACCAGAAAAATTCTCCGATTTATCTCGCTTTCCAAATCGGCTATTTTGACCTAGAATTTTCACTTCTCCAAAAGTTCTCCAGAGTTTCACCTTTTTCTGAACAACCCTGATAGCTATACACTCTCTGGGCCTATTCTGGGGCATGGGCCTAGAGCTGCTGCTCCATCTGTCCCTAAGTGCTATGTATATACATTTCTAAACATGTTAGTTATTGGATAAAAAGTTCAGACAGGCTTATGACAATCACAATGGAACGTCTGCACTTTCCGCAAAATTGTGGGTCATCTAGGTTGCATTATGAAGTAGATTAATTATATTTTATATGTTGCCCTGGTTCTGCATGAGATAACTCAGTCTACATGACCTGCCAATGCGCACCCCTGCCTCCAGCACTTACTGGGTGCTCCCCCTGCCTCGGGCAGTCACCAGCATGACGACAGCGGGTACTGGCGCTGAATTGTGCCCTCTCCTTTTCGGGCAGCAGAGGATGCCTCGGGCAGTGGTATTGTCCATGTGGTCTTCCGACCATCGGGCAAACTGCTGGCTGCAGAGTCTTGCTGCTCAGCTCCGAAAGAGTAGAACCACGATGGTGTCAGAGAGCTGGGATTCCCTATGACGTGTTGGAGAATGAAGACTGTGCCAGAATAGAAGCATCAGTCCAAAGGCGTCTTCACTTAAGCAGCACCATTACTGAATGCTCTACAGCACTGCTGTAAAAATGTGACCATGTAAAATCTAAAAGAAAAGAAAAACAATTTTTTTTTTTTTACTTAGGCTGGGGTCAGACGAGCGTAGTGTTCACGTACGTGATTGCGCCTAAAAGTACGTCCGTGATAGCATGAAAGAAAGTCCATTGGAGCCTGACACATGAAGTACGTCCGCACTGAACTGTGGACGCATGACGGATGCTGCAAACGGACGCAGGTTAGGCAAGAACGTAATACTGCTAGAACGGACGTGCGGAGTGCGCCACGTCCATAACGTCTGCATAGCTTTGTGTGTGAGTGATGGAGCATGGTCAGACGGACTGCATTTATATGTCCAGCATTTTTGACGGACAGAATGTTTTTTCATTGTAATTTATTTTTCCCTCCTACATCCGTCAAAAATAACTTCAGTGAAAAAACGGACTGTGTGACCACTACTGCGTCATCCGTACTGACGATGTCCGTACTGCACGGACGTACAGCCCGTAGAAATCACGCTCGTCTGACCCTAGCCTTATTTTTAGTTCCAAAGCGATGGCATTGTCCATTTGTCACGTATGAGACGAGCAAAACCACTGCCATTACTCACCTTTTAATTTCCCATGCTGGCAGCAAGGTCAATGTTTTATACGTAGTCATATTATTCATAAAACACCATCCTCCAAAACACAAGGGAAATATTTCATTTTTTTCAGTTTTTGGTTAAAATTGTATATTTTTCAGAAAAATGCAGTAACAGTTTCCCATTTCAGATTTTTTAACAAGCATTCACGTTAGAATATATAGCCACAAAGATTTGGATGATAAAATGGGAAAAAATTATTTTACACTCTTTAATTGATTGAAATCTGAATGAGAAATTAATCACACAGTAAGTGCCTCATTAGATATACCCATATCTGCACTATTCAATAACATAAAATATGTTTTCATTTCAATAAATTTCAAAAACAGCCCCCAAAATCTTCAACTCCAGGCCCATAGAGATACGGCCCTGCCCATAAGGGGTTACTGTTACGGTGGGTCTGCTCGCCCCTCTGGCTTTGTCTGGCCTCCGACAGAGGGTCACAGGGGCACCCGACATGAGTCCAGGTGTGCCCATTATTAGGGATGGATAGCCCTTTAGGCAGGATTGCCGCTGGCTGCATGACATGCAGAATTAGAGATGTGATAACCAGATACACAGCACAGGACAATATACTGGCACCCAGCAGCACCCACAAGAAAACCCTAATGTAAGATACAGTCCTTAGAATGGCCTCTATTCTAAAGAGGGGGACCACACTGCTGGGTGACACACAGAAGCTAGAGACAGGACAACAGGGACGTAGTCATAAACAAGAGTTGGAGTCAGAAAACAAAACAGGTAGTCATAAATAAGTCAGAGATCAGAAACCAGAGAGGGATATCAGACAAGCTAGGAGTCAGTACACAGAAGATCAAGGAGCATAAGGGATAACACAATAGAATAGTCAAAGAACCAGCCCAGAGTCATTCATAGTAGAATCAATATAACACAGTGTAGCGCTCACCCCCCGGAGGAGCCGCTGAATAACCCCAGTATTAGTCTCACCGCACTAACAATTCACTGTACACCAGCACACCTTTATGGATTTTTCTAAGTTATACTATACTGAAGCAATAAAAGGCAATAAAGATATAAACTTTAAGCATGAAATCAATCAGGCTAGAAAATGAATGACGGTAATACGTAGCGTGGATATATATATGGCGAAAAAACTGTTAATAAGATCCTCAGTTCTTTGGCTTAAAGTCCCGCTCAAAAATTCTAGGGTACCCGGGTACTAAGTCCACTGGTCAGTGGATGGACCAAATATCTTCGACTAGTCAACGTTTGGGCCCTGAAATTTGAAGCAATCAAATAAGTGCGCACTGTTATCAAAGTCATAGGCCCGAGACCACGCACTCAACCGGCGAAACAGCTTGTCCCGGACCGATGAACTCTGCCAGAAAGTCCGCCTCTGCCGCCTGGAGCCCGATGCTGTTGAAACCACGCTCCCGAACCGAATCTCCTCAGCCAGTCGAATGCCGCCAGCACTCCGCTCTGTCTCCGGCTTCCTTACACGAGGTCCTTCTCGAACACACTTGCCACCAGAACAGCTCAGCGGGATACACTCCAGGTCGATGTGCACTTTCCCATATCACTTCAGCAATGGATGCCGCCGATTCTCTGCGCTCCAACTTGCTCAGATCCCGGAAGGTGTCTCTCATGCAACTGTCTCTGTTCACCGCTTCCCTCGTTCTTCCCACGCTGCACACGATGCTCTTCCTGGCACCAGAGAGCTTGCTTCCTTCCTCTCTCCCAAGGGTTTCTGGGGGATGTAGTCCATAAGTCCCTTATATGCTTCCCCATGCATTACGCTCTGGCTCCCCCTCTAGAGGCGATATGGTTTCAGTTATCAGAGCCAAGTTAAACACAGTGCTACAACAGAAACACACAGATCAGAATAAACAAAAATATACAGTCAGGTCCAGAAATATTGGGACATCGACACAATTCTAACATCTTTGGCTCTATACACCTCCACCACAATGAGGTTGCAATGAAACAAACACAATGTGCTTTAACTGCAGACTGTCAGCTTTAATTTGAGGGTATCTACATCCAACTCAGGTGAATGGTGTAGGACTTACAGCAGTTTGCAGATGTGCCTCCCACTTGTTAAGGGGCCAAAGGTAATGGGACAATTGGCTTCTCAGCTGTTCTATATTATAATTTAATATTAAGCACAGCACTCGAGCCATTATGCTGTATGATCCGAGAACTGAGCTTAACGTCCAGGTTGTGATCACAGTTTTTCAGAGTCTTCTGGATTATAGGATTCCAGATAAGGGTTGCTCAACCTGTATAAGGGTCGCTCAACCTGTATAAGGGTCAGAGAGGTAGCCCTTCATTGCTATAAACTAACTAGATCAGTGAATTGTTTCCTGCAAATAATTAAAATCAATTCTGTAAACCGGCTTCTTTTGTATTGCCTTTCCTGACATTTGTGGGCCCTGTTAGACATTCAGTACTTATTGTACATATTGCTCTTATGTATTTGCAGCTTTTGAATTTGCAGACAATAGGGCAATTATTTTTGAGGGCCACGTGGGCTCTCCAGATATCTCAGAACCTCGGTTTCAATGCCACTACAGGCTATTTATATCTGTAATTTACAGGTGGCAGCAGGCTACCACAGTCGTTCTTGTACTCATGCTGACGCTGATATTGCAGCAGACTTTTTCAGTATTCAGATACAGGTGCTGTCACAGAATATTTGGTGAAGGAAATGGCCACTGTAGCTGCTAAATTCCACTTTTACAAAGCACTGGGTGAATTCCCTCTTAGTCCACACACTATATCTATATTAAGTGACAAGAGATCCCTGGCGTGTGCAACCCGTTGCATTAGGGTTTCCATTCATGGAACATTTATCAATTGAAAACTTACGTTTAGCAGATTTTTACACAAAATGCACATTTTTCATTAGAATTAACAAGCCTGTAATCAGAGATAGTCAGTTTTTATGTTATAAATCATGAACCAGATATAGGGCATCAAATATTTCAATGTAGTTGGTGAAAGAGGACCTCTTCACTCAACATAAGGGTGTGCCTGGGCTGCACCACCCTGCTCGATGGACAGGCCGGCCCTGGCTCTTTTTCCTTCTTAACACAAGCACTCCTATGAGTGTTAATGCTAGGTTAAGTGCCTTTAACGCATGCCCCATATATTAAGATTTTTTTAACCCATTAGCGCAGCAGTGATTGGGCTCCCTTCTGCGAGCTTACTGTACTTTGCACTCTATATACCTAACATGGGGAGCGCAATCAGTAATTAGGATAGGACTACAAAGTCCTAACTAATGACCTCACCGCTGAGGTAACTAAAAAGTTAGCACCAGCTAAAACCCCTCCAAAAAATCAGTTACCTCTCATCAATGGCCCGATCCTCTGCTTCTGGCCATTGGGAGCAGAGTGAGACTGAGTACAAAGAGTCCCCTGTCTCTCTCCACGTATCACTCCGTGCCCTTGCATGATCTGGAGAGATCATACAGGTCACGTGGACTGGCAGCAGGGGCGGACAGACCCATCGGGCTCTCGGGCACTGCCCGAGGGCCCGCGGGTCAGTAGGTGCCCGGTTTGGGGCGACAGTGGGCCCCCGCCGGTTTCCCTCTGGTGATCAGTGCACTGAACTTAACAGGCAGCCAGCAGCGCACTCTGTAAATGCCGCGGTGGCGCCTGCAGCGTGCCTGCATCCCAGTCTAAAACTGGAGAAGGCACGTTGCACTGGCGCCTCCCCGCACGTGACACGTGGGTCAGTCCGCCCTTGCTGCCAGGCCACGTGACCTGTATGATCTCGCAATATCATGCAAGGGCATGGAGTGATATGTGGAGAGAGACAGGGGACTCTTTGTACCCAGTCTCACTCTGCTCCCAATGGCCAGAAGCAGAGGATCGGGCCACTGATGAGAAGTGAGTAACTGATTTTGGGGAGGGGTTTTAGCTGGTGCTACCGCGGCTTTTACAGAGTGTGCCGCTGGCTGCTTGTTAAGTTCAGTGCACTGATCATCAGAGGGAAACCGGTGGGGCCCCACTGTGTCACCTCAAACCGGGCCCCTACTGACCCGCAGGCCCTCAGAGCAACGGTGGGAGGAGAGGGGCAATATATATCCATGTTTGAGGTGCTGGGGGCAGTATTTATCCATGTTTGAGCTACTGGGGGCAATATATATATCCATGTTTGAGGTGCTGGGGCAGTATTTATCCATGTTTGAGCTACTGGGGGCAATATATATTCATGTTTGAGCTACTGGGGGCAATATTCATGTTTGAGCTGCTGGGGCAATATACATGTTTGAGCTGCTGGGGGCAGTATTTATCCATGTTTGAGCTGCTGGGGCAGTATTTATCCATGTTTGAGCTGCTGGGGCAGTATTTATCCATGTTTGAGCTGCTGGAGGCAGTATTTATCCATGTTTGAGCTACTGGGGCAATATATATACCCATGTTTGAGCTGCTGGGGGCAATATATACCCCTGTGTAAGCTTCTGGGGGCAATATAGATCCCTGTGTGAGCTGCTGGGGGCAATATAGATCCATGTGTGAGCTGCTGGGGGCAACATATATTCATGTTTGTTCATCCGCTGCAGAATATGATGGTGCTATATATATAAAGTATAATAATATAATAATAATTAATAATCCACCATTCACATCTCTGCCTGATCAGAGCCAGAATAAGATCTTTATGGCCTGGTGCTGAAGATTTTGGTGGGCCCATTTTGGTGACACATTAAATGAAAACATGTTGTTTTTTTTATGGCAACAGGAGATATGATCTCTTTATATAGTTCCCTCAGTAGCTGCTACAGTGTGTAATATCATGTGGTGCTGCCTTAAAGGGCCACTCTACACACCCTAACCTCTTTAACTTTTTTAAGTGGTTGCGCAATGTGGAGAGCCTCGCTTCTTGTCCCATTTTGGAGATATTGCGTTGTGAAGTGAAGGAGTTTCCTCCGCCCACAAAAGTCCCACCAGGCAGACGGGATTTGAATATACCGCATGTGACGGATATAGGCTATATTCTGGTAATATTTAGCCATGACGTCAGGGCCGGCCCGACGATGGAGCAGGGTGGAGCACTTGCGCCAGGCGCAAAAAAGCGAGAGCAGCAAGTTTTTGCGCTGCCGCTGCACTATTTTTCCATCAGTGCCGGCGCCAGCATATAATTTGGCGGCCGGCGCATTGGGTGCAGTACGTGGCGCCGGCTGACCGTGCCCACACGCATGCGTCTACATGGGCCAGCCGCCACCAGCGCGGAATTAAGACGCGTGTAGTGTGGGATGCAGATCCAGCCTGCAGGCGCTTGTTTTTGTCTCCGACCGGCTCTTTTGTCTCCCCTCCTGCTAACAGTCTGGGGAAACGCGGTCGGAGTCAGATAGAGCCGAGTAAGCAGTGCCCGCGCAGGGAGGTGAGTGTCACTGCGGAGTTGGCTGCGGCCTGGCCACCATGACCTGCGCCGGAAAACACAGACCCGCTGGATCCATTCCCTGGCACCGCCTGGGGCTGCTGGTATCCTGTCAGTATGGCTGGCCATGCCAATCCGGCACAATGCTATACAGCGACCCATACCCAGAGATAAGAGCCCCTAATGTGTGCAGGCAAGCTCCTGTATATACCCCTGTATATGCAAAACAAGAGGACATAGTCTTAGATTAGAGGGGCAAAGGTTTAAAAGTAACATCAGGAAGCATTATTTTACTGAGAGGGTGGTGGATACATGGAACAGCCTTCCAGTAGAAGTGGTAGAGGCCAAAACAGTGATTGAATTTAACAGGCATAAGGCTATCCTAAACAAAAGATAAATCCAGGTAAAGTATCCATGTAATTGGGCAGACTAGATGGGCCGAAAGGTTCTTATCTGCCGACATTTTCTATGTTTCTATATGAGACGATATTACTGACTTGAGGCGTTGTTTCTATGTGTCTGTAGCTAAACATATTATGAACGTATTGGTTGTAATAATCTATGATAACCCCTTGGGGGGTGGACATAATGATTGGTCATTTTGGCTGTACTGATTTTCTTCTACCAGATATCTAGGGAGCAACATACTTTGTTGAAAATATATTTATTTGGTGATCCCTGCTTTAAAAACTCTAAAAAAACCTCTAAATTTATATTTAGTATCTAGCGTGTACAACAGGCAATTTCCTTGTCTCAGCAACAAAAAATTTTTGCTAACGTGTTAGCTACTTTATATGCAATTACCATTTAAGTGAATGAACGACAAAGCACTTTTATGGATTAGATTTTTATCTATCTGTAGTGAAGCTCTTCCCGTCAGGGTGAAGAATTGAACTCATGTTTGTCTTGGATATATATCTCCTTGATTGCTCTCTGATATACCCTCAGTTATTTTCACCCAATAATTAACCTTGCTACTTGCTATATATATATTTTTTTCTATGCTACCAATTATGTTGTGTGTATGAGGGTATCTGAGTGGTATTTGAGTGTGTGTTGCTGAGTTGGATGGCGCTCAAACTAAACAGACTCACGGAGGAGCAGATCGTGCTCGTCCCTCCTGGCAACGGATTCCCCGAAGATCAGACCAGGCATCATATCTGAGGTCTCTCTGGGTATACATGTATCTGGGGGTCTGCCTGAGTATTCATGTATCTGGAGACTGGGGTCTGTGTATTTATAGAAAGCGAGGCTGTATATACACTATATTGCCAAAAGTATTCGCTCACCTGCCTTGACTCGCATATGAACTTAAGTGACATCCCATTCCTAATCCATAGGGTTCAATATGACTTGGTCCACCCTTTGCAGCTATAACAGCTTCAACTCTTCTGGGAAGGCTGTTCACATGGTTTAGGAGTGTGTTTATGGGAATTTTTGACCATTCTTCCAGAAGCGCATTTGTGAGGTCACACAGTGATATTGGATGAGAAGGCCTGGCTCTCAGTCTCCGCTCGAATTCATGCCAAAGGTGTTCTATCGGGTTGAGGTCAGGACTCTGTGCAGGCCAGACAAGTTCATCCACACCACACTCTGTCATCCATGTCTTTATGGACCTTGCTTTGTGCACTGGTGCACAGTCATGTTGGAAGAAGAAGGGGCCAGCTCCAAACTGTTCCCACAAAGTTGGGAGCATGGAATTGTCCAAAATGTCTTGGGATGCTGAAGCATTCAGAGTTCCTTTCACTGGAACTAAGGGGCCAAGCCCAGCTCCTGAAAAACAACCCCACACCATAATCCCCCCTCCACCAAACCTTACACTTGGCACAATGCAGTCAGACAAGTACCGTTCTCCTGGCAACCGCCGAATCCAGACTCGTCCATCAGATTGCCAGATGGAGAAGCGTGATTCGTCACTCCAGAGAACACGCCTCCACTGCTCTAGAGTCCAGTGGCGGCATGCTTTACACCACTGCATCTGACGCTTTGCATTGCACTTGGTGATGTATGGCTTGGATGCAGCTGCTCGGCAATGGAAACCCATTCCATGAAGCTCTCTGCGCACTGTTCTTGAGCTAATCTGAAGGCCACATGAAGTTTGGAGGTCTGTAGTGATTGACTCTGCAGAAAGTTGGCGACCTCTTTGCACTATGCGCCTCAGCATCCGCTGACCCCGCTCCGTCAGTTTACGTGGCCTACCACTTCGTGGCAGAGTTGCTGTCATTCCCAAACACTTCCACATTCTTCTAAAACATCTGACAGTTGACTGTGGAATATTTAGGAGCGAGAAAATTTCACGACTGGATTTATTGCACAGGTGACATCCTATCACAGTTCTACGCTGGAATTCACTGAGCTCCCGAGAGCGACCCATTCTTTCACAAATGTTTGTAAAAACAGTCTGCATGCCTAGGTGCTTGATTTTATACACCTGTGGCCATGGAAGTGATTGGAACACATGATTCTAATTATTTGGATGGGTGAGCGAATACTTTTGGCAATATAGTGTAAATATACAGTCAGGTCCAGAAATATTGGGACATCGACACAATTCTAACATCTTTGGCTCTATACACCACCACAATGGAGTTGGAATGAAACAAACACAATGTGCTTTAACTGCAGACTGTCAGCTTTAATTTGAGGGTATGTACATCCAACTCAGGTGAACGGTGTAGGACTTACAGCAGTTTGCAGATGTGCCTCCCACTTGTTAAGGGACCAAAGGTAATGGGACAGAATAATAATCATAAATCAAACTTTCCCTTCTTAATACTTGGTTGCAAATCCTTTGCAGTCAATCACAGCCTGAAGTCTGGAATGCATAGACATCACCAGACCCTGGGTTTCATCCCTGGTGATGCTCTGCTAGGCCACTACTGCAACTGTCTTCAGTTCCTGCTTGTTCTTGGGGCATTTTCCCTTCAGTTTTGTCTTCAGCGCGTGAAATGCATGCTCAATGGAATTCAGGTCAGGTGATTGACTTGCCCATTGCATAACATTCCACTTCTGTCACTTCGAAAACTCTTTGGTTACTTTTGCAGTATGCTTTGGGTCATTGTCCATCTGCACTGTGAAGCGCCGTCCAATGAGTTCTGCAGCATTGGGCTGAATGTGAGCAGATAATATTGCCCAAAACACTTCAGAATTCATCCTGCTGCTTTTGTCAGCAGTCACATCATCAATAAATACAAGAGAACCAGTTCCATTGGCAGCCATACATGCCCACGCCATGACACTACCACCACCATGCTTCACTGATGAGGTGGTATGCTTAGGATCATGAGCAGTTCCTTTCCTTCTCCATACTCTTCTCTTCCCATCACTCTGGTACAAGTTGATCTTGGTCTCATCTGTCCGTAGGATCTTGTTCCAGAACTGTGAAGGCTTTGTTAGGTGTTGTTTGGCAAACTCTAATCTGGCCTTCCTGTTTTTGAGGCTCACCAATGGTTTACATCTTGTGGTGAACCCTCTGTATTCACTCTGGTGAAGTCTTCTCTTGATTGTTGACTTGACACACATACACCTACCTCCTGGAGAGTGTTCTTGATCTGGCCAACTGTTGTGAAGGGTGTTTTCTTCACCAGGGAAAGAATTCTTCGGTCATCCACCACAGTTGTTTTCCGTGGTCTCCCGGGTCTTTTGGTGTTGCTGAGCTCACCGGTGCGTTCCTTCTTTTTGAGAATGTTCCAAACAGTTGTTTTGGCCATGCCTAATGTTCTTGCTATCTCTGATGGGTTTGTTTTGTTTCTTCAGCCTAATGATGGCTTGCTTCACTGATAGTGACAGCTCTTTGGATCTCATCTTGAGAGTTGACAGCAACAGATTCCAAATGCAAATAGCACACTTGAAATGAACTCTGTGCCTTTTATCTGCACATTGTAATTGAGGTAATGAGGGAATATCACACACCTGGCCATGGAACAGCTGAGAAGCCAATTGTCCCATTACCATTGGTCCCTTAACAAGTGGGAGGCACATCTGCAAACTGCTGTAAGTCCTACACCGTTCACCTGAGTTGGATGTACATACCCTCAAATTAAAGCTGACAGTCTGCAGTTAAAGCACATTGTACTTGTTTCATTACAACTCCATTGTGGTGGTGTATAGAGCCAAAGATGTTAGAATTGTGTCGATGTCCCAATATTTCTGGACCTGACATTATATATATATATATATATATAGTAATACACAGTATACATATATATATAGCCTCATTCTCTATATAAATACACAGGGTACATAAAATCGAATACGTATCTGGTCAGCGTGAAATAAAACGCAAGGGATGTTTGGGCAGTTCTTGTAGTAATTTCCTCCGTATGGGTACAATTATATAAGGGAAAAAAGAAGAAAACACAATACTACATTGGTGCAGTATATCTCGCACAGGGTGTATGAAATATATATGATGGAGAAGTATTCACTCACAAGTCAAGAGCCCCAACACTGGCTCTGAGTGGATAAACGCCTGTGGGTTGTTTTTCTGAAATGTTCTCAGGTAACCTACTCCTTATTATCAGCACTTCTTCACAGTTCTCTCAATAAGGGAAATATAAAGCAGAAACAGAAACAAATCTCTGTGTGTATCTGAAATATGGCAGCTCAGATGTATAAACTCCTAACAGAGTGACAACTCACATTTGCTGGAGCTTGTTCAAGCTCAAGATATACGCCCATGGATTTTGTGTGGTCAAATCCAAGAAAAACCAGATGGAATGCTGGAACTCGTTCTATAAAAGGTTTATTAAAATTAACAATATTAAAAACGAAAATAAAAGTCCAGGACGCGTTTCACCGCTAGCTACGGCTTCTTCAGCTGGTATCATTAGATTAGAACTTCCGAGCATGTTGTTATAATCTTACAAATCAAAATACAAATGATCCCACATGTCGTCAATCTGCAGGTGGCGTGCGTTCTGTGCCTCTCTTTGGAACTTCTCCACATTCCGTCGATGAGGCGCCATTTTGCGCAGGCGCAATGCGCAACTTCCGCGTTTCACAGTGCGTTCCATCGGCTCCATGGCATCGTGATCTCTCTACTTCATTCATAAACATATACTCCCGAGCGTCATATAAGAAAGCAATGGGATACAGTTATTATATGCATTTGTGCACTGTACCCAATCTTAAATGAGAAAGCCATACTCCGAATAAAATATGTATCTTTAAAGTGGAAAAAATGTACCCAGTACATACTATTTCTTAAATTTATTAAGACTAACATGTTATTTTCATCAATTACAGTAACAATTTAAACAATAAAAGGTAGTACACTTTATTAGTGAACGGAGTATTTCCCCATGCAAGGTAAATTAACATCCCACTAATCATAAATCTAAGAATAATATAATATAGCACTGAGCACAGCTAACCACCATTTACAATGTGTGTTGTTGGGATCATTAACGACACTTCACATTTTGATCACATTTATACCCATATATCTACGGATATATTGTATTAGGAACACACTTAAGAATCTGCTAATTTTTTCTTTAGCCACCCTCATAGTGAATATTTTTCTTCTTAGGACCCATAATGACCCTATATGCTTCTATTGCATTATATACAATGACCAACGTTTTTTTCATTTACTGCGACACCTTTATAATCATATTATATGTTTAGATAGCCAATTAGGATACATTTCTCCTATTTTTATAAGTCAACCGTATACAATATAAAAGATCGATCTACAGTTTAAGAAATCGTTTTTTCTTTTTTCCACTTTAAAGATACTTATTTTATTCGGAGTATGGCTTTCTCATTTAAGATTGAGTACAGTGCACAAATGCATATGTAGCGCTGGTTTTAAATCCCCTGCCATGTAGTACTTATTTTTGGCCACAAGAGGGAGACAAGCGCGATGTGAGACACTGAACATTGGGACTACATTTCCCGGCATGCTTTGGGAGCGGAGACAGGAAGTGGGTGGGTGGGAGACAGACACTGACATCCTGAGCCTCGTGGAGAGAGCTGGCAGAGCGCGCCAGGGAGTGAGAGGAGCGAGACGCAGTGCAGCAGAACGAGACAGTGACTAGGCAGGAGTGCAGGCGGCCTGACAGAGTTAAAGACCGGGTTATTCAGCCTTATCAGAGGAAGAACCAGTGATTCACCAGACTACCCACGCTGATATTGAGGAAGCTGGAAGACCCCGAGTTAGGAGTACCGCAGATCGATCGGACAGGGAGAGCAGGCGGTGAGCTGGACATCTTGCGGCAGGTGCAGAAAGCCCGACAGCGGATCCAGTAACCAAGAGAACCCCAGTCAACATCGAGCGGAGAGACGTCCTGGGTCGAGCGGAGCATCAAGTATCTGGCGGATGGGTGAGAGGCCTTCCAGGCCGTTGTGAATATAGAAAGCACGCTGCTGTTTGTTTCCAAAACCCACAGGGCCCCAACTTGACTAGTCGAAGATACCTCATAAGAAATTCACTGGCCAGTTGAATATTGTACCCGGGTACCATAACACACACACACACACACACACACACGTACATTCTGGGACATAACCTGTGCGGGACTCACTCCCCAACCTCAAGAAAGGGGGTTAAAGATATATTTTCTTCTTTTCTTTTCTACTGCGCGTTTCTCGAAGTACGAAGCATTGTATTTCTTTTCCGCTGCGCGTTTCTCGAATTACGAAGCATTGTATTACTTTTCCGCTGCGCGTTTCCCGCATTACGAAGTACTGTAAATATATATAGGAACACCGTGTTATTCATTATATGCCATTTATTCTAGTAAACTATATAATTTATAAAATCCACAACGGTGCTGGAGTATATTTATTCCCTAGTGCGTGGAGACTGACCCGAGGTTCAATTTCAGCGGCTCCTCCGGGAGTGAGCGCTACACATATAATAACTGTATCCCATTGCTTTCTTATATGACGCTCGGGAGTATATGTTTATGAATGAAGTAGAGAGATCACGATGCCATGGAGCCGATGGAACGCACTGTGAAACATGGAAGTTGCGCATTGCGCCTGTGCAAAATGGCGCCGCATCGGCGGATTGTGGAGAAGTTCCAAAGAGAGGCACAGAACGCACATATAATATGATAAGGTGTCGCAGTAAATGAAAAAAACGTTGGTCATTGTATATAATGCAATAGAAGCATATAGGGTCATTATGGATCCTAAGAAGAAAAATATTCACTATGAGGGTGGCTAAAGAAAAAATTAGCAGATTATGAAGTGTGTTCCTAATACAATAAATCCGTAGATATATATGCTCTTACACACCACATATTACTGTGAGTTTAATTGCTGTGGATTCTGTGATACGCTCATACACACCACACAATACTGTGAGTTTTCTTGTTGTGGAGCTTTGTGATACATTCATACCCAGCGCACATTTCTGTGAGGTTTATTGCTGTGGAGCTCTGAGATTCATAGTGCACATTACATTAAAAATGGCATGGATTGAAGAGGTCATGGCGAACCTGGAAAAAATGGGACACTATCTGGAGTCAACATTGTGGACCTGGACTGGACCAATGCATGTTGACGGGAAATGGGTAAAAAAAAAAAAAAAAAAAAAAGTTTTGCATAGGGTGGAGAAGGGAGGCCGTCATGGTTCCTGCACCTGGGCCCTGAGGTTTCTAGTTACGCCTCTGTCAAAGAGCCCTCAGGAATAATTTATGCAATGTATATCCAAAGGAAATGGGTTCTCTCTCAGACAGGATGCTGAAGGATGATACATAACTTGAATTAAATAATCAAAAGGGTATCATAGAAATTGAGGGAGATGTGAACTGAGCATGCCTAGGAATTAACAGGACAGTGGATTCTGGGAAGTGGGCGGTGTCATGGAACTGACATAGCGCTCCCCGCTTCATTTCTTCAGACTTTTATTCCCATGGCAGAAACCCCAAAGGAAACGACAATTACCTAGGGAAAGACTTTATGTTAATTTATTTTGTGTGGTGTTTAATGTGCTGTAACATACTTGGTTTTAGTGAGATGTACTTTTATTATGTGTATGTGAACTTCTGCCTATGCTGGCTGGATCCGTTCCCCCCCCAGCCTGGCACAAAGCTTGTAAGGGCAGAGGCTTTGACCCCTGTATGGTGTTGGGTGTATGGAATCCAATGGCAAGCTGAAGGAGGAGACCAGAAGGGATATGATCGATTAAACTTTTACTAAAGGCAACAAAAAATATAAGTCCAGAAATAAAGTAATGCAAGGTTTCTTTGACAGAAATAAAAGTCCAGAACGGAGAGTTGTAGGGATAAATAAATACTGGTTGCACTCTTGGAAATAGGATCTGGAACTGGTGTCGTAGAGGCAGCCGGGAGATGGAAGCGGAATGGAAGCGGAGCTGGTACCGTGGCAGCAAGAACAGAAGCGGAGCGGTTACCGTGGCAGCAGGATCAGAAGCGGAGCTGGTACCGTGGCAGCAGGAACAGAAGCGGAGCTGGTACCGTGGCAGCAGGAACAGAAGCGGAGCTGGTACCGTGGCAGCAGGAACAGAAGCGGAGCTGGTACCGTGGCAGCAGGAACAGAAGCGGAGCTGGTACCGTGGCAGCAGGAACAGAAGCGGAGCTGGTACCGTGGCAGCAGGAACAGAAGCGGAGCTGGTACGTGGCAGCAGGAACAGAAGCGGAGCTGGTACCGTGGCAGCAGGAACAGAAGCGGAGCTGGTACCGTGGCAGCAGGAACAGAAGCGGAGCTGGTACCGTGGCAGCAGGAACAGAAGCGGAGCTGGTACCGTGGCAGCAGGAACAGAAGCGGAGCTGGTACCGTGGCAGCAGGAACAGAAGCGGAGCTGGTACCGTGGCAGCAGGAACAGAAGCGGAGCTGGTACCGTGGCAGCAGGAACAGAAGCGGAGCTGGTACCGTGGCAGCAGGAACAGAAGCGGAGCTGGTACCGTGGCAGCAGGAACAGAAGCGGAGCTGGTACCGTGGCAGCAGGAACAGAAGCGGAGCTGGTACCGTGGCGGCAGGAACAGAAGCGGAGCTGGTACCGTGGCGCAGGAACAGAAGCGGAGCTGGTACCGTGGCGGCAGGAACAGAAGCGGAGCTGGTACCGTGGCGGCAGGAACAGAAGCGGAGCTGGTACCGTGGCGGCAGGAACAGAAGCGGAGCTGGTACCGTGGCGGCAGGAACAGAAGCGGAGCTGGTACCGTGGCGGCAGGAACAGAAGCGGAGCTGGTACCGTGGCGGCAGGAACAGAAGCGGAGCTGGTACCGTGGCGGCAGGAACAGAAGCGGAGCTGGTACCGTGGCGGCAGGAACAGAAGCGGAGCTGGTACCGTGGCGGCAGGAACAGAAGCGGAGCTGGTACCGTGGCGGCAGGAACAGAAGCGGAGCTGGTACCGTGGCGGCAGGAACAGAAGCGGAGCTGGTACCGTGGCGGCAGGAACAGAAGCGGAGCTGGTACCGTGGCGGCAGGAACAGAAGCGGAGCTGGTACCGTGGTGGCAGGAACAGAAGCGGAGCTGGTACCGTGGTGCAGGAACAGAAGCGGAGCTGGTACCGTGGTGGCAGGAACAGAAGCGGAGCTGGTACCGTGGCGGCAGGAACAGAAGCGGAGCTGGTACCGTGGCGGCAGGAACAGAAGCGGAGCTGGTACTGTGGCGGCAGGAACAGAAGCGGAGCTGGTACCGTGGCAACAGGAACAGAAGCGGAGCTGGTACCGTGGCGGCAGGAACAGAAGCGGAGCTGGTACCGTGGCAACAGGAACAGAAGCGGAGCTGGTACCGTGGCGGCAGGAACAGAAGCGGAGCTGGTACTGTGGCGGCAGGAACAGAAGCGGAGCTGGTACCGTGGCGGCAGGAACAGAAGCGGAGCTGGTACCGTGGCGGCAGGAACAGAAGTGGAGCTGGTACTGTAGCAGCAGGAACAGAAGTCAGAATTCTCTTGGAGTAACACGAAGGGGAACCGCTGGGTAACGTGGTGTAACCACAGTATAACCTGGTTAGTGAACTGGAGAAGGCGGCAGGTTTAAATAGGGTTCAGGGAATCATACGAACACCGTTCACCTGGGACTCGCAGGTGGAATAGGGATACCTGAGTGCTTGGTAGATTAATTGGTGGTATACGAGGATCTCCAGTGCAGGTGGGATGCAGTACCTTAACTTGACCAGCAGAGGGCGCCAGAGTTCCTAGGTCTTCATACTCTAGGATGGACGATCGCGCATGCGCGCCTGACTTCTGCTCAGATGGATCGCGGAGGCTGCGTGGAACACATCCTGGCTCTCCTCCCTCGAGTTGCAGGCCGGAACCAGGGAGCGACGCACCACGAGGGACCTCAGGTGAGTCTGTCAGGCGTCCCAACATGGCGGCCGCGGTCCGACCGCGGCGCGGGGCATTACAAAGCTTCATTTTCTCCATTACCCCTGGGTCCGGAGGACAAAAGACCGCATGGCTCAAAAATGGAGGTGCAGACCTTTCTATTGTGCATTATGTTTGTGTGACCTCTGTTATGCAAGAATGCTATGTCTATCTGCTGCTTGGTTGAGGATTTGTGAGCACTGTCCCAATCTGATCTATTGGGACAATGCATTATGTACATTGTGTGATGACTGATTGCTAATTTGTATGTGCTACCCAGTATCTGGTGACTGAGAAGATTAACCTGCCAGCCTACTCTTGTCTCAGGCAAACACTGATTCCCTTTACATTGGTTTATGCAAATTACTGTGGTTTCAAGTCTTAATCTGCATAAATCCAGAAGACCAGTATGAAGCCTGCAGTGGTCTTGAAACCAATCAGAACTGTTGGGGTGGGCTGGAAGTTTAAATGTGCATTGTTGTATTTTGTAACTTCAGTAAAGCAGACCTTCCCTGTTTGTACATTCAGCTTGTCTGGTGTGTCATTCAGCTACACTACCCACCTACAATCACCTTCAGAAAGGAACGGAGTGGCCTTCTGAAAGACTGACATAATAGCGAGTCTACGAGTCGGGAGAGCGAATCAGCGCCAAGCATTGAATGGGTAGAAACATCAGAAAGCCTGCAGATCCCCAGAAGCTGCTGTAACTTCGGCCCAACACCGGCACAGATCCCTACCAGCCAACCCAGGACTGCTAGCAGGCAGAAACAAGCAGTTCCAGCTACTCGAGGACCGCGTTCCTAGTAGCTGGACTGACCGCAACAAGCTTGTTCGTAAGTATAGGTTCTGCTTTTAATCCCATTTATTTTTCTGTTTGAGTGTGTAAATCGTAATTGTAATATCTTTGATTTCTGTATATGCCGGTGATCATATTTTTTTTATCATAATAAATATAAGTTTATTAAGCTCTGCCTTTGCCTGATATCATGTCTCTTCAGGTACCAAGGATCTTATAGTTTTTTTTAGCTCAGGACGATCTACTAAAAGTGAGTTGTGGTGGTGTCAGTCTTCTGAACGGTTTGCTGTTTTGGGGTTCATAAACAGAGTTTCAGATTAGTTCTGTTCAGATATTAGGCATCCTGGATATGTATATACTACAATGTAACTACATGACACACCATTGTGACATGTTAGAAGAATTAAACTGGCCATCACTGGACTCTAGACGCACCCTTCACCTTTCCAACCTGGTGTTTAAGAGCTTTTCTGGGAAGCTACCACCCTACCTGAATATGCTGCTTCCCCGGCAGTTCCCTCATCCTATAACCTCAGATCCAGGACCAGCACCTTACTTGCAATACAAAAAGAAAATGGCTCGATCCTCATTTTCCTACAGAGCACCGCAAATATGGTGTAGCGCTCACTCCCGGAGGAGCCGCTGAAAATGAACCACGGGTCAGTCTCCCCGCACTAGGGAATAAATATACTCCAACACCGCTGTGAGTTTTTATAATTTAAATAGTTTACTAAAATAGTAAGCAGACGTTGAGACACGGTATTCACAGGTATTATTACAGTATTATCGTATTGCAGTAAAAACGCGTAACGGGAAAGAAACGAAACACGAGGCTTCGTATTTCGTAAAAATATTATATTCGCAACCGAACAGAAAAGAAATGCAATTGCCCGAAAATTCGGAAATAAGGGACACGTAGCGAACCCAAACAATCTCTTCGTATTTCGATAAACGCGCAGCGGAAGAGAGAAAAAAATATATTCTGAACGTATCTTTAACTCCCGTTCCGATTAGTAACAGAATGAGTCCTGCACAGGTTAAGTCCCGGAATGTGAAAGGTGTGTATGTGTGTGTGGTACCCGGGTACTGTTCAACTGGCCAGTGAATTTACTTAAGGAATGTCTTCGACTAGTCAAGTTGGGGCCCTGTGGACTTTAAAGAGAAAACAGCAGCATGTTCCTTATCTACATGCAGCCTTGGAGGCCTCTCACCCATCCACCGGTTGCTTTAGGCTCCGCTGACCCAGGACGTCTCTCCGCTCGATATTGACTGGGGATACTTGCGGCCGGATCCGTTGTCTGACTTTCCGTATCTTGTCCAGCTCACCGCCTGCTCTCCGTATCCGATCAACTCGCGGCAACTCCTCACTCGAGGTCTTCGGTTTCTTTGATCTGCAGCAATCTCTGGAACTTGGAGGTCTCCTTCGGCTGAATGACCCGATAAAGGAACTGACAGGTCTCACTCGCGCTCTGGCCTAGGCCCTCTAGCAATGTCTTGCTCTGCGTCTGCTCTCCCTCTCTCCCTCGTTCCCTCGCGCGTTCTCCACGAGGCTCGGGATGTACGCGTCCTGTGTCCCACCCACTTCCTGTCTTTTTGCAAAGCACGCCGGGAAATGTAGTCCCAATGTCCAGTGTCTCTAATCGCGATTGTCTCCATCTTGTGGCCAAAAATAGGTACTGCCAGCAGCAAGATTTTAACACAGCGCTACAATGGAATAACCTCCCAGACACCGTCAAATCTTCCCCCAGTCTAAAGTCCCTTAAGACTTCCCTATTAACATACCTCAATACGAAATGCACCTGTAAACATGTAACATAATGACTTTATTTCCTCCATATTTATTTTTCTGTTAATCTGTATATTTGGTCTTGTGTTAATTTCTTGCATTTTACTATTTTGTATTTCTGTAACCACTCAATGTTCTCGAACCCAGGACATACTTGAAAACGAGAGAAATCTCAATGTATCCTTCCTGGTAAAATCCTTTATAAATAAAATAAATAGATCTTTTGACCTGTGGTGGCATTGGTAATTAAGGGAAGTGGGTGTGGGGATTGTGTGCCATGTAGACATTATTCTGGGTTTAGTGCAGATGGATAGTGATTTTTAACCCTGCGTCCACTTCGCCGAGTGTCAGGGTTGCGACTAACGTGTGCAGTTGGTGGGTTGTGAGCCCAGGATGCAGGGATAAGACAGGTTTGTGGGAGAACAAAAAAGGAGTTTATTTAGTAATAAAAAAAAAAAAAAAAAAAAACACAAGGACTTAAAAGATACATGAACTAAACAACAGATCAATACTAGACACAAAGGGGAATAGCTCTAGAGGAGATGCAGGAAAAGGAGAATGAGGCAATGGAGGGATGGCTGAGAGTAGGGAGAGCAGAAATAGACAAAGGGAACTTGATACATAGGGGCTGACAATAATACAGATAACAGATACACTGGCCTAGGTACAGATAGGGATCAGGCAATAGAGTGGTCGTTGGCAAAGCAGGGGTCTAGGCAAGGCATCAGGCAGGGTGGTCAATGTCCAAAATCAAGGGGTCTGGTAGCCAGAGGTTCAAGATGGGAGGAATCAGGATGCAAAGGGGGGGGGTTACCGGTTTTGAAGGGTAAACGGGGTCCTCAGGAAAGTCTCTGTAGGCTTTACAAGAAGAGTCCAGGAATAGCTCTGCACAGCAAGACAGTCTGAAACTTCAATGTGGAAGTTCTTGATTCAGGGCGTAGCTTCCTTATGTACAATCCTGATCAGGACAAGGTGAGCTCAGGTGTGGCTCCAGGATTGGAAAGCACAATCAGGAAGTCCAAATGTTCTGGGACCTGCTTGTTGCAGCTTTCAAAGGGTTCAGAGGGGGTGCCAGAGGGTCAGGGCATCCAAATCCTGACACCGAGTCACGTTCCCTTCTGTGAAGCCGGTACATGACACCACCAGTTGATCACCATATCGGTCACCTATGATGTCAACACGCTTTGTGGGCAGACATCATCTTGTCTCTGAACGCTCACATAAGCGAAGGAGACCAGATCCTGAAGGACAGCTTCTGCCCTTGCACGTACAGTACCAAACCATTGTTCTGTGCAAGCACTACGGAGCTTGCGCACAAGTTGTGCAAATTTTGCAGTGCAATTTGTGCAACGTAGGCAATGCAAGTTGTGTACCTACACAAATTGTGTTAGCTGCAGGGACATGTGCATTTCAGAAGTCCTGAGCTGAAGGGAGAAGCAGCCCAGCGCAGAGAGAAAAAGGGTGAGCATTTATACCCCAATCTGAAAGAAATATATATAATAATTGGGTAGGTGCTGTCCACAGCATCTGCCCAATTATATAAGGGCTAAAAAAGGGAATGGGGTAGCACAGTGTCCCTTTAAACCAGCAATGCATATACTGAGAAAAACGGTTGTCATTTGTGCTCACCTCCATAGCTCCATGTGCACCAAACCAGAGGTTAAATGGCCATTAACCCCTTAATGAAAAGGTGGGCGTCACCTGTCAGGGTGGCTTAACGGCGGGGAGGTGTACAGGTACGCCTCGCCGACAAGTGCCGTTGCTAGCCGCAGATTGTGGCCGCCCTGCAGCCGACGCGTGGCACGCGTCATTGGCTGCAGGTGGACGGCCTGAGTTCCGAGGCAGCCCATTGAAGACAATGGGAGGTACCTGTATGCCCTGCATCTTCAAAGCCCTCCTGTCACCCGGACGGCATAGAACATCTGCGTGGCAAGGGGTTAAAGTGTAAGCCCATCTGCCACGCCATGGCACCTCTGGTCAGGTCAGGTGGGTCCTAACCAAATGAAACCAAAAGCTGCTTTCTAAGCAACTATATGTCCTCATGCTGCATCTCAGCTAAGAGACAGGCTGGTGGGTTTATATTTATATCCTCACAACAAACATTTCCACTTTGGGATTGAAAAAGAAAACATGGGAAAAAAGCAGCAGCAAACAATGACCTGGCTGCGGATACAACAAAACATACACATATGCAAAAAAAATGGTTTCACGCTTATTCCTTACCAGGGCAGCTGCGCCAACCAGAAGTATCCAGCCCACTTCATGTATAAAACATAACAAGAAAAAGGTTGTCATTTGTGCTCAACTCTTATAAAGCAGCTTTTGGTTTCAATACATTAGGACCCACCTTATCAGAGGTGCCGTGACATGGGAGGCGGGTGGGCTTACACTTAACTGGCCATTTAAGTAAAGCAATACCACTGTTTTCTTTAGCATGGAGCTACAGTAGTAAGCGCAAATTACAACTTTTTTTCTTGTTATGTTTTCTACATCAGGGCTCATTTCCACTCGCCTACTAGCATTTGGCGAGTGGAAATTAAAGGGATACTCTAAGCAACATGACCACCTAAGCTATTTTAGGTGGTCATGATGCCCGGAGTATCCTGCCCTTTGTCCCCCCTCCCTCCGCTCAGCCGATCTGCAGAAAAGGCTGAAAACAGCTGAGAGAGGCGGAGGACTTTACTCCGCCCTCCCAGCTGTCAGTCAGCAGAGCGGGAATCATATTTCCCGCTTCTGCCGACTTTTGCCGAGTAGGAGACGTCATCGCGCTTTCAGCGCGATGACGTCTCCTACTCCCCGCAGAAGCTGGCGGCTCCCTCTTCGGGTTAGTGTTGCGCGCATCCTCTTGCGCGCAACACTAATCCTCAGAGGGAGCCGGGAGGAAGCCTGCCGATTGGCTGGCTTATGTGAGAGGCGCGCATGCGCGCTTCTCACGTAAACCAGAAGCCAAGACGCAGCAAGAAGAAGGACGGGAGCGGAAGAGGGGAGGTGAGTATAAAAAAAAAAAACGCCGCTGGAAAACCAGAGGATTTTAAGGTAAGTATTGCAGTTACAAGAAAAGAAAAAAAAAAGAAGGTTTTATTAAGGGAATAGGGATAGGTTAGGAAAAAAAAACGGGGGGTGATTTTTTTGTTGGAGTGTTCCTTTAAGTGAAAGCGAGTGGAAATGCACACACAGGCAGCACAATTTTGTGCTGCGTATTCCAGCGGTGCCACCGTGTAGCCCCCCCTTCCCCAGGCTGCACGGTGGCAGGAATCAGTTGCCTAACCTGACCAAGCTTGTCTCTGTCACTGGCAGGGGGTGGAGAGGATCTTCCCTGCCTCCTCGCTCTGCTCACACTGGGGTCTGATGGCTGGGTATACATGTATCTGGGGTCTGATGTCTGGGTATTAATGTTATTTTCGTAACTTGGGTACCTCAGGGGTCAGTACTTGGACCCATTCTATTTAATATTTTTATTAGTGATATTGCAGAAGGTATTAATGGAAAAGTATGTCTTTTTGCTGATGACACAAAGATTTGCAACAGGGTTGACGTTCCTGGAGGGATCGGCCAAATGACAAATGATTTAGGTAAACTAAAAAAATGGTCAGAGTTGTGGCAATTGAGTTTTAATGGGGATAAGTTCAAGATAATGCACCTGGGGCGTAAAAACCCAAGGGCTGAATATAGAATATTTGATACAATCCTAACCTCAACATCTGAGGAAAGGGATTTAGGGGTTATTATTTCAGAGGATCTAAGGGTAAGTAGTCAATGTAATAGAGCAGCAGGAAATGCTAGCAGAATGCTTGGTTGTGTAGGGAGAGGTATTAGCAGTAGGAAAAGGGAAGTGCTCATGCCACTGTACAGAGCACTGGTGAGACCTCACTTGGAGTACTGTGTGCAGTACTGGAGACCGTATCTCCAGAAGGATATAGACATCTTAGAGAGAGTTCAGAGAAGGGCTACTAAAATGGTGTACGGCTTGAAGGAGAAAAGTTACCAGGAAAGGCTTAATGATCTTAACATGTACAGCTTGGAAAAAAGACGAGACAGAGGAGATATGATAGAAACATTTAAATACGTAAAGGGAATGCACAAGGTAGAGGAAGGGAGTATATTTAAAAGGAAACAAAGTAGCAAAACAAGAGGACATAGTCTTAGATTAGAGGGGCAAAGGTTTAAAAGTAACATCAGGAAGCATTATTTTACTGAGAGGGTGGTGGATACATGGAACAGCCTTCCACTAGAAGTGGTAGAGGCCAAAACAGTAATTGAATTTAAGCAAGCATGGGATAGGCATAAGGCTATCCTAAACAAAAGATAAATCCAGGTAAAGTATCCATGTAATTGGGCAGACTAGATGGGCCGAAAGGTTCTTATCTGCCGACATTTTTCTATGTTTCTAACTTTATTCTAAATAAGACCTTTAACAATGTAATTTCATAAGATCATTTAAGGGGGTGTGTTTAGGGGCAGAGTTAAGGGCTGGGTAGGGGTTAGGTGGATCAACTGGTGGCGAGTAACTCTTATGGCCTGGTTAGTAGCTTGGGACTTGAAATTTTGAGCCCTGTTATACATGAAGCGGGCTGGATACTTCTGGTTGGCGCAGCCGCCCTGGTAGGGAATAGGCACAAAACTGTTGCATATACTGAAATGAGGTGCCATATCTTTCAATTTGTTGGATTTTATTGGCCAGTTTCATTAAGTAATACTCTGCATCGGTGTAAAATAAACTTAATTATATATAGCTATGGGCTATTAAGTCCATTATATTGTGCTATAAGTGTATTTTTATTTGTGAATAATTTATTATATTTATTGTGAGCAGAGACCTATTATATTTTAGATATAGTTTTGAAGTTAATTTTAGAGGGTATTTTCAAGGAAAGTGGCTGAAGGTAAGGAAGGGTCTGTCAACAATAATATATAAATATATACTCAGTCACGTGATCAACAGAAACGAAGGACACCTTCTACTATATATATATATATATATATAAAAAACAATACAATTATAAATAGCACATGTAGAAATTACAATTTGCTTTATTGGAAAAAACCAGTTAATGCATTGCTGTTTATGCAAATTCTATGTAACTGCAGAGCAGTGAAAACAAAAACCAAGCAAACCCAACATACAGCCACCAAAACACTGCTGCTCACCTTGATTTATAATATCACTGACTAAAATAAGGTGAACTGATTCTGTGAACAAAATATGTGATGATTTTTGTTAAGAACCTTCTATGAAACCTTCCCATTCCTTCCAACACACCTCCTCAGCTTCTTATCCAACCACCCCATGTGCCCTCAGGCCTTCCAGCCTGACTACCTGCAGAGCACCCTGTGCGGCCCCCCCCCTCCCCAAAACTGAAACACAAACACGATTTTAAAATATTTTTTATTTGTACAACTACATACATAAATAGCCTGGGTTACACACATCCTGCGTACATATAAATTGTATTAATACACATCCATGTGTTATTTGTGTACACACGCACCGCCCATAGGTGTACATGTATAGTGTTTTGTGCACACACACACACACACATCGAGCTCTGGTTGTGGCCCCTGTGTGTGTGTGCTGCTCCCTCAGGCACAGTGAGAGGCCTCTCACTCAGGCAGGGGCTCCTCCTCTGGCTGTCATTGCCGGGCGGGGCCGCCAGACTCTCCTCCTCTCCGTGTGACCGTGGCCGGCCGAATGGCTGTGCTACTCCAGGCCGGGGCTGTGGCCGGCTCTACTGGTTCCTCTCCACCTTTTTCCCGGTGAAAGGTAAGGTGGGAAATGGCGGTCGGGGTGCCAGCCCTGCGTGCACTGGCTCATGGAGTGCTTGGAGCAGCTGTATGGGGTGTGCTGGCTGAGCTCTCTCCTTCCCTCTCTGTGAATGTATGTATGTGTGTATGTATGTGTGTTGTCTGGGGCTCTGTGTGTGTATAATATATATATACACACACACAGAGCTATCTCCCTGTGTAGAGCTGTGTGTGTATGTATATTTGTCCAGTAAGCTGTTGTCACTGTGTGTATATGCATATCTGATTATATGTACGTAAATAAATCAGGTGCATTACCTCCTGCCCCTGGGTGACTGTGTGTTCAGGTATGTGTGTGTATACATGCCTGTGTACGTGGGTGTGTAGCTTTTGCCCTGTGAGGTCTTGGCTCTCAATGCTGCCCATGGCTCATTGTATATGACGAGCCCCTGTGCCTTCCATTAAGACCACAGTGTAATGTTTGTGTCACACTACCATACTATACGATTTTTATATATATATATACGCGCACACCAACATAGTGGTATCGCAGCTCAGTGTACGAGACTGCATGTGGCATACAGAGCCTGACGCCAGTGCTAGGTGGGCGCTGTTTATGAATATTTGGGGTTCCTGACAATGTGAATTTGTTGATTGCATGACAATAAGGCCTATCTGTGGCCTCCTGTAATACGTGCCATCCTCTGCTGATGGGCTCCCCGCCACACAGGCCTGCAGATGGTGTAGGGCCACAGGTGGACAGCTCTGGGGTTGAGCTGTTACTGTAAAGAAAAACAGACTGCACATCCATAAGCTAATTCAAAATAATATAATTTTATTCAAAAATACACCGTATATACACTGTATAGATTATAGGTGATGGAATAGATCCTGAAAAGATCCTTAATCATACCAAAAGCGCAAATATATATATATATATATATATCACAGGGTTATTCAGAGATAGGTGAAAACAAGGAGAATGACTGGAGAAGTGAAAATTCTAGGTTAAAATAGCCAAACCAGAAAAATTCTCCCATTCATCTCACTTTCCAAATCGGCTATTTTGACCTAGAGTTTTCACTTCTCCAGTCATTCTCCTGTTTTCACCTCTCGCTGAATAACCCTGATGGTGTGTCTGACACTATGTCCAAAAGTTCACCCACATCCACTAATCCGTAAAGCAAAACGACAAACAAAACATTGATGGTCAGCAAAGTCAACACCTACCCGAGGTTAGCGAAAAGCTCACAGAAACCCTTGGAAGGCTTGTACGCCGAAAGGTCTGAGTCTGTTCCTGGTTTCTGTGACCTTTTCGCTATTAACCTCGGGTAGGTGTTGACTTTTTTGACCATCAATGTTTGTTTTGTTTGCTGTTTTGCTTTACTGATTGCAGTGGACTTTTGGACACAGGTGTGTCTGACACTAAGTGATACACTAGGGGTTATGTTGGCAACATTTCGGTGCTCTCTTGTTCCCTTCACTTCGGGGAATCAAATTTTCCAACCCTGTTGTGAATTCAGCATTTCCTGCCGGGTCCCTGTAGTGCAAGGAATGGACCTGAAAATCCGCCGAAAAAACACATCCAATATGATCTGAAGTATCTGATCACCCGAACACGTCTGGAAAAGCCGCCGACGAGCGAGGTGGGGGAGATTGAAAGTGTCACAATTGAAACGTTTGCGCAAAAAAAAAAAACTACTGGACGAAATGTCTAGGCCTTTTTACTGCAGATTAAGGCCGGTGTCAGACGAGCGTACGAGGTGCGCCTGTACTGATGTGCCTACCGGCGTCCGTCGCAGCATTGTGATGCTGTGACGGGACCGGTCACACTCTGTAACACGTACACGAATTGCGCACGCAACAAGTATTCGCGCTCAAATCCTCTCCGTCAAAACGCTAGACGCGCATTTGATGGGGCTGCAAAGCACGATCCTCCATACAGGGATCGAGCCTTGCAGCGCTGAGCGCACTGACAGCGCTCAGTGAGGTGGCCAGACTGGTGTGGAGTGGAAGGAATATCCACTCTCACGGACATTCCTTCCGCATCTCCAAAGACGCTCGTCTGACCCCGGCCTAAAATAATAAACAGTTTATTAGATATTGGATAAAAACAGGAATATTTTTAACATTTGAAGCCTATGGTATTCGCCTGATTAAACCTGCCGAATGAAAACACCGAACAGGGCATTTCACTGATATTTCCCTGCTTCCCATTACTTCTCTAAGGGGAGTTTCACTGACATTTTGGTGTTTTCTGAATAAATTAACCATTGTTTCTCTATGCAGATTTCCCTGCCGTCGAACAGGCATTGTAATTGCAAGCAATTCGACAAAATTTGGCGAACTGCCTGCTTTCTGAATAGCCAAATGGCCACAAAATTGCACTATATGGGTAAATTCACAGTTCGGGGCCAGATCAGCTCTCTGAATAACCCTGTATGTATGCGCTTTTTATGATTAAGGATCGTTATGTGATCTATTCCATCACCTGTAATCAGTTTGCGTATTTTTGAATAAAGTGATATTCTTTTGCATTAGCTTACGGGTGTGCAGTCTTTTTTCATTATGTAGTTGTGGCTAAATGAAGAATAGCCAATTTGACAGCACCCCCTACATGTATTCAGGTCCTCTGGATACCCTATTGTGTATCTAATAGTTGAGCTGTTAATGCCCTCCTAAAGCCTATATATACAGTTTATGTCCCGGGATTGCTTTATAACCACTTATACTGTACAGGATTTTCTGTATGGTGAGTGGAAGCCTTCTTTTCTAAAGCATTAATATATGAAATCTAATAAATGGGCGATCAGACCTCAGTTATCGTGTTTTATAAAATGATGGTAAGCCTTCCTACTGGGATTTATGGACTGGTAAAATGGTAGCGCCCCCGGTGTTGTAACACTACAGCCCACCCTCATTCTTAATGGTTGACAAGTCACCATAGTATTCCTGTGGGAATCAGCTGTATCAGCCCTGTACCATAAGCACAGGATGTTTATGTCAACTACAATACACCCCATCCATCCCAGGCTCGTTGCCAAGCACATCTAATCAGAGTCACACTGTGGCTATGGATGTGTGCCCCGACATTCAGGCGTTCGTGTGTCTGACTGTGCAACATAACACGGTGTATGTATATGATTTAATCTGGGAAGAGGAAAAACTGTCTGAGGAACCATTCAAGCAAGAAGTCTCAGTCTGTGGGGTTACGCTCTGAACGGGTCTCTGGGTAAATTACCTCATGTACATTTTCACATACTCCAGTGACCAGTTTACAGGTTGTACGGATTTATCTATCGGGGTTATTCAGAGAGAGGTGAAAAGCAGGAGAATGACTGGAGAATGGAAAATTCTAGGTCAAAATAGCCAATTTGGAAAGTGAGATAAATGGGAGAATTTTTCTGGTTTGGCTATTTTGATCTCGAATTTTCACTTCTCCAGTCATTCTCCTGATTTTCACCTCTCTCTGAATAACCCTGCAAGTGTTTAATGTCTATGGAAGAGGCTGGTACCTGCCTTGGTGATGTTGTGAGTAATAACTATTATTATTATTATTATCGTTTATGTAGCGCCAACAGTTTCCACAGCGCTTTACAATAACCAAAGGGAACGAGATACAGATAAACGGACATATGATGGAAACAAGAGGTGTAGAAGGCTCTATTCATAGGAGCTTACAATCTAGAGGACTATGACTCTGGTTTCCTGCCAGCGATTTCCTCACCAGCCAGTGATCAAGTACTACTAACCAGATGGTCTACATGTGCTAGGTGTGCTATGTTTTGGAGTTTTTATGCTCTTTCTATGGAATTGTTTCTCAATTTATTTTTTTGGGATATTCTCTCAGGATGCCCGCTCGTTATCCAGGCATCTGGTCAGTTTATTTTCAGCGAGGCTCCTGCAAAGCTGCGCAGGCGGTCTGTGGATAGAGTGATGTGGTTTACCTGGTGATTTCACTGCCAGGGTGACACCTTTCACCCCACTGCCTGCCACATACATCCCCAACAAGGCCATAGTAGGACCGTTTTACGTTACAGGGAATGAATGCCACAGGAGACATGGCTTTAGGCTAATGTCAGACGAACGCAGTCTGAGCGCACTCTGCGTGCGTGCATAATGGACAGACATACTGACAGAAGATACTGTAGACACCAAACCTTTTTTTTTTTCGGATGTATAAAAAAAAAGGGGTAATATGGGAAATAAAATTAAAAGACAGGTACAGTCAGTCAGCCAGACCAAAAAAACCTCTGACCATCAACGTGATGGATGTCGCAAATGTGCTGCGTCTGACGTCGCCTCATCATGCACACAGGCTGCGATGCGGCGCACTCTGGGCGTACATCGAGGCCTAAATGGCGTCCATTACCACCTGCGTGGTGCGTGCACACTTGGGTGCGCACGTACTTTGTGTTTTGGTCTCTATTGATCACAAATCAATGCTACGACGGACGTTAAACTGTGCAGCAACAAGGACGTGATGACTGCGTTTGTCTGACGCTAGCCTTTGACGAGGCTTTTCAGATGACTTCGCAGTGGGCAAAAGTGTAATTTTGGACAGTAACCTAATTAAGTTCAAGGGACGATAATTTGTTCTGGGATTTCTAGGACAAATGTACTGTATGTAATGAAAGTGAAATTTGGCTCCTTCTGTAACGTATGCCAGAAGCATGACCTGTAGTGCTGGTATAAAGTGTTACTTATTTACATGGGCCTGCATTGTAGACATACAAGTGCTGCAAGAAACCGGTTAATGCACATCGAAAAGCGTTTGTGTCGCAACTGCCATCTTAAATAACCCAAACTCGCTGAGTAATATACAGCGGGCTATAGTAATGCTGACCTGCTATCCTTTACGCAGCAGGGGTAACAAGTAAAGGGACAATCCCTTGGGTTCAATATAAACAATGTGCGTTTAAGAGTAGTGTACAGTAAAATGACCCTCTGTGTACTAATCCCTGGAAAATCCCCAGAAGCAGTGTAACCTCCATAGTATTAGCAATACCTACCCATCCAATATATCCCAGTCAGATTTTGGAGTTTATGTATTTTAGTGCATGCCAGTAGTGTTATTCATGAAAATCAATGAACGAATCTGCTTTGCAAGTTAATAGCATAAGAACTGCATCTTCTGTCAGTGTGTAAATAAGTATTATTTTACTCATCTGCTGCTGTGCTATGTGTTTATTTGTGCAGGATGAAGCGGTTTCCTCTTGTACTATAAATGAGCTGGGGGTAATCTTTTACGTTCTCAGATGTAAAGCCTCCGAGACACAGGGAGAAGGGAGCCTGGCTTCCCATAGCCTGTTTTGTCGGCCTCTTTTTCTGCCACTGCTTTGCAGAAAAGTAGAGGTAGAAATGGTAAGACAATAGCTCCAAAGCAGGGCTGTCAAACACTCTGGCCTCCCAGGTGTTGATTGACTACAATTCCCAGACCAGTTTGAATGCAATAGATGGTAAGAGAATCATGGGAGTTGTAGTTCAGCAACATCTGGGATACCAGAGTTTGACAGTTCTGCTCTTAAGTATTAAATAATTGTCAGACAAGCGCACTCTGCGTGCGTGCACAACGGACGTACGTTCTGACGGAAGATGCTGTAGACATCACACAGTCCGTTGTTTTTGACGGACGTTGAACAAACAAGGGAATTATGGGAAACAAAATTAATATGAAAATGATAAAAAGTTGAAAATCATATGAAAAGCCATTTCGTGCGTCAAGGTGACGGACGTCGCAAATGCGGTCTGTCTGACATCTCATCACGCACACAGAATGCTATGCGGACGTGGCTCACTCTGCGCGTCCGTTTGCGTTGTGTGTGCGCAGTTCGGTGCGGACATTGCTTAGTGTGTTGGTCTCTTGCTCATGATTCTATGCTACGACGGACGATAACTGTGCAGCAACACGGACGTGATCAAAGCGTTCCTCTGACACGGGCCTAAGGCTGAGGTCACATGAGCAAGGAGGGGAACGTCCATGAGAAATGGACGTTCTCTACGCTTCGCCCGTGCGGCTACCTTGCTGAGCGCACGTTATGAATGTATGATATAGTTATGATTGTTACAGCTTTGATCTCTCACATATAATCTGGTTTTCTAGAAAATATCTTCGAGGACCAATATGAAACTAGGTTAACCATCAACAACACTTCCAACTTGTTTCATTACCAGTCCATGTGCCACGCAAGCTAAAGTTGCCAAAAGACACGTTTTGATCATGTTTGTGCATCTCTGGGTAGCTCCTGACTTTGTGGTTTTGGTTGTCTGTGTGAAGGACACAATGCTGAGTGAATCTATACACAAGTAGGTTTTGGAGTGTCCTCGGCAGCCAGTTCCTCTACCGCTGGCATGTGGAAACCGCGCATGACCCATTCAGTACCTTATATTCTTTGCATTACGTGTGACATCGTATTGTGTGACAGTTTGGTCAGAGTTACCGTTGCTACACCAATCCCATTATAACACAAACCATACAAGAGATACATTAAGGTACGCTCTCTACTTCTGCCTTAGGGGGACTGAGCGTACAGCGGTGTTTTTGTCTTTGAATAAAGCAATATTCCCATAGGGAAAGATGCTTGGATAAAGAGTAGATTGAAATCTGACCAGAAACAATTTTTTTTCTTTTCTTCAAATTGTCAAATTTTTTTCTCTTCAATTTTTGGCCTAAAATCTTAAATTGCCATAAGGCAACAACATGTAAGCAACCTATAAACTCTTTACAGTCGTAAAGGACTATATAGGATATGACACAGGGCATGTGTATTTTCTTGATGTGTAACCTGATGAGCGTTTTGGAAAAGGGTATTCCTTTATTCATTTCGTAAGGGGAATCCTCTTTCCTGAGAACTGAATGACAGGGAAGCAGGAGGACACTCCTACAGGGGATTACTCTCTAAGGCTAGGGTCAGACGAGCGTGATTTCTACGGACTGTACGTCCGTGCACACGGACGTACGTCAGTACGGAAGACACAGTAGTGGCCACACAGTCAGTTTTTTTCACTGACGTATATTTTGACGGATGTAGGAGGGAAAATAAATTTAAAAAGCAAAACCATTTTGTCCGTGAAAAATGCTGGACGTATAAATGCAGTCCGTTTGACCACGTTCCATCATTCACACACAAAGCTATGCAGACGTTGCGGACGCAGCGCACTTTGTGCGTGCGTTCTAGGAGTTGTACGTTCTTGCGTCCGTTTGCCGCGGCCGTTGTGCGTCCGCAGTTCAGTGCGGACGTACTTTGTGTAACAGGCTCCAATGGGCTTTCTGTCATGCTATCACGGACGTACTTTTAGGCGCAATCACGGACGTGAACACTACGCTCGTCTGACCCCAGCCTAACTCGGTGAATGCCGAGTCCCTGGTATACAGCAGGTCTGTGTCTCATGCTAAGCAACGACTTGTTCCAGTCTGGCCAGTCCTATGCTGGAGGGCACGTACGGTCAGATATCTCCCAATAACCCAGGGCGTGACAAACGTATATCAAACTTAGGAGCCAGAGATAGAGGTGACATTCAATAAGCCTGTGGCTTCTGGATGTCGGGCTCTGTGGAAGCACTGAAGTACCATTGATTTATATCCTATAACGTTGGTTGAGCTGCATTTTCTATTTACATTTGTATTGAGACCATTGATGGTAAAATTGGAGCTCTTTTATTTGGCTCTTTCTCTTCATCCAAGAAAAAAAGCAAACCCACAACACACATCTTTGTAAACAATGTAAATTATTTCCCTACAGCTTGGCCTAGACAGCATTTCTTCTTGCTGGCCTTCTTATATTTTATTTCCCCAGGGCCATTATTTGTGCGTTTTAAGGCCCGTGTCAGACGAATGCAGTGATCACGTCCATGTTGTTGCACCGTTTAACGTCCATCGTAGCATGGAATCATGATCAATAGAGACACACACACGAAGCAGGTCCGCACCGAACGGCGCACGCACAACGCACGTGGCAAACGGACGCAAGTTGGGCAAGAACGTAAAACCGCTAGACGGAGGCGCAGAGTCCGCCACGTCCGCAAAGGGGTCTGTGTGAGTGATGAGATGTCAGACGCAGCGCGCTTGCGATGTCCAGCACCTTGACGCACAAAATGGCTTTTCATAATCCTTTTCGAATTTTTATAATTTTTCATATTAATTTTGTTTCCCATAATACCTTTTTTTTTTTTTTTTTTTTTTTTTTTCTACGTCCGTCAAGAAAAACAGGTTGTGTGGTGTCTACAGTATCTTCCGTCAGTACATCCGTCTGTTGTGCATGCACGCAGAGTGCGCTCTGACTGCGTTAATCTGACATTCGCCTTTTGTGTATGATATCTAGCAGGTTCTCAGCTGTACCCCAGCTATGTTGATGCTATAGCAAGTGAGAAGGTCGGGACCAGGAAACAAACTTATTCAAGTAAATGTGATGGCTCGGATACTGCTTGGCACCTGGGCTCTATGCTTTCAGAGGCTGCCGGATGCCATTGTGCCATTTGAATACCGTAAAGGGAAAAAACCATTTGCTCTGTCCACTCAAGGTAATTCAAGTGGTCACAGTGACCGGAGTGCTCGCTTTCCCTTATCCAGGTGGTCTCGGGCTGATTCAACCCTAGGAGTTCAGGGATTAGTCTCACCAAGAACCTGAGCATTGAACTTTGGTTCCTGGATTTTGGGACCTTCAACCCCCAAGCACTTGGCATGGAGAGCCCTTGGATTGGCTGGATGCTCACCCAGTGTCTAGCCTCACAGGGGTTATCCCTCCCACTGGTCTGGATCTGATAAGTGATATGTCACTTGGGCATCCAGCCAATCCAATCGCTGGAAATCAGTAATAGGATTGGAAATTGTTTGGATGGTATTGGAACAAGAAATATGGCAGTGGAGGGGAGACATCATACAGGAGTGCCATTTAGGCTGACAATGCAAAAAAAATAATTAAAACACAGCCGCAAGGTTGTGTATAATGTATGTTTACATGTAGTGGGACTATAGATCCTGGAGCTAATGTGCAAATATGCTCTGCACAATACACTTTTTCTCCAGGTAGCTGCAGACTTCTAGAGTTTTTCATTTTTTTGATATTCAAAATTTTATTTCGAAAGATCAACATGAACATACCAGCCAGTGTGTATAAACAATCCACATAAGTATATCAGAAAGGAAACAATAAACGTCCCCAAAGAGGGGGGGGGGTCTCAAAGGTAAAACAAAAAAGAGGGGGATCGTCAGCAGGCGACATCGCATCAGCAGAGCAATAATATCATTAAGAGTATGTCTACTTCAAAAAAGAACATCTGAAAAAACAGAAGTATAACAAAACACGGGAGGGGGGGAAGCAGGTGACACTGTCCACATGAGAGAGAGAGAAAAAAAAAGGGGGGGAAGACAAGAGAGGGGCGGCAGAGGCCAAGATTGTGATGTTCCAGGCTCACTCCCGGAGGAGGCCGTGGAAGGGTGATGTCAGACTGCCCAGGGGTCCGAGGGCCAAGTTTGGCAATCAGAGCCATGGTAGTTGCCATCATGGCGCACCTCGGGACCACCAGAAAAATGCCACCAAAAAATAAAAATTTAAAGGGGGGGGGAGGGTACACCATCGCCTGCAGAGTCAGTGACGTTACATGAACCATGAGTCTCTAAGGTCAGCTGTAACAGGGTGTTCAGGGAAGGGGTCCCCACTCAAAACACAGGAAAAAGATGCAAGGAAAACATAACTGGGCGGGGGGGAGCAGAATAGACTCAGCGAGTAGTGGGGAATTGTGTGGGCTAAAAGAATCGGGTGATGCTCCGTCAATCCGGGTCTTGTGGCCGAGGCAGCGGAGGCCCCGCAGTTCCCGCAGCATTCAGGCCCATGGCGCGGAGTAGAGCACAGGCCTCTAGACTTCTAGAGTTTGATCCATGACTTCTATGGGCTTTATTCACAAAGCACTGAAATGGAACACAATTTCATATAGGCAAAAATTTGGTGAATTCACTGTTGACTGGTCGCCATATTTTGCCAAAAGTGGATTTGCTGAATTAGCTTTGGCGAATTCCACCAACGCGTAAAAAAGTTAATTCTCCTAATAGGAGCGTAAACTATGAATGTGTCTAAATAATAAAATGGTCTGTTTTAAAAAGTCTTTTTTTTTTTTTTCTAAAAAAAATAATTCTTAAATACAAAAGGGTGCCAAGGGGTTTCCCTATGGTGGAGAGAAGTGGGTCCGATCAGTAGCAGCTAGAGGGTCTTGGTCATGGCCTTGCCAACGATACCAAACATGACCATGTTTCGATTTTAAAAATAAATAAATGCATGTTTGTTTTTTTTAAAGTTTAAATCATAATGTGAACAATAATGCTGCACAAAAAGGGTTAAAAAGCAAAAAACACGTGAACATTGGGTATTTCTAAACTTGGGATAAAATTTCTAAACTATATAGACTGGGTCTTTTTTAGCCGTTGTAGATGCATATGATTCTGAGGGTCAAAGTTCGAAGGTGTTTATTTTTTTTAATATATTTAATAAATTATAGGATATGATGAAAATAGTGATATCTTTAGAAAGTCCATTTAATGGTGAGAAAACCAGTATGTAATATATGTGGGGTACAGTAATCGAAGAGGAATAGTTAGAGCTAAACACAAATAGCGCAGAAATGTAAAAACAGCAGTGGATTCTTTCTGATGGATAAGGGTAAAAAAGCTTGGTCACTATGGGTTTAAAATTTTTTAAAAAGATATTCCATTTATTACAGTAAAACCTATTGGATTCGTCTGTTTAAACCTGTTGAATTGAAACAGCGAAATCAGTAATGTCTTAATAGACGAATTGATAGTTTTCAAAGGGGTAATTTTGGTGCCAATTTGCTGTAAATTGCACCGTATTTTACGATCCTTTCACCTATATTTGGGGAATTGACCGCTTTGCTACTAGACAAATTGCCTCTAAATTGCACCTACAGTGAAATTCACTGCTCGATGCAATTTGGTGGCAAATTCGGAGGTTAGTGAATAACCCCGTAAGTTTCTGGATTACTTAGAAAAAAAACCTGTAGGCAAAACTTCCTTGGCTTCTAGATGCCACTAAATTTGCTTTCCAGGGAATGTAGGTAATGTCAAACAACTTTTTAGTTTTCGATTCCATCGCCAAATATATATTTCTTACATATTTATTTTCTGTGTTAATCTGTATATTTGTGTTTTTTTTTTTTTTTTTAAATATCTTGCATTGTATTACTTTGAATTGTTACAGTAATACAATGCTCTTGAACCCAGAACATACTTGAAAACGTCAGAAATCTCAATGTATCCCTCCTGGTAGAATAATTTATAAATAAATCAAACAACAAGCTTTGTTATAGTTTAGAAAATCTGTGCCATTAGCTTTATTGCTCCATACCGCTAATGCACCTGTACACCCCAAAATATATGGGGCAACTAAGAAATACTTTAGGACAATGATTCTCAACTCTTTTCCTCAGGACCCACTAACAGATCATATTTTAAAGATTACTTTGGGGAAATGCAGACTGAATCCTGCAATCACTGAGCAGCAAATCATATCACCTGTGCTGTGCTTCAGATATTTGGAAAACCTGTGTTAGTGGGTCCTGAGTACTGGAGTTGTGAAACGCTGCTTTAGGATACAAAAGACATTTACGTTTTTTTTTTTTTTTGCCTAAATCCTATCACTCCATTTTTATGGGCCACCCAATATATTCCCTGTAACTATAATAAATGCTGTTAGAAATCGCTTGGTCTATATAACATACTTTGCTCGTCTTTATAAACAATATTTTGATTGACATTAATGGCCCTCTATAGGATGTGAAAGGAGGCCTATAATCTGTCCTTTTTTACTCTCCAATGAGTGACACTCTGCAATGGGAGCTGGTTGACCCCCATTGGATAATTTTTATCTTCTACAGGGCCTGCGCACTATGACCAAAATAATTACAATTATGTCATGGTTGTCAGAATGTCCCTTTTAGGCTAGGGTCAGACGAGCGCATTCTGTGCAGACTGTGCACAACGGAAGGGCTTTCGGACTGACGACAAGATAGTGGCCACACAGTCCGTTTTGTGACTGTTTTTTTTGACTGATATAGCGGGGAAAATAAATTAATATGAAAAACATTTTGTCCATCAAAATGCTGTACGTCAAAAATGCAGTCCGTCTGACTACGTCCCATCACTCACACACAAAGCTATGCGGACGTAGCAGACGCAGCACACTCTGTGCGTCCGTTCTAGCGGATTTACCTTCTTGTGTAACCTGCGTCCGTTTGCCGTCCGCAGTTCCGTGCGGATGTACTTTGTGTGTAGGGCTCCATTGGTCATAATTATATGCTATAACGGACGTACAAATGTGCGGCAACACGGACGTGATCAGTGCGCTCGTCTGACACAAGCCTTAAATGACAAAGTGCTGTTCCCAGGGAAAAATCCCCTATGTACTGTCCACACCTACGACACTATGTACTGTTTCTGTATTTTCATATTTTTTACACAATTGGTAGTTACTGTATCCTTCAGTCCCTCCTCAGACTTTGGTATTTACAATAGGTGTTTTTTTTGAGGCTACTTTGTTTTCTTTAGTAATTTCCTGCTTGGCATCCAGCTCCCTTTTATAAATCATGGAAGTGTTAATGACATCTAGCTGGAAATACAATCTTTACTGCAAACTGTGAGCTCGCTTCCTTCCTGGTCATCCTGATATCTGCTAGCCAGAACAAAGGAACCGCAGCCCATGCCACAAACCATTGGGCTAATGGTAATTGTGTAAAAATTTCAAGATTGTCTAGTCTCATTGATTGTATGGTGTTTGTACCTGTAATTTATTTTATATTGTTAACCTCTGATGTGAGGTTGAAAGGGGTACCTTAATTTCTTTAATTATGCTCAGATCAGTGATGTATATATTGCTGTGATTCCCAAAGTGTGATGTAAAATGCCTTAGATTGCCTCCTGCTCCCGGATGCCTTGTAATAATAAAAAATAGAAGTAGGCCCTGTATTGCAGTTTCTGCGTGTGAATAGCAAACCCTTTTACTCGGTCGGCCAGCAAAATGAACCAGGCAGAATCTCTCCACAGCTTGTGGGGTAGCTCCCCTTATTTTCTCCCAAAATATTTTGTATTTATTTCTGACCAGTGGCTTCTACCTGTCATGTCTGTATAAACATTATTGTGGAAGATTGAAAATATGCATTGGATGCCAAGCGGCAGGCCAGTTTCTTTTTACTTTTATTTAATTACAGTGTATACAGGCCAGAACACGTTCTATTAAGATGAAAAAGAGAAAAAGGATGTGGGTCAGCGTGTCACAGAACACCTATACGAACCAAGGAGGGATAAATAGTCCTTCTGTTATAGAAGATCAGCCCCGATGGACAGCGTAGGTACATCATCAGTGTGGCATTTCATAAATCAAGGTACCTCAGGAAAGCGCAATGAGCGAGAGATATATGGTACAGTATTGCATAGCAAAGGAAACGTAGCAAGCGTGTTTGTATCCTTAATATAACATATAGTACATATAAAGGATCAGGCAAACTATTCCATATAGATTTGTATTGTACGATTCAGAGGTAACGTTCCAAGAGCGTGTATCTGCTTGGCTCCTGGATTCTATGATGTAATATAACTTCCACCTAATAAAATGTTCATTAACCTCTGGAATATTATTTCAAAAGATGTGACCTTTCATTCCAAAATAAATAGTTTTTATGATTTCTCATTAAGAAGCATAACCAGGTCTGATCTATATGTAAAATAATTAACAATCAAATGCTAGCATTTTAGGAGGACAGGAAAGGACCTCTTGGTGATCTGCTGTCTCTGATACGTCTCTGCCCCAGTGCACTCCCCTTTCTGACATAACCCAAATCCTTAGTAATTTGGTAGCTCAAAACCAAAAAAGTGAACTGCTGGTCCTCGGCGATTTTTAATGTTGACTGGCTGAATCCTAAAAACAATAAACACGGCTCCCAGTTTAAGGCTTTCCAATTAACACAATATCCTCCCCCACTCGCATTAATATGAAAAACCTTAACCATACCTTGCTGGACTGGATTCTCTCCTCATGTCCTGATAGAATACAGGAGGCAGGCGTTCTCACTAATAGCTTCAGTGATCACTGTCTAGTGTACTGTGTGCGCAAAATAAAGGCCACAAAATCTCCCCCAAAGGTAATAATCACCAGGTCCTTCAAGAAATTTAATCTTGAATCCTTCCTAAATTATCTCAAACAGCTCACATGGTACAGGCTAAACCTAATCCCAGACCTGGACTGTGCAATTTGAATACTTTCAGTCAGAGCTCCTGCAAGTCTGGAATGCCCATGCCCCGCTGCGTAAAGAGCGTGTCAAAGGGGCACATGTCCCCTGGGTTACAGCTGACCTCACACACATGTACCAGCTTAGAGATTCACTCTGGTCAAATTTCAAGAGTACTGGATCCATGAACGATCACTGTGAATACCGAAAATGGCGGAATGCATGCACAAAGCAAACAAAAATGGCCAAAGCACAATACTTCAATGAAAATCTAAACAATAACATATCAAATCAGGACAAAATCAAATGGCACGTTGACCACAGTCACTTCTCTCAAATATCTAGAGATGTGGTTAGACCCAAATCTTTCCTTTGGCCCCCACATCGAAAAACTTTCATCTAAACTTAACCCAAACTAGGTGCCCTGTACAGAAACAAATCCTGCCTGAGCCCCGCGGTAAGAAAGCAGATTGTACAACAAATGCTTATGCAGGGGTGTGGGAATTGTATCGCCCGACGCCCGGGACATGAAGATCCGAGCGCCGGGCGAGTATTTTTATTTTTTTTGAGATGCAGTCCGGCGGGCTTCTGCGGACTAATTCCAGGGACGCCCCCAATACCGGAAGCCAGCATTGAGCTGACTTGCCAGCATCTGAGGGGCTGGGGCGGCTGTCCGAATACTGTAACGGCATTCGGATAGGCCCCAGCAGCTTACCGAGTTTCGTACCTTTTAACGAGCGCCGCGTGCAAAGTCTTCCAGCGGCTGCTCATTGGGAAGCCCCCAGGCGCGATCTCGCGAGATCGCTCGCTGGGGGCTTAGCAACGAGCGGCCGCTGGGAGACTTTGCACGCGGCACTCGGTAGAAGGTACGAAATGCGGTAAACTGCAGGGGCCTGTCTGAATGCTGATAGAGCGTTCGGACAGCACCCCATGTCTGGCCTGAAACATGCCTGTGTGTATATACACACACACACGGCTGCCCTTAGATATCTATATATCTAACACTATCAGCCCTGTGTGTGTGTGTGTGTATGTTTACATACATACACATCGCAGCCTTGTGTGTATACATACACATTGTATGTATACACACAGGGCTGCAATGTGTATGTATGTAAATACACACACACACGCAGGGTTGCAGTGTGTGTGTGTGTGTGTGTGTGTGTGTGTGTAATATATATATATATATCACACACATTTCAGAACTCTGTATATATACAAACACATTGCAGCTGTGTGTGTGTACACACAGGCAGCTGCACTGTGTTTGTATACAGAGTTCTGAAATGTGTGTGTTATATATATATAACACACACATTTCAGAACTCTGTATACAAACACAGTGCAGCTGCCTGTGTGTACACACACACAGCTGCAATGTTTGTATATATACAGAGTTCTGAAATGTGTGTGCATATATACACTTCAAAACTCAGTATGTATACACACACTGCAGCCCTGTGTGTGTGTGTGTGTGTGTGTGTGTGTGTGTATTTACATACATACATATTGCAGCCATGTGTGTGTATACATACACATTGTATGTATGTATACACACACAGTACATACATGTGTATATATGTAAATACACACACACAGGGCTGCAATGTGTGTGTGCACACACACACGACAAAATGGTGTTTAAATAAAAGATATTTATTCATCACATGTATCTGACGCTGCCTCTCTAGGCTGTTATGAATAAAGACCTCAATTTCAACAAAATAGTGTTTAAATAATCAGAACAAGTAGATTGGACTACTACTTAGTCTGTTGGACAAGTAGATTTTTTTTAAAAAATTTCCACACCCCTGCTTATGCCAGCTATTGAATACGGAGATGTAGTGTATGCAGCTGCCCCGCAAATGCACCTCCAGAAACTTACTACATTGTATAACTCATTCTGTCGCTTTGTGCTACAGTGTAACTACATGACCCACCATTGTGACATGTTAAAAGAACTAAACTGGCCGTCGCTGGAATCTAGACGCACTCTTCACCTTTCCAACCTGGTGTTTAAGAGCTTTTCTGGGAAGCTACCACCCTACCTGAATAGATTGCTTCCCTCAGCAGTTCCCTCGTCCTATAACCTCCGATCCAGGACCTGCACCTTACTTGCAATACCACAATACAAAAAGAAAGTTTCTCGATCCTCATTTTCCTACAGAGCACCACAATTATGGAATAACCTCCCAGACGCCATCATATCTTCCCCCAGTCTAAAGTCTCTTAAGAGCTCCCTATTAACATACCTCAATAAGGAATGCACCTGTAAACATGTACATAGTGACTATATTTCCTACATATTTATTTTCTGTTAATCTGTATTTTTGTGTTTAATATCTTGCATTTTACTATTTTGTATTTCTGTAACCATGTTCTTGAACCCAGGACATACTTGAAAATGAGAGAAATCTCAATGTATCCTTCCTGGTAAAATCCTTTATAAATAAATAAATGCCCGTGCGCCTCTGTGCACGCACTTACCGGCGCCCGTCGCAGCTATGTGATGCTGCGACAGGGCCGGTCACACGCTTGTGTGCGCACGAAGGGCGCGAGCATAGCATGCGTCCGCCTAGAGATCCTCCCCGTCGATGCACTCGGATGCGGGTCGACGGGGCTGCAAAGCGCGATCCTCCATAGGAGGATCGCGCTTTGCAGCGCTGAGGGGGCGCCGGCAGACATCGAGTGGAAGGAATGTCCAATTTCATGGACGTTCCTTCCACTCTGAAGTGCGCTCGTGTGCACCCGGCCTGGAAAGCTTGTAAAAGGAGCGACGCATAGCCCCTGTCTATGCATGCGAGGGGCCTGAGGTTTATGTGAATGTTTGATATGGACACTTCCAGGTGCTCTTTTTGTTCTCTTGTCAATTGTTCATTTTATGTAGAATACATAAAGAACCACTTCAAGTTTATTTTTAAATGCTACTAAAATAGATATATGGTGACTTTAGCTACTTTATTTTTGTTTTAGAGCAGAGCATTGTTGCAGCTTTCTAGGTCATACAGCATTTTCTCTATCACTTGTTTGCAAATAGCAGTTTACCAATACGACCCTGTGAGACACGGCTGAAGAAGATATTTAGATTGTTTATATATAATGAATCTGTGTGTGTATGTGTACATACATACCATACCAAAAGCAGTGCATTCCACTTTAATATAGCTTTAATTGGTTTTATCCAGTCCGATATTAATATGGCTTTAGTTACAAGGATGTGGAATTCCTATCATGTGACACACATAACTTGCAGGTCTAAACATCAGGCAGGTAAGCTATTATTTTTTATTTTTTTTTAGGCGTTGCAAGGTGTTAGGCAGAGAGCGAGCCAGGGTCAAGTGGTAGGGCGTCGTTGCATGCTCCGGCACCTGCATGCAGGCAATGGTGCAGCCACAATGTGAAGGAGGGTTTTACCGGGTCCTGTTTTCTGCACTCACTGAGCAGACTAGAGATGGAACTGGAAGTGATTCAAAGAGATCCATTGGACAGTGTGTTGACAGGTGTATAGAAATGCGTCCTGACACCAGGAAAGCACAATTTATGGTGGTGTGGGTCATTGTGCACATGGAGGATAAAAGCACAGTGGTATGGGATTAAAGGTGTGTTGCTGACATGGGGAAGAAAGATAGGGCGTGGAACTGGGGTACATAAGACTGTGTGTGTGACGGTAAATGCGCAGGAGGAGATATATATTTATAAATCCCTGTGGAAATTGCTGAGTTTGTAGTGGTGGGTGTATGTTGACTGGGTGATATGGCGATGTAATGACAGTAGGGTGGGTTTATATTAGCAGGGATGTATAGTGGTTGGCGTGGGGATTTGTTGAGGAGGAGAGTTGTTTGTTTTTGACAGTGGAGTATAGGGATGGGTTTGAGTTGACATTGGGGGGGGGGGTGTATGGGTGGTTCTTTGTTGACTGGTCGTTTACGGATGGGATTTAGTTTTCTCCCACAGCTCCTAGCTGCTTCTTCCTTTCAGCCCAAGGCTTCTGAAATTAAGTCCTTGCAGTGTTTTTATGCAATATGTTCCTATGCAACTTGTGTTTGATGCGCAAATTGCACACCACTTAGAACTTTGTTACTTCTGTATGCACGGTCTGTAGCGCATGTGCAGAACCAATATATCGGCTGTCTTCTCTAAGTAAGCTCACTGTAAACCGTTGAGAGGGGATGACTGTGTGCTGAAATCATTGGTGACCAATGTTGGGGACTGGCTGCCGGGAAATTCAAAATCCCCGATGCTTGCTGACGCATGTGGCCGGAGTAAACTCCTCTGCTTCACACAGCAATTACAGCCAAATGGCACTGAAAAGATGGGGCATTTCATAAATCCTGACCAATTTAAGACAAAGCGGTCGGGGTGTATAGAGAGTATCCCTTTTATATTTTATTGCTTTGTTATAGTATCATGACCGCTAATACAGAAGTGTGTATGTGTTTATAATATATATACACTCTTAAAGCACAGTTTAACTAGCGCAAAGTATACCTATTGAAATGATAAAATCGTTTGGGCTTGAGTCATTAAGCATATGCCTGTGTAAACAGAACAAGTTTAACAGCATGATATTATAAGGTTTTATCACAACTTATTTGCAGACGGCTAGTATAATTTACATGTACAAATCACGTGTACAGCATTGTAAAGTATCGCTGCCAGATTTATCTAACTGCTGGCTACAAACACCATCCATACTGCTGTTTCACTTTATTAAAGTGTTTCCACTGGAGGTATGCATGACCAATGAGCTGAAAATGGATCTGTACAGAAAAATGCAAACCTGTATATGTGCGTGTCGCTATGTGGGAAAACCATGCTGAAAATAAAATTGTAAGAAAATGTACGTAGAAAAAAATATTAAATACATGTTAAAGGGCGATCCATGTGTTGCGAGTATGACCTGATGCCTACTTTCACCATGGCCTGTCATATTGACTGGAAGGGGCCAATAAAGAAACTTATTTTTTTCACTTACAAATGACATCCTGCTCGCTGATATGTCCTCAGACAGGGTCAGTCAAGAGGGAGTTAGGATTTGCTAGCTCTGCACAAAACACCCATGGAGCATTGCAATGGCATGATGCACAATGTGGGCCCAAAACATTTCATTATGCATGAATGGGTAGAATCAATACTGTATCTGTGCCTTTATGAAATAATGTATACTAAAGGGGTGAACTACAGTTACTCTGATGTAAACATCAGGGTACTAGTGTCTCCCAGAGACCAAATTAATATTTAACTTTTATTAAACATAATTAAAAAGAAGGAATCAAACATATAAACATAAATTGACAAGATTCACAAGACAATAATAAAACCAAATCTGCTAGAAAAATTGTATATATATATATCAGCAGAGACAGTGATCAACAAGCAATGCAGGAAGTGACCTTCAAGGATCACTCAAAATATAGTTATAATGACAGATGAAAAATACTTGCTTGTTGTCAATGTAAGATCACGAAAATACTGCAGATACAAAAGCAGAAAACCCAAATCTGCTATAATGAAAGGTGTATATATATAGCGGCAGGAGCAATAATCAACAGTCAACACAATAAGTGACCTTCGAGGATCACTTCCAAGTGTTGTGGTAAAGTTATGAATATATCAAGTACTGGTTGACAATGTTGAATCACAAAACATTGCTCATAAGAGGCAGAAAAAACAATATGAAAAGCAGAAGAAACGGAGGCAAGAATCTCCAATAGGGGAGTTGAACTCAAGTGACCCAATGCAGTTGTACCCATAAATTTGCCCAAATATATATTAAGGGCGTAAAAATAAACCACCAATTATTCGGGTCTCTACTAAAGGGGTTATTCAAAGAGCGCCAACTAAGCCACGGAATCGCACCGAATGGTGAATTTCCCCATATGGTGCAATTTCGTGGCTATTTAAAAAGCTGGAGATTCACCACATATTGTCAAAATACTGTGACCTTCCGCAGTAGTGTTAACACCATAGAGAAGCAACTGTTAATCTATTCAGAGAACAGTGAAATACTCTGATTTTTGGGGGTTTAAACCGGCAAATTACATAGGTTTCAATGGAATAAAATTCCCTGTTTTCTAAAATATTTATTCAAACGTTTATTCTTCTCATTTGCAGCAAAAAGTCTATATATTATTTTTATTTTTATTTTTTTAAAGAATATTTTAGGCGGTTTTCTGGATTATTTTTTCTTTCAGTGAAAAGTTTTCCGATAATTTTTTTAATTTTTTTTATTCTGTAACCTTTTAATGTTATTAATAGGACCTTATATATTTCCAAGCATTTTCATGCACATGTTTAAAAAAAAAAAACAAACAAAAAAAACCACCCCTGGTCAATGGCGGTTTGAGGATCGATTCGGGGAGTCCTCTGCATTTTTTGGCAGCATATGCGTTTGATTCGGCGGGTCTATTTGCTGCACTTCGGGGAACCTGGGTTGAATGCTGAAATCACTGCTGGTTCGGCGAATTTAACTCGTCGAAGTGCGGCGGACAGGAGAGCACTGAAATGTCGGTAACCTTTCAGTGCTCACTGAATAACCCCTATAGTGATCCAAACGTTGACCATCATTTTAACGATACTTGTGAATCGAGAAAAGTCTGTGGACCCGGTGATGGATTTCACCTATTTAAACTGTCAGGCTTTCCGTAGAATGCGATTGAATTGACTTTAACAGCAGGAATATTGTCCAATCTAGCGTGGACATATGGACTTCAAAGTGCAGAAGACATGCTATATTTTATGCATGAAGCAGGGCTGAATTCTGATTGTTCATGCTGCCGCCCAAAGAACAGTGGGGCTGGACCACGGGGCTGTTTTTTTTTTTTTTAAATCTGTTTTCTCTGTTGAGGCATTTGTTGTCAGGACTGCACACAACTGTGCGGTCCAATCCTAAATCCCCTACGTATGTCCTTCATGGGCTGATAGGTGACAGAGTTCCAGGGGAGGCCAGCCCTGCTTGTTTTGGCAGGGGAATCTATCATCAAGGACAGTGATGGCGAACTTTGCATCCTGGATGTTTTGGAACTGCATGTCCCACGATGCTTTTTCAGCTTTAAGGCTGGCTAAGGATAATGGGGCATGTACTTCAGAAACATTGGAGGTGCCAAGGTTTTCCATCACTGACCTGGGGGGCAACAGCATGGCCGTGTAAAATTCATTATGTAGTCATGGTGACTAGACTATTCCTAAACATGACAATAGTCACTATTAGGATGACGGTAACGTGCAGCCAAATATCTGAAGCCAGCTGCATTATGCCATCATTGATCTTCATTATTGGTTAGTATGTTTATAGAGTGGTCTGGCCTACATTATCCTTCAGTCCGGTTACTCTAAGGAATATTCCAGTATCTTTTTAAACCCACACAATGGAGAATACACTGCGTTCTGAGACAGGTTCCTACCTGCTGTCAGACATATAATGCTGCGGTCTCATATAATGACCTCTAGAATTTTGTGTAAAAAGGATCTAATTTTTTATAAATATATATAAAACTATACTGAGCATTTGATCCAGGTCTCAAAATTTCCACTCACCTGCTAGCATTTGGCGAGTAGAAATTAAGTGAGGGCGAGTGGGAATACAGATGCAGGCAGCATGATAAATTATTTTGTGCTGCCTGAGCTGCATATTCAGGCGGCGGTCATGCTTTTTTGTTTTTAGGCCCTCCTGCCGGCCAGGGAATCCAAGATGTGTCTGGGTATAAATGTACCTGGATTGTGATGATGAAAAAATGCACTAAGGCCCGTGTCAGCCGAACGCAGTGATCACGTCCGTGTTGCCGCACAGTTTATCGTCCGTCATAGCATAGAATCATGATCAATAGAGACCCACATACAAAGTGCGTCCGCACTAAACTGTGCACCGCCAACGCACGTGGCAAACGGACGCAAGTTAGGCAAGAATGTAAAACCGCTACCACGGACGCGCAGAGTGCGCCACGTCCACATAGCATTCTGTGTGAGTGATGAGATGTCAGACGCAGCGCATTTGCGACGTCCAGCACCTCGACGCACACAATGGCTTTTCATATCCTTTTCAAATTTTAATCATTTTATTTCCCATAGTTCCCTTTTTTTATTACGTCCGTCAAGAAAAACGGATCGTGTGGTGTCTACAGTATCTTACAACAGTACGTCTGTCCATTGTGCACGCATGCAGAGTGCACTGAGACTGCGTTCATCTGACATTAGCCTTAGTTTATTAAAAGCCAAGCAGTTACACTTAAGATTTTGCTTGCATCCCCATTGATGTAAAGCACTTATTTTCCTTTAAACTTACATTGCTTTATACTATTGTTATTTATTTTTGTAACTTTATTCTGAATAAAACATTTAACAGTGTAATTTCATAAGATAATTTGGGGGCAGAGTTAAGGGCAGGGTAGGGGTTAGGCGGGGCAACAGGTGGCGAGTAACTCTTAAGGCCTGGTTAGTAGCTTGAGACTTGAAATTTTGAGCCCTTTTGTTTGATCGTTTTTCTCCTGCAAATAGAAGTTTTGAATCCTCCTCCAGTCTGTTTCCTGTACCTTTTCTTCAACAAGGATGTCGATTCATTAAAGTTCCATAACTCTGCTCCAGATGTTACATCGCCTCCTCAAATTACAGTTTCACTACTCAGAAAAACGTTTTCTTTCAATATATAAATTCTTTCTCTCTCCGAAACATGTGCTCTTCTTTTGACCTTTAAATAGAATTTAGACAAAATCCGCATCTTGATTCCAACCGACCTGCATCTCAGTCCATCCTTATGGGCTGCATGATCTCTGAGGTTGTGGAATGATACCCAGTTCTCACATTTTATGTGGGGGAAAAAATTGTATATTTTCATATTATAAGACTTGATAAAATTGTATCTCTTACATTCAACAAAATCTTCATTTCCATCGTATATAAATGCCATAGTCCTGTATGGAGTAATATTATAAATGTACTTTTTATTTTAGCAAGGTGATGTTGCTAAAGACTTAAATGTTAAATCATTCATCATGGCAAGACTGAGCATAGCACCAAGACTCAAGGCATTGCATCTGAAAGGGCTTCTTCCGGGGTAGACATTTTAACATTGTCATGGATTCCCAGTTGTGCTGTGTAAACTCTTCTGAAGAATTACAAAGAAACTGGCATTATTGAGGACTGTAGATGCAGTGTTCGGAAAACAAATCTTTGGTTCTTCAGAAAGCTCTGGTGTTTGCAGAGCTTGTAAACAGTGGCGAGAATTATCGTTGATGCAACGGCACTAAACGCTGGCAACGCTTCATAATTGAAATGCCTGAGTAGCCACAGAAGTATCACAGTGAAGCATTATGGAGGTTCCTTGCATGTCTGCATCTAAGTTTCTGCAAATGGAGTTAGCATTTGGTCAGAATTAATGGTCTCCTCAATGCAGTGTAGGACCGGTAGACACAGGTGAACCTCCTTCATGGTCGATGGTATCACTAGCTCCCCATCAAGCCAGGATCGCTGTCTCGAAGGTACACTTGACTCGGCACTTTACTTCATCCCCCACATCCAGTCTCTTTCTTCCTCCTGCTGCTATCAATTGCATAATAGTTCCAGAATGCAGCCGTTTATTACTGCTGACACCACAAAGCAACTCATCCACGTCCTTGTAATCTCCTGACTTGACTATAGTAATAATCTTCTAGCTGGCCCCCCCTCATGCCCGCCTCCGCCTCTCCCCCTACAATCCATTCTGAATTCCTCTACCAGGCTCCTCCACCTTACCCGCCACTCTCTCTGCCGCTCCTCTCTGCAAGTCTCTTCACTGGCTCCCCATCCACTGCAGAATTAAATTCAAAACCCTTACCCTGTCCTACAAAGATTTCACTAACTCAGCTCCCCACTACCTGTCCTCACTAAGCACCAAATACACCCCAGCCCGCTCCCTAAGATCGAACAGTGACCTGCACCTAGCTTCTTCCCGCATCACCTCTTCCCATGATAGACTGCAGGTTTTCTCACGCGCAGCCCCATTCTCTGGAATGCTCTCCCTAATACAGTCAGATTTTCCCCTAGTTTCCCTTCCTTCAAATGTTTCTATGAGACATTCCTATTCAAGCAAGACTACCACCTGACTCACTAATAAACCGCACTGCCCCAACCAGTCCATCACTCTCACCTTGCAGTCCTCTCCTCCTGTTTCCACACCCAAATTCCCACAGGAATAGGGCCCTCGTTTCCTCCTGTACTGGTTTGTCGAATGTTGTTCAGTCTCAGTGTAGTATAACTCTGTCTGTTGTTCAGTGCTGTGGAATATGCTGGCGCTATATAAAGAAGAATAATATGTCATGTCCTGTCAGAATGCTGTAACAAAAAAATTATAAAAATGCAAATTTCCATTCAGATTTCAATCATTTACAGTTTTCTCAAAATTTTTTCACATTTTATTATCCTAACCTTTGTGATTATATATTTTATGGGGTACTCTTGTTATAAATAAATAAATGAATGAATAAATAAAAAATTAGAAATGGGACACTTACTGCATATGCAATTTTAACTAAAACTGGAAAACAATGTTTTGCTTGTATTTTGACACATTGTATTTTATTTGGCCTTTCCAACGATACCAAGCATGGCCTAGTATCTTTTATGGTTCAGGAGATACGGGGGTCCAAAGTTCCCCTGTATCTCCTGTATTTGGATATACCTGCCCAGCTAGGGGGAGGTCCCTTTATGACATCTTTGTGGGCTTTTCTGAACTTGTATCGTAAGGTAGAAAAGGAAAAGATTCGGTCATGGTGCTGAATGGTCCTTGTAAAATAGCTTCAGAGTCTATCATAATGAAAGTGCTGTGAACTTCCATGTCTGCTCATTTTAAGAATAGCTGTGGTTTACTGAAAAATCCCTACAGCTGGATCACACTCCTGTTTTACATGCCTAGTCTGTAGGGAATGGGCATAAGAAGAATTTGCATGGTCCTGTCATGTTGGCCCTTTTGTACAGGAACGTCCGTGACTGTAGGTGTTCTTCTGCCTCTTAATTATCCTATAGCAGAACAGCAATCCACATATAGGTTTATCCAGTTAGAAAATCAAGCCTTACTTGGTCTGGATTTGCCCTCATTTCTTTTCCACCCCTTGTTCTGTTCATTATATGTTTGGGGTTCATTCAATAAATTATAAAGTAACAGTCACATGATAAGATATGTAAAGCTGTGCTTCTACCCTTCAGTCTTGTAATTCTTCACCATCCTACCCCCCCCCCCCCCATGTTGTGATCAATTACACTTATGTGTCAACTGGAATGATTTCCCATAGACTCTTGTCTGGGTCTAGCAGGTCTATTCACTAAAAGGTGAAACTCTGGAGAATTGACAGAAGAGAACAATCTAGACAAAATAGCAGATTTGGAAAGTGAGATAAGTGGGAGCATTTTTCTGGTTTGACTATTTTGACCTGAAGTTTCACTTCTCCTGCCAGTGCTCCTGAGTTTCACCTTTTATTGAATAGACCTGATAGTCTACCTCAAAGTTCACTCCAAATGTGTTAGATGGGGTAAAAGGTAAAGGATAATCTGCTTTGCACTCAGAAGCTATTGTCCTATTGGAACTGGGAAAGGCCTACTATACTTTACTATACACAAAACGTACACAGGCATCTGTTTTCATGTCCCTCATGCCTGTTCCATGACATGCGACCATGGTTTAATGTACCACCGACTTTACACCGGGTATTTTGGCAATCGAGCCGCTGAATTCTCTGCCGACTGATTTTTTTTTTTTTTTTTTTTTTTAAATTGGTTATGCCGAAGCTGATAAATCTCCAACAGACTTTACAGGAATCGGATTGGTGGGGTTAGAGGGTGGTCCTAGAACAAATTAAATTGCTTTAGAAGTATAGAACCATATACAAGTATGTAGTGGAATTAGCGCTTGCTGATCTGAGCTTCTAGGTGGAGTTAAACTCCTGTACTAGGAAGGCTGAATTAGCCCTCTGAACATCAATTAGATTCGGTGTTCACAATGCAAGGGGTGGCCCTTTTAAGGTTAATATAAAGTTTCAAGCCCTGATTTTAAAGGATTGTGAAGCCTTAAGGAAAAAGCATAATTTTTGACCTACACGGACTACAATTTTGATACTAATGTTTACTTTAACCTTATCCTACACCATGTATATTTTTAATGTGTTCTATCTGACATGCACACCTGTTGAAAGCTCCTTTGCAGATCTTCTCATTCAGATAAACTAGCACATTCCTTTTATACAGTATATTCTTAAAGAACTGAAATTACGTAGCGTGAGTGACATTGGATGTTTGACGCCCCATTGCTATTTTGTAAGCAGCCGTGTGAGTGCTTGCTGTGATTGATCGCTCTTTTCTTGCATGTGATGGTTATCCAGATGTTAATCTCTGTAAGTGATGGCACTTGTTATAAGGAAGTCAACAAGCGCTGTTTAAGGTTATACAATGTAGATACTACCTCTCTTCAGCTGAATGAATGGGTGTTCCTTCCATCAAGGATGAACTGAAAGGAAGCAAATGCTTTTAGTGTTCATTGATCAGCGCGTGCACGTGTTCTCTCCAGTGTTCAGCAGAGGATGGATGAAATATTTAATAGTACGGATTTTCTGTTTTGTGTTCCCTAGGTGCAGACAATGTGCTTATGGCAGCAAACATGGATAACTGGAAATGAGATGAAATGGAAACGCCATCAGAGGTGAGCGACACGTTTTCTGTTACAATATCTGAATCGTTGCTTAACCACAAATGCAAATACTAATTTGCAGGTCCTTCCATGACTAAATCCTTTTCACTGCAGACTGTTAAGAGCGCTAGCGTAGCTCCAGCAAATCTGCTGCCAGTTCCCATTGCTTTGCTACAGGAGACCAAAGAATAAATGTATAACCTATTTCACTCATGCAAATAATAGGAGCATTCCTTTTTTTCTTGGGGAATCTCCTTGCTGTATTTCTCGAGCTTTTGGGTGCTGGTCGTTGGTGGAGGTGGTGTCTTCTTGGTGGTCATCTTATCGGTGTATCAATACATGTTATAAATATGTCTGCTTTTAGGTCTGGCAGATAGTTAAAATGTACCCAATAAATTGTGCTAGCCAACCAGATAGAAAATGTATTTACTTGGTTTAAAAATGCTTATAATAAGAATTGTCAGATCGTGTGCAGAATGGTTTCCAGCTGACCCTTGTGCTGTCCTGGTGAGAGCCAGTCAGTGACTTTTGAAAAGTTAGGATGGAGTCAGCATATTTGTGTACCATTCTTAGGGATGTGTTTGCAAGGAGCGGGTGTCAAAGTGACCAAGTGGAAACAAGATGCCTTAGTAGAGAGTTGCTGTATCCCATTGCTTAATGAAATATTGATTTTCTTTATGGGATCAGTCCCACGGAACGTGTTAGCGATTTCCAAAAACTTGTAACTGTATATTGGTGCCTTAATGGGTTACTGTAGCAAAAGGGAACCTGTCCATGTCTTCTGATGGTGTGACGTGGAATTTCCTTAAGTTCCAGAAGCAGAATTTAGATCCATCATATAGGACTGTATGGTCTGTTATGTCTGATTCAGGATTGTGAACCCTTCAGCAATGTGGTACCCAGCTCTCATTCTGATGTAACTGGCAGTTTGAGATATCCCCTCGTGCGATCTTTCTCAATGGATATTCCTCATCGCTTGAACAGATATCCCATGAAACATGAATATGATGAGGATATCCACCCCATCGCTCTGCCACTTTCCGCATCATCCACTATCCTTTAGCATCTAGACTTTTTTTGCCTTTTCTTTCTTCACCCAGTGTGCTGCTATTAGAGGCTGTAACCTGAATCATGGACAAGTGCTGTCATTTAAATAATAAAAAAAAATGCACTGCCTCCAGATTATACCAGAGGACCCTGGGTGCTGAAAGGAGCCATGCTGCTTATATGTCCTTATTATTATTATTATGTATTTAGAAAGTGCCAGCATATTCCGCAGCGCTGTACAATGGGGGAGTGCAGACAGACATACTAAAACACATAAGGAACAGATGGCCCTGCCCTTAGGATAATTGTTCTACTGATACAGCACTTTACACAAGTGCTCTGCTCAGCTAGACATCCCAAGTGAAACAGAAGGGGGGCTGGGGAGTGTGGATCTGGTGGCTAGAGAGAGAATAGCAAGCCACAGGTTGATTAGAATAAATTGGCTAAAGGTGGAGGGGAATGAATAAGTTTGGGCCTAGGACTGGGTGGGAGGGTGGATGGGGCGGGTGGCACTGAGATAGCACCTCTTGGGATTTAATTTAGAAATATACTAACACAGCTTATCCGCCATTTTGGTGTTCGCTCAAGGTATGCTACAACTTCATTTTGTGTTTTAAAAGTCTGCAGTCCCTTTGTGCTCACTAGAGTCAACTAAGTTTGCCTGCTCTAACAGCTAAGTGTAGCCTCAAATAAACCTGATTTCTGCTGACTGAAGAATTATCTCTTCTCCCCCCCAGGTCTTTAACTCTAAGCCATAAAAGTTGCTTAATATATCGAGACAGCAGAAGGAATGCGTAAATCCCATAGCTTGCCAAATTTGTTTTGAAGAATGATTCCTTTTTACAACCTTATTGACTAGACAGAGAATTTAGATTGTCTGCGGTGGGCTCAAGGGTCGTGCTTTGAGATGAACCTTGCTGACTTGCAAAATGATGAATAAAGTCCAATATGTATATGTATAATGAAGGTTGATATGGGAAGTGGGAGGGTAACGTAACTTGGAGAGGGGAATAAGGTGTGCATTTTTACTCACTATGTATAAATTCTTTGTCTCTCTGTTGGCTCGGGACTTGAGTCTTTTTGGGCTAGACCTGACTCAAGGCTCGGTACCGAATAAATGCTTTTTCCTGCTTAAGAAGGCCTCCGTCTCCTTTGTCTACCACCAAGTCACAATCGCCTAACCCGAATTACACCCAGGAGGCTGCTTCAGCACTGCAGAGTGCAGAGTCTGGACAATGCTTACTACTGCTGTAGCATAGTTGTGCTTGGTTTGTGGTACTTGACCAAAATAAATTTGGTGTTTTGGAATGACTCCTTAAGTGTTTACATATATTGCATTGATGCAGGGCTTGACAAATTTGCATTGAATCTAGGAGCCAGCTACAAAAGTTAGGAGCCAACGTTTTGGCGAGGATTCGCCTTTATCAAGGTATACCTTGATTAAAGACTAATCCTCGCCGAAACGTTGGGAACCTTGTCTCTGCATCTGGGAGTTGGTTTGTACTGACCCATATTATGATTTTAGCTGCTTCTATTTATTTATCACTTTACCTGTTGCTTTTTGCTGTTAGGTATTTTTTGTGCATGTGGTCTTTTGGCTACTTAAAACATTGAAGCCAACTAGATGGTTTTAGATTGGTGTAAAATAAACTGGAAATTTAGGAGCCAGTGGCTACCAGGCTCCTGGCTTTGTCAAGTCCTGCATTGATGTATTTATGATGATTGTGATCCATACAGTATCCCCTGAATAAGTAATTATTCCAGTAAAGATGAACCTGTCGATGGCAGGTTCACTTTAAAAACTATGGATGCCACTGTATAAGCATCATCAGGCAGTTAATAAATGGGTTCTGTTAGCGCTTGGTTTATAGCACTAATTCTAGCTTTATAATTTTCACCCCCAACTTGCTGCTATGTAAATCTTCTTGTGTCCTATTTCTATGAATAACATGACTGTGTAATTAGAGGATCAGTGTGAATTATAAACGCTTCAGTTGTAAATGGTTTCTGTTTCTTTAGTGCTGGTTTCTCTCTCCCACCATCAGCAATTGAGTGTCACCCCAGAATTAACCTATATTAGTGGCTGACTTAGAGCCATACCAGTTAGTAGGTTTGACATAATAAAGCGTGACAGGTTACAGTGGATCGCATTCTCTCCATATGTACTCACACACAACTTTTTTTTTTAATTCTTTATAATTTTAAGTCATAAAAGAAAGTCAGATAATATGAAAAGTGGCTGTGCAGGGCCAGCAGGAAAGAAAGGCAGACTGTAAACAATTGGCCGCGCAGGGCCAGCAGGAAATAGTCACAGAAAGACCCACTAAAAGATGAAAAACATGCAACGGGAGTGTTTTGGTTCGATGTTGCTTCAGGTGATAATCCTGCTCGATATCCCTTTTACTTTGGTTTGTGTCGCTTTGGATGAATTCTTTGCGCAAAAGTTTGTACAATTACAGCTGTGTCATTACCATGAGTTCAGTGTGCACGAAGATGGCTGCTGCCATGTGGCTGCAGTGATCACCAAGATGGTCACTGACCATGCGGCCGCTATGAATAAATAACACAAGCACAGTTGTACAGAACCCAAAATGCACTTAATAGCCTCCAAAAACAAAGCAATTTCTGGTTTTCTGGCATAGTTATATCCAGTGCTTTTTTTTCTGGAAAAATAGGTGGGGTTACTCTCACGCTCAGGGAAAAAGTCATTATTATGACGATTTGTTGTGTCCTAATAAATACTCCTTTTATTCATACTGGATATATTGCCCCAGGCTCACCTAAGTCAGGCCCCTCCGAGGGGCGGATCCAGCGGCCGCCATGTTCATTCCTTCAACGAGCGGCCGCCTGCATGAGTATCTGCCGCTCGCCTGGGATCCACCCTCCAGCCTGCCGCAAGATCGCGGCGTTCACGTGAACTTCTCGATCGCGGCAGGATGGATCACAGGCGAGCGGCAGATACTCATGCAGGCGGCCGCTCATTGAAGGAACGAACGCGGCAGCCGCTGGATCTGCTGCCGCACCGTCGAGACAGCTCCGGATTCAGACTCCGAGTCCGATACCGGAGCTGTAAAAAATGTAAGGGCGGCTGGCGATGAGGTGCCGGTACGGCGTACCGCCTCAAAAAAAACCTGGTTATATCTGATCACGCAGACCCTATACAACACAGTTATAATTGTAAAAGGTATATCCGCTCATAACGTGGGATTTAATATAGCAAGTAAAGAGACACACGGATGGCTATAATGAATTTACTTTAGTAACAGTCAAAAGGTAACAATAAAAGCAAAAATGTTATAATCTTGTCTGGAGCAGACAATATTATACTATTAATAAAGACTCTCCCCAGAGATTACAATGTAATAACCTCATGGTCTGGAGTTTAATAATAATAATAATGGCTCCCCCCAGAGATTAACATAAGAAAATGAAACTTTAGTTAACCTATAAACGTTACAATAAATACTGGACCCTAAGGAAAGCTCATGCATAGGTGATCTTTAAATGAAAAAATGGATAAAGGAGCAGCAGTCAATTACCCATCCAGATATACACAGAGCCCATGGCGTGCACGGCCAATGTGTTCTGCTCAAAATCCAAAGCAGAAACAGACCTGTCTTTCTCTGGATGAATCCAGGAGGTTGGGCTAGAGTTTCCACCCACCAAAGTGGGTTCAAATCAAATCAAGATAAGCTTTATTGGCAGGACCAAATACATTTTAGCATTGCCAAAGCATAAGGGGAGGTCATATGAGGTGGAGGGGGGGGGGTAGTGGGACATATATGGGGGAATGGGCAAGTCCATGGACATTATCAGGGGTAAGGGATAATGTGAAGGGGGCGAGTCCGTGTTGGGGATTTATAAGTCCAGGATCTCTCATGTTCCTCTGTCTGTGACATTCTGTGACGTATTGGGCAGATATTTTCACCGCCGGCTCCTCTTCTCCCAGTATGATGTGGAGTTTCCTCGTCTCTTCTATAGAGGTGAAGTCCGGGATGAGAGCGGAGAGTCTCTGGAAGGGAGTTTCCCTCCGTGCTGAGTACTTGGGGCACTGTAGGAGGAAGTGGACCTCATCTTCCAGGGCCCCCTGGTCACCATGGCACAGTCTATTCTCTCTGGGCTTGTAGGTCTGTCTATGCCGCCCTGATTTGATTTTCAGGCTGTGGGCGCTCAGTCTGTACCGGCTCAGGATCTGTCTGTCCTTGGGGTTTTGCAGTAGCTCCAGGTATGGGGCCAGTTTGTATTCCCTCTGTAAGGATTGGTAAATGGTGAGTTTCTGGGAGTTTGCTATATCATGTCTCTGTTCTCTGACATAGTTTTCCTTGGAATCGTTAATTAGAGCCTTTTATTTGATATTTTGTCAGGTTGCATTCATGTGGGGTTTGGATGATCAGGCTGGATATGAGTAGTTGCAGCCCACATGGTTTGGGGTGGTCCTTGTTGGCCAGTAGGGCTTTATGGTGGTATGAGTTGAGGCTGCTGATGTTTAGGTGCTCCCAGTATGATAGCGCCCTCTTCTGTACTGCAAGACGTAAGGGGAGTCTGCCCAGCTCGGCCCAGCAAGCATTGTTAGAGGTGCTCCGATGGACTTGGAGGAGGTGCTTGCAGAATTCCAGATGGAATATTTCTGTTGGGCTGGTGTCCCATTTGGGTTGGTCAGGGTAGGTGATGGGGCCCCAAACTTCACTGCCATAAAGGAGGATTGGAGTGATGACGCTATCAAAGATTTTAAGCCACACTCTTACAGACGGTTTTAGTTTGTAGAGGTTTCTCCTGATGGCATAGAAGGTTCTACACGCCTTGTCTCTTGGGGCCTCTATGGCTGGTTTGTTTCTAGGCCGAGATATGTGTAGCTGTTGGCTTCATCAAGAGTGCAGTCATTAAGTGTGAAAGAGGAACTCTTGGCTTTTGCATTCTTCCTTTGGAAAACCATGACCTTTGTTTTCTTTTGGTTGATGGGTAGAGCCCATGCCGCACTGTATTTTTCCAGCACTTCCAGGCTGTCTTGTAGACCGCTTTCTGTTGGTGACAGTAGTAGGAGGTCATCTGCATACAACAGAAACTTAACCTTGGTGTCATGTAGAGTTAGTCCTGGTGCTGAGGAGGATTCTAGAGCTTCAGACAGTCCATTGATGTAGATGTTAAAAAGGGTTGGACTTAAGCTGCAGCCTTGTCTGACTCCACGAGCCTGCCGGAAGTACTCTGTTCTCTTCCCATTCACCTTTATGCTGCAGAAGTTCTCATTATATGAGCTCTTGATGACGTCATATGTTTTCCCTCCTATTCCACTCTATTCTGGTGATTTGAATGGAAGTTAAACTTCCTGGGAGGGGTTAGCTGGCTTATGTCACACATGGCCAGACAATGTTTTGCTCTTTAGTGACATATAATGGTGGTCACTAATTACTACATGGGGGAGTTGGGGGTTTATTCACAAATTATTATACAGCGATCTCGACATTATTGAAGTGGAGCTGGGAGCCCAGATCGATGCCCCTAACAGCTGGTGACCAAGAGGAAATCTCGGGGGGGGGGGCAGCGATGGGGCCACAGTGACCTTCCTAATCAGAGTTGCCGACAGCACAGGGTCCGGAGCGTCACCAGGCAGGGCCAGAACAGCAACCACGAAGTGGGTGACAAACTCGAAGAGTGCAAAGTACAGGACAGTTTCCGGGATACCCCTCAATTTAAGGTTCCAGCAGCGATAGCGTGTCTCCAGAGCCAGCACAGCTGTTTGTAGGCTCTTCGTCCTGAGCACTTGAGAGGAGGTAGCTATCTGCAACTCCTACAATTCACTGTTATGCTGGCATAGTTCCTCGACTCCCAAGCTGAGCACCATCAGGTCAGAGCGCAAAGCAATGCGCTCCTGGTGCCAGGAGGAGCACGCCTCTTCCAAAAACGGCACATATATCCCCCCTCGTCACCAGGTCGTCCAGATCCGGGTTGGCTGTAGAACTACCAGTCACAGTCGGCACCAGGGGACAAGACTCCCCGGAGGCCCCTGCATCCAATGGGAGGCAGGGTGAAGTGGGAACATCCCTTGGGCCACCCATGCAGAGGCGAATGTCTGTGAGACGGGGGCCTTTCGATACTCCAGCCTGCTTATCACACTCAACCATAGTCCAGGTAGGTCAGGGGAATCACGGGAAGAAGAGCGCGAGTCCAAAAGATAGCGGCCGACCCTCCACTACACCAGGACCAAGGCCCAGGAGAACGCTGTCAAGGAGGATATGAGGAAACCGTGGATAAAATAAACTCACAAGCATTGAGCACAGTGTCCACAGCGGATCAAGACACTGTTATGTAGGATTTTTCTGTGATGTGTAAGCTGGACCAGCCTTACAATCAGATAAGAATCACTAAAATTTAGATGTCCATGACAATTAAAAATGTCCTTCAAAAGCATAACAAATAATTTATACATTCCTTTGTAGGAAGCAAACCTCAATACGTGTACTATTCCTTTTGGTGAGCTGCTTTCTCCTGACTTCTGTCGAAGATGCGAAGTCCATGTGCGTATAACATCCGGGGTTACATTTTGCTTTGATTGTCCACAATGCATTTAGTTCCCATTTGGGCCCCTATTACATTCTTCGCGCAATTTCGTTCGCGCGCATCGTCCGGTGTTATCGCGCGAAACTTAGCAGAGTATTCCAATCCAAATCTCATCCGTTCGAAAATAACGTTCATTAAAACGACGCACAAAATGAAGAGTAATACACGCGCGCAGTAACGTAGCACACATAAATCAGTGTGCGGACTGTTTTTTTTTCACCAGATTCAGCCAATCAGAATTAAGAACCTTAATTGACATCAATTTACCTTAATTGACTCACTTAAGTTTTTGCGCATGTCAAAGTAAATCTGAGTATACATGCTGCAGCAATAAAAAAAATATGCACAAATTCACAATTTTTTTGTGTAGAATGTGTAACTATACTGTGCTGTATTTTTTTTTTTTTTTTTTTTTTTTTGTGCTGGTGTTTTTCATTTCGGCTGATACATTCTGATTTGCAGTTACCACCAGCTTTTCAAAGACGTTAAAATAAATGCGCGCAAACGTCGTTCATAAAAAGTTGCGCGAAGATTGTAATACCATCCGCGTACCAGCGCACAAACGCATTTGCGCTCACAATGTTAAGTATGGGATGCGCGCACGAAATTTCATTCGCGCAGGGTCACTCGCGTTAAACGCGCATCGTTTGCGCAAACGTTGTAATACGATGTTCAGCGCAAAGGGTTTTGCTCCTCGCGGAAAATGCGCATTTGCGCACGCAAAACACAATGCGCGAAGAATGTAATAGGGGCCTTGATGTCTTACTTAGCACTATAGTGACTAAACACCCCAGCATAATTGTAGTCGTGCCTACACTTCTTCAATATTTGTTTATTTTGGTTTTACCGTTTCAAAAACAAAAATGGAAAATAAAGGCTGAAAGGGATTCTCTGAAAATTACACCTCCCTTTTTTTCCTGCATGTAAAGGGATACCGATCCCCCTCCCCCCACTTAGGGCAGTATTCCATAGTTGGTGCTAACTTAACCAGAGCTGTTGTAAACTTAAAACCTACATAGGCTATAATGGCTCTGGGAAGTTTACAACAGCTCTGGTTAAATTAGCAACAACTATGGACTATGGCCCTTAGTTTGTTCATGAAATCATTAATTAGGGATATAGTTTGCCTCCTGACCACCTTTTAGCTTATTAAAGTGGTCAGGCTGTGTAGAGAGCCCCCCACTTACTCACCCTGCTTTGCATTCTGACGTCATCAGGTCTGAGCACACGTAGCAGCGTTCGTTTGGGGAAAAAGCATCAATCTGACCAGGCATTGCGTACATTTTGTGTGGAAAGTACACAAGTTACGCAAGATTCACAAATTGCATAATATAAGTAACTTTCATATGTAGACACGCAAATTGCTTTAGAAGAAAAAAGGGGTGGGCGGAGGTTGATCTGTTAACATAGTGTTCCTTTACGTAAACAAAAAAACATTTTCTCATCTGATGAATCGATTTTAATTGTAAAAATAATCATTAGTTGAAGTCCTAATTCCATGCATTGGCTCTGTATTGTCACTGCAAGTAAGCAGCATCTTGTAGGCTCTGGGGAGAAGCTGAGATTTTGTTTGTACATTACCATTTTAATTTCTTATAATGATGGTTTCTAGTCCAATTCTCAAGAGCATGTGTCTGTTCCAATGATACGCTACTGTCAAGAAAAGCTGCAATTAGCCACTAACCTACTGTCTATGATCCCTTGGAGGCTTCATTTGTAATGTCTGGCACATCAAAACAACTGAAACACACATTACACCAATGGAACAGCACACGGCGGCGAGGAAGAATAGTTTGAGCATCTCTGTTACTGGAAAATGTCTTTTAGTAGATTTCTTTTGAAGATTATGACTATTTTATTAGGTTAAGACAAATTATTGCTTTTTTGTCTATTCTGATATTTTAAAGTGAAGATGTAATGAATAAAATAATTTTTAATGTAATATCAAATAAAACCATAGAGCTATCATTGGTCATAAAAGGTCCCTGATAGAATGATATACTTGTGTTCGCCTCCACTCATGTTGACGGCACTGGTGTCATGCAGCTCCTTCCCACCCCCATGTCTGAACTAATACAGTCTGACCTTGAGACCTGTCTGCGATTATCCTGTTCTTTAGGCTATAGTTGTTCTGTGGTTTCATTACTGCTGTCACTTGTTTGAGGGCTCTTCTGCTTTTCAATGTTCCATTCCAAGTGTATACTGTCCGTCTGTTGGCACAGACCTTTATGCCAAAGGAAAAACAGCACATGCTGTGTAACTTTGAGGTCAGATGGGGGGGTTTCTACTTGTGATTACATTTGTTAGCAATTTGCATAACATGATTATATAAACAGAATTTATGGATTTTCCGAAGTGCTAAAGTTGTTCTAGGCGCAGTCCTTTCACTTCAGCCATTGCCTTTATGTGATGGTAAAAAAACTTGCCTATTTGGATCCGTCACATAATGGTACGACTGACTGCCTTTTGCATTGCAAGCATGCTTGCACACACACCTGCGGGCTTGCTGCTTTTTTTCCCCAAAAAAACTATTCACAAAGCATCAAAATTCCACGCAATTTCAGTGCTTTGCGTTTTGGTCTCCTATTCTATTAAGGCTAGGGTCAGACGAGCGCAGTGCGAACGCGCGTGCAGGCGCACTTAATCATGGCCGCACTAGCAGCAAATGCCAGGCAATGACGGCCAATATACGAAGTACGGTCGCACAAAAGTCCGGCTGCGCAACGCAAGTGGAAAACGAACGCATTTTTTCGAGAACGTTAAACTGCTAGTACTGACGTACAGAGTGCGCTGCGCCCGCTAGCGGCGTGTGTGCGTGAATTGGAGATGTCAGACGCTGCTAATGTCCGGCCAACATAACGTCCAGACGCAAAAAGTGTTTTATTGATGATCCGTACAAAATCACGGATGCAAATGCGCATCGTATGACCGCTATCGCGTACTCCGTGAAAAAATGCGTCCATTCGTTCGAACGCACTTTTTCACAGACAACGCGAAAATGCGTTCGTCTGACCCTAGCCTAAGAGTTTCAAGCAATAAAAATTTAGTAAAGTGTGCCTAAATAATATCCTCTTTTTAAAAATGATGATAATAATAAAAAAATGGTCTGTTACAAAATAAAGTCTTTCAAAAAATAGGTGTTTTGAAGAAAAAAAAATGAACGTTTAAAAAAAATATTTTTCTACATTGAAACCTACAGGATTCGCCTGTTTAACCCCTTCCCGACCGCCGACATACATAGTACGTCCTGTGGGGGAAATACCCTTAACGACCGCAGACATACTATGTACGTCACGGTCTCCTAACCTCCCTCCCTATACTTGCGTCTCTGTCCGGGCTCCTGCTGCAGGCTGGAAGTCTGCCCCACCTTTTCAGGGGCAGGCAGTCGCAATGACATCGTCGTGTGTGGTGACGTCATCGCCAGGTGCCTCCCGGTGCCTGGAGTGAAAACTAGGAAAGGGGTTGGGGGCTCTTCCATCCCAAACCGCTCCACGTACAATAAAAAGTACCGCTGGAAAGGTATCTTCTTTCAGTGGTACCTGTCTTTAAACCCTGTTTTGCCGGGGCGCCAATCGGCGCCAAATTGCAATTCAAACCTGGAAGTGGCTGACATCTTGGATGTCGTCTACGCCTCCGGGTCACCGTTAATTTAATGGCGGGAAAAACATTTTTAATATGTGTGGTTTGCATAAACGAGTAAGAGGAAAATTTGACCTAAACATAAACAGCACAGAAACGTAAAAACAGCAGCAGGCACCTTCGGACAGACTTTCGTGAAACCGCCCAGTCACTAACGCGTTAAACCTGTCAAATTGAAACACTGATAATAGAGGCATTTCACTGGAATTTCCGTGAATAGAAGTCACAATGGTCTTCTTTGGGACAATATTGATGTTGCTGAATTGCACCATATTTTGTTGTTAATTTGCCTATATTTGACAAATTGACCAAAATTGCACCGAATGGTGAAATTCACCGCTTGATGTATTTTGGGCCCAATTCGGTGGTTAGAGAATAACCCCTTATGTGTGTTCTCCCTCAGCCAAAAATAAAATCGAGGAGGGTGCATTAAGGAAAAATGCACCAAGCACTAAAGAAAAACGTTTCCCTGAGCACAGAATAAACCAAGGTGTTTTTTTTTTTGTGTAATAAGAGCAAGGTCCGTGCGTCGTTGCAAATAATAATAATAAAAAGATTGAAAAGCATAGTAAATGCGTTCAGTAACGGAAGAAAACCAATATTGTCACTAGTTAAACTGAAAAGTCTGTATTCACTATACACCAAGGTGCGGCAGGGCTGTTCTTGTTAGTGATCTGCTCTTCGCACGCTGTACTCTCGGCTCTTTCTAACTGCTGCCATTCAGTTTGCTGTAAAGTTTCCATGGCTGATAAGTCACCTATTCACAAAAAGAGAATGTGTCCATGCTAAACCAGTATATAACGTGCGTTTTAAAATAATACATGTGGCTGCAGGTCAGTCATTGTTCTCATTTCAATGGAAATGGTCTGATACTCAATTGGTTCTAGACTCATGGTCACTTACCTACACAGCCGTGTGTAAGCGAAGTGCAACAATGCAAAGTGTAAACTCAACTTGGACTTTTGATGAGCAAACTCCTTTATCTGAAACAGATTGAAGCAACAAGGTCTAAAGAATGCCATGTAGGAGTGCACGTGCATGCTTGTTTTTAGTATAGTTTTGTGGCAGATGCTGATTTGATGTCGTTATGTCCCATCTTTATGAATTGTGCAACTTGCTTACATCATGTCTGTGCTGACCCAGCACTTTATACTTCGAAAGGAAACCTTCCTGGAACATCTGATGCTGCTGAAAGAGGAAGTCTGCGTTGTTTCTACATCTGACTAAAAGAGCAGCTTGATTCTGATCGAATTTCCTCGAATATTTCAGAAATGTGTACTAATATCAAATAATTACCGGTAAATGGAAGCCTCCTGCTTTTGTGATGAGATAAGAAACAATTGCCGTAGACTTGCAATTGTATTTCCCCGAAAATAAGACCTAGTACTATTTTTGATAATTGCTAAAGTATCTAGATTTTCGATCAAATACCCAGGTACCTGAAGTTGTCCTTTTGTTGTTGTTTTCATTTTTCACTTTTTTTGCAGATAGCTTTTAGGCACTTAAAAATTTAACCGTTTTATAAACCAGTCTGAAAGATCTGTTCCTTTTTGTTTGTAGTGACTCTTGAACTTTGGTATCTTCACTTGGAATCAAAATGAGTGATGTTCAAGCCACTGTTGAATTTTCTGTGGAGCTTCAAAAATTCTACAACGTAGATTTATTTCAAAGAGGGTAAGTGTTTTGTTTTTATTCAGTGAGTTTTCTACTTCTATTATTAAAGGGTATTTATACTGTTTTTATGTACTATTTAATATATAATTATCCTTGAAGATCCGGATCAAGGCTGGATGTTATTGAATCCACACTTGTGAATATACCAGTAAAATTTGGTGCATGTTCTGTAATGTTAATATTTTTACAATCCCGCTGAAGTGAAAATTTCGAAATTGGGATAAGTCTATTAACTCTTCCTGTGGGGTTTATCTATTTGCAATGTTTTACTGACATTGGCAAGTAAACAACTCAACAGGCAGGTCTCAGAGGACGGTTAGATGGTTGAAGACACACTGTTCTACCAGCCGATTGACTTGGAGCATGGATCCAGCCTGGGCTCTCCAGGAAGCTATGGATTACTCCTCTGTTCTTGTAGTTTCCTGCCCGTGCACAACGGAGTTTCAGGATTCCAAAACGGGTTTAAACTGGTGGATTATTAGGATGAATCAGGTTTGAAATTACATTAAACGCCTACTCAAATTACTACCACAGCGACAAATCGGCATTTTATCATTTACAAATAGCACAACTTGATAAATTGGTCTCTCTGCCACACCATGTTCTATTTCCTGATGGATATATTGGAAATTTTTCTAATGTAGAATTAATTTTTTTCAAAAACCTAGCCAAATATGCTTTACAACACAACTGAACTGCAATACAAAGGTTTCCTTCACCCATTTTAAATATATGTAAGTAAAACTAGGAATTTGTTTTCAACAACCCCCCCCCCCCTTTGTAGTTCTACTGTGTTACTCATTTACTGCCTTGATGACCCTTGCAGTCTTCTCGTAATGTTTTCCTGCATATTGATGTCTTACTGTATGGCCTATATATTTTTTCAAATAAAAATCTTGAATGTTAAATACCTAACTTCAGCACAAAATTAGTATTTGGTCACAACAGGTAGCCATGTGGTGTTAAGCCCAATACAATGTAAAAGTAATCCCATTTTGGTCGGTCCTTCACTGCTCTCAACACAGGCACAAACTTACATCACTGCTTTGCTTAAGGAATATTTTGATGAAAAGGCATCCGATTCACAAATGCCTCAGACAATCTATCCTTAAAGCCTCTGTCATTTTGGCAATGAATATAGTGAGGGAAGGGCTGGCAGGTGTATCTGCAGGTTGCATTTATTAAGGCCCTGGTAAAGTAACCACACTTGCCTAGGCTCCTGTTAATCACTTTAAGTATGGAATATGTTTCGGTCTTACTCTCTTCAAACTGTTTTAGTAGGGAAAATGTGGGAAGCAAAGTAGTTTCAATTATACCAAGATCACAAATCCAGCAAATTATTGTGCAAATTTAAATACTGGAATGTGAAGATGGTGGATTACTGAAACAATCATTCCTTAGTAAGAAAGGTTAAAGGGATACTGTATTGAAAAATCGTTCCCTTTTTTGCCCTTAAATGTTTTGGTAGAGACTGTGACAGCTTCTGCCAAGTTATTATTTTTTTTATTCACAATTTTGATTTTCAAAAGTGAGAAAAGAAGTGCAAACAATGTTGAAACTGTACAATAAAATGCAGGGTCAATAGCATGAAAAGCAATCAAAATAGGTATCTGGTCAAACAACACAAATTTACAGCAGAACGTAAACTAAAAGGTGGGGCTGTTCCACAACAGACCCCCCCCCCCGCCCATTTGAGGTGTGCCTGAAATGGCCCAAAGGCTAAGAGAGTAACTTGTAGAAAGATGACACAAAAAGAGAAACTTATACCGGCTCATCTTGCATACAAGCACAAAACTGATGAACACGAACATATTATTATAACAAAAAGAAACACAAATAATATATGTTAATTAACAAGGAGGTCAGTGGTCCACTCAAAATCTAAATCCCACTCTGGGTCATGGACCTCATGCAGTCTAATTTTTATATAACCCACAGGGTCATTATAAATCGGACTCATTAGAGAAAAAGTGTATATACGCAACTCTGGCCCAAAGACATGCCAATGTGTGTGTCCCTCCTACCCATTTAACTCCAAAGTATAGTGCTATATATTCCTGTTATTATTTAGAGGTCATTAAAACAAAACATTGCCAGTAAACGAAAACTTAATCTAATAATTCTGTAAATATAGTCAACTTTAGATGCATAAAAACAAGTAAATAATTAGGTAAAATGTTCCCGCAATGCCTTCATTTACACCAGATTTTGGGCCCGATTACAATCTTTGCGCAAAAACGCTTGCGCAGCGTGTTAATTTGTGCGCGAAGCGTTAAACGTTAACGCGCATAAATTAGCGGCGGTATTACAATCCGCACGCATTTTATCATCCGTTGAAAAATTGCACGTAAAACGGACACGCAAAAACGCACGCGCAGAAATCTGTGCGCAAACTGTTTTTTTCACGCGATTCAGCCAATCAGAATTAAGAACCACAATTGTCTCCCGTTACGTTTTTGCGCCTGCCAATATCAGAGTATATATGCTGCAGCAATAATTAAAACACGCACAATGTCTCAATTTTATTGTTTGGGTATGCGTAGAATGTGTATTGTGTAACTATACTTTGCTGTAATTTTTATTTTTGGGCTGGTGTTTTTTGGTTTGGCCAGAACATTCAGATTTGCCATAAACACCAGCTTTTGGGAGTCGTTAAAATTATGCGCGCAAAGGCTGTGCGTTTATTGTGCATAGATTGTAATACCATCTGTAGAACCAGCGCACAAATGCATTTGCGCTCGCAATGTTAAGTATAGGACACGCGCAGTACAGTACGCTCGCAAAGGGTTCGCGCAGGTCCACCGCGTTAGACGATTACACGCGTTTGTTGCGCTGACTTTGTAATACGGCGTTCTGCGCAAAGGGTTTTGCCCTTCGTGTTAATGTGTTTATGGGCACGCGTTAACGTTTGTGTGAAGATTGTAATGGGGCCCTTTTTATATTTAGGGTTTTAGTCACTTCGAGTGTAACATTTGATTAAAGCTATTTATTCACCACCATTGAGATTAGCATTAGACTTATATTGTGAATAAAATACAGTGTTTTAATAACCGTAATGGGATTATTTTAACCACCTGGTTAATAATATGCTGAACTATCATGGCATTAAACTATTCTGGACAAATACTGTAGATACTCGAGTATACCGCTATATTTTGTTGACAAAAATTTACCATAAAATTGGAGGGGTCGCGTTGTATTCGAGACATCTGCATCGCATGTAAAAAAAAAAAAATTGCCCTGCTCTGGATGCCAAGTCTCCCGGAAGTTCCAGTAGTCTCGTGGTAGTGTATGCAGTCTCCTGATGCTTGCAAACACTTCAGGAAGATCCGGGAGAGGTGGGATCCATCACGGCCAGAGGGCACACTCGGTTTAAGCCAATCATTCACCTCGCTCGCCTCCGGCTTCATACTTCGGAACAACTGTAATCATTCTAGATCAGAGCACCCTGGCCTGAGGGGGAGCCTGACTATGTTACGAGAACCTGGAAGGATTTTAATTGTTTACCGGTACAGTATAATTTTGTTACTCGCGTTCTATTCGAGTCTTGAATATTCTCTCATTTCCATAATCTCTCTCCATCGCATTCTATTCGGGTCGAGTATCTACGGTATATTAAAAAACATCTTCCGGAGTACATTATTAAAATTACTTTGACTACAGTTTTAATTGGATGTGACTTAAATATATCGGTCATTATTCCTCAATAACATATATTAATTAAAACTTTATTTAGTTATTCCTAATTAGATTATTCAAATTTTCCTGAACCATGGAACTCCCTTTAAAAGTGAGAAGTGTGATCACATACCCAACAAGAATATTCAATACAAATGATCATTTTTTATTATTATTAATAGTCTTCATGTACTGTAGTACTGTAGTTCATGTAGTATTTGCTTTTACTATCAGCAATTAGAACATTTAGTCATCGGGACAGAATATCCTTATGAAAACAGCTCAGGGGTGATTCCTCAGATAATAAAGCTAAACTGTTCTGTGGATTCCTTAAAATGAAACTCCACTCCTTTTGTTAAAAATGTTTTGTTGCATGGCAGCTGATAACCACGGTCATTGATCCTGGTATCCAGTAAAGTAAATGTTAATTTGCAATCGATGATAATAATTTTTATCAGATTTATTGTATTTGACACTAAGGCCATTTTTTTCCTTGTATGCGGATAATGCTTAGCAGTGAATGGGGTTACGTGCACATATAGCGGGAGAGGCTGTGGAAATAATACTCCTTAAACCTGCTTAGCGCAGCTTGGGTTAAAATATTTTGCATCGCATGTGTTCTTTTACATTGTGGTGCAGCTGGTTTAACCTCACAAATGGGTTGCATGTCCCTCCACAGTGACATGTGCTGCTGTAACTGGAGCTGTGTTGTGACAGGTGTTGTGGTCAGCGCACATACGCTATGCTGTAATGGTTACCATGCAGAACAATGTACTCATTACCTGCTGCAGTAAGAGAATCAAGGCAAGATTATCTTTTTCATTTAGCTACTGGCTCCATATTTGTCAGCCATGTGAATGGAGAGCACGCGACACACTGCCATTTATGTAAATGAAACCCAAGCACACTGTGTTGCCGGCATAGAGCGTTACCAAGGGATAAAGAGGAGGAAAAGCTGGCACTTGTATCCTTTTGCACAGGCTCATGAATGCTTTTTTTTTTTTTTTTTTAGCATTCTGTAGCTAAAACCTTTGTTTTGTCATTCCCAGCTAGGAGATTTAATTTCTGCTAATTACATTGTCTGCACAGCCATGCCCCTTTAGTGGCCAAAGGAGTAAAATCAATATATATCAATGCTATTAATGACTGGAAGAATACAGTCAACATCTGCCTGAAATCACTAGAGCCACAAATGAGAGATTACTATTGTGACAGGCAGCGCATAAAGAGCATGTTTGTTTTGTTTTTTTGTTTGTGTTTAGTATTGCACATTAAGGCTATGTGGCAATTAAATAAAAATTCCTTTCAAGGTCTTTTAAACCAGTCAATATTGTACCACACCGAATGCAATCTGTGTAAGTTATAATTTTGCTAGTGTTATTTAATTGCTCAACCCAGATATGCCATCAAATAAAAAAAATCGTAAGGTTATCAAAACTATTCTGCTAATCGAGGAGCATTTCCATAAACCTGAGTGCCTGTGAGCCCATAAAATGAAGGAAATAGACAAGCAATACTAATTGGCATAGCAATGTAAGGCTTATATCAATTAGTTTTTTTGTATTACGGCAGGGCTTAACAAATCCCAGGAGCCAGGTCGCCATGGCGACTAGAAATTGTGCCCTGTCTTTTGTCAACCCATTCAATGTAGGCACCAGGCATGAAAAAAAATTGGCCAACTAGTTGATCTAGGCTAGGGTCAGACGAACGCATTTTCGCGTTGTCTGTGAAAAAGTGCATTCGAACGAATGGATGCATTTTTTCACGGAATACGCGATAGCGGTCATACGATGCGCCTTTTCGTCCGTGATTTTGTACAGATCATCAATAAAACACTTTTTGTGTCTGGACGTTATGTTGGCCGGACATTAGCAGCGTCTGACGTCTCCCAATCACGCACACACGCCTCTAGCGGACGCAGCGCACTCGGTACGTCCGTACTAGAGGTTTTACGTTCTAGAAAAAAATGCGTTTGTTTGCCACTTGCGTTGCGCGGACGAACTTTCGTGCGGCCGTACTTCGTGTGTTCCCCGGCATTGGACGTCATTTGCTGCTAGCACGGCCGTGATTTCGTGCGGCTAAACGCACGTTAAAACAGCTTTCGTCTGACCCTAGCCTACTGTAACATCCAATGACATAAAATAAACTTTAGCTCTGTCGCGGGTAAGCTGCAGAGCTAAAGTTTTTTTCTCTTCACATAGCGGCACCTCTGTATTCTCCGCCCCCTTCCCCAGTAGATCCGCTGCTGCTGTGAAGATTCTCCCACACGCCCCTGTATAAAATGGCTTGCGTATTTAAAATTTTCCTTTTTTTTTAAATTTATATTTTTTTTTCTTTTAAAAGCACAGCACCCCCTCTCCTGTAACCCTGATGTGTATCTTTACAGATGCACGACACAGGTTTACACACTGTTATGTGTCTCATCTTTTTCCTGTTAACCTTCTTAGGCTACCGGCAGATGAGCGTTTGTCAGAGAGGAAGGAACGTCCGTGAGAGTGGACGTTCCTTCCACTCTGTGCTCTCAGTGCTACAAAGCTTTGTAGCCCCGTCAGTGCCCGTCTAGCTTTTTTACAGGGCTTTTTCACATCAAGTGGTTGGCCCTCCCCATCAAAATGGCACAGAAGCAGGGAAGTGTGGACACACGCAATCACTCAGTGCGCTCGTGTTCTAGTAGCCTTAGACTCCTTAAGAACGTCATTCATGTAAATCTGTAATAACAGAGCGGGACAGGCAGAGACTGAAGACTGTCTCCTAGATTCAAAGCAAATTTGTCAAGCCTTACGGTTTTGAAAAGCCTAATAATTATGCTGAAGCCTGTACAGTAATCAGTTGTGATACGTATGGTTTGTTGGTGCCGATCTCACTATCCACAATAATGTATCTACAAGAGTGCTACACGTGCGATTGATTCGTACACCTTCATATTTGTGCTGTACATCCCCCCCCCCCACGCATAGCATTGGTTGCCCAACACTGAAGCATGTGATAACTCGGTGTCCTCTTTCCTGTGTCGCTGACATTCGTCCACACCCAGCACATGGCCTGTCCTTTTTCCACTATCAGTCACTACTCGATTCTGTATAAGCTCTGAATTAGGATTCCTGAAATTATTGTGCTATATTTTATGTCTTCTGTAGGACCAGACATCCAAGCATTGGAGTAAAAGGGAGCTTTTACTTAGCTGAAACATTGTGTGATGGTATCTGTCACAGCAGCTTTTCTCAAGTGCAGACTAAAACATGATGGCTACCTAATATACCCCTTAAACAACATCCGTTACAGTAACAAGCATTTATAAAGAGCCATCAAGTTCCGTAGCGCTGTACAATGGGAGAGACAGATTAACAGATATACATACACAATACACACACGCAGAACAGTAGGAGAGAGGATCCTGCTCAAGAGTTTACAATCGGCAAATAAAAATAGGTTGTGTAAAAGTTTGATTTTTCCATTACAAACGTTTGGGTGCCCGGTCCTCTTCCTACCTTTCTATTTGGAGTTTGGCCGTCCTGGTTCGTCAGGTACCTTGCAGTGTTTCCATCTTGGAGAAAAGTGCACATTTCAAACCTGTATACTACATTTTATGTCACAGGCCACTATTAGGGATGCACCGATACCACTTTTTTAAGACCGAGTACAGATACTTTTGTTCAAGTACTCACCGATACCAATTACCGATACTTTTATTTTATGTCATGTGACGCTTTCCAAGAAGAACAGACCTTCTATAAAGCCCCCAGGTCTCATGGATATTGCCCCAGCTCATGGATATCCTGCCCCCCCAGCTCATGGATAATTGCCCCCCAGCTCATGGATATCCTGCCCCCCTGCTCATGGATATCCTGCCCCCCTGCTCATGGATAATGCCCCCCTGCTCATGGATAATGCCCCCCTGCTCATGGATAATGCCCCCCTGCTCATGGATAATTGCCCCCCTGCTCATGGATATGCCCCCCTGCTCATGGATTGTGCCCCCTGCTCATGGATAATGCCCCCCTGCTCATGGATATGCCCCCCTGTTCATGGATAATGCCCCCCTGCTCATGGATAATGCCCCCCTGCTCATGGATAATGCCCCCCTGCTCATGGATAATGCCCCCCTGCTCATGGATAATGCCCCCCTGCCCATGGATAATGCCCCCCTGCTCATGGATAATGCCCCCCTGCTCATGGATAATGCCCCCCTGCTCATGGATAATGCCCCCCTGCTCATGGATGTGCCCCCCAGCTCATGGATAATGCCCCCCTGCTCATGGATAATGCCCCCCTGCTCATGGATAATGCCCCCCTGCTCATGGATAATGCCCCCCAGTTCATGGATAATGCCCCCCTGCTCATGGATAATGCCCCCCTGCTCATGGATAATGCCCCCCTGCTCATGGATAATGCCCCCCTGCTCATGGATAATGCCCCCCTGCTCATGGATAATGCCCCCCTGCTCATGGATAATGCCCCCCTGCTCATGGATAATGCCCCCCTGCTCATGGATAATGCCCCCCTGCTCATGGATAATGCCCCCCTGCTCATGGATAATGCCCCCCTGCTCATGGATATGCCCCCCTGCTCATGGATATGCCCCCCTGCTCATGGATATGCCCCCCTGCTCATGGATGTGCCCCCCAGCTCATGGATAATGCCCCCCTGCTCATGGATAATGCCCCCCTGCTCATGGATAATGCCCCCCTGCTCATGGATAATGCCCCCCTGCTCATGGATAATGCCCCCCTGCTCATGGATATGCCCCCCTGCTCATGGATATGCCCCCCTGCTCATGGATAATGCCCCCCTGCTCATGGATAATGCCCCCCTGCTCATGGATAATGCCCCCCTGCTCATGGATAATGCCCCCCTGCTCATGGATAATGCCCCCCTGCTCATGGATAATGCCCCCCTGCTCATGGATAATGCCCCCCTGCTCATGGATAATGCCCCCCTGCTCATGGATAATGCCCCCCTGCTCATGGATAATGCCCCCCTGCTCATGGATAATGCCCCCCTGCTCATGGATAATGCCCCCCTGCTCATGGATAATGCCCCCCTGCTCATGGATAATGCCCCCCTGCTCATGGATAATGCCCCCCTGCTCATGGATATGCCCCCGCACTCTCCGTTCATACTTACTTTCCTTCAGCGCCGCCGGGAAAGTCTTCGCGCGCGCTCCTTGGAAGGTCCCCAGCCGCGACCACGTGGGACCATGTGATCGCGGCTGGGGTCCTTCCAACGAGCGCGCGTGCGGAAACTTTCCCGGCGTCGCTGAAGGAAGGTAAGTATGAGCGGAGAGCAGCTGCAGGGCCTGTCTGAATGCTCTATCTGCATTCAGACAGGCCCTGCAGCTGCTCACTTTGTTTATACTTACCACCTTCCTTCAGCGACGCCGGGAAAGTTTCCGCACGTGCGCTCGTTGGAAGGACCCCAGCCTCGATCACATGGTCACGGCTGGGGACCTTCCAAGGAGCGCGCGCGCCTGAAGACTTTCCCGGCGTCGCTGAAGGAAGGAAGGTAAGTATAAACCAAGTTAGGAGAGGAGCTGCAGGGCCTGTCCGAATGTCGATAGAGCATTCGGACAGCCGCCGCAGCCCCTCGGATACCGGCAAGCCGGCTCAATGCCGGCTTCCGGTATCGGAAAAAAATATCGGGGGTACTGCCCGAGTACCAAGTACTCCTGCAGTACCCGGAATCGGCACCGATATCGATACTAGTATCGGTGCAACCCTAGCCACTATGATTGTTCAGTTATTTTTCATTTGAAGGGCTCTCCAAACTTTTTTCATTCCATAAAGATTTGCTTAAAAATTGGAGAATATACTCCCACTCTATCACCTGTTAGACCTCTAGTACAGCGATTTTATATGTGTCCAAAAGGAAACCATATGCTGAAGATCAACTGAAGAGCGTAAGAGAAACCTCATGTATTATTAACCTCCCTGGCGGTCTATTAATTTTAAAATTCCATGTCTAAAAGTGGTCTATTTATTCATTTATTCTCTCCCCCCCCCCCCCCCCCCAGTGGCATCCCGAGTGTGGCTCGGGGTTAAATTCCGATGTTGGAAGCGGTAAGCCCGAGCAACACTTGGGATGCCGCTGGATACATCACCTGTCCCTGTGCTCCCTCGCTGATCGTCGAAGTCTCCTCCGACGATTGCGACCCTCATACTTCCTGGACGATTGCAACCCTCATACTTCCTGGTTCCCTCCTCTTTTTTTTCTCTAAAAATAGATATGAGGCAATAAGACCACAAGAAGAAATTGATTCACCTTTCCCTCGGGTCAGTTTTTTTAGACAGACCATGAATTTCAAACCAACAACCACATTTGTCTTGTATTGTATTGTTTGCTAATGAAAGCACAGCCTGATTTCAGACATTGGGTTTCCCTAATGTTTTTGACGTAGACACATGCACGCTCCAGCAGCCTTGTTAGCAGCAGGAAGGTAACTATGCAGATAGAAAGCAGACCTGACTATTTATCTTCTAAGGATTTTTTTTTTTTTATGTCTTCCAAGTGTATAATTGTGAGTCAGACTTTTGCAGCTCATTTCAGACAATGTCATTTGATGGAGGGAACCCTGTAAATATTTATTGCAGCAGATCTACGAGGAATGGATTGTAACAAAAGACTTCAAGCCCTGTTACTTGGAGAGGAAACTCTTCATGGTTTCTAGCTCACATATGATGTCTCACTATGCTAGGACTATATTTTTGATCAGAAAGACCAAATGCTGCTGAATTCTTTCTGTGATTTTTACCTCTCTGGTTAAATTTATATGGCATGCAATACTAATTCTTATGATGTAGAACTGCCTGTTGTGGATTGTGTGGTTTTTAATTTTCCTCTTTTTAAATGTCGAGTAATTACACTTGAACTGTCTGTGGTAACTTAGAGCAAGTGCCTGATCTTGCCAGCAATTTAAAAATTGAAAACAACACATTTATCATGATTACGTTTACAACTGAGCGGAACGAATTTGTGATCTGCTGATGAAGCTGGAATCTGAGGCCTTTTGTTACCTTATGTGGCATTTGTTCTGCGCCAAGAAAGGCTGTGCGTATTTCAGATTTAACCACTTCACATTTATCACATGAGAAATACAGGGAAGTGCGGTATCGAGGCCAGTACTTATTAAATGCATTATTGGTTTTATTGTTGCTTTTTTGGCTTCTTTTTCAGGTTTTACCAAATCCGGGTCTGCATGAAAATCCCTCCACGAATCCCACACAAAATTGAAGCAAGTCTTTTACGTGCCAGTGGTATGTGATGTATACAAATATATTTTGGAAGTGAAGCCTGTTTTTTTTCTTTTTATTAAAAAAAAAAAGTGTTTCATATAAATCAGTGTTTAAAGCAAAGTAAATTAAGTTCTTGCAGTTTTAGGGCAGTGTCAGACAAGCGCACTATGTGCGCCCGTACTGACGTGTTTCCTGGCGTCTGTCGCAGCGTTGTGACGCTTCGGGGCTGGCCATATGCTTCACCGCGCGCACGAATTGCACGCGTTACTGCAGGCGTGCTGTGGCCTTTCAGAAAGCCTCCCCGTCGAAGCGCTATGACGCATGCTTGACAGGGCTGCAAAGCGCGATCCTTCATAGGAGGATCGAACGCTGAGCGCACTAACTGCGCTCAATGAGGTGGCCAGACGGGCAACAGAGTCGAAGGAACGTCCACCCTCACGGACGTTCCTTCTGCTCTTAAAAACGCTAGCCTGACCCTGGCCTTAAGGAGCACATTGCGGGTCAAGGGAGACATGGCAGAATTTCTTGTGGCGACGTTTTCTTTTTGCTTTATATTTGTGACATCCTCTGCTGTTCCATAATAATAATAATGAACATAGATATTTTCTCACAATGCATTCTTTTGCATGTTTTTTTCCCCCTCTCGGTTCATAGCATACAAATGAAACCCCGAAATATCCTATACTATAATAGAGTAAGGCTTGGCGTGTCCGTCGCCAAGCCTACTCTGCGCATGCTCGCGCAACCAGCGGCGGTTGGCTGCGCGCGCATGCAACCGCCGCGGCACGAGCCGGCTGTGCGCTCGCCGCGGCGGTTACAAGATGCACAAAGCAGCCGGGTAGAGGCTGCGCTCGCAGCCTCTACCCGGCTGCCGCGCGCATCCAACCCCTGAGCGGTGAAGGGAAAGTTCCCTCGCTTCCACTCTTTAAAGGACCCAAGCCGCGGTCACGTGGGAGTCCCACGTGACCGCGGCTTGCGTCCTTCAACGAGCGGAAGCGGGGAAACTTTCCCTTCGCCGCTCGGGAAGGTAAGTATGCGGCTGAGAGCTCCAGGGGCGGCTGTCTGAATGCCGATAGAGCATTCGAACAGCCGCCCCATGTCTGGTCTGGGGTCTGAGCTTGGGGGCAAATATCCATGAGAGCTTGGGGGCAAATATCCATGAGAGCTTGGGGGCAAATATCCATGAGAGCTTGGGGGCAAATATCCATGAGAGCTTGGGGGCAAATATCCATGAGAGCTTGGGGGCAAATATCCATGAGAGCTTGGGGGCAGTATATCCACGTGCTGGGGCAGTATTAATAATAGACTGCCCTCTGGGCAGGCTTTCCAACTAGTAGTTAATAAAGTGGATTTGCTTGTACAGCTATCTGAGTGATCTGGCTTTGTGCTCTGTGGCTGTGCAATAGGATCCGTTTGTGTAGGGATTTTTGACTATGCCTCTGGCCATTCTCAGAAAGGAGGTTTAAAAGCACTTGTGTCAATTAAGGTAACTGTAAAGAAAATACACAGTCATTCTGCGTATGTACGGAAGCCTGGAACACACTACGTTCTATACTAGTTTTCCAGTCACATTGGCCGAAGAAAGAAATGCATTTACACCTATGATTTTGTACTGTATCAAGCCTCCTTGCTGCGGTGATTTCAAGAAAAAGTGGTTTGTTGCGGTTATAAAAAGTTTACTTGATTCATATCAAATGTTTATCACTCACGGAAGTGATTCTAAAAACCTAGGTTTGTGAGCACCGGGTACACTTTGCATTGTGGAAAGCCAGCATTTGGTAGTGGATGGACTAGCTTTCTAAGATAAACAGGGGTTGTAAAGACTAGAGCATAATTTGACCAATCCAAAGGCCAGAAGCCCCAGGCCTGGAAATTTACCTCTGGATGAAGTCTTTTACACTGCAAAAATCTATCGGGTCTATTCAATAAAAGGTGAAACTCAGAATTGGCAGAAGAGAACAATCTATTTGGAAAGTGAGATAAATGGGAGAATTGTTCTGGCTTGGCTATTTTGACCTGAATTTTTCACTTCTCCAATCAATTCTCCTGAGGTTCACCTTTTATTGAATAGACCGACCTGTATGTAACTTTGCGTCCTAAAAATGTATTGCTGGCTCATAAACATTTTGGGCCTTATTCCAACCCTGGTGTAAACTTAATCAGAGCTTTTGCAAACATCACAGAGCCATTAAAGTCTATGAAGTTGCTAATTTTACAACCGCTTTGGTTCCGTTTAGACCAGTGTTGGAATACAGCCCTCTGACGGTTTCCGCCATTTAATGATGTTTTGATTTAGGAACAGTACTTCTCTCTGTATATAAATCTAGTATTCTCGCTCTCCCCCAACATTGGCTTTCTCCTTCCTGTCCTCGTGTTTGTTTGAAAACGCAAGACTGTATTATAGAGTCTTATAATGACAGAGCCCTTTATTGTCCTGGACTACTTGAATAATATGAAAATGCTGACATTGTTACCATTCAGTGCTCTGCTTTTGCCCTGACCAAGGGTGCCTCCTAGGGTAGGCTTGCCACGCTCACTTACCAAGTGTATGGTTTTAGAGAGTGTGTGGTAGCACATGGTACTTGGTCTCATCATTACTTCTCTGCTGATCAAAAATGAACCATTGTACTCATTGATCGGTTTGGTTGTTCTATATTCATGTCTCTAAATCTGAAATCCCATATGGGTCAATGATAATTTATTCTTGTTTGTATAGCACCAACATATTCCACATGGCTTTTCAGTTGGCTTAAATGAAGCCTTTTCAAACCGTTTAACACTTTTCCATATTACACCATGTTGGTCCATATGTTTTATTTAGCTTCTATTATGAGACTTTCTTTTCCTAGAAATATCACAAGTCTATTTATGAGAGCAGTAGCAACAGCTTTTGATTGTTCTATTGTGACTCCTTTATTCCTATAAATTCAAAGCGCTGTTTGGTTTTAAAAGACGAGCACAGTCAGCATTATTAAATTGGTTATTCTCCAGCAGCTAACAGTGAAAATTTAATTAATATAAAAAATCTGTTATTAAAATATTGAGGTTGATTGACTTTGTCGTCAAAAATAACTTTACATTAATGCGTTTCTATAAAATACTTCAAGAAATCCCCCCATCAATTTAATAAAATGTGATTTATGCACTTTTACTTGTTAGGCAAATCTTGCCCTTTTTATGAACCTATCATTTATATAGTAATGTCAAGCAAAGTGGGGAAACAATTTACCATTAAGGCTAGGGTCAGACGAACGCATTTTCACGTTGTCTGTGAAAAAGTGTGTTCGAACGAATGGACGTATTTTTTCACGGAGTACGCGATACCGGTCATACTATGCGCATTTTTCGTCCGTGATTTTGTACGGATCATCAATAAAACACTTTGTGCATCTGGACGTTATATAGGCTGGACATTAGCAGCGTCTGACGTCTCCAAATCACACACACACACCGCTAGCGGACGCAGCGCACTCTGTACGTCTGTACTAGCGGTTTTACGTTCTCGAAAAAATGCGTTCATTTTCCACTTGCGTTGCGCAGCCGGACTTTCGTGCGACCGTACTTCGTATATTGGCCGTCATTGCCCGGCATTTGCTGCTAGTGCGGCCGTGATTAAGTGCGCCTGCACGCGCGTTCGCACTGCCTCAGTCTGACCCTAGCCTAAGGCACCCGTAGCCATGGCCTGACTGGTTCTTGGGTGAAGTGGCAGGGAAACTGCCCCATAGAGAAGTGATTCAGTTCGATAACCCATTCAATGTAAAAATCTGTTTTTTATACAGCCGGGTTTTTTTTCTCACCTGCAGCAAAAAGCCTTTATAGTTGCTGATTATTTTTTTTTTGTATTTTGCTTTATTTTTTTAGCTTTAGGCATTTGGTTTTCCTTCTTTTTGTGTTTTTTCTTCAGGCTGGCTGCATTGGGCATTTCTGTCCTTGGTGCTGAAACCTATTTTAGCACCAGGGACAGGGGTTTATTCCCCCCCCCAGCCTTCTGCGAGTTTTTTTTCCCGCTGCTGTGCTCTACGGTGCTGAAACCCCATTTCAGCACCAAGGACAGTGTTTGGCAGGCTGCCGAAAGAAAATAAAACAATCTGCCAACCTGGGTCGTCCACAAATGATTCCAGTAGACGACCCTGGTCGACTGTCGGAGTTGTCCATAGGTGAACGACCAAGTCAGTTGTCAGACTACGGACCCAGTGGATGGCCAGCCTTAGGGTACAGAGGTCTGCTATAGGACCTATTGTGGCAGTCTTTTTTTTGTGAAAGGATTTTACCAGGAAGGATACGTTGAGATTTCTCTCGTTTTCAAGTATGTCCTGGGATGCGAGTATGTACCGGTAGGTGTCTTGCCCAAGGACACTTACTGGAGAGGTGCTCGTCAGGATCGAACCCATGACTCCACAGGCTCTCTCCATGGAGAGCAGTGATGTTACCTCTACTCCACCCAGCCAGTAATAGGGAGATGTGAATGGCAGAATTCGGCGTGGGCTGAGAACACTCAATTGCTTCGTACTGCAAACTGTATTATTTGTGAGCTGTTGCGCTTGCAGTTCAGAGCGTAATAAATGGGCGCCATAAACCGATACTGATGCCACTCTGGTATCTTCTCCTGGAGAATATGCCAGAGAGTTGGACAAGCCTTGGAGCTTGCTTAAATGGACATTATCACTTTCATAAACTGTAACTAGATAACTTGTGTGTTACAAACTCACCTTATAAAACACATGCTGGGTTTTTTCTTTGCTTGAAGTAATTGCATGTAAAAAGGAAAATAAAGTTGTTGTTTTTTTAATCTCTTGTTAACATTTTATGGATTTTAACAATGAGGCAACATTTACCAAAATCTGTGCAAAAGTTTTACTTTACTACTGTGGCCTAGCTTCTATAATTTAGAAAAGTTGGCGGGTTGGAGGAGTAAATGTTTAGATAAGGCTATTGCGTTCTGTATGTTACTGGACATGAGAGATAGCTGCTGAATGAGAGAAGACTTCTAATCTACCCCATGGTGATGTCCTTTGAATACATCCCACACAATAAAATGATGCGAGTCTGTGATCTACCTATTCACTCCATTCTATGGCCAAAATCACACAATGAAGAGCAAGGGATGTAAAGATACTGTGGGGAGTAGTTTACAACACAAAAGATCACAAAATGGATAGACCCAGAGACACATATAGAGTGATGTATTTTCTTAACTAAATATGCAAGAGAAAAACCAAGCACATGGAATGTATCACCAACATAAAATAAAATAAGATCATTTAATTTTTTTGGTTGTAGTGTCCCTTTAAGTGGGCTCTTGCAATCTGAGCAGACAGATCCTTGGAATTATGGACTTCACTCAAAGCCTGGTGTAAACTTTTCAGGTTTACTAGAGCTCTTATTAACTCCATAGACTGTAATGGCTCTGGTATTAACTACACCAAGTTCAGAATATTGCCCTATTTGTTCCCGGTGTCCATCTACTTGCAGTGACTGGAGATAGTGGATAACACTGTCCTCTGCACCATAGGGCCAGAGGTGAGTAAGGACTCTAATGGCTTTTTTTATTCGTTTTTTTTAAATTATTTTTTTATGCTAAGTGACTTTGTTTTGTTTTTATTTCTTACAAGCAGGAATGAGTAAATAAAAACAATGGGTCAGATTCAAAACGCGCATGACGGTGAAGGGGGAAAATCTGCTTGTGCAGATTTTCTCCCTCTCCATCTCGCCGTTACCGATGCTGTTCTGACCTAGCCGCACTATGTCCACCTGGGTACGTTATAACTGTGGTTCAAAGCACAACCACAAGTATCAGCTCCTGAAGTCCATAGGACTCGATGGAAACCTGAGTGTCCCTACGCGGGCTCGAACGTGCGGAGGGACTTGGGAACTATTTGTTGCCATTATCTCACTGTTTGCAACCATAAGAAGCAATGGATCGCACCACCCACTGCACCACGGGATCTCATGTGAGTATGGGAGTTTTGAGGATATTTAACCTCACTGGCGGTGTTCCCGAGTGTGGCTCGGGGTTAAATTTCATTGCTGAAAGCGGTAACCTCGCGCGACAACCAATGGGTAAGCAGGGATTGCGTTTCAGTTCTGATGGCTCAGGACGATTCTAAGCTAACGTCTGGGGCAATTTTCACTCACCGCTTCAGATATTCGCTTAACGTCCCGATTGGAATTTGGCCTAAGGTTTGCAACGGTCCTGAGAAAGGGTAACCACACTAGTGACCTGCCCCTATGGTGCGTCTCCGCTCAGGTCTCATGGTTTTAGCTCGATGGTGCCAATACAGAGAAGATTAAGGCCTATGACGTATGTGAGAATAACAAATGACTTTGAAATTCTTCGTTATTATCCATCTGTCTCCAGATTAGCGCTGCATTATATAGAGGTATTCCAATAGCAGGTATTGCCACTCTGCTGGTATAGGACGGTATTTGTTACGATTAACGAGTGGGGCCGTTACACTAAACAGCTCAGTCACAATAAGACCCATTGTATTTTTTGTTAAATGCATGTCGTCATTCAGCTTCAAACAGCAAAGTGGTGTGTGCTTGTGTGGTTTTGTTTGGACCTGAAATAAAGAGCCACTTGAAAGGAGACATTCAGAGATGTGATTGTTATTGATGGGCAAATAGCTAGTATTTTTCCATACTCTCTGCCTGGGGATTTAGTTAAAATAAATAACTGAGAGTTGTATAACAAATGCCTTGAAGCTTTTAGCAGTGCTTTCTTCATACTAGCAATTCAACCAGACATAAAATTCAGGTCCCAGCCATAGAAGAGCTCCAGTTTAATGGGAACTACAATTCATTGGTTATGGTTTCCAAAAAGATGTTGTTTTTTTGGGCAGACGATCCGTAAGGAAAAAAAAAAAACCATCATTCAAACATTGGCGCGGTGAACATATTAATAGTTATCAAAATGCAAAACTGTTTAGGAAATTTTAAATATTCTGTCTGTACCTCATTATCGGATAATGGGTATAATATATTATCAGGAACTTTCAAAAACACGAACAGGGTTATTCAGAGAGATCTGAAAAGTCACCGCACGTTCGGTGACTTTTCGTTCCCCACACTTGGGGCGATTCCTAGTTCGCCGACCCTGCGGTGTATTCAGCAAGCACTGCAGGGCCCCCCGTAGAACAGGGAAAACTCGCCGAACACCAGCAGAAACCGCTGCAAAAATCCGAGCAGCCAGCGATCATGGCGCAGAGCAGCCGTTGGAGAAAGCCAACACACAGACGAATGGGGTGAATTTTTTTTTTTTTATTAAAAAAAAGTCTGCTTGAAAGTTTGAAAAGTGAAACGCTGTTTGCAAAAAAAAACTACTGGATGAAAATGTCTGGAATTTACATACAAGATCCAATGAATGATAATGAAAAGGTCTGTTACAGAAAAATGAAGAAAACTATTTTTAGATTTTTTTTTTAGGCATTTTTTAAAGAGACTTAGTACTGCAGAATAAAATTATAAACTGTTTTATTAGATATTGAACTAAAACTGAAATATTTTTAACATTAAAGCCTATGGGATTCGCCTGAATAAACATGACGAATGAAACCACCAAACGGCAGGGCACTTCACTGACATTCCTCAGATGTTTGGTGTCTCTGAATAGACGAACCATTGCTTCTCTATGGGAGATTTCACTACCCTCCAACAGGCACCGTACGTGCAGGGAATTCGCCAAATTTTGGCGAATTGCCTGCTCTCTGAATAGCCGAATGTCCCCGTTCGCTGAAATTCAGTGTCCGGTTACATTTCGGATCTTTCTTAATAACCACCTTAGATTTTTTTTCTCTCCATTCATATCCATTGTTGTTTATAACCTGTCAACCATAGATAAATACTGCCGTGATACTTTCTTCAACTTCCTTTTTGATTTTACAAGATATATTTTTTTTCTTATGCATGCTGTATTTCTTCACCTTTTAATATTTTGTTGTTTGGTTTGTTAGGGGCTTGTATTTTTAATAAAGAGTTGCAAATAAAAAGGAGATTTAGAAGAGTGTGAAAAATCTAATTGTATCACAATATTTTCAAACCTTTTGTTTCTGTTGCTCATTTGGAGCAAGTGATTTTGGGGGATTTATTAGTTATTTTTCACTTTTTTTTCATCTAAATGAGTTTAGGCAGTTAGGAGTACAATCATCATTGCAAACTGGTTCATATCGCGCCTGTGGGAAATCAGAGTTATGTGTAGTTTTAACTCTTGCTTACTATTTCCATTTTATGAAAAATGGATATTCTTTGCTCTATTTCTAAAGGAGCAGCAAGGTGGTGCAGATGGTTAACTTTAAAACTGAAGCACAATACTTTTGCTTTCAGGTAAACACAGGTATAGAATAATATGGGGCTTATCCACTAACTGCTGCTGTTCAGCATTGTTCAAAACACCGTACGCTTCAGTGATCAAAACAAATCCTGTTTCTTTTTCTTCCATCTTCCATCTTCACGCAGCACATAGTTTTCTGTTTCTCATATTTTTTGGCAATTAAAGCTATTTTTAAGAGATTGATTTGCTGATGAATGTATGGTTGATAAAAAAGATGCCACAACACCAGCAAATTTGGACCAGTAATCATATTTTTTTCTATTATTTAAATTGGGCATTACTGTTTGCATTCAGATTGTAGTGCAGCACATCATCATTATGCTCATCAGCAGGAAGACCGTGATCCATTTAGACAGCACACATCTGGTAGTGTAAATTGCTTTTATTCGTGGCATTCCATTTGACTGGTTTTCTGAAACCTGATAAAACCAGTTTACCATCATCAGTTCCCCACCTTGTGGACACTTATAAAATGATGCTATGGTTAAGAAGCTGCGTTAAAGTCTTATTTGATGCAATAATTTGCTTCAGTCACATCAAAATCTGTTGTCTAGCACTGAAGCAAAAATGAAGCAGAATCTTACAGGTCTATTAACTAAAAGGTGAAACTCAGGATAACTGGCAGGAGAAGAGAACAGTCTAAACCAAATAACCAAGTGAGATAAATGGGAGAATTTTTCAGGTTTGGCTATTTAGACCTAGAATTTTCACTTCTCCAGTCATTCTCCTGAGTTTCACCTTTAGTGAATAGACCTGTAAGTGTTAAGGCTTATGTTTAACTTGAACGTTAGTAGTAACCCTAATACAAGAACAAATTGTAACCTAACCTTGATCACAAACCCTAAACTTAAACAGCGTGAAAGGAGACAACTGACTAGACAATGGAAGAAGAAAAAAAAGATTCGGGTGTTGGCGCTGAAAAATTGGCACTAGGGTGTCAAATTCCAAATCGAACTTTCTCTTTAAGTGTGACTGATGTTACATTTTAAAGCATCTGAATTTGAGCATCTTTTTTTTACCCAGCAACTTAATCATTCTGTTGGTTTTTATCGGCACTCACATGGTTGCAACTTTTCCATAGGATATTGACAAAATGACGTGGGTGTCACGTAACCACTTCACTCCAGAAGGGCACGTGACTGGGCTAAGTGGGTGAGGGGTTAAAAAAAAAAATCACTTTGTCTGCGCTAGACCAAAATAATGACTTACCCACTTTCCTTAATTAGCTACTGCCACCACAGGTTAGTTACAAGAATTTATAAAGCATTAACAAGTTCCGCAGTGCTGTACAGTGGTTGAGTCAGAATAACAAATATACAAGTTAAACACACAGAACCGTAAGAGCGAGGACCCTGCTTGAAAGCTTACAATCTAAAAGGAGAGGGGTGACACACTATGTGAGGGTAAACCATACAAGAAGCAGGGTATATGTGGGCTGAGTGGGAAGATGGCGCAAGAAATGTACAGTGGGGAAATCGTGGAGTGAGCTGATGTGTTTTCAGAGACTTCTTGAAGCACTGGAGAGACGGGGGGAGGGAATTCCATAGGAAGGGGGCAGCCCGAGAGAAGTCCTGAAGGCAGGAGTTGGGGGTGCGGGTACAAGTAGCTGATGGCAACAGATCATTGACAGAGCGAAGTGGTCGGAACGGATGCACCGGTCAATAAGGAACGAGATGTAGTCAGTTGCGCGGTTATGGAAAGCTTTGTATGTGAGCGCCATATACATGGGGCGCACAATCAATAGCGTCAGGATAAGTGAGGTATTACAAAGTCCTAGTGCTAAATACGGCACTGATGGATTTTTACAGTCAACTAGAAGCTTTCGTAAAATCATTTAGCACCAGCTTACCCCCCCCCCCCCATCAGCTACTCTCCTCATCCCAGGGCAAGAACAATGGCTCGATCCGCTGCTTCTTGCCGCTGGGAGCAGGTGAGGCTAAAGACAAATAGACCCCAGTCTCCCTACGCAATAACTACACATTGCTGCGCGATCTCGCGAGTAGGAGATCACTCAGTGCTGGTGACCCGGCAGAGCAACCCTCCATGGAGTCATATTGACTCACGGAGGTGATGCTTGCAGCGGCACGGAAGCGCTACCGCGAGTACCACCGAGGGTAGTGCATGGTTCTGGGGCAAGGTGTGGAAGTGGCTCCTTCTCTGGAATCTCAAGCTAAAATGGGGATGCTACGGGGAAACCTGCAGGCTTAGGTTTTCCTTGTTGTCATCCCCACTTTAGCGTCAACAAGGGAATAGTGCCCTTGGAGACACCATTCGGCGGTAATCTAGACTGATAGTTGGGATGACATCTTGCTTACTAAATGTTTGAGATGCGTGGAACAGCATCCTGCGTAAATGTCGACTCGATGTACTCCTCCTCAGGTCGCATCTTGTATGTTTAATGTGGTGTGTCCTCTTTCTCATTTCCAGGTGATGATTTAGCTTTTCCAGCTTCAGTCCAAGATAATGTGATCTGCAGTAAAATCTTTCAAATACTTTACAAGAACGAGGAGGTGGCAGTCAACGATGTAATGAACTTTAAAATTAAAATGCTCTTGGATGAAAGAAAGGTAATGAGTTTTTCTTGCAACTTGTATTTAAAACGGATTCATCGTATAGAAATCTGTGTGCTGACAGAACATGCATTCGGGGGTGATGACCACGTTCTTTGAGCATTTGCTTGTTATGTATTCTGTTTGGTAAATGTTTTGTTGGTTGACTTCTTTTTAGAAGAGCGAGAGCGAGAATGTCTTGCGATTGAGGCGATTGGCTTTGACACAAAAACCCATCACCTTTTTATTTCTCCCTGTATCTTTTCTCCCCTCCTTCACCCTTTTTAATGTTTAATATTCTATTCCGTCTTTCAGCTTTTTAAATTTAGCAGCTTAAGTCATACAAAACGTCCTGTGCCTTTCTTAGACACACTTATTGTTTTAGAACTGCAAATCTATTTAAAGGGACACACTAGACACTGTGACCATTTATTGGAAATTGAATTGTCTCAGGAACCCTGGTGTCCTCTCCCATATCTACTGTGTGAGAAGGTCCCAGAGAACAGTGTAGGAAATTTGTTCCAATTAGTGAGTGCTGACCTGTGCTGCTGGTCAGAAATCCCCAATGGTACATTCCAGTCTCTTGTGTAGCCAGTGGCTAACCTTGACATTCAGTGAATTGGCTGGACATTTGCTTGAATGTACAGCCTCCCTCCTAGTCCTGCAAAGGCTTCAATTTGTGAGATCTAACCAGCCCCAAAGGAGCTTGGCACTGGGTTTAAGGGTGGGTTTATCCTCACTTAAGTTAAAATGTCAGGGTTGTGGGGAGGGGAAAATGTTTAACCTCTCTGTCGCCAGTGTTAACCCTACAGAATCGCTTTGATAGAAACCTCGCTATATTGTCCACCGCATAAAAAAGTTGTATTGAGCATCAGTCTTAGAATGTTGTCTGTTTAAATATCTTGTTCGTCCTTATACATAATGAAATTCGTGCATTTGCGTTTGCCACATTTATTTCTGTATTGACAGATCGAGGAGACTTTAAATGAACAAACTTTTCAGCTCTCTCTGGACCTGTATTTCACAGACACGGACTACTCGTAAGTAACAGTGTGAAATACAATTATCTGATGTCCTGCTAGGCTGGATTTCCTGTTTAAACCAGTGCGAATGATTGCACTTCCTGTGGGTGTGCATGTGTGTTTATTTGATCAGATTATTGAATGCACAAAATTTACACAATGTGTTTCTATTTCTCAAGATCTAGATATATCCTTTAGGTGGTTTCCATGGGAATGGTAATAAGTTTGTGTGTGTAATATATACATATATATTACACACGCACTCATATAATTTATATTAATGTTTTGTTTCATCCCTGCATTAACTGATTAACTGCTTGGCAAATGCTGCGCCATGTCCAGGGAAAACATGGTCTTAACCTCCCTGGCGGTCTAATTTTTTCAAAATTTTGTGTCTAAAAGCGTCTCAATTTTTTTTTTAAAGGAAACGTGTTTTTGTACATAGTTAGCCTGTAATAATTAGGAATCACGCACTGAAATCCGTGCAATCAAGAGTCCTTACTGGTAAAATCCTTTATAAATAAATAAATAAATAATTTAAAAAATAGTAAATAAACTGAGTCCGGTAAAGTTTGAAACAGGACATAATAATTTATTATCCCAAAAATAATTATCCAAAATAATGCAAATAAATGATATTCAATAAAATACAACAAAAAACAATGAAATCTGTCTGAAAACAAGGGTGAGAAGATGTATGGTCTGTTTCTTATCCTATAGTGCCACCTAGTGGCTGTTCATAAACATTGCACATTGGATTATACAGTATAATTTAAAAAAATGTCTAAATTTGCTGCCTGGTCTCGCCTCCCTGCATCGTGTGACTCGCAGGGAGCCTTACCAGGAAGCAACTCATCACGATCACACTGCGGGGGACAGCGAGGGAGCCAGGAGGAGGTGAGTATGCATCCAGCCCGAGTGTGGCTCGGGGTTACCGTTCGCGGTAGTGAAATTTAACCCAGAGTCACACTCGGGAATACCACCAGGGAGGTTAAAGGTCCTCTGAGTGTCTACAGGTTTCCCAGTAGAATAACAAAATGGGTTGTTACGTGTATTACATAAAATATTACAAACGTTTGATACCTAGAAATGCTACTAGCAAAAACAAGCAAGTAACTGATCTTTTTCGAGTATGTTCATTCCTTAGAGCAGTTTTAGCTAAGCTTAGCACTATAGGTGCTTTAGAATGACATCACCTGTGCTACTTGGTATGTCTTAATGTTGGCTAAGGATTGTAGGACATGTAGTGAACTTATCATTGCTCAGATTTCTAATGGAGCTCTGAGATGTAACTATGATCAGGTCTCTATAATACTATTAAAGAGTTAAGATCACAAGCAAACTCAATCCTCCCATAAACCTATTAAAATGTGTGAAACCTCTGTTGGTGCTGCCTGAGGGATCAGGAAACCTCTTGCCGGGCATGTTTGCCAAAGACCACACTCTCCCCTTTTTTCACTGAGATGCTGTATAAATCTCCATTGTGGAGTCCTGACTGTGTGTTAATGTTCCCTGCTCGCTTGGGATGAAGAAAATCTCGAAATACACACAAATCTTGATAATTTAGAATGACCCAAAATGCTTTCTCTCCACCTTTCCTGCGAGACGCTTATTTTTCATGTCCAGTACAGAGTCTAATAGAACTAATTACCCCAGGAATCCGATATAGCCTTACCAAAATATCCAGGATTTAAAGAATGGCGTGCTTTATTTTGCACAATCCAGAACCTATATTTTAGCAGTATTACTAACAGAATTGGAACCCACAGGAATGCATTGTGCCATCAACTCATTATAGAGACCGCAGAGGCATTTATTTTGCTTCTATATAGCAGCTTGGAATTTGGTTAATACTAAAATAATTATTCACGCCAGACTGATCATAGACTTTCACTACCATTCTCTTAAAATAAAGGACCCACAGTCTGCAATTATGTACTTGAATTTGTAACGTTTACATTGCTGAAAATGCAAACAACACGTAAATATACATATGTGCTTTTAGAGATGTCTTGAGCTGCTAAAGAGGAGGAGCTGTTTCTTTCGGCATACATACCTGTTAAGAAAGGGTATTGTGGGGAAGCCGCTACTAGAGGGGTCTTTTATTCTTCCCTTCATTGTACATTGTTATGATTTATTGCCAGTTAACTTGGGGCGTAAGGTATTTTGAACCTTTGTCTCTCTCATATCTTAAGGAACGGTGGCAGATCTTTGGCCAAAATAATCAAACCAGGACGAGGACTTTAAAATCCGCAATTTTGGCTTATATACTTGCAATTTTCTACCAGTTAACCACTTAGTGAATAACCCTTTATGTTTGCTTGTATTCCTTACTTCACTCGGCATGTACTAAGTTCTGAGTCTATGTGCTACATTTTTAATGGTATATAGATGGAAAATGTGTTTTACACAAGGTTTAACAAGCCTTTCTTTTTTTTTGTATAATGGAGAAGGATTACTTGTAATTAAATCTTGTTTACGATCCATTTTCTGACAGGCATTTGTTTTCCATTTCTTTGCAGACCAAATGACCCAACCGCCTTGCAACTAATCAGTAGCCGGAATTTGAAGCTGCACTTTAACCTACACAGTGGCCTTCATCACCACATCAATCTAATGTTTGACTACTTCCACCTCTCGGTCATATCTGTTATAGTACACGGTTCCCTAGTTGCCCTGCATCAGCCACTGATTAGGTGATGTTACGTGCTTGTTTATTTAATTTTTTATACCGGTTTCTAATCTATAGTATCCATCTTGGTTCATGAGTTCTTTTCATTACACCTTTTTTATTTGGAAGTCCAATTGCAGAGCAATCGCAATTTTAGACTAACTGCGATGACTTTCATACATCCTTTATGTATGTTAGTCTTTTCAAATTTAATATTTATTGAAGGTTTTAAAACATTTTTCTGTTTCTGTTCACAAAAAGAAATGGTCACAATAAAAGCAATCAACTAATTAAGAATACAGAAAGAAAAAGGGAAAGTGAGGGAGGGGGAAATGTCTATTATATTCTTGTCGCAGTCACGACCTACATGGAACAACATATATACAAGGATTATATTAATCAATTGATCTCTCCACACTTTTTAATGATCTCACTGAGTCAAAATTAAGAGGGTGCTGAGCTTGAGAGGCGCTGGTGTTGCCGTCGAAACATTGCTGGTGGCCCAATAAAACCGGTCTTTATACAGATTGGGGTGCTGGGTTCCTTCATATTTTATAGGAAGGAGTTGGCGTTTTCCAGAGTCCTTTCATACTTGCCAATCAATATGTACTTTGTAGAAACCTTTATATGACAGAATACTTGCTGAGTGACTTTTGAGTGACCCATTGCAGACATGGTTTCTTCATTCTCTGAAAATTAACATGGTTTTTTTCTTTCTAATTTTCCACCTAGCTTTCACCGAGCAATGAAAAACACATGGCTTAATAGGAATGCTCCAACTCAGTACAAGGACTCTACTATACCGACTCTGGAGAGTGTAGTATTTGGAAATAACTTCACAAAGCAGCTGTCTGCAGATGTACGTGTGTAATTGAGTTTTCCTTTATTTTTTATACCCAGTGCAATATCATTTGACAGTCGTGATTTGGTTTAGCAAGCCTACGTGGTACAGTGTGGTCAAATAAAATTAATAAGGATTCGGAAGGTGGGCAGACCATCGCCTCCTGCAATGTATACAATCTCAAGCAGGTGTCAAGTATATTCAAAGAAAAAAGTGTAGACCCCAAAATGTATTCCTCCACATCCATAACTGTTGTAATCGTTGAACTAAAAGTTTTTTTTTAGAGGTTTTAGGGAATGATTTTAAGCATAATAAAAACCTGGAAATATGTTTTAAACTAATGTAGCGCTCACTCCCGGAGGAGCCACTGAATTTAACCTCGGGTTAGTCTCTCCGCACTAGGGAATAAATATACACCAGCACTGTTGTGGATTTTATAAACCATATATACTTTACTGGTCTCAATAAAGCGGCATATATAAAATAAGCACGGTATATGGAAACAGGATTTCGTATTTTGGGAAACGCGCAGCGGTAAGAGTAAAGTTTAACCCCTTCGTTTCTGGAGTGTAAGTCCCGTGCAGGTTATGTCCCAAAAAGTGTGTGTGCGTGAGCTCAGGTACCCGAGTACTATATTTCAACTGGCCAGTGAATGTATTTAATAAAATCTTCGACTAGTCACGTTGGGGCCCTGTAGATTTTAGCAGTGCTGCAGCGTGCGTCTTTAAACTTTAACTGTGGCCTAGGAGGCCTCTCACCCATCCGCCAGACAATCTGTTCCGCTGTCCGATCAGGACGTCTCTCCGCTGAATTGTGCTGGGACTTTGTGTCACCGGATCCGCTTCTCTCGCTTATCTGTCTTTACAACACGATTTACAGCTTACCGCCTGCACTCCCAGTGGATCATCGCGGTCTCCTAACTCGGGGTCCAATCTGCGACTCTTTGTCTGTGTAAAACCTCTCAGCGGTGAATTACTGGGTCTCTGGCAAGTCACTATATCGATCCCCAGCGTCGGCAAGGCAGCGCCTGTTCTCCGGCCTGGTTACAATCGCTCACAGTCTCACGTGCCTCTCACTTGGTTCACTCCTCGGCTCACACTGGCTCTCCTTCCACAAGGCTGCGGATGTCCTGTCCTCCGTCCCCTCCCACTTCCTGTCTCTGCCCCCAAAGCATGCTGGAAAACGTAGTTCCATTGTCCAGTATAGTTTACATTGCGCTTGTCAAAAATGAGTAATACAGCAACAGAATTTTTAAACAGCGCTACACTAATAAAACAAAATCCTTACAGTGTGTGGAATGAATGTGAACTTCAATCCTTCTACAAAAATAACAGAGGAACGACGTTCCCAAGGTTTCTCTCTCAACCTGACCATTCATCTGAAGCTTACATGAGACAAAGCAGATTCATCTTCTTATGAATGTATCGATGCTTTAGGCCAAGGCTCAGTGCCACTGGCCCCCAGATGTTTTGGAACTACGTACCCCATGAGGATCAACTAATCTCATGATTACCTGAGCATCAAGGGAGATGTAGTTTTAAAAACATCTGGATGAGGCCAAGTTTGCTGAACCCTTGTTTAGGATTTAAAAAAAATGCTACCAAATATACCAGCATAATTCTTTTAATGTGGTCTTAAGCCATTGAGATGTATTATATATATATATTTTATAAGCATTGCACAGTCACATTCTGCTACAAAGCACAAAACGCAAATTTTCTCTTTTTTTTTTTTCTAAATCTTTATTTATTTTTTTTATAAAGAAAAGCGGGCAGAAAGCACCAACAGGGCCATTCCATGTGAAATCATCACAGCTCCCAACAGGACTATCACAGATTTACATAATATATGGTAGGATTGTAGAGCACATCAAGTAACTCGCATATCTAATATTGTAGTTCAGTGATAGTCTTACAGTGGGGTTGCAAACCTGATTACATTTTTGCTTGCCAGGCCAACAGAAACAATACATACCTCATGATTGTGGTAGAATCTTCCCGTTATGCTTTTCCCAAGTTAAGAGAACCGTTTCCATGCAAAATAGATTTAAATCAAAATATTGAATTTTTCAAGTCAAGGTCACATGATGTAACCACATTCAATTGGATTGCCTGGTCTCCTCAGTATGTGTATTGTGTGTGTCTGAATCTAACTTCCTTTTTTTTTTTTTTTTACTTCTTCAGGGCAACAGCTTCATAGTGCAAGATAGCTTCTTACAACATGCCTACAACTTCCATTATACACTCTGTGCCTCTTTGCTTCTATCATTTAAGGGATTATATAACTACTTTATGACTCTAACAAAAGAACTGCCTTCCTCTCTGAAACTGGAACTGGGTATGTATAATAAATCTTTTCCTAGAGGAACTTTAGTGCCTTCGTGGGGCTCATATGACTACTTGGTTTTTCAAACTTATCTCTCCCTCTCGCATGATAGGCAAGCCATCCAGATATTTTATATCAAATTGAAGGATTTTGTTAAATTCTATATACAGTATCTCACAGTGGTGAATACACCCCTCACATTTTTGTAAACCTTTTATATCTTTTCATGTAACAACACTGAAGAAATGACACTTTGCTACAATGTAAAGTAGTGAGTGTACAGCTTGTATAACAGTGTAAATTTGTTGTCCCCTCTAATTGAGTACACCCCTAAGTGAAAATGTTCAAATTGGGCCCAAAGTGTCAATGTTTTGTATGGCCACCATTATTTTTCAGCACTGCCTTAACCCGCTTGGAGTTCACAGGTTACCACTGGAGTCCTTTCACTTCTCCATGATGACATCACGGAGCTGGTAGATGTTAGAGACCTTGCGCTCCTCCACCTTCCGTTTGAGGATGCCCCACAGATGCTCAATAGGGTTTAGGTCTGAAGACATGCTTCGCCAGTCCAACACCTTCATCCTCAGCTTCTTTAGCCAGGCAGTGGTCATCTTGGAGGTGTGTTTGGGGTCGTTATCATGTTGGAATACTGCCCTGCGGCCCAGTCTTTGAAGGAAGGGGATCATGTCAGTATGTCACAGTACATGTTGGCATTCCTGGTTCCCTCAATGAACTGTAGCTCCCCAGTTCCAGCAGCACTTACGCAGCCACAGACCATGACACTTTCACCATCATGCTTGACTGTAGGTAAGACACACTTGTCGTTGTACTCCTCATCTGGTTGCCACCACAAACGCTTGGCACCATCCGAACCAAATAAGTTTATCTTGGTCTCATCAGACCACAGGACATGGTTCCAGTAATCCATGTCCTTAATCTGCTTATTTTCACCAAACTGTTTGCAGGCTTTCTTGTGCATCATCTTTAGAAGAGGCTTCCTTCTGGGACGACAGCCATGCAGACCAATTTGATGCAGTGTGCGGCGTATGGTCTGAGCACGGCTAGGCTGACCCCAGCCCCCCACCCCTTCAACCTCTGCAGCAATGCTGGCAGCACTCATAAGTCTATTTTCCAAAGACAACCTTTGGATATGACACTGAGCACGTGCATTCAGCTTCTTTAGTCGACCATGGCAAGGCCTGTTCTGAGTGGAACCTGTCATGTTAAACTGCTGTATGGTCTTGGCCACCATGCTGCAGCTCAGTTTCAGGGTCTTGGCAATCTTCTTATAGCCTAGGCCATTTTTATGTAGAGCAACAATTCTTTTTTTCAGATCCTCAGTTCTTTGCCATGAGAACGAGCCAGCACGAGAGAGTGAGAGCGATAACCCCAAATTTAACACACTTGCTCCCAAGTCACACCTGAGGCCTTGAAACACTGAGTCACATGACACTGGGGAGGGAAAATTTCCAAATTGGGCCCAATTAGCCATTTTCACTTAGGGTTGCACTCACTTTTGTTGCCAGCGGTTTAGACATTAATGGCTGTGTATTGAGTTATTTTGAGGGGACAGTAAATTTGCACTGTTATAAAAGCTGTACCCTCACTACTTTACTTTGTAGCAAAGTGTCATTTCTTCAGTGTTGTCCCATGAAAAGATATAAAAATAAAAATACAAAAATGTAAGGGGTGTACTCATATATATTTATATATATCACAGAAATATTTTTTAATTTTTTGTGACCCAAAAGTGCCAACTGTAAGAATTCCTGCATGGTCCTACATCGTAATACTATGTTACAGCTTCTAGCTTCTGTATCATTTTTACTTTATATTAAAGCTGGTTAAGCATTTTGCTATGTAGGTATACATCTACTGTTTGTGCATACTGCTTTTTTCAAACTGTATTAACAAAAACACAAATCAGTTGGTGACCTCAACAATTTATCACTTTTTTAACTTTATTATCAAGTCAGTCAAACGATTTTTTTTTAAAAAAAAATTAAATTAATATTTTGAAGGGCGATTCTGGAGATTTTTAAAGGAAGCCTTAATAAATTATGTCTAGTGGTATGCTGTCCTCACTCCATTAACCTAACAGTTACACAGCTAGTTAAACAAAGCAGAGCGAAATGGTGGTTTTGTCGCCTGAAAGACTCCGTTTATTCCCTTGTAAACTCTGTAAATGCCTATAGAATAGACTGAAATTTCAATGAGCACATGTACAGTATGATGCAGCAATGATGAACACATTTCTGGTACAGAAACCTGACATGAAAACAGACCAGAATGCAGGATAATCCTCATAAACAGAATGTATAACAATATATACAAGTTATTGGCTACTTACAGGTTTGAAGTTATGCCAAAAAACAGGAGCTGAAGAGATATGCTGCTACACAAGATGAGAAAAACTGGCCTATGCCTTACAGGAAGCTGAATGTAACTCCTGCTGAAAATGGCTATTGGAGCAAATAACTTGTGTCAAGTTGCAATTACAGTGAAACACTACCAGATGGGGAATAAACAGAACAGCTTTTTGGAGGACAGTACACCTACAATAAACAATTTTGGCAGTTGAAACTATTTACTTCCTTTCTGCCTACAAGAAGTTCATCCTATTTATTCAGGAGATTGCAGATTCTGTTTCTGATCCAGATTTTCCTAGTTCACAACAGGGGGGGTAGAGTGTGGTAATTTTTCTGCATCAGTCTGCAGTATTGAGAAAGAGAGATTGAGATCCATTTGCATAGGGATAGATTAAGCGATATGGCAACATAAAACAAGGATCACCTACGCAGTCTTAAAAGCATGAAAATGTCTTTATTCTGCAGACGTTTTCATTGCTTTCAAAAGAATATTTATGCAGTTGCATTTAGATAGAAAACCTTTAAGGTACCACTGAGAACATGAACATACACTTAAGGGCACTCCAGATTTTAGGATCTTTACATTGAAAATGGTACCAAGAAGGTGGAAAGGGACATTGAATATACTTACTTGAAGCTCCCTCCTCAGCTTCACCATTCCCCACTCTTTGTCTACCAACAGACATAGATAACCAGGAGCAGAGTCCTCTACTGTGTATTCAAGATAAAAAGTTGTTGCACAAAGTGACTTGCGTTATCTGTTGCATTTTGCATGAAGATCTTCATTTCCCATAAGCTACTATAATTGATGAGCAGTATTGGTGGGCAGCAAGAGGAAGCTTTGTCACATTTTGTCAAGCTTACCAGATTTTCCCAAGTTTAGGATGTAAATTCATGATTATATTAAACTTGGGTGAGATTGCATTCAATTTACTAAGCAGCAGCACCAACGTAAACACCAAAAATGATAAAACATGGCAGAACATCTAAAGATATTAAGTTTATGTCCCTTTACACTAAGGTGACCAGATTGTTAAAATGAAATCTGGGGATTTTTTTTTTCCTTTTTTTTGACAGCTTCTGACATGCAGCGCTTTTAGCTTAACGGGAGCTGAGCAAAATGTGCAGCCGGCTTCCCTACTACAATAATAGCGTATCTTCTCAGAAGCTGCATATACAGCGTGCGCCGTGTGCTGATTTTAATAGTAACAGGCACACACTGTATGCAACTTCTGCCAGCATGGAAGACAGGAGACTGCTCTCATCGGTGGATCCAGGGATCAGGTGAGTTTAAAAAAAAAAAATAACGTTCCGGCAGTGCTTTTTTTTTCTAAGAAAAAAGGTGGGGGTACTCGCCACGAACCGTCATAAAGTGTCAGGCAGTGCGCAGCCAAAGAAAAGATGGCGTTCGTTCGCATGAACTAATAAATAGAGGGCGCACACCAGCTCCATAGGGCTAGGACATGACATTGTGTTGCCTGGGTCCAAAGATGAAATGCTACAGAGCCCTTAAACTATTGCCACAATACACACCATGCTTATCACAGAGCTCCACAGCAATAAAACTCACAGTAATGTGTGTGTGTGTGTGCGAGACGTCCTCCGCATCCTAGCGCTGAACAATAGGCACAAATAAGCATTTGAAAATTAAGAACTGATGCCATTAAGTAAATATTTTCTTTAATATGCAGAAACGATTTTGTGGAAATGACTATAATGTCTCTAAGTCTGTGTTATTGCGATTGAGTTAGTCAGCCAACATAATTTGTATGTTGTGGAAATCGTAAGTCCCAGAAAGTTTTGAGATTCACTCATAAGTTGGCTACTCTGGACTGGAAGTGAATCCCATTTAGCATATCACATGGATAGGTAATCAAAAATATTAATGAGGTCACTACACAGCAAGAAAAGGGTATAATTTACCTTAAATGACCTTCATTCATTTTGACTAGTACAGTTCATCTCACTACACCAGTGATCTTACAATTATCAGTCAGTGAGGGCAAATTTGTTTAAATATTTATCTTAATGTGTTGCCTTATCTTTTGCTATACAAAGTCTCAAATACATTTTGTTTAACAGTGGATTTGTGTTTTTGCTAAAAATGGTGTGAAACTATGAGCAAATCTGGTGGTATATGTATATTGCAGACATAAATCAGTATGATATCTTCTTTTCTATTCTCATAATGTTCCTTGGATGTTTTTTTAGGATAGGATCAATGAATACATCTATTTTTATGAGTGGTGACCATTTTCTAATTACTAACAATCTTCCACTGCAATTCTAGCACCTAGTGGTCACAAATGATTACTGCTCTGGACACTTTCCTTTGCTATTCTTTTCCGGGTGCTTTAATATTCCTAGGCACATAGACGTTATTTACTGTGATATTGAAGAATATTAAGACACACCTTGCTATAGATCTACTGGGCTTTCTTCCATTTCCTTTAGTTGTTAGTTGATTGGTATCTTTTTCCTTCTGTTTTCTCCTTTTGCTTTTTTTATATGATGTACATTTGTCATATTACATAATTTATTTCTTAATTAAAAAAAAAGCATGTGTTTTATGCGTGAATATGCATTGGCCCTTTGAAGCCACCACACACACACAAACCTCCCTAATCCACCACCTATGTACATCATAGATTAAAACTATGTCTGCTAGCTCTCTGTGCTTTACCTGACTGACCTTTCACTAGCTCCGGCCTTCTAGAATATCCCTCTCACTAACCTTTAAGTCAAAAAGCACAGAAATGAAAGGTGTGTAACTAGTACATATGTGTGCCATCCTTACAATCAGCCAAGCCCCGCATGCAGGTCCTTTATGAACGTCTCCTCAGAAGAAAATATCCTTGGGCCCCAAGAGACGACACTCAGGGTATGTTGCTATGCATAGTAATATTCCATAGATTTACTAAGATGTGTTTTAAGTGTGTCCGCTGATCACGTGGGTATTAACTATGAATATAGCCAGCCTACTAGCTAACTGTATTAATAAGTTAGAGCATGTGTAGATAGAAGTATTGTAATGCCTATGTAGTCATAACCCACCTTGTGCTGACGGTTACCAGGTTACATTATAAATCTGTATCTGGCCTGTGGCTATCTGAAGACCACTTGACTTATTATCAAAGGTCGTATTAGACGTCCATTCATTCAATAACCATCAGGTTAGGCTCTGTGATTGCTTACCAAGCTCCGGTGACCTGTATGGATACCAGATTAAGAAAAATATTTTGCAACCCTTTAATTGCCTTCTTAGTACCCTGTACTGCAAAGTCCTAAATTACCCATGGTCCTCTGTAACACTGAGCGGCCATGTTTCATAAGTCAACATAGAAATATTGAAGGACACACGTTTGTACCAATAGGGAGGAGCCTATGGCTCCTATCTGCAGAACAAAAGAAGAAAATGCCATTTTTGCCGTGATCGTCCACCTTTTTAGATGCTCCAATTGTGTGTGTGTGTGTGTGTGTGTGTGTATATATATAATTACTGTATACAGTGGCAAGAAAAAGTATGTGAACCCTTTGGGATTACGTGGAGTTTTGCATGAATTGGTCATAAAATGTGCTCTGATCTTAATCTAAGTCACAACAATTTGAAAAACACAGTCTGCTTAAAATAATACAACACAAACATATGTTTTCATGTTTTTATTGAACTGAACATGTAAACCTTCACAGTGCAGGGTGGAAAAAGTATGTGAACCTTTGGACTTAATAACTGGTTGACCCTCCTTTGGCAGCAATAACCTCAACCAAACGTTTCCTGTAGTTGCAGATCAGACCTGCACAACGATCTGGAGTAATTTTGGACCACTCCTCTTCACAAAACTGTTTCAGTGTAGCAATATTCTTGATGTCTGGTGTGAATCGCCATCATGCCACAGCATTTCAATCGGGTTGAGGTCAGGACTCTGACTGGGCCACTCCAGAAGGCGTATTTTGTTTTGTTGAAGCCATTCTTTTGTTGAATTACTTGTATGCTTTGGGTCATTGTCCTGTTGCATCACCCATCCTCTGCGGAGCTTCAGTTGGCGGACAGATGGTCTTGTGTTTTCCTGCAAAATGTCTTGATAAACTCGGGAATTCATTTTTCCATCAATGACAACAATCCGTCCAGGCCCTGAGGCAGCAAAGCAGCCCCAAACCATGATGCTCCCTCCGCCATGTTTTACAGTGGGGATGAGGTTTTGATGTTAGTGTGCTGTGCCTTTTTTTCTTCACACATAGTGTTGTGTGTTTTTTCCAAACAACTCAATTTTGGTTTCATCTGTCCACAGAATATTTTGCCAGTAGTGCTGTGGAACATCCAGGTGCTCTTTTGCAAACTTCAAACGTGCTGCAATATTCTTTTTGGACAGCAATGGCTTCCTCTGTGGTGTCCTCCCATGTACTCCATTCTTGTTTAATGTTTTCCTTATTGTAGATGTGTCAACAAAAATGTTAGCATGTGCCAGAGATTTCTGTAAGTCTTTAGCTGACACTCTAGGATTCTTCTTTACCTCATTAAGCATTCTGCGCTGTTGCAGTCATCTTTACAGGACGACCACGCCTAGGGAGAGTAGCAACAGTGCTGAACGTTCAGCATTTGTAGACAGTCTGTCTTACCGTGGACACATGAACATCAAGGCTTTTGGAGATACTTTTGTAACCCTTTCCAGCTTCATGCAAGTCAACAATTCTTGATCGTAGGTCTTCTGAGAGCTCTTTTCTGTGAGGCATGGTTCACATCAGGCAGTGCTTCTTGAAACCAGTAAACCCAAAACTGGTGTGTGTTTTAAAGGGCAGGACAGCTTTCAGCAACACATCCAATAATATCCCACTGATTGGACTCAAGGTTGGCTCACTCCTGGCTCCAATTAGCTCTTGGAGAAGTCATTAGGCTAGGGGTTCACATACTTTTTCCACCCTGCACTGTGAATGTTTACATGTTATGTTCAATAAACACATGAAAACATATAATGTTTGTGTTGTATTATTTTAAGCAGACTGTGTTTTTCAAATTGTTGTGACTTAGATGAGGATCAGAGCACATTTTATGACCAATTCATGCAAAATTCCACGTAATCCCACAGGGTTCACATACTTTTCCTTGCCACTGTATATCACAGATGCCTTTTGAAGCAACAGTGGAGATTCAGTGTGTCCGCCATTTTTCTTTTTTGTTCTGAAAGCTGTAGAAGTCAAACATTAGCAAACATTCATAATTCGGCTTTATAGATCAGACAGCAAAATATATAATACCTTGCTATTGACCATTTTACATCATTGGATTAATTTATCATCCGCATCCTGAATAACTACGAATCACAGTTTCATGAATTTGAACTCCAGCTTTACCTTAACCTATACAAAATTCTGTATAGCAACAACTGTAATTAGGGGTTCTATCACCAGTGCAGTCATTACCTGAGGTAACCTGTCAGTGCACAAACATAATCATTTTTAAATTAAAGTTTTAACCTATATACAGTTGTGTTCAAAATTATTCAACCCCCACTGAAATTGAGTGTTTTGGCCAGTTTGACATTGATTTTGATCATTCAGTCATCTTGCTTACAATTAAATGAAAGAGGCACGTGTAGGTCAGACAAATATAACATTTATAATGAAATAACCACAAATGTCTTTTCTGTGCTCACATCATTATCAGTTTTATTCAACCCCCAAGTGACATTCAATCTTAGTACTTAGTACATCATCCTTTTACAGTTATAACAGCTTTTAAACGTGAAGCATAGCTTGACACAAGTGTCTTGCAGCGATCTACGGGTATCTTCCCCCATTCGTCATGGGCAAAAGCCTCCAGTTCAGTCACATTCTTAGGCTTGCGCACTGCAACTGCTTTCTTTAAGTACCACCAGAGGTTCTCAATCGGATTTAAGTCAGGTGACTGCGATGGCCACTCCAAAATGTTCCAGCCTTTAATCTGCAACCATGCTCTAGTGGACTTGGAGATATGCTTGGGATCATTGTCCTGTTGAAAGGTCCAACGTCTCCCAAGCCTCAGGTTTGTGACGGACTGCATCACATTGTCATCCAATATCTCCTGGTACTGAAGAGAATTCATGGTACTTTGCACACGCTGAAGCTTCCCTGTACCTGCAGAAGCAAAACAGCCCCAAAGCATGATTGACCCCCCGCCATGCTTCACAGTGGGCAAGGTGTTCTTTTCTTCATAGGCCTTGTTCTTCCTCCTCCAAACATAGCATTGATCCATGGGCCCAAACGGTTCTAATTTTGTTTCATCAGTCCACAGAACACTATCCCAAAACTTCTGTGGTTTGTCCACATGTCTTTTGGCATACTGCAGTCGACTCTTCTTATTCTTTGGAGACAGCAAGGGGGTGCGCCTGGGAGTTCTGGCATGGAGGCCTTCATTACGCAGTGTGCGCCGTATTGTCTGAGCTGGAACTTCAGTACCCACATATGACAAATCTTTTCTCAGTTCCTCAGCAGTCACACGGGGACTTTTCTCCACTCTACGCTTCAGGTAGCGCACAGCAGTCGAAGTCAGCATCTTCTTTCTGCCACGACCAGGTAGCGTTTCATCAGTGCCCTTTGCCTTGAATTTGCGAATGATGCTTCCTATGGTCGCTCTTGGTATGTTTAACATCTTTGCAATCTTCTTATAGCCATTGCCCTTCCTGTGAAGAGTAATCACCTCTTCTCTTGTCTTCCTGGACCATTCTCTTGACTTCACCATGTTTGTAACCACACCAGTAAATGTCTAGAAGGAGCTGAGTATCAGTCATTTTAAAGCTGCCTAATTGGTGCTTATTATGCTTTATTGCTGCTCCGTGACATCCACAGGTGTTTTCAATACCTGATTGAAAACACTTGGATGAACCTCTGTTCTTCAGAGTGGTAGTCTTTAAGGGGTTGAATAATTGTGTCAATGAAGAATTCACAAAAGAAACATTTACTACTGTATTACAAAACCAATTGATGTCATTTTAGTTGCATACGGTTCTTTAAAAAGTCCTTGTAGGATTTCATTCTGAATACAATTACAAATGTACACTAAATTCCCTAAAACCCTTTACAGCATTGGGGGTTGAATAATTTTGAACACAACTGTATATAATTGTTTCTTATGACGCAAAGATTTAACGTTATGATGTAGATTATTGAAAATATGGTGAATAAAAATACAGTGAGGAAGGGACACAAAGATTCTGGTGATTAGAGGCATTGGAGAGCTTTGTTAAATGCAATGAAGTTGGCCCCAAGAAAGCTGGGAAAAAAAAAACGGCAACAAAGATTTATGATCATTAAAATAAGCCACGTTGGACATTGTTTTTTTTTTTTTTAATGCTTTTAGTCAGTAACACTTGATAGAGAGTACATTCTTGAAAATGGTGCACAGTTCAATTGAGTGTGAAGTGAATTTAATCCTTGCTACTCAAGCATTCGTAGAAATAACTGAAAGTACTTGAAAGCCAGAGAACCCCTTTATTGTAGTTTTTCCACTTATGAACACAATTTAAAGTAATATTGCAAATAATTTACATTGTGAGAGCCCAGTCATTGTACCTTGTGTATTCACATGCCCTCTTACAGATTGCGGATAGCCATTGTTTATCACTGTGCATTGTTTGTTAGAGTGGATGTGAGTAGTAAGGTATGTCACCTGGTCGCCACAGGTAATAAGGGAAAATGCACAGTGATCGCATGCTGTATTTACATGTCATGATTTTTCTTCAACAGAAAAGATTGATGTGGACTCCCGGCTCTTGGAATTGTGTGAAGATGTTAAGGTATTGGCGTCTTTTATTCTTTTCATGCAGAGGGAGTGTGGGGATGTTGTAGCGAGGCAAAGCTAGATAGTGCATCTAAAGGCGACTTGGGTATAATTTATATCCACTGCAAGAACATGTTTTACTTCTGTTTATGGGAATTACGGTAGTAGACCAATTTAAAATGACCAAGGAGGCAGAGAGATGGCCACACCGGACATGGGTGCTAAAAAAAATTCTGTAGAGCAATATCTTTGCGTGGGACGTTGAGTTTCCTGTAAAGCCATCATATATTAAAAAACAACCATCCAAACGCTGCACCAACATCTGTGTATAGTTTAATTCCAGCACATTTTTGGAAACCTTCGGTTTTCTGACTAAACAGACTTCAGGACTTCCCAAGGCTGTGGTAAATTTACCTTGCTCTATGCTTAATGAGGCACCTCTGAAACAGAAGATAATATATAAGTCTTCCTTCTGTGTTGGCACATTTGCTGTTCGTGGTCCAATAATGATTGTTCACTGGATACACATCATATATTTCTTTTCGGTCTGAAAGTATCAATTAAACATGCTGTAGTCAATGCACCATAATGGAATGAAGGATAACGGCTGTTAACATATACACATATATATTTTTATTTATGTGCCAGACAATTGAGAACCCCGATGAGCTGGCAGAAGTGATAAATATGAACCTTGCACAGCTCTGCTCCCTTCTCATGGCTCTATGGGGACAGTTTATTGAAGTGGTCGCCTTGCAAGATGAAATCACAGCTCTGGTCGCGCAAGAACACCATACATTGAGGGTAAGTAAGCAGAATGGGAAGCCCAGTGTACAAATCTGGCATGCTATCTGTTTAAAGTTCACCTAGTGACTTGGTAAGTGCTATATAAATAAGTGTTGTTTAAATGGTCACGGGGGCTGATAACCCATTGTGCCATTGAAGGAGGAGACTGAACAGTTTTAAAATAACTACAAATGGGAATGTTTTCATAAAAATCCCAAGATATTGACATGCTTGGTTGCTGTCTATATATTCTCCAGTCATCAATTGGGCAAAGGAAGAAATCCAGGGTTGTAATTTAAAGATGTGACTATGATCTTAACATGTATAGCTTGGAAAAAAGACGAGACAGAGGAGATATGATAGAACCATTTAAATACGTAAAGGGAATCCACAAGGTAGAGGAAGGGAGTATATTTAAAAGGAAACAAAGTAGCAAAACAAGAGGACATAGTCTTAGATTAGAGGGGCAAAGGTTTAAAAGTAACATCAGGAAGCATTATTTTACTGAGAGGGTGGTGGATACATGGAACAGCCTTCCAGTAGAAGTGATAGAGGCTAAACCAGTGATTGAGTTTAAGCAAGCATGGGATAGGCATAAGGCTATCCTAAACAAAAGATAAATCCAGGTCAAGTATCCATGTAATTGGGCAGACTAGATGGGCCGAAAGGTTCTCATCTGACAACATATTCTATATTTCTATGACTGCAACAAAGATTTTTATTTACATTTAAAAAGCCTTGGTAAACAGGAATGTATGTTAATATGAAAGGTATTTATTTTCCCTACGGGAACTTTTTTTTTTATCTTTTTCCAATGCTTTGTGATTTTTTTATCTTTTTATAATTATTACTGGACCAGCCTCCAATGATATAAATACATACAGTTCTTTTACTCGTTATAATGCATGATACAATTCCGGTAATAGCAAATTCAAGCTACAAAGATACACATTCAAGTAACATTTTTGGATTCCTCTTTTAGATGTAGCTCTATAATGCTGTATTATACTTCTTTTGAGTTGCCAGTTTGTCAGAAAGTCTAGCAGACGTATTGATGAAGAGTCTGTGTATTTAATCTTACAGGTGCGTAGGTTTGCTGAGGCTTTCTTTTGTCTTGAGCATCCTAGAGAAGCTGCCCTGGCATACCAAGAGCTGCAGTGAGTATGAGACTGTCAGTGGCAAACCACTGAATAGCTATCGCATCTACTGTCATTATTATAAATAAAACAGCGGTTCCTTATCTTTTCAGTACTTGCCTTACTTTTAGGTTTCTTAATTATGTACTGTTATGATCATCACAAATAGAATTGTCCTGTTACATTTTATATCTTTAAACCCGTTTTGTGCTGTGAATGACTGTTGGAAGACCATAAAAATATAAAGCCTGCCATTTGAGCTTAAATGACCTGGAGAGTTGGGTGATATAACCCTTACAAATGGGTTAAATCCACACTTAAAAGGATACTTTAACCACCATTCCCTGGTTAAGTGGCCATGGTTGCTAGAGTATGTCTCCCACTTACATTCCTCAAATTCTCCAGAATTGTGTGCTGTCGTAATTTCGGGACAAGTAAGCTAATTGAACCCTCAAACCAAGTAATACCTCTCAATGCAGAAGCCATAAATACGAAACACCAGATTGGTTGTGTGAGCTAGATATTGGCAGTCAGAAGAGTGACAGTGATGTGGGAGAAAAGGTACATTTATACATATAGGCAAAACATGGAATTTGCAGGGGTTAATAATCGGTTTTCCGCCTGGTGGCCATTTAAATGCATATCTGGGTCAAGCAGAGCAAAAGTTCAAGACATGTTTGTCAGGGTTAAAACGTGCCTCCCTGAGTCATCTGGACAGAATTATACGCAGCCTTTAAATACTGTAGACATTTGAGTATACCGCTAAAGTTTGGTGACAAAAAGTTACCTTAAAATTGGAGGGGTCGCATTACATTTGGGACATCTGCATCGCGTGTAAAGAAGAAAAAAAATACTTGCCTTGCTCTGGATTCCAAGTCTCCCGGAAGTTCCGGTAGTCTCGCTGAAGTGCATGCGGGCTCCTGATGCTTGCAAACACTTAAGGAACTCCTGGATTCAGGAGGATTGGGATCCATCATGGCCAGAGGGCATGCTCCGTTTAAGGCTAGGGTCAGATGAGCGCATTTTGTATGGACTGTTCGTCCATGCAGTACGGACGTACTTTCTGACTGACGACAAGGTAGTGGCCACACAGTCCGTTTTTTTCACTGACGTATTTTTTGACGGATGTAGCAGGGAAAATAAATTATAATGAAAAAACATTCTGTCCGTCAAAAATGCTGGACGTATAAATGCAGTCCGTCTGACCATGCTCCATCACTCACACACAAAGCTATGCGGACGTTGTGGACGTGGCGCACTCCGGACGTCCGTTCTAGCAGTATTACGTTCTTGCCTAACCTGCGTCCGTTTGCAGCGTCCGTCAGCCCCCGCACTTCTGTGCGGACGTACTTCGTGTGTGGGCCTCCATTTACCACAATTGTATGCTATCACGAACGTACTTATGTGCGGTCACACGGACGTTAACACTGCATTCGTCTGACCCCAGCCGTAGCCAATCACCTCGCTCGTCTCTGCCGGCCATCTAATTGCTAGTAAAGAAGACGGATGGCCAGCAGCTTCATACTTAGTAACAACTGCAATCATTCTAGAGCAGAACACACAGGGCCTGAGGTGTAGCCTGACTGTGTTAAGAGAACTTGGAAGGATTTTAATTTTTTACTGATACAGTATAATTTTGCTCCTCGCGTTATATTCGAGTCTTGAGTATTCTCTCATTTCCATAATAAATCTCTATCCATCGCGTTATGTTCCGGTCGTGCTATACTCAAGTATCTACGGTAGTAATTCTGGAGCCAGATAGGGCTAGGTGTAAGGCTTTTTGTGTACACAAGCGAAGATGTAACCCCACCCCTTCTATACCAAGCCAATCAGCATCTCCTCATACAAGTTTCAGTAATGTGCAACGTGTAGGAGCAGATCATTGCTCCACAGCAATACAACTCTGTAATTGCACTGTGTACCAGCGTATCACAGAGCTCCACAGCAATAAAACACATACTAATGTGTGGTGTATTTGAGTGTATCACAGATTCCACAGCAATGAAACTTGCATACTGCTGCCCATACACACACACACTGCCAGCCCCCTACCCATATACACACACACACTACCAGCCACAGGCACACACACCGCCAGCCACCCTACCCACATGCACACACACACTGCCAGTCACCCTACCCACATGCACACACACACTGCCAGTCACCCTACCCACATGCACACACACACTGCCAGTCACCCTACCCACATGCACACACACACTGCCAGCCACCCTACACACACACACACTGCCAGCCACCCTACACACACACACTGCCAGCCACCCTACACACACACACACTGCCAGCCACCCTACACACACACACACTGCCAGTCACCCTACACACACACACTGCCAGTCACCCTACACACACACACTGCCAGTCACCCTACACACACACACTGCCAGTCACCCTACACACACACACTGCCAGTCACCCTACACACACACACTGCCAGCCACCCTACACACACACACTGCCAGCCACCCTATACACACACACTGCCAGCCACCCTACACACACACACTGCCAGCCACCCTACACACACACACTGCCAGCCACCCTACACACACACACTGCCAGCCACCCTACACACACACACACTGCCAGCCACCCTACACACACACACACTGCCAGCCACCCTACACACACACACACTGCCAGCCACCCTACACACACACACTGCCAGCCACCCTACACACACACACTGCCAGCCACCCTACACACAACACACTGCCAGCCACCCTACACACACACACTGCCAGCCACCCTACACACACACACACTGCCAGCCACCCTACACACACACTGCCAGCCACCCTACACACACACCCCCCCCTCCCCCAACCACCCTTCACATATACACTGCCAGCCCTTTTCCCATACACACACACTGCCAGCCAACCTGCCCCTACACACTGCCAGCCCTCTTCCCATACACACACACACTGCCAGCCCCCCTTCCTGCACACACTGCCAGCCCCCTTCCCACAGATACACACTGCCATCCCACTCTCCGTACACACATACACTGCCACCCCCCCCCATTGTTACCTGCTCCCTCCCTGCCACACACTAGCAGCCCTCCTGACCCTCCCAATTGTGTCTCAAAGATTAGGACAAGCAGAGCTTAAGTTGAATGTATGTTATGGTCTTATCTCCATTTTTTAAATTTACATTTTAGAAGAACATAATGTTTATTATCAGGAGCCATACGTGTGACAAATGTGGGTTTTAGTGTCGGTTTATACTTCTTGCAGTGCTCAGAGCCATCTTCAAATGTCAACTGCTATAAAGAATTCCACCTACTTCAGTTCTCTCCCTCCACTTCCCCTTGAATGTACAGAGATGGATGGAGACTTTACCTCCTTGCCCATCATCTTTGAAGACCGCTACTTAGATTCTATTACAGAAGGTAAGTACTGACCCTACTGCACATCTTAAAGTCCAATATTTATGCTAAATAGAGAACATCTACTGGTACTCACAATTCATGTCGACCAATAAGAAGTCATGAATATACATAATTTTCACAGATTTTACTACAGTATAGGTCTTTCCTTCATCTGGACAGAAGGATCTATTTTAACTTTAATTTTCAGTGCTTCAACTGACCCTCCAATATTTTTTTTCTTCTATCTGGAATGCTAATTTCTCTATACGGTTTTGTAGTTCAAACCACATTTTAGATTTCCTAAAATGTGACATTAATGTAAGGTTAGATAGTTTAAGTGCCTTGCCTTTTGCTAATTTCATTTATTTTGGAAATAACAATTGTTTTGAGGAAAGCTTTATTGTAATGAGCAAACCTGTTTGGCATTGCACAGATGGTAACTGCAGCGTCTCGTGAATCCCTACTTCTTTCATAAAATGGAACAGAATGGTACCGTACAACTGCAAGAGAGTTTGGTAATTGGGAAGTAGAATGAAAATAAACACATCATGCAAAACGTTACTCTTCTTTTAGTGTTTCCCATGTTTAGAAATATACAGTTATGTTCATATGCAAACATGGCGTCTAAATAATAAACATTGGAGACCCATTGTATGTGTTCATGGCAGGGTGCCTTCCTATGGTAACTTGCAGGAATGTCGCCATCTTCTGGGCTTGTTGGGTTAAGACTCCAGAAGTCCCCTTTTGTAAATGTTCCCCAGCATTAGGAGGTTAGAGAAACAAAAGTTGTATTTGAGTTGCAAAAAGCTGCAAAGGTGTTTTTTTTGCTTGAAATTTGTGCCAAACGAACATTGTGTTGCTGATGTTTGTTTTAGGATTACTAGTTGTACTTGCTTTAGGTTTATGTTTAGGATGAGAGTTAACCATAACCAGGAGACGGCTTCATTTTTAGGCAACAGATTCTGTTCCTTATTTTGGCACCGACGTCAAAAGGAGAAGAACCTGTTGTCTAAAAGTGAAACCAAAATGGAGCAGAATTTGTTGGGTATGGGTTAACCCTAAAAACCAACACTAGCTTCAGTACTATGATAATAGTATGGTACTTATAAATGGTACAATTGTCAGTTTTCTTCGCCTAGTATCCTAACACTGGGGAACATATATTTATAAAGGGGACTTATTTGCCGCAACGTAACCTGTCCAGAAGAGGGCGTCATTCTGATACTCCTTTCCTTTTTACTTGTATCCAGCTCAGTGCATATGAGGTGATATTTGTAATTGAAATCCAATATGGGTTTCCAATATTAGTAGTTTGTGACCTATGTTGTGCTTGATTTTTATCTCTTTGCTATATACATTATAGATTTGGATGGACCTTGGATGGGAGTTCAGAATTTACAGAGATCAGATTCCAGTAAACTGGACAAGGTTGACAATGATGAGGGATCTGCGTGTGGGCTTGCCAGTCCAGAGCTGAAAGTCAGAGCTGAAGGTGCCTCGGCAGCCACTGGGTGTACAGAAGGTGAAAAGCCTCAAACAAAGTCCCATAAGGGTAAAAATGAAGATGAAAATAAGTCAAAGTCAAAATTTAATAAACTCACGAGAACAATGAAATCTGAAAACCCCAAAAAAATAGTAAAACAAAATTCTAAGGACTCAGTGGTTTTAGTCAGCTACAAATGTTTAAAAACTGCTACAGCAGAAGCTATGTCCAAGCCATTTGATTTTAGGCCTTCACATTGTCAGAAGGATGGACATAACACCATGCAAGGGTTTCTGCCGAGTGGCACGAGGTCCTCTGGGTTACAAACATGGCAGAAGGGACATATATCTACGCCATGTAATACAGATGGGAATAAACAGTTGCCAGGAAGACGCGACAGTGCCGAGAAAAGCCAGAGGAGTACATTGGATTCTGGTAACCTAACACATTTCTCCACTTCCACCGTTTTAGGTGCATTCAACACGCAACCGGCGAGCACGGACGTTCCACAGGCGGATTGCAAGTTGCAGCCTGAAGAAAGTCCCCATGTTGGCCCAACTGTGATCCCTTCAGGATTAAGAACAATAGAGGTGAAGCCCAGTAATAAGAATCCATATGCGGGTGGGAAAGTAACTGTAATTTTTGGCTCAAAGTCAGAGACCTGTAAAGACCTGATCCTCAAAGATGGAGTACAGGAGCCTGGATTTCCTTCTCAGGAGGGTTGTTTGACACCCATGCTGGAGCCCGACATGGTGTTTTGCAAAGAAGTTGCAGTGGATACAAATTTAAGAATGGCTGGAAATAGTGATGCCCTATCCCGTGTGAAACAAAATCAGCTAGTTTCTGCTAAAGAGGTCCACATTGTAGTAAGTGGGGACACTATTAAATTGCCAGATATTAGTCTTACTTGTGCATCGTCAAGGTTTTCTGACTCTGGAGTAGAAAGTGAGCCCAGTTCTTTTGCAACCCACCCAAACCCAGAAGCAAACTTGGAAAATCTGACTGAACAAGGTACTGTTACAACTGATAAAATCTTTCCTCAGCTTTTGTTAAAGCCTGAAACTAATCTGAAGACAGCAGCAGAAAGTCACTGTACCGAAAGCACAAGTGCACTGAGTGAAATTCAGTCATCTTTGACATCCATAAATTCGCTTCCTTCAGATGACGATGAGCTCTCGCCAGATGAAAGTTCGAAAATATCAATTGTTCCCGAAAGTCAGCTGAGGGATAGCAAAACGGTGGTTGACTTGGGCACGATTGATTTGCCAAAAAAGCCCAGCATTCTTGTACAACCTCAACCTCAGTGTGTTGTGTTTTCTGATAACGAGACCACATCTCTGCATTCTTCTATTTCCAGTATCCGAGATCTTTTCCAATTTGCCATTTCTGACGAGGAAACTCAGAACGAGATAAAAAGTATTCCAATTCCTTTGCCGGGCACCATGGCCACCTTCCGGGAGCCTCGCATCTTTGACATACATTACAGCGCTGACCAAGGTGCCTTGAATTCAGAAGTTCTTGTTGTAGGGGAACGATCTGTAATTTCAGCTTCAGTCGCTGTGGAGGAGAATGTCAAGCTTGCACAAGATGAGGCCAAACCTGTCGATGGCGAAACAAAACAATTTAGTCAAAATTTGCCCCATGTCGAAATTGAAAGTCAAACAATTACGATTTTTTCTTCCGCTAATAGCAATGACCTGGTCAAGCAAGGGCTTGTAGAAAATTATTTTGGCTCTCAAAATAGCACTGATATCTTAGACGTTAGCCCTGCAGATGACCTGAAATATGTCAGTCCAGTTAAAGAGAATACAACTCCTCAGTCTGTTGCCTCTCCACAAGACGATGACGATGATGATGATGAGCAAGATGAAGAAATGATTCAGAATGGGTACTATGAGGAATCAGATGGTCCACTGTGTCATTCTGATGACACAGTATGTGAAATTAGTGAGGATTCTTCCCAAGAGCATTGTGTAAAACCAGAACCTAAGGGTTCTGAGTATTTAAGAGATCTTGTGACTACGCCTGGATCTTGTACTCCTAGTTGTTTAACATTTCCCTATACAATAAGAGACTCTCCTTGTGGGATTGTATATGCTTCGCGAAATGTACTTGACACTATTACAAAACAACCCAGTGGTTCACCGCCAGCTTCATCCTCCTGTCTCTTGTGGTATGAAAGCTCTCCAAAGCATTTAATGCTTGCGTAAGTACAAAACACTTAAACAATAAATTGTAGTTTGTATTAAGTACTGTTATACAAGACTTGTTTAGGGGGGGAAAAAAAAAACTCTCGACTTGCAGTCTTGCCATGTTGACACCCTTTAATACTCGTTGAGTATCCCTTATGTAGATTTTCAAAATCCAAAAACTTTTTGAAAGCAGACATTATGTGAAAGGGCAGAATTATTCAAAGTATTGTTGAAAATTACCATCGGTTTATGTGTTTAAGGCGCGCATGAAACATAAATTAATTCTATAGACTTTAGATATCTCATTATCATACGCAAGTATTCTGAAGTACTTCTAGTCCCTAGCATTTCTGATAAGGGATATCCAACTTGTATGAAGTTCTCTGCTTACAGACCTAGCCAGTTTCAAGAGACACACTGGACATGTATGTTAATATTTATTGATTTAAATTTTGTAGGGTGTTTGAAATATGTCGTCATGTGTGGCAAAGGTCAGAATACTGGGCTGGTGCAATTTGAAATACGTGTAAGAGACTAATCTGGGACCCTAGCATGTAACAATCAGTCTTATGGAGTGGCTGACACAATGGTTGTATGAGAAATATGGTTACCTTGAGGTTAGGATGGTCAAACATATTTTTTCTTTTGATGTTCCTCTTTCCACTGCCAAGGGTTACTTTGAATTTGACGGATTGGCAAAGCACCACCTGATGTCGGTGCATGCCATAGTTGAAGTGACCAACTTCCTTGATTTTTGATTTTTTTTTTTTTTTTTTTACATGGCTCATCTGTATACTAGACAATGTAAAATGTATTGAACTGATGTTTGGGATGTGATGGCTGGAGAAAGAGGACTTTTCAAAATAGGAGTATATGACAAAACCCTTTTTGGTACTGCTTTGTAGTGATGCACCAAAATAAAAATTCCAGGACGTAACAAAGACTGATAACAGGGATGGAACTCGGCCGGAAACCGAAAATCAGTCATCTGAACCCCAGCAGAGTCATGGACTCACCTGAGCCTGGAGGCCAGCCGAGCCAGGAGCTCGCCTAGGTCTGGAGGCCAGCAGTGACCCTGGCTCAGGCGAGTCCCCGACTCGGCTGGGCCTCCAGGCCCATGTTGAGATTGCTGATTTTCGGGCATTTTTTTTTCTTCTCTTTCCTTTGGGCCAAAAGCACAATTTTCGGCTGGTAATATGGACGGCCAAAAGTTACGCTCATCCCTACTGCTTTGTGTGGAGCCTGATTACGCATCCTTGGAAGGTATTAATTAAAGATGGTAAAAAGTCAAAAGGTAAGATATTTACTTGTCTTACACAAGTTAAATCACTTTGAGGATCAAAGTTTTGTAAAACAGAGGATATACACACATATATATATATATTTGATTGAAGCTAAACTTTCCTTTTGAAGGTGAAATGTATTGTTTAATTTCATTAAAAGGTCACTGTACCGTATTAAAATAAATTGCACAAACCTGGATTATGTATGGGATGAATAGTATGAAAATACGTTTTTTGTTCTTTTTCTCGCAAGACAGTGGGCACTATTCCTCGGATGTATAAGCGTTACCACTAGGATAAGTGACTTTAACGCATGACCCCCATATTACTTTCCTAACGCTAAACCCATAAGAAATCCATTGGTGCAACGGTGATTGCGCGAGTTCGCTGTACTTTGCACATCCTATACTTAACATAGGGAGCGCAATCAGTAATTAGCGTTTCAATAAGCAAGGTATTACAAAGTGCTAGCACTAATTACCACAGGAAGCACAATCCAAAATTTTAGCTACACCTAAAAGCTGGTGCTGAATGATTCCGCTTTTACAAAATCATTTAGCACTCCCTAAACCTGCCCCCCCCCCATAAATCCAATACTCTCCTCTCATTCCGCAGGGAGAACGGTGTACAAATTGTTCCTAGTCTCCCTCCGCGATCACTCTGCGGCGCTGCACAATTTCACCCAGAAGCGCAAGCCTTCATGGAGTCCTATGCCCTCCAGGATGTGATGCTCATGGTGGCGCGGAAGCGCTACCACGAGAATCCTAGCGTTGCGCTCTGGGGCAAGTTACTGAGATAGCGCATGCTCCAGAATCTCACGCTAAAATGGAGACCCTATGCGGAAGCCTGCTAGTGCAGATTTTCCCTGTAAGCATCCCCATTTTAGCTTTAACCAAGGAATAGTGCCCAATATATTTTGCTTACATTACAAAGCTAATCAACTCTGCAGATGTGTTTTTGTAAATATTTTTTACTCCTATTGTGAACATTCGTAATGCCTTAAAATGTCTTTACTGGCACAGAATGAAGGTGTAGTCTATGAACAAAGACACTCTAATTTTAATTTTACATTTTCAGTTTTAACTATTATGCAATAATTTTTCTTCCATTTCACTCCTGTTTTATACCATATTATGAGACTTTATCCTTTCATTGTAGGGGCTCTCCTATTGCCCGGTAGAACCAGTTGCTCTGCGGATCAAGATTAGCTTTTGGAAAGTGAATCCCAGCAGTTTTGCAAACGATCCTTGTACTTGCAAAAAACTCTTAATTTCATTTCTTTTTGCAGTAATAAAAGCGGTTTAACAGTAAAAATGTTAAAAAAATTAAAATCACGCTTTGCTTAACTTTTTAGTCGGTGTCACCTCATGATCCTTTCCCAAAGCCTTGTTGGCCTCGGTGATTGTGAGCTGTGGGAAGTGATATATTATTCCATGTGATACGGGTGGTTTTCACTCTCTGCCGTGCCCAGATTCTTAAGGGAGCATGAAAAGCTCAACATTATCAAATTAGGTCAATGTGTGGTGCAGTACCCCAAAAAGCCATATCCGCATGTGTAGATTTCTTTATTTTCTATACTGCATTACTTCATATCAATGATGGGTGCTACATAAATTTGAAACCCAAAGTTTTCATAATGTCAAGCAGTGGTTTAATGTCTTAGACCAGGGGTCAACAGCCATGGCCCTCCAGATATTTTGGAACTACTTCTCCCCTCATCAGGTTTGTCAAGCCTCATGGGAAATGTAGTTCCAAAACATCTGGAGGGGCCAAGGTTGCTGACCCCTTGTTTAGACCATTGCAACGTTATAGTGGCTGTGGGAGGATATAACCGACAATTTAACAGGAAAATCAGTTATGAGAAAAAAATACTGAGATATATATATACGGTATATATATATAATTCTTAGTCTTATTATTCTTTATTTATAAAGCGCCAGCATATTCCGCAGCGCTGTACAATAGGCACAGTATAGACAGGGTTACAATACAATACATTGAACAACATTTGACAAACAGTACAGGAGGAGATGAGGGCTCTATTCCCGTAGGAACTCACAATCTAGGAGGGTTGGGGTTGGAAACAGGAGGAGAGGACTGCAAGGTGAGAGTGATTGATGGTTGGGTGGTAGGCTTCCCTAAATAGGAATGTTTTAAGGGAGCGTTTGAAGGAAGAGAAGTTAGGGGAAAGTCTGACCGTACGAGGGATAGCGTTCCAGAGAGTGGGGGCTGCGCGTGAGAAATTCTGCAGTCTATCATGGGAAGAGGTGATGCAGAGAGACGGTAGGCGCAGGTCGCGGTTTGACCTTAGGGAGCGGGTTGGGGTGTATTTGGTGATTAGTGAGGACAGGTAGTGGGGAGCTGAGTTAGTGAGGGTTTTGTAGGTAAGGATAAGGATTTTGAACTTAATTCTGCAGTGGATGGGGAGCCAGTGAAGGGACTCGCAGAGGGGAGCGGCAGAGACAGAGCGGCGGGTGAGGTGGATTAGCCTGGCGGAGGCATTCAGGATGGATTGTAGGGGGGAGAGGCGGGACAGAGAGAGGCCAGATAAGAGATTATTGCAATAGTCAAATCGGGAGATTACCAGGGCGTGTATGAGTTGTTTTGTGGTGACAGCAGTAAGAAATGGCCGAATTCTGGAAATATTACGCAGTTGGTATCGGCAGGAGGAGGAAAGAGACTGGATGTGGGGGATGAAGGAAAGAGCAGAGTCAAGTGTAACTCCAAGACAGTGAACTTGGTTTGATGGGGAGATGGTGATACCCTCCACCATGATAGAGAAGTCAGGAGGTGGGGAGGAATAAGTAGGAGCTCAGTCTTGGACATGTTGATCTTTAGGTGGTGGGAGGCCATCCAGGAGGAGATGCCAGATAAGCAGTCACTGACTTTGGAAAGGACAGGGGGAGAGATGTCAGGGGTAGAGAGGTAGATCTGAGTGTCATCAGCGTAGAGGTGGTAATTAAAGCCAAAGCTGTTGATGATTTTGCCCAGGGAGGAGGTGTAGATGGAAAAGAGCAGAGGACCAAGGACAGAGCCTTGAGGTTCACCAACAGATAGAGGCAATGAAGAGGAGGAGTTACCAGCAAAGGACACAGAGAAGGACCTGTTGGATAGATAGGAATCAACCCAAGCGAGTGCAGTGTCACCGAGACCCAGAGAGTTGAGGGTCTGTAGAAGGAGGGGGTGGTCAACAGTGTCAAAAGCAGCCGAGAGGTCAAGCAGGATGAGAATAGAATAGTGGCCGTGTTTTTTAGCAGTTAGGAGGTCGTTGGTGACTTTGGTGAGGGCAGTTTCAGTTGAGTGTAGGGGACGGAAGCCAGATTGCAGGGGGTCAAGTAGGGAATTGGAGGACAGGAAGAGGGAGAGGCGGTTGAAGACTAGTTTTTCTAAGAGCTTTGATGTGAAGGGAAGCAGGGATACAGGACGGTAGTTGGATGGAGAGTTGGGATCGAGGGATGGTTTCTTTAGTAAAGGGGTAACTAGCGTGTTTGAAAGCAGATGGGAAGGAGCCGGTGGAGAGAGATAGGTTGAAGATGTGTGTGAGAGCAGGGGTGAGGGAGGAGGAGAGGGGAGGAATTTGATGTGAGGGAATGGGGTCGAGCGGGCACGTGGTGAGATGTGAGGAGGACAATAAGGAATCAACTTCCTCCTCAGTGGCTGGGAGGAAGTGGCAGAGGGGACCTCTGGGAGTGGAGGTGGCAGATAACTATCTTGTGTTGGGATGTTGCTTCTGATAGTTTGAGTTTTACTGAGGAAGTAATCTGCCAGGTCTTGAGCGCTGTTGGCAGCTGAGGGGGGAGGTGCAGGTGGGTAGAGGAGGGTGTTGAAGGTGGACCAGAGCCGTTTAGGGTTGGAGGACAGCGTAGATATAAGAGATGAGAAGGATTGTTTGGCCAAGTGGAGGGCAGAGGTGTATGACCGGAGAATAAACTTGAAGTGAACAAAATCCGCTTCAGAGCGGGATTTCCTCCAGGCACGCTCTGCAGTGCGGGAGCATCTTTGCAGGTAGCGTGTCTGGAGGGTGTGCCAGGGCTGAAGCTGGTGGCATGGGGCCTTACAGAGTCGAAGAGGAGCAAGAGCGTCTAGAGCAGAGATAAGAGTAGTGTTGTAGTGATTAGTGGCAGCATCGGGGCAGGTGAAGGATGAGGTGTGAGGGAGGTGGTGAAGTAGATTGGAGAATTGATGGGGATCCACGGCATGTAGATTTCTGCGAGTGTGTGTGTGCGGGGTGGGGGAGCAGGGTGTTTAGGAAGTCCAGATAGGTTGAAAGAGAGAAGGTGGTGGTCAGAGATGGGGAAAGGGCGACAGTTGAACTCAGAAATGGAGCAGAGGTTGGAAAAGACAAGGTCAATAGCGTGACCATCACGGTGGGTAGGGAGGAGGGAGGATTGTGTGAGTCCAAGGGAGGACGTGAGTGAAAGAAGTTTGGAGGCAGAAGGATCATCGATGGGAATGTTGAAGTCCCCGAGAACTAGGCATGGAAGATTAGAAGACAGGAAGTGAGAAAGCCAGGTAGCAAAGTGGTCAAAGAACTGGGAGGTTGGTCCCGGTGGGCGGTAGATGACTGCCACCCTGAGAGCCAGAGGAGAGAACAGGCGGATGCAGTGTGTCTCGAAGGAGAGGGATGGGGGTGGAGGGAGATGCTGGTAGGTGCAGGTGGGAGAGAGCAGGATTCCGACCCCGCCACCATTTCTCTCACCCGGTCTGGGGGTATGGCTCAAGTGTAGACCGCCATGTGAGAGAGCAGCAACGGAGGCCGTGTCAGAGGGAGTTAGCCAGGTTTCACTTAAAGCTAGGAGGTTGAAGGAGTTTGAAAGGAAGAGGTCATGGATTGCTGTGAGTTCGTTGCACACATACCGAGCGTTCCAGAGGGCGCAGGAGAAAGAGGACAGGCGCTGAGGGTTTATGGGAATGAGGTTGCTGGGCTTGCATATATATATATATATATATATATATATATATATATATATATATATATATATATATATATATATATATATATATAATATATATATATATATATATAATATATATATATATAATTTATTAAACTGGTTTTATAAAACCATATTATATTATTGGTTTTAGAAAACCATAAAGACATAAGCAATCAATATTTAGCAGACTAAAACGCATATCTTTCTCAGTCAGTGGCTAAAGGTGAAAAACCAGCATAAGAATAAAAAGGTCAGTTGGGAAACATGACTCAATGTGATTTTGTCAATAGGTGATAACCAGTTTGCGTATTTCTGTGACATACAGGGTTATTCAAAGAGATGTGAATTGTGGCCGAAAGGTAACCGAACAGTGAAATTCAGCGTACGGTTACCTTTCCTGGCCATTCAGCTATCCAGAGAGCAGGCGGTTTGCCAAATGTTGGTGAATTGCCTGCACATACGGTGCCTGTTTGGGGGCAGTGAAATCCCCATAGAGAAGCAATGCTTCGTCTATTCAGAGAACAAAAACCAGCAGTGAAAAGTTGCCGAATTGCCCTGATGTTTGGTGGTTTCATTCGTCAGGTTTATTCAGGCGAATCCCATAGGCTTCAATGTTAAAAATATTCCCGTTTTTTAATTGAATATCTAAACCTTTGATTATACTATTCTGCAGTAAAAAGTCTCTTTTATTTATATTTTTTTTTTAGGATCTTTTAGACATTTTTTTTTTTTTTTTTTTTTTTTTTTTAGTGAATAATTTTTTTTTTTTAAATCCGTTTTTTCATTTTTCTGTAACAGCCCTTTTTATTATCATTCATTGGATCTTATATGTAAATTCCAGACATTTTCGTTCTGTTGTTTCTTTGTCAACAGTGTTTCACTTTTTAAACATTGAAACGTACTGTGTTTTTTTTTTTCACTCCATTTGTTTGCAGTGTCGGCTTTCTCCGGCTGCTGCTCTGAACTGTGATCGGCGGCTGCTCGGGTTTCTCTGGCGTGTTCGGCGGGATTAATCCAGATGTTTTTGTGCGTTTCGGTGTGCGCTCGGTGGGTTTGTGGCGGCTTTTCCCTGCACTACCACGGCCCTGTGGTGCTTGCTGAATACACTGCAGGGACACCGAAATGGGATCGCCAAATTGCACCGAATTGAAGAGAACAAAAAGTCACCGAACGTGCGGTAACTTTTCAATTCACTTTGAATAACCCTGATAGTTTATATTCAGAACTGGTCACAAAGTAGGTTTCATGTGGTAATTCTCCAATAATTTAAATTCAAAGAACGTTGTGGGAAAAACCTGTACTTGATGGAGCAAACCCGAAGACATTTTTGCATTCAACATCTCGATTTCATTTGAAGCCACCATAAATTTGGGGGGAACAAATTGACCCTCCAAATCGTAGACCTGGTTAATTAGAAAGTAGCATTCAACCTTGAAAATGTCATCTTGCACTTGTTATAAGGAATTCAGCTAATTTTGTTAATTTATCCTTGAATTTAACATAACCAAAAAGTAACCCCTGCTGTCTTCCATGTCTGCTGTATGCTTACAATTCTAATAATTACAATTACTAAGCCTTTCTTCTTTCACCCAGGGTAGGTCCGACTCGCTGGATGGAAATCACTCTTGTAGAACAGACCTGATTTTAGATGGACTTTATCGTGAGTGACTATCATTCTATTTCTAGGTTCCTTCAGGCCAAAGAAGAACTGAAGCAACTCCGACTTCCTGGATTCTTATACAGTGATGTTCCTCAGCTGGCTTCCACTGTCCCATACTTCACCCTGGAGGAGGAAGATGGATCAGATGAAGGGATACACCTCATTGTTTGTGTCCATGGTCTTGATGGTAAATTCATTTCCTTAATGACACATATTGGAGAAATCATGGATTAAAGAAATTCAGTTTGTTAAATTCGTGTGACTGCATCAGATGTGTGAACAGATTGCTGTTGCAATTTCTAAAGTAAATTCCGTAGTGCTGTACGTTGTGTAGCACGAAACAAGTTTGATACAGAGAAAGAAAGGTAAAGGGGGGGGGGGACCTTGCTCAATTAAACTTACAATATAAGCACTTTCTGTGGAAAATTATGGCATTTATGAACTTCGTGCTGCACTAAAATGAATTTCGGGGTTTATTCACAAAGTGCTAGTGTTGCAAATACCATGGAATATCCCCATCTGACAACGGCAGCATGTCACAAAACTAAAATCCAAACAGCGACAGAATGTTCACCGTAAAGAGTCTCCTGCTGCTCTTTGGATTTCAGTTTTGTTGAATACTGGCGATTTTCAACAGTATTCACAACACCAGCGCTTTATGAAGAATTTCTTTTATCTTGACGCATTTTTATAAGCACACCAATTAGAGTGTTGTCAGATCACTTTATCTGGGTCCATTGGGCCCCAGTGACCAATTTTATCAAGAGTAGCATGTCACCACTCCTTTGGATATGCAAAGCCCTATACAGCTTCTTCTGGTAGAGTCCCATGCCCTGAATTGCTTTGTGGTTTATATGGACTATTCAAAGATCCTGTATCAGTAAGAACTCCTGATTTATTTATTTTTTCCAAACCTGTGGCCAGTTCAATGTACACACAAGACCTAGGAATGAACACGTGGCAGCAGACTACTACATGTACTGTTAAAAGTGTTACACTAGTACATAACCACTATATGAACAAATAATTTAATATATTTTAACCCTCAGGTAATAGTGCAGACCTTCGCTTAGTGAGAACGTACATAGAGCTTGGACTGCCAGGTGGTAGGAAGGATTTTCTAATGTCGGAGAGAAACCAGGTGCGTAGCTTTTTGTTGTATTCCATAAATGTTATGCTTACCCGAAATGTTATGCTAGATTAAGCCAAAATATCATCTGAGTCACTTGCACATGGCTTCTCAAATCCAGAGGTAGTTGTACTTCGCAGGGTGCAATCAGGAGTGCTCTGTAGGTCCCAGGGTAACCAACCCCTCAGCATTTGCAAAGAAAAATAAACGGACGGGGCACAATCCCACTGCATTCAGCCACTTATCTTGATTAAACCGTGCAACGTTTCGCCTTTCTTAAGCTTTCTCAAGTTTGAAAGGGGCTGCTAGTCAGCCAAAACACTGCACAGTTTAATCAGTAAAGGTGTCTGAACACAATGGGATTGTGCCTAGACACCGGATTAAGACCTTATTAAGTCTCCCATTTCTGTTTCTATGTTTTCATACTTCATCTGCCTGTTCATTCTATTCCACTTTAAATTTACTCTCAACAAAGCGGCAAAATCTGACGGGCGTAAGAAGGGCCTTTCACACAAACACTATAGAATAGCTATTTCTTGGCAACTAATTATCATTCACACAGACACTTTGATGATTTGGAAGCTAATTTGGCATTTAAGAAACATTCCAGACGCCTGGTTAAATTATTGGTTTAATGTTACCACTTATTTTAAAAATAAAATGCTGCAGGCAATTTACTGTAACATTTTCTCACATATATAACTAAAATGGAAAGACCCTGGCTGTCTGATCTGATTAACACTCCCTATATCACAACACCTTGCAAGTGAAATACCAATACAAAAAACCTCTGCTGTGTCCACTTGGGCTTTGCGATCCAGCACTTGCTTTGCTTGAAACGTATGCCTACATAATGGAAGCATCCCTCCGAGACATTGGAAAATGCAAATCAGACCTAGCTTTGGAGAGTGGATAGAGGTGGTGGAGGATATCACCAGGGTGGAGGGCAAACTTCCAGCCTTCTTCGGTTTTATTGGTTGGACTATATGTCGCCGATCCTTGCAAATGCAGATGAAGACTGAGACACGATCTGTGGTAAACTCTCCCAGCAATTGAGGAGATGCGTGTGTTTCGGACACGATACATCTTGAGGCAGTAAACTTTTTTTATTTTAAGAATGGGGGAGGGACAACCGGGAAGTGGGATATGGGGGTGTGAGTTATCTCGTAGCCCTGCCACCATCCCCCTTAAATACCAATCCTCTTTTTTTTTTTTTTTTTTCTTCCCCCTCCCGGCTTACAATGGATTTCCCCACCCCCCCCCCACACACTTTTTTTTATTATCTTCCTTCTCTTTCTTTTCTCTTTCCTTTCTCTCTATCCATGATGACATAACTACTGAAATATATATCCCGAATGTAATTCAGTTTTACAATCTAGTTCTTGCCGTGGAGCTATATATTGATTTTAATCTGACCAGTCTTTTATTATTATCAACACTGGTTACACATCACATAAAGTCTTGTCACCGGTACACCATCCTACCATTACTAGACCCAAGAATGTACTCCACATCATTTCACACTGGAGTTACTAGACGTACGACTTTCATATTTCGCTGTTGTAATTTAAAGACTTTTCTGTTAAATTCCACTGAAGATTTATTAGCCTCTTAATAGTATCCTTTCACTGGACTACGCATAACCATGAACTGTATTGATATTGTTTCCAGATGCTGCTACTGTATAAAAGTGTATATTTTTGTCTCTGGGATAACAATTTTGAATAAAAAAGCATCCCTTTACAGGTTTCCCTGTTTGTGTATTTAAGTGATGTATTTAGTATGCATATCTTTTTCCTTTTTTTTTTTAATAGTTCTGTGCTAAACAGATCTGTATTAGTGGGAAGATATATACACGCAACTTATCCTTCTGCCGATATACAGTATATCCCAATATTACTACTTGGTTGGTAACAAGGAGCCAGAATAGGGCAATATGTGTATTGTGGGGGGGCTATCCAACATTCCTCACCTGAATTTGTACTACATGCAATATGGTGCCATTGGGTGATCATTGTTGCTGCTGCGATCTCCAGATAATCACTTGAGCATGTGCTCCACACATTAAAACTGGCTTTTCTTTTTCTAAAATGTAGCCTTAAATGTTTCCGCCTGACTTAGGAGGGGAATAAGAGCATTAAAACCCGACCCCACTCATTGGCACTATTGCTGCAGTGAGCACCTACAATCCATAAATGTTACTGCTTCTGTATTGTGTTGCCACATTATAGCAACCGCTTACATGCTATCGGAACATGTACAGGTGATCTCTGATTGGAAAGGGCATACTCTACCCTTTGCTATGTGGTGGCTCCTCTTCCCATATGTTGTGAGGTGTAGTGTGTGATATGTCCACTCAATCTCACTTAATACCAGTTGGTGGTTTCTGGCAGTTTTTCTCTGCTGCAGAATATGTAACATACATAGAAATACTACAGTGTTTCAGATGCAATTATCCATGTCCTGCACAGAGAGGGAAATAATGCACTAGCACACATTGTCTCCATCCACATTGTCAAAGGGCTACATCATCCACTTTGTCTACACCTTCTTTATTATCTTTGTAGAATGATACTTTTGCAGATTTTGATACTATGACGGATCGTCTTCTGGATGAGATCGTACAGTACATACAGATCTACAACCTTTCTGTTTCCCGGATAAGGTAAGTGATGTGATTATTTTTGCTCGCTAACTCCTATGAAGCTTTAATCTATATAAAAACGATTAATAATTATTTGTCTGTGCTTGAATAAAACACAGAATTTGTGTGTGTGTGTGTAATAATTCTGTTCTGTTTCTCTTTAGTTTTATAGGGCATTCACTGGGCAATTTAATTATACGTTCAGTTATCTCAAGACCTAGGTTCAAATGTTACCTCAACAAGCTGCACACGTTCCTGTCTTTGTCTGGACCCCACCTAGGTACTCTCTACAACAGCAGTGCTCTTGTTAATACAGGTAAGGACTTGTCTATAAAGGGGTATCTGCATGTTGGCAAACAATTATTCAATTTCCTACAACTTCAAGTATTGCCTTATGTTACTTCTAGTGTCCTTCAAAAGTAACCTTGAGCATCCAGTTAATCTTTTTAGCTCTCAAGGCAATTAAATTTAGAATATTATCGATGAAGTATTGGTGAAACTGTTTAAACCCCTAGCTGTAGTAGAGCATCCATATACCAGACAGTCTAGTTTGGGCTGTTAAGCCCGGGCTCCCTGATATTTCCTAACTACATCTCCCATGATACCATCGCCATCTATTATATTGGAGGAATTCTGGGAATTGTAGGTCTGAATATTTATTTATTTATGTATTTATAAAGGATTTTACCAGGAAGGATACATTGAGATTTCTCTCGTTTTCAAGTACGTCCTGGGTTCAGCAACATTAAATTGTTACAGTGTTAGAGTAATAAAAAGCAAAATATTAAAAGAAATAGCACAAATATACAGATTAACAGAAAATAAATCTAGCCACTATGTTACTTGTTTACAGGTGCATTCTGTATTGAGGTAAGTTAATAGGGAGCTCTTAAGTGACTTTAGACTGGGGGAAGATTTGATGGCGTCTGGGAGGTTATTCCATAACTGCGGTGCATGGTAGGAAAATGAGGATCAAGCCACTGTCTTTTTGTATTGTGGGATTGCAAGTAAGTTGTAGGTCCTGGATCGGAGGTTATAGGACGAGGGAACCGCTGGGGGAAGCAGCCTATTCAGGTAGGGTGGTAGCTTCCCAGAAAAGCTCTTAAACACCAGTTTGGAAAGCTGAAGAGTGTGTCTAGATTCCAGCGATGGCCAGTTTAGCTTTTTTAACATGTCACAATGGTGGGTCATGTAGTTAAATTGTAGCACAAAGCAACAGAATGAGTTATACAATGTAGTAAGTTTCTGAAGGTGCGTTTGCGGGGCAGCTGCATACACTGCATCTCCATATTCATAAGCCGGCATAAGCATTTGCTATACAATCTGCTTTCTTACTGTGGGGCTCGGACAGGATTTGTTTCTGTACAGGGCACCCAGTTTAGAGTAAAGTTTAGCTGAGAGTTTTTCGATGTGGGGGCCAAAGGATAGATTTGGGTCTAACCACATACCTAGATATTTGAGAGATGTGACTGTGGTCAGCGTGCCATTTGATTTTGTCCTGACACATAGATGGGGAGTTTGTAATTTATGTAGTTTTGGTGCTGTACCAAAGAGCATCGTAACAGTCTTGTCAGTATTTAGAAAAAGTTTGTTATCGCTGATCGACTTTTCAGCCTCTGAATTGTTTTTGCAGCACTGCCTCCAGCTGCGGGAGATTTGGTTTGCTGGTATAGATTACAGTGTCGTCTGCGTACATGTGTACAGTTGAGGCTTTGCAGACATTGGGCAGATCATTTATGAATATTGTGAATAGCAGGGGGCCAAGTATCGAGCCTTGGGGTACAACGCACGTGACTGAGAGGGGGAGGAGCTGCCAGAAATGGACACCTATTGTGACCAATCAGATACATATGACTGAAACCAGGTTAGCCCGGCCATGAGTTTGACATCTCTGGTCTAACTGACGGAGCATTGCTTGCCTTATGCAATATTGTCCAAATTCCATTCATAAAGGGACATCACAGGGCAATCTTGATGAATGTTTGCTAATGGTTAAATCCTAAATATATGATATTTAAACGACTCGCAGCACTTGTCTGTCTTGTCACTCTGGTCTGATAAATGATTTCTAAATTTCCTGGTTTGGCATTTGGATTTCAATGTTCCTCCTGTAGGTGGCATTTGTACATAGCATACAGCTTTTCTAGCACTGTTTGTCTTCTTTCATGAATGTCGCATAGTAATGACGGAAGATTGGATGATCTCAGGAAATGTTCAATCAAGATGTTTCCAGGCATTATTGCCATTCTAGTTTGCAATGTATTGCTCTTTGATACATGCTGCTCTGATCAACTGATCTTGTATATTGTTTCACAGGTTTGTGGTTTATGCAGAAGTGGAAAAAGTCAGGGTCTCTTTTGCAATTGACATGCCGAGACCATTCAGATCCACGACAAACCTTCCTATATAAACTTAGCAAGAAGCCAGGTATTGTGCAATGCTACTAGTATCGCGTGAATGTTTCAGTAACTATTCGTTTTTTCCTAGTAAACAAAGTGCTATGTGTTATTAAAACAACTCAACCAGTGTACAGTATTTCTGGCAGTGAGTGAACTGCTTTATATAGTAACCGTGAAGTCCCCTATTCCACTGAAGCTGTTGAAGGGACACTCTATACACGTTGTCCACTCAATGTAATTTGAGTGGTCACAGTGACCTGAGCGCCTTTGCTAGTCTCTCCCCTCTGGGAGGGATTGAGGATCTTTGAGGGCTGATTCAGCCCTCTGATTGCAGGCTTAGACCTGGCCAGAAACTGAGCTGATTTCATGATTTACGGTTCTATGAGTTCAATACCTTCTTGACCTAGCTCCCAACGTTGTATCTGCAAATAAATAAATAATTAAATGATAAAATTTACTACAGGTACTCCCATCTAGTCACACTAGTCAGTGAAGAACAAGGTGCAAACCAATGGAAACAATAAAAAATGTGAAAAAAGGGAGACTACCACCAACAATTGAAATGGCCTTATTGTGTTTATTTTATTTTGCTGAAATATGTGCTTTGTTTTTCTCTATTTGTTTAGTCAAGAAAATATTTTACTCCTCTGTGTCGCTGGGTGCAACCATTATGTGATATTTTGTGTTTTAAACTGCCCCACCACACTATCTTTACCTTACTTGGCCCGCACTATGGGACAATGGCCATATAATGAAGTCTATTGGTCGATCACTGACTCATATCATTGTGTTGTGTGGGATGTATTCAAAGGACATCAATAGGGAGTAGATTAAAATTCTTTTAAGCTCCCTGTCATATCTCATTCAGCTGCCATTTCTTATCTCAACCTTTGGAACAAAACCCTCCTGCCACGCAATGCATTCCCTCCTCCACCTCCTTAACTGTTAAATAATGTAGATTAAATAAACAAGAGCCATAAGGCAAAGCTTTTGGTAAATGTAGCATCATGGGAAGAATACACAAAATGGAAAAAAGAGATCAAAACCTATTTTTTTTTTTCATGCAATAGCTTCAAAGAAAAGAAGCAATGGCATGTGTTTTATAATGTGATGTTATTTGTAATACACAAGTGCTCTAGTTACAGCTTTTGTAAGTGGTAGTGTCCCTTTAAATGTTCTTCCAAACTTGTGCCATCTGCTTGACCCACAATAGTTTACATATTTGTTTTACTGATGTTAAAAAACTTTGCTATGCCTAGTCTTTCTGCCTTTATCCTACACCTTTAATATTTTTATACCTTTTTGCTCCTCCATTTTCTTCCTTCTGTTCCATCTAATGTTGGCGCCTTTCTCTCAATTTCACCTCCTTAATGTCTTGTGTGTCTCTTCCTTTGTTGTCTCTTAGATCCCACCATGTTCTAAATTACTAGCCAGGGCACACTGTAAATGTTCTGCTGCTCCTTTCATTTTATATATATATTTTTTTGTTTAATGCATTCAGTTGGCTTACCTTAGTAGAGAAGTAGAAACAGGATTTAACCTCGTTCTGTGACTTCTGGCCTATGTTATCAATAGCTAGTCCAGAGAAGACCTAGGCGGTTATTCGGAGAGATTCGAAATGTGGCTGACATGTAACCAGACACTGAATTTCAGCGAATGGGGACATTTCGGGGCCATTCGGCTATTCAGAGAGCAGGCAGTTCGTCAAATTCTGGCGAATTGCCTGCACGTACGGTGCCTGTTCAAGAGCAGTGAAATCCCCCATAGAGAAGCAATGGTTCCTCTATTCAGAGACACCAAACAGCAGGGAAAAGTTGCCAAAATGCCCTGCTGTTCAGTGGTTTAATTCGGCAAGTTTATTCAGGCGAATCCCATAGACTTCAATGTTAATATTCCAGTTTTAATTCAATATCTAATAAACTGTTTATTATTTTATTCTGCTGTAAAGAGTCTCTTTATTTCTAGACTTTTTTTATGATCTTTAAGGCATTTTTCGACAAAATATTTTCTTCCTCTTTCTTTTTATTCTTTCTACTTTCCTTAACAGACCTTTTTATTATCATTGATAGGACCTTATATGAAAATTCCAGACGTTTTCGTTGTTTTTGTTTTGCAAACAGCATTTCAAATTTCAATTTTTAAAGCGTACTGTTTTTTGTTTATTTTCCACCACGTTCGTCTGCATGTTAGGTTTTTACGACAGCTGCTCTGCGCTGTGATCGGCAGCTAGTCGCGTTTTTCCGGCGTGTTCGGTGTGGTTTCTGCGGGTGTTCGATGGGTTTATGGCGAGTTTTCCTGCACTACGGGGGGGCCCTGTGGTGCTTGCTGAATACACCGCAGGGTCGGCGAACTAGATTCGCCGAACCGCCCCGAAATGCAGGGAACAAAAAGGTCACCGAACGTGTAGTGACTTTTTGGATCTCGCTGAATAACCCTGATAGATTCAGTCAGCCCCATGTGTTATTTTGATAATCCGTGTTATTCATAGAAAGGTGAAACTCTGGAGAACTTTTGGAGAAGTGAAAATTCGAGGTCAAAATAGCTGATTTGGGAAGTGCGATAAATGGGAGAATTTTTCTGATTTGGCTATTTTAACCTAGAGTTTTCACTTCTCCAAAATTTCTCCAGAGTTTCACCTTTCTCTGAATAAGCCTGAAAGTCATTGTCCAACTAAAGTAGAAGGGGAAACCCTGCCTTCCATGCAGTTATGTGTATAATGTCTTTTTTCTAAATAAAGTTAATGATTTCTATACAGAGTTTTACAGACCATAATGTATGGTATCGTACAAAAGAGCGAGGACTTGTTTAAAAAAGTAGAAGCACTGCTTTTATGGAATACTGGACACGGATTGTCTTAAAATTAAATGAGAATTTTAAAATAGAAACCAAAATAAAATGTTCCATGTGAAAGCTAAAAATCCATACGTACATTTCCGTACTAAAGTCCCATTAACGGTAATTAAGAGACAGACTGCTAAAATTGCTTAAATATTTTACTAGCACTTTGTATTATTATACACAATGACCATTCCATCACACTGAAATATGGTTAAAGAAACAGAACCAGCATTACAAAATATTGCTTCAATATTGTCCTTTGTTAGACTGTATTGTATGCCGGTATAATCTTTAGATATTATCTATTTTACAGGCCTTGAACATTTCAGAAATGTAGTCTTGGTGAGTTCCTTGCAGGATCGATATGTTCCCTACCACTCCGCTAGAATAGAAATGTGCAAAACCGCTCTGAAGGACAAGCAGTCAGGTGAGAACTCTGTGTGTTCTCTTGTATGGAAGAGATTAAAAAGGAATATCTACGCTTGTAATTTCCTTGCAACAAATGTCTAGACTTGTATTCTCAGTGACACTCAATTTGTTTTTCTCCCCTCTCACATACACAATAGTCAATCTGTCCACGGACATGCACAAAATACATGGATTTTATGTGTTTCGCACACTGTAGTTAATGTAAGCTGCAGTTTTTGCCATTTCTTGAAAAAAAGTGCAGTCAGCAACACAAATCAGGAGGCTCTGGATATGAAAGAAACAAATATTAGTCATAATAATGTTCAAACTTTGTGTACATTTTTTATCATTAAACTGTGGCAGTCTGTTTACTACTTGTTTGTCTGTTTACTACTTGTATGTCTGTTTAGATCAGGGAAGTCAAAGTCTGGCCTCCCAGGTGATTCTGAACTACAACTCCCATGATTCTCTGGCTAAGTGCTGCATTCAAAGATTTCTGGGAATTGTAGGCATCAACATCTGGGGGGGGGGTTGTCGTGAGTTTGACATATCTGATTTATATGATAAGTAAGGTAAGTTTTTGTAGGGTTTTCGACTTAAACATTTCCAATGTTTTATTACATCAAGCAGAAGAAGTGATCCTTGATAAAATTTGTTTAGGATAAACTGATACCTTGACTCAGCAACTTTGTAACGTTTATTTATTTATTAGAACAGTGGAAATAATTATGTGAAAAATCATGCAAAAAACACTTTCACGACTAACTATTTTATAGCGGGTCTTAAGCTGAGTGCAAAGGTGTCTCCATTTTCCTCCTGTCTCTCTCTTTAAATGTATTTATTTCTTTCACAGGTCCAGTTTATGCCGAAATGATCAAAAACATCCTGCTCCCTGTCCTGCAGAACAAAGATTGCAATTTGGTGCGATACGACGTCATTCATGCTTTACCCAACACAGCAAATTCTTTAATCGGAAGAGCAGCCCATATTGCGGTTCTCGACTCTGAAGTATTTTTGGAAAAGTTCTTTCTGGTTGCTGGCCTCAAATATTTCCAGTAGAGAAGAATGGCTCAGCCAGCCCTTAATATAATACCTCATTTAAAATAAATCTCAAAGTATGTGCTGTTAAATTAGCTGCCATTGTATTTTGAGCGATATTTATGTTTGTTGTTGTTGTTTCTCTTTTTCTTTTTTCCTCCTTGTTTTTATAATGGACGATACCTTGTTATATCATCCGATTTGAATAAATTAGCGGTTCTAAACACAGTGTAGATTAATTTATATTTGGACTCCAAAAAATTGTTAGTGCTTTGAGGGAGGAGAAGCAGTAACTTTTCCTCGTAACAACTAAACAACATAACGTCTGAATAGATCATTGCAAAACTTGGAAAACAATTTGATTTTATCGAGCGTTCGTTTGTATAAAGCAGTTTATTGTTGTGATTTAGCTTACAGGGTACCGAGGCCTGAGGCGGCAAATTTCTGATTGTTAGGCCAGCTGGCCTGGCCACATGGCAACTGGGTTGCGATCTTTTTTCCACTAGATAGAAGAGCTGCACTCATGACATTTTCGGGTCTTTTTGGTATCCACATTTGTTAATGGCCATCGTCTTTGATAATGTGATTCCTTTCTTCCAATCTCCAAACTACCCTCAGCAAACCTGTATATTGGTTCACTGATTCATGTTTTAGTGTATTTGTTAATACACATAGAGCTGCGGTGTCTGTTGCAGATTGGAATTGTTTTTATTTTTCGAAGCTGGAATGTTAAAAAGTGAAATCATCCCCTGCGGTAAAAAATGCTGCTTTTCGTGGATCCCCCACCCCTCCTGTTTGGGGTGGATTTTCTTGGTATTGTGGGGGGTTTTTGTTCTCCTCTTTATATATATTTTTTTTCCCCCTCCTATCCTTACCAAAGTTCTGTACATGCATGTATTGTAAATAGACTCAAAGCGTTATATAGTGCTAACTGAATTTATTTACCAGCCTCCCTAACACACGTTCAGCATTGATTGGGCATGCAGAATTGACTATATAGCAAAACTTGTATTCAAATATCCAATGCAGCAAAAATAGTTTAAAATAAAAGATGTTTTGATCAAGACTTGAATGGGCTCTCAAGCATTTAAGAAAACTGTGCCTGGTGGTGGAATAACATATATAAAGAGTGGTCCAGTATATAGTTAATAATAATCTGTGTCACATTTAAAGTGTCTGCTTCACAGCTATCCTTGAACAGGTATCTTCTGGGAGTCTCAAGCTGTTGACCATTATCTCTCCTGAACCTTATGGTAATTTTGGATGTCTACAGATCATGAGCTGTTGTGAGGTAGAGCTGGAGAGCTTTTCCCCTCATATTACACCTTGCACAGGAGGACCTGTTGCGAACACCAGAGGATCCTCTATTCAGAAATGTGAAACTCTGGCCTCCCAGACATTGAGGGCCAATAGTTCCCCAAAATCTCTTAATGCAACAGATAGCCAGAGAATTATGGGAGTTGTAGTACAGAAATATCTAGGGGGCTTCAATTTGACATTCTACTGTAGTCTGTCAAAATACTTGCAATTGAATAGCTAAATGTCATAGAAACTGTACACTCCTAACATACACACCACAATCAATACAATACAAATCTGATTTAATTCACATTGGTATATTTTCCATCTGTGTGTCAATAGTATAGATAAATTGGTATCCGTATATTTTCACCTGAATTGAGAACTACGATCTAAAATTCTGTTTTGCCAGAGGCCCCTTTACCAACCATGCATGCAAGTCACCATTACCCCTCATTCTTTCTAAAGCCGCCACCTTTGACTTCTCTCCCACTCAATGTATCCAGTGTCCTTTTTGTGTCAGAATTAATTTATCTGGCTTCTCAGCATGTCCGTTCCCAAATGCTTATGAGATTCACCACATACCCATTTTAGCACTGGTCCCTCTATCCTCCTCTGACTTGCCGGTCCATGGCCCCTCTTTAACTTTATTGTCCCTATATACAATCTCCTATATCCTAAATTGATTTTCAGTGATAGAACCTCTGTCTTAGAGCTTATACATGCTACACCGGTCACCTATTATTTCTCTGCAGCTCCTGATATCATACAGCAAGCCAGCAGGATACTTGAAAGGAAATCTGTGTTACAGCTCTCCATGGCCCCTACCAGAAACCATTCTACCCAAAAGCATCATTTAGTATGGAAAAATGCTTGCATAACACTCACAGTAGCTTTATAAAGTTTGTGTTCAAATTACCAGCAAATATATGCTCTGACACAGTATCTAGGCTTTCAATGTAGAGCATAGTCTTTAATGTGCAGTATTGGTGCCACACCTGCTTCAAATAATGATATGGATCATAATAGAACCATCCGTGCCGGGAACCTGATAACTATTGTACATTGATTGTGTTTAACCCTCGTTGAGATTTCTATTCAACTCCAGATTGGTTTTCCTGTTGATTTCCATAGGCATTCTGCTTCATTTGGGTGATACCGGAAGGACGTTATCCCAATTGAAACATAGAAACATAGAACATAGAAAAAATGTCGGCAGATAAGAACCTTTCGGCCCATCTAGTCTGCCCAATTACATGGATACTTAACCTGGATTTATCTTTTGTTTAGGATAGCCTTATGCCTATCCCATGCTTGCTTAAATTCAATTACTGTTTTGGCCTCTACCACTTCTACTGGAAGACTGTTGAAATTTCATGAAGGTTTTTAGTAGTAGCTGGTGGTTCTCAGTCTTGTGAAACCTATGGATAGTCCCATGACTTCCCTGATGTCAGGGGAGGGGGGATACATTGCTTTGCAGTAGTCTTCTCGGGGCAGGCCGACTGCCATAAAATTTCTCAAGTGGGTCCACTTAGTCCATGAAACTACACTTTAACTGTATTTCACACAAAGGCCATTTCTGCCTGTAATTCAATTGTGCAAGATAATCTACACCATCTAGAGCAGAGCTGTCAAACTCACTGCCCCCCGAATGTTGATGCCTACAATCCCAAGAATTCATCCAATGCAATAGATGGCCAAGGGATTGTGGGAGTTGTAGTTCAGAATTATCTGTAGGGCTGGAGTTTGACAGCTTTGATCTAGAGTCTAGAACGTTTCACTACAACAATATTTCTGTAAAGGATAAAAAATGTGTAAGGCCCCGTTCACACTGCGATTTGAAAATCGCACGATTTTCATATTTGCGACATAGTACGATAATGTCGAGGGTTTTGTGCGATTTTTGCAAAGCACCGCCAATACAAATCGCAGATAGCAAATTGCAAAAAAGTCACCTGCGACATGCGACATCGCGCGGCAAGATGTGAACAGCTCCATTGAAATGCATTGGAGAAGCTACGCAGTGCAACGTCGAGGCAAAATACGCGCGATAAATCGCACAGTGTGAATGGGGCATAATTGTCAATTATATTAATCTTGCTCAATCTATGCACAAATTGTTGGAAGAAAAATAAGCCCCAAAATCTGGAACCTAAAACCACCTGGTCGACACACATTGGATGATGATTATCACAGTGGTACAGAATTATAAAAAGAGATGGGTCACCATGGAAACCAAGAGATCCAGGATAGACGGTCCTCTGGTTATTTCACCATGTAGTTTTCTTTCCATTTTATTTTCTTAAATTTACTATGGTATGAAAGAAATATATTTAAAGAAACCTACAATACCTGTCTCAGTTTGAAAATAAAATGTTAAAACCCATGTGATTTAGTAACGGGAGAGCAGGAAAACCCTCCTTCATGCTGTTCCCCTTTTGGCTTCTAATAGAATGTCTGTGCCCAATGCTTAAGGATGGGTGTGCTAAACACGGCCAGTCAGAAGGGACCAGGTGGGAGACAAAAAGATATTGGGAAATGCAGGCATATAGATGGCAGTGTCCCACAAGCTGTAGTGCGGGTAAGCATTAATATCTCAATAAGCAATGATCTATGTTCTTTGTCTTTTTAAACAGTGATCTTATGTGGCTTGATACATTTTATGTAAAAAATATTTAGTTTTTTCCCATGACAGACTTGCTTTACACTTTGTTGAATCCATCCCAGCACAGTGCCATAGAATAGCAGTTTGACACTGCAAACTGGAAATTTCTAGCTGCTATGCATAATCATACACAGTACTGAATTCCTGTGAGAAATGCTTTGCTTGCTCCCAAATTACCTTTCTCATATCCTCGTTTAGTACATTTGCTATACCTGTGGATGACTAGTAGCTACTGATTTGTTTTGCACATGTTTTGTGGTGGGTTGTGTGTTGTTTTTTTGTTGTAACAGTTGCCTTTTTAAAATCTCAACACAGCAACAAAACCCACAATGTATTTCAGTGTTTAATGTAAAGTAGGGGTGCCTGCTTCTTGGCGCTTCCACTGATTGGCAGGATTTCACACTGGCATTACAGTAAACAATCAAAAATGGCCGGAGAGCCATGGATTAGCCTTGATGGCTCCAAGGTAAGATGTACTTGCCTAAACTGCACAGATTTTCATGCATGCAAACTGCATTTTCTTTTTAGAGTGAGATGTCTGACTATGTATGAGGCAGCACTGCTGCCAATAATTTGTTTAATCCTGTTGTATCTATAAGAATGAAACCCATTGTTGCAATAAAGATTTGAATTTTTAAAATTTTGGAGAAAGAGGCTGTGGTGAATTATACACATTATAAACCATTGTCAGTAACAACTTGTGAGTGATCTTGGTAAAATGTCTTATTTTCATAATGAAGAATGTCAAAGGTCTGTAGACTGACTATTGGTGCTTCATAGTGTCTGAGATTGAACAATATTTTCCTAATGTGCTGCTTGCATATTCATGCACTGAGGGTGAAAGCTGTGCATTCTTAAACTGTAACACATGGACTTGTTAAAATATAAATATGACATATAACCAGAGCATAGTTTGAGTGGTCTATTTCTGCAATTCTTTATATTATTTATGTTTTTTTTGTACTCTGAAACCTGCAGACTTTTAAATTTCTTTCCTGTTAAAGACATGAAACTGTTCTTTTTAAAGCAGGGTTTCCCAAACCTGTCCTCAGGACCCTCGAAAAATCCAGATTTTACAGATTACCTTGGAGACTGAATCCTGCAATCCCTGAGCAGCAAATTCTATCACCTGTGCTGTGCTTCAGATATCTGGAAAACCTGGCGTGTCAGCGGGTCCTGAGGACAGGCTTGGGAAACACGGCCTTAAAGGCTCATTCTAGGCAAAAATAAACAAAAAGTCACACACCAATCCAGTGGTTCCAAACTGCGGTCTTCAAGTACCACCAACAGATCAGGTTTTCCAGATGGCTCAAGCACTGCACAGGTGATATGATTTGCTGCTCAGTGATTGCAGGATTCAGTCTGCATTTCCTCAAGGCAATCCTCAAAACCTGGCCTGTTAGGGATACTTGAGGACCGCGGTTTGGAACCACTGCACTAATCCTTTGAGATACCGATGAAGATACTTGACACTCCAGATTTCTGAACTGCATGTACCATGATGTTTGGTACATGCGGTGTTGCCCTAATCTACCATTGGGTTCTGGGGGAAGCTTTTGTGAACATTTAATTTTTTTGTCTCCGAACAACTCCCAGATTCCAGAAGCGCCCTCTATCTGTATCTGGGAGTATGACAGTACTGCCATCTGCGCTGATCCCTTGTTTTGTAATTAACTGGATGCATTTGTATGTTTATTATTTTTTTTAAAGAAATTTAGTGTAACAGTATCAACTATTTACGATTACTGTGATTTAAATTGAAAAAAAGTGTGTGCAAAATTCAACTTAACCTTCTCTTAGAGTTTTAATCCTCCCAATAAAATATTTCACTTTTTGGTACCTGGTTTGAAGTCTTATTTGAATGGTTTGCTTCTATTTCCTGCTTTTTAAGTTCCTGTTTGCGGATTTAGAAATGTTGCCACATAGAATACGAAGTAATCATTATTATTGCACAGGAAATGTGTTTTTTTCCCTTTTTAATATTATGACTACTAGGATTTGGGGTTCGAGGTAAGATCAAATCTGGGCTAAATTGTAATACACTTCTTTTAGCTGATATGAAATATGTACAATGTGGATTTGTTTCTGTTGCGTTTCCAACTTCTGTGCAGTTACGAACTCTGTTTTCTCTTGTGATCCTTCTTCCTGAAATTGACTTTTAGTATGTCCGCTATTTTTTTATTTCTCATTCTCTGTGTATGACTTGATAATCGTAGAATTCGAACATAGTTTTTGAATCACAGTGCACCATGGCACTGAAAGGCCACTGATTGACAGATTTCAGGGAAGAGCGATGACCTCCATGTTTAAGAGCTGTCATAGCTTGAAGGGATACTTGACTGTTGGAATGGTAGTGGGAGAAACTGAGGGCTTAAAATTGAACCCCTACCATTTTAACACTTTTGGGCAGTGTATAAACTCTGGGCCCTACTCAGTTGTAATGTATAACATCTTGAAGGTATTGACAACATCTCCTGTAAATGTCTTATTGCCAGGAATCACTATTCCATTCGCACCTAGAGTACGGCGCTTCTCTGTACATCCTTACTGTAAATTAACATCTATCTGTAGGTGTTAATATGCACCTACGAATTGAAGTGCAATTGATTCCAAGGTAGCTCGTTATTCTGTCGGAAGACAGAAATACAGTTTCCTAAATGCTGGGGTTAAGTAGACTATTTGGTATGGAGGAATCTCGTTTGTTATCGGAATTAAATAGACAAAATCGCTCCACCAACTTAAACCCACCCCAATAAATCCCATATACACCTCTCATCCTGTGTTGGAAAGGATCGCACAATCCATTGCGTTCTCTCGCAGAAACCAAAGTGAGACCGAAAATAAAGGTCCCCAGTCTCCATCTGCAATTCATCCGCGACGCTGCAGGATTTTACAAGAGCACGCTCGCGGCAGGACATGCAGAGCTCAATGGAGTCCTATGGACTGTGATATCTCCTCTTAGGCGGTTATCAAATTGATCTTAAACTTTTATTTGACATTTTTAAGTAAATGTTTATTGGAAGACACATACACACTGGCTTTTCACGGTCTCAATATGTTTGATCTTGGGTAAAACTATGGAGGGTTGGGGTTCTTAAATATACTTTAGGTGTTATTCACTAACCTCCAAATTGGCCTCGAACTGCACCGAGCAGTGAAGTTCACCTTTTTGTTCAAAGTAGAGGCAATTTATTTATTCAGCCAAATACAGGCAAATCGACAGCTTCATACTGTGCAATTCACCACATTTAAACAGCGTTCAGTGGCGCTGAAATTGCCTAATAGACTATCATGTCTATTTACAGAACGCAGAATTACACCTATATTCCAGCGACATTACCTGATTTTGGGTGTTTCAATTCAACAGGTTTAGACAGGTTTCAAAGTTCTTGAATCCAGGACATACTTGAAAACGAGAGAAATCTCAAATGTATCCTTCCTGGTAAAATCCTTTTTATAAATAAAAATAAAAAGTGAAAAGTAAAATATTCTTTAAAAAAAAAAAAATTCTTCAGTTTATTTTTTTATTTTTTAATAGACCTTTTTGTAGGTTAATTTTTCTTGTTAAAGTCTTATTTTAATAGACCTTTTTATTATTTCTTTAAAGGACTTTATTATTTACCCATTTTTGATTGAAACTCCAGACTTTTTTTAAAGTTCGTTGGAATTCGCCAATGTAAGTTCATTTTTTTTTTCTTTGAAAATCAACTTTAATGTAACGAACAACAATAAACACAAATTCTGAACAGTGGTTTCTGCCTGATTTTCATCTACCTCTGCCTTAATAGCATTATTATATAATAATTATTAGAGAAGAAATACCGCAGTTAATTATCAGAATACGGCGAAGTCAGCCGTGTATTAATCACCTTAATAGACAGCACTGTTGCTTCAAATAGTACAACGGGGGTAACTCAAACATGAATATAGACACACAAGAAACCATTTATAGCTGAGATTGCTAGAACAACAACATTAAGACATAACTTTTACTGGTAAATTGAAATATTGTTGCACACAGACAGAAATGCACACAACAAAAAAGGAATAAAACGATTGATGCTCAGTTGGTGTGTGCCCTGTTGATGAGTCTGTCCCTTGGGATCCTTGGATGCGGTCCCGGTGGGGATAGTTCCTACAGCATGGGTATCAACAGACAGAAGCGCGCACACACACACCGGTCCCTGTGTGAAGGGGGGAAAAAAACAGTTCTGTGTAGGGCAGAAATAGAGGGGGAGTGGATGCACATTGTCAGGTACTGTACCGGGGTGGTACAGAAAATGCAGGATTCTGAGCCCGGGATGCGGTGATGCCAAAACAAGGGGTCTGCGGTGAGGGGTGAGGTTGCTGCTGGAGGCAGCAAAAACAAAGTTTGATGCAGGGGAAATCAGGAAACAGACTGGGACAGCAGGGTCTTTAACATACAGGATACCGGAGGGTCTGGAAACACACACAAGGTTTGGTAGCACGGCAGGGTTTGGTTTTCAGGAAACCCACAACATAGGTTCTCTCTTGCTGAGAGCAGATACAACTAATGTTGAAGCAGGGAACATTAGGGGTGTGGCACTTTTATTACCAGATAGGTCAGATGACCTGGAGTGTGAGTTTTGGTGCATTAACTATTTAGCTGCTGGAACACAGGGCTAGAAACATAACTGACATGAAGTGCAGGATTTGGAAGGGTGCTGCCCTGCATGGGTCAGGATCCTTACACACATATACAGGGTTATTCAGAGAGCGTGAAAAGCAGGAGAATGACTGGACAATGAAAAATTCTAGGTCAAAGTAGCCAAACCAGAAAAATTCTCCCTTTCATCTCACTTTCCAAATCCGCTTATTTGACCTAGAATTTTTCATTCTCCAGCCATTCTCCTGCTTTTCACACTCTCTGAATAACCCTGATAGTGTATGTGACGGACCGACTGGCACACTGACCGTGGGTCTCTGTCAAACGTTCTCCAAGCTGGACCCTGAAATCCAGCTTTAGCAGCCCCCAAACCTTCTCTCTACAAAGCTCCAGGCGCGACCAGAGTTGTTGAGCAGCAAAACAAAACTGACTCTTTATTTGAAGAAAAAAACCACAGTTGAGACACAACCCCCTCACTTCCAGAATACACTACAGATTGGAAGAGACCTGGCAGGAGGGGGGAGGAAGGTTGAGGGAAGCAGGGAAAAACAAAGGGAATCTTTCTACATTATACAGAAAGCAAAGTGTTCTTACACAGAGGGACTAATTCACAGACATCAGGGGATAAGGTATTAATGAATGAAGGGCATCCAGGAATAGTCCGGATGAAACAAAAAGCCAGGGGTCATGTATGATGGCCAACTTTGGATGAGGATATAGGCAACTACGTTGCAGCCTGTTCAGGATATGCCCAGGCTCAGAGATGCTATCCTAGAGGTGCAGTTCAGCCCTGGCTTTGGCCTCTTAACCTCCCTGGCGTTCTCATTTTTTCAAAAATTTGTGTCTAAAAGCGTCTAAATTTTTTATTTTTTTTTAAAGGAAACGTGTTTTTGTACATAGCCTGTAATAATTAGGAATCACGCACTGAAATCGGTGCAAGCAAGAGTCCTTACTGGTAACATCCTTTATAAATAAAATAAATAAATAGTAAATACACGGAGTCCGATAAAGTTTGAAAGACGACATAATAATTTATTATCCCAAAAATAATTATCCTAAATAATGCAAATAAATTATATTCAATAAAATAAAACAAACACTGAAATCTGTCTGAAAACAAGGGTGAGACTATGTATGGTCTGTTTCTTATCCTGTAGTGCCACCTAGTGGCTGTTCATGACATTGTACATTGGAATACAGTGTATTATATTTTCTTTTATCAGTTTGCTGCCTGGTCCCGCCCCCCTGCATCGTGTGACTTGCAGGGAGCGTTACCAGGAAGCAAGTTGCCGCGATCACACTGCGGGGAACAGCGAGGGAGCGCAGGAGGAGGTGAGTATACAGCTCGAGTGTGGCTCGGGGTTACTGCTCGCGGTAACTAAATTTAACCCTGAGTCACACTCGGGAATACCGCCAGGGAGGTTAACCCATGGGAGAGAATTCATATTGACTTTACAGGGCCAGTGAATGGACAGATGTTCTTAGTGGTGGTCGATGCACATTCCAAATGGCCTGAAGTGATATTACTGCCTCAGACTACAACTGATGCCACCATTGATGCCCTGGAGAAGCTGTTTGCGACATTCGGGTTGCCTAAGATACTAGTATCTGATAATGGGCCACAGTTATTAGCTCAGAAATTTCAAAGTTTCATTGAAGGATCATGGTATTCAACATCTTCGTACAGCTACGTATCGTTCCACTACCAATGGTCTAGCTGAAAGATTTGTCCAGACTCTGAAAGGATTTTTGAGTACTGTGACAGACCGCAAAAGCTTACCTCAACAACTCCAACAATTCTTGTTGCAGTACAGGAACACAATTTACCCATTCACCGGCCAGCTACCAGCAGTTCTGATGTTTGGCAGACCACTCAGGACAAAGTTGGACTTATTGCAACCGGACAAGAAGGGTCAAATGGACATCTCACAGAAACAACGTCATGTACAGAAACCGCAGGAAAAGATGAAGCATGGAAAGAGTTCACGCACATACAATAGAAGGGATCCAGTCTGGATACGGATGTATAGAGGGCCAAACCGTTGGTCTCCGGCAGTTATTTCCAAGGTTTTTGGATTCCTCACTTAATGAGGTTAACACGTCCAATGGTCTGCACACCAAGAGACATTCAGCCCAGTTACGGCCCAGATCTGTTTTTGACAAACCACTGAATGACCAAGCTGAAGAGTCGAAAGACACGGATATATGGATGGGGGACTGGCATGATAATGGAGATGTATTTTCACAAGAAGAGGATTGTGCCCTTTCGAGGGAAGAAATAGATGGTGATGGTCTCAGTGAAGCAGATTCCACTTCACATGATCTGGCTGGAAATGTCAGTTTAGCTCGGAATCAAAGAGTCCGGCATCCTCCAGAACGCTGGCAAGCTCCAGACCCAGTGAGGGATTTCCATCGGAGGTGTACAAGCTTACTATGTGAACCGAAAGCCCAGATTACAGAATGGAAGTCAGATGGGTCTGGAAGATATATAGACTTGTACTGGACATTTTTGCTTTGTTTTGTGTTTTCTTTTTTTAAGAATGGGGGGAAGTGTGTGTTTCTTTTGGCGGTTGGCTGTTGACAGTTTGTCATCCATTTTGTATCCCAGTTGAGGCTGACTAGTGATGCAGCCAGTTGCTGTTATAGGAAACCTGCATGCTTAGTTGTTAAACCTATTAATGAAAACCCAAGACGTCTCGTATTATCCAGAACACTACACGTTTCTTCTGCCGTAACTGTTCATTAGGCATAGACCACTGGAGGACTTTCCCAACACCCCCAAAACAGATTCCCAGAGTAAAATTTAACCCCTGCAGTCTTGGTCTGTCACAGTCTATAATAATAATTATGGCAGAGGTAGATGCGTTAAAAAAAAAAAAAAAAAAAAAACTTTGAACGCAGCTGTTTACCAGATAGGCATGTTAGCCAAGTGAGCCACAGCACCAATGTCCATGCACAAACCTGCATAGGCAGTGGTCACACGAGCATTCTTTGGAAGAATCGTCCGTGAGCGTGGACTTTCCTTCCACTCTGGACACCCGTGCGACCACCTCACTGAGCCCAGTCGGTGCGCTCAGCGCTACAAAGCGCGATCCTCCTATGGAGGACCATGTTTTGTAGCTCCGCCTGCTTCTTTCGTAGCTGTTTGATGGGGAGGCTGAAATCACTACTGGTGGTAATGCACGAAATTAATGTGTGCGTTTCACTGTGTAGTCCTCCCCATCGAGCCTTCACAAAGCTGCGACCAGGGGTCAAGTCCTGGGAAAAAAAGTGAGGGAACTCACCCACGAATTCCACAACCCCGATTACCTGAAGAAAAAATGATATATATATCTATCTATCATGAGTATAGCAGTACGTGGTGATTACAATTTTTATTCGGTTAACATTACATTTAAAAGACAAGCTTTCAAGAGTGTAACGCTCTTCTTCAGGTCTGGAAAATATACTGATCAGTGAAAGGTATCACTACGTACTGGTATACTCGTGATTTTGCAACTGGACTAACACGTTATATATATATATATACAGTGGCAAGAAAAAGTTTGTGAACCCTTTGGGATTACGTGGAGTTTTGCATGAATTGGTCATAAAATGTGCTCTGATCTTCATCGAAGTCACAACAATTTGAAAAACACAGTCTGCTTAATAATACAACACAAACATTTGTTTTCATATGGCTTCAACAAAACAAAATACGCCTTCTGGAGAGGCCCAGTCAGGGTCCTGACCTCAACCCGATTGAAATGCTGTGGCATGACCTTAAGAGAGCGATTCACACCAGACATCCCAAGAATATTGCTACACTGAAACAGTTTTGTGAAGAGGAGTGGTCCAAAATTACTCCAGATCGTTGTGCAGGTCTGATCTGCAACTACAGGAAACATTTGGTTGAGGTTATTGCTGCCAAAGGAGGGTCAACCAGTTATTAAGTCCAAAGGTTCACATACTTTTTCCACCCTGCACTGTGAATGTTTACATGTTATGTTCAATAAACACATGAAAACAAATAATGTTTGTGTTGTATTATTTTAAGCAGACTGTGTTTTTCAAATTGTTGTGACTTCGATGAAGATCAAAGCACATTTTATGACCAATTCATGCAAAACTCCACGTAATCCCAAAGGGTTCATACTTTTTCTTGCCAATGTATATCCAGGCACAGACTCCCAGAATTATATACACAGGCACAGACTCCCAGAATTATATACACAGGCACAGACTCCCAGAATTATATACACAGGCACAGACCCCCCAGAATTATATACACAGGCATTGGACCCCCAGAATAATATACCCAGCACTGGACCCCCAGAATAATATACCCAGCACTGGTTATATGGATATATTTGCCCCCAGCTCACGAGGATATATTTGCCCCAGTTTACATGGGCATATTTGCCCCCAGCTCACATGGGTATATTTGCCCAGCTCACATGGTTATATTGCCCCCAGCTCACATGGATATATTGCCCCCTGCTCATATGGATATATTGCCCCCAGGCCCCAGCTCACACATGGTTATATTGCCCCAGCTCATATGGATAGATTTGCCCCCAGCTCATATGGTTATATCTGCCCCAGCTCATATGGATATCTGCCCCAGCTCATATGGACATATTGCCTCCAGCTCACATGGATATATTTGCCCCCAGCTCATATGGATATATTTGCCCCAGCTCATATGGATATATTTGCCCCAGCTCATATGGATATATTTGCCCCCAGCTCATATGGTTATATTTGCCCCAGCTCATATGGGCATGTTGCCCCAGCTCATATGGTTATCTGCCCCAGCTCATATGGACATATTGCCTCCAGCTCACATGGATATATTTGCCCCCAGCTCATATGGATATATTTGCCCCCAGCTCATATGGATATATTTGCCCCCAGCTCATATGGTTCTATTTGCCCCAGCTCACATGGACATATTGCCCCCAGCTCATATGGTTCTATTTGCCCCAGCTCACATGGACATATTGCCCCTAGCTCATATGGTTATATTGCCCCCAGGCCCCAGCTCACACATGGTTACATCTGCCCCCAGCTCATATGGTTATATTTGCCCCAGCTCATATGGGCATGTTGCCCCCAGCTCATATGGATATCTGCCCCAGCTCATATGGACATATTGCCTCCAGCTCACATGGATATATTGCCCCCAGCTCATATGGATATATTTGCCCCAGCTCATATGGATATATTTGCCCCCAGCTCATATGGTTATATTTGCCCCAGCTCATATGGGCATGTTGCCCCCAGCTCATATGGATATCTGCCCCAGCTCATATGGACATATTGCCTCCAGCTCACATGGATATATTTGCCCCAGCTCATATGGATATATTTGCCCCAAGCTCATATGGATATATTTGCCCCAGCTCATATGGATATATTTGCCCCAGCTCATATGGGCATGTTGCCCCCAGCTCATATGGATATCTGCCCCAGCTCATATGGACATATTGTCCCCAGCTCACCTCTCTCCTCTGCCAGGCCAGAAACAAGATTGCGAGATTGCGGCTGGCTGTTAGATCCATCCCATGCGAGCGGCCGCACTTCATTCCAGCGGCCACTCATAGGAGGAAAACACGCGGCCGCCGGTTATGTGCGGCAAGCTCAATTGGCTCGGGCCACAACGGGAACATGCGTTCCCGCAGAGGAAGAAGTGTGGGAATGCCGTTCCTGCAGGACTCAATCCCTGGCTGCGACGGACACAGGGAAGTGCGGTCACATGTACGCACTCAGTGCGTCTTAAGCCTGAGATACACTGAGAGCGTAGCGAGGCAAAGAAAAGCAAAAATTATTCAGGCTTGACTTAACTCCGCTCCACCTCGCAGCCTGTCCACACTGGATTACGTTTGCTTCTCCCCACACTGGACAGGAATTAACTAAATTAAAATGTACATTCCAAAACCTTTTTATTTTCACAAGTGCATGTCATGTAGGCAAAAAAGTTTCTATTGAACAAGATTCATCTACAGGTGAAACTTGAAAAATTAGAACATCGTGCAAAAGTTCATTTCAGTAATGCAACTTAAAAGGTGAAACTAATATGAGATAGTTCAAGCCGTGATTTGTCATAATTGTGATTATTATGGCTTACAGCTCATGAAAACCCCAAATCCACTGTAGCGCTGCCTTAAAAATGTGCTTTGGTTTGCTGGACTATAGCTACCACTAGAAGGAGATAGTGCTGGAGACATTGTGGACTTTACTGGACAAACCGGACTTCATCTCCCAGCACCCTTTGCGCGAGGACAGGAAGTGGGGTCAAGGAGCAGAGGATATACATCAGCAGCCTCGTGTTTGGTGCGGGGAGTGTGAGTGGAGCAACGAGAGGTGTAGGAAGCATGTTGGAGCTGTCAAGGATCACAACCAGGCCGGAGTGGAGACGCTGTCTTATTCGTGCTGGAGATGGGACAGATCGTGCTGTGACCTACATACTGAGAGATCTGAAGGACAAGCTGGTTCCGGCAGGACCTCGAGTTAGGAGGCCGCGACGATCGATCGGGAGTGCAGGCGGCGGATCGTTTGTTCCAGTTGCGGAGATTCGGCAAGCGGGGAGCAGATTCGTTGGCACAGAGTCCCAGTTCAGCGCAGAGAAAGATCCTTTGGTCGAGGCATCGAGTGCTGGACCGTTCTTTCGACGGATGGGTGAGAGGCCTCCAGGCCCACGGTTCCGAAACGAAAACGCTTCAATTCACAGGGCCCAACAGTGACTAGTCGAAGATTGCTCTTTTCGTTCACTAGCCAGTTGAACACAGTACCCGGATACCCTAGACTATATATATATATATATATATATATTTGAGCCATTTCATGGGACTTACACTCCAGAACTGAGGGGGTTAACCATTTCTTTTCCGCCACGTGTTTTTCCCGCGTTACGAATTCCTGTCATTCAAATACCGTATGTGTATTATATGCTGCTTTATTGAGATGAGTAAAGTATAGAAAATCCACAACAGTGCTGATGTATAGTAATTCCTAGTACGGTGAGACTATCCCGAGGTTTATTCAGTTGCTCCTACAGGGGTGAGCGCTACACAATCAATAAAACAAGGATTGTACATAGAACAATATCAGACCTCTGAAAATTATAAGCATGCATATGTACTTAGTTTGGGCCCCTTTTGCAGCAATTACTGCCTCAATGCGGCGTGGCATGGAAGCTATCAGCCTGTGGCACTGCTGAGGTGTTATGGAAGACCAGAGGCGCGTTCAGTTGCTCAGCCGCTGCATGTGCTAAATTAGCAACTTGCCACTGAACACCGTTCTGCAGCTCAGCGCTGCTAACTTAGCACTTGCAACGAAGTGCTGTGGGGTTAGCTGAGTGACGTAGTAAATATGGCCGCCTCCCAGGGAGCAAATATCCAATAAGGAAATGTTCAGTTTGAAGGTTTGGTGGAGCAAAACAGCAAATATTTATTGGAACATGGTAAACATTAACACTAAAGTGGTAATAAAATGGACAAAAGTGGATTTTGCAGAAACGGCACCTTTCATTAAGCAATTCTCTGCCCTATCGCTTCCATATTCACAGCTACAGCGTACAGTGAGACGGCTGCAGCAAACTGAACTGCTGCAATGGAACAATTCAGCAGCTGCTGAGGAACTGAACGCGCCTCAGGATGTTTCAATAGCGGCCTTCAGCTCTTCTGCATTGTTCGGTCTCATGTCTCTCATCTTTCTCTTGGCAATGCCCCATAGATTCACTATGGGGTTCAGGTCAGGTGAGTTTGCTGGCCAATCAAGCACCGTAATCCCACGGTCATTGAACCAGGTTTTGGTGCTTTTAGCAGTGTGGGCAGGTGCCAAGTTCTACTGGAAAAATGAAGTCAGCATCCCCATAAAGCTAGTCTACGGAAGGAAGCATGAAGTGCTCCAAAATCTCCTGGTAGACGGCTGCGTTGACCCTGGACTTAATGAAGCACAGTTGACCAACACCAGTAGATGACATGGCTCCCCAAATCAACACAGACTTTAGAAACTTCACACTGGACTTCAAGCAACTCGCTGTATGTGCCTCTCCAGTCTTCCTCCATACTCTGGGTCCTTGGTTTCTAAATGAGATGCAAAAGTTGCTCTCATCAGAAAAGAGGACTTTGGACCACTGAGCAACAGACAGGTCTGTTTTTCTTTAGCCCAGGTAAGACACTTCTGACGTTGTTTGTTCAGGAGCGGCTTGACAAGCGGAATACGACATTTGAAGCCCATGTCCAGGATCCGTCTGTGTGTGGTGGCTCTTGATGCACTGACTCCAGCCTCAGTTCACTCCTTGTGAAAGTCCAACACTTTTGAATGGCCTTTTCCTGATAATCCTCTCCAGGCTGTGGTCATTCCTGCTGCTTGTGCACCTTTTTCTTCCACACTTTTCCCTTCCACATAGCTTTCTATTAATGTGCTTTGATACAGCACTTGGGAAACATCCAACTTCTTTTGCAATTACCTTTGAGGTTTTCCCTCCTTATGGAGGGTGTCAATAATGGTTTTCTGCACAATTGTCAGGTCAGCAGTATTTCCCATGATTGTGATTCCTAATTATGGCTTAATTAGCTGATTAGAGTGGGACACTTTGAGCCTAGAATATTGCACCTTTTCATAATATTCTAATTTTCTGAGATCGTGGATTTGGGGTTTTCATGAGCTGTAAGCCATAATCCTCACAATTATGACAAATCACGGCTTGAACTTAAAAGGTGAAACTAAGTTGCATTACTGAAATAAATGAACTTTTGCACGAGATTCAAATTTTTCGAGTTTCACCTGTAAATTACTGCCAATTTAATAGGAATGGTATAAAAATTTTGAAAAAAAGGTAACCATGATCATATAGCACCCCGGGGTGTGTGTGTATATATTATAGCAGTGTTTCCCAAACCTGTCCTCGGGAGGGACCCTCAACCAGACCAGATTTTGCAGATCACCTTGGGGAAATGCAGACTGAATTCTGCAATCACTGAGCAGAAAATCATATCATCTGTGCTGTGCTTCAGATATCTGGCAAACCTGGTGAGGTGGACGGTCCTGAGGACAGGTTTGGGAAACACTGTATTATAGGGACACAGGGAGCGCTATGTATAGAGTAGGGATGCATCAGTACCACAGACAGAACTCCTACATATATGTAACCACACCCCAGACACATATACATACATTAACATATATGAGAAGTCTGGCTAATTATATATATATATATTATACACACTGCTCAAAAAAATAAAAGGGAACACTTAAACAACACAATGTAACTCTAAGTCAATCACACGTCTGTGAAATCAAACTGTCCACTTAGGTAGCAACACTGACAATCAAGTCCACATGCTGTTGTGCAAATGGAATCGACAACAGGTGGGAAGCTTAGGCAGGTAGCAAGACATCCCCAATAAAGGAGTGGTTCTGCAGGTGGTGACCACAGACCACTTCTCAGTTCCTATACTTTCTGGCTGATGGTTTGGTCACTTTTGAAGGCTGGCGGTGCTGTCACTCTCGTGGTAGCATGAGACAGAGTCTACAACCCACACAAGTGGCTCAGGTAGTACAGCTCATCCAGGATGGCACATCAATGCAAGCTCTGGCAAGAAGGTTTGCTGTGTCTGTCAGCGTAGTGTCCAGAGCATGGAGGCGCTACCAGGAGACCGGCCAGTACATCAGGAGACGTGTAGGAGGGCAACAACCCAGCAGGACTACTACCTCCGCCTTTGTGCAAGGATGGACAGGAGGAGCACTGCCAGAGCCCTGCAAAATGACCTCCAGCGGGCCACAAATGTGCATGTGGCTGCTCAAACGGTCAGAAACAGACTCCATGATGATGGTAAGAGGGCCCGACGTCCACAGGTGGGGGTTGTGCTTACAGCCCAACACCGTGCAGGACGTTTGGCATTTGCCAGAGAACACCAAGATTGGCAGCTTCACCACTGGCACCCTGTGCTCTTCAGATGAAAGCAGGTTCACACCGAGCACATGTGACATACGTGACCGGGTCTGGAGAAGCCGTGGAGAACGTTCTGCTGCCTGCAACATCCTCCAGCATGACCGGTTTGGCAGTGAGTCAGTAATGGTGTGGGGTGGCATTTCTTTAGGGGGCTGCGCAGCCCTCCATGTGCTCACCAGAGGTAGCCTGACTGCCATTAGGTACCGACATGAGATCCTCAGACCCCTTGTGAGACCATATGCTGGTGCGGTTGGCCCTGGGTTCCTCCTAGTGCTAGACCTCATGTGGCTGGAGTGTGTCAGCAGTTCCTGCAAGACAAAGGCATTGATGCTATGGACTGGCTCGCCCGTTCCCCAGACCTGAATCCAATTGAGCACATCTGGGACATCATGTCTCGCTCCATCCACCAATGCCATGTTGCACCACAGACTGTACTCAGCACTGAGGGAAACTCCCTTCCAGAGACTCTCCGCTCTTATCCCGGACTTCACCTCTATAGAAGAGCTGAGGAAACTCCACATCATACTGGGAGAAGAGGAGCCGGCGGTGAAAATATCTGCCCAATACGTCGTAGAATGTCACAGACTGAGAGGAACATGAGAGATCCCGGACTTATAAATCCCCAACACGGACTGGCCCCCATCCCCCTTCACATTATCCCTTACCCCTGATAATGTCCATGGACTTGCCCATTCCTCCCCCATATATATATGTCCCACTACACCCCCCCCCCTCCTCCCTCCCCTCCCCTCCTCCCTCCCTCCCCTCCTCCTCCCCCTCCCCAAATGCTTTGGCAATGCTAAAATGTATTTGGTCCTGCCAATAAAGCTTGATTTGATTTGACTGTCCAGGAGTTGGGGGATGCTTTAGTCCAGCTGTGGGAGGAGATCCCTCAGGAGACCATACCCCACCTCATCAGGAGCATGCCCAGGCGTTGTAGGGAGGACGGACACACACACACACACCCCCTCATTTTGACTTGTTTGAAGGACATTACATCAAAGTAGGATCAGCCTGTAGTGTTGTTTTCCACTTTAATTTTGAGTGTAACTCCAAATCCAGACCTCCATGGGTTGCTCAATTTGATTTCCATTGATAAGGTTTGTGTGATTTTGTTGTCCTCACATTCAACTATGTAATGACCACAGTATTTAATAAGAATATTTCATTCAGATCTAGAATGTCTTATTTTTGTGTTCCCTTTATTTTTTTGAGCAGTGTATAAAGGGACAGCACTCGGTCCTAACAAAAAATGCCAACGATAGAAAAATATAACTCTTACCCAGGTGCTGCCCATCCTTCTTTTAATGTTTTTTTCAATAAACTCCATATTTTAGAAGACTCCGGGAGCCCCATCTTCATTGTTGTTTATATTTATAATGAAGGGTAAATAAACGGATTCATTACATTATGAAAATCAAGCAGAAACCAGTGCTCAGAATTATTGTTGTTCGTTACATTAAAGTTGATTTCAAATAAAAAAAAACACCTTTTGAGTGAGTGGAGGTCACATGTTTCCTGTCCAGAGTGGAGCTCCAAGCTACAGCCAGATCCCTTGGAACGTTCTGCTTCCTTCCTCTGGCGTACCATGTGATTCTTCCTGTCACGTGACCGCCGTGTGGTGTCACCCGTCCTTCTAGGAGGTAGCAAGGAAATTATCCTCTGCCATGGCCAGCCTTGTTCCTATGTGTCGGGAGTTCCGCAGAATGCCAAGTAAGTGGGTGCGTCTTGCTACTATGCAGTGAGCCCGCAGAGACTTAACAGGGACAGTACCAACACTCACTAGTCCCTGTCTGATACCGTGACCCTGTGCAGGGAACCACGTGTTCTAAAAGCCAAGTAAGCACTCCCACATCCAGAGAGCCCCTGCAGGCGCTGGATTGTGTGTTCGCTGTGTGACAGACATAGCAGAGCTCCTGCAGGCGCTGGATTGTGTGTTCGCTGTGTGACAGACATAGCAGAGCCCCTGCAGGCTTGTGTGTTCTTTGTGTGAATGACATGGCAGAGCCGCAGGATTGTGTGTTCTTTGTGTGACAGGCATAGCAGAGCCGCTGCAGGCACTGGATTGTGTGACAGGCATAGCAGAGCTGCAGGCACTGGATTGTGTGACAGGCATAGCAGGGCTCCTGCAGGCACTGGATTGTGTGACAGGCATAGCAGAGCTCCTGCAGGCACTGGATTGTGTGACAGGCATAGCAGAGCTCCTGCAGGCACTGGATTGTGTGTTCTCCGTGTGAATGACCTGGCAGAGCCGCTGCAGGCGCTGGATTATTATTGTCATCATTTATATAGCGCCAACAGTTTCCGCGGTGCTTTACAGTAACCAAAGGGAACGAGATACAGATAAATGGACATAGGATGGAAACAAGAGGTGTAGAGGGCCTGCTCATAGGAGTTTACAGTCTAGAGGGATTAGGGTTGAGGAATTTTACTAGATAGCAGGATCATTAGTGCCAGTGGTTTGGGAATGGTGAGGCCATAGAAGCAGCTTCAATCCTTTTGTGAGTAGGTGAGCAGAGGGATGAGTTGCATCAGTGATGTGGTACGCTAATCTGAAGAGATGGGTTTTGAGGGATTTCTTGAAGGTCAGGGGAGAGTTATTACACAGGACCAGCCCTCGAGAAGTCTTGGAGGCGAGAGTTGGCCGTGCGCTTGTAGACCGATGACAGGTGGAGATCGCCTGCTGACCAGAGTTGGCAAGATGGGACGTGCTTGCGGACTAACGAAGATCTGTAGGGAGGAGTCGAGTTATTGAGTGATTTTAAACTGTATCCTGAAACGTACAGGAAGCCAATGGAGGGACTGGCAGAGGGGGGAGGTACGCAAGGTGCTTTTAGTGAGAAAAATAAGCCTGGCCCCTGCATTCATTACAGATTGCAAAGGATTGTATGTTCTTTGTGTAACAGACCTAGCAGAGCTGCTGCAGGCGCTGGATCGTGTGTTCTCTGTGTGGCAGACATAGCACAGCTCCTGCAGGCGTTCTACCCTGGTTTTCCTTCCTGACCGATATACCCGCTCTTGCAAGTTCTCTGTAAGTAAAACATTTGATATATCCAGTGGATTAAAAACAGGACGAATAAAGTGTATGGGCTGCTTCAAAGGTGGGTTACTGCTGTTTTTATCAGGAAAGAAAAAGGGATGCGTGACAGAATCCAGGGGCCTGTTCAGTTGCTCTGCAGCTGCTGAATTGCTACATTGCAGAAAATTCAGTTTGCTGCAGCAGTCTCACTGAACGCTTTGTTTGTGAATATTGAAGCAAAAGGGCGGAGCATTGCTTAATGAAAGCTGCTGTTTCTGCAATATCCACTGTTGTCCATTTTATTACCACTTTAGTGTTAACGTTTACCATGTTCCAATATATATTTGGTGTTTTGCTCCACCAAACCTTCAAACTGAACATTTCCTTATTGCATTATTTGCTCAGTGGAGGCAGCCATCTTTCCCATGTCACACTCAGCTAAGTTAGCAAGGCTGAGCGCGGAACTGTAGCACATTGTTCAGTGCCAAGTTGCTAACTTAGCACTTGCAACGACTGAGGAACTGAACGCGCCTCAGCACTTTGGCTGCAAAAAAACCACTTTCCTAGGGCAGGCCTGTCAAACTCGCAGCCGCCAGATGTTGATGCGTACAATTCCCAGAATTCTTCCGGTATAATAGATGGCTAGGGAATCGTGGGAGTTCTAGTTTAGAAACACCTTGGGGGCCGGAGTTTGTCAGCCCTGTTTTTAGGGGCTGAGCACTTTTGTGAAGGTCACAGTAGATACAAAGAACTGTAAAAAATCATCTGTTGCTTTAAATATGGTGAACGTCTATCCACAGAAGCAAAATTCAACAATGGCAGGCAAAGTGATGCGAACAGCTCTTAACCACAATACCACCTTAATAATTAAGGACATTAAGTTGATTGCAGCTATTCTCCTTTTTATCGTTGTTTTATATCACATTCACCGGTGTTATAAAGAGACTTGGCCGTTACCTAAATACCTTTGTACCTGACCGACCATAATTCGCTGAAGCTCTTGCTGTGTGGGAAGCATTTTGTTGTGATTATGTCTGAGGTGCTTTTCATGCTAAGGAGTGTGCTTTTGATATGGCTACAGGGCGAGTATACGAGTCCCCCACATTTAATAGACTTGAAGGGATACAGCACTCCGATTACTGGATAGCATGACATGCTAATGGGTTACTTCCTTATTGGTTTAATTGTAATCCTAATAAAGGTTATATTGATTTATTAGGGTGAATTGACTCCTCATCTCGAGGAATTTAGTTAATTTTTTTTATAAAAAAAAATTCAGATTCATTTACTTTTAAATTCATAAGATTTAATACTTTACCCCTTTTTTAAAAAAAAAAATAAATAAAAAAATAACCCCTTAGTGACCTTAGGATCCCCTTATCTCTACATGGCAGCTAGAGGGTTAACTGGCCCACTGACATCCTCACACATATGGTGAGGTTGTCAGTGGGTGGGGGGGGACCTGGAGGCTTGGCTGACATCCAAGATGTCAGCCCCCCTCCAGGTTTGAATCGCGTTTTGGCGCCAATTGGCGCTGCAACGTGATCCGGCGGCGAAACGGTTAATGCCATACACCGCTGGAAAGGGGAGGCTCTCTCCTCTCCAGCGGTGCAAACGGCATCTCCCTAGCTACAATGGTTGGGGAGATAGAGGGCTCCGAAGGAGCCCCCTCCCTCCCCTCCATTGAAATGCATGGGGACGCCTGCTGATGACGTCACCACGCAGCGTGGCGACGTCATCAGCCTCGCCTGCCCATGTAAATCACATGGGCAGGCTTCCTCCCTGCCAGATCGCCGTGGGATCCAGCGAGGGAGGTGTGTATCAGGCGGGAGGGGGATTAGGCGCCGCTGACGTACCCTGTACGTCCGCGGGTCTAAGGGAGACCCGAGGACAAGACGTACAGGGTACGTCAGCGGCCCTTAAGGGGTTAATGTACTAGAAAAAAAATGGAAAAAACACACTTTTTCAAAATTTAATCTACAACCGCCAAAAATGACCCTGGCTAAATTGTTTAGAAATTTTGTCCTGAGAATAGCAATAGCCAATAATACCAAATTTCTACATGTTTTTGCTTTTTAACCCATTAACTGCTGAGCTAGTTCACCTGTGTGCTGAGCTCATTTCGACCGTTTTTTATGCTCAGCACTTTAATTGTTGTTTAAACATGATATTTTATTATACCCCCTCTGCCAAGAAATTATTTTTTAAAACCCCACTTAATTTATTTTTACACCAAACCTAGTCAAGTTTGCTATCCTTTGAAAGGCCATGATCAAGCCTTTCCAATAATATCAAACATGACCCTGTAGCTGCCATGGATTGGAAGATGCAGGGAATCTTTGGATCCCTGTATCTCCACTTGGCAGCTAGGGGATTAATTGGCCCACTGACAGCATTGCACATATGGTGACGACGACAGTGGGTGGGGGGGGGGTGACCCAGAGGCTTGGCTTACATCCAAGATGTCAGCCACCTTTTTGGATTTGGCACAGATTGGTGCCGAATCGCAATCCGGCAGTGGAGGGGTTAAATAGAGGTACCGCTGAAAAGGGGAGACTCTCCCCTTTCCAGCTGTACCTTTTTTTTTTTTTTTTTTTTAAAATTTCCTACCTGGAGGGAGAGGGCTCCTTTTTTGGAGTCCCCCCCCTCCCCTTTCCTATTTTCCAACACAGGCACCAGGGGCACCTGGCGATGACGTCATCGCAACTGCTGGGCCCCCTGAATAGGCGGGGCAGACTTTCAGACTGCCGCAGGAGCCCAGACAGAGAGGTTAGTATAGGGAGGGAGGGAGGGAGGTTAGAAGACTTTGATGTACATAGTAGTACGTCCTCGGTCGTTAAGGGGATTTCCTCACAGGACGTACTATGTACGTCAGCGGTCAGGAAGGGGTTAATATGAATACACATAATTATACAAAAATATTTGAAGAAATAAAATCTGTTTTGGTATTGGTTTTCGGCCAAGCGTATCTTGTATTTCCGGTTTCAGCCCAGAAATGTAATTTTGGTGCATCACTAGTCACTGATAAACTCTGACCCTGTGTGTGCTCCAGAGCATGAATCTAACGCTACTGGTGATCAAAATACACACACAGACAAGCAGTTGGCTGGTAAGTTTAATCAAATACTGATTGTTGTGAACTGTTGCATTTATTCTTATGTTTTACCTATTGATTTTCTGTCCATTTCAGACACACATTTCTGGGGACGAGAGACAATTCTACTGCTGCTTGACGCATATGAAGTACATAAAGAGAAATTCAGTACTTCTGAAATACCCAAAAAAAATGTATGGAAACAGATTGCTGAACACATAAATCAAAAAGGTTATTCTATCGACGGTACAACCTGTGATAAGAAATTCCGAAATCTGACCGGGACATACAGGCGAGTGCTGGAAAATAACAGTGCAACCGGATCGGGTAGACGTAAATGGGAGTACTTTGACAAACTGCATGACTTATTAGGAAGAACTGCAACGAGCCTACCAGCATCTGCACTGCGTCCAATCCTAGAGAGCAACCACGCAGCGTCCGCACATGGAGAGTCCAGCAACAATACTTCTGCTGTCTCTAACCTTTCCGGTAACATGTCTCTTACCTCCGATATTGACGCATCATCAGCAGATAATGACAATTTTGACCAGGAGGAAGCCAGTGCTGTGTCCGGTCAAGCAATAAGCAACAGGACATTGCTTAAAAGAAAAAGGCCTCGCAACACTCCAGAATGGGCAAGAGAAATGATGACAAATATGAGAGAGCAACATGCTCTCAACCAACATTGGAGAGAGCGAATGGAAGGACTAATGAAGCAGAGTATTGAAGAACAGCAGAAGCGTACAGAAGCCATAGTAAACTTAACAACTGTACTAAGCGACATGAGGAAATAAATCCCTGAACTGGCTTCTGTTACCTATATGTTTACTGATATCATAGCACATGGTTTATGGATATTAAAGTTATATTTTTATTGTTCATAGGTTAGGTTAATGTAGGAAGGGATAGTATGTTGTGCATATGTTTGATACAAGTACATGAAGAACAACATCAGAATTGTTTTTGTTCTCGCCACTAAAGATATATGCACATTTAGGTTTACAAAATATTCCAGACCATATAAGAGGTATGTTGCATTGAATAATAAACATTGTAATTATCCTTTGTCTTATACTCTTGATTATTGAGTTTGCTGTTCTGTTGATTTTATTAATGTATAATAAACACCTATTTATACACTGTTTATCTTCTGGGAACAAGCTGCATGACTTCTCCATCTTCTATTTATTTATTATTATCCAATTGTAGATGTTTCGTACTAGGGATAGACCGATATCATTTTTTCATGTCCGATACGATACAGATTATCGGCAGCTTTTCTGGCCGATAGCCGATATTTGGTGCCGATATTCTGTAAATTTAAAGCTCTGGAAAAAAACAGCACAAATCTGACTATGCCATGAACTCAATGGCCTAAACAACAATCTTCGTGCAAACGGTTCCACTGGTGCAAAAAAACATTTAACGTGAGGGGCAAAACCCTTTACGCCGAATGCCATATTACATAGTCAGCGCAACAAACGCACGTAATCGTCTACCGCGGGCGAACCTGTGTGAACTTACTGTACGTCGCGCGATCTATACTTAACATTGTGAGCGCAAATGCGTTTGTGCGCTGGTACACGGATGGTATTACAATCTATGCGCAGTTTGTAACGCACAGCGTTTGCACATATAATTTTAGCAACTCCTAAAAGCTGGTGGTAACGGCAAATCTGAACGTCCTGGCCGAAACCAAATACACCAGCCCAAAAAAAAAAAATGCAGCAAAGTATAGTTACATATACCCAAACTAATAAAATGGAGAAGTTGTGTGTGCATGTATTATTGCTGCAGCATATATGCTCAGATTGACTTGTGGTTGTGGTTCTTAATTCTGATTGGCTGAGTTGTGTGAAAAAAATGACAGCACACTGATTTCTGTGCGCAACGGTACTGCGCGAGCATTTGGGCGTGTCCGGTTTACGCGCGTTATTGAACGGATCAAAAACGCGCGAGGATTGTAATTCCAGCGGTGATTTGCACAAGCAAACGTTTAACGCTTGGTGCAAAACTTCACGCTTTGGCGAGCGTTTTTGCGCAAAGATTTTAATATAGCCCAATGTGTTTAACATGTAAACATTGCACCACGTCCACTTCATTTATTCAATTTAATAAGAATTTTTATTTTACTTAATCTTTTATTTTTTACAAGCAATCAAACCATGTCTTTGGCTTTCTTAAAGATCCCTCATATGACCCTCTATTTAAGGGGTTCAGCAACCTTGGCCCTCCAAGGGTTATATTACAAAGTTATACTACAGCTCTGGTTAAGCAGTCACTTTGTAATATTGCCCCACGTTTTGGAATTACATCTGCTATGATGCTCATCTTCTCATTAGGTGCTTGGAGCCTCATGGGAAATCCAGTTGCAAAACATCTGGAGGTCCTAGGTTGCTGGACCCTGTTGTAGGAAATAGACCCTGCAACTCCTGTATAGGGAATTCCCTGCCAGATGGGATGGAAGCCCCATTTCTGTTGCCATCACGCTCATGCACAAGAGCAGGGGTCATTCTGCAGTGAGGGCTTACAGCCTGATGTGGGAGAAGCCCCAGATTCGCACAGTTCTGTGGGATCTTGCGTGTCGCAGCTGCAGTGAGCAAACTTGTCCAAATATCGGCAAATAAAATGCTGATACCGATATCAGTAATTTTCTGAATATCGGCGCCGATAATCGGCTAAACCGATATATCGGTCTATCCCTATTTTGTACATTCATACACTGCCTGACAAGATAATCAGGTATTTATGGGGGGCGGGCAAATAATATAGAATTATTCTTTTGTAATAAATGAGATACAAACACACTTCTATTCGTAAATTGTGTCTCATGTAGGTCAGAACAGATTTGCAATGACAAGAAATTATATCTATTGACTAGGGCTGAAACCACTAATCAATAATGAGAATATTCGATATTGAAAATAGTTGTCAACTAATCGGCTGTCGATTATTCTCTGTCTACAGTACACAGTTTAGAATCGGACGGAGTTAAATGTTTATAACCACAGGCTGTACATTGGAGTTGATTGCAAAAGATGTGCCGCTGCTTTACTTTGTATGATTTAGTTCTAGGGTTAGGTCAAACATAACCCAGTTTGGGTGGAGGAGCTGTACCGCCAGTGTTTTATTCTTACTTGGAGCTGGAGTCCTGTGCCACCATTCCACACTCCCTGTCTCTGTCTCTCTCCGGTCTGGTTCATTTGCCCAAACTACCTTTCACACTCTGATTTGGTCTCTTGCCTAGACTCACTCCCTCCCCCCACTCAGTGTGTTCATGAATTTATTTCAGAGACCATACGCACCCTGACCATGTTTGCGTATTAAACTTGTAAGCCTTCGTGGAGTGCCCCCTTTCACCGCGCTTCGCATGCTGACATTATCCTGTCGGAGCACTCGTTGCAGCAGTAATTCGGGGAGAAAGCAGACATGCACTAGAGCTGCGTACGTGCATCAGTCCATCACTTTGTCCAGGCACTTGTGTGCCTTTATGTGCAAAAAGTAAGCAAGTTACACAATTTGCGTAATGTACGTACAAAAGTTATATACACTGGTCAAATTTCATAAGAAAATAAGCACTTTTTTTATCCGATGAATTGATTAATCCATTATAGAAATAATCGTTGGGTGGCAATAGTAGGGCTACAACTAACAACATATGCAAGATATAACTTGTGTATCCCTTGAATGCCTGAAAAAAATTACTACACATTTTTCAGCAGGTTATAGCGAACATCTCCCTATAACAAGTAGATTACTTGGGTATAACAGGGTTATTCTCTAAAGGGTGATTTGCACATCAAGGTAATCTTGGCTGACCCGGCACATTCAGGCGTTCATCTCACTTTCCTAATCAGTCTAGATTTAGATGTTCATCTGCAGTTCTCCCTTTAAGTACACTATAAAACATGTGTCTAAACGGTAACCATTTATTTTGTGCAGACTTGAAATAACATCCATTTTGATAAATTAGCAGGGTTATTCAATAAGGAACAAAAGCACTCGAAATGCATCGGATTCTGATGAAGCCCAACGTTGACCTATAAAGTTTCTTCGATTGTGTTGCTTAGTGAATATCCCTGAAATTGTGTTGAAGAAAGCGATGTTTGTTGCTTTATGCAAGAACACTGCACATAACATTTATTTAAACTCCCAAGTTTTTATGTAGTTTGCATAGAGGTATTTTATCTATTGTGGTATAATGTACCTATTATAATTTCATATTGTATTATTCTGACAGATGGCTATTCCATTTGCTCTGTCACTTCCTTGCGCATCAGTTAGTAACGCCTCATCACCATCACTAGGGTTGCATACATGTATACAGACCTCAGACCAGCTCTAACCAGTTGGATACATGTATACAGACCTCAGACCAAATACACCCACTAGGATACATATATACCTCAGACCAGATATACACACTCATGAGATATTTGTATACAGACCTAAGACTGAACATACCCACTCATGTATACAGACGCTGGGGAAGATCGCCGGATGCATTTAAAAGCATTTGGCCATCATTCCCCCTCCGGCTGGCCATGTTACCACCCGGTCGCAGGGCAGTGACGTGCTCCCGTGACATCTCGGCTGGAGGCAGCGTCACTGACCTCACATTCCAGCGGCCGCTCAGTAACATGGCCAGCTGGATGGGAACACTAGCCAAATGCTTCTAAATGCATCCGGCCAGCTGCCCCAGCCCCGTGGATACCGGCAAGCCTACCGTGTGCTAGCTTCCGGTATCGGGACATTTGCACGAACACCAAGTACTCGTGCAAATGGCAGTATCGGCACCGATACTAGTATCGGTGCATCCATTTCTTCAACATCTGAGATTAAGATGTGCAAAATGCAGCATGTTTCTATGAGAAGTGGCACTTGGTCAATTCGTGTCATGTCCATGTGTTTTTAATCTTCTAAGCAGTTTTTGTAGTAGGCCAAAAGCATTTTCAATCACACAACGTGTTGTACTGTGAACTGAATTGTATTTCTTTTGGGCTGCAGTTAGATGTCCATTATCTTGATAGGGTGTCAAAATGTAGGATGAACAACCATATGCAGGATCTCCCAGCAAATGAAAATCTTCATAAAGCAGTTCTCTTGCTTTTAGGGGATTAGAGAGAGATTGCCCCAAGGGACTTAAACGTAGCACTGTAGCATCATGTGTTGCCCCAAATCTGTCTGCAAATATGTCAAGGAAGTTTTTGTTAGCATCACACACCCCTTGTAAGACAATGGATGGAAAGCATTTACGGTTAATAAAACTATTCCAGTCAGAAGATGGGGCTTTAACAGCTATGTGACACCCATCAATTGGTCCTACAACTCCTGGGAATCCTGTACCTCCTTTAAATATTGCGGCATTCTATTCACGCAGTTTTTGATGAGCCAATTGATGAAATCATTCTTTATTGATTTTAATGGAATTTAAGACTCAAAATGTCTTGTAGCTTTGACCAATAGAGTGTGTATCTTGTACTGTGCTCTTGAAGGTTGCCTGCCTCTGTTAGGTGGCCCTCACTGAAAGCCGCAATGTCAGCATTCAGCCTTGAAAGTTCGTGGGCAACTAGAGCCGTTCAGGCCAACTGCTGTCTGCTACTTCAAGCATGTTCTGACATTCCAACATAGCACGTCCCTCAGCTTTCTGGCCCTCCTCCAGCTCGCCTCTCATCCTATGTGTCAGAGTTCAATTCAATTGCAGTCATTGGCTGCGGAGGGAAATTATCTGCTGGAAAAGGAGGTGGGCCGGTGGAGGACCAGAAAGCCATGGGTTGTTCTTGCTGCCCTGCGGGTTCAGATTTACTTGCCACAGGGACGCCTTGCAGTAAGGGATTAATTTCATTTGTTTTAAAATCTAGAACAAAATCTTTGTGTTTGGGTATACTTGAATCACCCTGTACATACAAGCCAAATTATTGCTGCCCTAATGTTTAACTTTAGGCCTGTCCTTTAACTTCTAGTACGCAATGGAGTCTGGCAATTAGTAAGGACAACCGTCCGTGTCCCACCAGATAGTCCTCCATCAAAGGAGCCTCTCCGAAAGCCCAAAACGCCACAAGGACGATTTGATGAACCCGAGCAGCCTAATGTGGGGAAAGACCCGTTGGAAAGTAAGTATCAATTGATAGCAATTCGTTCCTGCGTCCTTACCCGCTCACATCTACAATGTGTGTGTGTATGAAATTTATAGAGGTTGAAAACTGACTTGACTTTATTTTCTGATCACTCCCCCCTTTAACCTAATTCTTGGGGACTTCAACATTCACATTGATTCCTTCTGCCCCCTCTGCCTCCAAACTTCTTTCACTCACGTCCTCCCTTGGACTTATGCAATCCTCCCGCCTCCCTACCCACCGTGAAGGTCACTCTATTGACTTTGTTTTTTCTAACCTCTGCTCAGTTTCTGAGTTCCCCTGTCACCCTTTCCCTATCTCTGACCACCACCTTCTCTCTTTCAACCTAAATGCCCGGCTCCCCATCCCGCTCACGCACTCGCAGAAATCTGCATGCTGTGGATCCCAATCAATTCTCCAATCTACTTCAACATCTCCTGCACACCTCAATCTTCACCTGCCCTGATGCTGCCACTAACCACTATAACGCTACACGTATCTCTGCTCTAGACACGTTTGCTCCTCCTCGGCTCTGTAAGGCCCCCATGCTGCCTGCTTCAGCCCTGGCCGACACCCCAGACACACTACCAGAAAGGATGCTCCCGCACTGCAGAGCGTGCCTGGAGGAAATCCTGCTCTGAAGCGGTTTTCATGAATTTCAAGTTTATTCTGCGGTCATACAATTCTGCTCTTCACTTGGCCAAACAATCCTCCTTCTCATCTCTTATATCTACTGTCCTCCAACCCTAAACAACTCTGGTCCACTTTCAACTCTCTCCTCCATCCACCCGCTCCTCCCCCATCATCTGCCTTTAGCGCTCAGGACCTGGCAGATTACTTCTTAAATAAAACTCTCACTATCAGAAGCAACATCCCCAACATTAGAAACATAGAAAATGTCGGCAGATAAGAACCTTTCGGCCCATCTAGTCTGCCCAATTACATGGATACTTTATGTGGATTTATCTTTTGTTTAGGATAGCCTTATGCCTATCCCATGCCTGCTTAAATTCAATCACTGTTTTGGCCTCTACCACTTCTACTGGAAGGCTGTTCCATGTATCCACCACCCTCTCAGTAAAATAATGCTTCCTGATGTTACTTTTAAACCTTTGCCCCTCTAATCTAAGACTATGTCCTCTTGTTTTGCTACTTTGTTTCCTTTTAAATATACTCCCTTCCTCTACCTTGTGGATTCCCTTTACGTATTTAAATGTTTCTATCATATCTCCTCTGTCTCGTCTTTTTTCCAAGCTATACATGTTAAGCTCATTAAGCCTTTCCTGGTAACTTTTCTCCTTCAAGCCGTACACCATTTTAGTAATCCACCACCTCTACAGCTTCATCTCAGCCACTGTGGAGGAAGTCAATTCCTTACTGTCCTCCTCACATCTCACGATGTGCCCGCTTGACCCCATTACATCCACTCGCCTCCTCCCTCACCCCTGTTCTCACATACATCTTCAACCTATCTCTCTTCACCGGCTCCTTCCCATCCGCCTTCAGACATGCACAGGTTACCCCTATACTAAAGAAACCCTCCCTCGATCCCAACTCTCCATCCAACTACCGTCCTGTATTCCTGCCTCCGTTTACCTCTAAGCTCTTGGAAAACCTACAGAGAATTCTTTATGGTCATTCAATCTACTCCTTCTCAACATCCTTAAGGTGTTTTATCTTACTTCTTGGAAAAACTAGTTTTCAACCGTCTCAACCTCTTCCTGTACTCTAATTCCCTACTCGACTCCCTGCAATCAGGCTTCCGTCCCCTACACTCAACTGAAACTTCCCTCAAAGTCACCAACGACCTCCTAACTGCTAAAAAACACAGCCACTATTCTATTCTCATCCTGCTTAACCTCTCAGCTGCTTTTGACAATGTCGACCACCCCCTCCTTCTATCGACTCTCAGCTCTCTTGGTCTCTGTAACACTGCTCTTTTGGATTGACTCCTATCTGTCCAACAGGTCCTTCTCTGTGTCATTTTCTCGTAACTCCTCCCCCTCTATTGCCTTTATCAGTTGGTGTACCCCAAGACTCTGTCCTTGGGCCTCTGCTCTTCTCTATCTACACCTCCTCCCTGGGCAAAATCATTAATAGCTTTGGCTTTAATTACCGCCTCTATGCTGGTGATACTCAGATCTACCTCTGATGTCTCTCCTCCTGTCCTTTCCAAAGTCAACGACTGTTTATTTGGCATTTCCTCCTGAATGGCCTCTCGCCACCTAAAAATTAACATGTCGAAGACTGAGCTCCTACGGATTCCTCCCTCTAATGCCTCCCCACCTCCTGACTTCTCTATTATGGTTAATGTCATCACTATCTCCCCATCAAACCAGGTTTCCTGTCTTGGAGTTACATTTGACTCTGCTCTTTCCTTCATCCCCCACATCCAGTCTCTCTTTCCTCCTCCTGCCACTACCAATTACGTAATATTTCCAGAATTCGGCCATTTTATGCTGCTGACACCACAAAGCAACTCATGCACGCCCTTGTAATCTTCAGACTTGATTATTTTAATCTTCTAGCTGGTCTCCCTCTCCCCTACAATCCATTCTAAATACCTCTGCCAGGCTCATCCACCTCACCCGCCGCTCTGTCTACACTGCTCCTCTCTGCGAATCCCTTCACTGGCTCCCCATCCACTACAGAATTAAATTCAAAATCCTTACCCTGATTTACAAAGCTCTCACTAACTCAGCTCCCCACTACCTGTCCTCACTAATCACACCCAAGCCCACTCCCTAAGATCAAACAGTGACCTACGCCTAGCTTCCCCCCCCGCATCACCTCTTCCCATGAAGACTGCAGGATTTCTCACACACAGCCCCCATTCTCTGGAATGCTCTCCCTCGTACTGTCAGACCATCTCCTAGTTTCCTTTCCATCCCTCCCTTAATACATTCCTATTTAGAGAAGCCTACCACCGACTCACTGACGCAACCAGTCCATCACTCACACCAGTCCATCACTCTCACCTTGCAGTCCTCTCCTCCGGTTTCCACCTCAACCCTTCTAGAGTGTGAGTTCCCACGGGAATAAGGCCCTCGCTTCATCCTCCACTGATTTGTAAAATGTTGTTCAATGTATTGATACCCTGTCTATGTTATGCCCATTGTACAGCGCTGCAGAATATGCTTGCGCTTTATAAATAAAGAATAATAATACAAATTAAGAGTGGCATTACAGATATAATGCAGAACATACATAGGCAAAGGAACAAGCTTGAGGCACTTAGAGGTACACAGGCATAATGCACAGGGACAGAATAGGGGCTTAGGGACAGATGGACCAGACATGAGGAGGCACAGGATCAGCGAGGGATAGATATAGATGAAGAAAATACAAATATATTACACATGAATCTTATACAATACTAGATGCAAAATAATCACCAAAATAAGTCAAAAATATCTTAAAAGTTTTAATGTGGATTCATTTAAATTCATGATTTTATTTAAAAATGTCTAGTATCCATACAATAAAAAAAAATCTTAAATTGGAAGGGGGTAAAGGTCATTTTTGCTTTCATTTCGGTTTTCAGCCAAGTCCATCCTGAATTTTCGGTTTTCATTTCGGTGCATCACTAGTTCTGGGTCCACTTATCTTGATGGGGATGCTTACCTTGGCATGGCAGACTATGTTTGTTGCTCATAAAATACAACTATTGTCTGACAAATTGGTTACTCTTACTGGGTTTGCTCTTGAACATTTTCACGTTTTTCATACTCTATTGTAATTGGTTTGTATTGCCATTGAGTCCCTTGCCGTCAGGAGCACCTGATGGCAAGGTGGCACCTCAACGCCACGGGGATGTCTAGCGCATCCTGGTGGTGCTGAGTAGGGCCATCGACCTGCCTACATTGCACGCGTGCTGATCACGTCATTAGCTGCTGCCGGAAAGTCGTCTGCTGGCAGCCAATAGCGCGATGGGGGGGGGGTGTAATGTAGGCGGATCGGTAGCATGCCTCGCAGCCTGCCCAGAGATGCGATGTTGGCCTGTGATGTTTAGGCCCATTCGCCGCAGGGACGGCATCAAACCCTGCAACATCAAAGGGTTAAAGAAAGCAAGGCCCATTCTTGCCATTGTGTATATTTTAAGTTTATCTACCTATGGCAATGAATGGATCATCACGTATGATTCAGAATTTAGAACATCCACACGGTTGTACTGTGGGTCTATCACGAAAGTGCCCAAAAATAATTTTTTGTGTAAAATGTAACATTGATTAACCTGTGTTTTCTACTCCCATTATTTTTATGTTAAACTCTCCAAGGATTTCCAGATGATATCAATCCCGTGACAAAAGAGAAAGGTGGACCGCGGGGACCAGAGCCAACGCGCTATGGAGACTGGGAAAGAAAGGGACGTTGTATAGACTTCTAGCTCCCAAACCTTCTCATTGTTTTTGCAAATTTATACATATACACAGAGTTTGGCATGGCTTTAAATTATATTTGTATGAACTGTGTATATTTGTCTACATTTATATCTGTTTTTCTGAAGGCTATCATCTAAATGCAGTTATGAATTTGGTACATTGCCAAATACCTTCCATTAGGAGGACTTCACACATATGCTTTTTTTCAATGTTTCTGGCTGTAAATATTGTACCGGCTAGGTGGAGTAGAGGTAACATCACTGCTCTGCATGGAGAGAGCCTGTGGAGACATGGGTTCGATCCTGACGAGCACCTCTCCAATAAGTGTCCTTGGGCAAGACACCCAACGGTACATACTCGCCACCCAGGTGGAGTAGAGGTAATGTCACTGCTCTGCATGGAGAGAGCCTGTGGAGTCATGGGTTCGATCCCAGCGAGCAACCTCTCCAGTAAGTGTCCTTGGCAAGACACCTAAAACGGTACACACTCGCCACCCAGGACATACTTGAAAACGAGAGAAATCTCAATGTATCCTTCCTGGTAAAATACTTTCTCAAAAACATAGTGTGGCACATTAGATCCACACAGAGGCTGTTGGCTTAAAGGGATTGTCACGACCTCTACGCGCGCTGCTGCGAAAAGACGCCGGGTTAAGCCGCTCACTATCTATCCATCCTAGACCCAGATAATCACGCGCGCTTATCTACCCGTCCCGGCCACACTTTCTCTCACAACAGGCACGTAGAGCGCGATATACTGATCCCAGGATTGCAACACAGTACAAATCTTCTCTTGAAGCGGGTAATGACTACGTCTCCCACAATCCCTGGTTGCACTTTCTTATTCTATTAGTAACGCTGCCACCAGTCCTCATGGACACTACGGGCGTCGCAACAGGAGACGCAGGGCCTAAGCAACCACACTATCTGCCTACCCTAGACTCTGACTACAGATCCCACAATCCCTACAGTCTCCGACGACCGCAACACGTAATTTCTTATATATAACCGAGCTTAAAGCAAATAGCAATACTCCCAATCTCTTAGTTAGCGTGGATTTCATCAGCCAGAATCAGAACTTAAATAGGTTATTTATTTATGATATAGAACAAAGATATATATAATCACAGTGCATTTGTTACAGGAAAATTATAGCTAGAATAAATCAAATAATTACACACTACACAGCAAATAAAAGGGTTAACCACAGAGCAATTACTTACGAAGAGTTACTCATTAAGCTAGCATCAATGGTCTCCTGGAGATAGGAGCATGGACCGATCAGTCCTCTTTCGAAGGTACCCCAAGTGATCAGCCAAAGCACATGGCCAGTTTTCAGAATTTATACACTTCCTGACCCTTCCAGCCCCCACCCACAAATGGTCCAGCCTCATGCACTACATATCCCAGAGTGCCCTTCTCGGTCGTGCTCAGTACGCTTGTCAATTAATCTTTAATTGCCCAAAGGTGTCCATCTCTCCCCCAGACCCCCCCTTAGAGATCAAGGATGTGCTTCCTGTCTTTGAAGATAGGGTGCCTGGCTGGGTCCCAAGGTGTGATTACAAGGATACACAATATGTCAGGGCACAAAAGACATTCCGTTTTACAGCTACTTGTTATATCCTCCCCCCAAGGGAGAAAGCTAACCATTTTAATTACATTTTAGCAGGTCTTCCTCACCAGCTGTGGACACAGGGATACGCTTACCAAATGGTCAGACACCAATATGAATATGACGATATGGAGGATATATATATATATATAAATAGGCACTTAGACACATATACACAGGCAGACCCTGATATAGATAGAAATACAGATCTAGTCTGCCACAGGGATCATACCAGCAAAAATCCTTGCTGTGTTTATTATATGTTTCTGATATCTTACATGCGCTTTGCTTTTCTCTTGTATGTTTAAGAAAATATTTCACTGTCACTGGATGCATCCCTTTTGTGATCTTCTGATATCATTAGAATAATCCTGTCCAATGACACCTAATTTGATCTTGTGTGGTTTAAACAATGGAGATACAGGTGTACAAAGTAACCCCCGCTCTCCATGCTGTGGCTTGTGTTTTAGATGAACCAATGTGTAATAACGCTTTGTGCCATCACCTCCACAGTACCAGCGTGGGAAATGAAAATGTGAGTGCAGGGGCATTGTTTGTTTATAAGTACATAATGCCACTGCCTTAGAAAAGAAAATTTAAATGTTGCATTTAATTTTTTTCCACTTTTTCTATTTTTACTCATTACGTTATCATATTTGGTATCGTTGGAAAGACCAGACTCTGATCATTACATTGACACCTCTCTTGACCTTGTGTGCTGGTGAAAAAAAAAAAAGGAGAGATGCAGGGTTCCAAAGGCAGTTTAGGTTTTCAATGAAACAACGCGTAATTTTGTGATTTGGCTTGGACCTTGAGAGCACATGGCTTGCCATGGTGCATTTCTGGACTTGCTCACAACACACAGGCATCACCGCTCCAGACTCTGCATTCCTAAGGACTCCCAAGCTCACAACACACAGGCATCACCACTCCAGACTCTGCATTCCTAAGGACTCCCAAGCTCCCAACACACAGGCATCACCACTCCAGACTCTGCATTCCTAAGGACTCCCAAGCTCACAACACACAGGCATCACCACTCCAGACTCTGCATTCCTAAGGACTCCCAAGCTCCCAACACACAGGCATCACCACTCCAGACTCTGCATTCCTAAGGACTCCCAAGCTCACAACACACAGGCATCACCACTCCAGACTCTGCATTCCTAAGGACTCCCAAGCTCACAACACACAGGCATCACCACTCCAGACTCTGCATTCCTAAGGACTCCCAAGCTCCCAACACACAGGCATCACCACTCCAGACTCTGCATTCCTAAGGACTCCCAAGCTCACAACACACAGGCATCACCACACCACAATTTTTGATAGTTTATGCTAGTACAAAAAACTTATGTTTCACCACCATGCTTTCCCCAACCTCTGCACAGTCCATTCAGCAATTTAAGCATCGTTTCCCTGCAAACATAACCTAGTTCATCTGGGCACTAATAATTAAAACCTCTCTCACGATGTGTTAAATTAACAAAAAATGGGCTCACAATTTTCTACTATATTCCATGTTTGTCATCCTGCAATTAGTATCTTTCTCCGGTTTCTCCCTCCTGCTTGCCAAGCAGGAATCCATTTAAGATACTGCTCACTAATTCCTTGCAGCTGACACAGCATGGAGACTATGGGCTTTTTCAGAGAGCATTGAAATTTCAGTGCGCTCTAGTTTGGCACCCCTCGCGAGCTCAATTAGCCAACCCTGCAGTGAATTCAGCATTCACCGCAGGGTCCCCAAAGTGCACCGAATGGATCGGTGAACGCCTCCTTTTAGTCACCAGAAAAAGCTGATCACCTGCCGAAGTGGTAAAAAAAAAAAAAACACAATTTTAAAAAACCCTTTATATATTATCTCCATGCATTATTTTTGTGTAGTCCTATTAATAACAATAAAAAGGTTTGTTACAGAACAAAAGAAAAACGCCATTTAAAAGGTCAGAATCAAAGATTTTGCCGAAAAAACCCCCAGAAAAGCCTAAAAAAAAATAAGATAGTTGAATAAAAAGTTATAAAAACATGAATTTTATTTTGCATTGAAAACTATGGGATTCTCTTGATTAAACCTGTTATATGTAAGCACTGAAAATCTGGGCATTTCACCAACTTTTCGGTGCTGTTCAGCGTTCTCTGAATAGATTAAACATCACTTCTTGATGGGGAATTTCAATAACCCCAAATTGCACTGTATTTCAGCTAGAGCTGCGCATCTTCACTGGTCTCACGATTCGATTCCGACTATCAGGTCAACGATTCGATGCGATGCATCATGATGCATCACGATTAGTGATAGGTGTCATTGGATGGGGCAGAGTCTGGCCTTTCTAATGATACCAAACATGACAATGTTAAATTTCACAAAAAAAAGATAAATAAAACCAAAAAAATTTTCTTTTCCTTTTCTTCTAAGGCAGCAGCATTGTACATTTTTCCCATATATAGTGAACAATAGCACTGCAGTTACTCACCTTCTCGTTTCCCACGCTGGCAGCAAGTTCAGTGTTTTATACACAGTCATATTATTCATTAAATGTAATGGCCAAAATACATGCAAACATTTAGTTTTTTCAATTTAGATTAAAATTGTATATTTTCATCGAAAAAAATGCAGTAACAGATTCCCCCGTGCGATCTAAAACCACAAGGTCTGAATGATAAAATGTGGAAAAATTATATTGCACATGGGAAATGAATGATGGCTGAATAGAAATGGACATATTTTTATTTTTGCTATAGCGCTCTAACGGGGCACTGTCACACACGTGGTCACGCACAGCACTGAGGTGGTGTGGTCACACAAAAACAACACTGAAGGGGGTGCACACAGATCACTGGGGGGTCACATACACAGAACACTGGGGCGTCACATACACACATAGATCACTGGGGGGGTCACATACACACACTGACCCCCCCAGTGATCCGGGTTTGTATGTGACCCCCCAGTGATCCGTGTATGTATGTGTCCCCCCAGTACGCGCAGATCACTGGGGCGCACATACATAGATCACTGGGGGCACATGTATATGTATGTGCTTATACATGTGCCCCCCTGGTGATCTGCGCATACATGTGCCCCCCCCCAGTGATCTGCGCATACATGTGCCCCGCCGTGATCTGCGCATGTGCACATACATAGATCATTGGGGGCACATGTATGTGCACATTCCTCTGATCATTGGGGGGGCACATACTTACATAAGATACAGAGCATTGAATATGTAAAAAAAAAGGATTCACAGAGCACTGAGGAGTGCATCTCCGGTGTGCGTTGATTGTGGCCGGAGAGTCTTCATGGCCCCCCCGACAGCCTCATCCGCCATGACTTCCTTCAATGCGTCTTGAAAAGTCAGTTTCTCCATGGCGAATAGGCGCCGCTGTAATTCTCTATTATGCAGGCCGCAAACGAGCCTGTCTCAGACGGTCTCCCAGATCAGTAAACTCACATTTGCGTGAAGCTTGTCGAAGAGCAGCCACAAACTCTGCTGCAGATTCCCCGGATCTCTGTGCACGTTGCTCGAATGCATGGCGCCGGGCGATGACCGAGAGTTTAGCTCAAAATGTTCGCTTAATATTTTCTTGAGGTCTGCGTAGGCCATAGACTCTATGCTTGCCGGTGCTATCAAGTTTTCAGCAATATCAAATGTGGCTTGTCCACAGACACATAGTAGGGTTGCTGCCTTCAGGCCATCGTCCGTGACCTGGTTAGCCCTGAGGTAGTTGTCTACTCGGGAGACATATGAGATCCACTGTTCCGGGTGAGTAATATCGAACTCGTTGAGTCTTCCCAGATTGGCCATTTTAAGAAGGCCCCTGTGGTGCTGGTTAATGCCTGTACTACTGCGGTTGGAGCTGGGCTGCACTTAGTCCAGTGGACAGATTCCTCAGGTCCGTCTGTGCCTCCAGTGTGTCTTACTTGCAGGCAGGGTGGGGAGAGTGGTCTGACCAGAGCTCTCTACTCGATATGACATCCAATGATTTCAGTCTCTAGGTTAGCAGCAGCTCTCTCCTCTGCAGGATCCCATCCGTCGTCGCCACTATTATGTATTGTGCTACAGTAATCACAGACAGCAGGGATACAACCATTTTATTGAATCAACTGACAAATAACTGCCACTGAAAACAGGGACACAATACATAACAAGGAGTACCGGACCTGTCCTGACTATCCGGAGGATCAGCTGTCCTGGGTGTGTTCTGAGGAGCACCTGAGAGTGATGGGAAGTCCAGTACTACCCATGAAATTACCGACTGCCTTATAGTTTGTGCCTTTTTCAGTAAAGGACACAGAAAAATGTGAGTAGGTTTATATTTACTACCAGGCCCAGACTGACCATCGGGCATATGCCTGGTAGGCCGCTAGCCTCTCTGGCCGATTGGCTGTTCGACATAACCAGCCGCCCAACTATGGCAGCCTAGGCCGACTGCAAGATTGCAGCCGACCATCCGGGGCACCCTATGACCTAATCCGAGCGAGTTGGCCCCCAATGATTAGGTCACAGGCAGGTCCGGCACATCCTAAAAGGCAAGTCAGACAATTGCCTTAGGGCACAGCTACACAGGGCAGCCATCAGAAATGATGGGACCCCTTACTAAACCTCACGATGGGGCCCCCCCGGGCACTCCCTCAACCTCTAACAGTTTTTCTCCCCCTTCAAAAAAAAAAAAAAAAAAGCGGACATAACATAGCACCACAGCAATATAGCACATAGCACTCCCAGTAATGTGCTGTGTGTATGAGCGTATCACAGAATCCACAGCAATAAATCTCACAGTAATGGACTGTATATGATGGCCTCTGGGCCTGGTCCCTGGGTCTGGTTTGGGCCTTGGGGTCTGGGCCTTGGGGGTTGGGCTGGGCCTGGTCCCAGGGACTGGGCCTTGGGGTCTGGGCCCTGAGTCTGGCCTGGGGTCTGGTCCCTGAGTCTGGCCTGGGGTCTAGGCTGGTCCCTGGGGTCTGGCCTGGGTCTGGTCCCTGGGTCTGGGCCTTAGGTCTGGCCTGGGCCTTGGGGTCTGGGCAATGGGGTCTGGGCCCTGGGTCTTTTCTTCAATCTTCTTTTCTTCAGCCCGGGCCCTCCATCGCAGGCGTGCAGCTTCACTGAGTGGAGGGGGCGGAGCCAAAGCATGGTGCTTGGGAGGCCCCCACACGCTGCTTGGCCCCGCCCAGCCAGCCAGTGAAGCTGCCAGGAGCTGGTGGAGACACAGTGTCTCCTCCGGCTCCTGCAGCAGAGACACAGCTCCGGATTCGGACTCATCAAGTCCGATACCGGAGCTGTAAAAGGGCGACGCCGCTGCCGACGGGGGCCTGGGTCCCTTACGGCAGCATGGGGCGTAATGCCCTGATGGCGGCCCTGCAGCTACCTAGACTGTGCAATTTCGGGCCACACTTGCCTCCTGCATGGCGCTTATGACCTCCTGCAGCAAGCTTAAAACCCTTCTGTAGATCACAGGTTTTTTTTTCTCCTCGCAAACGGGCTCCTCTTTTTTTTATTATTAAACTTTATATAGGGCCAGCAAATTCCGCAGCACTAAACAATGGGCACAATATAGACAGGGTTACAATACACTGAGACTGAACGACATTTGATAAACCAGTACTGGAGAAAACTAGGCCCTATTCGCATGGGAATTTATAATCTAGAAGGGTTGATGGTGGAAACAGGAGAGGACTGCAAGATGACAGTGATGGGTAGGTTGGCGCAGTGAGGTGCATTAGTGAGTCGGGTGGTAGGCTTTCCTAAATAGGAATGTCTTTAGGGGAAAGTCTGACAGTACGAGGACAACGGACGTACGTTCTGACGGAAGACACAGTAGACACCACACGATCTGTTTTCTATGACAGACATAGAAAAAAAGGGAAATATGGGAAACAAAATTAATATGAAAAAGGATATGAAAAGCCATTTGGGGCGTCAATCGCAAATGCGCTGCATCTCACGTCTCTTCATCACGCACGCACACAGAATGCTACGTGGACGTGGTGTACTCTGCGCGTCCGTGTTAGCGGTTTTACGTTCTTGCCTAACTTGCGTCCGTTTGCCTTGTGCGTGCACAATTCGGCACGGACGCACTTAGTGTGTGGGTCTCTATTGCTCATGATTCTATGCTACGACGGATGTTAAACTGTGCGGCAACGCGGACGTGATCACTGCATTCGTCTGACACGGGCCTTACTCGTTTAAGCAATCCACACATTATACACTGTTTTTCTCGTCATTAAAATGGACTTTCTAAATATACCATTTTTTTTCATAAAATTTATTATAAAAAAAAATGGAAATGACAAAAAAACAAAACACTAAAACACTTTTTCAAACTTTGACCCCCAAAATCTCTTATGCATCTACAACTGTCAAAAAAACAACTGTGCTTAATAGTTTCTAAATTTTGTCCTGAGTTTAGCAATACCCAAGGTTTACATATTCTTTGCTTTTTTCCCCATCTTATATGACAATAAGTACAAGTAGCACTTTGCCATTTCCAAAGGGTTAATTTTCAAAATCGGTGATAGTGAAATTGTAACACTGATATCTGTTACTAATACCTGAATAACCCTCCACATAAACATATTTTTTTAAAGTGCACAACCCAAGGTATTAAACTTGGGGTATTTTGACGCTTTCCATGCAACAATTTTACCACAAATCTATGACAAAGTATGAGGGAAAATAAACTTTTTTTGGTGATTTTGTGACAGTGCAATTTAAGAATACATGTACTGAGAACTTTAAGGGTCACTGACAAAAAACACCCCAAAATGTGTTCAGCAACATCTTCTGAGTAAAGTGTTACCATCCATGTATAGGTATGTTGGGTGTTTATTTCGGGGTGCTGCGCCAATCTTCTGACATGTGCTTGTCATTTTTCTAATTTGGTAGGCAAAGAAGATATATCTTCTTTTAGGGGGTCTTTTTTTTTTTTACATACCAATTTTTTTTTATTGCCATGAACGTGCATATATTTGGTAAGCTGACAACCCAAAGTATTGTAAATGGAGTGCTTTATTTATTTATAAAGTATTTTACCAGGAAGGATACATTGAGATTTCTCTCGTTTTCAAGTATGACCTGGGTTCAAGAACATTGAAATCTTACAGTCGTTACAGAAATACAAAGTAATAAAATGCAAGAGATTAAAAACAAAACACAAATATGTAGGTATTGATGCCATGGATGCAACCGTTTACCGAAGGTGCAGGTCACCGAGGTTGCCGACCTTCGATGCAGATCACCAGGGTTGCAGGTCACTGCGGGTGCTGACATTGGATGCAGATACTAATAAAGGTATGGCATCAGCCTCCTAATGAGGCCAATACTTCCCAAAGGAGAACTTGATATGCAGGGAAGACAGGTGATTAACCCCTTAATGACGCGGGGCGTACCATGCCGTCCTGCATCGCGTGGGCTTTAATGCCGCAGGGCGGCATGGTACGCCCCGCGGCGTTTGGTGCCTCTGCGTGCCGAAAAACGGCCCGCCTCCCTTCCCACAATGCCGATCGCCGGCTGGGGGTCTGCCTGACAACCGGGCAGACCCTCCCAGCTGGCGATCGGCATTGTGGGAAGGGAGGCGGGCCGTTTCCCTCGTGGAATCGGCAAGGCAGCCAATCCGGCGCCTGGAGCTGACAGTTGCAGCGGTGACAAGCGGTCACCTCTGCAACTGTCAGAATGTCTCAGCCAATGATTGTTGCATTGGCTGAGACATTGTCTCTACCCCTTTCTCCTGTTACTCATTGCGATCTGAGGAGCAGAGAGAGAGAGGCAGAGATCAAAGGAGCACAAACCCTCCCCCAAAAAACCCCCTGGCAAGCACAGTACCCCCTGGCAGGCACAGTCCCCCTGGCTGAACCCCCCCCCCCAGGTACAGTACCCCCTGGCAGGCACTACCCCCTGGCAGGCACTGTACCCTACTGGCACAGTACCCCCTGGCTGAAAAAAAAAACAAAACTGAAAGAAACCCCAGGTACAGTACCCCCTGGCTGAAAAAAAAACCCCAGGTACAGTACCCCCTGGCAGGCACTGTACCCTCCTGGCACAGTACCCCCTGGCAGGCACTGTAACCCCTGACTGAAAAAAAAACCTGAAAAAAAACCCAGGCACTGTACCCCCTGGCCTGCAGTGTACCCCTGATTGGCAGTGTACCCCCTGGCAGTGTACCCCCGATTGAGAACCCGCATTGGCATACGACCCTTTGGCATTTCTGACTACCCGCATTGGCATACGACCCCCTGGCATTTCTGACTACCCGCATTGGCATACGACCCTTGGCATTTCTGACTACCCGCATTGGCATACGACCCCCTGGCATTTCTGACTACCCGCATTGGCATACGACCCTTGGCATTTCTGACTACCCGCATTGGCATACGACCCCCTGGCATTTCTGACTACCCACATTTGCATATGACCCCTGGCATTTCTGACTACCCGCATTGGCATACGACCCTTGGCATTTCTGACTACCCGCATTGGCATACGACCCCGTGGCATTCCTGACTACCCGCATTGGCATACGACCCCCCTTGGAATATTCTTACCTTGTCTAGATAGATAGAAGTACTGGCCACTACAAGGACCGGAAGGGCTTAGTTTAGGTGTTCTAATACTTGACCCCATCAGTTCCCCGACCTCCCATTTAATTAGTGATAACAAGTTATCCCCATAAAAATGTCCTCCCGCTTTTATTCCCCAGAAGAGGCATATGAGATCCTGGCCGCCTCTGAGAGCAACGCTCTCGCCGACAGTGACACCCTCACAGCCTCTGATATAGAGCCCCGTAGTGAACCCTCCAGTGATGGTGACCCCCCACCATCTACTGGGAGGCGCGTAAGCAATTGGGTACCCCCAAATATGGCTGCCCCAGAAATACCCCCATTTATATCGACTCCTGGCATCACAGTAAGGGTAGAGGACTGTGAGCCAGTGAGCTTTTTTAATCTCTTCATGTCGGACGACGTATTCGAGATGGTGGTTGAGCAAACCAACCTGTTTGCCAACCAGTATCTTGATGCGCATCCGGATTCACATCGCCACAGACGTAACAAGTGGCACCCAACGGATGTGATAGAGTTAAAAAAAAATTGGGCTCTAACCCTCGTAATGGGAATAGTGAAGAAGCCAAGTATCCGGTCTTATTGGCACAAAAAACCCATCCTGGCTACACCACTATTCCCAAGGGTTATGAAGAGAGAGAGGTACGAAAATCTCATGCGATTCCTCCATTTTAATGATAACGCACTGTGCCCACCAAGAAACGACCCAATGCATGACCGCCTCTATAAAATTCGGCCCCTTATCAGTCTTATGTCTGCCAAATTCACTGATAATTATGTTCCCGACAAAATATATCTGTAGTTGAGTCCCTTATGAAATTTAAAGGCAGACTGCTCTTCAAGCAGTATATCCCAAGCAAGCGATCCCGGTATGGCGTCAAATTTTATAAATTGTGTGAGTCCACAACAGGCTACACATGGGCGTTTAGAATATACGAAGGGAAAGATAGCCACCTTGACCCCCCAGGATGCCCCAATTGTATTGGCACCAGTGGAAAAATTGTGTGGGATCTGGTCTATCCCCTATTCAACAAGGGCTATCATTTATGGGTCGATAACTATTACACCAGTATCGACCTATTTAAAAATGTATATTGTTTTGAGACCCTTGCGTGTGGCACAGTGCGGAAGAATCGCAGAGGTTTTCCCCAAATCCTGACAGCAGGCAAAAAAAGTAGAGGCTCCTCTTCGTCTCTACGTCAGGAAGAAGTGCTAGCCCTTCGGTTCACCGATAAGAAGGATGTATACATGCTATCTACAGTGCACGACGAAAGTACAGTGCCAGTGCCTGTGAGAGGGAGGACTGAGCCACTGGAAAAGCCGAAGTGCATTGTAGATTACAGCAAATTTATGGGGGGAGTAGACTTGGCTGATCAATGTATACAGCCTTATCTGGTGAACCGAAAGACTAGGGCATGGTACAAGAAGATTGCCATCTTTTTGACTGAGATAGCAATTTTCAATACGTACGTGCTCTACAAGCAGGCAGCAGTACAAAAGCCATATCCCTTCCTAGAATTAATGCTTGAGATCATATCCCAACTTATCTTAACCCCGGCCCCCGTTACATCCGCTTTGGAATCAGGAGATCTCCAAAGATTAAGTGGCAGACACTTTCCTTCCCGAGTCCCTCCCACCCGCTGTAAAAAGTCCCCCCAGAAAAAGTGTCGTGTCTGCCGCAAGAAAGGAATCCGAAAGGATTCTAGTTATTATTGCCCTACCTGCCCATCTCTACCTGGCCTCTGCATAACCGAGTGCTTCAAAATTTATCACACAGAGCTAAATTACTAAATCCCCTTTTCTAGTTTGTCCTGACTACCCTATGTTTGCTGCCTGTACCGACTCATTGGCTTGTTATACCGACTACTCTTTGCTGCCTGTACCGACTCATTGGCTTGTTATAACGACTACTCTGACTTCTGGAATCCCCTGAATTTGGCCTGTCCCTGTTTACGTTAAGCCCAGCTATTCTAAAGTGGCTGCAACAAACAACTCAAAATACTAATTTAGAATCATTGGCACGTCATCTTTGGAGCAATATTCTTTCTTGGCGTGCCATGTTCTCTCAAAGTCGACATAAATCCTGAAAAATCACTTGCCAAATTACCAAAAAACTAAATAAAAATGCTACATGTGGGGTACCGTTGAATTCGTAACACATTGCCGAACACAAATGTCAATGTTTTAGGCCAGTAAAAGGTTGAGTGAGCATGATATTAGCAGCAAAATAACAGTTTTTGTGTAAAACAAATGCAAAACACAATCATGAAGACTAAGTGTGGCCAGGGTTTGTGACTAAGTGGCTACTATACAAAACTGGACATAACCCAGAGTATTGAAAATGGGGTGTCTACTTCTTAAAATGATATGCCATGATGGGGTACTTTTCATACCTGGGCTGCCATACCCTCTCAAATTCAACCTAGGCCCAGCAAACCAATCTGGCAAATTTCAAGTTGTAAAACCTGAAATGGGCAAACTCTACATTAGACCGTGTAACTTTCCAAAAAGCAAATAAAAATGCAACATGGGGGTACCGTTGAATTCGTAACACATTGCCGAACACAAATATCAATGTTGTAGGCCAGTAAAAGGTGGACTGAGCAGGATATTAGCAGAAAAATAACAGTTTTCGTGTAAAACAAAGGCAAAACACAAACATGAAGACTAAGTGTGGCCAGGGTTTGTGACTATCAGGGTAATTCAAAGAGAGCACGTTCGGTGACTTTTCGTTCTCTTCAATTCGGTTCCTTTTGCCGATCCCATTTCGGTGACCCTGCGGTGTATTCAGCAAGCACCACAGGGTCCCCGAATTGCAGGGAAAAGCTGCCGCAAACCCGACGAAAACTAACCGCAAAACCCAGCGAATGCACGCAGAAAAGCCACAAAAACATCTGGATTAACCTGCCGAAAACCAAGCCCGAGCAGGAGCCGAACACAGCCGAAGCAGCTGAGACCGCAGACGAGTGAGGTGAATAAATTAGCAAAATAGTTTGTGTGAATCTGTGAAAATGAAACGCTGTTTGCAAAGAAACTACTGAGCGAAAATGTCTGAAATTTGCATATGAGGTCCAGGGAATGATAATAAAGAGGGCTGTTACAGAAAAAATAAGTAAACTTAAAAAAAAATTTAAAAAAAAAAAAAAAAAAAACGGACTTTAAAAAAAAAAAATTAAGAAAAATGCTTAAAGTATCCTAAAAAATCTATAAATAAAGAGACTCTTTACTGCAGAATTTTATAATGAACGGTTTATTAGATATTGAATTAAAACGGGAATATTTTTAACATTGAAGTCTGTGGGATTCTCCTGAATTAACTTGCCGAATTAAACCATCGAATGGCAGGGCATTAGGGGAACCTTTCACTGCTGGTTTGTGTTCTCTGAATAGCCGAAGCAGTGCATTTTCATGGGGATTCACTGTCCTCGAACAGGCACCGAACAGGCACCGTATGTTCAGGCAATTCGCCAGGATTTGGCGAATTGCCTGCTCTCTGGATAGCCGAATGGCCAGGAAAGGTAACCGAACGCTGATTTTCAGCGTTCGGTTACCTTTCTCAAGCAATTCGGATCTCTTTGAATAACCCTGTAAGTGGCTACTATACAAAACTGGACATACCCCATTTTCAACAATCTGGGTTGTCTACTTCTCAAAATGATATGCCATGATGGGGTACTTCTCAAATCTGGGCTGCCATACCCTCTCAAATTCAACCTAGGCCCAGCAAACCAATCTGGCAAACTCTACATTTGATCGTGTAACTTTCCAAAAACCAAAATAAAAATGCTAAATGGAGGGTACCGTTGAAATCGTAACACATTGCCGACCACAAATATCAATGTTGTAGGCCAGTAAAAGGTTGACTGAGCATGATATTAGCAGCAAAATAACAGTTTTCGTGTAAAAAATGCAAAACACAAACATGACTAAGTTTGGCCAGGGTTTGTGACTAAGTGGCTACTATAAAAAACTGGACATACCCCATTTTGAATAGCCTGGGTTGTCTACTTTTCAAAATGGTATGACATGTTGGGGTACTTTTCATACCTAGGCTGCCATAACCGCTCAAAGTCAACATAGGGCCAGGAAACCAATCTGGCAAATTTCAAGTTGTAAAACCTGAAATGGGCAAACTCTATATTTGACCCTGTAACTTTCCAAAACCTCATAAAACCTCTACATGGGGGGTACCGTTGAACTCGTAAGACATTGCCGACCAGAAATATATGTATTTTATTTCATTTAATGCTAAGCGTACAATGACATTCACACTAAAAATACAATGCAGAACTTTGAAAATAGCAAAATTTCCTTTTTTCTCATAGTTTTTAGGTTTTTTTTCATACTATAATATATTTTATATATAAATCTTTGATGGAAAATGAAAGCCCTATTTCTCCTGAACAAAATGATATATAATAATGGTGGGTACACTTAATATGTAAGAGGTAAATTATGGTTGAACAGCGAATAGCTGAAATTCTACTTTTAGAAGTGTTCAAAAGTGTTCCAAACTTGTAAAATTACTCCCGTCCTTAAGGGGTTAAACACCAAACTTTGATAGAAAAACAAAACACCTCATAATGAATGAGAAGGTCTCCCCCAACCACAATTGTGATTAAAAGTTAACTTTTCTTAATACATATAAAATGCATGCGTGACACACTAGATAAAAATCACAAACACCCAACTAGATTCCACGTGGTTAATCTGTGAGCGAGGATAGCCTGCTACGAGCTCTATGCTTATATGGCTTATATGACCTCAGCTATTGCATCCACCTTAATTGAATAATGCCTGTTTTCCAGCGGATGAATTGGTTACAGCTAAATAGCAATTTCACACCCGTTCAGCTAAAAAAAGCCTCTTTAACATGCATAGATAGATGTAGTTGGAAAATAAACATATATTGCAATCTCTGTTATAAAGAACATTGTGGAAATTTTGCTCTTCTAGTAATCCACCAATAAAGCAGAATATGCATGCATAAACAGACACGCTGTCAGCGCCAGACAGCTAATGTGAGTATAAACACAGGCCAAGCAATGTGCCTTTAAATTAGGATGTTCACTATGACTGCTGATTGTGTTTAGGACACCAAGCTATCAGCTGTCATAGTGAACAAAAAAAGTAAATAAAATTAATAAAAATGAATAAAATAAAAGTGACAGCCAAGATGGCGCAGCCTTTCTAAGGGCAGGGTCATCTTGGGGCTGTGGGGGATGTTCCTAGCTTGCCTCAGAGAGGCAGGCTAGCAACATCCAATCAGAAATTATAAAAAATGATAAATAAATTTTATAATTTGTCAGGTCAGGTCAATATTTGTAAATATTGGCTCTGACCACTGTGAATCTCCTTCCCTCTCACTTGTGTTTTAGTGAACGAGAGAGAGAGAGATCAGAATTGACGGGTATAGAAATTTTAGGGAGATTTCGAAAAATTGTGGCAGGTTTAGGGGGATTAAGGCCTGTGTCAGACGAACGCAGTGATCAAGTCCGTCGTATCATAAAATTATGATCAATAGAGACCCACATACGAAGTACGTATGCACAGAAGAGCGGATGCGCAACGCACGTGGCACAGGACGCAATTTAGGCAAGAACGCCAAACGGCTAGGACGGACGCACAGAGTGAGCCACATCCGCGTAGCTTTGTGTGTGAGTGATGGAACGTAGTCAGACAGACTGCATTTTTGACGTCCAGCATTTGACAGACAAAATGGTTTTTCATATCATGTATCAATTTTACATATGCATTTTATTTCCCATCTACATCAGTCAAAAAAAACGGACTGTGTGCCGGACAATCCCTACAGATACTGTTCGCTTCCAGCGCTCCAATGACCGTCAAACGTACCATGTACGTCCGCGGGTCTAAAGGAGACCCGTGGCCGTGATGTACATGGTATGTCCGCAGTCATTAAGGGGATAAAAAGTTTGTGTGTGTTGCTTTTTCTTTGCCTGGCTCTATTAACCTCCCTGGCGGTATATTTATTTTAAAATTTTGTGTCCAAAAGCGCTCTATTTTTTTTTTTGCCTCCCCCTAGCGGTATCCCAAGTGTTGCTCGGGGTTAAACTCCTATGCTGGAAGCGGTAACCCCGAGCAACACTCTGGATGCCGCTGGATACATCACCTGTCCCTGTGCTCCCTCGATGTCCCCGCAGCCTCCTCCGGCGATTGCGACCCTCATACTTCCTGGTTCCCTCCTCGCGAGAAGGAATCCAGGAAGTAAAACGCTATGATCGCCGGAGGAGACTGTGAGGATCAGCGAGGAAGCACAGGGAGAGAGAGGTGATGTATACAGCCCGAGTGTGTCTCGGATTTATCATTCTCAGCGGTGAAATTTAACCCTGAGACACACACGGGAAGGGCCGCCATCAGGGCATTACAGCCCATGCTGTGGTAAGGGGCCCGGTGACTGGGGGGGCCTGCCGTCAGCGGATATGTATTTTTACTTTAGGCCACAGGCCTTGGAGGAGGTTCTGCCGCCTACCTGGGCCCGGCCGCCGAGTAGAGTCTCCAAATGACGGCTGGCAGCCGGCGGGCCCCTCTGATGATGTCAGAGGAGGCGCGCCCAGGGTGCCGCACGTGGTAAGGGGTGCCCAGGAATGCGTGAGAGCTGCATTGAAGAAAGGGCACGTGGAGACGCGGACTAATGCCTGGGCCAGGGATGTGCAGTCAAGGGCGGCAGGTGTGGCAGGGCCTCACCTGCAATAATTCCATTAAGTGGGGACTGTAAATTTTTAAATAAAACCTGCTGCTAATTTAAAAAAAAAAGTTCTCATAGTCACCTGCTCCACGCTCCCCCGCCGTCTGGCTCTGTTCCTTCGCTTTTTTTGTTAGTTCGCCGGCTGCTCTGAGCCTGTGCAATTTACATAGCTCAAGCTGGGTAATAGATTCATTAAAGTCTGCAGTGCACTTCTGGTGCCACCTACTTCCTGAATCTACGCTCTTCAGTGCCTCAAGAGGCACTGAGAGCAATGGAATTGCTTGGAAGAATGGGAAAGCACCTTTGATATCAAGCAATTCAAAAAATGCCTCCATGGGAGGCATGCTTCGATTGACACAGGACAGTCATGTGACATGGGGGCGTGCTGCGTGGCTGTGTGCCTGGAGAGCAGCAAAAGATACTTGGGAGCCCTGAGGCCCCAGGCCTATTTTTTCTCCCAGAATATGTAAAAATTGGGAACCTAAAAAAATATCTCATAGTGCATACTAAAAATTACAACTTTATATAGGGTGCCCCTTTTATCTCCGCACTCACAAGATATTAAAACTTTATCGCTTATCGTGTCTACGACGATTACCCCAACTCTGCTGATGCTGGAACCGAGGACCTGAAGACTCTTGCCGCCACAGGAATCAACTGGACATCTTACCAAAGGAAGCAGTATTAGCAGTTTTTATTGGATAAAAACGTTATGATCCAACGCGTTTCGTGTACTCAGTACACTTCATCAGGGAAAATATACTTAAAACAAATAAAAAGTCCATTAAATGTCCCCTTTCTCTTTGTCTTTTTATATTTTCTTTTTTTTCTGCCGCCGGATTGCCTCCCTTCCAATCTTTGCGTTGGCGTGCGTCTCATCTGTGGAACGCAGGCTTCGCGTCACTGGAAGTGACATATCGCGATCTTCATCCTTGCGGCAGCTAAGGCTGAGGAGCTGGAACACCAGAAGATGACAAACCAGGTATTGGCGGATCCAGACAAACTCTTGAGGAGCTTCTTTCTCAAAACGATGATCCCTCCAATACATAAATACAAATTATAAGAGGGATGTGCAAACATAAAAACACTTAAACTACAAAGCTATTTTTGGAGAGCAGCAAATCCCTTAATTGCCATATTCTGAAGTTATAATATATACTACAGCATACAGAAACATTCTTAACCCTTTCACTACTGAGGACGTGTGGGGAACGTCCTCCTTGACTCCTAAGGAAACATAGGGGTGGAGATAAGGGTTCCTTTGAACCCCAGTATCTCCTGACTGTTTTCAGCTAGCAGGGTCATATTTGGTATCATTAGAAAGGCCAGAGCATGGCGTTTCCAATGATATCAAACATGGCCATGTTTATAGTAAAGAAAAAAAATAATAACAATAATAATACAAAAAAGAAAAATGTGTTTAAGTCGTGAAATGGCTCAGCAGTGAAGGGGTTAAACATCATTATCCATCCTTAACACCGACATGGTATATATGGGGAAATGGATCACTTTATAGACAGTTTTTAATGTCCAAATCCACATTTAACCCACCATTTCTCCATGTATCCAACCGGTATATCCATTCCATCTCCCTTTTTTGCCAAAAGCCTAGAATATTCTCCCCCTCTCCAATTTTTATTAACTAAATCTATACCTATCCATTTGAATTTCTCAACCGAAAATAAATGACAATTATTACAATGCAGTGGCAAGCTATGGTCAAGTTTATTCTTTCTAATGAATGCCGGTGCATTGTAATAATTGTCATTCATTTTCGGTTGAGAAATTCAAATGGATAGGTATAGATTTAGTTAATAAAAATTGGAGAGGGGGAGAATATTCTAGGCTTTTGGCAAAAAAGGGAGATGGAATGGATATACCGGTTGGATACATGGAGAAATGGTGGGTTAAATGTGGATTTGGACATTAAAAACTGTCTATAAAGTGATCCATTTCCCCATGTATACCATGTCGGTATTAAGGATGGATAATGATGTTTAAGAATGTTTCTGTATGCTGTAGTATATATTATAACTTCAGAATATGGTAATTAAGGGATTTGCTGCTCTCCAAAAATAGCTTTGTAGTTTGTTTGCTTTAAGTGTTTTTATGTTTGCACATCCCTCTTATAATTTGTATTTATGTACAGTTGTGTTCAAAATTATTCAACCCCCAATGCTGTAAAGGGTTTTAGGGAATTTAGTGTACATTTGTAATTGTATTCAGAATGAAATCCTACAAGGACTTTTTAAAGAACCATATGCAACTAAAATGACATCAATTGGTTTTGTAATACAGTAGTAAATGTTTTTGTGAATTCTTCATTGACACAATTATTCAACCCCTTAAAGACTACCACTCTGAAGAACAGAGGTTCATTCAAGTGTTTTCAATCAGGTATTGAAAACGCCTGTGGATGTCACGGAGCAGCAATAAAGCATAATAAGCACCAATTAGACAGCTTTAAAATGACTGTGATACTCAGCTCCTTCTAGACATTTACTGGTGTGGTTACAAACATGGTGAAGTCAAGAGAATGGTCCAGGAAGACAAGAGAAGAGGTGATTACTCTTCACAGGAAGGGCAATGGCTATAAGAAGATTGCAAAGATGTTAAACATACCAAGAGAGACCATAGGAAGCATCATTCGCAAATTCAAGGCAAAGGGCACTGTTGAAACGCTACTGTGTCGTGGCAGAAAGAAGATGCTGACTTCGACTGCTGTGCGCTACCTGAAGCGTAGAGTGGAGAAAAGTCCCCGTGTGACTGCTGAGGAACTGAGAAAAGATTTGTCAGATGTGGGTACTGAAGTTTCAGCTCAGACAATACGGCGCACACTGCGTAATGAATGCCTCCATGCAGGGGTCAAGTCCTGGGGAAAAAAGTGAGGGAACTCACCCAAGATTTTTATTAAATAAATAAATAAACTCGAATTTGCTCCTTTTTCGAAAAACAGAGTGCAACATTTATTGTAAAGTGCAGGTTTACAAGAACATTTCAAAATTAACACATAATAAACAAATAAATATAGAACAGATGTAACAACAAAATAAGTTAACTTGTTTATCAAACTGACAGAATAGTCACCACAATGTGCGATGATGTTTCCCTGGCAGGGAATTTCTAAAACCTGAGGTTTATGCGTACACAACTTTTGCATCACAACTAGTAACTGCAACATACACTATATTGCCAAAAGTATTCGCTCACCCATCCATATGCGAGTCAAGGCAGGTGAGCGAATACTTTTGGCAATATAGTATTTAAAAAAACTATACACAGAACATTAGAAAACATCCCACAAACTGGAATAACGTTGTTCTTGCTGGGTAGGATGATCAACTTTTCTGGATTTGTTATCTGCGCTGCGATGTGAGGACAGCCATTTTCTCACGTATGGTAAAGGATCCCATAGATCTGCAGGAGGGCAATGAGACTAATAAATAAAAGAGAAGACAGGCGTTCAATGCCAAGTCCACTCCTAATGGGTGACATCACCAAATTCATGGTGCTGAAGCCTCTTTCACAATCCCTGATGTCACTGGAAGACTGTTAACTGCTGTCACAGCTGGTTTCAGATTTTCTGGAATCTCTGTGCCGGCGTTGTCAATGTAGTCTCTGAAGCCTTCAGATGGATGTGAAGTTGAGACGGAATCTTTTGCACAGCTGCTCTAGCTTCACTTCTCCTTCAAACCACGGACTGTCCACATTGTTTGGCCAACGTTGTGAATTCAGGATCTCCATTTCTGAGACGAGCGATTCAAATTCATCCGACTGTGATGAAGCTGCTGGTCTGTTGCTTGCAGTTAAAGCATAGAGTCTGGATCGCAAATTATCCACCAAACATTGATAGAATCGGGGGAGATTTATCCTCACTTGGCCTTTTGTGCTCTCTCTGGTTGATGGTTACACCTTTGAAATTCCCCTTCTCCAGCGATTCCATGGCTTCTTTCAGATGTTTGCCAGGCATGTCTTTCATTTTCTCGATTGCACGAACTGACCGATTAATCAACTGATAGGCTCGTGGAAGTGTGATGTCATCTCTTTGTAGGGCTTCAGATAACAGGCCCATTTCCTGAACAGCATCTGCAACCCCTGCAAGGTTTAACAGATATTCCTCTGATGTCAGGACTTTGTTAAGGCCACTAAATACAGACTTCTGCTTGTGGTATGCTCTGAACTTGTGCTCGCTTTTACTAAATGGCTGTGTAGTGCAGGGTATGATTCCCAAACCGCTCGTATAGCTCTCTGGCTTGAAGCGACCCACCTAACGGTAAAAACTTTACCTATTTTAAGAATTTGCACTTCTAATTCTTTTGCACATTCAAAGAGCTCCCTCAGATTTTTTGGTGATTGATGGTACACCGCATACAGCTTCTCAAAAAATGATGTGACATGTTGAAGACCAGGAACAGAATCGATTGTATCAGAAATGGACAATTCAAGCCTATGACACAAGCAGTGCCATTTCACAAGCTGTGGATATTTTCCACTAAGTCGCTCTAGAACACCTGATTTTCTTCCAAGCATTACACTTGCACCATCACTACAAACCCCAATCCAGTTTGTAGCAAGAAAGTCATTATTGAAGCCATGCTTAGAAAGACACGTTGTAAGGGTGGCTTCAATAGACTGGGCATCTGCTTTAGGCAAGTGAAGTAAATCGAGAAAGAAGGTGACTGGATCTTTTCCGTTTAGAGGCACGAATATAAACAATTAACACTGATTGTGAAGAAACTGTTGTAGACTCATCAATGTAAACTGAAAGCTTTGGAGCCTGTTCAACAATTGCCTTGCAAAGCTTTTTCCTCATCTCACTAGCGACGCAATCGATGATTTGTGCAGCTGTATACTCACTATGGAGAATACGTCCTAAGTCTGTACCGTTTGCAACTTGCAAGCGAATAAGATCTCTGAAATCTGTGTAAGGACGGTTTTTCTTCGCACAATAGTAGGCAATGCGAAAGACTTTTGTTGTGGATGCAAACTTATGCTTTTGCTGGTCTGCAATATTGGTTTGCATTACCTCCTTTCTAGACACCGCTTGGATTTCGCCTGCCTTTACATGTGCTTCAGAAGTTTTATGTACATGGATTTTTTTACGCAATGAGGTCAACATATCTTTTTTCGTTTTCCCATATGGAGTAATCATACCAGTGCTCCATTCTTTAGAAATGGATACACCCTGTGATACAGATACTCCAAGGTGTTTAACCTCACGACACACTTTGCATCCTAAAAGACCATTTTTTAAGAACAGCCAAGGGTATTTTTGTTTAAATTCTAGCCACTGATCCTGGTCCCAGCATTCTGGTAAAAGCACAGTCTCGTGGACATCAGCAGCGGTATCTTCAGCCACATCAGTGACTAAGTCAACTACATCTGATTCGCTGGCCGGTGTAGTTTTCTGCATCGGAGACCGAGTCATCCATCTGGGGCACAGGCTCGGACTGAGATGAGCAACTTGCAGAATCAGCATGTGATTTCTTACTGGATGCCTTTGAGAAGAAATCCAGAATGCTGCCCTTTCGTTTGCTCATTTCTGTATAAATAAACAAAAAATTGTGTAAATCCTTTACTGAAAGAATAAATGGAAAGTGATCTATTCTCTCAACACAATGAAATTAAGAGACATAGGGTAGTGGCCCAAGGAAGGTCTGAAGAATCATGCACGGGAAGAAAGGAAGGTCTGAAGAATCATGCACGGGAACATGGAAGATCTGAAGAAGAATGCATGGGAAAATGGAAGATCTGAAGAAGAATGCATGGGAACAATGGAAGATCTGAAGAAGAATGCATGGGAACAATGGAAGATCTGAAGAAGAATGCATGGGAACAATGGAAGATCTGAAGAATCATGCATGGGGAACAAAGGAAGATCTGAAAAATCATGCATGGGAACAAAGGAAGATCTGAAGAATCATGCATGGGAACAAAGGAAGATCTGAAGAATCATGCATGGGAACAAAGGAAGATCTGAAGAAGAATGCCTGGGAACAATGGAAGATCTGAAGAAGAATGCCTGGGAACAATGGAAGATCTGAAGAAGAATGCCTGGGAACAATGGAAGATCTGAAGAAGAATGCATGGGAACAATGGAAGATCTGAAGAATCATGCACGGGAACAATGGAAGATCTGAAGAATCATGCAAGGGAACAATGGAAGATCTGAAGCATCATGCACGGAAACAATGGATGTTACAGTTACAACAGTATTTATTAAGCGCCAACAAGTCCCGTAGTGGTGTAAAATGGGAGAGACAGAATAACAAATATACATACACGTTACACACATACAGAACAGAAGGAGAGCGGACCCTGCTCGAGAGCTTACAATCTAAGAGGTCTGAAGAATTAGAGCACGACAACAAAGGAAAGTCATTGAATGGTGCACAGGCAAATCCCATAGGATTCGATGTAAAAATATAATTTTTTTTATTTAACCATTTATTCATTTCATTTTAAGCAAATAATCTTTTTTTTTTTTTTATTCTGTAACAGACCGTTTATTATGTTTTATAGAACTTTTTTTATTATTCACACACATTTTCATGCATTTTTATTGGTTTAAAACCCTTTGTAGAAGTATAGCAGAGTATTTTTCCCAGTTCAACACTCTTCGGAGTCGGATCAAAGGTCTTCAGCGGCATTCAGCTGGCTGATCGGTGGTCTTCGGCTGCGTTCGGTGGTCTGATCGGCAGCTTTATGTTTGGTGCACTTCGGGGACCCTGCGGTGAATAATGAATTCACCACAGGGACCGCAAACCAGAATCGCCAAAGCGCACTGAACGAGAAAGCACCGAAATTTCACTGCTTTCTGATTTACCCTAATTAGGGACAGGGCGGATCCATAGACTAGTCTCGGGAGGGGCACTGACAGAAAATAAGGTGTTTTAGCAGAGAGCCCCACTCACGAGAATTTACAGAGGGCCCGGCTCACAGGAGCTTACAATCTAGAAGAGCAGAGGGCACCCCGGATTTTACAATCTAGAGGAGCAGAGAGCCCCCAGCTCGCTCATGGATTTGCCCCAGCTCATGGATTTGCCCCAGCTCACACATGGATTTGCCCCAGCTCACACATGGATTTGCCCCAGCTCACACATGGATTTGCCCCAGCTCACACATGGATTTGCCCCAGCTCTCACCTGGATTTTGCCCCAGCTCATGGATATGCTCCAGCTCATGGATTTGCCCCAGCTCATGGATTTGCCCCAGCTCTCACCTGGATTTTGCCCCAGCTCATGGATATGCTCCAGCTCATGGATTTGCCCCAGCTCATGGATTTGCCCCATTACATGGATTTGTCCCAGCTCATGGATTTGCCCCAGCTCACACATGGATTTGCCCCCAGCTCACACATGGATATGCCCCAGCTCTCACCTGGATTTTGCCCCAGCTCATGGATATGCCCCAGCTCATGGATTTGCCCCCAGCTCATGGATTTGCCCCCAGCTCACACATGGATTTGCCCCCAGCTCGTGGATTTGCCCCCAGCTCGTGGATATGCCCCAGCACGTGGATATGCCCCAGCACGTGGATTTGCCCCAGCTCGTGGATTTGCCCCAGCTCTCACCTGGATATTGCCCCAGCTCCGGATCCAGCAGGAGTTGAGGGGGCCCAGATGCCGGGCAGCGGGAGTGCCTGCCCGGTCCTGAACAGCGTGCGAGTCCGTCCTGTTGAAGGGGAGGCGGCTGCGTGCGTGCGCAGGTCACGCGGTCCGGCCAGTCAGGTGGTACAGAGACTCAGTACCACCTGATTAGACGGACCATGTGACCTGCGCCTGCACGCAGCCGCCTCCCCTTCAACAGGACGGACTCACTGTTCAGGACAGGCAGGCACTCCCGCTGCCCGGCATCTGGGTCCCCTCAACCCGCGGGCCCTTGGGCGGCGCCCGAGGGCCAGCGGGTCAGTCCGGGCCACAGGTTGTTAGGGGCGCAAATTTCTTTTGAAATTATGCGCCCCTAACAAAACTGCGCCCGGGGCCACGGCCCCCCCACGCTACGCCACTGGATACAGCCCCTGTTGTGACAACAGAATGCGTGTGTGTGTGTGTATATATACATATAAAAATAAAATTACACATTCCAGGTAATCACCTCCGTAATATTATTATTTAAAAAAAAAATAAAATAATATCTTTTCATCCAAAAACCCTCTCTATTGGATTTGAACACCTTTTTGTATTTTAAGACAGTGGGCATGCGGCTTGCGTCATTAGCTGCAGGGGGACGGCCTGTCAGGCCGTCCCACTGCAGCCAATAGCATGCAGCGCGTACCTGCTGTGGGAGGGGCTGAGTCGGCCCTTTGAAGACAGCGAGGAGTACATGCACGCCCTGCGTCTTCAAAGCCCTCCTGCCGCGAGGACAGCATAGTATGTCCCGAGGCGGCAAGCGGTTAAGCGACTCCACTTCGGCAAAATACAGTGATCATTTGATAGTGAATTCACAGTATTTTTGGCGAAATGGATTTGCCAAAGTTCAGTGAAAAAAAATAATTAATACATAAATAATATATTACATTATATACATTTTAAATAATATTTTTACCTTATTTTTGTTCTCTGGCTCTTCAGCTGGACTTGGGGTGGCACAGGTCTCTGCAGCTGGACTGGAAAAAAAAAATTCCGGTAAATTTTTTTTTATAAAGAAATATATTATTTATGTATTAATTATTTATATATTACATTACATACATTTTAAATAATATTTTTACCTTATTTTTGTTCTCTGCCTCTTCAGCTGGACTTGGGGTGGCACAGGTCTCTGCAGCTGGACTGGAAAAAATTAATTTGGGTAAATTTTTTTATAAATAAATATATAAATAATTTAAACGTAAATAATATATTACATTAAATAAATACATTTTACATAATATTTTTACCTTTTCTTTGTTCTCTGCCTCTTCAGCTGGACTTGGGGTGGCACAGGTCTCTGCAGCTGGACTCGAAAAAAAAATCTGGTACATTATACATGTTATTATAAATATATAATTACATAAAATATAATTACATAAATAATATGTAATTATTTAATTTATGTAATTATATATTTATAATAACCTGTATAATGTACCAGATTTTTTTTTCGAGTCCAGCTGCAGAGACCTGTGCCACCCCAAGTCCAGCTGAAGAGGCAGAGAACAAAGAAAAGGTAAAAATATTATGTAAAATGTATTTAATTTATGATAAATTAATTAATTAATTAAATACATTTTTTACGTTATATTTTTACCTTTTTTTCAGTTGGAGTTGGGTGACACAGGTCCCTGCAGCAGTTGAGGTGGCAGTGGCACTCACACACAGACCTGGTCCTTCAGCACGGCTCTTTTCAATTCTTTCCACTGGGGGGACACAGGCTGGCAGCAGTCCTCCTGAGGCAAGTGAAGTCGCGCTGTGTGACCTCACACAGCACGCACGTGTCACATGCCTGCGGCCGGCATCCAGGCACGTGACTGGGTCTGGGCCTCCGCCGGCATCCGGGCATGTGACTTGGCCCATCCGGCCATGTGACTTGGCCCATGGCCAATTACACGCAGAAGCGTGTGAGTCAGCCGGGAGAGGCTGCGATGGTGCTGGACTTGCCACGAGAGCTCCTTCGCTGCGGCGCAACACCCCAGCAGTGTGCCCGGCCGGAGCCCGGGTCCATTAAGTGAATACAAAGCCACTGGGCCAGTTTTGTGATGCGTTCCCGCAGCGTTCCCGCTGCGAGAAAAGTGCGGGAACGCCGTTCCGCCGCGTTCCCGCTGCACTCGAGCTCTGCCTCCATGCCAGAACTCCCAGGCGCACCCCCTTGCTGTCTCCAAAGAATAAGAAGAGTCGACTGCAGTATGCCAAAAGTCATGTGGACAAACCACAGAAGTTTTGGGATAGTGTTCTGTGGACTGATGAAACTAAATTAGAACGGTTTGGGCCCATGGATCAACGCTATGTTTGGAGGAGGAAGAACAAGGCCTATGAAGAAAAGAACACCTTGCCTACTGTGAAGCATGGCGGGGGGTCAATCATGCTTTGGGGCTGTTTTGCTTCTGCAGGTACAGGGAAGCTTCAGCGTGTGCAAGGTACCATGAATTCTCTTCAGTACCAGGAGATATTGGATGATAATGTGATGCAGTCCGTCACAAACCTGAGGCTTGGGAGACGTTGGACCTTTCAACAGGACAATGATCCCAAGCATACCTCCAAGTCCACTAAAGCATGGTTGCAGATTAAAGGCTGGAACATTTTGGAGTGGCCATCGCAGTCACCTGACTTAAATCCGATTGAGAACCTCTGGTGGGACTTAAAGAAAGCAGTTGCAGTGCGCAAGCCTAAGAATGTGACTGAACTGGAGGCTTTTGCCCATTACGAATGGGCGAAGATACCCGTAGATCGCTGCAAGACACTTGTGTCAAGCTATGCTTCACGTTTAAAAGCTGTTATATCTGTAAAAGGATGTTGTACTAAGTACTAAGATTGAATGTCACTTGGGGGTTGAATAAAACTGATAATGATGTGAGCACAGAAAAGACATTTGTGATTATTTCATTATAAATGTTATGTTATATTTGTCTGACCTACACGTGCATCTTTGATTTTGAATGATCAAAAATCAATGTCAAACTGGCCAAAACACTCAATTTCAGTGGGGGTTGAATAATTTTGAACACAACTGTATTGGAGGGATCATCGTTTTGAGAAAGAAGCTCCTCGTTAGGAGTAAGATGGACCCCCTTAAGGCTAGGGTCAGACTAACGCATTTTTCGCGTCGTCCGTGAAAAAGTGCGTTCGAACGAATGGATGTATTTTTTCACGGAATACGCGATAGCGGTCATACGATGCGCATTCTCGTCCGTGATTTTGTACGGATCATCAATAAAACACTTTTTGTGTCTGGTCGTTATGTTGGCCGGACATTAGCAGCGTCTGACGTCTCCTAATCACGCACACACGCTGCTAGTAGACGCAGCGCACTCTGTACGTCCGTACTAGCGGTTCTACGTTCTTGCAAAAATGCGTTCGTTTGCCACTTGCGCTGCCGCACTTTTGTACGGCCGTTCTTCGTATGCTGCCCAACATTGGAAATCATTTGTTGCTAGCACGGCCGTGATTTAGTGAGTTTGTCTGGATCCGCCAACACCTGGTTTGTCATCTTCTGGTGTTCCAGCTCCTCAGTCTTAGCTGCCGCAAGGATGAAGATCACGATATGTCACTTCCGGTGACGCGAAGCCTGCGTTCCACAGATGAGACGCACGCCAACGCAAAAACCGGAAGGGAGGCAATCCGGCGTTAGAAAAAGAAAATATAAAAAGACAAAGAGAAAGGGGACATTTAATGGACTTTTTATTTATGTTTTAAGTATATTTTCCCTGATGAAGTGTACTGAGTACACGAAACGCGTTGGATCATAATGTTTTTACCCAATAAAAACTGCAAATACTGCTACCTTTGGTAAGGTGTCCAGTTGATTCCTGTGGTGGCAAGAGTCTTCAGGTCCTCGGTTCCAGCATCAGCAGAGTTGGGGTAATCGTCGTAGACACGATAAGCGATAAAGTTTTAATATCTTGTGAGTGCGGAGATAAAAGGGGGCACCCTATATAAAGTTGTAATTTTTAGTATGCACTATGAGATATTTTTTATTACCTCTTAGGTTCCCAATTTTTACGTATTCAGTTTGCTAACCAGACGTTTTGGGAGAGACGTCCGGGATACTGTGAGGTTGTATATATTTTTATACACTCTGTACCTTCTAGTCCCACCACAATTTTCTTTTTTTGCTACTTTTTCTCCCAGTCTGGACCTGCTTACTACCCAATACTACATACAGTAAAAGCAGTCTGCACATTATTGTCTGTTTTTATCAAAGTACATTGTGCTAGTTACTTCATTGGAGACCAAGAGAAGGGGATCACCTTTACAGATCCAAAAGCGAATAACACTGGAGCCGGTCTAATTTAGGCTCTTAACCACATGAGTTTGCTATATTCCATTTCCACACTTATTCTCTGGTGCCACCATTTGCCGCACTATATATGTTTTTATTCACTCCGAGGTTACCTTTTAAAGAAACAGGACGTACTTGAAAACGAGAGAAATCTCAATGTATCCTTCCTGGTAAAATCCTTTATAAATAAATAAATAAATAATAACCAGAAGAAATTAGGAAACTCAGTACAGAGCGCCGATTTCCACCACTTCATTGTATTCTTCTGCTACTACCTTTGATTGCTTTAATTATTGTTCATCACTGCTGCTATTTAACATCACATACTTCACCACTAGGTGGCGGCAGTTATAGACTATTGTTTGAATATTAATTGTAGGGAATTATGCACCCTAGCAAACTAACCTACAGCGCCACCAGGCATCGGGGAACCCAGATATAGGCTTCAAGCGGGCTGGAGTCCGATACCATCTATACAACAACTTAAAATGAGATTCTCTTGTGTTGGTACTACTAGAAAATTTATAGACAGAGTTTGTAGCATAAAACCAATCATCCCATGGAAAAGACAATCAGCTCTTTTTCTCACTTTAACATGTACGTATAGTGATTCAGTTTAACCCTCTATAATCAATGCAAGGTCTTAAATCCCCTTCCTTCTTGGATATAAAAACGAATCCTGCTCCCGCAGGAGAGGAAGAATGACGAATGAACCCTCTAGGTAGGTTCTCTTTTATATATTCTTCCCTGATGTCGTTCTCTTTTTGTGAAAGTGGGTAGACATGGCCCCTAGGCGGCATGGTACCTGGCAGCAGATCTATAGCACAATCATAAGGCCGGTGAGGGGGTAGAATCTCAGATTTTCCCTTATCAAACACCTCTTTGAGGTCGTTGTACCACTTTGGTACCTCTGTGGAGAGTGGAGGAGCAGTAGCCACATTCAGACTGTCCACCACAGTACTCATACCTAGACATTTAGACCAACATTTAGATCCCCATGATTCCAACTCTCCCATAGACCAGTTAACAACTGGATTGTGTTTAGCCAACCAAGGATACCCCAATACAATGGGTACTGTGGACGATTCGATAATCTGAAATTTGATTCTTTCCTTATGCAGGACACCAGTACAAAAAGAAACTGGCACAGTATCGTATGTACAATGAGGTCTCAATAGTTTCCTGCCATCAATACTTTCAATGAGGAGAGGTACCAGAGGCACTTGGTGAATGGCAGCAAAACCAGAGTCTAAGAAATTGCCTGCAGACCCAGAATCTATTAGTGCTTCTGTGTTCAACTTGACTTTCTCCCAAGCAATGGACACATGCACCACAACACAAGATCTTCTCTTTCTCTTTTACTAGACACGAGAGACACTATAGTAGTACCCAGAACCTGTCTCTCAGGGCATTCTAGGCTTGCTCGTTTCCCGACACCTTAGATCTGTTTGATCGCTTGGGGCATTGTAACGAAAATGCCCTCTATCAGCACAATAGAGGGCACGATATTGTCTTTCCTCTCCCGATATGCCAGAACGACCTAGTATCATAGGCTCTGGTTCGGGGGTACAGGTCAGGGAGGAGAGACGACATGAGCAGACCTGGAAGCAGAACTGGCCCCCTGAGAAGGTTTATGTGATTTGCTACGGCCAGACCTCCTGTCACGCATCTGATCATTGAGGGCTATACAATAGCCCACCAGATCCTCTAGCCCCTCAGGCAATACCTAGGTGCTAATTCGTGCATGATACTCTCGGAAATTCCTTTGATAAACGTAACCAGCACCTCATTAGGCCATGACAATTCTGCAGCCACTGTTTTAAATTCTATAGTGTAATCTGCAACGCGGCGGTTGCCCTGGTATATACGCCACAAAGCACTGGCTGCCCCTGTTGCCCTTCTAGCGGGGTCAAAAGTGCATCGTAACTCTGCCATGAATTCAGCATAATTGTACACCAACAGTTTTTTCAGCTCCCACAAAAGGGTTGCCCACAGCAGAGCTTTCTCGGTTAGGTGGTTAATAACATAATCCACCTTAGCTCTATCTGTGGGACATATACCGGGATTCAATTCAAACATAATATCGATTTGGGTTATAAACCCTCTGCATGAACCTGAACTCCCATTAAAACACATAGTAGGAGTCTTTAAACAGACATGAGCTACCTCAGTAGCAATCATAGAGGAAACAGTGACTGCTTGCATAGACCTGCCAATCGCAGGAGGAGGCGGTGAGGCCTTATTGAATTGATTCATGACTAGGCCCAAAGCCTGAGCAAACTGATCCATGCGATGGTCTTGCTCTTCCTGCTTAGTCATGATCTCACCCAGCTTATACAGAAGTACAGCTAAATCTGTAGGATCCATATCAGGCCCTGACGTGATGTAACGGGCGCAGTGGCGCTCACACAGGAGTAGCGAGGTTGAAATCTTTTTGGACAGAATTATCTGCTCGACGGCAACAAAATAATCAGTATTTTCAGACTTATACTCCAACGCCAAGGAGTATGACAGGACAATCGAACTGCTACTAGGTTCCAAAGGTTTCGAGACCAACGGACAACTTAGAGCACACAACAATACAGCGGATTGCAAGAGTTGAGTGTTAGTACTGAGGTATTTAGTATGACAGGCAATGAATTGTTCAGATTGCAGGGCAGTCAATACACTGACAGACTTAACCTATTCAGAACACCTTGATCGGGTATGTTGTAACTTGTGATCACTCAGGTCTATTGACACACACATACAGGCTTAAGGATCGTGCAAGCTTTGGCAAATCGAGCAAGATGAACATAGGCAGAAAACCAACGGTATTTTGAATTTGCAGATTGTACAATCGTATAAAATCGTATCTCATAAACCTTAGACCTGGAGCAAAACCTGATAAGGCTGTAGTAAGAAAACCAGGGCGAGCTGGGAATCTCCCCACGAAGCGAGTAAAACCCCAAGCAGCGTGCATGGGGTTAAACCAACGGCGCACAGCACTAGCCACCGCTATATCATGTAACATGAGCATGGTCAGACAAGCCGGCTCAAAATCAGGAGCAGGAATCGTAGATGAAAATAGGTCAGCAACAGAATAGCTATGAATACAAGCGGAAGCGATGCGGGAACAGAACTCCACATCAGGTCGACGAGGCAACTCCTCGCACCCTGCTTTAAACCCGGCAGCTCCTTGTGACCACACCAGGCCCCGCCCCCTCGGACGCTGCTCTGCAAATGACCAGTCCTTGGCACTGAACCATGCCCAGACCCCACAGGAAGCAAAGCAGGGGCTGAGGATGTAACAACATTTGTGAATTTTATTGCTGTGGAGCTCTGTGAGGTGGTCAGCAACGTTCATTACTTTGAGTTTATTGCTATGGAACTCTGTGATACGCTCATACACACCGCACAATTCTGTGTATTTTATTGCTGTGGAGCTCTGTGATACGGTCATACACATCGCATATTACTGTGAGTTTATTGCTGTGGAACTCTGTGATACCGAGGGCATACTTGAAAACGAGAGAAATCTCAATGTATCCTTCCTGGTAAAATTCTTTGCAAATATTTAAATAAATACACTCAAACACAGCGCACATTACTGTGAGTTTTATTGGAGTGGATCTGTGCGTTTTATTGCTGTGGAGCTCTGTGATACGCTCATATACAGCGAACATTATTGGAAAAAATTTGGACTGTCTGGTGTCAAGATTGTCGACCTGGAGGGGTCCAGTGCAGGGGGAGGGGGCAAAATATGTTTTTGCCAAGGGTGGGAGAGGCCTTCATGGATTCCAACACCATAGTAACCCCGGGTGTATGCTGCCTACTACAACCCTTTCAAGCTGCCGTGTAAACTCTTTCCATGCTGGCCTGGAAGACATGGCACCCCAGGTGTGCCACCCAAGAACCCAGTACACAGCTTTCGAACAGCGCAGGGGCATCCTTTCCACGTCAAGAGCCTAGTACACCCCTTTCAAGCTCCCAAATGCACCCTTTGTATGCTAAACGGGAGCACTGTCAAGACTATAAGCGTCGGCTCCACCCTCTACATAGGACGTCACAAGGGTGCGACCACGGGCTTACTGCTCACTCTATGTAGAAAAGCGGATAGCGGATACACACCGCGTCCAGCCCCCTGGTAGCAGGGCCAGCATACATGCTCACAGCGCCCGCCCGGAAGATCTAGGTGCCACTGCACAGGGAATCACCCGGCTCTGCGCCGGAAGCAGTAAGGTGGAGCGTGCGACGGGGGTCGGTGACGACATCGCATTTGCTCGAATCCGACTGGTTCTCGAAGTGGGAACGCTGCGTCACCTGCCTGAGGTTCCCGGAAGTGTCGTGCGTGCTCATTGCTGAAGCTTGGTGTTCGGAGCGATAGGAGGGAGCACGGCGTTCTTTGCGCCTCTGTGTTTCTCTTTTCGGACACACTCCTCCACATACACCCCCAGGAGCCAGGCACTGCATAGCCACATTCACCTGAGGAAGCCCCGAGTGCTGTCACAGCCATAGCCCCAGGTACAGCCTGCCTGCAACCCTGACATTCCCGTGCCGTGAGTCTCACCCACTCTGATCTGGATGCTGTGTATTGGCTCAGAGCACAGTTAATGCCCTCATCCCTCTTTATAAGATACAACACACAGCTTACCCAGCTGTGACTGTTTTCAATCATCAATTCGTGTCCATCCTTTTCTCTCCATAGGTGTAGGGTGACCTCTTCCTTATTTCTACAACGTTTGTCTGGTCACCACAATGACAACTCGGTCTGAGAGAGAAAAGGCCCAGAAGCAGAATGAGCAGCACCAAGCTATTCTGTCTAAGATGCTGCGGGAGGAGGACAACAAGTACTGTGCTGACTGTGAAGCCAAGGGTAAGTAACACATGTTTCGCCATGAGAGGAGCTGTCAATATCTGTGTCAGCTGATCGCCAAGTCTCTTCTGGATGCCCAGTGACGCCACAGCCTGGAAAAAGCTAAGACACTTAGCGCCAATTGCTCGCGGAAAACGTATGGTTATGAAATGGCAGGAAAGCGTTATAGTGAGGTTTCTACCGAATTTAGAACTTTACGGAAATCTTAACCAAGCATTTTCCTCATTTTAAAGCATACGTGGACTTCTCCCTCCTGACCTAAATTGGTTTGCAGAAGTGAGTGTGGATTTGTCCCCACAGTATGTGGCAAAGGGACTCGTGCTTCTATGGCAGTACCAGGTTTGACATCATTGTCACTGCAAATTTAATTGCAAATATAGACGTGTAGCTTCACGTAAAATTGGTTTCACTTTGCACTGAATGACCAATGTCATTCAATCTCGTAGGTGGCTACTTTGTGATTTGTATCTGAGGACTGTATGTCAAAGGTCGCATGGTGGTGTTGTGTTGCATTTTGAGAGGGGTTGTTTGTTTGTGATAAGTGTTGCACCTAATCTAAACAGTCGAATGTTTGCCCTAATGGGCTGTGAGGATAGTGAAAACAAGGCAGATTTCTGTAATTCCTGTACATATGTGCATATGGTGTTTGGAGATTTGTATTGTAATACAACATTTCATATGGATTGAGTATGGATTTACCGAAAAGTTGGCACAGGCAAAAGCCGAACTCTTGATCTTGCCTAGAGATGACCAGCCTTGGCCTTCTAGTTGTCTCAGAACTACATGAGCTTTTTTCAGAGCGAAAGGAATGTCTGAGAGTCCACTTCCACTCTGACGCCCTTGTGGCCACCGCGGTGCAAGTGCTTTGCAGTCCCATGGAACAGTTGCTGTAGCATATTTCGACCTGGAGGCTTTCAGCACGTCAGCTGTAGCCTGTGCAATTCTTGCAGTGGCTACAGTGTGTGACTGGCCCCTCGACACGTCTGGGTCTCGTGTCAGGAGGCCCGTCAGTATGGGCACACACGTTGTGCTCGCCTGACACTGGCCTTTAGGCTGCAACTTAATTGTAGTTCCATCTAGACTCTTGAATTAACAGCATCAGGTCGACTCGCTTGTGCTGGTCTGGGTATTGTCTTTGTACATTATCTCTTGACACCAGAGAAAAGTCTCTGCTTGTGCTCTCTGTCAGTTTTGGAGTACTGTCTGGGAATGGAACGTAGTGTGACATAAGGATTCTGAAGTGGGATCATGAGCCATTTTTCATTGTAGTGTATCCCTGTAAGACGTAGTGTGACTTGACGGGGCTTCTTTAAGGTCAGGAGGGAGAAGTCCACAGATTCTTAGAAAAGACTGATGGTGGGAAAATAAATGATCGCTGTAAATTAGGCAAATACTTGTTTTAACACATGGAGTTAATGGGTAAAGAGAAACAAACCACGTGGATGTCCTAGTATGGGGAAAACCACAAAGCATCATGGGACTTCTGTTTGACCGTCGCTTGATAGGCTGTCGGGCTGAGTCCGTAATAAATCTCTTTTTAGCTTCTTCAGCATATGTATTATACCACTGAGTGTCAATCTACCAATATGCCTTGTCTGACAGCGCTCCTTGCATAGGAGTATGGTGGAAACGTAACCATTAACATGGTGTGTTTTTAAGTTGGCGTTGACAGATGTAATTTACAGGGGATTTCCACTCTGAGTTAATCATTTTGATGATTTGCTGAGAAATGAGAAAGAATGGTGTAAACATAAGGAACGTTGAAACCTTCGATTTTGTAACCTATGGATATAACACGGACCAAGCCTGGAGGGCTGTGAGTCCTAGTGACTTTGGCATTCTAATGTTCCCTCTCTTGCTCCTCAATGGTAGGCTTGTTCCAGAATTAATGGCTCGCTAACTCTAATTGGGATATTGTTCTTTTAATTCTCACTCTTCACATACAGTTTTCTGTGAATGGGAGACAATCGAATCCCAGACAAGTTTTAAAAGGAGATCTCCTTTTCTATTAGGATTTATTGCAATGTGGTCCCGTTTCCCCCCCCCCCCCCATCATTTCGTCAAACCTTATTTCTGCTTCTTGAATAGGCGGCTTGTTTTTCCAGAGCAATCGAGTAGTTCATCCAAAGGAAGTCACAAAGATGCTAATTATTTTGGGGAAAGAAGTATAAGGTATAAGAAGAGTCTTATCCATTGGTGCAAGCCACTGATCTGCACTTGTGGACTGCATCCCATTGCTTCATATCCCTTCTAAAATAGTGCGCTCGCCTGACCCCAGCCTTATCTGTGCCCGGACTGATGTGCCTTCTGGTGTCCATCGCAGCGTTGTGACGGGGCCAGCCACATGCTGTGCAGCAAGCCTCCCCGTCAAAGTGCTAGGAAGCGCGTAGACAGGGCTGCAAAGTGCGACCCTCCATAGTTGGATCGAGCCTTGCTGTGCTGAGCGCACTAACTGCACCCAGCGAGGTGGTCAGACGGGCGTCAGAGTGGAAGGAACGTCCACTCACACAGACATTCCTTCCGCTCTTCAAAACACTCGACTGACCCCAGCCTTAGTGTGGGATGCAATCTCTCATGGTTTGAATGTAGTGTTTCTGAGCGTCTTAAAGGGCCTCCTAATTGTTTGTAAAGTCTTAAATGCATTTTGGCATTAAAAACTATTCCGCCTACAAAGAGTTAAAACTGGTTTATTCATCAGCCTTCAGCATACTGCAGACTCTGTGATTCTTATAGTCCTTGTTCACAGCATGAGGTAAGAGTTTCTGCTACTTTGTTTTTGATAATGTCTTGTAGCGACAGAAGGTGACAGGAAACAAGCAAACCGCTTAGGGTATTCATCTGAAAAGGTAAACCATCGTTATGCAGATAGTCATTGATAGAATGTTATTAAGCGCCAACACATTCCGCAGCGCTGTACGAGGTGCAATGGGTAAAGACAGGACACTTCTACAATACATACAGGAGGTAGGTTAGTACTGGTTGATCTCGGGGGGCCGGGCTGGGGTGTATTTGGTGATTTAGTGAGGACAGGTAGTGAGGAGTGGCGTTGGTGAGTGATTTTTAGGTCAGGGTGAATAGTTTGAATTTGATTCTGCTGTGGATGGGAGCTGCTGAGACAGAGCGACGGGGGAGATGGATAAGCCGGGCTGATGTGTTTAGGATGGACTGCAGGGGGTAGAGGCGGGAGATAGGAAGGCCAGTCAGGAGGTTGTTCCAGTAGTCCAGGCAGGAGATAACAAGAGAGTGGATAAATTGCTTGGTGGTTGTGTTTAGCTACAACTGAAAACTACATGAATGTACTTTTTTTATTTTTTTAATATGAAATTCATTCAGGTAGTATTGCAAAAGTTTCTTATCCCAGGTTTAGAATATAGTTTATGCATGGAGCTACTCCCTGTCCCATATCTTTTGTAGTCTGTGATGTTGTAATGTGGCGTCAGCAACCTTGGCCCTCCAGATGTATTGGAACTTTGTTTCTCATTAAGCTTTACCAACCTAATGAACAGCTGAGTATCACGGGAGATTAAGTGTCAAAACTATATTTAGATAGGGCTTTATTCAGAGGCTGCTGCAAAAAGAGAGTCAGTACATAAAAAAAAAAAGTGTAAGTGCCTAAAGGAACATTCTACTCATCCTAGCCACCTTATTGATTCAAAGTGGTCGGCATGCGAGGAGGGGGGCAGGTTTATGCCTACCCCCCAGCTCCTCCGTACTGGTGAAGTCGCTGGGTGAAATGGAGGCGTTTGCTTCACCCCACCCAGCGTCACTAGCAGTTGGGATTTTTTAATTTCCCAGCTGTTGAACACCCAGATTGGTCACTAGTGATGTCGTCGGTACGCAGAGAGTGTGGTGATGTCACTCCGAGACCAGTCACTGCAGTAAGCGGACTCGGGTAGCTGATGGATCAGTTGTGTGTACATTTGCAGTTCTGATCCATTGTACGGCGCAGCTGGTACAGAACTTGTGTATGCAAAGTTTGCAAGTCCTGTGCAATTTGCGGTCCCTTCGTTATGCAAGTAGCATAGGGCCGCAAATAGCACACAAAAGCTTCATGGGCTTCCGGGTTAGGGAGTCCCTGAGCCGAAGAGGAGCTGCGTGCAGCGAGGGACAAAAGGTGAGTAATATAACCCCACAAAAATTGGGCAGAGGCTGTCAGCAGCCTTTGCCCAACTATTTATGGGTGATGAAGCTAATTTTTTTTTTTTTTTTTGGTGTCTCTATTAATTGGTGCCTAGCCTTGGAATGCAGTGAAGCACAAGTTGATATTTGCAGCACTGCTGCATGCCATTGCAGGTTCAGCTGCTGTTCTCCGTGGAGCAATGCAGGCCCAGCTTACTTACAGCTTACTCAGCGTTGCGGAGGAAGAATGGGAGCTATTCCCAGTCTGACTCTGCTTTCCATGAAAGGAATGTTGGTTTGTGCCATCCTCTCCACTGCAGGTATGGCAATTTTTGGGTTGTAAGTCAGTGCAAAATCCATTCTTATGAATTTGTATTTGTGAGAAACAATCTCGTCTCCCAAATAGTAATTAATACCTCCCTATAAAAGTTGTAGATTAAGGATGTGCACGGAATCGCTATACTCTAGGCGAAAGCCCAGCTTACTCTTTGAGTGATTCCAGGCGATAAGATAATACAAACACCTTATCGTCAACCTTGGAATAAGGCCCATGGAGAGCCAAGGTTGCTGATTCCTGTTATAATGAACTAGGCTCAAGGATAGGGGTATTTCTGGAGATGGCTAGTTGTGCTTTATGGCCGAGCTTCACGTCTCCTAGACAGTGAAATATAAGTATTGTTGGGTTTGCCACTGTGTTACAGAAGACAGCGAGTCTGGTTTCAGGATCACAGTTGTAGGAAACTGATAGCGTCTCTTGGTTGGGACACGCTTGCTGTGAACAGCTTGTAAGGCCAGTGTTATCTGCATCCTGCAAGTATTACATAAGCTTCTCTGTCCTTTTTGCAGCAATATGTGATGTTAATGAGGCTTTGAATGGAATTTCATTTTTTCCTTTTTAGTTCTTTTGACTCCCAATTCCCCGAAGGTTATTTTCTGAGCTGTCACTGTCGGCCATTACTGAGGTGTTCAGATTCTAAGCTTTTGGGACGATCACAGCGTTTGGTTCTTTTCTGGTTTCCTCATTGTATAAGGGCATGTGTGTTCATATATTTCTTTTTAAAACTATCTCTTCCAAGTCTTTCTTTTTTATACATATCAGTTCTGTTTCTTGTTATTTTTTTTTTTAATCATAAAGAGTAGAATAGCGGCATTGTGTGCTGTTCATTTTTTATCTTCCTTCATTCATACGGGAAACGCTGGCTTCCTTTTGGCTTGCTTTCATCCTTTGCATTTTCTCCTGTACAGTTTGTATCCAGATATTGAGTTGACACATGGATTTATGTTGTATGTTATGAGTCTCTATGGAGACAATGTTGATCAGATGCAGGTTTTTGATTGTGTTTAGCTATTTAGTAATACAAGATATAAATGGGTTTGTTAACAGAGCAGGAGCTCAGCTGTATACACAATTTCTAAAGGTAACAGTCTGGAAAGTTACTTTCATTAGATTATATTAACACACAATTGTATAAAGTCTGTTCCTGGCATCCTTTTGTATACATTGTATTTCCACTTCAAGGCAAACACTTTGGTGACAAATGTAATGTAGCTGGCTCCCAGGTTTTCTTACTCTACTCCTTAGGCCAGTGTCAGACGAGTGCACTAAGTGCGCCCGTACTGACGTACTTACCAGCGCCCACCGCAGCGTTCTGATGCTGCAACAGGGCCGGTCACACACTTGTGCGAGCGCACAACAAATGTCCCCCCACAAAGCCTCCCCATCGATGCATGGGGTGCGCTCAGCGAAAGTGAGCGGACGGGTGTTGAGTAGAAGGAATGTCCACTCTTATGCAGGATTTGCACTTCAAAATGAGACCTATATCTAAGTGCAATATAGCATATATACATAAAGTGCATGATGAGCAATGCAATGAGTTGCATGAAGTGTAGCATATGTGACTATGCATAAATGCATTGTCCATAATGGCACACTACCTACAGAACCAACAGAAGGGCTCCACCATTCTGAGTTGGATACCATATGCTTATTTTTAACTCCTTGGTTTAAACTTTGGGCAACACTGCACTATATTTAGTTTTCTGCTCTTTTTGAGATAAATGGATCCCAAAGACACCCAAACGTGGACAATTATACCTACAAGAGTTAAAGGTTCACTTGCTCAGAAAATACATCAGAGTACCCTTCGCCACTATATATGGTGCTATGCATACTTTGGACTACTTCTATGCAACATTTATTATAGGTTTTGGCTGATATATGGTGATCGATCTGTCTGTAGATAGACAACTATTCTACCATTATAGGTAATGGTACCCGTTTGCACTTCACCTATTAGCAGCATTCACTAAGGCACCTTCCCAGCATTCCAGATATAGGTGATTGTGCACTTTTTTCTGTTGTATCTATTTGTAGTGTTATGTGTATTGGTTGCCGCAGTCCTCTCTGTATTCGCTGATCTGAGCTCCTGGGCAGAGGTAAAGTCCTGCACTTTGTGGGCTAAATCAGCCGGCCAAGATCACCCCCAGAGAGGGGTGAGAACACTTGTGGCACGGCAGCCACTCAATTACCAGTGAATGGTCATTATACATAGAGCTTCCCTTTTAATGTTCTTCACATTTCATTTTTCTTACGTGACTGCGTACTTCCTACTGAGGTTGCCCTTTCCACGCAGGCGGACAGGTATGGTTAGGTTGAGTTTGGGATTTTTGAGGTCACGTGTTAAATTAAAAAAATAACCTCTAATTACAATTAATGAGACCATCTTATTGACTAGAAAATACACATCAAAACGATGGATTTTTGCACTGACTTTTTCTTTTGCTGTAATGATTTTTTTTTTTTTATCAAACAGCGACTGCCATACAGCAATAAGGAACGGGCATGTCAAAATTTTTATTACATGTGTATTTGCACATCATTCAGTGGGCTTTGTCGTCAGTCACAGCTTTATGATTTTAACCCCACTTGCAGAAGCAAACTGTTAATCTGTTGCTTCATTTATGTCACTGTACTCTATTCCACATGATGCTTTTATGTTGCAAATTGTATTGATTCTGCTTTCTGGCTATGGGTGAGCAAGGATTTAGTTACAGATAAGTTTTTATAAAGCTCTAACAAGTTCTGTAGCGCTGTACAATGGGAGGCAGAATAACAAATATACATACAGGTTTGACACACAGTACGGTAGGAGATTGGACCCTGCTCCAGAGCTTACAATCTAAAAGGATAGGGTGACACACTAGGTGAGTGTTAATAGAGAATATGAAGTAGCAGAGCATGTGGGCTGTGTAGGAAGATGCAGTAAGAAATGAACAGAGGGGGATTAGGGAAGGAGCTGATAGGCTCCTAAAGTAATGTGTTTTCAGAGACTTTTTGAAGGACTGGAGAGACTGGGAGTCTGTTACAGGGGAGGGAGTTCCATAGAAAGGGGGCAGCTCGAGAGACGTGTTGGGGTGCAGGTACGAGGAACTGATAGCATCAGATCATTGGCAGAGCGAGCTCGGGACGTTTTCGTACGAAGTAGTGATACCGTTTCCCCTCTACATCTCACTCAGTGAGGATAAGCAATATCTGGGTTTGTTTCCTGCATGCAAATTTGGGATCCTATTCCTCCTCCTCCTGTCTTGTGGGTCATTCTACTCCTTATCCAGGTAGGAACAATGAGTCACTGCAGACATCAGCCCAGGGCTTTATCTATGAAAACCACTCGTAAAATGTTTAATATTCCATTACAATCTACGGAATGAACACACTTAAATTCTTGGCAGAGTATTTAGGGGATTGACTGTCACCACACTTGTATAGAAAGCTGTTTAATACCTTGTGTAAAGATTTTTTTTTTTCTCAATTTTATTAACGCGCTCTAAGATACAGGTTTTGTGTTTTTTCCTGTTTTGTTAATATTCCAATAGTGTGCATGGATTTTCTTCAGCGTGTGCTTTGTGTATGTACCTACCTATAGATTCTTTCCTTTTTTTTCTCCTAGCTTCTCTGTGCATCATAGACTTGATGTTTCATGGGGGGGTTGTGTTAAATTTTTAAAGGAACACATTGGGCACCATGACCACTTAAGCTTATTTTAATAGGCACAACCCTGCCCTCTCACTTCTCATAAATACTAAATGCTGTGACCAGGGATGTCCCGACTTCATCCTGATGGGGATTGACCCACAGGTCATGCATTAAGTCAGTCCCTGAAATCGGTCCCGATTCTGATCTCATAAATTTCCACATCTGATCCCTAAACTGTGACAGCTCTTTAGTGGTCCTGCCTCTGCAGCTATTTTTCCATCAGGTGTACCTCACCAGGCCATCACAGCAGCACATGATATAGCCTGCTAACATCGGATAGTCAGCAAAAGTGACAACGCCACATGCATAATTCTTTCTAGGGAGAAGTTTTTGGTTGGTGACATGCATAGTGATGCATGCACAGTTTACCATTGTGTTTCATTGAACAACAGGTATCCAGTTAATTCCTGTACTGGAATGCCAGTAATTATAGAATGACGACAAAGGGTGACAGAAAAGCAATTGAAGTTGTTGTTGGTCTGTAGTATTACACTTTGTTCTATATATTCTAGTTCAGGGGTCTGCAATCGTAGCCCTGCATGTTTTGGATCTAGATTTCCCATGAGACTTGGTTTAGCTGAGGGTAGTTAAGCATCATGCGAGATTCGGTTCCTAAACATCTGGAGGGACAAGGTTGCGGACTCCTTGTTCTACCTAGAGGCTCCAATTATTAGACCTGTACTAGATCTACATTGTACAATGTGTATAATCTTATGCTTGGCAGCGCAGGAATTGTGCTGGGTGGAGTAGAGGTAACATCACTGTTCCATAACTGTGGAGAGAGACTGTGGAGACACAGGTTCAATCCCTGCAAGAGCACCTCTTCAGTAAGTGTCCTTGGGCAAGACACCTAACGGTACATACTCGCCACCCAGGACATACTTGAAATCAAGAGAAATCTCAATGTATCCTTCCTGGTAAAATCCTTTCTCCAAATTTTTTTTTGTTAACTGGGAGGTGCTGCGTGCATTTAGTATTTTGTTGAATGGGAACACTCTGTGCTGTCCTCTGTGACAGTGTCTCTGAGTGCAGTTTGCAGTACATGTAGAAAGATCGTTGTGCTGGCTACAATGGAGGTTCTTGTCACGTGAGAGAATGTGGCTGGCTAACGTACAGTAATGTGATCCTGCTCCCAACATTTTTTTTTTTTTTTTGCTTGCAGACCTATGTATATAGTTTCCATTTCACTTTTTTTTTTTTTCCTTCTGTAAACACTTTTAGACCTTCATGTAATTTAAATGGAGTATGTGTGATTTGAGAGGTGTATCTTTATAAGGAGTAAGGCTTCGTATTGCATCATACCAGCCATAATCATGCATATATAGTATTAATAGTAAAGTTTAGTGGTTTTTTTGTTTTTTTTAACTTGCTGAATCGGGTGCAGTACAAATCTAGGAGAGTGCAGTACAAACGGAACAGTTGAATAATAGCAAAAAGGATGCGACATCTGCTTCGAGCACATAAATGACATAAGTGCATATGGTGACCCCCTGCGCTAAGGCCACATAAATTGGGAAGATGATAGTCTATCTAAGCAGGACCAAGATACAAGATGTACCCCAGGGAGGTTCCTCCTGTCAAAGCAAAACACTAGAGGGTCGTGCAGAGTGAAATCGGAGGTTGTAGTAGGCACCGGTGGGGAGCCTTTCAGCATTTGTAAGGATTACCAGGGAGCACAGTGAAAAGGCATTGCGGAGCAATTGGCCTCCAGGAGAACGTGAATGAGGGGGGGACCATGTAAAGGAAACTATCCATTCAAACAAAATGTAGAATAAATGTGATCATACACAATGTGGGAAAATCTAGTTGTTTTAAGGTAAGCCTTCATAAACTCAGTCTGATAAAACAAGCATTTTAGCAATTCAAATGGTTTCCTGCTTGCAGGGAGTTATTCCTGTTTTCCCCCCACAGATGACAGGATACTGTAGACTCTGCTTGCTTTTTATATTGTGCACAGCAATGGGTATGAGTCTCCTTTCTGATTGTGTCAGTTTTAAGATATTGAAGACTGGATTTTAGGTTACCCAGAGCTAAGGAGCAGAAAATGAGCAGCTGCTGCAGTTGTTAAAATACCAAAGAAATATCCTCTTACTATGTCACATAATGAAGTAGACAGAAAATTATATATTTCTAAGAACTGCATGAACACTACAAGAATATCTCCTTGAGCATTTAAAGCTCCAAACTCAAAGCAATGTGACAGGAGTAGCTTTTGCTCTTGCAGAGACCAAAGGAATGTCTAGCAAGTAAAATCTTGAAGTATGACGCCTTTTAGCTTTGGACACCTCTGCGCCCCCAGCCCGTGGCAAATCTCTGCTGGAGTGGACAGATTATCAGGTCTCATGGTTTGTGCAGCCGTCCTGAGGGAGGGATGTTTTCAGGTGTTGGTGCATGTCCAAATACAGTGAATGCACGTATGCCAGCAAACGCTGATGCTCTAGGACTGGGACCTCCAAACTCGGGCCAACCCAGATGATACTGAACTGCATCTTCCGTATTTCTGTGTCCATCTATTGCATTCAGAGAATCCTGTTAGTTGTAGGGCTTGGTGTCACTGCATCTCTCAAAGAAAGTAACATGTACAGCTTGGAAAAAAGACGAGACGGAGATATGATAGAAACATTTAAATACATAAAGGGAATCCACAAGGTAGAGGAAGGGAGTATATTTAAAAGGAAACAAAATAGCAAAACAAGAGGACATAGTCTTAGATTAGAGGGGCAAAGGTTTAAAAGTAACATCAGGAAGCATTATTTTACTGAGAGGGTGGTGGATGCATGGAACAGTCTTCCAGTAGAAGTGGTAGAGGCCAAAACAGTAATTGAATTTAAGCAAGCATGGGATAGGCATAAGGCTATCCTAAACAAAAGATAAATCCAGGTAAAGTATCCATGTAATTGGGCAGACTAGATGGGCCGAAAGGTTCTTATCTGCCGACATTTTTCTGTTTTTCTATGTTTCTAAATATAGCAAGGAGATGGTGATTAGTATTATCTATATAATTTTAAATTCTTTTTAAGAGCGTGGCAAGCATACCATATGTTGTATTATGTTTTTATGTACCACGTGACGGTGATGACCACATGACGGCATTGGGCAAAATGGCGCTAGGCCCTCTCTCTCATTTTCGTGTGCGCTCTATCAGGGAGCAGCTTGGTGGACAGTGTCCAGGAATGCCGGTGAAGCTTCACAAACCAGTCCGTTGGGTTACGGCACAGTGACGTGAATAACCTGCTCTGTCACTGTGCAGATATTTCTGTTTCAAAGTAATAATTTGATTTGGGTCTCGTTATTATGAGCTGCTCTAATTACTGTCGTTTGCAGTGATGAGTAACTAGTGCGTAATCAGACCAGCTCGCTTCCTGTAGAGGCACACGCAGGCTTCTGTCACCCTTTACCCAGGGGCGATGTGGCTTCTGTTTAGGAAAATCCCACGGGTCAGGCCATCATCTCTTAAAATAAATCTCATACTGCGATTTGTATAGGCATTCCTTTTTAAAAATAACACATTTACTCCAACCAGCAGATCGATTAGGTTGGAATACCAGATATTTTGGAACTTTAAAAAGGGAGAATTGTTGGTTCATATACAGGGTATTTCAGAGAGCGTGAAAAGCAGGAGAATGAAAAATTCTAGGTCAAAATAGTCGATTTGGAAAGTGAGATGAAAGAATTTTTCTGGTTTGGCTATTTTGACCTAGAATTTTTCATTCTCCAGTCATTCTCCTGCTTTTCACCGCTCTCTGAATAACCCTTATAGTATAAAGAATCTCAGGGTTATTAAAAGAGATTCGAATTGTGGCCGAATGGTAACCGAACAGTGAAATTCAGCGTACGGTTACCTTTCCTGGCCATTCAGCTATCCAGAGAGCTGGCAGTTCGCCAATGTTGGCAAATTGCCTGCACATACGGTGCCTATTTGAGGGCAGTGAAATCACCATAGAGAAGCAATGCTTTGTCTATTCAGAGAACACAAAACCAGCAGGGAAAAGTTGCCGAAATGCCCTGCTGTTCGTTGGTTTCATTCCACAGGTTTATTCAGGCGAATCCCAACGGCTTCATTGTTAAAAATATTCCGGTTTTAATGCAACATCTAATAAACTGTTTATATTCTGCAGTAAAAGGTCTCTTATGTATAGATTTTTTTTTTATGATCTTTTAGCCATTTTTCAGTATTTTTTTTTTTTTTTTTTTTTTTGCGACAATTTCTTTTTTCTGTAACAGCCCTTTTTTATTATCATTCATTGGATCTTATATGTAAATTCTAGACATTTTCGTTCTGTAGTTTCTTTGCAAACAGCGTTTCACTCTTCAAACATTCAAGCGTACTTTTTTTTTTTTTCCATTCGTCTGCGGTGACAGGTTTTTTTTTTTTTTTGGCGGCTGCTCTGCGCCCTGATCGGCTCCTGCTAGGGTTTTTCCGCTGTGTTCGGCGGGGTTAATACAGATGTTTTTGAGGATTTCGGTGTGCGTTCACTGGGTTTGCGGCGAGTGTTCGTCGGGTTTGCGGCGGCTTTTTCCTGCACTACGACGGCCCTGTAGTGCTTTCTGAATACACAGCAGGGTCGTCGCAATGGGATCGCCAAATCGCACCGAATTGAACAAAAAAGTCACAGAATGTGTGGTAACTTTTTGATTCTCTTTGAATAACCCTGTAGGTGTTTTTTTTTTTTTTTTTAAAGATTCAGATCTACGAAATGGGCACTATGGCACCTAATGTGTTGAATAATGATTTTGAAGTCACTCATTTTCTGTAAATGTATGTTCATTGTTGTGTGCCCCTTAAGATTTTATGGAGAATGTAGGGAAGAAAAAGCTTCCTTTCCCTTTTTTTTTTTTTTTTCCAATTATAATTAAACATTAGTTAATTAACAACAGCTTAGGAACTGCACATAAGTAGCACTTTATAGATACAAGAAGACCAGAATTTCTGGTAGAGATTGCACTTTTAATTAATACATAATTAATATATATTATAATTTATATCACAAAAACTATTTTAGTGGTACACTTTTAAAAATACATATTCACATATATTTAGTAGGGAATATATATAAGCTGTACACAGCGCAGAAGAGCACTTTAAACTAATTATTAATATACAGCTATATAGGCAATTAATAGAAATATATACCCCATAAGTTAACACCACATTTTAATGGTTAAGGCACTTACCTTATTTATGATGTATAAATTAACTGCACTGGAGGAATAGTTATATGGAATTATATATTTTTCTATTAATTCACTTATGTATAGATTCATACATAATCAAAGACTGCACACAACCAGCCTTTTTAACATATTTTATTACTTTTCCTATTAAGCACATATGCATATAAAAACATGCACCAAAATATTGATACACTATTAAATTCTCTAACTTTATGCACTTTATAAGTGCTAGTGCTATCATTTTGGAGTAGTTAAAGAATATATTCCTCCATATATACATATATTTTTTAATAGAGTCTTGTGGGGTACACAAAGGCACCATTGTATTTATATGATCTCTATTAATCTTGTTAAATGCAACATATGAATAGAGGGCAATATAAAGCCTTAGAATTCTGTATATACATATTTTTGACTCCATCACTACAAATGTACAATTGTTCATTGATGGGGGATTTTTGGGAGATGTATGGCGATTAGTACCTAATCCCCTTTTTCTATATATCCTTAATTAATGTGTCCCTCTAATTGGAGACACGCTGTGTTGAAAAGAATGCCAAAACGAAAACCCTATTTTATGAACTAAGCTAAAGAAAACGCGAACCGGAAGTAACCTAATGGCGGCTGGAACGCAAATGGAACGCGGAAGTGAACTGCGCATGCGCAAGATGGCGGCGTCCATCGCAGAATAACCAGAAAGAAACCGGAAGCAGCAATTAACATTAACAGGTCATATGGGGACATTTTAAAACGATTGAAGGACACCATATAAGGACCTATGGGTCCAGTATATCTGCTACCAGCTGATGAAGCCGCTATTTCATGCGGCGAAACGCGTTCTGGAGCAGGTTTTTATATTTTAAATAAATTTTATTTTATTTTACCTTGATCCTGTTGCTGCTGCATTTATTTTCTGGATTCTGGATGGTTTTCCTTTGGGTTTCCCTCAACCAGAATAAACCCATGAGCGTCTACTCTTATACTTAAATGTGAGTATAAAATCTCTGCAATATCACATTGAGAATTTACTGCAGATCTGCACAAGGAGAGTCCGTTTCTTTTTTCTCTCTTCACTGCATGATCCCGAATAACACATTCCAAACAAGGTGGGGGGGTCACCTGAGAAGCATTTGAAGGCAATATACCCGCAGGCCTGGACCCACTCAGAGCCAGTGACTAGGCTCTACACTTGTGAGTGGGATAACCTAATATTGCAATATTATCTCTAAGATTTACTGTATTGCACCATTATTGTGTATTATTTCTTTCATATATACACAAGAAAATCCAGGACCCCAGAGAGCATTATTGCGCCAATTCAGGTTATATATATTTAAAGATTCAGTTTGTTTTTTTGTATCACTCAGACAAAATATGATGAAGAAAAGCAGTCAGCACAATACCGTTTTGAATGCACACACCACAAATGATAGTTTTTATTGAATAAACGTTATGTTTACTTCTGAAACAGACATATATTAATGTCTATGTGCAGGGGTAAATAATAAATAAATATTTTGTGCTTTGGTGAACAAAAACCTCAAAATTAACATTGCTGTACCGAATTGTTACTTGCTTCATGTCGGCGGCCATCTTGCTGTATGGAATTGTTACTTGTTTCATGGCGGCGGCCATCTTTAATATGTCACACTCAGCTACTCGCAGCATCTCCTCGGGTCGCTGCAAGTGCTGAGCGTCAGAACGGTGTTCAATGGCAAGTTGCTAACTTAGCACTTGCAGCGGCTGAGGTATTGAACGCGCCTCTGGAGACCAATCAGGGCTTTACATTGTGCATGCTCTTTGGGTTGTGACAGAATCCCTGCTAGTTCAGCAGAGCTCAGTGCTGCGCATTGTACCGTGTTTAGCTCCTCAACTAATCTACCTTGCTGTGCTTAGAACACGCCAGCACCCCGATCTGCCCATACCAGTGTAACTGTAAATGCTGATTGTCAATTTTGATATACCTGCCTGTACAGCGTCTTCATTCATCCAAGCAAGTGGATGAAACCGCTGCTGAGGCTTCATCTATATATCCTGTAACTAGGGTTGCCAGATCGCTTATATTTTCTGGACACATTGCTATTTCATGCAGAGAGGAGCACAGAGAAATGTATAACCTGTATAATTCATATGCTGCATGAATGAAATCCAGGCAGGTAAGCTGGGATTTTTTTATTCTTGCAGCATATGAATTCTCCTTGCTGCAGGGTTGCATTTTATACGCACTACCCATCAGCATGAAAAAAATGGCGTGTGCAAGAAAACCTGGCCGATCTGGCTACTCTACCCCGGAACCTTTTCTGGGCTACCCTTAACCAACTCATCCATGTGTGATTAAACAAAACCAATAATTACTGTGTGTGTGGTTGCTAAATATACACTAAATATACAGCTCCATGGCTGGGGAGCAGTAAAGCATGCTGGGTATTTGGGACAGGTGACTCTAGTGTTGCCTGGGATAGTGCTCGTTCATACATATGCAAAGTCACTAATTCCTTCACATTCAGATTGTTATATATAGATAATGTTTGGATTCTGTGTAGGGATCCGTTATCCGCTAATTGCCATTATAATATGCAGTCATCGTGAATTCCCCTCAGGATGCCTGCACTGCCTGGTAAAGTGGTAGTACATGCCCTCAGAGCTCGTGATTAGCATGCCTCGTCCTCTGGCATATGTATAAATAGTTGTATTGGCACAGATTCCCCACCCTTTGCATGCCTGTTAATGGCTCATATCAGAATGTAATGTCCATGCCGATTACACAGGCCGATCTCACAAAGCTTTTATAAGGGAAGAGTGATTGGCACAGGATGGCACACACAATCCATTTCCCTCGGCGCCCCTATACCTGAATTCATAGAAGTAGCAGACCCAAGGGGTGAGTGTTAATTTTCTCTCTTAACCTTTAGGTAAAATAAAATGTACAGATTCCCGCTTAGTCCTTCACCATCAGGGAATCTAGGTCAAATGAGATGCGTAAATATAACACAGAACACGCTGACATGTCCTTGCTTTCCAATGGTCATCTTACATCATAAATACTCCAGGTAAACGTGGATAACAGAAAAGGCTCAATTATAAATATATATTTTCTTCAATGCTTCTTTTGTGCCTTGGACGCAGAGGCACCCCAGCATTGGCCTGGATGGCGGCAGCACCAGCAGCTGCATAGTGTGCTTTACGCCACGTGACCGTATTTCTAGCCCTGATACTTGGCACTATACCAACAATTGCCAATGTCTGACAACTTTAGCAGTTCTACAATTTGACGTAAAACTGAACAAAATTGGTGCTCAGACCATAATCACCATTCTGTAACTCAACTTTTCAGGCCTGAATTATTTATTTATGAAATTGAATGCATCCCAAAATGTTTTTGTCTTTGAACCCAGAGACCATGGACACTACTATATGGCATCTCTATAGATGTCTAGACCAGGGGTCCAAACCAGATGTTTACAAACCACATTTCCCTTTACTTCTGACTCGGCTGGGTAATGTGGCTCTGTGTGCCTGTACTGATGTGCCTTAGGATGCCCGTCGCAGCGTTGTGACGTGTCGACAGGGCTGGCCACACTGTACGCGTGCACAAATTACATCTGCTGCAGCAGATGTTCTGAAAGCCTCCCCGTCGTAACCCTACAATGCACATTCGACAGGGCTGCAAAGCGCAATCCTCCATAGTAGGATCGAGCTGTGCAGCACTGAGCGCACTAATCGCGCTCAGCTAGTTGGCCACGTGGGCGTCAGTGTAAGGAACGTCCAGTCGCTCACGAACGTTCCCTCCACTCTGGAAAAACGCTCGTCTGACCGTGAGCTAAAATCTCTTGTGCGCAAACGTTGCAGATCTAGGGCTGAAACAACTATTTTTAATCGTCCTGTGTACAGCACACACTGTTTAGAGTCAGACTGAGTTAAACGTAAATAAGCTCATCTTTGGAATTGATTGAAGACCTTCTGGCTGCTTTACTCAGGGTTATGTCAGACACAACCAATTTGTGTCTATTTAGTTTACAACAGTAGTAGGACTGGAACACAAAGCATGGGATACTGCGACTGGGTGAAGGAGCTGTATACCTATGTTTTATCCTTGAAGCTGGAGTTCTGTGCCACCATCCTACCCTCCCTGCCATGCCCTCATTGGTCGGGAACAGCCATTCCCTCCCTTTTGGTCTGGTCACTTTCTCCAAACTCCCTTCCACGCTTGGATCCGGTCTTTTGCCCATTCCCACTCCTCTCACATTCAGGTCAAGCCACTTGAACAAAGTCACTCCCTTCCAGTTCCTCCTCCCACTCAATTTGTTCACGGAATTATTTAAAAGGGACACTCTATGCACCCTGACCACTTTAGCTTATTAACCCCGATTTCATGCTGACATCATCTTTATCCAAGTTCGCGTTCATTTGGGAAAAAGGCAAACATGGGCTTAAGCTGGGCATGCAGCATCAACCCATCAGTCTGACAAAGCACTCGCATATCTTGTGGGTGAAAAGTACGCAAGATGCTCAATTTGTGTATGTACGTATGAAACTTACGTGCACTACGCAAATTGCTTATTTTTTTACATAATGTTCCTTTTTAAGTAAATTATTTTTTATCTGAATCGATTTTATGAGAATCATTTGTGCAGCCCTATGCAGATCCTTGGTCTAGAGCAGGGGCCAGCTACCTTGGCCCTCCAGATGTTTTGGAACTAAATATCCCATGAGGCTCAACCAGTCGGAGTACCTGAGCATAATGCTGGAAGCCTCCCTCTCCCATGAAAAAAAGGCAACAAAGGGTATAACCCTACAGCTCATTCAGCAGTCAAATGCAAGGAAATTGGGCATATCTGGCCTAAAACTTGCAATCTAAACTTGGTATCAAAGCTATTTTGGCCCAAAATGTGTAATTCTCCACTCACATTTTAGCGAATAACCCCTTTTTAGGTGCAGTTTGTCAGTCTGGTCATACATCGTAAAGTGAAAATTTCAGGAATAAATTGGTTTAATTTCATCTCATAAAGTCATGAATATACCATTAGTCATAAAGATCCCTAGTAAATACCTCAGGTCCAGTGATGTGGGTGCCGCTCCCTGCATCTCCCTGCTGACTCAAAAATAGATGTCCCAGCTCCATTGCTCCTTGCTGAGGCCACGTTCTTTGGTGCTACAGTTGTATTGAACACGAGCAGGTTAAGCACCTCCTGCTTTCCGATGTCAAATATTCCCAGTGTGCTTTGCTTTTCTCTGCCACAGACATCTATACCATTTGAGCAGTACGTGCAAAGAACGGGCCTTTTATTCACGGTTTGTCTGTGGTGACGTTTGGCCTAAATCAGCTTTAACGTAAAACAGGAATTAAATGAATTTTTGAGAGCATTTAGGCTGTGTTTTGTGTAGAATTCGATTTATTGTGCTAAAGTGATCCTGTCCTTCTTGTGTCCGATATCGGTGGTGACTAGTGCTTTGCTTTTTCCAGGGGAAAAAAAAAAAATAGGTGGGGGTACTCTCACAGCCAGGGAAAAACGGTGATTATTATGACTATTTTTGTGTCCTAATAAATACTCCTTTTATTAACCCTTTAAGGACAGAGGCAATTTTACAATTCCTTCTTACTTTGTGCAGGCAGCAGATAATGTGGCGATTCTAGGAGCAATACCAGCCTTTTGGGCGCAGGGCAAGGGGGCAACGCCGGACCGCGACAAGAATGCAGACTTTGACACGCAGCAGCCTGTTTAAAGACAAATACATGCATTTACACACACAGCCATACATAACTATTTGTCCCCTACACCCCGGGGGTGTGTAGCCCTAAAACTCACAGTAATGTGCAGTGTGTGTGTGTGTGTGTGTGTGAGCATATCAGAATCCACAGCAATGAAACCCCCAGCACATCAATTTCATTAACACCCCCCCCCCCGGTCAAATTCCCGAATCTCGCTCCCCCCCCCCCAGGTCAAATTCACGAATCTCGCTCCCCCCCAGGTCAAATTCACGAATCTCGCCCCCCCCCCAGGTCAAATTCACAAATCTCGCTTCCCCCCCCAGGTCAAATTCACAAATCTCGCTCCCCCCCCAAGGTCAAATTCACGAATCTCGCTCCCCCCCAGGTCAAATTCACGAATCTCGCTCCCCCCCAGGTCAAATTCCCGAATCTCGCTTCCCCCCCCAGGTCAAATTCCCAAATCTCTCTTCCCCTCCCAGGTCAAATTCACGAATCTCGCTCCCCCCCCCAGGTCAAATTCACGAATCTCGCTCCCCCCCAGGTCAAATTCACGAATCTCGCTCCCCCCCAGGTCAAATTCCAAATCTCGCTCCCCCCCAGGTCAAATTCACGAATCTCGCTCCCCCCAGGTCAAATTCCCGAATCTCGCTCCCCCCCCCAGGTCAAATTCCCGAATCTCGCTCCCCCCCCCCAGGTCAAATTCCCAAATCTCGCTCGCCCCCCCCAGGTCAAATTCACAAATCTCGCTCCCCCCAGGTCAAATTCACGAATCTCGCTCCCCCCCCAGGTCAAATTCACGAATCTCGCTCCCCCCCAGGTCAAATTCACGAATCTCGCTCCCCCCCCAGGTCAAATTCACGAATCTCGCTCCCCCCCCCAGGTCAAATTCACGAATCTCGCTCCCCCCAGGTCAAATTCACGAATCTCGCTCCCCCCCCCAGGTCAAATTCCCAAATCTCGCTCCCCCCCCCCCCCGGTCAAATTCCCAAATCTCGCTCCCCCCCCCCCCAGGTCAAATTCACGAATCTCGCTCCCCCCAGGTCAAATTCACGAATCTCGCTCCCCCCAGGTCAAATTCACGAATCTCGCTCCCCCCAGGTCAAATTCACGAATCTCGCTCCCCCCCCAGGTCAAATTCACGAATCTCGCTCCCCCCCAGGTCAAATTCACGAATCTCGCTCCCCCCCCCCAGGTCAAATTCCCGAATCTCGCTCCCCCCCCAGGTCAAATTCCGAATCTCGCTCCCCCCCCCCAGGTCAAATTCCCAAATCTCGCTCGCCCCCCCCAGGTCAAATTCACGAATCTCGCTCCCCCCCAGGTCAAATTCACAAATCTCGCTCCCAGGTCAAATTCACGAATCTCGCTCCCCCCCCAGGTCAAATTCACGAATCTCGCTCCCCCCCAGGTCAAATTCACGAATCTCGCTCCCCCCCCAGGTCAAATTCACGAATCTCGCTCCCCCCCCAGGTCAAATTCACGAATCTCGCTCCCCCCCCAGGTCAAATTCACGAATCTCGCTCCCCCCCAGGTCAAATTCACGAATCTCGCTCCCCCCCAGGTCAAATTCACGAATCTCGCTCCCCCCCAGGTCAAATTCACGAATCTCGCTCCCCCCCCCCGGTCAAATTCACGAATCTCGCCCCCCCCAGGTCAAATTCGTGAATCTCTCCCCACCCCCCCAGGTCAAATTCATGAATCTCTCCCCACCCCCCCCCCCCCAGGTCAAATTCATGAATCTTTTCCCCATGTCAAATTCATGAATCTTTTCCCCATGTCAAATTCATTAATTCCCCCCAGCACAAACTCATTAATTCCCCCCCCCGCCACCCTCCCGTTTGACGAACCTGGGGGATGGGCCCTCCGCGCGGCACCTCTTTCCCGTCCACACAGCATCTGCATGTGTGTTGGAGCGCTGGGAGAAAGTGACGTTATATGATCACTTCCTCGCAGCGCACAGTAGCAGGCTGCAGGAGGGGAGGCCTTCAAGAGGCAGCGCTCGGTGGCCGTGAACAGAGCGTCCCGCGGATCAGTGAGTGGCGGGGCAACAACCCCTGGAAAGTGCTGCTTACTCAACCGGTACTCAATTGGTAGGTGCCGGTTGGGAGTACCGGCTGGAAAAAAACACTGGTGGTGACCATAGTTAGTTTTTCACATACAGGGTTATTCAGAGAGCGAGAATGACTGGAGAATGAAAAATTCTAGGTCAAAATAGCCAAACAAGAAAAATTCTCCCTTTCATCTCACTTTCCAAATCGGCTATTTTGACCTAGAATTTTTCATTCTCCAGTCATTCTCCTGCTTCTCACCTCTCTGAATAACCCTGTTAGTGTTCCCTGATGTAGCAAAGGTTAGACATGTTAATTTTAATATATTCCGACATTACCATTTACTCCACCTAGACTAGAAGAAGCTGGTGCACTGACTCCTGGAGGAAGGATTGGATTTCTCCTAATGAGAATTATTAAATATCTATATTTATATACATTTAAGGGCAGTATTACAAAGCTGGTGCTAACTTAACCAGAGCTGTTAACTTAAAACCTCCATAGGCTATAATGGCTCTGGGAAGTTTACAACAGCTCTGGTTAAGTTAGCACCAGCTTTGTAATACTGCCATTTATAAATAAATAAAATACCCTTTTTTTTTTTTTTTTGTACTAAGGAGGTGTTTGCCTGCCTTTGCATATTATTTATCAGCTTTTGTTTTGTATAGTTCCTCTTGAATGTTTGCTTTGTTTTTGGAGGTCAGAGTGAGCAGGGGACTCGCCTGCGACAGCCGGAGGACTGTCACCGCTGGGGCTCAGGGCCGAAGTAGGTGAGTATGTTGCCTACATCGGCCCAGAGTCCTCCACCGGTGGCAGTCCTCCTGCATCCAGTACCCGCTCTCTCCGTTAGTTGCAGCCCTACATCCCGGCGACCAACGATTATTCTCATAATCGATTAGTTGGCCGATTATTTATTTATTTATTTATTTTTTTCCTCCATCGGATAAAAAGAAAAAATAGAAAAAAAATTGTTCACTTAAAAGGAATTTTATGTAAAAAAAATAACCAACCCCTCCCCCTTTTTTCATAAGCAATTTGTGTAGAGTACGTAACTTTCCTGCGTACATACGCAAATTGCGTATCTTGTGTACGTTTCACACAAGGTATGCGAGTGCTTGGTCAGAGGGATGGGTTGATGCTACATGCGCAGCATAAGCCCATGTTTGCTTTCTCAAATGAACGCGGCTACAAGCACTTGGTCATAGAGGATGATGTCAGCATGAAATCGGGGTTAATAAGCTAAAGTAGTCAGGCTGAGTAGAGCGTCCTTTTAAATAATTTTGTGAACAAACTGGGAGGAGGGACTGGAGGTGGAAGGGAGTGTCTTTGCTCAAGTGAGTTGATCGGAGTGTGAGAGGGAGTGGGTATGGACAAAAGACCGGATCTGAGTGTGGGAGTGAGTTTGGGGAAAGGAACCAGACCAAAGGGAGGGAAGCCCGTTCCCAACCAAAGAGGGTGTGGCAGGGAGGGTGGGGTGGTGGCACAGGAGTCCAGCTTCAAGTAAGGCTAAACACAGGCATACAGCTCCTTCACCCAGTGGCAGTATCCAATTGTTTGTTATAGTTCTGCTACTGTTGTAAACTGAATAAAAACAAACTGGTTGTGTCTGACATAACCCAGAACTAAATCATACCTAGTAAAACAGCGGCACGTCTTCTCCAATCAGCTCTGACGCCAAAGTTATTTACGCTTAACTCAGACTGACTCTAAGGCTGGGGTCAGACGAGCGCACTGACTGCGCACAGTAACAGACGTACTTTTTAACTGACAAGATTGTGGTTACATTGTATCAGTTAATTTTGACTGAGAAAAATAAAAAAAAACTGTATTCAGTTGTTTCTCTACGTGCGTCTAGCTTTTTCACATTGATGCCATTTTGGTGTCTGTTGAAACATGTGTTGCGCGTGCGTATAAAGTGTGCACGTGCTTCGTGTGTTGTTCTCTATTGACTCCTTTGAAAAGCTACAATGGACAGCAAACAGTGCGATCAGACGGATGCAAAAAGTGCGCTCGTCTGGCACGGGCCTAAACAGTGTGTGCTGTGCACAGGACGATTAATCGATAATGGAAATAGTTGACAACTATTTTATCGGTTTTTTTTTTTTTTTTTTTTTTTTTTTTTTTTATTGTCGATTTTAATCGATTAGTTGTTTTAGCCCTACCGGGATGACATCACGAAACCCTTTGACCCAGGATCAAAGGCTTCCGTGATGCCATACCGGTGACCAACTGAGCGAGGACACTGGATGCAGAAGGACTGCCACCGTTGGAGGACTCGGCCGATGTAGGTGAGTGTGCAATGCTCTCCACTAGGGCTGCAACGAACGATTATTTCAATAATCGATTAATCGAAAAAATAAATCTGTCAACTAATCGGATAATTGCATCCAGTGATTTAAATTTAGTGACTATATAGAGGTTATAGCTTTCTGCCCCCTTCACAGTAGTTGGCATTTTACTGTGTATGAGTGTATCACAGAGCTCCACAGCAATAAACCCCCGCTCATACACACCGTACATTACTGTGAGTTTTATTGCGGTGGAGCTCTGTGATACGCTCATGCACAGCACACATTACTGTGTGTTTTTATTGCTGTGGAGCTCTGATTCGCTCATACACACCGCACATTTCTGTATCACAGAGCTCCACAGCAATAAAACTCACAGTAATTTGCGGTGTGTATGAGCGAATAACAGAATCCACAGCAAAAGCGCAAAGTAATTATACATTAAATTACAATTTTTAATATTTAAAATGATTTAATTAAAACTTCTCTAAAAATTTTTTACTGTGTATTAATGAAAATGAATCTTATGTACAGTATCCCAGCCTGAGCCTTTGCTAGTCCACTCCATTAACGCCTTGCAATGCCAGAACTTAATTATTGGGTTAATAGAGACTGTAGGGCAGAGTTTTGGGCTTGCGTAGCAGGGGTTAAAGAAGCAGATGGGGGCTGTAGGGCCCAGTTTTGGGCTGGCATAGAGGTTTATGGAGCAGATGGAGGTTTTGGGCTGGCATAGCAGGAGTTAATGGAGGCTTTAAGGCATAGTTTAGTGCTGGTATGGCAAGGTGTTAATGGGGCAGATAAAGGCTGTATAACACAGGGGTGTGGAAATTTAAAAAAAATCTACTTGTCCAATGGAGTAAACTGGGAGCCCGATCTACTTGCCCCTAATGACAATCTACTTGTCCTGACGAGCAAAATAATTTCAATAAAATAGGATTTAAATAACTCCCTCAGGTGCGTCGCTACGTGGGGGCAGGGGGTGTGGCCCGCACCAGGTGTCTCCCTAAGGGCAGGTGTCTCACCCTACGCTGCGTGTTCACTCCCTGCAAGCATCCGAAGCTATGCAGCTTCGGCACTCGTCTGGGGGAAACACGTCACCAGCCGAGTTCTCGCGAGATCGCGGCTGGTCACGTGGCTCCCCCAGGCGAGCGCCTAAGCTCCATGCCGCCGGACGCTCAGAGGGAGCAGAACACGCAGCGCAGGAGGTGGGCTGCAGGCACTATCCATTATCCATGAGCTGGGGGCAGTATATCCATGAGCTGGGGGCAGTATATATCCATGTGTGCTTTCACTGCATTCGAACAGGCACCGTACTTGCTGGCAGTTGGCAAAAAGTTGTGTGAGCATATGAGAGCTCCACAGCAATAAACCTCACAGTAATGTGCGCTGTGTGTATGAGCATTCAGTGTTATATGGGAGTACTGATTTTAGGAGTAAGTAGTTAAAAAAACTCCGTAAAACTCGGGGGGGGGGGGGGTTACACCATAAGTTACCACACCGGGTGACACCAATCCTAGTGACGCCACTGAACTCCCTCACAATAAAAACGAATAACCTGCTAAAGACACTGCCAGGAACAGACACAGCTACACAACACACAATCATACGTAGCTGAACACAGATTAGACGGTTATTCACGGATTGCAGGTGTAATCCAATGTTACAGCACGGAGACGCTATCTCTGTATGCAGTGACACAGAAACCCCCTTCATATACACTGTAACGCTTATCCTGTTGCTCTTCAATGTTACTTTTGTGTAATACCAGTATTTGTCGGGGCTTTAACAGTGCGAAACACCAGCACCCAGTGAATAACCCACATTCTTTAGTTGGTTAACTGTGCTTCACTGCATCCATGCCGACAGCCCTGGCTTCTATGGGACAGTCTTAAGTTACATTAAAAATAGAAATATTTCTAAGAAAGGAATATACTGTGATAAAGGCCCCTGCGAGGGCCGAAACGTCGGTTTGATGCATGGGCATCCTTTTTAATGCTTAATTGAATAAAACATTATTTTTTACTTTTTTTTTTCCCTAAATCCTGGTGTGCGTCCTTCTCCTTTTTCGGTTCACATATTCTCTATTGGGTTTTGCACCAAGGCACCGGTGAGTTTATATATGGCCACAGCTGGTTGCCGCCGCTTTATTCATATATATAGATCTCTCTTTTATTGTTGAGGATTAAAATGTATGATGGGTTATTCAGAAAGCTCCGAAATTTCAGTGCTTTTTTTTGTTCAGCGATTGAATTTCACTGACCCTGCGGTGAATTCACTATTCACCGCACGGTTGCTGAACTGACCGACAGAAGACTGCAAAGAAAGGAAAAAGGAACTCTGCTATTATTCTAATAGGTGTTTAAAGGTTATAAAAATGGTCTGTTACAGAATATAAAAAATAAAATGGAATCAAAATTTTTGCCAAAAGAGAAATAAAAAGACGGTCTGCTGAGAATGAAAAGAATAAACAGCTGAATAAAATAATATAAATAATGTACACACATAAAATAGGACATAGCGCCAACATCACAGCTGTAGATTAGAATTTCCGCCATTACTTTAATGTAGAAGTGAAAATCTCTTGTGACTTTTAATCCCTATCAGCATTAATTTTATTAAGATACATACAGTATAGTTATACCGTATGAGAACACAGCAAACTTTAACTAGATGCTGTGCTCTCTTACATACAACATAAAAGCCATGATTGTCTTTTTTTAAAAAAATTAAATTTTAGGGAATGTGTTTGCTCACTCAGACAGGGGGAGGGGTGACGTCAGCACCGACCACTGTCCGATGAGGTGGAGGCAGAGAAGCCCAGTGCCCCTCATCTGTAGAGATGCTATCTGCTTTCTGCTGGAGTAGCAGTGTGTGCTCCTACTCCCAGCTAGCAGCCTGATCTCCATTAACACTGATAACCATTCAGTGGCTGGGGGCGTGAACGAGCAGCTCCCACCAGCACAGCACCAGACAGATCTGAGGTCTTTTTAAATGCCTGTGATTGGCACAACTCCTGCTACTTGCCCACCGGGCTGACTGCTCTCTGACAACTGGTTGCCCTGCTTAGAAATCCTCTTGTCCAGGGTGTCGGGCTGTGCAAATTGCCCATCCCTGATAACAGTTTTGCGATGGGAACAGAAAGCTATAATTGAGATTATGTTTGGGCTGGCACTGCAGGGGGTTGATGGAGGCTGTTTTTCCCCTTAAGTTTATAAAATAATTTATAAATAAACAAAAAGTTTGTGCTTTTAAGTGCCAGAATTTACCTAAGACCCAGCATAATCACAACTTCATCTAGCCGGCAAACATTAAATGTGTACCGTATCTCGTGCGGCTTCAGCTGAGATGGAAACTTCAGATTGGGAGATCCGAGCATCAACAGAGCTGCCTAACACACAGCTTGTGTACAGCTCAGCCCCACAACACGCTGCCAACTAATCGATTTTTATCAGCTCTACTCTCCCCCCCCCCCCCCAATAAAATCCGTCACCTGGACCTGGAGGCCCGCCCGAACCCCCTGCTCGGCTGGCCTTCAGACTCAGGCGAGTCCCCAGCTCGGCCGGTGTCCAGGCTCAGGTGAGTCCCCAATCTGTCGAGCCCCAGGCAAAGTCGGGGGCTCGCCTGAGCTTGGAAGACAGCCGAGCAGGCAGCTCGACCGGCCTCCAGGCTCGGTTGAGCCTCTAGGCCCAGGCCAAGCCGGGGCTCGCCTGAGCCTGGATGCCGGCCGAGCAGGCAGCTCGGCTGGCCTCCAGGGTCTGGCGAGCCCCCCCGGCTTGGCCGAGCAGGCCCTATTTTGAAAGGGAAATTTTCGGCTTTTTTTTTCTTTAGGCTGAATTTCCATTTCGGCCGAAAACACCCATTTTCGGTGGCCGAAATTTCTTTGCATGCCTATAAATATGTAAGTAATATTAGTTACTATGTTACATGTTTACAGGTGCATTCCGTATTGAGGTATGTTAATAGGGAGCTCTCGAGTGACTTAAGATTGGGGGAAGCTTTGATGGTGTCTGGGAGGTTATTCCATAATTGTGGTGCTCAGTAGGAAAATGAGGATTGAGCCACTTTCTTTTTGTATTGTGGTATTTGCAAGTAAGGTCCTGGATCTGAGGTTATAGGATGAGGGAACTGCTGGGGAAATCAGTCTATTCAGGTAGGGTGGTGGCTTCCCAGAAAAGCTCTAAAACACCAGGTTGGAAAGGTGAAGGGTGCGTCTAGATTCTAGCGACGGCCAGTTTAGTGCTTTTAACATGTCACAATGGTGTGTCATGTAGTTACATTGTAGCAAAAGCGGCAGAATGAGTTATACAATGTTGCACTGGCTAGGTGGAGTAGAGGTAACATTGCTGCTCTGCGTGGAGAGAGCCTGTGCAGACATGGGTTCGATTCCAGCAAGAGCACCTCTCCAGTAAGTGTCCTTGGGCAAGACACCCAACGATACATACTCGCCACCCAGGACATACTTGAGCACGAGAAATCTCAATGTATCCTTCCTGGTAAAATCCTTTCTCAAAAAAAAATAATGTAGCAAGTTTTTGAAGGTGCGTTTGCCATCTCCGTATTCAATAGCCGGCATAAGCATTTGTTACACAATCTGCTTTCTTACTGCGGGGCTCAGGCAAGAATTGTTTCCGTACAGGACACCTAGTTTGGGGTAAAGTTTAGATGAGAGTTTTTCGATGTGGGGGCCAAAGGCTAGATTTGGGTCTAACCACATACCTAGATATTTGAGAGAAGTGACTTTGGTCAGCGTGCCATTTGATTTTTGTCCCAACACATAGATGAGGATTTTGCAGTTTATGTAGTTTAGGTGTGGTTCCAAAAAGCATTGTTAGTTTTGTCAGTATTTTAAAAAATTGTTATCTTTGATCCACTTTTCTACCTCTGTGAATTGTACTTGCAGCACGGCCTCCAGCTGTGGGAGATTTGGTTTGCTTGTATAGATTAGTGTCATCTGCGTACATGTGTACAGTTGAGGCTTTGCAGACATTGGGCAGATCATTTATGAATATTGTAAATAGCAGGGGGCCAAGTATCGAGCCTTGGGGTACTCCGCACGTGACGGGGAGGGAGGAGCTGCCAGAAATGGACACAAGTTACGATCGGTCAGATACATATGATTGAAACCAGGTTAGCGTGCAATCACCAATACAGGAGTTTCTATGTCTTTGTAATAAGATGCCATGGTCTACGGTTTCCAAAGGCCTTAGCAAAATCATGGAAGATGGCTCCAATTAGGTCTCCTTGTTCCATGCCAGCTTGGGTGTCATTGAAATCTTTTAAAAGGGTGGTTGTAGTTTGTTGATCTGGGGTTAAATAGTTTGAAGATTGATAATGTGTGTACACACAATTACGTGATTTATTTTTTTCCAAAATGTTTGACATAACAGGGAGCAATGAGATCGGACGGTAGTTGGATACCAAAGTATTGTCACCACTTTTATGGATAGGTACCATCTCGCAGTCTTCCAGAGTTTGGGTATGTATCCAGTCGCCAGTGATTCATTGAGGGTTGCGACAGGATTTGCAATTGCAGGTGCACTGATTTTTTCAGCCGCATTGCTGGGATTTGATCAGGTCCAGACTGGTAACTCATTTTTTTGATTACGGAGAAGTTTAGTAACTACACTGTCAGGCATTGGTCTAAAGTTGAATTTATCTGTGATTATGGGGTCCCTGCACGGTTGGAGGGGCCTGACCTGCGTGCGGCCTTTCTGTAGGTGTGTCATTCGTTAGCGTAGTGACTAGGGTGGTGGCGCGTCCAACAAAATAATTATTAAAGGAATTTGCAACATCTAGGGGGTGTTGCAGTGTTTAGTTGTTTACTTTGACAGCAGTCAGTTGGGAGTGGACGTGGGGTGCTTCTATGTTATAGCCACTATATGGAATTCCCTGCCAGATTGGGGGGGGGATTTCTGTTGTCACTGATGCTCATGAATAATACATCAGTGAGCATTGGATGTCCTACAGCAAGAGTTGTCAGCCTGATGTGGGAGAAGCCCCAAGTCAGAGTCGGATTGGCATTGGTCTGCGGGACTTCATGTGTTGTGGCTGCAGTGAGCCAACTCATCCAATTATCGGCAAATAAAAGGCAGATACCGATATCAGTAATTTGCTGAATATCAGCCACCGAAAATTGGCCAGGCCAATAATGGACAGTGTTGCTCACACACCCATGTATATCCCGCACATGCAATAAAACATTACATAGCGAAACCAGCAACCCTGCCTGTAGGCACGCACTTCCCGTGATGGTGAAACGGTGATAAGTATTTTGAATTTTATAAGGGTGTGTTTTTATCCTATATAGGTCACAGATCTTGATCAGTCCCGTATTAACAAGTATGGTTACATGGCACCTATTAAGCAGTAAAGGGAATAAAAACAGACACAACATGGTGTAACACAAGAAGTCCTAAAATGAATCTTAAAAAACCCTGTCCCTCACAAAATAAGAGCCGCACAGTGGCTCATGGACTTCGCCTTAGACCACTTTGGTGGCCTCACCCCTAATTTAAATTTTTGAAACTTACTGTTTAAGGTCATGTGTTACTTATTTGGCGAATAACAATAGGATTATGGTCTCTTCCTGAATGTTGTTTTATAACCTTTTTACTGTAATAATCAGATTTTCTTTTTAAACCTAAAAAATTTGCTTAATTTTTTTTTATTCTCAAAGGTGGATACCTACAGTACATTAATAATGTGTACACACACTGTAATGCACCTTCATATTCTGGCAAGGACATTTTTTAAATTCCTGTATGTTCATTGTATATATCCTGTGCTCACTCAAAATTTGTACTCAAATAGTGGAGAATGGCCTTTTCATAAGGATTTAACTTCCTTTCATTTATTGCATGTATTTCTCATGGATCTGGTCACGCAGAAGCATCCAGCAGGCAGCTGTAAATGTTTTACTCAATTGTGCTAAGTACGTTATTACAATAATGTAATCAGGCAAAGCTGGCAGACCAAATTTACCCTCATGATAAAAATTATTTCAGATTAGAGGATAACGTTGTCACGACCACTACTTGCGCTGCCACGAAAGACACCGGGTTAAGCCGCTCACTATCTGTCTATCCTAGACCCAGATAATGACTGCGTAGTCCACAATCCACGCGCGCTTATCTAACTTTCCCGGCCACACATTCTCTCACAACAGGCACGTAGAGTGCGATTTAAGTGATCCCCTGGAGTGTAACGCAGTACTAGTCTTCTCTTGACTCGGGTAGTGACTACGTCTCCCACAATCCCTGGGCCCACTTTCCTATTCGATTAGTTACGCTGACACCAGTCCTCATGGACACTACGCGCGTGGCAGCGAGAGATGCAGGGCTAAGCAACCCCGCTGTCTGTCTATCCTAGACCCAGACAGTGACTGCGTAGACAACAATCCCCGCTTGCGTACCCAATCGTCCCCAGCGACCGCAACTCACAATTTCGTAGCTACTCGAGCTTAAAACAACAATCAATACTCCAGTCTCTTCAGTTAGCATGGATCGAATATCAGGCAGAAACAGAACGTAATAAGGAATCTTTATTATGATATAGAAAAAAATCGATATATCGCAGTGCATTTGTTACAGGAAAAATGTATATAATCAGCAGTTACTCAGTACACAGCAAATAAAAAAGGATTAAAACACAGAGCCCTACTTACACGTTACTTACTCGTCAAATAAGCTAATTCTCGGTGACTCCTGGGGGGCTGGAGCTAGATGCATGGACAGATCCTCATGGCACAGGACACATGAACCCCCTGTGATCAGCAGCAAGCACATGGCAAGCTTCAGAATTTTTATATGCTTCCTGGTCCTTCTAAAACCCACCCACAAATGGCCCAGCCTCCTGCACTACATATCCCAGCAGGCCGAGTTCTGGGCACACTCCGTGCGTTGCGCGTTAATTTTTAATTTCCCAAAGGCGTCCATCTTCGCCCCAGAACCCCTCTTAGGGATCAAGGGATGTGCTTCCTTCTTTGAAGATAGGACCTACATCTTGGTGCTGGGCTGGCTCCCAAGGTACGACTAATAGGCTATACGACAAGTCAGTTCACAAAAGACATTCCATTTTACAGCCACGTGTTCTATCCTCCCCCCAGGGGAGAAAGCTAACCAGACAGCTGTGGACACTGAGACACGTTCCCGAAATGGACAGACACCAATATGAATATGACTCTATATGGAGGAGATATGTATAAACCGGCACATAGACACATATGCACAGGCAGATCCTTATATAGATAGAAATACAGATCTAATATGCTACAAACTTTTTTTGCTATTAAATCGTGAGTTATCATAGAATATCATATCAGTCTTCCTCATGTGGTGGGTCGTGACCCAAAAGTGGGTCGCGACCAGGGGTGGACTGGGTCACGGGGCAAGTGCCCCCAGGCCTCTCTAACACATGGGACCCACTGATGCATCTTACCTGCAGCAGCAGGTCCCAGGCAGTGCGGTTACCTCTGAATGTTCCCAGGTGCCACCTGGGGCCCACTGCATTAGGTAAGATACTCTGTAATTGCAAGGTGGGGGAGAGAGAATCTGTAATGGGATGGTATGGGACTTAGTGTATAAGTTATCATTGTACTAGTGTAATTTTACTGACACCAGTGCAGTACTGACGTTTTAGGGTTAATCTTAAGATTCTCTTCTACTTCTAGGCAACAAGTTCATTGGTTAGAAAATGGAGCAGTATCTGTTGGGTTTTGGATTAGGGCTAACCCTAAAACAAAAATAGTAACCCTAAAATTTAAAGAAGCATCAATTTAGGTTAGCAATACACTGGTAAGACTACGCTAATATGGTGCTATGACAAAGGTGCAAGTGTCTTTTGGATGGTTTTGTAAAATACAATTTTTCTCGAGCATCCTAATGTAACAGAACATTTTTAAGCGCCATCTTTTTCGTGCTGTGGTATCATTTGGCGACTTTGCTAAAGGATGCCTATTTGGAGTAATCGTCTTATCCTTTTTGCATAGGATGAGCTTTATAGACTGCCATCTGAGCATAGTGGTGCACATTTGAGGATAGAATTTGTAGATTGACTTTTAAAAATCTCAATGGTAAACCATTTTTCTCGAAGTTTATCTTTTTTCCATGCTCCCAAAACCTCCTCAGGCCGATCCTACTTGTAACAGGCTAGGCAGACAAATCTGGTTTTCCAGTTGCCCAGGAAAATCCAGACGCTAGAGAAGCAGCACGTTAAGAAATGTTGTTTTTCCAGTGGCATTCCAATGAATTCCTGTGAATCAAAGCGCAGTCAACGCCTGAATAATATTAATATATGCCACACAGGTTTGTGAGTGCGTACTTATAGGGTACATATCACAAGGGATTTGATCCAATAACAGTAGAGCGCAGTGGTGGTTCTGCACCTCGGACGAGTCACAATAACCATTACTGGACCATATTGAAAAGCTGGAATTCATCACTAAACCTATGAGTTGGTGGTCATGATGGCCGTGTACTCCAGATTGTGCTCAATAAGTAAGCTTTTATTTCTCTCCTTTAACCCATGGGTCATACAAGAGGATCCTGTGCGCTAAGTCTATGCTTTCACACTCTTTCTAAAGGGTCTATTCACAAAGCACTGAAATATCAGGACTTTTCATTTTGGTTCACTACAGAAATTCCATTTCTCTGAAATGTCAGTGAACTCCCTATTTAGCGAATGTTCAATGTAGTGCGTCAAAGATGGAGTTGCTGAGAACCAAAAGGTGCCGAAGTGGCCTTGACGAATCCCCCCAAACTGCAAAAACAAAACTTCTATTTTCTTAACGGGCCCTATTCTCGGTGCTAAAATTAGGACTCTAACAGGTTTCACAATAGCCTCCCCATTTTATGATATTCCAGTGCAGGCACTACCTCGGCACCTTGCCCTGGAACGCAGCACTACCTGCAGTGATACAGGCGGTAGCAATTCCGAGTCGCCGTGCGTATCGACTCCTAGAGCCCATAGGACTCCACGGAGGAAAGCTATTTCTCAGTCGTGGGCCCTGCACGATCTTGCTCCCAGCCCGTAGCTCCTGAACCGTAAAAAGATACAGGGCCAAGCTTGATTATCTTTGGAAAGACCAGAGCATGACCTTTCCAATGATGCCAAACATAACCAGGTGTCATGTAACTAGGGATGCACACATACCATTTTTTTTAGGACCGAGTACAATACTTTTTTCAAGTACTCACCGATACAGAGTACTGATACTTTTTAGTGTCATGTGACGCTTTCCAATAAATTTAGGATTTTGCTGAAAGCCTATCCTATTTATGTTAGTATTGCAATGTATGGCCAGACAACCCATTTACACCCTACACACACCCCATGTATACTCACACACTCTGTAGTCTGATGTCTGCTGGGTATACATGTATCTGATGCCTGTTGGATATATTATATATAAATAATATACACCATAGGCATCAGATACATGTATACCCAACAGACATCAATCTGATGCCTGTTGGATATATTATATATAAATAATATACACCATAGGCATCAGATACATGTATACCCAACAGACCAGAGAGTCACACACCAGCCCTCAGAGCGGCCAAACTGATATTAGAAGCAACGGTCTACACTTCTAGGCTCAAAGTAGCCAAAAGACCACATGCGCAAAAAGCACCAGATGATAACAAAGTGATAAATAGAAGCAGCTAAAATCATAATTTGGGTCAGTACAAACCAACTCCCAGATGCAGAGACAAGGTTCCCAACGTTTCGGCGAGGATTCGCCTTTATCAAGGTATACCTTGATAAAGGCGAATCCTCGCCAAAACGTTGGCTCCTAACTTTTGTAGCTGACTCCTAGATTCAATGCAAATTTGTCAAGCCCTGCCGTTAGGTGTCATGCCAAAGGACACTTACTGGAGAGGTGTTCTTGTAATGGCATTGTATTTGTCACATAAAATTCGTCACACCGCGTTCACGGTCAGTACTTTATACATAAGGGCTTATTCAGAAAGCACCGAAATTTCTGTGCTTTCTCATTCGGCACACTTTGGTGCACTTCGGCTATTCCAGTTTGCCGACCCTGTGGTGTATTTAATATTCATCACAGGGTCTTCAAGTGCGCCGAATGTGGAGCCTCCAAACTGCAGGAAAAAAAACCTTGAACTGTTTTCTTCTAGATGAGCCGGAGGAGGGGCCCACCGCAGTGGGTGGTAAGCGTTTATTGGTTAAATCAATAAAAATGCATGAAAATGTGTGCGTAGAATAACTATATAAAAGAGTGTAATTTTTTTTTCTTAAATATTTGGGAATTTAAAAAAAATTTCGGGGGGGAATAAATATTAAAATGGTCCGAAAAATAAAATTAAGACTGCTGGAAATGAAAAAAATATGGCTAGTGTCAGACGAGCGTCTTTGGAGAGCGGAAGGAACGTCCGTGAGAGTGGACATTCCTTCCACTCAACGCCCGTCTGGCCACCTCGCTGAGCGTGTCCTAGCGCATCGATGAAGGCTTTGATAACAGACACTTGTTGAGCGCGCATTTCAAGCATGTGACCGGCGGCCCCGTTACAGCATCACAATGCCCATACAATAAGTATGGGCGCACATAGTGCGCTCGTCTGACGTCAGCCTAAACTGTTGAATAAAAATTTAGATTTTTAAAATTTAATCCTATGGAATTCGTCAGTTTAAACCGGTCAAACGGAAAGACCGAAAATCTGGGCATCTCACTGACACTTTAGTGTGACGTATACACATAAGAATGATATACTGCGAATCTGCTGAAAATAAGGATATATCATTTGTCTTGGTCTTACAAAAAAAAACCATGACTTCAAATCACTTAACTCTTTCTGTGTGTGTGTGTCCCAGTGGTCTGCACACTGTGCGAAGGATGTCCAACCCCATATCATGGGGTCTCTGCAGCGAAAGGTTAGACCCCATGCACTGAGCACGGAGTCCCAGGGCAGTCTGACTTCCTTGACGTCAGACCGTCCCTTTTTATACCCTCTCCTGGCGCACTGATGTGATCGCGCCCGTTGTGATATCAGTTTTAGGTCTTTCCAGCGATGTTCTCAGTCCACCATCTGGCACCGGATCGCAGACTTCTCCCTGAGGTGATTGACATCGTAGATATCAGTCAAGCCTCTGGGGCCTCTCCCGCCCACTGCCGACATCAGCTAGGAAATATACCCCTAGCAGGTGGAGATACAGTGGTCCAACCCAAAGGACCCCCTATCTCCCGAGTGGTGGCAGCTAGATTTAGCCAGAGCATGACTTTTCAAATGATTCCAAACATGACCAGGTTACATGTAAAAAATAAATGCTATATATATATATATCTCAAGAAACGTAGTTTTTATTTACTAATGCAGCATTATTGTTTTCTTTCAATTATGTGAACAAACTAAAAGATTTTTTTTCAGTTTCAGCTAAAATCACATCTTTTCTCAGACAAATACAGTAACGAGTTCCCATTTCTTATTTTTATTTTGTCACGCGTACCCCATAGAATATAGAATCTCAAAGGCTTGGATGATAAAATGTAAAAAAATAAATAAATTTTACACTCTGTATGTGATTGAAATTTAAATTGAAATTCACTTTTTAAAAAAAAATAAAAAAAAATCATATAATTCTTGCAGGAAGTGACGTTTTCACATAATGATATATTTTGAATTTGCAAAGTCTGCCAAAAAAGGATATATAATTTGTCTGGGTCGTATAATGAAACGTGGCTTCAAATCGCGTTTAAACATGATGATCAAAACCATTAAAAATGAGCTCAGTACACAGAGGTAATGGCTCAGCAGTGTCAGGTTAAGGGAGGCGGCACACGAGCAAACATTTTGCGTCCGTCTGACCGCACTGTTTGACGTCCGTCGTAGCTTTGTAAAGGAGTCAATTAAACACACCACACGAAGCACCTGCGCATTTGTTCACGGACTGGCAAAGCATAAAGCCACGGACGCAAAAATAACATCGACATGAAAAAGCTAAATGGACGCAGAAACAACGCCACCATGTTTTTTCCTTGGGTATGGAGACAGACGTTACGGACGCACTTTACGCAGTACTCTCAATCTCCTGTGAAAAAGTGTGTGCGTAACGGACGCAGTACTGTATGCTCGTGTGCCGCCTCCCTAAATGTGTCTAAAATAATTGAAAAGGTCTTTTTAAAATATAATGAAAAGGTCTGTTGCAGGAAAAATTAGGCCTTTTTTGAAACTTGGGAAGCGGTGGGAAAAAATTACAAAAAGCTGTTCTAAAAAATAAAGGCTTTTTGCTGAAAATGAAAAAATAGTCTTTAACATTTACATTTTTACATTGAATCCAATGAGATTTACCTCTCAATCTATCGAACTGAAAATCGGGTAATTTCACTGACACTTTGGTGCATTTCGGTGTTTGGTGAATAGACAAACCATTACATCTCTATGGGACAATTTCGAAACGACATAGGCCCCTATTACATTCTTCGCGCAGTTCGTTTTGCATGCGCATTTTTGCGAGGGGCAAAACCCTTTGCGCGGAACGTCGTATTACAACGTTCGCAAACGATGCGTGAGCGTGATGAACACTGCGCGTCCTATGCTTTGTAAGCCAAATTCGTTCGTGCGCTGGTACGCAGATGGTATTTCAATCAATGCATATCTTTTTACGAACGACGTTTGCGCACATAATTTTAACGTCGTTGAAAAGCTGGTGGTAACCGCAAATTGGAACGTTCTGACTGAAACTAAAAACACCAGCACAGTATAGTTACACATTCTACACATACCCAAACAAAAAAATTGTGAATTTGTGCATATTATTTTTATTGCTGCAGCATGTATACTCAGATTTCCTTTGACATGCGCAAGAACTTAAGTGAGTCAATTAAGGTAAATTGATGTCAATTAAGGTTCTTAATTCTGATTGACTGAATCCCACGAAAAAACAGTCCGCACACTGATTTGCGTGCGCTACCTCACTGCGTGCATATTACACTTTGTTTTGCGCGTCGTTTTATTTTGATGGATGAGAAAATGCGTTCGGATCGGAATACCACGTTAATTTTCGCGTGATAACACTGGACGGTGTGCGCAAAAATATTTGCGCTGCGCAAACGAAATTGCGCAAAGAATGTAATAGGGGCCATATTTTGCTGTCAATTTGCCTGTATTTGGCAAGCTCGGTATTTAGTGAATAGAGCCTCTTTTTAATGTTTGCACTTCGCAGGGATTTCATTTATAAAATGGGTTTATCTGACCGATCACAAACCTGTGAATGGAGCCGTTAGTGTGGGTTTGGCACAAGCAAGAGTTTTCAACTAAATATGAGGGAGCTGTTGTGTCAAACACTTTAAAAAGAGCATCCTGGTCTGGACTGAACTTCCTGCAGATACTGCAAAGCCATGTGTGGTATATCATTGGCAGCGCCTTCAAAGGGGATGTGTTTGTTTTTTTGTCCTTATCTCTACAATGATGTAGGTGTAGGAGACCCTTTGTCTACGGTCTCTTTTAGATCGCTTGGCTGTGCTACAACTACCAAAAACGTATATACAAGCCGCCAGCAAACTCAAAGTCCTCCATGGGATCTTCTGCAGCCTATTTTGGTCTACAAAAATCTTGTCTGTCTTTATTTTGTGACTGGCTCCAGAAACTATTGTTGCTCTATAAAATAAAAGGCTAATTTATATCTATCTGCAATTCATTCTGCTCCACCAGGTGGCAGTAAAGCACTCTGTAATATCTATAATAAACCAGTAGAGATACTTTGGTTTATCTTCCTGTGTCTGCTGGCCACCCTCAGATTTTCTATAAAGCCGCTGCATGCTATACGGCCAGTAATATGTGGGGCTGGCCACACTGGGTTCATAGCTTATAAGAAAGGCTCCAGCACGGTTAGAAATCTCCTTTAATTAGAGGAAGACAGGGGATGGCATGAGCTGTGTTGCACAAGGAGATGCAGTTGATTTCCCATGTCTATGAATCCTACTTTCATGCCCATGCGCCCTGTGCCTGGATTAACCCCATCTGTTTGGGGCATGTCCTGTGTTTCTTTTCTCCTTTGATCCCTGTGTAATGGATGAATGTAACTATGCAGTTTCTGTCTCATACTCCGTTTGAATGCGGGGCATAAGAGTATCACACTGATCTGTACAAGACCACAATAGTAAAAGTGATATCCTTGGTGGCTAGTGGCTTCTTTATATTATAAATTTTGGGGGCTTTTGGGCACTGCTATCCCATCTAAGAACAGGACATACTTGAAAACGAGAGAAATCTCAATGTATCCTTCCTGGTAAAATCGTTTATAAATAAATACATTTTAGAACTGGTTTTGAAATGAGAAGAACAAACCCTTTGTATGAAGGACAGTTTCATTGGTGATCCAGAGGTTACAGCAGGGGCACCGATTTTACATTTTTATTGAGTTAAAAAAATAGCTATACAAATTGATGTTTGAATGTAATGTAAAAATAGAAACCTCGTGTATAACGCTTTAATATTTATCTGACTTGGTTTGAGCAGGTGTGTGAATAGGATATGAATAATAGATATGGGCATAGGGTGTGAAATGGTGCTGTAGGAGTTAATGTCTGACAACCTTGCATCTATCTTGCAGCTATTCCAGTCTTTGGCTTTGTTTTTGATCCCATGTGCATTTGTTTTGGGGAGGGTATAAATAAAAGCCTTCCTCATGACTGAAAAGCCGCATGAGCATATGTGTTTTGCTACAAAACAGCCTGTGATTTCATTGGTTAGGACTCCCCACTACCCGAGGTACCTTGGCAATTGAGCTTACACTTCAATTGGCCATTGGAGTAAACCAAAACCTCTAATTTGTGTTCGGTTTCACACGCTGTTATAGGGATAAGCGCAGATGACACTTTTTTTTGTTTCTTGTATCCAGCCCAGCAACATGTATAGAATATATCTGGTTGCAGCTGCCCCAGTGGGGATTAGGTGTGACACAGCTTTTTTCTGTATTCTGTCTGACAAACCTGCATGTACTGCCAGAGTGTGTACAAAGAATCCGAAACATGGAATGCTCAGGCTCCCAAACATTCCGGATCAGGGGTGCTTAACCTGTACTTACTTCTACAGTAATACCTTAATATAATCATTGAGTGGTTGCGAATAAATAATCTTCAGCAGACATGGATTCTCCTGGGAAGCAAATCCGAGGCCCCAGAGGTTTGCAGCAGTACTAGATATTCTATGGTTCTTTGGAGCCTCAGCTATCAAACTCTTCAGAGACCCAATTACTTATTCGTAATTGCTATTATATATATTTTGAACTTTTCCTTTCACACATCACATGAAACTCTTGGTATGTTCCAGTTCCCTGAACCCTAAAAATATAAAATTTCTGTTCTCTGAAGCCGAAAACACTGTTTTTTACTTTCCCTCTGCTTTCCTTAAGCTCGGCCTTGGCGCCAAGTGCATTGCTGTCTATTCTTTTCACTGATGCCTCTGGCAGAGACCCGGGTCTCAGGAGAGAAGTACCGTTGGCAATGTTCAGTATCTTGCAAAATTTTAATTCCAACCTGTCTTCAGGCTTATGTTGATCAGTGTAGAAAAGAAGAAAAAAGCCAACACGAAGAAATGCATACAGAATATATTCCTCGAACCCTCTACTCCTGCTTTCCTCAACAGCCGTGAAACAAATTGTATTAAAGGAACACTCCAGTCTGAAAATCGCCCCCCCTTTTTTACATTATATTAAAGCTATTGCCCTGACTGTATGTATGTATGTATGTTCCAACGGCGTTTTTTTTTTTTTTTTTCTTTTACTCCCCTCCCTCCTCTTCCGCTCCCGTCGTTGGAACTTGGCTACAGGTTTACGTGCAATGTGCGCCAATCAGCAAATCGGCAGGCTTCCTCCCGGAATCCTGCTCACTCAACCGCGCATGCGCGGAGCAGTGCACGTTCACGAGCGGCGAGGTGAGCTGAAGTTCACCCCGCCTGCTCGTCTAAAAACTCTTTGGCGACGGAGGAGGCGGCTCCGGCTCCTTCTCCTGCGCGTTCCCGCGACTCTGCCGGAGTGGTGGGACGTCATCGCGCTTCTAGCGCGATGACGTCCCAGCTTTGCCGAGAGTTCCAAAATGCGGGGACCTTGAAACCCGATCGGCTGATTGACAGCTGGGAGGGCGGAGTAAAGTCCACAGCTTCTCTCAGCAATATCAGCCGATCGGGAAAAGATATAAGGCTGGGGGAAAAAATGGGATACTTCAGGCAATATGACCACCTTAAAAAGCTGAGGTGGTCATATTGCCTGGAGTATCCCTTTAATGTATTTTTATTTTTTCATTTCCGTTACAATAGTGTATATCAGAAGGGCCATGGCTTGTATCCAATAATGAACGATCTACACGTAACGGTACTCAAGGGACAAGACCTCACATTGGTCTTAATTTTCATCTCAAATATTTTTTTCACATGAATCAAAAATGCAATGGTGTAGAACACCTTTTAGACCAATGTGATCTCATCCTCTGTAGGGATAGACCGATATGTTTTTTTCCAGGCAGATAATCGGTATCGGCCGTTTCTCAGGCCGATAACCGATATCAGGGGCCGATATTCTGTGCGCTTACATTTTTGAAAACTAACACAATTTAAAAGGATATATAATTTAATTTGTCTGGGTCTTATAATTAAACGTGACTTCAAATCGCTTTTAAACATGAGCGCAAACGGTAAAATTAGCTCAGCGCACACCGTGGAAAAATGACTTCTTTATCTTTACAGATTTGTGTGCAAGGGGCTGTGTGTGTTGTGTATCGCATGTATCGCTAGCTGGCTGTCTGTTTCTTTTTAAGTATTACAACCAGGGTGTGCTGCCGAGTGCTCTGCTCCCTTCACTAGCCCCACGCAGTCACTGTCTGTCACGCACTAACCAACCCCACTAGCTGAAGCAGCTCCCCCTCCTTCCTCAGCTCCATCCATCTTTAAAGCCCCGTTGCTCCGTCCATTGACTCCATCATAAGCAGTTGCGGCCCGGGACACAGCACTGCAACCCAGAACTCAGCCTGACCTGAAGCCCCCTTAAACCCAGCCCTGCCTGAAGTTCAACCTGCAGCAGGTGAATAAAAAATGTCCCACAGCTGTGTGTGTGCACTGCAGACCAGCTGTGGGCCATTTTTTATTCACCTGCTGCAGGTTGAACTTCAGGCAGGGCTGTGTTTAAGGGGGCTTCGGGTCAGGCTGAGCTCTGGGTTGCAGTGCTGTGTCTCGGTCCGTAACTGCTTATGATGGATGGAGTCAATGGACGGAGCTACGGGGCTTTAAAGATGGATGGAGCTGAGGAAAGAGGGGGAGCTGCTGCAGCTAGTGGGGTTGGTTAGTGCGTGACAGACAGTGACTGCGTGGGGCTAGTGAAGGGAGCAGAGCACTCGGCAGCACACCCTGGTTGTAATACTTAAAAAGAAACAGACAGCCAGTAAACTTTTTTTCAGGCCGGTGACCGGGTCTTACCCTGCTCTCTCCGAGATCTGCATGCAGGGGCAGGGTTTCTGGATATGCTGACGCGAGGACCATGTGGTGGGCGGCGTAGCTCCTCATTGGTCAGCTTCTATTGCAAAGGAACAAGAACATCGCATGCGCCGCAGTGACCGAGCGCGCTGGGGAGCGGCAAGTAGAAATCGGTAATATCGGGGACTTGAACACCGATAAATTCGTAAAACCCCAAAATCGGCCCAAAATATCGGTAGATCTGATAATCGGTCGATCCCTAATCCTCTGGTGTGATAAGACATGGTGTCTCTGGGCAGCATGGTTTCGCTTTATGATGGCGAGCTGGCTCATGGATGTGTAGCCATCTGAAGCAGAACATTGTGGCTGGTGCAGCTCTACCGGAGACCTGTCTGTTTGCCCACCTTCATAGCCGCTGCCACTGGTCTTTGATTTAAAAAAGCAATCTTTCGAGAAACAGAAGCTTGGACCACAGTGCTTTATTTGATTCATAAAAGCTTTCTATCTGGGCATAAGGTCCGTGGAGTGAATTTCCAGCATCTTACTGCGGTTAATGGGGCATCGGATGGCGGAGCTTTCGTTGAAGACACAGGTTCTGAGAACTCATAAATAGAGCTAAAGGTGTAAGACTATTTTCCTAGGGTTAATCTAGCTGCTGCACTTTGAATCCTGTTAGATTGGAGCTGTATATTCTAAAAAAGACTCTACAGTCCTTAAACATGTTATTAGGAACCATGTGTTAAACCAGCTCAGAATGCCATGTAGCTGATTAGACACTTTAGTTTTAATCGTTTTAATCTGTAGATCGAATTCGGAGCACTCCACATCACTAGAACTGTAAAAACACCTGATTTGGGGATAAATGATTATTTGGTTACAAAATACAGTCCTGTATCACAGGGAACTGCCTCAGTATCAATATGAATGAAGCAAATGCCACAAACTCACTTTATGGCAGAATGTTTGGACAAGGCTCAACATCTGAGTAATTTAGTTGATATGGCCTTCCTCTGCACAGCTGACAGATTAAAAAATCTACACTCTTGAAAGTCTGGCTGTAGTAAGAACATGGTGATGATTAGGGATGCACGGATACCATTTTTTTAAAAGACCCAGTACAAGTACTGATACTTTTTTTCAGGTATTTACTGATGACTATTACCAATATGTTTATTTAACCCCATAGTGACCGGGCCTTTTCCCTGCCATTAAATGGACTGTCTAGATACCATTTATTTCCATCATATCGTATAAAGTACTATAAAAAAATAAATTGGGATGAAAAAATGGATGACATCCTCACACGTATGGTGAGGATGTCAGTGGGTGGGGGGTGACCCAGAGGCTTGACTGATATCCAAGGTGTCAGCCACTTCCAGGTTTGAATCGCGTTTTGGTGCCGAATCGCGATCCAGCAATGAAGGGGTTAATGTTATACACCGCTGAACAGGGCAGACTCTTCCCCTTTCCAGTGGTGCCATTTGTTTCAATGTGGAACGGTTGCAGATGGAGAGCTCCAAAGGAGCCCCCTCCCCACCAGCGTTTTCACTGCAGGCGCCCGGCGATGATATCCTTCACCGTGATGTCACGGCAACTGCCAGGCTCCCTCAAAAGGCGGGGCAGACTCAAGGCCTGCCAGAATTAAACGTAAATTCACGCAAAATGCATCCCTGTATATCTGGGAGCGCAATTTCTTAGATTAAAGGTTCAGTCTTTGCCTTATTCAATGGTGGAACTATGGGGAATCCGTCTTGGGTATATCAAGGAGGTCCCTAAATCATAAATCCCCAAAAAAGAGAACCTAATTGTGCAATACCGTATAGTCCATATGTCAAAGAAATTTCCAATGTCTGATATTACCCTCATAAGTCAGGCGCTGGTATAGGTAAATTTTTCCACATTTGAACCTCTAAGGGGGGCTACTCCCATCAGAGGTCCACTTCCTCGGAGTCTCGCCCTCATTCGGTGGTGGGCCCAGGAAGCCTGCAGGCTAGCAAGCGAAACGTGTTTCGGGTTTGTTCTTTTGTAAAACTTTTTTTAATATAACCTTCCGTGCCCTGGTCTATTGTGGGTATATATCAATTTTTTACAACCCATATCAATGGAAGATGAAAGGCAGTCCTTTTGGGCCCAACACTGTATGAGGGTGAGACCCCCCCCCCCCCCGGAAATGGTCTAATGCCTGGATACAGAGCCACCAAATAGGAGGCTCCGGAACACGTGAGTGTACATTCTATAAATTTTATACTGGTTTTCTTGAGGTACTTACGGGTTCCATATATTTGAAGAGAATTCCAGAATCTAAGGACCTCAGATTGATGGGAGGAGCCCCCCTTATAGGTAAATTTTTCCGCAGTTGAACCTCTACCAGCTCCTGACTTGTAAGTGTAATATTGTGCTTTGGAAATTTCTTTGCTACATAGACTATACAGTATTGTACAATTATGTTCTCTATTTTTTGTTTTATGATTTGGGGAACTCCTTGATATACCTAAAGACGGTTTCCCCATACTTCCACCATTGAATAAGGAAAAGTCGGCAACTTGAAGAAATTGCGCTCCCGGATATACAGGGATGTATTTTGTGTGAATTTATGTTTGTGGGTGAGGGATACACCCAACGATGAGCTGCATTATATTCTTGTATCTTCTTTGTGTTTAGCACATATCCCACTAGTAGAAACATTCTACCGCACCTGGACACTGTTAACCCAGATTGGGTAAAGAGCTTTTCAATTAAAGAATTAAACATGTCAAGTTGAAGACCTTCACTTTCCATGCTACGTCTTTCTGAAGGTAACAGGCGACTGTTACCAGGTGGATGTTTTTCTCCTGAGCACCATAGGAACACCATTGGTCTTTGTAAGCCCAGCCTGCCACCATTCATTAGGGATGAGCTGCTGTCATGTCCTTGTACATTGGGTTATTTTTTTCTTTCTTTTTTCAATATCACTCTACTAATATACTCTATGTAATGACTGTCATTTTTCCTCTGTTGCATTTTTCTGTGGGAGTTGAAGATGACCGGTACACTCCTTTTTTTGCTTTTTGGCTTGTAATATAAAAGTATATGTGCCAAATTTTCATGAATTATAACTACTTGCATGTACAGGTAAGAGTAATTGGATTGTGTAGATCCAGCATTTTCTATACCCACCTGTATCCTTGGGTAAGTAAGGCTCGCAGGACAAGTTGACTAAATTCACATCTGTTTCCTGATTGGATGACTTGTGCACTCAATCAGAATACATCTGAAATTCATAACACTGCTAGTGACAGATGAGAACGGGGCAGTAGCACCTTCCATTCCAAATCTAAGGAAAGTAAAGCTGGCCACGTTCAATCACCATTATGATCAATTTTTTTTATAATCTTCTAATTATACCCTAATTTTCTAAAGATAAGAGTTCACTTCTAGTAAAATTATCTTTTTGTATTTTATTAAATCTTTCAGCAAAACAAGCCTAAAACATTACAGAATGCAGAAGATGTCAAGAATTGCAATTTGCTAGTGAATATACTAAAGATAAAATTGGGAAAAAAGCAGGCTGGAAGACAAGATATAAAAGTGGGATGGAGAAGAAAAAGAGCAGAAGAATCCAATAGAGAGTAAACTTGTCAGAGCAGTTGGATTGGAGAAGGAATCCTGACAACTGAAGAACACTTTTATGATTGTTCTTTGTGTTTGCTTCTCCTAGGGGTTTGCACGGTCCTTATCTTTGATTTCAAACGTTATATTTTCTGGGAGGGGAGGAATAAAAGTACTATTTAAAAAAATATAATAAAATTACCGTTACCAGTGCTAGTTCAAAGTGCTGATGTGTTGATGTTTAATTGTGACCTCTACAGGAATGTCAGAAACCAGAAAGTGTTCCTCTACATCAGGAATGTCAATCCCTGTCCCCTCAGATAAGATGGTCTAGAACTCTTTGAAAGCAATAGATGGCCAGAGAACACATGGGGGTTGTAGGTGAGAAACATTTGTGGGTCCAAAGTTTGACATCCTTTTCACTGCAAGTCTCCTTGGAGATTGAAAACCCTATTCCACTCCAGCTGTTACACTTGAGAGCTCACTAGTAAAGGTGGTTTGCGCCCCTCATAAATGTACCATTCTAAGCCAAATGACACATCCTGTTGTGGCTCTGCAGCTATGTCAGGTAAATGTGCATTTAACTGTCCTATATTTTGTACAGGATGGACAAACGTTACAGAAACCACAGAATTATGTTATTTGTACCTGCTTTTAAAAGTTAAAATGGTTTTGCAAACCAATATCATTGGACACCTTAAACGAAGTTAAATTTGAAATAATCGATCACTTGCCTCTCATCTTGTGAAGCAGAAGTCTTGATCCACCTCCACCACTCTTTTTATAAAGCGAAGGACAAAGAACAGCTACTGTAGATACTCGAGTATACCGCTAGATTTTGGTGAGAAAATTTACCTTTTAAATTGGAGGGGTTGTGTTCTATTCGAGACATCTGCATGGTGTGTAAGAAAAAAAACCTTGAATTGCTCATGGATCCCAAGTCTCCCTGACTATTGGCGGATGACGTAGTGGATGAGCATGCTTGCTGGAGCAGGAGGTCAGAAAACACCACTTCCCTGCATGCTGGCTATTGGTGAATGATTCACTGCGTCACCGGACATCTTATTGCAAGTAAGCAGACGGGTGACCAGTGGCTTCATATTTAGTAACAACTACAATCATTCTAGAGCAGAGCGCCATGGTCTGAGGGGGAGCCTGACTGTGTTAAGAAAACCTGGAAGGATTTTAATGGCTTCCCAGTACAGTATACTTTTTATAATTTTGCTCCTCGCGTTATATTCGAATCTTAAGTATGCTCTCATTTCCATAATCTCTCTCCATCGCCTTATATTCGGGTTACGCTATACTCGAGTATCTACGTAGTTCTCTGGTGTCCTTCTACTGACACTGCATGATCTTCCAATTATCCATGAAGTCCTTTCAGCTCCAGGAGGGAATACTAGCAGGAGCACTCCTGGAATACATTAGAAGTCTACGACCGTTATGAGTTGCCAATATAATGTCTGAGTCATATGTTAAGCAGATAATGAGGCGCCTTTACGCTGAAGCCAATTATCAGTCTTGGCTGCTCACAATCACTGTCTCTCTCACATTTTCTCTCTATCTGAACTTGTTATTCACAAGGTATTTGGGCTCCAGGACGTGCCCATAAATTATTAGTGCCGTGGACATGATGCCCGAAGTGTTAACATTATTTAAAACCAGCGGGGATTGTGTGTAAATAACTTCTCCCCAGCTGATTACTGCAGAGACCATAACTGCAGTAATTCCTTTTGGCCAGCAGATGGCTAAATCTGCCTACCAATTAGATTATGACACTAAGCAATACATATGTTCCTAAATATTTCTTACTGTACAAGTTAGGAAAAATAACCACTGATTCCTGACAGGGGTTTTCTGGAACTTCCTTTGGTAGTGAAGGGTTGGCTGGATTCTTAGAAGAATACTGGCTTCTATTGATGCAGTATTATGGCACGCTACCAGTCTTTACTCCTGCCACACTCCAAGTGACCTGCTTCTCAAGAACATCACTTCTGTCTGCTGCAGACATGCTGACTTCACGGAGATTGGATCTCCTGTAACTCTGGTACAGCCTGCAGCTATGGCATGATGTGGTTTTTGTTAACAGGTTTGTATGTGATGGGTGTATTTTTATTTTAATTTTAAACAATAAAATTTATGGTTTTGCTAGCTTGATTTTGATATGAACCAGTGGTTCCCAGCCACGGTCCTTAAGTCCCCCTAACGGGTCAGGTTTTCCAGATATGTGAAGCACAGGTGATATGATTATCTGCTCAGTGATTGCAGGATGTAGTCTGCATTGCTCCAAGGCAAACCTGGCTTGTTGGGCGTACTTGGACCGCGGTTGGGAACTACTGATGTATACTATAGAAGCCCTGACCATTAACCTGTTCCTGACAGCATCACTTTGAATTGGAATTGCACAGGGTAAATGCAAAATAATAATTTAACAAGCAGCACTCGAGTAGTTTGGACAGAGCGCTTCTCCATCGGCTTTAAAACCACGCAAAATAATTCCCTAAAAATAACTCGGATACGTTTAAATTAGCCATTATCATCCCACGGCAAAAGAGCAGATGGCATAGCTGGTGTGTAAAATCGCCAGAGTTGTACAATGCTGAAACCAAGGCGAGAGGATAGGTCGTATGAAAAGCAGATCTAATTGGGGAGAGATGGCAGCGCAGATATTTCTAAATGAATCTATTAAGCGTTTGCAGCTGCATTTCTCATATTGATGTGGAACGTGGGAAGCCGGAGCAATTCAATCTGATAGGAGGCTTTTATCTGTTCAGCGCCATAACATAATGTGCGGCCAGTAATGGGTCTATATTAAAATCCTAATTTAACGGGGATTTGCTTTGTTCTCAACAACAAATGGAATGTAGGAAGGGGAGGTGTGCGTATCCTCAATGGAATGACAGACGCGTCTTATTAAAATTATTTCAATAAGATCTCTAACTTTCCATCCCAAGGTGGGAGCACGCCGCGTATGTCTATCATTCATTATCTGATTGGAAAGGGTTCCTTTATTTTTTTTCTTCATTCCTACCTGTCTGTTATTTAAGAGGCAATATGGTGGTTTTTGAACCTCGCCTAAATCAATTCCTCATGTTATGTTTCCTACCTTTTTTTTAATGAGTTATAGCAATTAAAAAGGCCTGAACGTGTTCGTTATTTGCTTAAGTTCCTGTGCAATTTGACAAAAATTACTGTCAATATCAAAATTTAAGCCTGCAGGCCTTTCAGTCCTGACTTGAGTGATTTTTTTTTTTGTTTTAAAACTTTTTTAAATGAATCCTACATTAAGAAATATTTAAGCTTATACCCATTGTATAGCTTACAGTAAATAACCTATTTTGGCCAGTAGATGGTGCCATCTACTGCCAAATTGAGTTACAGCAGCTTGCGCTGATGGTCTAGCGACTGCTGAATGTCCGCTGTAAGGGTATCAGACGATTTTACAGTTTCTGCTCTTTGGACATTATGCCCACAGGGCTAAAACTTTGGGGGGCACCTTCTACAGCCCAAAAGCATACAAAATTTGTATGCTGTAAACAAATTTAATTTGCTTTTGGGCGGTAGATCACCAGATCGTGATATCTCTATCAGGGCATCCAGCTGATGAAGCCGCTACTTGATGCGGCGAAACGCGTTCTGGTGGCGATTTTAATTATATTTTAAATAAATTTTATTTTTCCATCTCCAATCCTGATTCCTGCTTCGTTGATTCCTGTAAACATTGGTGTTTTTTCATCTGGGTTTTTCTCCTACCAAAAAAACCTATGGGCATACATCCATGAGCTATGTGAGCTCCACAGAATGTGAGTACGATTCCAACTGTACATAACATTGTGACCTTAATTTGTGGATCTACACAAGGAATTTTCTTCCTGTTTTCCCTTCTACTGTTTAAACTTCGGACAGAGAAAAAGGAAAAACTTTGCTGTAAGGTGGGGGTCACCTAAGAAATTGAAGACAATTACCCGCATGTCTGGACCCACTTAGAGCCAGTGTATGGCTCTACACTTGTAAGTGGGGTATATACCACATACATTCCTAGTACATTGTGTATAACAGTGTTGCACTATTATTGTCTCTTTTCTATTATATATACATATACGAGAGCCCGGGACCCCAGAGAGCAGTACTTGCGCCGATCCAGGTTATTGATTCACTTATTTCTGAGCCCCATTAAGTCGGCTCTGGACTGTATAGGCATAAATCTGTGGATGTGATCTCACCAGCCCGTCCTACCAGCAACCATCCGTGGTGATAGCCTGGTCCATAGGTGAAGTATTGGATCCCCGGGATATGTCACAGAAGAAAAAGCTTTAGACTCTACTTACTACTTTATACCTACTATTGGCTTGTCCCTTTCCATTGTCTAGCTCAGTGTTTCTCAAACCTGTCCTCAGGACCCTCTGCCTCGCCAGGTTTGCAGGATATCTGAAGTACAGCATAGGTGATATGATTTGCTGCTCAGTAATTGCATGATTCAGTCTGCATTTCCCCAAGGTGATCTGCAAAATCTGGCCTGGTTGGGGGTCCCGAGGACCAGTTTGTGAACCACTGGTCTAGCACACCCCTCAGCTACAGGTGTTTCTGAACTGCAGCCTCCCCCGTTTATCTGCTTCTCACCCACTCACTTTTCCACCCATCATGGTTTCACATGAGCTAGAACGATCTGTGAATGTGAAACCCTGTGTACGCTCTTGACTTTAAAAAGGATACATGTGACTTTAAAGTGACATTCTACTCCTCCTAGCAACTTTAGCATATAAGGGGTCAGGATATGAGGAATGTCCCAGCTCCCCTGATCTGGAGAAATCACTGGGTGAAGTGGAGGGGTTTCCTTAACCCCACCCAGCATCACTAGCAGCCATAATTTTTGAATTTCCTGGCTGCCATTCATGGGTGACGTAGGCATCCAGAGGGCGTGATGACGTCACAATTTGAGGGCTATCGTGGTATCAGTCGGTCTCCGGCACTTGATGGACTGGATCTGCGCATGCGGGCTGCTCCAATCCTTCGTTCTTCGCAGCCACTAAGGAACTTGCGTACACAAAGTGCGCAATATACGGCGCCTATGCTACTCAAGTTGCGTAGAAAAATTTCAGGGACTTCTGCGTTCTGGGGTCCCTTAGTCAAAGAGAAGCTGCGTGTGGCGAGGGACAAAAGGTGGGTAAATTCTTCTGAAATTAAAAATTCAGAAAAATAATTGGGCAGAGACTGTTGGCCGCCTCTGCCTAATCATTTAATGGCAGAAAAAAAGGGAACTTTTTAAAGTTTGTTTTGGGTTCGAACACCACTAGAATGATAGTAGGGTATATACTACAAAGTCAGTATTGCCAAATTACAATGGCCAGTAATACAACGTTGGTGCTAACTTAACCAGAGCTGTTGTAAACTTAAAACCTCCATAGGCTATAATGGCTCTGGGAAGTTTACAACAGCTCTGGTTAAGTTAGCACCAACTTTGTAATATGGCCCAATGTGTTTTATCTATAGGTAAGTAAGCTTACTCCCTAAAACAAGAAAACACTAGAAGATTTGCTCATTTCCAGCCAAACTATCAGAGCTTATGGTTTTTCCCAATATTGCTTGTTTGGTCTAAAAGTATTTTTTTGTGATAATCCTTCACATTTTTTTATGGGGAGTGGGGGGGCAGCGCTCAAGCTCCATGTTTTATGCTTTTTCAGCAGTAACAAACAGAAGAATCTAATAATCAAATCCAATCCACAACTCTTGAATGCTGACAGGTTTATTCAGAGAAAGGTGAAAACCAGGAGAATGGCTGGAGAAATTCAGGTCAAAATAGCCAAACAAGAAAAATTGTTCCATTCATCTCCTTTTCCAAATTGGCTATTCGGTCTAGATTGCTCTCTTCTGGCGTCTAGACCGAATAGCCGATTTGGAAAAAGAGTTATTTTGACCTGAATTTCTCCAGCCATTCTGAGTTTCACCTTTCTCTGAAATATACCCTTAAAAATGAATGTTCCAGCTCCAATACATCTCTCTGGAGCAGGTTTTCAGAGCGTTTGTGTGTAACTCCAGTCTCCTTTGTGTCGTTTTGTACATTCAGAACATGACACCCCTTTCACAATATTGCACTTTTAATTTTTTCTTTCTCACTGCTGTCTTGAATTTGAAATGGGAATTCTGCCGTAAGCCATCGCTCAGCTTAATTAAAACTGTTATCAGTCTTTTTTACATTTGATTTATTTAACCCCTTCAAGGCACTGTTAAGGCAATGGAAATTTCATGTTTTTTTTTTTTTTTTTAACTCTCTTGTAAGGCAGGCAATTTGTTTTTATTTTTTTTTATGGGCTCCTCAGTCAATTCTTCCATTGCAAGGATTAACCACTGCTGGTCCATATGCTCTTTGGCTTTCCTCTGGTCACCCGGTTTGCCTTTGACGGAGTCCCTTCCCCATATACATGATTGTTTTATTGCAATTGAAGACAGAAAAATGTCCATTTTCATTTAAAGATTCCCCTCCTGGCATGGGAGAGGAAGCACTGCAAGCAGAGAGACGTCCTACAAGTAAGCCCCCACTCAGATCATGAATGACCGCACATCACATTGACGGAGCAGGGAGACGTCCTGTTGGGCAGCTCCCTGCTAGCAGTGCTCCCTTGTGCCTTGTGCCTTCCCGTGAGTGCGCAGGAATCTTTAAATGACAATAACACATTGTTTTTCATAAAAATATCTGTATGTGATGTAATGCCTGTATATGGAGATTGCAATAACAACTGAAAATCACTGCACGGTACAAATACAAGGTGTTGTAACCCCTCATCCCCCTGAATCTAATCCCTGCACAGTAGAGAACCCCAGAGTTCCCGTGTATTCTTTCCGCTGCCTGGCTGTTGTAAAGCAGCAGTAAGGTTTGAACTTCTTCTTGCTGTGAGAGTGGGGTCTGCGCAGTGTAGTTCTTTCACAGGATGAATGGAGTGAGATCAATTCAAATTGTGCATTACCCAGTATGCAAAGGGCTTTTTATTCAGTTTTTATTGCATTATATTTACAATGCTTATTCGTGTATATTCGATTCTGGTAGCGAGTTAAAAGAAACAGGTTGAATTTCATTTATTAGAATATATATCTCTCTCAGAAGCCACTTGCACATCACAGCAATTCGATGAATTGCATCCCAGAGCTCCTGTGCCACATTCCCTATATGCAGCAAGGAATTCTGGGTAGGATATGCAAATGACATCTGTCTCACTTTTCTGCATCCTGGGATATATATATATAAATTTTACATCCAATGCTTTCTTTTAAATGGTGCCTGCTTAAAATAAAACCTGCAAATTACCAATGATTTTCCTAAACGGCAGAAGAGACAATGTGTGATTTCCGTGGGGAGGGAAGTGAAAGTTGCGGTGGCTCCGAGAGTAGTGGCTGTAAACATCTCATTCCTTCAGCAGAGAGCTCGTGTAATGATTTGTACATGAAACAGAATTTCAAAGACTGTCCCTTATGTAGCCACTGTTCTGCTGTATGCCAGAAATTGCTTATTAGTGTTTGTGACTTTGCCCGAAATCATGTTTTCTGACCTCATTAGATAAATATTGATGGTCTTCTCCTTGTACTCATTGAAGATCTAATGGCATCCCATATCTATGTTACTGATGGTAATTGTTTTGATCATGGGGTAACGGGGAGATGCTTATTTGTCTTTTTAAATGGCTCGCTTTCATTAAACAATCCTAAAAGTGGCTGGCTTGTAGTGAATGCCGCAGTGCCGTCGGTTCCAGTAGAGGTGCTGTTGTATAACGGCAGGGCCACTTTTCCATGGAAAAACAGATGAGTAGTTACAGAATGAAGTTCAAAATCCTTAGGATTACCTACAAAACCCTCACTAATCACCAAATACAACCCAGCCCGCTCCCTAAGGTCAAACAGTGACCTGCGCCTAGCTTCTCCCCGCATCACCTCTTCCCATGATAGACTGCAGGATTTCTCACGCGCAGCCCCCACTCTCTGGAACGCTCTCCCTCGTACTGTCAGACTTTCCCCTAACTTCTCTTCCTTCAAACGCTCCCTGAAAACATTCCTATTTAGGGAAGCCTACCACCCAACTCACTGACACACATCACTGCCTCAACCAGCCCATCACTCTAATCTTGCAGCCCATCACTCTAATCTTGCAGCCCATCACTCTAATCTTGCAGCCCATCACTCTAATCTTGCAGCCCATCATTCTAATCTTGCAGCCCATCACTCTAATCTTGCAGCCCATCACTCTCACCTTGCAATCAATCACTCTCACCTTGCAGTCCTCTCCTCCTGTTTCCAACCCCAACCCTTCTAGATTGTGAGTTCCTACGAGAATAGGGCCCTCATCTCCTTCTGTACGGTTTGTCAAATGTTGTTCAATGAATTGTAACCCTGTCTATACTGTGCCTATTGTACAGCACTGCGGAATATGCTGGCGCTTTATAAATAAAGAATAATAATAAAGAGTAGCTACAAAACAATACCAGCAGGAACCTGTAAGCAACATTGTAAGATCCAGGTTTGTCCTGCAGTAAAATTCTCAAGTGTGGTCGGATGTCGCTGTTACTGATATTGTTTGTTTTTGCATAAAATGGTCTTTGTTACTATGTTGGGTTTAGTTAATGCTGTTATTTTATTGCATGACCCAGTTTTTAAATGTTCCGTTCAGAAGGCTTCTGGCAGGATCGCTCATTCCATTTGTCCCAGTACACTAAATGGCGTGAATGCTTCAGGGGTTGAATTTGCGCAACCAGAAGAACTGGTTCTTGGTTGTAATGCTCCACGGACGGCTGCAAGGTGAATTTAGGTTTAGTTACAGCTGGAAATAAAAATACCTTTTACTATGTGTGCCCGTACTGATGTGCGTCCCTGGCGTCCTTTGCAACGTTGTGACGCTTCAACGGGGCTGGCCACACGCTGTAGCACATGCACTGCAGATGTTCTGAAAGCCTTCCCGTTGAAGCGCTATGACGTGCATTCGGGGCTACAAAGCACGACTCTCAATAGGATGATCGAGCCTTGCAATGCTGAGTGCACTAACTGTGCTCAGCGAGGTCGCCAGACAGGCGTCAGAGCGGAAGGAGCATCCACTCTCACGGACATTCTTTCCACTCTGTAAACCGCTCGTCTGATCCCAGCCTTAGTAAGCCCCCCTTTCCCCCACCCCATGAACTGAACCAAACCAAATTTGAACAGATTTAAAGAGAACCGGATATGCCCAAAGCCACATGGCTACATTTACTAGTTATGACGGAATGGGATGTTGTCCGCCTGCGGGTGTGCTCTATCTGCGTGCCCCCGGCGCTTACCGCTGGCCCGACTACCGAGTGATGCGGCACTCGGCGTCTCGTGCGGCCTGGAGTGACCCTGGAGAAGGGTTAGCGGGCGGTGGAGGGGGACCCCTGCGTGGAACCAGCCCGACCACTGAGCCACACGGGACTCAGCGTCTCGAGCGGCTGGTTCACTGACCTTATGGATGCGGGAGACGACTGCGAAACGGCCGGCCGATTATGGGGATCGGATCTGCTGCGGGGAAATATTCGGATCTTTGCGGGAAACGTTTCGGATCTGGGTGCGGATGAATCTTCGGTTCGGATTGCGGGGATCGCCACGGATCTTACCGAAAACGGCTGACTGTTCGGATCTTATTCCGATCCCTGGAGATACCGAAGCGCGGTACGCGGCCGCGCCCTTCGGATCTGATCCCGGTCGGATGTACCCGGACTCGATGCCTTCACGCTGCGCCTCTGTCCTGATGCTCGATGCAGGCACAGGGCGCTCGATTCGGTTCGGATCGTTGCTGGACACCGCACCCTGAGACCGCGGGGGATACTCAGAGAAAATATGCGGCAGAGAAATAAAGACATCAGACGAGGCTGGATGCACTGGTAAATCTGGCTTTATTATTCACAGCACCTCCATTTATCAACTCTACACAAATTATGAATACAATGGGAATCCCTGCCCGCCCTCACAGGACCCATTGGTCCTTACGGATCGGGGAGTCGCCGATTCGAACCGGATGGTCCGAATCGGCCATTTTACGATTCGAACCGGACGGTTCGAATCGGCCATTTTACGATTCGAATTCTAAACGGGACCACGAGGTGATCGGAAAATGGCGGCGGGCAAGGCAGACAAAGGGGAAAATACATTTCACAATAACCAACGGGGAACACTTTATTACACCACACACAATCCACATCTAAATAAAAGTACTTTAACTCTGTGCGTGCCACCGCACCTAGGTGTTCATAGCCAAATCAATGTCCTTGCGCACCGCCCCTGGCTGAGGGTGTTGAGCCATTCCGTGACACTAGTGAATTAAAAATTGCATGCAGCTACTATAATTTTCAAAAGTACAATGTATAGGAATATTTTGGATAATTCCATATTAAATGGATATGCTATCTGTGAGGGGGGGGGGGTAATGAAAATGAGGAGTTAAACATTCACCCCTCCTGAACTCTTATGCACCCCAAATCCCATTTAAACAGTCTCCTTTGGCACAGGTCTGTGCATGACACACTCTGGCTTTCTGTAAGCCCCAGCTGTCACATGATGGGGGAAGCTGCACACTCAAGCAAGCATCCAGCCAATACTGAGCATTTTGAGCACCAGGAGCGGAGGCCTCAAGGTCCCGATATTAAGGAAGCCAACATTAGGCTCGCTGATACTGGATTCTGCGTGAGTCTAATTGCTTGTACTTGGAGGGTTGATTCAGGAGAGGGTGAGGACACTTAATTCACTGTGACCACTCAAATTCTAGTGTGGATAACAGGACTATTCTTAACCACAACCACCAATAAAGCCATCAAGAGGGGAAAAAATGAAGAGTAAGAAAAAAAATGGATTGATAATTACACATGCATTAAACCGAAAAAGATTACGTTTGCATGGTCGAGCCAACCTGGCCAGGCCACGAGTCTCATCGTGTCGGCTGGAAGCTATCTGCTGATTATTTTGCCAGCGCCCATATAATGCATACAGAACACTAGGCCGCTCTAGGTCTCCGTGCTGTGAAATTTTGTACAGCTGTTTATATTTGAACCTTGTCCCTGGTAATGAAGTTTATTTTTGCTGTTTTGTTATTAATACAAAGGAGATTGTTCGGCTCCCTGCTGCGTCGCTCCTATTGTGGTGTTTATTGTGTACAGATGGCTGGATGCTCTGACTCTAATCCTGCACAAAGCAATTATATTTAAAACGACATGCACTTGTCAGGAACGTTTTCTCCTTTACCAATTTGTATTGTTTGTTCTGAAGGAAAATTATGATGCAACTGCCATGAGTGAGAATAAAGGACTATGGGGGCCCTTCCAAAAGCCCTTCTTAAAAGCTAAGTGTCTGCAGAGTCTGCCCTGCAGAATGAATAATCTATACCTTGCTGATAGGAAATACTTTTATTAATCCACGTGGGATCACAAATTAAATGCCTTTTAGATTAGGTAATTGATTTCCCTCTTGCCAGGACTACAGGTTACAAGGCATAACTTTCCATGTGCTTCCCCTCTACATGAAGGAGTAATGTCTAAAATAAATGGTTTTTTTGTGCAGTGTTTGTGTGCTTTGTGTCAATTTGAGAAATATATACATGTGCGTGCAATTATTTTTTTTTGTACTACTCAAGCCTGTCTTTTTCTTTTTTCCTTTGTGATGTGCACACTACAAGGTTGTGTTTTTCATGCGGTGTCTGGGAGCCAAGATGTGTCTGACAACCTAGTAACTTTAGGCTGGGGGCACACGAGCGTGGAAGGAACGTCCGTGAGAGTGGACGTTCCTTCCACTCGACACGGCCGCTAAGTACGATCCTCGTATAGACAATCACGCTTTGCAGCCCTGTTGACGCACGTCTAAGGCTGGGGTCAGACCAGCGCACTTTTAACGTGCGTTCTGCGACACATAATTACGGCCGCACTAGCAGCAGATGACGGGCAATGACGGCCAATATACGATGTACGGCCGCACAAAAGTCCGGCCGTGCAACGCAAGTAGAATTTGAATGCATTTTTTTTGAGCACGCTGAACCGCTAGTACTGACGTACTGAGTGCGCAGCTGCGGCATAGCGGCGTGTTTGCGTGATTAGGAGATCTCAGACGCTGCTAATGTCCAGCCAACATAACGTCCAGACGCAAAAAGAGTTTTATTGACGATCCGTACAAAATCACGCCTCAAAATGCGCGTCGTCTGACCGTTTTTGCGCATTCTGTGAAAAAATATGTCAATGCGTTCGGATGCACTTTTTCACGTTCGCGGGGAAAAAAGCTTTCGTCTGACCCTAGCCTAAAGTGTCAACGGAGAGGCTTTCTTTGCAGACGCTTGCTGCGTGCGCGCGCACAAACGTGTGACCGGCCCCATTGCAGCGTCACATGGCTGCGCCCATAAGTACGGCAGCCCGTGTCCCCCCCCCCGGCCTTTTTGTGTGCATTTAGATATGCATATGGAGAATGGCCACAAAAAATGCTTTTACAGGGAAAGCTAGTATGTGAACCGGCTGTGGATCTAGTGATTTATAGACTTTTTTACTTTTTATGTTCTCTTAAAAGCACATACTGGAGAAATGCAGGACATGAGAAAAATCTAATTTTGAAATAACTAATAAACGAAAAAGGTTGACGACAATTATTATCAATCTGTGCGTGTTCGCGCAGCACAGGGTTTAGAGCCAGACTGAATTAAACATTTGATAGCCTCAGACGCTACCTAATAGCTGATTGGAGATGTCAGTTGATTTACTTGGTATGATTTTAGTTCTAGGGTTTTGTCTTTACACATAATCGTTTTTTTTTTTTTTTCTTTCTAGTTTAAAACCGTAGCAGAAATATAGCATAGACCCTGGGATACTGCCACTGGGTGGAGGAGCTGTATCACTGGTGTTTTATCCTTACTCGGAGCAGGAGTTCTGTACTACCACCCCACCTTCATTGCCTCCCTCTCTCCGGTCCGAAGCTGCCATCCATTCCTTGGTGTGGTCCCTTCCCTCCAACTCACACGGATCTGGTCCCTTGCCCAAACTCACTCCCACCCACCTCCAGTCCCTCCTTCCACTCAGTTTGTTCATGAAATTATTTTAAAGGGTTACTCTTCATACACTGACCACTCTAGCTTTGTCAAAGTAGCCACACTGTGTGGAGTGTCTCCTTCTCACCCTGCTTTGCAAACTGACATCTTACCTGAGTGCTTGAACAAGCGTTCGTTCAGGGAGAAAGCAGACCTGGGCTTGAGCTGTGCATGCAGCATCATACTGCCCAAGCAGTCATGTGCCTTGTGTTTGAAAAGTACATGTTACGTGGGATACACAATTTGCGTATATGTTATATACAGTGGCAAGAAAAAGTATGTGAACCCTTTTGGGATTACGTGGAGTTTTGCATGAACTGGTCATAAAATGTGCTCTGATCTTCATCTAAGTTACAACAATTTGAAAAACAGTGCTTAAAATAATACAACACAAACATTATATGTGTTCATGTTTTTTATGGAACAGAACATGTAAACATTCACAGTGCAGGGTGGAAAAAGTATGTGAACCTTTGGACTTAATAACTGGTTGACCCTCCTTTGGCAGCAATAACCTCAACCAAACGTTTCCTGTAGTTGCAGATCAGACCTGCACAACGATATGGAGTAATTGTGGACCACTCCTCTTCACAAAACTGTTTCAATGTAGCAATATTCTTGGGATGTCTGGTGTGAATCGCTCACTTAAGGTCATGCCACAGCATTTCAATCAGGTTGAGGTCAGGACTCTGACTGGGCCACTCCAGAAGGCATATTTTGTTTTGTTGAAGCCATTCTTTTGTTGAATTATTTGTATGCTTTGGGTCAGTGTCCTGTTGCATCACCCATCCTCTGCAGAGCTTCAGTTGGCGCACAGATGGTCTTACGTTTTCCTGCAAAATGTCTTGATGGAAAAATGAATTCCAGACTTTATCAATGACCACAATCTGTCCAGGCCATGAGGCAGCAAAGCAGCCCCAAACCATGATGCTCCCTCTGCCATGTTTTACAGTGGGCATGAGGTTTTAATGTTGGTGTCCTGTGCCTTTTTTTCTCCACACATACAGGGTTATTCAAAGAGCTCCAAATTGCTTTAGAAAGGTAACCGAACGCTGAAAATCAGCGTTCGGTTACCTTTCTTGGCCATTCGGCTATCCAGAGAGCAGGCGAATTGCCTGAACATACGGTGCCTGTTCGAGGGCAGTGAAAACCCCATGAAAAAGCACTGCTTCGGCTATTCAGAGAACACAAACCAGCAGTGAAAGGTTCCCGAAATGCCCTGCCATTCGGTGGTTTAATTCGGCAAGTTTATTCAGGAGAATCCCATAGGCTTCAATGTTAAAAATATTCCCGTTTTAATTCAATATCTAATAAGCCGTTCATTATAAAATTCTGCAGTAAAGAGTCTCTTTATTTATATATTTTTTAGGATCTTTTAAGCATTTTTTTTTTTTTTTAAAGTTTACTTAATTTTTCTGTACTCTTTATTATCATTCCCTGGACCTCATATGCAAATTTCAGACATTTTCGCTCAGTAGTTTCTTTCCAAACAGCGTTTCACTTTCACACATTCATGCAAACGGTTTTCCTAATTTATTCACTGCCTCTTCTGCTGTGTCGAAGGCTGCGATCGGCTCCTGTTCGGGTTTTTCTGTGGTTTTCGGCAGGTTAATCCAGATGTTTTTGAGGGTTTTCGGCGTGCATTCGCTGGGTTTTGCGGTTAGTCTTCGTCAGGTTTGCGGCAGCTTTTCCCTGCAATTCGGGGGCCCTGTGGTGCTTGCTGAATACACCGCAAGGTCACCAAAATGGGATCGGCAAAACAAACCGAATTGAAGAGAACGAAGGGTCACCAAACATGCGGTGACTTTTCGACTCTCTTTGAATAACCCTGACAGTGTTGTGTGTTTTTTCCAAACAACTCAATTTTGGTTTCATCTGTCCACAGAATATTTTGCCAGTAGTGCTGTGTAACATCCAGGTGCGCTTTTGCAAACTTCAAACGTGCTGCAATATTTTTTTTGAACAGCATTGGCTTCCTCCGGTGTCCTCCCATGTACTCCATTCTTGTTTAATATTTTCCTTATTGTAGATGTGTCAACAAAAATGTTAGCATGTGCCAGAGATTTCTGTAAGTCTTTAGCTGACACTCTAGGATTCTTCTTTACCTCATTAAGCATTCTGTGCTGTGCTCTTGCAGTCATCTTTACAGGACGACCACGCCGAGGGAGAGTAGCAACAGTGCTGAACTTTCTCTGTTTGTAGACAGACTGTCTGACCGTGGACACGAACATCAAGGCTTTTGGAGATACTTTTGTAACCCTTTCCAGCTTCATGCAAGTCAACAATTCTTGATCGTAGGTCTTCTGAGATCTCTTTTCTGCGAGGCATGGTTCACATCGGGCAGTGCTTCTTGAAACCAGTAAACCCAAAACTGGTGTGTGTTTTTAAAGGGCAGGACAGCTTTCAGCAACACATCCAATAATATCACACTGATTGGACTCAAGGTTGGCTCACTCCTGGCTCCAATTAGCTCTTGGAGAAGTCATTAGGCTCGGGGTTCACATACTTTTTCCACCCTGCACTGTGAATGTTTACATGTTATGTTTTCATGGGTTTATTGAACATAATGTTATTATTTTAAGCAGACTGTGTTTTTCAAATTGTTGTGACTTAAAATGTGCTCGGATCTTCATCTATGACCAATTCATGCAAAACTCCATGTAATCCCAAAGGGTTCACATACTTTTTCTTGCAACTATATGTATGTATGTACAGTTGTGTTCAAAATTATTCAACCCCCACTGACATTGAGTGTTTTGGCCAGTTTGACATTGATTTTGATCATTCAGTCATCTTGCTTACAATTAAATCAAAGAGGCACGTGTAGGTCAGACAAATATAACATAACATTTATAATGAAATAACCACAAATGTCTTTTCTGTGCTCACATCATTATCAGTTTTATTCAACCCCCAAGTGACATTCAATCTTAGTACTTAGTACAACATCCTTTTACAGTTATAACAGCTTTTAAACGTGAAGCATAGCTTGACACAAGTGTCTTGCAGCGATCTACGGGTATCTTCACCCATTCATCATGGGCAAAAGCCTCCAGTTCAGTCACATTCTTAGGCTTGCACACTGCAACTGCTTTCTTTAAGTCCCACTAGAGGTTCTCAATCGGATTTAAGTCAGGTGACTGCGATGGCCACTCCAAAATGTTCCAGCCTTTAATCTGCAACCATGCTCTAGTGGACTTGGAGGTATGCTTGGGATCATTGTCCTGTTGAAAGGTCCAACGTCTCCCAAGCCTCAGGTTTGTGACGGACTGCATCACATTGTCATCCAATATCTCCTGGTACTGAAGAGAATTCATGGTACCTTGCACACGCTGAAGCTTCCCTGTACCTGCAGAAGCAAAACAGCCCCAAAGCATGATTGACCCCCCCCCATGCTTCACAGTAGGCAAGGTGTTCTTTTCTTCATAGGCCTTGTTCTTCCTCCTCCAAACATAGCGTTGATCCATGGGCCCAAACAGTTCTAATTTTGTTTCATCAGTCCACAGAACACTATCCCAAAACTTCTGTGGTTTGTCCACATGACTTTTGGCATACTGCAGTCGACTCTTCTTATTCTTTGGAGACAGCAAGGGGGTGCGCCTGGGAGTTCTGGCATGGAGGCCTTCATTACGCAGTGTGCGCCGTATTGTCTGAGCTGAAACTTCAGTACCCACATCTGACAAATCTTTTCTCAGTTCCTCAGCAGTCACACGGGGACTTTTCTCCACTCTACGCTTCAGGTAGCGCACAGCAGTCGAAGTCAGCATCTTCTTTCTGCCACGACCAGGTAGCGTTTCAACAGTGCCCTTTGCCTTGAATTTGCGAATGATGCTTCCTATGGTCTCTCTTGGTATGTTTAACATCTTTGCAATCTTCTTATAGTCATTGCCCTTCCTGTGAAGAGTAATCACCTCTTCTCTTGTCTTCCTGGACCATTCTCTTGACTTCACCATGTTTGTAACCACACCAGTAAATGTCTAGAAGGAGCTGAGTATCTGTCATTTTAAAGCTGCCTAATTGGTGCTTATTATGCTTTATTGCTGCTCCGTGACATCCACAGGTGTTTTCAATACCGGATTGAAAATACTTGAATGAACCTCTGTTCTTCAGAGTGGTAGTCTTTAAGGGGTTGAATAATTGTGTCAATGAAGAATTCACAAAAGAAACATTTACTGCTGTATTACAAAACCAATTGATGTCATTTTAGTTGCATATGGTTCTTTAAAAAGTCCTTGTAGGATTTCATTCTGAATACAATTACAAATGTACACTAAATTCCCTAAAACCCTTTACAGCATTGGGGGTTGAATAATTTTGAACACAACTGTATGTTTATTGCAGAAGCCACTTGCACATCACAGCAATTCGATGAATTGCATCCCAGAGCTCCTGTGCCACATTCCCCATATGCAGCAAGGAATTCTGGGTAGGATATGCAAATGACATCTGTCTCACTTTTATGCATCCCGGTTCTGTTATTACACAGAATCCTAAAATCCATGCTATGCCGCACCGTGGCTTTCTAGCACAGATGAGGTTTATGCAACTGGTCAAAGCCAGCTAGGACAGATGTCATTTGCATATCCTACCCAGAATTCCTTGCTGCATATGGGGCATGTGGCACCGGAGCTCTGGGATGCAATTCATTGAATTGCTGTGATGTGCAAGTGGCTTCTGCAATAATAAACATAACTAATTATATAATTATAGCGTGGAGGCTTTTATCTCCCTTTTTGTCCTCCACCACAACATTTTATATATATCTCAAATTGTGTATCCCACGTAACATGTACTTTTCAAACACAAGGTGTATATATATTCTCTATCCCTCAATATAGAGTGGCGGTACTCCGGGACTAAAACCAAAATGCTTTATTACTCCATTAAAAGTCGACTTTTAGCGACCCTTCGGTTTTAGTTCCGGAGTGCCGCCACATTTTGTTGATCAATTTTTGTTAATTTATTGCATAGTGACAAGCACCGGGCAAAATAATTCAAAGCAGCTGGAGTGCGTGACAATTTTGATATAGATATGAAAGATATGCCCACAGGGGTGTGGACGTTTTTTAAAAAATCTACTTGTCCAATGGACTAAAGTGGTAGCCCGATCTACTTGTCCCTCATGACATTCTACATGTCCGGATAACATATTATAATTTCAACAAAATAGCATTAGGTCTTTATTTTTAACTACATAGAGAACAAACACATTAATGCGATCAACAAACACAGGTATTTAGTTTTTCTCATACGCCTACAACCTACACATTACAGATCACAGTAATGTGCAGTGTGAATGAGTGTATCACACAGCAATAAATCTCCCAGCAGTGTGCGATGTGTATGAGCGTATCGCACAGCTCCACGACAATAAAACTCATGCTCATACACACTGCATGTTACTGTGAGTTTTACTGCTGTGGATTCCTGTGATACGTTCATACACACCGCCAATTTCTGTATCACAGAGCTCCACAGCGATAAAACTCAAACAATTATGCCGTTTATTGAGCTATATTAAATTAATTAGTAAATGCAGTGTATTATTCAAATTTAATTAAAATTATATATATTTTAATGTTATTTATTTTCTATCAAGTTAATGCAGCGGCATTGTTAAAGGGGGATGCTGCATTTAGAACAAAAAATTTAAATATTTATTTTATTTTTCCAAACTATCTGGTCATGTTGTATATCATTGGAAAGGCCAGACTCTGGCCTTTCCAACGATATCTCAATTGCCCTTGTAGGCTAGATGGAACCAGAGATGCAGAGGTCCAAAGGACCTCAGCATCTCCTGTGGGATTCCCCTGCCAGTCAGGAGGGGAATCCCCGTTTGTGACGTCATCGCGTACATACTACAGAGTGGGCTGGGCTGACGTCTGTGCTCGGAGCCTGATCTGCACCGAGCAGGGACACAGCAGGACGGGCGTGGAGTGTCCTCTGCGGTGGGGAGGGAATCCCCAGGACGCTCCATGCACGTCCACACAGTGCTGGGCGCTACAGGATACCGGAAGCACTTGGTGCTCAGCGCACATGAGTGCTGAGCAGACAAAACTCCGGTATCCACAGGAACCCTGCTCTACTTGCCCGAAGCAGGGCTAAATGGGGGGAATAAACCTCCTTCCCGGCCCCCAAAACTGCCTGTCCCTGGAGTCGGGCGATAGGATTTGCCCATCCCTGTGCACACTACACAAACTGCTTAAGAAATGGGAGATGTTGCTCTTTTTACTAGCAGGGCTATTCAGAGAGAGGTGAAACCCTTGAGAATTGCCAGGAGAATGACCAAATAGCCAATTTGGAAAGGGAAATAAATGGGAGAATTTTTCTGGTTTGGCTATTTTGACCTAGAATTTTCAATTCTTCAGTCATTCTCAAGGTTTTCACCTTTCTGAATAGCCCTGATTGTTTACTTAAAAAGGAACACTATTAGGGATGCACAGATACTAGTACTCGTGCAGAGGCCCCTGATATCTAAACCGGTACCGGAAGCCAGCGCTGGGCTGGCTTGCCGGACGGTTTCTTTGGGGCAGTGTTCGGCGCGCTGCCAGGCTCCTCCAGCGTCTTACTTCGAGCAGCCGCCGGCAAAGAGTTGCAGCCCAGCCACTCGTTGAGATCCACCAGCGGCGATCTTGTGAAATCGCAGAGTTCACGAGATCTCGTGAGACCACGGCTCTGCGTGGTTCCCAACGAGCGACCAGGCTACATCTCTTTGCCGGCGGCCACTCGAAGATGCCAGATGAGCCTGGCAGCGCGGGAGGGTGAGCTTTGGGCAATGTGTGAGCTGGTGGATAGGGATGCACCGATACCACTTTTTAAAGACCAAGTACGAGTACCGATACTTTTTAAAAGTACTCAACGATACCGAGTACCGATACTTTTCTTTAATGTCATGTGACGCTTTCCAATAAGAACAGACCAAATAAAAATGCCCCCAGCTCACATGTATATCCCCCCCGATATATAAACTGCCCCAGCTCACACATGGATATTGCCCCCCAGCTTATGGATATGCCCCCACAGCTCACACATGGGTATGCCCCCCAGCTCATGGATTCCCCCCCCCCCGCGACGATACTTACCTTCCTGGGCGCCGCTGGGAATGTCTCCACGCGTGCGCTCGTTGGAAGCACCGCAGCCGCGACCACATGGGACCATGTGATCGCGGCTGGGGCCTTCCAACGAGCGCACGCGCAGAAACTTTCCCGGCGTCGCCCAGGAAGGTAAGTATCATCGCGGAAAGCGGCTGCAGGGCCTGTCCGAATGCCGATAGAGCATTCGGACAGGCCCATCGGCATTCGGACAGGCCCTGCAGCTGCTCACTGTGTTCATACTTACCTTCCTGAGCGACGCCTGGAAAGTTTCTACGCACGCGCGCGCACGCGCTCTCGTTGGAAGGCCCCCAGCAGCGATCACATGGTCCCACGTGGTAGCAGCTGGGGTCCTTCCAACGAGCGCACGCGCGGAGACATTCCCGGTGGCACCCAGGAAGGTAAGTATTGCGGTGAGCAGCTCCAGGGGCGGCAGTCCGAATGCCGATAGAGCATTGGGACAGCCGCCGCAGCCCCTCGGATGCCGGCAAGCCGGCTCAGTGCCGGCTTCCGGTATCGGAAAAAATATCGGTACTGCACGAGTACCAAGTACTCCTGCAGTACCCAGTATCGGCCCCGATACCGATACTAGTATCGGTATCGGTGCAACCCTACTGGTGGACAATGTGTGAGCTGGGGGGCAATATATATGTATATGAGGTCTGTTCCTATTGAAAAGCGGTCACATGACCTTTAAGTGTCGGTACTTGTACTCGCTCTTAACCCTTTCGCTGCTGAGCCATTTCACACCTCTGTGCTGACCTAATTTTTACCAGTTTTTCACATGTTTAAATGCGATTTGAAGTCACATATCGTTCTTTCTGGCAGACTCGGCAGATTCATAATATATCATATGTATCCATGTCCTGCCTGAATATTGTAACAAAAAATGCAATAAAAACTTAATTTTCAATCATCTACATTGTGTAAAGTGTTTTTTTTTCACATTTTATCATGCAAACCTTTTCGGTTATATTTTCTATGGGGAGCGCTTGTTAAAAAAAATTAGAAATGGACTCCTTACATTTGTTTGGGGAAAATTACGTGTTTTTTTTTAGCAAACGCCCCCCCCCCATAGACAAATCGTTAGTGCAGCATCATTGTTCACGTTATAATTGACATGAGAACAATATTGCTGCATTAATAAAACACAAAAAAAGGTGGTTTAAAATTTATTTTTTAATTTTACATGGTCATGTTTGGTATCATTGGAAAGGCCATGCTCTAGCTGTTCCGATTATATCAAACATTAACCCCTAGCTGTCAAGGATCGGGAGATGGGGGGTTCCATGGAACCCATCTCCACCATAGGTGGCAGCTAGGGGTTAATGGCAGAACTGATGCCATCGCGCTATGCACGATGACGCCAGTCGTCAGGGATATCCCGGACGCTTGGCCGACCTCCAAGATGTCAGCCAGCTCTGGTAGGGGAGCGCGATATGGCGCCTGTTGGCGTTGTATTGGGATCCAGCCCCCTAGGGGGTTAAAGACAGGCGCCGCTTGGAAGGGCAGACTTTGCATAACATTCCACTTCTGTCCCTTCAAAAACTCTGGTTGCTTTTGCAGTTTTGCAGCTTTTGCTTTGGGTCATTGTCCATCTGCACTGTGAAGCGCCATCCAATGAGTTCTGCAGCATTTGGCTGAATGTGAGCAGATAATATTGCCCGAAACACTTTCAGAATTCATCCTGCTGCTTTTGTCAGCCGTCACATCAATAAATACAAGAGAACCAGTTCCATTGGCAGCCATACATGCCCACGCCATGACACTACCACCACCATGCTTCACTGATGAGGTGGTATGCTTAGGATCATGAGCAGTTCCTTTCCTTCTCCATACTCTTCTCTTCCCATCACTCTGGTACAAGATGATTTTGGTCTCCTCTGTCCATAGGATCTTGTTCCAGAACTGTGAAGGCTTTGTTAGGTGTTTGGCAAACTCAAATCTGGCCTTCCTGTTTTTGAGGCTCACCAATGGTTTACATCTTGTGGTGAACCCTCTGTATTCACTCTAGGGTCTTCTTGATTGTTGACTTTGACACACATACACCTACCTCCTGGAGAGTGTTCTTGATCTGGCCAACTGTTGTGAAGGGTGTTTTCTTCACCAGGGAAAGAATTCTTCGGTCATCCACCAGTTGTTTTCCGTGGTCTCCCGGGTCTTTTGGTTTTGCTGAGCTCACCGGTGCGTTCCTTCTTTTTGAGAATGTTCCAAACAGTTGTTTTGGCCACACCTAATGTTCTTGCTATCTCTCTGATGGGTTTGTTTTGTTTCTTCAGTCTAATGATGGCTTGCTTCACTGATAGTGACAGCTCTTTGGATCTAATCTTGAGAGTTGACCGCAACAGATTCCAAATGCAAATAGCACACTTAAAAGGCCCAGAGTTCATTTCATCTGCACATTTTAATTGGGGTAATGAGGGAATATCACACACCTGGCCATGGAACAGCTGAGAAGCCAATTGTCCCATTACCTTTCCTCCCTTAACAAGTGGGAGGCACATCTGCAAACTGCTGTAAATCCTACACCGTTCACCTGAGTTGGATGTACATACCCTCAAATTAAAGCTGACCGTCTGCAGTTAAAGCACATTGTGTTTGTTTCATTTCAACTCCATTGTGGTGGTGTATAGAGCAAAAGATGTTAGAATTGTGTCACTGTCCCAATATTTCTGGACCTGACTGTATCTGGTCAGCGCAGATCCAACTGCTCTCAGGGTTCAGATGACTCTCATGCATGTACAATCCACATATGGGTGTATAAAAAAAACAGAAATAGACATATATATATATAGTGGTGCAGCGTGTTACAATTAACAGAATGACCTCAACTAACGTATAGATTTTCACTCACAAAACAAGAGCCCCTATCACTGGGTCTGAGTGGGTCAGCTCAGCTGGGTAGCTTAATTGACTTCTCCAAGGAACCCACAGCTTGTGGCAGGAACTCTCCGCAATGATCCATTTATAGAACCGATAACAAAGGAAACTCCTTGTGTAGATCCAAAATATGAGTGAATACAATGATATTTTGACAATTCAAAACTCACTCTTGCTGGAGCTTTCAAAGCTCAGGGTTAAACGACTGGATTTATTCATTCTGGTAAAATCCAGAAAAACTGCCATGGAAACAGGGACATTCGTCTTTAAAAAGAATTTATTCTAAAAGGATAAACTAAATTGCAGACAGGTGTCCAGATGGTTTAGGGGGAAACCACTTTATATCTGGCCTAGCATTGGGGTATTGGTGGTGGCACATGTTGTGGACGCTTGCCATCCCTTTCTAATAGAAAAATGAATGTTTTCCTGCCTTCCTACCCAACATTGTCATAAATCGATCCAAAACATGTAGAATGACCTGTTATTTATTTAGATTTTTATTATTTTGTGTCTGTTTGATAAAAACATGAGATTTTATTAAACTTTTTGAATTCTTTGCCTTCTTTGGAGACCAAGGACAACCTGGATCTCCTTCCCACTTCACTTGGGTTGAGCTGTGTACTGCAACGGCTTACTTATATAGCTCATCAGTTGATGAATGCATTCAAAGCCAGCGTTTTTTTTTTTTTTTTTTTCTTAAAACATACATTTCTCATTTTCAGAACTTGTAGACAAACGGGAACTCAATTAGCAAATCCTATATATCCCATACCTCTGGAGCTTCAGCTCAGCTCAGCCCAGCCGTCACTGCAAGGTCGCGTAAAGGATGCTATTCCTTCCCATAATGAGGAAACGCTGCAAACAGACCTGCAGAATCCTCTTGTTTAAATTCAATTTTCAACTCCATCAAATAAGTGCGAGGGCTGCTCCTCGTGGAATAGTACACGATAGAGGTAATCTATTAAACGCAGGGCACATGTTCTTCAAAATATTTGTTCTTTCAGACTTTGAACCTTAATCTAAGTCAGTGGCAAGGCTGATCGCATTTCTTTTTCTTCCATCTTTAGAGTAATGAGAGTTCGCAAATACAGAAATAATCTGAGTCTCCAGTGAGAATATTGGGATCAGATTAAAGGGACGTCTTCACACTTTGTAGAGGTGAATCTGTTCATCCTATTACTAAAGCAAATATTTTAATTACACAAGTAAAATCAGCAGGACCCATTAAAGGGACATTACCACTTGCATAAACTGTGACCAGATTAATTGTGCATTACAAACAAAACCACTGGTTATTATATAGGTGCTCATTGCACAACACCCTTTCCAGTGATACCTCACATGACACTTTAGCTGCCATGGAGTTGGAGATACATGGGTCTAAATGCCCATAAACGCAGACATAGTTCTCCTTTCTCAGTCTGGACCTATTCTGGGGTATGGGCCTGGAGCTGCTGCTCAGTTAATCCTGCCCTGACCCTGTGGTTCCAGAATATTCTCACTCATCAATTTGCACCCTTTGCAGAGTAAGGCTAGGGTCAGAGTGGGGCAGTCGGAACGCGCGTGCAGACGCTCTAAATCACGGCGGCAGTAGCAGCACATAACGGCCAATGACGGCCAATATACGCAGTACGTGCGTACAAAAGTGCGCCGACACCACGCAACCAGCAATGAACGCATTTTTATCAGAACGTGAAACCGCTGCTACTGACGTACAGAGTGCGCTGCGGCCGCATAGCGGCGTGTTTGCGTGATTAGGAGACGTCAGACGCTGCTAGTGTGCGGCCAACATAACGTTCAAACAGACGGATTTCCCTAGACTTCTTTTTACCCCACCGTCATGAAATACGTCCAGAATTGCGCATCGTCTGACCACTTAAGCGTATTCCGTGAAAAAATGCGTGCGCAAGCATCGACGTACATTTTGACGGTGGCTGCAGAAAATGCGCTCATCTGTCCCTAGCCTTAATGTCTGATTCAAGTTGCTCCAGCTAAAGCAGACCACGTGCTAGGAAATCCATTTACCTTTTCATGCCTTACCGCTGTGTATTGATGCGTTACATTTTGAGAACAATTTAACTTTAATGATGATTGATTTTTTTTTGGAGCAGTTCGTCAGTAAGCAGGAGACATATGTAAAGGACCGCGTAGCTTTCATTAAGGTGTTTGGGCTTTCTAATCAAATCTGGAGTAAAGATCTGTAGAGCCTATAGCAGGGATCTCATACTCTACCCCAGAGGTTTCTGAATTGCAACACCCCATGATTGTTTGGCTATCTATTGCATTCTGAGAATTGTGGACACTGACCATCTGGAGGGAAAGATTCCTGGCTTACAGAACCTTGTCCTGGAATCCAGGCAAGCCTTTGAACTGCCTGAAATGTTCTAGGAAACCTTCAAGTGTTTGTGAGTCTCCAGTTCCAAAACTGAGATATTTTATCTTGCAAATTAATTAGTCAATCACTTTATTTGTTATAAATCTATTGCTGTTATTCAAAACAAAAAATAAAGCAAAATATAAGGAAAACCCATCAGTTTCTTCTTTTTTTTTTTTATAGATCCATGGAATTTGATATTTTGTCATCTCTAGAAGGGTGGATAAACCAAATCCTTATATATCGCTACTCTGAGGCTTATCATATGTAGGGACCAAGTAACAACTTGCATCTAGTAAGACTAGAGTTACATTATGGGTTCATTCTCATTGGCTGTTATACTTTTGTGTTTATAACCATGTGAAAATTAAATTTGTTTCAGTTATTTCAGAACATTACTGGTCTGGTTAATTGTATCATGTAGAAAAATGTATAGGTAACAATATGTTTGAACTGAATGGTCTCCAGATTAATCAAACCTGTTTCCACAAATCATCTAGAATTTAAATCGTTTTATTTAAATGAATAGCAGAATATGAATTCTAGTGTTTGGTTAAACATATTCATGTTTGATAACTGATGTGGTTAAACAAAATATCTTTGGAATAATCTTTTTAGAAACCTCTGGGAGAGCATGACATTGTGAATGGATTAAAATGTGTAAACAGTGAATGAATTTACAGCCTCCTGCTACATAATTAAAAACTAATCCTTATTTCACGGTGAATAACCTTTGGACTAGAATGTAGCTTAAATAGAATTCTAGGTTTAGTTTTTTCCTCAAATTGTGTATCTATAAATTCATATTTTATTTTGATTCGTATCCACCCAGACTTCCAAAGATAAAATATTTCCCATTTTTATTCCTATTTAATTTACAATGTAATGGTTAGGTTATAGATTTGAAGATAGACATTAAAGTATGGTTAAAATTGTCATTCTTATTATTCAATAGATTTCTGAAATATTTTATAGTCCCAGCTGCCTAAAATACGTTGTATGTTTATCCGTGAGGAAGATATTTCTGCCCTCCCAGATTTATATTTTTAATAGTGTTTCATAGTAGGGTGGTCTCTCCTCCACTTTATTTTGCTTTTAAGGCAATTTCTTCTCTCCTCATGCCCTTATAATCTAATTTAACAAGGAATTGATAATCAGAAATAGATGCTTATTGAAGCTAGTATTCACAGCACATTTGTTGATTGCCTTCATTATATCCGCAACTCCGCAAGGTTAAGCAGCAAGGGCAGATCACTCACCGGGGCTTTACGGTTTCACGGAAACTGCGAGTTGTATGGAACAATTACACTTAAATACTGAAGACTCTAATGGAAATCATCCTCTAGTTACCATTCAATCTCTACAGAATCCATCCAAGCATCCATAAAGCCATGAACTACCATGTATCTATTTAATATAGAAGAACTCTGCACCTGCCATGAGCGGGTACACATGTGTAATGAGGGCTTTCCACCAATAGGTTGGCCACTTAATGTATAAAATGGTTTTAAATCTAAACTTACCAGAGCATAAGATGCCTGTGAGGCCCAACTTTACTACTCATACATGGGTTAATGTGTATATCATGTGGGTAAACACCCCATAATTGATCTTTTGTTGTGGTGATGTTCTTAACCACAAATACTGCCTGAGCCCCGCGGTAAGAAAGCAGAGTGTACAGCAAATGCTTATGCCGGCTATTGAATACGTAGATGTAGTGTATGCAGCTGCCCGCAAACTCGCCTTCATAAACTTACTACATTGTAGCACAAAGCGGGAGAATGAGTTATACAATATAACTACATGACCCATCATTGTGACATGTTAAAAGAACTAAACTGGCCAGGAATCTAGGCGCACTCTTCACCTTTCCAAACTGGTGTTTAAGAGGTTTTCTGGGAAGCTACCACCCTACTTGAATAGGCTGCTTCCCCCAGCAGTTCCCGCATCCTATAACCTCCGATCCACGACCTGCACCTTACTTGCAATACCACAATACAAAAAGAAAGTGTCTCGATCCTCCTTTTCCTACAGAGCACCGCAATTATGGATTAACCTCCCAGGCGCCATCAAATCTCCCCCAGTCTAAAGTCCCTTAAGAGATCTCTATTAACATACCTTGATACAGAATGCGCCTGTAAACCTGTAACACAGTGACTATATTTGCTGCATATTTATTTTCTGTTAATTTGTGTATTTGTTTTGTGATATCTTGCATTTTACGACTTTGTATTTCTGTAACTACTCAATGTTCTTGAACCCAGGACATACTTGAAAACAAGAGAAATCTCAATGTATCCTTCCTGGTAAAATCCTTTATAAATATTTAAAATAACCTATTGCTTTTTTTCTGTCTTTCGGTTGTTTTAAGCAATAGATACATTTAAAAGTGACCTTTTGCCACTTAAATGTCTTGGCAACATTTAACATACACTATCTGCAGTTTAGCCAGAGATGTGAATGTCCAGCTGGTGTCAAATGAAAATAAAATTCACTCTTTTCTTTCTTTTTTCCTTAAAGGAACACTCCAGTCTGAAAACCCCCCCCCCTTTTTTTACATTATATCAAAGCTATTGCCCTAGTCATTAAGTATATATATATTTTTAAAGTAATACTCACCCTAAAAATGACACTTTTCCAACGGCGTTTTTTTTTTTTTACTCACCTCCCTCCTCTTCCGCTCCCGTCGTAGAATCTTGGAACTTGGCTACAGGTTTACGTGCAAAGCGCGCATGCGCGCCTATCACGTAAACCAGCCAATCAGAAAATCAGCAGGCTTCCTCCCGGAAGCCTGCTCATTCAGCGCACGTTCACGAGCGGCGAGGTGAGCTGAAGTTCACCCCGCCTGCTCGTCTAAAATCTCTTAGGCGGAGGAGAAGGAGGAGGAGGCAGCGGCTCCAGCTCCTTCTCCTGCGCGTTCCCGCAACTCTGCTGGAGTTCTGCTTCTAGCGCGATGACGTCCCAGCTTGCCCGAGAGTTCCAAAACGCGGGGAACTTGAAACCCGATCGGCTGATTGACAGCTGGGAGGGCGGAGTAAAGTCACCGCTTCTCTCAGCAATATCAGCCGATCGGGAAAAGGTAGAAGGCTGGGGGAAAAAATGGGATACTTCAGGCAATATGACCACCTTAAAAAGCTGATGTGGTCATATTGCCTGGAGTATCCCTTTAACTTTGAGACCATACGAAAAACCAGTATATGCACCAAAACCGACAAATGATTTTTATGGGACGTATCCAAATTTTACACATACAGTGTATTCAGAAAGTATTCAGACCGCCTTCATTTTGATCACGTTTTTATGTTGCAGTCTAATGCTAAACTATTTCAAATATTTTTTTCACTTAACTACGGTCACTTAAAAGCTGTTTTAGCACAACTGTCACTATTCACTATAAAATCTAAGTTCTTAAAAACAATTGTGTATGATGTCAAAAAGTTGGACTATTAGAAGAAACAAAAAGAAAATTTGATAAATATTTTAAGTTTTTAATGTTTTGGTCACAATCACTCAAATTCACGAACATTGTGGATTCTTCCAACCATATGGAGATTCCAATGGGCATCCCTGCCCCTCCTGGAAGGCTTCTGGTGGGTTACGCAGATCAGGGTGTAAAGATGAAAGGAGCCCAATGACTTGAATTGAAGAAACCCTTTCACTCCTTTTTATTACAGGCCCTCGGTCTTTAAGTCCATGGTATTAAGCAAATTGTTCCTATGATTTTTAAGGGACACTCTAGGGGCACTTTGATCACTCTATTATTTGAGTGGGTTACATTGACCTGAGTTTCTCACCCCTCTTTTCGAACTTCTCACCCCTCTTTTCGAACTTCTCACCCCTCTTTTCGAACTTCTCACCCCTCTTTTCGAACTTCTCACCCCTCTTTTCGAACTTCTCTCAGTTTCTGAGGAGTTCTCTTAAGCCGGACTCTTTTCAGAAAGCAGCTCCCACTAAAGGCTTTCAATCTGTTTGCATTGAGAGGCATAGGAAAGTCCTGCTCCCTGCAATCCCATGACATCCTGCAGCTCACAGGAAGCCAGCAGCATGTCATGTCCAGATCCGTGCAGATGGAATAAATCTAAGTTTTAATGGTGTCTAGAGCAGTAGTTCTCCAACCCTGGTCCTAAAGTACCCCTAACGGGTCAGATTTTAAGGATCACCTTGGGGAAATAAAACAAGACAATACAGTCCACAGGTGAAGCGCTACTTCTTGAGTTTTTCTTGTATTCAATTTCTTCAATGAATCTCAAATGAAAATGGAAAACATCACCGTGCATATTTGCCAGATCAATAAAATCAAACTGGGCCCACTCACATTTTCTCAAGCCCTAGACAGACTGGCTCATTTTATAACACAGGTGGACCTGTAGAGGTGATTTCCCCTCCCCTTCTTTGAGTTCAGTAATGGAAGGGCTGGAGCTCAATACAAATTCAGAATAGGGTATATAAGATCCTAGAATTTAATCGACTTTTGTGGTCTGAGGTTATGCTGGTGGGGGTCCCCGGGGTGTGAGTTTTTTTTTTTTTTTTTGAAGGGGATATTATATATGAGAGAATTACAACCCGGAACCTGAGTTCTCTCCTATGTAAGAGTATTTGTATTACATAGAAACATAGAAAATGTCGGCAGATAAGAACCTTTTCGGCCCATCTAGTCTGCCCAATTACATGGATACTTTACCTGGATTTATCTTTTGTTTAGGATAGCCTTATGCCTATCCCATGCTTGCTTAAATTCAATTACTGTTTTGGCCTCTACCACTTCAACTGGAAGACTGTTCCATGTATCCACCACCCTCTCAGTAAAATAATGCTTCCTGATGTCACTTTTAAACCTTTGCCCCTCTAAGACTATGTCCTCTTGTTTTGCTACTTTGTTTCCTTTTAAATATACTCCCTTCCTCTACCTTGTGGATTCCCTTTACGTATTTAAATGTTTCTATGATATCTCCTCTGACTCGTCTTTTTTCCAAGCTGTACATGTTAAGATCATTAAGCCTTTCCTGGTAACTTTTCTCCTTCAAGCCGTACACCATTTTAGTAGCCCTTCTCTGAACTCTCTCTAAGATGTCTATATCCTTCTGGAGATACGGTCTCCAGTACTGCACACAGTACTCCAAGTGAGGTCTCACCAGTGCTCTGTACAGAGGCATGAGCACTTCCCTTTTCCTACTGCTAATACCTCTCCCTACACAACCAAGCATTCTGCTAGCATTTCCTGCTGCTCTATTACGTTGACTACTTACCCTTAGATCCTCTGAAATAATAACCCCTAAATCCCTTTCCTCAGATGTTGAGGTTAGAACTGTATCAAATATTCTATATTCAGCCCTTGGGTTTTTACGTCCCAGGTGCATTTTCTTGCACTTATCCACATTAAAACTCAATTGCCACAGCTCCGACCATTTTTTTAGTTTACCTAAATCATTTGTATTGAGGTCCAGCCAATCCAATATTGAAAACCAAGAAGGGGGAGGGGAAATCGCCTCTACTGGTCAACCCATGCTATAAAATTAGCCAGTCTAGGGTTCTAGTCCATGTGAGTGGGCCCAGTTTGATTTTATTGATCAGACAAATCTGCATTATGTGTTTTCCATTATTATTTGAGATTCATTGAATCCATTAATACAAGAACTCCAGTAGTAGCGCTTCACCTGTGGATTGTATGATTTTTCTGTACTTATGATAGAGGGTACACTTTTTATAGGTGTTTAGCGATACTGTGTGCTGTTCATTTGGTGTGGTTTGTTCTTCTTTGCGGTTGTACCATTTCTTTTGTTACCTCGGGGAAATGCAGACCAAATCCTGAAATCACTGAGCAGCAAATCATATCACCTGTGCAGTGCTTCAGATATCTGGCAAACCTGGCTTGTTAGGGGATAGTTAAGGACCACGGCTGGGAACCACTGATCTAAGGGATTAAAAAAAGAGGGGTCAGGAGGGATTAATGTTTAAACCTTAAACTTTACACCGAACCTTACTGTTAGAGGGCAGTGAAATCCCCATGAAAAAGCACTGCTTCGGCTATTCAGAGAACACAAACCAGCAGTGAAAGGTTCCTGAAATGCCCTGCCATTCGGTGGTTTAATTTGGCAAATTTATTCAGGAGAATCCCATAGGCTTCAATGTTAAAAATATTCCTGTTTTTAATTCAATATCTAATAAACTGTTCATTATAAAATTATGCAGTAAAGAGTCTATTTATAGATTTTTTTTTTTTTTTTTTTCTGATATTTTAAGCATTTTTTATTTTTTTTATTTTTAAAAGTCCGTTTGTTTTTTTTTTGGTTTTTTTAAGTTTACTTCTTTTTTCTGTAACAGCCCTCTTTATTATCATTCCCTGGACCTCATATGTAAATTTCAGACATTTTCGCTCAGTAGTTTCTTTGCAAACAGTGTTTCACTTTTCAAACATTCATACAAACTGTTTTCCTAATTTATTCACTTCACTCTGTCTGCTTTCTCGGCTTTCTCCGGTGGCTTCGCTGCGGGTGATCGGCTCCTGTTCAGGTTTTTCTGTGGTTTTCGGCAGGTTAATCCAGATGTTTTTGAGGGTTTTCAGCGTGCATTCGCTGGGTTTTGCGGTTCGTTTTCTTCGGGTTTGCGGCAGCTTTTCCCTGCAATTCGGGGACCCTGTGGTGTTTGCTGAATACACCACAGGGTCACCAAAATGGGATCGGCAAAAGGAACCAAATTGAAGAGAACGAAAAGTCACCGAACTTGCGGTGGCTTTTCGAATCTCTTTGAATAACCCTGTATGTATATTCTGCCTAACATCACACTTTGAAGTGACCTATGCTAATTGTTCAGCAGGTGCAGTGCTATGTATGTATGGTAATAACTCATAGGAATGTTTCACTCATGTATTATATCATTCTTGTTTCCTAAAGGTCCAAGATGGGCTTCCTGGAACCTAGGTGTTTTTATTTGCATCCGTTGTGCTGGAATACATCGAAACCTTGGAGTCCATATATCAAGGGTCAAATCTGTCAATCTGGACCAATGGACCCCAGAACAGATCCAGGTACTGTAAGCCAGCATTACGCTGAGCAATTGAACAAGTCACGCAAAGCCATTGCTATGTATTTGTACTGTCTCCCCATGAGCTTTTTTTTTTTTTTTTTTTTTTTATATACCCAAGAAAAGAGTCTAGTGTGATTTAGTAATTATTAAATTTTCATTTTACCATATTTATTATTAATTCAGTAGCTTATACATATCAGCAGCCTTTGCATTCAGTGTTAAGATTAAAATCATCTTGCAGAAAACAAACATATGCTTCTGTGAACCCCATTTATTTTCAGTGCTTGGGAAATATGTGGAAAGATTTTTACGTGTGTGTATGTATGTATACATATACATATACATACACATATACAGACTGCAGTGTCTGTAAATTGTTTCTTTCATTGTAGAAACCATAAACTTCATCCTCTTTGATACTGCAATGATTTGGTAGAGTAGGTACATGGTGGGTTAATGAGGTGTTCTATCTTAATCAACTACATGCAGTAAAGACAGTTATTTTTATTCCCTGTGGATGTTTTTTGTTTTAATTGGTTAACAATTGAGTGATGTTCTTATAGTACTGGCTCGTTTTTCATCAGCAGACTCTATAGGGAAAGGGGGATGGGACAAAACAGATGCCCTGTGGGAAAGCTGTGTTGACATGAAATTACACCATACATAGTTATATAGGCTGAAATAAAGACATGCATCCATTGAGTTCAGCCTTTCACACATTATCTACTGCTGTTGATCTTAATGCAAAAAACCCAGTCTGAAATGCTCGCCAATATGCAACACACTGGGAAAACATTCCTTCTTCATCCCAGAATGGCGTCAGCTTTCTACTTTGATCAAGCAGCTTTTACCCACATATTAAATATATATAACCCTTAATATTCTGTGTCTGCAGGAAGTCATCCAGTCGCTTTTTAAAAGTCTGTACAGTCTCTGCCCCAACCACCTCAACAGGCAGAGAATTCCACAGCTTTATTGTTCTCACTGTAAAATAACCCTGCCTATGCTTTAGGCTGAATTTCCTTTCGTCCAGTCTAAATGGGTGACCTTGTGTCCTATGTATAGTCCTGTTAATGAATAGCTTTCCAGACAATGGTTTATAATGACCCCGTATATATTTATATAAAGTTATCAGATCCCCTCTAAGGCGCTGTTTCTCTAAACAGGTTTAAGCTGTTAAACTTAAATCTTCCATTCGCCTTATTAATTTAGTTGTCAGTCTTTCCACTTTTTCTAGTGCCAGAGGTATAATTTTTTTAGAAACAGGTACCCAAAATTGCACTGCATATTCAAGGTACGTCTTACCATTGATTTTTATTTTTATTTTTTTTTTTTTTTCCGTTTCCATTTTTTTAAATTGCATTTTGACTTTGAAATATAGTTGTGTAAGGTATGTTGTGGAGATCTTGTATTCTAGGAACTGATCAGTATAGCTTCCAGACCTGAGGAAGAGAGGAATACTCTCAAAAGCTTGTCTTTTAAATGTAACGTTAGTCCAATAAAAAAAGGTATCACTACATACTGCTATACTCGTGATTTTGGCATCTGGACTAACACAACCTATGGAATTAAAAAAAAAATCAAATATATATATATATGTGTGTATATTCGCCAGATCCTTTGATTCTGGTATATACTTGTGGTTAGTCATGCCGTGCATATGCTCAGTTCTACTTGATAATAATGAGACTTTGCATGCACCGCATTAGCGTTTGATGAATGTGTTTATAAGAGTCAAGCGAGCCTTTTCCTCTGCAGATCTAATGGGAAACCATAATCGGGTTAGGGAACGTTCTTCCTTGCAGTGTGTGTTAGAAATTGAATTACAGGAATTGATTGAACTCTGTTAACTAATTCAGTTTACAAAATTAGGCCTAAAAGGTAGCAATTTATGCAAAACCCCTTCAACTTTGCTTTTTAAAGGGGCAGTTGCTTGTAGAAGAAACCAATAGAAGCTCTTCCTGGGGGGGGGGCACACATTTGTGCTGTGTTCTTCTTGGTGCACCTCAATCTGTTCTAGAAAATTGATAGGAACGCAGTTTTGATTCGTCTTGCCTGCAGTATGCTCAAATTCCTGTAAAAACTCTGGATTTATGAACTTGCTGTATTGTTCTGCACATGTTTGATCCAGATGCATCAGTTTACATAAACAAGCCATGCTTAACCCCTTAACGCCGCGGGACATACAGTTACGTCCTGCAATAGGCGGGCTTTAACGCCGCAGGACGCAACTGTACGTCCCCGGCGTCTGCAGCCCCCCGGTGGCGGATACCCACCTCCTCCGGCAGCTCCCTCGCTGCTCTGACTCCTATGGAGTCAGACCGGCACTTTTGGCGCCTCCCGGCGCACTGACGTCATCGCGCCGGACGCGATGACGTCAGTTTCATGCGTCCTCTCCCAGCCGGAGCAGGGGAAGCGCCTGGAGGGGAGGGGGGATCCTTTGGATCCCTCTATCAGCTAATGCCAGGCATCCCTGGAAAGGGCACAGCCTGGCCTTTCCAGGGATGTATGGTTTTAACCCCTTGATGGCAAGGCTGTGACCCAGCACCAATCGATGCCAGGTCACAGCCTTTTTCCGGTGGGGGCCGCCATCTTGGATGGCAGCCCCACCTCCTTTCTGGTCACCTTGCCTGTCCTCGCATGGGTAGGTCACTGGTTGGCAGGATCAGGGTGCTCGGGGCTAGTCGCTAGTGCCTGGTCGCTGTTTGCAGGTTCTGGAGCTGGGCGTTGAGAGCACCCTGGGCAGCCTCGGCGAGGTATTTGGCTTGGTCTCCCTTGGGGGGTAAGTTGTGTCCGTGGGTCACCCGAAACACGTGCTACCAGCTCCACTTTAATAGGGGGGGAACTCATGGAGTGTGACTGGATGGGAGGTGCTGGAACCTGATGGGCGGCCCCTGCTGGATGGGAGGAACTGATGGGCGGGCGCAGCCACCTCCGGAGCACATCACCGCATCGCCTCCTGACAGGGGGTGGGGCCAGATCGCTCTCACTGATACTAGGCTGGAGGCATCGCCTCCTGACAGGGGAGGTGAGGAGGCCCAAACCGATATCCACAATCTCACGATCTGATTCTCCAGTCCTGACAGGGGGTGGGTGGGGCCAAAACACTCTCTCTCTTACCACGGTAGATGCTTCGTCTCCTGACAAGGGAGGGGGTGGCAGATGCTGCTCACCGCTCACATTCTCCACAGCTCCTGTGGTACAGCTCAAGTGCTAGCACTCTACCTGCTTTTGTTTCTTTTGCTTTTTAAGGTTTACCGTGCCCTGTCTGAGCTCCCCCCCCCGGCACACAGGAGGGAGTGAAGCAGCCACCCCCCTCCTCAGCTCCTCCCCCCCGCCAGGCACACAGGGAGGGAGTGAAGCAGCCACCCCCCCTCAGCTCCCCGCACACAGGAGCTCCCCCCCTCCCGCCAGGCACACAGGGAAGGAGGGAGTGAAGCAGCCACCCCCCCTCAGCTCCCCCCGCACACAGGAGGGAGTGAAGCAGCCACCCCCCTCCTCAGATTCCCCCCCCCCTCGCCAGGCTCACAGGGAGAGAGTGAGTGAAGCGGCCGCTCTCAGCTCCTTCCCCCCGCCAGGCACACAGGGAGAGAGTGAAGCCGCCACCCCCCCATCTCAGCTCCTCTCTCTCACCCCCCCCTGCCAGGCACACAGGGAGGGAGTGAAGTAGCCCCCCCCACACTCAGCTCCTCTCTCCCCCCTGCCAGGCACAGACTCTGGGAAGGAATTGCTTTTCTCCCCAGGGAACATCAGATTGCAGGAGGCACAGGGGTCCTTTGGATCTCTGTATCTCCGTCCCTGGGCATCACACCAGGTTGGGTGAGGTGTCATTGGAAAGGGCTGAGTCTACCCTTTCTAATGACATCCATCATGGCAATATACAGTGTAATGTTGGTCACAAATAATTTATTAAATAAAAATTCAACTGTTTTTCACACAGGATTCACACTGACTAGTACTTAATTTTTCCCTTTTGTTTTATGGCATTTTATGGGTATTTCGGATACCTTTGCTGTAATGGCATCTGAGGGGTTACTGGGAAGGCTGTGTGCCGCACTGGATTTTATGGACAATGTTTTCCCCTGGTTTTGTGGTATTTATGGGGTTAATGGGGATTCAACCTGCGGCGCTGAGTACTATTTTCTATTAAGTTACTGGCAATTCGGGGGTTAATGAGCATTCTACATAACTTGATGGGTACTCATTTTATAGTTTCCCCTAAGGGTTTATTCTGAGAGCGCAGAAATTCTGCTGCTCTCTCATTTGGCACACTTCAGCGAGTGCAATTCTCCGGCCATGCGGTGAATTCGGCATTCACCGCAGGGTCCACAAAGTGCAGCGACGGGATCTGTAGGACCGTACATAAACCGCTGAACGAAGCCAACCATCTGCTGAATGCTGCCAAACAGACCACGGAACACAGCCAACGAGCTGACAAACTGATTCCCGAACGCCGATAATCAGCTGCCGAAAAAAGACGATGGGCCGCCGAACTAACGGCAAAGAAAAATAAAAAACCTGCAAATTTAAGAAAGGCATTTAAAACAAAAAATGCATGAAAATAATAAAAAAGGTCCTAGAAATAATAAGTTCTGTTACAGAATAAAAAAAGCCATTAAAAAAAAATCAAATATTTCACTGAAAAAATTCCAGAGAAATGCCTAAAAAAATTCTTAAGATAATAAAAATATAATTTACTGCCAATGAAATTAATATACGGTTGACAAGAAATAATTCGAAACCAGGATTTTTTATTTTTTTTAACCATGGTAAGAGAGGGAGAGTGTTTTGGCCCCACCCCCTGTCAGGACTGGAGAATCAGATCGGGAGATTGTGGATATCGGTTTGGGCCTCCGCCTCCTCCCCTGCCAGGAGGCGATGTATCAGTGAGAGCGATCTGGCCTCACCCCCTGTCAGGAGGCGATGCGCGGATGGGCTCCTTCGTCCAGGTACACCCACGGAGGTGGCTGCAAGTAAGGTGCAGGTCCTGGATCGGAGGTTATAGGATGAGGGAACTGCTAGGGGAAGCAGCCTATTCAGATAGGGTGGTAGCTTCCCAGAAAAATCTCTTAAACACCAGGTTGGAAGGGTGGGTCTAGATTCCAGCGAAGGGCCAGTTTAGCTCTTTTAACATGTCACAATGGTGGGTCATGTAGTTACATTGTAGCACAAAGCGGCCGAATGAGTTATACAATGTAGTAAGTTTCTGAAGGTGTGTTTGTGGGGCGGCTGCATACACTGCATCTCTGTATTCAATAGCCGGCATAAGCGTTTGTTGTACAATCTGCTTTCTTACCGCGGGGCTCAGGCAGGATTTGTTTCTGTATAGGGCACCTAGTTTGGGGTAAAGTTTAGATGAAAGTTTTTCGATGTGGGGGCCAAAGTATAGATTTGGGTCTAACCACATACCTAGATATTTGAGAGAAGTGACTGTGGTCAGCGTGCCATTTGATTTTGTCCTGACATGTAGATGGGGATTTTGCAGTTTATGTAGTTTAGGTGCTGTTCCAAAGAGCATTGTTACAGTTTTGTCAGTATTTAAAAAAAGTTTGTTATCTGTGATCCACTTTTCTACCTCTGTGAATTGTTCTTGCAGCACGGCCTCCAACTGTGGGAGATCTGGTTTGCTGGTATAGATTACGGTGTCATCTGCGTACATGTCTACAGTTGAGGCTTTGCAGACGTTGGGCAGATCATTTATGAATATTGTGAATAGCAGGGGGCCGAGTATTGAGCCTTGTGGTACTCCGCACGTGACTGGGGAGGGAGGAGCTGCCAGAGATGGACACCTGTTGCGATCGGTTGGATACATATGATTCAAACCAGGTTAGCGTGTGATCACCAATACCAGAGTTTTTAAGTTTTTGTAATAAGATGCCATGGTCTACTGTGTCAAAGGCCTTGGCAAAATCAAGAAAGATGGCTCCAGTTAGGTCTCCTTGTTCCATGCCAGCTTGGGTATCATTGTAAACTTTTAAAAGGGCGATTGTAGTTGAGTGATTTGGACAAAGTGATTTGGACAAAAGCCGGATTGATCTGGGGTTAAATAGTTTGAAGATTGATAACAATCACGTAATTGTGTGTACACGCATTTCTTCAAAATTTTTGCCATAATGGGGAGCAATGAGATTTGACGGTAGTTGGATACCGAAGTTCTGTCACCACTTTTATGGATAGGTACCATCTCGCAGTCTTCCAGAGTTTGGGTATGTATCCAGTCGCCAGTGATTCATTGAGTGTTGCGACAGGTTTTGCAGTTGCCGGGGCACTGATTTTCAGCAGCGTTGCTAGGCTTTGATCAGGTCCAGATTGCTATTTCATTATTTGATTACAGAGCAGTTTAGTAACGACACTGACAGACGTCTAAAGTTGAATTTATCTGCGATATGGGGTCCTTGCACAGTTGGAGGGGCCTGACCTGTGTGTGGTCTTTCTGTAGGTGTGTCATTTGCTAGCTTAGCAATTAGGGTGGTAGCGCACCCAACAAAATAATTATTAAAGGCATTTGCAACATCTAGGGGGTGTTGCAGGTTTTGGTTGTTTACTTTGACAGCAGCCGGCTGGGAGTGGACTGGGGGTGCTTGTATGTTACTTATGATTCTCCAAAAATTTCTAGGGTTTGATAGGTTTAGATTTTCATTGAAGTATTGGGCTTTAGCCATTTTTGTTTTTGTCTGATTATTGCTTGGACACGGTTTTTAACCCCAGACCCCAGCTGCTCCAGTTGGAGTCCTGTAGCAGCCAGACCGTCCAGTGGTGTCTATATAAAAACACCAAACTCTTTGTAGTTTAACCCCTTAACGCTGCAGGACGTTCCATGCCATCCTGCATTTGGCGGGCTTTAACGCTGCAGGACGGTATGGAACGTCCTCGGCGTTAGGAGCCCAGCCGGAGGTTATACTTACCTCCCCGGCGGCTCCCACGCAGATCTGGCTTCGATGAAGCCTGATCTACGTCTTTTCTAGCCTCCCGGCGCACTGACGTCATCTCGCTGGCTAATTTGTGCCCGATCGCGGCCTATTTCCAGTGGGGGCTGCCATCTTGGATGGCAGCCCCTACCTCTGGGCCCCCCCCCCACGTCAACTGACTCAGTCAACTGATGTCAGTTAACTGGGGAAGCCCCTAGCTGCAAAGGGATTTCCTAAGGAAATCCCATGCAGGAGATAGGGGGGTTCTTTGAACCCCTTTATCTCCTGATCGGTGGCAGCTAGGGGGTCATGCCTGATATCGATGGAAAGGTCTGAGCATGGCCTTTCCAAAGTAAAATAAAAGTGTTAAAAATAATAAAAAATAACGGGTTTGGTTTTTTTTTTGCGGTTTTTTTTGATGCAGCATTATTGTTCACATTTCAATTATAATGTGAACAATGATGCTTCACAATGAATTTTTTTTTTGGGGGTTTAGCTAAAATCACATAATTTCTCCCCCCCCCCCCCAAAAAAAATGGGTTCCCAAGTCTACCCCATAGAATATAACCTCAAAGGATCAAATAATAAAATGCGAAAAAAAAACACTTTACACACTGTGGATGATTGAAATTTTATTGAATTCACATTTTTTCTTTTAATTTTTTGTTATAGCACTCTGGCAGGACATGACATTTATATATAATTATGATATATTATTAATCTGCCGAGTCTGCCGGAAAGAACGATATATAATTTGTCTGGGTGGTAGAATAATACGTGACTTAAAACCGCGTTTAAACATGATGAGCAAAAACTTCAGCAAACTTCACTCCCGAAAGAGCGCCAAAGTTGTAAAATTAATCCCGCCCTTAAGGGGTTAATAATGACTAGTCCCACTTGTGCAATACCCTTCTAGTGGCCATGAAATGTTTTCTAACCTGTGCATGAGATTTGTTGCTTAATTTTTTTGAGACTCTTAACGTTCGCTTTTATTCCACACGTTTTATAAAGGCCGAGTCTATTGTAACGCCTTCAAAAGATCTATCCTTCAGAAGGCCCATTTTTATGCACACCGCATGGCAGGATGAACCCATGCATTTAGCTTGCCCTTAACGTGCTCTTCATGGCTCCGATATGGAAAGAAAATTGAACTCCAAACATTTTGTTTGTTTACATTTTTTTAATGGAGACCATCTAAGTATCCTTTTATGAGGATGTTGTGTGTAGATGTCAGCCTTCAGAGATCTGTTTGCTTTTGGTAGTTGACAGTACTCCTACAGAAGCGTATACAAAGAGCCTTGTTTCCCTGTAACACATGAATCAGGCTTTTCTTGGTTTCCTCTGGGAAATGTACTAACCACCAAAAAGAACACTGGTCCGGATATGGATTTACACGTGAAATCTCACATTATATTGGTTTTCAGCAGCACTTTCCACATTGTATCCAGTGGTATATGCATCATTGTTATTTTTAAAGACCATTACCCAGGTCAGACCTGTATTTTGTTTTCTATTCTTCTACAGACCATGAATGAAATGTAGATGCTAGATGGCGCTGCTGCTTCAGCTAGCTGATCGCAAGGAAAATGATTTCTACCAAAGCTGGATAGTTATTGAAGCCTCTAAAATTGGCTTGTTTTCAATTGACTTTCTTTTTTGGTAAACGGGTGGAAAAAGCACACTGTATCTTAATGAACGAGGATGATTTTTCTTATGGCCATTAATAAAGAAACTAAGTGTTTTGTGTGTGCTTCTTTTTCCTCTTAACTAAACTCATTTTTAGATCTCATTAAGGACGCAACATTTCCACTTGAGCAGTTCAATTAGATCCCATGACCTCTCTAAAATTGTTTTGGAATTGGCAATGTGACATTCTGATCAGGACTAGTTGCAGGTTTATGGGTGTATTTGGTCGTGCTCTGAAATGTGGAAATTTCAATAAATCTTAAGAGAAGAAATAATTATTTGGTGTCTTAGAACAGTGGGTGACATATTGACCAATAATGAAACCAATATAAACATAGGCAAGACTTTATTTTGAAATAATTCTTTGGCACGTGCGTTCTCCCTCTGACGGTCTGACCACGCGCTATTATAACTGATGAAACTTTGCAGAATCAATCCCTGCCTCATTCACAACGTGCTCCTGGATTATAGATTTAAAATGGTGCCAGCCCTTCTCTACCCCTGTTTTTTTCTTTCGATTTCTGTGATTGTCTCCTTCTCTCATGATCAGATAAACTATATTGCCAAAAGTATTCGCTCACCCATCCAAATAATCAGAATCAGGTGTTCCAATCACTTCCATGGCCACAGGTATATAAAATCAAGCACCTAGGCATGCAGACTGTTTTTACAAACATTTGTGAAAGAATGGGTCGCTCTCAGGAGCTCAGTGAATTCCAGCGTGGAACTGTGATAGGATGCCACCTGTGCAACAAATCCAGTCGTGAAATTTCCTCGCTCCTAAATATTCCACAGTCAACTGTCAGCTGTATTATAAGAATGTGGAAGTGTTTGGGAACGACAGCAACTCAGCCACGAAGTGGTAGGCCACGTAAACGGACGGAGCGGGGTCAGCGGATGCTGAGGCGCATAGTGCGAAGAGGTCACCAACGTCAATCGCTACAGACCTCCAAACTTCATGTGGCCTTCAGATTAGCTCAAGAACCGTGCGCAAAGAGCTTCATGAAATGGGTTTCCATGGCCAAGCAGCTACATCCAAGCCAAACATCACCAAGTGCAATGCAAAGCGTTGGATGCAGTGGTGTAAAGGACGCCGCCACTGGACTCTAGAGCAGTGGAGACGCGTTCTCCGGAGTGACGAATCGCTCTTCTCCATCTGGAAATCTGATGGACGAGTCTGGGTTTGGCGGTTGCCAGGAGAACGGTACTTGTCTGACTGCATTGTACCAAGTGTAAAGTTTGGTGGGGGATTATGGTGTGGGGTTGTTTATCAGGAGCTGGGCTTGGCCCCTTAGTTCCAGTGAAAGGAACTCTGAACACTTCAGCATACCAAGACATTTTGGACAATTCCATGCTCCCAACTTTGTGGGAACAGTTTGGAGCTGGCCCCTTCCTCTTCCAACATGACTGTGCACCAGTGCACAAAGCAAGGTCCATAAAGACATGGATGACAGTGTCTGGTGTGGATGAACTTGACTGGACTGCAGAGTCCTGACCTCAACCCGATAGAACACCTTTGGGATGAATTAGAGCGAAGACTGAGAGCCAGGCCTTCTCATCCAACATCAGTGTGTGACCTCACAAATGCGCTTCTGGAAGAATGGTCACAAATTCCCATAAACACTCCTAAACCTTGTGGACATCCTTCCCAGAATAGTTGAAGCTGTTATAGCTGCAAAGGGTGGACCAACGTCATATTGAACCCTATGGATTAGGAATGGGATGTCACTTAAATTCATATGCGAGTCAAGGCAGGTGAGCGAATACTTTTGGCAATATAGTGTACATATTTTGCTGGGTATCCGAGCTGGCCAAGTGGAGTGGTAATGCCTGTTTAAGGCTTAGTAATTCACTTTAAGGCAATGGTTTATTTGAGTAAATAACGATGTGTTTGTGCGTGCTATACTTTTTACATCATGCGGATACATGGCACTAGCACTAGAATGGTGTATGAATTCCATATACTGCTTATTTTTAAAGCCCATAGTTTGTTGGGTTCATTAAACCGGGAATCACGCCCTGTTTATGTATTGCCAACAAAAATATAGGTAAAAATTTGAGTAATTTCATGCTAAAGTTTAATTATTTTTTACTCCCTCGCATGTTGCAGCTACAGGGCGGTCCTCGTCTCACACCTCAGTCAATTGCAAGCAAGTACACTCTGTTATGGTGCTCTTAAAGGTACACTACATGTAACGGGTAAGGTACATGTAACATTCGGGTGAAAATACCTTTTGTTCTTTGGCGCACACTACAATTTCCCTTCATCTTAGGGCTTCTGAATGTTCGAAGTCCCTGCAGCCTTTTTTTATATATACAATTTGCATACCTATGCAACTTAGATTGCATAGATGCGCAAATTGCACATAATTCAGACCTTGCGTTATAGTACGATTGTACACAAGTTTCATAGCATATGCGCAGTATGATGGATTGGTATTGCATGCACAGAAACAACCCATTGGCTTTTGTCTTCTAGAAGGTGCACTGCTGTGAATGTTCATGGGCAAGATGATGTCTGCACTCAGAGGGTGCTAACCTCACTGCCCGCAAGTGGTCCGCAAATGGCGGGATATACAAAACCAGTCTACCTGGTGACACTTGTGTGGGAGGAGGAAACTCACCTGCTTCACACAAGTATATCGGTCAAAACAGGCTGATTCTCGGGGGGGGGGAGATCTGTGTCACAGCTTGACCAAAAAAACTAAAGTGGCAAGGGTGTGTAGAGTGGTCCTTCAAGCAAGCCAATGCTGATCTATCAAGGGATGAAATACTATTGATCTTTAAATTGATTGCAATATCCCTCCAAAGGGATATTGCACTTAGCCAGTGAAAAAAAAGTGAAACATTAACAAAGCCCAAAACCTGTTGTGAAAGGAGTTTACCCTTGCAGAATTAATAGTGTTTAAAATGGCTTAAATATAGACCCCCACATCTCATCTAGCCTATCAAAGAGCTTTTCCGATCAAATATCTTCTCGCAACAGTACCAAATGGATACAGAGATCATGTGGTTCCTCCTGTGCCCTTCCTCAGGATCATGTCATTGATATTCCAGTGAGAACACTCAATGACATCCTAAGGATGCAAGCGTGTATGCAAGTGACAACTGTTACTTCTGTTGGTATTACCGCCGGGCAATAAAATGGCATTATCAACTCACACATTGTCTCTCTGGGACACATTTGTTGGTTTGCATAACCGTACAGCTTTGAACTTGACCTAGCAGAAGGCCGAAATGCATTCACATTACCGTTACCTCTTTCTTGGTCTTCCCTTTGAACTTTCATGGTTACAAAATGCATAGCTTTCTGTTTGAATCTCTCCTTACTCCTGTGTATTCCAAGTCTTTTAGGCCAGTGTCACACGAGTGTTTTTCAGAACAGAAGGAACATCCGTGAGAGTGGACGTTCCTTCCACTCTGACGTCCGTCTGGCCTCCTCAATAAGCGCAGTTAGTGCGCTCAGCGATGCAAGGCTTGATCCTCCTATGGAGGATTGCGCTTTGCAGACCCGTCGAACGTGCATCGTAGCGTTTCGACGGGAAGGCTTTCAGCACATATGCTGTAGCCCGTGCAATTCGTGCATGCTCTACAGTGGATGTGCTGAAAGCCTCCCCATCGAAACGCTACGACGCGCATTTGGTGCTGCAAATTGCGATCCTCCATAGGTGTGTGGCTGGCCCCATTGAAACATCTAAACAGGCGCACATAGCGCGCTCATCTGACATTGGCCTAACTCTGGATAAGCGCGGTGTAACTCCAGCCTGTAAAAAAAATACCAGCTCCTCCTCATCGCTGTGGTGTCAGATATATGAACACGATTTCCAGCTAATAATGCTGCTCTAGTTCTTGATGCGTTGCTTGATTCTGTAGCGCAAAAGGTAAAGATTTTTTTAATTTATTTTAGCTGTAACTGGACTTCTGCAAAGCCATAAATCTTTTGTAAATAACGCTACAGGCTAAGCATTTATATGCAGCCAGATATCCCCCCCCCCAAAATGTTATATTCCTTTTTTATGTTTTATGCTTTTTATGCATGATCTGCATATTTATATTTTATGTACTATTGTCAGAATCTAATGTGCTGCAGTGGTGGAGAGGGAACGAGACAGCCATGCCCAATAGGCGAGTGTGACAGCAATGTGCCCTGCATGATTCAAAGATCGGATTGTTCTTCAATCTCCAGAACAACCAAAATAATCCCTCTTCGTACTTAACATTTCCACTGCATCCCAGGCAACTGTCCAACCCCCCCCCCTCACCTCCGCATTTTCACCTCTCAACCCTGTTTGATTATTAAATAGTGACAAAACAATCCTGGTCCATTGCAATTGACATAAATGCAAGGGAGATATTTCATTCATAAAGCCAAAGCCAGGAAAGTCACGGCGTATTGGCATATTAGTGTGTTTAGTACATCCCGGGTGATGCTCATTTTCTGATTTTATAAATGTCTGGTTGAGAGGTCTAGACAAGGAGTCTGATCTGCCGCATTGCTGTGCTTGTGATGATCCAGTAAAAGATGGACAACAATAACATGGTCTTGGATCTTCACTCCCCGAGTAAATTCAAATGAAGCATTAAAATGAAAGACACAATGTCCCATGATCAATCTGATGTCTGTCTGACCATTATCATTAAATATCTAGCTTGATCTCATTAAGAAGGGAGATGTGACCAAACCAGGATGTAGCCCAGTCAATGGGGAGCGGAGTGTTCCCTAGATCTCCTCCCCAGTGGATGTAACTGCCTATGATATCGGGATTCCTGCAGCAGTTTCATTCATGTGATATAACAAATAATGAGGCTAGCAGTATTCTGACTGCTCCTAATCATCTGGGCAAACACTGGTTCTGGTGCCATCATGGACCCTACCGTTGTAGGTGGCACATCAACTGCATTACTCCTGCCATCAGTGGTGTTGGTATTTTTGTTTGGCTTAAAATGTAGGCTTCTTGGAGCAGGGCTATATACACCTTCTTTCCCTTGTTCCCAAGCATGTCAACTTGTTAGTCAAATTCTCTATGCTATTCTAAAACGCTGCTGAAACTGTTGGGGCTATCGATTTGGTGGTGATAATAAATGAAAAAATACAAGGCACACGCCTTCTGTTTCTTGGAAACAGAATAGCCATCCTTCTAGCCTGAAGTAAACCGAGATTGGATAGCCCAAAATTACTTATGCAAGCTCCATAAACGAACCTTGTTTTGTTTCAAAATGTTGGGAGAAATCTCACCAATGGTATTTAGTTTAGCTATAAAGACCATTGGGGCGGTGGAGCAGTCACTGGGCTGAAACCCTGGGGTATTCTGATGTATCTGTGAACTGTTTGTTGCTGTGTACACAGGATAGTTGTGGAACCGATTTTTAAACAGGATTTTAATATGTAATTTTTTTTTATATCCGAGTGCTGAAATTAGCCATATTGTTGACTATGCTGGGAGCGTGGCGTATCATGCTCAAACAGCCTGGTGTCACATATTAATAAACAGACTGTGCACTTCAATTATCGCCCTGAGCAGAGAATATTCCCAGAGATCCCCCAGAGGATCAGACTTGGCATGCGGTTACAGAACTTGCTTTCCGTCAAAGCAACGAGATGAAGTGTGTGCAAATTCCCAAATGGGATCTCCCACCCGTGCACCTCCCTCCCCTATTTCTAATGAAAGGAGATGCGGGAAACTGCAAATGTTCTGATATTCAGCCTGAAATGTAAAATGTATTAATGTCCCGCTGTCATGTCCTACTCGTTTCATACATGGACGTTTGATGTGTTTCAAACTGAAATGTTTTCGAGGAGAGCCTACATCAAGGAATTTTTCCCTCCTCTAAACTATATATCCTGAACTTTAAAGATGGTAAATGTAAGTGGAAAAACCTTCAACTTTATAGTTAATTTCCCCAATTAAGTGGATCCAAGACCCCGCCTATATCGTAATTATAACATAATTTATCCCACTGTGCATAACCTATCCATGAACTCCTTTTTCTAGGGTGCAGAATTTCCAGAACCTCTCATTATAAACCTAAGAGGGTATTTTTAAAGTGGGTCAAAGATGTCAGGGCATTAGGATTGCTCTGAACATCTTAAAAAGGAGCAATCGGCCTGGCACACACATTTGCCAAACTCTGACGGTCCATATGGCAACACGGCCTCTTTTATAATCGCCCATGTGCAGAGTGATGTGGAAAGACATGCCCTACGCTCCCGTTATGTAACACTTGGCAGTGTCATTTTTGTTTTTATTTGTGCTATCAAAGACGGTGATGCCCTATAACGAGGTATTGCTGGTACATGTGAAACTGTGTCTGTCATGCCATACTGAAACTGAGCTCATTTTAGCAGGGAATTACTTCCGATATCAACTGGAATTTTTTTCCTAACTGATTGTCTTTTTAAAAGCTTTGGTGGCATGTCACCAGGGTGGGAGACAGCTCTGATTTAAAAGAGCATACTACAAGTTAGCCTTCTTCTCGATCCGTGCACGTAATTGTAGCTCGGTATCCTTACTGTCGTCACCACTGTGGACTGATTGTGCAATCGACAGCCCCCTTACAATACCTCTGGCACGCGATAATGGGCAAGTATAGGCAATGACAGTGTTTTTCAGCCTTTCATGAGTACCCCTCTGTGACAGACTCGGCTGTCTCTGGTGCAGTTGGAGCCGGGGGGGGGGCTAGCCTCCTGCCTATTGACTATGGACGAAGGTGCTAACTGGGGTTTGCCAGCTGGATTGCCCAGGGAATCCAGTGAATATTAGTTATGTTGACTGTGTTTCTGTATAGTGTACTTTTCTGTATTAGGCATCCTCTGTATATTTCTGTAGCTACCCCCCCTCTCTGTGTATCCTACACTTTTGCAATAAGCAGAGTCCTTTGTTTATCCTGCTTCCCTCATCTCCCCCTCCCCTCCTAGGTCTATTCCATTGTTCTGTCCTGATGTTATCTGATCTAATCTGTAGTGTAGTCTGGAAGGGAGGGGTTGTCTCTCAACTGTTCTACCTGTGTGTTTTTTCAAATAAAGAGTCAGTCTTTCTTATGCTGTTCCCAACGCTGGTTCTGCCTGGTGCTTTGGGGTAAATCTTCATTATTTTGGGGTAGAAGTTGCTGGACTTCGGACGCCAGCTGGAGAAAGCTAGAGGTTAGACAGAGGCACACTGTTGGTGGGCCAGGCGGTCTGTCACACCCTGTAGGTCTAAAAATAAATAATAAAATTACTAGGTAATTTGTGTGTAAGTAAAAATGGGCCGAGTAGGATGGTAGTGATCATGTCTGTTGATGTATAAGAGTATGTGGTTGTCTGTTGGAGTGAGCTAGGAACTCGGGGTTATTCAGAGAGATCCGAAAAGTCACCGCACGTTCTGTGACTTTTCGTTCCCTGCATTTCGGGACGAGTCGGCGATTCCTAGTTCACCGACCCTGCGGTGTATTCAGCAAGCACCGCAGGGAATACTCGCTGCAGAACACTCGCTAAAAACCAAGCCGAACACGCCACAAAAAGCCCACACGCAGACAAACGGGGTGGAAAAAAAGGTTTGCTTGAAAGTTTTCAATTTGAAACGCTGTTTGCAAAAGCTACTGAACAAAAATATCTGTAATTTACATATAAGATCCAATGAATGATAATAAAAAGGTCTGTTGCAGAAAAATGAAAAAACTATTTAAAGAAAAAATTTGACAATGCCTAAAAAAATCTAGAAATAGACTTTTTACTGCAGAATAAAATGATAAACGGTTTTAGATATTGAATTAAAACTGGAATATTTTTAACCTTGAAACCTATGGGAATCGCCTGAATAAACCTGATGAATGAAACCACCGAACAGCAGGGCATTACAGCAACGTTTCACTGCTGTTTGGTGTCTCTGAATAGATGAACCATTGCTTCTCTATGGGGGTTTTCACTGCCCTCGAACAGGCACCGTAGGTGCAGGCAATTCGCTCTCTGAATAGCCAAATGGCCCCGTTCACTGAAATTCAGTGTCTGGTTACATTTCGGACCTCTGACTAACACTGACTGTTTCAGTAAATTGAGTAAAAGGAAGTATGTGGGTGGGTGGGGTGAGTGATGTGATTGTATGTTTGGCTGATTAGTGATTTGTGATGGGAATTAAGAGTGTGATGTTGGGAAAAGTGCACTCACTCCACCACACACTATGCAAACACAACACGCTTAACACATATACACACATACATGTACACACAACACACTGCACATTTCACATACTACAGACCCAACACCCAGTACTCCCCACAACCTACAGAGAAAGGTACATACTGCATGCCAAGCACACACACACACACACCTTTTATCTGTCTCTCTCCAGTTTTCTGTGCATCACTCTCCCCATTCTCTCCTTCCCTCAGTACTTCACTGTGTTTCTATCCATCGTCCGCCCTTTTTTCTGTTTCTATCCATCCTCCTATCCCTGTCTATTTCTATCCTCCTGTACGTCTGTGTCTCTATCCATCCCCCTGTCCCTCAGTCCTTCTGTCTCTCCATCCCCCTGTCCCTCAGTCCTTCTGTCTCTCTCCATCCCCCTGTCCCTCAGTCCTTCTGTCTCTATCCATCCCCCTGTCCCTCAGTCCTTCTGTCTCTATCCATCCCCCTGTCCCTCAGTCCTTCTGTCTCTCCATCCCCCTGTCCTTCTGTCTCTCCATCCCCCTGTCCTTCTGTCTCTCCATCCCCCTGTCCTTCTGTCTCTCCATCCCCCTGTCCTTCTGTCTCTCCATCCCCCTGTCCTTCTGTCTCTCCATCCCCCTGTCCTTCTGTCTCTCCATCCCCCTGTCCCTCAGTCCTTCTCTGTGTGTCTGCCCAGCCCTCTGCACCTCTTGTTTTTCAACTTCTCTTTTTTGTCTGGTTTTCCTCCTCTGTCCTGCTAATTCCCATATCCCCATCAACTTTTCTCCTTTCCCTCAATCTCTCTCCTTCTCCTGCTCACACAACGTGGCTCTCCACACCCCCAGCTTCCCATCCCCTGTGCTCCCTGCCTGCCGATGCCTGTGTGCTGAGAGACAGTTGGTGGTGCAGCCACCACACGGGATTTGCAGAGCCGCTTAAGTGAGTTCTGTGTGGTTTGCTGCTGCTGTGTTGAGGGTGGGTCCGTGTGGTGAATTGAGGGTGGGGCTGTGTGCACCACACCTCTGGCCCCTGTGAAAATCCAGCCCTGGGCATACCCCCTGCTTGTGGTACACGTACCACGGATTGAGAGCCACTGGGCTAAGATATATCCTCAAGGAATGCAATATCGACCTATGTGATCTTATCCATCCCGGGCCCCTGATTGGATATAACCACAAGCGTGAATTTACGGATATCCATTAGTTTATGATTTTTTAAAAAAATTTGCTTCAACAATTCTCCTGAACTGTCCCTTTTAAATGTCACCAATTATACTTGATACAGTAGCAATTGAGGAACCCAGCTGTACTGTTGCTGTAAACCTCGCAAATCATGTGTGGCCTATATATTACAGGCAAGCAAATTGAAATTCATGCAGGCACAATATTAAAGGCAGGAGCTTTCCGAGAGAACGTTCTAAGATAATTTATGTGCCAAACCTTCTCGGTGGCAGATGAAAAAGTCTATATAATTATGAAGATACAAAAAAGATAATTATTAGTGTTCTACTTTCAGAAACCTGCTGATGGATGGATCCGTCAAGTGTGCCAAGAGTTATCAGCTGGATAATCTGTCTTTGCTGAGAAGTAAGACTCGAGAGAAAAGTCTACTCGGCTTAATTAGCAGGCGCTGGATAGAAAACACAACACCGATTGTTAAACATGCATGAAAACACAATCCCAACTCTAGAGTTATATTAACCCAATTATAGAAGTGCTGCTCCTTGCAAAGCAGAGGGGAGATATGGGTTTAATCTTCTCACTGATCTATATTCTGATCACATCTGATGGTAAAAAATAAAGAATAATAATGTTCAGAAATAAAAACAAAATTCTGCCAGAAGCCTTTGCGATGGTCAGACCTTAGTGGCACCGGACAGGGTCTATGGTCAGTATTAGAATAAACCAGACAGAGATGGCTCTGTTTAGACCAATGGGCAACATCCTATTATGTTCCATTCCTTTTTTTGAATGAAAATATCGACCTTTCTTAAATATGTAGTTGATATTAAAAATTAAGCAAGCTGGAGCAGCCAATCACCTGTTTTACTGTATAATCTTTTCGAAGATGGATTTTACGATCTAATTAAATGATAATGGTTATTTCTGTATATGGCGCTTTTGTGCTCAAGCGGTCACTGGTGCAGTGATTAGCACAGACCCCCAGACATTGATATGCTGGACAGTGCCAAACCGTGTTGCTATAGTTAATCTGTTTTTGGTTTTTTTTTCTTTCGCTTATCCAGCCCTTTTTTGTATACCAACTGTTCAGGTGACATAATAAAAGGCCATTTTTTTGGTTTTTAAAGTGAACCTTAATAAATCCAGCTTTGTAAAAGAAACAATCTGCTTCTTTTCAATCCCTACCCCCTTTTTCCCAAATTGTCCCTGTTTAGTGCATGTTTCCCACTACACAACTGCAGTCTTTTGCTTGTTAAAACAAATAGAAATAATAATTGAATTTAATAATAGCAGGAAGATTTCTATCTGTTTATTATTGCATCCAAGGTGTTGATGGAGCAATAAACAATGGAATTTAATCAAGAAATGGAGATCTGTTTTTAGTGTGTGTGTGTATTGCACTTATATTTTTTACATAATAAGTTTACAGATGGCCACCTCTACCCTGGGAAAGCTGGCAGATCTACAGGTGGTGCATAATGTCAAATTTGATATAGCTGGGATGCAGTAAATAATGTCAAATCACGTTCTTCCTGGTTTTATCTGTGTGATCCTGATTTTGCGCCTTATCACGGTTCTGACTTTCTGATTTTGGGGATCCAAATAAAGACGTCCTTGTCATAGGCTTTTGTTTGTTCTCATTGGTCTTCCTTTGATATTTTCAGATGATCAATTGAGCGTTGACAAAGTGTGGTGCACGGAATAGGTTTGTCAATCAACAAAATACATATAATATAAAGAACTTAACACCCAGGCTAAAGGATCTAGCAGAATGGAGTATTTGGGGGATTTACCTCCATCAGTTAGCCGAATCTCACCACTGCATCAAAGTATCCCCAAATCAGTGGTTTATAACCTTAATTTTCACTGATTCCAGTACTTGCTACAGTATATCTAATCTACTTCGGGCATCTAGCTTGCAATTTATATACTTTTGAAGACCCTTGTTATAGGTGGATCCATGATTATTTTATGCCTGATATTTTCTTTCCCTTTTGCTGTCAAATTCCTACTGAACACAAGTCTAGTACGATGTATTCACTCCTACATCTAGATACTCAATATAAACAAGAATAGACCCAAACTAAAAGGTTTTTGTTCCAGATCTTTAATGGAAATTAATGAGGGTTTCGGAAAATGTACCTTCTGTTATGTTTATTCCATCCCATCACAGCTAGGGATGCACTGAAATTTCGGCCACCGAAAATTATCGGCTGAAAATGGTGTTTTCAGTTTCGGCCAAAAATGAAATTCGGGGGAAAAAACTGCCGAAAATTTCCATTTCCTGGCAGAGCCGGGGGCTCGCCTGAGCCTGGATGCCGGCCGAGCAAGCAGGGGGGGGGGTGTTGGGTGTGTGGAGAGCACATACTCACATCGGCCTCAAGTCCTCCACCGGTTGCACACATACTCACCTACATCGGCCCGGAGCTCCTCCAGCGATGGCAGTCCTGCATCCACTGCCCGTTCTCTCCGTTGGTCACTGGTATGACGTCACAGAAGCCTTTGACCCTGGGTCAAAGGCTTTTGTGACGTCATACCGGCGACCGACACAGAGAGCGGGCACTGGAGGAGCTCAGGGCCGATTTAGGGGAGTATGTGTAAGCAACCTCCTCCTACTTCGGCCCTGAGCTCCTGTGGTGACCGTCCTCTGGCTGTCGCAGGCTGCTTGGCTGTCCTTCAGGCTCAGGCGAGCCCCCGGCTCGGCTGGGCCTTCACAGCACATGTCTGTAGTGACCGTCTTCTTGTTAGGCACATTTGGCATAGCACTGTTTTGGGCCTCATTCCTAATACGATCTGCTATAGTGTTAGTCATGTGGGGGGCTTGTTATGGTGCACTCGTTCCTTCAGAGAGCCCCACAAAAATACTGGGCTGGTAAGATTGGGAGACTGGCGTGGATACAGATTTTTGAAGAATGCATGATCCTCAGGAAAACTATGGGATTGTCCTCATTGACTCACATGATCTGTGGCTTGTCTCATCACTGTGCTCTAAGGAGTTGTCAATTCCAAAGGGTGTAAGCCATTCTGTTCTGTGGGAGTGTTGTTTGTGGCTGTGCTTTTGTCATGGCTGTGCTCCAACTAGTGGCTGCTTCTGGCATGGGTTGTGTTGGGATATGCTCAACATAAGAGGCGGTACATGTCCTGAAACTCTTGCTGATTTAATTTGTGTATGATCTAAAACGAAAATTACAGTCTATCCAAATCACTTGTTATAGGGTTATATTATTGAGTTTATACCCAAGAATAAAGATTCTGGTTATGGAGGAGGCTGGCTATATTCAACAATACGGTTTAATAGGGTGATACTAAGTAAATCCTATTAAGGTGACAAAATCATATTAATAAACCTGATGCCTTCCTCTGTATTCATTCTTAGGGTATGAAGTGGGGACTTCTCTGAGACTGGTGTGTCACTGCCATAAGGTTTTGAGAAGAGGGTATAAGTTCCAGATCAAGGCACCCACACTTGTAAATTGTATCATCCATTAAACTGATCCCTGCATTTAATGAAGATTAGTGACGTGGAAGGGGACTCATTGAATCATCATTAGATTCTCCGATGAACCACGTCATCCTATTTCACTCTGTAATTGAAATCTCATTAAAGTGCTAAATGAAGTAGGAGTGCCATTGGCGGTACTAGAAGAATAAAAGCTCAATCGTAGTATAAAACCCCTTTCTGTGAGAGCATCCCATCCTTTTCTTTAGAATCAAGAATAAAAAAAGCATTTTCTATACACGTGTTTTTGCATGTAGGTTCTGTTTTTTTTTTTTTTTTTTTTTTTTGTCCTAACCATGTAACCTGCATCTGCTGGTTTTAGCTCTTGGCATTTACTCCTTGCAATTTAAGTATATAGGTGTTGAAAAATGATTTGAGCTTTGGTCTAATTGACTTGGATTCCCTAAACACAGATGAGTAAATCTGTCGTAGGCTCGATCGAGGGGTATAATCCTCATTCAACTGTAAATATTCATTCTTCAAATTGTGTATGTATGCAGACCTGTAGTTTCCATGTGTTCCTCATTTTCCTGCTATAAAGGTGGGGAAAAATGACCTTATCTCTGGTAAATGGGTAACACCTGATCTTAAAACGTCGCTCCTTTTGTGAGCCAGGTCTCTGGTTATTTCAATAGCAGACGATCAGGTTCCTTTTTTTTTTTTAAGTCTTAACATTTCTTTGCAAAATCTCCTGTCAGATTCCTATTATTATTACTGGTAAAATGTTCATTTCAAATGTACTTTTGTGAATAAACATCTTTTTACGGCCCTAAGACCGTCATAAAATCCTAAATATCTAATGTAAATATGTAAAATGCACAGAATGAGTTTCCCAAGACTGGTGTCATGCTGGAAAGGTGCCAGCCCCATACATCATCCACTACAATGGATCCCTGACATTGCTGTGTTGGAGGGCCTATTCACCACCTTTTTTATGACTTTCATTTGCTTGTACTGAATATTTTATAATTCTGTCCTGTTCCTTTGGTTTTTACAAGTTGTAACGATCTTAATTATTAGTGTAATTATTCTGTGCTGTAAACTGAAGGCTGTGCCATTTCCAACTCATTAGATTTACTGCCAGGCAGATTTTCTGGAGCTCCTTCCATATCAAATAGCTGCTGCTTAGCTGTCCCTTTCTTGTGGGGCTTTGTGTATTTAGCATTTAAGAATTCATAATTTCAACCTCCAGTTAATGCAACCTAAAAATGTAAAATGTCATCCACAGACATCCCAAACATTTAATGCACAAAGCATCAATTGGAGGAAAGAAAAGATGTGTTGGGTGATCAGCAACGGCTGACAAGGTGGGGAGGGGGGGGGGTTGGCTGCGGCGTTATTGCAAATAATTTTAGCCTCTTACGGTCTGGATAGAAGATGGACTGTTGTAGTAGATCTTGGTCGTCACACAAGACCTGTTGTGGTATGAGAGTTATTGACACATTCTAGCTTCTTGATTGGGAAGTAGGCACTGGGCTGTTTTGTGGAGGAACCCAATCAAATGTGGTGTTTGAAGGAATGAAGAACCAAATGGTAGATTTGGCTGGTGGTGAAAGCCTTGGCATGAAATTGAATCCATTTCCAGCTTTGCATACATCGGGAAACACTACTATAAATGGACAACTTCAAGGGCGGTTCACCTGTTGCAAAGTGTTGTCCTCAGGACCCTCGTAAGAGACCAGATTTTACAGATCCCCCTCGGGTAAAAGCATACTGAATCCTGCAATCACTGAGCAGAAAATCATAACACCGGTGCTGTGCTTCAGATATCTGGCAAACCTGCCTGTCAGCGGGTCCTGAGGACCGTTTTGGGAAGCACTGATGTATAGTTTGCTGCACCTGGTGTGGTCAAAAATGTTCTGCTTTAAGATGGAGCTAAACGTGTGCATTTGCTGATGGTATGTTGCAAGCTTTATCTGGTACTTGACATGTTGCCGACAAACTTGCCACGGTAAAACAGTGACCAAAAAGTGTGAGTTCTCTGCGGAAATTGCAAACACCAGTGACAACTCCTTTAGAACCTGAGAGCAAATACATTGGCCTTTATTTTGGATGTAACCTTTCAATTCCTCTGCACTAGAGAAAAGCTCCAAGGAGGAGCCGAAACATTGTGGGACGCGGTGTCCAAAATAAACACACTTTGTCTCTAGCTGAGCACCCAGTCCATTTAACATTTTGTTCAATATTGTCTGCTAATTCTATATATGCATACATATATTTGCAGTCTCAATTAATTCTGTGACATGAATGCTGATAAAGGTATTTTCCATTATTTTTAATTAATGTAAAGTTGCAATCTGACTTTTTTTTTTTGTTTCCATTTCAGTGTATGCAAGATATAGGAAACACAAAGGCCAGAGCACTCTATGAAGGCAATCTCCCCGAGAACTTTAGAAGACCTCAGACAGACCAGTATCCTTTCAGTCTGCCAGATTTATCTGTGCTTTCCCTCGATTTGTTTTTATTTCCCTGCTTATTGCTGGCTGTTATCTTTATTACAGGTAGAATTTTCATTTCCAGGTTTCTTTTTTTTCGAGCTGCATCTATTCCCGAATGACTGGCTCAGTGAATGTGCTCGTTCCTTAGCGAGAGATGTTTTCTTCTCTTGGATAATGCATGACTAAATATGTTAAATTATGGAGGACATGTTCTTCTCTTTATAGCCTGTCATTTGGATCTCGCTTCTCCATGTGTTCTTGTAGGGGTTTACGAACGCTGTTGCAATGAATTATGGTTAAAATGTAAAGCATGAGAAGTTGCTCTTAACCTCTACACTACAAAGTTGTGTTCCATAAAGCCACTTATAAAACCCGGTGGATTTGTGGAATATTCACCGAAGACAGTGTCAATATTAATGTACCCTTCATAAAATATATTTTTGTTAAACTTACGGTGTCTGAAATGTATTTGACAGGCTGGCCAAAAATCACTTCTACATGTACAATGATACAGCTGGAACTCCATCTTTCTGTAAAAGAAAAATGAAACGCTGATCCAGCAACCTGAGCCTTCTGCATGATTTTACAACTAAGGCTAGGGTCAGACGAACGCATTTTCGCGTTGTCTGTGAAAAAGTGCGTTCGAACGAATGGACGCATTTTTTCACGGAGTACGCGATAGCGGTCATACGATGCGCATTTGCATCCATGATTTTGTACGGATCATCAATAAAACACTTTGTGCATCTGGACGTTATGTTGGCCGGACATTAGCAGTGTCTGACATCTCCAATTCACACACACATGCCGCTAGCGGGCGCAGCGCACTCTGTACGTCAGTACTAGCAGTTTAACGTTCTCGAAAAAATGCGTTCGTTTTCCACTTGCGTTGCGCAGCCGGACTTTTGTGCGACCGTACTTCGTATATTGGCCGTCATTGCCTGGCACTTGCTGCTAGTGCGGCCGTGATTAAGTGCGCCTGCATGCGCGTTCGCACTGCGCTCGTCTGACCCTAGCCTAAATCCCCATGATATTGAGCTACTCATTTGGGGCTCTATTAACTTCTTCGCGTTTTTGCGTGTCTTTTTTACGTGCGCTATTTTTTTTGACAGATTGAAAAATGCGGCACGCAAAGCAAACAGTGCTGCGCGTGTGCTTTTGCGCGTAGCAGTTAATAGAGCCCTTGGTTTGTAGAGCCTAGTGTGAAATGTCTGAAGAGCCAAGGTTGCTGACTGCCTGCTCTAAGAGGTTCAAACAGCTTCTGCACCGTGGCTGTCCAAGGTGCTGAAAATTCAGGGGCATGTTCTGGAGCCCATTTGCAGGGAAACATTGCAGTAAAAGAAATTCCTTTCCATCGCTCCAGAATATGACCAGATTAAGTCTACTCGATGGATGCCAAGAGGAGCTTTTGAAGATTGAGTATACCGGATCATAGTAGTGAAGGTGTTAACAGGCAAACTATAGAAAATAGTGTGCTATCATCCAGTTGTAGGATTATGATTGTGTCTTTATTAGTTGTTTTGGTAGAAGTGCCAGAATTTCATCTACAATGTTCATTTAATGTCTGTGAAGATTTCTGTCTCAATCCACAGCTATTTTTTTTTATTTGCCTGCACAAGGTATGAAGAACTTTAAGATTTTTCGAGCTGAAGTTATTTTCACTGACCATGTGTGGGGTTTTGTGTGTATGTATATTTTTTTATTTTTTGTACTCAACAATTCCAGGCAATGAGTGTCTAACCTGTATTTTTTTCAAACGCCAGAACACTCTGAAAAGCAAACTTTTCAGAGTCCTCCGGTTAAGGCTAGAGTCAGACGAGCGCATTCCGTGCACAACGGATGTACTTTCTGACTGACGACAAGGTAGTGGCCACACAGTCCGTTTTTGTGACTGACGGGTTTTTTTTGACTGTAGAAGGGAAAATTAATATGAAAACATTTTGTCTGTCAAAATGCTGGACGTCAAAAATGCAGTCCCGTCTGACTTCGTTCCATCACTCACACATGCGGACGCAGCACACTCTGTGCGTCCATTCTAGCGGATTTACATTCTTGCCTAACCTGTGTCCGTTATGTGTCCGCAGTTTCTTGCGGATGTCCTTCGTGTATGGATCTCTATTGGTCATAATTATATGCTATAATGGACGTACAAATGTGCGGCAACACGGACGTGATCAGTGCGCTCATCTGACACGGGCCCTCTAATGTTTACATACCTTCCTGACAGTTTGGACAGGTCCTTCCTCAGTCTGGTGCTGGTCAGAGGGATGCAGCAACGCGAGGAACAGCTGGGGTCACTGTGTAGCTTTGGCACGTGATGTGCTGCAAAGAGTCAGCGAGCAGCACGTAGGCTCTGTAAAGCCTGTCCCTCGCAAAGACTCAGTGTATTTTGCTAGTGCTGCAGCAGCCAATGTCTTCCGGGGGTCCCCTGTTATGTACCCCTGTCTTGTGGAATCAGTCACATACTTTTCATAAACTCTGAATACCTACAGCAGTGTATACATGTAAAATATAATTACACGCACACGTTTATCCTATTGAGACACACACCCACACCTGTGTTACCAGATCCTTGAATGACCTTGAACCCTCATTAAGTAGGGTGTTCCTAATATTCCTTAAAAACCAAATCACATCGGTATATTCTTTTCTCTCCTGTTCGATGTCCAAATGACTACGTGGGCCATGTAATTATGGCCAATCAATGTGCAAAATATATAATTTCTGCTTTTCCCCCCAAATCCCAGCTATCAGAATCTTCTCTCGATGAAGTTCTAATTATGCACTTTTCCTTGAAGACCAGGAATCAAAGGTCAGCACCTTGTGATTACTCGATCAGTCAAGGTCCTGAATGAGAGGATGATGGCCTCTTCAGCCTGTCACCTTTTTATCCTGCTCTCTCCACGATTAGCCAGACGAGCATTGTGAGAACGACTCGTGATTGATTATCCGATGTTATGCAGTTTCTGCTTGTTCACTGAAATTCTCTTGCTCGCTGAACTTGAACAACAGTTGACCGGTGTGTTTAAGGTCCCTAGACACCCCTTATCCAGATGTCTTTTGTTTGGTGCTCCATCCGGAGACCTCGCAGTTATCTGCCAACGTGTGGTGGTTTTTTCTTTCTCTCTAAACCCAGCAATTTACAAAGCGACGGCAATTTTTAACGTGTTAAATCGGGAGAATGTAATTTCTCTTGTGGGATGCAGTTAATTATAGACTCGCACATACCATTAAATGACAAATGATAGTTTTACATTAAGCTTTTCATTCTAAGGATTTCAGGCCTTATCTAGAAATTTTAATTACTTTAGTTTCCTGAGATGTATTGTGCGGCAGACCTAATCAACGCTCCTGCTCCTCTGAGGTTGTTTGATCTTTTCAAAGTTATTCTGTTGTCAATGGGATGCGTCTGCAAATGTAAGATTTACTTCAGTATGATTTACTTTAGTACGGGAACCAAATGGTAATTTAATTGTCCCCACAAACCAGTGAAGTTCAGAGGAATGCAAAGAGCATATTTAATCAGTGTCCTGGCTCACATTTTAATATGAGGGTCCCTGTGCATAGTTATCAGCAGCCACCTACTCATCCCTTTGGACTTCATGCTAAAGTCATTAATAAAGTAAAGGAAAAAAGTTAATGAAATGCAAAAGGACTTTTTAAGCTTATTTTACCAAAAGGAGCAAGTTTAAAGTTTTCCTTTAGGCTGGGGTCAGACGAACGCAGTGCGAACGTGCGTTTAGCTGCATTTTATTATGGCCGTGGTAGCAGCAAATGACGTCCAACGCAGGCCCACACACACGAAGTACGGCCGCACGAAAGTTCGGCCACGCAACTAAAGCGGCAAACTAATGCATTTTCGCAAGATCGTCGAACCGCTAGTACTGACGTACAGAGTGCGCTGCGTCCGCATAGCGGCGTGTGTGCGTGATTAGGAGACGTCAGACACTGCTCATGTCCAGCCAACCTAACGTCCAGACACCCAAAGTTTCCTGGTTTGGATCCGTAAAAAAATCACGGCTGAAATTGCGCATCGTATGACCGCTATCGCGTATTCCGTGAAAAAATACGTTCGGACGCATCAACGCACTTTTTGATGGTAGAGGTGAAAAATGCGTTCGACTGACCCCTAGCCTTATAGGGCAAACATCCCAAGATTCCATGTAAAATACTTTATTATGCCACGAAAAGATCACTCGTCTTAAGGTTAGAAGGATATTCATGTCTAGATTTTTTTTAAATTGACTGTTAAACACTTAGACAAACTAGAATAAAGCAAAAGTTTTAAAAATGTGTTAAAATCCTTTTTTTATTTTTTGTTGCTTTAAACTGTCATTGTCTCTTCTCTGGCCACACCCCTCAGCTAGGCTCCCCCCCCCCCGTCCCCGTCTCACTTTCTGAATATCCCCGCCTCCTCCCCGCCCACTACTCCACCCATCAAAGCTCCACATGAACTAGAACAAGCTGTGCACGTGAAACCCTGTGCACGCTCAGGACCTCAAACTGGGGAAACTGAGGAACTAAATTATTAACTATGTCTGCAACTGTGAAAGCAAGACTCACTCACCCTCTGACTCCCTGACACAGTCACTCACCCACTTTCTTGTGCTGTCTGTCTCTTGTGTGCGCTCTTTCACTGCACCTTTTCTTGCGCTCTCGCTCACTGCACCTTTTCTTGGTGGCCCTCTGGTTTATCTTGCTGTCTTTCTCTCTTTACCGTTTCTTGCTGTATCTGTGCATTTTTTTTGTTGTTCCTCTCTCTGCAGTCTTTCTCCCTGTGTGCATTGATTTCTGTCCTGTTCCCAGCCCCGCCCTCCCCTCTGCTCACAGTGCAGGAGGGAGGAGGAGCAACTCAGTTGCACATGGTCAGTGCGTTTTATGTATTCCACAGAATACTCACTGATTGGTTAGCTCCGTGTGCCTCCTGAGGTGGGCATGGAAAACGCCAACAAAAGTTGGTAAATATGAAAAATAGTCTATTTACTTGCATTTCAAGCCTAAGGAATGACACTACTGACTATCCAAAAGGCATTGCACATTTTGAAAGGCACAATAACAAAGCGTACATGTCACTTTATTTATATGTATTATTGCTTAATACGTTATGACCTCTATACTGGTCCTGCAATTCCTTTCCCCTCCAGCTTATTATCTTAGCTTAGATTTGCTATCCTCTGGTTTGTAGATTTAACTGTAATTCGTCAGAATATTGGATAAACCTAATGGATCATCCATAATCTTTGGGATCTTTTTACTCCAGCGCCTGGTGCATCTGTTCAGTGCACTAAAAAGAGGATAAAAATTAGTAACTACCACATATACTGAAAATCTGTATTACATTTATACAATTTCTAAAGCTTTTATCAAGACAAAATATATGCACAAACCAGTGAGCCACATCACCAAGCTCCAAACACCCCCCCCCCATCTCCTGGTGTGAAAAACAGTGTGTGTGTGAATATATATATATATATGTGTGTGACAAGAAGGAAATAAAACCATACTGTCCTTATAATAGATGATGAAATGGTGGAGTTGTCACGGAGAATCTTCTATACTGGAAATTGGAAGATATAACACTGGCATAGCGTAAAACAATATAGTAATCACAAATAAATTGTCCCACTCACAAAATAAGTGGCACACAATGAGATAAAAAATGTGCAAACGCGCATATTAAACACATAGGCCGTCCACTGTATGTTGGAATCCAGAAAGAGCCGTCTCAACTTAGGATCCGGCATTTCTGGAAACGGTCCTGTGGCCACAGCGTACACAGCAGAGTCCGTCCAGGAAAGCTGTAGATAAGCTACGATCGACGCGTTTCGTCTAGCAAGTAAGAGCGACTTCCTCAAGAGCTGTATCTTCTTGGAATAAACTCCCTTCTTAAATAGTCCCATTATTCATAGAACAAATCAGTGTGCCACTTATTTTGTGAGTGGGACAATTTATTTGTGATTACTAGATTAAATGGTTTTATGGTTTTACGCTATTCCAGTGTTATATCTTCCAATTTCCAGTATAGAAGATTCTCTGTGATGACTCCACCATTTCATCGTCTAAGGACAATTTCTAAAGCTCACAGGAGCCAAAACATGTGGCTGTCCAGGTTGTGTAAAGAAGGGACCTGCAGCTTATTCATAATATTTCTTCTTTCCACTACATGAAGTTTTTTATTTTAATTTTAAATGAATATATATATTGTCACAGGTCTAGGCTATGTAGAGATTTTAAGACCCTTTCGCCTTATATTGGACCCCTCAGCTCTCTGGAAGCGCTAGTTTTGACTGCCCTCTAACATATAATAGTCCTGGCTTGAATTCACAAGATTATGTGAGAGAGGGCGATCGAGGGTAGATTGGATGTTTGGGGATGTGCTACTCTTTTCACCCTCTCGGCCTTTGTGTTCCATCTTTGCCACCTTTCTCTTTACCTGCCTGAAAATTGTGTTCTCGTGTGAAGACGCACAGCTGTATACAACAGTGTATTTTAGGCTGGGGTCAGACGAGCGTAGTGTTCACGTCCGTGATTGCGCCTAAAAGTACGTCCGTGATAGCCTGACAGCCCATCGGAGCCCGACACACGAAGTACGACCGCACTCTGAACTGCGGACGCACAATGGCCGCGGCCCACGGACGCAAGGCAGGCAAGAACGTACAACCCCTAGAACGGCCGCACAAAGTGCGCTGCGTCCGCAACGTCTGCATAGCTTTGTGTGTGAGTGATGGAATGTGGTCAGACGGACTGCATTTATACGTCCAGCATTTTTCACGGACAAAATAGTTTTGCTTTTTAATTTATTTTTCCTCCTACATCCGTCAAAAAATAAACGTCAGTGAAAAAAACGGACTGTGTGACCACTACTGTGTCTTCTGTACTGACGTACGTCCGTGTGCAAGGACGTACAATCCGTAGAAATCATGCTCGTCTGACCCTAGCCTTACTTGCATGGTTTGGTATTTGTAAACATATTTACCCTGTATATGTGCATCTCAATATATGCATATGCAGAAAGGAATCAATATAAATGCAGTGTCCTACAGAGAACTAGAAGGGAATCCTGATTATCTAAGAGGATAAACTTCTGTCAACTATCCTTATCCTTCATGACAAAAACTGGGTGGATACGGTACCATTAGCACAGTAAACTAAAGCATAAACTCTGTTGCTATAATAATTATGCAGTAATTAGGATTATTCCCCCCCCATAATCTCCTTGATAGATTAGGTGATTAAAAGTGGGGGGGGGGGCAGCTTCTGTAGAGGGGAACTTTTTTATTATATTTACTAGGATGAATTCAGAGGTTTGCTTGTTACTTCAGACACCCTGGAGTAGCATATATGACAGAAAATTCGATTATATCTAAAACCTGTCCGAGATGAGCCATTAGCGGCCGTGCTCTGTTTTGATACGTGATAGCAAGCCGCCGCTGTGGATATTGCAGATGGCAGATGCTGCCGCCTATGTCGCGGGGTTGCAGTAAGTGACCTGTGGCTGTGAACATGGCTCTTAATGAACCGCTCTGCCATGTGTGTTTTAACATACACCTCGTCACCATGGGATGTCAGGGATAACAGATGGTTACCCAATACATGGCAACTCACTTTCCAGCTCCAGAAACTCCATTCCATAACACTTTTAACACTTTTTGTTGACCTTTTATCTCTAAATTTCTGTTTTGATAACACAAAGCTCTTTGTGCATTTTATGTGCTAAACAAGAGGAACACAGCATTTGTCAAATAGAAGGCATACCCGTTGTATTAGGAATATCCGTACTGGGTGTTTTTTTTTTTTTTCTTGTGTTTTGGCTTAATGTTTACAAATCTTTTATTATTCTGCTTCTGCAAGGCAGTGCTGTGTATGATCATGAAAGTATATAAATGTATCTGTATAACTATTTGTAAATCCTGTTTACGTTTCTATAATAGCAGCAGTTGTTTTTTTTGGGTTTTTTGCTGGCAAGTGATTCCAGTAGAGCCAAGCGACCCCTTATATCTCGCTCCTCCCTTTACAAGAACATCTGAAGGATTTCCAGAAGAAAAAGTAACACGTATGGATATGAGGGAAGATTAAACTCTTGGAAGGTATGCTACCTTCTGTATCCCCCAGACACCCAAATGTACTCCACCTGCCCATTTCAAAGTTCCTACTGCCTCACGGGATGCAGGAAATGCAGTATGTACAACCACATTTTTGAATATGGATTCTATACACACTGCCAATCCTTCCTCTAATGAAAATTGTGTTTGACATACTCATTGTGTAGTGGGGGGCTCCTGTAAATTATGTGTGCACAATTTGGTCACGCAGCACTCCTATGCGTAGTGATGTGCATGCATTGTAATTCTATTGATGTGTTGTGCCCCCACTGTCTTTTTTTTGTCCATTCTCTTCAATCAGGTGCACTTTATGCATGCTGTGCAATTGCTCTCATTGAAATTCCTCTCCGTCTCCTTACTTCAAACACCTTTTCCTTGTCAGATCCCTTTCCCCTGTCATTGAAATTTCGCAGGACCTACCTGCACACACGTAGAACTGTCGCTGGCGGTGCCGCAACTAACAAAAGGAAATCATTTCAATGCAGTGTTTGCAGAGGGGAAAAGCGATAAAGATGGATTCTAAATTTAATAACATACTAGTCTTGTCAGTTTCTTTTGTTCTTGTGCAAATGGCTCGTGTTTAATGTGGCATCCATGCCTCTGTTCCATAGAAGCCTAATCACCTATTACAAGCAGAACTTGCAGGGTAGAGGATTAACACCCTTATCTGTCATTCAAATGCTGGGGGTCACGTGATCTCCTCGTTAAGCACCATACTACTGCTTCCAGGTAAGGTTTTCTAGCGTTTGTACACCTTTTAGATGATATTCTGCTTTCTTCTCCTTCACCCGCTTGCTCTTCTTTTCTATTACTGGATGTAGACCATTTAATGCATTAAGGGAATCATCCCTTGCATAGCCAATGCATTTTTTGTTCTTTCTTCAAGCCAATTTTCAGGCTAAATATCAAGGTCAATCTACACCTCCGATGTGAGCAGGTGCATGCAGCAATGTACACTACTCCTGTCCAGTTGTAGTAGCCAAGCTGGTGGCAAATAGAAGTATCCTTTGACTACTTCCAGGACAGATCAAACCAGTGTTTTATTATTCAACCGCTTTACCCCCATGTAAAGGCCTTAAGAACGATTCTCCTCTTATGCAGTGGAAACTGCCTTGGTATCTCAGTCTTGGTTGCTCTTTTTGGCAGTGGCTGGCTGATTTCTATACGTGTAGTCCTCTGGGTGATGGTGCCATCAAGCTGTAACCTTAAGATACTTGAGCGGGGAAGCACCAAAGGAGAGGCCACTTATGCAGTTTCCATTCTCCATGGTTTTCTTTTTATTTGGATCTATAGCAGAAATGTACAACAAGTAGACAATGCTACCAGCACCTTCACCATTGAGAAATGCAAATCCCTTTAATGCACTTGACCTTCAGGACCGGGACAAGAAAGCTGTAGTTCTGCAATAGGAGACTACCCTATGGCCTCCACTGACTTCCAGCATTATTCTTTTTCTTCTCTTGTAATGCACATGTGCCTTGATCCTTGTGAATTATTTTGCGACTGGTATGCAGATTATTTCCTCCTTTTGCACTTTTCTGTCTCATCCTGTATCTCAAAATGTCTGTAACTGCAAGCCCTATCCTAGCCTTGGGCTGAATGCCTTTTATTGTCCCACGTTTGCTGTAATGCTCTGCACTATATATTCTTAGGGCTGTCTATCCCGAGAATTTATGCAAAGAACCATTCTGCACCCATGACTTGCATGATCTGGTGAACTGCCACAATATACTAACCAGTGCCGGATTAACATAGGGGTAGATGGAGCAGCAGCTCCAGGCCCATGCCTCAGAATAGGCTCAGAGAAAGGATAACCATGTCTGCATTTGGACCCCTGTATCTCCACTTCCATAGAAACTACACGATCATGTGAGTTATCACTGGAAAGGCCAGAACATGGCCTTTCCAATGACCCGATACATGACCAGGTTTTACGTAAAATATTTTCTTTTTCTTTCCAACAGTAATATTTTTCAATTCTAAAGTAAACAATGATGTTGCACTAACCATCACATTTCTCATGTCACCAAGTGTGGAGGTGATGGTACAATCCGTTGTTATGAATTGTTACATCAAAAACCTAAACCGCCGCAATGAGTACTGCGGGGAACTTTGGACCCCTGCGTCACTAATCTTTACACCTCACAAGGTCAAGTGAGGTGTTCTTGGACAGGGCAGAGTCTGGCCTTTGCATTAATACCAAACCTGACCATGTAAAATCTAAAAGAAAATTATTTTTTTTAAAATTTATTTTTAGTTCCAAAGTGATGGCAATGTCTATTTGTCACCTATAAAATGAGCAATACCACTGGCATTACTCATTTTCCACGTTGGGAGCAAGGTCAGTGTTTTATACATAGTCATATTATTCATAAAAAGTCATATTATTCATAAAAAAAAAAACTATTCCAAAACACAAGGTAAATATTTAAAACCTTTTTGGTTACAATTGTATATTTTCTCAGAAAAATGCAGTAACAGGTTCCCATTCCACATGTTTTAACACAAGAATGCACTATAGAATATATAACCACAAAGGTTTGGATGATAAAATGGGGGGAAAAAAAGAATTACTCTTTAAATGATTGAAATCTAAATGAAAAATAAATCACACAGTATCTGCCTGGTTAGATATACCCGTACCTGCACTATTAAATAACAGAAAATATGTTTTCATTTCACTAAATTCCAAAAAAGCCACCAAAAATAGTCAGCTCCAGGCTCATAGAGATCTTAATCCGGCCCTGATACTAACCTGTGGAAAATGCCTAATTTTCTGTGTGATATTAAACAAAAACAGAAAATTCTAATTCCATTAGTATTCACCGCAGGACTCCTAACAGGCAGTAAATCCGGAACAAGAGCTTCATCAGTTATTGCCCTAAGAGAACAAAGCGCTTTTGTTCTTCTCTGTTCCATCTCGCTTGTGAATTTTACTCTCCCTATGCTTGGTTTAACAGAACTGCTTACCTCGGGCTACTGATAATGTGTCAGTATCTCCCAGGGCATCTGATGTCCTTAATATTAACCTGTGAGCTATCAGCAAGCGCTGTCTTGCAGTACCTTGACTGTGCATGGATACAGAGAATTGACATTTTGGGAGTGAAATGATTAACCTCGAAACTGTAGCTCCTCAGGGTTATATAGCACTATATTCACATCTAAACAAGAACTTACATGCATGTCCACACACACCACATACTGTAATTTTTTTGCGTTGAGGTGACTTAGGCCTGTCTCTCCTCAGTCTTCTTTGGGTCATCTCAGTGTACAAAATCATGTTTATATCCCTGAGAACTGCGATACAGAATTTTCATCTCCATCTAATAGGATGAGCAGCAGCTGACACGTATAAAAATGCATGTTCACCGCACTCTCAGATTAACATGCCTGCCTTAATACTCAAAGCCTATAGAGGGGCATTGCGACATTAGGTGTATCAAGGTGGGGGGAGGGCTTTTTCATACCTATTTATTTTAACCAACCCTTATGAAGCTGGAGATATAATTTGGGACACTCGCACAACTCAAGATCTTTTTTATAATGCACGTTTATCGTATTTCAGTAAATATTTATTGCTGTGAAGCTCTTATGCACTCTGTCCCTCCTAGTATGTGCATCCGTTTTCAAAGGTTCAGGGTCACTTGGAAAAAAAATTTTTCTTCGTAGAACTAAAAAGATGTCAACCAAATTAAAACATGCTGGACGATTGCCGGATATCATCTGTCAAGTATTTTGGATGCAATGTGAGGTCTGGGGGTGCTTTGGTAATTTGGGAGATTTATACAGGGTAAAAAGCTTTTGCTGTTCAATGTTTCGTCATCCTGTTTTGCAATGCGGGCAAACAATTGAATATTTTTGTTTATTTTTTTCCACGATCAAACCCAAAAGCATAGCATAATTCGGATAATGCCAAAATCTTTGATTTCCATAATCAAATTCTTTTCCCAAAAGAAAACCGATCTGAATACCTTAATCTGCGAGAGAATAATCTGTACGCTTAATTTGTTTATTCGGAGCGGTTTGAAGCAAAACGCTAACAATGCTTCAACAAGGAGTACAACAAAGAGGTGTCAGTTTACTTTCTATTAAAGTAAAACCTCATCCTCTGCCCATCCATTTTCCTATTTTTGATCAGTTATGATATTCGCCATAAAACTAGTAATATCTCGGTTTCTCCATCCCATCATGTCAGCATCGCCCCAGATTAATCAAATAAGGTTCTCTCATGCAGGGTTTGTTGAAGGCATTTAAATTATATTATCACCTCTGTAATAAGAAATTCTCTCTTCCAGTTGTGTATTTGTTAGTTTTTATTTCTTTTCATTGGATCAAAATTGTGGTGTCTGAATCTAGTTTGCTAGCTAGGGGATATTTTGTCCTATTTTAATATTCCCGTGCTTGACGTATGGGCTCATCCCCACCAAATCATGAATGTTTCATAAGACAAACAATTGAATATTTTTGTTTATTTTTTTCCACGATCAAACCTAAATGCATAGCATAATTCAGATAATGCCAAAATCTTTGACTTCCATAATCAAATACTTTTCCCAAAAGAAAACAGATCTGAGGACCTTGATCTGCCGTTTCAATCTGCGAGAGAATAATCTGTACGCTGAATTTGTTTATTCGGAGCGGTTTGAAGCAAAACGCTAACAATGCTTCACCAATTGGGACTTTTAGTACAGCACAAATGTAATGCAAATAGCCTCGTAAGATATTTCTTTTTCTCCCAGCTAGCTGCATGCAAATTAGATTTTTTTTTTCTCTATTCCCTGTTTAAGAAGAGGAAAAGCTTCAGTTTTCATGGGTTATCAATGATGAATCTGGGGTCTCCTTGGAATTAAGGCTCAAAAAAGTTTAAAATCCAGATTGATTCCATCCTTCATCATTACATCCATCCAAAAGGTTTATTTTATCACATATGGTTTTCTTAATTGCTCAGAGCAGAGTTTTCATATTACAAGGGATTTTTTTAGAGACTATATCAAACTTTTTCACATAGAGCTTGCGTATAAAGAAACGCTTGCATAATCTTTTTCCAAATGTGTAAGCACGACGTATACCAAATTTTGGTGGCATTTGGGTTCTGCTTTCAAAATTATGTTTGTTACTGGAGGGGGTGGGGGTGATTCCATTAAATTTTAATTTACAAATTTATTTCAAAATATATATATTTTTCTTGTGCGTGCACACAAAAATATTTTCAGTAGTTTTGCTGATTGACCATTGGATTGCCCATTCTATTTTCCCTGACATGTCGGTCAATTTTACTGTAAAGGGTTACTCTGGGTATTGGAAACAGTTAATGTAAATTGAGTGCTCATCGTGCTTTGACAGTCCTCAGCCCTCAAATACACACACACACACACTCACACTTTAGCTCCTTCTAAAAGCTCAGGTCAGTAAGAGCAAATCTGAGCTTAACCCTTTCACTGCTGAGTACGTGTGGGGAACGTCCTCATTGACTCCTAAGGAAAGATTGGGGTGGAGATGGGGGTTCCTTTTGAACCTCAATATCTCCCAACTGTTTTCAGCTCGCAGGGTCATGGCATGGCCTTTCCAATGATACCAAACATGACCATGTTTAAAGTAAAGAAAAAAAATAACAATAATAAAAAAAAGAAAAAAATATTTTAAGATGTGAAATGGCTCAGCAGTGAAGGGGTTAAAGCATTGGGTTCAGAAATTGGGAAACAATTTGGGTCCCACCTTCCACCCCGCTATTGATATTCACCTTGCATGAAGCTGCTTCTTGCGCCCATTATGTAGGGTGAGTAGTACAAACCGTATAGCCAATCAGTAGGGATTTTGGTGCAGCAACATGAATAGTGGGTGAATTGTGTCAACTAAAGTTAGGGTGAAAGTATGCTTAAATGATTGCTGGGGGTTGCTGTATCGCTCTTGAAGAGGAGACTACCTTGGCATTTCACTCCACCCCCACCCTTTTTGGGTGGTAGTAGTCTGATTTGCTTATGGTGCCCTCTGTAATGTCATCAGGCTAAAACCTTTTCAGCTAAATCCTAACTTGTTTATTGGAAAGCTGTCACTTGCCATTAAAGGAACAGTGAGTACATGGGAAAAAAGTGGCATCGGTGCATCGTTTGTGTGTATGTATACACATACATACACGCCACTACCTGTGTGTGTGTGTGGTCCACTAGCATGTTATGGTGTGTTGAAATGTTCTCTGTTTAGGTTGCTGTCTGGCATCTGCTTGTTAATATTCCTTAACGTATCTACTAGATCTGTGGAGTTTTTCATCAGAGATAAATATGAACGGAAGAAATACTATGACAAGAATGCTGCTACAGCTATCAGCGTAAGTACTTATTTGCTGCAATTTTTGTTAACATTCTCAGTGTTCAGAGCGCATGGCACAGTTGTATTGAAATGGGATAATAATAACACGTGTCAGGCCACTCTATAAGTGTATTGCCTGACGGCTTGTCTCTGGATTTATTGCATCTTGGCTGGTCGCGGAGAGGTTTGCAGACAATACAAGAACTCTATTTTGCTGTGCATTAATACTTTAACAGTGTGTATTGCTCAATTAAACTTTCCTGGATTGCCTGCAATAACAGTGGAAATGTCACCCTAGATATTACGAACATTCAAGATGTCTTACAGCATATCTCCCACAATACCGGATGTTTATGCTATCGCTTGATATTGAGAAAAAAATGTATTGGGGAAAGACTAGCTTAATTTGTTACTACGAAGCACTGTCTGTTGGATAAAAAATATCATAACATTTATTAGAAATATGAAATTGTTAACCCTGAATTGCTAGGCAAATGGCAATTTTTCAAAAGAGAAAGCTTTTATTGTATTTTTGTAGTATCCCCCACCTCCCGGTGTTTTTGTATAAAGCCGTTAAATAAAAGATGTATTATTAAATAAAGGATGGTCGTATTGAGGGATTGTTGCTCCTTGCTGCACAGCCAGACATCTGTAGCAATAATGTAGCAGCTCATGATTTCCACCTAATCCTATTTTCTAATCTAATTGTTACATGTCCTGACGCAAGCATGCATTTTCCTCCTGGTAACTGGAGAGAGAGCCGCCTCTTTCTCTAGGTAATGTAATTGCGCCTATTCATAAATGTAGGTTTCATGTTACTACATCATATAATTGTATTTATGTAGTTTTGGTCTCACCCAAATAAATAATTCTAAAAAAATCTATTTCATATTCCTTTATAAACTATATATGCCTGTTTTTATGTTAAGCTGGATGGGCTTAAAGAACGCTATATAAAACAATCCAATTCCAAGGTCATCTAGCCTTGCTGTTAATTGGGGAGTTCAGATATCAGGCATGACCTCTTTTAGGATGTAGATACATTGTTTTCCCCAAGGAGATTGTTCATTAAGCTCTGAATGTGAGGCTTGCTCTAAGCCAGTGTTTCTGAACTCTGGTCTTCAAGTGCCCCTAACAGGTCAGGTTTGCCAGATATGTGAAGCACAGCACAGGTGATATGATTTGCTGCTCAGTGATTGCAGGATTTAGTCTGCATTTACCCCAAGGTGATCTGCAAAATCTGGCCTGTTAGGGGTTGTTGATGACCGGAGTTGAGAAATATTGCAATGCTTTTTCGTCTTTGAGATGATAGCATCACGCAGTTGCTGCAGATTTGTTGGCTGCACATCCATGATGCGAATGTCCCGTTCCACCACATCCCAAAGGTGCTCTATTGGATTGAGATCTGGTGACTCTGGAGGCCATTGGAGTATAGCAAACTCATTGTCATGTTCAAGAAACCAGTGTGAGATGTGAGCTTTGTTGTGACATGGTGCATTATCCTGCTGGAAGTAGCCATCAGAAGATGGGTACACTGTTGTCATAAAGGGATGAACATGGTCAGTAACAATACTCAGGCCGTGGTGTTTAAACAATGCTCAATTGGAACTAAAGGGCCCAAAGTGTGGCAAGGAAATATCCACCATCACCAGCCTGAGCCATTGATACAAGGCAGGATGGATCCATGCTTTCATGTTTACGCAAAATTCTGACCCTACTATCTGAATGTCGAAGCTGAAATCAAGACTCCTCAGACCAGTCAATGTTTTTGCAATCTTCTACTGTTCAGTTTTGGTGAGCCTGTGTGAATTGTAGCCTCAGTTTCCTGTTCTTGGCTGACAGAAATGGCACCCGGTGTGGTCTGCTGCTGCTGTAGCCCATTTGCTTTAAGGTTCGAGGTGTTGTGCATTCAAAGATGGTATTCTGCATACATTGGTTGTAAAGAGTGCTTATTTGACTTACTGTTGCCTTTCTATCTTTTCAAACCAGTCTGCCCATTGTCCTGACCTCAAAAAGGCATTTTCGTTCACACAACTGCTGCTCACTGGATATTTTATCTTTTTCGGTCCATTCTGTTAGGCCTCAATCACCCTGATATGCACGTACGTGCGTATTGTACTATATGGAACATATGCAAATAAATGGCTCCATACACATAGCCGCGTATGGAGCAGTATATTTGCATTGCGCAAAAACAGAATAGAACCGAGCTGCATCCCGGCAGCGTATTTTTCAGTTTTTGCACGCGTATATGCACGTACATTCCGAAGTTTAACCCCCCGACAGTGTTCCAGAGTGTGGCTCGCGGTTAACTTTCAGTGCTGAAAGTGGTAGCCCCGAGCCACACTCGGGCTGCCGCTGCATACATTACCTGTCCCTGCGCTCCCTCACTGATCGCCGCTGGAAGACGCAGCGAGGGAGCGCAGGGACAGGTAATGTATGCAGCAGCAGCCAGAGTGTGGCTCGGGGTTACTGCTTTCCGCACTGAAAGTTAAACCCGAGCCACACTCAATACCAGGGGGCCAAAACGGCAGGGACTAGAAAAAAACAAACTTTAGGTACTTTCCTGTTATCCGGACCACATCATTTTTTATAGTTTCATAGACAGAATAAACTGAGTAAATTGTCATAGTTTTATTTTCCTAGATAATGAACTGAATAAACGGGAAGACAAACATATGAGAACATGTGACAAGTAATTATTATTATTATTATTATTATTCTTTATTTATAAAGCGCCAGCATATTCCGCAGCGCTGTACAATAGGCACAGTATAGACAGGGTTACAATACATTGAACAACATTTGACAAACAGTACAGGAGGAGATGAGGGCCCTATTCCCGTAGGAACTCACAATCTGGGAGGGTTGGGGTTGGAAACAGGAGAGGACTGTAAGGTGAGAGTGATTGATGGTTGCGTCAGTGAGTTGGGTGGTAGGCTTCCCTAAATAGGAACGTTTTAAGGGAGCGTTTGAAGGAAGAGAAGTTGGGGGAAAGTCTGACCGTATGAGGGAGAGCGTTCCAGAGAGTGGGGGCTGCGCGTGAGAAATCCTGCAGTCTATCATGGGAAGAGGTGATGCGGGGAGAAGCTAGGCGCAGGCCACTGTTTGAATAATAATAATAAATAATAAACTGTAACCTATGACAACCTGACTTGACTTATAATTGAGATACTGGTGGCCAGAAAGTTAGGGATAGAGGGTTCGGGTAACCCTCTAACCCGAACACCCTAAACCCCTTAAGGCCCTAAACCCCTTAAGGCCCTAAACCCCTTAAGCCCTAAACCCCTTAACCCCTAAACCACCGATACTAGTATCTGTATCGGGGCCGATATTGCCGTTTGCATGAGTACTTGTTACTCGTGCAAACGGCCCGATACATCCCGCCGATACCGGAAGCCGGCGCTGGGGAAGCTGGCCACGTGCATGAAAAGCACGCGGCCAGCGATCCCCACCGGCGCGCTGCATACTCACCCATCCTGAAGGTCCGGTCGCTTGGCAGTGATACAATGGGCGCTCCTGTAACGCTGCCCCTCTGCAGCGTCACAAATGCGCCCGGCGGCCACGTGATCGCATCACTGCCAAGCGACTGGACCTTCAGGATGGGTGAGTATGCGGCGCCTCGGAGGGGAATGCTGGCCGCGTGCTTTTCATGCCCGCGGCCAGCTTCCCCAGCGTGTGAGCTGGGGGCAAGCTACATGTGAGCCGGGGGCAAGGTACTTGTGAGCTGGGGGTATTCTGTATATATATATCTCGGGGGGGATATATACATGTGAGCTGGGGGCATTTTTATATGAGGTCTGTTCTTATTGGAAAGCGTCACATGACCTTAAATAAAAGTATCGGTACTCGGTATCGGTGAGTACTTTTAAAAAGTATCGGTACTCGGTCTTAAAAAAGTGGTATCAGTGCATCCCTAGACCCTCTAACCCTAGACCCTCTAACCCTAGACCCTCTAACCCTAGACCCTCTAACCCTAGACCCTCTAACCCTAGACCCTCTAACCCTAGACCCTCTAACCCTAGACCCTCTAACCCTAGACCCTCTAACCCTAGACCCTCTAACCCTAGACCCTCTTACCCTAGACCCTCTAACCCTCAGTATCTCAATTAGAAGTCAAATCATGTTGTCATGTGTTAGTTTATTAATTGTCACATGTTCTCCTATATTTGTCTTCCCGTCTAGTCAGTTCATTATCTATAAAAATAAAACAATGACAATTGACTCAGTTTATTCTGTCTATGAAACTATAAAAACTTGATGTGGTCCGGATAACAGGAAAGTACCAAACTTTATTATGTGCGTGCATATACGCACACACATACACAAAAATAATAATAAAATAAAGCGTATCGGTGTGAATGACTCCTTAACCCTAAAGATGGTTGAGCGTGAAAATCACAGTAGATCAGCAATTTTTTAAAATCATCAGACCAGCCAGTCTGACACCGACAACCAGGCCACGTTCAAAGTCACTTAAATCACCTTTCTTTCCCCATTCTGATGCTCGGTTTGAACATTAAGTCTTTACCACATCTAGATGCCTAAATGCATAGAGTTGCTGCCATGTGATTGGCTAATTAGTAATTTGTGTTAACAAGCAATTGAGCAGTTGTACCTAATACAGTGTCCGGTAAGTGTCGTGGAATAAAAATGAGTAGACATGCCACAGTTATACAAAAGTTATCTATAATTATTAATGCTATGATGCATCACACACCAGTATCCTTTTAAAAAAGGTGCAGTGACCATGGATCGAATAGCAAGACCATTCTGGCTCCTGGTGAGATTGAGGTGAATTTATTTTTTTCTTTAGTTGGTTCCTTGTGTAGCCAAACTCCAGATATGATTATGTTGACATGGCATCTATTCTAGTAGTACTTTTTGAAAACGGCGCTAAAGAATAAATAAGCGGGAAAGATGTTAAATTCTAAAATTACAGTTAATCTGTACACAAAAAGCAGTCCAATGCAGTCGTTTCCAACTCCCTGCATTGTTCATGGTGCAGGGATGCAGGAATAACCCAAAATTGAGGTCACAAAGCCAACAAACAGGTTGCAGTGAAAGAAAACAGGTGAGTTTATTCTCAAGAAGCAGGTAAAATAAATCGGGTCAGGTGGAGCAATGGAAACCAAACAAATCATCAGGTAATATAAACACACAGGTCTAGCCATGAATGTTAATGTCAAAGCATCTGAGGCTAGGGGCGGCTCCCTTTAAAAAGGAAGAGATTAACCTGTTAGAGCCTGAGGTCTCCCTCAAGCCAGGCGGGGCAGATTGAAAAATCAGACGCAGCATGAAAAGTGCTGCTGCAGATCTGGCTTTGCGGCGGGTCTTTTTTCGGCCTCTGCGAGTCCCTGGAATTGGTGCGAGACACTCCCATTTTAAATATCTCATTTTGGGAATTGTAAACAGGGGATAATAGTATTTTTACAGATGTAAAATCTCTACATGCTCAAATTTTCCAACAGGCACTCACTTGAACAGGTATGGACAGGGCCCTTTAGGTAGGAGGTGATCCTACTATTTGTGACAGAGTATTGGTTGTGTAGCCCAGGCAGTGCTCTGATGTCTCCAGGAGTGGTCGCTTATGGACCCGTCATTGGCCCAGTATGATGAACCTTTGACAAATTGGAGATCTGTTTACGGACTCCGTCCAAGCCTTACCATTTGGCTTTTACCCAGTTTGCCCAATGCAGCCTCTCAGAATAAGTGCAGTGTTTGCTACTTTGACACCGTTTTCCATTGCTTTTGTAGAATTTACTGATGTGCATAGCAATTTACCATGTGGGGGATAATAATGTGGCCAGGATTATACAGCTTTCCCAGATTCCAGTAAGAAGAACGTTCTTGCAGATCTGCATTTTGAAACTCACCTCACTCTTATGAATAACCCCAAACAACATCACAGTGACATGTATGTCCTCTGTATTTACTCATTTTATGTCTATGCGAATAAGCAGCTGTCTAGTAATACTGGGTTACCTTACTGTCAGTAGATGTGTGCATGTCATTAGTACGGTAACAGTAATATATTATTAATCTAGTACAGCCGCCTGCAAGTACTCTCTTGGGGGACCCCTTGATTCCTCTGAGGTTTAGCAGCTTTTGGTAGCATTGAAAGAAAAACTGCTTTGCAAGGATAGATTTGAACGGTGCATCAGTAATCGGTGAGCAGTGATGGGGGGCTGAGGTCAGCTGGAAGAAAATTGGGTCTCAGACTTCTTACAGGATTGCACATCACATGTATCCTAATTACTCTATTTGTATAGATGCATATTATTTTCTATAATTTGAGGAGTTTAGATTCTGTAAAACACTGGAGATCATTATAGATTTTGTTTTTTGCCCTGGAAATGATCCGACAGCTAAACAGATTATGCAGTGAAAGGATTATTTTGACAGCTGGAGATCCAGGTTAAGAATTTACACCTCTCCTTCCTTCAGGGGACCCTGCAGTTATTTCTGTGCAGTCATACCTCATTATTTCAGTAGCATGTGACTGGTGTATCACATAGTAAATTATGCTGTGTTTAGTTGACGCCTTTCCATTTCTGTCACACTAATCCTGAAGTGTTACTGTTCATGTAGTGTTTTCCTTTGAGATCATTCATGGAAATGGTAGAGTGCTGATTCTGTCAAGCAGTCGCTTAAAACTGTAAATCACAAACCACCTGACATCTATAAGCCACCCCCTCTAACAGAGACCACAGTATAGGAAGCGCAGACCTCAGCAAGCCTGTACAAGTACTTGTACACTAAGTATTAATCCATTTTATGCTGCAGAGGAGACTATCCACTTTAAGGCAGGCCGTCCACTGGGTCCATAGTCTGACAACCGACTTTGTCATCCAGTGCTGTCAGCCAACTAGGATTCGCCACTCGGATCGTCTGTGGACGACCCAAGTTGGCCGACATACAGGCCGCTGAATGAAAGAAAAAGATGCGGGGAGGGGGGCCCTCTTTGGTGCTTAAACAGGGCTTCCTTGGAAACAGGTCTCAGGACCAAGGACCGCACTGCTGAACGCAGCTGGCATGAAGAAAAGAAAAAACACACGGCTTTCAGCAAGGAAAAAAAAAAGCGTGGTCTTTTTTTTTTTAAAAAAAAATGGGAATAAATTTCCTTATTCAAATAAAAAAAAAAAATCTAATTGAAAAAGCTTTTTACTGTGGATGAAAAGAATAAACTTTTGAATGAAAATAATTTTTTACATTGTCCCGTGGGCGAAGCCCATAGACAATTTCCCTGCCATGGAACGGCGGTTTAACTATACAGTTAATCTTTTTTCATGTAACTTGTATCCGATCGTCTTATTTTTGTCTGATAAATAACACTGAAATGGGTATCATCGCTAATCCGATTTAGTCGCAAAAAATCATCTGAAGTCATCCGATGGAAGTGGGAGGCAGTCGAAGAGGGCTGAGTCACCAGCATGTTGTGGGGCTGGTCGGACGACAATAGACTATATCGGATGATCGCACAAATACGGACCCAGTGGACGGCAAAGCCATATATTTACATATCCCAGCAAATTAACGTGGAGAAGGCGTATAGAAAGACGATTAATGTCTTTTGAAAAAAGGTTTGGCTGGAATTGACTTGAATTGTATAAACATTTGATATAACAAAATGATGTATTTGCTTGCTGTCTACATCCATTCAGCAGTATACCTTCATCTTCTCTGTGTAGAAGGTACTTCCTGAGCTAGGGATGATTGTATTAACGCACATTGGGTGGTTGGCAGTCACATTGCCTTTTCTTGTATTTAATTAGCAACCTGTTTATTTATTCTGGGATCTTCAGGTAAATATATAATTTTAATAAAAAACATTAGATACCATGGTTTCTGAAGGTGATCATGGTCTTCATATGTTTTACCTTGAAAGAGACCACTTAATTTGTATTTCCTGGAGTCTACATAGAATACATTGAAAAGGACATGTTGTTGTATCCTTCCTTTCACATCAGACAGGCAGGTTAGAATGTGTGCAGATTGTGTTGATTAATATGTATAAACCTGACCTGCTTTGAAGTTACAAAGCGTTGTTGGCTGGATGCTTCAGTGTCTCCTTTGGGATGTACGGTTAGATTCCAGCATTAGGAATTGACATGCACATGAAGCCTACTTACTCTGTTCATTCATACCTTGTCATTCTGCATTCACACTGCATTCCTTCTCTGTTCTCTCGACATAATGCAAAAGGCTTACATTGTCTAAAAAAATATATTAATGGTTTTGGTGATCTCTGAATTCTACCCATCCCTCGTGCATGTCTCTGGCAATCTACCCTCTCCCAGCTGTCTCTGCGCACACAGCTTTTATCTTGTGTACGCCTCTGTTCCCCTTTGCTGGCTCGTGTACGCCTCTGTTCCCCTTTGCTGGCTCGTGTACGCCTCTGTTCCCCTTTGCTGGCTAGTGTACGCCTCTGTTCCCCTTTGCTGGCTCGTGTACGCCTCTGTTCCCCTTTGCTGGCTCGTGTACGCCTCTGTTCCCCTTTGCTGGCTCGTGTACGCCTCTGTTCCCCTTTGCTGGCTCGTGTACGCCTCTGTTCCCCTTTGCTGGCTCGGGTACGCCTCTGTTCCCCTTTGCTGGCTCGGGTACGCCTCTGTTCCCCTTTGCTGGCTCGGGTACGCCTCTGTTCCCTTTGCTGGCTCGGGTACGCCTCTGTTCCCCTTTGCTGGCTCGGGTACGCCTCTGTTCCCCTTTGCTGGCTCGGGTACGCCTCTGTTCCCTTTGCTGGCTCGGGTACGCCTCTGTTCCCCTTTGCTGGCTCGGGTACGCCTCTGTTCCCCTTTGCTGGCTCGGGTACGCCTCTGTGATATTGCGTTTTGATGCAGTGGTCTTGCCACATCTGGGGTCATCTTGCGTCTTAGTCTTGCTATCCGTGTAGGTTTTTCTTTGGAAGGTGGGCAGCACGAAGGTGTCGCAAACTATGGTGGGGGGAGATTTAGTGCTTGGCATGAGAGTGTTTCTTGGCTGCAGGCGAGGGAACAAGAAGGGATAATGGTTCCATTAAAGTGATAAAGTACACATGCAGAAATTGGTGAGAAAGTATGCTTTCAGGGGAAGCCTATTTTTGCGTGTAAATGGCATCTGCTTTCATCGTAAGTATTTCCACCTAATACCGCTGGGTAATTCAAAAGGAACAACATTGAAAATGAGGTTATGCACTCTGCTACTGCGAGGAGAAAAGGCTTCTGCATTGATTTATTATTCTAGCGAGCGCTTCATGTTAAACTCATGTGTACGTGACAGAGTTGCTTGGCTGGAAGACCTGTCCAGCCTAGTAACCCCCTTCCATTTCTTTCCCGTGTCTGGGGCCGCCATTATCTGCTGCGATCTGGCAAACACTTAATTCAAATAATTGTAAGGTTAGCTTTGATAAAGACTTCCAACTGGCTTTATTGCTCCTTACAAGCATCAATCATATCAGGGCTTGACAGGGCCAGGTAGCCATGGACTCATGGACTTTTAGCACTTCATCTTATGTTTCTGGATTATTTACAAAACTTTGCCTAGCGGCAAAAAAATTAATTTACCGTTGTCTCCTGGCCTTGATTGGCATTTGTCAAGTCGTGCATTATATACAGTTGGCATTTAAAGCTACAGTTTAGATTGCAAGACTATGTGTGTCGGCAGTGGGATCTAGTCCTAAAATAAGTGTGGGAACTCTCCAAGCTTTCTCCTCCTCAACTAATCATTGACACTGGGTTTTAGGGCATAGTTTGGTAATTGTAATACATACAGTTGTGTTCAAAATTATTCAACCCCCACTGAAATTTAGTGTTTTGGCCAGTTTGACATTGATTTTGATCATTCAGTCATCTTGCTTACAATTAAACCAAAGAGGCACGTGTAGGTCAGACAAATATAACATAACATTTATAATGAAATAACCACAAATGTCTTTTCTGTGCTCACATCATTATCAGTTTTATTCAACCCCCAAGTGACATTCAATCTTAGTACTTAGTAAAACATCCTTTTACAGTTATAACAGCTTTTAAACGTGAAGCACAGCTTGACACAAGTGTCTTGCAGCGATCTACGGGTATCTTCGCCCATTCGTCATGGGCAAAAGCCTCCAGTTCAGTCACATTCTTAGGCTTGCGCACTGCAACTGCTTTCTTTAAGTCCCACCAGAGGTTCTCAATCGGATTTAAGTCAGGTGACTGCGATGGCCACTCCAAAATGTTCCAGCCTTTAATCTGCAACCATGCTCTAGTGAACTTGGAGGTATGCTTGGGATCATTGTCCTGTTGAAAGGTCCAACGTCTCCCAAGCCTCAGGTTTGTGACGGACTGCATCACATTGTCATCCAATATCTCCTGGTACTGAAGAGAATTCATGGTACCTTGCACACACTGTGGCTTCCCTGTACCTGCAGAAGCAAAACAGCCCCAAAGCATGATTGACCCCCCCCCCCGCCATGCTTCACAGTAGGCAAGGTGTTCATTTCTTCATAGGCCTTGTTCTTCCTCCTCCAAACATAGCGTTGATCCATGTGCCCAAACCGTTCTAATTTTGTTTCATCAGTCCACAGAACACTATTCCAAAACTTCTGTGGTTTGTCCACATGACTTTTGGCATACTGCAGTCGACTCTTCTTATTTGGAGACAGCAAGGGGGTGCGCCTGGGAGTTCTGGCATGGAGGCCTTCATTACGCAGTGTGCGCCGTATTGTCTGAGCTGAAACTTCAGTACCCACATCTGACAAATCTTTTCTCAGTTCCTCAGCAGTCACACGGGGACTTTTCTCCACTCTACGCTTCAGGTAGCGCACAGCAGTCGAAGTCAGCATCTTCTTTCTGCCACGACCAGGTAGCGTTTCAACAGTGCCCTTTGCCTTGAATTTGCAAATGATGCTTCCTATGGTCTCTCTTGGTATGTTTAACATCTTTGCAATCTTCTTATAGCCATTGCCCTTCCTGTGAAGAGTAATCACCTCTTCTCTGTCTTCCTGGACCATTCTCTTGACTTCACCATGTTTGTAACCACACCAGTAAATGTCTAGAAGGAGCTGAGTATCAGTCATTTTAAAGCTGCCTAATTGGTGCTTATTATGCTTTATTGCTGCTCCGTGACATCCACAGGTGTTTTCAATACCTGATTGAAAACACTTGAATGAACCTCTGTTCTTCAGAGTGGTAGTCTTTAAGGGGTTGAATTGTGTCAATGAAGAATTCACAAAAGAAACATTTTCTACTGTATTACAAAACCAATTGATGTCATTTTAGTTGCATATGGGTCTTTAAAAAGTCCTTGTAGGATTTCATTCTGAATACAATTACAAATATACACTAAATTCCCTAAAACCCTTTACAGCATTGGGGGTTGAATAATTTTGAACACAACTGTATCGTATAGAAAGACCTGATAAGCAACATGATTGGAACCCGATAAATGCTCATCAGATTGTGGGCCAAAAGTGAACTCCGTTCCCTCATAGAAAATAGTGGAGGGACTGCACTACTCCATACGTTCTCACTAGACTTGACCCCTGGTTGTTGGGAAAGATATGTGTGTATGTACAGTGTCACAGAAGTGAGTACACCTATCACATTTTTGTAACTTTTTTATATCTTTTCATGTGACACCACTGAAGAAATGACACTGCTGCAATGTTAAGTAGTGTGTGTACAGCTTGTATAACAGTGTACATTTGCTGTCCCCTCAAAGTGACTCAACACACAGCCATTAATGTCTAAACCGCTGGCAACAAAAGTGAGTACACCCATAGGTGATAAAGCCCAAATTGGACCCAATTATCCATTTTCTCTCCCCGGTGTCATGTGACACGTTGGCGTTACAAGGTCTCAGGTGTGTTAAGCTTGGTATCGCACTCTCAAACTGGTCAGTGGATGTTCAACATGGCATCTCATGGCAAAGAACTTTCTGAGGATGTGAAAAAATAATTGTAGCTCTACATAAAGATGGCCTAGGCCAGGGGTCAGCAAACTTGGCTCCCTGATGTTTTGGAAACTGCATTTCCCACGAGCCTCCGTCAGCCTAATGGGTGTCTGAGCATCATGGGAGATGTAGTTCCCAAAACATCAGGGAGCAAAGGTTGCTGACACCTGGCCCTGGATATAAGATTGCCAAGACCCTGAAACTGAGCTGCAGCATGGTGGCCAAGACCATAACGCGGAAAACAGGACAGGTTCCACTTAGAACAGGCCTCGCCATGGTCAACCAAAAAAGTTGAGTGCACGTGCTCAGCATCATATCCAGAGCTTGTCTGGGAAATAGATGTATGAGTGTTGCCAGTATTGCTGCAGAGGTTGAAGGGGTAGGGGGGTCAGCTTGGCCGTGCTCAGACCATACGCCACATGCTACATCAAATTGGTCTGCATGGCTGTCGTTCCAGAAGGAAGCCTCTTCTGAAGATGATCCACAAGAAAGCCCGCAAACAGTTTGCTGAGGACAAGCTGACTAAGGACATGGTTTACTGGAACCATATCCTGTGGTCTGATGAGACCAAGATAAATTTATATGGTTGAGATGGTGCAAAGCGTGTGTGACGGCAACCAGGTGAGGAGTACAAAGACCAGAGTGTCTTGCCTACAGTCAAGCATGATGGTGGGAGTGTCATGGTCTGGGGCTGCATAAGTGCTGCTGGGACTGGGGAGCTACAGTTCATTGAGGGGACCATGAATGCCAGTATGTACTGTGACATACTGAAACCGAGCATGATCCCCTCCCTTTGCAGACTGGACCGCAGGGCAGTATTCCAACATAACTGTCCCAAACACCCCTCTAAGATGACCACTGCCTTGCTATAGAAGCTGAGGGTGAAGGACTGGCCAAGCATGTGTCCAGACCTAAACCCTATTGAGCATCTGTGGTGCATCCTCAAACAGAAGGTGGAGGAGTTCAAGATCTCTAACATCTACCAGCTCCGTGGTGTCATCATGGAAGAGGACTCCTGTGGCAACCTGTGAAGCTTTGGTGAACTCCATGCCCAAGGGGGTTAAGACAGTGCTGGAAAATAATGGTGGCCAGTGGCCACACACAATATTGACACTTTGGGCTCAATTTGGACATTTTCATTTAGGGGTGTACTAACTGTTTTGTTAGATATTAACCCCTTCACTGCGGAGGACGTGTGGGAAATGTCCTAATTGACTCCCACTATACGCGGAGGACGAGCCCCACACATCCTCCGCTTGCAGGAGCCCCGGTGGAGATACTCACCTCTCTGTCCAGGGTCCCGCGGCGTTCTGGCTTCAGCGAAGCCAGGTGCTGAAGGTAGGCCGGCCCCCGACGTAAATGACCTCATCGCGCCATCCTTTTGGATCCCTCCCGATCTGGAGGGTTTTCAGAAAAAAACAGGCACCGCTTTGAAGAGCAGTGTCTGCCCTTTAAAGCTGTGCCTGGTTTTTAACCCTTTACTTGCCAGATCGCGATCTAGCTCTGGTGGGGGCTGCCATCTTGGATGGCGGCTCCTCCTCAGGGTTCCCCCTCGGCTCCTTACGTGTCGTGCATAGCATGTTGACGTCAGATAGCCGGGGAACCCCTAGCTGCCCTGGGATTTCCCAAGGAAATCCCCTGGTGGAGATACAGGGTTCTTTGAACCCCGATATCTCCAGAACCGCTGGGGAGCAGCTAGGGAGTCATGCATGGTGTCATTCAAAAGGACTGAGCATGGCCTTTCAAATGACACCAAACATGACCATGTTCAAAGTAAAAAAGAAATAAAAAAAAAACATGTATTTTTTTTGTTTTTATTAATGCAGCAATATTGTTCACATTTCAGTTATAAAGTGAACAATGATGCTGCACTACTGATTTTTTTTCTATGGGGTGCGTTTGCAAAAAATCACGTAATTCCCCCCCCCTCCCCAAAAACAAATTTAACAAGTCCCCATTTCTAATTTTTGTACAAGCGCACCCTATAGAAAATATAACCGTAAAGGCTCGCATGATAAAATGAACACTTTACACGCTGTAGATGATTAAAAATTCAAATTTTATTGCATTTTTGTTATAATATACAGGACATGACGTATACATATAATAATGATATATTTATGAATTTGCTGAGTCTGCCGGAAAAAAATAAATATTTCTGAGTCCTATAATAAAACGTGGCTTCTAAATACATTTAAACATGAGCTCAGCACACAGCAGTGAAATGACTCCGCAGTGAAAGGGTTAATGGCTGTGTTGAGTTATTTTGAGGGGACAGCAATTTTACACTGTTATACAAGCTGTACATTCCTTTACATTGTAGCAAAGTATCATTTCTTCAGTGTTGTCATTGTCACATGAAAAGCTAAAATATTTACAAAAATGTGAGGGGTGTACTCACTAATGTGAGATACTGTTTATGTGTGTATATATATTTCTTTATTTTTTATTTTTATTTTGTCTTGCTGGTTTGTCAAGTTGCTGAATTATATACATTATATGGAGCTCCGTAACCTCATGTTATCTCGATCATATCTTCGGTGTTTTTACATTATCTTGGTAAAAGCCTTTTCCATGGACTGAAGTATTGACTCTAGATGCTCGCAGAAGTCCAAATGTCCTGCTTTGTGATTACTTGCAGATATATTTTTAGCCTTTTAATGTTTTTTTTTTATCACCGATTTGTATCAAATACATGTACTTTTTGTAGAAAACTCTAAAAGTTGCTTTCCCTGGGACGCTAGCACAGCTGCTACAGTAACTCATCTAGTGCAGATATTAATGTGTGTGTGATGAAGTCTCCAAGGACAGGAGTGTATTTTTAGGTTTCAAGAAACTTTATGAACTAAGAATGTATGAAATGTAACTCAGACGATTCTATTTTATACTTCATGGTTTTCTGTGTCTCAAAAGGTAGGAATAAGGTTTGAAGAATGGGTTAGGTTTCCTTGGGTTTATAGAATTTTTTTCCCCTCCAATTCCTACATTTTTGAATTCTTCCAAACGGTTACAGCTACAAATATTTATAAAGCACTAAGAGTTCCATAGCACTGTAAAATGGTTGAGAATAACACCTATACATGCAAGTTAAACACACAGAACCATGAGAGGACACTGCTCAAGAGCTTACAATCTAAGAGAGGGGTGACACACTAGATGAGAGTAAATAGAGTATGTGAAGTAGCGGGGTGCATGAGGGCAGTGTGGGAAGATGGTACAAGAAATGTACAGTGGGTGAATCATGGAGTGAGCCTATAGGTTTCTCTAGAGTAATGCGTTTTCAGAGACGTCTTAAAGACTGGAGACTGGGAGAGTCTAATGTTGCGGGGGAGGGAGTTCTATAAATAGGGGGAAGCCCAGGAGAAGTCCTGAGGTTGGGGGTGCGGGTACGAGGAGATAACATCAGGACATTGGCAGAGCGACGTGGTCAGGCGGGATGTACCTGCTAATAATAGAGGGAGATATAGGCAGGGGCGCGGTTATGGGGAGCTTTGTACGTGAGCACCAATCTTTTGAATTGGACTCTATAGAAAACATGGAGCCAAGATTGACAAAGGGGCGAGGTACAGGAAGTGAGCAGAGGTGGGTGAACCTGGATCTGTACCTAGAATCTTGGATTACTGAAGGCCAGACAGAAGGTTCTAGTAGTCAAGGTGGGAGATGGGAGCTTGGATGAGCATTTTAATAGTCCTGATTAACACTTTCCAGTCGTGGGGCATACTATGCTGTCCACGCAGTGGGGCTGGCCTTAATGCTACGCTGTGCATCATTTGGTTGCTGCAGGATGGCCTAAACTCAGGCTGTCCTGCTGCAGTCAGTGACACGCTCCCGCAGCAGCAACCGGCAAGCGGGGGGCTTACTAGTGTGCTCCACGGACGTTAGCGCCCTGCTGCAGGGCACAACGTACCTGGTAGTAAGGGGTTAAGATGGGGGCAGATGACAATGTCCTCTCCTCCTGTTTAATTCTCCAGAGTCTTCATTTTTTTTTACCAGGCTTCCATAGCTCCAATATCCATGTGTCCGTGTCGCTCCCACATCCCCCATATGACAGCATCACTCTCGCCCACCCCACATGTCCATATCGCTCTTGCCCCACTTTGCTCTCTCCTGCACTTGTGCCCATGCCGCTCTTGCCTGCTTTGCTACCGCCTCCTCGTGTCTGCACCGCTCTTGCACACCCATGCACCTTCTTTACTTCTCCCATCATTGTGTGTCTGTCGCTCTCGTCCTCCCATACGCCCGCATCACTCTAGTCTGTGCTGCTTTTACCCATGTCTTGCTATTGTTTGTCATCGTTATTCCCTGGTGCTTGCGGTCTGTTATCCAAACATCCTAGTCAGGCAAAGATGCTACTTTTTTAAAAAACTTTCAGCTGTGTCTCAATGTGGCCTCCTTCATATTTGCTTGGGTGCAGGCAAACAAGGCTGACAAACACAGATTGGTATTCAATATACACAGGCAATATGGAGGGATGAGACTCAGTCCGTATATGTGCTCTGCATTCACCACTTGTCTCCCAGTTGCCAGGTAAGTGCTTCTTTCTCAACCTCCTGAGACTGTCACTCTGAGCTTTTTCTGCCTGTGTGACTTTTCGCCAGGTGCTCCTGTGTGTTTGCAGAGAATGAAATCATATATTGCTTGGCCTGTCTTGCCTTTCCTAATTCTGATCATCTGCCTCGCTTCTCTTCTTATCCCTTTCATCTGCTTCGTACAGACGTCGTCCTCTGATGCTGCACAGCCGTCGGCATCCTCTCCTCTGCAAGCTGCCACTGAGAAAAGCAAATTGGAGGTATCGTCTCATTTTCTAGTGTGAAATTTGCCAGCAGACAGCACGTTGTAATATTTTGCACAGATGATTTGCAAATTGACTACATGCAACGCACGACTCCGGCTCTGAACCGGTTTCTTAATCTTGATCTGTGTGTAGATTTAATGCATCCCGTTTCTGCCAATCTTACATGCCATTCACTTTAAAGGGAATTCCAGAGAACTGCACACACTTATGAACAATCCTGTTTTAACACCGAGTACATGAATGTTGTGCTCTCATCCATATGTGTCTAAAATACACCAACACCCACTTACGTTTCACACATTGCATCAAACACTAAAATCTATTCAGGGAGGAAATAGTTTCACAAACCTTGTGTGTGAGGAATAAGAAATGGATGAATTTTTTCCTTTATGGAGGATATATAGGGAGACTGGGATAGATCTCCTGTATGAATTGGCAAAAGTTTTGCAAATATTCTTAAGTCTTTTCAAACTACCAAATCATCCATCAAATACTTGACCTTTATGTTTGAGTCCGTGTACTTGTATTGTAAAGTGAATGGAAAATTGAATTTGCAGCGTTTGTCACAGCAATATATTAGCTATATTTATATAGGAATGCACTGAAATGTCAGCCGCCGAAATGTATTGGCCAAAAATTGAGTGTTTCGGCTTTTGGCCGCAAGGCGAAAACAGCTGAAAATCGGACATCTGAACCTGGGCCTGGAGGCCTCGGCCGGCCTGCAGGCCCAGGCGAGGCATACCAAGGAGAGAGTGGAGGGATGAGCGTAGCGGCCTCGCCGGGGAGTGAAGGCCGCAGCCAAACAGGGGCACTCTGAATTGAGTTCCCAACACTGCACCCTCTTCCAGCCCCCTGTGTAAACCAGAAGGAGGGCAAGTGCTTCTTTCTCACGCGTTTTCTTGCGGCAGTAATTGCGGTTGGTATCGTCATGAGGCCGCGAAGGAGCAGCAGGCACCCGGTACATCACAGCTCTTCCTTTTCCTCCGGAGCCTGACAGCTCTGCAGCGCGATCCCTGGCCCCTTATTCCGAAATGCTCAGGCTGGGTCTCCCCCCTACCTGGTGCTGCGGTCACGCGGGACCTCACTGTTTGGCGCCAGGTCAGTGTGGTGTTCCAACTTGGCATAGGCCTGCCCTGTACTGCGGCGTGCCATCGGCCCATCACCCTACCACCATAACCTGCTGTGCTGGGGAGCCTCACACCAGCTGCCATCCCAGGCCTTCCACCCCCACCTGCAGGAACCCCTGCCTGGGCCTGTGCCTGAGGCTTGCTCTTGGTGTCCTTCATGCCTGGTCTCCACTCACAGGCCAGGATGACTCAGACAGCTGAACATCGGTTTCTGTTTTCGGCCGAGCTAATCCTGCAGTTTCGGTCTCGTCCGAAATTTTAATTTCGGTGCACCACTAATAATATTATAAACTGTCTCACCCCGACCCATTATATCAGACTATTCATTAGAGTTTATTGTTTAATAAACTAATCGGCTAACAATTTTTAATTTATAAACAAAGAATTGTGCAGCACTCTGTGCTATATAAATTTCATAAGGGTGCTGCTGAAACCAGTAATGCACAGTGCAATGCACTTGGTAACCCAGTTTTAATGTTAAAAATGCTAGGTATCATATGAAAAACAATGAGGATTTGGTTACAAGGACTGATCATACATTGTGTGGAACAGGTACCTTATTGCAGGGACTATGTAATCCTCGAACTGCTGCGCTAAACTTGTGGGTTTCTCAATAGGCTCTAAATTAGGAAGCACAGGACCTGCTTCGACTGGGTACGTTGCTGTTGTGGCAGATTGTTATATGTTCCTAACTGTGTTCTCTCTGTCGGTTATATCAAAGCCATATTAAAATGGAATGCCTTACATTTTCTATGACTGTGTACGGACACCTTGATGTGCTGCAAATGGTCCTCAGGTGCCTCAGAAATTTGCTGAACAATGTAGGGCTGACCCTAACGATTAATTTCATAATTGATTAGTTGACCAAATACCTTTTCAATTCGTCAGATTCTAAAAATAATAATTGCACACATTTTCAGTGCTTTGTGAAAATATCCTTTAGTGAAAAATATATTAACCGCTAGAAACACTTTTCCTTTGACTGCGGTCATGTCTCACATAAAGCAATCTCACACACCTGTACCCTTAATATCATTTTTCAGTTTAGAATAATGCAGGCTTTCCATCAGCGACTGTTTATCTTGCTGTATGGTATGCTATACGTAGTGAGATTTGCTAGATTTTGGTTCAGATGCTGATAACCTTCCCAGCAGTGCAAGGCCGTCACAGTGACTGCTGAGTTTGCAGAGATATTGTACATTTAAAGTGAAATAACATGTATTGATACAGTGGGAGATACAAATTGAATTGACCCCAATTGGTCTTCAACATATAGGACAACATAAGGTTATTTAACACATACCTGTGATTTTGCGTTAAAGTACAGTGTAAAATGAAAATTTCTATAATTGAATTTGCTTATCTTTCTGTCACCCCACAAGTTGCATAGCGAAGGGGGGGGGCACTGCCAGGCTGGGGGGACCGACGCAAGCAGGGGAAAGTGTGTTACCTCACTTTGGTGCTGATCTGGGGCTTCAACCACAGCGGGCTAACCTCTTGCATGTCAGCCCTTGCTGTGGGACTGCTCCCCGGCCGTGGGCTCATTGCACATGCGCGTGGTGATGTCATAAAGAGGGAGTTCCCCTGCCCGGGAGGGGAATCCAATACAAGAGATGCTGGGGTCCTTTTCAATAATAAAGTAAATAACATTGCTGCATTACCTCAGCTTCTCATTTGCCACAGCAACAGTAAGGCTGGCCGTTCACTGGATCCGTAGTCGGACGACCAACTTTTTCGTCAGACCATGGACGACGACGACGACGACGTCCGTCGTCCGACCAGGTCAGACTAGGGTCGTCCACTGTGATCGCACGACAGTTCGCACACAGATGATCCAGATCAAAATCAGACAGCGGTGGAGAGCAGAGGCTGCCAAAACCATAATGAACTGTTTTGTATAAAAAAAGCACATCCTGCTTTTAGAAACACTCAGTCCTTTTTAAAAAAAAAAAAAATTCTAAAAATTGTTCAGAAGAAAAAAATATGGTTTAAAAAAAAAAAAAAAAATTACATTTAAAACCTATGGGATATGCAGCCAGTTTCATTGTAGTGATTGGTCACCTGGCATTCCTTTTTTATTTACCTGCAGTGTATGGATTCTACATGTTGCAGGGTGGCACTTTTCATGCAATGCCCATCAGCTTGAATAAGTTAAACATGGCCAACTTGGTAACCCTAGTGTCTGCATATTTATATATTTTGTTAATTCAGTAAGCAGGTGGGAAGGCAGAACATGTTAAAATAACCTGCAGCCTCCATCTGCCACTTCCTTTGACCTTTCCAGATCAAAATCAATCCAAATCACTCCCCTGATCAGCTTGTCCACATCCATCTACTCTCCAGAGATCTGTCGGATGTCTGCGATATTTCCCCCCCTCAAATGGAAGGCATCGCACATCTGATGGCATCTTTCACCGTCGCTGGAAGTCTGACGTCGGACGCAATGGGCGATGGTCCATTCACCTACATGTTGTAGGATCGGTCGGACGACGAGACGTGATATCGGATGATCGCACCATCGCACAAATATGGATCCAGTGGACGGCCAGCCTAAGTCTGAAGGGGATGGAGCAATGTGTTTTTACGCATTGTTTCATAGAAAACTTAATTTGCTGCAAAGTGTGCAGGGGGTCCTTTGGACCGCTGCATCACCATAATGTACTCCTCACAAGGTCAAGTGAAGTGGCACTGGAAAGGATAGTCTGGCCTTTCCAATGATGCCAAACCTGGACCATATAATGTGTAAAAATTAAAAAAATGCAAAACATTTTTTTTTCTCCCCTGATTTAAGGCCGTGTCATTATTCACTTATAACGCAAACAATGTCACTGCACTCATTCACTTTCTCATTTCCCACACGGTGAGCAAATTTGAAAGTGATGGCTTAATGCGTTACTCTGCATTATTTCATCTAAAACATGGGGGTGCTACAGGAGGACTTGCCCCCAGTGCCTTGTCACCTTGCTACGCCTCTGGGTGTCACCCACTTCTGTACAGGGATAAGATTCTGATTCTGACACTGATAGTGGAACGTTCTTTGGGGTTTTTAATTTTCTTTAATACTTTACTAAATCAATAATGTTGTGAATTATGGAACATTTCCAGAAGGTTTAGTATATCACCTTAAAAATAATTGTAGCGCTGTGTTTAAAACCTTACTGTGGCAGTACCTATTTTTGGCCACCGGAGGGAGACAAGCGCGATAAGAGACACTGAACATTGGGACTACATTTCCCGGCATGCTCTGGGAACGGACACAGGAAGTGGGTGGGACACGCCGTGGTACATCCTGAGCCTCGTGGAGATAGCTGGCAGAGCGCACCAGGGAGTGAAAGAGAGAGGACACAGTGCTGCGGAGCAGAACCGTGACTAGGCCGGAGCGCAAGTGCGGCCTATCAGGATTCCAAGTGGGGTTATCCAGCCTTGCAAGAAGGAGACCCAGTGATCCACAGGCATTACCCAAGCTGCTGTCAAGGAAGCGGAGGACCCTCGAGTTAGGAGTACCGCAGGTCCATTGGATGGGAGAGCAGGCGGTAGCTGGACCAGTCACTGTCGGAGCAAAGAGAGCCAGACAACGGATCCAGTAGCCAGTATCCCAGCAAGGCACCGAGCGGAGGGACGTCCTGGGTCAGAGGAACCTTGGTGATCGAGCGGATGGGTGAGAGGCCTCCAAGGCCGGTTTTATAAAGTCAAGAAAGCACGCTGCTGTTTATTTCTAAAACCCACAGGGCCCCAACTTGACTAGTCGAAGACATCGTTTAAGAGATTCACTGGCCAGTTGAATAGTACCAGGGTACCATAACACACACATACACTTACAGTCCGGGACTTAACCTGTGCGGGACTCACTCCCTAATATCCCAAAAAGGGGTAAAGATTCGCACATTATTTTGTTTTTCCGCTGCGCGTTTCTCGAATTACGAAATATTGTATTCTCTTTCCGCTACGCGTTTCTCGAAATTACGAAACATTGTATTTTTTTCTGTTCGGCTGCGCATTTTCCCGAAATACAAAGCCTCGTATTTCTTTTTCCGCTGCGCATTTACCGCGATACGAAATACTGTAAATATATCTACGAACACCGTGTCTCATTATATGCCTTTTACTTTAGTAAACTATATAATTTATAAAATCCACAACGGTGCTGGAGTGTATTTATTCCCTAGTGCGGGGAGACTGACCCGTGGTTCATTTTCAGCGGCTCCTCCGGGAGTGAGCGCTACATAATCTATATTGATTGGGTGTTCAGAGCATCTGTACATGGATGTGTGTGTGTGTGTGTTGCTGCCGTTATTCTATATGATCTTTTTTGATGTTTTATGTGACATTTGTGTGCTTTGCACCATGGAACATCTGGCTGATTCTTCTTCTGTATTTCTCTCTATCCTAGAAAGAAAATCAGAAAAAGAAGGAAGAGAAAAAGAAAGAACGAGAGGCTGAAAAAAACGTGAAACCCATTATAGAAAAGGTAAGCCAAATAAAATCATATAGTCACCCCGCTGACTGGGAAACCCTCTGCATCCACAGGAAAGCATTTGAATGCCTTTCAGCCCGTCTCATAATGGTAAATTCAAGCCTACGTCTGTATTCGTATCTCTCAGATATCGTTAGATTTAAATTGCTTGATTGTTCCTGCAGTGGTCTATGGAGGACTATGGACGTTTTAATATTTAAACATCTTTTTGTCCCTTAACACACAATATAGCAGTGTGCCGTTACCTGGTGAGACCTTACAGTACTGCCTAAATAAACGTGTAAATGCCGCCCTCTTAACGCGCACATTAATAGGGGAAAAATTGCTTTTCTAAGTCTTTACCAGAACATTGCAACTCAGCAGTACACTTCAACAAAAGGATCTTTTTAAGTGAATGTAATCATTAATAATCTTTTACTCCTACCTAATGCAGAGAATGTAGGAGCAATAGCTAACCTGTCACAAAGTATATTTTTTCTTGATTTCTGTGTATTACATACATACACACTGAGAATATATTCAGACCCTACCATTTTTCACGATGCAGCCTTTCGCTGTAAGTTTTAATATTTTTTTTTTCTACATCTACACTGAATATACTGTATAATGACGAGGCAAAAAAAGATTTTTGCCAACATTGCAATTTTATTAAAAAGCGAAAAGAAATCTTACACTGGCATAAGAATTCCAACGCATGACTCCGTAGTTAGCTGAAGCACCTTTGACAGTGATTACAATCTCAAGTCTTCTTGGGTATGATGCGGCAAGCTTGTCTGTAGCAACCTGCAGCTCCTACCTGTATCTAGCTGCCATTGTAAATTTCATAGCATCAATCGGAGCTGGTTCTGCTGACTGGGAAATGTCCAGTCATTAATGGACATTGTGCTGACCTATGCATGCTCTTCTGTGGACAGATACTTAAAGGGATACTCTACCCATCTTGACCACTTGGTCAGGGTGTGAAACATGCCCCCGCCTCCTATTCTACCCGCCCCCCACTTCCCCGATCAGGTGCAAATGTCGGGTTCCTAGTGTATTGTTGTGGTTTAGAGCCCAAGCAGCTTCCTTAACGTCGGGCGGGTGGTGCCCAGTGGGGCGTACTCGTACATCCCGCTGCCAGGTGCTGTGGCGGACCTTTCCTTTTTGGCCCTCCAATGCAACTGACGTCTGTCATTGGCTGCAGGTCCTGAGTTCAGGCTGTCCTGCAGCAGTCAACAGCACATAGTGTGTGCCGACTGCTGGGTGAGGCAGAGGCGGCCCATAGTCTTCAAAGCCCACCTGCCGCAGGGACAGCATAGTATGTCCTGCGGCAGGAAATGGTTAAGGTGTAGGATAATGTTGCCAAACTGAAACTCCAAATATAGGGAAAAGACCATTTCTCACATTTGTTAGTCTGAAAAAAAAATAAAAAATTATTCCATCCTACAAAAATATAACAATAAGGATCAAACCACCAGTGGTTCCAAGAAAATTGAGATGTGTTTTGGCATATACCAATGCCTTAATCAGTCAGTTATCGAGAAAAACTATAATATGGTGTCCGTGTACAGTGGTCTGTCTTTGTAATGCTCTGCAGGGTGGTCTGAACCCAGTATGCGGGGATTCATGGACAGGAGGCACCAGGATACGTGGAGTAGGCCTTGGTGGCAGACAAGACACAAAGGGAAACTCCAGGCGAGGTACAGGTGGACACTCCAAAAGAATAGTCTAGACCAGGGGTCAGCAACCTTGGCTCCCTGAGGTTTTGGGAACTACATTTCCCAGCCTAATGGGTGACTGAGCATCATGGGAGATGTAGTTCCCAAAACCTCAGGGAGCCAAGGTTGCTGACCCCTGGTCTAGACAGTCCGTTGAGCAGGGTCAGGCAGAAGGTGGTAATCGTAGGTCAAAGCAAGGGGTCTGGTACACGGGTGATCAAAATAGGCGATATCAGGGAGCTCAGGGAAGCGGGTCTGGTTAGAACAAGCTTTGCACCATAATGCAGGAGCATTGCTGAATAGGGGGAGGAGAGCTTTATTCTGACAAGAGGGTGTGCTTAACTGTGTACTTGAGCACTGTGCAGAACATGAGGCAGCACTTTACGTGTGACTGCCTGAGCACAGCTGGTATGCCAGATGTAGTCGGCGGCATGGGCATGACAGTCTTCCACTTTTGTAATGAGACCTCAGATCTGACTATCCTTCCATACACGCAGCCCGCACGTGCGTTCCGCAATGCGTTCCATCCTTCTCACGATTACTTTCGGAATCCCCCGCGGTCACGTGGCAGCACTAGCAATATAGTTTTAATATTGTTATTTTTAACCATATAGCGCCTCCACGCCATGTATATCGCTTGACTATAGTGAATGCAGCTTTTCCGATGGTTTTGATTCCCTCTTGGTCGTAACGATCATCCCTGTGATTGATGGAACAATTACTAACTCAGTAGCCCTCCAGTAACGTCCTAGACATTTCATTTCCTTGTGTTATGACATTAATTCTCTGCTTATTCATTAATGGCTTCATTGGGAAAGTCTCATAATACAAACGTCACAAATGAAAAACACCGATGTTCTTTGCTTTGTGCCAGAGGCAAAAATACACACATAAGACAAAATGGGTCTCTGCAAAGTGTGATTCCCGGCACCTCAAGACGATACTTCATTGTGCATTTCTCGATAAAATAAAAAAGCTGATACTGAAGTAAAATAGTTTTTTTTATAAAACACCAAATTATACCACAGGGCCGTACAAAGGGTAGGGTTAAACAAACTAGAATTAACAAATATGTTTGACACGCACAGAAAAGGAAGAGGACCCTGCTCCAGAGCTTACAATCGGAGAGTAATGGGGTGACACACACAAATGTGAGGTTATATTGCAGAATATGAGATGTAATGGGGGCTTTGGGATATGGACCAGGATAGGTACAATGACGTGCTGATAGGCCCTCTCTAATGCATTTTTAGAGGTGTGTTGAAAGATTGGAGGAACGAGGATAGCTGAATATTGCGCGGGAGGAGGTTCCATAGATAGGATGAAGCTTGGGAAAAGTCCCGAAAGAGCAAGTGAGGGGTGCAAGACGATAACGTATCATTGGCAGAGCAAAATTATCAGGATGAGACATAGCTGCTAAAAAAGGAGATGTACGCTGGGGCACTGTTATGGAGAGCGTCGTATGTGAGGACTGGTATATTTAATTGATAATGAAATAGGAATCCAATGTAGAGACTGACAAATGCGTGAGCTGTGAAAGGTACGGGATGTGTTGTGGGTGAAAATCTGGAGGCGTTTGTTACAGGCTGTAAGGGGAAAAGCTGGGATCATTAAAGGCCAATGAGGAGAGGGTTACAGTAGTCAAGTTGGAAAATAAGAGGTTGGGTGAGCGGTTTAATAGAATGTTGTGTTCAGATTCAGACCCTCTTTGTCTGAATATAAAGACAAGAGATGAGGGTCACACCATAAAGTACATTACATTTGCAATTGTCCTAACGATTTTCTGGCATAACAATTTTAAATGTATTAAGACTTGCTATATACAGGACCAGTCCTACCACCTTCCAGCTGATATCACTTCAGACATCCCTTCTAGTGGCAGATCTTGTATCGGGCCATGACTGTGCAGTATTATTCCATGATGGTGCTGGAGCGGGTTTCATCCTTTGTTCATTATTTACATTTGGTAAATTCATTCCTTCCATTCCCATAGTCCCCAAGTAGAGCTGCCTGCTACAGCCTCGACTTTTATAGGAAAGTCTTTCCTATATAATGTCCATTAAAACAACTGAAAGAAGCACTTTTTTTTTTTCTTAAAATTGGTAGTTCCTATCCATAGCACATAGATTTATTTTCCACTTAGCAGGACAGTGTACTTAACCAAGAAGCCGTTCTGTAGTTTGTCATGCACCCCTTTATTTCGTGGAAGCGTCATCTTTGACTTCACAATTCGTACCAAACACATCCAGATTCTGATGAAGACCAGATCTTAAATCAAGTTCTGTACCCAGTAGAAACATTTTATTCTTCTCGCTGCAGATCTGAATCTGCAAAATTTATAGAGATCACAAAAACATAGTTTTGGTAAAAAAAAAAAAAAGACACAAATTAGGAAATATCTCATGGCTGCAATATTGCTTCCCATATGTTCATGAATTGGTGTCTCTTCCCCCCCCCCCCCTTCCCCTCATTGTTCCTCCTAATGAATTGTAAAGACCCAGCCAGTAAACGGTCTCTGCTAATGGTCTCATTAGACGACAAATGCTTTGCTTGCAAATATTCTCATTTGGACCTTTTACAGAACAAAAATGGCTTCTCATGTAGCAAGCCAGATAAATACACGTCTCTGGTTTGTTTTCTTATGGCAGAGCCTCGAACAAATGTACCCAAGACTTTAACGTGCTTCTTCAAATACCTTTTTTCTTCTTTTCCTGCTGTTGCGTTCAGAGAGCTGATTAGAGCTCTCCACTGTATTGTGTTCATTTAACTACCTTTTTGAAGTGCAATACATTTACTGCAAAGCTATGAATTTTTTATGGCGTATTTGAGCAGGGTTCGGCTTCTAAATTGTTCCACGTTTAACCCTGCGCTGCCTTTGGTAACCTCCACGCACTGCATAGCAAGCGAGCCAAGCAAGCAATCCTCATTTATTAGAGTGAGCGTCTCTCGACTTTACATCCCAGGATGGATGTCCTCCCCATACTTAAAGCTGAAATTAAACAAACAAAAACAGGACAATGTTCGTGAGCTCCTACTGTTATAAATAGAAATGGAACCGCGCACTGTTTTTTGGGTCAATTTAAACCACTGCCGGAGTCTTGAAAGAATCTCACTGGAGTCAGTAGATCCGATTATTGGCTTTATTGATTTCCCTTTGCTTTCAGTAAATCCATCTTTCAGTACATGTTCTAGAGGGTTTTATTTGAAGGTGTCGAAGACGAGATTGAGATGTTTTGTTCTGCAATCCACCCCCCCCCCACAATTTAATTTTTTTTAACCCCTGTCCATTTTTTCCCATAAAGTCAGCTGATCTCATACAATGCTGTGTATCTTTGACAGTGCTAATTCTTGAGCTAATATGGTCTAGCCTGCTTTTGGTGCAGCACACGTTTGTTAGGATAATGATATTTCTTGACTTTCTGGTGCTGTCCATCATAGTGAAAAGAAAGGGAGTGCAACAAACTACGTCAAAAACATAAGGGGTTATTTACTACTTCATCACATTTCTAAAGAAATTACAATCTAAATCATAAGGTTGGCCGTCCACTGGGTCCGTATTCGTGCGGTCATTCGATATGTCTGAAGTCGTTCAACCGATCGCACAACATGCAGTTGAATCGGTACTCATCCACTGCATCCGACTTTCATCAGACGACTTCAGAAGAATTTTTTTTTTTTTTTGCGACTACAGCAGACTAGCGATCTTTCCCATATCAATGGAATTCATCGGACGATGCAAGGTCGATCTGGTACAAGTTACATGAAAAAAAAGAGTAGTATAGTTAAACCACAGTGCTGCGGCAGGGAAATTGAAGTGATTCAGTTTGAGAGCCCATAGCATTCAATGTAAAAAAATATTTTATTTCATTTTTTTTTATTCAACTGTTTAATTTTTTTCATCCGCAGCAAAAAAAACTTTTTAGTTCTAAAGAAAAATAAAAAATAAAATTTCTGGATTTTTTTTGACAAACTTTTGGGTTCCCATTTCTTTAAAAAAGAGAGGCTTTTCTCCCTCACCGTATGCAGTTTTTAATTTTTTCTTCAGGCCTCAGGCCAGCTGCATTCAACGTTGCTGTCCTTGGTGCTTAAACCTATTTCAGCACCAGGGACCAGGGGTTTATTGCCACCTGCGGCTTTCGGTGAGGTTTTTTTAAAAAAAATAAAATCCAGCTTCAGCTGCGTTCCGACGGGGCTGTCCTTGATTTTTGAAATCCAAGCACAAAGGACAGGGGTTTTTTTTTTTTTTTCTCCCTGCAGCAGATTTTTTTTTCACCTGCAACGTTTTTTTTTGTTTTTTTTTGTTCGGTGGCCATGGTAAGGCCATTTATGTGTCCTGACCTTCTGTGTGGTTATCATTTAACGTAACCACAGCCACTCAGTCCAGTGCTGGCCAACACCACCATTGTGTTCTCCATGGGAATCTTGAGTACATATACACAAGATGAAACCTTCAACTACTTTCTTGTGTATTGTTGTTAAAAAATATCTCAAGTGGTACAACCCCTCAACATGAGATGTAAAATTTCTGGAAATTTTGAAGCCATGGAAAAAAAATTTGGTTTTTTTTCCCCCTGGAAATTTTCGGAAAAATTGAAAACCTGCACCATGGAGTATGTTTATAAATTAAAATAAATTTTGCACACTTGAAATAAAAGTACAGTTTATTAAGTAACTTCAGGGTTATTCATAGAGAATCAAAAAGTCACTACACGTTCGGTGACTTTTATTCCTCTTCAATTCGGTGCGATTCGGCGATCCCATTTCGGCGACCCTGCGGTGTATTCAGCAAGCACCACAGGGCTGTCGTAGTGCAGGAAAAAGCCGCCGCAAACCCGTCGAAAAACCCGACTTGCCGCTGATCACAGAGCAGCTGCCGGAAAAAGCCGACACCGCAGACTAAGGAGGTGAAAAAAAACAAAAAAAAAACTGTACGCTTGAAAGTTTGAAAATTGAAACGCTGTTTGCAAAAAACTACTGAGCGAAAATGCCTGGAATTTACATATAAAATCCTATGAATGAGAATAAAAAGGGCAGTTACAGTAAAAAGAAAAGACGATTTTAAAAAACAAAAGGGAAAGAAAATTGTCAAAATCCCAAAAAATGCCTAGCCGATCCTAAAAATTCTATGGATAGAGAGACTTTATACCGCAGAATATAATATTAAATGGTTTATTAGATATTGGATTAAAGCGGGAATGTTTTTAACAGCGTTTCTCCCCTTTCACCGGTTAGTTTGTTTCTTGATTTGGTATGAATATTACCAAATATAAAGCCGATTCTTTCACCGCAGCAGCAGCAGAAGATGCAGAAACTGCAGGGAGCGAGATGCAAGAGGTGTCAGAGGTAGTGTTGTGCAGAGACCTTGCCACCATGTTGCAGGAGGAATATGTTTTGCATAATCCCAGACTCTACTGGAGAGAACATTAATAGTGATCAAATAGGGACAAATTTAACCTCTTGTCAGTTTCTGTCTTCTCGGGCCTTCATTATCAACTGTATCCCAACAACCACTGTAGGAGGTACAAGATGGAGCTCCCAATCATGCTAAACTGAAGCCTTTTCCTGCAGTGTCCCCTAGAGGCTGAAATGCATATTTTTGTTGTCTGAATATTACATTGAGACGTGTTACTTGAATTGTATTCCAGGATTTGCTAGTATTCAGCTGAGAGAACTTGTAATTTATTTATTTATAAAGGATTTTACCAGGAAGGATACATTGAGATTTCTCTTGTTTTCAAGTATGTTCTGGGTTCAAGAACATTGAAATTTTACAGTTGTTACAGAAATACAAAGTAATAAATGCAAGATATTAAAAACAAAACACAAATACACAGATTAACACGGAAAATAAATATGTAAGTAATATAGTTACTATGTTACATGTTTACAGGTGCATTCCGTATTGAGGTATGTTAATAGGGAGCTCTTGAGTGACTTAAGACTGGGGGAAGATTTTATGGTGTCTGGAAGGTTATTCCATAACTGTGGTGCTCTGTAGGAAAATGAGGATCGAGCCACTGTCTTTTTGTATTGTGGTATTGCAAGTAAGGTGCTGGTCCTGGATCAGAGGTTATAGGATGAGGGAACTGCCTGGGGAAGCCGTCTATTCAGGTAGGGTGGTAGCTTCCCAGAGAAGCTCTTAAACACCAGGTTGGAAAGGTGAAGGGTGCGTCTAGATTCCAGTGACGGCCAGTTTAGTTCTTTTAACATGTCACAATGGTGGGTCATGTAGTTACATTGTACTACAAAGCGGCAGAATGAGTTATACAATGTAGTAAGTTTCTGAAGATGCGTTTGTGGGGCCGCTGCATACACTACATCTCCGTTTTCAATAGCCGGCATAAGCATTTGTTGTACAATCTGCTTTCTTACCGCGGGGCTCAGGCAGGATTTGTTTCTGTACAGGGCACATAGTTTGGGGTAAAGTTTGGATGAGAGTTTTTCTATGTGGGAGCTAAAGGATGGATTTGGGTCTAACCACATTCCTAGATATCTGAGAGAAGTGACTGTGGTCAGAGTGCCAATTGATTTTGTCCTGACATGTAGATGGGGATTTTGCAGTTTATGTAGTTTAGGTGCTGTTCCAAAGAGCATTGATACAGTTTTGTCAGTATTTAGAAAAAGTTTTATCTGTGATCCACTTTTCTACCTCTGTGAATTGTTCTTGCAGCACGGCCTCCAGCTGTGGGAGATCTGGTTTGCTGGTATAGATTACGGTGTCATCTGCGTACATGTGTACAGTTGAGGCTTTGCAGACATTGGGCAGATCATTTATGAATATTGTGAATAGCAGGGGGCCGAGTATTGAGCCTTGGGGTACTCCGCACGTGACTGGGGGAGGGAGGAGCTGCCAGAAATGGACACATGTTGCGATCGGTTGGATACATATGATTCAAACCAGGTTAGCGTGTGATCACCAATACCAGAGTCTTTAAGTTTTTGTAATAAGATGCCATGGTCTACTTTGTCAAAGGCCTTGGCAAAATCAAGAAAGATGGCTCCAGTTAGGTCTCCTTGTTCCATGCCAGCTTGGGTATCATTGTAAACTTTTAAAAGGGCGGTTGTAGTTGAGTGATTTGGACAAAAGCCGGATTGATCTGGGGTTAAATAGTTTGAAGATTGATAATAATCACGTAATTGTGTGTACACGCATTTTTCCAAAATTTTTGACAGTACAGGGAGCAATGAGATTGGATGGTAGTTGGATACCAAAGTACTGTCACCACTTTTATGGATAGGTACCACTCTCGCAGTCTTCCATAGTTTGGGTATGTATCCAGTCGCCAGTGATTCATTGAGCATTGCGACAGGTTTTCCAATTGCCGGGGCACTGATTTTCAGCAGCATTGCTAGGATTTGATCAGGTCCAGATTGGTATTTCATTTTTTGATTACGGAGCAGTTTAGTAACTACATTGACAGGCACTGGTCTAAAGTTGAATTTATCTGCGATATGGGGTAATGATTTAAGACTTTAAATAAAGTCTCAAGTCTTTCATTAAGGTCCAAATGTTATGATATTTTATTAAATCTATATTAGACATATTATATATCATTGTAAAAGAACGTTACACTTTTTTTCAATTTGTTTTCAGGGGAAAAACAAAAAAATGGCTTTGGAAAAATAACGGGGAGAGCGGTTTTTTCCCAATTTTTCCGTTTTCGTTTTTTTTCTCCTAGGCCTTCCCATCTCGACCCTCAACACACCTTTTATCCTGCAGAAGTTTTTAAGATCCTGTATACATGCTTTTCTTTCACATCTTTATGCAGTGGTTGTTCTTACGGAAAAACTTTGTGGCCTATTAACTTTTAGAACATTGCGCAGTTTCCAGTCTGGTTTGGATGACATTTTGATATTTTCTCACGCAGAGCTTGATATCCTCTTCGCATTCTCCGGGTGGGCAGTGTCTCCTCCTGGAGGGCTTTCTTCGCTGGGCTTTGTCCTCGTCTACCTTTTTTTAAAGTGCTTTTTTTTTTTCGTTTTCTTTTTTCTTCTCCCTTTTTGTTACTGAAAGTCAAGGTGAAAATGCATTAAAGGGTCACATAAGGAGCTTACAGATGGGCGTTTCAATTTCGTAGCTATCAATATTAGACAAGGACTCCTGTGATGGCTTGAAGAAAGTAATTTTTATTTCCTCCGCAGGGAATGGCTTCTTTACTCTATGGTCTGTAAGAAAATAGATTCTCCCTACTGAGATGGCATTAACAGGGTTTTTGGGGAAGAAATGAAAAGAAATTGGTTGCTAAAGGTAGAATGCAATGTTAGATGCTGAAGAATTAATGGCATTTTGATGGATAGATGATGGCCTAAGCAGTGCTCGAAGTCCTTTCTGTGAATAGCGTAGCTTGCTGTGGAACTAATGCATCCAATGTTACATTTCCCATAAGGTCTGTAAAAAGTGCACATATCCAGAATTAAGAGATTGTCCTGCAGCCTTGAAAACAAACTTTTCTATGGTTTTATATAAAAATGTTCCGCAACTACAAATGGAAATGTTATGAAGGCTTGTGCTGTTTGGCATTATATATATATTTTTTTTACAGAAAGGAATACCGTAGATACTCGAGTATAGCGTGCCCTGAATATAACGCGATGAATAGAGATTTATTCTGGAAATGAGAGAATACTCAAGTCTCAAATATAATGCGAGGAGCAAAATTTTACTGTACCGGTAAACAAAATCCTTCCAGGTTCTCTTAACACAGTCAGGCTACCCCTCAGGTCAGGCTGCTCTGCTCCTAGAATGAATGCAGTTGTTACGAAGTATGAAGCCGCCGGCCATCCATCTTCTTTACTAGCGATTAGATGGCCGGTGGAGGTGTATGATTGGCTTAAACCGAGCTTGCCCTCTGGCCGTGATGGATACCACCTCTCCCAAATCTGGGAGTTCCTGAAGTGTTTGCATCAGGGAACCTCCGGGAGACTTGGGATCCAGAGCAAGGCAAGTTGTTTTTTTTTACTTTTACTCGAGATACAGAGGTCTCGAATATAACATAATATAACAATTTTAAGGTACATTTTTGTCACCAAAATTTAGCGGTATACTCGAGTATCTACAGTAATGACATTTTTGATTGTTCACTTGTGTGAAATCTTGACAAAGCTGGAATAGAATATTATAAATCTATATTCTGCCACTTGAGGTGTCCTGAACATTATTTGTTATACACAAAGCATACACGCGCCTTATGACACCTCCAATGTTTATATAGATTAAAACGTATTCTTGAAGACAGGACTGATAAAAATAGATTGGATTGATTGTAGGGTTTCTTTTTTTTTTTCTTCGTGCTCTAGTGCAAAGTTTATTCATTATGAATTAGAAATGACTTATGTTGCACGAGGCTGTACGTTCATGCAATGTTTGTATTTTTTAAGTGATAAATAATGAGCATTTTGCATTGCTTTGCTGTTCTAGAGGTTTCTTTGGGATAATCTACAATTGTTCTATGTTGAACATATCGCAGATGCTTGGATTTGCCGTTCTCAATACTGCGAGTTTGTGTCTGCAGAGATATCCTACCTTTTCTTCACAGCAGAAATGTAATATAAGAGCGAAATGCCTGATTTTAAGAAGTGGCATAGATCTGTATTCGGAGCGACGTGTCAGGAGGGAGGTGCAAGCAGGAAAAACGAAAGTGGAACCTATAGGCCCCATTCACACTAAGCGATTTTTGCCGCGATAGAGATATATATCACATTTCCGTGCGATATTGCTCTATGTAGCTTCTCCAATGCATTTCAATGGAGCTGTTCACATCTCACAGCTCAATGTCGCCTGTAGCTCGTCACTGCAGCTTGTTGCTAGTACATGACTCTTTTTGACACCAACACATCAATGGTGTTGCGCAATATTGCCGTTATATTATCGCTCAAAATCGCGTATATGAAAATTGCATGGAAAAATGCGCAATTTTCATGTCGCTCAGTGTAGTTTTCTGATATACCTCTTTAAACGAATTAAAAAAATTAAACCATCGAATTGTTAACATAATATGTACAATCGGCAGGAATGAATCTTCAAATGGAATACCTTGATTTAAATCACACCTTACTAATGTTTTAAGTCATGGCTTACATAGATTTGATTTAAATCCTGTCCACCCTGCTTGGAGATCTACTTCTTCCTTTTTTTTTTTTTTTTTTTTTTTTAATTCATAGTGGTTTCCTTGATTTAAAGTAATTTTGAGGTATTTTTCCTAATTTTGCAGTAGCCGAGACCATTGGAATTTCATAGGTTTTTATGATTGCATTATTTAACAGATTTAACTTTTTATTTTTATTGAGAAAAAATCCTGATTAGGCTGGTGTCAGAGCATTTTTATAAGCGGAGTGGACGCTCTGACGCCCATCTGGCCACCTCGCTGAGCGTAGGTAGTGTGCTCAGCGCTGCGAGGCTCGATCATCCTACAGAGGATCACACTTTGCAGCCCCATAGAACGCACGTCATAGCGCTTCGACGGGATGCTTTCTGAATCAACGCAGCATGCCTGCTGTAGCGTGCGTGATTTGTGCGTGCGCTACAGCATGTGGCCGGCCCCGTCACAACGCTGCGCCGGTCGCCGGGAGTTACTTTGGTATGGGTGCACATAGTGCGCTCATCTGACACCAGCCTTCGTGGTGGTGCACAATGTAAAATCAAAAAACATTAGAAATGTCTCAAGATTCTAGTACAGCAGTGACATTCTCATTGACCACAAATTATTTTCACATGTTGAGACTAAACCCACCCATCATACGCCATCACTGATCAATAAGATATAAAGCCATTAAGGAGTTTTAGTGTTCGCACTTTTAATTAAATGAATGTTGTAGGTGGGAACGCACAGCGTAAATAATTAAGTGAATGTCTTAAATATTTATCACGCACCTTCCTCCTTATTTATCCTTGTGCTGGTCTTGACTATCAAATAGTTTAGCCAGAAGTGCTGTACTTGGAGCTTCCTTATGTTCTATTGGTCTCTCAGAATGTGCATAGTCCATAGCCAGGCTGCCCTTCATGTATATATTGTCGCTAAAATTTTTACAATGTATATTTTAATATATAATAAGGCTTGAATGAACACACACATCAAAACGTAGGAGCCAATAAGATCACAAGAATTATCGCAGCATTCTTTTAATTTTTTATTTTTTTTCCAGGCAATGTTTAGTATATAAATTTATAGAGCGTAATCAAGAAATTTTATGATCCTGAGGGGGGGAAAAAAAGCCTGTGGCCAGATCTGTCAAGCCCTTATTCATTAGATTTTGTTTGCAGTGAAGCGCAATAGGGTTCTTTGCCACAATGGGTGTCCCATCGCATCACCGATGCATACTGGAGTTAACATTTCGAAGAACATGGTACATAAAATAGGAATAGAGATCACTAAATCAAATAGTAGCTCTTATACATACTTTCTTCGCAAATTACACACGAAGGAAGAAAAGCATTCTAGCACAAATTACAAAAATCATTACATCTGATCAATGGAAGGTTTCAAATTTGTTAAAATAACGCTCTGTGGCCATGATGTATAAAGCCAATAATAAAGCATTACCTGCTTCCCATAAAGACCTAGGAGTGTTATGTCTTAGGAGCTAGAATATGGCATTAATGTAATAAAGAGCTATGGAAACGTTTCCTAAAAGACTTTTATAGTGTCAAGCATGTAAGTTGGGTTTGAGAATTTCGCAGGCCTTTTCTTCCACTACTGATTTCCATCACAAGTGCTGACTTCAAATCTAGTTATTCCTTTTTTAGTCTTTCAATTAGACTTGTTCATTACTAGGGTTGCACCGATACCGATACTAGTATCGATATCGGTGCCGATACCGGGTACTGCAGGAGTACTTGGTACTCGTGCAGTACCCCCGATATTTTTTTCCGATACCGGAAGCCGGCATTGAGCCGGCTTGCCGGTATCCTAGGGGCTGCGGCGGCTGTCCGAATGCTCTATCGGCATTCGGACAGGCCCTGCAGCTGCTCACCTAACTTCGTTTATACTTACCTTCCTTCAGCGCCGCCGGAAAGTCTTCGCGCGCGCTCCTTGGAAGAACCCCAGCCGCGACCACGTGGGACCATGTGATCGCGGCTGGGGTCCTTCCAACGAGCGCGCGCGCGGAAACTTTCCGGCGTCGCTGAAGGAAGGTAAGTATTAAACAAAGTGAGCAGCTGCAGGGCCTGTCCGAATGCAGATAGAGCATTCGGACAGGCCCTGCAGCTGCTCTCCGCTCATGCTTACCTTCCTTCAGCGACGCCGGGAAAGTTTCCGCGCGCGCGCTCGTTGGAAGGACCCCAGCCGCGATCACATGGTCCCACGTGGTCGCGGCTGGGGTTCTTCCAAGGAGCGCGCGAAGACTTTACCGGCGGCGCTGAAGGAAGGTAAGTATGAGCGGAGAGTGGGGGGCATATCCATGAGAGTGGGGGGCATATCCATGAGAGTGGGGGGCATATCCATGAGCGTGGGGGGCATATCCATGAGCTGGGGGGGCATATCCATGAGCAGGGGGGCATATCCATGAGCTGGGGGGGCATATCCATGAGCAAGGGGGGCATATCCATGAGCTGGGGGGGCATATCCATGAGCAAGGGGGGCATATCCATGAGCTGGGGGGGCATACCATGAGCTGGGGGGGCATATCCATGAGCAGGGGGGATATCCATGAGCAAGGGGGGCATATCCATGAGCAAGGGGGGCATATCCATGAGCAAGGGGGGCATATCCATGAGCAAGAGGGGCATATCCATGAGCAGGGGGGCATATCCATGAGCAGGGTGAGCAAGGGGGGCATATCCATGAGCAAGGGGGGCATATCCATGAGCAAGGGGGGCATATCCATGAGCAAGGGGGGCATATCCATGAGCAAGGGGGGCATATCCATGAGCAGGGGGGCATATCCATGAGCAAGGGGGGCATATCCATGAGCAGGGGGGGCATATCCATGAGCAAGGGGGGCAATTATCCATGAGCTGGGGGGGCAATTATCCATGAGCTGGGGGGGCAATTATCCATGAGCTGGGGCAAATCCATGAGACCTGGGGGCTTTATAGGAGGTCTGTTCTTATTGGAAAGCGTCACATGACATAAAATAAAAGTATCGGTAATTGGTATCGGTGAGTACTTGAACAAAAGTATCTGTACTCGTACTCGGTCTTAAAAAAGTGGTATCGGTGCATCCCTATTCATTACAAGCCCACCCTGGGCTCTAGTTGGTTCCTGCTTAAACCCGCCTTTCCATCATTTTATGTTGCCGAGACAAAAATCAAATAAATTCATCAAGGTTCTGTTAGTGTAATGCTCCTGTGAGATCTTCAATCATTTGGGAATACAATCAAAGAATTAAAATATCCTTTGTTTTGACACATTGCTCTGTTAGGTTATAAAATGTATATCAATCCAATGTGGAGTATTTTGCGTCTTATCTCTTAACGTGATCCTGTATTAACCAGGTGCGGTTTGTGACCTCCCTTCATGGGTTGTGTAATACAATGGTCTTAGTCATCCGTGAGATATCACTATTTGTACTCAGCGACAGGCACCATCTTTCACGCGGTCACGCCATGAAGGCAATTCGGGACCCACAAACTGAGCAGAGGGCTCCTGTAGGATGGGCTGTCCACTCAGAGCTGCCCTACCTGCGGCTGCTATAGTGACGAGAGGGACAGGGAAAATTTGAATAACTCCCTTTTGAAATAATTTGTCAACAAAAAATGCTTACTTATTTAACCCTTTCACTGCTGAGGACGTGTGGGAAACGTCCTCATTGACTCCTAAGGAAAGATGGGGTGGAGATATCGGGATTCAAACTAACCCCCTATCTCCTGACTGTTGGCACCTAGCACTGTCATGTTTGGTATCATTAGAAAGGCCAGAGTATGGCCTTTTCATTGATACCAAACATGACCATGTTTACAGTAAGGGAAAAAAATAATAAAATTAATAATAAAGAAATGAAAAATGTGGTTTTTTGGGTTTTTTTTAAGACGTGAAATGGCTCAGCAGTGAAGGGGTTAAAGAGTAATTCACTGTCTTGGAGCCCAACACGTTTTGGACACGACAAGTGCACTTTAAATCCAGCTAAACTCTGGTATGTCTGTGGCTTGTAGGATATGCTTCACTCCCATTTTCCACACCAGTAATTTGTCTGAAATGTGGCTCCTCCCTCGAGTGTTTCTGCTGGCCGGGTGACTCAGGGTACAATACAACCCCCAAATCGATTTACCTCAGTGGGACTGTGTTTTGCACAGTTATAGTGCTTCAAATGAGTGTTATCTATTCTGTGGTGCCTGTGTATTAGCAGGTTACATCCTGTCCCGTTCACTTCGCTCTGCCAGTGATCTGATGCTATCAGTTCCACGTACCTGCACCCCCAACTCTCACCTTCAGGACTAATCCCGAGCTGTCCCCTTTCTATGGAACTCCCTCCCCTGCAACATCAGACTCTCCCCGTCTCTCTAGTCCTTCAAGAAGTCTCTGAAGGACTTGCACAATCTTCCCACCCAGCCCACGCACACTGCTACTTCAGGTTCTCTATTTACCCTCCCCTTGTTTTAACACCGCACTACTTCGATTGCAAGCTCTCGAGCAGGGTCCTCTCTCCTACTGTTCTGTGTGTGTAATGTGTAAGTATATTTGTTGTTCTGCCTCACCCATTGTACAGTGCTACGGAACTTGTTGGCGCTTTATACATGCTTGTAACTATGTATGTAGATCTAGAGAGAAAGCGAGGTTAAAGAGACCGTGCTAGTCCAGATGCCAAAATCATGAGTATAGCAGTACGTAGTGATACCTTTTTTTTTTTTTTTTTATTATTCGACAAACGTTACATTTAAAAGACAAGCTTTCCAGAGCGTAGCCTCTCTTCCTCAGACCTGAGCTTACATTCTCAAAAGCTCGTCTTTTAAATGTAATGTCCAATAAAAAAGTTATCACTACGTGTGATATTATATTTATGTGTGTGTGTCTGATTGCTGCTATGTAAATAACTAAATAGCTAATCTGTAGTTTAAATTGTTACTTAATAAACAAGTTCCCGTGCCCTGAATGCATTGGCTAGATTATGACTTTTATCCAGCCCAGTAAATAAATGTATTTGTCAGAAAGAAGACACCTTGTCACTGGTATAATATGTGAAATAAATGTATGTATTGATAAATAGATTGGGTTACATTGACCTTGATTATTGCAGAATGACTGCCCTGGCTGACTTTTGTGCTTTTACATTACAGAAATTGATTTCGAGGCCAGGAGTCAGTTTGCTAGAAAACATATCTTTAAATTAGCTTTCAAAGCATGATTAGATTTAGAAACAAGAACTGGAGTGGAAAATTTAATACTGTCTGAATGGCAACCGAACACGACTATTCCATTTGCTGGCTCTAAATATATTTTTCTTAGCAGTACAAATGTCTGGTAACATTGTAAATAATTCCCAGTACTAAAGATTAGATCTGAATTGGGAACCCTTTCACGCGTGTCTAACTTGCAATAAATAAGAACAAGAGAGCACACAGGCCAATTTGACTAATTGTGGCTTTATTTACAGCGGCTTTCTTTGAGTGGGCATTTTACGTTTTCTAGATTTATTTTTCCTTCTCGGTTCTAGATGATTCGCACACTTGTCGGATTGTATAGAAATGTGACATAAGTATAGAACGTTTTTCCATACGAATCAGTTGTTTATTAAAAAAAACAGAATCCAAACCAAAAAGGAAAAATAATGCTGTGTATACACAAAAAAGAATAAAAGGACGTGGTCGTTTAATACACTTTTTTAAGGAAATAAGGCTTGACTTGAGTGGGGAGGATCTAGGTTTAACACTGCTCAAATTTATCAGTTTATGATCTGATAAAGTGGTTCCCAACCGCGTCCCCCAACAGGCCAGGTTTTAAGGATTACCTTGGGGAAATGCAGACTGAATCCTGCAATCAGGGCAGCCATCAGAAATGATGGGGCCCCTTACTAAACCTCACGATGGGGCCCCCCAGGGCCCCCCCTCAACCTCTAACAGCTTTTCTCCCCCTTCAAAAAAAAAAAGGACATAACATAGCACCACAGCAATAAAACTCCCAGTAATGTGCAGTGTGTATTAGCTTATCACAGTATCCACAGCAATAAAACTCACAGTAATGAGCGGTGTGTCTGAACATATCACAGAATCCACAGCAATAAATCTCACAGAAATGGGCTGTGTATGATGGCCTTTGGGTCTGGGTCTGGGCCTGGGCCCTGGGTCTGGTCCCTGGGACTGGCCTTGGGGTCTGGTCCCTGGGGTCTAACCTGGGCCCTGGTCTCTGGGTCTGGTCCCTGGGCCTTGGGGTCTGGGTCCTAGGGTCTGGGCCTTGGGGTCTGGGCCCTAGGGGTCTGGCCCTAGGGTCTGGGCCTTGGGGTCTGGGCCCTAGGGTCTGGGCCTTGGGGTCTGGTCCCTGGTCTCTGGGGTCTGGGTCCTAGGGTCTGGGCCCTAGGGTCTGGGCCCTGGGTCTGGGCCTTGGGGTCTGGGCCCTGGGTATGGGGTCTGGACCCTAGGGTCTGGGCCCTGGTCTGTATTTGGGGTCTGGGCCCTGGGTTTGGGGTCTGGACCCTAGGGTCTGGGCCCTGGTCTGTATTTGGGCTTTGGGGTCTGGGCCCTGGGTTTGGGCCTAGGGGTCTGGGTCCTGGGTTTGGGCCTAGGGGTCTGGGCCCAGGGTCTGGGCCTAGGGGGTCTGGGCCTTGGGGTCTGGGCCCTAGTGCCTGGGCCTTGGGGTCTGGGCCCTGGGTTTGGGCCTAGGGGGTCTGGGCCCTAGGGTCTGGGGCTAGGGGTCTGGGCCCTAGGGTCTGGGCCTAGGGGGTCTGGGCCCTAGGGTCTGGGCCTAGGGGTCTGGGCCCTAGGGTCTGGGCCTAGGGGTCTGGGCCCTGGGTCTGGGCCTTGGGGTCTGGGCCCTGGGTTTGGGCCTAGGGGTCTGGGTTTGGGCCTTGGGTCTGGGCCTTGGGTCTGGGCCCTGGGTCTGGGCCCTGGGTCTGGCCTTGGGGTCTGGGCCCTGGGTTTGGCCTAGGGGGTCTGGGCCCAGGGTCTGGGCCTTGGGTCCTGGGTTTGGGCCTAGGGGTCTGGGCCTGGGTTTGGGCCTAGGGGTCTGGGCCCAGGGTCTGGCCCTAGTGTCTGGGCCTTGGGTCTGGGTCCTGGCCTTGGGTCTGGGCCCTGGGTTTGGGCCTTGGGGTCTGGGTCCTGGGCCTTGGGGTCTGGCTTAGGGGTCTGGGCCCTGGGTCTGGGCCTTGGGGTCTGGGCCCTGGGTTTGGGTCTAGGGGGTCTGGCCCTGGGCCTTGGGGTCTGGGCCATGGGTTTGGGCCTAGGGGTCTGGACCCTGGGTCTGGGCCCTGGGCCTTTGCCCTGGGTCTGGGCCATAGGGTCTGGGCCCTGGGTCTGGGCCTGGGCCCTGGGTCTGGCCCTGGGCCTTGGGGTCTGGCCCTGGGCCTTGGGGTCTGGGCCCTGGGCCCTAGGGTCTGGGCCCTAGGGTCTGGGCCCTGGGTCTGGCCCTGGGTCTGGGCCTTGGCCTAGGGGTCTGGACCCTGGCCCTGGGTCTGGGCCTGGGGTCTGGGCTTAGGGGTCTGGGCCCTGGGTCTGGGCCTTGGGGTCTGGGCCCTGGGTTTGGGTCTAGGGGGTCTGGGCCTGGGCCTTGGGGTCTGGGCCATGGGTTTGGGCCTAGGGGTCTGGACCCTGGGTCTGGGCCCTGGGCCTTTGCCCTGGGTCTGGGCCATAGGGTCTGGGCCCTGGGTTTGGGTCTGGGCCCTGGGCATTTGCCCTGGGCCTTGGCCCTGGGCCTAGGGGTCTGGACCCTGGGCCCTAGGGTCTGGGCCCTAGGGTCTGGGCCCTGGGTCTGGGCCCTGGGTCTGGGCCTTGGCCTAGGGGTCTGGACCCTGGGCCCTGGGTCTGGGCCTTGGGGTCTGGGCTTTGGGGTCTGGGCCTAGGGGTCTGGGCCCTAGTGTCTGGGCCTTGGGGTCTGGGTCCTGGGCCTTGGGGTCTGGGCCCTGGGTTTGGGCTTAGGGGTCTGGGCCCTGGGTCTGGGCCTTGGGGTCTGGGCCCTGGGTTGGGTCTTGGGGTCTGGGCCTGGGCCTTGGGGTCTGGGCCATGGGTTTGGGCTAGGGGTCTGGACCCTGGGTCTGGGCCCTGGGCCTTTGCCCTGGGTCTGGGCCATAGGGTCTGGGCCCTGGGTTTGGGTCTGGGCCCTGGGCATTTGCCCTGGGCCTTGGCCCTGGGCCTAGGGGTCTGGACCCTGGGCCCTAGGGTCTGGGCCCTAGGGTCTGGGCCCTGGGTCTGGGCCCTGGGTCTGGGCCTTGGCCTAGGGGTCTGGACCCTGGGCCCTGGGTCTGGGCCTTGGGGTCTGGCTTAGGGGTCTGGGCCCTAGGGTCTGGGCCCTAGTGTCTGGGCCTTGGGGTCTGGGTCCTGGGCCTTGGGGTCTGGGCCCTGGGTTTGGGCTTAGGGGTCTGGGCCCTGGGTCTGGGCCTTGGGGTCTGGGCCCTGGGTCTGGGCCCTAGGGTCTGGGTCCTGGGCCTTGGGGTCTGGGCCATGGGTTTGGGCTAGGGGTCTGGACCCTGGGTCTGGGCCATAGGGTCTGGGCCCTGGGTTTGGTCTTGGGGTCTGGCCCTGGGCATTTGCCCTGGGTCTGGGCCTTGGCCCTGGGCCTAGGGGTCTGGACCCTGGGCCCTAGGGTCTGGGCCTTGGGTCTGGGCCTAGGGGTCTGGACCCTGGGCCCTAGGGTCTGGGTCTGGGCCTTGGGGTCTGGGCCTAGGGGTCTGGGCCTAGGGTCTGGGCCCTGGGCCTAGGGTCTGGGCCATGGGTTTGGGCCATAGGGTCTGGGCCCTGGGTTTGGGTCTTGGGGTCTGGGCCTAGGGGTCTGGACCCTGGGCCCTAGGGTCTGGGCCCTGGGCCTTGGGGTCTGGGCCTTGGGGTCTGGGCCTAAGGGTCTGGGCCCTAGGGTCTGGGCCTTGGGGTCTAGGCCATGGGTTTGGGCCATAGGGTCTGGGCCCTGGGTTTGGGTCTTGGGGTCTGGGCCTAGGGGTCTGGACCCTGGGCCCTAGGGTCTGGGCCTTGGGGTCTGGGCCTAGGGGTCTGGGCCTAGGGTCTGGGCCTAGGGTCTGGGCCATGGGTTTGGGCCTAGGGGTTTGGGCCTAAGGGTCTGGGCCTAGGGTCTGGCCTTGGGGTCTGGGCCATGGGTTTGGGCCATAGGGTCTGGGCCTGGGTTTGGGTCTTGGGGTCTGGGCCTAGGGGTCTGGACCCTGGGCCTTGGCCCTGGGCCTTGGGGTCTGGGCCTTGGGGTCTGGGCCATGGGTTTGGGCCATAGGGTCTGGGCCCTGGGTTTGGGTCTTGGGGTCTGGGCCCTGGGCATTTGCCCTGGGTCTGGGCCTTGGCCCTGGGCCTAGGGGTCTGGACCCTAGGGTCTGGGCCTTGGGTCTGGGCCTAGGGGTCTGGACCCTGGGCCCTAGGGTCTGGGTCTGGGCCTTGGGGTCTGGGCCTAGGGGTCTGGGCCTAGGGGTCTGGGCCCTGGCCCTAGGGTCTGGGCCTTGGGGTCTGGGCCATGGGTTTGGGCCATAGGGTCTGGGCCCTGGGTTTGGGTCTTGGGGTCTGGGCCTAGGGGTCTGGGCCCTAGGGTCTGGGCCCTGGGCCTTGGGGTCTGGGCCTTGGGGTCTGGGCCTAAGGGTCTGGGCCCTAGGGTCTGGGCCTTGGGGTCTAGGCCATGGGTTTGGGCCATAGGGTCTGGGCCCTGGGTTTGGGTCTTGGGGTCTGGCCTAGGGGTCTGGACCCTGGGCCCTAGGGTCTGGGCCTTGGGGTCTGGGCTAGGGTCTGGGCCTAGGGTCTGGGCCTAGGGTCTGGGCCATGGGTTTGGGCCTAGGGGTTTGGGCCTAAGGGTCTGGGCCTAAGGGTCTGGGCCCTGGGCCTAGGGTCTGGGCCTTGGGGTCTGGGCCATGGGTTTGGGCCATAGGGTCTGGGCCCTGGGTTTGGTCTTGGGGTCTGGGCCTAGGGGTCTGGACCCTGGGCCTTGGGTCTGGGCCTTGGGGTCTGGGCCATGGGTTTGGGCCATAGGGTCTGGGCCCTGGGTTTGGTCTTGGGGTCTGGGCCCTGGGCATTTGCCCTGGGTCTGGGCCTTGGCCCTGGCCTAGGGGTCTGGACCCTAGGGTCTGGGCCTTGGGGTCTGGGCCTAGGGGTCTGGACCCTGGCCCTAGGGTCTGGTCTGGGCCTTGGGGTCTGGGCCTAGGGGTCTGGGCCTAGGGGTCTGGGCCCTGGGCCCTAGGGTCTGGGCCTTGGGTCTGGGCCATGGGTTTGGGCCATAGGGTCTGGGCCCTGGTTTGGGTCTTGGGGTCTGGGCCTAGGGGTCTGGGCCTAGGGTCTGGGCCTGGGCCTTGGGGTCTGGGCCTTGGGTCTGGGCCTAAGGGTCTGGGCCTAGGGTCTGGGCCTTGGGGTCTAGGCCATGGGTTTGGGCCATAGGGTCTGGGCCCTGGGTTTGGGTCTTGGGGTCTGGCCTAGGGGTCTGGACCCTGGGCCCTAGGGTCTGGGCCTTGGGGTCTGGGCCTAGGGGTCTGGGCCTAGGGTCTGGGCCTAGGGTCTGGGCCATGGGTTTGGGCCTAGGGGTTTGGGCCTAAGGGTCTGGGCCTAAGGGTCTGGGCCCTGGGCCCTAGGGTCTGGGCCTTGGGGTCTGGGCCATGGGTTTGGGCCATAGGGTCTGGGCCCTGGGTTTGGGTCTTGGGGTCTGGGCCTAGGGGTCTGGACCCTGGGCCTTGGGGTCTGGGCCTTGGGGTCTGGGCCATGGGTTTGGGCCATAGGGTCTGGGCCCTGGGTTTGGGTCTTGGGGTCTGGGCCCTGGGCATTTGCCCTGGGTCTGGGCCTTGGCCCTGGGCCTAGGGGTCTGGACCCTGGGCCCTAGGGTCTGGGCCCTGGGTCTGGGCCTTGGGGTCTGGGCCTAGGGGGTCTGGGCCTAGGGGTCTGGGCCCTGGGGTCTGGGCCCTGGGGTCTGGGCCATGGGTTTGGGCCCTGGGTTTGGGTCTTGGGGTCTGGGCCTAGGGGTCTGGACCCTGGGCCCTAGGGTCTGGGCCCTGGGCCTTGGGGTCTGGGCCTTGGGGTCTGGGCCCTAGGGTCTGGGCCTTGGGGTCTGGGCCATGGGTTTGGGCCATAGGGTCTGGGCCCTGGGTTTGGGTCTTGGGGTCTGGGCCCTGGGCATTTGCCCTGGGTCTGGGCCTTGGCCCTGGGCCTAGGGGTCTGGACCCTGGGCCCTAGGGTCTGGGCCCTGGGCCTTGGGGTCTGGGCCTTGGGGTCTGGGCCTAGGGGTCTGGGCCTAAGGGTCTGGGCCATAGGGTCTGGGCCCTGGGTTTGGGTCTTGGGGTCTGGGCCCTGGGCCTAGGGGTCTGGACCCTGGGCCCTAGGGTCTGGGCCTTGGTCTGGGCCTAGGGGTCTGGGCCTAGGGGTCTGGGCCATGGGTTTGGGCCTAGGGGTCTGGGCCTAAGGGTCTGGGCCCTGGGCCCTAGGGTCTGGGCCTTGGGGTCTGGGCCATGGATTTGGGCCATAGGGTCTGGGCCCTGGGTTTGGGTCTTGGGGTCTGGGCCTAGGGGTCTGGACCCTGGGCCCTAGGGTCTGGGCCCTGGGCCTTGGGCCCTGGGGTCTGGGCCCAAGGGTCTGGGCCTAGGGTCTGGGCCCTAGGGTCTGGGCCTTGGGGTCTGGGCCATGGGGTCTGGGCCCTGGGGTCTGTGCCTAGGGGTCTGGACCCTGGGCCCTAGGGTCTGGGCCTTGGGGTCTGGGCCTAGGGGTCTGGGCCCTGGGCCCTAGGTCTGGGCCATGGGTTGGGCCTAGGGGTCTGGGCCATAGGGTCTGGCCCTGGGTTTGGGTCTTGGGGTCTGGCCCTGGGCCTAGGGGTCTGGACCCTGGGCCCTATGGTCTGGGCCCTGGGGTCTGGCCTTGGGGTCTGGGCCCTGGAGGTCTGGGTCTGGGCCCTGGGTCTGGGCCTAGGGGTCTGGGCCTAGAGGTCTGGGTCCTGGGTCTGGGCCTAGAGGTCTGGGTCCTGGGTCTGAGCCTAGAGGTCTGGGCCTAGAGGTCTGGGCCTAGGGGTCTGGGCCCAGGGGTCTGGGCCCTGGGTCTGAGCCTAGAGGTTTGGGCCTAGGGGTCTGGGCCTTGGGGTCTGGGTCCTGGGCCTTGGGGTCTGGGTCTTAGGGTCTGGGCCCTGGCTCACCACTCGCTGTCTTCTATCTTCTTTTCTTCTGCTCTTCTTTTCTTCACCTTTTCTTCAATCTTCTTCTCTTCTTTTCTTCTGATCTTCCTGGTCCCTCCAGCTCCAGCGCGCAGCTTCACTGAGTGGAGGGGCGGAGCCAAAGCAACGTGCTTGGGAGGCCCCTCACACGCTGCTTGGCCCCACCCAGCCAGGAAGTGAAGCTGCCAGGAGCCGGAGGAGACACAGTGTCTCAGTCTCCTCCGGCTCCTGCAGCAGCAGCAGGGACACAGCTCCGGATTCGGACTCATCGAGTCCGATACCGGAGCTGTTAAAGGGCGACGCCGCTGCCGTCGGGGGCCCGGGATCCTCCCCCCGGGCCCCTTACGGCAGTATTGGGCGTAATGCCCTGATGGCGGCCCTGCCTGCAATCACTGAACAGCAAATCCTATCCTGTGCGGTGCTTCAGATATCTGGAAAACCTGACCTGTTAGGGGGATTTGGCGACCGCGGTTGGGAACCACTGATTGATATACACACAAACCAATAGGTTATATACAATATACACAAACCAAGAGGGCTGCACTCAACCAGAATATGCATACATCAGAACAGTGCTGCTGATGGCATTATAATCAACAATAAGCTAGTTTTTTGTCCTGTGTTAAGTATCTTATAAACTCACAGGGTAATTCAAAGAGAATCGAAAAGTCACTGCACGTTCGGTGACTTTTCGTTCTCTTCAATTCGGTTCGTTTTGACGATCCCATTTCGGCGACCCTGCGGTGTATACAGCAAGCACCACAGGGTCCCCGAATTGCAAGGAAAGGCTGCCGCAAACCTGACGAAAACTAACTGCAAAACCCGGCAAATGCACGCCAAAAACCCGCAAAAACCTATGGATTAACCCGCCGAAAACCACGGAAAAACCCGAGCAGGAGCCGATCACATGCACCAAAGACGCCGGAAAATGCCAACACCGCAGATGAGTGAAGTGAATAAATTAGCAAAACCGTTTGCTTGAATGTTTGAAAAGTGAACCACTGTTTGCAAAGAAACTACTGAGCGAAAATGTCTGAAATTTACATATGAGGTCCAGGGAATGATAATAAAAAGGGCTAATAAAAATAAGTAAAAATCCAGAAAAATGCTTAAAATATCCTAAAAAATCTATAAATAAAGAGACTCTTTACTGCAGAATTTTATAATGAACGGTTTATTAGATATTTAATTAAAACGGGAATATTTTTAACATTGAAGCCTATGGGATTCGCCTGAATAAATCTGCCGCATGAAACCACCGAATGGCAGGGCATTTCGGGAACCTTTCACTGCTGGTTTGTGTTCTCTGAATAGCCGAAGCAGTGCTTTTTCATGGGGATTTCACTACCCTCGAACAGGCACCGAACAGGCACCGTATGTGCAGGCAATTTGCCAGGACATGGCGAATTGCCTGCTCTCTGGATAGCCGAATGGCCAAGAAAGGTAACCGAACGCTGATTTTCAGTGTTCGGTTACCTTTCTCAAGCAATTCGGATCTCTTTGAATTACCCTGTCAGTCATTAGGTTGGCAAAGATAGGACCCGCCTTGATGGGGAACTTTGATCTTGTGACTTATGCAATGTATGATCATATTAAACATACGTGTGTATATATGTTACGGATAAAGCCAGAAGTGCGGTTAATCCTAGGAATTAAATTTCGGACTTTACCCGGGTAATCTGCAAAGTATCCAGAGGCCTCTGGATACCCCGGTTTCCCGCACCGTTTTAACCGGGTAATTCGCACATTACCCTAGTGTTGCTGGATAAAGTGTGATGTGCGACGAATCATCCGGGTAATCTGCGAAGTATCCAAACGCCTCTGGGTACTCCGCCTTTCTCGGGTTTTCAGCAGGTTACAGCTGACTGAATCCCAAGGAAAACTCGATTTACGAAGACAAAGGTGTTATATGAAGAGTAACCTATTCTAAACTATATATTGGCACACATGACACGTAATAGAGATCACGTAACATTTTCACATGAGAAACACATCCCGTCGCTCTGTATATTCGTTCTATCCTCAATACGGTTTCAATGTTTGTCTTTTGCCATTTTTGTTGATAATATTCATAGATAATAGCAAAAAATTGACCGTTACCCAAGCGGGGTTGGATGCTCTGCAGATTACCCAGGTGAAGCTTCAGACTTGCACATTATCCGGGTAAAGTGCAGATTTTTCAGCTCTTCCAGACTAAGATTACCCGGGTACAGTCCAGAATTTTCATTTTTTTTTTGCAGTTTTACCCAGCGGTTTTGGGTGATGTCAGGATTAACCGGGTAATCCTAGGATTGACAGCACTTCGCACTTTACCCGTTATATTTATATATATATATATAACATTTGCATATGCATATCCTACCCAGAATTCCTGCTGCACATGGGGAATGTGGCATAGGAGCTCTGGGATGCAATTCATCGAATTGCTGTGATGTGCAAGTGGCTTCTGCAATAATAAACACCCTTATTATAGTGTGGAGGCCTTTTATCTCCCTTTTTGTCCTCCACCACTATGTATGGGGAGTTCTTAATAGGCTGCTGCAGTACCATGGCACATTGTGAATTGAGGATTGCCTATTGCATAGTGATAAAGTGTCGAGAAAAAAATATTAAGCATTTTCATCACGCACAGAGCCCATCATCCAATGTAGGGCACTCGCCGCAGTCTTCATAAAGAAGGTGCATTCAGGGGCTTTTAAAACTTTTACCTTTTTATTAAAGCCGTTATAAAAATAGGATCAACCTTTCATCCTCATGTGGTCCTTTATGAAGATTGATGAAGGTCCACACATGCGGCCAAAATGTTGATCCTATGGCTAACCGCTTATATAAGTTATGTTTCTGAGACCCCCAGAGTGTATCTGTTAGATAAAAATATAATTGACGTAGGCTTAATGGAATTATTTGACAGTCATAATATGTTTTTCTTGTTAAGCTACAATAAAATATTAATCACCGTCCTAAACGCTTCAGTGTGCTAAATGGGAACTCTGTCCCCCTGCAAATGTAGTAGGGGAAGTACACTCCTGCGTGTTTCTAGTAAACTGTATTTCCATGCATACGCAACGCTGTGTGTGTTTGTTTGACATATTCTGTTGTGGCATCTATTGAAGAACAGTTTATCAAGTAATCTTTATGTAAATCATCAGCACTTTGCATGTCTGAATGTGAAAATAAAAGGAATCAAAATGCTGTGCATTTGCTTTAACTACACAAACTGCTTTTATTTAGTAAATTGCAGTGTTTTATGCCTTGGTGAGTCTGGAGAAGAAAGATCAATAATTTATTTGTGGGTTTGAGATCTGGAAATCGAAGGCACGTGGCTCCTTGAAGTGATGCTAGCCTTTCTTTATTAGAGGTTTGACAGCTCTCACCATTACCTCCACAATTTTATCAGAACAAGTGCAGCGTTTAATTGTGGGAAGAAAACCTTTGTGGCTCGTGGACAGGGAAACTACAGAAATGCTGTGTGTCTGGGCCGCACTCTGATTCTCAGGTTGAGGCGTTTGTAGGTACGTTAGAATACAGAATTTAGCCGGAGTGACATTTGTTGAACATACATTTAATTTCCATGATTTGAGCATTGATGAGGACTGTACTTTACAGCTATAAAAGAGAAAAATAAATACAGTAATGGAAACAAAGCTGACCATTTTACACCATAGCCAGCTCACATTTGATTTCTAATATTGGAAGGGAAATGAGAAATGCCTTTCGGCAACTATTTCTACATCACCTGGAACGTTACGTCTTCGGGGACACCAGGAATATAATGGATTTTTTTTTTTTTTCAATAACCAAACAATAACTGAGCATGTGTAACTTGGCTTTTGTTTATTCTCTAGCAATATAGAGCCAGTTGTGTCTTTAAAAGTATAATACTATAGAAAAGAGCAGTGTATAATTACGGTTTGTGCATGTGTTTATATAATACATTATTTTTTCTGTCTTGCACTGACTCTGCCTTAGTAGTATTTTATGCCAGGCAAATCTATTGGTTATAGAACGTCCTAATAAGAACACCTGTTCTTTATTGGACCCAGATGCTTGCCATAAAGCTGGAGATTCTTTTTTTTGCACGGTTTGGAACCGCAATATGTGCTCTGAACTGTAAATGTGCATTAAATCCATAAAACATTAGTCATAATTATATTTTTACTTTTTATGCAGAAACACAAGTTCATTCTCTGCTACATTCATCGTCTGTGTGTTTTTATTTTTAACTTGAAGGATAATGATCGTCACAAGGTTTGCACTCAGTAACAATCTTTCAGTTTAGGTTGCTATCCGTGAGTCCCATTAGCTAGCAGCCATAAGTGGGTACAGTATTTTGAGGTGGCGCTACAGTTTTTCGTGGCCTCTCACACTACAGTCTTACTCCCTTTATTTCGTAGACGGAGTTACTGATATTAGCTAAGCTACGGGTAAAATTAACTGCTGTGAAGGCTCTTCTTAGAGCCGTGCAATTTCCATGCTTCGGCGATTCCGTTTAGCTGAATTCACCATTTTTGCGAATGGTGACCATATTTTGCTGATATTGGAGTTGCTGAAGCAGTTATCGGGCGTCAGCAAACCCTACTGAACTGCACCGAAATGCCATTGATGATTCCACCAAACTGGGGGGGGGGGAGGAAGTTTCCTATTCTAATAGATATTTTGATCAATAGAAAGGTCTTTTAACCCCTTCACTGCTGGACTATTTCACGCGTGTGCTGAGGTATTTTTTACGTGTGTGTTGTTTTTTTTTATGTTTAAACACTATTAGTAGTCACGTTTTATTATATGACCCAGACCAATTACACTGGTAAGGCTGGGGTCAGACGAGCGTAGTGTTCACGTCCGTGATTGCGCCTAAAAGTACGTCCGTGCTAGCATGACAGCCCATTGGAGCCTGACACATGAAGTACGTCCGCACTGAACTGCGGACGCACAACGGCCGCGGCCCACGGACGCAAGGCAGGCAAGAACGTACATCCCCTAGAACGGCCGCACAAAGTGCGCTGCGTCCGCAACGTCTGCATAGCTTTGTGTGTGAGTGATGGAACGTGGTCAGACGGACTGCATTTATACGTCCAGCATTTTTCACGGACAAAATGGTTTTGCTTTTTAATTTATTTTCCCTCCTACATCCGTCAAAATATACGTCAGTGAATATACGGACTGTGTGGCCACTACTGTGTCTTCCGTACTGACGTACGTCCGTGTGCACGGACGTACAGTCCGTAGAAATCACGCTCGTCTGACCCTAGCCTTAATGAAACCAAAAATTTAAATGAAAAGAGCATACTCTTCCTTGAAAGGTGGGCCTTGACTCATTGTAACAGTGGGACCATTGTATACATAAACTTAAGTACACACAAGGGGGTGTCACTGGGCGCTCGCTGAAACTTTCTTCTCTTCATTCTGTTTTTTGGGGTGTTTGGGGAGCACCCTCTCCCAGCTAGAGCGACCGTAGACTTTAATATCACTTATCTGAGACATAGAGGTGTTCCTGGTCTTTGATAACCTCCCTATGCGCCAAGAGATCCCTCCTTTCTAAAACCAAAAATTTCTGTCACAGAAATGAACATGGGTGATTCTAGTTCTGTTTTTTTGTTGCAAACTCAGATATCTGCTTAGAAATTCTCCATCTTGTAGCGTTTTGAAGTGACCTCTATTTGAAATTTACATTGTTTTGCTATATTTGCGATAGAAGTGTACAGATGTATATACTAACGTAATGTGTCCTAAAAGATACTCCTACCTTGTTAAAAAAAAACGTTTGGTACCTTGCGCTCCTCTACGCGAGGTTACTGTACTTTGCACTCCCCATGTTAAGTATAGGGAGCGCAAAGTCCCAGCGCTGATTAACGTCCGGCCACGGTTAACAAAAAGTTAACCAGAGCCAGGACTTGGTGTTAACGGATTCTGCAGAAGCGGAATCCGTTGACACCAGGCTAAAAAAACCAGAACAGATACTCACCATCTGTCCCGCGGCGAGGACTGCAGCTCTGTCCACCTCCTCCGTCCGGCGGGAGCCGGGTAAGACTGGGAGGGAAAAGTCCCCCCAGTCTCTCCCTGCGTATCACTATGCCGACCGGCCAGATCTTGCGAGGCGAGATCCGGCTGGTCATGTCACCGGCAGGGGGAACTCAATGGAGTCCTATGGACTCCAGCGAGGGGATGCTCACGGCTGCGCTCAGCGATGCCACGAGCATCCAGGATTTTACCGCCCGCAAACAATGCAGGCAGCATATTTTGCGCCTGCATTGTGATGTGGCGTTAAAAAGCAGGCGCAAGGGGGAAAACTACGGGTGCAGTTTTTCCTCCTTTGCGCCCGCATTTTAACGCCAAAATCGTAATAGGGCCCGATGTGTTGTACTTTAAGGAAGTGCTTCTTTGTGTTTTTGGATAGTACATAATTTTTCTGCTCTAATCATTTTCCTTGTAAAGCTATAGTTGCAGTTGTTTTCATTGCTTCCAAGGATGTGTCATTACATGTTCTCTACGATTAACACGAAGATAACACATTTTCTTGGCTATATTCTCAAAAATCGGAACAGCTTGTATTAGTTATAGGCCAGCTAAGCAAAACATGTTGTTTCATTAATTAAGCGTCTGACACGTATCCTTTAAATTAATTGACAAGTACTTTGAAAAGCCTCCAAAAAGCTGTGAAATATCGCTTAATTGTTTATGGACACATCTGGATATAAATGTCTTCAAAAGTGATCAAATGTCATCATCCAAGTCAGTATATTACCTGTTGATTGAGATGCCATACTGGCTTGACAGAGGGGCTCTGTATTTAAACCTTTACCTCTCCACTCATGCTTGATTTTTCCTCTTTATCTTTAGTCGCCATGTATCCGTTGTCCATAACTCACTTTCAGACATATGATGGAATATCGGTCCAGGAGCCTGAGCAATTTGTGTGCTATGTGTAGGTTCTCTCTGCTCACACACATTGTGTAATAGCACACATAACACTACTTTTCATTTTGCCATCACGTTTGGTTATTTTTTGATGCCCTGGCGACAATGCGGGAAGGGCAGGGGTTGTGCCAACCCACCCACACATGGCCTCCAACAACTGCTTACACAAAAACCTTCCTTTTCATGAATGACACATGGGTGAAGGACTTCATTTTGGCCCTTCCCCTGGGCCCTCCCTTTGAGGGGAGGAACCGTAGCCAGCCCACCTCAACTGTGCAATGGTACCACTACCTTTTCACTATAAAAAGACAACAGTAATTCATCTGTTTGCTCCTTTCTTTGCATATATGCTATGTTACCCTTTGTATACTCCTGATAAGTTTTTCCCAGTGAAACACTTAGCATTATGATTCTAATCCGTGACCTAGAACCCTGCGACCTTACTCATCATATCTGATGGAGCGCTCACAGTTTAGCTTTTAACCTTGCTACTTATTCATACTACTACAGTGGGTTCCCTGGTTGTTAGGGCTAGGTAGAATTTTGACTTTTACCTGCAGACTCACAAAGGTCTGCTTCCTTTTTTTTCTTAACCCTTTCCCTGTGAATGACATGGCAGAGACGTCATCATTGCACACGGAGGAAGTGTCCAGCACGTCATTGAAGTCCCGTGGCTAGATCGCAGACTTCTCCCACAGGGGGCTGACCTTTTGGATGTTAGCCCTGCCAGCGGAACCTCGCCCTCGCTCACTGACATCACAGGGGCACGCTGATGTCAGAAAGGGACCTCCTCCCGGACGTGCAGGAAATTCCCTATTGAGGACTTAGGCCCGTGTCAGACGAACGTAGTGATCACATCCGTGTTGCCGCTCATTTTAACGTCTGTCGTAGCATTAAATTATGATCAAGAGACCCGCACAAGTACGTCCGCACAGAAGTGCGAACGCACGTGGCACCGGACGCAATTTAGGCAAGAACGTCAAACCGCTAGGACGGACGCACAGTGCGCCACGTCCGTGTAGCTTTGTGTGTGAGTGATGGAACGTAGTCAGACGGACCGCATTTTTGATGGACAAAATGTTTTTTCATATCATGTATAAATTTTTTTAATTTTACATATTCATTTTATTTACCATCTACAGTCAAAAAAAGTCAGTAAAAAAAACGGTTACATCAGTCAGAAAGTACGTCCGTTGTGCACGGACGCACCGTGTGCTCAGAATGTGTTCGTCTGACAGCCTTAAAGGGGTCATTTGGGTTTGCTTATCTCCTGAGCCATAAGAGCTAGAAGGTCATGGGAGATATAATTTGAAAGGACAGAGTATAAGCCTTACCAGAGTATAAGCCTTACCAATGATGTTAATCATGACCCAGGTTTTGTGTAAAAATAAAATATTACTTTTTTCTTATAATGCAGCACTATAGTTCACTTTTCAATTATAAAGTGAACAATGATGCTGCACTAACTCACCAGCTCATTTCCTATGTCGCCAGCAAGTGTGTTATTGGGCATTGTTCCAGCAAAGACCTAAACCTCTGCACTGTTTTGAGGAGCCCTGGGGGTCCTTTGGAACCCTGTCTCTATTCTTTACACCTTAGAAGATCAATTACGGTGTCATTGTTAAGGTCAGAGTCTGGGCTGTCGAACAATACCAAATATGATCAAGTAACCTGTAAAAATAGAAAAATTAAGGGGGGAAAAAATGCAACCTTTACCTTTTCTAAGGCATTGAGTGGTATTGTGTGCTTTTAATTATAAAACAAACGCCGCTGTACTAACTCACCTTTTTCATTTCCAACGACCAAACTAAATGGGGTGGTGATGGCGCAATATGTTATTACGCATTTGTCCATCTAAAACACAAGCCCGCGCAATACTGTGAGGAGAGGGGGGATACTTGGACCCCTGTATCTCCATTCTCTGTATCTAAATCCCACAAAGTCAGGTTAGGTGTCATTGGACAGGTCAGAGTATGCCCTTTCCAATGATACCAAACATGACCATGCAACCTCCTAAATTTTTTTGTTGTTGTTCTGAAGCAATGGCACTGTCAAATTGTCATGTATAAAATTAGTTAATACCTCTGCCTTTACTCCTTCTCATTTCCCATGCCTTGAGCAAGTTCAGTGTTGAATACAATAAATGTGAAACTCAGGAGAATTGGCAGAAGTGAAAAATCTAAGTCAAAATGGCCAAGCCAGCACAATTCTCCCATTTAGCCGATTTGGAAGGCGAGATATTTGGCCTGGATTGTTCTCTTCTGCCAATTCTCCTGCCAATTCTCCTGAGTTTCACCTTTTTATTGAATAGACCTGTAAGTCTTATTATTCATAAAGCACAATTCTCCAAATTACAAGTAAAAAAAATGTAATTTGTTTCGGTTTTGGTTAATGTATTTTCTCGAAAAACTGCAGTAACAGGTTCCCATTTCTAGTTTTTAACAAGTGTATCCCATAGAATATATACCCACAAAGGTTTGAATAATAAAATGTGGATAACGTACATACTGTAAATGATTGAAATCTGGATGAAAATATACATTTGTTCTACGTTTTTTGTTACAGCATTCTGATGGGACAAGACATATACATGTAATAATGATATATTTTGAAATCTGCTAAAAGAATTATAATTTGCCTGGGTTCTATAATAAAACATGACTTCGAAACAAGTTTGAACATGATGAGCACAAATTGGTGAAAATGAGCTCCGCACACAGGAGAAAAGACTCAACAGCGATGGGGTTAAGGCAGATGCCAAGCTGCCCAATTACCCACAAGAGTCTCACCACCGTTAGGATTTCACATATTCATTGGGTTCTAGTGTGTGTGTGTGTGTTATTTTTTACTTTATTTGTGTTTATTCACTTGTGGTTAAAACTAGTTATGCACTGTTTTTTTTTGTGATTTACAGAGGTTTTGTTAGGCCTCTGCTACAATAAGCAGAATGGCACCCTTTTAAAATGTTGAATAAAAGTTATATTGTAGATTTTCCATATTTAGAATTCTGAGCTCAATCATTAGCCCTTTTGTTTTTTTGTGTCACGTCAGTTATTGAATTACCCCCAAATCAAGTTCTTGATTGACCTGCAATTGTATCCTTTTAAGGCTAATGTCAGACGAACGCAGTCTGAGCGCACTCTGCGTGCGTGCGTGCATAACGGACGTACTGACGGAAGATACTGTAGACCCCACACAGTCCGGTTTTTTTGACAGATTGTAATTAGGGATGCACCGTTACCACTTTTTTAAGACAGAGTACCGATACTTTTTAAAAGTACTCACCGATACCGAGTACCGATACTTTTATTTAATGTCATGTGACGCTTTCCAATAGGAACAGACCTCATATAAAAATTTATATGAGATTTGCCCCCAGCTCACATGGATTTGCCCCCCAGGTCTCATGGATTTGCCCCCCAGGTCTCATGGATTTGCCCCCAGCTCACATGGGTTTGCCCCCAGCTCACATGGGTTTGCCCCCAGCTCACATGGGTTTGCCCCCAGCTCACATGGGTTTGCCCCCAGCACTCATGGATTTGCCCCCAGCTCTCATGGATTTGGCCCCAGGTCTCATGGATATGTCCCCCAGGTCTCATGGATATGTCCCCCAGGTCTCATGGATTTGCCCCAGCTCGAACGTTGGGGAAGCTGGCCGTGTGCATGTAAAGCACGCGGCCAGCGTTCCCCTCCGGCGCGCCGCGATACTCACCCATCCTGAAGGTCCGGTCACTGGGCAGTGATGCGATCACGTGGCCGCCGGGTGCATCTGTGACCGGTGCCTCCAGCCGAGAGGCAGCATCACAGGAGTGCCCAGTGGCCGCGGGAACGCATCACTGCCCAGCGACCGGACCTTCAGGATGGGTGAGTATCGCGGCGTGCCGGAGGGGAACGCTGGCCGCGTGCTTTTCATGCACGCGGCCAGCTTCCCCAGCCCCGCGGATACGGCAAGCCGGCCCAGCGCCGGTTTCCGGTATCGGCGGGATGTGTCGGGCCGTTTGCACAAGTACTTGTTACTCGTGCAAACGGCAATATCTTCCCCGATAACGATACTAGTATCGGTATCGGTGCATCCCTAATTGTAATGGAGTGGACCTTGTCACATGAACACCACAGCAGGGAAAGTGTTTCATCAAGCAGTCTTTATTCCTTGTAGCATAGGTGTATACAGGCACAGCTGCTTGGTTCAACCAAATAAACAAAAGAAAACCTTTCTCTTCTATCCAGCAATCAATGTAACAATAACAAAAGATTGTGTCCTCAAATCACAGGCCTTTAGGAGCTGTGTCTGTCTGAGGGGAGATCCACCAGAAAATGAACCTCCTGTGCCTGTATAGGTGTGTCTCTTTTAACCCGTTAAGGACGCAGGGGTGGCGCCCTTAAGGGGTCGATTTCGCTGGCGAGGCGTACAGGTACGCCTCGCCGACAGGTGCCGTCGCGTGGCACTGATTCGGAGCCCTCCCCGCAGCCTGCGAGCAGTGCGCGTCATTGGCTGCAGGGGACGGTTTGATTTCAGGCCATCCCTGTGCAGCCAATGACGTGCGCCACGAGTCAGCACGCGCAGGCTGCGGGGAGGGGCCGAGGCGGCCCCATTGAAGACAGCGGGGCGCACCTGTACGCCCCGCGTCTTCAAAGCCCACCGCCAGGACGTCATGGAACGTCCTGCAGCATTAAAGCCCCAACAATCACAACATCAAGCCATTGTGTGTGTGTGTTGCTGGGCTTATCAAGCCTGCCAATTTAACCCTTTCTTCAGGGAACCTTATATACACCCCATCACACGGATGTAGAAAAAAAAATGTAAATATGGGAATTAAGACGGGTACAGTCAGCCAGACAAAAAAAACCCACTTCTGAACGTCAACATGACGGATGTCGCAAATGCGCTGCGTCTGACTAGCATCATCATGCACACAGGCAGCTACGTGGACGCGGAGCACTCTGGGCGTCCATCATAGCGCTTTTACGTCGCGGCCTAAATCGCATCCGTTGCCACCTTTTTGGTGCAATCACACTTCGGTGCGCTCGTACTTCGTGTGTTGGTCTCTATTGATCACAAATCAATGCTACAATGGATGTTAAACTGTGGCGACACGGACGTGATGACTGAGTTCGTCTGACACTAGCCTTAAAGTTGCATCTTTATACTTGAATTATTGACATTATTTTCCTATACAGCAGTTTTAGTGTTTCTACATTCAACTAGGGATGAAAGTTTTAGCATTTTTGGCCAATTGACTTGAGTAAATTAGACAGGAATTACCAATGGGGAATGATCCTCAGCACAGATTAGTCAACCTCTTCTCATAATGTCCCGTGACCGAATCACTTTAAGTAAAAATACTATTTTGAGGTTGTCTCTTGCAGAACGATTAATGTAACGGGCATTTTCTAAGGCAATCATTCTGTTTTTTTACTGCAGATAATGCATCGTCACACCCTTCTCCAAAACCGATCGGCCATTGGCAGCCATAAGCAAATAGTATTTAAATGGATTTCTGTTTTCAGATATGACACTAGCGTTGGATAGGGATACCTTTTGTTTGGTTTGTTTGCTTGCTTTTCCGTGTGTGTGTGTGTGTGTGTGTCTGTAAGGTTCATTATGACTTGTATTTTCCTTCTGTTATAACCTTTTAGTGATATTTCTGTGCACGAACACCACCTTTCTCCCTTTAAAGCTAGTACCTTTCCTGTAGCAGGGTTCACGGGGACCATAGACTGATATTTACTACGAAGAAGAATGCATAAAGATCCTTATAGTGAAACTTAAAATTAACCCATGCCTTACTAAAGGACGTGTGTGTTTGGACTTTCTCACATCATCCTTTAGGTCTTTAATATATGCCATATTCAAAGACTTATTCTGATGGATCCACAACCACGTGCAACGCATTGTTGCCAAACAAGCTAAAGGACCGTCCAAGACTATAGGGTGACTGGTAGACTGAGTAAGCCCTGTGGCCTTTGCTGTGGTTTGCGTTTTTTTGTTTTCTCTCAGTGGGCTGTGATTTGATTTAACTGGTGAAGTTGCATTAAAGGTCTACATTTTGTAATTGGGCTTGATCCCCAAGTATCGGGACAGTATGGTAAAACACATACTTCTCAGCTGGATGGTCGGCCTCCCTATCCAGTACTTGCAGTGATATTCCTATCCGCCATATCCAGCATCAAGAGAATCAAGCCACTGATCCAGTCCATACATCTAAATCTGTGTTGTTCCGTTTCCAGTAGGAGGGTTAAAAAGTGTTTATTGCCTGTGATACAAGCAGTAATCTATGCATGATGCTTTGCAGCTTGAGGTAACCCCATATAAAAATGACCTGTCTGTTCTAGAGAAAGAGTCTACTTCTTATGTCTTAATTTGCTACAGACTCTGTATTATCCTTCGTTTACATTCAGCGTCAGTTTGGCTTTTCATTTCTCGCTGTGGACTGCGTTAAAAGGAGAATGGCCCCATTGTAGCGTTAGGTGAAAGACTGGGTGATCCAGGTGCCCGTCCCTTGGCAGACAGAGCTCAGCCTCTCAAAGTAAATCCCTCTCTACTTGCCGGCAAGTACATTAATCGGTTCAGCACACATCTGCTAATCAATATGCCTGACAACCGACCAGATGATTAATCAATTTTGGCAAAATGTAATGTTTTTTCTAAATGCATTTTTTTTCTGTGCTAAATCATACAGCTCTTGTGAAACCACCCTGCTGCAGCCATGATGGGCGCCAGCGCACCTGAGTGCTGCTAATGGGGGCTGTCGCCGATATTTTTCTAATTGATCCACTTTCCTACCAAAAATATACTCCTCTGAGAATCCTCATTTCCTATCTTGATCAAAATAAACCAATAACCGCACCTCTGACACATTCTGTGGCTTTGCTTTGATCATGGAAAATAACCGAGCTTTGATCAATGTGCCGCACAGCTTAGGAATGTGAAGCTAACGGGAAATCAGAGTTGTATTGTGTTTCTGCTGTTTCAATGCTTTCCTGGTACAGATTTTACCCTGGTTTCTCATGTCTCTATCCAGCACTGGATTATGGGTGTCATGGGAGATTTTGTTGTTCTTCTGACACATTCTTCCCCTGCACCGTTTACCCAGTGTCCCATTATGTCTATCCTACAGACCTGCACAAGGTGTCTTAGCCTTTAGCTGTTTCGTGTGCAATTTGTCTCTGCCTTGTCTTTGTCAAAGACATAATATGGGGTGCAAAAAAATAGGACAAACTCCTTGCATCTCCTTGGTGCCACACTTAACTTTTCTCTGAGCCTGTTTCGGGACAGGGGCCGATGGAGCTGCAGTTCCATCGGCCCCTAACTTAATATAACCCGGTCTTTCTCCCGTCACTGTTGGTCACATCCATCACTTTTGTTAGTTTGCGATTTTTGCATGACCCATTAGCTGTCTTAATGGAGCTGAGCACAGGTCTGATCTACCTTTTGTGGGGCCGTCAGAGTATTTCTGCTCTAGTAAACTGTTGCAAATCCTAGATTAAATCTTATGTTTGTACTAGACACATTAGTGATGGAACCTGTTAGGAGTCACCCTGCCTCCGCGGTGATCCTAACCATTAGGTTGATCGACCTCTTTAACCCTTCAAGAGCCCTTGTTAGCCGGCGGCAAGAGAAATCTACACACAAGACCAGCTCAGTGGACTTCTCTCCAGCCAACTCGAAGTTCTTTAATGCGTGTATCAGGACATCAATTAGAGCATTAGGGCAGTGTACGAAAATCAACCAATTACAACAGATGGCTGCACCTTTCTATAGCCATACAATGATTAGTTTGTTCATTATGTAAGATGAAAATCATGGGAAGAATACAATTTCAAGTGAATCTTATACAAGTCATATTACCTATTTCAGTACAGAAAGAGATGGACACATTGGTCTCCAGGCGTATGGCCAAGTATTGTCTAATCCGTGAGAATAAAGGGCATAGGAAGATGGACAGGGTTATTCATTCGGTGACTTTTTGTTCTCTTCAATTCGGTACGATTTGGCGATCCCATTTCCGCCACCATGCGGTGTATTCAGTAAGCACCACAGGGCTGCTGAAATGCAGGGAAAAGTCACCGCAAACCCGCCGAAAACTCACCGCAAAACGAGGGTGAACGCACACCGAAACCTGCAAAAACATCTGGATTAACCCGCCGGAAAAAAACGGAGCAGATCACACACAGAGCAGCTGCCGGAAAGCCGACCCTGCAGATGAATGGATTGAACAAATTAGAAAAACAGTTTGCTTGAATGTTTGAAGAGTGAAACGCTGTTTGCAAAACAAACTACTGAGCGAAAATGTCTGAAATTTTACATATGAGGTCCAAGGAATGATAATAAAAAGGTCTGTTACAGAAAAATTTAAGTAAAGTTAAAAAAAAACTTTTTTTTTTTTCCAAAATGAAAATCTATAGACTCTTTACTGCAGAATATTCTAATCAATGGTTTATTATTATTGAATTAAAACGGGAATATTTTTAACATTGAAGCCTATGGGATTTGCCTACATAAACCTGACTAATTAAACCACCGAATGGCAGGGCATTTCGGGAACCTTTCACTGCTGGTTTGTGTTCTCTGAATAGCCGAAGCAGTGCTTTTTCATGGGGATTTCACTGCCCTCGAACAGGCACCGAACAGACACCGTATTGCCTGCTCTCTGGATAGCCGAATGGCCAAGAAAGGTAACCGAATGCTGATTTTCAGCGTTTGGTTCCCTTTTGGCAGCTATTCGGATCTCTTCGAATAACCCTGCTAGTGTATTTTTGCTTTTTCAGAGAGTAGCCTAAGAAATCAATACTCGTACTTGGATAAATTTAACAATAGTCTCTCTCTAAAATATATATATATATATCTCAATAATGAAGATCTAAATTATATATATATATATATTAGTATGATATAGAGCGGTCTGGCCTACATAATCCTTCAGAACCTCCCTCTCATTTCATGGTCTGGCAATACCTTTTGTACAAGGCAAATCAATTTATGTGCCTGGATCAGCCTGTGCCTGTCTGTCTGGATTTATCCTTACATTACCCTTTATTTTTGATAAACACTTATTTTCCTTTCTTTCTGCCTCTCGCTTGTGTTGCAGTCTGTCATCAATAATGCTTATTTGTTATTTTGTTTTCCTGAGCTGCAATTTGTTTTTCTTAATACATTTTGTAAAACTTCCCAGTCTTCTCCTCGTCGAATAAAATGTTACCGCTGCTGGGCTGCGTCTTTAGGTAGTCACCCCTGTGATTTGTGCTGATGATTTTGTTTTGTTTTTTCTCCTATGTCATTTTTTCTGTATGTGTGTTTATTTGATAAAAAGCACATTATGCTGCATAATAAAGATCAGTGAAAGAAAAGAAAAATGCAAGCCATCTAGAGAAATCATTTCCATTCTATGAAACCTCTGGATGCCATTCCGATAAAAAGACAAAGCTGGATTATGCGGGTGTTTTCATTGAGTCAAGGTTTTTTTTAGGAATGAGCAAGAATGGTAATTGCTTTATAATACATGCTTATTGTTATAGAAAGACTTATCCTATAAGGTTATGAGCTGTCATAAAGGATTCATATCTGCAGGTCGGCTGCCGGCTCAAAGCAAATTGTTTCCATTTCCTTTTTTTCCTTTTTTCTTTCTTCTTTCTTCCCTCCCCCTCCACCACTGCTCCTTCTTTCATCCATGTGGGAATTCTCAAATGTTTATGCAGTCATTTATAGGTTTATTGCAAGCTAGGCAATAAAGAAAGAAGGAATCAAATTATTGTATGCACAATGCTTACAGTTCCCGTTTAATGAGAGCAAATGAAGACTTTCTGTACACGCCTTACAAGCGAGCGTGATGAGGCTGTCGGAGATCAGCAGGGACAGAGAAATGAAATTCAGTTTCCAGTCAATAAAAGCCGCTCTCGGTTTGTTTGCGTGAAAAATGTCAGGATTTATTTATCTATTGGCTGTCAATGGAAACTTACAAGGAGTGACTTTCTTGGCCGTTTAATGCCTGTTGTCTTGGACATTCTGTTTTTTGTCAGAGATGGCTTCTCCCATACAACATAATGTAAATGAGGAAAGCGGAGCACCAGAAGTAGGCCCGTGAGGAGGCTCCTCAATTGATTTACAGTACTTGACCCCGCGGGCAGTGAGGATCTGACCCAACAAGGGTATCTGTATGATTCAGCCCAGATAGAATCCACTGCCCAATGAAGTCGCACTCCAGCCGGCCTAAATAGGAACCTTCCGTTAAAACTCTGAAGGCGGTTATTCAATGGATCTCTCATTTTAGCTATTGGCTTGTAATATGTTAGAAATAATATTTAATACTTATTAAAAATGATGTCCCTATAACGTGTTGGCATAGCCTCCTGTAAAATCTGTATTCATGGAAGGACTCTGAAGACAAAAGGTCCTCTGAACGAAGTGACCTCTAGACAATCACATCTATAGTATTATGGTAAGATTATACTCTCCACAGGGTACGTTGTCTTGTGTTTGTTTTATTTAATACTATGACATCACATGTCATCAGATGTTTCTGCTGCTTTCTAATTTTGGCAGTGCTCACTGGATTTGCAATAAATTTGGCAGTTAACATATAGTAAGAGAAAAATGGTGTCATCTGCGCTCGTTTCTATGTATTTCCATGTACAACAAAACACTGAGGTTTTAGTTTGCTTCAATGGCCATTGCAACGTAAGCTCACTCAAGGCACCTCTTTATAGAGGGAGTACCTATCCAATGTACCAAAAGCCGCTCTACTGAGCAGCTCCATGCCCCTCCTGCTGCTTTTCAGCTAAGGAGAGGCAGAAAGATGGTGGGTTTTATTTATACACGCACCAAACACTTCCCATTTGGGGTTAAAAACAAAAACATGGAAAAAGGAACAGCAGCAAAACGACAAGCTTGTGTTACAAGCATAATATACATACATACAGAAAAAATGGCGTCGCGTCCATACTCACCAGAGCGGCTGCAACAGCCAGGAGTAACAGCCCAGTTAATGTATAAAACATAAGAGAGAAAAAAGGTGTCATCTGCACTCATTTCTATGTATATGTATATAGTAAGAGGACTTTATATTCATTATTTAGCTGGGGGGGGAATAACACCTTGAAAATGAGAGTTGATACAACCTGGGCACTTTTTTTTTTTGAGTATCTAAAATGACTTCCCTGCTGAGCCATATTTCAGGGACTGTCCAACCTTTTCCCAACATTCTTCTTGCAATCGAAGACAATTTCAGATTGGAAACCATCCTTCACGATGTGGTATGCAACTCTGCTTGGTAGACGATCCTTCTGTGGAGCATGTCTGGAGAAGCTGTCACCAGATGACAGGGAAGGCTGGGCTTGTCATTGTGGCTTCCTTTCAAACAATTGAAAGTGTTCTATATAAGCAAATAATCTTTTCAATTGAATATGAATGCATTTGAGTCTGAACAACGTACCGTGATGCTCTTCCTATTAACGGGGATTGACCATTCATTGCCCCATGTGATTTTCCATTTACGCCTGAAGGGCTTGTACAGAGGGCATGGCGCACTAACACGAGATTTTGTAGAGGCCTTTTGACAACCACGCAAGCTATTAATATATATTCCTGGAATGTTTGTCTGGGGCAGAGCACCAGTGTCTCGTAGCTTGACCCTAATCACTTGTTCTCTGAATATCTAGAATATAAGGGAGGGTTAAATTGCTGTCATCTTAAAATACATTTACATTTTTGCTGCATTAAATCCTTTACCAATTTCTTTTGAACACTAATCTCTATCTCGGAACACCTTCTGGAAGAATTGCCCTGTTGTATACCAGGGGTCAGCAACCCTGGCCCTCCAGATATTTTGTAACTACAATTCCCTTTACACATGGTCAACCTAATGAGTGACCGAGATTCGTTTGAGAGGTAGTTCCAAAACATCTAGAGGGCCAAGGTTGCTGAGCCCTGATGTAGACCGTAATAATAAGGTGCTATAAAGAGTAGACCTGTGCATTTCGTATTGTCAAAATTTTGTTTTCGACCGAGATTAGTTTTTTGGTTTTCGAAATACATTGGCTGTCCGATATTACAAATGGGCCGAAATTAGGATTCAAAGTCAATTCAAAAATGATCCGAAACTATATCAATTCAAAGATTCAAAACAATATCAAACGCAATGAGAATGATCCGAAACGTGAAAAATGTAATGAGAATGATCTGAAACGACCAAAAAAATGTCGCAAAAAAACGAATGGAAATGATTTCCAAGGAATAAAAATGGGGATTTTTTTTTTTAAAACATTGCAGCTTATAGGATTCACCTATGGGTTTTAATGTTAAAAAAAATGGCAGTTTTTTTATTAACCCCTTAGTGACCGGGCGCATTTACACAAATCCGTCCTTTAGTGACCGCTGCTGTTTTTACGTTTCTGCGCTGTTTGTGTTTAGGTCAAATTTTCCTCTTACTCGTTTATGCAACCCACACATATTATACATCGTTTTTCCCACCATTAAATGGACTTTCTAAAAATACCATTATTTCCATCATATCCTATAATTTACTAATAAAAAATTATGAAATATGATGAAAAAATGGTAAAAACACTTTTTCGTAATTTAAACCCCAAAATCTACAACCGCCAAAAAAGACCCCAGCTAAATAGTTTCACAATTTTGTCCCGAGAACAGAAATACCCAATTTTTACATGTTTCTGCTTTTTAACCCCTTCACTGCTGAGCCAGTTCACCTGACAGTTTTATGCCCATTATTTTTAGATGACAGCCTAGGTCCTATTTAACTAACCCCCCCCCCCCCCGACAAAAATGTTTTGTTTTTTTTATAAAAACATTTTTTAATAGTTTTTTGTTTCGGCTTTTCTTACACCAAACCTAGTCATGTTGGTATCATTGGAAAGGCCATGATCAGGCCTTTCCAATGCTGTCCAACATGACCCTCTAGCTGCCGCGGATCGGGAGATAGGGAGATCCTTTGGATCCCTTTATCTCCCCTTGGCAGCTAGGGGGTTAACTGGTCCACTGATATCCCCACCATATGTGCGAGGATATCAGTGGGTGGGGGGGGACCAGGAGGCCTGGCTGACATCCAAGATGTCAGCCACCTCCATGTTTAAATCGCTACTCCGCACCGAGGCTCTCCCATTTCCAGCGGTGTAAAAAGTAAGTTTCTAGCTGCCATGGTTGGAGAGATAGAGGGCTCCGAAGGAGCCCCCCCCCTCCACTTCCTGGTTTTAATGCAGGCGCTGGGGGGGTGCCTGCCGATGACTTCACCATGCAGCGTGGTGACTTCTTCGTGCTCGCCCCTCCTAAAGCAGAGGGGCAGGCTTCCTTCCTGCCAGATCTCCGTTGGAACCAGCAGGGAGGTAAGTATTCGGGCGGGAGGGAGGTTAGAAGCCGCTGACGTACTATGTACGTCTGCGGGTCTAAGGGAGACTCATGGGCAGGGTGTACATATTACATCAGCGATCCTTAAGGGGTTACATTTTAACCATTTATTTTTTTTCCACTTGCAATAAGCCATTTTGTTTTAGTTTTCACTTTTTTTTACCTTTTTTTTTTTTTTTTTTTCCCCCCAGTAATTTTTTGGGTGAAAGTTTAGGTTTCCTAAAGTTTTTTGAAGTTTTTGTTCAATTTTTTTTTTTTTTGCGAACAGCATTTCAATAATGAATCTGATCCAAAATCAGATCTGAAAAGTGAAGTGATCCAAAAAAACGATATCCGACAATCCAATATTTCGAATCTGTCCGACATGTGGAATCATCAGTGAAATATCAAACGACCCGAAACAATTTTTTTTTTAAATTTATTTTCAAATGTTTAACCACTTCAATGCGGTGGACGCGCTCAGCGCGTCCAACCGCATTGGTACTTGGCTGCGGAGGACGCGCTGAGCGCGTCCTTCCTTTGCAGCCCGCGATCAGCCGGTATTCAGGCTGATCGCTCGGCCCCCGGTGCCGGCTGACATCATCGATGTCAGCCCAACCTCCGGGACCCAGGCGGGCACGGTAGGCGTCATCGCGCATGCGCGATGACGTCTATTTCAGGCACACCCCCCCCTGCCATTGCAGGGAAGGTGCCTGAAGGGGAGGGGGGAGGTGCTTCGGACCTCTTTCCCCCCCCATCCGTGCGGGCCAGTGATTAAAGGCAGGCACCGCCTGGAAGGGCACAGCCTGCCCTTCCAAGCGGCGGCTGTCTTTAACCCCTAGGGGGCTGGATCGCGATATGGCGCCAACATGCGCCGTATCGCGGTCCCCTCCCGGAGCTGGCCGACATCTTGGATGTCGGCCAAGCTTCCGGGATATCCCTCTAATGACTGGCGTCATCGCGCAGAGCGCAATGGCGCCAGTTTTTAAATTAACCCCTTGCTGCCACCTATAGTGGAGATAGGGGGTTCCAATGAACCCCCTATCTCCCGATCCGTGACAGCTAGGGGTTAATGTTTACTATCAGTGCAACGGCCAGAGCGTGGCCTTTCCAATGATACCAAACATGACCATGTAAAGAGTAAAAAGAAAAAATACAAATAAAAATAAAATTAAAAAAATAAAAAAAAGTTTTGTTTTTTTTAGATTTATTAGTGCAACAATATTGTTCCCATTTCAATTATAATGTGAACAATGATGCTGCACTAACGATTTTTTCTATGGGGGGGGGCGTTTGCTAAAAAACACGGAATTTTCCCCAAAAAAAGTAACGATTCCTCATTTCTAATTTTTTTAACAAGCGCACCCCATAGAAAATATAACCGCAAACGATCGCATTTTAAAATGTGAAAAAAAACACTTTACACATTGTAAATTATTGAAAATTCTAATTTTATTGCATTTTTTGTTATAATATACAGACATGACATAACGTATACATATAATAATGACATATTATGAATCTGCACAGTCTGCCGGAAAGAACGATCTATAATATGTCTGGGTCATATATTAAAATAAGGCTTCAAAACGCGTTTAAACATGATGAGCGAAACCGGTAAAAATGAGCTCAGCACAGAGGTGGGAAAAGGCTCAGCAGCGACAGGGTTAAAATGGCCCGACATCATCCAAAACAAAAAAAACGAGATGAAAAATTCTGAAACAAAAAAATGCTATGCCAAAGTCTAATAAAGAGGATACCTCTCCAAACCAAATAAATTTCCCTGTCGAGACGTTACGCTGACGAATACACTTGTAGTTGTAGATCTTGGCTGCCATTGGACTAATGGGCTGTTAGGCCTGAGGGGACATGGGCTTGTGGAGAAGCTGCCATCAAAATGCTGTGGATTGTAATCCCCATCCTGCTCAGCTAGCCGTTTTAACACTTTGATTATAGTCACTCAAACACTGTTGTTTAAAATGAACTTTTTACTGTAATGCAAACTGCTCATCTATCTTCCCTGAATAGGCCACATGTCTAGACACTCCTTAGTAGATAGATGGGAAAATGTGCAGCACATCTTGCTCATTGATGTAATAATGCTATTAAGATACATAGCATCCATCTGTACTATTTTAAACACGGCTGGAAACGCATTTCTAGCTGAACATTTTGAGGGCAAAGTTCGTGAAGCAATAATATTTCCGTTTATACGATTTGTTTACAATGAGACCTAAAATGCTTCCTGAACTTAAGGGGCTACTTAAGTGCTTTAATTTATGTACTGTCAATCTAGATGTCTGTGTTAATGTCCTGCTGTTTTATAGGTGTGGTCATTTTTAAAGTCACTTGGCTGGAGGCCTTCCCTCAATTCAGACACCACAGCATGAACTGCAATTCCCTCTGCCATACTAATCTTTGTACTGTCCTGAGAGGCTGCAATGCAGGGGGTTCTTTGTTTTGTTGATTGTTATATACAATTGTGTTCAAAATTATTCAACCCCCACTGAAATTGAGTGTTTTTGGCCAGTTTGACATTGATTTTGATCATTCAGTCATGTTGCTTACAATTAAATCAAAGAGGCACGTGTAGGTCAGACAAATATAACATAACATTTATAATGAAATAACCACAAATGTCTTTTCTGTGCTCACATCATTATCAATTTTATTCAACCCCCAAGTGACATTCAATCTTAGTACAACATCCTTTTACAGTTATAACAGCTTTTAAACGTGAAGCATAGCTTGACACAAGTGTCTTTCAGCGATCTACGGGTATCTTCGCCCATTCGTCATGGGCAAAAGCCTCCAGTTCAGTCACATTCTTAGGCTTGCGCACTGCAACTGCTTTCTTTAAGTCCCACCAGAGGTTCTCAATCAGATTTAAGTCAGGTGACTGCGATGGCCACTCCAAAATGTTCCAGCCTTTAATCTGCAACCATGCTCTAGTGGACTTGGAGGTATGCTTGGGATCATTGTCCTGTTGAAAGGTCCAACGTCTCCCAAGCCTCAGATTTGTGACGGACTGCATCACATTGTCATCCAATATCTCCTGGTACTGGAGAGAATTCATGGTACCTTGCACACGCTGAAGCTTCCCTGTACCTGCAGAAGCAAAACAGCCCCAAAGCATGATTGACCCCCCCGCCATGCTTCACAGTAGGCAAGGTGTTCTTTTCTTCATAGGCCTTGTTCTTCCTCCTCCAAACATAGCGTTGATCCATGGGCCTAAACAGTTCTAATTTTGTTTCATCAGTCCACAGAACACTATCCCAAAACTTCTGTGGTTTGTCCACATGACTTTTGACATACTGCAGTCGACTCTTCTTATTCTTTGGAGACAGCAAGGGGGTGCGCCTGGGAGTTCTGGCATGGAGGCCTTCATTACGCAGTGTGCGCCGTATTGTCTGAGCTGAAACTTCAGTACCCACATCTGACAAATCTTTTCTCAGTTCCTCAGCAGTCACACGGGGACTTTTCTCCATTCTACGCTTCAGGTAGCGCACAGCAGTCGAAGTTAGCATCTTCTTTCTGCCACGACCAGGTAGCGTTTCAACAGTGCCCTTTGCCTTGAATTTGCGAATGATGCTTCCTATGGTCTCTCTTGGTATGTTTAACATCTTTGCAATCTTCTTATAGCCATTGCCCTTCCTGTGAAGAGTAATCACCTCTTCTCTTGTCTTCCTGGACCATTCTCTTGACTTCACCATGTTTGTAACCACACCAGTAAATGTCTAGAAGGAGCTGAGTATCACAGTCATTTTAAAGCTGCCTAATTGGTGCTTATTATGCTTTATTGCTGCTCCGTGACATCCAAAGGTGTTTTCAATACCTGATTGAAAACACTTGAATGAACCTCTGTTCTTCAGAGTGGTGGTCTTTAAGGGGTTGAATAATTGTGTCAATGTAGAATTCACAAAAGAAACATTTACTACTGTATTACAAAACCAATTGATGTCATTTTAGTTGCATATGGTTCTTTAAAAAGTCCTTGTAGGATTTAATTCTGAATACAATTACAAATGTACACTAAATTCCCTAAAACCCTTTACAGCATTGGGGGTTGAATAATTTTGAACACAACTGTATATCTGCTGACAGGCTATCTCTGCTATGCAGGGTTTCATGTAACAGCATTAATATGTCCATGGTTTTGAGAGCATCCTGATGGGTTGAGACCATTCCTTGTCTGTGCAGACCTCCCTGCAGATGCTAAAAGACCTGGACATTAACAGCAAATGTTGGCACTTGAGATTGACATACACTTGTCACATTTAGATTTGTTTTCAAGCTTATTATTATGTGTTCTTACCTGCAGATTGACATTCATATATTGGTTTGCAGTTCTGGGAGTGAGTACATGATTTATGCAGCAGAGAAAATAAAATAATAATTTGCACAGCTGCTAATCTAATGGCAAAATAACAAAAGAGCATGCCAAATAAATTACCACAATATACATAATTAGAACTAATAAATGAACACATCATAACAGGTTGCACCTGGATTGTAAGGTGTTCATTTCTCCTGTGTGTTTTGTTTTACAACATAATGGTCGATGTCTGGAAATGGACTAATATATACATAATGGTCTTGTAAGTTAATGAGCATGACTGCAAAATAAAATAAATTACAAGCTGGTATAGCTCAATCGCCAAAAATGAAATATTCTTAATGTTTTATGTTGCTAATATCTTACATATACTTTGATTTTCTCCAGTATGGTTAGTTAAGAAAATATTACGCGTCAGTGGGCATATTCATTTTTTTTTTTTTTTTTTTTGAAATTTAAGATTTTTTATTATTTTCAAAGCACATAGTCAATGGGGGTACAGAAAAAAAGATAAGGGAGGGGAAACCAACATGTATTATAATATGCTTACAATCTTAAATTGAGGCGGGAAGATAAAAAGGAAAAAATAAAAATAAAAGAAGGGGAGGGTAGAGAGAGAACAACCCCAAAAGAGAAGAAAAAAGGAAGGGGAGGGGGGGGGAACATCACCGTCACCTGTAAAGTAAGAGCCATTGCCTATTATTTACAGATAGATTTCTGGCACCCATTAACTGATTCCTCGGTTCGCAGATTAGCAGGATCACCTTTTAACTTCCGAGACGCTCGCTACTTCCCCCTATCCTCAGGCCTGCTCTCCCCTCTATGCACACACTGTTTCACTAGGTATATGTCCCACAATTCCCATGGGTCCTGTTTAGGGGGGGGTCACCGAGAGAAACTCTATAGCCCTACTGTCATAAGTCCTATCTCTAGTCATGTACGTCTTAAGGAGCCCCATAGAGGGGACCGTGTCTGATTTCCATCTCTGTGCTATCAGCAGTAATGCTGTGGGCATAATATGAAATGACATTCTGGTCTGTTGCCTAGTTAACTTGGGGCCCCCCAGTCCCAACAATATGAATCCGGGATCCATAGGAATAGGAGTACCCACCACTGCCGTAGCCAATTCCACCACCATAGTCCAGAAGGGAATCAATAGAGGGCACTGCCACCAGATATGTATATAAGTACCTGTCTGGGAACTACATCGCCAACACACTGAGGAAGAGGACGGAACGAATTTCGACGTTTTATCCGGCGTCCAGTACCATCGGTAGAGAACCTTCCTACTTGTTTCAAGGAGAGTCGCGTTTCTAGACACCCCCACATCTCTACGGAACACAGCTGCCCACAATTCTGGCTCAATGGAACGTTCCAGATCTTTTTCCCACGCAGTGTGATACCGCCACAAGGGTAATTCCCTGTCCGTCATAATTGCATTGAGGCCGATTGAGATTAAACCTTTCGGTAACAATTGGGAGACACCCAGGGATTCAATTAACGTCAAGGGCGGTTTATGGATCGAGTAGAATGCTGTGAATCCCTGAGTCCTCAAGTATGAATGCAATTGGCAATAAGATAAAAAATAAGAGTCCTGCAGTTGAAATTTAGATTGCACCGACGCAAATTCCAATACCCCGCATTTATCTGTTAATTGACACAAGTTGAAAACCCCCTTCGTCGCCCAACATTGCGCATTAAAATGAGGAAGGATATACTGAAACATCCTCAGTGGTGCCGCTCTTGATACGGGGCCCGTCCCCGATATCTTCAGAAACATACTGTCCCATATTCTCAAGGAGAGTGTCGTTGTAGCAAACAGAGATGTGAACACCCCCCTTGGTCTATTCGGAGGGGGAACCCATAACAGTACCCTTAAATCGTGAGGGGTCAGAGTACTGGCCTCCATAACTGCCCATTGAGGACGGGAGGCATAGCCCAGGCATACTATCATCGCTGCAACATGGACAGCTCGGCTATATTTTGCAAAATCCGGTACCCCTAATCCACCCCCCTCGATTCGGCGTGAAAGGACAGGAAATTTGATTCTGGGGCGCCGATAGTTCCATAGGAAGGCATTAACCACTCCCTGCAAAGTAGAAAAGAACGCTCGAGGTATAAAAATAGGAAGGGCTCGAAAAACATATAAAATTTTCGGGAGTATCGTCATTTTCACCGCCGCAATGCGACCAAACCACGATAATCGTCGGGGGTGCCAAGACCGCAATAGGGTTTTAATTTCTATTAACAACTTCCCGTAATTACTATCGAATAAGACCTGAGGCGAAAGAGCTAGCTTGATACCTAAATACGTGAGAAATTTAGTTCTCCAATCAAACGAGAATTCCTGTTTTAGTGTAGTCAGCACTTCATCTGGGATATTAACTGGCAGCGCCTGAGTCTTGGAGAAATTAATCTTATGATATGAAAATTTTCCATATTCGTGCAATATGTTAGTCAGAGCCTCTAAGGAAGTTTTAGGGGATGTCAATGTAAGGAGGACGTCGTCAGCAAAAAGGTTTAATTTGTGTGTCTGCGGACCCACCTCTATGCCCCTTACGTCATCGGACTGCCTGATCATTTGAGCCAGAGGTTCTAAGACGAGCGCGTACAGTAGTGGAGACAGCGGGCAACCCTGTCTTGTGCCGTTCGTGATAGGAAATGTTCGAGAATGGAAGCCCGCAAAACGTACCGTGGCAGACGGCGAAGCATAAACCGAAAAAAAACCCTTAACAAACTCAGGTGGGATAGAGAATTTGGCCATCACCTCTGACATAAAACCCCAATGCACTCGGTCAAACACCTTTTCCGCGTCCAGGGACAGTATTAGACCAGGTGTAGAAGACGAAGTAAGCACTTGAATGAGATTGAGTAGTCGACGAGTGTTATCCGGACCTTGACGGCCGGGTATAAATCCGACCTGATCCATCCCAATTAAACTCGTGATAGTCAATGCCAAACGATTCGCCAGGATCTTAGTATATATTTTAAGGTCTACATTTATCAGAGAGATTGGTCGAAAGTTTTGACAACTAGTGGGGGGTTTACCTAATTTGGGTAGGGTGACTATAGCGGCATTAAGTAGCTCAGAAGGGAGGTTCCCACTATCCATCGCCGCGGTGAACAAGCCATGGATATGGGGAAGTAGCGCTTGATGGAAAGTCTTGTAATAAGTGGACGTGAACCCATCGGGGCCCGGAGCCTTGCCTTTAGGTAGGGATGTAATCCCCTCCGCAATTTCCTCGCATGTTATCGGAGAGGCCAAAGAGGCACGTTGTGTCTGAGATAGAGTCGGCAAGTTTATTTTGTCTAAATAGCCTCGTATATCCGATACCGAAGGTCCCGGGCCTGTGGTCCCGTCTCTTATATTATAGAGAGCCCGATAGTATGTCGCAAATTCGTACGCTATGTCCTGTGGTTTATATATCCGTTCCCCTCGGCTATTTAACAAAAAGGATGTTCTGGTTGATTGCTGAAGAGTACGGAGGCGGAGCGCCAACGAGTGTCCCACCCTATTCGCGGTCGAATACCTATTTGCTCTAAGGCGTTGTAATGCGTAGAAGTGTTTTGTACTGTCTAGGTCGGTCAGGTCCGCTCCCGCTTTGGCCAGTTCCCGAGCCGTAAGTGGATCCGGGTGGGTTTGGTTGGCCTTGGTCAAAGCGTCTATACGGGTCAGTAACTCCAGTCTATCTGCGATATGTTGTCTCTTCCTGATAGCTGCCCATCTAATGCACACCCCTCTCATAACCGCCTTGTGAGCTCTCCATAGAATAGTCGGATCTGAGGAAGAATCTTTATTCTCCGAGAAGTAATTGGCAAGTGAGGACTGCAAGTCCGTCAATATCTCTGGATCGCTCAAAACAGTGTCGTTGAGGCGCCAAGGAGGCCTGCTAAACACCTGGAAGTCATCTGCTAGTGTCAAGAATACTGGGGCATGATCTGACAGCGTGAAGCTCGAGATGTCGCAGTCACGAACAGAAGGCAGTAAAGAACCTCTTATGCAAAAAAAGTCTATTCTGGAATATGAATTATGAGGTGGGGAGAACAACGTATACCCTCTTTCGCCCGGATGGAAAACCCTCCACACATCGTATAGATTAAAATGAGACAGGAGGTCCGTCAATTCTCTACATTGTTTTCTAATGTGTGCGTATGATGCGGCTGACCTAATCTAGAAGCGAATCTGGACAAACATTAAAATCACCCATCACAATCACCTCGCCAGTTGATACTGTTAACATTTTGAGCAGTACATGTTTAAGAAACAATATTTGAGATGAGTTAGGACTATAGATATTACATATAGTGAACAATTTCTGATTAATCGTGCACACTAAAATTAGGTAACGGCCCTTCGGATCACTCAGCTTTCTGTGAAGTTGGAAAGACAGTCTATCATGCAGTAGTATAGATACCCCTCTAGACTGGGTGGGGCCCGTCGCATGGAATTGCGTGGTATAGCGAGGTACCTGCAACAAAGGGTGAGACAATCTACGAAAGTGCGTCTCCTGTAGACAATATATCTGGGTCTCCCCGTTTGATCTCTGAACATAATGCATGTCTTTTAAAGGGAGCGTTTAAGCCCCTAACGTTGAAGGACATAAGTTTCATAAAATTAAGACCAAAAACTGTATACGGTTCCTGGGCCAACAGAGCCCCCAATTCTCATTTTGGACAAACAAAGCAGCCCACATGGCTCGGTTCGAGCGTGTTCGAGAGCAGTCAGTGAATGGTGATGAGGAAAAAAGAAAACCGCATAGAAACAAAAAACAAAAAAACACCACAGTGGTGTCAAAAGAACTATATACATGTCTCAAAGAGACAGCCTCTCCTGAGAAGCCCCGAGAAGCGGGTGTACTTCTCATACTCCGAGTGAAGAGCGAGAGTGGGGGGTCAAAAAAAAAAATGAACCCAACAGAGCGCCCAGATGGAGAAACAAAAAGCTGCGCCGTGCTGCGCACGCCGGGACCCAGCAACTCCAGCTGCTTCCACAGTCCCGAAACCTGGGCCACGTTTATGGCAACATGGAAGAACAAAAAAAAAAAAAAAAAAAATACCCTGGAGGCACACTCAGCGAAATACGATACCGCAAAGACGATGAAATATCCCGAGAATTTTCTTCCTCTGCCCAAAGCACGTGGCGATCCGAAACTTCACAAGACATCAAAGCATAGAGCAAATCACTTTTTCTTCTTACGCCACTCCGGGTCAAGTCGGGATGGAGGATCTTGCCGCTGTGACGGAGGGGTAGTAGGTTCCATTCCCCAATCTTTCAGGAGTTGCATGCCCTCCGATACGGAAGTCACCGAGTGGAAAACTCCGTTGCGAGATATCAACAATTTGGTTGGGAAGCCCCACCTGTATGCGATACTGCGATCTCGGAGCATCGTTGTCACTTGTTTAAAGTTGCGGCGATGTTGGAGGGTAGTGCGAGACAGGTCTGGAAAGATAGCAATATGATCGTAGGTCGGGGATAGTGCCCCAGGATGTCTCAGGGCACGCAATATGTCCTCGCGAGGCTTATAATAGTGAAGACGAAGTAGGACATCTTTAGGCGCCGTAGCCGGAGCTGACGGTGGTTTAGGAAGTCGATGAATTCTGTCAAAAAGGAGGGAATCCGAGGTGGCTTCAGGCTGGAGATGCTGAAATAGTTCAGTAACATAATCCGGGAGGTTATGAGCTGATATCGAATCTGGGATACCTCTTACTTTCAAATTATGGCGACGTGATCTATCCTCCAAGTCTGCAATTTTAGTAAGTGCCCCCAGAAGATGAGATTGTAAATCCTCCACTTGTTCTGTCAAAATATTATGTGCCCCTGCAAATTCCGCCATCTTTGTTTCCAATCTGTCTGTGCGGTCTCCTATTTCTTTAATATCTTTTTTAATGTCCGCCGCCACGCTGTCTAGTCGATTCGATAATGCATCAGAAAGGGCTGTCGGCATAGGTGCTAGTTTGGCCGTCACCGCGTCGATCCCTGAACAGTCTTCAGCGGGGGAGGCAGATGCACGTGGGGACGAGGAGGATGAACCGCCGCCATCTTGGGAGGCCCCAATGCCGCGCTGTTTCTGGCTCTTCGGAGCAAAAAAGTCGGCGGAACCCGCTTTTTTGGTACCGCTGCGGGAGGACATATTGTGCTCCACTGGTTCCCCAGGTCCTGTGTTGCAGCTGCGCTTACTTAGTGTCGTTTTTCCTCGCGTTTAGTGGGTCCCTTGTGCGGAGCTCCGGCGCTACACGTCCACCATCGAGCGGAGTCAGGCCACGCCCCGGGCATATTCATTTTGTGATCTCAGCAGCCCCTGTCCAAGTATTTAAAGGCAAAAAACTACTTTTTTTTTTTTTTTAAGAGTATTCTTACAATGCTCAAAATAAAAGTCATTAGAATAGCCGTTCAATCAACACATACCATGTAAGACCATAGAACCCAAGCTCCAGGTTTAATGTCCACGTCGTTGTGGTTATCCTTTTGTAGCTGTAGCCACCGGTAACACGTGAGGCTAGTGTTGCCATGTTTGCATTTCTGACTTGTCATGTAATATTATTGTCGTCATTTATATAGCGTATTATCTCACATATTGCCTCCTTCCACCCCTCTTGTTACTGGCCAATTGGGCTTAGGTTAAAAGGGCGTCATTTTTAAAATTACATATTTTTCCTTTTGTACGCTGTAGCTTTTATAAGGACTCTTCGAGATTACAACAGTGAATTAATAGTGCTGAGGGCAGTGTAGGACGTGAGCAGAAGATCCATGCTTTGATCGACATGCAATAAATCATTGTGTAGATTAAGAAAATAGAGCTGGCGTTGTCGGAGTAAATAACAGAGAACAGCAGGAGTGTTAGCTGATAATGTATTTTTTTTGTTATTTTTACAAATATAGCCTTTGCCAAAATATTTGGAATTTCACTTATCGGTGGCACCGCCATGTTACACAACCATTCTCACTCACAAATTAATACAAGCAAGAACATCATTCTATAATGGAAACTACTTTACTTATTAGCAAATTTGAGTTAAAGAGGTTTCACAAAAAATATCGATCTCAACCTAATCTGTGAAATGTAGTTTGTACAAATTGAGTATCCCTTAGGCTGGGTTCACACCTGAGCGTAGCGCAATGCGCGCGTTTTTTTTACGCACGTTCGCGCATACAAAAGAACGCATGTTGCAGCGCGTTCGTGGCTATGATATGGCCGCGAACGCGCTGCTGTATGCCCAAAAAGAAGCTCCCGAACTTCTTTTTGGGTCGGCCGTTTTAAAGCGCGTTCCTGCGCGCTCTAAAACGCTTAGGTCTGAATGGGGCCCATAGAAAAGCATGGGATTTCCCCAGTAGTGTATTTAGGTTTTGTGCTGCCCTAGGCCTGACTAAACTCGTGCACCCCCTAATTTAAATTTGACACACCCCTTCCTGTCAAGGGCACACCTCTTCCTGGTTAATCCCCACCCTTCCTCTTTAAGCTCCACCTTTTCCTCTTAGAGCTCCGCCTTTTCCTCTCTTTATATTAAAAGTGGATACCAAGTGCCTACTTGTATATTTTGTATACCATTTCAAATGTATCTATTGAGATAAAGAAAATTATGAAATGTTTAAATTCAAGCATTTTTACAAAGAACAGCCACGCATGTCAAGTAAACGGGATCACAGCCGCTCGAATTGGTTGAACAATAAAATCCACAGAAACGTGCACTGCATACAGTATGAGCATATCACAGAGCTGCACAGCAATAAAACCCACAGAAATGGGCACTGTGTATGAGCATATCAGAGCTGCACAGCAATAAAAACCACAGAAATGTGGAGTGTGTATGAGCAGATCACAGAACTGCACAGCAATAAAACTCACAGTAATGTGCAGTGTATATGAGCGTATCCCAGAGCTCCAGGGCAATAAAACTCACAGTAATATGCAGTGTGTATCACAGAATCCACAGCAATAAAACTCCCAGCAATGCAATGTTTGGTGTGTGTCAGCGTTTCAGAATCCACAGCAATAAAACTCCCAGCAATGCAATGTGCGGTGTGTATGAGTGCATCAGAATTCACAGCAATAAAACTCCCAGCAATGCAATGTGTGGTGTGTGTCAGCGTATCAGAATCCACAGCAATAAAACTCCCAGCAATGCAATGTGCGGTGTGTCAGCGTATCAGAATCCACAGCAATAAAACTCCCAGCAATGCAATGTGCGGTGTGTATGAGTGCATCAAAATCCACTGCAGTAAAACTCCCAGCAAACCGAGTGTATATGAGCACACAGCAATAATGCTGTGGAGCCATCTTGTCAGCAGTGGGGTGCCACTGCCAGAGGGTGCACTGTAGCTTTGATTCCCTTCCCGGTGGGTGTTCAATCCAGAATAGAGTCTGTGTTAACGAAAGGGCGGGCAGCTGCGCGCGTGCGTTTCCTGTGGTTCAGCCAGTCATGTGGTACTGAGACTCAGAAAAATGGCAGTGAAATGCCCTGATGTTCGGTGGTTTCAATCAGCAGGTTTATTCAGGCGAACCCCATAGGTTTCAATGTTAAAAATATTCCCGTTTTTATGCAATATCTAATAAATCATTTATTATTTTAATCTGCAGTAAAAAGTCTTTACTTATTGATTTTTTTTTAGTACCTTTTAGTCATTTTTCAGATTTTTTTGGCAAAATTCCCCCCCCCCTTTTTTTAAAAGCAGTTTTTTTTTTTTCTGTAACAGAACTTTTTATTATCAATCATAGGATCTTATATGTAAATTCCAGACATTTTCGTTCAGTAGTTCTTTTGAAAACAGCAGGCCACGGGTTTCCGGTGGCAGCATTCAGCGGCCGACTCCATGCACTTTGGGGACCCTGTGGTGAATGGTGAATTCACTGCAGGGTCGGGAAATTTTATTCTCCTAAGTGCAGGGAACTACAGAACACCAAAACGTTGGCGTCATTTCGGTGCTCTGTGAGTAACCCATTTAGTGGTGAGGTTTTTTGCTGCCCCCTGGAAAGTGAAATTGAAAGTGTAAATTAGTGAAATCTCAATGTATCCTCCCTGGTAAAATACTTTGCAAAAGTAAAAAAAAAAAAAAAAAAAATATTTTTTTTTTTTTGGGGTGGGGCCACCCAGTGCGGGCCGCCGCCCCCTGGAAAGTGCCGCCCTAGGCCTGGGCCTAGTCGGCCTAGGCCAGAATACACCAGTGGATTTCCCCGTTCATGCGTTTTAAAGCGTGCATGAACGCGCGTTAAAACGGCTAGGTGTGAACGGGGCCTAACTCAGGATTCTGAAAATCCCAAAATCTGAGTATCCTGACTTGCCAATAAAATTGGAAAATTCCAGATCTGACCTCATGTGACAGGGACAAAATAATTATAAAATGACGTTCAGGCTGTGTGTGTGATGTTTGTCCATCATATTCGTAGAGGACCTTGACATCTTACAGGTTGTGGGTTGTCCACGGTGTGTCCGCAGATGGCTGGTAAGGCCTATACGTGCACGAAATGTTCTGCCGCATGTCGAGCAGACATGTGTAGGTACCCCTGTAGCAAGATTTGCAGCTCTGGCTTTCCGAAGTGCTCGCTTCTCTTGTGCTGTAGTTGTTCTTCTGTCCTCAAATATCTGGCAGCCTTGGAGGTGTGCGTCATGTCGATCAATCTTGTGCCAGGGTTTCCCAGGAGGTGATCGGTGATCTCAATATCCATGGACTTGAAGGAGGCTTTCAGTGCATCTTTGTATCGCTTCCTTTGTGCCCCCCCCCCCGTGCGACCGCTTTACTTGAGACAGCTCACCGTAAAGGAGCGGATTAGGGATGCGATGATCTGGCATCCTTGCAACATGGCCTGCCCAATTTGGGCTTTTATCAGCAGGGTGTAAACTGATGACAGGCCTGCTCTGGAAAGGACTTCTGTGTCTGGCACCTTAACCTGAAACCGGATCCTAAGAAGTCTGTGGAGGCAGGTCATCTGTCTGTCTACACGCGCACAGCCAACTCTCGCCTCAAAGACTTTAAACGGGCATCACCAGTCCTGTGGAAGGACTTGCTCGCCCTATCAAACTCTCCCCACCATATCTTCAGGCCTTCAAGAAATCCTTCAAAACCCATCTCTTCAGATTAGCATACTACATCACTGACGCAACTCATCCCCCTGCAAAAGATCGACTCACATGATTGAAGTTGCTTCTATGGCCCCACTGTTCCCAAACCACTGGCACTCATGATCCTGCTATCTTGTAAAATTCCTCTGGTCTTCCTCAACTCCAATCCCTCTAGACGGTAAGCTCCTATGAGCAGGGCCCTCTACACCTATTGTTTCCATCTTATGTCTGCTTATCTCGTTTCCTTTGATTATTGTAAAGCGCTGCGGAAACTGTTGGCGCTATATAAATGATGACAATAATAATAATATGGAAGTGATTCAGTTGTCTTGCATGCCTCCTGTATACAATCCAAGTCTCGTTGGCATACATCAGGGTTGTTAACACTACTGCTCAATAGACTTTGAGCTTTGTAGCAAGGCTTATTCCATGGCGGTCCCATGCGTTGGTCAATAGTCTGCCAAATGCAGAGCTTGCCTTGGCTACTCTGCAGTTGACCTCAATGTCACTTGTCACTGCACGGGAAAGGGTGCTGCCTAAGTATGTAAATTGGTCCACTGCTTGCAGCTTTTGTCCCTTCACTGTGATGGTGGTCTCTTGATGTTGGACTTTTGGAGCTGGCTGATACATTACCTCGGTCTTCTTTGGTTGTGTGTGTAAGGTGTATATGAAAAACAAATTAACTTTGTGTTTAAACTCTGCCATCTGCAAGATATTGCATTATTATATACATTGTTTTCAATAATCTGAAATCCAAAACTCTCCTGGTTCCAGGCATTCTGAATCAGGGATACTCAACCTGTACCACAATCATAATGCTACAAATGGTGACATACTGTAGAGCAGATAGCTGTTCTCGGTGCTGAATTAAGGGCTTCCTGGAGATGAAGAATTTGAGTCTCTCTCACATTCCTCTTGGCTGCGTTGGACTTCAAAATATGGAAAATAATAATTCTAGGGTTGGGTATCTGTGTCACCCAGAGAAATAAGAACGGATGTCAGCTACTCCTGTAGTGGAAGGATTTCTCCTGGGCTCCTCTTGCAGGGGGGCAAGTTATCATAGGCCTAATAAGGAAAAAAGACAATCCCCAGCACTGCTTAGAATGTGGTCAACTAGTGTGACCAATGATTTACTGGAGATAAAATGTACCGAACACCACCTTCAGTGTACAGTGCTCCTTTGTGCTTCTGCCCCATTTTTTTTTTCCATCTCCCGTGCCCCACCCTTCTCGCCGTCCTTTGCACATTTTATTCTTCTCAGAAACCATTTTGCTACTGTGCGTCCACCTCTTTGTGTTTGTGGCTACTGGCGTTAACATTGAACATGTCACTGGGTCTATTTTTTAGAATTGGCCTGGAGCTGCCGCTCAAATAGCCCTTATGTTAATCTGTCCCGGTCAGTTCTGTTTCTACTTCCACAAAATGTTTAACGTCATCTATTGCAAGAGACAAGCCAGTCTGCTGGATACCAGTGGGGGCTAGAAGCGTCAACCATTTAAAACAAAACTTTTGTTTGTTCAATTTACGTTTTTATTGCTTATAACTAAGTGGTTTGTGCCCGTCAAAAGAGTAAATCCCAACAGAACAGTGAAATACTACAAAAAATAATGTATGCAAAACTCATGGACTCCAAACTGTGCTCACTAAAGCAGAGGTTTATTAGGTAACAGGTCCACTTCAAGAATCTTCTTCAGTCACGACTATCAAATGTGTCAGTGATTCACAATGGTTCATTGTTGACTGTATGAAGACAGGATGAGGGGAAACTCTTGGATACCCTAATGCAGATATTACAAGGCTGGGAATAATACTACAAACCACTTGATTAAAACCTGTAATGACTAATTCCTGGAGGTATTTAATCTCCTCGGTTAATGAGATTATGTTTCAGATGTTTTAATGAGTTATTGCAAGTAGTTTTCAAGCTGAGCAGCCTTGCACATACCTTTTAGTCACTATAAATATATATATATATATATTTCAATTAGTCTCCCAGTGCCCTCCATCTAGGTTATTATATTCATATTTGTCTGTGTATAATCTGTTTCAATTGTAGAATATCTTGTTTCAACATAAGTTACCCAAGATGTTTATATGGAGGACTGCACAATGGAGGGGACCATAGTATGACTAGGTTCATGGGTGGGAGGCAGAATGCTCATTTAACGTTGCACTAATAAAAACCTTTTAATTACTCAAACCAGGCACCTTCCACGCGCAAAGAGAAATCAATCTGATGTTATTATATTACTTAGACCTGTGTTCATAATAGTTACAAAATTTGTTTAGGCAATATATGATTAATCTCATTCCCTTTCACATGGCTGCTCTCATTTGCAGAGGAGGGATTTAATGCCTTTCACAAGTGCAGGCTCTTCAGTGGGAAATATATTAAATGGGAAAGAAATATGCTTTTTAGACATGTGCATTCGTTTTAGTACTAAAACGATTTAGTCCGAATTTTGGGATAATTTAGTTTTCATATGACTCAAGAGAAACGAAACTGCTCAGTACAAAAAACGAAAGAAACTAAAATAAAATGCACTACATTTTAGTTTCAGTCCTTTTTGTGATAATACATTGATGAGTGAAGGAGACCAGCAATGAAGAGTGCAACATCCGAAGTTCTGCACCCTGCACATGCCAATGCAGTAGGATGTTCTATACAGAGAGGGGCATTAATTAATTCAGGAGGATGTTCTATACATTATACAGAGAGGGGTATTCATTTATGAAGGTGGATGTTGTATACATTATACAGATAGGGGTATTAATTAATTCAGGAGGATGTTCTATACATTATACAGAGAGGGGTATTAATGAATGCAGGAGGATATTATCTACATTATACAGAGAGGGGTATTAATTAATGCAGGAGGATGTTCTAAACATTATACAGAGAGGAGCCTTTTATTTAGCCCTTTAAATCCAGTGGCTGTGAGCGCTGAGATCGGCTGCTTGTTATATTATCTTTCATTACAATGTATCAGTCTCAGCTGTTACAGTAAATGACTGTAACAGCGCTCAGAGTTTCAGTAAAACAATGAAATAATATTGTTATAACCTCTTATATATAAAATATTATTTATTAGTTTTACTGAAACTCTGAGCGCTGTGATGAGCAGTAGTCAGTTACTGTAACAGCTTTGCCTGACACGGTGCATTATTACAATGTTGGTGCTAACTTAACCAGAGCTGTTGTAAACTGAAAACCTCCATAGGCTATAATGGCTCTGGGAAGTTTATAACAGCTCTGGTTAAGTTAGCACCAACTATGTAACATGGCCCACATTGTACTGAGAGTGAGAGATACTGTAACGAGCAGCGATCTCAGCCCTCTCAGGAGCCACCACTACAATAGTAATTGTATCCACTGGTTTTCGGATGAAATTAATTTTCATACTAAAGAACTGAAAACGAATTTCTTAAGCAACTAAATAAATTGCATTTTAGTACTAATCCATTAGTTCAAAACGAAATTTTGTGCTGTGCACATGTCTAATGCTTTTACACATCTGCCAAGCAATACAGGGGTTTCCTCTTTACTATTTCACAAGAAAAAGGAATGTGACTGTTATGTATAAACTAGGGATGCACCGATACCACTTTTGTTTTTTAAGACAGAGTACAAGTACCGATACATTTTTCAAGTACCCACGATACCAAGTACCTATACTTTTATTTAATGTCATGTGACCGCTTTCCAATAAGAACAGAGAGATGGATAGATATATCTATCTGTGGGTATGTGTGTGTTTATACAGTATGTCTTTGGATATATATATATATATATATTCTTTGTTGGTGTGTGTATATATATATATATCTGTCTTTGGGGGATATATATATATATCTCTATCCCCACATACCCCCAAAGAGAGATACACATACCCCCAAAGAGAGAGATCGATCTATCTCTCTCTCCCCAGAGACCTCCGCATTCTGCCTGCCTCCACTTGTAATGGACCCCTCCAAGTGGCATAGTTTCTTAAAGTGGCCGCCAGTAAAGGTTGCAGCCCGGCCGCTCGCTTCAACTGGTAACCACCAGCCATGATCTTGCGGGATCTCGTGAACTCCGGGATCTCGCGAGATCGCAGCTGGCGATCCATTTAGAAGCGAGCGGCTGGGCTGCAACATTTTCCAGGCCAGGGGCTGCTCAAAGCAACAGATCCACCTGGATGGGGCCTGGCAGAGTGCCGTTAGAGCACTCTGCCAGCCGAGCCTGCCCCTCGGACACCAACCGGAAAGCCAGCGCTGGCTTTCGTTATCGGTTGAGGTATCGGGGGCATCTGCACGAGTACAAAGTACTCGTGCAGAACCCGGTATTGGCACCGGTATCGGTGCATTCCTAGTGTAAACCTTTTTATAATATACATGGATATAATCTCAGTATGCAGGTTCCCGGCAAAATTCTTTTTATGTATAGAAAACTATTTAAACACAAATCCAAATGTGATCTCCGTTTGAGATTCTTAAAGGGTCTAGAACACATGGAATGGTTTGGAACCCTTTCTAAACTACTGTATATAACGTGAGCACATCGGATCCGCCTTAGATGTATTCGGTAAGAAAGTATATTTATAAAGTATTTTACCAGGAAGGATACATCGAGATTTCTCTCGTTTTCAAGTATGTCCTGATGTAGCGTTTCAGTTGAATGTAATCAAGCCGAATGCGCACCGTATAATGATGCTTGAACATCCTACTTCTGACACCATTTCATTCTTTAATTGCCTGGCAGGGTTAAAGGCTATGTTTCCTTGTTTTCACCTTCTTTCTCCTTGCCCTTTAAGTCAAATGGATTTCATTTTCTTATACCGGAGCTTTTACTTATACACCCCATATCATGATTTGATGAGCGATGCCTTACGACACCCACTGCCCCATAGATGCTGACCTTCCACGTTGCTGCTAATGCCGGATAAGGCTATGTATGCCTGGGTTGCCCCACTGGACCATCACTCAAATGTCTGGAGTACCTTCTGAAAACCAACCAGAATCTCCTATCCTTTGCAGCCTGTTGAACCTGTAATTGTACTCAAAGGAGAGAATGTTCGTTAATAGATGTGATGAGGTCTTGGCTGATCACCCTCCAGGGCCTCGCTTGTTTGCAGGAAGAACATCTGAAAAACAGCTTTGAATTTGATGCGAACAGAAGTTTTCAAAGAGCACAGATACTCCTTTACCTGCAGGATTGTTCTGTTCTGAGATTTTTTATTTTTTTTTGGTAGATGTCAAAATAATTCACCGTTTGTATTTAAGATCATGAGCAACACCACGTTTGGCGTACACGGAATGAAACCTTACAGAATCCGTTATGTTTTAAAGTGAACCTGTCAGCAGGTTCACTCTTCATGTGAAAACGTCTCAAGCAGATAACACATTTATCATAAAGATTGACGCACCTCTTGAGATATTGTAAACTACATATTTGACCATTTTTAAATTTACAACATTTGGCATAGCCATAAAGACCATTTGTAGGGTTTAGAACGTTTCATCCCAGCAATATTTCTGTAAAAGAATAGACTAAAAATGTAAGTCCATTTACGTTCTTGTATTGGTTTAATGATCTCAGAATGACACTTGTAACGAAACAGCTGCCACAATATTTTAGTTTCATTCTTATTTTGTTCTATTTATTTCCCCCTGTTTTTATAGGTACAAATTCCACTGTTAGAATTATTGTAACATGTTCCCTGTTTTGAAATTGTGTTTTCCCTGCAATGTCTCGCACCGATTGTGCCAGCAACCACATAGTTGCATGTTGCAGCAATGTATCAGCTCATGTCCGGACCGCAAGTGTATCTTTCCCTATGAGACAGCCCGGCCGCTGCTTTGTCTGTTATCCCTGTATTGTTAATATTTCATTTTTACATTGCGAGATCTCGTTTCCCTGATATGTGTGGTTGGTGCTGTTCCCCAATGCTTTCTGCTCGCCCAGAAATTGTATTTCTCCTGCCCGCTGCCTGCTTTAGAACTTGCAATTGCCTGCCAGACTTTAACCTCAAGCGCTCCAGCCACTGTACACTCCACCAGGGTGCACTTTGGTCAGTGTGCCCCAAAAAACAGGGACCTGCTATGGGGTGAGTATGGAAAAAAGATACCTCCAGCGCTGCAAGGAATGGTGCACTGGTGCTACCACATTTATTTTAAATAAACAAAAAGAAAACACAAAACAAACGTTTCGGTTACACAGCCCCTTCCTCAGTGTATAGTGCCTATGGGTTGATTCCTGAGGGGGATCGCTAGCGGGAACCCCATCATCCATCCTCCTCCTGCAGGGAGCATAGCTGCTCTGCTGACCGGGTACATTACAACAGCCGTTGTACTGTACTTCTACAGCTCGCCGATCAGGGTGCTTCTTGGTAGAAGTAGCTTGGGGGTCCAGAGCTATGTGCCAGTACCTGGGTTGTGTCCGCACTCCAGAAGGATCACCCAAATAAACACTGAACCTGGAAGTCGGGAATCCAGGCTGCCTGAGGGACCCCAAGCTGGAGTGTCTGGCGAACCCTCCCCACAAACGGGGCTCATCCATGGGTGGTGGCAGTCATTGTATGATAATTCACTGGGCTGGCTCTAGTGACAAGGGAACCCATGTTAACAGATAGAAACTGGGCTATGGCTGGAGGCAGTGGGTCGCCAGGATGTCTGAGGGCGGGCAGCAGGGAGAACAATGGGGACAGTCTGTATAAAAGTACCATATATTTCCCTGCAATAAACACACCCCGATTTTCTTCAACCTGCACTCTGCCTTGGCAAGGGGAGGGGGTAAAGGGCTATTTTCACAGAGCCTCAGTATCCTCAGATCCAGGCAGAGGTGAGCAGCAGATATATGCGCTCAAAGTACCGGCTTTACTGGCCTCAAACAGCAGATCGGTGTCACGATCAGCCACAATGGCGGTACCTGGCATGTGCCAAGTAGGGCCCAGGTAAGAGGAAAAGCCGCTATATGCAGAGATGCGTGACACAACGATCAGGAAAAGTAAATAAATCACAGTAGACACTGGCTAAATACCAAAGGAGCCCTATACTGATAGATCGGTCCTTAGAGTGGCCGAATCTGCACTAATAGAAAAAGGTTACCTTGTAGCCGTGCAGAGTCCTGGGAAAACACAGACAACTGAAGGAGAATATGCTCAACAACTTGCAGGGCAGGACTTCAATATACTAAAGCCGTGGTCTACAGGGACACACAACATATAATACGATAAGCACAGGACAGCTAGAGATATCCAGAAGAGTGGTCAATAAATAAGCCAGGGGTCAAAACCAAAATGTATACCTTGAGCCAAAGCGGGGATATAGCACCAGAGAAAATCCGTCAGCCAGGCCAGAGGGTCAATACCAGGAAGTCAATCAGAACATAAAACTCAGACAAGGGGGAAACACTGAAATAGAACTAGGATGGAAAACAGGGAGCTCTCAGGAACAAATCTGTGGCTGAAGTGAACCAGGATGCAAGAGCATGGTGATATGGGCCCATGGTTTTATATAGGGGAGTAATCAGCCCATAATCACCAGCAGAAGCTCAACGAGCCATGAACTTAACCCCTGAGCTGCATGTCAGGGAAAGCAGCACAGGGAAACACATGGAAACACAGACATAAGGAATACAGAGGGCAGGGAGACAGGGTTGGAACATGGGAACGTGACAGTAGCCCCCTCCAAAAAAGGTGACCTCAGGGCACCTAAAACAACAAACATGACAGACAAAAATCAGGAAACCAGATTACGAATACCAATCACCAAAGTCCTTTGAGGTCCCATTCAGAGTCGTCATCCTCCTCCACAAGACGCCCCCGACTATGAGGGTTCCTTTGAATGGCAACCCAGTGGTCCTTCCTGAACACCAGTCCAAGGGGCGATTGCACATAGCCCTCAGGGACATGACGGGGTAGGGGGATCTTGGCATCAGTTAGACTGGACACAGAACCAGTGGGACCAGGGTTAGACACCTTTCCCCGTCTTCTCCTAGAACGAGGTCTAGAACTGGTGACCACCCCGCACGACACGGCAACAGTGGGAGTAGGCTCGCCTACCTGTGCCTTACCACGAGGGTTGGAAACCTCGGACTCTCTGTGGGGCATGGGTACAGTGGTGTTGCAATGTAGCTCTGGTACTGCTGACACACGGCTTGACTCTGGCACACAGCTCGGGACTGGCACCGCTGGTACATAGCTTGGGACTGGCACCGCTGGCACACAGCTTGGGACTGGCACACAGCTTGGGACTGGCACCGCTGGCACACTGCTTGGGACTGGCACCGCTGGCACACTGCTTGGGACTGGCACCGCTGGCACACTGGGACTGGCACCGCTGGCACACAGCTTGGGACTGGCACACTGCTTGGGACTAGCACCGCTGGCACACAGCTTGGGAGGGGTACCGCTGACACACAGCTTGGGAGGGGTACCGCTGACACACAGCTTGGGAGGGTTACCGCTGACACACAGCTTGGGAGGGTTACCGCTGACACACAGCTTGGAACTGATTTGACTGGAAGCTTGCCAGCCACAGGCGTGACAACCTCACTGCCAGAAAAAGGCAACATAACAGCGCTGCTACACTCAAAGATTGCAGGTCTCCCGCTGGACAACATGATTGCGGTTTCCCCATCAAATTCCTTGGTTGTGACTCCATCGCCAGACCCCATATTTGCGGCCTTGCCACCTGGCACTATGAGTGCGGTGGGTAATGCAGAGAAACGTACAGCACCGCAGGTAATACAGCCTGTAATAATCTTACGCCCTGGACCACCATTAGGGTGTCTGGCCGTTTGGCGAGACCGCGTAAGAGAGGTAATAATGGGATTAACCTCCATGGCTTCAACCTCTGGCTCCCTGGCCGAGAAGGAGTCAAAATCCATTTGTGCCACGGGATCAGAAGAAGGGGAATACTCGACTGGGTCTGAGATGTCAGTTGCCCCCTCCACAGACCTGGTTACCTCTGGAAGGGCTCTCCTAGGCCTGGACGGTAAAGGGGGTCCGACCTCGGATACCTGGCTGTGACTGATACCATCTGACCCATCGTCGGAACATTCAGCAAGGTTATTAACATCAGTTGCCCCCTCCACAGGTCTGGTTGCCCTAGGAAGGGCTCTCCTAAACCTGGACGGTACAAGGGGTCTGATTGCTTTGGATTTATAATGGACCCTGGCTTTGGTGACCCGACTGTGGGACGTGGGCACAGCGGGCACTTTGCCAGCCTCAGCGCACACTGGCATCTTGCCAGCCTCAGCGCGCACTGGCATCTTGCCAGCCTCGGCGCACACTGGCATCTTGCCAGCCTCGGTGCACACTGGCATCTTGCCAGCCTCGGCGCGCACTGGCTTGAGTGGGCACCATGATATAAAATGCAATGAACTGGCACAATAAAAGCAGAGCTTGTCAGTTCGCCTTCTATTCATTTCCTCAGGGGAAAGTGGACCATGTACTCTGCTTTCTAGAACAGCTTGATCTTTAGAAGGGAGAAAAGTAGTGTCCATTAACCCCTTCCACTTAGAAATGAAATCCTTAAACAGCCGCAGCATGGATTCAAACAAATTACGCAACTCTGCGGGCTTTATGGTTGGCTCTTGCATTATGTCACGATCAGCCACAATGGCGGTACCTGGCATGTGCCAAGTAGGGCCAGGTAAGAGGAAAAGCCGCTATATGCAGAGATGCGTGACACAACGATCAGGAAAAGTAAATAAACCACAGTAGACACTGGGGACCTCTGCACGGCTAAATACCAAAGGAGCCTATACTGATAGATCGGTCCTTAGAGTGGCCGAATCTGCACTAATAGAAAAAGTTACCTTGTAGCCGTGCAGAGTCCTGGGAAAACACAGACACCTGAAGGAGAATATACTCAACAACTTGCAGGGCAGGACTTCAATATACTAAAGCCGTGGTCTACAGGGACACACAACATATAATACGATAAGCACAGGACAGCTAGGGATATCCAGAAGAGTGGTCAATAAATAAGCCAGGGGTCAAAACCAAAACGTATACCTTGAGCCAAAGCGGGGATATAGCACCAGAGAAAATCCATCAGCCAGGCCAGAGGGTCAATACCAGGAAGTCAATCAGAACATAAAACTCAGACAAGGGGGAAACACTGAAATAGAACTAGGATGGAAAACAGGGAGCTCTCAGGAACAAATCTGTGGCTGAAGTGAACCAGGATACAAGAGCATGGTGATATGGGCCCATGGTTTTATATAGGGGAGTAATCAGACCATAATCACCAGCAGAAGCTCAACGAGCCATGAACTTAACCCCTGAGCTGCATGTCAGGGAAAGCAGCACATGGAAACACAGACATAAGGAATACAGAGGGCAGGGAGACAGGGTTGGAACATGGGAACGTGACAATCGGCGAATTCCAAGCAACTGCCTTTGCTGTATCCAGGGCTGATGCCTCGGCTGGCCTGCTACCCCGCGGCTCCAAAAGGCAAGGAAGGAGTGAAAAGTGGATATACTTATCCTGAGTAGCGGCAATCCGTCACAACATACATGAAAAAATGCTGTATAGCCCAATAATTTAATGTATCAAAGAAGTGTTGCATCTTTTTTGCACCAAAAAGCGTATTGTGGTGAAACGGATTAATCCATTCATTACCGTTATCACGTATACACGACCAGCGGTAGCTGACACAGCAGCCAGAGATTGTGTTAACACGTTTTGGGCTGCAATGTATGCCTACAAATGAAATTTGTTTGTTGCAAAAGAATTTCATTTGCTCTTGGGCTCCAGAAGGTGCCCCCAAAGTTTTAGTCCTAACTGGTCAATATCATCTAAACAATGTCCTTAACGCCAGGTGGGTGGTGCCCAGCAGGAGGGGCTTAACACTGAGGTGTACTAGGACACCCAGCTTGCCGGCCTCTTCAGTGAGCACCTCCTTAGGCCGTTCTCTTCTAGCCAATGATTTGCATCAGAGGCTAGGCGTGCCAGAGTTCAGGCAGTCACGCAGCAGCTAACAACGCGCTCCGACTGCTGGGTGGGGCCGAGGTGGCCATAGAAGTTAATGGGGCATACTAGTACGCCCCTCTTCTTAAAAGCCATTCTGCCCCAGGGGCGGGAAAGGGTTAATGAACGTTCCCAGGATGAGAAGGCACTGAGCCATGTACTGCAGTAACTCCATTTGGCCAGTAAATGGGTGAAATCTGTAGGCCAAGTAGGTTACTACAGTAAGAAATACAATGGGAATTTTCCCAAAAATTTCTTACTGTATAATTATTTTTCAAAAATTCCCACTGGTTCCTGACGATGGATTTTTTGGAAAACCACTTGGTAGTGAAGGGGGTTAAAGAGCACTGCATCAGTTGTGGTGCAATAAGCTTCCCTCTGTTTGCAGATATAAACCAGCATGTGGTAAACAAGTCCCCATTACAATTGACAGACTAACAAATATCTTTCTACAAGCCAAGATGAATTAGAATTTTGGATAAACAGAAAATCACTTTTTTTCCCCCTTTATTTCATTGATGTTATTGTCTTTTAGGAAACTGTAGGATTTGCTCGGTACAATGGGAGTTCAAAACCAATTAAATGGTCCTACAACTTCCTAGTCTGTTGCTGAGTAACTATAGAAACCATAATCCTTGAGATTTGATGTACTTTTATAAATGCTTATAGTGTGCATTTTTTCACAATTCATTTAAAATCTTGTTAGCAGAACAAGTTAAACATGGAGTTCTTCAATGTCAAGCACTCTATATAATGTGTAACATCTTTTTCACTGAGGTTACTTAACGATTCAAAAACGAACACAAAGAAATAAGTTACAAATTCTTACTGTATATTTTTATGATTGTATAGGTATTTTCTATGGTTTGAAACAAGTGTCTACTATCCTTGAATTCTTTTTAATGCTACAATTGATTTAGTTACCAGTATTGTCCGTTTGACCTTACATAAGAATACTGTGTTTTCTCCAATTATTATCTATTAAGTTGACCTTCTTTTGTACCAACATAATTGAATTAAATTGAGTGTCATACCTCTTGGCTTAGTGAAAGCTTTTGAAGTGTTGCTTTACGTAAAGCAAAATACATTTTGCAAGTCACCTTTATTAGACCTTGTTATAGGCCAGATCCACAGGTCCTGAGGAGCATAACTCTCATGATGTTCTTAACATAAAGTCCCTAACCTCTACCCCTGAAGTGCACTGCATCGTGAATTTCACCTTTTGGTGTAATTTTGGGGCAGTTGATCTATTCACTAAGCTGTCAATGCGCCAAATACAGGTGAATTGACGGCTAAATACAGTGCAGTTCGCTGCAAGTTGGCGGTCTTCGGTGGGAGCAAAAGTGTCCCATAGAGAAGTAATGGTTCGCCTATTCACAGAATGAGCTGGACTGAAATTCCAGTGAAATTACCTGATTTTCACAGGTTCAGTTCAACAAGTTTAAACAGGCAAATTCCATAGGATTCAATGTAAAAACATATCTTTAATTTTTTTTTAAGACCGTTTTTCATTTCCAGCAAAAGCCTTTTTTAAATACCTTTTTGTATTTTTTGAATAAGTTGTTTCCCGATTTGTAAAGACATTTTTCTTCTGTAGCAGACCTTTTTAATTATTTTTAAAGGACCTTTTTTATTTTTTCTACATTTTACAGTTACAAGTACTTGTACAGCGCCAACAGATTCCGTAGCGCTTTACAATAGGGAAGCACAAACAGACGTACAGGATACAAGAGGAAAGACAACCTTGCCCGTAGGATAACTGCCCAGTTAATACAGCACTTTATACCAAGTGCTAAGGCCGACATCTCCTGAGCTTACAATCTAAGGGACAGAGGTAGCTGTAACAAATGGGAGCAGAAGGAAGGTGAAACTGGTGGCCTGAAGAAAATCTTAGGGATTGCATGGGAAGGACCAGAAGTTTGGGCTTAGAATAATTCGAGCTGGAAGTGGAGACAGCTGGAAAGGAGAGCTGAAATTAGGGACTGGCCTTGGGTAGGCGGGTTGGGGCAGCACAGGGAAGACAAATGGAGGTGAGTCTTTGAGAGTATGCTTGGTTTGTTTCAGGGTAGTAGAGGGAAGAGAGCTGGAGTCTTTGAGAATAAACACCCATTAGGAGAATAGGAGACTTTGGTTTTGGTTTTTGCAGTTCGGTAGAATTAGCCAAGGCTTCTTCAACATTCTCCAATTTTTTTTGTGGGGCTTCGGCAACTCCATCTTCGGCACACTATGGTGAACAATTGGTGAAAAGTGAATTCACTGAAATGTCGGCGACATGGACTGAAATTTCCGTGAATAGACAGACCCTATACATTATATTAAATTAACTTTTCCAGGTTGGGGCTATCGGATTTTTTTATAACCCACTTGTGAAAGCTATATGTTAGAAATGATAAAATTATTGTAAATGTTTTCCATTTGATGTACATGTGGAAGCTTTATAGCCTCTGTAGGAAGATCTGCCTAGAGCAGGAAGAGGTCTGTCAATGTAGAATTGTCTTGTTTCGCATTCAAGCGAGATGTGATCTTTTAGCTGCATTTATAGGACACGTATAGGGACACTATTAAAAGATTGATATCCCATTTTTTTGCCCTTTAAAGAGCGACTACCATCAAAAATGAAATGTCCTTATTGTGTTTATTTTATGTTGCTGCTATCTTACATGTGCTTCGTTTTTCTGGTCTTTGTTTAGCTAACAAAATATTTTACTCAGTCACTGGGTGCATCCATTGTGTGATCTTTTGCGTTGTAAACTGCCCCCCCACTCACATTGGGCATATTCCACAGTTGGTGCTAATGTAATCAGAACTGTTGTAAACGTAACAACTCCTTAGACTAGAATGACTCTAGGTAAGTTTACAACAGCTGGTTAAGTTGGCACCAAGTATGTAATAGAGACCATCAGCTTTACATCACTTACTCCTCACTGTGTGACTTTGGCCATAGAATAGAGTGAATGGGTCAGTCCCCAACATACATCATTGTATTGTGTGGGATGTATTCAAAGGACATCAGCAGGGGGTAGAATAGAAGTCTTTTTTAATTCTTTGCTCATTCAGCTGCCATCTCTTTTCTCGGCAACGCAATATACCCACTGCTGCCTTTTCTAAACATTCTCTTCTCCACCTCTCAGACTGTTAAATACGATAGAAGCTAAAACACAGCTGCAAAGTAAAACTTTTCTACAGATTTTGGTAAAGGTTGAATCATGGAAAAAATACACAAAATGGAAACGGGAGATAAAAACGTTATCTTTCCTTTTTACTTGCCATTACTTTGTTTTGGAAATTAATCTACTATCAATTCCCTAATGTAGTTTGATCCGCTGCACTTACAAGCAGCTCTCTGCTATCCATGGCATACGTACCTGAACGCACGCAGTAAAGAGACACAGACACACACGCTGCTTCTAGCTGGAGTTCATCTGACCAAGTCCCAAGAGCCCATGTGACTCATGGTCAGTTTAATTTAATACACAAAATGGACAACGCCCAGTGGCCACTGACTATACAACAGAAAACAAGTTTGTCCAGTAATTACATTTACATATCAAAAGGACAGAGGTGTGGACTAGAATGACGGACCGGCCCCCTGTACACACCTTATCCCTAGAGTATAATGTCTGCTGCTGGCTTGGATTTGAAACCACATTCAAATCCAACACAGGGAGACGACAATTTATAAAAACACACACATCCTAGACTATAATGTCCACATAATAAAATTTCCACAACAGTCCCTCCTCTTTGTCATTTGCTCCCCAGTGTCCCTCGATGAATCTCGATCTTCCTTGGAAAGAAACAGTTCCTCTTGTAAAGTTCTGAATGCAAAAAGCCAAACGCATGATAGAAAACAACAGACAGTCCATCTTGACACGCCGAATCTTAAAGCAAGTGTTAAAACCAGATCTTGACACGCTGATTTTTTTGGCAAATCTTAAAACAAATCTTTACACATAGAACTTGACACGTAGAATCTCCTTTAGGGGAGGTGACTCAGAGGGAGGTCATGAGGTGGTGGGTTGCGTCGATCGTTGGTCGGTCTGAAATCCTCTGTATCCGGTCCATGGGTTGATCTTCTGAGCGTCTCCTCTGTTCAGGCTCTGGTAACTCGGTCGGTCTTAAATCCTCTGTATCCGGTCCATGGGTTGGTCCTCTGGGCGTCTCATCTGTTCAGGCTCCGGTAACTCGGTCGATTAGACATCAGGAACATCTCACTCCGGCATATAGAAGGAATAGAGACAGAAACACCATAAGTATTTATACTCCCATTACCTTTAGCCAGGATCCAATGGAAAACAAGAAACCCCCCGAAGCTTCCCAAAGCTTTAAAAAAGATTCCAACCCTCACTAGCTATAGCTCCGCTTCTGCCCTGCTCCCATCAGTGTGGACCTGACCCTTGTAAATCCCCCCCCCCTTTGGATGCTCTACTGTCGTTGTTTCTTGCTGATCTCCCCTCACTACAACACCGCACAAGAATTTAAACAAGCGAACGACAGGAGCCAGAGTTACTATTACAAATGCCTCCTTGTGGCCCTTGTTAGTCTTGGGTACATTTCCCTCGCTAAAACTTAAACTAAACAAATAAAGAAAATGATACTCTTCACTCTTTGACGTAGTTGAGAAACTTCTTGCAGTGACCGGCGTGGATCCAGTTGTCTCGTCCCTTGAACTTCAGGGAGGTTGGCGTCGTCTGCAGCACCTGGAATGGCCCACGATATCTCGCCTCTAGTCCCGTCCTCGGATGTTTCTTTAGCACGATCCAATCACCTGGTTGACTAGAATGAACACTGGTTATTGAGTTTGGGTCTGGGAGAGACTCCCGGACCTGGTGGACTTTTTTGGCGCTCATCAAGGAAAAGCAATCATGATGGTCCTCAAAGTGTTTCCCTACTAGGTTGAAAAATTGGTTGAGAGGTTAGAATAGTTAGTAAAAGTTGGAAAATTTACGTTTTTCACACCATTATCTCCCCCCTTCTCTTCCTCCTTCATAACCGGAAGAAGAGACGCTGCGTTCAAAAATGGTGCATCGTCTTAGAGTCAGTTTAGTGGGTGTTAGAGCCACTTAATGTCTTTACTCTCTGGGTGATTAATGTCGGGTACCCTGAGAGATACAATGTCCTAAAAAGATAACCTTTTCCTTGCAAAACTGTACTTTCTCCTTGTTAGCCTTATTACCTGTGGGCACCAGATGGTTAAGAAATGATACAGTATGCCGATAACAAACCTCCCGTGTGGGACATCAAAGTACCAAGTCATCCACATACCACCCCTGGATCGATTGGGGCCCACTAATCTAACACGATCTTCAGCTTGCAACTGTATTCCGAGGGACTAGTCACTGACTCCTGCTGAAGACGTGTCCATGTTAGGTGTTAACCTTGGAATGTAAAAACACAAAAAAAACTGGAGAGAGCAAAGTTAGTTACATTGGTGATAAGAGAAACATCAGAGGAACTACAACAGATCCAGTGTTAGTGGATCCAGCCTGCCTTAGCAGAGTTAGCCCAGAAAGAGCCTCTTCCGCTTCCATCATTGGATTACCAATCGCAGCTATCCCCTCTGGCCAGGTGTACATAATGCGGTTCTTCCGGACTGAAACCGCCTTCTGTATACCCTGTCAGTTTACCTTAAAAGACTTCTGAAGCTACATCTGAGCTACATCTAAGGTCTTTGCCGTCCAGAGTCTGGGTTTAAACTCAGTTATGAATTTCTCCCATCTCCAGGCGTCAAATGTCCCATCCAGAGGGATACCCCAAGCGGTACCCTTGGACCATCTATGCCATTCTTTAAATGGGTTTTCATGGCCTTCGCCCCAAAACTAGATTTCGTGTGCTGCGCAGCCGTCTGACTGTGGGAAGCCTCGCTTTCCTTCCCTTGCATGGACGGCACATTGCCCATGGCGATTCGAATCGGCTTATCGTCTTACCCCTGCGTCCAGGGAAACCCTGCACCATTTTAGGAGAGCACCGTCTGGTGTCCTCTTTCACGGTGGATTGTCAGACTATATCCACTATAGTCCCCCAACTAGAGACCCTAACCGAGGCAACGTGTAACTCTATGGCTTGTTGTCCCAACAGGTTTGGTACAGAACTATGCCCCAAACGATTAGTCAACAACCAGATTACCCCCCCCTGAATTATGTCTCTACCCCTCACAGTGTATGCATACACAAACGTATACGCTGTACGCCCGTACACTGCGTCGCCAGACTAAACCGCACAGCACAATGACTATCCTCTTTCTCTACAGAACAATGTGGCTTCTCTCAGTATACATTTGTTAAATGGGGATAGCCTTCTGCTGTCTATTTCCTAGTTGTACAATTTCTCATTACAACACATGAATCACTGTCACCAAATGAAAAAACTTCTCAAAACAGAAACTAACAGTCTGAACGTAAAATGACCTTCTCGCTGCGCAAAGCAACTCTAAACCAATAAAAGCGTGTTATTCTCGCTTGCACAATCCGCTTTGACGTAGTAAATATAAAAAGAAAGTTTTAAAACCAAATCCTTTCTTTTTCTACCGCAAAACCAACCGTAATGCGATACTATGCAAAACGCAGCAAGGTTCTAAAACTCAAAACAATAACATAAAAAACACAACTGAAGTACATTCTCTACCAAAACTTCAGTTACAGGACGTCTTGCTATATACATTGAGATTCAGTAAAAAGTAACTTTTAACTTAAAACCAAAACTCAATGCAAACACCAAGAACAAAACAAAAAACCCTTGGAACACACAATTGTATAGGACTGAATTAACCCATCAATGCCTGAAACAGTCCAGTCCCCAGTCACCTTTATATTACCATAGAAACAGGATTTAACATTACAATAAGGTCCCCAAACAGGTTTCCAGCGAAAAGAAAAAGTCACATTTGAATTAAGTTTAAAAGTTCCATTTTTTTTCTTTTTTTTTCCTGCAAAAATACAAACAGTAAAATAGTTTAGAAAGACCTCAATAACATTTCTTCATTTCCCCCTTTCTGGAACCCAAAATTAGGAACTCTGCTGAATTCCCAGAGGCGATCTCTTTCCTCTCTAAGCTTCACATTTCAGCCGTTCATATTGGGATTTTAAATCTGTTTCCTGCATCCATGACCTTGGCTGTCCCTGGCTTCTATGCCTTTGCAAAGATCCATGTCTGGGACCAATTACCCCACCTTGCTGAATAAACCGCTTTACTTCTAGCTGTGGTTCTGGGATACTTAGAATCTCTGTGTCTGTTGCCATTAGTTACCACACAATACCTGGCAATATGTGAAAATCCCCTGCATGCAAAGCAACGAATAGCTTGTCTCTCTGCACGAAACCTTCTCTGGGCACATGGTGATCGGTCTTGCTGCACAACACTAGCCATCCTAGCATGACTAGATCCCACACCACTATCTGAATGGAGTCCTTTTACCACAGACTCACCTGAAGTATCCTCCGCCATTGCACCAACATTCCTAACTCCAGGGTCAGACAAATTGTCCATCTCCATCCCTGAGTCGGTTTCAGTATCTGACCCAAAGTCCTCAGACTTCTCCATACTTACAGCACAATGTTCAGCTTCTGTCCTGCTGCCGGGACCAGACAATTCCCTTACAGCCTCCTGTGCATGCATCGAGCTTTCAGACAAACATTCATTCTCCTTGCACAGCTCAGTATTAGACCTCACAGTACATTCATAATCTGTGCTGGCTTCAGCTGCCTGCTGGACAACAAGAGCTCTCAATTTATCAATTTCCACTTTTAAATCTTCCATCTCTCCTTCCAAACTCAGCTTCAGCCTACAAGACTCCTGAAATTTATCAGCTATTCAACCAGCAGCAAAAATCAGAGCATACTTTCCTATCAGGTTTGCTACACAATTCTTGGCCTCCCACCAAGGATCATTAGATCCCTGCATAGCTTGAACAATGCCCGCCGTGTGTTGTACCTTAGCTACTTCCTTAAAAATGCTTTCCATTGTACAGGAATACAAACACTACAATGGTTACTACGAAAAAGACACTGCTATCAATCTCTGAGTTGTCCCAATACTTTTGGCACAGAACTACAAAGCACCACCCTCCTACACTGTAGTACCCGTATTAACTATACCAAACAATTACCCTGAGAGATACAATTCAGTGTAACAGCCACAGATATACAAACATTAAGCAGAATCATTAACCATCACACAATGATTCCCCTATCAGGCTGGTCACTGGGCTATAACATAACCGAACACTCAAAACAAAATCAAGCCGTACATAGAAAAGTTACAAAAGAGACAAAAATAACTTCAGGACAAAAACTAACATTTGAGGCAAAAACAAACTAATCGCTTTCCATAGACACCAAAACTAAAAGTGAATCAGCTCCATCTAAAACTGAATTCCTTGTTAAAAAAACCTGCAGCACCAAACTAACCAAGATGGCTGCCAGGGCACATGTCTTTCAAACAAAGGTAATCAAAGATGGCTGCCAAGCCGCATGGTCTTTCACACAAAGGTAAGATGGCTGCCAAGCCGCATGGTTTTTCACACAAAGGAAGACCAAGATGGTGTCTCCAAAATCCAGCAAATAGAAACCAAATTAACCAAAACCGTTTCTCTATTCCCTGTGCCCCACCCCCGAAACCAGAGTAAAAACCTCCTCTGATTTACAGGCTAACAGTATAAAAAATCCTCTAAATGCAGTTTCTCCTGTACAAACATTAAAACAAAATTCTGCCTCTACAAACCAAAATCACCTCTTACAAACATAAAAGTTACACAAATAGAAGTTACAACAAAAACGATACCCTGTACTGGTCAGCACACACGTCACAATCAGCTCAGATCCACCAAAAACTACACCACAAAATTACTTATCTCGTTCTTATACAAAACGAGCAAAATCGTTCTTTTAGCAAGCAGAAATTTCCTCGACGCAGGAGTCAAAATTACAATTTACATTTACTTACTCTCTCTCCTTTTTTCTTCTGTGCAGAGGAAAAATCTGTTGGTTCCTTGTTTAGCTGACTCGCCATATGTTTTGGAAATTAATCTACTATCAATTCCCTAATGTAGTTTGATCCGCTGCACTTACAAGCAGCTCTCTGCTATCCATGGCATACGTACCTGAACGCGCGCAGTAAAGAGACACAGACACACACGCTGCTTCTAGCTGGAGTTCATCTGACCAAGTCACCCAAGTCCCAAGTGCCAAGAGCCCATGTGACTCATGGTCAGTTTAATTTAATACACAAAATGGACAACGCCCAGTGGCCACTGACTATACAACAGAAAACAAGTTTGTCCAGTAATTACATATCAAAAGGACAGAGGTGTGGACTAGAATGACGGACCGGCCCCCTGTACACACCTTATCCCTAGAGTATAATGTCTGCCGCTGGCTTGGATTTGAAACCACATTCAAATCCAACACAGGGAGACAGATGACAACTTATAAAAACACACACATCCTAGACTATAATGTCCACATAATAAAATTTCCACAACAACTTCAAAGCAAAAACCCAGCAGCATGTGATTTATAAGGTGGTTTTATTTTTAATACAAACGCAATCTAGTTATAGCTTATAAAGTCAGTGTCCCTTTAAATTATTGGGCAGATGCTGTCGACAGTCTTTGCCCGATTTTTCTTGTTTTCTTTTCCAAATTCTTTTAGTTTAGCTGTAAATACCTATTCTCCCTTGACGCTGGGCTGCTCCTCTTCAGCTCAGGGTTTTCAAAATGCAAAGGTTCCTGCAGCTATCTAAAACAATTTGTGTATGTACGCATCTTGCATTGCATACGTAATTTGCGCATTGCTCTGAACTTGTGTACTTTTGTACGCAACTTCTATGCAGAAACCTGGATCGTTGCTGTCGCATGAGAGTAGAGAAAATCAATCAGGTCCTGTCTCCCAGAACACTCTCTGCTGCGAGTGTTTGGAAAAAAGATGATGGCGATACGCAGAGTGTGCTGCCTTATCGGTGACCAATTTCATGAGAGACAGGCTATTCAAATTCCATCTGCCTGGTGACGCTTATGTGGGCGGACGAAGTATAAAGCAGAGGAGTTTCCAAGAATATCTCCATAACCTCACTGGCGGGAGGGGTCTGAAAGACAGGAGGCACTCCACACAGCCTGAAAACTTTAAAAAGCTGAGGTGGTGGGGATGTGTAGAGTGGACCTTTAACTACAGAGAGACAGGTACAGATGACTCTTTACAAAATAACCTAAAAAAAAATCTATAAACGAGACTTTTTACCACAGACTATTATAATCAACGGTTTATTACATATTGTATTAAAACGGGAATATTTTTAACATTCAAGCCTATGGGATTTGCCTGAATAAACCCGTCGAATGAAACCACCGAACAGCAGGGGAATTCGGCAATTTTTCACTGCTGGATTTTGTTCTCTGAATAGACGAAGCATTGCTTCTCTATGGGGATTTCACTGCCCTCGAACAGGCAAGGTATGTGCAGGCAATTCGCGAACTGCCTGCTCTCTGAATAGCCGAATGGCCAGGAAAGGTAACCGTATGCTGAATTTCAGTGTTCGATTACCTTTCGGCCACAATTCGGATCTCTTTGAATAACCCTGAGTGTGTTCAGTGGTGTACAGCTTCACCATATCCATCTACTTCAATCAATGTGCTGTGCAAGATCTGTGGTCAGCATCCATAAATGGACAGCACTGCCCTCACCCACTGTGAAAGCAGGATTGTTGCGGAGTGATTGGTCACAAGATTCCTTGCCTGCAAAGCTCATTTCCAGACCTCCAAATAAGGAGAGCAAACGGTTGCAGCCCAGCTTTGGCACAGCCCAATTTCTCTGCTACCTAGGGTCAACTGGCTATCACGCCTTCAGTCTCCTCGATGTTGATATACTACAGTCTCCTTGCATTAGAGAGTGATGTTTGACTGGGCATTTATAAAGCCTTGAAAGTAAATTTGCACGGTCTTGTCTTTACTATGTCTTTACTTGTCTTTACTAATTAAAGTCAGTCGGTGCCCTTTGAATTTCGGTGTTACATGGTGCTGCACGTGAAAGCTGGTAATTCTACAACCTTGACTGTACCTGCTTCTCCCACATTGCATGCTGCAGTGGAGACTCCCACTTGTGATGAGCACCGGTGAAAGTAAATTAAGCAGATCTGTAAAAGCAAAATGTAGGTCCTGACGATGCCAAATTAATGAATGCTTCACCATCTCTTTATAGATCGTGAAAAAGGAGCCGCAGCCAGAAGTTAAAGCCAGCCCAAAGAAAGCCCCAGAAATGACCGTGGATCTCTTGGGTCTCGGTAAGTAATAAATAATGATCACTTTCCATTGTAACGCTCTTAGAATGACTACAGAAGCGAACATCACGCCTTTATCTTCCATATGCCAACTGATATTGTTAGCCGAGCTCGGAAATGGCATGATTAAGTCTGCTGAGGGCTCTCTATAAAAGAAAATGTTTAATAAGGGGCCCTGTATCTGTCAGCACTGCTGTCTCCACCAAAATACCAGTAATGAGCTCCTGAGGGAGTAAAAGCTATCAAAGTGATCTTCAAAGACTCCTAGATAATGACATTTCAACATTTAAATTTAAAGGCTTTTTTTTCCTTTTCTTTTTTTTCTTTAATGTACCGAAATATATCATCCTAGGATCTTACTCTTTACAATATATGTATTCACTGCATTTCTAGAAAAATGGTGATCACGTTTATTTGAGGTCCTTTCCTTAGTGTGTTTTCCTTTGTTATGCGCTTGTGCCTGTTGCTTTCAGGTTCTTTTGATGACAGGAAAAAATGGTCAGGAATTTTTCATTGTAATTTAGCTTATCTTTTGTTCTCTTGGCATATGACTATATTCTCACTGTTCTCCGAGCAGTATGATATGTCGAACTCAAAGACCTTTCTGTACTGCAATATAAATAAAGCCATGCCAGGCCTCTAAGATACTGGTGCAAATTTAGCTTTTACCACGGATTTCTGTGGAGAGAAGGTCTTCGTCACGAGTCTATACATTGCAATTTCCATCCATTACCACCCATATGCAGACCATCTTGTTTTCTGCCAAGTAACCACTAATGGTGTCTTTTGTCACTAATTGATGCTTATTATCTTTTGCTAACCGCTAGGTTAACTGAGGTGATCGAATTATGCCCGTGTCACATACCGATCACCAACGGGTTAAAACAAAATCCGTTGGCGCATCAGTAATAGCGCTTTGTAATGCAATCTTACTGTACTTTCTGCTCCCTATACTTAACATGGGCAGCATGAAGAGTAATTGCCGTTAGGATCACAAAGTCCTAACGCTAATTATTCACCGCTGCAGCTAGCTGAAAAGTTAACCACAGCTAGAAGCTGTGCGAACTGATTCTGCTTCTGCGTAATCTGTTATCACCAGCTGAAAAGCCCCGCCAAAAAACAGGTACTCGTCTTTCATTCCCCGTTGCGAATGGCAGCCTGATCCGCTGCTTATTGCCCCAGAGCAGAGTGAGACTGGGGACATATAATCCCCAGTCTCCCTCCGCGATCACTCCACATCCATGCACGATCTCGCGAGATCACATGGCCCGGAAGCACAACCCTCCATGGAGTCCTATGGACTCCAGGAGGTGATACACGCGGCGTGTTAGCGGAGCTTAGCGGCCGTTATGGGACAGGCTGCTGGATTCATCGCTTGCCTCGTAATTTGTTTGTAAAACGGGGACGTTAAGGGCACATTTTATCCATTAGCATTCCCATTTTTAGTGAGAGGCACATGCTAGTGCCCTAGGTTCTTAAAGCAGATTAGGACTATATATAATGGAAATATAAAACCTATTCCAAGAAACTAATAATTACTATAAAATGCAAACATAACACAATCTTTCAGAGGTAAAAATAAACTCTTCTGGAAAGGTAGGTGTCACGAGCAGGGACGATGTACTGTGCTCACTTTATGAAATATTAAGAGTGTGTGCCTGATGTAATTATTACAAGAATCCACCTTCCGTGCATTATCCCCATCACTGCTGAGCCATTTCACCTCTGTGTGCTGATCTCATTTTTACCGTTTTTGCTAACCGTGTTTAAACACTATTTGAAATCACTTTTTTTTATACGAATCGGACAAATTATATATCCTTTTTTTCAGCAGACTCAACAGATTCATAATATATCATATAACATTCAAGCAGGGCGTGACGTATACATAACAAAAAATGCAATAAAATTAGAATTTCCAATCCTCTACAGCAGTGTTTCCCAAACCTTTCCTCTGGACCCTCAACCAGGCCAGATTTTGCAGATCACCTTGGGGAAATGCAGACTGAATCCGGCAATCACCGAGCAGGAAATCCTATCACCTGTGCTGTGCTTCAGATATCCTGCAAACCTGGCGAGGCGGAGGGTCCTGAGGACAGGTTTGGGAAACACTGCTCTAGTGTGCAAAATGTTTTTTTTGGTTTTTTTTTTCTTCCACCTTATCCGAGCCTTTACAGTTATATATTCTATGGGGTACGCTTGTTTAAAAAAAAGTTAGAACTGGGAATCGGTTACTTTTTTTCTGAAAATTATGTGATATTAGCTACCCCCCAAAAAAAATCGTTAGTGGAGCATCATTGTTCACATTATAATTGAAATATGAACAATAGTGCTGCATTAATAATAAAAAACAAAATAAAAAACACGTTTTTATTTATATATGTTTAACCATGCTCTGGCCTTTCCAATGATACCAACCGTTAACCTCTAGCTGCCACGGATCGGGAGATGAGGAATCGTTTGGGGATATAAAGCAGCGTCTGATTTAGATGAAAGTCAGATCGCCACAAGACCCCGGATGAGAGAAGGAAGTCTAGGAGGGAGATCCCACTAAGCGGAAGACTTGTGGGGAGCGTCCTCCACATATAGCGGGAGAATCCCATGACGATCCCCACACGTTTCCGCAGTGAAGGGGTTAAAGGACCTGGTCCTTGACTTCTCAAAGGTGTTCCTTGGAACTGCGGCGGTGTGAAAGTCTTGATCAGCCAAGGAGATGGATGATGGGATGGTTCCAGGCTTACACAAATTAAAACCAAGACGCAGGTCTTTTCTTCTCAGAGTTCTATCATAACATATGAAATATGTTCCCAGATATGCATATGGATGGTTCGAGCTATATTTTTTTGCAAAGCCTTGAATTTGTCCTACATAATGATGATATCCAACATGACTAGTCTGGAGGGAATCGTTGTCGATGAATGGAGCCAACCCATTCGTTAATCGTAGCCCTATCATGTGGGGTGTCTTATAAATGAGGAGAATATAACAAAAATGTATAAGACGTGACAATTGCATGTATATATTTATTTATAAAGGATTTTACCAGGACGGATACATTGAGATTTTTCTCGTTTTCAAGTATGTCCTGGGTTCAAGAACATTGTTACAGAAATACAAAGTAGTAAAATGCAAGATATTAACACAAAATAAATATGTAGGAAATATAGTCACTATGTTACATGTTTACAGGTGTATTCCTTATTGAGGTATGTTAATAGGGAGCTCTTAAGGGACTTTAGACTGGGGGAAGATTTGATGGCGTCTGGGAGGTTAATCCATAATTGCGGTGCTCAGTAGGAAGATGAGGATCGAGCCACTTTCTTTTTGTATTGTGGTATTGCAAGTAAGGTGCCGATCCTGGATCGGAGGTTATAGGATGAGGGAACTGTTGAGGAAAGCAGCCTATTCAGGTAGGGTGGTAGCTTCCCAGAAAAGCTCTTAAACACCAGGTTGGAAAGGTGAAGAGTGCGTCTAGATTCCAGTGACGGCCAGTTTAGTTCTTTTAACATGTCAGTGGTGGGTCATGTAGTCACATTGTAGCACAAAGCGACAGAATGAGTTATGCAATGTAGTAAGTTTCTGGAGGTGCGTTTGCGGGGCGGCTGCATACACTACATCTCCATATTCAATAGCTGGCATAAGCATTTGTTGTACAATCTGCTTTTTTACCGCGGGGCTCAGGCAGGATTTGTTTCTGTACAGGGCACCTAGTTTGGGGTAAAGTTTAGATGAAAGTTTTTCGATGTGGGAGCCAATGGATAGATTTAGGTCTAACCACATACCTAGATATTTGAGAGAAGGGACTGTGGTCAGCGTGCCATTTGATTTTGTCCTGACACCTAGATGGGGTGTTTGCAATTTGTGTAGTTTAGGTGCTGTTCCAAAGACCATTGTAATCGTTTTGTCAACATTTAGAAAAAGTTTATCTTTGATCCACTTTTCTACCTCTGTGAATTGTTCCTGCAGCACGGCCTCCAGCTGTGGGAGATCTGGTTTGCTGCTATAGATTAGTGTCGTCTACGTACATGTGTACAGCTGAGGCTTTGCAGACATTGGGCAGATCATTTATGAATACTGTGAATAGCAGGGGGCCGGGTATAGAGCCTTGGGGTACACCGCACGTGCCTGGGGAGGGGGAGGGAAGTGCTGTCAGAAATGGACACATATTGCGACCAATCAGACACCTATGATTGGAACCAGGTTAGCGTGTGATCACCAATACCAGAGTTTTTAAGTTTTTGTAATAAGATGCCATGGTCTACTGTGTCAAAGGCCTTGGCAAAATCAAGGAAGATGGCTCCAGTTAGGTTTCCTTGTTCCATACCAGCCTGGATATTTATTTATTTATTTATTTATAAAGGATTTTACCAGGAAGTCATTGGAAACTTTTAAAAGGGCAGTTGTGGTTGAATGATTTGGACGGAAGCCGGATTAATCTGGGCTTAAATAGTTCAAATACTGATAGTAATCACGTAATTGAGTGTAAACACATTTTTCCCGAATTTTTGACATTTCCGGAAGCAATGATATTGGACGGTAGTTGGATACCAAAGTATTGTCTCCACTTTTATGGATTGGTAACCACTCTCGCAGTCTTCCAGAGTTTGGGGATATATCCAGTCGCCAGTGATTCATTGATTAGGGTTGCGACAGGTTTTGCAATTGCCGGTGTGCTGATTTTCAGCAGCATTGCTGGGATTTGGTCAGGTCCTGACTGGTGTTTCATTTTTTGGTTACAGAGAATTTTAGTAATGGCACCGACAGGCACCGGTCTAAAACTGAATTTCCCTTTGATACAGGGTTTTTGCACAGTTGGAAGGATCTGACTTGTGTGCTGCCTTTCTGAATGTGTTTTAATTGCTAGCTTAGCAATCAGGGTGTTGGCGCATCCAACGAAATAGTTATTAAAGGAATTTGCTACATCTAGGGGGTGTTGCAGGGTTTGGTTGTTTACTTTGACAGCAACTGGTTGGGAGTGGACAGGGGGCAATTGTATGTTATTTATGATTTTCCAAACATTTCTCGGGTTTGATATCTTATTGTTTAGATTTTCATTGAAGTATTGGGCTTTGGCCATTTTTGTTTGCTTTTTGCATGCATTCCGCCATTTTCGGTATTCACAGTGATCGTTCATGGATCCAGTACTCTTGAAATTTGACCAGAGTGAATCTCTAAGCTGGTACATGTGTGTGAGGTCAGCTGTAACCCAGGGGAGCTGTGCCCCTTTGACTCGCACTTTACACAGAGGGGCATGGGCATTCCAGACTTGCAGGAGCTCTGACTGAAAGTATTCATTTGCACAGTCCAGGTCTGGTATTAGGTTTAGCCTGTACCACGTGAGCCGTTTGAGATCATTTAGGAAGGATTCAAGATTAAATTTCTTGAAGGACCTGGTGATTATTACCTTTTTGGAGATTTTGTGGCTTTTATTTTGCGCACACAGTACACTAGACAGTGATCACTGAAGCTATTAGCGAGAACGCCTGCCTCCTGTATTCTATCAGGACATGAGGAGAGCATCCAGTCCAGCAAGGTATGGTTAAGGCTTTTCATATTAATGCGAGTGGGGGAGGATATTAATTGTGTTAACTGGAAAGCCTTAAACTGGGAGCAGTGTTTATTGCTTTTAGAATTCAGCCAGCCAACATTAAAATCGCCGAGGACCAGCAGTTCACTTTTTTGGTTTTGAGCTACCAAATTACTAAGGATTTATCCGGAGAGATACACCCATATTATTATTCATTTAGTGTCTACAATGGGTAAAGGTGACATGGGAGGTCAAGGGGTCAGTCCTGACATTCCTACTGTGCCGCCCTTAAATTTGAGAGCAAGGAGAGCTGTATTACCTTGCACTGTATGTCATGTGCTTTTCACCTGAGGGTCAATCTAATTGCATTGAGCTCCATGTTTCTACCAGTTTTTGATTTTTTTGTTTAAGGTGTTTTAATATTACACCTGACTCTCTAAGCTTGTATTAATTTCTCAATCTCAGCTCAGAGAACAGCAAGTTACCAAGGAATTAAGGTCTACTATACCAAGTATATGAGCTGTTAATGCACAGTAAGGAGCCTCTAATGCCGAGCAGCAAAGAATTTCCTATGGCTCAATCGGAAAATTGGCTCCTTTGGAATCAGGTTCACAATGCATAGCTTTAAAATGGATCTGTAACAACTGGCAACCTGTTGAAAAATGCTCAGTTTGGATCACCACTGGATCTTTGGTTAATCCAGGGAGATAATCCGCAAATACTCCAGAGTTGGTAAATGGTGGGAATATTTCCTGGGTTCGTCTTTTAAAAGGATACGATGAATGCCATATCCAGTGTATTTGAATCAAACTAAGGTGGACACAACTCGTTTTCCAGTCTTGACTTCTAGATCCTAATAGTTTACCATTCCTTTTATCAAAGTCCCTCTTTGCACCAACAATAGCACTGCATCATCAAAATGGGCATGCGATTCTTGGCTTCCTGTTTGGTGGGTGCAAGTTCTGTTCCGTATACAACATTACATTTATCACAATTTTGTTTTTCAGTGGTAATCTCGCATTTCTTTGTGTAAACTGTAGACCTTAATATAGCTCAATTGCCTTTAGTTCATTCGAATTCTGTCGCCAATGTTTGCTAGAATTAATTGCCTCGTTTTCATTATTTCTTTCTTTTAATGGAGAGATCCACATTTAATATGTCAGTTTACTAAAGCTGCTTCTTTATGGCTTCAACAATGTACAACTGAGCTTGTCATGTCACTAAATCACAGCGCAGCTTTGTGTTTTTGATGCTCAGGAGTCTGTTTTCTCCAACCATCTCATTGCCTTATTTTAAGCTAATGAGACATATTTTGAAGCTGTGCGACTCACTGCCACAACTCATTAAGCATATCAAATCCTTTTAATACCCATTCACCATTAGCATTCACTTTACATGTGGAAGAATGTAGCTCACAGTACACGGTACCTTTTAACAGGTAGTTTTGTGCACGAATGTCTTTTATCAGATCAAATATGTTTAAAACTATTGTTACCTATTATGCTGTTTGTTGCCTTTTCAACTTTATTGCTCTTGAAGACGAGCATAAAAAAAACCACTGATAATAACGGGTTTCTCTGGAATTAAAGGGATATTCTACACACCTTGACCAATTTAGCTTTTTAAAGTGGCATGGGTGTGTGGAGTATCCCCCCGCCCCACCCAAGTCTCCCGAACTCTTTAAATTGCGGCGCGAAGTAGAGATTGCCCCCCCCCCCTGCAGGACCAGGCAGCGGGGCGGCTTAATTTTTCCAGCTTTCGGTCACTAGTTTGGTCACTAAGAGCGCTGACGTCTCCTCCCTGAGACTGCCTGCGAAGCCAGTGGTTCTCAGGGAAAAAAAACTGATCGGACCTGCACGTGCCCTGATCCATTGTAGCAAATGCTACAGGACTTGCGTTTGCCAAGAGCATAGGCCCGTTAGCGCTGCAAAATCTAATGGGTGCAAATTTCGTAGAAAAGCTTGGAGACTCCCAGCTTTTGAAGCCTCCAAGCAGGATGAGGAAATGCACGCGACGTGGGAGAGAAAGGTAAGTAAAACACTGGAAAAAGGGGAAAATTTTAAATAATTGGACAGATGCTGCCAGCAGCCTTTGTCCAAATAAGGGGACGGGGGGTGGGTGGAAAGGGAACTCTAATAGAGTATTCCTTAAATTTCTTGGACAGCTAGAAACATTTTCTATTGTTAACGGGTACTGTAGCCTAGTGCTTTATGTAGCAGTTTTTTAATTTCCTTAAACCATATCCCCATGTTAAATTAAACCTATTCCTAACTGGTATCCTAGAAGACGCAGCTTTTAATAGGATGCTACAATTTGGATGCAGTTGAAGTTGACGCCTTTCCAATTTGGCCATGGCCGATTTTTGGACTCTTCAAATTCAACGCTCCAGCCCAAAGGGGCGTTTCATTTTCCCTTAGCTAGGGTTAGAAGTTAGGGTTATTTTTAAAAGTTAGGGTTAGGGCTAGAAATTCGGCTTGGGTCACTATTTGTGTATCATTTTGGTTAGGGTAACCCAAACCCTAACAATCTGCTACATATTTGCTTAATTTTTAGGCTACAGATTCTGCCCCTTCTTATGATGCAAGTGCGTCAAAAGAAAGTACAGAATGTTAGGGTTAACCCTAAAACGAGCACAAACCGTAACCTAACCTCAATGTTTATCCCTAACTTTGGAAAAAATATGATCAGTTTTGGACCGAAATGTCGTATATAAGCAGTGGCCAAATTCTGAGTGTCGAGCCGCAGCCAAATTGAACAGACACCAAAATTCGGCTGCAGATAAGTTGTAGCATCTTTGCGAAAGACATGACTTTATCGTGACTTTTTTTACGCTCCCCCCACCCCCGTGTCGTCGTGATGGTAAACCTTCCTAATTTGCACCCATTATTTATTTTCTTTTTGAGCTATTCCTATTTAAAATAAGAGTCGACACACATCTCCTCCCTTACCTAAATTCATACGCTATATAGGTTAGGTCCATTTAACTACCGTGCTTTGGAATGCTAAGGTGGTGTTTCACGGACAATTTTTTTTGTCAAGGGAGGCACAAGGGACATGGCGAGCAAGTAAATCCTTGTTTAAAAATGTAAAATAGATTTAGTTGAGTTTGGAAAAAATAAAAATCTAGAATGTGCCTTTATATAATTACAAAAGAAAAATAAGTGCCGCCAACGATGTTTGCAAGAGCAGCCGATCTTGTAATTTTATTTATTTTACCTGCATCCACTGTTGACAGCACGTTCAATACTGGCTCTCTATCAGCGTGATTTGATGGCAGTGGTGTTATTATGTAGTATAGCAGATATACTGCCTGTGGCTCAATGCCAGACTGCTTGAATAATGACTGATTGTTGCCATCTTCATCTTCTTTCCAGGGACATTTAGCTTATCGTGTTTTATAGGCTTAGTGCAGCTTGTCATATCGGCCTTTGAAGCCATTTTTTTTTTTCTTTCAATCGTTTAGTTGCCTGGCAGCAATTTCCTCATAAGACGGCTGCTCACGGTAGTACCCAAGGCAATGATAAGGGAGACATGGAGAGGCAAACCCTCAGGCACACTATTGTAGCCTTTGACTCTAGAGGAAATCTTTCTGGCTGTCCTTCATGTATGACCTTTCCATCCTGCTCATGGTTATACTTTATGCAGCCTCCAGTATGTGCACCATTTTTATTAGAATGGTTCGGAATGGGGTTGAGTATATAAAATTAAAGTTCCAGATGTTTTTCAATTCATCACAAAGTGTACATCTGACCTAAGATTGCCTGAAAAAATCTCATAATAGTCCTAAGGCTAGGGTCAAACAAACGCATTATTCGCAGTGACCATCAAAAAGTACGTCCGAACGCATTGACGTATTTTTTCACGGAATGTGCAAAAACGGTCATATGATGCGCATTTTCGTGCGTGATATTTTACGGATAGTCAATAAAACACTTTTTGCGTCTGGACGTTATGTTGGCCGGACATTAGCAGCATCTGATGGCTCCTAATCACGCACATACGCCGCTAACGGACACAGCGCACTCTGTACGTCATTACTAGCGGTTCTACGTTCTCAAAAAAATGCGTTAGTTTGCGTTGCGCGGCCGGACTTTCGTGCGGCCGGACTTCGTATATTGCCCGTCATTTGCTGCTATTATGGCTGTGATTAAGTGCGCCTAAATGCACGTTAAAAATGCGTTAGTCTGACCCCAGCCTAAGTGGCATTGCTATACAGCTGATGTCCTTTATGAGCAATGTAATGAGATCGGAGTGGTTCTCACTACGGCCTGTTAAGTGGCAGGGCCTGGAGCTTTATCTAGACTTTTTTTATTTTTATGGAGTTTGTGGCTAAATTTTTAAGACGAGAAAAATGTTAAGAAAAATCTTTTTCCGAAGATGTAAAAGGGGATTTTTGGGTTTAAGGAGGTCACTTGGCTGGATTATCTATGGGAGCTGCAGCTCCAGGTCCATGGCACAATCGTCCCAGTACAAAATGAAATTCTTTGGCATACACTGCTTCCAACTTGGGAAAAGCCAAGTCAAAGTGAGAGAGGTGGTGTATAAATATGGTGACAGAACAGGTTTTGACAAATTGATCCCTGGAACAGGATCCAGAAATAAGCAGCCAGCTAAATGTTTTAGGAGCCAGGCATGAAATCAATATATAATTGTGTACGCCAAGCCAGAGATTTAGTATCTGAGATGAAATTCAAGTTGCTCATGGCTACTTGTCTTTTGGATTAATAAATCCTTGGGGCTGAGGCAGAGATCCACAAGTGTATTCCTCTAAACCCATTAAGCCCATTGTCTGTCACTGGAGCAGCAAAGCAGGTCATCCGTTTTATCTCCTCCTAGTAACACCTAACCTGTACATTACTATTTTTTTATGACATAGTTATGGGAACCTTTGTTCCTACGGTGAAAGAAATTTACAAAAATCTTTACTATAATGACAACATCTTCAAGGGTTGTGGATGTAGGTTGCAGGAACAAAATAATATATGAAAAGGATAAATTCATTCTTTTCATTTTCTGTATGGTTTTCCCCTTTGGCCCATAAAAGGACTTCTTCTCCTACCTGATCAGTGACCTGGAATTAAAGTGAATGTGTTAGATTTTAGTTTATGATTTATGGTTAGAAAACCTAGGAATGGGGATGGAGACGCAAGTGTAATGAATGCCAGGGTTGACTTTAGTCTTTCAACTCCTTTCACAAGCTTCACTCGTTTGCCAGAGTTTATGTTTTATAGTCCTATTTGCGCAATCGCAGAGAAAAGATCATCAAACGTAAATGTGTATTGGGAATGGTTATTACTAGTCCGTAATTGTCCAAATAGTCTTATATAAGATTATATCCTCTGATTATGGCACATTATTTTCTTGCTGCAGATTTTTAAAATACAATCACCCATCAAGCCATCTGTTAGCAGGCACAAGCCCTTTGTAGGAAGGATGTGCACACAAAGAGGTATTTTGTTTAAAATGCAAACGTGGCTGTCCGGCATGCTTCATTCATTCACTCATATATCTGGAGTTAATGGCAGGCAATACCAAGGCTTAAAAAATACAATATCTTGATAATGCAATCCTAATAATGTATTTGCATTTATATAGTGTTTCTGCCTGAAGATCTACAAGTCTTTCAAAGCCAATTTCCATGTGACTATTATTGTGCTGTTACAATAGGTTTCTCTAAATTGCACATGTAATTGTCTGGAGAACACTTCACCGTGTGGCAATATTTCAAACCTATATTTTTCTTTTGAATCATAATGCCTTAATTCTTCAATAATCAATAGCAGTGTTGCAAGACATAAAAACCACCAGGCAATCTTCTGTTTTTCAACCAACCAACATTCTAGTATTTGTTGTTCAATGCACTTTCATTTACAGTAAATTGACAGCTTCAGTCCATCCTCTGCCGTAATATTGCAGAAAACTATCTAGATACAGGTACGCTTGCTATGACTGATTGGCTGTTCTGAAACCAAAAATTAAAAAGCAGTGACACCGGCTGGGTGGAGTAGAGGTAATGTCACCGCTCTGCATGGAGAGAGCCTGTGGAGTCATGGGTTCGATTCCCAGCGAGCAACCTCTCCAGTAAGTGTCCTTGGCAAGACACCTAACGGTACATACTCGCCACCCAGGACATACTTGAAAACGAGAGAAATCTCAATGTATCCTTCCTGGTAAAATCCTTTCTCAAAAAAAAAAAAAAATGTATTTAAAATTTTAGTGCAAAATCACTGATGTTAAAGGAACTTCCATAGTCAAATTTGTAATACTTGCAACAATATTTTTAATTTGAGTAATTTGCCCACCCTGGCGTATTAAACGTGTTTATTTAATGTGCAATGAACCATTAAGAGATGGATTTTTCATATCATAAAGATCAGTGAGATAACCCAAACTGCACCTTGCCACAGTTTAACAACCAGCACTGCCATCACACTGGCCCATGATTGTTGCTAAATATAGGTCAGATATTTTTTGGATTGGCCCTTCGCGGTAATAGCAACGCACCAGTCCATTAGTCGGCACATAAACAGTGAATGACGAGGCTGCAGAAGCAGGAATTCAACCTACAGGGGACCCTCTCCCTCTGACTGACAAGTCTATCTTGCCCACATATTTCTGCTGTTCCTTATATCAAAGTAAGGAACCCTGGATAAGACAAATGGATTCCACAATTTCTGATCATTTTTTTTAACTGCATCATAAGGCTTCTTTATTGCAGTTACTCTTCTTTCTGTGCAGTTCCATACTAGGTAGCTCCAAGCAAAGGATATACAAGAAACAGTGGTTGGTATTCTTTCAAAGATTCGGAATGAACATCATTTTACTAAACTTTTTTCATCCCTGCTAAATACTGCCGTGTTACTTAGCTTCTGCTTTTGCACGGGATCTCGCTGCCGGTGGTGTGGGAAGACCAAAGGCAGTATGATCCCTGTCTGAACTTCCATATGACTGCTTTTCTTTAGTCGTTCCGTTCCAGGTGTTGTGGCAGCCTGGTACTTCCATTCCAGCAATGAGTATACCAGTCTTGTGTTTTCCCTGCCTCGGGTCACATGGCTATTAGCACTGGTTGAGCCTAATAAAAGGTCACACCTACTTTCAACCAGTGCTTCAACATTGTCAACCTCCAAACCAGAGAGAGACAACCTATATGTGAACCTCAGCCGTCTCGTGTTTCCCAGCCGTCCCGTGTTTCCATAACCCTCTGTATCCAGCGTGTCTCAAGGTTCCTTTGTTCTAGTCCGTTAACTGCATCCTCTATTGTAGACCTGTACATGTCCTGCCCCTCTGCTCCAACCGGTTTATTCCCCCGCATCCTGCAACCCAGTGCTCTCCACACATCCCTGGACTTGTGCACCACTACATCCTGGGTTCAGATCCCTGCCAAACTGGTACCTGCCCAGTGCCTACACTTGACCGTTTTCTTTTCAACACGTTTAGTGTACCGGATCTCAGTACCCAACTTGATATATCCACTAATGTCGCTCTCTTGCAGGACATACATTCTCTCACCAGTGATCTTTCATGCTTTCTCCATTATTTAGCTATAGCCTAAGAACAGGTAAAATAAAAGCGTAGTTAGACTTTCTCCAGACATGAGATCGGACACGGTACAACAGTCTGACTTTAATGAAACACATGACGTAAATATATACAGTGCAAGGAGGGACCTGGAGAGCAATGGAAAATTGAACCCTGGTGCCCCCTTCTTCCTCTGGGGATCCTTAACATTCAGCTATAGCCCTATTGCAATTAAAAGAATAAAACGATAGAACACAATGGAATCACAGCTTGAGCATCAGACTGTCTAAGTTGGATAACAGCATAAACACACTTCAGTCAGAGAGGCAATGTTTGTCTAGGCAAACAACGATCGCTCAAACCTGTCACTGCTTCTAAAAAATTTCTTTCTCGGGGTAGGTGAAGAGGTTGGAAAGGGCATTGAATGGCGCATACAATAATAACAATATTAACACAGACACCCTACACCTATGGATACATAGTCAATCCTAAGAGAGGGTTGGGGAATAATATGGTGTGTCAGACCCCACAGTCCCACACCTCACAAAAGCGATTCCAGGTACCCCAGTCAAAGTGACTGGTATATTTAGTAGTAGTAAATCATCCTCTGTTAGGCAGACACTAAGTTACCATCTGCATCTTTATTTCAAACAAAACTTACTAGAAGTTCAGCATTCTGTATCAGAAAGGTTTGGGACCGGAGGTGTTTTGGATTTTGGCTTTTTTTTCCCCTCCAATTTTGCAATATTTGCATGTAATAAGGATGTGATTGGGATGGGACTGGAATCTAAAGGAATTTCTGGTCCAGGGAAGGGAGAATTCACTAAATTGATTCTTTTTATAATAAAAAATTTTTATTAACAGAAAATGTAGATACATCTGGGTAAATTTAACAAAATAGGAAATGCGAGAATAATTAGTCTGTCATTTTCACGCATGTTTTGTGGTACAACTAACCATGCAAGGCGACGACTACATTTACACGGGCCGCTGCTCTAAATGTTAAATCCGTCCCAAGCTATAACAGCAATCACAAAAGATAAATCTGGAATACGCAACGGTGTCTGCCTGTGAGCTTATCAAATCTTAACATATTCACTTTAAAAGGTGAGCCACACTGCAAATGTTAACATATTCAATGATAGATCTAAAGGAATTGAACAGTGAACTGGGAGCTCTGTGTACACGAGCATTCAAATGGGTAAGCAGGTGTATGCAAATAAAATGTCAAGACCTTTTTTCAAATCAAATATGCCTCATTCCTGCTAACAGTCAATTAGTTTGTGGAAATCTTTTTCCCTCTGTGTACGTCTAGCTGTCCAGGTATTTTCTTTTTTTTTAACCCCCCTCCCCCCCTCCACAGAGCAAGATAAGATTCCCCCATCTGTCCCCTGACATTGCAAATTTATGATATTGAACAAAGGGGAGGAATGAGCTGATCGCGGGAGACGCAGTGGGTAGTCCCATGCCAGCAGCATGTGTTGCGTTAAGGGATACAGACATGGATGCTCATTAGGCTGGCACCTTGACTGGCTGATACAGAAGCAATTCCCTGAGAACGTCTCGCCTAAGTTGTTTTCGTTCCTGTTCCACCTGTGAGTGAGGAAGGCACAGCACAAACCTTACTGTAGATACTTGAGTATACTGCTAGATTTTGGTGACAAAAATTTACCTTTAAAATTGGAGGGTTCGCGTTATATTCGAGAGACCTCTGCATCGAGTTTAAAAAAAAAACCTTGCCTTGCTCTGGATCTCAAGTCTCCCAGAAGTTCCGGTGGTCTCACTGAAGTGAATTCGGGCTCCCTGATGCTTGCAAACACTTCAGGAACTCTGAGATTCGGGAGAGGTGGGATCCATCACGGCCAGAGGGCACGCTCAGTTTAAGCCAATGATTCACGTCGCTCGCCTCTGCCAGCCATCTAATCGCTAGTAAAGAAGACGGGTGGCCGGCGGCTTCATACTTAGAAACAACTGCAATCATTCTAGAGCAGAGCACCCTGAGTCTAGAGTATTCTCTCATTTCCGTAATAAATCTCTATCCATCGCGTTATATTCGGGTCGCGCTATACTCGAGTATCTATGGTACGTCAAAAAGTCGTGACTCCTCTCCTTATCAGATGCATCACTAAGGCTGGACATCCACTGGATCCGTATTCGTGCGACAACATCGTACAAAGAGAGCGTTCAGAGAAGGGCTACTAAAATGGTGTACGGCTTGAAGGAGAAAAGTTACCAGGAAAGGCTTAAAGGAACACTCTACTCAAAAATCACCCCCCCCCCCGTTTTTTTATCCTAACCTATCCCTATTCCCTTAATAAATCTTTATTTTTTATTTTTTTACTTGTAACTGTAATACTTACCCTAAAATCCTCTTGTTTCCAGCGCTGTTTTTTTTTTTATACTCTCCTCCCTCCTCTTCCACTCCCGTCCTTCTTGCTGCGTCTTGGCTTCTGGTTTACGTGCGAAGCGCGCATGCGCGCCTCTCACATAAGCCAGCCAATCGGCAGGCTTCCTCCCGGCTCCCTCTGAGGATTAGTGTTGCGCCCAACAGGATGCGCGCAACACTAACCCTCAGAGGGAGCCGCCAGCTTCTGTGGTGAGTTAGAGACGTCATCGCGCTGAAAGCGCGATGACGTCTCCTACTCGGCAAAAGTCGGCAGAAGCGGTAAATAGGATTCCCGCTCTGCTGACTGACAGCTGGGAGGGCGGAGTAAAGTTCTCCGCCTCTCTCAGCTGTTCTCAGCATTTACAGCTGAACCGCTGAGCGGAGGGAGGGGGGACAGAGGGCAGGATACTCCGGGCATCATGACCACCTAAAATAGCTTAGGTGGTCATGTTGCCTAGAGTGTCCCTTTAATGCTCTTAACATGTAGAGCTTGGAAAAAGACGAGACAGAGGAGATATGATAGAAACATTTACGTAAAGGGAATCCACAAGGTAGAGGGAGTATATTTAAAAGGAAACAATGTAGCAAAACAAGAGGACATAGTCTTAGATTAGAGGGGCAAAGGTTTAAAAGTAACATCAGGAAGCATTATTTTACTGAGAGGGTGGTGGATACATGGAACAGCCTTCCAGTTGAAGAGGTAGAGGCCAAAACAGGAATTGAATTTAAGCAGGCATGGGATAGGCATAAGGCTATCCTAAACAAAAGATAAATCCAGGTAAAGTATCCATGTAATTGGGCAGACTAGATGGGCCGAAAGGTTCTTATCTGCCGACATTTTCTATGTTTCTATGGTTCGAAGTCTTCCATGTCGTCAGACCAATTCAACTTGCGTCTTCCAGCGACTTTTGAAGTCTGCTGCAGACTAGTGATCAGACCAAAAATTTTAGAAATATCGCACAAGCAACTCAGACAGCCAGACTATCAGTGAAGGACATGGATGCTGAAAAGTTGATTTAAGGGAGGTAAAAATGCTATTATATCAAATTGTTTGATATTTAAACGTATATTTTGTGTATGAGAGATGGGTGGGACTAGCCATGTTTGGGTAAGGTACAGGGGGAATAAATTCTAGGTCCTTTTTCAGCTGCGCAAAGGGATTCAAATCCCTCCCCCCCCCCCCCCCCAACGAACTAGCTCACCCAGACCTGCCCCTAGCTTCTCTCCGCATCACCTCTACCCATGATAGACTCCAGGATTTCTCACGCGCAGCCCTCATCCTCTGGGACTCTCTCTCTCGTACTGTCAGACTCTGCTTGTTTCCCTTCCTTCAAACCAGGGTCAAGTCCTGGGAAAAAAAGTGAGGGAACTCACCCCCGAATTCCACAACCCCTATTACGTGAAGAAAAAAAATATATTGTAACCTCTCTTCAGGTCTGGAAACTATACTGATCAGTGAAAGGTATCACTACGTACAGGTATACTCGTGATTTTGGCAACTGGACTAACACATTATATTTAATATATCCAGGCACAGACCCCCCCAGAATTATATGCACAGCAATGGACCCCAGAATAATATACCCAGCACTGAGCCCCCAGAATAATATGCACAGCACTGGTTATATGGATGTATTTACCCCCAGCTCACGTTAATATATGGATATTCGTATGGATATACTGCCCCCAAACACATGGATGTATTTACCCCCAAGCCCCAGCTCATATGGGTATATTTGCCCCAGTCATATGGATGTATTTGCCCCCAGGCCCCAGCTCATATGGGTTTATTTGCCCCCAGTCATATGGATGTATTTGCCCCCAGCTCACCTCTCCTTCGACAGGTCCGTTTCGCTGGCGGGCGGCTGCGTGTTCTCCCTCCTACGACGAGCGGCAGCTGGTATGAAGTGCGGCCGCTCGCCTGGGATCCAACAGCCATCCGCGATCTCGCAAGATCGCAGAGTCCACGTGACCTCCGAGATTGCGGATGGCTGTTGGATCCCAGGCGAGCGGCCGCACTTCATACCAGCTGTTGCTTGTTGTAGGAGGGAGAACACGCAGCCGCCCGCCATGTGCAGCCAGCTGATTCAGGGCTCGGGCCACAGCAGGAACCTGCGTTCCCGCAGCGTTCCCACTGTGGGAAAAGTGCGGGAATGCTGTTCCCGGTGTATTCGAGCCCTGCTTCAAAAGCTCTCTAATACATTCCTATTTAGGGAAGCCTACCACCCGACTTACTGACGCAACCAGCCCATCACTCTCGCCTTGCAGCCCATCACTCTCGCCTTGCAGCCCATCACTCTCGCCTTGCAGCCCATCACTCTCGCCTTGCAGGCCATCACTCTCGCCTTGCAGGCCATCACTCTCGCCTTGCAGGCCATCACTCTCGCCTTGCAGGCCATCACTCTCGCCTTGCAGCCCATCACTCTCGCCTTGCAACCCATCACTCTCGCCTTGCAGCCCATTCCTCCTGTTTCCACCCCAACCCTTCTAGATTCTAAATTCCCACGGGAATAGGGCCTTGTTTCCTCCTTTACTGGTTTGTAAAATGTTGTTCAATGTATTGTAACCCTGTCTATGTTGTGCCTGCTGTACAGCGCTACAGAATATGCTGGCACTTTATAAATAAATACTAATAATCCAGCTCCTTCATATACATTTTCACACACAAAGGACTGCAGTGTCTCCAAAAGCAGAATGCAATATGCAATAGTCTCAGAAAAAAAGAATCAGAATAAACTCGTTTTTGGGTCCATAGTTGCTGATCGCTAGTCTAATGCAATGGACGACCCTCATCAGACCAAGTCGGTCGCACGACTACAGATCCAGTGGTCGTCCAGCCTTGAGCACTGAATTTAAGCAGAGTACTTGAACAAATCAAGAACTCCTTCTGGAATGCAGCAGAATAAACCAGGCAAACTGATATTGACTGAAGGACGTATCCTGTTGTAGGGCTGTCATGTACCACCCGATTAAACCCGTAATGCCGCATTGCTAGTGTTGAGCGGAGATGACGTCCAAACTGAGGTTTCCAGGTCTTTGCACAACAGCTTATGAAAATGAACTAAACCGTAAAATTTTTCAGTTGATTTATCAATCGGTAATAAACTGTGACCGTCTTTGACCCATCCTCTTCACACTGCGTTCATGCGCCTACTTTACTCTGTTACCACTCTTCACCATCCATTAAAGGATTATCCTGAAGACCCTCAGTGTAGGTGGTAAATCATAGGGTGGATACACTCAGTCTGATGGATGAATCACTTTTTTCAGTAAATTTTCTCTTCCTGCACACACTAACAGTTTATTTTTCCTTTTTTTCCGGCTACTGGTGAAGAAATTGCCAAGGCTTTCTCATGCCGTCTTAAATATTTTTTAAATGCCATTCAATGCACCTGCTCCTTATCGCAGATTTTAATTTTTTTTTTAAGCATTTCATTTAGGCTGGGATAACAAAATGTCTATTTTTTTTTTTGCTTTGACGCAAAAAGATCTTTATTCATATGTTTAAAATTGTTACTTTTTCACTGCAAGTTTCTAAGTGCTCTTATTTTTGGTTAAATTGAGCCGTTCCAGCTGTCTAAATCCCCATTCCATACTTACTGAAATTGAATGTTTTTCTTTCACGCTTTATATACCCCCTTCACAGAAAATGCCATGCTGAATGGTAGAAAGTGAAAGTTCTTTCAGACTCATTTCGGAGTGAATTATGCAAAACAAATATTTCCAAATAGCTTTTCAGCCCATTGTGATATGTTTTATGGCATGTTGCAAAGTACGGTTTTAAGTGATTACCTATCTTTTGTTGCTGTTATGCATCCTTTGCAGCATTGACTAAGAAATGCTTGATCTCCTTATTTCTAAGAAATGGGCATCATCTGCCACATTCGTCATCTGCTTGAAATAGAGATGTCTTTACTGTGAAAATGTAACTGAGGACAGCATGATACTGGCGATAGTTAACATGTTGTTCTCCCCTAACCAGTGATAGAGATTGGTGGCAAAAAATGGAAAACAAGATCTGTATCAATCCTGGCCAAACACACATAATTTAATAAAGATTTAAATTCCTCCTTCATGATGTGCTAACGGGTAGTAAATGATTGGTTAGTCATTAAAGCCCTATTAAGTGACCCCCAACCATCAAGTAAATTCTTCTCCTAGTGTTCTTATTGGAGGCGCAGAGTAATTTTTTCCAGAATGCTACTATATACTACTAACTACTGGAGTAGAGTGTCAGAACGAGACCCTGAACTCAAGACAAGTTGTGATCACAGATGTCCCCTCAATCAATGAAACACTATTTGCTCAAAAGCACATAACCAAAACCTCACATACTTGTCTATCACTTTCAAAAACGATTGACATAGACAAGAATTGCCCAATTCCTAGCAGTTGTCGCAACAATTCTACTGTTTTTCTTTCCTGAAATTGTATGCTACATCTGTTGGTTGTAGCAAAGGTGCTTGCATGCAAACGTTCACAAGAATATGGAGTGTGTCTAAATGGCTTCCGAAAGTAGACTTTAGAGTCACACCCACATGCTATTGAAGAGCCATCTTTTCATTGTTCTATACCTGTGGACTGACCAACCTGGACAACGTAGTCTTTGTCTATAATCCATTTTTACTTCCTTCATTCTAGTCCTCTTAAATTAACAATTAGGTTGTGTATCCAAAGATGTCGCACTGTTCTCCTAGGACATGGAAAGCAGGAGACCTTTTGAAGACTAGAGGCCAGGGTTGCGTCTTAAACGTTTCCAGGACCTCAGGCTTCCCATAAACTGTAGTGACAACTTCTAGTCCCTTAGAAAATGGATTAAAGGATTAGAATATTCTGTCTTCATAATGTTGTCTTTTTCGTAGATGGTGATGTCAAGGTTCGAAATCTAATCAGTAGTACTATATTTACAAAGATATTACAATCCATTAGTATTGGTATTTAGAGTAATTAAATAATTGATAATATTTAGTAGCCAACCTCCCCGCAAGAACCCATAAATTGAATTTGAATTCTGTAGACATTTATTACTCTCCGCCAAAGACAATTGGACTGTGTATAAAGGCTGGCTCCCCTTGCTTGTCACTGCTGGCAGCTAATCAATATTTAAATTGATATCCTTTCAAAAAGCTGATTTATTATTTATATATGTCACCTTGTAAACAGCTAGGGTTGTGATTTGATGTTTCCCTGCCATTATTATAATTATGACTCTTTAAATTGCCATGTGCTAGTTTCACAACACAACTGATAAAAGCAAGCCAATGCAACCTAGATGTGAGCCATATATCACGTGTTGACATCTTGCCTTGTGCGTTTGTCTACTTGGCTTAAGAAGACCATTTTTCATAGCGATAAAGCATAACAATTTCGCGGTACACCAAATTTTACTAGTGCTTTATGTAAATATCATACCGTAATTGGTCACACTGCCAAACTTTTCTTCTGGATTTATCGGCTCCCTCGCAGGTGGAAATATTGAATTGCACTTATAAATATGCTTGTATTTTTCAATTGACTGAAAACAACATGAAGGAAAACCAATATACCATTATTTGAGAATCTTAAATCCTATCAAGGTAAAGAAAATCTAGATGCAAACTTTGACCACAACTCTTTTACATAAAGCTGCTTATATGTATTTATATGTTTTAACATCTCCCCAGTTAGTACTATTAATGTAAAATTAGGGCAGCCTTTTATTAATTGACATACTTTTTCTAGCTATCGCTATTGTGATTTACACAGACACAAAAACAATCTCTTTTATGCCACCGGAGTGTTGGTCTGGAAATACGGTTTTTATCTGTGTGCCGAATGGAGTACCTGGTTTTACAAGACGCGAGGTCTGGGAAATAGCGTGATAAATATTATTATAATTTTTTGCTTGATTTAATAAGGTTTAAGCTCTTTAAAATGTATATTTGCTGAAAGAGACAGGTCTCTTAAAGAATCAGGAAATTAAATGCCACAGCTATGTAAGTGATGTACAATATGTTGGTCTTTATTGAATTTTTAATAAACCATTTTTGCTGCACAGATTGTCTTTAAATAGTCGAACATCTGTTATAATTAAATTAAATACCAGAAGATGAGCATAAAAGGCCAGTTTTCTCTTTGCGCCATCTGAATATTTCTCTTATATTGCATTTACTTTAGAAAGGGATTCATGAAGGCCATAATACCAGTCACCATCTCATTTTAATGCCTTGGAAATATTCTTCTGATGTTCTGGCCCGATCAGAAAGTATAGGACACATTTTTCCTCTTCAGGAATATTCATGGGTGCACATGTAGTATTGTGTACAAGAGCACAACATTGCACACTGTATTGGAATCATAGAATAAAATTTAATTAATGTTCCCAGTTATCACCATTCCAGATTGAAAGCAGATACAGAGTTGCAGAGCTTTTCAGTCGTCGAATGCTGGTGGGATATTTGTCTCTGGGTGGCTATTCATGAGTCTGGCAGCACGCAGTTGATCTAAGCTACAGATCAAACCAAGGAATGGTCACTGTTTAGTTTTTGTGTGTTGTATAGAGCTTAACGGTATTTTCTGCATCCTCACCATAGACAATGACCTACACTGGCATCTGTTCCATGATACATTTTCATTGCACTGGATCTGAAGAAAGCAGGGATTTCAGGGGATATCTATTTTAGCTCTTGGCTTTCTGTTTAATGCTGTAAAGAGTGTAATATCTGGCCCTCTGGTGATATGCGCTGTACATTGCATGTTACATTCATCTGGTAACAGCCACTGTGGTCTTTCTGTAGTTATGAGACCTAACACTGAGGAATATTTTCATAGTTTAGTTTACATATGTAACACTACATAACGTATGTTATGAAATATCAAATTCTATGGTGGTAATTCCATAGTATATATCAGATTTATGTTGCGTGTATAACTGGCTGAATGTCAAGGGAGGTAGGTAATTGTGAGGGGACTGGTGTGAGTGATGAAAATTTCATCTAAATTGCATAATACAGTATTTATCCTCATCTGTAGTTCTTATAGGAATCCCTAGGTCTGGGGCTGGTTGACATTTCTCTGGTGTCCAAGAAATTGAGATCTCAAAATAGCCAACCTCACAATGTAGATGGTCCAGAGCAGTGGATCCCAACCGCGGTCCTCAAATACCCCCAACACGTTAGGATTTCCAGATAGCTCAAGCACAGCACGGATTATATGATTTGTTGCTCCGTATTTGCAGGATTCAGTCTGCATTTCCCCAAGGCAATCCTCAAAACCTGGCCTGTTAGGTGTACTTGAGGACCGCGGTTGGGAACCACTGGTCTAGAACATGGGTTCTTTGTTTGCATGAGCCATGTTGTTTGGTAAATATACCTCCCCATTTATATGAAATGTTTTACTGTCTAATTCCAGTTCTCCTGTCAAACATCCACCTTCCAAGTATTCTCTTTGGAACTCGCCAATATTTGGGAGCTATCTGCATTTACAAAGCTTTTGTGACTTGGAGCCTGTTGGTCAGAATAAAGACTCAGATCTATTTACGAAATGTGAAACTCAGGAGAATGACTGGAGAATTGATAATTCTAGGTCAAAACAGCCAAACCAGAAAAATTCTCCCACTTATCTCACTTTCCAAATCGTCTATTTTGATCTAGATTGTTCTCATCTCCTGCCGATACTCCTGATTTTCACCTTTAGTGAATAGATCTGTATGGGGGGGGGGGTGATTCACTAATCAGTGTTGCTGCAATCGCAACAAACAATGTTCTACCACAGAGAAATTCAAACCAAGACAGAAGCATGATCAATGAATCTTCTCCTGCCGTTGTGTGACTTTCCCTTTTGTGAAGCACCAAAGTTTGTCGTGGTTAGTGAATAATCCCCCATATTAGTCAAATGAGATCGAACTCTCATCACACTTAACCTTGCTCACACGGCCTCAACTCAATTCCCCTGGGCTTATTGATGTAGAGAACCCACATGTAAAGTATGTATCCATAGATATACACAATGATAAAATTTCATAATACACAAGAACATCTTATATTTTTTTGTGACCTCCCTTCCTGTGACATCGCTAAATGTGCAAATGAATGTTCTGCTGTCACATAGGCCACTAACTCCATTAAGCATGTAATGTGATGTTGTCCCATGGCTGGTTGAACAAAATTGGTTCAAAAAAACCTATTGTACATATGAAGCCCCTACAGGGTTATTCAAAGAGATTCGAAAAGTCACCGCACGTTCGGTGTCTTTTCGTTCTCTTCAATTCGGTTCCTTTTGCCGATCCCATTTCGGTGACCCTGCGGTGTATTCAGCAAGCATCACAGGGTCCCTGAATTGCAGGGAAAGGCTGCCGCAAACCCGACGAAAACGAACCGCAAAACCCACCGAATGCACACAGAAAAGCCACAAAAACATCTGGATTAACCCGCCGAAAACCAAGCCCGAGCAGGAGCCGAACACAGCCGAAGCAGCTGAGACAGCAGACGAGGGAGGTGAATAAATTGGCAAAATAGTTTGTGTGAATCTGTGAAAATGAAACGCTGTTTGCAAAGAAACTATTGAGCGAAAATGTCTGAAATTTGCATATGAGGTCCAGGGAATGATAATAAAAAGGGCTGTTACAGAAAAAAAAAATCGGACTTTTAAAAAAAATAAATTAAGAAAAATGCTTAAAATATCCTAAAAAATCTATAAATAAAGAGACTCTTTACTGCAGAATTTTATAATGAACGGTTTATTATATATTGAATTAAAACAGGAATATTTTTAACATTGAAGTCTATGGGATTCTCCTGAATTAACTTGCCGAATTAAACCACCGAATGGCAGGGCATTAGGGGAACCTTTCACTGCTGGTTTGTGTTCTCTGAATAGCCGAAGCAGTGCATTTTCATGGGGATTTCACTGCCCTCGAACAGGCACCGTATGTTCAGGCAATTCGCCAGGATTTGGCGAATTGCCTGCTCTCTTTTTTTTGAGAAAGGATTTTACCAGGAAGGATACATTGAGATTTCTCTCGTTTTCAAGTATGTCCTGGGTGGCGAGTATGTACCGTTAGGTGTCTTGCCAAGGACACTTACTGGAGAGGTTGCTCGCTGGGATCGAACCTGTGATGGAACCGTTCCCTTCCATCTGTCCTGGCTCTCCAGACACCCCTTCGTTGCGGTCAGCCCGGCTACTGGGAGCACTGTCCTCAGCGCCTCGAGCAGCTTGACCCGCCTGCTTCTGTTCCTCTGCCCTGGAGCCGTTAGGAATCTCCAGAAGGCCGCTCGGTACCTTCTGAGGGTAATAGTGTATAGTGTAGCGTCGCTGAAATAAAGACACCAGGCGCGGCTGTATGCTTTAAAACAGGATTCTCTCTGAGCTCTGAGAGTTCTCTGACTTTTTAATGAACAAAACGCGACCATTTATGCTGAAGTCCAACAGTCATAATTTGCATAAAATGACGCACCTCGTCGTACCCATACTAATTACATTATGTCAGTTATTTAAAACATTCTTTACATTCTTTAGCCTTCAGCTCACACAACATTTGTATATCCATTGTTCTAACACATCAGATTAAACACACACTATCAGAGATCCCTTGAATTAAACATGCAGCTAGATAATTGGAAAAGCCCTGGTGCATAAATTACACAGCAGTAAAGCTTGTTTACTGTATACACAAAAACACATTTACCTACAGGAATATAAGTATTTTTAAAACCAAAGCTATGCCATTTTACACTAAACTAAATTAAACTAAAACCAAACGATGTAAAATATATCTAAAATCACACGATATAATTGAACATAAAGTCTCTTGGGGTTTGAAGCATGGAGCGTTACATCAGCTCCATGACAGAACCCATGACTCCACAGGCTCTCTCCATGCAGAGCAGTGACATTACCTCTACTCCACTCAGCCTGGCCGAATGGCCGGGAAAGGTAACCGAACACTGATTTTCAGCGTTCGGTTACCTTTCTCAAGCAATTCGGATCTCTTTGGATAACCCTGCTAGTTTTTTTGTGTCATATACAAGGAAAGTGTTGAACCCTTAAACACAAATTTGTTAAATCTGAGGAGGCCTTGTTAATCAAGCTAAAAATGATTTGGCTATTAAAAAATGTGCTCATAATGTCTTATACATATTTCATAAGATATTTACTTGAAAACTAGAATGAGCCGCCGAAGAAACATTTGCATTTCTGAATTTCCTCCTTGCCCTCTGAGACAGTTTTCTTGGGAATTATTGCTTTAAAAATAATTATAAATAATAAATAAAAAGAGCAAGGTCACCCAGACCAAATAAAAATAGAAATTCTGCTCAGGTCTGAATCCCTGTAGAAGTGTTGTCCTATATTTGAATTTTTTTATGTTCAAGTAGTGAAATTGGTGCTTTTTCGTAAAGAGTACTGCTCTTTGACACATCTAGTTTTCTTTGGCTTCATCTTGTTCATGTTACGCACACCTAACCCATCAATCAGTATTTCTTTCTTGACACTATAAAGGTTTTCCATTGATAAAAATTGTGTTTTAAAAGTACAAAAAAAAACCACACACCTCGCTTGGACTGAAACATTGTTATAGGTCTGTTCATATCGTTCAAAAGCTATAGTGTCAGTGTGAAATCAATGGCACTGAGGCGAAAGTGGACCAATAATTAAAGGGACATTCTATTCACCATGACCTGTTAGAGAGAATTTAACTGGTCATGGTGTCTAGATTGCCCCTCTACCATGGCACAGGTCCCAGGCTGCTGTGCCCTTCAAAATGGAGGTCACTCTCTCCTCCAACCTTTTAGACTGTCACTCACCTGCCGCTGTACAATATTCCAAGGAGTGGGTGAACAAGGATTCAAAATCTCCCTGGTGGTCTATTTATTTAGAAAAATCTTGTCTGAAAACGGTCTAATCACCCCCCCCCCTCGCAGCGGCATCCCATGTTGGAAGCGGTAACCCCGAGCAACACTCCTCCGGCGACCGCAACCTCATTGCTTCCTGAGGCCCGTTCAATACCTCAGCAGCTGCTGAATTGCTGCAGCGCAGCAATTCAGTTTGCTGCAGCAGTGTCATTGAACGCTTTGGATGCGAATTTTGAATCCAAAATGGCCGATTTCTTAATGAAAAATTCAGATTGTTTTTCGGATCACTCGGACAAAATATAATAAAGAGAAGCAGTCAGCACAATTCCGTTTTGTATGCACACACCACAAATGATAGTTTTTAATGAATAAACGTTATGTTTACTTCTGAAACAATATATAAATTGAACTGTAATCTATGTCTGTGCAGGGGGAAATAATAAATAAATATTTTGTGCTTTGTTGAACAAAACCTCAAAATTAACATTGCTGTACGGAATTATTACTTGCTTCGTGACGGCAGCCATCTTGCTGTATGGAATTGTTACTTGCTTCATGGCGGCAGCCATCTTTAATATGTCACCTCAGCTACTCGCAGCATCTCCTCGGGTCGCTGAAAGTGCTGGGTTAGCACTGCTGAGCGCTGAGCGGTTGAACGGCGTTCAATGGAAAGTTGCTAACTTAGCACTTGCAGCGGCTGAGGTATTGAATGCGGCTCTGGTTTCCTCCTCGCGAGAAGGAATCCAGGAAGTAAGAGGTCGCGATCGCTGGAGGAGACTGCAGAGATCAGCGAGGGAGCGCAGGGAGAGGTGATGTATACAGCCCGAGTGTGTCTCGGGGTTACTGCGCTCAGCGGTGAAATTTAACCCCGAGACACCCTCGGGAACACCTCCAGGGAGGTTAAAGAGGTGAGGTAAGGCATCTGGCCGACAAATTGTTCCCTAACCATGCCGTGCTGATTGTTAGCAGCTTGGACCCCCTATATGTCTAAAGGTGTGGGTAAAACAGAAGAGCACATCTTCCTAGGTGCAGTATCAATATGCTGAAGAGGATGGCACGTGTCTAGCACGCAACATTTCTAATACAAGGCTGAGACTCGATGATCCTTGAAAACGTGCAGACAAAAATGGCCTCTTTTTAACCCATTCTTTGGTATGGACTGTATTCTCATGGTGTGGTTTCAGATGCTTACTGGCGAAGACTTTCTATAGTACGTATTTTGGCTTCAGAATTTGGAGAATTGGTGTGAATTGTTTTCAAGTTTTAAAATGCCAAATCTTTACTTAAAGGTTAGTCCACAGTAAAAACATTCGTGCAATGTCCTGAATCTTTCACCTTGTGGTGACATGGATATTATGAAACTCAGAGAACGGATTCTTGTTCTCACTGTGTAAATACTTTTATATGGTTAAACTTGTGGACGCTTGAAGCCAATGTGATTCAGACATTAACAATTGCTTTTTCTGTGAAATGCCTCTTTTAAAATTTTGCACAGACTATATTAGACATTGTGTATATCCTTGTGTATCTAGTTCAATAGAATACTGAATTCTTAACCTGTATTTTGTGTGATGGTAATCGGGGATGGGAAAATCCTATCACCCGACTGCTAGGCGCGTATGCACGTGCGTGCGCTGGCTACCAGTATACTGACGGCCCCAGCACTGTGTGGACCTGCATGGAGCGTGTGGACATGCATGATTCCCCCCACATCGCAGAGGGTGCTCCGCGCCCCTCCTGTTGTGCCCCTGTGCCGATCTGTGTCAATCGGTGCCGATTTGACTCCGAGCAAGGGCTTTAGCCACTGAGGACTAACAGTCAGCCCAGCCCACTCTGTGGCACTGCCCCTAGGCCATGGGCCTACTCATGCATGTACACAATGACGCCACAAACGGGGATTCCCCCTGCCTGGCAGGGGAATACACAGGAGATTCAGGGGTCCTTTGGATTCCTGTATCTCTGGATCCGTATGTCCTACAGGGACGATTGAGGTATCTCTGGAAAGGCCAGAGTGTGGAAATAAATACATATTTTATGGGGTTTTTTTGTTCTAAAAGCAGCGGCACCCCCCCCCCCCCTTCTTTGTAAGGGTAACAATGCCGCTGCACTAATATTATATATTTAAAATACTTTAATATCCAAAAGTTTATTTTTATATATATTTTATTTATATTATAACATTAAATACATTTTAGAAATATACTGCATTTTGATAAATGCTTTCATTTAATTATCAATTTAATATTCAAATTAACAGCTTAATTGTTTTTGAGTTTTATTGCAGTGTAGCTGTGTGATACATCATGCACACCACACATTACTGTGAGTTTTATTGTTTTGCAGCTCTCAGTCACTCATACAACCCCACACATTACAGATCACAGTAATGTGCAGTGGTTATGAGTGTGAGTAAACTGCAATGCAATACCTGTGTTTGTTCTCTCTGGGTAAGAATAAAGACCTAATACTATTTTGTTGAAATTCTGTTTCTTCTCAGAACAAGTAGATTGGGCTTCCACTTTAGTCCATCGGACAAGTACGGTAGATTTATTTAGAAAATTTCTACACCCCAATGTAGAAAAAAAACGCAACCTGATAAAGAAGACTTCAGTGACCCTATAGAGCAGTGATTTTCACCCACTGTATCATGGCATGGTGGGGTGCCATGAAGGTTCCTCAACTGCCGCAAGAATTTGCTGTACAATCGCAGGTTGAGGGCGTGAACCACAGAACAGTGGAACAATGTGGGTATAATGGAGCATTGGCCCAAAGGAGAGATGTGTTGCTGAACAGAACTTTGATATTAAGCTTCTTTATAAAGTTCTCGTGTTTTTTTTTTTTTTAAATTATAAAACATTTTTTTTTAAAGACTTTATTTAGGCAAATCGGGTGAGTATCCAGAAGGCAAGAGAAGTCAATACAAAAGGAGACGAATAACCACCCATTTTCAATACATTCCCCCCCCCAAGAGGGAGGGAGGGGGAGATAACAGAGACAGTCTCCAAGGGGGGGAGAGATAAAAGAAAAAGTTAAAGGGGAGAGGGAGAGAGAAAGAAAAAGTGGGGGGAAAAATCCACGGGCACACAGGCAGGAGACAGCAGTTCAACACATGCATATATGCCAACTACAACCAGCAATCTTAGTAGGTCCTCACCCCATACTGCCGTCCGCTAATCATCAAAAGAGTCTCATACCTCCCAAGTCTTCTCGTAGGAAGACATTGTGTGGTGGATGGTAGCTGTCAGTTCATCCATAAGGCGAATGTGATCAGGACTGAGGTGGGATAGAAGTGGAACACCATTTCTCAGCGACTACCTTCCTGGTGGTCAGGAGAATTTTGGACAACAGTCGGTTCTGACTGGGAATAAGGCCCAATACAGGCCACCTGTTCCCAGTAGCGAGCAATCTTTGGACAGAACCATCACATATGGGCTTGCGTGCCACGGGCCCCACATAATCTCCAACAAAGGTCTGGAGTCGAAGGGTCTGCCCTAGGCAGGGTTGCTGGGCTCGTGTACCATTGCAGAAATGTTGTAATGGCCGGCTCTTGGAGGCTCGTGCAGATAGAAACTTTTTGCGTGGCTTTCCAGATGTCTTCCCAGTCATCGCCATCGATCTCTGAGCCAAAGTCCTGTTCCCAAGCCGACTTATCGGTGAGTGCGGCAGGTTCTTTTGTTCCGGATAAACGGGCATAGAGGAGGGAGATCAGCCCTCATGAGGGATTTCCAGTTAGAGGCGTTCAAAGAACGTAGGGTGGGCAGTCGCTCCCGCCCTGACATCGAGCTGTGTCACGGTGGAAATAAGTGATCCCCCGTCATACAGGTATCCAATGTGGTCAATATTACATCTGGAGAGGTGGGCATATAGAGCCAGGTTAACCCCTGGGGGAAAACCTACATTCCGCCATAGCGGCAGAAGAGGCGGAATCGGGTTACGGAGATCCTTCTTGAGAGCTAGTCATACAGTGCCTGAGCATGTAAAATAGATGGACAATTTGTGGTCAGTGGGGAACAATCCGGGTGTGGTACCCAGTCGAAAACGTAGAACATCCGTCCAAGCCAGTGCTGCTTCAAAGTCTACCCAGCGCCGAGAGGAGGGAGGGAAGGGAGTGCATGGCCACCACCTGAGTCAGTTGTGTCCCCTGGTAGTAGTGAAGAAGGTTCGGGAGATAAAATATATCTCTTAACCTACTGGTCTGCCTTGACCGGTTTTTTTTTTTCCGTTTTTTTTTTCCTCCTTATCAGTGTGCTGCGAGATTAAAAGGTTGAAAGTAATTGCTATAGAGTCATTCTTATCTATGGTCGTCATGTGGCTGAATTCTATTACTTCCCCCCTTTTTAAATCCTGTTTAATAGAAACGTGTTTAGTTGGAACCCAAGGGATAAACCCAACGAACATCTCTTTTTGTTAAAATTTAACATGCCCTTATTTTCTACTTTTATTTTTCGTTTTCGATTACACTGTATAAATGGCTTACACTTGGATTGATCGGTTGATAAACACAAGTAGGAGGAAATCCATGCATACTTTTTTATTAATGAAGTACCATCATCATCACAAGATTTTATCCCGCATCCCATCACAGGAAAAAATCCCAGCATGCCCAGCCATAAAATAAGCAATATTGTACAAGACCTGATATATGGTTTCCTGAAAAGCTAATCATAAAAAAATCATTGATCCATGTGTCAGTGTTGAGGTGATTGTGTGGTATGGATTTATTACCAGATCTCCTGGCCTTTGCGAGGTTCTTGACTTCTCTTTTCCCTGTTTAATGCGCTTCTCCTGAATGCTTTAAAATATAACCCTGCAAGAGGAGGCTGCGCCTCGTACCAACTGCACGTTACATGACGCCAATACAATGACAAAATGTTTCTGTTGAAAACCTTTGCAGCATGAAAATCCTTTCCATTCACATTCCAAATGGCTGGAAGGTATAGCTCGGTACAATACCCAGGGATTCAAAGGCTGCTGTGGATATTTTTATTTTTTGCTTTTATTTTCTTTATTCATAGTGATTGAATGATGCCTTCAGAATACAGTTTCTTGGCTTCTTTTTTTTTTTAATATAGCGGAAGCCTGAAGGAGCCTTGTCTTTGAAGAAAACAAATATCCATAGGTTTATAAACAAAAGGTGGGGATTGCAAGAATTCTTGTCTCTTTAGAAGGAAGGTCACCTGCTATGGGTTTATATTTAAAGCAGATCCCAGAAGCTGTTGTCACTACCACGGATTCTTTTGCAAGATTCCTACGTTCCTTAGCCCTTTGTGTTTTTATGTCTCCGTCCTTCCGTTTTCTTACATTCTTTTGCTTTCCTCACCGACTCTGAAATAATTTCAACCTTCATAGAATTTCCTATATCCCTTTTGTTTTATCATAGGCACACCATAACTATTTTTCATTTGCATTTCTATTTATAGCTTAAAAATTGAATCTGCCGGCTTATTTGTGTATGGGAGTTGAAGGATTTTCGGAAACATCGCTTAGACAACCCTATGGGCCATATTCCAAAGCTGGTGCTAACGTAACCAGAGGTGTTGTAAACGTACCAGAGACATTATAGTCTATGGAGTTAAGTTTACAACCGCTCTGGTTAAGTTAGCACCAGCTTTGTAATACTGCCCTATATGTATTAAACCATAGAGCTTTGGGGTATACGGGGAGATGGGGGTCGGTGTTTGGTGTATTGAAACATGCAGTATTGAGCCACTATTTTAAAGGTTTTAAATCCATTAAAAGGAGAACTCTGTCAATGTACCCTGCAACGTTTTTTAAAGATCATTTATCAAAGACTTGATGACCTTTTAGTTTAAAATACATTGGCGTTTTTCATTCTCCCCTCCAGCATTCCTTGGTGATCTCGCTAAAATACTAATTTCTATAAGAGGAGGTCACTGACCCGTCTTTGCAGGTCCCCATTCAGTCTGCTGCTGGCGCACCATCGCGTTAGACAGGCCAGTAATGTTTGTAAGATGCCTGGGAGACAAAGCAGCTTGGATTTAGCAGATTATTTAATCCGTGTAAAACACAACCAGAAAATTCCCCTGATCGCTTTCATTACCAAGAATTTTTTATGTTGGACATAATACATTTCACACGTGGGGGGGCGCGATATGTAGTTAAAACTTAAGTGTAACATACTTCAAACAACACATTGCATAGGATTTTAATACGGAAATGGTTAAAACCTTAGCGAGAGAGTATAGTCACGGAGACCATTCGGTGCATGATGAATGGTCACAGTGACCTATATATTTATATCTGCCCAGAAGCTGAAATCGACGAGCAATGATCGGTCTTTGTGGAATAAGTTAGGAAGCGGGCATCTGTCTTAATTTCTTTCCAATCAACGTGCTCAACATATCTCTGTGCAGTAGAAAGCGCTCTCCCTGTATTCTGCCCTCTACCTTGCTGTTGTAATGCGGCAGTATGGTTTGTGGAATTTTGTTACAGTAATGGTGGGGCTACTGCATGTAGCTTCTTGACCGTAATACAGGGAACAGAGAATTCTCACTGAGAATTTGCGTCTCCCCCAAGGGGAATGCTAATTTTCGATTAACCTCCCTGGCGGTCTAATTCTTGGGAAAAAACGCTTCTAAAAGCGGTCTATCCCCCCCCCCAGCGGTATTCCCAAGTGTGGCTCGGGGGTAAATTCCTATGTTGGAAGCAGTAACCTAGAGCAACACTCGGGATGCCGCTGGATACATCACCTCTCCATGCACTCCCTCGATGTCCCCAGCTGCCTCCTCCGGTGACCGCAACCTTATACTTCCTGGTTCCTTCCTCGCGAGAAGGAATCCAGGAAGTAAAACGCCGCGATCGCCGGAGGAGACTGCAGAGATCATCGAGGGAGCGAACGAAGAGGTGATGTATACAGCCAGAGTGTCTCGGGGTTACCGCTCCCAGCGGTGAAATTTAACCCCGAGACACACTTGGGAACACCGCCAGGGAGGTTAAAAAGGCATCAATCTGGTTTTATATGCACATTTTTGTATGTTTTTAGGTAGCTAAAGGATTAGAGTTGATCAGAATCCATGAGAACAAATTACTTAATGGAATGACCTTGACAGAAAAGAGATCCTTTAAAATGATGTCAAGTGGAGATGTACATGCTGTATGAATAGGTTATCAGACTAGAACTATTGCTTTGTTGAAACGTTTCCATGGTATATTTTTCCATCTCTTGTGACTTCTCTAAATGTTCATAGCTGATTGCCATAATCGCATCACTTAACCCTACTTGTTACGAAGATCTATACGCAGCGCGAGTGCCACTTATAATTCGAGAATTGCTTGTGACCTTCCACATGTTAAGTGTTTGAAAGTAATATCGTCCTGATGGCACTACAAATGACATCAATATGGATGTTGATTGAGGCCTAATTTCTGAACTCCATGTCGCTACATTGAGTTCAATTTGTAGATAGGTGCCAGCTTATGTTGCAGTGTTGCACAGCATCTACAATCTTTTACATTCATATATACATGTTTTTATTTGACAGATACCCCTGCTGATGGACTAGTAGCTAACGGCAGCTCTTCTAATACAGCAGCATTAAATGATGACTTGGATATATTTGGTCCGATGATCTCAAACCCGCTTCCTGCTTCAACTGCAACTCCAGCACAGGTAAAGTTTTTGTGTGTGGGCCAGTATTCTGGTGGTGGTCTTTGTAAAACATACTTGTTGAGTAAGGCAAGCGAGTAGTGGATCTGAGTGGAAGTACACAGAAATATTTACAGTCATCTGTGCTAGTGTACATCAAGAATAGAGTAAAACGTAACATTTATTAAGAATCTAAAACCTAGTATACTTGAAATTAAAAACCGAAAAACGATAATCGGAAAAACAAGTATTCAAGCTTTCCTGCGTTCTGTGCCCTGGGAATTCCTTGTAAACGCCAAAGCTGTCCAGGCTGGCGGCTAATCATGCAGTGCGCAGAGATAAATCAACCTATGTCCAGGGTTGTTAACAAAACCACTCTAGCCCAAGTAAAGGTAAGGAATCAGACTTTCATCGGTGTGAGGCCGGGACTGACGGACAACTTTTTGTCTAGTGGGCAAGTACAGTCCATAGTAAAGCAACTAAACACACACTCTCTTAAAGTGCGTCGACTGGCCATCTCTGCTCTTAGGCTGACCATCCACTGGGTCCGTAATCAGACCACTGTCTTGGCCATCTGTGGACAACTTTTTTGAGTGATCTGGGTCATCCACTGGAAGCGAATATGGGTGACCCAAATCGACAAACGGAAGTCCGCCGAAAAGGGAGGGGAGGGGGACGCGCTGCCAAAGACATTTAAAGAGAACTCTGGTGCTGTCCTTGGTGCTGAAAAGTCTTATTAAAGGCCGTTTTACTATACAGTAAAAAAAAAAAAAAAAAAAAAAGCTTGAATGTTTGAAAAGTGAAACGCTGTTTGCAAAGAAACTACAGAACGAAAATGTCTGGAATTTACATATAAGATCCAATGAATGAAAATAAAAAGGGCTGTTACAGAAAAAAGACACGATTTTAAAGAAAAAACTATTTAAAAAAAAAACAGAAAAAAGGTTTCACTAAAAAAAACTGAAATGCCTAAAAGATCCTAAAAAAATCTATAATAGTCTCCTGTAAAGAGTCTATTTATAATCAACGGTTTATTAGATATTGAATTAAAACGGGAATATTTTAAACCTTGAAGCCTGTGGGATTCGCCTGAATAAACCTGTCGAATGAAACCACCGAACAGCAGGGAAATTCAACTTTTCCCTGCTTGTTTTTGTTCTCTGAATAGACGAAGCATTGCTTCTCTATGGGGAATTCACTGCCTTCGAACAGGCACCGTATGTGCAGGCAATTCACCAACATTTGGCGAACTGCCTGCTCTCTGAATAGCCGAATAGGCAGGAAAGGTAACCGTACGCTGAATTTCAGTGTTCGGCTACCTTTCGGCCACAATTCACAATTGTACCGGCTGGGTGGAGTAGAGGTATTATCACTGCTCTGCGTGGAGAGAGCCTGTGGAGACAGGAGTTTGATTCCAGCAAGAACACCTCTCCAGTAAGTGTCCTTGGGCAAGACATCTAACGGTACATACTCACCACCCAGGACATACTCGAAAATGAGAGAAATCTCAATGTATCCTTCCTGGTAAAATACTTTCTCAAAAAAAAAAAAATTTGGATCTCTTTGAATAACCCTGTGGGGGGGCAGTTTACAACACAAAAGATCACACAATGGATGAACCCAGTGAAACGTATAGAGTAAATTCTATTCCTAATTAAACGAGAGAAAAACAAAGCACATGTAAGATATCAGCAACATGGAATGTCCTTACTGTGTTTTATTTTTTGCTGGTAGGGTCCCTCTAACACACTTGTTCCAATATGGCATCTTTGAACATCGAGTTTATTGTCGTCTTCATTTATAATATTTCCCACAACCCCAATTGTTAAAGACAACAATAATGAAGGGAAAAAATAAATGAAAACTCTTAATTTTATTTTGTACTTCTCGCTGTGCCTGTATTAAAAAATAAATTAATTGCTTGTGAATAATTGGGCATTTAAATATGTAAATCTAACACAAGTCCTGTTCTATTCTTATTTCATATTGATGTCTTTTGCATTACATTACGTGTGATGTTACCATGTTATCTGGCATATGGTTTTATTGGAATGATATAAATATTAATTAAACCTCTTAATAGCAAAATGTTCCAAGCAGCCAATAAATTCATGAAATTTTTATGTATCCGTATGATATAAAGTAAAGCTTCTACAGTAATACCTTTTAAAAAAAAAAGCAACCTAAATCGGTGTTTTGTTATTAAAGCAATTTATATGGCGTTGGTGTGAAGTGATGCCATGTAGGTTCCTTGTAGCCTGGAGAGTTTAACCTATCAGGTCAATGTTGCAAACCATACATATATTTTGCAAGCTATTGATTGATGGTTTCAATCTTAACATTCCCCCCGTTATTTGAAACATGCTTACATGATGTACATTCTGAATTTCATTGTAGTTGTGCGTTATTCGTACTCAGCCTATGCAGACTCGTTCATTGCCTGCTGAAGCATCAGTCTTGCAAATGGTCCTTTTAAAGTCTGTGAGCCAATTCCTTGCTGAACTCAATGTTGATATTGTGTGGCAGTATTCTGTGCCATCTGTCCCAATTTTTACTCTTCAAGAAAACCAGGCCACTATTTTTCATCCTCAACAATTAGCCAACATATTTGCTAACGATTATTCGCAATTATACTATCTGCACTTGGATCCCTCTATGCCCCATCCTTCTCTTCCTGCGATCTTTGAATATTTACAGTCTGTGTGTCTTCCCCCATTTATCCCAAGCCCAACAGGAATCCCTGGTTCAACTGGTCACAGCCCTTGAACTCTCAACTGTTCTAGCCACATTGCCCTCGCACAAGTCACATGGCCATGATGTATTTACGTCCAAGTACTACAAAACGTATGCTTAGCTCTTATCCCCGCATATTATAGGGTTGTGTAATTCCCTATTTGAGACAGGATAAACACACTGTCCGACTTGCTTTTAGCCACAATCATTACTCTCCCTAAGCCAGGTAAAAATCCTACTATCCTATCGATCGCTCTATTTCCTTATTGAACGGGATATAAAAATCTATGCTAAGACGTTAGCTAATAGATTGGCATCTCTACTTGGAGCTGGATTACCCAGGTGGGTTTTGTTCTGGGCTGCCAGGTCACCGACAATGCCATTAAATTACTTAACATAATGGATTCTGTTGTGCGTGATTTGAGACCTTGTTTTATAATCTCATTAGATGCGGAAAAGGAATTTGATCGCCTTAATTAGCTATTTCTGAGACATGTACTTCTTAATTTAACTTCCCCTCTCCCCTTCATAACAGCAGTTTTTGCTCTGAATTTGCCCCAATGGCAAAAGTATTGAATGCGAGATTTCTTTCCAAACCAGTCATGAACACGAATGGCAAACGCCAAGGGTGTCCTCTCTTACCATTTGTTATATGCTTTAACCCCCCTGGTCAGCAAACGTAGTTCCCAAAACATCAGGGAGACACATTTCCCATGTGGATCAGTCAGCCTAATGGGTGACTGAACATTATGGGAGATGTAGTTCCCAAAACATCAGGGAGCCGAGTTTGCTGACCCCTGCTTTAACCTTAGAGTCTTTGGCACAGGCCATACGATCTGAGAATAGGATTGAAGGTGTTCCCATTGTCCTGACTGAAAGTAAATAGAATCTCCATTTGGGGGGAGGTAGGTGCCCTCAGATTATTTCTAGGGTCCCACACGCATCTTGGATCCAGGGCAGCCTTGGCATTGTAATATTGTAATGTATTGCAATATTACAGAGCGGCCATCATTGCCTCTATTGGCACAGCGTTATCTCCCTCAATAAATCCGCAATGGACATTGTCCTTTTTTCCTTCCTTTCCCCCTCACAAAGCGAGCAATATTTTTTTTGGGTGCCGAAAACCTTGCATCTTCTATGTCCCCTAAATGGTTATTGAATATTTGGGATTTAAATAAAGGTTATTTATGTCCTTACCACCCTATGTAAACGGCAACTTCATTGTCCGCACTAAAGAACTAGATCTCTAATTTTGCTATATATTCTTGGAGGAACTTTGGGATAACTTCTATATTACTGACTTTTTTTAATCTTCGGCTGGCCAACTAACCTATGACCAAATGGTGACTAGATACAATCTCTTCTGTAATCTCCAATTCTCATACCTCCAGCTACAATCATTGGTCCCGAATTGTTGTAAGTCAACTGTTGCTCAAGCCATTCCTGTACCGATTGGAATGTTACTGGGTCTCCCCCTCTTCTGTTCAGTTGCTCTCCCTCTGTTACCAGTTGCTGACAATGACTATCCTAAACCATAAGAACCAGTATCAAATAAACTGGGAAAGAACTCACTCCCCAACACTGGGCATAGAGTTTTGCTATGGATAAGGGGGGAATTCCGCTGTGCCTCTTTGTAGGAGGCTAGGAAGAAAGTTCTAGATAGATGGCGACACTTTAGCCCCACTCATTCCTCCCCAGTGTTTGTGATGTTCTGAGGCCTATGGTTCGTATTTCCATATGTGGTGGCAATGTGCTTGGTTATTGGCCTTCGGGGGGGGGACATACTGGCTTTGTTAACAATGTCCTAACTTCTTCGTTGACTCTAGACCCAACAAATGTTTCTTATCCAAATTTTTCCAAATGAGGTCTCCTCTACACGACAAACTCTTGGCAGATATACTCATTGCCACATACCTCCTCTTGGTGGCAAACCACCATTCTTCCGAACCATGCAGAAATCAGGCACAAGTTAAGTGACCTTAGATCCCTAGACATCATAGTTGCATCTGTGTTAGTTCCCCCAAATAAAAAATCTTTAGTATATTTGGGATATATTTATGATAACTGAATGTCCTATTATTTTTAGTGTTGGCCTCTGGGTATATTTATCATATACTGTTGGTGATTTTACGTTGAAACTTCTTTATATGGTAACCTTGAAACCAACATTTTGTTACTCAATGGCGTTTGGGATTTGAACAATTTTTATCTCCCATTTTTAATTTTTCCCCTCTCTCCCTATTAGTGTGTCTATTTTGTCGGCCAGTTAATACCTTGTGATATTGTTTTTCTTGTTACTTTTTCTGAAAACTCAAACTTCTTTATAATAAAATAAAGAAATACAGCAGATTCAAAACACTTTGAATTGCTGAGGACAAGTCTCTCGTTTGGAACAGAACAGTTAGTGCTGGTTCACACAAGTATGCATTGAGCGAATTGGGTTAGATGTTTGGATGTCCTAGCCTCCACATACCAAAAGAAGCCACACTAGAAGGTCCTTCATCCAAAATGAACATGACCGTTTTGATTCGGTGTCTTGAAAGAGTAATAATAAAAAGGTAAAATGTAAAGTTAAATTTTTTTTTAAAAAAAAATCCCGAAAATGCTTAAAATATCCTAAAAAAATATAAAAATAGACTCTTTACTGCAGAATATTATAATCAATGGTTTATTAGATATTGGATTAAACCGGGAATATTTTTAACCTTGAAGCCTATGGGATTCGTCTGAATAAACCTACCGAATGAAACCATCGAATGGCAGGGCATTTCGGGAACCTTTCACTGCTGTTTTGTGTTCTCTGAATAGCCAAAGCATTGCTTCTCTATGGGGCTTTCACTACCCTCGAACAGGCACCGTATGTGCAGGCAATTCGCCAAGATTTGGCGAATTGCCTGCTCTCTGGATAGCCGAATGGCCAAGAAAAGTAACCGAACGCTGATTTTCAGCGTTCGGTTCCCTTTCGGCAGCCATTCGGATCTCTTTGAATTGCCCTGTTTGTGTTATTTCCCAATAAAATGATTGACAGTGTACAAACCAGAGCTTAACAGGGGCACTAACAGGGTTATTCAAAGAGATCCGAATTGTGGCGAAAGGTAACCGAACAGTGAAATTCAGCATACGGTTACCTTCCTGGCCATTCAGCTATTCACAGAGCAGGCAGTTCGCCAAATCTTGGCGAATTACCTGCACATACGGTGCCTGTTTGTTGCATGTTCGAGGGCAGTGAAATCCCCATAGAGAAGCAATGCTTCGTCTATTCAGAGAACGCCAAACAGCAGGGAAAAGTTGCCGAAATGCCCTGTTGTTCGGTGGTTTCATTCGACAGATTTATTCAGGTGATTCCCATAGGTTTCAATGTTAAAAATATTCCCGTTTTAATGCAATATCTAATGAACTGTTCGTTTATTAATATTATATTCTGCAGTAAAAAGTCTCTGTATCCATAGATTCTTTTTTTAGCATCTTTTAGGCATTTTTGGGGGGTTTTGGCAAAAACTAAATTATTTTTCTTTTTTTATAATCGTCTTTTCTTTTTACTGTAACTGCCCTTTTTATTATCATTCATTGGATCTTCTACAGTTGTGTTCAAAATTATTCAACCCCCAATGCTGTAAAGGGTTTTAGGGAATTTAGTGTACATTTGTAATTGTATTCAGAATGAAATCCTACAAGGACTTTTTAAAGAACCATATGCAACTAAAATGACATCAATTGGTTTTGTAATACAGTAGTAAATGTTTCTTTTGTGAATTCTTCATTGACAGTTATTCAACCCCTTAAAGACTACCACTCTGAAGAACTGAGGTTCCTTCAAGTGTTTTCAATCAGGTATTGAAAACACCGGTGGATGTCACGGAGCAGCAATAAAGCATAATAAGCACCAATTGGGCAGCTTTAAAATGATTGTCTAGAAGGAGCTGAGTATCACATTTACTGGTGTGGTTACAAACATGGTGAAGTCAAGAGAATGGTCCAGGAAGACGAGAGAAGAGGTGATTACTCTTCACAGGAAGGGCAATGGCTATAAGAAGATTGCAAAGATGTTAAACATACCAAGAGAGACCATAGGAAGCATCATTTGCAAATTCAAGGCAAAGGGCACTGTTGAAACGCTACCTGGTCGTGGCAGAAAGAAGATGCTGACTTCGACTGCTGTGCGCTACCTGAAGCGTAGAGTGGAGAAAAGTCCCCGTGTGACTGCTGTGCTGAGGAACTGAGAAAAGATTTGTCAGATGTGGGTACTGAAGTTTCAGCTCAGACAATACGGCGCACACTGCGTAATGAAGGCCTTCATGCCAGAACTCCCAGGCGCACCCCCTTGCTGTCTCCAAAGAATAAGAAGAGTCGACTGCAGTATGCCAAAAGTCATGTGGACAAACCACAGAAGTTTTGGGATAGTGTTCTGTGGACTGATGAAACAAAATTAGAACGGTTTGGGCCCATGGATCAACGCTATGTTTGGAGGAGGAAGAACAAGGCCTATGAAGAAAAAACACCTTGCCTACTGTGAAGCATGGCGGGGGGTCAATCATGCTTTGGGGCTGTTTTGCTTCTGCAGGTACAGGGAAACTTCAGCGTGTGCAAGGTACCATGAATTCTCTTCAGTACCAGGAGATATTGGATGACAATGTGATGCAGTCCGTCACAAACCTGAGGCTTGGGAGACGTTGGACCTTTCAACAGGACAATGATCCCAAGCATACCTCCAAGTCCACTAGAGCATGGTTGCAGATTAAAGGCTGGAACATTTTGGAGTGGCCATCGCAGTCACCTGACTTAAATCCGATTGAGAACCTCTGGTGGGACTTAAAGAAAGCAGTTGCAGTGCGCAAGCCTAAGAATGTGACTGAACTGGAGGCTTTTGCCCATGACGAATGGGCGAAGATACCCGTAGATCGCTGCAAGACACTTGTGTCAAGCTATGCTTCACGTTTAAAAGCTGTTATATCTGTAAAAGGATGTTGTACTAGTACTAAGATTGAATGTCACTTGGGGTTGAATAAAACTGATAATGATGTGAGCACAGAAAAGACATTTGTGGTTATTTCATTATAAATGTTATGTTATATTTGTCTGACCTACACGTGCCTCTTTGATTTAATTGTAAGCAAGTTGACTGAATGATCAAAATCAATGTCAAACTGGCCAAAACACTCAATTTCAGTGGGGGTTGAATAATTTTGAACACAACTGTATGTAAATTCCAGGCATTTGTGCTCAGTAGTTTTGTTGGAAAATTGAAACGCTGTTTGCAACTTTCATGCGTACTGTTTTTTTTTCCTGTTTTTTTTCTTTTCTTTTCACCTGCTTTGTCTGCGGTGTCGGTTTTTCTGGCGGCTGCTCTGCGCTATGATCGGCAGCTAGTCAGGTTTCTCCGGCTTGTTCGGCAGGGTTAATCCCAACGTTTAGGGGGTTTCTGTTCAGTGTTCGTCGGGTTTGCGGCGGCTTTTCCCTGCACTACGTCGGCTCTGTGGTGCTTGCTGAATACACCGCAGAGTCGCCGAAATAGGATCGCCGAATCGCACCGAATTGAAGAGAACGAAAAGTCTCCGAACGTGCGGTGACTTTTTGATTCTCTTTGAATAACCCTGTATAGGTCTAGGATTCTACTGTTAAATGTTTGAAATATATATATATCTCGATCCTAACTTTAACGTCTGCCATCTTTGATTTGACTGCTCCTCACATTACCTACATCCTCTTAATAACTTTTTACTAATGTATACATATAAACATATTGTATGTATCGAATGGTCCATTGAAGAAAAATGTCATCTTCAATGACTCCAGGTCTCTTATCAAAACTCCATACCCTAAATTCTACTATTCCCCCTTACTTGTTATTTTATACGCATCTATTAACAAAACAGCCTGGCGCCTAAATCGCTAGGCTCCCTGGTTTGGTGTAGACTTGTCAAACCCTAAAACATACTGCACGTAAAGTATATGCAGAAGATGGCTAGGATTCATACGTAGCCGTGTGCTCTGAGAAGCTGCAAGTGAAGGATCTCTGCCAAGAGTAAACATCAAGATTTTGCCAGAACATAAAACTGCAGAGTCTATTTTTGATGGCCTAAGCCACCCCATTCCTGTCCCCATAGAAAGTGGTCTTCAAGAAGACTGTTGTTTACTACAGTTTGTGATATTTACTTAGTCACAAGGAGATTGAAAATCTAAAAAAACTCTTGGACAGCAAACGGTAGAGGTCATCTAATAGAGAAACATGGATGTCATTTAATCAATGTCTGAGGTCTTCTTGAAATGTATAACCTTGTAACTTTTTTTTCTTTTTGTGAGGGTTGTGTAAGTGCTCAGCATTGTTGTTATTCCGGGATCATAATTCAGCACCCTGCTTATCAGTCTGCAATTAGGCATGCATTGTGAAGCCGTCTGCGCTGCTGAGCATTGATCCGGTGGATCCAGGAGGTCTGCAGGCCAGAGGTGGCTAGTTAGGAGGCTGTATCTATTTTCTGCAGAGGCGTGGGACGCTCAGGCTTTTGAATGGAGCTGCAAGAATGACCACAGAACGTGTATATAGAATTGAATGCATCACGGACAGCAGCAATTTGCTTAATAGAAAGCGAGCCGGCTTTCAAGGGAATGAGGTGGTGAAGCCGAAATTGTTAAATTGCTAAACGTCTTCTTGAACTGAAATTAAATCTATCATAGAAAAATCTTATTACGCCAATGGGGAAAAAAAACCATCTAATGTAGTCTTCAATACGTGTGCATATTAATCATTTTAGCAGCTGTATAAAAAGGTGTCTATTTGAACAAATTGGGTTTCATGTGACTGTTCACTCAGGTACTAAGTATTTCTATGCTCTGCGTAGCTCCAACAGATTACACCAATTAAGCTTCTTTTTTTCTTCTCGGCATTCATGAGCCATTGACCGATTTCAAGACGTTCACTAATATTAGGGGTTACCACTTCCTATTTGTTTTACTCTGCTCACACACATAAATTAGACACAACTGTCATCCATCACCCCCTTTTTTGTAAAGACGTCAACCAGTTATTCTTTTCATTTGCAGCAAAAAAATCTTTTTTTAGACCTTTTAAATTATATGAACACTTTTTAAATGGTTTTGTGTTCTGTACCAGACCTTTTTTTGGTATTTATAGGACCTTATATATTATTTCCAGGCATTTTCATGCACTTGGATATAAAACAAAAAGTTTAATAATCATGTAAAATGCCGACGTTTCGGCCCCACACTGGGCCTTCAAGGATGAAGGCCCGGTTTGGGGCCAACACGTCGGTCCCGGAATATATAAGCACTCCAGTCAAACACATTCAAAACCTGCAACAACAGCTCCATGCATGGGTACATAATACCAGCTTTTACCACATGGTGAAAATTTCTTAAATCTAAGCTTTGTTGAATATAAATGGTGGAAAATTTGGTTCGCAATGAACGGCAGTGAATTGCTTAAGCTGCCAACCGTGTCAATGTAATCCACCCTCTGACAGGTCCTACTCTGCAAACCTAATGACTGCCCATCATGGGATAAACTCACTTACTGAGGAACAGGTCCCCTCATGGAGCTCCCGCAGATCAAGGTTAAATAGAACCTAGAGGAGGAGTACCTGTGGCAGGGAGGGGTGCTTACCCAAGGGATTCATATAGAAAACACATGGGGGGGTTGCACTCAACCTAAACTAAGCGTTTCAGTGCGGGTGCGTCTCAAAAAATAAAATACAAACAAAACCACGGAGAGAGCACTCCAGTCAAACACATTCAAAAACCTGCAACAGCTCCATGCATGGGTACATAATACCAGCTTTTACCACATGGCGAAATTTCACCATTTTTATTCAACAAAGCTTAGGTTTAAGAATTTTTCACCATGTGGTAAAATCTGGTATTATGTACCCATGCATGAAGCTGTTGTTGCAGGTTTTTGAATGTGTTTGACTGGAGTGCTCTCACCCTGGTTTTGTTTGTATTTTATTTTTGAGATGCACCCGCACTGAAACGCTTAGTTTAGGTTGAGTGCTACCCCACCCCATGTGTTTTCTATATATAGATATAGATCATTTATTTATTTTAAATTTGCAATTTTACCCATGTTCGGCAGCTGGCCTGCTTTCTTCTGAGGCGTTCGTCGGATGCATTCGGCGGTTTGAGAATGCGTTCAGCAGGTCAATTCGACGCACTTCAGGGATCCGGCGGTGAATGCTAAATTCACCGCAGGGTCAGCGAAGTGACATTTCAGTGCTCTCTGACCCCTCAAGTCTTTATTTTCAACCTCACTGTGACATAAAGTAGATGCCACAATCTGTAGTAAACAACTTGGAGACCACTTCCCAAAGGGAGAGGAATGGGGTGCCATAGACTCATAATTCAAAAATACACATGGACATAAATACTTCTGCATTTTTATGTTCTGGCAAAAGCTTGATGGTAAGCTGATGCTTTTAATAACTGGTTTACAGCCCTTGGCAGATATCCTTCACCTGAAGCTTCTCAGAGCACATGGCTATATGTGAAACTTGGCTATCTTCTGTATATACTTTACATGCAGTACATTCTACTTGAAAAGTCTATACCAAACCTGGGAGACTCAATGATTTAGGTGCCTGGCTGCTTTAATAGATGTGTACAAAATAACCTATGAATTTAGGAGTCATGGCTAAAATGCTAGGTGGTTATTTGCCACTTTGACGAGTCTAGCCCTGATTGTATATAAATATTTTTATTACAATAGGAGATTGGACAGAGAAAATGGCAACCCGACATGGCCCAACTATTGTTACTCTATTCATCATATAAGGTGATTTTGTCAAGAGCCCCTTTGCAACATTAAATTGTTTGAAAACCATCTATTGACTTGCATGAGACCTTTGTCACTACAATGCAGAAACAGTCCATTTTAGCTCAGCTCCATGCATCTATGTATAAAAGTATATTTGGTAATCCAACAAGCCTTTTTCGTACTGTGCTCTTCTTTAATACCTGCATTGTCTGATACGCTGATAATAAATCCTAACATCCTTTTTCTTCTGAAGGTCACGTCTACGACTCCAGCTGCTACTACCATACCTTCTACAGCTGGAGACCTTGACTTATTTACCGATCAAACAGGGAAATCAGAAGATACTGCAAAGAAGCCACTGTCAAAAGACTCCATCTTGTCACTTTATGGTACAGCAAATATGCAGCAACAAAGCACTCCAGGTAATTACAGATAAAGTGGATCAGTGGGATAGATCTCTGGAAAGGCAGCCAAACAAAAGCATCTCTATATTAATGATGAGTAAATGAAGTCTGGGATAATGTAGTGCACATTGCATCGATTCACAACACACAAGACCTCATGTTGGGTAGAATATAAAGACAGTAAACCAGTTTTTTAGAATTACAATTTTGCTATGCGTATGTGTCAAAGTCAGAAAAATACAGCCCAGTAATGTGCTTTTCAGAAAAAGCTCATAAGGATAAAGGGCAGGTGATTTGGACCTAAGAGATTGTATTGTCGTTTGCTGTTTAGAGTCATATACACATTTACGATGGGGTTTATTTTTAATCTATTCCAAGCCATTTGAGTCATATCCAGCTGCCAACATAACTGCATGTACATATTTCTGTTTCTTGTGTTTATTTGTAATCATGCTTTTCTTCAGAGGTTTATCCCATTCTATTAGGTGGACCACAGGCATTGTTAGTGGGGGGGGGGGTGTCCTCCTTTTAGCCCCAATAACTGGAAGGCCTTGAGAAAAAGAGTAAAAGTGGATTTCCAGCCAGGCAGCTACCTGTAAAAGCAGCTGTTGGGTAAAAAGTAAAAGCTCAAGGGGGCATGGCTTACACGCCGAACGACATGGCGCTTGAACCCGTAGTTCCGCAACAAGGTCTGGGTCCTACCCTCTCCTCACCCCATCCAGTTACAATGGGTAAATCACGCAAATCCCTGCTCACCCCAGGTCCCTCAGAGGCAGGTGGTGACCACCGCCCGGGGTCTATTCGGCCCTTCCTGGCATCCTCCCAGGAGGCCACAGGACTCCAACCGCCTGATAAGATGGTGGCGACGCCTGCTTCATTGGCTCCCAGCTCTCCCAACGACCTCCACCGAGGCCTGGGACCCACTGCCAGACTTCCAGCAGCTCCTCCACTCCCTCCCCACATGGGAGCACTTAAGTCTTGATGGCCGTCCTGCTCGCCGAGATTTGCGGCCTCCAGGAATACCTCAGCGGCCTACAAGACCGGATCAAGTTGAAGTGACAGACTCAGCAAGGTAAAATCACAGCGGCATATGATTCTGCTCTGGCAGCTCAACCTGCAGCCCTGCAACCTATGGCCAGACATGTGGAGGACCTCAAAAATAGAGGGTGCCGCAACAACATATGGGCAAGGGGCTCCCCGAAACTGAACAGTCTCCCAGTGATCTACGCACCATCTTGGCTGGCTTGTTTAACGGAATCCTTCACTGGGACCCTACACTGGCTATAGAATATGAGCGATGTCACAGAGCTCTGCGTCCCCTTGGCCCGCCAGGTGCCCCCCATGGGATGGAGTGTGCTGCTTACTGCGCCATGCACTTAAGGAAGACATAATGGCGGCAGCTAGGAATACTCGTTATATTGATTTAGAACAAGCCAGTGTGTCATTGTTACAGGATCTCTCTTCTGCCATCTTGCAGTCTCGCCTCTTGCTGCGCCCTCACCTCGTAGATCCAACCCCGCAACCTTCTGTACAAGTGGTTATTCTCATTTGGACTGCAGGTCCACACGCCGGACAGCGCCTACACGCTTTGCTCTGAGCCAGACCTGCCGGCCTTTCTGGAGGCCCTTTCCCTGCCCCCGGATGTTCTCCTGGCATGGCCAGACTCAACGGCACTCTATACCCCGCAAACAGGAGCACCCCCCGCTGACACTCCTCGCATTTGTCGGCGCCTGCCCGTCCTGACCCCGCGACCACTAGAAGCTTTCTCTGCACTCTTGCTTTTTGAACCATGCTCCTCCTGTGGCAGTCTGTTTCTCCATCCACAGGGATACCTCTGAATGCCCTCCCGCTCCCTGCTGCAGAGCATTGTGCACCTTTGCACCATACCATACCACCGTTGTTCCCTCACAAATTTTGTTTTCTGCACATCTGCCTACTGCTGTCTGAGCTGTTCTGCTGATGGCGTAATCCCTGGCCTGTTATTGTCACCACCGTGGCCCCCTTTTGCCTGACTTGGTCTCGCATGACACGTTTTTATATTTGCTCTGACTCACGCGATTGGAGGTGGACTACTGCCCCACTCTTGTGCCCCACTCTTGTGCCCCACTCTTGTGCCCCACTCTTGTGCCCCACTCTTGCTCACCGGCTTCTAGCCTGGTGATAACATCATTGTATCTTTTTCCTTATTTTGTACACTCATTCTGGACCGTATTATTGACCTTTTGGGCCTAACCCTCGGTACGGTTGCCAGTTTTGTGCTACTGGCAGATCACGGATGACCACGGTAATGGGGTCGCCACAGTCGCCCAGGTCTCTCCTCATAGCTAGAGTGGACCTTGCGGCTTTTGTTCTGGCTTCACCATTTTCTGTTATTGTGCTTAATCATTTACTGTTTTTGGTTCTCATTTTATTTGACTCTTGCACTGTTGTATGACTCTTCGTTTGGTGCTCATTGCCTACCACCCCTGAGATGGTGCCTCTCCCCTTGATGTAACCTACACCTTCTTGTATTACACAACGGGGTATTTGTTGCACTCCGGCACGTGCTCATTTAATACACACCTCCTTTCCTCCCCCTTACTTACCCCTTAGTCCGGGCTCTACAGCTTTAGAACACCTTCCTTACACTCCCTTACGCCTGCCCTCTTCCTATTAATGCCCATGGCTTCCCTCCCCAGATCACTTAAGACATTTACCATCAACGCCAAGGGTTTAAATATTCCAGAGAAGTGTCATACGGCCCTTCGGGAATTCCGTTCATGTCATGCTGATGTGGTTTTGATACAGGAAACACAATTCGTGTTAAATCCCCTCAACTAAAAAGTTTGAAATACCCCCACGGCTACTTTAGTAATTCTGCGGCTGGCAAGGTTTCCGCACGGCTATACTCCTATCACGGGATGTCCCATTCGTGGTCAGGGCATCCAACTGGACCCTGACGGTCGCTTCACTTTTCTTAAGGTCTCCCTCGTTGACCAACTCTACACTTTTGCATCTATTTATCTCCTGAATAGGAGATATACATCGGGTACTCGGCTCCATCTTGCAGGCTTTAACTGATTTTCAGGTGAGAATCCTGATGCTGTGTGGGGATTTTAACCTTCCGCTGGATGTGCGTGCTGACACATCTAGAGGAGCATCGAGTGTTCTGCACTCAGTGCTCCAACAGACGAGAACCTCCCTTCACTCACACCGCTAGTAGATTGTTGGTGTGCTCATAATCCCACATTCTGTGACAATACTTCTTACAGTTTCCCTCACCAAGCATACACCAGATTAGACTAGGTCTTCCTCCTTTTTGGCTACTTGCACCTCCTTGACTCAGCTGCTATTAGCACCATGACATGGTCCGATCACAACCCAGTGATTATTTCCCTTCACTCCACATTGGTGCGTCCCAGGGAATGAAACCCTCCTTGCTGACCCATTGACTAGGGAGGGCCTTCTTCAGACCTTGAGGCACTATCTCCGTAAAATTGACTCACTGGACTCCTCTGCACAGCTCCTTTTGGGAAGCCCATAAAGCAGTAATTTGAGGGTACCCAATTCAACAGGGCTCTGGTAAAAAGCAGGAACTCGCTCGACAACAAGAGACATTCCTTGGCCGCATACACTCTGGAGCAGTCTCCTGGAATATACCTAGATGCCACTATCCACACAGATTTATTAGATTTACGCGCTGAGCTGCAGTCTCTTTTTACTACCGGGGCCCAAAAGGCGTTTCTCGGGGTACGCAGAACATTCCGCGACAATGGGAATAAAAGTGGGCGTATTCTGGTTCGTACTTCACGATCCCACAGACAAACCTTATACATCCCTGCCTTCGTACTCTGCAAGGCTCCCACACTACTACCCCGAGATATACTCTCCCTTTTCTGTGACTATTTAATGGATCTCTATAATATCCCTGAAGAGACGTGGGATGTTCACCTAGATGCCATGCACCATTTTGTATGTGAGAATGTCCCTCAACCCCTTCGCACTCAGCTTCAGGAATCTTTCCCCCTTTCGCTGCTGTCCCTCAGCACTTAAATATCTGGGGATCCTCCTAACCTCTGACCCGTCAACTCTTTACTCTGCAAATTTCCTCTGATCTTTCCAAATGGGCCTTTTCTCAGGTAACCTGGTTTGGCCACATTAATGTTATCAAAATGAACATACTTCCTCACCTTCTCTGTTATTTATTTTTTTTTCTTTTCAAACCCTGATTGCCCATTCCGACTTTGTTTTTCCGCTCCATTTAGTCACTGTTCACTTCCTATGTCTGGAACCATCGCAAACCACGACTGCATATGGCGGTGTTGACTGCGCCTAAATCTGCTGGCAGACTAGCGCTCCCCATTCTTGGCGTTACTACTATGCTGTCCACTTATTACTCATCTTGGAGTGGATGTCTAGCCCTTCTCAAAAACTGTGGGTGTCCCTAGAGACGTCACTTGCTGATTGCCCCTCTCTCCTAGTTGCTGGGTTTGAATGCGCAGCGTCAGATCTCCCAACACCCATCAATTACGGCCACGCTTGGTTTGGAATACACTGCAATACACCATGCAGATAGCTCCTTGGCTCTCCCCTTTTGTCACTCACCCACCTTCCTGCTTTTTCCCATACTACTTGATCCCACTCATCGCTTGGAATTGCCACAGCCCACCTTGGCCTCTCATTTCATCGATGGTGACTCGTTTCGATCCTGAAGTGAAATACCATTAGCCTTCCCACACTCCATTCTCAGAGTCCATTTCCACTGACTGACGTCGTACCTGCGCACCTTGGCGCCTTTATCCCTGCTCACTCGCCCTTTTATCGCCTTTTGAGAAACTTGTTCAACGCTCTTGTTCCCCATGTCATGGTATATCTCTGCTCTACGGCCTACTTCTGGGTATCTCCTGCCCTAACCCCCCTTAGCAAGCCGAATGTGAGGAAGACCTACAGAGATCCTTCAGAGGAAGAATGAGCAAACATTTTCCACCTCCTGCACTATCGCCAGTAAAACCCAGGAAACTGCATATAAGCTTCTCTTGCGGTGGTACAGGCCCCCGACTGTCCTTTCCACGTACACACCCGGAGCTGACTCCAACTGCTGGAAGTGTGCAGCCCCCTCCCCTGCAGACCTGCTCCATATGTGGTGGTATTGCCCATTTCTCGCACCATATTAACGTACGGTATGTTACCATTTGTAAGGTTTCGGCAACACTCCTGGACTTTACCCATGAGGCGATGCTATTACACCACACTCAGGTCTGACAGCCTATAAACACTCTTTTGACATTCGACTCCTGAACACGGCCAAGGCCATCGTCTCCCGACACTGGAAAACCCCCATGACTCCCACTCGTGAATGGCTGCAGGAGATTCAAAACTTACGTGATATTGAGGACCTTCTTCACCGGGCCTTGGGTACCGCTGATCAACCTTTCTGCCACTGCTTTTACTGGTCTGCCGCATGATGTTCTACACAAGACCCGATATCATCTTTGCCGTAATTTGGTGCCCCCTCTTATTTCACGAAGTGGTAATAAAACTTGTATGTGCCCAACTTATTGCTCTTTGCTTAACCCCAGGCAATGCAATATTGCTGTTACCAATTGGCCTTTATTGTTCCTGCCCAACTGCAATCCCTATTTCCCTTCCCTGCCTTGCCCCTTCCCAGTCCACTGCTAACTGAATGCTGTTCAACCGTGTTGTTTATTGCATTGACAGTGTTTTATATTTCGAACAAATTGGTTTTGTGTTGTCCGCAACTGTTATTGCTATACCAACGTTTTCACCAATATTTGCCTCCTTTCGTGTCGTTTACATGGGATATTCAATAAACCTTTAGTACTATAGAAAAAAAAAGGAAAGCACTTTAATAACACCTGAAGCCCAAATTTATAAGTGTGCCAGACAGCAAATGGTTACTCTGCTATGTGACACCCAGGGAAGTCTGAATAGTGCTGCCCTGGAAGGGCATGGAGGAGGAATTATTTTATATCCCCAGCAAACAGCCCAGGAAGGCTACAGAGCTGTAGTGCTGAACCGCACAAACTCTATTCACATTGTCAGTTTAAGCGGCCATAGAAGGGGTTCAGAGGTCCCCTTCCACCATGGCCTCTTCACAAAAATTGTAGGATGAGGAAAGGATGCTTGAAGCCAAGTGGTATGACTAGATATTTATTAATCGATTCATGTGCTTAGGTGTATGTGTACTTCAATGTGTATGTATGTGTGTAAGACTTCTCACAGGCGGCACCGGTCCTGTGTAGTGACTTGCCTCGCCCTATCAAACTCTCCCCTAATCTTCAGGCCTTCAAGAAATCCCTCAAAACCCATCTCTTCAGATTAGCGTACCACATCACTGATGCAACTCATCCCTCTGCTCATCTACTCACACATGATTGAAGCCGCTTCTATGGCCCCACCATTCCCAAACCACTGGCACTCATGATCCTGCTATCTAGTAAAATTCTTCTTATTTTCCTCAACCCCAATCCCTCTAGATTGTAAACTCCTAGGAGCAGGACCTCTTGTTTCCAACATATGTCCGTTTATCTCGTTCCGTTTGGTTATTGTAAAGCGCTGTGGAAACTGTTGGCGCTATATAAATGATGACCATAATAATGTATAGGAGTGGCTTGCTTCACCTTGTTTTTTTTTTTTGTTTCATTTGCTTGTTCTATTTTTGATCATGTTTCTTCATTTAAATTTTTCTTTTCATATCTCTCATGTATATAGGAATGTTCATGGGCTCCTCGATGCCATACTCTGCTCAGCCTACAACTAGTTTCCAGGCTTTCCCCTCCATGGGTGTACCTGTTCCGGTCAGCGGTGGGATGATGGGAAACATGATGGGACAGCCAATGCCAGGCATGGGGCAGAATACTGGGATGATGGTAGGCATGGGAATGCCCAACGGCTTTGTGGGAAACCCTCCTTCGGGAGTAATGGGAGTCTCGCCTAATATGATGGGACCACAAGGAATGGTCGGAAACATGGCAGCACTTCCAAACAAATTCGGAATGCAACAAGGACAGCAATCTCCCTGGAACCTCTCACAAGTAAGCTAAATGCACTTCTTTCATTTGATTTCCCTATTTTCTTCACTGCAAGAAGTCATCTGTCCTGCATGCTGCATTGTAACACTGATTGAACTTTATATCAGGCTATTTTCAGTCTTTTGTGAAGCCGAGTCACACACGACTTAACAAAGTATATGTATGTCCTAGAGTATAGACACTGCAAACACCAGTTTCTGATAATGGAAGCATTATTATATATAAAGACTGAATACTGCTATACGGCCCCAAACTCTATTCTTATTTTGTTTCTTAAATGATGATCACGTTGGCCACGGATCACTACATTGGCCGTGACCAATTCTAATTCAATACATGTGTGACGAGGAGATTGCATAGTTTGATGGTTTGTAGGTTAACACAGACGGTGAGGAGGGGGGGGGATTATTTGATCCCCTATCAATCAGCAAGTTTTCTGGCTCCCAGGTGTCTTTTATACAGGTAACGAACTGAGATTAGAGCACTCTTAAAAGGGAAACAAATGATCAGTCTAGAATTTTAATGGCAAGTTTAACAGTGAGAGACATGTACAAACCCGTCTGAAGTTCGCCAATGAACATCTGAATGATTCAGAGAACTGCGCGAAAGTGTTTTGGTCAGATGAGACCAAAATCTAACTCTATGGCATCAACTCAACTCACCGTGTTGGGTGGAGGAGGAGGAATGCTGCTGTCAGGGTGGCACCAGGCATGTGCCTTGGTGGGACCCAAGTTCAGGGGATTTGAGCCTTTAGCGTAGGGATATGCTGATGGTACCTTGGAGTAGGCAGGCTGATACAGGAAAGTATCCATAGTGCGGTACATGAGCGTAATCCAGGGAGAGTAGTCAGGCGGTCCATAGTTCAGTGGCTGGCAGCAAGAAGGCAGAGTCAGTGGGCAATGCAGGTCGTCTGGTACACGGTATAGCATAAGACAGGTCAGCGCAGTATCAGGGTTTGACTCTCAATGCAAAGTAATTTTGCATAGGGGGAGTGACTCTTTTATTAAACACAGGAGGGTGTGGTGTGTGTTTGGTGTTTTACTGTTAACCCCTTTCAGTGCTGGATTTGACTGAGGGCAGCACTTTTCAGGCACAGCACACATGCAGGTAATGTTTATTTGCACACACAGGTACTGATCCCTGACAGCTGCCTATGACCCCAAGAACACCATCCCCACTGTTCAATATGGAGGTAGAAACATTATGCTTTGGGGGTGTTTTGTCGCTAAGGGGACAGGACAAATTCACTGCATAAAAGGGACGATGGACGGGGCCATGTACCATCAAATCTTGGGTGAGAACCTCTTTCCCTCAGCCACGGCATTGAAAATGGGTTGTGGATGGGTATTCCAGCATAGCAATGACCCAAAACACACAGCCAAGGCAACAAAGGAGTGGCTGAAGAAGCACATTAAGGTCCTGCAGTGGCCTAGCCAGTCTCCAGACCTTAATCCCATAGAAAATCTGTGGAGGGAGCTGAAGGTTCGAATTGCCAAACGTCCGCCTCGAAACCTTAATGACTTGGAGAGGATCTGCAAAGAGGAGTGGGACAAAATCCATCCTGAGATGTGTGCAAGCCTGGTGGCCAACTACAAGAAACATCTGACATCTGTGGTTGCCAACAAGGGTTTTTCCACAAAGTACATTTTGCGGAGGGATCAAATGCTTTTTTCACTCCTTGCAAATGCAAATCAATTTAACTTTTTTGAAATGTGTTTTCCTGGATGTTTTTGTTGTTGTTCTGTCTCTCACTGTTGGAATAAAGCCACCATTAAAATTCTAGACCATTTTTTTTGTCAGTGGCCAACGTACAAAATCGGCAGGGGATCAAATAATTTTTTCCCCTCACTGTATATGAAGATTTATCGATGGAGTGAACAGGTACAACCTTTCAGCTCCTTTTTGCAGAATAGGATTTGAGATGTTTTCTCTAAAGCAATGGAGCCCCCAGGCCAAATTTACCCAGAGGGGCAGTATCCTTTCCTAAAGAAGCCAATGACCTACACATCCTGGATGCTGTTTCACCGAAAGCGAATGCAGGATTACTAGGAACTGTAATCAGTTTGGATGTTTGGGTACGGAGACATATCTGACAAATTAATTTTGTTCCCGTTATTAAATTCTGTGTACAGCCACAGCAGTAATCTCATATTTAAATGGCGTTTGCATCAGCCTCTGAAAAGAATTCATGCGATATTAGAGATTACAGGTGAAATGTGATAGTCTTGGGTAGCATCACTGTCAGGTTTTTTTTTTTTTTACTTTGTTACGAAGACACGAATGTGAAGACTAATTAGCAGCGAGCAGCTGGTGATGGCAAACTTTTTAATTAGTTTTAAATGCTGCCCACATGCAAATGCTCATACACATCGCTTAGAGCTTTTATCGTTCCCATATTTTTAACTGCCATTATTTCATTCAAGGCTTTATAGCTGCACAAATGAAAATTAAATTTCTTTAGTTCTTTCTTTTAGTTTTGCCTTCCAAAGCATTACTTTCATTTTCCTGTCTGTGAGTGAATATTTCTTCTTTGGTATCCCTCTCTGCCCCAGGTCTCTCGCTCTCTGCCCCAGGGTTCGCTCTCTCTCTCTCTGCCCCAGGGTTCGCTCTCTCTCTCTCTGCCCCAGGGCTCGCTCTCTCTCTCTCTGCCCCAGGGCTCGCTCTCTCTCTCTCTGCCCCAGGGCTCGCTCTCTCTCTCTCTCTCTGCCCCAGGGCTCGCTCTCTCTCTCTCTCTGCCCCAGGGCTCGCTCGCTCTCTCTCTGCCCCAGGGCTCGCTCTCTCTCTCTCTGCCCCAGGGCTCGCTCTCTCTCTCTCTGCCCCAGGGCTCGCTCTCTCTCTCTCTGCCCCAGGGCTCGCTCTCTCTCTCTGCCCCAGGGCTCGCTCGCTCTCTCTCTGCCCCAGGGCTCGCTCTCTCTCTCTCTGCCCCAGGGCTCGCTCTCTCTCTCTCTGCCCCAGGGCTCGCTCTCTCTCTCTGCCCCAGGGCTCGCTCGCTCTCTCTGCCCCAGGGCTCGCTCGCTCTCTCTGCCCCAGGGCTCCTCGCTCTCTCTGCCCCAGCCCGCGCTCGCTCTCTCTGCCCCAGGGCTCGCTCGCTCTCTCGCCCCTCGCCCCCAGGTCGCTCGCTCTCTCCACGCCCCCAGGGCTCGCTCTCTCGCCCCAGGGCTCGCTCTCTCCACGCCCTCTCGCTCTCTCCCGGCCCCCAGGGATCGCTCTCTCTCCACGCCCCCAGGGATCGCTCTCTCCACGGCCCCCAGGGATCGCTCTCTCCACGGCCCCCAGGGATCGCTCTCTCCACGGCCCCCAGGGATCGCTCTCTCCACGGCCCCCAGGGATCGCTCTCTCCACGGCCCCCAGGGATCGCTCTCTCCACGGCCCCCAGGGATCGCTCTCTGTGCCCGCCCCCGGGTGTCTCTCAATAAGTCTCTATGTAGTTTTTTGTACAGGTTGAATATCTTTCAACCAAAATGCTTAGGACCAAAAATGGTTTGGATTTTGGAATATTTGTATATACTAATGAGACCTGTTAGGATGGGATCCAACTCTCTGTCCCAGGGCGCACGCGCTCGCTCTCCCCCAGGGCTCGCGCGCTCGCTCTCCCCCAGGCTCGCTCTCTCTCTGCCCCAGGCTCGCTCTCTCTCTGCCCCAGCCCCAGGGCTCGCTCTCTCTCTCCCTCTCTGCCCCAGCCCCCAGGGCTCTCTCCCCCTCTCTGCCCCAGCCCCAGGGCGCTCGCTCTCTCTCCCCTCTCTGCCCCAGCCCCCAGGGCGCTCTCTCTCTCCCCCTCTCTGCCCCAGCCCCCAGGGCGCTCTCTCTCTCCCCCTCTCTGCCCCAGCCCCAGGGCGCTCTCTCTCTCCCCCTCTCTCTGCCCCAGCCCCCAGGCGCTCTCTCTCTCCCCCCTCTCTGCCCCAGCCCCCAAGGTGCTCTCTCTCTCCCCCAGCCCCCAGGGCGCTCTCTCTCTCCCCTCTCTGCCCCAGCCCCAGGCTCGCTCTCTCTCTCTCTGCCCCAGGGCTCGCTCTCTCTCTCTCTGCCCCAGGGCTCGCTCTCTCTCTCTGCCCCAGGGCTCGCTCGCTCTCTCTGCCCCAGGGCTCGCTCGCTCTCTCTGCCCCAGGGCTCCCTCGCTCTCTCTGCCCCAGCCCCCAGGGCTCTCTCTGCCCCAGGGCTCGCGCGCGCTCTCTCGCTCTCTCTCCGCCCCACGTCGCTCGCTCTCTCCACGGCCCCCAGGGATCGCTCTCTCCACGACCCCCAGGGATCGCTCTCTCCACGGCCCCCAGGGATCGCTCTCTCCACGGCCCCCAGGGATCGCTCTCTCCACGGCCCCCAGGGATCGCTCTCTCCACGGCCCCCAGGGATCGCTCTCTCCACGGCCCCCAGGGATCGCTCTCTCCACGGCCCCCAGGGATCGCTCTCTCCACCCCCCAGGGATCGCCTCTCCCGGCCCCCAGAATCGCTCTCTGTGCCCGCCCCCGGTGTCTCTCAATAAGTCTCTATGTAGTTTTTTGTACAGGTTGAATATCTTTCAACCAAAATGCTTAGGACCAAAAATGGTTTGGATTTTGGAATATTTGTATATACTAATGAGACCTGTTAGGATGGGATCCAACTCTCTGTCCCAGGGCGCACGCGCTCGCTCTCCCCCAGGGCTCGCGCGCTCGCTCTCCCCCAGGGCTCGCTCTCTCTCTGCCCCAGGGCTCGCTCTCTCTCTGCCCCAGCCCCAGGGCTCGCTCTCTCTCTCCCTCTCTGCCCCAGCCCCCAGGGCTCTCTCCCCCTCTCTGCCCCAGCCCCCAGGGCGCTCGCTCTCTCCCCCTCTCTGCCCCAGCCCCCAGGGCGCTCTCTCTCTCCCCCTCTCTGCCCCAGCCCCCAGGGCGCTCTCTCTCTCCCCCTCTCTGCCCCAGCCCCCAGGGCGCTCTCTCTCTCCCCTCTCTGCCCCAGCCCCCAGGGCGCTCTCTCTCTCCCCCTCTCTGCCCCAGCCCCCAAGGTGCTCTCTCTCTCCCCCAGCCCCCAGGGCGCTCTCTCTCTCCCCCTCTCTGCCCCAGCCCCCAGGGCGCTCTCTCTCCACCTCTCTGCCTCAGCCCCCAGGGCGCTCTCGCTCTCGCCCCCAGGTCTCTCGCTCTCTCTGCCCCAGCCCCCTCGCTCTCTCTGCCCCAGGTTGCTCGCTCTTGCGCTCTCTCCCAGCCCCCAGGAATCGCTCTCTGTGCCCGCCCCCGGGTGTCTCTCAATAAGTCTCTATGTAGTTTTTTGTACAGGTTGAATATCTTTCAACCAAAATGCTTAGGACCAGAAATGGTTTGGATTTTGGAATATTTGTATATACTAATGAGACCTGTTAGGATGGGATCCAAGTCTACGAACACGACATATGTTTTATATACCCATAGCCGGAAGATAATTTTATTCAGTATATTTGATAACTTTGTTCTTTGTGCAATGAGGTCCGTTGTGGAATTTTCCACTTGTTTGTCATGTGTCTGCTCAGTTTTTGGATTTTGGAGCATTTCGAATAAGGCATGGCCTGTATGGCTCTGTTGGCCTCCATATCTGTTGCTTTACCTATCTGTCGTACTCGGTCTGTTTATTGTCTGTATCTTTTGTCTACCGTATTTATAAAACTTGGATTTATATTTCTTCATGGCAGAGTGCTTAATACAGTGTTTCTTGTGTCATCCGTGGACATTGACGTTCAAAATACATACCGTAGTTTATTTCAGTCAATTAATATAACACAGCACTGCTTATGGCTGTGCACAATGTGTATGTAATAAAACAGAACGACTTTTAAAGAATTTTACAGTATAAAAACGAATTGGGAAAAGGTTACGTATCGGGTAACATTTAATTTTTAATAAGACCGTAGTGTTTCCTTCATGGACCGATATCATAATATACCTCTACTGTTTCTCGCTTTAAAAGAGGCATCCTATAAAGATTCTCTTAGACATCTCACTGAAGAAATATTCTAAGTTACTGTCATTCCTGACTAATCTTTAAGGAGTCTAGCAATGTAATAATCCTTTGTCTCCAGGCAGGATCATGTTCCAGCAGATTTGAGGATTTGAAGTAATCCCATATATAATGAAAAGTATGACCTATCATATTTGATTGTAGTTAGATACGTATTTATACTCAGACTTTTTTTCTTCAAAGATGCGCAGTAGACTACTAATGAAGTATTACATGTATATTAACCTCCCTGGCGGTCCGATTCTGACATATTTTATATGTCAGAATCGGTCCTATTTATTCTGGCCCCTAGCGGTATAAGTGTGGCTCGGGGGTTAACTTTCAATACCGAAAGCGGTATCCCCGAGCAACACTCGGGCTGATACTTACATGTCCCTGCGCTCCATCACTGTCCCCGCAGTCAAACTGCAGCCGATCGCGATGTCACACTTCCTGGTTCCCTCTTCGCGAGAAGAGAACGAGGTAGTGACGTTGCGAGGGAGCGCAGGACATGTAAGTATCCAGCCCGAGTGTGGCTCCGGGATACCGCTTTTGGTAGAAAAAGTTAACCAAGTCAAGCCACACTTGGGGAAACAGTCGGGGGGTTAAAGGGCCACTACCACCATAAAATTAAATATTCTTATATTGTTGTATGTTGCTGATATCTTACATGTACTCTGTTTTTCTTTTGTATACTTCGTTAAAACATACTGCTGTTACTGGGTGCAATGGAGTAATTAAGTCAATCACAGATTCAAATCATTGTATTGTGAGGGATGTATTCAAAGTCATTCAGCTGCCATCCCTTATCTCAGCCTGGAGAATAGCCCCCTGCCATCTTATCTATGCATTTCGTCCTTCACCTCATTAACTGTTTACTGCTGTTCATTCAATCTACGTTATTAAAGTAAAGCTTTTGCACAGATTAGGTAAATGTTGCATAATGGGAGAAATCCACAAAATGGAAATGGTAGATAAAAAATATATTTTTCTTCTTGACATGCAATTTCTTAAAACCGGCTGGGTGGAGTAGAGGTAACATCACTGCTCTATAACCGTGGACACAGGTTCGAATCCTGGAAAGAGCACCTCTCCATTAAGTGTCCTTGGGCAAGACACCGAACGGTACATACTCTCCAACCAGGACATACTTGAAAACGAGAGAAATCTCAATGTATCCTTCCTGGTAAAATCCTTTCTCGAAAAAAAGAAAAAAACACTGCAGCATGTGTTTATAAAGTGGTTTTGTTTATAATACAGAAGTAATCTAGTTACAGGTTATGTAAATGCTAGTGTCCCTTTAAGTGTGTGTTTCTGTGAGTCTATGAACGTGTGTCTAAAAAATATTATGTGCTTGTATCTGCGTAAATATCCAAATTTATTTGATATCTGCACGTCTGTGTATATCTGTACGTGCAGCTAAATATGTTTGTATTATATAAATTGTGTTGAATCTGTTGCCGCAGTAGTATCTTGTTGTGTGTGTCCGTATAGAGATGTTGCCTTTTTATAGATTATTTATTGAAAGCTTTATAGGAAGTCCTGGAGGAGTGATGAGGCCATGCAGGAAGCTAAGCCTCTTTTCCTTGAGCTGCACTAAGCAGGGGGTGTTTGTGTGCGTTGGCAACTGTATTAAATGGGGAGCTATAGAAATATAAGTTGCTTGCAATGCATTGAGCGATTCCAGCAGCTATACAGAGCTTTTCAAACGCATTGTGCAGAGAGCACATACAAAAGTAATTGTCACATTGTTTGTTGTAGACGGGGGTTCCAAACATTTCATTGAGTATTTGCGGCCTGTTATTATGGACGTCAGGTTAGATTGCTTATTTAAATAACCACTGCAATCTGCTTATTTTGTGGCGGTGGATTTGCTACTGGGGGTGAAATGTAATTTACTGTAAAAAGGTGTATTTTTTTGATAGCCTAACAGTGGGGTAATGATTTTGACAACCTTCTTTTGTTCCGGCTTTCATAAATGTGAATGCAATCAAATGCTTATTTGTGGATGGAATTGTTTGCATATAATGTGAACAAATGCATTTGGCATTTTGCTGGGCGGTTGGCAGCGGTTTGTAAGAGGACGACCGTTATTATAAGAAGCATCAAACTGCGTCTGTGACCCGTTACAGCCGATTAGTCTTGGTGAGTGAAGTATTTGCCATGCACAATTAAGATTATTCTCTCTGGCTCGCTTATGATTAGGAGGGGGCAATCTAAAGTCCTACGGGCTCCCCAAAACTCCAGTGACTTGTAGATCTGGTTCGGTCTGTAGGCAAACATGCACGCTGGGACAAAATGGGCAGACCTTAGCAGAAAAGGACGTTTTTTTTAGACTAGAAAATCCCTATTATCATAAATGTACATTTCAGAAGGGAAACAAAAATACAGCCCATTAATTCTATCTTGTGATATCAAAGAGGGTTAGACCCCTTCTACAAGTATTATCAGTTGGAGCCGTGAGAAGACGTCTGGGCTTTTCTTACAACAGTACAAGGGAATGACTTCACCTCGCTCAAAGTAGCATTGATGGCTACAGGCTTTCTTCAATGTACACCATGAAATGTCTCAAGCTTTTATTTTTACCAAAATGGAGCCCAGCGCCTGTACATCTTGGGCCAGATCAGAACCAGATTGTTAAGCATAGCACTCGAGCTGTACTTGATAACAAAACTAGGGTCCATGATGCCCTGTTGGGTCTGTCACCAAAAACTCTACTTTATTAACTAACTTTTAATTATGTTAAAGACAAGAAAACTTATAATAATGTTTTATGTAATCTACTTCCCATTATATGTATTAGCCTTTGGAATGTAAGCTCCTTAGGGAGCAGGACCTGCTCAATTGTAACTTGTTGTAACCTCTTGTACCTTGCCCACCCATTGTACCTCTGGGGTCTCACATCCAGCCGAGTTACTGTGTGTCAGTTGGTCTGGCTGCTCGTGATGGAAAGCAGCTGGACCAGATGAGGGAATGGTTTGATGTTTAAAGGAGTGTTATAGTTAGAAGTATTTTTATAAAGCACACTGCTGCAATGTCACTCTCACTCGGACCTAGCACTACCCGTTTTGGTGCCCGTTTGCTGGTGCAGGACTTTACCCTGATTCTTCACCTAGACCCACTCGATACCAGCCCCACCCCATGCCTGACCCCACCCCCAAACTGCTCTGAGGTGATACAAGACCAGAGAGCTCCTACCCACATGCCCACAGGGAACTATCCTTTTATGTAGGGACCAGGCCAGTCTACAGCAAGAGGTGAGATCCTACCCCAAAGCACTGTAAGCAAACAGGAAATGGGGGGCTTATCTGCCACAAGGGAACCTAGGTGTTTTCCTAGGGCGAAGAAGTTTGTGAGGTTCCTGAGGATGAGCACAAGGCTTTAGCTGGATTGTGCCATTACAGGGACCACTACTCCATATGCAAATCAGACTGCAATCACTCAGAAAAGGTGGCCAGTACGGAAATCCCAAGGACGTCATCCCTGCACGAGAGGTGCAGCAACCCCTGACTATCGTTTTGGCCTTGTTAGGCCTTGTCAGGAGGATATAGCTGACACCCCTCTAGGCACCTCAAGCAAGGGGTCCACATATGGATTACCCTGTAAACTCATGCTGAGAAACAGAGGTTTGTGAGGGTTTTTCGAAGGTGGAAAATTGCCGCCCCGGACACCCACAAAAACCGCTGCCTCACCCCCGGTAGTGTGACCAGGATACCTCTGAAATCCCATAACTGGTAGTGCATGGGTCGGTCTGGGAAATGGGAGGGAGCACCGGGATGAGTGTGGGAATGGAGATTAACCCAAAAGTGACAAGGTAGTTTTACCATTATCTGGCCCAAAAGTATCCACTGCTGATTATACATTTCTGCGCTGTTTGTATTTAGATCTAATTTTCCTTTTACTCCTTTATGGAGCCCACACATATTATATATGGGTTTTCCTGCCATTAAGTTGACTTTCTAAAGATACCACTATTTTCATCATATTGTATAATTTACTATAAAACAATTCATGACATATATGAAAAAATGGGGGGGGGAACACTTTTTCGAACTTTGATCCCCAAAAATAACCCGGCTAAATAGTTTCTAAATTTTGTCTAACATAAATCCTGGACATAAATGGCAACAACTGACTGAAGTGGTCCTCACCACTCTTAAATCATATGATTTGATCCTGATATTGCAAACTGTTGTGGTCAATCATATGATAATGCAAGCTACATGTTCAGTCATTGTAGAGTATTGCAAGCCAGGGATTCTAAAAATAAGCCCACTTGCTGTTTATAGATTGAAAAGTTTTTATTTTAACTACAAGCGGTACAAAGTCTCATAAAACATTTTCATATAGGTGAAAGCTTAACAGTGTAAAACAGGTTGTACGTTCAGAGCTTTAACTAGGTGCATATTATACATATTAGCGTTTAGGACTATCAATACTTGACTGCTGCAGGGGACCGAGCAATTGAGCCATTATGGTTCAGCGATAGAACAAGGTGCTCTCGTCAGTATGCATTATATTGGTAGTATGTGGTCCAGGTCATTCAAAAGAACGTTCGAGTCAATGGTTGAGTGTTTAGCTCCAAACTCTTGTAATCTGTTCCACTGGCAGTGTGAGTGCCATTTGCTACTTATTATATGCTTGGCATTGTAATGCACTAGACGTATAAAACGGGTCTAATAAGTGATGTGAAATATTGAAGAGAAGAAGATGTTAAAGAAGGTAAAGGAGATATATGCAGTGCGGTAAAGGAAGAAAGGAGATATAGGAGTGAGAAGAAGATAGGTGTCGGGGAGTAAGGCATAATAATCAGTACTACTACAGAACTCAAAGAGGGAAGAGAAAGATAAGAGAAGAGGGGGGGAAGAAATAGAGAAAAAAAAAAAGGGGGGGAGGGTTGGTGGTAGGAAGAATGAGTCGGGTAATATTTTAACAATACAGAGCCGCTTTCTCATCCATGTATGAGTAGCAAACGTTTCGGCCCCATCAAGTGTTAATTCTCTGGTGTTTGGCTCCTCAGTTTGCCCGTCGCCCCCCTCCAGTTCGTTTCCCAGGTGTGCCAAAGGACAATATGCCGACCAGTGATACCAGACATCTAGATGGTGTTGTGCCGCCTTTTGAAGGGGTGAGGGCTAGTTCCTCGTTCGATCGCAAGATTTCCAATCTGTCAATCAGCAATTTCATAGTAGGCGCGATGGCCGACTTCCAGAAAATCGGAATCAATGACCTTGCTACCAAGAGGATGCGGAGCAATAATGATTTCTTCATGGATGTCACTGAGAAGGGGAGCTGTAGTAGTAGAAAGATTTGGGGTGTAAATTCCAGTTCTACGTCCGTGGTGTTGCGTATGAGTTCTTGAACCCTGTTCCAGAATGGTTCAAGTGAGGCACATTCCCACCAAATCTGAATGTAAGTGCTGAGTTCAACATCACATCTCCAGCAATTCGGTGATGTTAAACGTGGCCAGGAGAGCTGGTGTGCGGTACTTGCTGTTTATAATCCATGCTCTGCATACTCTTTAAATCTAGTAGGGAAGCATGCCGCTGAAAGTTGCACTGAAGCCAGTTCACTCTTTTGTCTCCTACAATACCTTTACATTTTTTTTCTGCTTCTACTTACAGATGGGTATTTTACAAAAACTCTTAAAATCTGTGCTCAGTACTCTAGAGTTAAAGAGATTATCTTACACACTGTGGTCAGCCAGGGAAGATGACAGTCATAGCGTAAATTTGAATTTGACTCAAGTAGTCTAAGCCTTAACAACAATTAAGGAATGTTCAGGGAAGCTGCAGGTCTACTGAATAAAATACAACGTCTGGAGACTGCACTTATGAGTGGTTTTTGGGGTTATGTCCTAGAAAGATTTGGTGCAGTTAGCAAAAAACTCCAAAGCACTGACATTGATGTTGGAATTGTAGTGGAGCTGTAGGAGTTACTCATCCAGTTCGTTCAACACCAGAGACATGTTCCCGGTATATGAAGTTAAAGCAATGGAAAGGTCAACGGTCAAGGACCATGAGATTATACAAGCGTGGAAAAGTTAAACTTCCAGCAAGACACAAGCGGAGGAAGCTCAAGAAAACTTTCCGGATAAACACCTTTTATGTCATTTGTGACAACTAGGTTGCGGTGCTTGAGAGAAGAAATACTGAATATGGCTCTTTCCTTGGAAAGTTTAAACTCATTACGCACTTATCAAAAATTGAGTCATCAGAGATACCACAGCATGCAAATAAGCTTTGTACTACAGCTAAGACTTGGAACAAGAGTGTTTTGCTGATGATTGCCTCCACTTTCATTCACATCTCATAAGTTCTTCTGCAGAACATTCCTCTGTTCTAGTTGTCCCGATTGGTAAGACAGGATTGCGAAGTATTTATCCAAATGTGGATATTGCTCTAAGAATGTTTTTGTGCACCGCAGCAACTAATTGCTCAGCTGAGCGTACTTTCTCGACTTTGAAGCGTGCGAATGACGACTTGTGATCCAGAATGGGACAGAAAAGATTGATCTCCCAGGCTGTGTTAGCAATGGAGTCTGAGCCACACAGCGAGTCCTGCGAAAGTCACTTTAGTTATATTTGCTACATAAAATCAACATTTTGCAACATGTCGCCCGTCATGTGCCGCGTGAGCCGCTGATTTCGACCCACAGCTGATCCGCGATGTGCGTCATTGGCTGCAGGGGGACGGCCTGAGTTCAGGCTGTCTCTCTGCATCCAACAGCGCGTGACAGCGCCGGATGCGGGGAGGGGGCGAGGTGGCCCATTGAGGACAGCGTTGTCAGGATCCCTGGCTGTAGCCATCCTGAAACCCCCCTGGTGGTTCACTTCCATCCTGTTCCTGCCCTGCAGCCAGCAACCAGCATCCAGCAGTGTAAGAGTTAACACCAAAACACAGGTGACTCACAAAATAAAGGGCTCTGCCCCTCAATGACACATTGCTGGTTCATTACAGCTTTTGCTCACAAAGAGTAAACACCGTTGCTGATCTGCTACCTGATATTCCTGTTCAGTATTCCTGCTACTACAACCATCATTTCCATCATCCTTCTGCAATCAACCTGGTCAGTTCTCATATTCATCCACCCTTCTCTACTCTTATCCTCTGTTTATTTTGTGCAGACCACTGCACGCTGGGCTCATACTCTCCTCACGCCTGGTGCCACCCCGGTACCATCTGCAACCCTGACAGAATGAACCAGCCTAATACAAATGAGCCCGCAGTGCTGCACTTTATGGTGGAGTTATTGAAAAAGACTTTCCAGGACCTGTTTAAAAACCTGACTGATTCCCTGGTGAAATTGCTGCAAGATATGTGGGGCTCCTCGACTAAGGAGTGCACTCCTGCAGCTAACAAGTACAGAGAACCACTGTCCCCTGAAGAACGTGCTAGGAGACTGGCAGACAATCTCTGCCTGTACTGTGGGGAAAGGTCACATTGGGTCTCAACTTGCCCATCAAAACCTGCCAGACCCGCGGCTGTTAAGCCAGTGCCAAAGTCTGCTGCAACTCCCAAGCACGCTCCAGTGCTTAGAACTCTGAAGCAAACCCAGGCTTCCAGGCCTGCTTCTATGTCTAAACCTGCTTCAGAGAGACCTGCGGCACCTAAGCCGGTAACCTTGCCCAAACCGGCCCCCAGAAGATCTCTAGAACCCAAACCTGCATCCCGAACAACTCCTGTACCTACACCTGTCCCCAGACGAACTGTACCTGCTGTATCCAGGCATGTGACATCTCTGGAGGTCAGTTCAGAAGAGGAGTATGCGAACCCTGTAATGCCTATGGAGACTGATTACACTGTGCCCATAGAACCTGTCCTTCCCATGGATCTGGAGACCACCGTACCTGTGGAGACAGATCTACCAACCCCTATGGAGATCATGTCCATGCCAGTTTCTACTGTGACACAGATCCCCTTCAAACAGGTAATGAAGGCCAGGCTGAAGAAAGCCCAGAAGATTAAGAGCTCCCTTATGGCAATTACAACTCCCATCACTCCCAGCCAGCACGATCCGCCGCTGTCTTCCTGGGTTTCTTCCCTGTCTGAATATGACCCAGAGGACATCGCTGTCTCTGAGGAGAGCCCACCGAGACAGACGGCCCAACGCTCAAAGGGACCCCCAGGTCAACACCAGGGGTCTGACACCCCTTTGAAGGCATGGCGAAGCTTCTGTTCTTCATCCAGCGATGGTTCTGTATCAGAAAGGGATTGTGGCGAGGAAGAGCAAGAGGACGAGGACATGAAGTCCTGGCTGTGCGACTATCCTTCCCTTAGTGATGGATCAGGTTTAGAAGGGGAACTGGGAGAAATGGAGAAGATGCCTACCCCGATGCCTTCTTCCTATGTGGGCACCAGGTTCGAAGGTGACTCTGCCTCCTACTTGTCTCCTTCGGTCGCCAAGGCCAGACGCTCCAAGGACACTCCTGTTCATCAAGACCCCTTACCGAGGATCCATGTCCCTATACGGTACAGGGATGTTTCGCTCTACCTACCTTGGTACCACCTGGACACATGGGCACCCTCATTCCTGAAGTATCAGCTGACCCATCACCAGAGGACCGAGTCACTGCTTCTAATGGGACTATGGTTCGTCGCAAAGACCTCGACATCTTTGAAAAGGGGTTACTCCGGCGTAAGATTGAAGATGCTGAAAGGAGAACACCATCTGGATACATGGGCACCCTCCTTCCAGATGCTTCTGCTGACCTTAAGATAACAAAGGCACGTGCCCAACCCTGTACTACCACACCTGACCCTCGTTCTGCCCTCCAGTGGTGCTACGATTATTGGAAACAGCACCCACTAGAGTGACCCGTGCCTGGTCATGGGCAGTCCTGCTGCCATCCTTGGTCACGCGGAGCGTGACCTGAAGGGGGAGGTACTGTCAGGATCCCTGGCTGTAGCCATCCTGAAACCCCCCTGGTGGTTCACTTCCATCCTGTTCCTGCCCTGCAGCCAGCAACCAGCATCCAGCAGTGTAAGAGTTAACACCAAAACACACGTGACTCACAAAATAAAGGGCTCTGCCCCTCAATGACACATTGCTGGTTCATTACAGCTTTTGCTCACAAAGAGTAAACACCGTTGCTGATCTGCTACCTGATATTCCTGTTCAGTATTCCTGCTACTACAACCATCATTTCCATCATCCTTCTGCAATCAACCTGGTCAGTTCTCATATTCATCCACCCTTCTCTACCCTTATCCTCTGTTTATTTTGTGCAGACCACTGCACGCTGGGCTCATACTCTCCTCACGCCTGGTGCCACCCCGGTACCATCTGCAACCCTGACAAGCGTGGAGTACATATACGCCCTGCGTCCTCAATGCCCTCACGCCACGAGGACAGCATAGCACGTCCCTAGGCAGTTAAGGGGTTAAGTTAGAAGTGTTTACAGTATTTATTTGTTGTATTTGTTCATTGTCTTGTATTGCCCAGCCTGCAGCTACCTGCCAAGAAGCCCCTGCGGTTTTAAAGATCCGTGATTGAAAACGAGAGAAATCTCAATGTATCTTTCCTGGTAAAATCCTTTCTGAATAAATAAAAATAAATAAATATTGGGGGGGTGCCTAAATTTTGTGTTGCCGAGAGTAGCACAAAACTAAAATACACCACGGGGGGGGGGGGGGTGTTATTGTGTGCAGTGTATTTGGGGTCCGTGGGTGTCTCTTCAGAGGTCTTTCCATATTTTGATGGTGTGGATCTCTTTTTAGGGTTTCCCAATATGGTTGAGGTGTGCTGGGGTCTTTTTAGACGCTTCTCTGTATATGTGGGGTCTGATGCTGTGTATGTTGGCACAATACAGATTAATGAATAATAATAATCAATGGATAGTAGGGAGAATGCAACAGCCTTGTGAAACGCTTCCCTTGGTGCATCCAATCACCTACTGCTGCAAAAGCTTTGAAAATTTGTCATTGTAAGACATGTCCAAGCTTTATATGAGCTGCCATGTTTCTCTCCTTATCTTTCCCCTAAAATTAATTTACAGAAAAAGAAAAGAGCTGGCCTTTGTGATCTAAATTGAACAGCTCTCATTCTGATTATGTGCACATTAACAGTGGTAAATCACATTTGGCGCGTTCCATCAGAGAGCGATGAAATTCTATTGCCATTAACCTTCTGATCATAAAGAGAAATCTAATGTGACTCCTGCCAACAAGAATAGCGCCTTTCAAATGGCCCATTTGTGTTCGTTATCTGTCTCGTGTAGAATTGCTTATTTGCAGGAATGACGGTTCTGTTTATTTAAGAGAAAGCGCTGGAAATAATATTCACCTAGCAATCACGCTTGGAGGAAGATTAGACCTGGCCATTCTTTAAACTTTTCAGACATTACCCCAGGCTTGGTTCGCCCCTCGATAATCTCTCCTGCAGTTAAGGGCTGCGGCTCTTGAAAACCTCAATTTACTGCGATGGAAGCTCGCCTTCCGCAAATCACATCACACACATGCCAAATTTTAAATTGGGGAGAAAAAAATTTAACACGCACAAAGAATCAAATTCTGCAATGGCACGTACACATAAAATATTATCTGAGAGATGAATTTCATTAAAATCAAACACTTCAAACAGCACTTCTTTTCCGCTCCACGTATTGCTTGCGGTTTGGTTTTCGTATGAGAAAGCGCTGTTCATTTCAGCTTGTTCATTACTGTAGACATGAATTGGGTAGTTTATGGAAGCTGGTACTTATTTGAGTAGAAGTAATACCCTGTTCGTTCTTACGTGTTTTACATACTCCTTTCACTACCAAAAATCTGTAAACTAAATTCTGTATGGTCATCAATGGCGCGCGCAGCCCATTTCATTAGGGTGTGCACCCACGGAATATTTATTAATTACACATTTATGTCCAGATCATTTAGCACAGAACAGTTATTTTAGTTGGGAATAACCAATGTTTATGCAGAGATACTGTCAATTTTCATACTATTTATAAGGGATGCACCGATACCACTTTTTTAAGACAGAGTACGAGTACCGATACTTTTTAAATCTACTCACCGATACCGAGTACCGATACTTTTATTTTATGTCATGTGACCGCTTTTCAATAACAGACCTCATATAAAAATGCCCCCAGCTCACATGTATATACTCCTTATCCCCCCAAGATATATACAGAATGCCCCCAGATCACATGTAGATTGCCCCCAGATCACATGTAGATTGCCCCCAGCTCTATTAGTATCGGTATCAGTGCATCCCTACTATTTATCATGAACCAGATAAGGAACATCCAAAATATCAATGTAGGGGGTCAAAGATGAATCGGTCCCCCAACATTAGGGTGTGCATGGGCACACCCTGTGCACACGCCTATGATGGTCATACATTAATATACCAATACTAGCATATGAAACCCCATTTGAATACTTTTTAATGTAAGATTAGTGTGCCTCCTGGGGAGAGCAAAATTATCAGAGATCTCAATCCTGTCCTGTTGTAAAGAAGCCAAAAGGATCAGCCCTCACTAATAAAAAAGTTACACAAAATTTGCCTCTTGCATTACAACAGCCAGGGAGATCTATGGGGTCACTCACTACTGTACAGATACGTTTCAAGGTGTTATAATTGCTGAAAATCCCAGTACAGGGTGTTACGGTAATCTCCATATACTACATAGTCATTATGTCACAGATATTTTTATATTTTATTAGTAGTTTTTTTTTGTGAACCGGCATTGCTGATACTATAATTCTGATCACTAGAAAACCCTATAAGCAGGATAACTGAACATTTATATCCCCTATTTTTATCAGATTTACAGTGTTTGGCACAAAGGCCATTTCTGCCTGTATGCTGAAAATGCAGACCCAGTGTAAAATTGTGTAAGATATGGGACACAATATAGAGTTTAGAACCTGTCCTAAAAATTTTGGTTAAGATTAATGAATACATTAAAAATTAAAGATGAAATTTACGTTTTAATCTTTTCACTTTCTCAGAAAAGCAATCTTTATGCAAAATCATCACTTTACCCTGCATCTAGATTTTAATTACAATGCTCACGTTTCAAATAAATGTTATTCTATATTTCCACAAAAAATACTTGATGGTGAAGGGGTTAAACCTTTTAAGTGGCCTGTTTTGGGCAAAATGTAGAAAAATTCCACTTTCAAGTTTAAAACTGCTTATTTACCTCTTTTCTGTTTCATTTTCTCCTCACACAATGTTTACGTATCGCCCACTCTTCAGCTGAAATATCCCAGACTTTTTTTTCCTCCTAGTTCTCACATGCATTCCATCCCTTATCAGCCATTCGCACTCCATCCATCCCTTATCAGCCATTCGCACTCCATCCATCCCTTTTCTGCCATTCGCACTCCATCCATCCCTTATCAGCCATTCGCACTCCATCCATCCCTTATCAGCCATTCACACTCCATCCATCCCTTTTCTGCCATTCGCACTCCATATTTCCCACCTCATAGCTACCACCCTTGTAGCAAACCTTCCAACTCCTAGCTCCCATTCTTGCTCCTTCCATCCTATCCCATCCTAATTCCATTCAATTTAATCTCACCCACCCTCCCTACATCCCTCTATCCTCATTTCTCCACTCCCACCTCCTATGCACCACCTTTGGTGTATCACTCCACCTCATAACTTCTATTCTCGTTCTGTCCCTTTTCACCAAATGTCTCTCCCTCATTCTATACCTTTTTCACTCCTATTTCCCCGTTCTCTTTTCATCCTTGTTCTATCTCACTTCCTCATTGCATCTCTTTTACACCACACATTCCCAAACCCTCATTCCATTGCATTACCAGGTTTCATCCCACCCTTTTCCCACTCCACATCTCCCTTATACTCCAACCCTTTGAATTAACCCCTCTATATATTCACTTTTTTTTATTTATTTCTCACACAATATCTGTTACAGACGTTTGATGCAAAACCATGAGGCTGTGGACTTGCAAATCTTACTTGGAATTCCCTATTGTTTAGGGCAGATGTGGACAACTACGACCCTCCAGATGTTTTGAAACTACATTTCCCGTGATGCTCGGCTGCTCATTAGGTTTGCAGAGCCTCAAGGGAAATATAGTTCCAAGACATTTGGAGGGCTAGGGTTTGTGACCCCTGATTTATAGGAATATTCAATATGACAATATGTAATTTTGCTACCATGTCCCGGGACACTTGCATTTAATAGAAATCCTGGTGTAATTTTGTTTCTGATAAAAAAAATTATAAATATCAGAAACAAATTACACCAAGATTTCTATTCATTACAAGTATCCCAGGACAGGGCAGCATATTAAATATTCGGAATATTCCTATAAATCAGGGGTCGGCAATCCTGCCCCTCCAAATGTTTTGGAACTAATATTTCCCTTGAGGCTCTGCAAACCTAATGAGCAGCCGAGCATCACGGGGAATGTAGTTTCAAAACATCTGGAGGGCCATATTTGCCCACACCTGGTTTAGGGGAAGTTCGGGGGGGCTCTGTAGGCATTACAAGTGTCTGATTTGCTCAGATGTGGACATGTTTTTCATTATATAGTCATTCATAGTGGAGGATTTTGATCTCCCTTTTTTTTGTCAGTTTTATTAGTTGATTTTCAACATCACATACAATATTTGCCTTTCCTTCTCCCTTCCTATATGCCTTCTCCTGATTTCCTATACGTCCTGAACCACATCCCAATCAGTACCTGTAATAAGCGCTCCGTCCATGGTTTCCAATAATTTAACGTTAATCTGGGAATTCATGAATATGGCTCCGCACAATGCTGGTAAGAAGAAATAAAACTCTGATAAAGTCACATTTACCCTCTGACATTTGATTCATTTCCATGTGATAGAGCTTGGGTTTTCTCTGCTTGTCTAACTCATACTTGGGGAAAGTCAGTTTTTGGCAGTAATAAAATGCCAGTGGTGGCAATGTCTGTGGAGCTATGCTAGCATATGTTTAGTGTAATATTTCTTGCTCTCCTTTTTGCAAGCTTCTCTTGTTTATTGTAACCTTGGATTACCTTTTGCGGTTTGTTTGTGACTGGCACCTTCTGGATGAATGTAAACGCGTACAGATGTTATATCATGATCATACGACTATAACCTTGATCTGTTTTGTTCAGTCAGGAAGAGCTTTCTCGAAGAGCGTAGTTTAACCATCTATACTGTAACCATAGAAATCAACTGATCCCTTTAAACACTAGTGGGGGCGGGGAAACATGTTGGTTTTAATGGTCTTTTTATTCCATTATTGGCTTTCCCATGCACGAATATTGTTTTGAATGTTTCCAACAGACTGAATGTAGCATTTTGATTTTTTTGGGGGGGAATTGTAGATTTCAGTGCTTTTTTTAAAAAAAAAATATATATATATTTTATTTTGTGGGTAGGTTCCAAATATATAGCTTTTGTAATTTTTATCTCCACATTTTACAGAACCTTATAGAATTCCAAAAGCAGCAACGTGAAAATGATTATGCTTGTGTTTGCTGTGGGCACAGTGCATTAATTGGCATGGCCTGAAACCACAGCATGGGACTAGTGGAAACATATTTGCGTACATGCTTGAGTCAGACTTAAAAATCCAAAATTCGCTTGCTTATTGTATACAAATCAGTCCTGTCTGCTAAAAATGTTGTAGGCTCCGAAGGTTATAGATGGAGTTACTCCCAGGGATTGTCAACCTTGACCTCCAGAACATTTGGCATTGCATTTCCCACAAGCCTCTCTGGTCCTAGTGGGTGGCTGAGTATAGTGCGGGATAGATGTAGGTTGCCCTTGGCCCATCAGATCCCTGGGTTACACCATCTAGCACAGGGCTGTCAAATTCAGTCCCCCTGATGTTAATACCTACAGTTCCTTGAATTCCTTCAATGCAATATATAGCCAAGGAATCATGGGAGTTGTAGTTCAGAAACATCTGAGCGCTGGAGTTTAACAGCCATGATCTAGCAGGATGCAGGAGCCTGATGATTGCCATCAACCTTTAGGTTTACCGATTAAATAACCCATTTGTGAGCAGAGCAGCAGCAGCAGCAGCAGCTGCTGCTGGCTGGCCAGCCAGCCAGCCCTACACTACACTACACTACACTACACCTGATATGTATTGCCGGTCTGTCTTATAACCAAAGAATGGAGTTATTTACAGTAACCATCTCCAGCTATTCGGCGTCACCCACCAGAAACAACCTCATTTATTACATTGGACTAGCTAAATCCTGTACAAATGAAAAGCTTTATAGGAAAGTGTTGATTCATATTTACTGTTATCCACAGGAATTATTACACGCTTATGAAAAATAGATGCATTTATCGAGGACCACAATGAATTTTGTACATATAAACATCACCAAAAAAATGGCAGGTGAAAACAAAACTAACTTGTGCTTAACAATAATTTATTTCAGCAGTCAAGACATTGTTCAGCTATGCAGGCTTCTACCAGGCACCATTAAACCAAACGCAAAATGTGTTTTTCTGCATGTTTATAAATTGTGCCTGCTGGAGGACCTGATGGTAAACATGTGAAACTTACATTTTATTACATTGTGTTTAAAACAAAATCATCTAATGGCAGTGTAATACCAAGCTCAACAGTTCATAGTCATGGATCACTAAATCAAACAGTACAACAAAGAATAGGACTACTATTGAAGTGCATCACATAGTGAAATGACAGGGTATGCACAGACCATGGGCAGTCTTCAGTATTTTTGGTGGCCAAAAACTGATCTTGACAAACTTCCCAGATGCTGGTTGTGCTTACATTTTAATTTGTCGCTTTTGTGCTTTACAGATGAACCAGCAGATGAGCGGAATTAATCTGAATGGAGCAAGCAATATGATGGCTTTTGGTCAACCAGCAAACAGCGTAGGAGGCGGATGGGCTGGAAACGCCTCTGGCCAGACTCTAAGCACACAGCTGTGGAAATAAACGCAGTCTTCGAAGACCTCATCAAGAGAATCCATTCGACATTCCTTGCACATGACGCTCCTCGTTTAGCCATGTACATATTATTATGCTTTCTCTTCCAGATAAACGGAGCCTTTCAGACTGACTTGTCAATTTTGTAATGATTTGAATTTGTGGTAAATAGTGCTTTTATGCCCCTGAACCCAATGCATGCCAGTGAGAGCAAGGCGCAGCCCTCCGCTGTGGCACAGCCAGGGCTAAGCTTGCATTTTTCGAACACTGGCATGTTCTATAACATATCTATTTAAGAAAGCTGCTTGATCAATTTGTGTAGTTATTTTGGCTCCAATTTGAAAGAAACACATTTAATGGTTACATTTTAAGGGAAATGGGGGTTACATGTATTCTCCTAATCCATATAAGAACACTTCCCGTGTATCTCTCCTTTCCACCCCCCCCCCCTGTATATTGATCCTTGAAAGCATCATGCGGTGGTAGGAAATTCTGTTTAATCATGTAGATGAACTGTAGATGTGTCACCGAACGACATTTTCTCATTTTAACCCTTTTTTGGACGTCTGTGTATTGCATTCTGTGATGTTGTTCTAGTATGGACTTGCACGGGTTGCATTTGAAAGGAATATTCTTTTCCTGGATGGAACTCTGCTGCAAGTCACATTAAACAATAATACCGTCATTCTCCAACGAGGAGTTCTGAGGGTTCACCATATACTTTTTTTTTTTCTTTTACACACATATAATCCTTTGTAGTGGGACTCGCACACCTGGCACGTGTGCCGATTATAGCGACCCACCTTGAAATATTTCTTCCTAGAAAGTACATCCAGGTTTATGACAGTGATTGTGTTTACATTTTAAGGTGCCTAGTATTAACGAGATGTTTCCCCTTCCCATGTTTTAAATGGTTAATTGAGCAGATTGTATTTAATACAGCCTTCTTGGCATTAGTTTATTAATACTGACAAGGCAATCGTTAATCTTTATACTGTGATCCTGTGCGTAGAATCGTCTGTATGTTATAGAACCTGTGCTCATTATGTAGGGGCCCCATTGTAAACACAGACTTTAACACTGTCCTGTTCTCCCACCGGACAGCACTTTAGTAAATGAAGTGTAGTGGCACATGCAGACCATGTACAAATACAGTATAACACATGTTGAAAAGAGTCTTTAATGCTTCACGTAGGATCTCGGGATTCCAGTAACTTGAAGCTTTTGATCGGAGGCCCACATGATCATCGTAGGTAGTTTTCCCATACACCTCATGAATAATCACTGCTTTAAAAAAAGGAGAATCCTTAGGGTATCCATTCTCGTCGACTCCACCCAACGACACATAATGATCATACCTCGATTTTAATCGTATCCGGAGGATGTTTGGGCTCATTGGCCAGGTTTACCTTCTCTGTTCGAGTGTGCCACACAAGAACCTGCAACGAAAAATGCACACAACTGTTGCTCCTCTGTTTTTATTGCATAGACAAATTGTAATAGGGTTGTTTAACAATAATCTGTTTCAAGGCCTATGTGTCAGTCCCTGCTTTTACATGCATTTTACACTGAATTTTCCAAGCTGAAAAATGTAGAGCTTTTTAATTCTAAACTTTGCCACCTCCTTCAGTATCTTCCAATGTCCTATGTAGCATAGGATATGGGGGTCACTACTTTCTCATCAGAAATGCCCCATAACATAAAGTGAAGCAGATTTAATCATTATATTGACATGTTTTAGGCCTTACACTCTCTGAAATGGAGCTATTGGCTTTGGAATCATCTTTGTCTATTCACCATAGTAAGAACATTCAACTCTGTGTTGACGGTTTTTATGATTCAGAAAATTAAGTGATAGTTTTTCCAACTTGCAAAAACCACACATTTATTTTGTCAGAATTAGACCAGATTTCCTTCTTCACAAACCATTACTAATCGAGCACAACGGGGCAATAACAGCTGAATGCACTATGTTTTGGCATGGGCTTTACAGAATTGGCCACTTGTCTTGTAAAACCTAGCCATCGATGCCCTAGACAGGCGTATTACAGAATAATAATACCCAGTGGTTTCTTGATCTGTCTTTATTAGGTACATTATTAATGGTGAGGCTGTCACACTGATGTTATGCTTGTTTTAATAAACTTTTTTTATATACTGTTAAAGCAACCCTATAATGCAAAATAGCAATATTTAACTTAACTATACATATATATCCCATGGTGCTGATTAAAAGCGCTCAGAAAGTTATTTTGTGGCACGAGCATTATTTAAGCTGCAGTTATGTCCTATATGGCCATCAACATGGCTTGCAGCCACTGGATTAACATGGTTTTTTTTTTAAATAGTCTTTCAGAAGTGTCTTGTTTTGGTGTTTCTTTTAAAACTTTGTCCCAGAAAATTGATTAAACAGATGCAAAAATACTGATGTGGTGAACAGTTATGGTTTGATATTATTTATTTTTTCTCCAGTTATACTTTATTCTATGTAAATTTTACAGATACTTCGAAAACAGCGTTGCTCTTTTAGGTGTTTTTTTTTTTCCCCCCTCTTTTGTGGTGTTTTCCTTTTTAAAGTGCATATGCTCATCCTATGTTTAAACTGTGGCTTTACGTGGAATTGTGCCTGGTCTCTGGAGCTAAATAAACCTAGTGCGGTTACACTTCAACGATATGTCTTAATGGCATTGCAAAGCTCCATGTATTGTCCTGCTGTCAGTTCTAGAGATAAGGGTCGGGTGTAGTATTACACGAACAAATGAACAAGAGATCTATTAAAAATAAAAAGAAAAAAAAAATTGCATTCCATTCGAGTGTGTACCTTTGTGCAATTGCTGGCTTTTGGTTCAAGTTCCTCTACTTTTGTAATTTGCTTGAGAAAATCCGATTCTTGCATTCCAGGCTGGGAACCTCTTCTCTTAAACAGAGCTTTCGGACTAGAAAGGATCACTTGGAGACTGACTGCAAATCCTAAGAAGAAGGGAAAAAAAAAAATGTTTCAATGCATTCTCAAAATTTTTATTAAAGGGACACTCCCATAACCAATCCATAACCATAACCAATGGTCGCACTGATCTGAGCTCCCTGAGCATCATCGCTCTCTCGAGCTCTGATCTGAGGTTACAGGGCTTCGAGACCTTTGGGAACCAGCGCCATCCAATTGAGCCACTGGATTGGCTGGTCTGGTGCGCCCAGCCTCCTTACAGTCACGTGACCCACTGCTGCTTGAAGCATGTCATGTCGTGCTTGGAGGGACACCAGAAATGTATAAAAATTTAGGCCCCTATTACATTCTTCTTGCTAACGTTAGCGCTCGCCTGCGTGAGCGTTAACGTTAGCCCTGGTGGCCCTAGCATGGGTGCACTATATTAAAATCCAAACGCTAACGGGTTAAATAACCCGTTGGCGATTTGGTATCTTGCACTTTTCAGCACGAGGTTACTGTACTTTGCGCTCCCCATGTTAAGCATAGGGAGTGCAAAGTGTTAATTAGCGTTACAATATACTAACGCTAATTACCCTCCGGCTGCGGTTAGCACCAGCAGAAATACCCCCTCCAATTAGTCAAATACCCACCTTCCATCCCACTGTGAGGACTGCGGTTCCAACCGCCTCCTCTGTCCGCCCGGAGCAAGGAGCGGAAAAAAAAAAGGCTCCCTTTGCGGAATCACTACGCCAACCTGTCGGATCTTGTGAGGCGAGATCCGTCAGGTCATGTGACCGGCAGAGCAGAAACTCCATGGAGTCCTATGAACTCCGTCGAGTGGACGCTTGCGCTGGCGCTTAGCGCTGCATTACGATGCAGGCAGCTTTTCTAGCGCTTGCATCATAATATCACGCAAAAATAGGGATGCAAAGGAGAAACCTGCAGGCGCAGGTTTTTCTCCCTAGCATCCCGTTTTAGCGTGAAGAGTGTAATAGTGTCCCTAGTTTTTAAGGAGATGTGTGTTAAAAACCATATGCTCTAATTGCTCCGATTGCTTCCCTCCCCCATTTATATGTACTTTTTTGTTTTCCGTGTTACATAATGATGTATTGCAGTCTCTTTCACTCTCCAAATTGCCATCTCCCTTGCTGGTATTCAGGCCAGTAAGAGGCAAAGTAGTTTGCAATTAACAATAAATCCACTTCTGTTTCAGTGAATGGAAGGTAATGTATTATTAAGTAACTACACATTATCTTTTCCCACTACACTGGGAGAAAAAGGGACGTGTGTCGTCCTATCACTTCGCTATATCATTCTCTCAATTCCCAGTTCAGTTTACGATTCATGCCATTCCATATAACATCTGGGCCTCTGGCTTTCACATAATATCTGCAGTCAAAAATCAGACTACCTGGTAACCGTGGCAACACACCCTTCTGTGATGTACAATAGAAAGATACCCAAAGAAAACAATTCCCACTGTATAAAATCATTTATGCAGCATCTCGTTACGCTTTACCACAGATATTACAGTGAGCTGCACTTTTATAGCTGCTTACATTACTAAATGTCAGTAGTTGTCTGTATTGCTCAGGCTATTCAGACCGGTTGGATCCTAGGCATGTTCTTGTGTATATTTTAATACCAACATGAGCCACGTGTCCTGCCACTAATATTCTTTGTTCTTGATAGACAGGAAGACGGCTTAGTCAATCGCTGTGGTTAAAGGATTTATTTCTGTAAAGATCGGACATTCATTTCATGAAATTGTCACAATTCTGGTACAGGACCTTTTCATTCCGTGTCTGTTTTCAAGGATGATTGCAGTGGTCGTTGGCTGCTTAAAATGACTGGGCCTAGTTGGGGATTCTTTTATCTCTGACAATGCGGTCAAACAGGTCAAAAACAATACAGATAACTGAGGGGGGGGGTCTTCAAAAATCACATCAACCAGGCCGGCCATCAGAAATTTTGGGGCCCCTTACTGACCCTCAGAATGGGCCCCCACGATCCCCTCTTCCCATAGGAAATCAATATTTACTGTGAATCGTGGTCACATTACAGAGTTAGTCCCAATATCTTAAAAATCATCCATATTGCTTGCACAACGGCACATTTAACAAAAAAAGTATCTATCTGGCTCAAATAATTTAAGACGGTATGAAATTCAAATTGTAATTAAAAATATGAATCAAGATCGTATTACAGAGTATTGCTCCCAATACCTTTAAAATCACATAAAATGTGTATTAGTACAAACAATGTAGCTTAAAAGTATAATTATATTATTCCACTGGTTTAGCATATCAGAGCTCCACAGCACTAGAACTCACAGTAATGTGTGCCTGATCACGCAGGAATGTGGAAGTGCTAGCAGTGGGTCAAAGTCAAAAATGTATTCATCATCAACTCTCATTCTCACCTGATATGGAATCCTAACAACACCATGAACAAACTTCAAATGTAAACCTGTTCTGTCAATCACAAATTTCTAAGCATTGTTTATTAGAGTACTGTTTCTTTAATTGGGCGGCCATTACTGATGCCATACAGTACAGTTACTTCCTGGTAGAGCCAGATTCAACCAGCATAGCTACCAGTGAGTCAAGCAGAAAGTAAGCTCCACAGTTCTTTTACACAGGCCTTCTGCTTATAAGTCTGTAAGTAGAACCTTCATGTTTTTAGTTATGTATATATTTTCAGCAACTCAAAGCACTGTTAGATTAGTTTAGTAGTGTTTGATTGTCTTCACATTAAGTTAAACTTCTGTTAGCCAGTAATTTACATCTAGGAAGCATGCCTGTCACTTATTTGTGTAGATTTGCATTCTTAGACTAATATATTGCCATAATTCCGTATTTTCCACAGTTTTACAAAGTTTAAAGATCTGAAAAGTAAAGATACAAATAAAGTTCAGTAAAGACTTTTCTTCAATCCTGCTTCCAGATTTTTATTATGTTAGCTGTCTGCCAAGCTTTGTGCCTCAGACACACTGTGAGGGCAGAACAAAACCTATAAGCGGCCTTTAAATGTCAGGTCTGCTGGCAACACCACACACTGCTATTATCACCTTAACTTTATTTCCTTTGCAGGACCTTCCTATTCCAGTAGACCATCCCTGTCACCTGGTTTCAGAAAGATAAGGTGGGTTACCTGCTGCGATCTCTTAACAGGTCACCAAAGAGGAAAGCAGAAAACAGAACACAAAACGCCATCTTTCAAATCACATAAATGACCTTAAGCTATAAATAAATTCATATATTTTTCCTGGTTCATTTTAGATTCTGCATTAAAAACGAAGGACTGGCCCAATTTCTGTAGCTGAGATATAGCTTGTTTGTGCTGTGGTGGCTCGGGGTAACAAGATGCCATCTTCAACAGGCCAGTGCAGTGTGAGACTTAGTGGTCCTAAAAACATACCTGTAAATACATCTTGGCACGGTTGGCACCTACAGCAGGGCTTGAAAATTTTCTATTAAACTCAACTCCGGAGGCAGGCAATGGATTTGTATATAGAAGTATCTGTAGAATAATCTATATATTGAGGAGCTAGAAGTAAAATCCTAAATACCTGTGGCTACCTGAACCCAGGAATGTCAAAACTGGACCAAAATGCATCAGAAAAAGTCAAATAATACACTAAAATAGTATTTCAACCTCTTGCAGTGCATGAAATGGTACAATCCAAGACTCTTTACCTCTCAGCTTGGAAATGTATCTGATCTGTCAGATAAACACCCCATCACTTACCAGTCGTGTATTCAGCACATGGAAGAGGAGTGCAAGTAGGGCCCCATTCAGCAATGGCATGTGCAAGTGTAACCGGAATACCACTGTGGAAAGTCTGCTGGGTGGGCAAGGCAGGAGAAAGATCTGCAGCATGGTGACCACATGGCAGGGGTTCAGCAGGTAGAAGAGAGGACAGTCCTGGTGGTGAACTTAGAGACCCCAGCAGCAGGCTCTGGCCTAGGCAGTGGAGGTGCGGTCGATCCTCCACAGGGACAGCGCAATCTCCAGCGCGGACACAGCCAGCAGCACGGTGCTCTCCAGCAGCCTCTGTCTGGATGGCAGGAAGGAAGCGCAGGCAGCCCTGCCATGCCGGGGTCCTCCCCGCCAAACAGCCAGTCTGTGTACCAGGACTGGGACATGCCGCCTGCACAGCCAGCACACCCCGCCTTCCTGGCCTCTTTTCTCTTCTCTCGGCCCGGCCCTCCTTCCCAGGCAGCTTCTCGTGACTGAAGGGGGCGGCGCCAAAGCAGCGTGCTTGGGAGGGCCCACGCACGCTGCTTGGTCCGCCCAGCGAAGCCTGCCAGGAGCAGGAGGGGCCCGAGGGGGAGACAGCTCTGGATTCGGGCTCATTGAGTCCAATACCAGAGCTGTTAAAAAGGGCACCGCCGCTGCCGACGGGGTCCCGGCGGCCTGGGCTCCGGGCCCCTTACGGCAGCATGGGGCGTAATGCCCTGATGGCGGCCCTGACATCAACACCCTGACTGCTGATATCCTGTGTTCTCTTTAGACTTGTATGTTACCAGTTTGAAATGGGAAAACTGCAAACAATCCTTGTGCTTACAGGCCCCATGGCAACTGAAATTTGAACTTTCTTTGAACATAATGGATATTATCCGGCACCCGCATGATCCAAATGTCTTTACTATGGAATCTATACAGGCGCCTTGTGCCCCAACTAAGCTCTGTCAACTTAGAGCTGGGTTATTATCTATATAGCATAACAAGAGAAAAAAAAGATGTCATCTGCGCTTGTTTCTATATATTTCCATGTACAACAAAACCCTATCAGGAGGTTTTAGTTTGTTTTAATGGCCATTGAAACGTAAGCTCACTCGCCCCTTCAAGGCACCTCTTTGTAGAGTGAGTCATAACCAATGTACCAAAAGCTGCTCTTCTGAGCAACTGCATGCCCCTCCTGCTGCTTTTCAGCTAAGGAGAGGCAGAAACATGGTGGGTTTTACTTATACACGCACCAAGCACTTCCCATTTGGGGTTGAAAACAAAAACATGGAAAAAGGAACAGCTGCAAAAATGACCAACTGGTGTTACAGCATAATATACATACATAAAAAATGGTGTCGCGCCTGTACTCACCAGAGCGGCTGCAACAGCCAGGAGTAACAGCCCAGTTCATGTATAATATATAATATATATTTTCTATATAGCATTAACAGTTTCAGTGGCACTTTACAATATCCAAAGGAAGCATTATTTTACTGAGAGGGTGGTGGATACATGGAACAGCCTTCCAGTTGAAGTGGTAGAGGCCAAAACAGTAATTGAATTTAAGCAAGCATGGGATAGGCATAAGGCTATCCTAAACAAAAGATAAATCCAGGTAAAGTATCCATGTAATTGGGCAGACTAGATGGGCCGAAAGGTTCTTATCTGCCAACATTTTCTATGTTTTTCTATGTTTTCTATGTTTCAAAGGGAACGAGATACAGATAAATGGACATGAGATGGAAACAAGAGTTGCAGAGGGCCCTGCTCGTAGGAGCGTAGATTCTAGAGCAGTGGTTCCCAACCGCGGTCCTCAAGTACCCCCAACAGGTCAGGTTTTCCAGATATGTGAAGCACAGCACAGATGATATGATTTGCTGCTCAGTGATTGCAGGATTTAGTCTGCATTTCTCCAAGGTAATCCTTAAAACTTGACCTGTTGACGGTACTTGAGGACCGCAGTTGGGAACCACTGGTCTAGAGGGATTGGGGGAAGATGACGAGTTTTACTAGATGTCAGGATAAGTGCCAGCGATTCAGGAATGGTGGAGCCATGGAAACGGCTTCAATTTTGTGTGAGTAGGTGAACAGAGTGGTGAGTTCCATCAGAGATGTGGTACGTAAATCTGAAGATGGGATTTGAGGAATTTCTTGAAGGCCTGAAGATTAGGGGAGAGTTGAAGCATTACCTGTGCAAAGTCCATTAAGGTGAACTTGTCATGCTCATTTTTGCCACCACATATAGTTGACAGGAATTTACTCCCCTTTTTTCCCCCCAAAGTTTTTCTGTCCCACCACTCTGTACAGCAAGCGGGGGAGTGAAAGCTCTGAGCGGTGAGCTGTTTTACAGGAACAGGATAGCCCTCTGATTACTTCATGCGCAGCACTGAATGTCGGCGCAGTGACTGATAAGTCAGCATGCTTACGTCAGAGCTGAGGGCCAATCGCACTTTGCTGTATGACTCTTGGAGGAGCGCCTACAGAGGGAGAAGCATGGCGGTAACCAACATTTTAACCAGGTAAATAGGGACTGTTGTATCTCCTCAAGGGATCTTTCTGACAAACGCAATATCCATACCCTGAAAGTATATAGCTGCCAACGTGTACCTGTACCTGTACCAACGGGTATTCTCAATCAATCTGATAATGTAAAGATGACCCACTGAACAAAAATTACACTTTATGTAACTTCAAGGCCAGCGTCAGACGAACGCGCTATGTGCGCCCGTACTGACGTGTTTACCGGCGTCCGTCGCAGCGTTTTCACGATGCAATGTAGCTGGTCACATGCTTGTGCGCAAAAAGCGTCCATTATCCAAGCCTCTCCGGCAAAGCGCTAGGACAGATGTTGACAGAGCTGCAAAGTGCGATTCTCCATAGGAGGATCGAGCCTTGCAGCACTGAGTGCGCTCAGCAAGGTGGCGAGACGGGCATTGAGTGGAAGGAACGTCCACTCTCACAGACGTTCCTTACGCTCTCCAAAGACGCTCGTCTGGCACTAGCCTAATAGACCAACGGTTCAAAGTGAATCTTTTTTTCTGGTTATTTAGACATTTAATTGAGTCCTCTGGCCTCAAGTTCAATCATGGAAATTCAACAAAAGAAGAGGGGGTGAAGCGCCCACCGGAAGAGTATCTATCCCACACGCTGAATATTGAATATGGGGGTTTCTCTAAATACCCAAATGACAGTTTGCAATGAGAAATACAATACAGCGCTCAAAGACCTAAGTCCATGGGAAAGTGGGGTAGACACAAAATATGTCCATAAACAGTAGTCCTTGTCTTTAGGAGTAGATCTTCTTATAAATGCAGATGAAGTATGCACTGTAGGAAAAAACACAAAGAGGACCAAAAATTGCGCAGTATGATAGCACCCAAAATGAGAGCAACTTATATTAATATTTCACTCACATTCTGGGGAGCCCACAACCGACTCCTGGGAATAAAGCAGGCAGGGACTTTATATTAGGTGCCCATAGACCCTCCAATCGGTTTCTCCAGAATTCGTCGAGAGAGAAATGCTGTAGGGAAATCAACAGAGACCAAAAGAGCACCTCCTAGTGCGGTAAATTACAAATGATTTTGTGGTTTAAAAAGAGCGCCAAGTTTAAACTCACAAGCAGTTGAGCCTCTATTGGCTCCGTCACAATGCGCATAGGGAGTCATATAGGTGTCCCCAAAACCTTCTTTGCAGGGTTCAAAAAAGGCAGACAGCGATTGAGTTCAAAAATAAAAACATTTATTAAAATAGATAAATCATATCTACCAGACCAGGACGCGGTTCGCCAACAGTGGCTTCCTCAGCTGGATATTACATGTCTACTCTTGCTGCTACCTTTATACAAAATGCATGATTTGTTAAACAATTAAAAAATTAATTAAAATTGGCTGTGATTGACCTCAGGTGTAGTTGGATCGCGCCCGCCATTTTGCGCATGCTGAGAAGAAGAAGAAATATGGTGTCACAGCGCTACAATTGCATTAGTAATATACACAAATAATGTTATAACATATGAGCCGTAACACCATATAATACCTCAATGGCATTAATAATTTTAAAATAATTAATTATATTAAGGGCTAATATATTAAAGTGAACAGGTGCTCGTGTAAATATTGATTGCTATAAATTGTGCAGATGGGCACACCATCATATCTGTAAGCCATCATAGAAACATAGAAAAATGTTGGCAGATAAGAACCTTTCGGCCCATCTAGTCTGCCCAATTACATGGATACTTTACCTGGATTTATCTTTTGTTTAGGATAGCCTTATGCCTATCCCATGCTTGCTTAAATTCAATCACTGTTTTGGCCTCTACCACTTCAACTGGAAGACTGTTCCATGTATCCACCACCCTCTCAGTAAAATAATGCTTCCTGATGTCACTTTTAGGCTGGGGTCAGACCAGCGCACTTTTAACGTGCGTTCTGGCGCACATAATTACGGCCGCACTAGCAGCAGATGACGGGCAATGACGGCCAATATACGATGTACGGCCGCACAAAAGTCCGGCCGTGCAACGCAAGTGGAATTTGAACGCATTTTTCTGAGAACGCTGAACCGCTAGTACTGACGTACTGAGTGCGCAGCTGCGGCATAGCGGCGTGTTTGCGTGATTAGGAGATGTCAGACGCTGCTAATGTCCAGCCTACATAACGTCCAGACGCAAAAAGAGTTTTATTGATGATCCGTACAAAATCACGCCCGAAAATGCGCGTCGTCTGACCGTTTTTGCGCATTCCGTGAAAAAATACGTCAATGCGTTCGGACGCACTTTTTCACGTTCGCGGGGAAAAATGCTTTCGTCTGACCCTAGCCTTAAACCTTTGCCCCTCTAATCTAAGACTATGTCCTCTTGTTTTGCTACTTTGTTTCCTTTTAAATATACTCCCTTCCTCTACCTTGTGGATTCCCTTTACGTATTTAAATGTTTCTATCATATCTCCTATGTCTCGTCTTTTTTCCAAGCTGTACATGTTAAGATCATTAAGCCTTTCCTGGTAACTTTTCTCCTTCAAGCCGTACACCATTTTAGTAGCCCTTCTCTGAACTCTCTCTAAGATGTCTATATCCTTCTGGAGATACGGTCTCCAGTACTGCACACAGTACTCCAAGTGAGGTCTCACCAGTGCTCTGTACAGTGGCATGAGCACTTCCCTTTTCCTACTGCTAATACCTCTCCCTACACAACCAAGCATTCTGCTAGCATTTCCTGCTGCTCTATTACATTGACTACTTACCCTTAGATCCTCTGAAATATTAACCCCTAAATCCCTTTCCTCAGATGTTGAGGTTAGGACTGTATCAAATATTCTATTTTCAGCCCTTGGGTTTTTACGTCCCAGGTGCATTATCTTGCACTTATCCACATTAAAACTCAATTGCCACAACTCCGACCATTTTTTTAGTTTACCTAAATCATTTGTCATTTGGCTGATCCCTCCAGGAACGTCAACCCTGTTGCAAATCTTTGTGTCATCAGCAAAAAGACATACTTTTCCATTAATACCTTCTGCAATATCACTAATAAAAATATTAAAGAGAATGGGTCCACGTACTGACCCCTGAGGTACCCCACTGGTAACAAGACCTTGCGCCGAAATAAGAAACATGTATTTTAATGTTACCAGTACTGTATAGATGAATGTCAATGGTTTTATCGGATATGTAATGCACTGTCATTTTAGCTAGTTTGCACATTATCCACTGTTTTTCAACTATTTTTATATCTAATGATATTAGCCCTCAGAGGCCTTTATTATTACAGTATCATCACTCATATTCAGGTGCACACTAGTTACACTTCTAAATTAGCACTTTATATCTAACTCCATAACATTATACACTACGCACTTATGTATCTACTTGGCAATGATGACCCATAGGGATTTTATATCTCTTGATTATTTTAATTTATTTTAATCTGATGGGCCCTAAGTATAAGAGTTTGTACATTATTATATTATAGTAGTATGATCTATGTAGTATGCACATGTTAAGCACATTTATTGCACTTTATTAAGTCTTGATTATACTTATATATACCATGGCATTTTAATTCATGCGCTTTGCACACTTAATGCACACCTATTGCATTCTATCATTTTTAGTAATTTTTTTTTATATATATATAATGAATTCCCTTCATATTCATCCATTATAAGATTATCCATTCTCCTAGAAGTTATTAGTCATGTTACACATACCCATCATGGTATACGACCATGATGGCTTACAGATATGATGGTGTGCCCATCTGCACGATTTATAGCAATCAATATTTACACGAGCACCTGTTCACTTTAATATATTAGCCCTTAATATAATTAATTATTTTAAAATTATTAATGCCATTGAGGTATTATATGGTGTTACGGCTCATATGTTATAACATTATTTGTGTATATTACTAATGCAATTGTAGCGCTGTGACACCATATTTCTTCTTCTTCTGAGCATGCGCAAAATGGCGGGCGCGATCCAACTACACCTGAGGGCAATCACAGCCAATTTTAATTAATTTTTTAATTGTTTAACAAATCATGCATTTTGTATAAAGGTAGCAGCAAGAGTAGACATGTAATATCCAGCTGAGGAAGCCACTGTTGGCGAACCGCATCCTGGTCTGGTAGATATGATTTATCTATTTTAATAAATGTTTTTATTTTTGAACTCAATCGCTGTCTGCCTTTTTTGAACCCTGCAAAGAAGGTTTTGGGGACACCTATATGACTCCCTATGCGCATTGTGACGGAGCCAATAGAGGCTCAACTGCTTGTGAGTTTAAACTTGGCGCTCTTTTTAAACCACAAAATCATTTGTAATTTACCGCACTAGGAGGTGCTCTTTTGGTCTCTGTTGATTTCCCTACAGCATTTCTCTCTCGACGAATTCTGGAGAAACCGATTGGAGGGTCTATGGGCACCTAATATAAAGTCCCTGCCTGCTTTATTCCCAGGAGTCGGTTGTGGGCTCCCCAGAATGTGAGTGAAATATTAATATAAGTTACTCTCATTTTGGGTGCTATCATACTGCGCAATTTTTGGTCCTCTTTGTGTTTTTTCCTACAGTGCATACTTCATCTGCATTTATAAGAAGATCTACTCCTAAAGACAAGGACTACTGTTTATGGACATATTTTGTGTCTACCCCACTTTCCCATGGACTTAGGTCTTTGAGCGCTGTATTGTATTTCTCATTGCAATCATGGAAATTACTTTCATGTCTTCAACACGCTTTGCAGTGGTCTTGTAGTAACATTTTTACAAAAGGGAAGGAATCCTATTGTCTGGATAAAGTAAACTTGTCTTTCAGTAAACAAAATCACACACAAATAAGCCACTTTTAACCCTGATGCCTTCCACATCCTTAAGCCTGTGTTTTATCACCCATCTCAGACATTTTGTGTGGTAATGTCACAAAGTATACCTTGGGTTTCAGCAGACCGTCCCGTCAACACTTTTATGTACATTATTACTCAAATTCTTGATTCTGGGTTCTTGAACCCAGGACATACTTGAAAACGAGAGAAATCTCAATGTATCCTTCCTGGTAAAATACTTTATAAATAAATATAGAAAAATCACCATAATATAGGCAAGAAAAATAAAACCGTGGTCTTGTTTCAACATCGTGCATCCTAAACAATAGCACAGGAGCCATTATACGCCAAATACTGTATATTAAATATACATTTAGCATAACTTTATATTTAGAAAACCTAGGATTCTGTGCCCATATTTATTTGAAAAATACTAGTTGATGCTTGAAGATAACACTATCACTTTTCATTAGTTCTCAGCATAGATTCCAAAATGGTGCAAAGAGCTGGATTATTTCACTAGTTCTAAAACTAGAAAAAAAATGTATGTTCATGCTTACACCAGTCCAACCTAAATAAGTATTTTAAAAATGTAAAAGTGTATGCAGAATCAAGACAGAATTCCTCAAAATTACTCGTTACTTTGCTGGTTTGCTGATTGAAGGGAGAGAGTGTCTGCTCTTCAGCTTGTTACACTAGAGCACGGGGAAAAGCAAAGTAACGGGAGACCAGCAAAGAGGTGAAGGTACCCACCGAATAAGGAGTACCATATGCTGAGCAGTTGAGCCTGGATCAGTAAGGCTCCAGAATTGGTGAGTGTGATGAAATCTTACTCATACTTTATATCACTGGTTTCATGTTACGCTATGAGAGCGCCGTCTCTCCATTTTTTTGCGTTTGAGGTAACCAGGAAGAAGTAACGAAGGGAGGTGACCACCCTCTATTTGGCCCAGAGTGCTTCAACCCAGAGTCTGGAAGTATTAGGCTCTGGAAGGTGTAAGTGTTAATTTTCCTCACGGATATTCTCCAGCCCAATTAGGCTATATTGCACTATTATCCTCTCTTCTCTTCCGTTTCTCCCTTTTTGAGGATTGGGAGCCAATTGGAACCAAAGGAGAAGACACTCCATTAAGAACTACACACGTTTGGAATTTCCATATAAAGGATGCAACAGACCTCAGCGCTGCAAAGCGCGATCCTCCTATGGAGGATCGCGCTTTGCAGCCCCGTCAACGCGCATCGACGGGGAGGCTTTGTGGGCAGACGGTTGTTGCGCGCACGGTTCGTGCGCGGGCACAAGCGTGTGACCAGCGCCGTTAAGTACATCAGTACGCTTGTCTGACACCGGGCGAAAAAAAAACATACAAAACAGAGAGGTTGCTGATGATTTTCACTCTATAACACTAACTTTTATGCAGATAACCACGGCACTATGGTATATACACATTTTAGTATAGCATAATAAACTAATTATTGAACCATTCTTTCTCTTGGCTTCTGTTTATCACCCTTTCTCTTCAGCTTTCAGAGAGGGGGAGAAATTACCATCCCCTTCTGTGAACCAGGAAGATGGTAATCATATCCAGGAATGGACTGCGCAAAGGGACATATTTGGCACCATATGAAGGCATGCACCTTTGGGGTGGGGAATTCCAACAGTCTACTCCTACACAATTCCTCCTGTGTCATTATTTGTCACAGAGGCATCCCATGACCAGAAGCTTGGCTAATTTTCGTGCCAATAAAACTCACACTCGCACATGCTGCATTGTGTTGCAGTATCACAGAGCTGCACAGCAATAATATTCACTGTAATATGCATTGTGCATTACATTGCTCCACATCACACTCGCAATGTGTGATTTGTATGAGACAGGGAAATGGGAGACAAAAATGGGCTGATAATAATGGGTCATACATGCGAGGAAAAAAAGTGGGAAATGTTTGGGGTGTGGAAGGTAGGGGCACCAGATGTTACATTGCAATGGTAGATGAAAGCAATATTATAACCTCTGTCGGCAGTGCTTTTTTTCTGGGAAATATAGGTGGGGGTACTATCACGCCCAGGGAAAAACGGTGATTATTATGACTATTTTTCGTGTCCTAAGAAATACTCTTTTATTAACCCTTTAAGGACAGAGGCAATTTTACAATTCATTCTTACTTTGTGCAGTGCAGGCAGCAGATAATGTGGCGATTCTAGGAGCAATACCAGCCTTTTGGGTGCAGGGCAAGGGGGCAACGCCGGACTGCGACAAGGGCACAGATGCAGACTTTTACACACAGCAGCCTGTTTAAAGTCAAATACATGCATTTACACACACTGTTACATATATTTATATACAAACACCCCCCCCCCAAGAATCATGTATAACCAGGCACAGACCCACAGAATAGAACATATCCAGGCACAGGCCCCCAGAATTAATTATAACCAGGCACATGCCCTCAGAATTAATTATAGCCAGGCAGGGGCCCCAAGAATGAATTCTAGCCAGGCAGGGACACTCAGAATTAATTATAGCCAGACACATGCCCCTGAATTATTTATAGCCAGGCAGGGACCCTCAGAATTAATTATAGCCAGTCAGAGACCCCAGAATTAATTATAGCCAGACACATGCCCCCAAAGATAATTATAGCCAGGCATGGACCCTCAGAATTAATTATAGTCAGGCAGGGACCCCCAGAATTAATTATAGCCAGACACATGCCCCCAGAATTATACTTACCTAGCCTCAGGACCGCGTGTTCCTCCGAGCAGCTCAGGAGTGCTCCTGCACGCGGCAGCCTCTTCAACCCTCTGAAGGCTGGGACATGCTCTCATGAGATCTCAGCGTAGGCTGCGTCACAGCCTTCAGAGGTCTGACGAGGTGGCCGCGCTAGGAGAGCGGCACACGCAGCACTCGGTGGAACGCAGCCAGTCGAGCAGCTGTTAGCAGAATGCTGTTAATGCATTCTGCTAGCAGCCCCGGCTGCCCACAGCGGGAACCTGCATTCCCGCAACATATTTTTTAAAAAGGTGCCGGTACTCAGCCAGTAGGTGCCGGTACGGAGTACCGGCAAGTACTGTCTGAAAAAAAAAAACACTGTCAGTATATATTAATGGCTCCCTAACGTTACAAGTTTAGCTGCTAATACAGCACCCTGGTCATAGTATTGCTGGTAAAGGAGCTCCTAAGGTTTATCTGTTCGCACTGATCTTTTTCGTTAGTGGCTCCCTGTTACCAACTACTCTAGAATATAGGTTCAGGTTTTAGCAGCTGGTAATTGTTTTGTTAACCTTTGAATCGCCCATTATTATCAGCTTGCACATTCATTAGCACTTCCTATAAAAAGTTTAGGATATGTGAATTTACAGCAGGCAGCCGCTACAGCAGAGCAGCAAGAGGAGTTACAGCTTGGCTGGGTTAGGACATAAAACATTATACTTAACAACACACTCATTAATGATAACAGTTCAACTTTGATATCACCCATCATTTGCTGTTCTGTTGAAGGGAAGAGAATTGAGAAACTGAGAATTAAAAAAACAAGGCTACCATAATCGTATATTCCCACACGAATGAATCCATATTTTCACGGACAAATTCGACATCAGCACATAACATCCTCAATAAAGCTCTTTACCTATGCATACATTCATACAATGACAGTCTTCTTCAGTCTGCCTCTGCAGACATTCACACACACTTCACAAAATACACACCTGCATTTAGACACACAGTGACAATAGCACAAACATAAGAATCCACACTTCCACAAGAACACTACACACCTATTCTTACCGGTATGGACAAAAATTGACTTACCAACTTGCATACACAACTGGGCCGTATTCCAATGTTGCTGTTAACAGCGCCAGGGCAGTGTGTTTTTTTTTTTTTTTACTCGATATTCCATCTGAGATACAAGCGGAGTGCCTGGTTAATGTACTTTAATGTCTCCATACTTTTCAAGCTGATGGAGAACAAGCAATTCCAACCAACTCATTCTCCATCTGCATCTGACATTATGCTAAAAAGAGTAACGTCTTTCAAACCCTGATGTTACGTGTAGGGATGCACCGATACCGATACTAGTATCGGTATCGGTGCCAATACTGTCGTTTGCACGAGTACTTAGTACTCGTGCAAATGGCCCGATACACCCCCCCCCCAATACTGGAAGCCAGCGATGGCCGGCTTGCTGGTATCCGCGGGGCTGGGGAAGCTGGCCTCGTGCATGAAAAGCACGCGGCCACCGTTCCCCTCGGCGGCTGCAATACTCACCTGCTTCCGGAGGTCCAGGCCGCGCTGCTGTGGCACGATCACGTGGCCGCCGGCGCTTCTGTGACTCTGCCTCCAGCCGAGAGGCTGCTGGCGGCAGCGTCACAGAAGCGCTGGCGGCCACGTGATCGCGCCTCAGCAGCACGACCCGGACCTCCGGAAGCAGGTAAGTATTGCAGCCGCCGGAGGGGAACGCTGGCTGCGTGCTTTTCATGCACGCAGCCAGCGTTTGATGGGGGCATATCCATGTGAGCTGCGGGCAAATCCGTGACAGCTGGGGCATATCCATGTGAGCTGGGGGCATATCCACGAGAGCTGGGGGCATATCCACGAGAGCTGGGGACATATCCACGAGAGCTGGGGGATATCCACGAGAGCTGGGGGCATATCCACGAGAGCTGGGGGCATATCCACGAGAGCTGGGGGCATATCCACGAGAGCTGGGGGATATCCACGAGAGCTGGGGCAAATTCATGAGAGCTGGGGGCATATCCATGAGAGCTGGGGGCATATCCACGAGAGCTGGGGCAAATTCATGAGAGCTGGGGCAAATTCATGAGAGCTGGGGGCATATCCATGAGAGCTGGGGGCAATATCCATGAGAGCTGGGGCATATCCATGAGAGCTGGGGGCAATCTCCATGTGAGCTGGGGGACATTCTGTATATATATATATATCGGGGGGATATATACATGTAAGCTGGGGGCATTTTTATATGAGGTCTGTTCTTATTGGAAAGCGGTCACATGACATAAAATAAAAGTATCGGTAAGTACTTTTAAAAAGTATCGGTACTCGTACTCGGTCTTAAAAAAAGTGGTATCGGTGCATCCCTAGTTAAGTGATTACACTTCTGCCCAATAACCTAACACTTTAGGGTGACCTCACCATAAAAGTCCATACTCACCTCAGATCCCTAAGAATCTGACGTTTTCTCGTTCCCTGGGTAGTGGAACAATGGAAACAAATAGTTCCCAGTGTTCCTCAGTGTATCCCTCCGCCATCCTGGTAGATGTCACTCGCATCTGTCTCCATAGAGTCCCTGTAGCTAAAATAGCAGTGGCGTTTAACACTGCTGGTGTTATCGTTTAACACTTTGGAGGGATTACGACTGGAGCTACAGAGAATGTGGCATTCATTGTAATATGGGTATTAAATGAAGACACTCACATGTTCTATTAACGTCTGTTATTTAACACTGACGTTGGAATAGGGCTCAATATTGCTGTCATGGAGAGTACTACATACACTCACCGGACACTTTGTTAGGTACACCTTGCTAGTACCGGGTTAGACCCCATTTTGTATTAGCTGGACACTTCTATAAGTGTCCATCCCATTCGTGGTCACATGACAGCTGTCGCTCACAGGAAGCTTGCAGCTCGTTGCGTTGGGAGGAGCACTGAGAGAGCCCAGCACTGGATTAAACGTTTCAAGACTGACACTTACATGGGGTTGTAGAAGGGAGCTCAAGAAGGTTTATATTGAACCTCTGTTTCCCCATCCTATTTTAACCCTAGAATTTTCACTTTAAACTGTTACACAAGATTTATTTAATACCTTTTGCTCTTCATTGGATGAATTCCGCAACATTATGATGTACACTAAAGCATAAACTCCATTCATATGATAAATCCTAGGCTCACAATGTCCCCACACCCCCTCTAGCTTCCACACTCTTGAGTCCAATTTACTGTTATTGAATGTTTCATATCTGGTTCATGATAAAAAGCATGAAAATACTAATTACTTACAGTTTGTAATTAATGCAGCATGTGTGCACTTCTAAATGTGTGCTCATGTAATGACTATAACCATTACAATAGGAGATATGATTTTCAGGCTATCTGCCTACAATAATCAGTTCAGTATATTTAAAAAAAACTATTGCTTTTGCGTCATCTCAGTTGCTATAAACAGGTACTTCCAGTCTTTTTGCATTTATAGGATTCCCGAACGCATTCAAATCTATGTTTACTGAGTAGAAACTAGCAAAGATCAGCGATTTGCATCTGTATGTATGCACATAATATATATATATATTTTTTTACAAAAGGTGCTGTGCACTTCAGGTCAGTCACAACAAGGGGTCACACATTCCCAGATTACTTTAGTGGGGGTGAGATGATCTCCGCAATACATGCTGTATATAAAGGGATGCCACGGATTACCTTGCGGAGTTATGGTAATACTGCCTGCAATGGCTCTTATGAGCTATTCTACCAGTCATTTTTATTTGTAGGATCCTCTAAACTGGGGCATATGTAGTTTTCTGTATTTACTGTGCACATTTTATTATACTGTCATACAGGGACTTGGGGTTAATGTGTCTTCACATATTACACAGCGCTCAGTGCAGTATGGATGTCATGTCAGCGAGCACTGCAGCTTCTTCCTTGGGATAACGATCAACTGAAGCTGAATCAATTCCAGCCTAAGTAAACTTTAGAGAGTGATAGATCCAGAAACAAATTACACTATTTTAGATGATACATTGCACTGATAACAACTTCAAGGGACGCAGAGAGAGCATTAGCCATTACATGCTATACTAGTTAATCACGTTACGTTGGCTCAGATCATGCAACGTGCCATCTCACCGGATGTCAGCTGATGGATTGCCATGGAAATGTTTAAACTAAAGCAATTTTTCAGGAGGCCTTTAAAAGATAAAACACCATTCAAAATTAAAAAATTATTAACCCCATTGTAACCTCTTGTCAGTCTGGGGTGTCAAGATAAAAAGGATAATTCTGTAGTTAAAAAAAAAAACGTTATGCTGCTTTTCACAAAGCATACGTAGAAACATGAACTCGTGTAGGTCACCAAAAAAGTAACAGGCCTGTGACGCCTTATTTTAAAAAAATAGGGGATATTTCTTAATTCAAAATAAAATAAAAAAAGGTCATTAACCCCCTTCATTACTGATATCGAGATATCTCGGGCTTCAAAGGCACCATCTGTTGCCCCGATATCGAGATTTCTCGGTATGCAGATCTGCAGTCCAAAAGCAAATGAAATTTATTTGCTGCAAACAAATTGCGTTAGCTTTTGGGTTGCAGAAGGTGCCCCCAAAGTTTTAACCCTGTGGGTATAATGCCCAAATGAGCTAAAACTGTAAAATCATCTTCTGAAAGCTCTGAAATATCAGGCTGTCAGCAGCCGATGCAAGAGAAATAAAGGTTTGAGCGGCTGGTCTATTTTCTTCTAACTCAATTTGGCAGTAGATGGCGCCATCTACTGGTCAAAAATAGGCTAAGGGCTTAAGTTCAGCTTGATATGTGATGTTATACAGAAGGGGAGTAACGTTCAGGAAGAGAATAAAGAGAGCAAAGAATCAAGTCAAAAGAACAAATACCCCACGACATCCTGGAAGTCAGACCTTGCCTCGGGACCTCACCCCAGATCACTTACATCATCGCACACAGACGTAATGACATCAGAAATAAGAGCCAGCTAAAACCCTTAGCAAAATGCCCTTACAGGTAGAGGATAGGTGGAGTACATTGGGCCGCACTATGTGAAGTATAAAAATAAATAATATTTCCTGTTAATATATTAATGTGTGATGTAAGCTGTGTCTGATTAATTCTCACAATCATATTTAAACATATGATTTCTGTTGTGATATCTATTGCTTCACAACATTTTTTCTCCAAAATTTTAAAGAAAGCAAGCTCTGTTCTTATGTTCAAAAAAAGTTTACACCTAATGTGTACACGTGCAAAGAATAAGGAATATTCTTCATTCACCAAGAGTTCTTTTAAGACTATTACAGGTGATTGTGTTTATCTCCAAATTATTGCAGTTCCAGAATTCCTCAATGCCCTTTATAAATTTTAGAAGGTGTTTACATTACTTTAACACCTTAAGGACCAATGAGGGAACTGTTCTGTCATAAATACATTGACGTTAAAGACCCTTGGTCCTAAAGGGGTGAAGGGTCATATAAGATTAAATTAGAACTGGATTGCGGGGATCTCAGCCAACACAGTGACACTTTCAGAGGAAGATCCACCACCGAGTGATATGCTGTAATTATATGAAGAGCATCCAATAAGATTTTTTTTAAATGCTGATGAAAAAAAAGTGTCTAAAAAAACATCACAATATATTTATATCATCCAGGCCGAGATAATTTATAAACTGTAATTTAGATCACTGGAAAGTGATGTGCGATGAAACTGCCAATATGGATGTCTTGTGTCTGCTTGTTTTTTGTCAATGCTAGGGTAAACACATTTATATCAATGTTAACACCTGAAAGTAAAATGTACATTGTGATTTAGTCTAACCAATAGAATTATCAGGTGCTACTATGAATTAATACATTATACAGGGTCCTGGGTCTCTGCATCGTTGGGTGATGGAGGAAAGGATGCTAGAACTCTTGGTCCTAATTTCCCTCTCCTTCCATGTTAATGCCAAGGTCTTTGGTTGAAAATATTTTATTGAGAACCACAGGAAGGCAGATCTAGTGGCCCAATGGATACCGGCTGGATACCAGTACCGGCTGCATGGAGTAGAGGTAATGTCACCGCTCTGCATGGAGAGAGCCTGTGGAGTCATGGGTTCGATCCCAGCGAGCAACCTCTCCAGTAAGTGTCCTTGGCAAGACACCTAACGGTACATACTCGCCACCCAGGACATACTTGAAAACGAGAGAAATCTCAATGTATCCTTCCTGGTAAAATCCTTTCACAAAAAAAAAAATAAAAAAATGGACCAACCTATTAAGGCAGTTCACAAATTAATAAATCCTACCATCATTCTAAGATGCTCAACATTGAACAAAGTGGATAAAATTCCAACTACCCTGTCATGAACAAGTAAGATCAGAGCCAAAGTCTGCAGTATCCTGACGGCTGCGGAATAAACAGGTCTAACTCTGTGCAGACTGAAAATAATAAATTAATTTGATAGAATGCTTTGGTCTCCAGACAGGATTTTAAAAAGGCCTATTTTACAAAACACTAGAACAGAGTCAGCAATCTTGCCCCCCCCCCCAGACGTTTTGAAACTGCATCTCCCATGATGCTCAGGTGCTCCTTAAATTGACTGAACCTCTTGAGAAATGTAGATCTAAATCATCTGAAAGGGCCAAGATTGCCAACTATTGCATTAGATCCACCCTGTAATATGGTGTCCAATTGTCACGTCGCCACCTTGTGTCCATGGAAAAAAATTGCTGCAGTAAAAAAGTTGTGCTGTTAAAAATGAAAGGGAAATTCAGAAAGTCGAAAATAGTATTTTATCGCCAGGAAAATTGGTGCAATTTTTGTCAATTTTCTGTACAAGTTAACACCATACTCATTTTTCAGATGTGAATAAAGTGCAAAAATAACACTAGTATAAGTTTTAGGGCTAGTTTTAGGGATAGGGTTAGTATTTGTGCTTGTTTTCAGGTTAGAATTAGGGTTAACTCTAATAAAAAAAAAACACCACCGATTTTGCTCCATTTTTTTTCCTACAATCCCCACTACATTTCTATAATGACTGCTTCATTTTTTTTGGCAACAGATTCTGCTCCTTTTATTTCATGTAGTAAATATGATGGTATTTTGAATTGGAAAAATTTAAGCAATCTGACGAAAACCAACTTTTTTCCTCCAGTCACCTGGAGCTCCACTACATTAATAAAACCTTAACTTTTTTACTACAGCAGTTTTCTCCACAGCCACAAGGTGGCGGGAGAACAGTAGCACACCCTGTAAAACCTGAACACTTTGCATTTCAGATTCTTTTTAATTCTATGATTATTTAGGATTATTTTCTTTTTATTTCAATGTTTTGTTGATTAATTGTATGTTGGAGCAAATAAATGCTCCTTTTTACCACTAAAAAGTGGTCCTAGCTGTAAACATAACACACACACACACATGGCTCTCAGGATAAATTCTAGGATTATTAAACTGACAGGGTTATTCAAAGAGATTCTGAAAAGTCACCGCACGTTCGGTGTCTTTTCGTTCTCTTCAATTCAGTTCGTTTTGCCGATCCCATTTCGGTGACCCTGCGGTGTATTCAGCAAGCACCACAGGGCCCCCGAATTGCAGGGAAAAGCTGCCGCAAACCCGACAAAAACGAACCGCAAAACCCAGCGAATGCACGCCGAAAACCCACGAAAACATCTGGATTAACCTGCCGAAAACCACAGAAAAACCCGAGCAGGAGCCGATCACACGCAGCGAAGCTGCCGGAAAAAGCCGAGAAAGCCGAGACTGCAGACAGAGTGAAGTGAGGTAAATTAGAAAAACAGTTTGCATGAATGTTTGAAAAGTGAAACACTGTTTGCAAAGAAACTACTGAGCGAAAATGTCTGAAATTTACATATGAGGTCCAGGGAATGATAATAAAGAGGGCTGTTACAGAAAAAAGAAGTAAACTTAAATATATATATATCCAGAAAAATGCTTAAAATATCCTAAAAAATCTATAAATAAAGAGACTCTTTACTGCAGAATTTTATAATGAACGGTTTATTAGATATTGAATTAAAACGGGAATATTTTTATCATTGAAGCCTATGGGATTCTCCTGTATTAACTTGCCGAATTAAACCACCGAATGGTAGGGCATTAGGGGAACCTTTCACTGCTGGTTTGTGTTCTCTAAATAGACGAAGCAGTGCTTTTTCATGGGGATTTCACTGCCCTCGAACAGGCACCGAACAGACACCGTATGTGCAGGCAATTCGCCAGGATTTGGCAAATTGCCTGCTCTCTGGATAGCCGAATGGCCAAGAAAGGTAACCGAATGCTGATTTTCAGCGTTCGGTTACCTTTCTCAAGCAATTCGGATCTCTTTGAATAACTCTGTAAGTGTCATTTAGAAGGAGGACTTTTACTCTCCATCAGAGACATTTTCAAGTCAATTTTACTTTTTGGTCTTCAGACCATGAAGTGATTTCTCAGAGCTTGGAATTTTGGACCAGCCATCATGAAATAAAAAAAACAAAATGTAATTTTGCCCATTATTGTCCTAGTGCCAGAATAGTCATTATTAAAAGCAAAAGGAAGAACTAGCAATCCCCACAAGAGGCTGCAGTTCAAGGTCGGATGGATTACTAAGGGAAAATGTTAAATTCAGTGCAGAAACATACTTCCAATATACCTTATTAGAAGAAAAAAATATTTAACTTTAATTATGGGTAGAGTTAAAGGGCTTGGTATCTTCGTCTGGAATCACACTCTATATCATCTTGCTCCTTTTCACTGGATGTATTGCATTTTCAGTTCCGGCATCACTCAAATGTTTAATGCCGTCCATTTTCCAGAAATGTCCAATTGCCCTGGCCATATAATTTCTTTACACTTCACATGAATCATTTACGCTCGCCTTCATCAATCATTCCTCGCTTTAAACCTTACAATAGGGTGATGCATTCAGTTGCCTGTTCTCTGCTGGCTGGCTGTTGCACAATGTCTAATTTACTGGCTTTCAGTAGCTTTATTCATTATTTTCATTAGCCGCTGAGTATTTCATTTATAAATCCGAAGCATGAAATGATTTATTATGCAGGCTCGAAAGGCAGAAAGAAATTCAAGTCGAGTGCATAGTCACACACAAATGCAGACACGCGGACAGCCGTTTGCCAGTCGCGGAATCAGAGAAATTCTCCTGGCTCTTGGCCAGTCTACAGTAACTTTATTCATTATTTTCATTAGTTCGATGAGTATTCCATTTATAAATCTGAAGCATGAAATGATTCATTATAAAGGCTCCTTGGACAGAACGGGAAAGAAATATAGCGGAGGATCAGTCTCAGAGGTGCAAAAAGAAGTGCTCATTTGACTGCAGTACTTTCACAGAAATATGAAGTCTCTTAGCAGTTTTTAAAAAAGCTGAGATGATATAGGGCATCTGGGAACAGCTGTCTGAGAATTACAAAAAGTTTCAATTCCAAGCAGTGAAGATTCGTTTGGTGGCAAGGATGTGTATACAAAAGATCAACCATCCATAGGACTGCTGACAGCTAGAGAGGAGGTTTAACTTTACACTTTAAGATGGATGAGATCAATTTTGAAGCTTTCGTTGCCTTCATCTACTAGGATGTATGTCACTGATTTCCCTTTAAGCCTCGTCTCTCCAACTCCATCCGTCTACCACTTTCAGTTTCATCAAATTATAAAGCCCAAGGAAAATAACTCATTCTTTCACGTAGATGTCATAATGTTAGGATCGAAACGCAACCACAAAATAAAACCAAATCATCTTCGCCTGTTTCTCTCTCTGGTTTCAAATTTTAAGATGTGATCTGGCTCCCTGACCATATAGAATAAATATTTCATTGCAGAAAAAGAATTAATATACACATTTGATACGTGCATTCTCAGGGAATTAAAGCTACATATTTAACCTTTTCACAACCAAAGTCGAGTTAACTCGATTTTGCATTGTAATACATTGAAAAGCAATCATTAGCGTAACAAAACCCAATTTGTATATCTTTTTAACCCCTTAAGGACAGGAGGAATTTTACAACTTCGGCGCTGTTTCGGAAGTAGAAGTTTGCTGAGCTCATTTTGACCGTTTTTAAGTCACGTATTCTTATACCACCCAGACAAATTATATATCGTTCTTTCCGGCAGACTCAGCAGATTAATAATATATCATTATTATATGTATATGTCATGCCGTGCCAAAATGCTATAACAAAAAATGTAAAAAAAAGTAAAAAAAATGAGAATTTTCAATAAAATTTCAATCTTTCACAGTGTGTAAAGTGTTTTTTTTTTAAATTTTATTATCCGAGCCTTTGCGGTCATATGGTATGGGGTAGACTTGTTAAAAAAATTAGAATGGGGAACCCATTTTTTTTTGGGGAGAAATTGCGTGATTTTAGGTAAACCCCCCAAAAAAAAAAATCATTAGTGAAGCATCAATGTTCACATTATAATTGAAATGTGAACAATAGTGCTGCATTAAAAAAAAACGTATTTATATTTTTATTATTTAATTATTTTTTTATTATTTTTATTTTACTTTTTTTACACTTTTATTTTACTTATAACATGGTCATGTTTGATATCATTGGAAAGGTCATGCTCTGTCCTTTCCAGCAATATCATACATGACCCCTAGCTGCCACCAATCAGGAGATAAATGGGTTCAAAGAACCCCCCTATCTCCTCTATGGGATTTCCATAGGAAATCCCTTTGCAGCTAGGGGGTTCCCCGGTTAACTGACATCATCGCGCAAGGCGCGATGAGTCAGTTGACGCGGGAGGACCCAGAGGCGGGGGCTACCATCCAAGATGGCGGCCCCCACCGGAAATAGGCCGCGATCGGGCACGAATTAGTGCCCGGTCGCGACCTGGCAACTAAGGGGTTAACCCCCATACATCGCTGGAAAGGTCAGGCTGTGACCCTTCCAGCGATGCTGGCCACAGCGTCCTGGTCCCCGGGGATGGGGAGATAGAGGGATCCAAAGGATCCCCCCTTCAGGAGCTTCCCCTGCTCCGGCGGGGGGGGACACCTGAAACTGACGTCATCGCGCCCCCGGCGCGATGACGTCAGTGCGCCGGAGGAGGAAACCCTGCCGATCTGACTCCGTGGGACTCAGATCAGCGAGGGAGCCGCCGGAGGAGGTGAGTATCTCCCGGGGGGGCTGAAAACGCAGAGGACGTACAATTACGTCCTGCGGCGTCAAAGCCCGCCTAATGCAGGACGTAATTGTACGTCCTGCGGCGTTAAGGGGTTAAAGGAAGATTAGTGTTCCCCATGTGGAGAAAGAAATCCTTGATTTTATCTATCTCCAGTCACCCTGCATTACTGTAAACAGATTGAAAATAGCAGCCCCAAGACTCACTATAACAAAAAGTTCAAAAACTTTATTAGTGCATTACAGCAGGGAGGGAGAGGGCAAAAATACAGGTTGAGCTCTGGGGTAAGATTCCGAGGATTGTAATAATTGAATATCCCTGTACAATACAAATCCAAGGTGATACTGTAATTATTATCATATGCTGGCATTATTTTTTTTGAGAAAGGATTTTACCAGGAAGGATACATTGAGATTTCTCTCGTTTTCAAGTATGTCCTGGGTGGTGAGTATGTACCGTTAGGTGTCTTGCCAAGGACACTTACTGGAGAGGTTGCTCGCTGGGGTCGAACCCATGACTCCACAGGCTCTTTCCATGCAAATACAAATATTATTTTTACATTCTATTAGTATTTTTGGGAAGCTGCATTGTTAATATTTTCATTATGATGGCTATAAATCCCCTACCTAGATACCTAACCATTTTATTATCTGTCTCCATCACATTTACTGTATTTGACCTAAAGGCGAATCCCGCCTGAATGCTAGTAATGCACACACCATGTGACATGGCGTGAGATAAGGGACACCATCTAGAGTTTAGAACCTTTCATCCCAGCAATGTTTCTGGAAAGGATAAACTAATTAATGAAAAATTAAAAATGAACAAATTTACATTATTTTAATTCTTTAGCCATCACAGAACACTTTCTGTGCAAAATGTCTATTTTACCCGATATTTAATTGTTCACTTTGCATCCCATGTTTAAAATATATGCTATAACAACAGTTTTTTCAACAAAAAGTACTTGGTACTGAAGAGGTTAATGTAATATTGCAGGCCCCAGCAAAGCTACATAAAACCATACTATGGCATTCCAATTTTCCATGCAACCTATGACCAAATGTTATGATAACGATAAACAATGATCTGCAACCACAGTCATCACAGGATTGCTGTTAGAATAGCACCAAACACAAAATACAGACGTTGAAGGGCACAGACATGAAACAATCTCCTTGCAGCAGAATAAAAATACTTCCAGAACAACTATATAGAGTAAGTAGGTTGATAGATGGAATATCGATATATGTAAAAAGGACAAAGTATTTAAAAAATAATATTACAAATTGATTATTTTGTATAAAAACACATACTAGACAGAGAACATTTTTATTTATTTGATTTATAATGCTATATTATATATATATATTACGCAAGACATACTTGAAAACGAGAGAAATCTCAATGTATCCTTCCTGGTAAAATCCTTTATAAATAAATAAATATTCACTGGGTGCATCTTTCGGATGTTTGAGGCCACCACAGTGTATTTCCCCTTAGATGTCAAATGTAAATGATCTATCTCTTACGGCCCAAGTTAGTTCAAACATAAACTCTGGCTATAGACATCTACAGCAAGAACTGTATAATCAAACATGGTTATTTACTATGCTTTTGTATGGTTTGCTTTGAGATCCAGGCTCTTGGCTCACATTTTTTTTTTTGGAGTAATTTTGAGAAGTGGCATTCAGATTTTTTTTTTCTCATTTATATAAGAAAGTTCTCCATGGCATGGGAGACCGATTTCTTAGTACGTTTATGATCAAAGTATCAATGTGCCTATGATAGAGCACTGCCGCAGATGTCTGAGATCCTGATTCATGGGTATGTGTGTTGTCTAGTTCAGTGTCATTTTTGTGTTGCACAAAAGTCCAAACTGTAAACATGCAGAGAAGAATACTGTTTGCGTATTACTTTTGTTGATATAAACTTTGTGTGCTACAGTTGTCAAGTTGAAATTAGTTCTTTAGATTTTCAAGTGAAAGTCAAATAAATTATGGACCGCCAAAGATCTTGCCTTGACACATTGCTGCCAAATGCCATTAAACCACCAGTACGTCTAATGACTGATTGGCTAATTACCTGCCATGTCGATGGCAAAAGGTCTGTCCGCTCTCCATCCAGTGTACCAGCCCACAACCTTTCCATTCTCGACAACTGGCCGTTCGTAGCGGCGTCCTCCAACAAGTCCTACTGGCCACACTGAGACTTTTCGAGTAGTGCGCATCTGTAAAGAACAAAAACAAAGAAACAATATTTATATATCATGGACAGCAGCACTAGGAAATTAACATATTTGCTAGGGTACATTTAATCATAAGCCATTCCAATAATGATTTAAAAAACAACAACAACAACAACAAAGAAAAATAGAAAGTATTTGTAAAACCTCTACTTGAACAAAGTTTTAATAGTTGAAGTCTCTAATGATTACTGTCATCTGCATCTCAATACAGGTCCATGCAGCGGCACTAGCTTACTGTAGGACAAACTGTCTACTAATAAAGAAGTACAAAGTCGGTAATAGGATAGAGAATTTAGAAGAAAAGAACAAGGGAGGACTGGTTAAATAAAATCTCCCCTCTGTTTCTTCATTGCCCCAGCTCTGGCAGATGTGAGACTGTGAGTTTCATTGCTCACAAATGCTAGGGGATTATCCACTCAGTGCCAGCGTTGCAAAAAAAACCAGCTAACTGCACTGCAATACAGATTTTTCTTGCACCAGAGGCCCTTAATGGATAACCCCCACAGGGTTACAACTGTAGCTGTAGTTCATTTAAAGAAACACAGTATTAAAAAATATGGTTCCCTTTTATAGTGTTTTCCTTTAAGTGAGCTACAACTATTGGGCTCTAGTACATTCTCCACGCAAATTCGTACGCGCAGCGCAATTTTTTTTCCGTGCGGCGTTAAACGTTAACGAGCGTAACGTAACGCAGGTATTACGATCCGAGCGCATTTTTTCATCCGTCAAAAAATATCGTGCGCAAAAACGAGCGCAAGTTAACGCTGCGTGCAGAAATCAGTGGGCAGACTGTTTTTTTCACGCGATTCAGCCAATCAGACTTAAGAACCGCAATTGTCTCCCGTTCAGTTTTTGCGGCTGTCAAAATCAATCTGAGTATATATGCTGCAGCAATAATAAAAACACGCACAACTTATCAATTTTATTGTTTGGGTATGTGTAGAATGTGTAACTATACTGTGCTGTATTTTTTTTTCGTGCTGGTGTACTTCGTTTCGGCCAGGACGTTCAGATTTGCAGTTACCACCAGCTTTTCAAAGACGTTAAAATTATGCGCGCAAACGTCATTCGTAAAAAGTTGCGCATCGATTGTAATACCAACCGCGTACCAGCGCACGAACGCATTTGCGCTCACAATGTTAAGTATGGGATGTGCGCACGAACTTTCGCTCGTGCAGGGTAACTCGCCTTAGATGTTAACGCGCATTTTGTGCGCGAACGTCGTAATTTGACGTTCAGCGCACAGGGTTAATGCGTTTTTGCGCACATGCACATTTTTGCGCGAAGAATGTAATAGAGCCCATTGTTTATTAGGACACAAAAATAGTCATAATAATCTGTTTTTCCCCAGGCACGAGAGTACCCCCACCTATTTTTCCAGAAAAAAAACACTGGGCTTGTAGCACATATTATAATTAAATTATACTTTGCAAACTTTTAAAATAATGTCCCCTATCATCTTCCAAAAAGCATCTTGTATGATGAAAGGTGACTGCTAGTAGCTATGATCACATTATGTTGATGGTAATTGAGATGCCTCCTGCATCATATTCATCAGTGGCGTAACTACCAGGGGTACAGAGGGTGCCACCGCACCTGGGCCCTTGAGTCTGGGGGGCCCACATTCGCCTGCCTGGGGGCTTGCTATATTTTATATTATTTTTTTAACATTTATTTTATACTTAATTGTGAGTTTTTTTCTTTTGGAGCTCTGTGATACACTACACACATATTACTGTGGGGTTTGTTGCTGTAAAACTCTGTGATTTACACTGATACACACTGCACATTACTGTAAGTTTTATTGCTGTGGACTTCTGTGATATGCACATACACACTGCACATTACCGTGAGGTTTATTACTATGGAGCTTTGTGATACGCTCATACACACCACACATTGCTGTGAGTTTTATTTCTGTGGAGCTCTGTGATACATTCATACACAGCGCACATTACTGTGAGGTTTATTGCTGTGGAGCTCTGTGAATACATACAGGGTTATTCAGAGAGAGGTGAAAACCAGGAGAATTGCTGGAGAATTGAAAATTCTAGGTCAAAATAGCCAAACCAGAAAAATTCTCCCATTTATCTCACTTTCTAAATCGGCTATTTGGTCTAGATTGTTCTTTTCTCCTGGTTTTCACCTTTCTCTGAATAACCCTGATAGTGCACATTACATTAAAAATGGGATGGACTTAAGAGGTCATAGTGGACCTAGAAAAAATGGGACACTGATTGGACCAATCAGGGGCTGACTGGCAACTTTTGGCCCAGAGGGCAAGTATGACCCAGAGGCCCATAGTGCAGCAACTCAGGCCCTTGTGTATGAGCATTTTCACAGAGCTCCACAGCAATATAACTTACTCTCATACACAGCACACATTACAGTGAGTTGTATTGCTGTAGAGCTCTGTGATACGCTCATACACACTGTACATTACTGTGCGTTTTATTGCTGTGGAGCTCTGTTACGCTCAAACACACTGCACATTACTGTATCAGAGCTCCACAGCAATAAAACTCACAGTAATGTGCAATGTGTATGCATGTATCACAGAGCTCCAGAGCAATAAAACTCACTCATACACACCGCACATGGATATATCGCCCCACCTCACATATGGGTATATTGTCCCCAGCTCACATGGATATAATGCCCCCAGCTCACACGAATATATTGCCCCAGCTCACACGGATATATTGCCCCCAGCTCACACAGATATAGTGCCCCCAGCAGCTCACACATGTATATATATATTGCCCCAGCAGCTCACACATGAATATATATATATTGCCCCCAGCAGCTCACACATGGATATATATATTGCCCCAGCAGCTCACACATGGATATATATATTGCCCCAGCAGCTCACACATGGATATATATTGTCCCCAGCAGCTCACACATGGATATATATTGCCCCAGCAGCTCACACATGGATATATATTGCCCCCAGCAGTTCACACATGGATATATATTGCTCCCAGTAGTTCACACATGGATATATATTGCCCCCAGCAGCTCACACATGGATATATATATTGCCCCAGCAGCTCACACATGGATATATATTGCCCCCAGTAGCTCACACATGGATATATATATTGCCCCAGCAGCTCACACATGGATATATATTGTCCCCAGCAGCTCACACATGGATATATATTGCCCCAGCAGCTCACACATGGATATATATTGCCCCCAGCAGCTCACACATGGATATATATTGCTCCCAGTAGTTCACACATGGATATATATTGCCCCCAGCCGCTCACACATGGATATATATTGCCCCCAGCCGCTCACACATGAATATATATTGCCCCAGCAGCTAACACTTGGATATATATTGTCCTCAGCAGCTCACACATGGAAATATATTGCCCCCAGCTCACCTATCCTCTGCCAGGCCCCTCCTGCAAAATATTGCCGACCGCCGCATGCTTCTAGTCCTACGAGTGGCCGCCGGCATGAAACTCTGCCACTCATGTGGGTTCCACCAGCCAGCCGCGATCTTGCGAGATCACGAAGTTCACGTGAACTCTGCGATCCCCTCGGCTTGCTGGTGGAACCCAAGCGAGAGTTTTAAGCCGGCGGCCGTACGTAGGACTAGAAGCACGTGACGGCCAGCAATATTTTGCTGGAGGGACGTGGCAGAGGAGGCGCATTACGGCGGCCCGGATGGCACTTGCCCCCGGCCCAGTCTGCCCCTGGAACCAATGCATGCTGACGGGAGGAGGGACAAAATATATTTTTACCTAGGGTGGGGGGCCCCCACTAGGGTTCCTGCACCTGGGCCCTGAGGTTTCTAGTTATGCCTCTGATATTCGTAATACAAAATTATCATGGATGAGCATGACTAAAGGCTGAGGGAATTTCTTTACTAGTGTTATATGTTTTGCAGAACCAATAATTTACTTACACTGTATTCTAAATTTGTATTTAAACCGATCTCATATAGATTTTTTTTTTTTTTTTCAATTTAAGATTTTTATTTTTTGCAAAAGGTCACAAACCGACCATCATAGTTGACCTCGCAGGGCCAAATAATGCACTCGTATAATAACACTCGTAACATAAAGAAAGGGGGTCACGTGAAAAATCATCAAAAAGTGGGGGGGGGTTAAAGCAACAAAAAAAAGTCTCATTATCCCCAGCCGGGGAGTGTCATCAGAGGTGGGTATGATAGGACCCAAAAAACATCAAGAGAAAATAAAAAACAGTCTCAGGTGTCCTATCAACCCGTGTCTCTAAAAGGAGGTACTTGCTTGGCAGGTAGCTCGACCCACAGAAGGCCGATTCGTGCTGCCCAGGTCACCTCAACATCGGGGGATCGAGGTGTCTCAGGAATCTCCGCTTCAGCCTCCTTCATTATAGGTACCATCGTTTCTCCGGCAAGGCGGACCTCATCTGGAATGGGGGTATCCGCCGCACACCGGTCACCGGGTGGTGCAAGAGTGGTCGGGGCCCCCCCGTAAAACATCGCTGCCTCCTCCACTCTAATCGCAGGCTCACCAGAAGGCGTAATCATTCCACCGCTCGGCCTCGGATCCGCTCCCGGACTTGGAGGGTGAAGCAGCGGCACAGCCAACGGACCCGGTACATCAGGCTCCGGCAAAGCTGCACCGTTGTCCTCTGGGACAAGTATGTCCTCTTCCGGCATGCGCGGGTGGGAAGCTGATGGCGTCCCGCAGCCTCCCAGTATGGCCATCATCCGGCGCCAGGTCCCCTTTGTGAGCGGGCCCAGATCGTCCCCCTCCAACAGCACCAAACAGGCCTCTAGGGCCTCGATCGCGACCATTTTCACTGCAGCAGGGGGAGGGGAAGCGACCCGGTGCCCAAATTCATCAGTCCTCATCCATCTGTCCCGATCAGTCAGCGGGAGACAGGGGCCCTCCGTCTCCGTAGCTCCCCTCACGGTTCCAGCATGGGAGGTACGTACAGGTGGGCACAGCAAGCGGGTAACCGGCGCCGAAGGGTAGGCCCCAGATGGCCGCCGGCAGCGACCTCCATCAAGCGAACCGCCCGGGAAGCGGCTGTCTCAGGTCCGGTGGGGGGTCAGAACGGGCCCCGGACAATACACCCCGATGGCCAGCCACTCAGGGCTTGTAGCATGAATTCTCGCGTCTATAAAGTGGCTTAAAGATCCCTTTAGAGAGAGGACGGGTCGGAGCTCCACAGACACGCGTCCTCTCTCTTCAGCAGCCGGCCACACCCCCCCCGCTGTCTCATATAGATTTTGGCATTATTAACTTATTATGGCAGTAGACATTGATATATCGCCTAATAAAAAGCTCAATAATAGCAGGTGAAAGATAAAGACTATCATATTTAATAATATTTTTTCCAGTTTTTTCGTTGTTTAGATACAGATCATCCTTTCGCTCTCTAAAGATCACTTTACTTTTGCGTAAGCGCATATGCACCTTAATGGATATTTGGACGCCAAGATGGCGGATTGAATGAAGCACGCAGAGAGTTAGGGACTGCGCAGATGCATATGCGCATTATGGGAGGTTTGTACACCAAGATGGCGAACAGAATGCAGACCCTCTATAATTATATGGTTAATATTTCCGCATATCATGGTAGGAAATAGCGTATTACGACAAAAACAACGTTGATGCGCATGCGTTGAAACGGTGAACAATATGGTTAATACTACCGCATATTATGTTAGGAAATAGCATATCATGATAGAAAACAGCGTTGATGCGCATGTGTAGAGATGGCGGAGTAATTATTGGTTTTACATGTGGTTTCAATTGTTTTAATGATTTTAACCTGATGTTAATTAATTCATGAATGGTTTGTTGGGACATTTTAAACATTATATAAGGGAGCAGCAGACACAAGACTAGTGATACCAGCTGAAGAAGCTCTGAGGAGCGAAACGCGTTCTGGTAATATTATTTTAATTATGTATTAAATTTATTTTATATTACTGCTGCTTCCCGGTTTATATTTCTAAAGCAGGTTTTCAGAATTGCCTTACAATTCTTATGCGCCATCTTGGAGCCAAGAGCGGCTCATTAACATGTGAGTGTGAGATTTATACGTGTCTACTTCCAGTACACTTTAATGGTGTTGCACTAGGGGAGTGCTTCGGTATCATTTGTTATTCACTGCAGGGGAAAATCGATTGAAGATAACGAGTATACCAGAGGTTTATGGGCACCTGAACACAACTGAAGACCCATATATGCAATTCATCCTAGAGCCTAGGCCAGGCTCAGAAATATGTGAGATGGATAACTGTTTCCTATTCCTTCTGCACATATGAATCTACATATTGCGCTATTTGTGGTTTTCTTCCTCTTTTGTAGAGACATTTACACACTGTAAAGAGTGGATTCTGGGAGAACTCAGAAGAAACACAGATGGACATGTATAGTGTTTAATCATATATACCAGTTGCTACTGGTGCTCCGTTGACTGTTTGTTCGACATTGATATATTGCCTAATAAAAAGCTCAATAATAGCAGGTGAAAGATAAAGACTATCATATTTAATAATATATTTTCCAGTTTTTTTGTTGTTTAGATACAGATCATCCTTTCGCTCTCTAAAGATCACTCTCTAGTTTACTTTTACCAGCAATGTAATTATACACATTTAATGCAGCTACCTTTATGGGTTTTGTCAGGCCATGTAATAATGTTACATACAAACGAATCTCTCCTGATTATGATGTTTTGATTCTCAGCGTCTCATGCAATAGAAAAACATCAATATTTTGCAATGTTATTTCTGACCATCTGGAATTGTAAAGGTTGATTTTCTTGGGCTTTCCATTAACTAAGCATTTTGCATTAGTGTTATCAGTGCCATGTCAATATTGGATGTGTTATTATGTTTTAGTGCTTTCTCAAAAAAAATCGGAGAAAAAAATAAACAGTTTCTCAAAATACAGTTGAATACAAATGTTGCAAACAGATAATCATAGAATAAAATCTTTATATATTCCTTTATGTAATATATTAAGTTCAGTAGCCTATTCCAGTCAACAAGATATAGCAGCCTGCATAATGTCCTCCAACGCAAATGGGATTTTCCAACACATATCATCATCCAGGAAGTGGTTTTCCTCCAGCTATCTAAAAATAACGAAAAAACTCAGCAAGACATTTGAAACTGCAACATGGCTTCACTTTGTATGAGTGTGTATATATATATATATATATATATGTGTATATATGTGTTGTGGTGGAGGGCAAAAAAAGAGATTAAAAACAATTGCTGTGATGTGTACATGTCCCCTGCAATAATAAACTTTATATATATTGTGACTGTGTCAGAGGTGTGTTTGTAGAAGGCAGGTATTTGGGACCTAGGATTCTGCATAGCCTGTACCCACTACATGGGTGAACTACATTTCCCAGCAGGCAGCTCTGCAGGTGTGGGATTACTCAAACCACACCTAAGGTTAATTGAGGAAAAAAAGGCTGTTTAAAAGTAAAGAGCAGGAACTGCTCATTGCCTTGGTCTTTCTTTTCTGGTGGGGAACAAGAGAGGACAGAACTTTCAAGGTGAAAAGACTGAAAGGTATATATGTGTTTCCATGTCATCATAAGCGGTTTGTTTTACTGGTAAATGGAGTTAGCCATCCAGTGTGAGTCAGGGATTGACTGTTTAGTTAGTGCTCTGGTGAGAGTGAGCATTTGTTTTCTGTTTCATTTTATTTTGAACTGCCTGTGAAACACCTTTCATTGAACAAATAAAGTCTTGTTAAAACCTAAAGGGGTACATCTATAGGTTGTATAGGAACTGTGCAGTATGAAAGGATGGGAAAGGACGATAAACTATGCAGTATGAAGGATAGTAAGATAGCTTCCCTGTTATGTTGTGCAGAAGTTCGCCCACTGTTCATGTGTCTTTTATACTGTTCATTAAAGCTGCAGCACTTTTATTAAAAACTGCAACTGTAGAGGTCAGTTAAACTGAGACAGGACACAGATCTAATTGCAAAAACTCATGAATTAAGGTTTTTGGAGTATGAAGCGAATATATATTAATATTCAAATAAGAATGTTAAAGGGATTCTTGAAGTGCAGACGGTCATGAAAAAAGCTACCAAAGCTACCTACCCTGTCGTCATGTGCAGAAGGAGAGTGTACCAAGGGGTACAGCTCCAAGCCTCTGGACTTACTAACTCTACCCACTCCCAGGGCACCAAGTTATGCCAACCTAACCCCCTTAAGCCGTACACACCCTTCCGTCTATACGCTGCCAGCAGAGACAGTACTGGGTTTTAGGCTAGGGTCAGACGAACGTGATTTCTACGGACTGTGCGTCCGTGCAGTATGGATGTACGGAAGATGCAGTAGTGGCCACACAGTGAATAAACGGACGTATATTTTGACGGATGTAGGAGGGAAAATAAATTAGAAAGCAAAACCATTTTGTCCGTGAAAAATGCTGGACGTATAAATGCAGTCCGTCTGACCACGTTCCATCACTCACACACAAAGCTATGCAGACGTTGCGGACGCAGCGCACTTTGTGCGGCCGTTCTAGGGGTTGTACGTACTTGCCTGCCTTGCGGCCGTTGTGCGTCCGCAGTTCAATGCGGACGTACTTTGTGTGTTGGGCTCCAATGGGCTTTCTTTCATGCTATCACGGATGTACTTTTAGGTGCCATCACGGACGTGAACACTACACTCGTCTGACACCAGCCTCAAAGTTTTAATGGAAAAAGATAAAAATACAAACTTTACACAGTGCCGATATCACAAAAACAAGAGATACAAAATCTAAGAGAACCTGCAAATACAGTTGTTGAAATAAAATGGGACTTGCATAGAAATCTAACTTGATTAGACAACTTCCATGGGTATTTCCATATTTCAAATGCCTCATCCCAGAAGCTTCTTGGATGTTACCCACTCCAAGTCTTTGCCGAAATACCCTGAGTTTTGCATGAGCATTCTATACATAGTTTCCCCTCACCCTCCTCCCCAATCCATTTGGTTCCGTGATCAAGTTTCTATTCAGCCCAAGGGAGCAGATCAGATGAGGGATTGTAAATACCGAGGTCTTCCCTGGCAAACTCCTTTGCAAAGACAAGAGAAAAAACCCCACAAATTCTACGTTTAAGATCTTACACACTGCTTGCAGTAAATAATGCCTGTGCGTGACACAGATGATAGATTATTATATATTGCTAAAATGATTATTTTGCCTGACTGAAGCTATATGGGCTTTTTTTTTTAAAAAAAAACCACTGCAATTCACATTTAACACATCTTCCTACTGTTTCCTATTCAGTTTGAAGAAACTTGAACTTTGGCTGCACATTCATTAATCTTGGGACTCTGCAGAGTTAGGGGACTGATGTGATTTATGTAGTTAGCAGGAATTCAGTGCTGGAGCTAGACATGCTATGGGTGTCAGGGTCAAATAGATGTATGCCCAGGAACAAGACTGATGACTAGCATGATACCTAGGCTGAAAGGAATTGATGTGATTGTGTCATATTTTTTTTACTCTTTACATGTACCTTGCTTTTCAAATGTTATTTTTTTGGTCTAGTCTTGTACTTTCATTGTTCTTCAGAAAAAGATTAAAATGGTTTGGTCACTTGCTTTCCATTACCAAACTTGCTTAAAACCACACACCACCAGCACCGAGTGATGACAATGAAGACCTGGTTTATATAACACTGTCAGACCAACAGGTCTATTCACCAAAAGGTGAAACTCTAGAGGACTGCTGGAGATGTGAAAATTCTAGGTCAAAATAGCCAAACCAGAAAAATTCGCCCATTTATCTCACTTTCCAAATCGACTGTATTGAACTAGATTTTTCACTTCTCCAGCAGTTCTCCAGAGTTTCACTTTTTAGTCAATAGACCTGCAAGTGTTGGGATAAGGATGGGCCAGGAAGTGAAGATTTTGTTGTGCCACTGTCTTTCATCCCTCCTTGTGCCTCTTCCACATAGTTCTTATCTCTCATTGTATCCCAGTTCCATTCCTCTCATCTCTCATTGTGTCCCTGTCATAGTCTTCTCTTTCAAGTTCTTGGCCCATCCTTCTCAATGCCATTGTTGATGGTGCAGTTTGTACTTGCTGCAGAAATCGTAAATTGACAAATCCTAAAAGATCTGCTGCGGCAGCCATCACCACTCATTGCAGCTAAAGCTTCACCACATCACATGTGGGAAGCTGCTAACTCTTCAGGTTTATAAGATGCTGTACATTACTGGTAGACTTGAAGACACTGCACATTCCAGCACTCCACAGCAATAAAGCTCACAGTAATGTACAGTGTGTAGGAGTGTATCACAGAGCTCCAAAGCAATAAAACTCACAGTAATGCGCAGTGTGTATGAGCGTCTCACAGAGCAAAATGAGATCTGACATGACTAATCTGGAGGGAACCATTCTTGAGGAATGGAATCAAGCCCATTTTTAATTGTAACCCTATCATATGAGATGTCTAATAAATGAGAAAAATATAATGGTTAAAGAAATGTAGAAAACACGACAAGACTGTGCGTAAGTAACATACAGGGTTATTCGAAGAGAATCAGGCACCGCACGTTCGGTGACTTTCGTTCTTTTCAATTCGATGCGATTTGGCGATTCCCATTTCGGCGACCCCGTGGTGTATTCAGCAAGCACCACAGGGCTGTCGCAGTGCAGGGAAAGCCGCCGCAAACCTGACGAACACTCACCGCAAAACCCGGCGAACGTACACCGAAACCCGCAAAAACATCTGGATTAACCCCACTGAACACGCCGGAGAAACTCGAGCAGGAGCCGATTACAGAGCAGCCGCCATTAAAACCCGACACCGCAGATGAATGGAGTGGGAAAAAAACAAAACCGTACGCTTGAATGTTTGAAAAGTGAAACACTGTTTGCAAAGAAACTACAGAACGAAAATGTCTGAAATTTACATATAAGATCCAATGAATGATAATAAAAATGGCTGTTACAGAAAAAAGAAAACGATTAAAAAAAACAAATTTTTGCAAAAAAATGCCTAAAAGATCCTAAAAAATCTAAAAATAAAGAGACTTTTTATTGCAGAATATTCTAATCAACGGTTTATTAGATATTGAATTAAAACAGGAATATTTTTAACATTGAAGCCCATGGGATTCTCCTGAATAAATCTGTCAAATGAAACCACCGAATGGCAGGGCATTTCGGCAACCTTTCTCAGCTGGTTTTTGTTCTCTGAATAGACGAAGCATTGATTCTCTACGGGGAATTCACTGCCCTCGAACAGGCACCGTATGTGCAGGGAATTTCCCCAACATTTGGCGAACTGCCTGCTCTCTGGATAGCCGAATGGCCAGGAAAGGTAAGCGTACGCTGAATTTTCAGCGTTTTGTTACCTTTCGGCCACAATTCGGATCTCTTTGAATAACCCTGACTGGGTTTTTGTTCCTTTTTTTTATCCTGTTTATTTTCTGTTTGAGTGTAAATATTATTGTATCATCTCTTTCATCCTGAATATGCACTGTGACTAGTGATCATGTTATAAAAAATAAATATTATTTTATTCAGCTCTGCCTTTGTCTGATTTACAAGAATAACGTTACCTGAACAGATATTTTTCCTGGTAGCCTTGGAGGCCTTGTGAGTTTTTAGACGATCTGCTAAATTGGGTTTGGTGGTTTTGGTCTACTAAACTGTGTTTTTGTGGGCTTAATTGAACGGATGTTTCATGTCATCTCCGTTTAATAATTTGTGAACGACGTGTGGTGGCATCTGATTCGTTTATATACAGTGGGTGGTGATAATGGGGTTGTTTAGCCATTGTTTTGGGGTCTACCGCAGACAAATAGTGATTTGTAGCCCTTCACCCACTTTGCAGTCACGTGCCTGCCTGCAGTAAGGGAATTACATGACAGTGGCTTCTGGCACTTAAGGAGTCTTTATATTATTTTGAATGTCCCAGATGAGTGACTTTTTTTCTTGCATGGTGGTAGAGTGGAAACTTAGCTAAAGTCCCTAGTTTTTCCCCTCATGATGTTGTTAATCTTTTTCTGTCCTCACTTCTTCGGAGGGACCACGCCACCATGGAAGCATGACTGATCACACATTATCATCTATATGAGGACCTGCAAAAAGGAATATCATTTTTTTTTACACCATATCATTTTTAATACCTCTGTCAAATAATTTATCACTAAGTGTCCTTTTAACTGATATGCCATTGGTCAATGGTCTTAAAACTCCATGGGTGGGAACAGGTAACAAAAACTTTAAGCTGTAATCAAAGAGCCCATGCTGCCCTGCTCAAGGGAATGCATATATCTTTAAAGATACTTTGTAGATTTTCACTCTCCCGGACAGATAAAGGTATTGGACTTTACAACATATTTTTATGATATGATATCTTTTATAATCGTTCTTTCATTTTTAGTAATAATAGACTTGAGGTCGCTGTGATGGAACTGATTATGCAAAGTAATTAAAACGAGACTCTAAATGATCTCTTCTGATGGCGAATGGAGAAAGTTCTAATAAAAGATACAAAAATATATATTAATTAGGAAGAAAAATAAAGTACCTGGAAAAGTTGTTTCTTCACCAGGGATAGGAATGTTTGTCAAATGATGCAATGTGAAAAATCATTTCAGCAATAGACATGTGCATCCTATATTCTTTTTTGATTCAGAGTGTTCCAAATCTCCGAATCAATAAAACACAATAATGTAACGATTACAAATGGATTTAATACCAAATACAAATTGATTTGGAATTATTTGTTTTATCTGGAAGGGAGCGGTGCGATAGTCTCTGTGGCTCTATGACAATCAGTTGATTATTTAGCATTGGAACATTTTCATTACATTATAACATGCACTACATATCAAACTGAGGCATATCACATTATATATAATAAGATTCTTATGTGTTGGGGTTGGGACTGGTGGAATATCTCCGATTAACATATCGAATGAATCCAGATCAATTTGGATTCATTAGTTTAATTTGTATGTGCTCGGCCCAACAAACAGTCGGGAATGGGGAAATCAATTGAACTTATTGACATAACGAATGAACTCATATTAATTCAGATGAGCGCTGCGCAGTAGTCTTGGCTTTTGGATAATTAGCCGATTCGTTTCGCTTTAACATATTTCATTACTATAAAAATGCACTTGAATGCACAGCTACATTGGTGTTATGGCAGATCATGACGTAACGCATGATATTTACAAAAAAAATAAAAAAATGCACTATATATGAAATGGAGACATAATAAATACAGTGAGTTATAAAAGTGAAATAAGATGATTCTTATTGTGTTTGGGCTGGGTGAAGGTGGATGGCTGCATTAAAGTCTCTGAATCATAACATAACAAATGAATCTGAAATTATTTCGTTCCATGTTACTTGCGGATGCATGCGACTCCAGTTGATATCGTCCAATCAGCTCAATCCATTTGTCTTTGTGGGTTGGACTGGCAGGGATGACTCAGAGTGCATATATAATCCTCCAGACAGGGTGTTGGCACAGACTATGAGATTTTCCTTTGGTGCAGAGAAGAGATTCCTCCTGGTTCTGAAACTATTGATATTTATTTTTTATTATTATGATTGATTTGTAAGTTACAGATTGGTAATGTAAAATATATGTGTACAAGTGGTCCAGTAGTAAGCTGTGGCCTAATAACACCGTCTCAGACTTGAAATAATCAATCTGAAAATGTTCAGACCAAACCGTAATGTCCAAATACTTTAGTATGAATCCGAAAATTAACGAAAATAAATATGCTGTCAGTGTCTTTCAGAATGTTTTGTTTTGATAGGTTATGTTGTCTCTTTGTAAGCTAACTAAACGAAAATAACTATTGTGTAAGCTTTCTCTGTTTTCCCGAAAGCATTTAGACATTTTCTGAACTTTTTTGGATCACCGAATCATTGGGAAAACCTGAACGCAACCTAACGAAATGAAACAAAAAAAATGTCCGTGCACATGTCTAGTCAGCAACATTAGAGTGTTTATATAAAACATAGGTGTGTGCAGAAGGTTAATTGCCCCTGCTTTTGATGTTTTAATTTCCCAGCTACAGTTTTTAAAATTTGGTTTATGACAGAAAACACATTTTGTGAGTACTTACAGTTCCAAATAATAAGTGTAACATCTGTGAACACCCTAAATGAAGTGTTGTGCATGCCTATGTGTACAGTTAATTAGAAGCCAGACTTTGAGGCTAAGGGCTGATGACAACATTTTTTAAACCCTAACCCCCTACGTCTCTATTTTCTTCTGAACATATTTCCTTCTTCATCCATATCTCTCGCAACTCCTCCACGGCCCTGCATCTCCCCTATTTCCATTCCAGCCTTACATCCGTCTGTTTATTTTTTTATATACTACTAGTTGTAAAGCCTGCCCAGAGGGCAGTCTATTGTGGATATACTGCCCCAGCTCATGGATATACTGCCCCAGCTCATGGATATACTGCCCCAGCTCGTGGATACTGCCCCAGCTCGTGGATACTGCCCCAGCACGTGGATACTGCCCCAGCACGTGGATACTGCCCCAGCACGTGGATACTGCCCCATCTCGTGGATACTGCCCCAGCTCGTGGATACTGCCCCAGCTCGTGGATACTGCCCCAGCACGTGGATACTGCCCCAGCACGTGGATACTGCCCCAGCTCGTGGATACTGCCCCAGCTCGTGGATATTGCCCCAGCACGTGGATACTGCCCCAGCACGTGGATACTGCCCCAGCTCGTGATACTGCCCCAGCTCGTGGATACTGCCCCAACTCGTGGATACTGCCCCAGCACGTGGATACTGCCCCAGCACGTGGATACTGCCCCAGCTCGTGGATACTGCCCCAGCTCGTGGATACTGCCCCCGCACATGGATACTGCCCCCGCACGTGGATACTGCCCCCGCACGTGGATACTGCCCCCGCACGTGGATACTGCCCCAGCACATGGATATTTGCCCCCAGGTCATGGATTTGCCCCCAGCTCATGGATTTGCCCCCAGCTCATGGATTTGCCCCAGGTCATGGATTTGCCCCAGGTCATGGATTTGCCCAGCTCATGGATTTGCCCCAGCTCATGGATATGGTCCCCCAGCTCGTGGATATGGCCCCCCAGCGCTCATACTTACCTGTCGAGCGGCGCCAGGGAAGTGAAGATTTCCCCGCTTCCGGTCTTTGAAGGACCCAAGCCGCGGTCACGTGACCGGGGCTTGGGTCCTTCAAAGCGGAAGCGAGGGAACTTTCCCTCCGCCGCTCGGGGGGTAGGATGCGCGCGGCAGCCGCGCGCATCCTACCCCTGAGCGGCGGAGGGAACTTTCCCTTCGCCGCTCGGGGGACCCGTTAGATGCGCACAGCAGCCGGGTAGAGGCTGCGCTCGCAGCCTCTACCCGGCTGCCGCGCGCATCCAACCCCCGAGCGGCAGAGGAAACTTTCCCTTCGCCGCTCGGGGGGTTGGCTGCTGTGTGCATGTGTAACCGCTGCGGCGAGCCGGCAGCCGGCTCGTGCCGCGGCGGTTGCATGCGCGCGCAACCAACCGCAGCTGGTTGCGCGCGCATGCGCAGTAGGGTTTTGGCGACGGACAGCCAAAGCCTTACTCTTTTATAGTATAGAATTACCCTCTCTCTTTCTTCCTCCCAATCCAGAGCTCTTTACCTGCTGCTCCTGGGAAATTTGTAGCTAGTTATTGTCTGCTACGCTACATCAGAGAGAACTTTTCAAAGAAAAAAACCAACGAGGTAACTTTGACTTTGCTAAATGTTTTCATATGTCATTACAAATGCACTGAAGCATTCCTGCATTGATAGAATGCAAAATTATACAAATACCTGCCTTCTTTCACACTCACTGGCACTACTGGCAAACAAATCTCTGCATTAGACATGTGCACAATGAAAAATGTTTTGTTTCGGATCTATCCAGTATGTTTTTTAGTTTGTTTCGGTGCGTTATGTTACTGTCATTCGTATTCTGGATCGATTCGTTATTTTGGGAGATCGATAATTCGTATTTCACATTGATTTGTTATTTAGTTTTTATTAATAATTCATATTTCGGATCGATTTGTATTTTTTTATTAGTTATTTCATATTTTGGATCGATTTGTTATTTTTTTATTCGTTATGTTGTTTTTTTTTTAGTTATTTTGAAATGTGACAGGGATTAATTTAATTACTTAGGTTAGGGTAAAAAATTAGATACCAAATTCCCCTGTCTTTGGTGATGAAACCTATTCAGCACCAAGGACCGCAGCTCCATGAGGCTCTGGAGCCACACGGTGCTGCTGTCCTTGGTGCTGAATCAGTTTCAGCAGCAAGGACAGCAACTCTGCGGGGCTCCAGAGCAAAAGATCCCCCTGTCTTTGGTGCTGAAACCTATTCAGCACCAAGGACAGCACCCGGTGATCACAGCCAGAGAAGGAAAGAAAAGAAACCCTGCTGAACCGCACTGCATGGCACCATGGCACTGGTCATGGCCTCTGTTGCTGAATAAAACAGCCAATCGACAGGGACATGGTGCTGCTGAATCTTTGAAATTAAATAAATCAATTTAATAGAAACTGAATCAATTTGTTATATTCCATTTTGGACGGAATCGATTAGATAGGTATGTGGACATAGCTGGGGTTCTGCAGATTTTTTTTGCCCATGGCTTTTCACATGGCACTTTTGGTCTTGGAACTTGTGCACATATAGAATGACCTGTATGTTTATCACCAGAGGCTCTATACAGCAAAACAGTCATCAAGGACAGGAAACTGGACTGTTATAGCAAAATTGGGCATTGTCCCTTTATAGAGCTAGTTTTTCCATCCTCTCAATTCTTTTATGTTTAGAAATGTTGAACTTCTCCAATAATTCAAAGTCTAGTCGGCAGGTTTTAGCACAGGCTTTTCTTCTGAAAGTTAAAAATAACGCTATAGTGAGCAGCCCTTTTTATATCTCGGAAAGTCTTGGAAATTGGTTCACCTTTAAGAATGTGGAAATAAATGTGGAAAAAATGGAAAAGAATAAACAGAATTTTCAACATAAAACATTTCTCGGGTGTTCATTCATGTTTCTTGCTGATAGATTTTCCAGGATCATTTGAGACCGATTGTCTCTTTTGAAAATACTTTTATGTTTTCAGCCTCAGAGAAAACTCTTGGGCAGCAGATCAATCAAATAAAACAAATCAATACAAATGCAAGCAGACACAATAGGAAGAGAGCCTTGTACTGGTTTGTATGTTTACGGTGGTTAGATTGCAAGGTTTTTTTCTATTTACTGCATTTAGTTTTACAGGAGTATACAGAAACGGAATGAGATACTATCAGAAAATGGGATAAGGCAGACAGACCTACTGGCAATATTGTTACCAGACACTGAATTATTCTGCAAGATAGATATGGGGGTAGATACAGACGTCCATTAATGTTCCCCAAGTATCACAACAGTGTGATCTGTACTCTAGTTTTAAGGATTTTAGCTAATGGGTGGCCTAAGATAACCTTATCAAATGATCATAATTTGATTTTGATTTGTAGTGCGGCTATGACATCGAATGTTAGAATCTGTTAATATGGGTGTGTATTTGTGCCTTATATCAATGTGTGAGTATGCACAGCATATATTTAAGTTGTAATGGAAGCTTGTATTTGTGTGTTGTCACAGTCTGTGTGTGAATATAACAGAGTGAAGTCATGGGGCCAGATCACAACCTAGCCATTAATGGAGAGCCACAAATGGGAAAAAGATGCACCAGAATTTTAACATTAGCAATCCTCTATTAACCGCTCTATTCTGGCTGAGCCAATTCAGGCAGTTTTCCAGCTGCTGACTGGAAATGGCAGTAATGCTACAAATCGCTGCAGGCGTAGTCTTCTGGAGTCCATAGGACTTCACTGAGTCCAGCACGACCCTCCATGAACTCTGAGTTACCTTACGTGAGTGGGGATGTGCAAGAACTGAGTAAGAGAACTGTTTGTTCCCAGTCTTCGGCTACATCTGGACAGAGAACGCAAAGGATGATGCTGTCCTCTGCACTGTGAATACCCAGGTAAGGAAATCCTTACCTCCTTTAGATTGAAGTATTAAGCAAAATCATTAACACCAGCTTCGGAGTGTCAGTATTTATTTTTTGTCCAAGACCGGCTCCAGAGGAGATGAGCGAGCTATGTTGGAATTGCTTGTTCTTCTTCTAACCACAATTTAATGGCCCCAATACAAAGTATAGAAGCTGTTAATTTACACTAAGCTGCTGAAGCAGCCAAGATGCAAGCAGAGCTTGAGGCTTGGTTGTAATATCAGCAAGAGCCATTAAGCTACCGGCTGAAGACATTATTCCTAACAGCTTCGATGTGATCTAGCCCGTAGTGTTTTGCAAACAGATAGTAATTGTAAGAGTCTCCCAAACTTTTGTCATTAGCCAATTCCTCCTCTTTTCACTAAAACACTACCCGATACTATGCCTGACTTCTAGCCGCACTGTTTTGCCAACGTGACAAGTTCTCACACCTACCCATAACATAAGAATATTTAAAATAAATTAAAAAGTGCAAATAAAAAATGATTAGAGATAAAAATTACAATAAAATGTCAAAAGTAAAATTTTAAATAAAACCAGAAAGTTATGCCCCGGCAGCAAGCCGTCCCATCCCATTTTCAGGTTAGTCTCACAGACACAGCATGGTGTTTCATGACTGTTGTGATATCAAACATCACATCCCAGGGAAACTGCTAATCTGAATCTGAGCCAATATGTACATGTGGCTAGAGACTACCCAACTAATAAGGCATTTTGTTGGACTGCTGGGCCTTCTTCTCACCTGGGTATGAGGTATAAAGTATCTGACCACGCGTACCTGTCACCTCCCAACCCCAGCTAGTTATTTGAATGAGTTTTGCATTTGCTAGTTGCAAATGGATTGAAATAATGTTGTTTTTACTCTTTGAAGATAAAAATTTGTTCCGCAAAATTGATGTTATATCAGTTAAGGCTCGTGTCAGATGAGCGCACTGATCACGTCCGTGTTGCCGAACATTTGTACGTCCGTTATAGCATATAATTATGACCAATGGAGCCCCACACCCAACGTATGTCCGCACTGAACTGCGGACGCATGACGGATGCAGGTTAGGCAAGAACATAAATCTGCTAGAACGGGCGCACAGAGTGTGCTGTGTCCGCAACATCCGCATAGCTTTGTGTGTGAGTGATGGAACGAAGTCAGACGGACTGCATTTATGCGTCCAGCATTTTTGACAGACAAAATGGTTTTCATATTTAATTTACTTTCCCTTCTACATCATTCAAAAATAATGACAGTTAAAAAAACGGACTGTGTGGCCACTACTGCGTCTTCTGTCAGAAGGTGCGTCCGTACTGCACAGACGTAAGATGTAAGGCTAATGTCAGATGCATGCACAACGGACGGACATACTGACGGAAGATACTGTAGACACCACACGTTCCATTTTTGTTGACGGACGTAGAAAAAAAAGCGAATTATCGGAAACAAAATTAATATGAAAAATGCTAAAAATTTGAAAAGGATATGAAAAGCCATTTTGTGCGTCAAGGTGCTGGACGTCGCAAATGCGCTGCGTCTGACATCTCATCACTCACACAGAACGCTACGTGGACGTGGCACACTCTGCGCGCCCCTCTAGCGGTTTTACGTTCTTGCCTAACTTGCGTCCGTTTGCCACGTGCGTTGTGCATGTGCAGTTCGGTGCGCACGCACTTAGTGTGTGGGTCTCTATTGCTCATGATTCTATGCTACGACGGACGTTAAACTGTGTGGCAACACGGACGTGATCACTACGTTCGTCTGTCGCGGCCCTAAGCGGAGAGTGTCATTTGAGAACATTTGAAGGCTGAGCTTCCAACAATCTTTCATTCCACAGTTCCTTCAATATTTCTGCATTGTTGAACATAGGGCTTTACTTAAATGGCTTTGCTCCAAAATAATTTTGCTGTTATCTTATGTGGTTTAATGAAAAAAACCCAGTAGAGACAGGGCAGATAGGGTCTGCGGTGGAAGCAAAACTCACAAGGCAGCATCAAAATTACAAAGGTACCCTGCATTACTACATTCTGACTGTTGTAGTTCATTATAAGCAGTGGTAAGACAATGCTTCAGCCCACACAAAGGTTTTTTTTTTCCAAGGCAAAATTTATCATTTTATGGAACATAAGAGCTTCCAAAGTACACGCAGAAGAGAAAATAGCTCAGTCAGTAAAAAAAGGGGACAAAACATTTTTTAGATACATAAACGAGAAAAGAAAAGTAAAACAAGGATTAGTTAGATTAAAAACAAAGGAAGGAAGGTATGTAGAAGAGGATAAAAGTCTCGCTGACTGCCTCAATGAATATTTTTGTTCAGTCTCTGCAGAAGAAAAGGAAGGAAAGGGACCTCAGTTAGGAGGAAACACTAACGAGACAATTACATATCAGTTTACAGAGGAGGAGGTTCTACAGCAGCTGTCTAAAGTAAAGACAAATAAGTCAATGGGGCCTGATGGGATCCACCCTAAATTATTAAAAGAGCTCAGTGATGTAATAGCAAAACCGTTAACAGATTTATTTAACCAATCCTTGCTAATGGGAGTCATCCCAGAAGACTGGAAATTAGCAAATGTTGTGCCCATTCACAAGAAGGGTAGTAGGAGGAATCTGGGAACTATAGGCCAGTTAGTCCTTACGTCAGTAGTGGGGAAATTAATGGAAACCATGTTAAAGGAAAGGATTGTTGACCATCTAAAAACACATAGATTACAGGGTCAGAAACAACATGGGTTTACCTCAGGGATACCTTATTGATTTTTTTGATTGGGTAACAAAAATAATAGACACAGGTGGTGCAGTAGACATTGCTTATTTAGATTTCAGTAAGGCTTTTGATACTGTTCCGCATAGAAGGCTTATCAATAAATTGCAATCTTTGAGCTTGGATTCCAATATTGTTGATTGGATTAGGCAGTGGCTGAGTGACAGGCAACAGAGGGTTGTGGTAAATGGAGTTTATTCGGCGCAAGGTCTTGTTACCAGTGGGGTACCTCAGGGGTCAGTACTTGGACCCATTCTATTTAATATTTTTATTAGTGATATTGCAGAAGGTATTAATGGAAAAGTATGTCTTTTTGCTGATGACACAAAGATTTGCAACAGGGTTGACGTTCCTGGAGGGATCAGCCAAATGACAAATGATTTAGGTAAACTAAAAAAATGGTCGGAGCTGTGGCAATTGAGTTTTTTAACGTGGATAAGTGCAATATAATGCACCTGGGACGTAAAAACCCAAGGACTGAATATAGAAATTTGATAGAGTCCTAACCTCAACATCTGAGGAAAGGATTTAGGGGTTATTATTTCAGAGGATCTAAGGGTAAGTAGTCAATGTAATAGAGCAGCAGGAAATGCTAGCAGAATGCTTGGTTGTGTAGGGAGAGGTATTAGCAGTAGGAAAAGGGAAGTGCTCATGCCACTGTACAGAGCACTGGTGAGACCTCACTTGGAGTACTGTGTGCAGTACTGGAGACCGTATCTCCAGAAGGATATAGACATCTTTGAGAGAGTTCAGAGAAGGGCTACTAAAATGGTGTACGGCTTGAAGGAGAAAAGTTACCAGGAAAGGCTTAATGATCTTAACATGTACAGCTTGGAAAAAAGACGAGACAGAGGAGATATGATAGAAACATTTAAATACGTAAAGGGAATCCACAAGGTAGAGGAAGGGAGTATATTTAAAAGGAAACAAAGTAGCAAAACAAGAGGACATAGTCTTAGATTAGAGGGGCAAAGGTTTAAAAGTAACATCAGAAAGCATTATTTTACTGAGAGGGTGGTGGATACATGGAACAGCCTTCCAGTAGAAGTGGTAGAGGCCAAAACAGTAATTGAATTTAAGCAAGCATGGGATAGGCATAAGGCTATCCTAAACAAAAGATAAATCCAGGTCAAGTATCCATGTAATTGGGCAGACTAGATGGGCCAAAAGGTTCTTATCTGCCGACATTTTTCTATGTTTCTATGTGTGTGAATTCTTGGCTGTCACACGTACCACATCATATTTTGCGTACCAGACATGTTGCATTACGTGTTTCAGGCTAGTTGTAAAAAGAAGAGAGGCAGCGACCGACCAAAAATTGTAATTCTATATTCCATTTGTATTCCCTCTTCATTATACAAGGAAAACAGAGTAATAAAATATTTATCAACCTTCTAATAAGGGATTAAAGATTCAGTGTTGTTGCCTGCCTGGACTGATTTGTCCCTGAGCCTTAAAATGCAGGAAACATCCAGCTTTCCAAAACACAGGGAGCATGTCTAAGAAACCATATATAAAGTATAGTAATATGGTAGTAGTCAGTGAAAAGGTGAGAGAAATGGCCAGTGTTCAGATCACACTTAATACTACGCATCATATTTGCACCTTAGAACTGCCCAGATTGTACTTTTCACAAGGCAAAAGCTAACCTTCCTCCTTTCTTATTCTATTAAATTGTACTTCATGTTCTGTTAAACTAGTTCATACATGGCTCATTAAGCTTATTTTTCGATCTCTAAAGCATCTTCTAATATACAGATAATGTCTCTCTTAGCATCCTATTGGCCAGGTGTGTGATAAATCTGCTGACTCATTTTCTTGGAACATCACCCTATAAATTATCACAAATTAACTTGATTGATTTTGTTTATTCGTGTAGAACAAAACATACCCAGAGAATACATAAGGGGTTATTCACTAACCTCCAAATTGCACCAGACAGTGAATTTATTTCACCATTCGGTGCAATTTCGGGTTAATTCGTCTATTCACTATCAGGGTTATTCAGAGAGAGGTGAAAAGCAGGAGAATGACTGGAGAATAGAAAATTCTAGGTCAAAATAGCCAAACCAGAAAAATTCTCCCATTCATCTCACTTTCCAAATCTGCTATTTGGACCTAGAATTTTCCATTTTCCAGTCATTCTCCTGCTTTTCACCTCTCTGAATAACCCTGTAAGTTGTCAGTTCGCCAAATAAGGGTGAATTAACGGTAAACTGCGGTGCAGTTTGCCGCAATTCGGCACCGCTAAATTGACCCATAGAAGACCAACATCTCTTTTTATTCACAGAATGCCGAACTACACCAAAATTCTGGCGAAATGGCCTGATTTTGTGTTTCAGTTCGACAGGTTTAAACAGGCGAATCCCATAGGATACAACTTAAAACGTAATATCTTTTAAAATTCTTTTTTTAAAGACCATTTATTCTTTTCATTTTCAGCAAAGACCCTTTTTATTTTTTTACTGTTCAGAAACACCTTTTTGTAATATTTGCATTTTTTTTTTACAAAATTTTAGTTTCTCAATTTTTTTTAAGGCTTTTTTGTAACAGACCTTTTTATTTTTTAGACCCATTTTAATACATTTTTATTGGTTTAAACACCTATTAGAAGACTAGGAGACTTCCAGGTTTTTTTTTTTTTTTTTTTTTGCAGTCCCGTGGAATTTGCCAAGGCCGCTTGCGCTCTTCGGTACTTTTTGGTACTCTTCGGCAATGCTCTCCAAATTTTTCAGGGGTCATCATTGACTCCATCTTCGGAGCACTACGGTGACCATTCTGGGAATATTGAATTCACCAAATTGTCGGTGAAATGGAATCGCCAAAGTGCATCAAACTGTGGTTAAGTGTAACTCACTGAACTTTCACTGAAATTGGCACACAAAAGCAATAAAACATCATAGGTAGAAGGATGCAGAAATAAGGGGTTATTCACAGAGCACCGAAATGTCACCGACCTTTTGGTGCTCTGTTGTTCCCCGCACTTCGGAGAATCAAATTTCCCCACCCTGCGGTGAATTCAGCATTCACCGCAGGGTCTCCGAAGTGCAGGGTATCGGACACCCAAACCCACAGGCCGCCGCCGCCAAAGCGCCGCAAACCCATCACCCGCCACCACAAACCCGCCAGACATCCACCGCAAACCTGGCCGTCAAACGCAGTCAACAAGCCACTGAGCACAGCGCCGACCAGCCGCATAAGGAAGCCGGCAAGCCGTCGGACGGGTAAAAGAAAACAAAAAAATAATATGATTGAAAGTGTCGAAACATTGTTTACAAAAAATTACTGAACGAAAATGTCTGAAATTAACATATAAGGTCCTATGAATGGTAATAAAAAGGTTTGTTACTGAAAAAAAGCTAATAAAAAAGGGAAAAAAAAATCACGAAAAAATCCAGAGAAATGCCTAAAAGATCATAAAATAGAGACTTTTTACTGCAGGTTAAAAGAATAAACGGTTTATTAGATATTGAGTAAAAACGGGAATATTTTTAACATTGAAGCCTATGGGATTCGCCTGATCAAACCTGCCGATTGAAAACAGCGAACAGCAGCACACTCCTGCAACTTTTCACTGCTGTTCGGTGTTCTGTGAATAGATTAACCATTGCTTCTCTATGGGGATTTCACTGCCGTCGAACAGGCAACGTACTTGCTGGCAATTCGCTAAAATTTGGCGAACTGCCTGCTCTCAGAATAGCCTAATGGCCACGAAATGGCACCGTATGGGGAAATTTCCTGTTTGGTTCCATTTCAGGGCCAGATCGGCTGTCTCTGAATAACCCTGATAGTTTCTTGGCTCAGGTGGACTAGGTGCTAATGAAGCTGTATTTTGGTTACTATTGGATTAAGTTATACTTTCATTTATTAAAACCCAATCCAGAAGATTACAATTGACTCAGAAGTGGGTTTAGTGTGATATGGCCATATGGTGTACCTAAATCCCCAAATATTTGATTTTTTAGGTACACACTTTTCAATATCCTTTAGTTTGTGTGTTTTGGGGATTTTGTTATGTATCTTGGTGTAACAGAGTTCACGTCCGCAGCATGATCAGTAAATCAGATGTTCTTTGTTATCCTATCTAATATTTGTTTTCATTCCATTATATAATCGTCCCAAGTTCATTTTATAATGAAACCCAATCATGTTATAGACCTCTTTGTTCACCAAATCCATGGAGATGCCAGATACATTTAGTGATTCCTGCACAATTGTTACAATCAGACTGGAGGAATGATCTTGGTTTTTAAGAGGTCAGATTTAAACAACAATTTACATAACAAAGATAAATAGGACAAAACAAACAGAAATCAAGATTGATAGATTTTAGATGAGCAGTGTAAAGGTGTCAGTTATGTTAGAACACAGCCAAGGTAATGCGAGCCTCACGTATCTAGTACAGCAAATAGGTCAATGATATTTTACATTTCCAGAGATTCCGTATCCTACTTTGGTCCCTATAAACCAATCAGAGACTGAAATCTCTCATCTCCATTTCAAGGATACCTGTGTGTAATCGCCCTCAAGGAAAATGAATGCAAGACTTCAGAAATATTTTTAAGGGCAGCCTGAGCAGGTGCGTGTGTTCCCCAGCAGCAGGTCAAGTCTTGCGTCAATGCGTGGGGCTGCAGGTATCTGTCACAGATTGACATGAACCCAGCTGCTTTGGACTTTGCCTCAGTGAGGCATGTTACTCTGCATCTGGCTGCTCCATGCTTTAGGTCATCAGTGACTGGCGTGGGATGCTGCCATCACTCCATTAGTTACACAAATTCCCAGTTGCATCATTATGAATAGTATATAATGGACTCCAGCACAAACTATTCCAACATTAAAAATTCACAAATACAATGCTTATACTTCCAGATTCCAGGCATTATGAGCCACAACCAAGTCTTGCTTTCATGACACACATTTTTGAGGCACAGAACAATGCTACTTCCAAGTCTATAGTGACCCACAGGAATGGTCCCACCTTGCCTTGTTGTAGTATCTCCTAGTAAACCCAATCAAATGTATCAACACTGTTAGCTTCCGACATTCTCAACCTTGGCTATTGTTTCTTGATTCTGTGTATCTCTACTGTCCTCTGTCCTGGAAATTCCAATTTATGCCCTTCTCAACACACCCTGGCTAGGTTTTTGTAACTCTCATGACTTCCCCTGGATGCCATGTTAAGCCCGACCAGTACAAGGAGTGTTTGTCTGCTCTTTTATGTTTGTGTTCTGTATGCAGGCTATTGTATCTTGACAAAAGGTCAAATGTTAAAAAAATGTCAATTCTTGGCATGCTCAGTTGCTATTGTTAATTCTGTACACTACTGTCATTTAGGACTGGGGTAACATGCCCAATAGTAAGTTTATTTTATGCTAGCATCACCTAGACAAAAAATTAATACAAAAAAGTATGATGGCTTTTTTTGAGACAGGGTGACCAATTTAAGGCTGGGGTCAGACGAACGCAGTGTTAACGTCTGTGTTGCTGCACATAAGTACGTCCGTGATAGCATACAATTGTGTTAAATGGAGCCCCACACACGAAGTACGTCCGCGCAGAAGTGCGGGGGCTGACGGACGCTGCAAACGGACGCAGGTTTGGCAAGAACGTAATACTGCTAGAACGGACGTGCAGAGTGCGCCACGTCCACAACGTCTGCATAGCTTTGTGTGTGAGTGATGGAGCATGGTCTGACGGACTGCATTTATACGTCCAGCATTTTTGACGGACAGAATGTTTTTTTCATTGTCATTTATTTTCCCCTCCTACATCCGTCAAATCCGTCAGTGAAAAAAACGGACTGTGTGACCACTACCTTGTCGTCAGTCAGAAAGTACGTCTGTACTGCACGGACACACAGTCCGTACAAAATGCGCTCATCTGACCCTAGCCTAAAGTGTTGGGTTTGTTCGCCAACTAGCCCTATTGAGGTAGTTCAACTAGAAGGCTATTATACTACATACAGAACATTGCAGTAGCAGCACATGCATGAGATTAAGGGGGAAGGTAATTCTGTGACTAACAAGGTTATTCAAAGAGATCCGAATGGCTGCTGAAAAGTAACCGAACACTGAAAATCAGCGTTCGGTTACCTTTCTTGGCCATTCAGCTATCCAGAGAGCAGGCAGTTCGCCAAATGTTGAATTGCCTGCACATACGGTGCCTGTTCGGTGCCTGTTCGAGGGCAGTGAAATCCCCATAGCTTCGGCTATTCAGAGAACAAAAACCAGCAGTGAAAAGTTGCCAAAATGCCCTGCCATTCGGTTGCTTCATTCGCCAGGTTTATTCATTCATTTGCCAGGTTTGTTAAAAATATTCCCGTTTTAATCCAATATCTAATAAACCGTTTATTATAATATTCTGCAGTAAAAAGTCTTTTTATTTATAGATTTTTTTTAGGATCTTTTAAGCATTTTTCGGTATTTTTCTGCAAAACAAATTTTTTCATTTTTTTTTTTAAAAAATGTAAACGTTTTTTCTTTTCTCTGTAACAACCCTTTTATCATTCATTGGATCTTATATGTAAATTTCAGACATTTTCGTTCTGTAATTTCTTTGCAAACAGCGTTTCACTTTTCAAACATTCAAGCGTACTGTTATTTTTTTTCCACTCCATTCGTCTGCGGTGTCGGATTTTTCCGGCGGCTGCTCTGCGCTCTGATCGGCTCCAGCTTGGGTTTCTCCGGCGTGTTCGGCGGGGTTAATCCAGATGTTTTTGCAGGTTTCGAAGTGCATTTGCCTTGGTTTTCCGGTAAGTGTTCTGCAGGTTTTCGGCGGCTTTTCCCTCCACTACAATGGCTCTGTGGTGCTTACTGAATACACCTCAGGGTCGCCGAAATGAGATCGCCAAATTGTACCGAATTGAAGAGAACGAAAAGTCACCGAACGTGCGGTGACTTTTCGATTCTCTTTAAATAACCCTGTATGTCTATAAGCATTATTGTGTGTTGTACATGATTGGATATATTTTATGTCTATCTTTTCAAACTTAATCAAGAAGAGAGTTGTGGACTCCCTGGACAAATAAAAATGTGCTGTAATTGTTCCAGCTCCATCACTGAAAACAACAATTTAATAAACTAAAAATCACATAGAGGTAAAGTAATTGCAACTTACTCCCGTGTGTACGTTTTGAACATTTCTAATTAATATACAGTGAAAGTATTCAGTTAACACTAATTTTACAGAAAAATACTGCTTGTATTCCACGGATCTGCCAAGACGAAAGTGATGGATCTCATATAAAATAAATAGGATTGATTAAATGAAATCCTACAATAACTAATGTATGGTGGCAATTAGCATAATTATGTTTCTTTAACCATCACTTTTTCTTCCTGGTTTAATTAGCTAGTAGGCTTTCTAAACCGATTATTAAGAGAACCATGTGATGAATAAAGGCACCACGCTACTTTTTAACGTGGGATATAAATTAGGAAAATTTTATATCTTAAACAACTCTTACTCAAGAACTAATAAAATAAAGTAGCCAAATAATTGTGTGTGGGCTCTTTGCTTTTTGTAAATGGCAGCTATAATATATCTGGCACCCTTAAGGCTGGGGTCAGACCAGCGCACTTTTAACGTGCGTTCTGGCGCACATCATTACGGCCGCACTAGCAGCAAATGACGGGCAATGACGGCCAATATACGATGTACGGCCTCACAAAAGTCCGGCCGTGCAACGCAAGTGGAAAACGAACGCATTTTTTCGAGAACGCCGAACCGCTAGTACGGACGTACAGAGTGCGCTGCTGCGGCATAGCGGCGTGTTTGCGTGATTAGGAGATGTCAGACGCTGCTAATGTCCAGCCTACATAACGTCCAGACGCAAAAAGAGTTTTATTGACGATCCGAAAAAATCACGCACGAAAAATGCGCATCGTATGACCGTTTTCGCGCACTCCGTGAAAAAATATGTCAATTCGTTCGGACGCACTTTTTTACGTTCGCGTGTAAAAATGCTTTCGTTTGACCCTAGCCTTACAGTCTCAATCTAAAGCTATATTAAATAGGATCGCTCCATTTCAAAATCGTATCTTTTTTTTCCTCCTGCAAATAATTGATTATTCTACAAAAATGCCTGGATGAAAAAAAATCCATCTCTTCTTTTATGATGCGATGCCTGCTGTCTGTACGTTTGGTCTTTTTTTTTGTAGGAATCCAGGCGCAGCAGGGTGTGCTTTAGAAATATCACGCACATTTGTGCAGCGATAGGTTCTTCTTGCCAAGACATAAGGTTGGGTGATTTTATATGATTGCTGTGGAAAAAAAATCCATTTTCTGTCATTTTGTGGAACAGCGAGTGAGTAGTGTCAGGATATAGACGCTTAAGTCGCAAAGAGCCTGAAATTTGGTTACATGTTAAATAGGGTCTGTTTGTGCAATTAAGGGAAGAAATTTAAGTGGAATTACAAACCCCGGAAATGATCGAACACTTAAGAAAACCTTGCGTTTAGGTATACAGTTATTGTCAGAAGCAATATCTTGACTTCACAGGTATTATTATTCTTTCTTCTTCTTTACTTTAATCATTTACTTTAATCGTTCTCATGCCTCGTAATAGCTGAACACTTGACAAACAATATACTGCAGAAAATACAGAGCACATGAGCAATTGCGATATTGCATGTATTCTCAAAGGATGGTGAAGATACACATTCCATGTAATATAAACACAGCATTTATACATCTTCACTGCACTACAAGACACGGATCGCACCACGGCAAGTACATTCATTATAGACCTATAGATTTCTTTCTTTTAGTTGCTTCTTCTTTTGTTGAGAACTTGAAGCCAAGCTGTCGGCAAGCAATATGGTCTCTCAGTGCTGTATGAAACATGCAGACTACAGCTAGTCTTGACACCGGTTAACCAGTGGGACGCACAATGACAGCTTAACATGCACCTCAGTACAGTGGCAATAGTGTCCCATGAAATAACTGTTTGGCAGGCAGCCTCTTTCTATCAGTGCTACCTAAGTTACCATAATGCATGCTTGGAACGGCTATTGTTTTAATCAACCGCATATAAGGGTGCTGGAGGCTCATTTAACTCCTTCGCTGCTTGGTCATTTCACCTTTTATGCTTAGCTCATTTTGACCGTTTTATACTCATCATGGTTAATGTTCAAATGCGATTTGAAGTCATGTTTTATTCTAGGACTAAGACAAATTATAGATCCTTTTTTACAGATTCAAAATATATCATTACTATGTGTATGTGTCATGTTCCATCAGAATACTATAACAAAGAAAAAAATGTTGTAAACTTCAATTCAGATTTCAATCATGAATTACATGGTCATATTTGTTATCATTGGTAAGGTCAGTGTCTGACCTGTCCAATGACACCTTACTTGACCTTGTATGGTGTAAAAATCAGATGAAGTGTTTCAAAGTACCTCAGGTGCTCCTCGCAGCAGTGTGCGGTTTAGGTATTCAATGAAATCATGTGTAATTAGACATTATGCTATCGCCTCCACACTTGCTGGCATTGTGGGTAATGAGAAGGTGCGTTAGTGTAGCACAGGGATGTCCAAACTCCGGCCCCCCAGATGTTCCTGAACTACAACTCCCAGAAATCTCTGGCTGCATAAGATGGATGGAGAAGCATGGAAGTTGTAGTTCAGGGACATCTGGGGAGCCAGAGTTTGGACATCCGTGGTGTAGCATCAACGTTCACTTTATATTTGAAAAGTGATCAATAGTGCTGCATTATAAAAAAAAAGTTTTATTGTAAGTATGACAGGTGCTCTTTAATCAAGTGTTAGTTAATTGATCTTCACTATTAAAGCACTTTTATAAGGATACATATAGCAATGTAAGAGTTCATGCTCCTTGCATAGATAATTGTCCATGCCTTCTTGCACACAGTTCTTGGTGCTGTAGTTATATGCCATCTGGTTTCTTGCAGTTCTGTTTTTGCCAGACAGCATGTAAAAACACCCTGGGAGGACACAAGCTTTAGTCCCGCTTTTCATTATCAAATGCCATGACAGACTTTGCCTAGATGCCAACTTGCTAAGTCTGGTAAAAAAAAGTGTCATGGCGGCTTTCACCTTACAAATTGTATTCGCACCTCTCGATGCTAAATGTGTTTGGCGCTAAGTAGATTTTTTGAAAGTGACGTTTTCTATTGGTGGAATATTATAATCCTGCAGCTCACCATCGGTGTGTCCTTCACCAAAGTAAATAAAACAATACAAACTGTGGTTAAGGGAGCGCAAGAGAGAGGGAAGCAATTGCTGTTACGTTCTTAGGTCACAAACTTCTCAGGTTAATACCACAAAGGAAATGGTTCTAGAAAATAAGAACAAAAAATGGCCTTCATTGCATAGTATAGCTACTTAATTTTGAGATATGGATTAATTGACAGGTATAACACTCACAAACATGGAGCCTCTAGGCTCGTGATAATCGCCTGTAAGCCTCTATGGGGGGCTCCTCCCATCAGACGGTATTAGATGGAGATGGTTTCTGAATATTCATCGATACCTCGAATGAGAGAATATATGGCGCAATACCAGTAGAAATTTTGGCAATATTGTAAGGCTGGGGTCAGACGAGCGTGATTTCTACGGACTGTACGTCCGTGCAGTACGGACATCGTCAGTACGGATGACGCAGTAGTGGTCACACAGTCCGTTTTTTCACTGAAGTTATTTTTGACGGATGTAGGAGGGAAAAATAAATTACAATGAAAAAACATTCTGTCCGTCAAAAATGCTGGACGTATAAATGCAGTCCGTCTGACCATGCTCCATCACTCACACACAAAGCTATGCGGACGTTGTGGACGTGGCGCACTCCGCACGTCCGTTCTAGCAGTATTACGTTCTTGCCTAACCTGCGTCCGTTTGCAGCATCCGTCATGCGTCCGCAGTTCAGTGCAGACGTACTTCATGTGTCAGGCTCCAATGGACTTACTTTCATGCTATCACGGACGTACTTTTAGGCGCAATCACGGACGTGAACACTACGCTCGTCTGACAGCAGCCTAAAATTTGGCCAATTTACTCACGTGATTTTGAGCCTCCTGATTGAGTGGCTCGGTATTTTAGCCTTGGACCACTTCAGTAAGAGGGGTCCTACCCCTGCTGGAATATTTGCTGGTGGATTCATTATTGGAAGTGAATAGTTTACGCAGTCGAAACGCGTTTTGCTCGCTAGTCCTGCGGGCTTCGTCCGTCGGATGACCTTACGCCACAACCCCATTCATTGAATTGGGTAAATGGAACTATGGGTGGTTCCAGAACTACATTTCCAACATATTCTTGCTGAACAGAGTAGTGCTAAATCAAAATGCTCAGCTACTACTGGTCTTCGCAGAGCTTCCTAGCAAACCTCAGAGTTTCAAAGGGTAAAATTTTGGTTTATAATTATTAAGTGCTGTTTCCCCACATGTCAAACTCCCTTTCATCCAATAATACATTGGTGAGAGGAGCTAAAAGGTTACTATGCCCTCACTCCCAAAAGAAAATTGGTGCTAACAATATTTTCCCCTTACTTTTGGCAATAAAGAAAAATATAATTTTATATACAAGGGGCCCTATTACATTCCTGACGCTAACATTAGCGCTCACCTGTGTGAGCGCTAACGATAGCATTGGTGGCCCTAGCGCAGGCGCACCAAATTACAATCCGAACGCTAACAGGTCGAAAAACACGTTAGCAATTCGAGCTTGTGCTTTTCAACGCGAGATTACTGTACTTTGCGCTCCCTATGCTTAACATGGGTAGAGCAACGTGTTAATTAGCATTAGGATTACAATGTACTAATGCAAATTACCGACCGGCTGCGGTTAACCCGAAAGTTAACCACAGCCAGGACCTGTTGCTAACAGATTCTGCTTCTGTGGAATCTGTCAGCACCAGCCAAAATTCCCCCCAAAAATCAGATACTCGCCTCCCATCCCACGGCGAGAACGGCGACTCCAATTGCTTCTTCTGGCCGCCGGGAGCAGTGAGAGACTGGGGTAAAAAAGTCCCCCAGTCTCCCTACGCTGACCTGCTGGATCTCGCGAGGCAGGATCCTGCAGGTCATGTGACCGGCAGTATTAGCGTCATTGGAGTCCTATGGAGCATCCTGCGGCTTAGCGCCATGTTACGGTGCAGACTGCTGTAATAGCGCCTCCACCATAATATCATGCTAAAACGGGAATGCTAAGGAGAAACCTTGCAAGTGCAGGTTTTACTCCTTTGTGCCCTCGTTTTAGCGTTAGAATCGTAATATGGCCCAAGGTGTATATAATCCATTAAATGAGACTCTCTCACCTGAAATATCCTATAAAACTTCATAATTTTCATTAATTAATTAAGAGATCCTAATAAAATAAATATAACAAAAAAGATTACTATGACTTTACATCTTCTTTTCTGTCTGCCCAATTAGCTTTGAATATTTTTTTTGCAACAAAAGACAGCACAGAAAATCTATGTATTTTTTATGCTGCACTCACCTTTCATGTCACATTGCTAATGAGCCAATTAAGCAGATTTAGCTTTTTCTATTTTCTGTATTAGCAACTTCTTTGAAAAAGTTAGTTGAAAAAGATGCCGAGTTGACGTCTGTATTATTAGTAGCCAATTAAAAACGAATAAATAACCGAGGAAAGCACTGAGGCAAAAGAAAAAGTTAACACAACGTTGCAGTTTTCATTTTTTTAACTATAGATCTTCAGCCTCACTTTGCAAATTATGTATAATAACTAAATCAAAGATCTGAATGGAAAAGGTCATTTAAATTCCCCAGGAATTTGCACTTTTAGACTGAGGTTACATGAGCGCACTGAATGCGTCCGTGCGACCGCACTTCCCTGAGTCTGTCGTAGTTTTGACGGATTGACAGGGAGGTCACACGGGGTAGCGTACTCACGAATTGCGAGCACTACCACCGGACTACAAAAAGCTACAACGGACGCTGACGGGGCTAAAAAGAGCGATCCTCCTTAGGGATGCAAGGCTCGATCCTCCTGAGTGCACTAACTGCACTCAGCGAGGTGGCCACACGAGCATCAGAGTGGAAGGAACGACCACTCTCACGGACGTTCCTTCCACTCTGAAAAACGCTTATGTCACCCGGCCTTAATAATCATCACATTCTTTTGTGCGTACTATCACTCTTTGCTATAAAGCAGGATGAACCACAAGTACGATACACAAGTCACTGAAATGATGTGGTTTTCAGACACTTCAAGTTCTAACATATGGGGGGAGATTTAGCCAAAATTCGGGAAATATTCATCAGTCAATTGATGTGATTTTTTTTCAGCCAGTGCCTTCCTGCTTAGGTTCATTTATTTGCATCCTCCCCGTCATATATGTTTTTCAGGTACAGTAAAGTCATCTGCGGCAACACCTCTGTTTCCCGTCAGATAACTGGTCCGATCTCACCTGTTCTTTTACTTGTCCCCCTATCTAGTGGTTTTATTGGATCTTCTCTGGATTTTTTAAGATAGATTGTTACCAGTAATTGTTGTGCAGAAAATTCACCACTTAATATTCATCAATAATTCCCATGTCACTGTGAGAAGTAAATAACCAATGGAATTTAAAATTCATGAAAATCTATCACCTTTCTGTCAGGCTTCTTCAGATCTTTATAGTAAATAAAATCTGAAAAATGTCAGATTATTCCAGTCACTTTTAAGTCAGTTTTGATAACTCTCTTCCTTGGTGGGGCTCAAGATGTACAGGATGGTACCCAGGAACATTCTTTACTGATATACTATAAATTAATTTCTGCATTCATGCACCCGATAATACTTTGACTTGCTCATATGTATCATGTGAAACATTGCCTGTGGTTTGCTGCATTTATACGGTGCTTAAAGAAAAATTATGATTCGAAGATCATTATGGATTTCTCTTTGATTTATGTACAGCTTTCTCTCTTGTGGTCCCGATAACACTAAAGTCAGATCTCCACCTGCAGATTGTCCAATAGGAGGTTTTGAGGAGCATATACACTGTGTGTGTATATATATACCCGTATTTAAGAGACTCTGTTTGAATTATTATTGGTGTCATTGGTTCATATTTATTGTCCATATGAACATTTGTTTATAACACATTGATCCCTTGATGACCGACCATTTCTCATAACATTGTCTTGTGGGAGCACGATTTGCCATTTCTTTAGCATTTGCACGTCTACACAGTTCGCACTGTGAATGGAAAAGGACAGTGAAAGTTACTCTCTGCCAATTACTGATGCTAAAAGATTTTTGCAAGTGCGAAAATCAATAAATCAAGTTAACAAATGTCAAGCTTAACTGTCATCTCACGGTGAAGAGGAGGACATGATCCTCTACCTTCTCTTGCCGTAAATGGAAAGGCAGACTTCCTATGCCTTTTATACAAGGGTCTACTAGGAGTCCTACAGATGTAGGAGGGAACACTAGTTACAGTAATCAGTATTGGTGGTGGTATATTTTTTGCCAGTTGTAACAATTTTTGAGATTAGATGCTATTGACTCATTGGGAAGCCACATAGATATAATGTCTCACACCGAATTTACACCTTCGCAGCTCCCCATCACTAACTAAATGGAACAAGGGTCTGGATTGCTGTGACAGTATTATTACATCACACGGTCCTCAAGGACTTAATAATTGCGCATTTTATTGGAATGGCTTAACACAATATGGTCATACCAAGTAATCGTGTCCCCTACGGAATATCCCAGTTGAGTTGTTTTTAGAAGCCAGAAAAAATATTGTCAGGGTTATTCAAAGAGATCTGAATTGTGGCTGAAAGGTAACTGAACAGTGAAATTCAGTGTTCGGTTACCTTTCCTGCCATTCGGCTATTCAGAGAGCAGGCAGTTCGCCAAATGTTGGCAAATTGCCTGCACATATGGTGCCTGTTCGGTGCCTGTTTGAGGGCAGTGAAATCCCCATAGAGAAGCAATGCTTCGTCTATTCAGAGAACAAAAACCAGCAGTGAAAAGTTGCTGAATTTCCCTGCTGTTCGGTGGTTTCATGCGACAGGTTTATTCAGGCGAATCCCATAGGCTTCAATGTTAAAAATATTCCCGTTTTAACTCAATATCTAATAAACCATTGATTATATTCTACAGTAAAAAGTCTCTTTATTTTTAGATTTTTTTTTATGATCTTTTACAGTGGCAAGAAAAAGTATGTGAACCCTGTGGGATTACGTGGAGTTTTGCATGAATTGGTAATAAAATGTGCTCTGATCTTCATTTAAGTCACAACAATTTGAAAAACACAGTCTGCTTAAAATACAACACAAACATTATATGTTTTCATATGTTTATTGAACATAACATGTAAACATTCACAGTGCAGGGTGGAAAAAGTATGTGAACCCCTAGCCTAATGACTTCTCCAAGAGCTAATTGGAGCCAGGAGTGAGCCAACCTTGAGTCCAATCAGTGGGATATTATTGGATGTGTTGCTGAAAGCTGTCCTGCCCTTTAAAAACACACACCAGTTTTGGGTTTACTGGTTTCAAGAAGCACTGCCTGATGTGAACCATGCCTCGCAGAAAAGCGCTCTCAGAAGACCTACGATCAAGAATTGTTGACTTGCATGAAGCTGGAAAGGGTTACAAAAGTATCTCCAAAAGCCTTGATGTTCATGTGTCCGCGGTAAGACAGACTGTCTACAAATGGAGAAAGTTCAGCACTGTTGCTACTCTCCCTAGGCGTGGTCGTCCTGTAAAGATGACTGCAAGAGTACAGTGCAGAATGCTTAATGAAGTAAAGAAGAATCCTAGAGTGTCAGCTAAAGACTTACAGAAATCTCTGGCACATGCTAACATTTTTGTTGACACACCTACAATAAGGAAAACCTTAACCCTTTCGCTGCTGAGGCTTTTCCCGCCCCTGTGCTGAGGTCATTTTTACCGGTTTTGCTCATCATGTTTAAACGTGTTTTGAAGGCTTATTTTAGTATATGACCCAGACATATTATATATCGTTCTTTCCGTCAGACTCGGTAGATTCATAATATGTCATTATTATATGTATACGTTATGTCATGTCTGTATATTATAACAAAAAATGCAATAAAATATGTATTTTCAATAATTTACAACGTGTAAAGTGTTTTTTTTCACATTTTAACATGCGAGCAATTGCGGTTATATTTTGTATGGGGTGCGCTTGTTAAAAAAATTAGAGATGGGGTCTCGTTACATTTTTTTTGGGGAAAATTACACGATTTTTAACAAACGCACCGCATACAAAAATCGTTAGTGCAGCATCATTGTTCACATTATAATTGAAATGGGAGCAATATTGCTGTATTAACGAACCAAAAAAAAGAAGAAAAAAATGTTTATATTTTTTTTTATAATTTCTTTTTAAATATATTTTTATTTTTAATTTTAATTTTAATTTTTTTTAAAAAACTTTTTTCACAGTAGTGTTTATCGTTGGAACGGCCATGCTCTGGCCGATCCAACCATACCAAACTTTAACCCCTAGCTGCCACGGATCGGGAGATAGGGAGTTCCAATGAACTCCCTATCTCCACCGTTGGTGGCAGTTAGGGGTTAACTCTAGGACTGGCGTCATCGTGCTATGCACGATGACGCCAGTCCTCAGTGGGAGTTCCCGGAGGCTTTGCCGACATCCAAGATGTCTGCCAGCTCCGGGAAAGGATCACGAACCGGCGCTTTTCAGCGCCGATTCGCGATCCAGCTCCCCAGGGGTTAATGCCAGGCACCATTTGGAAGGGCAGGCTGTGCCCTTCCAAATGGTGCCTGGGTTAACCCCCGCAACGCTGCCGATCGGGAGGGAGAGAGGTCCGAAGGACCTCCCCCCCCTCCCTTTCAGGCACCTCCTCCGCACATGTGGGGGGGGGGTGCCTGAATTAGGTGTCATCGCGCTGCCGCGATGACACCTAATTTCATCGGCGGCGGTTCCGGATGCTGGGCTGACATCGAGGATGTCAGCCCGCACCGGGGGGCCAGCGATCGGCCGGAACCCGGCCGAACACTGACCCCAAAGGGAGGACGCGCTCAGCGCGTCCTCCGCACAGCGGGAGCCATGTGGAGGACGCGCTGAGCGCGTACTCCGCATGGAAGTGGTTAAACAAGACTGGAGTACATGGGAGGACACCACAGAGGAAGCCATTGCTGTGCAAAAAGAATATTGCAGCACGTTTGAAGTTTGCAAAAGAGCACCTGGATGTTCCACAGCACTACTGGCAAAATATTCTGTGGACAGATGAAACCAAAATTGAGTTGTTTGGAAAAAACACACAACACTATGTGTGGAGAAAAAAAGTCACCGCACACCAACATCAAAACCTAATCCCCACTGTAAAACATGGCGGAGGGAGCATCATGGTTTGGGGCTGCTTTGCTGCCTCAGGGCCTGGACGGATTGTTGTCATTAAACTCTGGAATTCATTTTTCCATTATCAAGACATTTTGCAGGAAAACGTAAGACCATCTGTCCACCAACTGAAGCTCCGCAGAGGATGGGTGATGCAACAAGACAATGACCCAAAGCATACAAGTAATTCAACAAAACAAAATACGCCTTCTGGAGTGGCCCAGTCAGAGTCCTGACCTCAACCCGATTGAAATGCTGTGGCATGACCTTAAGAGAGCGATTCACACCAGACATCCCAAGAATATTGCTACAACTGAAACAGTTTTGTGAAGAGGAGTGGTCCAAAATTACTCCAGATCGTTGTGCAGGTCTGATCTGCAACTACAGGAAACGTTTGGTTCAGGTTATTGCTGCCAAAGGAGGGTCAACCAGTTATTAAGTCCAAAGGTTCACATACTTTTTCCACCCTGCACTGTGAATGTTTACACGTTCTGTTCAATAAAAACATGAAAACCTATAATGTTTGTGTTGTATTATTTTAAGCAGACTGTGTTTTTCAAATTGTTGTGACTTAGATGAAGATCAGAGCACATTTTATGACCAATTCATGCAAAACTCCATGTAATCCCAAAGGGTTCACATACTTTTTCTTGCCATTGTAGGCATTTTTCGGGATTTTTTGCGAATTTTTTTTCCATTTTTTTTTTTTTAATTGGTTTTTTCTTTTTTCTGTAACAGTCCTTTTTACTATCATTCATTGGATCTTATATGTAAATTTCAGACATTTTCGTTCTGTAGTTTCTTTGCAAACAGCGTTTCACTTTTCAAACATTCAAGCGTACCGTTTATATTTTTTCACTCCATTCGTCTGCGGTGTCGGGTTTTTCCAGCGGCTGCTCTGCGCCGTGATCGGCGACTGCTCGGGTTTCTCTGGTGTGTTTGGCGGGGTTAATCCAGATGTTTTTGCGGGTTTCGGTGTGCGTTTGCCAGGTTTTGCGGTGAGTGGTCTTCGGGTTTGCAGCAGCTTTTCCCTGCACTACAACGGCCCTATGGTGCTTGCTGAATACACCGTAGGGTCATCGAAATGAGATCGCCAAATCGCAACGAATTGAAGAGAAGGAAAAGTCACCGAACGTGCGATGACTTTTCGATTCTCTTTGAATAACCCTGTATATTTTTTTTTTTTTTTTTTTTTTTTTACAGAACAGCGTGCTGGGTAATGCTTCTATACTTTGTTGAATGCAACACAGTCATTCTCTTTCTTTTATCGTTGTGGAGGGTGCAAATATAGTAAGACAGATTGGGAGTTATTCATATTAAGCATTTCTGGGTCAAAGTTCTAAAACTGGAGCACTCAGTAGGAGCAGTTGGTTAGTTTCCATGGTGATTGCTCCAGCTTCAAATAATAAATGATCACCTATACATCGGACTAATGCTTTTAAAAGCATTATGTAATTCCTTACTATCAACTGGATTAAAAAAATTATTAAAATCCAATTTGGATTTGTTTTTACCAGTGAATATTGGCGTGATTGTCCTTGCTCTTGTTTGTGATTGTGGTTTATGTCCTACTGATATGAAACAGTAAGCTCCTTTTTCATAAATGCTACCCAAAGAGCTATTCTATTAAGACTCCCTTTGGTACCTGCATCTAGGTTATTTATGGAAAACAAGGAACAATGTCGCAGTGACTAACGCCTGGGATATGACCATGTATATAATGCAAAGCCTACAATAAGCCAACAGCAAAAAAAAGCGTATGTTCAATCAATTGGAAAGGTTTGAGAGTGTAAATATCACCTCCCCATCTTTTACTCCATTACCTTCTCTGAGTCTTTCCACTTAGAATGTTTATTTACATTAAATACATCCTAGTCCACAGAGCTGTGATGAGGATTTATTAAACATCCAACTGCCTAACTGTAAAAAAGGGTCAGACTTTGTGTCAATCATCTCAATTTGTGAGAGTGCACTGGGAAGAATGGAAAGTTATTTGAAGAAATTGGGGCCAAATCTTCAGAGCCCTATGATCTCCGTCACGAAAACCCACGCAGCCCTGCCAACTCCTATTAGCATCTTGGAAAACAGTTTCCTTGTTACTTTCAACAAGGGATCCATAAAGAAAGATTGCTTATAGACTGAGAGACTACGTAATCATGTGCTGTGTGTATAATCATGCCGTTGAGGCAATTTAAATATATCGTAAGCGTTCTGAGGTTATTCCTTTCTTCCTATATGCAATTTATTACGTAGTTTTCATATTCCAGGATTTGGAATTTTTTTTTTTTTTTTTCTGAAGACTAAATATCGATAACATAAATTTATTTAAAGTATAGAAATGAATCCCAATATGTGAAACTTCCAACGTATACTAATGATTTTTAAAGTAACTCTTAATAAATCCAGTCTGGTAAAAGATTCAGCTTAGCATTTGAAACTATGTACATGTTTTCTATTACAGAGTGCTAAGCCTATTTATACAGCAATGTTTGGATATACTCAGTGGCGTCACTAGGGTTGGTGTCACCCGGTGCGGTAATTTATGGTGTCACCCCCCCCCCGAGTTTTACGGATTTTTTTAAACTACTCTTACTCATAAATCAGTACTCACATATAACACTGAACACTCTTGCACAGCGCACATTACTGTGAAGTTTATTGCTGTGGAGTTCTCTCATATGCTCACACACAAATTTTGGCGAACTGCCAGCAAGTACAGTGCCGGTTTGAAGGCAGTGAAAGTGAAGGCACACGTGGATATATATTGCCCCCAGCAGCTCTGGATATATTACCCCCAGCTCACATATGAATATATTGCCCCAGCCCACAATTATATATTGCCCCCAGCAGCTCACCCATGGATATATATTGCCCCAGCTCACATATGGATATATTGCCCCAGCTCACCCATGGATATATATTGCCCCCAGCTCACACATGGATTCATAATGCCCAGCTCACACATGGATTCATAATGCCCAGCTCACACGTGGATTTATAATGCCCAGCTCACACATGAGTGCATATTGCCCAGCTCACACATGGATGTTTAATGCCCAACTCACACATGGATGTATAGTGCCCAGCTCACATATGGATGTATAGTGCCCAGCTCACATATGGATGTATAATGCCCAGGTCACACATTAATGTATAGTCCCCGGTTAAAAAAAGATGTATAGTGCCCAGCTCACACTGGATGTATAGTGCCCAGCTCACACTGGATGTATAGTGCCCCTGCTCACACATGGATGCATAATGCCCAGCTCACACATAGATGTATAGTGCCCCAGCTCACATATGGATGTATACTGACCCCAGCAGGCAGCTCAGGAGCCCGGTTTTGTAAGGGACGTTAACTTCCGACCCTGGCGGCGCACTAACAAACTGCCTCATCGGCGGCGTTCCAGCGTGCCTTCCTGGGCCCCACGTGCACCCTGCATTGACGCCCCCTCCCCAAATGATGCACACGCTTCATGTGAGGGGGCGGCATCAATGCAGGGTGCACGCGGGGCCCAGGAAGGCACGCTGGAACGCCGTCGATGAGGCGGTTTAACGTTCCTTACAAAACCGGGTCCCCACTGGCCCGCGGGTGCTCGGTCACGCACGAGGGCCCGATGGGTCAGTCAGTCCAAGACTTTCATTTTTGAACCGGCTGCCGGTGCGTCGGCCAGTTCAAAAATCAAAGTCTTAGGGTGACACCAAAGGGCGGGCGTCACCCGGTGCGGGTCGCACCCCCCGCCCCCACCCAGTGATGCTAGTTGATATACTGCAGTGCAGACCCAGATCTGTGATCCTGATCATCTTTGTTCACAGTAAAGGATGCAAGCTTCTGTTGCTGTGTGCAGGGGGAAGAGCACTGATATCAGGTTACAGACTTAAAGGGATGATCTATTTTTTTTAATAGAGCTCGCTTTGTTTGCCCTTAAATGATAGAGCAGAGACTGCTGATAGCCTCTGCCCAATTATTTTTTGATTTTTTTTTTTCCCTCCTCGTAACCTGAACACTGTAAAACTCAGCAGCCTCTGCCCAATTATTTAAGGGCTAAAAAAGGACTCTATTTTTTAATAAAAAATCCCTTTAAGCCTCTTCATATGGTGTGCCCATGTACCAGATATAAAGACTGCAAACCAGGGATGGTTCATAAGGTGTCGTAGTGTCTGCAGATAAGAAACAAAGACCTCCAAATCAGAGCTGGCCTAAAAGGCTAGGGTCAGACGAACGCATTTTTCACGTTGTCCGTGAAAAAGTGCGTTCGAACGAACGTACGTATTTTTTCCCGGAATACGCGATCGCGGTCATACGATGCACCTTTTCGTCCGTGATTTTGTACGGATCATCAATAAAACCCTTTTTGTGTCTGGACGTTATGTTGGCCGGACATTAGCAGCGTCTGACGTCTCCTAATCACACACACACGCCGCTATGCGGACGCAGCGCACTCTGTACGTCAGTAGTAGCGGTATCACGTTCTAGAAAAAATGCGTTCGTTTGTTACTTGCGTTGCGCGGACGAACTTTCGTGCGGCCGTACTTCGTGTGTTCCCCGGCATTGGATGTCATTTGCTACTAGCACGGCCGTGATTTCGTGCGGCTAAACGCACGTTAAAAATGCTTTCGTCTGACCTTAGCCTTAGGACCCTGGTATGCCCAAAGGCAAGAAATAAATACCCCCAAATCCGGGCTTGCAAATATGAAATATTGTTTGTCCTTATGTGCCCACAGACCAGCAATCACAAACCACACATGATGGCTTGGACTGTAAGGTCGGGATTTGACGTGCGCCCGTACTGACGGGCGTCTGTTGTAGCGTTGTGATGCTTTGACGGGGGGCCAGCCTCAAACTGTAGCGCTCACACGAATTGCGTTCGCTACAGCAGACGTGCTGTGGATGTGCTGAAAGTCTCCCCTCAAACGCTACGACGCGCATTCGACAGGGCTGCAAGGCACGATCCTCCATAGGAGGATCAATCCTTGCAGCGCTGAGCGAACTAACTGCGCTCAGCGAGGTGGCCAGATGGGCATCAGAGTGGAAGGAATGGCCACTCTCACAGACGTTCATTGCGATTTGAAAACGCTCGTCTGACCCCGGCCTAAGGTGCCTTGTTATGCCACAGATCAGAAACAGACTATAAAGGCAAAAATGGGGTTACATGGGGATTTTCACCTCACCAGCAAGGGCTAACACCAATTAAATTTGAATAATATCTGTGAACTTTTCCTTGCAGTCAGCTGGGTACACGGTTTGAATAGAGATTCATATTTCCGTTGCTATTTTTCATTGCTATTACTATTCTTCCATCCTTAGTCACAATAAATGAGAAATTTCAATTAAAGGTTGCTTTGGATTTCACGTGTTTTGATATCAACGTACAGAATAACATCATCAGCTCAAGGATTATCTGGCGCTTCTGAAACCTTAGTCAAGCAATCTTCATCTTCTTTCATTTCTCACTAAATTCTCTTGTGTCTTGCAATTGGGGGATTTTTTTATAACCTTTTTTTTCATTATGGAGATGCACAAACGTTCATGGAGCTTTGAGTGTTGCTGCAAGCTTTAGAATTCTCCTCGGCCTCTCTGAACTCCTTAGAAACACCTTATGCTTTTTTAAAATAGCAGCTTCTCTTGTTCTGTTGAATTTAGCTTGCTGTTATAGTATTCTTCAGTCCAACACATTATCTCCAGCTCCCTTATTGTTCCTTCAATCAAAGGCCTATGCTTTCTCTTTCAGTGGCTAAGAATTCAAGGGAGAAAAAATGATAGAAATATAAAAAAAACCCTCTCTGAAGTACGCATCAGGAGCAATTCATATATAAATTTACAAGTCACCTCATTTTTAAGTTTGATACATGCTTTGTCTCTTATCCTTGAGCTCTTGTTGATTCATTTTCTAGAAATGAGGGATTTTATAGGTAATTCGAAGGCTTGTTGTACATAAGGCTTTTCATAGTTTGTGGCACCTTTTATAATTTATAACGGAGTAATTCAAATGCAATGATTGCTAAACGTAACTCTCCTAGTTCAATAATTTGATATTATTAGGATCACTGCTATTATTTAATACTAGTGACTAGACATGTGGATGGCCCAAATTTTCCTTTCGTTCAGTTTCAGATTTTTTCGTTACGGTTTGTTTTAGTTTCAGATCGATTCGTTAAGGTATTTTGGACTGATTCATTAATTCGGACGATTTGTATTTCGTGTTTCGGATCGATTCGCATTTCATTTTTATTACCAATTTCGTTTTTATTTTGTATTTTATAATGATTAAAAACAAAAATAAAAAGATACGGGGGATCCTTTCCTTGCTGCTGAAACCTATTACACACCATAGATAGCATAAATTAATCCTTTGCTGGGATATAAGCTGTGCCCTTTGAGATGCCCACTGCCCTGACTGGGATATAAACTGTGCTCTGTGAGATGCCATTAACCCATTGCTTTGTTTAGAACTGCATTGATTTATTTTTTTATTTTTCGTCTCTGATCAATTTCATTTCATTGTTTTGTTGTTACTGTGATTCGTTTTTTTTGGACCGATTTGGAATTTCAGATTGCTGATTTTCGTTATCAGAAATGCTTCCGAAAACTAAGATTGGTGGATTTTCATCCGAATTTCAATTCGGATGAAATGAAACGCACAGGTCTACTAGTGACCCATGTAAAAATCAGCTAGGGTCCTTTCTAGTCAACCTTTAGAGCAGTGGTTCCCAAACGCAGTCCTCAAGTACCCCCAACAGGCCAGGTTTGTCAGATATCTGAAACACAGCACAGGTGATATGATTTTGCTGCTCAGTGATTGCAGGATTCAGTCTGTATTTCCCCAAGGTGATCGTCAAAACCTGGCCTGTTGGGGGGACTTGAGGACCGGGGTCAGGAACCACTGCTTAGAGGAATATCAAAATGAAATTGTGAGAACATTTAAGCATAGGCAGTTTATACAGTGAATTATAGGGATCTATGTAATAAAAATTGCAACATATATGAAAAGTTTTACAGTTACAATAGCCTTCCCTCCTTACACTAAAAACTGAATACAGTCATTTTTATTTGTTTTGTAGATAGGTAAACACATAAATCTTTGTGTATATACTATTTTGTATGCATTTTACAAGAACAAAGACTTCCAGTGAAGGATATTGTTGAGTGGACACGGCAGACGAAGGAGGTGAAGAAAAAAAAAACAGTACGCTTGAATGTTTGAAAAGTGAAATGATGTTTGGAAACAAACTACTGAGCGAAAATGTCTGAACTTTACATATGAGGTCCAATTTATGATAATAAAAAGGTCTGTTACAGAAAAAAGAAAATACAATTTTAAAAAAAAAAGTAAAAAAAGTTTGCAAAAAAATGCCTATAAAGAGACTTTTTACTGCAGAATATTATAATGAACGGTTTATTAGATATTGAATTAAAACGGATAATCCACAAAGCACAGAAATTGCCACTGAATTTAACCTAATGGTGAATTTCACCGTTTGGTGCAATTTATGGGCAGTTTGTCTATTAACTAACCTGTCAATTTGCCAAATACAGGTGAATTGACGACTGAAATATGGTGCAGTTCGCTGCAGTTTGGCAGTCTCCGGTGGCATAGAGAAGTAATGGTTAATCTATTCATAGAACTCCGAACTGCACCGAAGTGTTGGCAAAATGCCCTGGTTTTCAGTGTTTCAGTTCGACAGGTTTAAACAAGCGATTTCCATAGGTTTCAATGTAAAAAAAAGTAATATAACTTTTAATTTAAAAAAGCATTTATTCTTTTCAAATTCATGAAAAACCAAAATTTATTTTTTTAGAACTCCGTTTTGAATTTTTTATAAGAAAATTTTGCCTCTCATTTTTTTAAAAGGCATGTTTTTTTTTTTAAATTCTGTAACACACCTGTGACAGAACGGCCGTCACTTACAATTTATTGGCAGATAAAACGTTAGAAGTTCGTTCAATGGTAAATTTTGTTTCTACAATTTTTATGTCTGTATGATCCCTATGTGTATTGTGTTTCCCCTCGCAATTCCCCGCGCCAACTGCACCTGTAATCCCTCACAATTTAATACCACCTAAATTGCCCAGTTTTCGTTCACCCAAGAGTATAATTTGTACAATTTGTGCTTGTACTGTATGACCCTGATGTTTATTAAGTTCTCTGCCACCCCTGTCCTGCCCAGCCATCCTGGTTTATCAGCCATCGCAACACTGATTAAGCAACACAGCCGACATGCCTCACACCCTGCACTGCTCAGTCCCTGTACATGCCACCAGAGTGCTTTTTGGTCAGAGGGGCCCTGAGAGCATGGTGCCACTGCGGTGTGAGTTCTGAAGGGGAGCGCCACCGGGATCACCCCTCAATCAGCTGCTAAATTCAGAACGGGCTTCCCAGCCGCAGAGGGAACCCTGCACCGGAATCAGAGCTCGTGCTCCAGGGGGTGGAATTTCCCAGATGAGGAACAGCCCTGGGCGGGCCAGACAGTGTGGCACCAAAAACTAGGATTGAGCTAGGGGCAGTGGTAGCCCATTTAAAGTATATGAAAAGGGTTATGGCTAGAGGCAGTGGTAAAACTGGCCCCGGGATGTCTGAGGGCGGGCATGGTAGAGAACAATGGGACTGTACCATATATAAATGTACCCTGTGTGTGTGTTTCCATGAAAAACCAACCTGCTTAACCTGTACTACGCCTCAATGAATATTTGGGAAAAGGATCTCTCCAGTGGGTATTTACTACTAATGACCGCTAGCTTCCAGCAAGGGACCTGAAGCCAGCTCACTGCACAGCAACCCCGGCACCTACGGCGGATCTACTCCCTCAAAGTAGCAGCATCCGTCACTACACCTTTTTATTATTTTTAAAGGACCTTTTGTACTATTTAGACACATTTTAATTAGTTTGGTTAAAACACCTATTTTTTATTTGTAGTTCGGTGAAATTCAACACGGCCACTTCCGCACTCTTTGTTGCTCTTCGGTGCTTTTCTGTGCTCTTCATCAACATTTTCCAACTTTTTCATGAGGCTTTGGCGACTACATCTTTTTCACATAATGGTTACCATCTGCGAATAGTGAATTCACCGTACTTTCGGCGAAATGTAATCGTCGAAGTGCATCGAACTGCAGCAAAGTGAAAAGCCCCGATATGTCGGTGCTTAGTGAATAGACCCTATGTGTTCTTACATTGCCATGAAATTACTAGTAACACATTCTTATTTGTATTCATTCGGCAGAGCATCAGGAGGGAGAACATTTCCATTTTCATTGAATTTATGTCTAAATAGATTCATCGTTCTGTCTGTGTTCAGATATTTCAATAGACGCAGAAAAAAATAACAAAGCAGAAAAGATGCAGAACTGCTGTGTGAGCATAATTATTATTCTTTTAATGTTTTATTTTCTAACCCTGTCCATTGATCTTTATTAAAAGTTACTGGTTACATACCAGGCATGTCAGCAGATTGGCATTCGTGCCATATCCAATTTTGAAGATTAACTCAGGAGTACGAATAGCAGTCTCAATGCGGTTCACCCTCTCCTCTAGAAAACATAGGTACTTTGTCATCCTGTAACAGGTAACATCACTATAACACACTTAATCTCGTTTTTTAAGAAAATAGTATTTAACAAGTGCATGTATTCTATGGGAGATATGGGCCATCGCTTTAAAGAAATAGATTATTAGTGACAATGGTAGGAGATTCTGTCACTTGGTTTACATCGACTCGTGTTTCAGCATGTCAATTCTACAGATAATTATTCCTCACCAGATCTAGAGCTATTAGTGTAAAGCCAACATTCACAGTAATTTTCTCTGCTTGTTGGAAGCTGTCGTGGACAGCCTGAAATGCTATGATTGGTGTCTAAACTAGTACCACTTTGCCAACGCATATGTAATACTAATAAATAAACACCACACGTACTGTCTTTATAGCATCTGGTGCCTGGTTATCTACGATATCAAAATGTTCACAGCACACAGAGCATAGCCAGGTAATCCTCAATCAACAAGCAGCTATTAGATTGTGCTTTTGAGTGTATTGTCTAAAGTGTAACCTTCAACTAATTACCCGATTATCAAGTTTTTTTTTTAAAGTTTGAATAACTTAGAATCCTATATATTAGATATAAATATTTAGTAATGAAAAAGTGCTATTCTCTAAAGAACCTTTTACAAGTTTTAAATGGCTCTGCAGCACAGACTGCTAACTGGATTTTCCTGAAATGTATTACTATGGTAGCTCTAATAATGGAGTGTTTTTGGAGGATATGAAGTGTCTAACTTTTTGTTTTATATATCCTAAAAATATTATCTAACCAGAACCAGGACTTGGTGTTAACGGATTCTGCTTCTGCAGAATTCGTTAACACCAGCCAGAAAAATAAAAAGAAAAGCATTGTATACTCACCTCCTGTCCTGCGGCGAGGACCGCGGTTCCAACCGCCTCCTCCATCCGGCGGGAGCAGGGAAAGACTGGGGGAAAAAGTCCCTTCAGTCTCTCCCTGCGTATCACTACGCCGACCGACCGGATCTCGCGGGGTGAGATCCGGCTGATAATGTGACCGGCAGGGGGAAACTCAACGTAGTCCTATGAACTCCATCGAGTGGATGCTCGCGGTTGCGCTCAGCGCTGCTGCGAGCATCGCGGGGGCTGTAGCGCGCGGAAACAATGCAGGCAGCTTTTTAAGTGCCTGCTTTGGAATTCCACGCTAAAACAGGGGTGGTAGGGGAAAACTGTGGGCGCAGTTTTTTCTCCCTACCGACCCCGTTTTAGCGGGAAGATCGTAATGTGGCCCTTTATCTTTTCATATGGTAAGGCTGCCCATTCTTCTTGGCAAAAAGCCTCCAGTTCCTGTAAATTCTTGGGCTGTCTTGCAGGAACTGCACATTTAAGATCTCCCCAGAGTGGCTCCATGATATTGAGGTCAGGAGACTGAGATGGCCACTCCAGAACCTTCACTTTATGCTGCTGTAGCCAATGACAGGTCGACTTGGCCTTGTGTTTTGGATCATTGTCATGTTGGAATGTCCAAGTATGTCCCATGCTCAGCTTCCGGGCTGATGATTGCAAATTTTCCTCCAGTATTTTTTGATAACATACTGCATTCATCCTGCCATCAATTTTGACCAAATTTCCTGTGCCTTTGTAGTGCACACATCCCCAAAACCTCAGCAATCCACCTCAGTGTTTCACAGTAGGAATGGTGTACCTTTCATCATAGGCCTTGTTGACTCCTCTCTAAATGCAGCGTTTATGGTTGTGACCAAAAAGTTCAATTTTGGTCTCATCACTCCAAATGACTTTGTGCCAGAAGGTTTGAGGCTTGTCTCTGTGCTGTTTGGTATATTGCAAGCAGGATACTTTGTGGGATTTGCATAGTAATGACTTTCTTCTGGCAACTCGACCATGCAGCCCATCTTCCTTCAAGTGCCTCCTTATTGTGCGTATTGAAACAGCCACACCACGGGCCACATTACAATCCTAGCGTTAAAACGCGGGCGCAAGGGAGGAAAAACTACACTTGCAGTTTCCCCCCTTGCGCCCGCGTTTTAACGCTGGATTACAATGCAGGCGCACAAAAAATGCTGCCTGCATTGTTTGCGGGCGCAAAGCCCCGGGATGCTCGCAGCAGAGCTGAGCGCAGCCGCGAGCATCCGCTCAATGTCCAAAGGACTCCATTGAGTTTTCCCCTGCCGTCACATGAATAGCCGGATCTCACCACGCGAGATCCGGTCGGCATAGTGATACGAAGGGAGAGACTGGGGGGACTTTGTCCCCCAGTCTTTCCCTACTCCCGCCGGACGGAGGAGGCAGTCGGAGCCGTGGTCCTTGCCGCGGGACAGGAGGTGAATATACGCTTCTGTTTTTTGTTTTTTAGGCTGGTGTTAACGGATTCTGGTATTAACTTTTTGCTAACCACAGCCGGACATTAATCAGCGCTAGCAGATTGTAATCCTAACGCTGATTAACACTTTGCGTTCCCCATGTTAAGTATAGGGAAAACAAACTACAGTAACCTCACGCTGAAAAGCGCAAGGTACCAAACGCAAATGGGTTACTTAACCAGTTTGTGTTTGGATTGTAATATGCGGTAGATACCGCAGCTAACATTAGTGCTCACGCATGTGAGCGCTACCGTTAGCAACACGAATGTAATGTGGCCCCACATGTTTTCAGAGAGTCCTGTATTTCCCCTGAAGTTGTTTGAGGGTTTTCCTTTGCATCCTGAACAATTTTCCTGGCAGTTGTGGCTGAAATGGTAGTTGGTCTACCTGACCGTGGTTTGGTTTCAACAGAACCCCTCATTTTCTACTTCTAAGAGTTTGAACACTGCTGATTGGCAATCTCAATTCCTTGGATATCTTTTTATATCCCTTTCCTGTTTTATACAGTTCAACTACCTTTTTTCGCAGATCCTTTAACAATTCTTATGCTTTCCCCATGACTCAGAATCCAGAAACGGCAGTGCAGCACTGGATGAAAGATGCAAGGGTCTGTCAGGAGTCCAGAAACTCATTGACCTTACACACACCACACACCACACACCACACACCACACACACACACACACACACACCAACCAAAGAGATCAAAATGAGGATGGTTACCTTTTAATAGCCATTCAAACCTGTTTGTGTCAACTTGTGTGCATGTTATGAGGCCAAAATCACCAGGGTATGTAAACTTTTGATCAGGATTGTTTGGGCAGTTTCTGTTGTCATTATGATTTATAAAGAGTAAACACACTTGATTGATAATAAATGGCTTCAGCCAAACACTACCCATGAGTGAAAGAAATGTTGTTGTGTTATCATTCATATTCTCTGAATAATGGCCAGGAAATCATAAATTCTGCCAGGGTATGTAACCTTATGAGCACAACTGTATATATATATATATATATTGTGAGCTGGGACCCAATCAACACACAGTCTTGTCTTTAAAAATGAAGTCTTTTTATTTTTAAGGTCTGGCACAAACAGAAAAAAACAGATGCAAACAAAAGGACCTAGCTCCCTTGAGCTCTAACTAAACATAAGTTTCTCTCTAACAAGGCTGCTTACTTGCAAACCTCTAATAAACAAAAAATGGTCAGTTTGCTGGTCAGAACACCAAAGTTTCTCTTTTTCTCAAATATGCAGAGAGCTAGAGCTTGCAGCCTCCCTCGTTGCTCAGGGACACACTCTCTCAATCAATTCCCCACTGCAAAATTCTCTTATGCTGCAGGTGGGGGCAATCCAGAAATCCTGGACAGGCTCCCCCCCTCACCTGCATTTAATGTAAGGTGTGGAGCACTGGCCCACCCTGGGGTTATCAGTACAAAGCCCACATTGCAACACTGTTGAGGGAACATATACTGTATACCCCCCAGGACCATGCCCTGTTTTCTGTCATCACAATATATATATTGTGACATTGTGCATGGATTGGACGTTGTATTTCCCCTGTATTTTTGTTTAAGGTGAAGGCATTAACCCCCAGGAGGGAATGTGTTTGTTTTTTTGCAATTAAGGGAATAAATGGCTCCTGCTTGAGGGAGGGGAATAATGAGATGATGAGAGACACAGAGAGAATGAGAAGCACAGGATGGTGCTACTCCTGAGCTGGGAGAGTCTGCAGTGGCTGCAGGATAGTAAACCAAAAGGTTGGTTTGAATGTTATGTTTTCTTAGATGCTGAAATAAAGCCTGGAAGATTTCACCTTTAAAGAGACTGTGTGTGTGATATGATTTACCCTAGCAGTGTTTCTCAAGTAGTGGGTCGCGACCAGGGGTCACGGGGCAAGTGCCCCCAGGCCTCTTTAATGCCTGGGACCCGCTGATGCATCTTACCTGCAGCAGTGGGTCTCAGGCAGCATGGCGTGGCATGGTTTTTCCCTTGCTGTTTGTACTTTTGTTAATCTGTCCTTTTACATATTTATGCATCCTTCTTTCTAAATATTTGTTATTCTGTCTGCCCATCTATATGTGTCCTTCTGTGTATTTTTCCATCTGACCTTGTATCTAGGGATGAGCTGTTCGGTTCGATCAGTTCGGAGTTCGATTCGAACTTTGGCCGTTCGCAAGTTCGCGAACTTCGAACTTTTTGGCTTGTTCGGTTCAAGTTCGCAAAAACAAAAAAAATTTGAAAAAAGTATAAAAAATGCTTAAATACTAAAAAATCGAGAAATAAAGACTCTTTACTGCAGAATATTATAAGCAACGGTTTATTAGATATTGAATTAAAAACTAATGTGTACGTGCAAAGATTCTCACCTCTAAATGACCTGTGTTCTCAAACGGTAAGCAGGTGTTTTTAGTCTGGTGTAATGAATTTGATACATTGTATGTATGTAGACTATACTGAGGGTGTGGTGTCTGCTTCTGAGAAGTGTTAATTTCTCTACTAAATCTTCCTCTAATATGCTGCATTTCACTGCTGTGTGCTCAGCTCATTTTTACCGCTTTCGCTCATGTTTAAACGCGATTTGAAGCCACATTTTATTAAATGACGCAGACATATTAGATATCGTTCTTTCCGGCAGACTCCGCAGATTCATAATATATCATTTTTATATGTATACGTCATGTCCTGCCTGTATATTATGACAAAAAAATGCAATAAAAATAGAATTTTTAGTCATCTGCAGCGTGTAAAGTGTTTGTTTTTCACATTTTAGCACATGAGCATTTGCGGTTATGTTTTCTATGGGGTGCACTTGTACAGAAATTAGAAATGGGGACTTGTTACATTTTGTGGGGGGAATTACGTGATTTATAGCAAACGCACCCCATAGAAAAAAATCATTAGTGCAGCATCATTGTTCACATTATAATTGAAATGTGAACAATATTTCTGCATTAATAAAAATAACACACAAAAAAATACATGTTTTCATATTTTTTTTTAACTTTATACCTGGTCATGTTGGGTATCATGCTCAGGCCTTTCGATTGACCCCCTAGCTGCCACGGTTCTGGAGATATCGGGGTTCAAATGATTCCGGGTGATTCCGGGCAGCTAGGGGTTCCCCGGCTATCTGACATCATCACGCTATGCGTGAGGACATCAGGCAGTGAGGGGGGACCCAGGGGTGGAGCCGCCATCCAAGATGGCGGCCCCCACCGGAGCTAGGCCGCACTTCGGCACCGCAAGGCATCTCTATACACAGCTCCATCAGCATCTCTATACACAACCTCACAGCATCTCTATACACAGCATCTCTATACACAAGCCCATCAGCATCTCCATACACAAACAGCATCTCTATACACAACCCCATCAGCATCTCTATACACGGCATCTCATGGCATCTGAGGACGCTGAAGTCAGAACGCCGCGGGACCCTGGACAGAGGTGAGTATCTCCGCCGGGGGTCCTGCAAAGCTGATGACGTGTGGGATACGTCCTCCTCAGCATACAGCGGGAGTAACTGAGGACATGTCCCACACGTCGTCAGCAGTGAAGGGGTTAAAAAATCTTTTTTTTAAAACTTTTTGTCCTTGTTTACTGTCCCCCAGGGCACTACCCGGTCCCAGAAATTGTTTTTAAATGTTTCTATACATCCTAGAAATCCGCCACTTCACGGGCAGGTTATGGGGACCTCCTAGGCACAATATTTGAAGGAATTTTTATTTTTTATTTTTAACCCTTATTTCATGGAAAACTCACTATCCCTTTAAAAACGTTTATTTTTTTTAACTTTTTGTCCTTGTTTCCTGTCCCCCAGGGCACTACCCGGACCCCCATACACCTTTTATGGCAAATATCTAGCATATATGCCCACTTGGAGGGCACTCTAAAAATCGAATTTTGAGTCCCATTGACTTGCACTGAGTTCGAATTCGAACTTTTCAAAAGTTCGAGTTCGAATGCGAACCGAACTCCCGGGTGTTCGGCTCCCCCCTACTTGTATCTATGTCTTCCTCTCCATTTCTCCTCATCTCTCTCCTTTCTCCCTTTATCACTCTCTCCCTTTTACTCTATAAATCTCTCACACCTCTTCCTTCCCTGCCTTCCTCGTGATGTGATAATCCCTGCAGAAAACTAGAATGTAGACTGAGAATTCTCAGCAGAATCACAAACTGCTTCCTGATCCCGGCCTCCCTGCTTACCAGTGACGTGCGGTGAGGTCAGTGGCTGGTGAGGCACTGGCTAGTATCAGAGCTAGATATACACAGGTTATGTAGGTTCAGGTTCAGTGCTCCCCAGGATCTGGCTGCTCTTAATGCTCCCCAGGATCTGGATGCTCTCAGTGCTCTCCAGGATCTGCATCGTCCACTCCAGGCAGCCGAGTGTCAACTGTGCATTGTCACCTCCTCCTGCAGGGAGGAGGTGCCGCCACAGTGAACAGTCATACTGAGGCCACCCCCGCACACTAACTGTGCAAGATGAGGACAGTCACATGACTGTCTTGCATCAATCAATGCATGGGAGGCCAGCCTCCCATGGAGGCATTTTTTTGAATGGCTTGGACCAATGGTGCTTTCCCATTGGTCCAAGCTATTCCATTGCACTCAGTGTCTATTTGAGGCACGGAAGAGTGTAGGTTCAGGAAGTAGGCAACGCCAGACGTGCACTGCAAACTTCTGAATCTCTTGGTGTCACGGTTCACACCGTCGCCGCCGTGGCAAGAAGGCCAAAGGTAGTACTGCACCCTCCTGAATGGATCTATACAGCATCTCTCTGGCTACGCCACCTTGCACTTTCCCTCGGGCTGTGTGAAATTCAGGTGCTACCACTAATAGACCTGTCATTCCCTTTATAAGGGTGGAGCACCCATGATCCAGTGCTGCATTGTCTCACTTATTCCCTGGTAGCCTTCCTTCTAGACCTGTTCCCATCCTCTGCTATTATTGATTCCCCGTGTACCGACTTCTTGCTTTGGACATTGACTGCGTTTGCCAGCCGCCTGCCACGACCTATTGCATGGACTATATGACCCACGTATACTGCCCGCTGCTGCCAAGCATCCAGTGCCTGCTGCTGCCAAGCATCCAGTGCCTGCTGCTGCCAAGCATCCAGTGCCTGCTGCTGCCAAGCATCCAGTGCCTGCTGCTGCCAAGCATCCAGTGCCTGCTGCTGCCAAGCATCCTGTGCCTGTTGCTGCCAAGCATCCTGCCCCTGCTGCTGCCAAGCATCCTGCGCCCGCTGCTAACAAGCATCCTGTGCCCGCTGCTGCCAAGCATCCTGTGCCCGCTGCTTCCAAACCTCCAGTGCCCTCTGTTGCCTGTCTCGTATTGTATGTAAGTCTCCTGTTGTGTTTTCTCTCAGTGTCTCCCTGTGTCTGGTTCCTCCCTGCATTGCCTCCCCAGACTTCTCCATTCCTGCCCTGTCCGTATTGTTGTACATTTACAATAAACCCCCTTTTTACTTTATCTACGTGGCTGAGCTTGTTTATCACCGCACATCGGGCTCCTACCCTATTCCCCTCTGCCAGAACTGTGACACTTGGCCAGCTTGAGGTTACGTGATTAGCGTAGTGTTCAGCTACGCAAATTGCGTAGGCTCAGGGAGGGAAGGCTGCCGCTGCTGTGAAGAAATAATGCGCGCAGCGGCAGAGACGGATGGCGGGGGACCGCTGAACTGCTGAGTTTAAGTTTTTTAGAATATTTTATTAGTCATTCAGTAGTGATTTAAATTAGAGTTGCTTTGTCTACCATCACCCCAGACTTTTGAGACATTTATTAAGAGCAAGACACATCCCCAGTTTCCCCATAAGTTGTAATTAATTACATATATTTCAATTAGTTTATTTTATTGGGTTTTTGCCTCAGCAGCACTTTCGTTTTCACTAGTGCTGTGATTACTGCACTATCCATTTAGGAAAGAATCCCCGTTTGTTTACAAAATTATTTACAAAGTGCATACATTGTAGAATATTGCACATGCTGTTTTGTGGAATAAATTATGATGTTTCAGAAATTCAATTATTTTTGGGTCGCGACTTAATGACCAAGGACAATTGTAGGTTCAGAGGGTGCACAGGTTGAGAACCACTGCCCTAGAGGACCGTGCTATAGAGCCCATGTGACGTGCAGGATTTATATATATAATATATATATATATGTGTATGTATATGTAGTGGTAAGAAACAGTTATGTTTATGGCAGACTTTAAGCTTCCAACTGAACATTAAAATGCATGGAAATCCTAAACTAGGAGTTCTTTTGATACAATGCCATGACACTTAAAGATCAGGGGGAGTGAAGAGAAACCACTAATCTCACCACAACATACCACACTGAGCTATAATTAATCTTCATAAAAAAGAACTCGTAGTCAACGTCATAACTGCATTTGAGGTTGAGCAGCATGTGCCCATTGTACCATCAGCTGATGTATTATCATTCACAGGAAAGCATTTTATTTTATTTTCATACACTTCATGCCCAGCAACAGAAAATGTCTTTAATAAGGTATAATAAAATCTAGCAAACAACCAGCATCTTCATAGAGTCTACAGTAGCTTATTTTATTTATTTATTTAATTGCAAAGTATTTTACCAGGAAGGATACATTGAGATTTCTCTCGTTTTCAAGTATGTCCTGGTTTCAAGAACATTGAAATTTTTTACAGTCGTTACAGAAATACAAAGTAATAAAATGCAAGAGATTAAAAAACCCCCACAAATAAACAGATTAACACAGAAAATAAATATGTAAGTAATATAGTCACGTGTTTACAGGTACATGCTGTATTGAGGTATGTTAATAGGGAGCTCTTGAGTGACTTAAGACTGGGGGAAGATTTGATGGCGTCTGGGAGGTTATTCCATAAATGCGGTGCTGTGTAGGAAAATGAGGATCAAGCCACTTTCTTTTTGTATTGTGGTATTGCAAGTAAGGTGCAGGTCCTGGATCGGAGGTTATAGGATGAGGGAACTGCTGGGGGAAGCAGCCTATTCAGGTAGGGTGGCAGCTTCCCAGAAAAGCTCTTAAACACCAAGGGCCAAATTACATTCCTAGCGCTAAAATGCAGGCGCTAGGGAGGAAAAACTGTGCCCAAACTGCGCTAGATTACAATGCAGGCGCTAAAAAAGCTGCCTGCATTGTTTGCGGGCGCTAAGCCCTGGGATGCGTGCGGGGCAGTTTTTCCTCCCTAGCACCTCCGTTTTGGCATGGAGAATGTAATTTAGCCCTACATCTCCGTATTCAATACAGGGCTTGACAAATTTGCTTTGAATCTAGGAGCCAGCTACAAAAGTTAGGAGCCAACCTTTCGGCAAGGATTCGCCTTTATCAAGGTATACCTTGATAAAGACGAATCCTCGCCAAAATGTTGGGAACCTTGTCTCTGCATCTGGGAGTTGGTTCGTGCTGACCCAAATTATGATTTTAGCTGCTTCTATTTATTTATTACTTTGTTACCTGGTGCTTTTTGCTGTTAGGTAATTTTTGTGCATGTGGTCTTTTGGCTACTTTTTTTGGAGCCTAGAAGTGTAGAGCGTTGCTTCTAATATCAGTTTGGCCGCTCTGATACATATACTTATATTATTTATGTTAACATCTGTACCTTGTGACGTTGTGATATTGTTTGATTTATTTACTTATTTTCTTTGCTCTGTTGTTATTGGACACCCTATTTACCCACTGCAGACACAGACACAAACACACACAAACAAACACACACACACACACACACACCAGACCTCATATATAAATACATACACCAGGGTTGGATATATTTACATTAAATGTAGGAGACAGGAAGAAAACATTGAAGCCAACTAGATATTTTTAGATGCCAAAGACTGCTTTTAGATTGGTGTAAAATAAACTGGAAATTTAGGAGCCAGGAGTAAAATTCTAGGGGCCAGTGGCTACCAGGCTCCTGGCTTTGTCAAGCCCTGCAATAGACGGCATAAGCATTTGTTGTACAATCGCGGGGCTCAGGCAGGATTTGTTTCTGTACAGGGCACATAGTTTGGGGTAAAGTTTAGCTGAGAGTTTTTTGATGTGGGGGCCAAGGATAGATTTGGGTCTAACCACATACCTAGATATTTGAGAGAAGTGACTGTGGTCAGCGTGCCATTTGATTTTGTCCCAACACATAGATGAGGATTTTGCAATTTATGCATTTTAGGTGCTGTTCCAAAGAGCATCGTTACCGTTTTAATTACAGTAGGAGGATACATGTAACGATTCTCACCACATAGATAAAAGAAAACATCAGTGCAAAAGAATCATCTTTTATAAATTACAAAAATAAACCAAGAGATGGTTGTCTAGGGTACCCAATTTTTTTTTAGATATACTTATCAGCTCCTGATAGAATGATGAAAACCCTCATGTCCATACGTTTGCGTTTGTGTTCCTTATATCAAATAAATGTGGTGACAGGAGTACACCTATGTAAAGCAGCGCTGGGTGGTTCATCATTTTCGCTTCATCTTTATAGATGACTGAAGCTGGTTTACATGTAAAGGATCTCAAAAATAAAGATAATGCTATTGACACGCACAGTGAGAAAGATAAATACATCTTCTGTGACGGTTATGAATCTACGAAATTTTATTGTCTCATATAAGCCCTCTTGGTAGACCATTGCCAAAGGCAAAATTCACAAACAAAATCAAATAATATTGGTTTTCCCCCAACACCGCAATATATCCATTCTTGGCTCTCCACTTTCTAAGGCTTCCCATGGCAACTTCCATCTCATAATCCCGAGTCAAGAACAGGCAGATAGACCCATGATAAGTATAGGAGCGCAAAGGACAATATGCTTGTGCTAGAAAGCACAATCTCCGATGCGCTAGTGGGTTTTTTAACCCGTTAGCGTTCGGATTGTAATATGGACAATTGGAAGAAGAGGCTAGCATACTTTGGACCCCTCTATCTCCATTCTACACCCAGCAGTGTCAGTTGAGGTGTCATTGGACAGGTCAAGGGCAAAAGTTTCCAAGGATACCTAACATGACCATATAAAATGTGAAATAAAAAAAATTAAAAACCTTTCTTAAAGATTCTTCTTTTTGTTTGTGTTTTTCGTCTTACTGTTCTAAGGCAGTGACATTACTTTAACCTGTACCACAGCTATAAAGTGAAACTTGTGCTAATATTTTTGTAAATGTTGCATCATGGAAGAGATCCACAAAATGGAAATGATAGATAAATACCGAACTTTATTTTTCCTTTTGTAATCCTAGTACCCGCTTTGGGTGTTATGTCCTTAGGAAAGCACAGTCCTTTTGGGTTTTCATAAACAAGTTCTTTATTGAATTGACTGCTGTTCAGCAGCCAGCAGAGTCAGCTTTCAAAAAGAAAACAAACACATCCCTAAGGCTGGGGTCAGACGAGCGTAGTGTTCACGTCCGTGATTGCGCCTAAAAGTACGTCCGTGATAGCATGACAGAAAGCCCATCGGAGCCCGACACACGAAGTACGTCCACACTGAACTGCGGACACACAACGGCCGCGGCCCACGGACGCAAGGCAGGCAAGAACGTACAACTCCTAGAACGGCCGCAAAAAGTGCGCTGCGTCCGCAACGTCTGCATAGCTTTGTGTGTGAGTGATGGAACGTGGTCAGACGGACTGCATTTATACGTCCAGCATTTTTCACGGACAAAATGGTTTTGCTTTTTATTTTCTCTCCTACATCCGTCAAAATATACGTCAGTGAATAAACGGACTGTGTGGCCACTACTGCATCTTCCGTACTGACGTACGTCCATGTGCACGGACGTACAGTCCATAGAAATCACGCTCGTCTGACCCTAGCCTTAAAAACAAACCCTAGCTCCTTTGAGCGCTGACTCACTTAAAGATCCCTTACTATCAGGGGCTTTGTTTTTTAAACTAAACAAACATAGGTTCGTTTCACCAACCTTAGAACTGTTGTTTCTGTTTGTACCCAAAACACTCTGCTCCTCTCCATACAGGCACCTCCCTCAGAGAGAAAAGCAGGCAGTGATTTCTTTTTACTGCTGCTAAATGACTTCCAGCTGACTAGAGTGTGGGGAGTAAAATAACCTCTTGGGCTTCCTTATTCACAAATGCTCCCCCTCAAGCTAAAAATCATATCCCTCCCTAAAAAGATTAGAGGGAATATATACACCGTCACAGACCACACCGTGTACTTTATCACACTTTTTTACATGCAATTACTTCAAATTAATTTTTTTATAGTTTTGTAATGTTTTTTTTTGTAACGCACAGTAAATCTAGTTACAGCTTATGTTAACTGTAATACTTCTTTTAGATTGTTAAAGTCAGGGCTTTTAAACTGATACAGCTGCCGCAGTGTTTGTATGTGAGCAGCTTTGATTGGCTTTTCAGCCAAGCAGCCGATTACCCTGGTGAGTATGCTCCAGACGTAGAATTGCTTTCTGTCTGGGTTTCATCCAGACAGTCCAGGTGTTGAAGTGGATGGGGAGGGGCCCAGATTGGGCCCCCATCAGTCTGCATTGCTGCCTCTGCAGTGCAGGGACATGCAAGGAGTGTCATGGGGTTTCCCGCCCCAGCGCAGAGAATGTTTTATGCATGACCTGTTGTGTCCCTGCTCAATGCCGACCTGGGCTGGTATATAGAGGAGCCAAACTGACCATTGTTAGCCCTGCCCCCTGCAAACGAGTGGCCCAGCCCCTGCACAAACCCAGCATCTCTACTGGTAGACAGGAAAGTGCTGCTGGACTCACAGGGGGTATGGAACTTGGAAGTGAGGACCCCCTCCAGCAACATCAGGTCTTGATTATGAGTTGTGATGACTGCAGATGTCAGTGTGACAGGCAGGTAGGTATAAACCTATGCAGGTGATTTTTGGTGTGCGTGTTTGGCGGGGGCATATTATTCTGTGTATATGCACTTGATTTTGTGTGCGTGCCGGTGATTGTTTGCGTATGGGGGCATGTAAGTGTGTGTAAATGCATCCGTGTATAGGGCATGTGCAAGTGTGTAATTGAGTGTCTTTTGTGTCTCTGTATATATGACAAACAAGTTTCAGACAGAACCAGCCCATTCATGGGTCCCGATGGTCCCAGGCATTTTCCACCCCTGTCAGAGGCTGCGACCGCACATTACTGTGAGTTTTATTGCTGTGGAGCTCTGATACAGATGTGATTTTGGGGAGCAAGCAACATTTCATCAATGGACCCTGGCAGCACACTGTCTTGGGGCGGCCCTGGTTTCAGAGATCATGTATATCAATTTGGGTGGAAGGATGCACAGGCAAATTGAGTGGGTGACCCCATGAATTCCTCATTTATCTTATTGCAATCAAAATCTGGATCTCACTCACGAACCTGCAGGCAGTCCCTAACCCTTACATTCACTGTATCCTAAACTATCTTACCCTGAAGGGACATGTCTGTGCACTATAATCATCACATTTTAGCATGGCTCGTGGAATCGAATCTTAGATAAAGTATTATCAGGAGGATAATTAGTCTTTGATAAATGTGACTTGTAAAATTGCTATTGAAATGTCACATGTACTAAGTGGTTTTAAAATTAGTGGCTGACAAGTTCAATGCAGGAGCATTTGTTTAATAGAGTGTCACTAATATTCCTATACAGACTTTCAATTTTTTCCTATATTAAATGTGCAATGGATAGAGAAAAATGTAGGAAATAAGAAGGCAATAGAGGAGGGGACAAAGTCACACATCACCTAGGGCACGAGGAACCCGGGAATTGACCTCATGCCTATAATATATTCTGCATACAGACACCCTGTGTAACACTGTGACACCCATTTATTATCGAGTTTATTTTTCCCATCTGCCTGTTTGATGAGATCTAGATGATAAGTAATGACATTCTGTCCTTTACATATTTGCCCATGGCATGTTTTGATGAAACTGGAAAAAACCCTCACAGAGATGAACATAAATAGCTCTGACTAACACAATCGTGATGGAATGTTGAACAATGCATTCGTAAATAGGGAAAGAAACTAAGCACTTTTTTTTACAATCATATATACAAATTAAGCTTACCTGGATTCACCCAGAGGGCTTTTATATTCTGCTCAACTGCGAGTAAATTTGAGACATGATATCAGCCAATACAATGTAAAATGCAAACTAGCATATACAATTGCAGTTGATTCAATTTATACGTACATATACAAGGAATTCACAGTGGTATGTCAAATACACAGGGCTTCTACAGATGCATATCACCTGTTATACCAGACCAAATCAACAGCAGGTGTAAGAGTGATGTTGTTATGTATATTTTCTTCCAAACAAAAAAATACACACTTGATTTATGCCTATATTAATGAGAGGGAGAGACTATTTTTGATGGAAACCAGCCATATTGTACACACATTACACTATTCTTTTTTTATACAAACATCCATATTAGAGGCTTGTGACGGAAACCCCCTCCTTCCGTCTGTCCTTGCTCTCCAGACACCCCCCTAGTTGCGGTCAGCCCGGCTACTGGGTGGGCCGTCCTCAGCGCCTCGAGCAGCTTGACCCGCCTGCTTTTGATTCTCTGCCCTGGAGTCATTATGAATTTCCAGAGGGCCGCTCTGTGCCTTCTGATGTTGAGTGTAGTGTAGGTAGCGTAGCTGAATGAATCACCAGACAAGCTGTATGTTCAAACAGGATTCTCTATTTATGGAAGGTTTCACAGGGATATTTATACAAAATACAGCAATGCACATTCAAACTTCCCACCCACCCCAACAGTTCTGATTGGTTGGTTCCAAGACCACTGCAGGCTTCCTTCAGGTCCTCTTCAGGCTTCACTTAGGTCCACTGGCTTTATGCAGATGAAGTCTTGACCCCACTGTGACCACACACAGTGATTTATATAACCCATTGTAAAGGGAATCAGATAGTGGGTGGCTGAGACAATGGTGACTCCCAACCTTTCAGACATGTAAACAGATAACAGATAAACAACGAGAAAGTCCTTTTGCATAATCACAAGTTACTCAAACCTATTTTACATTCTATACGAAAGAACCTTCAAAACACATCTTAGTTCACGTTTACATAAAGAAATAAAAGTATATTTAAAACTAAAGCTAAGCAATGTACAGTACATTTAAACTAAAACCAAGCAATGTACAATACATTTAACACCACACAATATAACTGAACATAAAGTCTCTTGGGGTTTGAAGCGTGGAGCGCTACGTCAGTTCCATGACAAGGCTACATATAGAAGTTGTGTGCAGGTGTACTTTCTTTTCTTTTTCTAAATTGCAAATTCATCTGCATTCGTAGCTTATAGGTATCTTAACATGCAGCTGTCCTTCTCTGGCATCCGAAACATTTAGGTTTTCAAAGAGCACCGACATTTCACTGCTCTTTTGTTTGGCGCACTTCGGTGCGATTCAAGATCGCCGTCCCTGTGGTGAATTTGGGTGCGCCGAATGGGAGCCGCCAATGAACCTTCACATGCAGAAGACATCCGATGATCTGTCAGATGCCAAGGAACTGACCGCCGCACGCTGGCAAAAGAAAAGCTGATCAGCCGTCAAACGTTGCCAAACTAGGGGTAAAAAAAAAATGCTATTCTTTAAAAGGCGTTTAAAACAATAAAAATACATGAAAATGCTCGGAAATGGTAAAAACAGATCCTCAAAAAAATTACTAAAACGTTCTGTTTCAGAATAAATAAAAATGCCATTAAAGAAATGGGAATCAAAAATTTCACTTACAAAATCCAGAAAAATACCTAAAAAAAGTTCTAAAATGTAAGTAAAAAGAATAAACGGTTGGATAAAAACATAACGAAAACTAATATTTTTTACATTGAATCCTATGGGATTCGTCTGTATAAACCTGTTGAACTGAACCACCGAAAATCTGGACATTTTGACAACATTTTGGTGCTGTTCGGCGTTCTCTGAATAGATTAAATATTACCTCTCTATCATACAATTTCACTGCCGATGAACTGCAGTGTATTTCGCTGTCAACTCGCCAGCATTTGGCAAATTGCCAACTTCCATAATAGACAAACTGCCACAAAATTGCACCGTATAATGAAATTCACTGTTCGGTGCAAATCGGTGGCAAGGTTGGCACTTTTTGAATAACCCTTTTTAGAGGCGTTAGTTTGTCATTTAATTAGACCTATGAGCCATGGAGAGACTGTGATGGAAACCCGCTCCTTCCGCCTGTCCTGGCTCTCCAGACACCCCCTTTCCAAGATCAGCCCGGCCGCTGAGTTGCTCAGAACTCAGTCCCTCGAGCAGCCTGATCTGTAGCTCCAGACCTGCTTGGTCTGATCCTCTGCCTCTTTGAATTTCCAGAAGGCCGCTCTGTGCCTTCTGGGGGTGATCGTGGGTACCCTAAATGAGACACCAGACAGGCTGTATGTTCAAACAGGTATCTGAGACTTTTATTGAAAAACGCCACTATTTATGCCCAGGTCCAAAGTTATAATTTGCATGCCAACCGACGAACATTGACCTACTAAAACTCTAATTACATTATGTCAGTTAGATATTTACTGTAAACATTCCTTAGCCTTCATATCACACATCATTTACGCAATCTATTGTTCCAATAGATCAGATAGTTTTTGACTGCAAAGGTTGTCTCAGATCTTGACTCTTTAAACAGATAAGAAAGAGAAAGCCCTCTTGCATAATCATACATTACTCTACGTTCTACACAAATGAAAGGTCTGCACCTTCAAAACACATCTCTAAGCTCACATTTACATCCAGTAATAAAGGCACATTTAAAACTAAAGCTAAGCAATTTACAATACATTTAAAACCACACCACGCAATATAAATGAACATAATGTCTTTCCCAAAGCAAATGTCTGTATCTTTTGGTGTTTCTGCCAGGAAAATAAAAGTCTTGGGGTTTGATGCGGGGAGCGCTATGTGAGTTCTATGACAGAGACTGACTTAAAAAATTGAATGGATAAACAGTGGAGAAGTAATCAAGGGTGTTTAGTTAGTAGCTTCTGGTCCCCTGCCTCCATCTTTATCTATGGTATGTAAACTCTGTTTTTCTCCCACACGGTATCTTTTCCAGGCATTCTTCTAGCTGGCCAGCACCTCTCTGCAGTGACATGCTTGCTTCCAGCTAACATGCAAGAAGCACAGACGCAGTCCATCATACGTCATTCAATTAGCTAGCTACGTCCATGCCTCCAAAAGGGTCAGGGATACTCATACACAAGTGGTGTATTAACACTCATGCGTGAGCATCTAAAGTCCTACTTCAGCACAGGGTGCACCACTAAACAGGAGCCTATAGTGGATTATCCTTTGCAGTTCTCCCAGAAAAAGGGTGACAGCCTAAAGCTGTTGGGTGATCAGGAGGACTAACAAGAAACCATTTCATGTGGTAAAATCTTGTGCCTTGACAGGTCAATTTGTGCTGCTATAGTTGACAACCTTCAGATAGATGCCCTCTGCTTTTGATAGATTGTCACAGTGTCCAGGGACAGGAAACGCATCCATTACAACATGACCATTTAAATAAAGGTGTCATGGTGTCTGGAGTGAACCTTTAATAAACTCGGAACTCATTGTATTGAGGTAAATTAAGGTAAATATGCCAATAAATATTGATTGCAGTGTAAAAATAAAATCTGTAATTACACACCCACACGTTTACTTTAAGCTTTTATAACCACACTGGGTATCAACACTTTGATGGGGCATTTTATTGACACTGAATAATCCAATCATACATGTGTTTTACAGTATACAGTAGCTGTCCCTTGCCATGTATCAAAATGGAATTTTAACAATTCAGTTTTTATGTTTGCAGAGAATACTTATATTTTGATATATTTTGAAGTTTTACTGATTTATGAAAGATTACATTTAAACTCTCCACTTAAATAGCATTAAAACATAGTATGTCGCTGGGGAGATAAATTAAACTGACAAAACCCTTCAGTAAAAGAAAGCTTTAAAATGGCTGTTTTATGTAATGAAGCCTCTGAACCGAGAGAGTTTTCAGACAATTAGATAAAGGGACTCTCTGTCAGTTGGATTTGAGAGCTCTTACTGCAAAGTTTGTATCAATCAACGGTGAATCAACTTCACGCTCTTTAATCACTTTAACATACATTTTTGGCATAACAAGGTTACGCGTAAGAGCCGAGATTAATCATTTTATAATGTGAAACATTAATTGAATAATAAAGCACAAACACAAAGCTGTAAGTCAAGATGTTATAACCAGTGGGGTTTGCATCAAAGATTAACTTTTTTATAAATGACTTGTATTAAGATACTTGTAAACTACAGTTAAAAGCACAATATGAAAAGTCGAATTGATTATGAACAAACTTTTGGGACCGAGAAAAATAAAACTTTTCAAATATACAACAAAGTGTAGATAGAGCTGCACTAGTATTTGTGGGGTCCACATCTTTTTTAAAAACTTGGTTAAGTATAGCATAAACATAGCCATTGCTGTTTTTTAATGCCTAGTTCTCTAACACCACCAGCTGAAATAAGGGCCATCAACAGAATACACTCCAGTGTTCATACGACTTCAAGGTCACTAATGGATTTTGATTCAGTTCACTGTTTGCTGACCGTAGTGCTAGAGAGCCATCACGATGCTATTCTTTTCTTTTTTTTAAATTGTGAGTTTATTAAGCTCGAAATACATTACAAAAATGAAAAATGAGTGAATTGGAATGGTTTGTATTTTCACTTATGGATCACTTTTAAGTTTTAGTAAAATGCTGTACAGTCCGATGTGGGGCATCCTCAAACGGAAGGTGGAGGAACCCAAGGTCTCTAACATCCACCAGCTCCATGATGTCATCACGGAGGAGTGGAAGAGGACTCCAGTGGCAACCTGTGAAGCTCTGGTGAACTCCATGCCCAAGAGGGTAAAGGTAGTGCTGGAAAATAATGGTGGCCACACAAATTATTGACACTTTGGGCCCAATTTGGACATTTTCACTTAGGGGTGTAGTCACTTTTGTTGCCAGCGGTTTAGGCTGGGGTCAGACGAACGCAGTGCAAACACGCGTGCAGCCGCACTTTATCACGGCTGTAGTAGCAGCAAATGACAGGCAATATACGAAGTACGGCCACACGAAAGTTCGGCGAGGCAATGCAAGCGGCAAACAAACACATTTTTTCGAGAACGTGATACCGCTAGTACTGACGTACAGAGTGCGCTGCGTCCGCTAGCAGCATGTGTACGTGATTAGGAGACATCAGACGCTGCTAATGTCCGGCCAACATAACGTCCAGACGCGAAAAGTGTTTTATTGATGATCCGCACTAAATCACAGACGAAAATGCGGATCGTATGACCGCTATCACGTATTCCGTGAAAAAATACGTCCATTCTTTCGAACGCACATTTTCACAGACGACGCGAAAAATGCGTTAGTCTGACCCTAGCCTTAGACACTAATGGCTGTGTGTTGATTTATTTTGAGGGGACAGAAAATTTACACTGTTATGCAAGCTGTACATTCACTACTTTACATTGTAGCAAAGTGTCATTTCTTCAGTGTTGTCACATGAAAGGTATAATAAAATATTTACAGAAATGTGAGGGGTGTACTCACTTCTGTGAGATACTGTATATCCCTAGGAGCAGCACACTCAGGAGTCTGATAACAACAAATACAAAGACCTCATTCATTATATCAGTTCAGCAGTATTTTATAACCTATACTATAACAATGGGTGTATGGCCACCTGCACAATATGGCACTTTCATTAAAAAACAATGTTTCTTGTCTGTGAAATGTCATTAAAACGTGATGGGATCTATGTAAAGGTGAGGATCATTGATGTTGTTACATAGCTCTAGTTCTCTAGTGGAAGAGAGACCCTAGGGTTCTGGACTAGTTGAAGGGTTTTGGGGATGTCACACTCACCAGTCATATAGAATTCACCCAGTGAGTGAAACAGTCCACAAATTGCTTAACCTCTAGAGACATGCTGCATGTCATGGGATTTGGAGGGTAAGTTTGTGGTGGAGGCTGTATGGGAAACATCACCCACTTACCAGATGAGTATTCCCCAGGCATCTTCTTCAATCAAGTTCGCTAATTATATCTCAAATAATATTTTTTTAGATGTTGGGCAATCATTTTTCCCAAAATAAATTATTTGGAGCTTCAATGAATGAAAATAGAAGAGAAACGAGGGTCTAAATGACCGGTCTCTTCTCTGCAAAGTAAATCTCAGTGGTGGAGAGCTTAGTTTTCCATACTTTTTCCTACTGTGCTTGCAGACAATAAGCCAACAGACCCCGACCAACCGATCCTTCGTAATGGCCGGGTTATGGTCAGTAATACTGAGAATGAAGAAAACAAAGAAAGTGGCGGAGTGCAAAGTAAAAGAACCTGCAGAAGGAAGTAACCCACAGTGCTCTAGCTAGCCGGTCCTTAATAATGGCCAGGTTAAGCAGAGCAGACCAACAAAAACACACATAGGTAGGGGTTAAGGAAATAGAGGTCCGTTTATTCTATGCCAAAATTCAGGGCGCCAGAATACAGGAAAATCGAGACAAGCCAGGATCGTATTAACCAGGAAATAAGTCAGATAGGAATGCAGCAGTAACAACAAGGCACTAGGCGTAACTGGAACCACGCTAGGGCAACTTGCTATGAGAAAGGAAGCCCTTTAAATGGAGCCACAGCACTACCTATTGGTGCTCAGAGGAGACGCCCTGCTCTGCTATAGGATAGCTGGTCATGTACTGCGATTGATTGTCCTTCCTGCATGCTGAGTCTGATTCGCAGGCAGCACCATTCTCTGTCCTGTAGTACACAGTACCCTGGAGTAAGGCTTTCTGGATATCCGCTGCTGTGACGACCGCAACATTTCCCCGGACATGGGTTGAAGGTGCAACACTTCCCTGGACATGGGTCGAAGGCGCACCACTTCCCTGGACATGGGTCGAAGGTGCAACACTTCCCTGGAGATGGGTCGAAGGCGCAACACTTCCCTGGAGATGGGTCGAAGGCGCAACACTTCCCTGGACATGGGTTGAAGGCGCAAAACTTCCCTGGACATGGGCCACCGTGACATGTGGGAAATGTGAAGGTACGTTATAGCAGGGGCATTGTTCACTTTCTATAGCAGGGGCATTGTTCACAAGTCTAAAATAGACAATGGTATCACATTTTTTAATTTTATTGTTTTCCTTTTGAATTGCCATATTTGGTACCATTTAGAAAGACCAGACAATGACCATTCCAACAGTACCTTGCTGACCTTGTGGGACTTACAGAAGTGGAGATACAAATATCCAAATCCCCTCCCCCAATACTTCTAAATTCCGTCAAGCAGAGGTGATGCGAAAGGGAATTTCCTGACCACATCAAGTCATCTGACTCCAGAAATTACCCAGCCTGGCCTGCACTCTGCATGCTGTGCCACCAGTGAAGATGAGCGGAAATGCTGCAAGAGTGAACAGAAGGTGAACAGCATGGATAATGCCTGCGCCACATGCTCTACAGTGACGTGGCTACAAAAGTCGATAATTAAAAAATAAAAAGAGTTCTCAAACCCACCAGCACCTAGAGGAGATGAGGATCAGAATAGGTAGGTCATTCTCTGGTCTTTCCCTGACCATTATTTAAAGAAAGGGCATGCATCAGGGGAATAATCTGGCTCGTAGTAAACAAGTCAAATGCATGAATCTTTATTTTGATTCACTTGATGGCTGCTATGAAGTGAATCACCACAATAGTTTCTATGGTCCTATACCATCGCTATTATTCTTTGTTTTAATTTCAATGTCACACAATTTTTGATTTTTTCTTTTCCCATGTTCAGTGGTTTTTTTATCTCATAGCAAATAACCTTATATAAGCAGAGCCGAAATAATGCACCAAGAAGCAGGAATAATATTGCAATTAAAAATGTTATAAAGCTCAGAAAAACACAGGCCTGAGACTGCTCATACAGGGAATTATCTGCCTGCAGTGACAATACCGTTAAATGGATCCATTAGCAATTTATATTTTACTGTAATCACTTCCTATTGTTTTGGAATAATTATACTAAAACTATATGCACTTTAGCAGAGTTTCATACAACATACAATGCAGCCACAACTGTATAACCTTTCAAGAGCAGAAAATGCTCTCCCAAGGTTTACATTAGGAGTATTCCAAGTCAGCAGGGAAAATGAACTAGGTGAAGAGGTTTACATGGCAATTATTGAGGATCCCAAAAGCATTAATACATAACATAAAGAATTACCTGGCACTAGGGAACCACATTAAATGGTGCAAGAAGAGCTCCATCAAGTGCAACCTTGAAAAATAATTTTCTTTTTCTTCAACATATGCAATATATAAAGTATTTATACATAATTCTAACTAGTGGGGGCCCTATTACATTCTTCGCGCTAACGTTAGCGCTCACCTGTGTGAGCATTAACGTTAGCCGTCGTCAGGACCGAACTGGCGTACCGGGCGTTTGCCTGGTAGGCTGATGGCCATTGCGGCCGGTTGGCTGGCGGCCCTCGAGTTGGCCGACGGCCTTGCATTCATCCGGCCGGCATAGCCCAAGGCAGCCTGCTCCCTCGGAGCATTGCGGTTTGTGCTGCTAATTCTTTATTTGTAAACTTTTATCACACAAGTCAATTCTTTATAAAAGCTGGTTCTTCAACAAAACCTTATTTTGTATATGTAGGCAAACAAAGAGCAAAATAATTTATGTATAGGTGTTACACGTGTTAGAAATGGCTTTGTTACGTTTATACTCAATTAAAATTCCTGCAAACATTGCTAGAATATCACCTGGAAAGTTTAAATTTTTGTCATTGCAGTATCATCCATATCAAGTGTTATCAAAGTAACGATTTCCCTATTTCGACCTATATTAGGGCGACCTGAGGAGGAGCCCATGGCTATACGCCATTGCTCCTTTCTTTACTCGATGTCTCTTGAGCATCTACTGTATTGTTTGCTTTACTGCTATTACTGTGATCCTTTGTATGCGACACTTGGCCAAACAACTGATTGATTTAAAAAAAGTAAAGATTTCCCAACACAGTAATGCCATACAGTGGCAAGAAAAAGTATGTGAACCCTTTGGGATTACGTGGAGTTTTGCATGAATTGGTCATAAAATGTGCTCTGATCTTCATCTAAGTCACAACAATTTTAAAAACACAGTCTGCTTAAAATAATACAACACAAACATTATATGTTTTCATGTGTTTATTGAACATAACATGTAAACATTCACAGTGCAGGGTGGAAAAAGTATGTGAACCCCTAGCCTAATGACTTCTCCAAGAGCTAATTGGAGCCAGGAGTGAGCCAACCTTGAGTCCAATCAGTGTGATATTATTGGATGTGTTGCTGAAAGCTGTCCTGCCCGTTAAAAACACACACCAGTTTTGGGTTTACTTGTTTCAAGAAGCACTGCCTGATGTGAACCATGCCTTGCAGAAAAGAGCTCTCAGAAGACCTACGATCAAGAATTGTTGACTTGCATGAAGCTGGAAAGGGTTACAAAAGTATCTCCAAAAGCCTTGATGTTCATGTGTCCACGGTAAGACAGACTGTCTACAAATGGAGAAAGTTCAGCACTGTTGCTACTCTCCCTAGGGGTGATCGTCCTGTAAAGAGGACTGCAAGAGCACAGCGAAGAATGCTTAATGAAGTAAAGTAGGATTCTTAGTGTCAGCTAAAGACTTACAGAAATCTCTGGCACATGCTAACATTTTTGTTGACACATCCACAATAAGGAAAACCTTAAACAAGAATGGAGTACATGGGAGGACACCACGGAGGAAGCCATTGCTGTCCAAAAAGAATATTGCAGCATGTTTGAAGTTTGCAAAAGAGCACCTGGATGTTCCACAGCACTACTGGCAAAATATTCTGTGGACAGATGAAACTAAAATGGAGTTGTTTGGAAAAAACACACAACACTATATGTGTGGAGAAAAAAAGGCACAGCACACCAACATCAAAACCTCATCCCCACTGTAAAACATGGCGGCGGGAGCATCATAGTTTGGGGCTGCTTTGCTGCCACAGGGCCTGGACGGATTGTTGTCATTGATGGAAAAATGAATTCCAGAGTTTATCAAGACATTTTGCAGGAAAACGTAAGATCATCTGACCGCCAACTGAAGCTCCGCAGAGGATGGGTGATGCAAGTAATTCAACAAAAGAATGGCTTCAACAAAACAAAATACGCCTTCTGGAGTGGCCCAGTCAGAGTCCTGACCTCAACCCGATTGAAATGCTGTGGCATGACCTTAAGAGAGCAATTCACACCAGACATCCCAAGAATATTGCTACACTTAAACAGTTTTGTGAAGAGGAGTGGTCCAAAATTACTCCAGATCGTTGTGCAGGTCTGATCTGCAACTACAGGAAACGTTTGGTTGAGGTTCTTGCTGCCAAAGGAGGGTCAACCAGTTAAGTCCAAAGGTTCACATACTTTTTCCACCCTGCACTGTGAATGTTTACATGTTCTGTTCAATAAAAACATGAAAACATATAATGTTTGTGTTGTATTATTTTAAGCAGACTGTGTTTTTCAAATTGTTGTGATTTAGATGAAGATCAGAGCACATTTTATGACCAATTCATGCAAAACTCCACGTAATCCCAAAGGGTTCACATACTTTTTCTTGCCACTGTATTATGCTACGCTGAACCATGCATTGCAGGTTCAGAGGACTTTGTTGTTAGAGTGTATATGATGAAGACCAATCTGACGTATTGGGTGGAGACGAAAGATGACAGACTGTAGTGGATACATTGCAACATGATGGAAATGATACATGCACATGTGCAAGACTGCAGAAAGTCAGAGGAAACTTTCGGGCAAGGGGGCTATTTGGGAGCATGCACACAAACCCTAATTTAAACTACATATATGGCTTCATGTTTTATTTTATTGTAGATTCTATTATTCTATTATATATTCTATATTTTATTTGTATATTATATCAATAAATATTTCATTATCACCTAAGACTATGCTCCATAAGTTAGGAGTGCAGGGACTCATAAAATATAACTTTTATTATCATTATTCAAAAGCTGCCTATCAATAAACCATAAAAAAAGGATTTTAAAATTGATTCCCCACATGTAAACAGCAAAGAACCTACTTGGCTGTCAAAGAAATTGCAAGAAATGTGTACGTGTGGACATTGCGTTGCCTGTAAATTTATTTTGAAGGAGTCAAAGATGGTCACCGACTCGCAAAATAGAATTAAATTTGAATAAGATCCTTTTTCACTTGTAACTCATCTGCAATCGTCTATCAGGTGGTAGGTGAATGTGGGAATTCTGTGGAAAAACTATGGGGGTTATTCAGAGAGATCTGAAATATGGCTGAAATGTAACAGGACACTGAAATTCAGCGAAAGGGGACATTTTGGGGCCATTCGGCTATTCAGAGAGCAGGCAATTTGCCATATTTTGGCGAATTGCCTGCATATACAGTGCCTGTTCGAGGGCAGTGAAATCCCCCATAGAGAAGCAATGGTTCGTCTACTCAGAGACACCAAACAGAAGGGAAAAGTTGTCGACATGCCCTGCTGTTTGGTTGTTTTATTCGACAGATTTATTCAGGCGATTCCCATAGACTTCAATGTTAAAAATATTTCCATTTTAATTCAATATCTAATAAACTGCTTATTATTTTATTCTGCTGTAAAGAGTCTCTTTATTTCTAGATTTTATAAGATCATTTACGTAATTTTTCTGGTTTTTTTTTAAATCGTTTTTTCAATTTTCCTTAACTGCCCTTTTTATTACCATTCATTGGATCTTCTATGTAAATTCCAGGCATTTTTGTACAGTAGTTTTTTTGCAAACAGCATTTAAATTTTGAAACTTTCAAGCATACAGTTTGTTTTTTTTACCACGTTTGTCTGCTTGTTGGGTTTTTCTGGCCGCTGCTCTGCGCTGTGATCGGCTGCTAATTGGGTTTTTCCGGCGTGTTCGGTGGGGTTTTTGCGTTGGTTTTCTGCAGGTTTTCAGTTAGTGTTCGGCGAGTGTTCTGTGGGTTTGCGGCGAGTATTCCCTGCACTATGGGGGCCCTGTGGTGCTTGCTGAATACACCGCAGGGTCGGCGAACTAGGGAATTGCCGAATTGTCCTGAAGTGCAGTGAACGAAAGATCACAGAACGTGCAGTGACTTTTCGGATCTCTCTGAATAACCCTATATATGTCCCATGAAAAGAAGGATAATGGAACACATACACTCTACAAGAAGGACACAAGAAACTATGATCTCACGTCATCTGGCTCAATTTTAGGGCAACAATGCTAATGTTCTTAAATTTTGTTGGTTAGAGTTTTTGAAACCTTCATTAAGGAAGGGGAATTTTGATCTGAAGTTGAGACAGAGGAAATGCATGTGGATTTAGCACAATCATAATACCGGCTGGGTGAAGTAGAGGTAACACTACTGCTCTATAACCGTGGAGAGAGACTGACGACACAAGTTCGATCCCGGCAAGAGCACCTCTCCAGTAATTGTCCTTGGGCAAGACACCTAATGGTACATACTCGCCACCCAGGACATACTTGAAAACGAGAGAAATCTCAATGTATCCTTCCTGGTAAAATCCATTTATCAATAAAAAAAAATTAGGCTGTCTCCGTTGGGGCTGAATGAGGGTTTCTTGTTCTGAGCATTGATTTGATAAAGCCATTTTTCCCATTACAGAGATGGAAATTTGAAGGAATTTAGCCAGTAGGCTACACTATCTGTCCATCAGTGGTATCTCTGTGATGGCGTTGAAGCTGTGGGATAAACCAAGTATAATAATTAGCGTAAGGGTCTGGCCAGTACTAAAGATGGCACCTCCAGTTTATCTGATCAATGTGGGTTTTGGCCAGTAGTAGGGATGGCATCTTTGAGCTGGAGTTTTACTGTATTGGTTAGTGAAGAGCATGAGATCAACCTCTGGTGGTTTAATCTGAGTATTGGATATATGGGTATATTGTTGTCAGATTGTCAGCCAAAGAGTCAGACTTCATTTTGGACATGAATTATGATAATATATTATACAAAGTATAATTGAATCATTTTGACCTGTGGTGGTAAAATATGGAGTCAGAGACTGACTGGCTGGGATTACGTAATCTGTTTTTTCATTCTAATTTATTTTCCCTCCTACATCCGTTAAAAATAACGTCAGTCCCAAAAACGGACTGTGTGGCCACTACTGCATCTTCCGTACTGACGTACGTCCGTACTGCACGGGCGCACAGTCCGTAGAAAACGCGCTCGTCTGACCCTAGCCTAAGCAGGCGAATCTCATAAATTTAAAAGTAAAAAAAAATCCCCCGTTTTTCTAAAATATTTATACAGCAGTTTATTCTTCTTGCAGCAAAAAGTCTTATTTATTCTTAGAATTTTTCAGGATTTTTTCAGCAAAATTTTTGATTCCAATTTTTTTTCCTCACAGCTAAGAGGGTCTATTTCTAATTACAGAGAAACATAGGGAGAGCCAATCTTCCATTGACATCTATAGACAAATCTGTGTGGTTAACTGGGCAAATCTTCCATAATCCCACAAATTGTACATGCTGCGGAGTACCTAAACCTGTAATTTGTAGAATTCATATGTTGCTAGAGGTATATATTTTATGTAGTTAAGGTTGTTCTTTTAGGATACCTGTATAATAAAGTAATGTGATTTTATCTTTGCAGGTTGCAGGACATGAATTAGACATACTGAATTTTAGCATCATTCAGATACTGCCTGTCAGCTTGTAAAAGTGATATAAAACCAGAAAACACAAATTATCTAGCAACCATATTTATGTAGTAACTATCCCAGCTGTTAATGATTCCAAATTCATGCTGACTAGGGATGCCAGATCAGCAAGAAATTATACTACATGTGAATGGGTGGCATGAAATGCTTCCCTGAAGTATGGAAATTGTATAGACTGCAGAAAAGAAGTCGCATTGCCTTGAAGGGACACTTACAAATAACCTAGTGGTATATGGTATTATTGGAAAGGCCACGCTCTCTACATGACATGGTGTAGGAGATACAAACTCCTGTACCTCCATCCAGTGGCGTAGCGTGGGGGGGCTGGGGGGGGCGGTAATATATATATCCATGTGTGAGCTGCACATTACTGTGGGTTTTATTGCTGTGGAGCTCTGTGATACGCTCATACACTCTGCACATTACATTGTATCACAGTTAAGGGATTCAATGCCCTAATGGTGGAAGGGAATCGGGGCATGCTAACGTGTCCACAGGTTGGGGGGGGGCGCACAATTTTTGGCTGGCCCTGGGCGCTGACAACCCACGCTACACCACTGCCTCCATCATAGGGATTTCACTGCTCGGCTTTCTGAAATCATCGCACCATTTTGAAACACACTCACTAGAAGTAGGAAAACAGCAGGCATATAACAAATTAGATGTTTCAACTCCATGGATCAACTTGGACAGTAGTTCTTCCAAGTGAATCTGGATTGCTGAATAATGGTTCTGTTTCCATCCAATGGTGTAAGGGTAACCACAAGGGCTCTCCACCAAAGCTGCCCAGTGGTGCAAAAGTGGCAAAGGAGCAAGCAATATTGCTTCAAAGGATTTATTACAGACACATAAAAAGAATCAACAAATTGTATAAAGCTGTTCTCTCATATTCAGGCTGAAAATGTGAAGAGTAGGAACCAGACAACCCCGTTGAAAGATCTATCAGTCATATCAGAATCTCAGTTCTGTATGATTTACATATAACTGATACTATGTACACAAAGCATGGGGTCCCATACTATGCCCTATACAACTATTTTAGTATCATCCACCTCCAGCACAGGTTCAGAGAGACTTGTCAGATGCTCAAAGAAGGTGTATGAGGAATGGGTTGAGACGTGATGTGCAACATAAGTTCCATTGAAGGTAAAAGTGGTAGAAACCAACCAAAATTTTCTGCTTCAGACACATTTGGTCATTAATCCAGCACAGTGTGTACATTTTGATTTATCATATGATATCTTACTGGTCACAAATTATTGTTGACTGATAGCTATTACTTGTTAATTACATTTTAAACATTAATTTAGTATTGTTTCTAAATTCATTAGAACACTCAAATTTAATTTAAAGGGAAAAGCAGCTTTGCTAGTTTGCCTTTAAAAACGTGAAAAAGTCTTTTGAATGAGTCAGTTGTCTCATTCAGCAGGCATAAATAGCAAGTAATTATGATATTTTTTCATATTTTCCTGCCTTTCTTTCTTGGAGTTTTGCATGCCTACTGCAGGAGGCACACTGATCTAACGAATCAGTGTGCATTCTGTGGAAGGCATAAAAAATACACTGAGCATGTGCAACTGAGTTGCTCCTCCTCCCTCCTGCAGTGTGAGCAGGGCTGGCGCTAGCCCAAGGCAGGTCAGGCGACTGCCTGGGGCGGGCCTGCTGGGCGGGCGGAGATTCAAATTATTTTGGCCACTCATGAAACACCTTCTGCAAAGATGCAGAAGGTGCTTCATACCGGTGCTCCCCTGGCTGTAGCCGGCTGCTCTGTGTGTGGGGGGCGTACAGGGATTAAAAATATCAAACTGCCGTTTTTTGTTTTTTTTATCTGCCGCTGTGTGCAGGCAGGGAAGGGGGAAACACGTGGTGGTGGGGGTGGAGCTGTGCTGAGAGGCAGAGCAGAGGGAGCCAAGGAGGGGCGGAGCTCCAAGTGCACCTCTTACGCTACACCAGGAAGGGAGCTGTGGCGTTTTGAATGTGCTGCTCAGCATCTGAAGACACCAGGCAGCGTCTATTCAGTGGCCCTGTCTCATTCATCTGCTAGCAGGTAACCTGCAAAAAGTCCATCTCAGGGAGGAGGTAAATGCACAACACACACACACCACTATCAGCCAGCACACACACATTCACTCCCAGCCAGCTCTCACACACTCTCAGCCAGCACACACCCATCACTTCCAGCCAGCACACACATTCACTCCCAGCCAGCTTTCACACACTCTCAGCCAGCACACACCACTCCCAGCCAGCACACATCACTCCCAGCCAGCTTTCACACACTCTCAGCCAGCAAGCACACATATACACACACCTCCCAGCCAGCTCTCGCACACTCTCAGCCCGCACACACCCATCACTTCCAGCCCGCACACACCCATCACTTCCAGCCCATACACACCCATCACTTCCAGCCCGCACACACATTCACTCTCAGCCAGCACACACATTCACTCTCAGCCAGCACACACACACACCACTCCCAGCCAGATCTCACACACTCTCAGCCCGCACACACCCATCACTTCCAGCCAGATCTCACACACTCTCAGCCCGCACACACCCATCACTTCCAGCCAGCACACACATTCACTCCCAGCCAGCTTTCACACACCACTCCCAGCCAGCTTTCACACACCACTCCCAGCCAGCGCACACACTCAGCCAGCTCTCACACACTCTCAGCCAGCAAGCACACACACACCTCTCAGCCAGCTCTCACACACTCCCAGCCAGCAAGCACACACACACACACCTCTCAGCCAGCTCTCACACACTCCCAGCCAGCAAGCACACACACACACTCTCAGCCAGCAAGCACACACACACCTCTCAGCCAGCTCACACACTCCCAGCCAGCAAGCACACACACACACACACACACCTCTCAGCCAGCTCTCAAATCACTCCCAGCCAGCTCTCACACACATCACTCCCAGCCAGCGTTCAAACACATCACTCCCAGCCAGCTTACACACAGACACATCACTCCAAGCTAGCTTTCACACATTCAAAAATAGCCAGCACACACATCACATCACTCCCAGCCAACACACACACCTCTCCCAGCTAGCATTCGCACACTCACACGTCACATCTCTCCCAGTCAGCTCTCGCATACATATCACTCACAGCCAGCTCTTGCATACACATCTCTCACAGCCAGCTTACATACACTCCCAGCCACCTCCCACACATCCCTCACACATGCAACACACCAAAGCCAGCTCACACACACTCACAGCCAACTAATACACATCACAACACTCACATCCAGCTCACACATACAATAAATCATTCAGAGATAGCTCGCACGCTCACAATCATAGCTGACACTCACATGCATCACTCACTGGCAGCTCAAACATACTCGGTCAACCCACTTCACTGCCAGGCTGCTCACACACACTCTTAAGCCACAGACGGCACCACGCTCAGTCCCATCTCGCACACTGCCACACACTCAATTATTGTCCTATACATGTAGCCCCGCACAGTCATACGACATTCGGCGCGCACATACATGCACATGTCAGCTTATTGGGAGAGGGGGCGGCTAAATGCACCTCCGCCTGTGCACTCAAAATTCCTTGCACCGGCCCTGAGTGTGAGCTGAGGGGAGGGCGAGACTGAGTGCCATTCCAATCTGTAACTCTTGCACCCCCAGCTACTGCAGAGACAGGGAAGGACAGTGGTGTATTTAGGTTTTGTGCTGCCCTAGGCCTGACTAAACCCATGCACCCCCTAATTTAAATTTGACACACCCCTTCCTGTCAAGGGCACACCTCTTCCTGGTTAATCCCCACCCTTCCTCTTTAAGCTCCACCTTTTCCTCTTAGAGCTCCGCCTTTTCCTCTCTCTTTATATTAAAAGTGGATACCAAGTGCCTACTTGTATATTTTGTATACCATTTCAAATGTACCTATTGCGATAAATAATATTATGAAATGTTTAAATTCAAGCATTTTTACAAAGAACAGCCACGCATGTCAAGTATACTGGATCACAGCCGCTCTAATTGGTTGAACAATAAAATCCACAGAAACCTGCACTGCATATGAGTGTATCACAGAGCTGCACAGCAATAAAACCCACAGTAATATGCAGTGTGTATCACAGAATCCACAGCAATAAAACTCCCAGCAATGCAATGTGCAGTGTGTATGAGTGTATCAGAATCCACAGCACTAAAACTCCCAGCAATGCAATGTGCGGTATGTGTGTCAGCGTATCAAAATCCACAGCAATAAAACTCCCAGCAATGCAATGTGCGGTGTGTATGAGTGCATCAGAATCCACTGCAATAAGACTCCCAGCAAACCGAGTGAATATGAGCCCACAGCAATCATTTATTCTATATTTACCGGCCTCCGTCTGCGGTAGGGCTGTGTGCAGAGTCAGCAGGGACTGTGTACGGACTCAGGATTGCGGCTGTGTCTGTGCGTGGAGCCATCTTGTCAGCAGTGGAGTGCCACTGCCAGAGGGTGCACCATGGCTTTGATTCCCTTCCGGTGGGGGTTCAGTCCAGAATAGAGTGAGAGTCCGTGTTAATGAAAGGGCGGGCAGCTGCGTGCGTGTCACGTGGTTCAGCCAGTCAGGTGGTACAGAAAAAAATAAGTAAACTCAGTACCACCTGACTGGCCGGACCGCGTGACCTGCACGCACGCAGCCTCACCAGGAGCCAGGCAGCTCAATGACAAATTTCTATCACTGCAGTGCTGGTTAAGGAAAGGTCCACTTTAAACAGCAGTAAGCAGACAGGGCTTCATATTCTGCTGATACCCCCCTTTACCTGCCATTTACTGTCATCTTCTCTCTCTGCACACAAATCACATCCCCCTCCCCTCTCCTAGAGCTGCTGCGGGGCAGGGGAGGAGCTATGGAGGGAGGAGAGGGGGATTTTTATTCTATTCGATTTTATTCCGTATGCAAACGCCCTGCTCCGCTGCTCGTTGTTTGAGAACACAGCTCAAAGCTGACACACAGTGACAGTGGCACCTCCTAGTACCCCCTAATGACACTCAAATAATCACTGGTACCTGGGGCGGCCCGCCCTCCGCCACTCCCCTAAGTACACCACTGCTCTGTGATATGCTCACACACAAGTTTGGTAAACTGCCAGCAAGTACGGTGCTGTTTGAAGGCATTGCAAATCCCCATAGAGAAGTAGTGGTTAATCTATTCAGAGAACACCAAACAGCAGAGAAATGGCAGTGAAATGCCCTGATGTTCGGTGGTTTCAATCAGCAGGTTTATTCAGGCGAACCCCATAGGTTTCAATGTTAAAAATATTCCCGTTTTTATGCAATATCTAATAAACCATTTATTATTTTAATCTGCAGTAAAAAGTCTTTGATTTTTTTTTAGTACCCTTTAGTCATTTTTCAGCAAAATTCCCCCCTTTTTTTGTAAAAGCGTTTTTTCTTATCAATCATAGGATCTTATATGTAAATTCCAGACATTTTCGTTCAGTAGTGCTTTTGAAAACAGCAGGCCACGGGTTTGCGGTGGCAGCATTCAGCGGCCGACACCATGCACTTTGGGGACCCTGCGGTGAATGGTGAATTCACTGCAGGGTGGGGAAATTTTATTCCCCGAAGTGCAGGGAACTACAGAACACCAACATGTTGGCGTCATTTCGGTGCTCTGTGAGTAACCCATTTAGTGGTGAGGTTTTTTGCTGCCCCCTGGAAAGTGAAAGCCTAGGCCTTGCCTACCCGGGACATACTTGAAAATTTGTGAAATCTCAATGTATCCTTCCTGGCAAAATACTTTGCAAAAGTAAAAAAAAAATAAAAAAAATTTTTTAGGGGTGGGGCCACCAGTGCGGGCCGCCGCTCCCTGGAAAGTGCCACCCTAGGCCTAGGCCTTGTTGGCCTAGGCCAAAATACCCCACTGGGGAAGGAAAGCAATCAATACACACAGGCAGAATAAATAGGTGAGCAAGCGTCAGTGTGTGAATGAGTCAGCGGGTGAGTGAGTGTGAGTCATGTATACCACTAACTGCTACACGCAGACACAATCTACCTACACTGCCAGTCTTTAGGTTAGCTGGATTGCTAGACACAGAACAGACAGACAGAACAAAGGAAGTCATGGTAAGCAAAGTTAGTAAACCAGAGTAGGGATATGCATGGTTTAAAAATTTGTTTCGTTTTGGTTTAGTTTCATTACCTTTTTAAATCATTTTGTTTTCAGAATTTCGTAACTAATTTCGTTTCATATTTCGTAGTTTTGGATCGATTTGGAATTTCGAATCAATTCGATAGTTGATATCATATCGAATTTTGGATCACTAACTAAAACACCAATTAACCCCTTCGCTGCGGAGGACGCGTCCACCCGTAGGTAACGTTCCTTGCGGAGGACGGGTTCCGGCCGATCGCTGTGCCCCCCGGTGTGGGCTGACATCCTCGATGTCAGCCCAGCACCCGGAACCGCCGCCGGGCTAATTAGATGTCATCCCGGCGGCACGATGACATCTAATTCAGGCGCCCCCCCCGCATGTGCGGAGGAGGCGCCTGAAAGGGAGGGGGGGAGGTTCTTCGGACCTCTCTTCCTCCCGATCGCCGGCGTTGCGGGGGTTAATCCAGGCACCGTTTGGAAGGGCACAACCTGCCCTTCCTAACGGTACCTGGAATTAACCCCATGGGGGCTGGATCACGAATCGGCGCCGAAAAGTGCCGGTTCGTGATCCTTTCCCAGAGCTGGCCGACATCTTGGATGTCGGCCAAGCTTCCGGGAATGCCCCCTGAGGACTGGCATCATTGTGCATAGCACGATGACGCCAGTCCTGGAGTTAACCCCTAACTGCCACCAATGGTGGAGATAGGGGGTTCCAATGAACCCCCTATCTCCCGATCCGTGGCAGTTAGGGGTTAATGTTTGATATTGCTAGATCGGCCAGAGAATGGCCGTTCCAACGATACCAAACATTAGTATGAAATTTTTTTTTTTAAAAATAAATAAAAATAAAAATAAAAAAATGTTTATTTTTTTTTATAATTTTTTTTAAAATAAGTTTTTTTTTCTTGTTTTGGTTCGTTAATGCAGCAATATTGTTCCCATTTCAATTATAATGTGAACAATGATGATGCACTAACGATTTTTGTATGCGGTGCGTTTGTTAAAAATGGCGTAATTTCCCCCAAAAAAAAATGTAATGAGACCCCATCTCTAATTTTTTGAACAAGCGCACCCCATACAAAATATAACCGCAATTGCTCGCATGTTAAAATGTGACAAAAAAAACACTTTACACATTGTAAATCATTGAAAATTCATATTTTATTGCATTTTTTGTTATAATATACAGACAGGACATGACGTATACATATAATAATGACATATTATGAATCTGCCGAGTCTGACGGAAAGAACGATATTTAATATGTCTGGGTCATATACTAAAATAAGCCTTCAAAACACGTTTAAACATGATGAGCAAAATCGGTAGAAATGACCTCAGCACAGAGGCGGGAAATGCCTCAGCAGCGAAAGGGTTAATCAAATTTTGCTGTTAAAAGAAAAGCTAGGGTTTAATTTTAAGCTGTGTCACAGATTTAGTATTTAAGTCAAATTAAACAGTGAAACAAAATTAATTTGTTTCATAAAGTCCTTTGCTGACTATTACTTGTATTGTAAGTTAAGATCAATTCAATAGTTGATATCAATTTGATAGATCATTTCAAATTAAATAGTTGATATCAATTTGATAGTTCATTTCAAATTCAATAGTTGATATCAATTTGATAGTTCATTTCAAAATCGATAGTTTATCAATTTGATAGATCATTTCAAATTCAATAGTTGATATCAATTTGATAGTTCATTTCAAAATCGATAGTTGATATCAATTTGATAGATCATTTCAAAATCGATAGTTGATATCAATTTGATAGATCATTTCAAATTCGATAGTTGATATCAATTTGATAGTTCATTTCAAATTCAATAGTTGATATCAGTTATTCAAATTTTTCTTTTATGATGATGACACAGTGTAAAACGAAATAAATTCGTTATATACGGTTTCGTTTCGAATTCGTATCGTATTGATTTGTTATTCAGAAGTACTTCCGAATACGAATTATCAAATTTCGTTCCAAATTCTGAATTTTTCCAAAACGAATGCACATCTCTAAACCAGAGCGAATACTCATACGAAGCCGGAAGCTGGGGGGTCAGAGCTGGAATACACAGTCAGATGGAGCCAGGAATCAGAGCCAGAAGGGTAGTCACACAGAGCAGGGGTTAATGCTAGAACGGGTAGTCAAACAGCGCCAGGGGTTAATGCAAGAACGAGTAGTCAAAAAGAGCCAGTGGTTAAATGCCAGAGGGGTAGTCAAACAGAGCCGGGGGGTCATACATGGGAGAACTTTAGTGCAGAATAAGCAAGGAACACATTGAGGAGGTTAAACCATGACAAGGCAATGGCCTGAATCCATTACTTGGCTTTTGAATCTGGCAGGCGCCGCGTCATCACGCCACACCTCGCGTGCGTCACCGACCTGCGGCCACGATTGAAAGAGAGTCAGCGTGTGAGTGAGCATGAATGTGTGAGGGAGTCGGCGGGTTTGTGAGTGTGTGAGTGAGTCAGCGGATGAGTAATGGGCAGGAAGGAGACGGGGTATATTCAGGAAGTGGGAACTGAAGAACCACCCCTAGCTGAGGGGCGTGGCCAGAGAAGATGTAATGACAGAGTTTAAAACAAGAATATAAACAGTTTTTTACACAGTTCTAAAACCTTTATTGATTTATTCTAGTTTGTCTATTGGTTCAAAAGTGTTTAACTGCCAATCTGAAATTTTTATTCTAGACATGCATGACCCTTTAACTGTTCATAAAGTTTTTAAGATTGGCAAAGGAAAACAGAAAGCATGATAATAACAGATTGAGCTTAAACAGTATGACTGAAGCGGTAGTGTACGTTGTGGTTCGGAATAGTAGTGGTGATAACCCCAGTGACATCATTACCATGAGGGACAAACAGTGCTGTGGGCAGTTGTGGAAAATGTATTTCTACATTCAATGATTCCTGACACTTCGTAGAATATGACTTGAACTGCCAAAGCCTATCCGGGTGGAAAGAGCTCTAGCTGTATATCGACTCATGTGTCTCCACTGAGATTAGTGGGAAAGAACAGTAAACACCATCTGTGATGCTGCTGAATCTGTGGAAGCGAGCAGGAATTTGCAACCAACTGTTTTTATAGCGAAAATATTGCCTCAGCCTTTTCATTTTCTGGAGCCATTATCAATGCACTCTTAAACTATTCCTATAGATCTCTCATGATCCTCCTTTTGCTTTCAGACCAACCAGTAGTGAACAAGTAAATAACAGAAACCACAATAAATCAGATTTTTACATCAAAACTGCTACATTCTGGTTCCAGTTTCACATGAAAAGGCAAATGAAAATGGCAGTAGTCAAAACATATGCTAATTCCAGTATAGATCTACAATATGCTCAGTGATGTTGACCATAACATCCCGTCTCCTTCAATGTAAAGCCCTAATCATGTTTTACTTTTACATTGTATATTTCCATCCAGCATCAAACTATATTCCACACGTCTAGACGTAAATGTAATCTAATTTATGGTCCAGATTTATTTCATCCTAATTTATTTCAACAAGGATAATACACCTGCCATTTATCAGCCACTATGACATATTTAACTCAACATTTAAAATAATGCATATTTCTACCAGGTCAATACACAAAGTATGAGACATGTGACCAAGGTAAACAGAAATGGCTCATACTGTATCTTACAAAAGCAAAACAAAACCAGAATAAATTTAATATGAAATGTTGTGCACACTGAATAAATATGTATATTTGTATTTCTGTCACCGAGATGTGTCAGGGCCTGTCTGCAGTCACATCAAAAAGGGATTTTTTTACTTTCTTGCCGCTTTCTGAAACCCAATTTATATGTGTTAAGTAATTCATTGAAATCCACACTAATTTAATTGTGATATGACGGTTTAGTTATCTTTTATGCTTTCTGTCGAATATCCTAAAACGCACTTGGTGCTATTTCAGCATGGTTCTCATCCTCTCTAGGAATGCACACTCTCATGCACCCAGCCAGATAGCCACACATTTGCATTCAATTCGGCCATACACACTCACATCCCATTCAGCTTGCATCTCACCCAGGCAACTTCACTCACACATATACAGGGTTATTCAAAGAGATTCGAATGGCTGCCGAAAGGTAACCTTTCTTGGTAACCTTTCTTGGCCATTCAGCTATTCAGAGCGCAGGCAAATAGCCAAATGTTGGTGAATTGCCTGTACATACGGTGCCTGTTCGAGGGCAGTGAAATCCCCATAGCTTTGGCTATTCAGAGAACAAAAACCAGCAGTGAAAAGTTGCCGAATAGCCCTGCCATTCGGTGGCTTCATGCGGTAGATTTATTCAGGCGAATCCCATAGGCTTCAATGTTAAAAATATTCCCATTTTAATTCAATATCTAATAAACCGTTTATTATAATATTCTGCAGTAAAAAGATTCTTTATTTTTAGATTTTTTCGGATCTTTTAAGCATTTTTCGGGATTTTTTTTGCCAAAAAAGTTTTGCCGATTTTTTTTTTTAAACGTTTGTTCTTTTTTCTGTAACAGCCCTTTTTATTATCATTCATTGGACCTCATATGTAAATTCCAGACATTTTCGCTCATTGGTTTCTTTGCAAACAGCGCTTCACTTTTTAAACATTCAAGCGTACTGTTTTTTTTTTTTCACTCCATTGTGTCGGCTTATTCCGGCGGCTGCTCTGCGCTCTGATCGGCTCCTGCTTGGGTTTTTCCGGCGTGTTCGGCGGGGTTAATCAAGATGTTTTTGCGGGTTTTCGGTGTGCATTCGCCGGGTTTTGCGGTGAGTGTTCGGCAGGTTTGCAGCGGTTTTTCCTTGCACTTCGACAGCCCTGTGGTGCTTGCTGAATACACTGCAGGGTCGCCGAAATGGCATTGCCGAATCGCACCGAATTGAAGTGAATGAAAAGTCACTGAACGTGCGGTGACTTTTCGATTCTCTTTGAATAACCTTGATAGTTATCAGCATGAATTTACAGCCCCCCCAACATATGTCATCATACACACACAATTTATAAGGGGTGTTGGTGTTAAATCTGCATTCTCGCATATAGTCCCAATAATCACTGCGCTGTTTCTAATCAAGTCAATTGCTCTTTACAGTTGTTTAATGCAATCCAATGAAATCCAGATTTTTTTTGAAGATCTCACCAAGCCATATTGCAACTTAGTTGCAAAGCAATTTGTGTAATTAAAAAAAAAAACAGATAAAACTCCATTGCATGCAACAATATTTTACAATGAAGCGTATGTCTCTGTTTTCCTCATGCAAACCATATTGTGTCTATTATTTTCTACCGGAACATTAAACTTGCACGTTGTTATTCAAATCTGATTTCCATCTCCACTTCTCAAGAGGCTTCAAGCCTGATCAGCTGTGTAGTAGGCTATAGAATGTGTATTTCTTTGATGTGCAATTTGAAGAGCCTGTAAATGAAGGTTTTTATATTTTGTATGGCTGAATAACACTGGGTTCTAATTTGAATCTAAGGAAAAACGATGGACATGTCTGTTAAAGTAAAAAAACCAACTTCTCATGTTAGCATTTTGTTTCTTGCTTAAGGCCCCGTTCACACTGTGCGATTTGAAAATCGCGCTACTTTCCACGCGATTTTCATATTCGCGACATGGTGCGATAATGACGCGCGACATCACTGTTTTGTGCGATTTTTGCAAAGCACCACCAATACAAATCGCAAAATCGCAGATAGCAAATCGCAAAAAAAGGGTCATGTACTGTAACCGGAATCTGCTAGGTTCACTCGGGACGAGGCCGGACCGGACACGAGCAAGGATTGTCTGAACACGAGTCTCTTCAGGAAAGGCAAACTTTATTGTGATGCTCAAACAGGATTCAATCGCAAAGAATGAGCCCCGAGACCCTCGTGACATCCAATCTTATACCCCAAATACACAATTAGGTACATCCCAATCAGCCCACCTCCCGATGACACTCTCCCACCCCACGTGGGTTAATACCTCCCTTTGGCTAATACAAAGACATTCCATTAAATTGGCTGTAAATTGGCAAACTTTATGTTAGTTTCAGTGAATCATAATTAGTTGCTTTTCCCATCCCGGGCTGCGCCCCCCTCCCTAGCGCCTACAATCACTTGTTGCAGTTAACACCTGGTCTGATCTCTATACTCTTTTGTCTCTCAGCGGGCCTCAATGACCTTGGCGTGTCTACTCCTCTTTCTGTCCTTCCGTGCCAGGAACAGCCTAGACTTTTCTCAAATTCTAATTACTTTTTCTGCTAATCTAACGCATTCCTAAATTTCTACGTATATGCCATTCTAGTTTCAGCTAAAAACTTGATTACTTTTTTTCAAGTGAACCAATATTCTGAACAAGATGGTCGTCTGGCTTATAATGGCAGCCATCTTCCAGCCTATTTCCACTTCATTCCCCCCTTGGCTCAAGCCTCAGGCTCTTATCCTGAGACTTGTAGCCATTACACCTCACTAGTTTTATTCTCGAGTTCCTCATACTTTGGGGGAGCCTATTTTCGTTGGGAACATACCTTGTGGGATGATCATTGGTATCTTTTGTGTCTGTGTGGGTGTCAGTGCTCTCTTGCATAATAGCAACATTCATAATACATCGTCATCTCACACAATCCATTCAGGGCCGCACTGATCTGTTCCAGTGCCATATCATGTATCATTTGTACCTTTCGTATCTCCCGTACTTCCAGATTCAGTAACTGAATATCCATACTAGTCTTATTCAAAATCTCATCCATCAAACTGGCATAACTGTTCATTCTTGCCATCAACTCTCTTCCCCATCCAGTCCATGCTGGAAGCCATGCCCATATTCGATCCGCTTTCTTGAATAGCTCTCTCTTCTGTCTTTCAAACACCAGTGGATACCTAGGGTGAAGTGTTGTGTCTGAATTAGTGTCTTCTCCCCTCACCCTCTGGATTGGGATCAATTTAGCCAAATAACATTCCCGTTACTGTAGGTGGTACCCATATGTAACACACTCTTTCACAGCACACCTGGTACTCTCCTTTCACTATAAATGGTGACAAATGTAGTGTTCCCTTTGATTTCGCTATCGCAAACTGTCTCAGCCGTCTCATCATATCCACTACATCCTGCCTTCCATTGGTCGCATTCGCAATCAACTCCTCTTGCTCGCTTGTGAGCTTTCTACATCGTATGTATAGAAAATGTGACTGCTCCTTTGTATTAAATGTGTAAATGTATGATATCCAGTTGAACTTACTTGAATAACATAACCCACCCCCGTTATTTATCTCCTTATCTGGGCCTAATTGAAAACACCACTCTGGTGGGTACACTGGTCCTGTTATGGGGTACCCGGGACTGAATACTTCTGGTTTCTCCCTTGACATATCAACTGCCTGTACTGTAACATTTTCTGATGCAAACATACTCAAGTTCATTGGGACAGATGCGAATAGTATATAAATTGTCTCTGGGTGCAGTCTACTACACACCCAACATATGGTTTGCCCAGACTTTTTAGCATAGTCATATTTAAATTGCACAAGTACATATCCTTTTAGCTGGGTTCCAGATAGCGCCTCTCGTTTTTGTCTCCACATGGTACGGTTCTCCATCACCGGGTGCATACCATTCCAGATGTGGGAGATATCCTCTTTCTCGGTGGTGCTTGGGCACCTGGGGCACATTCCACGTGATAGTCCATAAATCAAATTTTCAAAATACAAAATCAGTACCACAAATGCCCCAAATATCAAAATACCTTGGGCAATTCTTTTCACAGTCACATAAACCCAATCCCTCCCCACCGGAATTTCAAAAACAAAAAAACATTTCCGGCAATTTCTGCATTGATTTACCTAACAGTACAACCTGATCATTTAGTTTAGTTTTCCCCAATGCCGAAGGTCCCCCCTTAGTCCATTAATCAAAGGGGTAGGCCGTCCAAACATGAGTTCGTACGGACTTAGCTTCAATTGGGGGGTTGGCCTGCACCTAATGTGTAATAAGACTATCGGCAGCACATCCAACCAGCCTAATAGCAAATTTTCTGCTCGTTCAACTTCGGTTTCTTTTGTATCTTCTATCTTCTCCATACTCCCCCCCCATTAATTTTACGCCGAAGAATTTCAGCATCGTTTTGTATACTCTGCGGAGTCTTTGCTGAACTTCTGAGGTGTTAATCATAAGACGTGTCTCGAGGGTTCAGAGGAGTGGAGTAGAAATTTCGGCCTTGTGACCAGATTGGGAAAAGCCATTGGATATAATCATAATTGAGTTCTAATAGTTCATAGTCATTGTGCCATTTGTGCAAAACAATTTCAATAAATTTGCCTCCAGATTCAAATTTTCTCCAATTCATATAAAATTCGTAGTTTGGCATGGCAGGTTGGTCCTCTTGCTTGCAGAGCAGGACTTTGGCTTGATCAGTTGTTAGCAATGGTGTTGCAGCCGCTTTTGCGGCCTGGTCTGCGCGCCTGTTGCTTCTTGGGATTTCATCATGGCCTTTCTGGTGGCCACGACAGTGCATAATACTGACAGCACTTGGTTTCCATACAGCTTCTAGGAGCGCCGCGATTTCAGCTGCATACTTGATTTGTTGTCCTGAGGAAATAAATAGGCCTCTTTCTTTGTAGAGTGCACCATGTGCATGGACCGTCATGAAAGCGTACTTGGAGTCAGTGTAGATATTCACTCTTTTGCCTTCGGAGATTTGCAGAGCCCTTGTTAGAGCTGTTATCTCAGCAAGTTGTGCAGATGTATGGCCTGGTAGAGAATTTGCTTCAATAATCTCTTCTGCTGAGACAACTGCATAGCCGGAGACTTTCTTCCCATCATCCATGTAGCTGCTATCATCAGTGAACAACTGTAGATCGTATTTGTCTAGGGGTACGTCTTTCAGATCTGGCCTGCTACTGAACACTTCCATTACTTGGAGGCATTCATGATCTGGATCCTCTTTGCAGTCAGGCAGTAAAGTAGCAGGGTTCAAGGTAGCGATGAGGTCCAAATGAACCCGTGGATTCTCACACATCATAGCTTGGTACTTCGTCATCCGGCTGTTGCTGAACCAGTAGCTTCCTTTCACATCCAGCAGGGCTTTGACAGCATGGGGCACCTTGACATGAAGAACTTGTCCAAGTGTCAACTTGTCTTTGGTTGGGGTATTCGGCATACTGCTTCTTTTCTTTCTCTGCCCCCAGTGCACGCTTGGTACCTGTTAATTGAAAACCTAGATATTTCACAGTCTGTTTACATATTTGTGCTTTCTTTTTGGACACTCTGTAACCTGCATGGCACAGCAGATGTAGCAGGGCTTTTGTGGCAGAGAGACAGTCTTTTTCTATGGGAGAAGCCAGTAATTAATCATCAACATACTGTAATAGAACAACTTTGTGTGGCTGAGCGTTGAAGGACAAGAGGTCCTGGCTGAGCGCGCATCCATTGTAGATTCCTCCCACTGAAAAATAAAAAGGGGCTGGCTTGCCGGAACCAGACGGCTGCAAAAAAAAAAGTCTTTTAAATCAAGCACCGTGTAATATTTTGTGTCTCCGGGAATTAATGCCAATAAATTGTATGGTGTCTGTATATTTTGTTTGGCTTTCTGTGGAATGTGATATTGGCTTAAAGCCACAGGCGTTGCACCAGGTTTCAGATTACAACTAATCCGGGCGGGTTTTCCTCCGTCCAGACTCCTGGAATTTCAAGGAGTAGTGTGTGCGGGTCCAGGTTGGCTGGCGGGGTTGGTGCCGAGCGCCATTCTTCTTCTCTTGGCATAATTACTGCAATTTGTTTACAGATTGGGTGTACTGGCTGGCTGGCTGTACTGCCATGTAAAACTGCCATTCTCAGACAGATCTAATCGAGCATAACCCCCGGGGAAAAATATAATTTTGGCTTGCAGTTTGCAAAGGATATCCCGCCCCAGAAACTGGATAGGACATTCGGGCATATACATATACACATTGTATAAACAATATTCACAGAGGTCTCTCTCCCGTAGGCAAAACGGACTCTTAATACCACATCGGAAAAAAATAAAAATAAGCCATTCCATTGTTATAAAACCATTCCAAACATCTCATCAGTAATCATCTAAAATAATCCCATAACAATAAAATAACTATCCCATCAGAAATCAAATAAAAATATATTTTTAATTGAATTATTAATCATAATTTTGCTATATTTTAACTATATAGAACATAAAAACGGTATAAAACTACTTTAATTATTTCTCAAACTGCTCTTTTAATATTAATTTTCTAACCGTTTCATATATTTCCATTTAATTTGTTAATAAATTGTATTATATTTTGGTAGACAATATTGTATATTATTATATACTTATTATTGTTATAATCTGTAACAATATAAAAACCAGGACTCTTTTTTTTTATTTAATTCTAGCTCTGTGAACAAAACTAGAGTTTTTGGAATAATATCAACACAAAATATAAACATATATCTTGCACTCGACAGACTTCATACATTCTATTGTAGCACACATTAAAAATTAGCTAAACATAGCAATCTTTATTCTCTATTTTTCTTTAGTTAATTTAAATTCGCTGCACAGGCACACAAAGGGTTACTTTCTTTGTCCATCAGAGAGCAAAAAGCCGACTCCCCCCCCCCCCCTCTTCGTGCAAACAGTGTGTCAGAAAGGAGGGGGGAGTCGAGTACGGAGAATCTCACTACCTCTCAGCCATTACACACTCTAAATTAATTACTTATCACACTTTACTCTTAATTGAACAGTTTGATAGATCAATTATAAACACAATCAGACAAAAACATCCTACCATATATCATTCGATCATACAGCACACACTATAATAACATTCTCTGACTTCATACTCACACAGAACAGTACAGATATCACATCCGAATGATCAGACCGAATTACATACACAAATTATACAGCACTGTAATTATTATTATTTTTTTAAAACCTTCTAGATTACCATCTGATCTGTTGATCATCTCATTTTCTTCTGGCCCAGGGGGAAGTGGGGGCTCAGAAACTCCTGAAAATCATTACATAATCCACACACAGAACTTGTAAATTATCTTTATTTATTTTACTGGTATATTAAAACACTAAATATATATATATAGACTTATTTTCACACTCATCATTCTCATCACTGTCCTCTTGGTCTACCAATTTATATATGCTCCCATCGGGCATTTCGATCTTTCCTGGTGGGACCTCTCTGTCTCTTCCACCCACTGCCCCCTCATCTTCCTCCGCAATTCCGCTCGCCGGAGCGGAGGAAGCCGGTGGAGCAGTAGCAGCCGCCCGCCCCCCCCCTCCGCCTGCGCAACCGCGACACACAAAACTTCTCTAGCTGCCCCATAATATGATGAATAGGGCGGGGGCAGGGAATCAATCTCCTCCGGTTGTTCTACCAACACCGGTCTTTTCTTTTTATTATTTTCTTTATTGGGGGGTACCTGCTTCTTGTTATGTCCCGCCTTCATTATAAAATGACTTTTATCTTTTACACAATACTTCCATATATCTATATATGGGTACTGCTCAGAATATCCGCATTTCCCGGTTACTTGGGAATACACTTTCTGTATTAGCTCCAGGTCCATTGACCCCTGCTCTGGCCAGTCTGGAACTAGCAATAGCCATACAATTGTACACATTCCTGTTAATTTCCCTTTAGTTAACTCTACACCATAATCATGTGCTGTATATAGTGTTTCAAAATTCCGCACTATATACCCTAAGGGCGTCTCACCCTCTTTCACCTTGTTGGACTTGGATGACCCGTTACCCATTGTTACTCTTAAGAGCAGTAACCTTTTTACGATACAGATATTACTTTTTAGCAAGAACACTTAGAATTTACTGTCTGGTACTTCAGTCAACAATTCATATGTGTCTGACCCGCTTCCTCCGTCAGTAGCCGAACTGCAGTCGCCTGAGCCGGAAACGTACCTTGGGAGTCCACTTTCAAGTTTGCTTTCTCGCTAGGCGAGTAGGCGCTCGATCACTCACAGCAGTCTCGGCAATCATTCACAACCCATACTGTACCAGATACTTTCAGCACAAAACAATACATAAACCAACTCTTTCTACTAGCCGAGGGCACACCGTCCCTCCTTTTGGCTCCCTATACCCAATTGGTTGAACTCTAACTCTTGACTGCTTGTGACTATGTGCACCCCGTTCTATAACTACACTCCTGTCTGCAATTCCAATTTGCCTATGAGTAATTCTACCCACCCGGCACCACTATCTCTGCAGCTACCGCTGGCCCCAATGGGCCCTCTTCACTACACGACGTACACACTAGCACTGACTCAGGGCTCTGAGCCCGGTCACAGAAATCTCTCCGCCTTTCCTTTGTCCACGTGGTGAAGCTCTATTTACAAACACTGACTACGACTACGCAACTCCACGTGGCTCCCTTCTCCCTCACGTACAGACATCAATCAATAGTTAGCATCCGATCCCCCGGGTCCAGACACGCGCTAGCCACTTTCTGGCTCCCGTGCTTTTGGCGGCGGGCTCGGTATGCAAATGAGACCGTGGCCATGGGTCTCCTTATCCAACTTCGGTCGGATGTTTCCCTTTATACCAGTATTTCCATTAGACATACAAACATAGAAGACACTTTACCTATCGCCGCGCTGTTTGCTGTTTCCTCGGACTCGGGGGTGTCCCAGTATAAGGGGGCTGGGGGTCCGTTTGAGACGAGATGAGGTCCACTGAACAGGAAATCCTGCTTGGCGCCTGCAGATGTCAGCTCACCTTCAACGGACGCCCAACCAGCGGGATCACTCGCACCTGCAGTCAACCGCTACAGTGTTCAGCAGTTGTTGCCATGCTGGCAAGGGCCCGTATCCCGGACGAGCCCCCAAGAAATGTAACCGGAATCTGCTAGGTTCACTCGGGACGAGGCCGGACCGGACACGAGCAAGGATTGTCTGAACACGAGTCTCTTCAGGAAAGGCAAACTTTATTGTGATATCACAACAGATGCTCAAACAGGATTCAATCGCAAAGAATGAGCCCCGAGTCCCTCGTGACATCCAATCTTATACCCCAAATACACAATTCGGTACATCCCAATCAGACCACCTCCCGATGACACTCTCCCACCCCACGTGGGTTAATACCTCCCTTTGGCTAATACAAAGACATTCCATTAAATTGGCTGTAAATTGGCAAACTTTATGTTCGTTTCAGTGAATCATAATTAGTTGCTTTTCCCATCCCAGGCTGCGCCCCCTCCCTAGCGCCTGCAATCACTTGTTGCAGTTAACACCTGGTCTGATCTCTATACTCTTTTGTCTCTCAGCGGGCCTCAACGACCTTGGCGTGTCTACTCCTCTTTCTGTCCTTCCGTGCCAGGAACAGCCTAGACCTTTCTCAAATTCTAATTACTTTTTCTGCTAATCTAACACATTCCTAAGTTTCTACGTATATGCCATTCTAGTTTCAGCGAAAAACTTGATTACTTTTTTTCAAGTGAACCAATATTCTGAACAAGATGGTCGTCAGGCTGGAAGATGGCCGCCATTATAAGCCAATTTCCACTTCAGTACCTGCGACATGCGACGTCGCGCGACATCGCGCGTCAGGATGTGAACAGCTCCATTGAAATGCACTGGAGAAGCTACACAGCGCGACGTCGCGGCAAAATGCGCGCGATAAATCGCACAGTGTGAACAGGGCCTTAAAGGGAAATATTCTGCATCTGTAGCTTCTTTTAAGATGGTCCGTTAAAGACAGATCTCCTAATTACAAGTTAGCACCCAGAACCTCTCTTTTTTAGAACAAATGTATCATGAGTTTCAGTTATAAGTATTTAATTTATAAAGCGCCAATAATTTCCTTCGCGATGTACAATGGGAGAGGGAGAACAAATATACATACACATTACACACACTGAACAGAAGGAAGGAGGACCCTGCTCAAGAGCTTACAATCTAAGAGGAGAGGAGTGACCCATTAGGTGAGGATGAATAGGGTAGGTGAAGTGGCGGGTTGCAGGAGGGCTGCATGGGAAGAGGAGCAGGAAATGACAGTGGGGAAATAATGGTGTGAGCCTATAGGCTTCTCTAAAGTAATGCGTTTTCAGACACTTCTTGAAGGACTGCAGAGACGGGGAGAGTCTAATGTTGTGGGAGAGGGAGTTCCATAGAAAGGGGGCAGCTCGGGAGAAGTCCTGACGGCGGGAGTTGGGGGTGAAGGTACAGGGAACTGATAACATCAGATCATTGGCAAAGTGGTCGGGATGGGATATACCTGCTAATAAGGGAGGAGATGTAGGCAGGGGCGCGGTAATGGAGAGCTTTGTAAGTGAACAGCAGTATTTTGAAATGGATTCTAAAGTAAACAGGGAGCCAGTGTAGAGATTGACAGGGGTGAGGTGTGAGAGGTGCGGGAGGTGAGGTGGATGAGCCTAGCACAGGCATTCATAACAGACTGCAGAGGGACAGTCTGGGATCTCTTAAGGCCAGAGAGAATGAGGTTGCAATAGTCAAGGTGGGAGATAATAAGAATTTGGACGAGCATTTTAGTAGAGTCTGGATTGAGAAAGGGACGGATGTGTGCAATGTTTTTTAGGTGGAAGTGAGAAACATACAATACATAAAGAAAGGGTCTGAGTGAACCTCATTAGTCTTTCCTGGAGCTAGATCAAATGCAAGAACAGTAATACCTATGAAGAATCACAGAAAACAAAATGTTCCCTCTCAATTGTTGCAGTGCTTTGCGACAAGTCTTTGCATGGACATAGAACATCTTCCCACATGCTCTAGTTATGACCAAGAAGGTATCTGTGCTCCCAGAAGGTTACCGTTTTACCACAACAGGAACAGCGAACCTGCAGAAATGGTGCAGGAATGTTAGAGTATGTGGGAACATGTTTCCATGTCCCAACCTGCTTGGCAGATGCACCCCTAGCATTGAGCGAGAAAAGGAAGGTAGCTGGCTCTGTCACACGCTCGCCCCACACACTTCAACCCTCCTTCACAAAGCACCACATCCCTCCACATGTACAGATACAGCATGATTCTGTAAGTAGGGGAACACAGCTGGCAAAGTGCGGATTGCAGGTACCTGAACTGGTAGTATATGTTTGTGTATTTTGTTTTTGTAGGAAGAATATGTGTCTATATTCTATGGGATAGATTATATACAGAACACTAACATCAGTGTTCGGATATCTAAGTGTTAACGTCGGGATAAGTATCATTCGTGGCAATGCTAACGTGAGTATCATTGAGGGTATCGCTTGGTTCTGGGGCAGAATTAGCGCCTGCCCCGGAATCTCGGGCAAAAATGGGGACGCAAACGCAGGTTTTCCCCATTAGAATCCGCATTTTCGTGTGAAGGATATAATCTGGCCCTGTGTGTATATGTGTGTTTGTATAGTGCAAGTGCATATATACTGTTTGGGTATATCTCATATATGTGTGTGTGTGTTTGTATGTGTGTTTATACTGTAAAGGTTTGTGTACTGTATGTGTATGTACGTGCATATATACTGTGTGTATGTTTCTATATGCTGCGTGTGTATGTATACTGTATGCAAATGTGTATAACTGAGTGTATGCATGTGTATACTGTGACGGGAGGAGAGGAGTGGTGTTTGAGGGACGGTATGTGTCCCCTCGAGTTTTGTCATATTGTTGGGACTAGCACTCCAGGCTGGAGTTTGGGTTCAGCTCGGGGCACACAAATCTCCGGGTTTTGCAGTTTTCCCTGGGGAGGCTTAATTGATTGATGGGTGCTGCTAGAGGGAAATAAAAGCAGGAAGTGAGGTTCATTCAGGTCTCCACCCTGGGACTCAGACCAGCTACTGAGGGAGCAAAGCTGAACCAGAGATCAGGCTGCAAAAAGGAAAGGTTGGAATACACTTTGTTGTCTGAAACGGTAGTGAGGGAAAACCTTAACTGTTTAGTTAGTGCCGGACAGGCAAGGGTATTGTTTTGTTTTGTTTCTTGACCTGTATGCAGCTCTTGAATAAAAGTACAGAGGGCTGTACATTGTAAAGAAATCCTGCGATTGGGACTACCTTTATCCTGGGAAGGGTACCCCCCATTTGAGCTGTACCCCACATATGGTGGAGAATGCGGGCAACGACCGGAGTACATGACAAGTGACGATATGGACGACGTAGTGAAAGCCCTCGTACAGGCCACAGCGGCCCAACAGGAGACCAACCGACAGATGCAGGCTGACCGGGATCTCCTCCGCCAGATGCTGGAGGTTCAGCAAGCCGCCCAACAAACGGACAGAGCGAACCAGCGGGAAGACCGGGAGGTACTCCAGGAGTTGGCCAAGGGCCTCATAGAACTAAGACAAAACCGTGCGGTCTCCGAGCCGGTGGTGCCCAAAGTAAAGAGTGCCAACCAGTTCCTTCAGAAGATGACTACGACGGATTACGTGGAGGCCTACCTCACTACTTTCGAAAGAACCGCCGAACGAGAAGGCTGGCCGAAGGAGGAGTGGGCCGGTTTACTGGCACCGTTTCTAACGGGGGAACCTCAGAAGGCCTACTTCGATCTGGAGCCAGAAGCGGCCCGGAAATACGACACCCTGAAAGCAGAGATCCTAGCAAGACTGGGAGTAACGACGGCTGTTCACGCCCAGCGCGTGCACCAATGGCGCTATGTAGCGGAAAAAGCCCCGAGGTCACAGATGTTTGACCTCGTACATCTTACCAGAAAGTGGCTACAGCCAGAGACCTTGACCCCACCGGAGATCGTAGAACGAGTAGTGATGGACCAGTATTTGCGGGCGCTCCCGGGCCCCCTGAGGAAATGGGTCGGCTACGGGAACCCAAAAACTGCCACCCAGCTTGTAGACATGGTGGAGCGGTACACCACGGCCACAAATTTACAAAGTAACTCAGCACTGGAACATTCTACGGCACCACAAGGCGGTATGCCTAAAAAACTTGGCAAGTTCGTCGGCGGCCCTAAGGACATGGGAGAGTTTAAGAAGACCTTTAGTCGGGAGGAAGAAACCCCGGGCTTGGGTCTGAAGATCGGGCCGAATCGGTCAGGAAAGTTCTTGAGGACACCCTCGGGACTCGACACCGTAAAGTGTTTTCGCTGTCGTGAAATGGGACACGTTGCTGCTCACTGTCCGGTTATGGACGAACCAATGCAATGTGATAATGCCGGGAGGCCGAAACGCCTATCCTTCTTCGCTCAATTCACATGCACTGCTGCACACAAGGAGCATATTGAGAGACAGATGTGTAAGATGTCCGTAGATGGGAAGGCGGTTACCGCCCTGTTAGATTCGGGGAGCGTAGTGACCTTAGTCCGACCTGAGTTTGTTGACCCCATCAAGTATCACCCGAGTACCATAGGTGTGGTCTGTGTCCATGGGGATACCCGCGACTACCAGACAGCCGTGGTAGACATTGGTACGTCCTGGGGGATTGTGACACAGTCTGTGGGGGTGGTACCTTCCCTGCCATATGAGGTGTTAGTCGGGAGGAACTTTCCACGGTTTTGGAGTTTATGGGAAGAGAAAAACCTCCGAATAGATAGTGTGGACCCTGTCACGAATCTTAACCCCGAACCGTTTGAACCGGATACGGAAGTGGGCATTGTGGGGGTCCCAAAGGGGGATAGTGTACCTTTTCCTTTCTCTGTCATGGCTGGGGAGCAGGAAGAAGAACCGGGCCCTGGGGGGGTGAACGGATCGGTTGACGTGTCTGATTTAGAAGTCAGAAGGGACGATTTTCTTAGCGAACAGGTGAAGGACCCCACCTTGGCCAGAGCCCGGGAGAATATAAAGGTTATAGACGATAAACCCGTTGACCCAGATATGAGGCTAGCTTTTCCACACATGGCACAAAGGAAAGACTTGTTGTACCAGGTCGTGAGACAAGGGGAGGATGTGGTGGAACAGCTACTGGTGCCTCAACCATACCGCAAGTTGGTGCTAGATCTTGCTCATGGGCACGTACTGGGGGGACACCTAGGGGTAGAAAAGACCAAAGAAAGAATATGCCGGAGGTTCTTCTGGCCGGGTCTGCATGCAGATATAAAGAATTATTGTGAGTCCTGCCCGGAGTGTCAACAATCCGCGCCCGCGCCCCCTTGTCGTAGCCCGCTAGTGCCGTTGCCTATCATAGAGGTTCCCTTTGAGAGGGTTGGCATGGACCTGGTGGGTCCGGTGGTGAAGTCTGCCCGGGGTCACCAATATATCCTCGTGATAATGGATTATGCCACGCGATATCCGGAAGCGATTCCACTACGCAACACCTCGGCCAAAACCATAGCCAAAGAACTGGTCCAAGTGTTTAGCCGGGTAGGCATTCCGAAAGAGATACTAACGGACCAGGGTACCCCTTTTATGTCGAAGGTGACCAAGGAGTTGTGTAGGTTGTTTAAAATCTCCCATCTGCGCACATCTGTATACCACCCCCAAACCGACGGGCTAGTGGAGAGGTTCAATAAAACCCTAAAAAATATGTTAAAAAAAGTCGTCGACAAAGATGGGAGGAACTGGGACTTCTTACTCCCGTATCTCATGTTTGCCATCCGAGAGGTGCCCCAGGCCTCTACGGGCTACTCCCCCTTTGAGCTCGTATATGGCAGGCATCCCAGAGGACTCCTGGATATTGCCAAGGAGACGTGGGAGGGTCAGACCACCCCTTTTAAGACTGTCATTGAACATGTGTCCATGATGCAGGACAGGATTGCCGCCGTTATGCCCCTGGTGAGGGAACATATGGAGCAAGCCCAGGAAGCCCAGAGGAGGGTGTATAATCGGGGGGCGAAAATGCGTAGTTTCAACCCCAGGGATAAGGTCTTAGTGTTGGTCCCAACGGCTGAGAGCAAATTCCTAGCAAAGTGGCAAGGCCCTTATGAGATAGCCGAAAAAAAAAGTGAAGTAAACTATAAAGTCCTCCAACCTGGTAGAAGGAAAACAGAACAAATCTACCATATAAATCTCCTGAAGCTGTGGAAGGACCGGGAGGCCCTGCTGAGCACCCCAGCTACTTCAAACCCCATGGCTCGCCCCACACCTGAGGTTCCTATCGCCGACACATTGTCGGTGGCTCAACGCAATGAGGTGAAGGAGTTTTTGAGGGGAAACACCGATTTCTTTTCAGAGATGCCAGGGCTAACCACGGTGGTTCACCATGACATAGTGGTTGAACCTGGGGTTCGCATAAATGTTAAACCCTATAGGATCCCAGAAGCCAGGCGGGAGGCCGTCTCGGCAGAAATTAGGAAAATGTTAGCCTTGGGTATAATTGAAGAGTCCCATAGCGACTGGTCGAGCCCCATAGTGCTGGTGCCAAAACCAGATAGGAGTATCCGTTTCTGCAATGACTTTAGGAAACTGAACGCTGTATCGAGATTTGATGCGTACCCTATGCCCCGGGTGGATGAGCTTATCGACCAACTGGGTACGGCCCGATACATAACTACCCTGGATTTGACGAAGGGGTACTGGCAGATACCCCTGACAAACCGGGCCAGAGAAAAGACCGCCTTTTCCACCCCGGATGGGTCGTTCCAATATACGCGAATGCCCTTTGGCTTACACGGGGCCCCTGCTTCATTCCAAAGGTTAATGGATAGGCTATTGAAGGCACACCGACGGTATGCCGCCGCGTATCTAGACGATGTGGTGATCCATAGTCCTGACTGGCAGACGCACTTGGTACGAGTACAGGCCGTAGTCGATTCGCTGAAGGAGGCAGGTCTCACGGCAAACCCTAAGAAATGTGCCATAGGCTCGGAAGAGGCCAAATACTTGGGATACGTCATTGGACGAGGGCTAGTTAAGCCACAAATCGACAAGGTGGAGGCTATTCAAAAATGGCCCCAGCCCCAGAATAAGAAGAAAGTCCGGGCCTTTCTAGGGATCACCGGCTACTACCGCCGCTTTGTCCCAAATTTTGCCACCATGGCCTCCCCATTGACCGACCTGACAAAGGGGACGAAGTCGGGGTTGGTACGATGGAGCCCTGAGGCTGATAGTGCCTTCAAAGACTTGAAGCGGGCGTTATGCACACAACCCGTGCTGGTGGCCCCTGATTTTTCAGGGGACTTTGTAGTCCAGACTGATGCTTCGAACGTGGGTCTGGGGGCGGTTTTATCCCAGGTACGGGAGGGGGAGGAACACCCGGTGGTCTACCTAAGCAGGAAACTCAACAGGCACAAGCAGAACTACGCGATCGTTGAGAAGGAATGCTTAGCAATTAAATGGGCCCTGGACGCTCTTAGGTATTACTTGTTGGGCCGACAGTTCCGGCTCATCACCGATCACAGCCCGTTGCAGTGGATGTGCAATAGTAAGGAAAGAAACTCCCGCGTTATGAGATGGTTCTTGGCCTTACAAGCCTTTCGGTTCACGGTGGAACACAGGGCTGGGAGGTTGCAGGCTAACGCAGATGTGCTGTCACGGGTCCCCAACCCTATTGTTGCGTTTGCTCAGCCGCGGGGGCTGGAGCAGAGGGGGGGATATGTGACGGGAGGAGAGGAGCGGTGTTTGAGGGACGGTATGTGTCCCCTCGAGTTTTGTCATATTGTTGGGACTAGCACTCCAGGCCGGAGTTTGGGTTCAGCTCGGGGCACACAAATCTCTGGGTTTTGCAGTTTTCCCTGGGGAGGCTTAATTGATTGATGGGTGCTGCTAGAGGGAAATAAAAGCAGGAAGTGAGGTTCATTCAGGTCTCCACCCTGGGACTCAGACCAGCTACTGAGGGAGCAAAGCTGAACCAGAGATCAGGCTGCAAAAAGGAAAGGTTGGAATACACTTTGTTGTCTGAAACGGTAGTGAGGGAAAACCTTAACTGTTTAGTTAGTGCCGGACAGGCAAGGGTATTGTTTTGTTTTGTTTCTTGACCTGTATGCAGCTCTTGAATAAAAGTACAGAGGGCTGTACATTGTAAAGAAATCCTGCGATTGGGACTACCTTTATCCTGGGAAGGGTACCCCCCATTTGAGCTGTACCCCACAATACATACTGTATATGTTTGTAGTATGTCTATATATTGTATGTGTCTACAAACTGTATGTGTGTTAAAATATCAAAATCATTTTTATTTGTTATTAGTGTCAATTAGTAAATTATTAATTTTTATATAAGGACTTGTTATTTGAGGGAGAGAGTGGGAAATGTTGGCGAGTACCAGCACAACTTTTATAGAATTTAAACACATCCATAAAATATTCGTATTTTTGGAAAGACAAAGTTGTGCTTGGTTGATTGATGTCAATGATATTGAAGTATATTTATGGGTACCTTTACTATGTATAAATGTTGCTTTATTATTATAATATTCTTTAAGAAAAGTCATGACTTGCAACAAACAAAACAAAGAAACAACGCAATGCCATCCTTGAGTTAATTGTATTTGTTTGGCATTCTCTAGGATTAACAAGATATTGTTGATCTTGCTAGCAAGCCATGCAGAGAAAAACATCCAAATAAAATAAAACTACAACCTAAATGTGCTACAACTTTTCAACACATTTTCAGATTTTTCCAAACATTTTATCTTATAAAGACGGAACTCTCACATTTGCCAGATTCTTCATTTATCAAGAATTCTATTATGTTTATTATAAAGTCTAACTCAAAAAAGACAGTATTAATGAAATATCACCCAAATCTACTGTACACGTCCACCATGCAGTACACGTTTTCACTTTCTGTATATATTCTCTAAGAAATTACAGTATCTGGACTTTCCTTGGCAGCTCACCAATCTCCCGAGACTAATTTCCTTCCCGCAAATCCGTATCGCAGGACTTCTTTGTGCACTTGGCGGTGAATCCAAGTTACATATGTCTTTCTTTGTATGGTACAGTGACCTCATGTCATTTCCCCAGTTAGTAGAAACCACACGCCATCCTACTATGTGAAAAGAAGTTTGGAAAGCTACACATGGGTCAACACTAGTTTATTTTATTACTTTCTAATCATTTTATGCACCATTTACAGCTAACCAGACCATTTTATTGATCTATTTTATTGAGCGTGAATATTACCAATTGAAACAGCTCTGTTGAAAGAAAAATGTTAGCTGATGGAAAATATCATAAAACATTTTGTATAGAAAAAGAAAAATGGGTAACAAATAAAACAAATCGATATATACTGTATGTGCATAGGAGGGGTGAGGACACTCAGGTCACTGTGACCACTTACATTGCATTGATTGGCCAGAGTGCCAAGACTGTCCTTTTTAAAAATGTGTCACTGTCTAGTCTCCCAAACATCAAACACTCATTCCATTTATATAGAGCTAAATCAAAAACAGCTAGAATCATACATCACAAGATATCTCCATTCCATCAACACATCTTTTTTAATTTAAATAGTTATTTTTTTCTCTCAAGGATTTGGTAAATCCCAATTAAATAGCAAAATAATATTAACATTATTTTCACATCTAAGATCATTTTTATAATTGCGCACTAAATCACATGGAAGAAAGGTTAATTAAAAACAGATTTAACAATATCTTGGCTATGTGGTTTGGGAATTAATAAACATCAGTCAGAGGAATAGAAAGAAAGGGAACTTTCAAAAAAATAGCACATTTAAAAGGTATTAAGATGTGTTGCCAAGGAAAATAATACAACAGGCTGAAATATATTTGACTTAACATTAAGACCTTTCGAAACAAAATAAAGGAAAGGAGTGAATTGCTTTTGTGACTGCAAGTACTACGATAGCAAACACTATTAGAAAATAAATACAGAAGTTAGTTTGCAACCATGGATATGGGTATAAAAATGGCAAAAAAGGCTTAAGTCAAGTAATATGGCAATGGCCCATAAATTGAATAAAATGGCAGTGTTGCATAAATTAAGTAAAATGGCAAATTGACCACAAATAAATGGCAATGGGGCATAAATAAAAAATGAGTGGAGCTAAAATTTAGTAGTACAGCACTGGGAGCATGAATTAAATAAAATGATAAATAGGGAGCATAAAATGGCAATGGAGCCACCAATCACATGAAATTGGGGCATAAATGAAATAGGATTTGGAGAATAAACCAGATATAATGGAAATGGGGCAAAATTAAAAGGAAATGTGAATGGGAGAATAATTTAAATGAAATTGGAATGGAAGCCATTAAAGTTGACATGTGCTGTTGCCGACGAATTCATTCAACACAATCAGCAACACAGACTATTTTTCGGGATGTTTGAGGAGCACTGAAAGTGAGAATTCAGTCTTATTAAAATTTTTAGAAGTATTTATTTTTCATTTTCATAGCTATATTTCCTATGCCAAGTTATGGCACACCTCAATGCCATAAAATTATAGGCCCCCTTCTTTTGATACATTCTGTGATCCATGTTGCTAACTCAATTACTTAGGATTTAAAAAAAAACACGCAGAATCTAAAACTGACAAAATGTTAATGGCTTTTGACTGATGCCATACCTTCCCCATACCAAGTTGGGCACTCTTAGGATAAACTCTGCCAAACATTCATATATACAGCATAATACTCTTTGACATACAAATTGTCACATTAGCTGAAGAGTAGGAGCTCAGGATGCAGCAGCTAGGTAGTTCTAAAAGAAAGAACAAGAGAGAAAGCTAAAAGACAATCTAAAAAAGCAGTCTGCAGCATAATAGTATAAGCTGAGGAGGTAAGCCAAGGTCAAAATGCCAGCAGATCAGGATACACACATAGGGTGCTGTAGCTCGCTGCTCGAGTAGGCACAAAACGACCGAGCAGCACCCTTTCCCTGGAAAGCGAAGATTTCAACAGGTTGCCCAGGATGAGCTGCACCTCTTCAACTCATACAACTGAGTATAAATTTCCTTTTTATGAAGTAAGCCCATTAGCAACAAAAAAATAATAGTTTTTTTACTTAGTTTATATTTCTCTGTTTTTATTGGTATTCAAGTTTTCCAGGTTTTCCCATTAAAGAAAACAAAAATATAGCTTAATACTGTTAATCTCTCAAAGTTTTAAACCCCATAACAAGAGTCTTACAGAACTGATGGTAGGCACAATAAGCACCGAATATAAAAGTTCACAAAAACACACTATTGTGGTTCCAGCACGGGATAACTGGGTGGTGCTAGATACTAGATCCCAAAGGGCCTAACCCACCTAAATTTTCATACAACAAAGCAGCACCCGGACATCCAGATGCCTAATGGGGTCTAGGACCCTGTGTAAACTATTTTATTAGTATCAAGATATATACACATATAACTCAATAAAAAACATGCAAATGGAAATGGTGGAAAATAAAACAAGGTATCATATGTATAATGAGAGGAGGAAATTTCTAATCACTTGGGTATGATGGCAACAATATCTACACTCATCTGAAAGAACCCCTCAAAACTTCATCTGGTGAGTATGCATCTATATCTGAAGACATTCAATCAGACAAAGATTAGGACATGAGTCATGACTTCAAAGTCACCCTCAATAGTGACTACCGCCTAAAACCTTCATGAAGCAATAAAACAGCAGGAGCGTTAGTATAAAGCAGATAGCCTACTTCTGTATACCGATATGTGGGGCAATTCAAAAATAGTAATGCTTAAGGAGACTAATGTGAGTCAATTATAAGAGATCACCAAAACTGTCTCTCATAGTCCCTCTGTAGCACGTCCTGAAGTCATATCAAAAAAGTACTGATACGGTGATGCTTCATGGCTCACCAAAATAAACACCAATGCAATGCCAATACATAGATACCTCTACCCTAGACAACTGTTAAAAATAGTACATCTCAACGCGTTTCGCCTGTCTCGCAGGCTTTATCAAGAGTATTTTCAATTGCATGTTTTTTTATTGAGTTATATGTGTTCTTGATACTAATAAAATTGTTTGCACAGGGACCTAGATCCCACTAGGCATCTGGTTGTCCTGGTGCTGCTTTGTAATATAAAAGTTCCACTGTGCTGATTCCATGTAGTCTGTAAAAAAATCCCTACAATGTTTCTCTGTAAAAGCATCTCAAAGTCCATCAGATGCCTCCAAGGTTTAATATTCAGTTGTATTTATGCTAGTAGAATTGTTACAAATCAAAATAAGCAGATTATTTATGACTATTTATATACTAATGGAACTACAGACTAAACTTTTGTTTCCCCAGCCTCAACTACAATAATACTACAGCTTTAAGGAAGATAATAAGGGTTGTAGCAGAACAATACCAGGAAGGCCTTTATATAAATTATATATCTATAAAAAAATATTTCCCTCAGCAATTTAAAGAAACTACACACAAAACAACCAAATTAGTTAATGTCTGCTGCAGAGCAGGAAGGTTAAAATATGATAATTGCATATCTTATTAAATTAATAATCAAATCTAGCCATTGAGTGGAAACATAATTATAATTAAATTACAGCAAATATTCTATTTTAAAAATAGTTACATAATTACACAAGGATCACCAGAGCACAATTACACGAGAAGCCCTGAAAACATATTGCATGTACAACTGTTACACACATATTTCTAACATCTTTTTTTATGCCAAAGGCTTTTATGACAGAAAGGCAAATATAAAAAAATATATAAATGATAATTAAGAAAAACAATTATGTATCTTAGTGTAACATTGTAATGTGTTAATGGATAGCTATTAAAATGTTGTTGTGTTGCTTTGTTTTTATTATTCTGGTCCTCAACCCTGCCTGAAATGGATTTTGCTTCTCTAAACTGTCATAATTTCCCTGTTCTTAGACTATTTACAAACTGCTGAGGATGGGTAGAGATTACTTCATCCTTAGTTTAAAAATCTATGTCTACCTGACCTTTACAGCCTTTATACTACTGAGTGGTTGGCTGTCACGTATTGGGAAAAAGCTGTCAAGACGAAGTTGATCAGCCCCTAGTGTGCGCTAAGAGAAATATACTGACTTAAGCCGACATGATAAAGGTAGGCTTCATCCATCTTAAACTGATCCTGCAAGTTCTTTGGACATTGATTAAGCAGTGTGCTTTGACAACGAGAGGCTAGCTGTCAATAAGCAGGTGCCATCAGCTAGGAGATTGATCAAGGAAGAGCAATCACTCAAAGCTCCCTGTGGACAAACAGTTAAAATAAATAGGTAAAAATAAACTAAGTATGGAACTCCAAGACCCTCAACAAAACAGGAAACCAGACACAAGTCAACAGCTACCAAGCTTTGAGCTGCCCCCTTGGACCCATTGATGAATCATCTTAATGCTACAGAGTTTGAAGACATTGAGGACAACTGGATGTTTCATACTTTGTGGTAACAGTTTGAAAAAGTTCCTTTCCTGTTGTTAAATTACTTTCCCTCGAAGCATTGTTCATAACGACATGGTTTAATGAGATTGGGGAAAAATGTGAGTGGCTACATAGAGCTCTTAGCTAGTCAACAAGTTTGGGCTGAATAGGAAAACTGATTACGAATCAGTCTTTCACATCTAACATCAGAGCTTGACCACACAATGCAGTTTTTTTGCCGCATAGGCTCAAATTCCCACAGACACATCCTAAAATAATGTATAAAGTCTTCACAGAACAGTTTCTCACCAAAGGGAGAGTCATCTCCATAATGTCCATATTTTAAGAATGGGCTGTCCAACAAGTTCATAAACATGTGATGATCAGGTGTCTATGTACTTTCGACCATATGGAGTATATTGATATTTGCAAAAAGCATTGTGTTGTGTATGACATTGGGTGCATGTGAAGTATGTTATAGAAGCATCATCCAGTACACCTCTATGATCACTCAGCAGCACAGCAATCTGCAAATCCTAGGAAGTAGATACAGCAAAATCATCTTGTTAATACGTTCCCTGGTGGTTTCATGCCTTTAATGTGTAGAATCTCACAAATAGTAGATCATCTATCCCTTAATGGTTTCGTGATATCTTTACTGCTCCAGATTCAGTTACACTAAACAGTAATAGTACATTGTGATTAGTCGGATGCATTACACATATTTATGCACAAGGTATAACTTCAGCCCAATTAAAAAATGGTAAGGCAGCATACTAGGTTAATAGCATGCATTAGTAAAATGTGAATAAATACAATATTAAATAACATTAATCAAGGTGACATGAAAATTGCTAATCACACTGTGTTTATACCCATGATCCTTCTATACTGTGAAATTCACTAAATGTCTATGGCAAGGACTATTGCAAAGCAGTTATGAGATTTGTTCTATAAAATGCTCACCTTACATTCTTTTTAGCTTTTTTTATGTATCTTCAGATACACCATGTTCCTGCCCCTTACTGAAAGTGGAAGACTTAGAATGCAGGGACATGCAGTCAGGGTAGGCTGGGTGAGGCAGAGCCATTAAGCGTTAAAATAGTTAATTAAACTCACCTGCTCCCCCGCTATCAGCTCTGTCCTCTTCCTCTGCAGGCATTCTTTTTACAGCCTACACAATGTGCGTAGCGGTGATATGTTTCCCTGCTACGGTAATCGTGTAAGCTGCTTAAAGAAGTCTGCACTTGTGTTCCAATAGGAATACAAGCACACTGCCTACTTCCTGGACACTACTAGTCAGAGCCTCAGAGTGGCACTGACAGAGCAATGGAATAGTTTGGACCAATGGTTGGTTGGTCCAAGCCATTCAAAAAACCACCTGCATTGGAGGCTGGCCTCTGATTGGCAGGAAGAGGCCCAGGCACCTCCCTCTGCTCCTCTAGAGGCGGATACAGAGTATGACAGGCACAAGCTGCTTCCTCTAGTGGTGGATCCCGATTTATGACAGGCACAGGCACAGAAAACCAGTTTTTCTATCATATATATATATATATATTTTATTAGTAAAGTCTTTGATATGATGAAAATAATGGCATCTTTAGAAAGTCCATTTAATGGTGAGAAAAATTATATATAATATGTGTGGGTACAGTAAATGAGTACAAAATTATTTACAGCTAAACACAAACCACAGAAAGTTAGCTAATATCTGTGTATATCTCTGTAGATATACAGTTGTGTTCAAAATTATTCAACCCCCAATGCTGTAAAGGGTTTTAGGGAATTTAGTGTACATTTGTAATTGTATTCAGAATGAAATCCTACAAGGACTTTTTAAAGAACCATATGCAACTAAAATGACATCAATTGGTTTTGTAATACAGTAGTAAATGTTTCTTTTGTGAATTCTTCATTGACACAATTATTCAACCCCTTAAAGACTACCACTCTGAAGAACAGAGGTTCATTCAAGAGTTTTCAATCAGGTATTGAAAACACCTGTGGATGTCACGGAGCAGCAATAAAGCATAATAAGCACCAATTAGGCAGCTTTAAAATGACTGTGATACTCAGCTCCTTCTAGACATTTACTGGTGTGGTTACAAACATGGTGAAGTCAAGAGAATGGTCCAGGAAGACAAGAGAAGAGGTGATTACTCTTCACAGGAAGGGCAATGGCTATAAGAAGATTGCAAAGATGTTCAACATACCAAGAGAGACCATAGGAAGCATCATTCGCAAATTCAAGGCAAAGGGCACTGTTGAAACGCTACCTGGTCGTGGCAGAAAGAAGATGCTGACTTCGACTGCTGTGCACTACCTGAAGCGTAGAGTGGAGAAAAGTCCCCGTGTGACTGCTGAGGAACTGAGAAAAGATTTGTCAGATGTGGGTAGTGAAGTTTCAGCTCAGACAATACGGCGCACACTGCGTAATGAAGGCCTCCATGCCAGAACTCCCAAGCGCACCCCCTTGCTGTCTCCAAAGAATAAGAAGAGTCGACTGCAGTATGCCAAAAGTCATGTGGACAAACCACAGAAGTTTTGGGATAGTGTTCTGTGGACTGATGAAACAAAATTAGAACTGTTTGGGCCCATGGATCAACGCTATGTTTGGAGGAGGAAGAACAAGGCCTATGAAGAAAAGAACACCTTGCCTACTGTGAAGCATGGCGGGGGGTCAATCATGCTTTGGGGCTGTTTTGCTTCTGCAGGTACAGGGAAGCTTCAGCGTGTGCAAGGTACCATGAATTCTCTTCAGTACCAGGAGATATTGGATGACAATGTGATGCAGTCCGTCACAAACCTGAGGCTTGGGAGACGTTGGACCTTTCAACAGGACAATGATCCCAAGCATACCTCCAAGTCCACTAGAGCATGGTTGCAGATTAAAGGCTGGAACATTTTGGAGAGGCCATTGCAGTCACCTGACTTAAATCCGATTGAGAACCTCTGGTGGGACTTAAAAAAAGCAGTTGCAGTGCGCAAGCCTAAGAATGTGACTGAACTGGAGGCTTTTGCCCATGACGAATGGGCAAAGATACCCGTAGATCGCTGCAAGACACTTGTGTCAAGCTATGCTTCACGTTTAAAAGCTAAGTACTAAGATTGAATGTCACTTGGGGGTTGAATAAAACTGATAATGATGTGAGCACAGAAAAGACATTTGTGGTTATTTCATTATAAATGTTATGTTATATTTGTCTGACCTACATGTGCCTCTTTGATTTAATTGTAAGCAAGATGACTGAATGATCAAAATCAATGTCAAACTGGCCAAAACACTCAATTTCAGTGGGGGTTGAATCATTTTGAACACAACTGTATATGCCATGGAGACATACTTGCTCTGTACAGCATGTCCCTGGAAAAAGCTGCACAGGTCTCCCAGCATGTGTTCATCAGCAGGAAGGGGATTGCGTCTCTGCTGCTGCGATCCCCTGCAACTCAGACATCAGATTCTCCCAGATTCTGAAATCCAGAAGAATCTGAACTACGTAATGCACAGGGTCCTGAAGCTGCTCAACCTGTAGTGGATGTGTGCAGAAATATTATGTTTATGCAATTTTTTTTCTGTTACAGAAGTAAGGGCGCACTGAATGTACACAATTTAACTGGAGCCTGGATTGGCAGGTAGACAATGTACAGGTTTGTTACATGTCAGCAGTGGGATCCAGTTGACTTGCAATGTACTGACTGAAATTCATGTGCTTCAAGGACATTGCAGGGTTTAAAAGCCACACTTACTGATTTGTAGCATGTGATTTTTCACTATGATATCCCTTTACTGGATTTGCATTTTTTAGGATACAACAGCAAAATAGTAAAAAGTTCAAATTCATCTGTTTAACTCCTATATTAAGTCTTAAAAAAATAACTTTATCAATATTTGTAATTTCCACTGTAGTAAATGACCCAAACCATGCTCTACATAATCTCTTACCTAATGTACCATGGCCATTCTGTAGAGAGAAGTCCTACTGTTCCTAGCATGCTACATTGTAGCCAGGGTTAATTCAGGCTGATATCAGATGGGTGATCTCAAGTAGCTGTACTCTGGGCTTGCCATACATTTCATGCACTTTTCACCTCAGCCTGCCACATTGATAAATGAGAATCATTGGCCTAAATCAAGCAGAGAAAATATTGACTTTCTAGTGAAAATGACAAAGTGTGAAACTGTTGCTGACCAAACCATTCTTTTTAAAGCTGCATCACCCCTGAGCCTAATTCCTCTAATATCCAGGCCGTATTACCTGATCCCTATGTGCTTAACGGTCTATGAAAGGGAGAATTATGTGAGTAACAAAACGCTTGTAATTAGCTTATTGGCATGTAGCATCGAAAAGCCTAGGGTTACTAGTGGGTCATTTAAAATGCCATCACTGGGGTGTGAATAATTTGCCCACCTGTTCTTTTAACTGAAATGTTAAGGAAGGATCTTTACATTGATTTAACCTTCAGTTAATTATATGTAATTTAAAGTGTTCCATTGGTTAATTTAAGTCTTTTTTTTAAACACATTCGTTTTGTGTTCTATAGTTTGTTTGTTTTTTTGTCAATTAAAAATGAAGTGGCTCTGCCTGTTATAGTTAATTGTCTGCTTGGATATAGGCCAAGTACAAGTTTAAAAATCTTTCTCTAATTTGACTATATGCTTTGTAGATCAATATGGCTGCTATTCACGGCTTGCTCAATGGGGAACAAAACAGGATGTTACACTATATCTACAATATAAATGTGAACATATTCCATATAGATGGCGTAAATAAGCAATGGTGGGATTAAGCGAATAGGTATTGCTTTTAGAAGCGAGGAGAACATGAAACTTTTAAAATGTTAGGGAATACGAATCTGTGGAGGTAAGATCCATTCTTTTAGGTTTGGTTGAAAGCGTGTCCAGTGTGGATGCACTAAAGCCCTAAGACCTACTCTGTGATGGAAAAACTTATGTTTCTGTGAAAGATGAATGGCACCCGGGGGGTTGCTGTCAAAATTAAGCCATAGAAAGGAAATAAGAGGGAAAAATATGACTGAGCAATAAGACCTGCTGATCTATAGTACCTGCCAGACTGAAGAAAAAAAGGATGAAAGATCAAATATAGTTTGCGGCTTAATGCCAGGCGGAAGACAGTCCGATGAGGTATGTGTCAGCTAAAGTACTTTGGTTTTAATAGAGATTTAACTATTAAAAGTTGACTTAAACACAGACAATTCAAGCTAATAAGGTGATATAAAAATCTGCTTCTAATAAAATGCAAGTCGCTGTGAAGTCATTATTACTAGAGAAAGACATGGCAGAAATTGTTGTGTGAAGACGCACATAATTGAATTTATGCAGGTAAATAATAGTTCTAAAATAACTTTTTGGTGTGAAGATGTTGAGGGTAGGTTCATTTTACCCGCAATGCCACTACTTCATTCGTTCTTAATATCTGTTAAAAAGACATTTGTGGCCTGTGAAAACTCAATGTAGATTTAATGGTCACAGTGACTTGAGCATCCTCACCTCTTTCCCCCCTCTGGTGCTCTCAAAAGGCTAATTCAGCCCTCTGAGTGCAGGGAGTAGAGGATCTCAGCTTCCATATTATCTGTAACTGTCTTTGGAACAGTGGAACTCTTTCTGCTTGCTTCCAGCCAATAGCTCTCAATGTGCTTCACAGTGAGAGCTATTGGCTTTGATGGATGACCTAGTTCATATGACTGCTGCAGATTACAGGATGGTCGTGTCCGACCATCACTGAGGAAGCTGGGACATTGGAATAAAGGTGAGTTTTTATGTTATCTCTAGGGTTAAAGTGTGAGGGGCGCAGGGACAGTCAGGAGGAGTTAATGCTTAACCTCTCCAGTGCTCCCTACTGTTTTACACCTAGAGTATCCCATTAATGATTTAGGTCTGCTCTGTATCTTATAGTTATAAAAAAGTAGCGCTGAACCTGCACTCCAGCACTGGTCACTGACTGGCTAACAGAGAGCAGCAGCTTGGTCTGTAGGCTGGCTTCTCTATTCTCTACTGACAGTTCTCAAATAGATGTACCAAGGGTTTGAATAAACCATAATAAAGGTTTTTAATGGTTTAACTGGTTATTTGAATCTAACATTTGATAGCCATAGTAAATGTATAATTTACATTAATAAAGTAAAAAGGCCAGGAGCACTTACAGGGTTATCCAAAGAGATTCGAAAAGCCACCGCACGTTCAGTGACTTTTCGTTCTCTTCAATTCGGTTCCTTTTGCCGATTGCATTTCGGTGACCCTGCGGTGTATTCAGCAAACAGCACAGGTCCCCGAATTGCAGGGAAAAGCTGCCGCAAACCTGACGAAAACTAACCGAATGCACGCTGAAAACAAGCAAAAACATCTGGTTTAACCTTCAAAAAACCCGAACAGGAGCCGAACAGGAGCCGAATCACACAGAGCCGAAGCAGCTGTGACCCAGACAGAGGGAGGTGAATAAATTAGCAAAACCATTTGTATGAATCTGGGAAAATGAAACGCTGTTTGCAAAGAAACTACTGAGCGAAAATGTCTGAAATTTTCACAGGAGATCCAGGGAATGATTATAAAAAGGTCTGTTACAGAAAAAATAAGTAAACTGAAAAAAAATCCAAAAAAAAATCGGACTTTTAAAAAAAAATAAAAAAATTCTGAAAAATGCTTAAAGTATCCGAAAAAATCTATAAATAAAGAGACTTTTTGCTGCAGAATTTTATAATGAACGGTTTATTAGATATTGAATTAAAACGGGAATATTTTTAACATTGAAGCCTATGGGATTCTCCTGAATAAACTTGCCGAATTAAACCACCGAATGGCAGGGCATTAGGGGAACCTTTCACTGCTGGTTTGTGTTCTCTGAATAGCCGAAGCAGTGCTTCTCTATGGGGATTTCACTGCCCTTGAACAGGCACCGAACAGGCACCGTATGTGCAGGCAATTCGCCAGGATTTGGCGTATTGCCTGCTCTCTGGATAGCCGAATGGCCAGGAAAGGTAACCGAACGCTGATTTTCAGCGTTCGGTTACCTTTCACAAGCAATTCGGATCTCTTTGAATAACCCTGAATGACCCGATGCCTAGACATTAGTGAAAGGGATGACAATGAAAGAGTGGCTGACTAACTAGGACAGAAACTGGTGTTTGATAACATAACATTGATTTGTTTGTAAGGGTATGATTGATTACCACATACCTCTTCCTTTAAAATCCCCAAAGGCAAGTAGATATGGTGGGCTAAGTGATCAAATTACGTTCTTTCTTTAAATAATTTACCTTAACCTCCTGTTAGGCTATTGATATGTGGTGTATTGCCAGCTGCTTCTTTTCTAACTTGCTGTAAAGGAGTTCGCCACCACAGTTCAATGTAGATGAACATGACTCTTTTTTGGATGGATTAAACTGGAATTTTTCCTACTTCTTTTTGATTCTGCAATAAAGTATGGATTGGCTTCAAGCAGATAAATTCACCAACCATAAAAAGAAAGTCAATTTTGTTTTTGTTTCTCTGGTATTATATTTTTCATGGTACCTGCATGCAGAGATGCAGGTTCCAAAGTCCCCGTCTCTCCTCACTTAACCTTGTGCATGTAAACACCAGAGGTACAGGGTTTCAAAGCCCCCTGTCTCTCCTCACTTCAGTGCTATGGTCTAGGTTGTGGATGAAACAATGCATTGCATCATCAGCTCCACACTTGCTGGCAGTGTGGGAAATGAGAAGGTGAGTTAGTGCAGCATCACTGTTCACTTTATGATTGTAATAATAGTGCTGCATTACAAAAAAAGGAGAAAAATCTAATTTTATTTGTTATTTTATTTTGATGTAAATCTAACCTGGTAATCTGGCCTTTCCAATGATACCTAATATGTTCCTCACGCCCTTAAGGCTCCAGAGATACAGTGGACTAAATGATTGTAAAAAAATATATATATTTTTTTTTACAAAGCAAGACGCCCCCTTGTGGCAGATGCCTATAGGCACATGCCTACTCTGCCTAGTTATAAATCTGGCCCTGCTAATAACACAATAGTTAAGTATTCCAATCTTGATGTTACACTCGGGTGAAAATTTTTTGCGCTTTGCAGCTTGAGTGAGCTTACAGTACTTAAACGTTTCCTATACTTAACATGGGAGCACAACCTTTTTTTAGCATCTTGACAAGTTAGGTATTACAAAGTGCTGCCGCAAATTACTGTCGGGACACGTAAGGCTTAATTTTAGCGAGTCCTGAAAGCTGTTGTTAAATGATTCTGCAAACACAATATCATTTAGCACCCCCTAAAACCCCCATTAAATCCCATACACACCTTTCACCCCACAGAGACAAGGGTGTCCCGATCCACTGCTTCTTCTGGCCATGAGAAGAGTGAAACTGAGAATAAATAGTTCCCAGTCTCCCTCTGCGATCACTCTCAGGGTTATTCAGAGAATCGAAAAGTCAGCGCACGTTCGGTGACATTTTGTTCTCTTCAATTCGGTGCGATTTGGCGATCCCATTTCAGCGACCCTGCGGTGTATTCTGCAAGCACCACAGGGTCGTTGCAGTGCAGGGAAAAGCCGCCGCAAACCCGCAGAACACTCACCGCAAAACCCGACGAATGCACACCGAAACCCACAAAAACATCTGGATTAACTGCTGGAGAATCCCCGGAGAAACGCCGGAGAAACCCGAGCAGCCGCTGATCATAGCGCAGAGCAGCCGTCGGAAAAAGCCGACACCGCAGACGAATGGAGGGAAAAAAAAAACAGTACGCTTGAATGTTTGAAAAGTGAAACGCTGTTTGCAAAGAAACTACAGAACGAAAATGTCTGGACTTTACATACAAGATCCAATGAATGATAATAAAAAGGGCTGTTACAGAAAAAAGAAAAAACAATTTTTTAAAAAGAACAAAAAATCCCCAAAAATACCTATAAGATCCTAAAAAATCTATACATAAAGAGACTTTTTACTGAAGAATATTATAATCAACGATTTATTAGATATTATATTAAAATGGGAATATTTTTAACATTGAAGCCTATGGGATTTGCCTGAATAAACCTGTCGAATGAAACCACCGAACAGCAGGGCAATTCGTCAGCTTTTCACTGATGGTTTTTGTTCTCTGAATAGACGAAGCATTGCTTCACGATTGGGGTTTCACTGCCCTCGAACAGACAACGAACAGGCACCGTATGTTTATTTATTTTATTTATTTGCAAAGGATTTTACCAGGAAGGTTACATTGAGATTTCTCTCATTTTCAAGTATGTCCTGGGTTCAAGAACATTGAATTGTTACAGAAATAAAAAGTAATAAAATGCAAACTATTAAAAACAAAACACAAATATACAGATTAACATATCATGGGAAGGGCTAGAACCTTGGGTTAATTAGGGTGAATTGTAAAGTGGAAGCAGCTGGAAAGTAAGCTACAAATTTCAGACCAGCACTGGGTGGGTGGGACAGCAGAGTCCAGAAGCAGGCGCTGTGGCTGAGGGAGATGTGAGCTTGTGGCAGGGCTGTTGAATAAAGAAGTTGCAGAATCAGAGCGTGTGGTCTGTATAAGGCAGGTATTTTTACGACATGGTGAGGGGGAGGGGTGGCCATATGAGAGCATGGGTTCAACAAAGCAGAGCATACATTTATCAAGAAAAAACAGCCAAAATAGTAATAGATAGATGCGAGCATAAAATATGAACAGTAGGATTAAAGTCGAGATTGTGGCGTAGAATTGCAGAAGACATGTTGATCGCCGATACCTGAAGTTCTGGGTCCAGAAGCAGGCACTGTGGCTGAGGGAGATGTGAGCTTGTGGCAGGGCTGAAGTTCTGGGTCCAGAAGCAGGCGCTGTGGCTGAGGGAGATGTGAGCATGTGGCAGGGCTGTTGTATGTTCAGGCAATTTGCCAACATTTGGTGAACTGCCTGCTCTCTGGATAGCTGAATGGCCAGGAAAGGGTAACCGTATGCTGAATTTCAGTGTTCAGTTACCTTTCGGCCACAATTCTGATCTCTTTGAATAACCCTGTCTGTGGCACTGTGTGATCTCGTAGGGCTCACAGTCCATGAGAGCAACCCTCTATGGAGTCCTAGGACTCCAGGAGGTGATAATCGCAGCGTTGTGGAAGTGCTACTGCGAGCACCATTGCGGATAGTGCTGCATTACTTGTCGAGGTGCTCAGCTAGCGCTTGCCCTGGAATACCACGCTAACATGGGGACGCTACAGGAGAATCTACAGGCACAGATTTTCCCCGTCAGCGTCCCCAAGTTAGCGTAAACTATGGAATAGGGCCCTTAGGCAACCGATTAAACTGTCTATATCCGGCCCCACTTCGGGCAAAATCATATAGAAAAATTAATCGTCTGCACTTATCCATTATCATTATAATCACAGACAGAACCCATGCACAGGAACACGAGTGATAAAGTGTATAGCAATAGGAAACAAATTTTCCACAAAAGGAGGTAAAGCACAGTTTAAATATGGCTCACGAGAACAATTGATCGCCCTATATACCAGAAAGAGGTGATAGGATACAAGATCAATTCTAGATATATCTCTAGATTGATAGTTATTTTGCTAAGATTTTATTAAAATACATGACCTTGCATTTACTTTAGCCTTTTTTCAATTGTTACCTCTCCTTATGACATATTGCTGTTCCAGTGATGAAGAGGGTGCCCTGTCATATGGCTTTGCTTGCCAATTCTTTGTTCATTTCCTTTGATCTTATTGTGTTAAATCTAGCATTGTAAGGTATCTTTCTCTTATTATGTCCTAATCAGGTTGAGGCATTCATGACATTGCAGGCAACGTTTAATCCACTTTACATCTCATTTTCTGAAGAGTTATGATCAGAATGACATTGAGCCTTTACTGGTTACAGAGAGCCAATGGCAGCTCCAGGCCCCATTCTAGGAAAATTGGATAGTAATCCACCAAGAGACATTTCAAACACTTCTCTGCACCTCTGGGGGTTGAATTCATTGAGCATCATTTTGATTTACGATTTACAATACCACAGGTCATCTGAAACTGCAGGCAGCTTGTTATTTTTCTTGTCTCTGAGATCAATCTGGAAATGAGCAGTTCTTGAACCCGGAAGACAGGACTAATTTTCATATCTATTATTTTCTAGAAAACATATGTAGCGCTGTGTTAAAATCTTGCTGTGGCAGTACCTATTTTTGGCCACAAGATGGAGACTATCGCGATCAGAGACACTGGACATTGGGACTACAATTCCCGGCATGCTTTGCAAGGAGACAGGAAGTGGGTGGGGACTGGACCCTTACATCCTCCGCCTCGTGGAGCGCGCCAGGGAACGAGAGAGAGCAGACGCAGTGTGATAGATCGTAAGAAGGCCTGGGCCTGAGAGCAAGAGAGCCTGTCAAGTCTTTTACCGGGTGATTCCGCCTAAGGAGAAGGAGCCCTCCAAGGTTCCAGAGTTGCTGCAGATTGAACCAACCGAAGACCTCGAGTAAAGAGTCACCGCAAGTTGATCGGTACTGGAGCCGGCGGTGAGCTGGGCAAAGTCGTGGACAAGCTACGGGAAGTCAGACAACGGATCGGCCGCTAGTATCCCCAGTCAAGATCGAGCAGAGAGACGTCCTGGGTCAGCGGAGCCTAAAGCAACCGGTGGATGGGTGAGAGGCCTCCAAGGCCGTTTGTAATACAAAGAATACGCTGCTGTTTTCTCTTTAAAGTCACAGGGCCCCAACTTGACTAGTCGAAGACATTCTTTAAGTAAATTCACTGGCCAGTTGAACAGTACCCGGGTACCATACACCACATAACACACCTTTTACATTCTGGGACTTAACCTGTGCAGGACTCATTTTTGTTACGAATCGGAACAGGGGTAAAGATACGTTCCGAATATATCTTTCTCTTTTCCGCTGCGCGTTTACCGTGATACGAAGTGATTGTATATTCTGGGGTTCCGCTACGTGTCCCTTTTTCCGAATATTCGTGCAACTGCATTTTCTTTTACGTTCGGTTACGAATATTTTATTTTCCGAAATACGAAGCCTCGTGTTTCGTTTCTTTTCCGCTACGCGTTTTATCGCAATACGAAAGTACTGTAATAATATCTGTGAATACCGTATCTCAACATCTGCCTATTATTTTAGTAAACTATTTAAATGATAAAAACCCACAACTGTGTTGGAGTATATTTATTCCCTAGTGCGGGGAGACTGACCCGTGGTTCATTTTCAGCGGCTCCTCCGGGAGTGAGCGCTACACATACAAATAATAATAATAATTTTCTATATCTACCTACCTGTAAAAACACCAGTCTGTAAAATGTATTCATCCATTTCAACATGGAACCAAATATAGTGTGGATTTTCTAGAATCGTTCCTGATGTTTTATAGCTCGTATTACATCCATGCATCAATTTAATCACCTCAGAACAGCTTAATTGAAGTTGAACACTATGACAACAGATGTGACCAGCCTCCTCACTCTTTTGCATTTGTTGATGACAGACATGGACTCCAATGGTATTATTCGGTTTATTGATCTTGTCATAATTCTACACATTTTTTTTTATCTTCTTTCTTCCGCCAACATTAAATTTCCCTTTTCCTGCGGCTGTCCAAATGCTTCTCTTCGGCTTGTTGCTATTTCCCTCTTCTTCCTTTTCCATTCTGTCAGGTATTGTACCGGGGCAGCACCGGTGTGGCAGGAATCTAAGCCCAGGATGTGGTGAATACAAACACACAGAGATGGGTAGAGGGTAATGGATTTCAGGAAAGTCAGAAAGCTGTGGTGATAAACTGGAATTACAGAGGGGTGACCTGGATGGATGATGGGAGAGGTAACCAGGAGTCTTGTGTATACTTCAGGGGGACATGAGACTGAAGGTACTAGGACACTCGGGAGACACTAGGAACTTTGAAGGTCTCTTGGGGTGGAAGAGACAAGCGTGCTGTAGACAGGGCACAAGGGGGGCTCTAGGTGTGATACCAATGGGAAATCCAGCAAAGTCAGTTTAAAGCAGGGTCTATTCAAATGTAGTTTCAGGAGCAGATCTAGTATAAGGCTTGACTCTATGAGTCTAGGAGCATTAATGCTGAAGCCCTGAGGGAGGGAAGGAGGGATTGGTCCATTATTCAGGGCAGGTATGAGCGGTGTGTGTGTGTTTCTGTGTTTAACTGTTTAAGGTCTGAATACCAGAGCTGAGTGTGAGCAGCACTTTTCACATGCTGCTGGATACACATTTTGCAGACACTGTTTCAGGATCTTGCCACATTATCTTCCCCTTTCCTTCCTTATTCTGTGAAAGTTAATGAACAAGGGAGTCTTCTATTAAATTTGATTGGGGCCTGGCATTCAATGTGCAAAGTGTTCAATGCCTTTTCTGACGGTTGTTCTTTTGCAGGCTCAATACGGTGAAAATTGATGAAACCGTTGCGTTATGCCTCAGTGTTGCTATATGTAGGGAACTGAATGAATTTCACTGATAGCAATCACTATATCCAAAAAGAGCACAAACTGTTCGAGTTGTGTCAAGGGGTATTCTTTGTAACCAGCACATCAAATAAACCATTGCATCTTTTTAGCACCTAAATAAAAAAAACAATAAGCCAAGTCATTAGTGTTGTAAGAAGTAAAAGAAAGCATAAAAAAAAGTTTTATGGAATCCTGACTCAAGTTGCACCTGTCATTCACAACTCAAGCCAGGTTAATTTGATAGAAAATTACAAACTATATATGTGTTCAAGAATATTTACTAAAAATGCAATAAACCATTGCTGTCACTGACTTCTGTTAGCATGCCAACAGAGTGACAGCTGTAAAGGGAAGAGCTATTCCAAAGGATGACCCTCAATGCACTTGATTGGCATCTGATGCACCTACTGATAAGACAGTGTGTCAGTGTCTCAATGGAGGGTCTATCGTGAAACAGTTGGAAGTGACCCTCACTGTGCACCTGCATGACGCTGCGTGTTCAAGAGAAGGTGAACACTATTTAAGACAGAAAAGAAAGCTCCAAACTGGAGGCTGGTGTGGAGTCAATTCCAAAATAAAAAACAAAAATACTACATATATATAGACCAAAAATAGGCCAACCAATAGTACAACATAAAAATAAATCAAAACACAAAAAATTTATAATCTATATAACCAGAAAGGACAACCTCAAATGGAACACAAAACCCCCTCTGTCTATATCTTAATAGAAACAAAATAATCTAGTAATATGGAAAAGATGGTGATTGTTACATTTTGCACTTGATGCAAAAGGGAAGCAAAAACCGGCCACAAGTAAAAGAATAATTGTGATTTGCGATGCTCTATCTCCCTTTGACCTAGGCTAGAGTTATTGGCTGTGCTATTGTTATGCGGCTTGTTTGTTCATCTTCACCCTATTTGGCATCATCGTGCTGCTTTTGTTTTCTTTGTTTATTTGTAGCCTGTCACTGGATTGTCTGTGTGTATCCCCTTTCTGCATGCTAGGAGTTTCTTCTGTTGCCAACATTGCTAAACCCAGCTGTTTCAAGGACTGTATTGCGCTTCTTGCAAAGGGTTCTTGGTTTTACGTTTCGGTTTCTCTAGAGACCTACCAAACCCATTACATATTAATTTCACTATAACTTTGTTTCCAAGTAGCAACTTTGTGTGACAAATTTCTCCACAATTACTTTTAATCTCACACAAACTGATAATTTATTTTTAAATTAAGACTCTCGTGGTTTACTTATAATTTTATTCATCCTTTTAAGAGATTTTTATTCTTCGTAATGTTACTGTAGTGTTTTATTAGTAACTTTGGTTTGTAAAGAAAACTTTGTTGATATAGATCTTGGGAACTGTTTAATGTCTAATATACTGTAGATTAACCGCTCCTTTGTAAATCAAAGCTACTAAAAAGATTTGTTTTCCAAAATATGTCTGTCCTCAATTCAAAGTATATAAGTGTGGAAAGTGATTTGTAAGTAGAGAAGCGATTAATATTTAATGTTGTATCTATACAGGCTAGACTCTAAACGAACTTGACATTCTGAGTTGCAAAATGTACTTTCAAAATTTCAGGTTTGAAAATCCAGCCAATGAAAAACAATTTCAACTCATCTCTTGTTATGCTATGATGCTATGGCATTCATTTATTAAATAGCTATGCAGCCATGAGTTATAAATCCAACTTTAAAATTGCTTCGGTGGGAAAAGAATCAATGGAAGATGTAAGATGACCTAGATATTGCCACATCTACCCTTTAGTTTGTTTAAATAGCAGGAATCAGCATGGTTTTATGAAACACGGATCATGTCAGACTAAACTAATTGCATTTATGAAGTAAGTAGAAGTATAGATCAGGGGATCGCAGTGAATGTGATTTACTTGGATTTTGCCAAAGCTTTCGACACAGTTCCGCACAAGAGGTTATTGTTCAAATTAAGAAAAAATGGTGTAGATGAAAATTCATGTTCTTGGCTAGAACACAGGCTAAAAGATAGAGGGCTAAATTACAATCCCTGCGTTAAAACGGGGGCGTTAGGGAGAAAAAACTTCATCCACAGTTTTCCCCCTACCGCCCCCGTTTTAACGGGGGAATACAATGCAGGCGCAAAAAATGCTGCCTGCATTGGTAGCGGGTGCTACGCCCCAAGTTCCTCGTGGCAGTGCTGAGCGCAGCCGCGAGCATCCACTCGATGGAGTCCATAGGACTCCATTGAGCCAGATGCCGGCGGACACATGACCTGCCTCGCGAGATCCAGCCGGTCAGTGTAGTGATATGCAGGGAGAGACTGGGGGGACTTTTTCCTCCAGTCTTTCCCTGCTCCCACCGGACGGAGGACGCGGTTGGAGCCGCGGTCCTCGCCGCGGGACAGGAGGTGAGTATCTGATTCATTTTTAATTTTTTTTAGGCTGGTGTTAAAGGATTCTGCAGAAGCGGAATCCGTTAACACCACGTCCTGGCTCTGGTTAACTTTCCGCTAACCAGAGCCGGACGTTAATCAGCGTTAGGACTTTGTAATACCAGCACTGATTAACACTTTGCGCTCCCTATACTTAACATTAGGGATGAACGCAGGGCCGGTGCAAGCTTTTTTGCCTAGTCAGGCGAAGGTGTGTTTTGGTGCCCCCCCCATCCGTGTCATGTCAAGCCAATCAGGATAGAGATGCATAATAATCTCTATCGCGAGTGTTCGGTGTCGTCACGCAGAGAATAAACTTTATTTTCACGAAGCGCATGTTTATAGGCAAGGTCTACACTCCACTTATATCGGCCGCCCGACCGCACTGATACGTTACGTCCATCTAGAAAATGTCTATTTAATAAAATACATATAAATTACTGCCAATTTAATCCGAATAGTATCAAGCCCAGATACATATATACAGACCAGATCATGCCCACAGATACATATATAGACCTCAGATCATGCCCGCAGATGCATATAGACCTCAGATCATGCCCATAGATACATATAGACCTCAGATCATGCCCACAGATATATATAATAGACCTCAGATCATGCCCACAGATATATATAGACCTCAGATCATGCCTAGAGATATATAGACCTCAGGTCATGCCCACAGATATAAATAATAGACCTCAGATCATGCCCATATATGGGTATATTTGCGGCCCCAGCTCATATTATATGGGTATATTTGTGGCCCCAGCTCACATATGGGTATATTTGCCCCAGCTCATATTTATATGGGTATATTTGCCCCCAGCGCACATATGGGTATATATTGCCCAGCTCATATTTATATGGGTATATTTGCGGCCCCAGCTCATATTTATATGGGTATATTTGCCCCCAGCGCACATATGGGTATATATTGCCCAGCTCATATTTATATGGGTATATTTGCGGCCCCAGCTCATATTTATATGGGTATATTTGCGGCCCCAGCTCATATTATATGGGTATATTTGAGGCCCCAGCTCATATATGGGTATATTTGCGGCACCCAGCTCATATATGGGTATATATTTGCCGCCCCCAGCTCATATATGGGTATATATTTGCGGCCCCCAGCTCATATATGGGTATATTTGCGCCCCCCAGCTCATATAGGGGTATATTTGTGGTCCCCAGCTCATATTATATGGGTATATTTGCGGCCCCCCAGCTCATATTATATGGGTATATATGCGGCCCCCAGCTCATATATGGGTATATTTGCGGCCCCAGCTCATATTATATGGGTATATTTGCGGCCCCAGCTCATATTATATGGGTATATTTGCGGCCCCAGCTCATATTATATGGGTATATTTGCGGCCCCAGCTCATATATGGGTATATATTTGCGGCCCCCAGCTCATATATGGGTGTATTTGCGGCCCCCAGCTCATATATGGGTATATTTGCGGCCCCCAGCTCATATATGGGTATAAATTTGCCCCCAGCGAGTCTTACCTCTCTGCTCTGTTTGCTGTGTGTGACAGTGTGCTCACTGCTGCCTGCCAGGCCCCGCCGCCCGCCAGCGTTCTTCTACTCAGTCTCAGCCCTCAGGACAGGGAGGGTAGCAAGCTAGGCACTGCGTCTGCAGTAAGCGGCTAATCCTCGTGTGCACTGCGAACGGCCGCCGGGCATGTGATGCACGTGCACCTTTCCTGCTCGCTCGCCTGTGATGGGATTCGATTCGGGAATCACCTGACCAGCCGCGTTCGCGTGCGCTGGTCAGGCCACGTGGTTGATTGTCCCCTCCCATTGTCCCCTCCCATCCCAGGCAAGCGGCCAATGACCATGCTACCTCACTGAGGCTCACTGCAGTGCACGTGCATATTTTGAAGTAATGTAAACAGAACGCGGTGCGCGGGCGATTGCCATTTGCCCCCCTTTCGAATCCGAATGCACCTCGGTGAGCCGCCCCGGGCCGGCGCCCCTCACACTGGCGTCCTGTGCCGCCTTACATTAGCGCCGGCCCTGGATGAATGTTCGGTTCGGATCTGTTCGGAGTTCGATTTGAACATAGCCCGTTCGGCTGTTCGTTGAACTCTGAACATTTCCGCGTGTTTGCCCACAATCAGGGACAGTGTGTTTAAGTGAGTTGTAGGAGATTTCTGGGAATTTGAATCTGTGTTGGCACTGCCAGGCTATCAGGGACAGTGTGTATCAGTGAGTTCTACCAGAGTTCAGCAAATTAGAATCTGTCTTGGCACAGCCTGTTATCAGTGAGTTATACCACAGTTCAGCAAATTAGAATCTTGTAAAATATTTAGGTGCACTGCCACTGACGCCTATACCAGATTCATATCATTTTAATATTTGACCACAGGGTCCAACCCTGCACTCTTCCACAATACCACAGAGGGGTTACTTACGGTGTGAAGGCACTTGCTGCCACCAAAGGTAAAATATTTGGGTGCACTGACACCTGTACCAGATTCATATCATTTTAATATTTGACCGCAGGGTCCAACCCTGCACTCTTCCACAATACCACAGAGGGGTTACGGTGTGACGGCACACTAAAGGCCCAGTTTTAAAGCACCTATTGTTACTTTCATCCAAAGCCTGCATAAGTTTCACAATAATTTAGCCAAAAAAATCACTAAACTTGTTCTGCGTGTCCTAAAATGTCTCCTCTTTTCATAAAGGCTGCCACCCCAAGCAGTTGTTTATGAATAGATTAAAAGGAAAACCATTTACCGTCATTTGAAATGTCATTTCTTTGTTTTTAAATGTTTCTATACATCCTAGAAATCCACCATTTCACGGGCAGGTTATGGGGACCTCCTAGGCACGATATTTGAAGGAATTTTTCATTTTTATTCTTAACCTTTATTTCATGGAAAGCTCACTGTTCTTTAAATTTTTTTTTTAACTTTTTGTCCTTGTTTCCTGTCCCCCAGGGCACTACCAGCCCCCATACACCTTTTATGGCAAATATCTAGCATATATGCCCTCTTGGAGGGCACTTATAAAATTGAACGTTCGGGTCCCATTGACTTACATTGAGTCCGGATCGTGTTTGAGTTTGAACTCGAACGTTTGAAATTGTTCGAGTTCGAAGTCGAACCGAACACGGGGGCGTTCGGCTCATCCCTACTTAACATGGGGAGCGCAAAGTACAGTAACCTCGCACTGAAAAGCGCAAGGTACCAAACGCAAACGGGTTACTTAACCCATTTGCGTTTGGATTGTAATATGCGGTAGACACCGCGGCTAACGTGAATGCTCACGCAGGTGAGCGTTAACATCAGCGTCAACATTGTAGTGTGGCCCAGATAGAGAGCGGTCATAAGTGGTAATTTATCAAGACGGACACCAGTGGTAAGGTCCCTCAGGGGTCTGTTATAGGACCACTTCTATTCAATCTATATATAAATTACCTTGAAATAGGCATTGAAAGCCATGTATGATTGTTTGCAGATGATACAAAACTAGGATAAGCAATACAATGTGATGAGGATAATACTTCGCTGTAGAGGGATTTACATAGATTGGGGACTGGGCATTTAAGAGGCAGATTAAATTTAATGTAGATAAAAGCAAGGTTATGCACTCTGGCATGATGAACACACAAGAAATTTATACCCTAAGGCTGGGTTCACACCTAAGCGTATCTCATATGCGCGTTTTACTCACATTTTTGTCGGGCATATTACCTGGCGTTTTTGACAATTAGATACGCGTAGCGTATCCACGTTTTTTGATTGACTACTGAGACGTCCAATTAAAAAGACTTTAGTACCTTTTGTGCCTATTGCCATGTGCCGAACGCGCGTTATTACGCATGTTTTGATGACGAAAACGCGCAAACGCCCATTTCAGCGCATTCACGTTGAAGTCTATGGCTGAAAACGTGCTGTAATACGCCCCAAAGAAGCTCCTGTACTTCATTGGGCTTAGGGCGTTTTACAGCACGTTCTTACATGCTGTAAAACGCCCAGATGTGAACCATGCCCATAGGAGATAATGGGATTTCAGTGTTTGAGCGTTTTACAGCTCGTAGGAATGCACTGTAAAACGCCCAGGTGTGATCCAGGCCGAAATGGTACAGAGTTAGGGATATCAAAGCAGGTGAAGAATTTGGGAATAATCATAAACTTCAAACTAAGTAACAATGTGCAATGTCAAACAGCAGCCGCCAAGGCCAGCAAGTTTTTGGCATGTGTCACGAGCCTGGCCTAGCAGAGGTGCAGAAGTGTGTGTGTGAGCCCAAGGTGCAGTAATTATATCAGATAAGGCAGGATACAGGGTAAATAGGGTTTATTCGTGAATACAAATAAACAGACAACAGACTAGGAATATAACAATGGATAAGGATAACATAATCAGGCGCAGGTACAAAATAGAGTAGTCAAGATTTATCAGAGATCTGGTACACGGGTATATCAATCATGGAAAAGCAGAGGGTACAGGGGGCAATGGAGGATACCGGTAAAGAATGTCCAGAAATAGCAGAGGGTGTGCAGGAAGGTCTATGGATCAAGAGCAGGAGGGGTTCCAGGCAAGGATCTTTGGAAGGCAGGCAGCAAAGCTAGGAACTTCAATGAGGAAGCGTGGGATCAGGGGTGTAGCTTACTCATAAGCAGGTTTAATTAGGGAGAATGAAGGGCAGGTGTGGTTCCATGTCCATTATGCAAAGTATAGTCCAGGAAAGCATAAGGAGGAAAAAGTCCTGGAACCTGCATATCAATGCAAAACAGGGCAAAAGGAGAACAAAAGAGGGCGCCAGAGGGTCTGGTGGTTTGGACCGTGACAGTACCCCCCTGACAAAGGGCAACCTCCGGGTGCCCCAGAAGTGGCCGAAGACTGGCAGGTGCAACGTTCATAAACGCGAGACGAACCCCAGAAAGTTCCAAGAATCAGGGATCTGTGGAATCAGTCTAACTGGAGTCATCAGAATAGACGTCGAGGGTTCTCCAGAGCTCGGGGTAGTGCCTGAGCACTGCCAAGTACTCCTCCCGGACCAACATGCCAGAGGGCGTCCTGGTGTAGCCCGTAGGGGCAGGTCCTATAGTAGGGTACATTTTGCCAGTCCAACTACCCGGATTCTGGAAGTCCTCATTGAGAGCAAGGAGAACAGCCCTTTCAGACTCAGCATCAGGAATTGTGTCATGGGCACAGCTTGGCGGTGACACTTTGGTTGCAGGGCTCCGTGGGGCAGCGCCCTTGGCAGGGCTCCGTGGGGCAGCAACCTTGGCGTGGACCGGTGGGGCAGCGCCCTCGGCACGGCTCGGTGGGGCAGCGCCCTCGGCACGGCTCGGTGGGGCAGCACCCTCGGCGATGACCGGTGGGGCAGCGCCCCTGGCAAGGCTTGGTTCAGTGGCGACCTCTGGCACAGCACAGCTCTTGGGGGGGTGACCTCTGGCGCAGCACGGCTCTTGGGGGCAACCTTGGCGCAGCACGGCTCTTGGGGGGCAACCTGGGCGCAGCACGGCTCTTGGGGGGCAACCTGGGCGCAGCACGGCTCTTGCTGGGCAGTGAGCGGCTTGGCCTTACGGCGGCGTCGACGACTCCATGGCAGTGATAGCTCTGGAGATCCTGCGGGTTGCAGGGCAGCGACAACTGGAGATCCTGCGGGTTGCAGGGCAGCGACAACTGGAGAACCTGCAGGATGCAGGGCAGCGACAACTGGAGAACCTGCGGGATGCTGGGCAGCGACCTCTGGAGATCCTGCGGGTTGCAGGGCAGCGACCTCTGGAGATCCTGCGGGTTGCAGGGCAGCGACCTCTGGAGATCCTGCGGGTTGCAGGGCAGCGACCTCTGGAGATCCTGCGGGTTGCAGGGCAGCGACCTCTGGAGATCCTGCGGGTTGCAGGGCAGCGACCTCTGGAGATCCTGCGGGTTGCAGGGCAGCGACCTCTGGAGATCCTGCGAGTTGCAGGGCAGCGACCTCTGGAGATCCTGCGGGTTGCAGGGCAGCGACCTCTGGAGATCCTGCGGGTTGCAGGGCAGCGGACTCTGGGCATTGGGGTTCAGAGTTTTCAGACAAACTAGAAACTGTGGGTGACATAAAGACAGTACCTAAACTATCAGTTTTTTTTTGTACAACTATTTCAAGAATATTCACAACGAGTCTACATTCCCCCCCCAAAAAAATCAACCTATCCAAGCTTCTATCGTTCTGGAAATAAAAAATAATGACAGCACTGCTTTAATGAGGTTCCAAAATTGAAGCACATGCATCTTAAATTGGTTGTTAGCAAACCATACTCTGTAATATGTTCTGGTGGCCAAAAATAAAAAAGATCCTGAGATAAACTCATGCCTCTGCATAGCAGTGATGGTTTGATGATATTTAAGTTGTTCCATTATACCTGTTCATTATAAATGTAGGTAAATGTAATGGCTATTAACTACTGGAAGCTGAATGAATATTCTCATTAAGCGAATCTTTCTTTTAAAATAGAATTCTATTAGACGTCTCATTTCATGCTAACTGGGCAGCGGCTAAACCTGTGCTGCCAAAACAGAACAAAACCTCAAGATTCGGAATTGCATTAAATATAACTAAACAAGGTAGCTCTACAGTGTTATAATGTGGTTATAAAAAGCACATTCCTATACCTTTATTCATTCAACACCTTTTTGTAATAGCTGTATAAACAAACTGCAGACCTTGGATATGGATGGAAAGCATCTGCCTTATTGTTTCAATGATAAAGTCATCCATGTTTTTTGAGCTTTAACTGTTTTCAGAGGTGTAACTAGGGACCTCAGGGCCCAGGTGCAGGAACCACAATGGACCCCCCACCCTACGCATAAACATATTTCGTCCCCCCGCCCGTCAACATGCATTGGTCCCCTCCAAGTCCACATTGTTGACTCCATACAATCAGTATCACATTTTTTCCAAGTCCACTATGATCTCTTCAGTTCATCCCATTTTTAATGTAATGTGCACTATTTGTATCTCACAGAGCTCTACAGCAATAAATCTCCCAGTAATGTGCGGTGTGTATGAGTGTATCACAGAGCACCACAGCAATAAATCTCCCAGTAATGTGCGGTGTGTATTAGTGTATCACAGAGCTCCACAGCAATAAATCTCCCAGTAATGTGCGGTGTGTATGAGTGTATCACAGAGCTCCAGAGCAATAAAACTCACAGTAATGTGCAGAGTGTAAGAAGGTGTCACAGAGCTTCACAGCAATAAAACTCACAGTAATGTGCAGAGTGTAAGAAGGTGTCACAGAGCTTCACAGCAATAAAACTCACAGTAATGTGCGGTGTGCGTGCGTGTATCACCGAGCTCCACAGCAATAAAACTCACAGTAATGTGCATTGTGTATCAGTGTAAATTAGAGTTCCACAGCAACAAAACTCACAGTAATATGTGATGTGTATGAGCGTATCACAGAGCTCCACAGTAAAACTCAAACATAAGTATAAATTAGATTATAAAAAGAATTATATATATAAAATATAGGCAAGCCACCAGGCCCAGGAAGGCGAGTGTGGGCCCCCTAGACTCAAGGGCCCGGGTGTGGTGGCACCCTCTGCACCCCTGATAGTTACGCCCCTGACTGTTTTGCTCCTATGGTCCCTCTGCCACATTTATGTATTTAACCACTGTTGTGGAGGTAGTATATGGAGTTCTGAAATAAAAAGCTAACATTTACTAAAAATGCAAGGTTGCCAAAAGGGGCGTGCATATACAAGTATATTATTTTTTTAAAAATTGTATTTGTCCCTTTCTAGACAAATGTAAAGTCACCTAAATCTTTTAATTTCGATTGATACTGTTATATATTTGAAGGCTTTGTTTAATATTTTCATGTTTGCACAACTGAATTACATCATGAACAGAATGCCCAATTGGTAAGTGATGTGCCTGGTCAATTACAATTACCATTATTTCACTTTAGTCCCAGGAGACATGCAGGGTTATTCAGAAATTTCAATGCTCTCCTGTTCACAACACTTCAGCGAGTTTGATTCGCTGACCCTGCAGTGAATTCAGCATTCACCACATGGTCCCTGAAGTGCAGCGAATTGACCTGCCGAACGCATCTGAAAATCTGCTGAAAAAATGCTGACTCAATCTGAAAAAATGCCGAAAAAACACCAAATGCATTTGACGATCTGCTGCAAAACTGCTGAATCAATCCAAAAAAAGCCAACAACCCGCCAGACAGACCGCCGGGCAGGCACCGGAAAAAGCCGACAAGCTGCCAAATAGGGTAAAAAAAGAAATGCAACTTTTAAAAGGTGCATGCAAAAAAACTACTGCAGGAAAATGCTTGGAAGTAATATATCAGGTCCTATGAATAATAATAAAAAGGTCTGTTACTGAAAAAAAAAGTCATTTAGAAAAAAAACTCGCGGAAAAAATCCTGAAAGGCACCTGAAAAATCCTAAAAAATTTATAAATAAAGAGACTTTTTGTTGCAATTGAAAAGAATAAATGGTTTAATAAATATTTAATAAGAACGGGGAATTTTTTTACCATTGAAAGCTATGGGATTCACCTGATTAAACCTGTTGAAAAAAAGCATTTCCCTAACATTACGGTGATGCTCGGTGTTCTCCAAATAGATTAACCATTACTTCTCTATGGGGTGTTCATTGCCACCGAAGATCGGCATATTTCACTGGCAATTTGCATTATTTGCCAAACTGCTTGCTTTTTCAATAGCTACAGTTGTGTTCAAAATTATTCAACCCCCACTGAAATTGAGTGTTTTGGCCAGTTTGACATTGATTTTGATCATTCAGTCATCTTGCTTACAATTAAATCAAAGACGCACGTGTAGGTCAGACAAATATAACATAACATTTATAATGAAATAACCACAAATGTCTTTTCTGTGCTCACATCATTATCAGTTTTATTCAACCCCCAAGTGACATTCAATCTTAGTACTTAGTACAACATCCTTTTACAGATATAACAGCTTTTAAACGTGAAGCATAGCTTGACACAAGTGTCTTGCAGCGATCTACGGGTATCTTCGCCCATTCGTCATGGGCAAAAGCCTCCAGTTCAGTCACATTCTTAGGCTTGCGCACTGCAACTGCTTTCTTTAAGTCCCACCAGAGGTTCTCAATCGGATTTAAGTCAGGTGACTGCGATGGCCACTCCAAAATGTTCCAGCCTTTAATCTGCAACCATGCTCTAGTCGACTTGGAGGTATGCTTGGGATCAGTGTCCTGTTGAAAGGTCCAATGTCTCCCAAGCCTCAGGTTTGTGATGGACTGCATCACATTGTCATCCAATATCTCCTGTACTGAAGAGAATTCATGGTACCTTGCACACGCTGAAGCTTCCCTGTACCTGCAGAAGCAAAACAGCCCCAAAGCATGATTGACCCCCCGCCATGCTTCACAGTAGGCAAGGTGTTCTTTTCTTCATAGGCCTTGTTCTTCCTCCTCCAAACATAGCGTTGATCCATGGGCCCAAACAGTTCTAATTTTGTTTCATCAGTCCACAGAACACTATCCCAAAACTTCTGTGGTTTGTCCACATGACTTTTGGCATACTGCAGTCGACTCTTCTTATTCTTTGGAGACAGCAAGGGGGTGCGCCTGGGAGTTCTGACATGGAGGCCTTCATTACGCAGTGTGCGCCGTATTGTCTGAGCTGAAACTTCAGTACCCACATCTGACAAATCTTTTCTCAGTTCCTCAGCAGTCACACGGGGACTTTCCTCTACTCTACGCTTCAGGTAGCGCACAGCAGTCGAAGTCAGCATCTTGTTTCTGCCACGACCAGGTAGCGTTTCAACCACGACCAGGTAGCGTTTCAACAGTGCTCTTTGCCTTGAATTTGCGAATGATGCTTCCTATGGTCTCTCTTGGTATGTTTAACATCTTTGCAATCTTCTTATAGCCATTGCCCTTCCTGTGAAGAGTAATCACCTCTTCTCTTGTCTTCCTGGACCATTCTCTTGACTTCACCATGTTTGTAACCACACCAGTAAATGTCTAGAAGGAGCTGAGTATCACAGTCATTTTAAAGCTGCCTAATTGGTGCTTATTATGCTTTTATTTGTGCTCCGTGACATCCACAGGTGTTTTCAATACCTGATTGAAAACACTTGAATGAACCTCTGTTCTTCAGAGTGGTAGTCTTTAAGGGGTTGAATAATTGTGTCAATGAAGAATTCACAAAAGAAACATTTACTACTGTATTATAAAACCAATTGATGTCATTTTAGTTGCATATGGTTCTTTAAAAAGTTCTTGTAGGATTTCATTCTGAATACAATTACAAATGTACACTAAATTCCCTAAAACACTTTACATTGGGGGTTGAATAATTTTGAACACAACTGTAAATGGCCACGAAGTTGCACTTTACAGGGAAATTCACTGTTCAATGCAATTTCGGGGCCAATTCTGATCAAATTGAATAACTCTGAAGGTCTGGGCTTCCTGTCAATTTATACAGTGAGTGACAACGCTAGAAGAGCAGTCATTTACACTGAACACTTTTTTTGTGGTTGCCAAAACAGTGGTTGAACTAGATATAGAACTGTCTTGTATGTCAAGATCACTGGTCAAGAGTTAGATAAAAATAATTATTTTTACTTTGACAATATAATATCATCCTATGATCTGTAAACTGTACAGAATGGGGTTCTCAGGAGTCCTCTACCCATTGTGAAATGCCCATTACGTTAACAAAAACATTAAGGGCTATATTACAATCTTCGCGCAAAAACCTTTGCGCAATGCGAAAATCTTTGCACCAAGCGTTAAACTTTTGCGCGCGCAAATCACCGCTGGAATTACAATTCTCGTGACTTTTTTCTTCCGCCAATCAATTGCGCGCGCAAACAAGATGCGCACAAATGCAGTCTCAGTGCCATCTGGCACAAAAATCTTTGAGTGCTCAGTTTTTTGCACCCATTCAGCCAATCAAAATGAAGAAACACACCTATCAAATGCAACTGAATTGCGCCTGCCAGAGGCATCGGAGACGGGTTCTGCGTCTATGATGCAAAATGAGCACATATGCTACAGTAATAATACACACACACCTGCCATCATCCATTATATTGTTGCTGCAATCCTTTTTATGGGCTGTTTTTTTTTTGGGGTTAGCCAGGTTGTTCAGATATGCCGTTACCACCAGTTTTTTGCAGTTGCTAAAATTATGCGCGCAAAGGCTATTTGTGAATAGTTTGTAATACCATCCTCGTACCAGCGCACATTCGCTTTTGCGCTCACAATGTTAAGTATAGGACGCGCAAAGTACAGTAAGCTCGCGCAGGGTTCGTGCAGGTTCACCCGCGGTAGATGATTGTGCGCTGTTGTTGCGCTGACTATGTAATACGGCAGGGCTCAAAATTTCAAGTCCCAAGCTACTAGCCAGGCCTTAAGAATTACTCGCCACTAGTTGCCCCACCTAACCCCTATCCTGCCCTGCCTGCATCTGCATTCCCACTCGCCCTCATGTAATTTCCACTCGCCAAATGCTAGTAGGAGAGTGGAAATTTTGAGGCCTGTAATACGGGATTAGGCGCAACTGGTTTTACCCCTCGCGTTAATGTTTTTTTGCGCCTGCGCAAACCTTTGCGCGAAGATCGTAATTTAGCCCTAAATAGGGCTATTTCTTTTTACATATATGTGTTGAAACAAGGGGTTAAATCAAGAATAATCTCTTTGGAACATAGCTTCACCACTATTTTTCAAGCTCTCATTTGACCACCAAACTGTACAGATGGTTATTTACGTCCTTAGTCGTCTGGTCCCTTGTCATAATAAATACATGACATTTATGATGATTTTCATAATAATTATTTCAATGATTCTCTAAAACCCAGTCCTTTCAATATCCGTTATATCAATAGTGTGGGTGTAGGACATTTAGGCGTCTGAACAACTGACAGCACTGTGTACATTCCTGACATAATCCCCGGAAAGAAGATCAACAAATGCTGATTGCCAGGTTTCTGGGCTTGGAGCATGGCCACCATAACTATTTAACATTACACTGAATTGTCATGATGCCTAGAGGGTCCTGTTAAAAGCTTTCTGGGCTCTTTCTTAGCATCCGTGACAGATCTTAGAAAGATACCACACACGCTCCTCCCTGATTATGCAAACTGACAGAAACCATGCATGTTATTTCATCATATTACCCGAACACGATGTGACACTAAGCAGGAATGCAATCAAATTGGCCGCTGTCAATTCCGATCAAATGACACTGATTCCATTTTTGGCAAAAGCTGTGTAATCTGTGGAAATTCAGCAGACACAGAAAATTCAATGACAAGTATCATTTTCATTATTAATTTACTTTTTTTTTATCAGTTTATTTTTCTCTCCAGTCTGTCTATTTTAATGAATAAAAGAAATTAATTCATTATTTGCTTTTTTTTCTCTTCTTTCCAGCACAATATTCTTAATAAAGAACAACCGTCGGTCATCAGTAAGAGTTCTCTTCCATCAATATAATACTGCAAAAAAACTAAGAAGTATAATAGAAAACATAAAAAATGTTTAGTCTTGTGGTATCATCGCTCACAATAAATATCTGGCAACAGTCATCAGTTGTAATAACTTTTCCTGTCACCAGGAGCACAAGTATGGGATCTACTAGCCCCGGGCAATTATATGTCCTAAAACTACTAACTTCACAAATATGATGAACGAGATGTCGCTATCTCTTTGCTCCTGTTAAATCCCTTGCTAAAATATGTTGTCATGTTGATAAAATCAAATATTGTTTTTCAACATAAATCTGGTATTTTCCTATTTCAAATATATGGGAGAAAACATAATAGAATAAATATTGAATAAGAACAAATTTCTTTCTTTGCTTTCTATTTTTTTTCCCAGCCCTATTGGAATAAAATCAAGTTTCCATGTTAGCACCACGCTGTCATTCCCTCAACCGTGGATTATAATACCTTTGTGTACATAAGGAACATCTCATACATATACAATGGAGCAACAAGGAGTGACACAGCCTGCTGAGGTTAGATGCATGACAAAACAAGGTCAAATGTATACATGTAAGAGGATTGATTGAACAGCTGAAATCCAGACTCTTACTTGTTCTGGATAACTAGGTTTTAGCAAACTAAATCCAATTTCTTATTTCTGTCTTTCTTCATCAGCACAACTCCTCCGGTCCCTGTTCTATTAGGGATCAATTGAGTTGTGATAAGACAGCGAACGGACAGAATCTAAACGAGAAGCCGTTAAAGCAGGAATGAAGCTTAAGAGTACTATTTATTTAATAGCAGTTTGTTCTTTTTTTCACTGCTCCATTAACACAATTATGACATTATAACCTTTTTTTTATCTCCAACATAAGCCTCTTGAGATTAATCAATCGACAGTGTGTATGATTTTATTTGAGACGTGTTCCCTTTTGCCTTTGGGTACAGTGTCATTGTTCAGTTTCATGTCCTTCTTACTTCCTTAAAATTGGAACGCATGAAATGCTTTTATGATATTTTTACATTATTTAAACAGTACGGGCTCTATTACATTCTTCGTGCAATTTTTAACGCATTAACGCGAGGGGCAAAACCCTTTGCGCTGAACGTCGTATTACAACGTTTGCGCAAACGATGCGCGTTATCGTTTAACGCGGATGGACCTGCGTGAGCGTGATGAACTGTGCGTGTCCTATACTTAACATTGTAAGCACAAATGCGTTCGTGCGCTGGTAGCGGATGGTATTAGAATCGATGAGCATCTTTTTACGAAAGACGTTTGGGCACATAATTTTAACGTCTTAGAAAAGCTGGTGGTAACTGCAAATCGGAACATTCTGGCCGAAACGAAAAACACCAGCACGAAAAAAAAAAATACAGCATAGTATAGTTACACATTCTACACATACCCAAACAATAAAATTGTGAATTCGTGCATGTTTTTAATATTGCTGCAGCATGTATACTCAGATTTACTTTGATAGGCGCAAAAACGTAAGTGAGTCAATTAAGGTAAATTGATGTCAATTAAGGTTCTTAATTCTGATTGGCTGAATCCAGCGAAAAAAACAGTCCGCACACTGATTTACGTGCGCTACGTTACTGCGCGCGTATTACTCTTCGTTTTGCACGTTGTTTTTCCGAACGTTATTTTTGGACGGATGAGAAAATGCGTTCAGATTGTAATACCACTGTTAATTTTTGCGCGATAACACTTAACGCTGTGCGCAGAAAAAATTGCGCTGCGCGGACGAATTTGCGTGAAGAATGTAATAGGGGCCTATTTGTCTGTTGTTTTTATTGGGTAGACTGTTGGTCCACATGTTATAATTCAAAGAAATTAAATCAACCCCACGATTCACCAGGATGACAGTAGTCTATTAGATTTCCAAAATTTGAATCCTCTCTGTGGTTGTATAATGTGCTGGGGCCAATAAAAGCTAGTTTATATATCTTCCTGCATCTTATTCTGTAATACACTTGTTTGAAAAATCTCGTGTCTCGCTAGATAATTGAGTTGAGCTCCTATAGGGTAGAATTGCTTGGTACCCCTGAATGTGAATAAAGGATTCAACTGGTCGGTCAGATTTTTCTATTCACTTTTTGTTTATTTAATTACATTTACTATTTCTTTCTTTCTTTCTGATATGGCCCTATAAGATTTGAAATGTTCAATAAAAGGTCTATTTTTAGGACTGGACTCTTCTTTCTGCAGCTATTGTTGTCAGTTTGTAGCGATGTTGGTTATTTCGATTTTTTTTGGGGTTAAGCCCCATTTAGTCAGAGAGTCCCTATTGCCCTAGTAGTAAGTATCGCTTCTTTTTTCTGACCTGAGTTTTCTCTGCATAGTATTGATGGGTATGGTTATTCTGGTGGTCTTTGTGTTGCCAGCCTGCGTGTGTGTTTGAGTGTTTCTTGCTCTGTGTTATCATGTCATTTGCTTAGCTTTATCTGTATGTGTCAGTGTCTTACTTTAAAAGTGTGGTGTAAGTTGTGTTCAGTAGCAGCAGGGAATAGACTATTCTATACACTCTAGTTGCCATGGAATTTGAATATATAAATAATTAAGGAACATGTGAAATAAATTATAATACATTTAAAATAAAAAACAAAGTGTTAATGATGTGTTAACGGACCATACTTTACCTTCAGGATCTTGTGATTTATTAAAGCTTCTCCTGCCCTTTGATAGCATTGTTTGATACGCAGGATGCTGTCATATACCACCTACCCATTAGCAGATCTAGCTAATATTACCAGTTTCTTTAATTGGCCTGCTTTTTATCTGTCTGTAAAGGCCAGTCAGTAATTCCCTCAGGGATGAAACAGTCACAATTCTATTTCATTGGTATTCAATGTTTCTCATGTCTGCAGTCTCCTGTGATAGAGATAATCGGCTTCTAGCATCTTTTCTGCCAACGCACTGGCAAAAAATGGTGAAATCATAAGAATATGATGGATAATAGCATCTGCATTATTATAGCTTGGAAATGCAGATAAGAATGTTAAACTCAGGTTTCCAGAATACATATTTAAGTTAAAGGTTATTATTCTTCATTTTTTCAGACTGCACCAACATATTCCATGCACTGGCGGATGCTTAGAGGGGGCACATGGGGCATCTGCCCCCTTCCCCAAACAGCAAACCCAATATAGGAGACACAGAGGAATTTTGGACATTTGAATCACATTTGAAACAGGGTAATTCAAAGAGATCCAAATGGCTGCCGAAAGGGAACCGAACGCTGAAAATCAACGTTCGGTTATCTTTCTTGGCCATTCGGCTATCCAGAGAACAGGCAATTCGCCAAATCCTGGCGAATTGCCTGCACATACGGTGCCTGTTCAAAGGCAGTGAAATCCCCATAGAGAAGCAATGCTTTGGCTATTCAGAGAACACAAACCAGCAGTGAAAGGTTCCCGAAATGCCCTGCCATTCCGTGGTCTAATTCGGCAGGTTTATTCAGGTGAATCCCATAGGCTTCAATGGTAAAAATATTCCCGTTTTAATTCAATATCTAATAAACCGTTCATTATAAAATTCTGCAGTAAAGAGTCTCTTTATTTATAGATTTTTTAGGATATTTTAAGCATTTTTCTGGATTTTTTGTTTCTTTTTAAAATTTCCGATTTTTTATTTTTATTTTTAACTTTACTTATTTTTTCTGTAACAGCCCTTTTTATTATCATTCCCTGGACCTCATATGTAAATTTCAGACATTTTCGCTCAGTAGTTTCTTTGCAAACAGTGTTTCACTTTTCAAACATTCAAGCAAACTGTTTTTTTAATTTATTCACTCCATTCGTCTGCGGTGTCGGGTTTTTCCGGCGGATGCGCTGCATGTGATCGGCTCCTGCTCGGGTTTTTCCGGCGTTTTCGGCGGGTTAATCCAGATGTTTTTGCGGGTTTCGGTGTGCGTTCGCCCTCGTTTTGCGGTGAGTTTTCGGCGGGTTTGCGGCGACTTTTCCCTGCATTTCGGTGGCCCTGTGGTGCTTGCTGAATACACCGCAGAGTTGCCGAAATGGGATCGCCAAATCGAACTGAATTGAAGAGAACGAAAAGTCACCGAACGTGTGGTGGCTTTTCGATTCTCTTTGAATAACCCTGTGTATCTCCGGTTTCTACATAGTCAAGTGAGCTGTCATTGGAAAGGCCAATGTCTGGTCTTTCCAGAGATACCAAACATGACCATGTAAACTGTACAAAGAATAAAAAAGAAAATATAAGAGAAAAGTTTTTATTTTATTGTTTTTTTTAAAAAAATTCTGGTTAAAATTGCAAATTTCAAAACAGATGAAGAGTGTACCTGGTCAAATCAATGTAATCATACATTTTTACAATACACTCAATGTCATTTCCCCACCAGTGCCCATATATATAAATCAAAACAAAAACAATTGAGTATATTGTGACTTAACACTCACACAAAATAACTCATGTATACCCACTATCTCCACAAAGGAGTACACAAACAAGGTACGTGTAGTAGTGATGAATCAGCAATATTCCTTTAATATACATGCAAGGTGCTACATAAAAAAGAAGAAAATGAGCATAGTGTAAAATTTATTACAGCTTATGATACAGGGTAATTCAAAGAGCTCCGAATTGCTTGAGAAAGGTAACCGAACGCTGAAAATCAGCGTTCGGTTACCTTTCCTGGCCATTCGGCTATCCAGAGAGCAGGCAATTCGCCAAATCCTGGCGAATTGCCTGCACATACGGTGCCTGTTCGGTGCCTGTTCGGTGCCTGTTCGAGGGCAGTGAAATCCCCATGAAAAGCACTGCTTCGTCTATTCAGAGAACACAAACCAGCAGTGAAAGGTTCCCCTAATGCCCTGCCATTCGGTGATTTCATGCGGCAAATTTATTCAGGAGAATCCCATAGGCTTCAATGTTAAAAATATTCCCGTTTTAATTCAATATTTAATAAACCGTTCATTATGAAATTCTGCAGTAAAGAGTCCCTTTATTTATAGATTTTTTTTAGGATATTTTAAGCATTTTTCTGAATTTTAAATTTTTTTTAAAAGTCTGATTTTTTTTTTTTACGTTTTCCTCTTTTTTCTGTAACAGCCCTCTTTATTATCATTCCCTGGACATCATATGTAAATTTCAGACATTTTCGCTCAGTAGTTTCTTTGCAAACAGCGTTTCACTTTCACACATTCATACAAACTGTTTTGCTAATTTATTCACTGCCTCTTCTGCGGTCTCGAAGGCTGCGATCGGCTCCTGTTCGGGTTTTTCTGTGGTTTTTGGCGTGTTAATCCAGATGTTTTTGAGGGTTTTCGGCGTGCATTCGCTGGGTTTTGCGGTTCGTTTTCGTCAGGTTTGCGGCAGCTTTTCCCTGCAATTCGGGGACCCTGTGGTGCTTGCTGAATACACCGCAGGGTCACCGAAATGGGATCGGCAAAACAAACCAAATTGAAGAGAACGAAAAGTCACTGAACGTGCGGTGACTTTTCGAATCTCTTTGAATAACCCTGTAAGTAATATAATTGCCCACTCACTAAGAAAATTACACAACATCAATAAATATGTATGTGCAGAGACAGCATAAAAGAGGCACTCCAGATATCACCACCTCAGGATTCCTCCACAGTATTCCAATATATGTGTATCACATCCAAGGAAACACAGCATTCGGAATCGGCATTCCTGGTATCTGAGCTACCATCGAAGGTAGACAAGTGTTTATCCAGTGGGAATAAATAAACAATAAATACATACAAGGAATCAACAAGATAGTCACCAGTGTCCTAACAGCTCTATGAGTATCGTCCAAATAGCTTCGTCTGGTGCTGTGACACTGTAGAGCTAGAATGATAGATTTTGAATCTGCTACACTCTGGTGTCTCTTCGAATCGAATAAAAATTTTGCCTTTTACTAATAGATTTTGAATCTGCCGAGTTTGCTGGAAAAAAAAACCAACATACAATTTGTTTTTGTTTCTACAATTAAATGCGACTTCAAATAATGTTTAAATGTCATGAACAAAAAAGGTCAAAATTAACTCCGCACATGGGGTGAAATGGCTTAGCAGTGATAGTGTTAACCTGGATTCACTCAAAGTGAGCAATGAATTTTACATGTTCCCATTTTGTCATAGCAAATAAAAAATAAAACATGACTTCAAATTGCATTTAAACATGAGTTTACATGAGCAGTGAAGGTGTTCAAGTGCATCTACAGTGGCCAGGTGAAAGTTAATTGTGACATCCCTTTAAATTAACCTTAAATTTAATAGGACACCTTAAAATTAACCCCAAAAATCTAAATAAATAAATATACTTTTTGCTGCAAGGGAAAAAAATAAACAGTTGAATAAATATTTAATAAAAATGGGGAATATTTTTTTACATTGAAATCTATGGGAAAACAAGCCTCGTTGCTTTAAAATAAATTGGGAAACCTTAAAATTAACAGAAAAAAAACTCGAAAAATGCCAACAAAGTCCTGAAAAAACATTTCGGTGGTTCTCTGAATAGGTTAACCATTACTTCTCTATGGGGAATTTCACTGCAGCCCTACTGCGCTGAAAGGCACCATGGTGAACTGAACCACCGAAAATCAGGTCATTTCACTGACATAAAACTTCACCAAAAAAATCCTGAAAAATGCAAAAAACATAAATAAATATAGAGACTTTTTGCTGCAAGTGAAAAAAAAATAAACGGTTAAATAAATATTTACAGGGTTATTCATAGAAATTTGAAAAGTCACCATACGTTTGGTGACCTTTCGTTCCCCGAACTTCAGGGCGATTCGGTGATTCTAGTCTGCTGACACTGCGGTGTATTCAGCAAGCACCACAGAACCCACCGTAGTGCAGGGAAAACCCACCGCAAACCCACAGAACACCTGCCAAACACTCACCGAATATACGTTATAAACCATATAACCAGAACCAATGTAAAAATGAATATAATCAGTGCCACTGGCGCCACCCAGTGGTGATGGCAAATAAACAACCTTAATACAATCAAATAAATTCAAAGCAAGTAAAATAGTGCAAATATTACTGTCAGTAGCACCAACTGATGAATCTTTTTTATGTGAAAAGCGTTTTGGTATACTGTATATTTTATTACTAATAAAATTTGCCTTATTTTACGCCTATCCCGGGTCCTGGATGCTTATATTCGCCAAGGAGGTGGCTGAGGCTGATAGGTGATCCGGTGCACCTTCTGAAGTCACCCGCTGCCTACAAATCTGGTGTCTGTTCGATAAGACACCAGTAAATGTGAGTATGACATTATTCTCCTTTGTTTGCACTCCATTTTATACAATATTTCTCTATGTGAGTCATTTTATATTTTGAGGGACACAGAGGATGGTAACCCTATAAGGAAACCACACTTCTGAGCCACGGGGTGCAGCAGAAGGAACCACTAACAGGACAAGAAGCGCCAACGCCTGCACATCTTTCTTTTATACGAACACTCACCAAACACTCACCGAAAGCCCGCAGAAACCGCCGCAAAAAAACCGCTGAACACACTCGTAAAACCCGAGGAGCCGCCAATCACAGCGCAGAGCAGCCACCAGAAAAACCCGACAAGCAGACGAACGTGGCAAAAAAAACAAAAACAATACGCTTGAAAGTTTAAAAAACTACAGAACGAAAATGTCTGGAATTTACATATAAGATCCAATGAATGATAATAAAAAGGGCTGTTATAGAAAAAAAAATACGATTTAGACAAAAAAATGGAAAAAAAATCCCGAAAAATGCCTAAAAGATCCTAAAGAAATCTATAAATAAAGAGACTTTTTACAGCAGAATAAAATGATAAACGGTTTATTAGATATTGAATTAAAACTGGAATATTTTTAACATTGAAGCCTATGGGATTCGACCTGAATAAACCTGAGAAATGAAAACACCGAACAGCAGGGCATTTCGGCAACTTTTCACTGCTGTTCGGTGTTCTCTGTATAGATGAACGATTGCTTCTCTATGGGGGGATTTCACTACCCTCGAACAGGCACCATACGTGCAGGCAATTCGCCTGAATTTGGCGAATTGCCTGCTCTCTGAATAACCGAATGGCCTCAATGTCCTGGTATGCTGAAATTCTGTGTCCGGTAACATTTCAGCGACATTTCGGATCTCTCTGAATAACCTCTTTAATAAAAACGGGGAATATTTTTTACATTTAAACCTATGGGATTCTCCGGTATAAACCTGGTGAACTGAAACACAGAAAATAAGGGCATTTCACTGACATAAAATTTCACTAAAAAAATTCCACAAAAATGCCTAGAAAATCCTAAGAAATAAAATAAATGAAGAGACTTTTTGCTGCAAGTGCAACAAATAAACAGTTGAATAAATATTTAATAAAAGCGAGGGATAATTTTTACATTGAAACCTTTGTGATTCTCCTGTTTAAACCTGTTGAACTGATAAAGCTGTTACTACCTAAATGTGCAGGCAAAAAAAATGTTTGGTTCATTTCGTTCGTTTTTCTTCCCTTTTAGGTCATTTGGCTCGTTTTTTTTCGTTTCAGATCATTTCGTACATTTTTTTTTCATTTTGGGTCATTTTTGTTCCGTTTGTTTTACGTTTCAGGTCATTTCGTTCAATTTTTCTTTAGTTTTGAGTAATTTTCGTTCTGTTTTTTTTCCCGTTTCGGATAATTTTCATTCCAATATTTTTGTTTTGGTTTAATTGCTATGCTACCGCGATAATCTGTTGTAATTGCATAAAATCGTCTGAAATCGTGCGATGGTGGTCGGATGCAGTGGAAGAGGGTTTATTCACCTGCAGGTTATAGGATTGGTCGGACGACTTCAGACTATAACGGATGATCGCGCCATCGCACAAATACGGACCCAGTGGCCTCAAAGATTAATGCGATATCGCATCCTTAAAGGCGATATCGCTGAAAAGGCTTCATTGTGTCCAATGTCGGTGACTGTCATATCCCTACTCTGCAAGCTTCACTTACTGAGGGATATCAAGAACCACTGCAATAGAGTCCACAGACTGAGCGGAGAGCTGTCCTGTAGGATGGCTTTCTGCTCAGAGCTGTCACTTTCCCCCTGCTGCATCCTGCCATAATTGAGTGACAGCAAAATCTTAACATGGATTTTTTTATTCAGTCACATGTGTTAGCTATAAATTATGACATATATATAGTGATGGATTCACTTTTAAAGGAGCTCTACATCTGGTGGGCATGGCATATGCACTTTAATGTACCATTGCTTTTTGATTGTGCATTGTTTCTAACAATGAGTTTAATGTTGCACTTTTTTTTTTTTTCTAAATGTGTAAATATGTTTCAGTTCACCGCAAACTCCCTTTTAAACTTTTGATAACATAACAAATCGAGCAGTAATTATTGTGTGAAGCATGGTAATTACCACTGTGATGGAATTACTGCTCAACCTTTGCTCTTCCCTGGTTTCCCACACTATTGCGGTCACACACAATGGACTCTGAGTATCCTACTGTGATCATTACTGCTGTAAGATATTAGACTTGGAACACCAGCAGTAACCTGTTAGTGACACTGAGATACCTCTAGCTGTATTTCCAGCTACTGATGGAATTAAAATACTGCCCAATGTGTAAGAAGTATAGTAGGAATTCAATAGACTTGGCCACTCTTTACCCCTTCACTACCAAGTCATTTTCCAAAAAAACATTGTCAGAAAACAGTGGGTTTTTGACAAGTCATTTTTAGTTAATTATACTGAAGGAAATATTGAAAAATACTCCCAATTTTTTTTTTTACTGTACTAACGTATTTGACCAGAAGATGGTGCCAAATTGAGTTACAGTTAGTGTTTCACTGCTACAATGTATCAGCTTGCTGAATACCGAAGTCCGTCATTCATCCCAGGACATACTTGAAAACGAGAGAAATATCAAGTTATCCTTCCTGGTAAAATACTTTATAAATAAATAAATTTGTTCTGATTTTACACAGTTTTAACTCTTTGGGCATTATGCTCACAGGGCTAAAACTTTGGGGGGCACCTTCTGCAGCCCAAAAGCAAATTAAATTTGTGTGCAGCAAACAAATTTAATTAGCTTTTGGGCTGTAGAATAGCACATGGAGAGATCTCGATATCGTGGCACCAGATGGTGGCTTTGAAACCCGAGATATCTCGATATTGGTAGTGAAGGCGTTAAAGGACAGAAGCAGCAGAGTGATCTTGTCTAGGGGAGGAGTGATCCAGTGGGTTTAAACCCGACTCGGCTTACAAGAAGCAACCTCAAATATTCAAGGTGCCAACAGAGTGCAGAAAATTTAATCGGTATATGTTTATGTAATGAATATTCAACGTGGTGGGCAGATTTAAACCGATTATGTTCTTAAACTATATGAAAAAATTGCCAGTTGTATTCAAATCCAGACATAATGATCCCATTTATACTCTTCACTACCGGGATCGTGTACACACAATCAGCAGTAGCAGACACAGCAGCTCAAGATTGTGCTAACACGATCTGGGGCTATGCTGTATCATTACAAATTAAATTTGTTAGTTGCAAACAAATTTGGTTTACTTATGGGCTCCAGAACATGTTCCTAAAGTATTAGCACCCTGGGCATGATGCCTGAGGTGATAACACCTTTTAAAAATAGCTGGGTAAATGTCTGATTAACATCACTCCAGTTGATCCTGCATGGAGCTCAGAAGTGTAGTATCTCCATTTGGCCAGTAGATGGCAACATCTGCCTGCCAAATATGTTATAACAGTAAGAAATAGATTGGGAATATTCCCAAATAATTCTTACTCAATAATTAATTAAAAACGATTTCCCCAAAAAAACGCCGGTTTCTGAGTTGTTTTTTGAAAATGACTTGGATATGAAGGGTTAAAGCTAAAAGTCATAGTTACCTACAGGGTACTGACAACTTGTAACAGCACTGGTACTACAATCTGGGATCCAATCGGACGCTGCATATGCTTTCCTGTTCAGTGACCCGTGACCACTAGCTGTGTATTTACAGCTTTTATTTCATGCTGAAGAAAACAAAAACCTACAACAAAATACAGTATTTTCTGGTGTATAAGACTACTTTTTATACTTAAAAACATCCCCCAAAAATTGGGGGTCGTCTTATACGCGGGATATACAATACAATATGACGAGTATAGCCCAAAACCTATTTTTTAACTGGAAAGTTAGGGGGTTGTCTTATACACCCAGTCGTTTTATACTCCAGAAAATACGGTAAATCTGCTTCAATCTGCGCCTTTAATTAAAATTTGGTTGAATTTGCCTTCGTCAGTAGACCTCTGGTGTAGAGGAAGTACCTCAACTGTTAACCTCTCACATCCCCCACTACCTGTAAATCCAGATCATCTAAAACACTTGGTTAAATCAGAATTTTTGTTTTTTTTCCATAATCTCCAATGATTATAAAATATGTCAAACCAGAAATAGTAATACGATTTTGCCACGATCTACTTAAAGAGTTACAATGCAAGGAAAAGTCAAAAAACGCACACTCCCACCTTCCATCCATACAAACATCAGCGTCTATTGTAACTTCAGTAATATTTGGTGAAAGTAGCATATTACCACTCTATTTTTTTCCTTTAAACCATCTAGAGGTTGATAATTTCATAAGTAAGATAAGTGGTCACAGATGTCGACAACCATCATTGCTCCTGTCACTGGCCTATCTTCATTTCAAACTACAGGCAGTAGCAGAAGACCAACGAAAAAACAGCTCAGGGAGGAAAAACCTGTCACATATTCGGTGTTCCTTTTGTGACAATGTCCAAAGAAATGGAATAAAACTGACATGAAAATTCTGCAAAGTAGTCACTCAGTTGAACCTCGGGGGAGAACAATATAAGATGAAGTAGAAGCTCCTATATATTTCAGTTTTTTAATAAAGGCAATAAAAGCAAATAAACACATACACACAACACATTTGCATGTTTTGTTCTCCCTGAAGAAACAGATAATAAATAATATTTAATAAAAACATTCTAATGTAAACATAACAAAACATATGTTCCTTATTGAGGACCAAGAAATCTGCTGCCCCCTGCTGTCTGCAAGCAGAAATTGCCATCTGCTAGTGATTTTCATCCTTTTCATCTCAAGGTACACTGATAAAATGCAGAAAAAAGAGCAGTCAAGTCATACCAGCAGATTAAGGATCTATTTTATCATTTAGAATACAAGTATTAAGCTTTTTATTAAGGTTCTATTTAATAACACATGTCGCCTTTCTGCCATTGTTTTATTACACCCACATTGTGTCCCTGTCCTGTTACTCCAATGCATCATTCTGAAATTGCATGCCAAACACACTTGAGGATCGTTTGCGGCACATCAGTGTGCCACAGCGGTTGATAATAATAATTGATCTAAACCAAATAGATTTTATTAAGTGAGAGTGGCTGTACATAATATAGAAATATAATACATGCAAGAGGTTCATAGATCGAGGTGTTTTCTTTTGTTACAGCATATTGTACCTATGTGACAGTTATACAAGCAACAGAGGCATAAATTACATCTTCTCTTTCCTTGCTAGATTTTATGTTCAGGCCATTGAGGTTTGCAGTTTTATGGCTTTTTTGTTATTGGAAAAAAGGCAACACACACACACACAAAACACAAAAAAAAAACAGATGATGCGTCTTTTAATTCTTTATCTGCACAATCTGTCAAGAACAAACGTTTTAAGAGGCACAGTGGGCGATTCAGACGTTATTTATGGTCACCATATTTCAGGGCCTTTTCAACAGACAGGCCGATAAGAGTTTCAAGAGGAGGATCAATCTTTTCCATTACCCGATCCGTCAAGCTTGAAATGATCCATTTAAATTAGAAAGTTTGCTTTGTTTTGTTAGCTTTATTGGTGAGACAGTTTTACAATACGATGGGGATTGGGATCTGATTGTGATTTATTCAATATATATACATAGATGTAACTGTGACACAAGGCTGCTCTTAAACAGTTTACGTTATGTAGATAATATACATTTTCCCCAGGGAATAATAATGAGGTGTCAGATACTATGCAACAGAGAAAAAGACATAGATTACAGATAATGGCAACGCAATGTCCTTCTATTCAACGCCTCCACATCTTCACAAACCTCCTCGAGGCCTGCGGCAAACAACCTGTTACTCTATCGAATATTATAACATTTACCGCAGTATAACTGGGTATATAATCTTGTTGTCATATTTTGGCACCTTGTCTGCTATTATGTGATTCTTCTTTCCACAGGTTTCTCTGCGTTTATGTATGTATAATTTAAAAGGTGCTAACTGGCCGTCTTAGCAATTTAAGGTTATATTGCAGAACAAGAAAAGCACATTAAATGCAGTAGTAGAGATGCCTGCATTAGAACGGGGTTTGAAATGTACTGATGGATGAGGATAGTACAGTATTAGGCATGTTTTCATACCAGAGCACCACGCAGTTCTTAAACATCTGGGACTAGATTCCACATCAGGTGTAAACTTAACCAGAGCTGTCGTAAACCTCCCAGAGCCATTATAGCAGGGATCTCAAACTCTGGACCCCCAGATGTTGAATGTTTACAATTCCCAGAATTCTTTGAATTTAATAGATGGACAGAAAATCATGGGAGTTGTAGTCTAGAAACACCTGGAGGCCGGAGTTTGAGATCCCTGCAGTATAAAGTATCTAGTTCTTAGGCTTACAAACTTGTTACGTTTACACCTGATGAGGAACCTATTCTCTAATATGCCAAGATTAGTCATATCTGTAAAGTCCAGAAACTGAAGGACTGACAATCTATGGGGAATCTCAGACAGAAATATAACAAAATATCTTAGTTTGTGAAAATTACAAGCACTTCTAAAGGGGTTTGGGTCGAAATCCCTACAACCAGGTTCCCTAATGCCAAAATCCCGACGGCCAACTTCCCTACACAGACAACTCCCTGACGGCCAAATTCCCTACACAGACAATTCCCTGACGGCCAACTTCCAGACATCCAAAATCCCAGCGGCTAACACTAACCCTACTCCCTATCCCCTAAACCTAGCCCTAACCCTAACCCCCTAAACCTAGCCCTAACCCCCTAAACCTATTTCTAACCCCCTAAACCTATCCCTAACCCTATCCCTAACCCCCCAAACCTAGCCCTAACCCTAACCCTCCTAAACCTAGCCCTAACGCTAACCCCCTAAACCTAGCCCTAACTCCCTAAACCTAGCCCTAACCCTAACCCCCTAAATCTAGCCCTAACCCTAACCCCCCTAATCTAACCCTAACCCCCTAAACCTAGCCCTAAACCTAGCCCCCTAAACCTAGCCCTAACCCCCTAAACCTAGCCCTAACCCTAACCCCCCTAAATCTAGCCCTAACCCCCTTAATCCTAGGGTTAGGATGTTAGTATTAAGGTTAGCCACTGGGATTATGGATGTCTGGAAGTTGGTCGCGTAGGGAATTTGGTATGTCCGGCACTTGTTCTGTCTGGAAGTTCTCCGTCGGGGTGTTGACATTAGGGAACCTTGCTGTAGGGATTTTGTCTGGCACCCCTTCTAAAGTAATCTATCTATAATTTCTGTACTTTATTATGCCATTCTGGATCTATCCATCTTTGTTTTCATCCATCTATCTGTTTGGATCTATTTATCTAACTGTTATATCTCTCTTTGTATTATATATCTAGCTGAATCTGTCTTTGTACCCAGGGCCGGATTTGCATCTCAGAAGCCTGTAGGCACAGAAATGTGGATCATCCCCCTCCCCCTAACAAATAAATATAAACTTGCCAAAATGACTTTTTACATTTTCGTTTTAGGAGCAAACTAAAAAAAATAGGAAAAAAAAATTTCACCTCCCTGGCGGTATTCCCGAGTGTAACTCGGGGTTATATTTCGCTACCGCGAACGGTAACCCCGAGCCACACTTGGGCTGCATTCTCACCTCATCCTGTGCTCCCTCACTGTCCCCCGCAGTGTGATCGCGGGGACTTGCTTCCTGGTAATGCTCCCTGCGAGTCACACGATGCAGGGGGGCGGGACCAGGCAGCAAACTGAAAACAGAAAAAGAATTTCCGATGTAAAATCTCCACCAGCATGACCTGCTCATGAATGGCCACTAGGTGGCACTAAAGGATCAGAAACAGACCATACATACACATTCTAATATTGCACCCTTGTTCTCTGAAAGATTTCAGTGTTTTTGCTTTTATTATATTATTGAATATAATTTATTAGCATTATTTTGGATAATTATTTTTGGGATAATAAATTATTATGTCGTGTTTCAAACTTTATCGGACTCAGTGTGTTTACTAGACTCTTGGTTGCACGGATTTCAGTGAGTTATACCTAACTATTACAGGCTTACTATATAAAAAACACATTTCCTTTAAAATAAAAATGAGACGCTTTTAGACACAAAATTTTGAAAAAATTAGACCGCCAGGGAGGTTAAAAAGGATTAAAAACAGTTTCTCTCTGCGCTCAAATCATAAGAAAGGGCAGAATCTGTTGCCTTAGTTGAGTTAATGCAGCGGCATTATTTGTTTTATATGTAAAAGCATATATTGCCTCTGCTGTAGAACAGAAAAAAAGATACATTTTGCATTTACTTTGTTTTTACTTTTTTTCCCCCAATTTTTTATTTTTATACATTACATGGTCATGTTTGGTATCATTGTAAAGACCAGACCCTGGCCTTTCCAATGACACCTCACTTAACCGTGTGCGTTGTTAACACCAGAGATACAGGGCTCCAAAGTCCCTGTCTCTCCTCTCTACAGTGCAATGGTCTATATCAGTGGTTCCCAACCTCGGTCCTCAAGTACCCATAACAAGTCAGGTTTTCCACATATCTGAAGCGCAGCACAGGTGATATGATTTGCTGCTTAGTCATCGCACGATTCATTCTGCATTTATCCAAGGTAATCCTTAAAATCTGGCCTGTCAGGGGTACTTGAGGATTGCAGTTGGTCTAGGTAGTAGATGAAACAATGCATTGCATCATCAGCACCACACTTGCTGGCAGTGTGGGAAAAGAGAAGGTGAGTTAGCGCAGCATCACTTTTCACTTTATAATTGTAAACTGAATAATAGTGCTGTGTTAGGAAAAAAAAAAGGAAAATAGTATTTTATTTGTCATTTTATTTTTACATAAATCTACCCTGGTTATATTTTGTATCATTGGAAAGACCTCCCCAATGGTACCTCGCATGTCCCTCAAGCCGTTAGGGCTCCAAAGATACAGTGGTCTAAATGATTGTAAATTGTAAAAAAAACACTTTTTTTTTTTTACAAATAAGGCGCCCCCTTGTGACAGGCACCTGTAGGCACATGCCTACTCTGCCTAGTTATAAATCTGGCCCTGTTTGTACCTATAGTAGCAATAACAGTTTGTGAAACCTTTGAAACAAGTTGGTTTTCTGCATGAATAAGTCATAGAATGTCATCTCATCTTCATCAAAGTCACCAGTATAGGCAAACACGATATGCCTAAGCTAACAAAAAAACATTTATCTTTCATGACTTTATTAAACAGATCTCAATAAATATGCACAGTGAAATAGTAAATGAACACTTGGGTTTAATAGCTATTTTTTTTCTCCTCTGGCAGTAATAACTTCAATCAAGTGTTTCTGGTAGCAACGAGTTAGTAGATTAACATTCAGGAGGAGTTTTGGACGATTCTTTCTTACAGAACTGTTTTAGCTCGGCCATGTTCTTAGGATGTCTGGTTTCAACAGCTGTTGATGGGGTTGAGGTCTGGGCTCTGCCTGGGTCACTCCAAAAGGTGGATTTTTAACTATTGATGCCATTCTGTAGTTAATTTACTCCAGTGTTTAGGATCATTGTCCTGCTGCATCACAACATCTTCTTCTGAGCTTCTGCTGGCACACAGACACCCTGATATTATTCTGGAGGACATCTTGATAATCTTGGGAATTCATTTTTCTCTCATGATCGCAAGTGGTCCAAGCTCCGAAGCAGCAAAGCAGTCCCAAATCATGATGCTCTCTCCATCATACTTAACTGTCGCAATGATGCTTTGATGTTGGTATGCAGTGCCCTTTGTACAAAATATATAATGCTGCATGTTCTTCCTAAAAAAATCATCTTTAATGTCATTATCAGTCCCCAAAACTATTTTCCTAGTAGCACTGTGGAGTGTCAATGTGGTCTATGGCAAACGTCTGCTGCGTAGCAATGTTTTTTGGAAAGCAGTCGCTTTCTTTGTGCAGTCCTACCATGAACCTCATGCTTGTTCAATATTTTCTGTTGTTCTATGACAAATGTAAACAAAAATGCATTCATTTTTAAAGGGTTCACAATCACATACAAGTTCCCTGCCACTGTGCATCTTTGTCTGTATCTATCAGTGTTATTCAAAGAGATCCGAATAGTGGCCGAAAGGTAACCTGGCCATTCGGTTATTCAGAGAGCAGGCAGTTCGTCAAATATTGGCGAATTGCCTGCACATACGGTGCCTGTTCGTTGCCTGTTCGACGGCAGTGAAATCCCCATAGAGAAGCAATGCTTCGTCTATTCAGAGAACAAAAACCAGCAGGGAAAAGTTGCTGAATTGCCCTTCTGTTTGGTGGTTTCATTTGACAGGTTTATTCAGGCGAATCCCATAGGCTTCAATGCTAAAAATATTCCTGTTTTAATTCAATATCTAATAAACTGTTGATTATAATATTCTGCAGTAAAATGTCTCTTTATGTATAGATTTTTTAGTATCTTTTAGGCATTTTTGGGGATTTTTTTGCAAAAATCATTTTTCTGTTTTTTTCTGTTTCCTGTAACAGCCCTTTTTATTATCATTCATTGGATCTTATATGTAAATTTCAGACATTTTCGTTCTGTAGTTTCTTTGCAAACAGTGTTTCACTTTTCAAACATTCAAGCGTACTGGTTTTTTTTTCACTCCATTTGTCTGCGGTGTCGGCTTTTTCCGGCGGCTGCTCTGCGCTGTGGTCGGCAGCTGCTCGGGTTTCTCCGGCATGTTCGGTGGGGTTAATCCAGATGTTTTTGCGGATTTCGGTGTGCGTTAGTCGGGTTTTGCAGTGAGTGTTTTGCAGGTTTGCGGCAGCTTTTCCCTGCACTACGATGGCCCCGTGGTACTTGTTGAATACACCGCAGGGTCGCCGAAATGGGATCGCGAAATCGCACCGAATTGAAGAGAACGAAAAGTCACCGAACGTGCAGTGACTTTTCGATTCTCTTTGAATAACCCTGTAAATGTATGTATGTATATCTGTATGGATCTATTGGTTTATCTATATCAGGGTTATTCAAAGAGATCCGAATGGCTGCTGAAAGGGAACCGAACCCTGAAAATCAGCGTTCAGTTACCTTTCTTGGCCATTCGGCTGTCCAGAGAGCAGGCAATTCGCCAAAACTTGGGGAATTGCCTGCACATACGGTGCCTGTTCGGTGCCTGTTCGAGGGCAGTGAATCCCCATAGAGAAGCAATGCTTCGGCTATTCAGAGAACACAAAACAGCAGTGAAAGGTTCCCGAAATGCCCTGTCATTCGGTGGTTTAATTCGGCAGGTTTATTCAGGCGAATCCCATAGGCGTCAATGTTAAAAATATTCCCGTTTTAATGCAATATCTAATAAACCATTGATTAGAATATTCTGCAGTAAAAGTCTCTTTATTTATATATTTTGTAGGATATTTTAAGAATTTTTTAAAAAAAATTTTTAACTTTACTTATTTTTTCTGTAACAGCCCTTTTTATTATCATTCCTTGGATCTCATATGTAAATTTCAGGCATTTTCGCTCAGTGGTTTGTTTGCAAACAGTGTTTCACTTTTCAAACATTCAAGCAAACTGTTTTTCGAATTTATTCACTGCATTCGTCTGTGGTCGGCTTTTTCCGGCGGCTGCGCTGCATGTGATCGGCTCTTGCTCGGGTTTTTCCAGTGTTTTCAGGCGGGTTAATCCAGATGTTTTTGCGGGTTTCAGTGTGCATTTGCCCTTGTTTTGCGGTGAGTTTTTGATGGGTTTTCGGCGGCTTTTCCCTGCATTTCGGTGGCCCTGTGGTGCTTGCTGAATACACCGCAGGGTTGCCAAAATGGGATTGCCGAATCGAACCGAATTGAAGAGAACGAAAAGTCACCGAACGTGCGGTGGCTTTTCGATTCTCTTTGAATAACCCTGTATATCTTTGCCTGAAGCCTCTGTATAATCTATCTACCTACCATTCTGATTCTGAACTGTAGAATCCTGCCTGGTTCTTTGCAGATAATAGAATGCAAAGCATAAGTTCTGTAAAGACTCAGGAATCTTTATAAAAATTGGACCATATTTATTACATCCATTTCCATCAAACCTGCACAGTGTGCCATGCTACAGGTAGAATAACTGCAGACACGTACGCATAGTTCTCAAAATCACTGTGACTATCCTCATAGCCGTTAGTCACAGAATTTGCTGATATTTAAAAAATAATACATTATTACTCAGGTAAAACACCAATACTGTTTGATACCAATTATTTCTAAGTTACTTATTATTCATATATTACCTTCCTATCAGTGTTGCTGACCGTTACAAATGACAACATGCATTTGCACACATACACACACACTGAATTTGACAGTCTGCTACAAAGCACAAACAACACAGGGAAAAAGACTGAGTCATAAGCAATTATGGGGGTTCAATCCAGTAATGTAAACATAATGCGTGTACTTAGAACACAAAGAAATACTTGCCTGGTATTATTAGATGTTTATCACATAAATAGTTCTTGGAATTTCCTCCCTACTTTACAGCTCAGGCATTTAAATTATTGGATGGAAACAATATTGTACATTTAAGTCTTTTTCCAAATCTATACAGGGTTATTCAAAGAGAACCGAATTGCTAGAGAAAGGTAACCGAACGCTGAAAATCAGCATTCGGTTACCTTTCTTGGCCATTCGGCTATCCAGAGAGCAGGCAATACGCCAAATCCTGGCGAATTGCCTGAACATACGGTGCCTGTTCGGTGCCTGTTCGAGGGCAGTGAAATCCCCATGAAAAAGCAATGCTTCGGCTATTCAGAGAACACAAACCAGCAGTGAAAGGTTCCCGAAATGCCCTGCCATTCGGTGGTTTAATTCGGCAAATTTATTCAGGAGAATCCCATAGGCTTCAATGTTAAAAATATTCCCGTTTTAATTCAATGTCTAATAAACCGTTCATTATAAAATTCTGCAGTAAAGAGTCTCTTTATTCATAGATTTTTTAGGATATTTTAAGCATTTTTCTGAATTTTTTAAATTTCAGACATTTTCGCTCAGTAGTTTCTTTGCAAACAGCGTTTCACTTTCACACATTCATACAAACTGTTTTGCTAATTTATTCACTGCCTCTTCTGCTGTGTCGAAGGCTGCGATCGGCTCCTGTTCGGGTTTTTCTGTGGTTTAATCCAGATGTTTTTGAGGGTTTTCGGCGTGCATTCGCTGGGCTTTGCGGTCTGTTTTCGACAGGTTTGCGGCAGCTTTTCCCTGCAATTCGGCGGCCCTGTGGTAACCGAAATGGGATCGGCAAAAGGAACCGAATTGAAGAGAACGAAAAGTCACCGAACGTGCGGTGACTTTTCGAATCTCGTTGAATAACCCTGATAATAATGCTTGCACGACTTATATCTTTTTTTCTGGAACTACTACAGTACATGTTCTATTTATATGCATCTCCACTGACCAGAGCAAACATAAAAAAAGGCCCAAAACATGATATTACCCCATGCATGAGAGATACAAGTCTATTTAAAAGCAAAGAATTATAAGAAATGCTAAACCATGTGTCTAAGAAGCATTAGATACTAAAGTCTGATTTGCATCACACATGTTAAAATATGATAATAAGGAACTCCGATATTGTGTATTTTTATATAGTGGTGGACATAACAAAATATCTTGATACCATTTGACCAAAACATCATGTTTTTCACGTGACAGTGGAGTTTCTAAACGGCGTGTAGTGAATATGAGTGCAAGTTTATTTCTGTATCTTTTATAAATGTAATCTTGGGCCAATGTTTACTAATACTTTGTTCCATGACCTCGTAACATTTCTGTTTGTCAATGAAAACATCAGCATAAGAGGTCATTCACTAACCTCCAAATTGGCCCTGAATTGCACCGGACAATGAATTTCACCATCTGGTGCGATTTCGGGCCAATTCATCTATTCACTAAGCTGTCAATTTGCAAAATACTGGCGAAGTAACAGCAAAATACGTTGCAGTTCGCCGCAATTCGACAAGTTTAAACAGGCAAACTCTATAGGATTCAGTATAAAAACAAAGGGCTAAATTCTATACTTAAAACACTAAAACAGGGAGGCTAACGGGGAAAACCTGCACCTGCAGGTTTCCCCGTAGTGTCCCCATTTTAGCGTTAGATTCTGGGGCAGGTGTTAGCGCTACCCTCAGAAATAATCGCAGTAGCACTTCCATGCTGCCGGGAATATCACCTCCATGGAGGGCTGCGCTGCCAGGCCGTGAGCCCTGCATAATCTCGCTCCCACTCCTGAGTAATTGCTGATGGAGACTGGGAACTATTTGTTCCCAGTCCCACTTTGCTCATGGCCAGGAGAAGTGGTGGATCGGGCCACCTTTCTCGCCGCGGGATGAGAGGTGAGTATCTGTTTTATTGGGGCGTTTAAGGGATGCTAAATGATTTTGCAAAAGCGGAATCAGCACCAGCTTTTAGGTGTCGCTAAAATTTTGTTTGGCCCATCGGTGCAGTAATTAACATTAGGACTTTAATACCTTACTTATCCTAGTGCTAATTAATGATTGTGCTCCCCATGTTAAGTATAGGATGCGCTTAATACAGTTAGCTCACCAATGCGCCAACTGATTAGTCATGGGTGAAGCGTCAGCAGGATAATCTGGGGGCATGCGTTAAGGTCACTTATCCTAGTGTTAACACCAACTCATCCGAACGATACAGTTAGCGTTCACTATGTAATTTAGTCCACTGTCTTTTTTTTTTTAAAGACCGTTTATTCTTTTCATTTTCAGAAAAATTTCTTTTTATTTTTTAAAACGCCTTTTTGTATTTTTTGTAGTTTTTAGATGAAATTTTTGTTTCTGAATTATTTTTTTTTGTAACCTTTTTATTATTTTTTAAAGGATCTTTTTATTATTTAGGCCCATTTTAACACATTTGTATTGGTTTAAACACCAATTAGGCGAATAGGAGACTTCCGGGTAATTTTATGGCAGTGTGGAGGAATTCACCGATGCCAATTCAGCACAATTCGGCGGTTATAGGTGCACTTCGGCAGTTTCCGCCGACATCCGATAACTGTCTCGGTGACTCCATTTTCAGCAAAATACACAAAATAATGAATTCAACGTATTTTCGACAAAACGGTATCACCGTAATGCAGCGAAATGGGCTGAAATGCAAAGCACCGAAATTGCACGTAATTTTGATGCTCTGTGAATGGACCCTATAAATAAAATTAAAAGCAAAATAAGATAATTCTCATTACCAGAATCAATGCATTTAATGTGCCATCAGGATTACTCAGACCTAATTCCTGCAACATTTTTGAGAAAAAAAAAAGCATTAAACCGCAGTACTCACACAATGTTGTAACCCACAGCAAACGTGTGCCTTATCCCCGCTTGAACCTTGCTGAATATATGAGAATTTATTCAACTTTAAAGCAGCCCAGTTATCAGCGATATGACTAAACTTCATTCTGATGATCACAGCACACACAGTGCATTAATTAATGCAGACTGAACATCGAGGTGATATAAAAATGTGAAAACATATGTTCGCAGCTTAAAATGACTCTGGGTCCGATTTATCACTGATGTCATTGGATTGATTGATTTATCCATGGAAAAGTGTAACCATCAATGTAATGAACTCCAAACCCTATCAGCTCAGCCGCATATAAATATACATTCTAGGAAACCAGAAACAATACGTATATATTTTGTTCAAGAAATTAAACCATGCAGTGCGATGCTGGGCAGCAATCCTTATGGCGAGTAAAAGCCATGTTAAACTTTGAACATCCCCATCCTTCAGGGTCAGTCCTAATGATTCCCACTGCATAAAAATGGCCAATATTCATGCTTCCTAGAATAGGATAATGCACTTGGGGCCTTCAGATTCCGCTCAAAGCCCAGAAAGCAGTAATGGATGGCACTTAGAGGATCAGAGCAGAGGGATGTTAGAGGCATTAGAAAGTTTGCCAGAGGCTGGAGCAGCAGCAAGAAAAGAGGTGTGGGAGCTATCTACAATCAAAGTGCTGAAACTGGCATGGGGATGGGAGGGGGAGGCTGTGCATCACATCCAACCTCTTCTGGCTGTAGACACCAAAAGCAAGTATAACCACATACAGCCTTGGCACCTTCATGTCTTTTCTTCACACATACAGGCAATAATAAAGTGAAACATATGATCCTCGCATTACTGCTGAATTTAAAAGGGACATGTTAGTGATGGTTTTGTGTGTTAATACATGGATTTTACTAATTTACATCCACTATTTATTTCCTGAATTTAGAAAACTATTCCTATTTATTAGGAGAGTCCGCGGACTTCTTGTCCTCCTGACCCAAACACATGCAGGTTATTCAGAGAGAGGTGAAAACCAGGAGAATGACTGGAGAACTGAAAATTCGAGGTCAAAATAGCCAATTTGGAAAGTGAGATAAATGGGATAATTTTTCTGGTTTGGCTATTTTAACCTAGAATTTTCACTTCTCCAGTCATTCTCCTGGTTTTCACCGTTCTCTGAATAACCCTGATGGGCTTTACTTACCAGCTAAGTCTCTGCAGCTCAATCCACATTTGAAGCTATAATGCAATAGGAATAGTAGTGCACAGCAGAAGCAGGAGTTAGAGCTGGCAGGCAGGTGCTATATGCAGTTCACCTGGGTTAAGAGTGAGGAGTGCAGGAGTTTTAGTTTAAGTGGGAATAACTTGGTAAAAGTAGGAGATTTGTAATGGATGTAAATTAGAAATAATGCTTGCTTTAACATGATGAATCTGATTTAAGGAAAGTTCAAAAAGACTCCAGATTGTACCTTTAGCCTTTATATCAGCAGCTGCAGCAGATTTGACTCAGACAGGTATGAATGATTTTATTTTAGTTATTACATCACATGAAGAGACAAGGACCAACAAATGTCAAGTAAAGCAATGACTACATAATAAAAATGGTAGCAAACTAAGAGTTAATGCCACATATGGAGCTCCTACCTCCTGGAAAAGCTCGAGACTGTAAGTATTGTCATCATCTGCGAAGAAGACCACCCCAGAGACATTGGGCAGCTGCTGTGGCGCCGCGGGGGCGGAGTTCAGCCGGTAGCTGAGCTGGACTTGCGCTTGGTATTGCTGTCTGAGCCAGGTGAGCCCCGCGTTCCTCTGCTCGGTGGCCCTGGGGAGCCCGCCTCTCTTGTATCTCCGCGGAGTGGGCACATGCAGGTGAGTAGCCCTCACCCCTGCCCCAGCCAGGAAGCGGCTGACCAGCTCGGTGGTCTGCGCTGAGTCCTCCACCAGTATCCAGTGCAAGCCGGACACCTGCCGAAACGTGTTGGCCAGCCTAGTGAGCTCTGCCTTCTGCACCGGGCGGCTGTAGGTAGGGGTGATGGCATAGATGATGGGCAATGAGTCATTTTTCATCCTCTGAGCTCCAGGGATGGACAGCTGCTCCTGATTGGCGGTGGCCAGTGTGCCCTGACTGGTACCACTGGGTTGGGGTCTCACAAGTGCAGAGCGCCCCACTCTCCGGTTCCAGTATGGGGAGTAATGGCGGGCAGAGGGCACCCTGCTGGGGCTGGAGGACTTCCTGGTGTCACTGTCTATAATGATCACAACAATCAGAACCCATGGCAGAAGAATGAAGAAACGGCTGTACAGAGCAGACTTCATCCTGACACCAGGGAAAGTGACTGGGCCCCCCCCAAAAAGAGCACACAGAAGCGATGTGAGCTCCAGCACCCACAGGGGTCCTCAGGGTTGTCTTGGGGTGGGAGAGATCCTTACAGTGCTTGTGCTAAGTAGAAGATATCCAGGGGTGGGCAGGTGCCCATTAATTCCATCAATGCTGGGTTTGTGGGACACTATATGGAAACTCCAAAAAGAAAAGAAATAAAATAGAAAGATAAAAACCCCGAAATGATTGCAGACCTCCAGTGATCAGAGAGGATGGGCTCCCTCCAGACACAGCATCCCTTCTTCACTTGGCACAGGATCACTGTGGTGCCATTGTGCGGTGACCTCTTGGGTTGTGTGATCTTCTGCAACCCCAGACGAGCAGCCAGTTGTCATTGTCACAGTTTTGCAGAGATGGACAGCATTTTACCTGGGGTTGGAAGCTGAGATTTGCGAGCACAGCTGATCAGGCAAGCTGAGCTACAGGAGGATTGTCTTCTACAGGCAAGGATAGGAGGATAAACAGAGCTCATGTTGGTCTCCAAACTTCTGCTCTACTTCAACATCCATGAGAAGACGATCCCTGAATCCTGGACGCCGGGGTTTGGATGAAGATCTGAATTCAGGAGGATTTAGAGCATCCTTTTTTTATTTGGTCCTTCTCCTCCTTTTCATTGCTTGGTGCTGCATGGGATGCTGTGCAGAGTTGGGCTGTGTCTATAATAAGCAAGCCTCAGTGATGCATTGGCTGAGGCTGAGTGATTGCTCGTTTTCTCATTCAGTCTGCTTCCCTCCTCCTTCTCTCTCTCTCTCTTTGTTTCTGTTTCTTTGCAGTCCGATGAGCTGCTGGGGGGGAAAGGAGGAGGAGATGCACTGGGGGACCCCCTGTGGCTGGCACTGAGAGATGAGGATGGAGGGAGCCTTGCTACTGTATCCTGGTGAAGCTGTAGATAGAGTTGTTTGCTTCTCTCTCAGCCTCAGTCAGGGTACCACACACACATTTCACTTGTATCATCTGACTGTCTCCTTCCTGCCTCACCCACTCCACAGATCTCTGACATGCATGCCCACATCCCTGTCTTGGCTAAGCCAGGAGCTAGGAGGGGAAAAGAAGCTGGTACCATGCAGAATATAAATGTAGAAATGCATACATGGACACACACACACACACACACTCTCTCTCTGTACATATGAATATAGAGACACACAGATATATGTATATATATATATATATATATACAGTCACACACACTATCTCTATCTATTATATATATATACACACTATATTATATATATATATATACACACACAAACACACTATCTCTATATATATATACACACTATATCTATTTTATATATATATATATATATATACACACACACTATCTCTATTATATATATATATACACACTATCTCTATCTATTATATATATATATATACACACTATCTCTATTATATATATATATATATATATATACACACACACACACTATCTCTATTATATATATACACACACACACACACACTATCTCCATTATATATATACACACACACACTATCTCTATTATATATATATATAGGGCAGTTTTGTAATCGAATTCTCTCAACTCTGATACACACTGCAGAGATCATTGAGTTTCCTACTTTGTCATGGTCATCACTATTTTATGGTGTACACGAGGACCTTTGCCCATGTATATGCCAAGCGAGTATTCTTGTACAAAGTGGAATTGAAAAGAACGACCAAAAAGATGGAAATTAAAGCTATGACTCGCTGAACTCTATATCATTTCTTTCTGTGCACTGTATGGCAACGTTTAATTATAATTTTCACCTCCTTCATGAATAAACCAAAATTCTCAGAATCAATTACATCATATTATTTTTCATAATTACATGGAAAATCAATATTACACAGAGTAGCGCCTTTTTTTTTTTTTTTAGTTGAATAGAACCAAGATGAAATTCAATTTATTCAGGGTTTTATGTTTAGGTTTTATTGTTACAGTGGCTCTTGTAATTGCTTTTCCCCCAAGTTAACATTACATTATGACCCATCAAAGACACCAACAACCGCCATAGGTGAAACTATATAATCCTAGCGTAATCAGTTCATTATTATTCAGGCATGTGAAGGGAATTGCTTGCTCTCAATTCCTATTCAAATGAGCTGTGCTTGGATTCATACAAATGACCTAGAATTAAATCGAATTCAATATTCATTGATCAATGAGGAATATTTTGCAATTGACCACATTTGTGAAGGATCCATTACTGGAAAACCTGTTTAGATTAGTAAATTACCAAAACAGAAAACCAAAAAAATAATAATACAAGGAATGTAGACATTATACCTAACACCCAATAGTATACTATACGTAACAATTGTCCAGAAAAAAATGAAATGTCAGATGCTCATTATTGACATATATAAAGACCATTTGCACTGTGTGTATCATCTGGGTCTATAGCTTCTCTAACTAGGAATGAAGGAATCTTTTAGAAATACTCTTAATTACTAATAGCATTTCAGAGAGTTTGAGTGGAGTGGGGTACAACAGGTATTGTCATGTTGCATGCCCCATTTTTAAGGATGAGCCCCCAAATGACATTAGTCTATTCCAGTGGTTTTCAACCCTGTCCTTGGGACCACTAACAGGCCAGATTTCATGGATTACGTCACTGAAATACAGATCGAATCCTGCAATCACTGAGGAGCAAATCATATCACCTGTGCTGTGCTTCAGAGATCTGGAAAACCTGACCTGTTAGGGGTACTTGGAGACCAGAGTTGGGTACACTGTTCTCTTCACTATCATGTATGCACACCAACAATTGAATCATTGTTCATGCCCATGTCATTGCATTGATCCTTCAAATACATAGGGTAAATCTGAGATTATATTCTGTAATTATGTACTGTATGTTACATCTCTGCTTGAGCTTGGATGCAATCTTGGTAGTGGCTTGTTGCCTAATCATCATCCATAAACACTACTTTCATAACCTTTTGAAAGGACATCTCGTGTGACTCTCCCGTCCTCATTATTTAATGAAATGCCTCTTCACAACTGATCTACCTTAGACAATGCTCTGCTTCATTCCACCACTGCTACCAATCTGTCTGTGTGATTATTTCTCCCTACATCAGTGGTGTACCAACCAAGGTTGCTGTAGATGTAGTGGCAACTGGTTCCATTCTTCTAATGCATGCAACAGAGTGACACTGCTTCCCTGGTATTTTAGTAAGCTGGTCCCATGTAAACCACATCACTGCCTAAGTGTGGTATTTGGGGCTCCTGGCATACCCGGCACCCAGTGGCAGGCAGGGTCTCATTCAATGGACGTTGCCGGCAGCCGGTTTATATTGTCAGCTCTCACGGGGAAAGACGTGGCGGCTGGAGGGGGCACGGCGTTATGACTAGGGATGAGCCGAACACTCCCCGAGTTCGGTTCGAGCCCGAACCCGAACTTCCCATTTGTTCGGGACCGAACCCGAACTCGAACTCCATGCAAGTCAATTGGGCGGAAAATTCGTTTTTTAGAGTGCCCTCCAAGAGGGCATATATGCTACATATTTGCCATAAAAGGTGTATGGGGGTCCGGGTAGTGCCCTGGGGGACAGGAAACAAGGACAAAAAGTAAAAAAAAAACGTTTTTAAAGGGACAGTGAGTTTTCCATGAAATAAGGGTTAAAAATAAAAACCAAAAATTCCTTCAAATATCGTGCCTAGGAGGTCCCCATAACCTGCCCGTGAAGTGGCGGATTTCTAGGATGTATAGAAACACTTAAAAACCAAATAATGACGTTTCATATGACGGTAAATGCTTTTCCTTTAATCTATCCATAAACAACTGCTTGGGGCGGCAGCCTGTATGAAAAGACATTTTAGGACGCGCAGAAAAAGTTTAGTGATTTTTTTGGCTAAATTATTGTGAAACTTATGCAGGCTTTGGATGAAAGTAACAATAGGTGCTTTAAAATTGGGCTTTTAGCGTCGGCAACAGTGCCGTCACACCGTAACCCCTCTAAGGATATGAATCTGATACAGGCGTCAGTGGCAGTGCACCCAGATATTGTGCCTTTAGTGCCAGGCCTGCAAGTACTATCATACAGTAACCCCTCTGTGGTATTGTGGAAGAATGCAGGGGTGGACCATGCGGTCCTATATTAAAAAGATATGAATCTGGGAATGGGTGTCAGTGCACCCAGATATTCTGCCTTTGGTGCAAGACTGCCAGGCCAGCAAGTATCATCATACAGTAACCCCTCTGTGGTAATTTTGTCGAAGAGTGCAGGGGTGGACCATGTGGTCCTATATTGAAAAGTTTTTGATCTGGTAATGGACGTCAGTGCACCCAGATATTGTGCCTTTAATGCCAGGCCAGCAAGTATCATCATACAGTAACCCCTCTGTGGTTTTGCTGAAGAATGCAGGGGTGGACCATGTGGTCCTATATTGAAAAGTTTCTTATCTGGTAATGGGCGTCAGTGCACCCAGATATTGTGCCTGTAATGCCAGGCCAGCAAGTATCATCATACAGTAACCCCTCTGTGTTATTGTGGAAGAGTGCAGGGGTGAACCTTGCGGTCCTATATTAAAAAGATATGCATCGGGGGTGTGGCCAGCGGCATTCTGAGGCAGACATGTGCGAGAGGGGCTCCGATCCCCCTCTCTCTATTGACAGACTTAAGGGCGTTTTTGGAACAAGATACCCGCCTTGTATCGGTACCTAGCAGTCGGCTACCAGGTGGAGACTCTCCGGAGCCTGCTGGGTTCCCCCCTCCAGACCTGCGACTGTTGAGCGGGCCGCCACGCTGTTCACAGACCGGACCATCGGCGGCCATCTTGGGGCCTAGAATTGGCGCGCTTTTCTAGCGCCACGCGACTCTGCTGGCTCCCCTGATGGGGAAGAAAATTAAAACCGGTGGAGCGGGGGAAGATTATGGCACCCCCGACATCCGAATCTCCCTTAGCGGGGCCTCAGGGAGAAGAATTCCGCTCCGCTCGGTGCACGATCCTGGAGACCAGATGGAGGCGGGGGCAGCGGCCGCTGTCTCGGCCCCGGACACAGAGCAGTCAGGTGCGGTGGATGAAGCACTCCCCGCTATTAAAGGGGATATTCGTAAGCTGCTGGAGGATGCCAGGAAATCGTGGCAAGGGGACTTTGACTCGCTGGGTGCAGCTGTAACGGAAACGCAGGCTAAGGTGGAGGATTTACAGGCCCGCACGCTGGAGGTTGAGGCCACACAGGTTGCGGCCTCCGCATCTATTCGAGCCCTATAAGCGCAGGTGAGCACTCTGCAATCGACTGTTGTGGCATTGGAAACACGCCACAGGCGACGGAACATAAAACTCCGTGGCATATCAGAGACTGTCCCGGACATGGAGCTGCTGCAATATGCCGTACGTTTCTTGGACACAGTACTCGGTCCCTCGACGCATATCAAGGACCCTGTCCTTATGGCACTTTGGATAAGGAAGGCTGCCATGGCCCCCTCGAAGGCACCGCGCGATATCATCGTCGCCTTAAGAGACAGCAGCCAGCACTCCTCATTGTTACGGGCTGTCCGGAATCTGACATCGGTCCCTTTTGACGGAGCGAATATAGTGGTATATCGGGATGTCCCCTTCATGCTGTTGGCCGCACGACGACAGTTCCGACCAGCTACAATGGCTCTCCGGGCGCACGACATAGGATATAAGTGGGGCGCCTCCGGTTACCTTATAATCACCCCGCAGGATGGTCGTGCCCTGGTGGCTACAACGCTGGAGGAGGCTGAGGGACATCTACACACCTTGAGACTACCTCCCGCTCCTTCGGGTTCCTGCTGGATCTTCCCCATCCCCGGACATCCCGGTCTGAGCTGGGGTTCGTATTGGGGCCCCGAGAGGTTCTCCTTTTTCTGATACCTCCCTCTGGGAATGGCATCGGTCTCACCTGAGCGATGTACTTAGCAGCTTTTATTATCGCACTGAACTGCCTTCAGTTTTGTTCATAGCTAAATTGGCTGTATTACCTTTGCAGACACTGCATTGCTCCCCCCCCTTTTTTTTTTTCTTTTTTTATTTTATCCCATGTGGCATCTAATTTTCGCTCGTTGTTTATTGCATGGTTAATGGTGTTCTCAATTGCCCCCACCCCCCCTTTTTTATTTTATCTTTTCCCCCCTCCTTTTTTTTTCTCTTTAGGTCTCGGGGTGCGCCACCATGGCATTGTAGGCCATGATTGGCCCTCGGGCACTTTGGCTCCATGACAGGATCCCTCCATGGCCTCCTTCGGGAGCGAGCCAGGAGCGTCACGGTAATGGCCATGGTTTTTTTCTCTCACCTCCCTTTTCACACCCCCCTTCCCCATTTGAGGCACCCTCTTTTTTTTTGTGACACATGTAAATTTACACCGGACTCTTCGCGAAATCCCTTGACTTATTTACATTTGAAACGTCTTCTGCGTCAGGCCCTGCGAGGCCGTTGATCGTTGGTCAGCTTCTGACGCTTTTTTTTTCAATAACAATTTTGAAACACAAAAAAAAAAAAAGATATGCATCTGGTTAAGGCGTCAGTGCACCCAGATATTCTGCCTTTGGTGCAAGACTGCCAGGGCAGCAAGTATCATCATAAAGTAACCCCTCTGTGGTATTGTGGTAGAGTGCAGGGGTGGACCATGTGGTCCTATATTGAAAAGTGTTTTTTTTTATCTGTTAATGGGCGTCAGTGCACCCAGATATTGTGCCTTTAATGCCAGGGCAGCAAGTATCATCATACAGTAACCCCTCTGTGTTATGGTGGAAGAGTGCATGGGTGGACCTTGCGGTCCTATATTAAAAAGATATGCATCTGGTTTTGTGCATGCAGAAGACATACCCGATCTATTCCGTTACTTCGGCATCAGAAGATTGATAGCTGCTGATCCAGGACTGATTCATTTTTATAAATGTCAGCCGGTCTACAGAGTCGGTGGACAGACGCACTCTTTTGTCTGTGACAAAACCTCCAGTGGCACTGAACGTCCTTTCGGAAAGCACGCTAGATGAAGGGCAACCTAGTAGCTGCATAGCATATTGGCTAAGTTCTGGCCAGTGATCCAATCTCAACACCCAGTAAGCCAGTGGATCATCTGCTGGAAAGGTATCCAGATCTGCCCTTGCCCCTAGGTAGTCCTGCACCATATGGTGAAGACGCTGGCAATGGGTGCCTACATTTGACGTCCTTGGGCATCGTGGACTAAAAAAATTTAAAAAAGCATCAGTCAAGCAGCCCTTGCCTTCACCGCTATTCCTCTGATCACCCGCAGCCTCAGAAGCACGTGTGTCAGCACTTGGTAATCTACCAGTGCCTGGAAAGGTGTTACACAAGTGTCGCTTTACAGCGTCCTCAAGTTTTTTCATCCTGTGCTCCCTCTCTGCGGGCAGGATGAGCTCTGCAACTTTCCCCTTGTATCGTGGATCAAGAAGGGTTGCCAACCAGTAATGATCCCTCTCCTTGATAGCACGAATCCTGGGGTCCTTTAGCAGGCTTTGCATCATTAAGGAGCCCATGCAGCGTAGGTTGGAGGTGGCATTAGCTTCCAAGTTTTCCTGGTCAATGAGGATGACCGTATCGTGCACTTCCTCCTCCCAGCCACGCACAAGCCCTTCTGTTTCTGGGCACACAAAACCATCCCTTGAGGAATCCCCACCTTCAATGCCCCCACTACTTAAATAGTCCTCCTCCTCCTCATCCTCCTCCTGTCTGATCTGAGTAGGACCCGCTGGAATGCTGTCTGCGGAAAGACTGGGGCCTTGAGAGCTAGGGAAGGCCTCCTCTTCCTCCCGCTGCTCTGCCTCTAGAGCCACATCTATAATTCCCTGCAGAGTGTGCTCCAGCAGGAACACTAAAGGAATTGTGTCACTGATGCATGCACTGTCCCTGCTCACCATCCTCGTTGCCTCCTCAAATGGTGACAGTACATAAATGGTGACAGTGCATGCATCCTTGATCATCAGCCACTGCGGGGGGGAAAAAAAACCAAGTTGACCTGAACCTGTCCTTGTGCCATACTCACACAGGTACTCGTTGATGGCCCTCTGCTGCTTGTGCAGACGCTGCAGCATTGCTAATGTCGAGTTCCACCTGGTGGGCATGTCACAGATCAGACGGTTTGTGGGAAGGTGGAATTCTCTTTGAATTTCTGACATGCGAACACTTGCTGGGAATGACCGTCTGAAGTGGCTGCAGACTTTTCTGGCCTGGATGAGAAGCTCTGGCAGTCCTGGGTACTTGGTTAGGAAACGCTGTACCACCAGATTTAGGACGTGTGCTAGGCATGGTACATGCGTCAATTTACCCTTGCGTAGGGCGGAGAGAAGGTTGCTGCCATTATCGCAGGCGATCATTCCCAGCTCAAGCTGGCGTGGTGTTAACCATCTCTGCACCTGCCCCAGAAGAGCTGACAAAATTTCTGACCCGGTGTGGCTCCTGTCCCCTAAACAAACCAGCTCAAGCACAGTATGGCATCTTTTTGCTTGAGCCATTACGTAGACCCTGTCAGGCGTCGGTTTAACTGCCACTTCGCCAGAGACAGAGAAGGAGGAGGAGGAGGAAGAGGTGGTGGTGGTGGTGCAGACAGACCTCATACAAGCAGCTTTCTGGAGGCGTGGTGGATGAACAAGCTCCAGCACAGAGCCCCGTCTTGGATCACTCCCAGCTGCAATCAGAGTTACCCAGTGTGCCGTGAAGGAAATGTAACGACCCTGTCCATGCTTGCTGGACCACGTGTCTAAAGTCACATGCACCTTGCTGCTGACTGCCTTTCCCAATGACTGGATAACATTGTCTTCCACGTGCTGGTATAGTGCTGGAATGGCCTTGCGTGAAAAGTAATGGCGTTTTGGAACCTGTCACTGTGGTACAGCACATTCACGGAAGGGAGCACAGTCCACCATCTGGAAAGGCAGCAGCTGCAATGCGAGTAATTTTGCTAAGCTGGCATTTAGACGCTGTGCTTGGGGATGGTTGGGACTATATTTTTTCTTTCGCTGCAGCAGCTGCGGCAACGTAATCTGACTGCATAAATCTTCAGCTACTGGGATGATGTCACATTGTGAGGAAGGACCTGCTGGTACATCCATTACTGTAGCATCATCCCTGTTGGTGGAGGTTGTAGGCAATGACATGGCAGGACATACCATGTGGGTAGAGACAGATGAGGAGGAGGAGGACCTACGCAAAGTTTTGCGCCAACGGGATGTGTGGCACTTGTTCATATGTCGCCTCAAGCACGTGGTACCCAAGTGTCCGGTGTTTATCCCACGCTTCAGCCTCATCAGACATAGATTACAAATAGCAACGGTGGGGTCTGCTGCACATTTTTTAAAGAACTCCCAGACAGCAGAGTTCCTGCATGTGTTCTTTGAGACAACAGCGCTCTGCACTGGAGCAGCTCTGACATCTGATGCCTTGGACTGGCTAGTGCTACAGTTGGTCACAGAGGATGTTGTGCCTCGTGTTTGCTGTGCCTCCTCCTCCTCCTCCCCCTCCTCCTCACTTGATTCCTCAGTTCGATCTGGCACCCAGGTGGAGTCAGTGACCTCATCATCAATGTCATCTTCACCCCCTATCTCCTCGTCACTGGAGCCAACTTGGCAGTATGCTGCAGCTGCTGGGGCAACATGAGTGCCAGTTATTTGTGTGTCATCACTGGCACCCCCTTCCTCTAGGTTGATTATACTCCCTTGCTCAACCTCAGAGATTGAATCAGAGCACTGTATTTGCTGCGCATCCTCAAGCAGCATGTCACTCTCATTGTAGTCAAACAATTCAGCTGACTCCTCTGTGTGTGATAGCGAAGCTACGGCAGGAGTAGCTGTGGACATGGAGGCTGCATTAGATGCTTTGGCAGCTGAAGTGGACTGTAAAGCACTAGAAGCCTGGCTGGCAGAGGACTCGGAGGATGAGGATGGCCTGGTTAGCCAATCCACCAAGTCCTCTGTATGTTGCTGCTGCTTAAGACGGCCAGCACCAGTTAGAAAGGACAAGCTTGCCCCTGCAGAGGATGCACCACGTCCACCACGACCAGAGGCACAGCCTCCCGACACAGGGGCTGCTTGCCCTCTTATCTGTGTCTGGGAGCATCTGCCTGTCCTTTTTGTTCTTTCAGACATGGTGAGTGATATATAGATTAATAAATACAGAACTCTGATTCAACTCTGGTATAAAGATTTAAAGAACTCTGGTATAACTCAGTGAGACACACTGATAGCTGGCAGCCAGTGACGAGACACAGATCACCTCAATTCACAAATGTTTTAAAGAAATTAGTGAGCCCCAAAATACAGCGTGGTACTGGATGTGTGACGAGACACAGATCACCTCAATTCACAAATGTTTTGTAGAAATTAGTGAGCCCCAAAATACAGCGTGGTACTGGATGTGTGACGAGACACAGATCACCTCAATTCACAAATGTTTTAAATAAATTAGTGAGCCCCAAAAAAACTTGCTGCCTGTGTGACAAGACACAGAAGATCACCTCAATTCACAAATGTTTTAAAGAAATTAGTGAGCCCCAAAATACTGTGTGGTACTGGATGTGTGACGAGACACAGATCACCTCAATTCACAAATGTTTTGTAGAAATTAGTGAGCCCCAAAATAATGCGTGCTACTGGTTGTGTGACAATACACAGATCACCTCAATTCACAAATGTTTTGTAGAAATTAGTGAACCCCAAAATACAGCGTGGTACTGGATGTGTGATGAGACACAGATCACCTCAATTCACAAATGTTTTGTAGAAATTAGTGAGCCCCAAAATAATGCGTGGTACTGGTTGTGTGACAAGACACAGATCACCTCAATTCACAAATGTTCTGTAGAAATTAGTGAGCCCCGAAATACAGCGTGGTACTGGATGTGTGACGAGACACAGATCACCTCAATTCACAAATGTTTTGTAGAAATTAGTGAGCCCCAAAATACTGCGTGGTACTGGATGTGTGACGAGACACAGATCACCTCAATTCACAAATGTTTTGTAGAAATTAGTGAGCCCCAAAATACTGCGTGGTACTGGATGTGTGACGAGACACAGATCACCTCAATTCCCAAATGTTTTTTAGAAATTTGTGACCTCCAAAATACTTGCTGGCAGTGACGAGACACAGATCACCTCAATTCCCAAATGTTTTTTTAGAAATTTGTGACCCCCAAAATACTTGCTGGCAGTGACAAGACACAGATCACCTCAATTCACAAATGTTTTAAAGAAATTAGTGAGCCCCAAAAAGATTTGCTGGCACAGTGACAAGACCCAGAAGATCACCTCAATTCAAAAAATTTTAAAGAAAGTTGTAAACCCCAAAAAAACTTGCTGGCACAGTGACAAGACACATATCACAAAAATTCCCTGATATTTGGTAGAAATGAGACCCAAAAAGACTTGCTGGCACAGTGACAAGACCCAGAAGATCACCTCAATTCACAAATGTTTTAAATAAAGTTGTAAACCCCCAAAAAACTTGCTGGCACAGTGACAAGACACACATCACCTAAATTCCCTGATATTTGGTATAAATGAGACCCCCCCAGACCCCCCCCAGTAGCGTGGCAGACCGGCAGTAACAAGACACAACTATCTCCTTTGAAATCTCCTCTGAAATGCGTGCAGAATTGGTGCGTGGAAACGTTATAAGGGGCTTAGCTCTGTGAGCCGATGAATGGCCAAAATTTGCCCAATCAGGACTCTGAGTGGTGACTGGCATAGTGTTGAACCAGTCTTGCACCAGACCTGTGGTCAGGTGCAAGGCTGTAGCCAATTACGAGCTTCAGGCCAGTGGGAAAATGCATTGTGGTCCATTGTGGTCGAACATGCGGCGAACACCCAGAAATGTTCGGTGTTCGCGATCTACTCGAACAGGTTAAGTTCGGGTCAAACCCCGAACTGTCCGAACCCGAACCGCTCATCTCTAGTTATGACGCGGGCCAATCGAAAGCACCCAAGCCCTCACCAAGTTTAAATGCCAGGATTTTAAGTGCAAAATGATATTGTTTGAATATATCTTAGAATGTCAGTTTATACCTAACTGTTAAATGCACATTACAGTTTCCAAATAATTGGCACAATAAAAAATTTTATTAACAAAATCTGCTTGACAGTGAAGGGGTTTTAAAGAAAGTTCAGCTCAGTTTTAGATCTTTAGATCTTGCTAGGATCTTGCCTACTATGACACTATACTTTTTTTGGTCAATTAGTAATTCATAATTTGGAAGATACAGAATATTGCTTCCCACATTTGTTTACAGAACTCTGGTAACAACTCATATGTATTGATGGGGAATGTTATTGGTCTATACCCTTATTGGGCATTTATTGGGCTATAACCAACCTTTTCTTCCACTGGTGTATAGGTTTATAGTCATGGTAGAAAATATATAGGTAATTTTGAATCGCCGAACCACCATGATTGGTTTGTTTTAGTTGTTGGATGTGGGAGGGACGAATGACATATACCATATATATTTTTTAATCTACATGTCTGGCACCACACTGTAAAGAATTAGGAAAAAGAATAAACGGACTTAAAAAAAATTAAAAAATATATAGCTTTTTTACATTGAGACCTATGGGATTCACCTGTTTAATCACTTGACTGAGGATAACGTGCTGAGCGTGTCCTACACATTACCACTAGGTTGCGAAGGACGTACTTAGGGCCTCATTGCATTCCCGCTGCTCAGCGCCGAGGGGCCTGGCATCTCAGCCTTGCCTCGGGACTCCCCCCACCCACCAACATCATCCTGCATGGGAACAATGACGTCAGAAAGGGACTCACCTTCCCAGCCGGGCAGGGAATTTGGACCCCTGTATCTCTTGACCGATAATAGGTAAAATGCCATGTAAGTAGTGCCGCCATCGGGTGGTACAGGCATTGCAGCTGTCATGGGCCCAGGGGCTCTAGGGCGTCACAGGCTCCTGGCAGACCCAGTCAAACTTCTCCTGGTTCCTGCGGGCCCCTGAAGCCACTGGAAGGATCTTACAAGTGATGGCATATTATACTGGAAATTCAGTTTGTGCCTGTAGGGGGCACTGTGTTGGCTGTTATGGCATCTCAAAGGATTTTTGGGTTAACAGGCAGCTTGCTCTATTGTCAGTGTTGCTGCAGGGTGATTGAGACACTGACCCGGGCATCCAGCAGTGAGTTTTTTTATATCAGGTATACTCAACCAGTGGTACATGTACCCAGGGGGTACCACAATCTGGGAATACGCCAACCGGGTATTCGCTCGACTACTTGTTCTTATGAAAATGCCCCCGATACTGGAAGCCGGCACTGGACTGGCTTGGTGGCCATTTACCAGGGGGCTGGGACGGATTGCAGAATGCTCTAACCACATTCTGTCAGGCCCCTCCAAATGGCCGCATTGCAGAGAGCGGTCGCCGACAATGGTTGCTCCATTGGGGCCGTGCTCTCGCGAGAGCATACAGGGTTAGCGTGAACTTGCGAACTATGTAAGCTGTCATGAGAGCACTGCTACAACTGAGCAACCTTTGCTGGCAGGAGTGGCCAGCCGGAGGGGCCTGGCAGAATGCAGTTAGTGCATTCTGCCCCAGTGTCTGTGTCTAAGGTCTGAGCTGTCTGGATATACATGTATCAGAGGTCTGTGTCTTTTGTATACATATATCTGAGGTCTGTGTGTGGGTATACATGTATCTGAGGTCTGTGTCTGGCGATACATGTATCTGAGGTCTGAAATGTGTCTGGTATACATGTATCTGAGGTCCGTGTCTGGGAATACAAGTATCTGACACAAAGAAAAACAGTACAGTGAGTACCACCCCTCACACCTCACAAACAAAACTATGATATCCACCATCAAGAAGTTTGCAACCCATGGCACTGTAGCTAATCTCTCTGGGCATGGATGGAAGAGAAAAATTGATGAAAGGTTGCAACGCAGGATAGTCTGGATGGTGGATAAGCTGCCCCAAACAAGTTCCAAAGAAATTCAAGCTGTCCTGCAGGCTCAGGGAGCATCAGTGTCAGCGCAAATTATCCGTCGACATTTAAATGAAATGAAACGCTATGGCAGGAGACCCAGGAGGACCCCACTGCTGACACAGAGACATAAAAAAGCAAGACTACAGTTTGCGAAAATGTACTTGAGTAAGCCAAAATCCTTCTGGGAAAACGTCTTGTGGACAGATGAGACCAAGATAGAGCTTTTTGGTAAAGCACATAATTCTACTGTTTACCGAAAATGGAATGAGGCCTACAAAGAAAAGAACACAGTACCTACAGTGAAATATGGTGGAGGTTCAATGATGTTTTGGGTTTGTTTTGCTGCCTCTGGCACTGGGTGCCTTGAATGTGTGCAAGGCATCATGAAATCTGAGGATTACCAAAGGATTTTGGTTCGCACTGTAGAGCCCAGTGTCATAAAGCTGTGTTTGCGTCCGAGATCTTGGGTCTTCCAGCAGGACAATGACCCCAAACATACGACAAAAAGCACCCAGAAATGGATGGCAACAAAGCGCTGGAGAGTTCTGAAGTGGCCAGCAATGAGTCCAGATCTAAATCCCATTGAACACCTGTGGAGAGATCTTAAAATTTCTGTTGGGAAAAGGCGCCCTTCCAATAAGAGAGACCTGGAGCAGTTTGCAAAGGTAGAGTGGTCCAGAATTCCAGGTGAGAGGTGTAAGAAGCTTATTGATGGTTATAGGAAGCGACTGTTTTCAGTTATTTTTTCCACAGGGTGTGCAACCAAATATTAAGTTAAGGGTGCCAAGAATTTTGTCCAGCCCATTTTTGGAGTTTTGTGTGACATTATGTTCAATTTGCTTTTTTTCCTCCTTTTTTTTGTTTTGTTCCAATACACACAAAGGGAATAAACATGTGTATAGCAAAACATGTGTTACCGCAATAGTTTTCTGTAAGATTTACTTGATTTTCTAGAAAAATGTCTGAGGTGCCAACAATTTTGGCCATGACTGTATACTAAAAATGAACCCCTCACAAAACAGGTGGCACTATCACTTGAATGAAAGTGCAAAAAGCGTATGAAATGAGCCTCTTGAGTCCTGATAAATCCAGCAACAGGTCCCCACTCCTGCAGCACATAAACAGCAAAGCAAATCGCTGATAATCACTCAGAACGGCAAGTGTCCTTAAGAGAGCAGTCAGACAAGGCGTATCATAAATCATGGGAAGTCCCCACTGGGTGACATACAGTATATACAATCCTTAGCTCAACGCGTTTCGTGATGTGACTTCATCAGGAGCTTGGATTCCACGATGTCCCTCCACTCCATTTATGTTATCCATAATTATTAGATTGAAAACTCATTCGATGATGTTCCCATCCATCTTCCGGTTTGTTGCCCAGAAGTGATGTATCGCAATACTGGTTTCGCCATCCACAAATTCATTGAAGTCAATGAATTTTATTTATTGTTCCAAAGCAATGGCATTGTCCATTTGTCACGTATAAACTGAGCAATACCACTGTCATTACTCACCTTTTCATTTCCCAAGCCGCGAGCAAGGTCAGTTTTTATACAAGGTCATATTATTCATAAAATACAATGCTCCAAAATACAAGTGAAAAATATCAGGTTATTTCAGTTTTAGTTAAAATTATGTATTTTCTCAGAAAAATGCAGTAACGGGTTCCCATTTCGATTTTAGTTTAACAAGACTGCTCCATAGAATATACAATCACAGAGGTTTGGATGATAAAATGGGGAAAAAAACTATTTTACAATCTGGAAATGATTGAAATCTGAATGTAAATTTACATTTATATTTATATGTTTTGTTGTGGTATTTTGACAGGACATGACATATACAATGATAAATTCTGAATCTGCCGAGTCTGCTGAAAATAAAGATATGCAGTTTGTCTGGAACTTATAATAAAACATGACTTCAAAACACATTTAAAAATGAGGAGCACAAAATAGTCAAAATGAGCTCAGCGCACAGGGGCAGGCATGTACTGGCCATAGGGGCTACATGGAGATTCCCGGTGGGCCGATGGCTCTGTGGGCCAGTGTGAATGCTGGTTCAACGTGCGGCCCTTAATGGGGGAGGTGAGAACTTCCCCACCATCTGTAAAACAGACAGTCTGCCACAGTCTCACATTGAGACCATTGTGCAGATGAGACCTGCTGTGCATTGGCCTCACCTGAGGACTTGGTGCGCACTCAACCTCAGCGCCGCTGCGTTGCTTTACCCAATCTCTGTGCAGCAACTCCAGTGTCTGTAGAGCAGTTGGATTATATACTATTTTTTCTGCGAGTTTGCATAATTAATGGTCTGGGTGAAGTCCAGGGCTGAATTTTTGCCCCAGTCCAGCCCTGCACAGGGGTGAAATGGCCTGGCAGCAAAGGCAGGCTTAAATCTGTCTAATTAAGCCCTTAAGGACGGGAGTCATTTTACAACTTCGGCACTGTTTCGGAAGTAGAAGTTTGCTGAGCTCGTTTTGACCATTTTTAAATGCGATTTTAAGTCAAGTTTTTTTTACCACCCAGACAAATTATATATCGCTCTTTCCGGCAGACTCGGCAGATTAATAATATATCATTATTATATGTATATGTCATGTCCTGCCAAAATGCTATAACAAAAAATGTAAAAAAAAGTAAAAAAATTAGAATTTTCAATAAAATTTCAATCATGCACAGTGTGTAAAGTATTTTTTTTCTTATTTTATTATCGGAGCCTTTGCGGTCATATGCTATGGGGTAGACTTGTTAAAAAAATTAGAACAGGGAACCCATTTTTTTTTGGGGGGAGAAATTGCGTGATTTTAGCTAAACCCCCCCCAAAAAACTATAAATAACTATAAATCACTTTATAATTGAAATGTGAACAATAGTGCTGCATTAAAAAAAAAGCACACGTTTTATTTTTTATTAATTAATTAATTAATTCATATTTTATTATTTTTATTTTTTAATTTCTTACACTTTTATTTTACATTGTCATGTTTGATACCATTGGAAAGGCCATGCTCCGGCCTTTCCAGCAATATCAGACAGGACCCCCTAGCTGCCACCGATCAGGAGATAAGAACCCCCCATCTCCTCTATGGGATTTCCTTAGGAAATCCCTTTGCAGCTAGGGGGTTCCCCGGTTAACTGACATCATCGTGCATGGCGCGATGAGTCAGTTGATGCGGGGGGGGCCCAGAGATAGGGCTGCCATCCAAGATGGTGGCCCCCACAGGAAAAATGCCACGGTCTTGCACTGGTGCCAGGCCGCGACCTGGCAACTAAGGGGTTAACCCCCTACATCGCTGGAAAGGTCAGGCTTTGACCCTTCCAGTGATGCTGGCCACCGCCTCCTAGTCATCAGCGATGGGGAGATAGAGGGATCCGAAGGATCCCTCCCCTCCCTTTCAGGCGCTTCCCCTGCTCCGGTTGGGGGGGACACCTGAAACTGACGTCATCGCTCCCCCGGCGCGATGACGTCAGTGCGCCGGGAGGAATAAACCCTGCTGATCCGACTCCGTGGGGCTCAGATCAGTGAGGGAGCCACCGGAGGAGGGGAGTATCTGTGGAGGGGGGGCTGCAAACGCCGTGGACGTACCATTACGTCCTGCAGCGTTAAAGCCCGCCTAATGCAGGACGCAAGGGTACGTCCTGCGGTGTTAAGGGGTTAAGACACAGAAAATTAAGGCAATTTTAGTGCAAATCTGTGTTCTGTGAATAGAAGACATGATAGTCTATTATGGTAGTCTTCTATGGGACAATTTCAGAGCCACCGAACGCCGCTGAATTTTGGCGAATTGCCCTGTATTTTGCTATAGATTTGCTCGTATTTGGTGAATTGACAGCTTAGTGAATAGAAGAACTGCCCCAAAATTGCATCAAATGGTGAAATTCACCGTTCGGTACAATACAGGGCCAATTTGGAGGTTAGTGAATAAACCCTATTGAATCAACAATGAATAGACTGAATAAAAAAATAATGTATTTCAGTTTCATTTGGGAAAATAAATAATTCATTCATGTTGACCTGCAAATTAATTGCTCCCAGTACTTTCCAGAAAAAAAATGATTCCGACAGTCTTTTTATTTTTGTAAGTCCTTTAGTAGTGAATGGGGTATTGACCAGCTAATCATTAACTTATTTAAGTTGCACATAAGACATAGCTTCTGATTGAAGCAAAGCCACTCAGTAGTGGAAACAATGGTGCTAGTAGCTATTCACTAAAATAGTAAAAGCTTTAATTTTTAATTGGGTTGAGAATCCAGCAGATAGATGGATTTTGTTTAGAATCCCACAAATAAAAATTAACTCATTTGGTACCACAATGGAAAGCAAAGATTTGCTTTCTTTGGTGATGCTGAAAGGATGAAACGCTATTTCCCTCCTTATCTAGCTATATGCACTTTATGTTCCACGAAAACCATGTGTGACTCCTAATTCTGCCGCTTAGAAACACGTGAATCATATTATTATTGTCATCATTTATATAGCGCCAACAGTTTCCGCAGCGCTTTACAATAACCAAAGGGAACGAGATACAGATAAATGGACATATGATGGAAAGAAGAGGTGTAGAGGACCCTGCTCATAGGAGCTTACAATCTATGGTGGTGCATGGCAGCTGATAAGTAAAGCTCATGCGGTTAGATAAAGATGGATGAGTCTGTAGACTGTTCTTTTAAATAGGTATGACATGCAAAAGGAAGGATATAAAGAAGGGGAGAAAATAGGAATTTGCTTATTTTAATGGGCTGGATTTTGGTAATAAAAAAATCAACCAGAGTGCCCCTTTCAGGCTTAAAAACAGCAATAACTGTTCACTTTTCTTTGGCTGGAATAAATTCTTCTGCATTATGTTCCAACAGTTTTAGCCAAACTTGAAATGAATAGAACGGTTCTTGCAAACTCTTATCTGACATATACTGATTTAACTGGCACATTAATTGACACAATAATACCGCAGATGGCAGTAGGTATGGGTGGCATAATTATGTTCATTTTAAGAAATATTAGACAAGGAACTACTCAAGAATTGTGTCTAAATACTGAAGAACTGTGTTAGGCAGTGTGTCAGAGGAGAAAGAAACTTGGGAAATCTAAGAAACAGCATCTTCTGGGTTAATGGTTTGATGGTTATGCAGCAACCAGAAGGTCAAATACTGCTTTAATTCTACTGAGCCATCAAATAGTTGTGTCTGTGGAAGATCTCTGTATTTAAGAGAGTGCACACCTATCTAAGAGCTTTTGAAATTTAGACTCTGACTGTTAATCCTGAAAGCTAAACTGTTAACCATCTTGCTGTGTATCTGTACAGCCTTTACTCCTTGCCTTGTACCTGTGACTGTCAAAACTCTTTGTTTCCTCCCTGTGAGTGCCAGAACTCCTTGCCGTGGGCGTGTAAGTGCATCTGCTCCTTGCCATGTCCCTCTAAGTGCCTCTATTCCTTGTCATGTGCCTTTGGTGCCTCTTATCCTTGCCTTGTGCCTGTGATTGTCTCTACACCTTGGTGAGTGCCTCTACTCCTTGCCATTTTCCTGTGAGTGCCTCTACTCCTTGCCATTTGCCTGTGAGTGCCTCTACTCCTTGCTGTTTATCTGTGAGTGCCTCTACTCCTTGCCATTTACCTGTGAGTGTCTATACTCTTTGCTGTTTACCTGTGAGTGCCTCTACTCCTTGCCATTTACCTGTTAGTGTCTCTACTCTTTGTTGTTTGCCTGTGAGGGCCTCTTCTCCTTGCCGTTTACCCATCAGTGCCTCTACCTCTTGCCATTTACCTATGAGTGCCTCTACTCCTTGAGGTTTGTCTGTGATTGCCTCTACTCCTTGCTGTTTGCCTGTGAGTGCTGCAACTCCTTGCTGGGTATCTGAGAGTGCCCTTAGTGGCTGCTGTGTTCCTGCCATCAGCCTCAATGTCTTCAGTCAACTTCCTGTGTTGCTCATCTGTTGTTTTTCACCTGCTTTTGTCTCTGAATAAACTGCCCAATTTATGTTAATTATGGCTTCTTCAATGCCCTGTCTTGCTCAAGAGTCTGAAATAATGAGCTTCCTTCCTGAGACCCGAGACAGCACATGACAGTGTCTGCACAGTATTGCCTATTGACTGATCAGATTGAAAAATCACATTGACAGATTCTTCGACATTTGATATGCAATCTAAATAAATGTAACTCGCCAATCAATATATATTGAGTTAGAATGGAATTTAGGTCTTTTGCATCAACCACACCAGAGGAGTAACCTAATTACTGTGTAAGATTTACTGATTAATTTAGCTCACAATAGGAATTGTTGTCCATGCGTTTGATACACTGTAGAGAGGAAATTTTGAATCTACATTAGTTAGTCTCCTCTGATGTCAAGTCAGATGATACTAATGGTAATTGGAGTACATAATGCTAAATACATGAAGCAAACCACAACAGACTAAAAATAGAAGAAAATGCCAACATATAATTAGAGAATGTTAGCTCAACATTACAACAAAAGAGATAGTAAAATATTTAATCAGAATAAAATACATTAAATAATTGAAACCAGTTGAGATTAAATGACTACAATATAAAACATTAAGGTCAATATTCTAAAATTGGTGCTAACTTAACCATAGCTGTTGTAAACTTAACAACTCCCTAGACTATAATGGCTCTGGTAAGTTTACAACAGTTCTGGTTAAGTTAGCATCAACTATGGACTAGAGCCCTAAAGATACTGCTTGTAAACATAGACCTGTGAAGTACAAATGCATTTTTAGCTACAGGAAATCTTAGTCTTATCACATTTTAAGGTGATTTTACGTGATTAAATTAATTGTCTACCATGAAAAGGGTATTAAACATATTTCATATATTCTCTGCATGTATATGGATGAACCATATGTTGCCTTTGAATGGGTGTTAATCTTAGGGCTCTATTCCCTATAGTAAGCGCTAACAGTAGCATTTGGATGAGTAAGTGTTAAGACCAGGATAAGTAACTTTAACGCACGCCGCCCCTATTACAATTCTAACGCTAAATCCGTAAAAAATCTGTTAGCACATCGGTGATTGCGATAGCTTGCTCGTGCTTACTGCACTTTGCGCATCCTATACTTAACATGGGGAACGCAATCATTAGTTAGCATTTAGATAAGTAAGGTTGCACACACTTACTCCACTAAAAGGGAGCCACTTAGAACGTCGCAGAATTAAAACTTAACATTTATTAAATAAATACAAATAAATCAAATAGACAAACTTTGACCAGTGCACTAGTCACATCCAACCTAAGAAAAATTAAAATAATTGGCTTGAACTGTAAGATGTAGTCACCAATGGGATAGGGAATTCTTGACAATATGAATCATAAGGTCCTTCCTATCATTGACCTTCCCTTCCCAACTTAATGAACCATAATTTTAGACAAAGACCATGTGGTTCCATCCAATGTAATTATAATGCATACTTATTACCATACAAACATAGAAACATAGAAAATGTTGGCAGATAAGAACCTTTCGGCCCATCTAGTCTGCCCAATTACATGGATACTTTACCTGGATTTATCTTTTGTTTAGGATAGCCTTATGCCTATCCCATGCCTGCTTAAATTCAATTACTGTTTTGGCCTCTACCACTTCAACTGGAAGGCTGTTCCATGTTTCCACCACCCTCTCAGTAAAATATTATATATATATATATATCATATAACTGAATAATCGTTATTGTTATAACTTGCTTGTGTTATCCCGCAATAACTTATCAGAGTTACCACAAGCAGTAACATGGATATAGTATGAACCTCTCACATATAACAAATGAACCAATTTGAAGTTATAATATGCACTCAATAAGATGACATTCGGTTACACTTTGCCTGTGTTACGCTTCGAAAAGGTGTTCAGAGTGTCACAGGCAGTAACCTAGGATTGAATCTAACCTCTCACATATGATTAATTGTTTTTTTTTTTAAGGATTTTACCTGTAAGGATACATTGAGATTTCTCTCTTTTCTAAGTATGTCCTGGGTGGCGAGTATGTACCGTTAGGTGTTTTGCCCAAGGACACTTACTGGAGAGGTGCTCCATAACCCACACAATACATTGCAATCAGGTGTTCACAGCTTGGGTCAACTACATACAGTAAGTCCAGCCACAAAAACAAATCGCTCAGTTCTCACAACTTTGAAGATATAATAAGCTGATAGTAAAGATAGGGCAAATAATTTCTGATCCGCTGCTCACCACATCAATATTTAGGAGAGCTAATTGTACCCATACTTAAGGATTTACCCAGCAACATCAGCTACAGTTCAAAATCTTTAGAGATCCTAATCTGATTCTGCACGAAATTATTTGTTCCTCAGTAGAATGTTTCCTTTAAGCTTTTATCTAAATGTTTATTTTACATATGATTGTTTTGGACAGTCTCTAAAATTGCCTGGGGTTAGTCCTAAGTGGTTATTATATCTTTTATGTTCATTCCCCATACATAGTATACCAACGTCTGTCATATGCTGTACATATTTTGATTTACAATTTAATGCAAATTCTTTGCAGGTGCTTGCTAAGAAAAAGGCACGGACCTTCAATACCCGCTTTACTGCAATTTGTTGTAATTTTTGTTTTTGTGTTATCAGCCTGTCAAAGAGTCCCATAAACCTAAAAAGGTTCCTGGATTTCTACTGATTTATTCCTGTGGACATAGAAAATTATATTCAGCTTGCAAAATTGCCTGTTCTGAGAATTATTACATGTTATTGCATGTTCCACAATCAAAATGCAAAGCCTTTCAACAAAATATAATTATTTTTTTCATCAGTTTGCATTGCAGGTGACAACCTGACAGTTTTAAAATCTAGATTTGTTTATGTAACGGAAAAAGGGAAAAATCTAATTTTTACAAGTAAAGTTCATTGGTGGTAAAATTCCCCATTTTTAATGATAAAATAAAAAATTGGTATTATGTGCAAGTATCGTCTTCCATTAGATTCACTAAACAGTTATTGACTTAAAAAAATATGATTTTTCTGGTCGTTGTTTAGGAATGACCAAAATATTTTTTTTCTGTGCTAAAACTGATTGGATAAAAATAACAGGGTTGAGCAATTTTCTTTAGATTTATCCATATGCTAAAATTATACGCTTCTTAGTCATTCTTGGAAATTTTGCTATAGTGAATAGCAGTATTTTAATAGATGGCAGGGACATGCAGTCAGGGTATTAAGTGTTAAAATAATAAAAGAAACTTCTCTGCTCCACACTTCCCCACCGTTGGCTTCGTCCTCTGCCTCTTCTTCTGTGCGCAATGCGTGCATTCTTTTTACAGCCTAAGCAATTTGCATAGTGGTGGTATGCTTCCCCACTACACTAATCTTGTAGGCTGCTCAGGAGGTCTGCAGCGTGTCTGTTCACATAGGAACACACACACGCTGCCTATTTCCTGAACACTGCTCTTCAGAGCCTCAGAGAGGCCCTGACAGAGCAATGGAATGGCTTGGACCAATGGGAAAACACCACTGGTCCAAGCCATTCAAACAATCGCCTGCATTGGAGGCTGGCTTCTAATTCACAGGAAGGGACCCAGACAGTTCCCTCTGCTCCTTCTAGTGGCAGATACAGCATATGAGTGGCCCAGGCAGCTCTCTCTGCTCCCTCTAGTGGCAGATACAGTTTATGACTGGAACAGGCACAGAAAAACTGTTTTCTATCATATTTCATTTTTTTAAATAATAAAGTATATGATATCTTTAGAAGGTCCATTTATTGGCGAGAAGAATTATATATAATATGTGTAGGTATAGTAAATGAGTAAAAGGTCATTTAGAGCTAAATACGAACCGCAGAAAGATAGTTAATATCTGTGTATATCTGATACTAGCCAGTGCCTCACCAGCCACTGACCTTACAACACGTCCCTGATAGATGGGGGTTAATAATTAGACTTGTGAGTCATGATCCTGTTTAAGGGTTGTGAGAATTATTAAAAGGATTTATAGATCTACTAATCAGTTCTAATTTAAAGCTAGCTAGTCAATACCTATGAAAAGCTGGGTTTCTCTGTAACAGCTCAATTATATGAGTAAGGATTACACTCTTAAACTTGCAGCGCTATTGAGCTCTTTTGTAGATGAGCAAACATTAAAATAAAAGTGAAATTGTCTCCTTAGTGGGGTCTTGAGCCATTGTTTGGTCTTTTATACTCACTGCTTGTCAAGGAATTAACTGTAACAGTTTATCATGTGGTTTAGCATGGGCAGTATAACATAATCTAGTATAATGTGAAATATTAATCTAAACATTCAGGTAAATAGTTCTTTAGCAAACATATGCAAAAGTTTTGTGAAGTACGCACTTACCTTGAAAATAATAATAGGTATTCTATTCTTGCAGGGTGCTGCAAGTGGTGACATTGTTTATACTAGGGACCCCTGAAAGGATTTCAGGCACCCTAGGTGTAACATACACTATATTGCCAAAAGTATTCGCTCACCTGCCTTGACTCGCATATGAATTTAAGTGACATCCCATTCCTAATCCATAGGGTACAATATGACGTCGGTCCACCCTTTGCAGCTATAACAGCTTCAGCTCTTCTGGGAAGGATGTCCACAAGGTATAGGAGTGTGTTTATGGGAATTTTTGACCATTCTTCAGGAGGCGTATTTGTGAGGTCACAGACTGATGTTGGACGAGAAGGCCTGGCTCTCAGTCTCCGCTCTAATTCATCCCAAAGGTGTTCTTTCGGGTTGAGGTCAAGACTCTGTGCAGGCCAGTCAAGTTCATCCACACCGGACTCTGTCATCCATGTCTTTATGAACCTTGCTTTGTGCACTGGTGCACAGTCATGTTGGAAGAGGAAGGGGCCAGCTCCAAACTGTTCCTACAAAGTTGGGAGCATGGAATTCTCCAAAATGTCTTGGTATGCTTAAGCCAGCCGGCCCTACCATGGAGCGGTTCGGAGCAACCGCTCCAAGCGGCAGATTTTGGGGGAGCGGTAATCTTTTTTCCGCTGAACCCCTGCACTATTTTTTAAACCGCGCCGCTGCGCCGGCATCTACTGGAGACCAGCGCAGCGGGGCCGCTCTGAGCAGAACATCCGGCCTCACTCCCTGTCTGGGCACCGCCTGGCGGCATCACCAGACCATTGCATGCTGGGAGGTGTAGTTCTAGACTGGATTACTGAATATTGCCGAGAACCAGTCTAAAACTACACCTCCCGGTATGCAATGCTCCTGTGATGCCACTAGGTGGCGCCTGGAGAGTGAGTGAACACAGAAGTTCACAGATGGGGGGGAACAGCGCCTGTGAAGGCAGAGAAGCAGGAGCTGGGCTGCATGGAGGCCAGAGTTAGACAGAACCTGCTGGTAAGTACGAGTCTGTCTCTCTCACCCCCCCATCCATTCCTCTCACGCTTATCTCCCCCTCCTTCCTGCACTCCCATATCTCTCTCCCCCCTCCTTCCTGGGTATGCTCTGCTGGGTATGTGAGACACTGGGCTCTGCTCGGTATGCTCTGCTGGGTATGTGAGACACTGGGCTCTGCTGGGTATGTGAAACACTGGGCTCTGCTGGGTATGTGAGACACTGGGCTCTTCTGGGTATGTCAAATTCTGGGCTCTGCTGGGTATGTCAAATTCAGTGTGGTGCACCGTGATATGCTTATACACACTGTGTTTTTTTTTGGGGGGCAGCATTTTTCATCCTTTGCTCCAGGCAGCACAATGTCTTGGGCCAGCCCTGGCTGAAGCATTCAGAGCTCCTTTCACTGGAACTAAGGGGCCAAGCCCAGCTCCTGAAAAACAACCCCACACCATAATCCCCCTTCCACCAAACTTTACACTTGGCACAATGCAGTCAGACAAGTACCGTTCTCCTGGCAATCGCCGAACCCAGACTCGTCCATCAGATTGCCAGATGGAGAAGCGCGATTCATCACTCCAGAGAACGCGTCTCCACTGCTCTAGAGCCCAGTGACATCCGACGCTTTGCATTGCACTTGGTGATGTATGGCTTGGATGCAGCTGCTCGGCCATGGAAACCCATTCCATAAAGCTCTCTGCACACTGTTCTTGAGCTAATCTGAAGGCCACATGAAGTTTGGAGGTCTGTAGATTGACTCTGCAGAAAGTTGGCAACCTCTTCACACTATGTGCCTCAGCATCCGCTGACCCCGCTCCGTCAGTTTACGTGGCCTACCACTTCGTGGCTGAGTTGCTGTCGTTCCCAAACACTTCCACGTTCTTATAATACAGCTGACAGTTGACTGTGGAATATTTAGGAGCGAGGAAATTTCACGACTGGATTTGTTGCACAGGTGGCATCCTATCACAGTTCCACGCTGGAATTCACTGAGCTCCTGAGAGCGACCCATTCTTTCACAGACGTTTGTAAAAACAGTCTGCATGCCTAGGTGCTTGAGTTTATATACCTGTGGCCATGGAAGTGACTGGAGCACCGGATTCTGATTATTTGGATGGGTGAGCGAATACTTTTGGCAATATAGTGTATTTTGCTCACCCACATCTCCCTGTCAAACATCTTGATCTTGAACCCTGTTCCCTGACCAACAACATATTTCTTCATAACCTTGCCCACCTGTAACACATTGTCTCCACACAGACACTGACTTTTGAAGACACATACGGAAACTGACAAAGACACTAGAAGGTATAAACAGATACTGGACAAGACATTAACAGATACTGGTAAATATACTAACAGACACAAAGACATTGATAGATACATGCAGAGCCATTGGCAGAAACATAGAAACTGACAAAAATACAATGACTGAGACACTGACAAAAAATCTTTGACGGAGACACAAATACAAAATGACAAACATTGACAGGCAATAACAAAGACACTAACATTCACTCCTGCTGTGTTGAACCATGTTACTGTTGCCTGTCGGCTGTCTTCAGTTGAGTGACTTCCCGTTTCCTAAAGCAAAGCTTTTCTAAAACTGAACTTCTAGTCTTCCCTCCCTGTAAGCTTACATTCCTGCACCCATTTCGCTTCAGTTGAATGTTGCCATAATACTTCTATCTCTCAGGCTCGCTGCCTTGGTGTCCTCTTCGACTCTGAGCTCTCCTTCACTCCTTATATCAAGCAGCTAACCAAATCTTGCTTCTTCCACCTAAAAAACGTTGCACATGTCGGCCCCTTTCTTAACCAGGACTTTACTAAATATGCAAATCTTACAATGCTTATCCAAGCTCTTATTATCTCCCGCCTTGACTATTATAACCCTCCTCTCACTGGCCTTAAGAGATCCCAGATTCTCTCTCTGCAGTCTGTAATGAACACCTGTGGCAGGCTCATCCACATCACTTCCTGCACCACTCACACCTCGCCAACTCTCGCCTTCAGGGCTTCTCCTGAGATGCCCCTTTTTTATGGAACTCCCTCCCCCGCAACATTAAACTCTCCTCGTCCCTCCAGTCCTTCAAGAAATCTCTGAAAACATATTAGAGAAGCCAATCAGCTCACTCTATAATCTCCCAATGTACATTTCTTGCCCCATCTTCCCGGACAGCCCCCCATAACCTGCTACTTCCAATGTACAAAGCTATTTACCCTCACCTAGCATGTCTCCCTCTCCTCTTAGAATGTAAGCTATCAAGCAGGGTCCTCCCTCCTATTGCTCTGTTTAGTTGACGTGCATGTATTTTTGTTCTTCTCTCTCACCCATTATACAGCGCTTCGGAACTTGTTGGCACTTTATGAATACTTGTGCATTTTTTTAAATTACAATTACATCTGCTTTTAAAATAAGGATCCTAAAGTATCTGGGTGCTCCCAGAACTGAGAGGGGCCAAATTCCAGTATCAGACACAGGAGAAAGAATTCTAGGCATTTCAGACTTCCCAAAAAAGACACCTTTAATGTGACAGAAGTGAAATTTCGACTTCTAATAACAAAGACATTGATAGACATAAAGAAGGAGACAAAAACACAGCGATACTGGCAGAGATACTGACACACAAATATACAGTTACAAGCATTTATAAAGCGCCAACAGGTTCCGTAGCGCTGTACAATGGGAGAGACAGAATAACAAATATACATACACATTACACACACAAAACAGTAGGAGAGAGGACCCTGCTCTAAGAGATACCGTAGGTGTGTGTCTCTGTGCTATCTATTTGTATTTATCTTTCAGTCATACAGAGAGAATAAGCAAAAGACAAAATGTACAGAGACACAGAGTTACGTACAAAGAGATATAATGCAGAGAATAACAGGAAAGCAGCTACTCCAATTAAACCACTCAGATTTTCAAGCACAGGCTTGAGAAAGGCTGCATGCATCTGAAATGTTGCTATAGGTTTCTAAAATTCCCCTTTTTACTGCTAATCAGTGTGTCTGGTTTTCTCTGAAAAATATCTCTAAGGAAATAGACTGAAACATACACAGACACTGACAGAGACACTGACAAAGTGACTGAAATACACAGACACAAATAAAACCACTGACAGAGACGCACACAGACACTGATAGAAACAATGACCCACACAAAGACACTGTCAGAGCCACTTCAGTGACAAACACACAAACAAGTGCTAATCTCCACATCTAACCCTGATCTAACACAGATTAAGCTGCATTTATTGTTTTTTAGCAGTTCAAATGGATACAAAATTATAAAATTACAAAAAACAGTAGTTAAACAACTTCTGTTTCCGATAAAAAAATTAATCCGAAACAGAATAAAATGAAACAATTTTTTTACCTGTGCACACCTCTAAAATCTATTCATGAATTCTCACACAATACATCCAAATATCAGTACCACAGCATGATGCGCAAAAACTCATCCGTGTACATACAATGACTCTGACTGGTGCAATCTACTCCTGCATACAACCCTTCATACAAATAGACCACTGCATTCATGTGCAAACTGGCATTTCACACGCATTTCACATACTAGAGTATACCAAAAGAGCGATGTGTTTTTAATGATATGCATTTATTGATTTTGTACATATTATATACCACAAATGGACTTTATGTTTGTGGTATGGGGCGCCAAGGACCACCATCACTGGCATAAAGCGTCAATAAGCTTACTCTGGAGCCACCCTTTCCGACTATGATTTTTTTTGTAGCAATTTCTCAGTAACGCGGCTTCATAATCTGATGAAGAGGTAAGGTGGGGCATTAATCAACTAACTATTGCTCTGCATTCAGGTTTGTTGAATCAATGGAACTAAAAGCAAAGGTTTTAAAATACAAACTACTAGTAATATTGTGTTTGTTTAGTGTAGGCAAATATAAAGCTGCAGGCGGGCTCTAACTCTTACTGGAAACAGGACCTCTTTCTAATTATATCTTAATTGTCTTGGGATACAACCTATTAAACCCTAAGAACATAAATGTGCTGCCATTAAGTATTTCCCTTTAATTTCAAGGAGTCTCATTTACTTCTTGTCAAATGACCTTAATTGCTGAATATGCACACTCGGCTGCTAAATGTGTGTAATTTAATGCATCTCCATTGACCATAAAAATTCTTTACTGCTTGCCAATGTATTGATTTGATATTCAATGCTCTGCTTTTCGAATAACATTCCTTTGCTTATTATTGCATATTTATGTTATTTTTTTTCTAAAATGGTATTTTCCTGTTTTTTCTTTTTTATGCAATTATATTTTTTTTTTAGCACCTAGGAAGAAGCTGTTTTATATATGCATGTACCCTATTTTATACACTGCCAGTTTGTTTTATTCTGTGGTGTGGCGTAGTTCATGTTTGCTAATTAGCTGTATCCCCCATATAAAAAACAAACAGCCCCCTCCCCCCAGACATTATGTATTATGCACCTTAACAGCCTTTGTGTGGTCCCAGCATGGCTTTATACATTTGTTATAGTGAACAGTGATTAAATGAAGATTTGCATAATCTCCCTAGGAATTGGTATTTCCAAGAAATTGCATATGGATAGCAATGCTAATGTATGTAAATATGTAGCTAGTGAAAGTATCCAAAACATACATCAAAGGTTGGAAAAAAGAACTAGAGCCATGAAGGTCACACTTTTATGCTATTCTTGTTGAGCCACAAAAAGGTGAAAGATCTAAAATGACCTAATCTCTAATACGTGTGAACCATTTGTTATTGTTTCTACATTCAAAAATTCTGAATTTTCAAGCTTTGAATACTGTCTATGTTAATTATCATAGCTCCAAAGTTCTACTTGTTCTGCCATTAAGGTATGAAGACAGTCTTGAATTCTGTCATGAAAAAGTATTCAGAAAGATATTTCCACGTCTCTTTTTTTTGTTATAGAGACAAAATATACGTTCTTCAGATTCACAGGGTGGTCTCTCATTCTTTAATCAGTACTGTTAATGAACAGGCTGTTTGTATTCACCTTGCATATATGTTGTAAGGTTACTGTATTTTCTTACAGATTCTTCTAAAATGTATCTATCGTTTCCTAATAACAAAATCATTGAACAACCGATTCATAATATTAGCATATTTTCACATACCTTCAACTAGAGGAGGCTTGACCAATGACCATTGGCACAGTGCCCTTCAAGTAAAAGTAAATCAAACAAAAAAGAAAGTTAAATATTGACACTGTAAGGAACATGCATTATCCCCTTTGGGTGTTGGCTAAATTTTAAAATAATAAAAAATAGTATATGCTGATGGCTTGTTTTCATATTCCCGATCAATGGTGAAAATGTAATTGTGTTATAAAGAGCAGTGCGAATAGTTCTCCGAAGGAGGTGAAAGTCACAATAGCAGTTAGAACAGCACTTCTAATTGAAAGTTTACAAAGCTGAGTGTGATTAGCATGGAGAGGGCAACTCTTTACAGCGTCGGGCCTCTGCCAGTGGCAGCAACAAGTACGACAAACTGCTGTAGGGGGCTGATTTCTGTAAAATCGGTAAACTCTAAACTCTGCCTACCCTCGTAATTAGAATATGTGCTGATTGCAATGTTTGTGTCATGCAAGCAATAGTTGCATATAACAACACCCCATAGGTGTGCGCTGCCTATTGCATGAGGGTTTGCACCCAAAAGCTCAAACACACATGTGCGTCTCTAATATACATATACAGTATTTATTTATTACACACACAAATGCATATATTGAAAATATATCATTGCTATTTGAATAAGACATGTCATTGCAGACTACTTTGTAAAAAAGTGTAGTTTTTCAATCTTTTTCAGTGTGTCAAATAATTTTCCCACACTTTATCATCCAAACCTTTGTGATTATATATTCTATAACTTCTATATATGCTTGTTAAAACAAAATCAGAAATAGAAAAATGTAATAATACTTTCTCTAAGAAGATACTGAAAAAACTAACAGGGTTATTCAAAGAGATCCGAATTGTGGCCGAAAGGTAACCGAACGCTGAAATTCAGCATACGGTTACCTTTCCTGGCCATTCGGCTATTCAGAGAGCAGGCAGTTCGCCAAATGTTGGCGAATTGCCTGCACATACAGTGTCTGTTCGGTGTCTGTTCGAGGGCAGTGAAATCCCCATAGCTTCGTCTATTCAGAGAACAAAAACCAGCAGTGAAAAGTTGCCGAATTGCCCTGCTGTTCAGTGGTTAATTCAAACAGGTTTATTCAGGCGAATCCCATTGGCTTCAATGTTAAAAATATTCCTGTTTTAATCCAATATCTAATAAACCGTTGATTATAATATTGTGCAGTAAAAAGTCTCTTTATTTATAGATTTTTTAGGATCTTTTAAGCATTTTTCAGGATTGTTTTGCAAAATAAATTTCCGATTTTTCCTTTTTTTTATTGTTTTTTAAACGTTTATACTTTTTTCTGTAACAGCCCTCTTTATTATCATTCATTGGATCTTATATGTAAATTTCAGACATTTTCGCTCACTAGTTTGTTTGCAAACAGCATTTCACTTTTCAAACATTCAAGCGCACTGGGTTTTTTTTTTCACTCCATTCATCTGCGGTGTCGGGTTTTTCCGGCGGCTGCTCTGCGATGTGATCGGCTCCTGCTCGAGTTTCTCCGCCGTGTTTGGCGGGGTTAGTCCAGATGTTTTTGCGGGTTTCGGTGTGCATTCGCCTGGGTTTTGCGGTGAGTGTTCGGCAGGTTTTCGGCGGCTGTGGTGCTTGCTGAATACACCGCAGGGTTGCCGAAATGGGATTGCCAAATCGCACCGAATTGAAGAGAACGAAAAGTCACCGAACGTGCGGTGACTTTTCGATTCTCTTTGAATAACCGTGTAGATGCTTTGCTTATATTTTTAGCACATTGCGTTTTATGAATTACATAATTATGTATAAATCGCTGAACTTGCTCCTGGTGTGGGAAATGAGTAGGAGAATAATGGCAGCAGCATTATTCGCATTACCATATTTTTCGCTCCATAAAACGCACCTGACCATAAGACGCACCTAGTTTTTAGAGGAGGAAAACAGGAAAAAAAATATTCTGAATCAAATAGTGTAATAATGGATAATGCCCCAGCTGCTCTCATGGATATACTGCCCCAGCTGCTCTCATGGATATACTGCCCCAGCTCCTCTCATGGATATACTGCCCCAGCTCCTCTCATGGATTTTGCCCCAGCTCCTCTCATGGATATACCCCCAGCTCATGGCTATGCCCCCAGCTCATGGATATGCCCAGCTCATGGATAATGCCCCAGCACATGGATATGCCCCAGCTCACACATGGATATGCCCCAGCCCATGGATAATGCCCCCAGCTCATGGATATGCCCCAGCTCATGGATAATGCCCCAGCATGTGGATATGCCCCAGCTCAAGGATATGCCCCAGTTCACACATGGATATGCCCCAGCTCATGGATTGCCCCAGCTCATGGATATGCCCCAGCTCATGGATAATGCCCCAGCTCACACATGGATATGCCCCAGCTCATGGATTTCCCCCTGCTCAGACATGGATATGCCCCAGCTCATGGATAATGCCCCCAGCTCATGGATATGCCCCAGCTCATGGATAATGCCCCAGCACATGATATGCCCCAGCTCACACATGGATATGCCCCAGCTCATGGATATGCCCCAGCTCATGGATATGCCCCAGCTCATGGATAATGCCCCCAGCTCATGGATATGCCCCAGCTCATGGATATGCCCCAGCTCATGGATTGCCCCAGCTCATGGATAATGCCCCCAGCTCATGGATATGCCCCAGCTCATGGATAATGCCCCAGCACATGGATATGCCCCAGCTCACACATGGATATGCCCCAGCTCATGGATATGCCCCAGCTCACACATGGATATGCCCCAGCTCATGGATTGCCCCAGCTCATGGATATGCCTCAGCTCATGGATAATGCCCCAGCTCACACATGGATATGCCCCAGCTCATGGATTTGCCACAGCTCATGGATATGCCCCAGCTCATGGATATGCCCCAGCTCATGGATAATGCCCCAGCTCACACATGGATATGCCCCAGCTCATGGATTGCCCCAGCTCATGGATATGCCCCAGCTCATGGATATGTCCCAGCTCATGGATAATGCCCCAGCTCTCACATGGATATGCCCCAGCTCATGGATTGCCCCAGCTCATGGATATGTCCCAGCTCATGGATATGCCCCAGCTCATAGATAATGCCCCAGCTCACACATGGATATGCCCCAGCTCATGGATTGCCCCAGCTCATGGATTTGCCCCAGCTCATGGATATGCCCCAGCTCATGGATATGCCCCAGCTCATGGATAATGCCCCAGCTCACACATGGATATGCCCCAGCTCATGGATTGCCCCAGCTCATGGATTGCCCCAGCTCATGGATATGCCCCAGCTCACACATGGATATGCCCCAGCTCATGGATTGCCCCAGCTCATGAATATGCCCCAGTTTATGGATATGCCCCAGCTCATGGATATGTCCCAGCAGCTCATGGATATTCCCCAGCTTATGGATATGCCCCAGCTCATGGATATGCCCCAGCAGCTCATGGATAATATCCCCAGCTCACCTCCTGCCACAGCTGCCGCCGCGGCCGCATCGTGTTTGGCTCCCTCTGAGCGTGCGTCCGGCGGGATGGAGCTTGGGCACTCGCCTGGGGGAGCCACGTGACCAGCCACAATCTCGCGAGAACTCTGCTGGTGACGTGGTTCCCCCAGGCGAGCGCCGAAGCTCCATAGCTTCGGACGCTCGCAGGGAGCGAACACTGCACCGGCGCAGTATTCGCTCCATAAGACGCACCCACTTTTCCCCCCACTTTTTGGGGGGAGAAAAGTGCGTCTTATGGAGCGAAAAATACGGTATATTATTTATTCCTTTACAATGACACCTCACTTGTGGGGTGTACAGAATGGAGATACAGGGGTATTTCTCTTAGCAGCACTGCTTGGGATTGAAAGATGAACCAATGCATAATAACGCATTGCTTCATCACCTCCACATTTGCTCCTGGTGCAGGAAATGAGAAGGTAAGTTAGAGTGGTGGAATTGTTTGTGTTATAAGTAAGAACAAAACAATGCTGCTGTTTTTAGGGAACAAAATAGAGATTTTTTTATTTTATTTCTTTTTTATTTTTATTTAAAACGTGGGAATATTTTATTCTATAATTAAAAAGACCAGGCCAAAATATGCTCCCTATGACCATAAAGCAACTTATGGTACTGTAGATACAGGGGTTCGAAGGATTTCCCAGCTTGAAAACAGCAACCTGCCTAAAGGGCTACATTCCTTGGTCCAAGCCGCCACGATGGAGCGTGACAGTCGCACAGGCGCGCGTGCTCGAGGCCAGCGGCACATATAAAAGGTGCTTACATATCAAGGTGCTAACGCTAGCGCCAACTATGAAATAGAGCCCATTGTGTATTTATCAGATACAAAATTAGCAATACCACTGCAATTACTCACCTTCTCATTTCCCATGCCACAAGCAAGTTCAGTGTTGGTACATGGTCATATTATTTATAAAATACAATCCTCCAAAATACAAGCAGAAAATTTAGTTTTTCAGTTTTGGGTTAAAATTATGCATTTTCTTAGAAAAATACAGTAACAGGTTCTCATTTTTAAATTTTTTTAAACAAGAAAACCCCATAGAATATATATCCACAACGGTTTGGATGATAAAATGGGAGCTAAAAAATATACTGTGACAGTGTAAATAGGGGTCGGGTGATAGACAACAGTCTTGTCAGCAGGCGGATGGAGAAAGCCCTTTCCCCCTATAGGGTAAATTCTCAGCTGACGCCTGAATAAGACTGCTCTGCCTTTATAGGTAGGGTGGTTCCCTCTGTGAGAACAGTCTTTGTGTTGGGTGCAGCAGAGAAGGAGACAAAACCCTGAATTACACTTTATTTTGTTTTGCTTTGTTGGTAAGTGGCTTAGCTGCCCAATATTATAGTGAGGGGAGAATAATGTTTAGTTAGACTCCGAACGAGGAGTAGGTATTTGATTTATATTTGTTTTATTTTCTTGTTTATTGGATACTCTGCATATACTATGGCTGCCCAATAAAGGAAAGCCTGAAGCACTAATTTGTGTCCAGTGGCTATTTCACAATACACTGTAATTGATTGAAATTCAAAGGGAAGTTAAATTTTTTTTGATATCTTCTGTTAAAACATTCTGAAGGGATATAACCCATTCACTTAGAAATTATATATTTAGAATTTCCTGAGTCCACTAAAAAATTATATATAATTTGCCCGGGTCCTATAATACAACATGACTTCAAAACCCGTTTAAACATGAGGAGCACAAAATGGTCATAATGTGCTCAGCGGTCAGCACACAGGGGTGAATTGGCTCAGCAGTAAAGCGATTAAAACAGGCTCATAGACTCCGTCCACATATGATCAAACCATCATTTGATTGATATAAGTCTACTCACCTTGACCCATGTTAGACTCGGTTCAGATGAGCGCACTGATCACGTCCGTGTTGTCGCACATTTGTACGTCCATTATAGCATATAATTATGACCAATGGAGCCCTACACACAAAGTAGGTCCCCACGGAACTGCGGACGCATAACGGACACGGCAAACGGATGCAGGTTAGGCAAGAACGTAAATCCACTAGAGCGCTAGAGTGCGCTGCGTCCACAACGTCCGCATAGCTTTGTGTGTGAGTGATGGAACGAAGTCAGACGGACTGCATTTTTGACGTCCAGCATTTTGACGGACAAAATGTTTTTCAAATTAATTTATTTTCCCTTTTACATCAGTCAAAAAAAACTTCAGTCACAAAAACGGACTGTGTGGCCACTATCTTGTCGTCAGTCAGAAAGTACGTCCGTTGTGCACGGATGCACAGTCCGCACAGAATGCGCTCGTCTGACCCTAGCCTAAAAGTAGTGTGGATTATCAGGATATCACAAAGTATAATCTGTAAATTAGTGGCACTGCAATGTACAAAAAGGATTGTTTAAGCTTGGCAGTGAAGACAGCCGTAAACATGTGTTACTCCAAAACATGTCAAAATAACAGGGTTACAAAGAGATCCGAATTGTGGCCGAAAGGTAACCGAACACTGAAATTCAGCATACGCTTTTACCTTTCCTGGCCATTCGGCTATTCAGAGAGCAGGCAGTTCGCCAAATGTTGGCGAATTGCCTGCACATACGGTGCCTGTTCGTTATCTGTTCGAGGGCAGTGAAATCCCCATAGAGAAGCAATGCTTCGTCTATTCAGAGAACAAAAACCAGCAGTGAAAAGTTGACGAATTGTCCTGCTGTTCGGTGGTTTCATTCGACAGGTTTATTCAGGCGAATCCCATAGGCTTCAATGTTAAAAATATTCCTGTGTTAATTCAATATCTAATAAACTGTTGATTATAATATTCTGCAGTAAAAAGTCTCTATGTATAGATTTTTTAGGATCTTTTAGGCATTTTTCGGGATTTGTTTGCAAATTTTTTTTCTTTTCTTTAAAAATAGTTTTTTCTTTTTTCTGTAACAGCCTTTTTATTATCATTCATTGGATCTTATATGTAAATTTCAGACATTTTCATTCTGTAGTTTCTTTGCAAACAGCGTTTCACTTTTCAAACATTCAAGTATACTTTTTTTTTGCACTCCATTCGTCTGCATTGTCGGCTTTTTACGGCGGCTGCTCTGCGCTGTGATCGGCGGCTAGTCGGGTTTCTTTGGCGTGTTCGGCGGGGTTAATCCAGATGTTTTTGCGGGTTTCGGTGTGCGTTCGCCGGCTTTTCCCTGCACTACCACGGCCCTGTGGTGCTTGCTGAATACACTACAGGGTCATGAAATGGGTTCGCCAAATCGCACCGAATTGAAGAGAACGAAAAGTCACCGAACATGCGGTGACTTTTCGATTCTCTTTAACCCTGTAAGAGTTTTTACTTACAAAAGAGGTAAATAGATGATTTATTCTCTTAGGCTCAGATACACAAAACATAATTTTAGGATTCACAGACAGTCAGTGTCCCTTGTATCTCAAGCTTGGCTTCTGTGGACGATGTTCTGTGTTGGTTTGAATTGTAAAGAAGGTCTGTATATATACTTTAAAATTTTTTATTTATTCTATTAGTACTTGGAACTATAATATCATCTATGTAAACCAGCTGTTCAGTAGGCAGAGCCTTTCCATAAACAGATAAGCAGATGTAAGCATTAATGAAATTTATATTGGTCAGTTCAGTATCATACCTTCTGCTGCACGAGCAACAGATATAGTCATAGCAACTTCACGCCACGCCACGCCATCTGCTACATGCCACTCTATTCCCATTCATTCCTATATCTGAAAACATGTGTACAAAATATATAAAATATACAAACTATTCAACCTTTTGTTTTGTTTTCTTCCTCAAACTATTGCCTCAATAGAAAAATACCCATTGGTATTCTGTCAATTTATTTATTTATTTTTATTTTTTATTTATTTATAAAAGGATTTTACCAGGAAGGATACATTGAGATTTCTCTCATTTTCAAGTATGTCCTGGGTTCGAGAACATTGAGTGGTTACAGAAATACAAAAAAAATAGTAAAATGCAAGATATTAACACAAGACCAAATATACAGATTAACAGAAAAATAAATATGGAGGAAATAAAGTCATTATGTTACATGTTTACAGGTGCATTTCGTATTGAGGTATGTTAATAGGGAAGTCTTAAGGGACTTTAGACTGGGGGAAGATTTGATGGCGTCTGGGAGGTTATTCCATATTTGCGGTGCTCTGTAGGAAAATGAGGATCGAGCCATTTTCTTTTTGTATTGCGGTATTGCAAGTAAGGTGCTGGTCCTGGATCTGAGGTTATAGGATGAGGGAACTGCCGGGGGAAGCAGCATATTCAGATAGGGTGGTAGCTTCCCAGAAAAGCTCTTAAACACCAGGTTGGAAAGGTGAAGGGTCCAGTGATGGCCAGTTTAGTTCTTTTAACGTGTCACAATGGTGTGTCATGTAGTTACATTGTAGCACAAAGCGACAGAATGAGTTATACAATGTAGTAAGTTTCTGGAGGTGTGTTTGCAGGGCGGCTGCATACACTACATCTCCGTATTCAATGGCTGGCATAAGCATTTGTTGTACAATCTGCTTTCTTACCGCGGGGCTCAGGCAGGATTTGTTTCTGTACAGGGCACCTAGTTTGGGGTAGAGTTTAGATGAGAGTTTTTCGATGTGGGGGCCAAAAGATAGATTTGGGTCTAACCACATACCTAGGTATTTGAGAGAAGTGACTGTGGTCAGCGTGCCATTTGATTTTGTCCCAACACATAGATGGGGTGTTTGCAATTTGTGTAGTTTAGGTGCGGTTCCAAAGAGCATTGTAACAGATTTGTCAGTATTTAGAAAAAGTTTGTTATCTTTGATCCACTTTTCTACCCCTGTGAATTGTTCTTGCAGCACGGCCTCCAGCTGTGGGAGATTTGGTTTGCTTGTATAGATTAGTGTCATCTGCGTACATGTGTACAGTAGAAGCTTTGCAGACATTGGGCAGATCGTTTATGAATATTGTGAATAGCAGGGGGCCAAGTATCGAGCCTTGGGGTACACCGCACGTGACTGGGAGGGGGAGGGAAGTGCTGTCAGAAATGGACACAAATTGAGACCTATCAGACACATATGATTGGAACCAGGTTAATGTACTATCACCAATACCAGAGTTCTTAAGTTTTTGTAATAGGATGCCATGGTCTACTGTGTCAAAAGCCTTGGCAAAATCAAGGAAGATGGCTCCAGTTAGATTTCCTTGTTCCATGCCAGCTTGGATATCATTACAAACTTTTAAAAGGGCAGTTGTAGTTGAATGGTTTGGACGAAGGCCTGATTGATCTGGGGTTAAATAGTTCTGATACTGATAATAATCACGTAATTGAGTGTTGACACATTTTTCCAGAATTTTTGTCAATACTATCAGGGTTATTCAAAGAGATCCGAAGTGTGGCCGAAAGGTAACCGAACAGTGAAATTCAGTGTACGGTTACCTTTCCTGGCTATTCGGCTATCCAGAGAGCAGGCAGTTTGCCAAATGTTGGCGAATTGCCTGCACATAATGTGCCTGTTCGAGGGCAGTGAAATCCCCATAGTGAAGCAATGTTTCATCTATTCAGAGAACACCAAACATCAGTGAAAAGTTGCCGAAATGCCCTGCTGTTCGGTGGTTTGATTCGAAAGGTTTATTCAGGCGAATCTCGTAGGCTTCAATGTTAAAAATATTCCCGTTTTAATTAATTATCTAATAAACCGTTTATTATTTTATTCTGCAGTAAAAAGTCCTTATGTATAGGTTTTTGTAGGATCTTTTAGCCATTTTACGGTATTTTTTCTTGTTTTTTTCTGTAACAGCCCTTTTTATTATCATTCATTGGATCGTATATGTAAATTTCAGACATTTTCGTTGTGTAGTTTCTTTGCAAACAGCGTTTCAGTTTTCAAACATTCATACAGTTTTTTTTTTACTCCATTCGTCTGCGGTGTCGGGTTTTTGCGGCGGCTGCTCTGCGCTGTGATCGGCAGCTGCTTGGGTTTGTCCGGCGTGTTCGGAGGGGTTAATCCAGATGTTTTTTCAGGTTTCGGTGTGCGTTCGCTGGGGTTTGCGGTGAGTGTTCGGCGGGTTTGCGGCAGCTTTTCCCTGTACTACGATGGCCCTGTGGTGTTTACTGAATACAAAATTGCTGTTTTGTCTTACAGGTAAACATTAAAGCATAATGCATAACAGTTTGATATTTTAGTGGGATTCTAACATGTTTGAATAAGCTAGAGGGGAAATGATGATTTTTTTATGCAGCATGGTGCTTGGAAAAAAAAAGGTAACCGTTACCTACTATTACACCTGTAAGAAAATTTCTAAACAATAGTTTATTTTTATAGAAGAGTGGAGATTATTTGTGAACATATTTTGGAGTTTTACATACAAATCCAATGTGTTTCATTTCACAGTCAATTCTGTGTTGAATTTTTTTCAGTTACTGAAGTAGCAGGCAAATCATTTCACTACCAAACAGTCATCATTGAAAAAAATATTACATAACAGCTATATGAAACATGGATTGCGTAGGTAACACTTAAATGCATATGTATAAAGCAATTCTGCTTATAGGCTGTTATTTTAACCCTTTCGCTGCTGAGGCTTTTCACACCTCTGTGCTGAGGTCATAGTTACCAGTTTCGCTCGTCATGTTTAAACGTGTTTTGAAAGCTTATTTTAGTATATGACCCAGACATATTATATATCGTTCTTTCCGTCAGACTCGGTAGATTCATAATATGTCATTATTATATGTATACGTTATGTCATGTCTGTATATTATAACAAAAAATGCAATAAAATATGTATTTTCAATAATTTACAACGTGTAAAGTGTTTTTTTTCACATTTTAACATGCGAGCAATTGCGGTTATATTTTGTATGGGGTGCGCTTGTTAAAAAAATTAGAGATGGGGTCTCGTTACATTTTTTTTTGGGGAAAATTACACGATTTTTAACAAACGCACCGCATACAAAAATCGTTAGTGCAGCATCATTGTTCACATTATAATTGAAATGGGAACAATATTGCTGCATTAACGAACCAAAAAAAAAAAAAAAAATGTTTATTTTTTTTATAATTTTTTTTTAAATATATTTTTATTTTTATTTTTAATTTTTATTTTTTTTTAAAAACTTTTTTCACAGTAGTGTTTGGTATCGTTGGAACGGCCATGCTCTGGCCGATCCAACCATACCAAATTTTCATTGGAACAAAAGTTCATTGGAACTCCCTATCTCCACCGTTGGTGGCAGTTAGGGGTTAACTCTAGGACTGGCGTCATCGTGCTATGCACGATGACGCCAGTCCTCAGGGGGAGTTCCCGGAGGCTTGGCCGACATCCAAGATGTCGGCCAGCTCCGGGAAAGGATCACGAACCAGCACTTTTCAGCGCCGATTCGCGATCCAGCTCCCCAGGGGTTAATGCCAGGCCCCATTTGGAAGGGCAGGCTGTGCCCTTCCAAATGGTGCCTGGGTTAACCCCCGCAACGCCGCCGATCGGGAGGGAGAGAGGTCCGAAGGACCTCCCCCCCTCCCTTTCAGGCGCCTCCTCCGCACATGCGGGGGGGGCGCCTGAATTAGGTGTCATCGCGCTGCCGCGATGACGCCTAATTTCATTGGCGGCGGTTCCGGATGCTGGGCTGACATCGAGGATGTCAGCCCGCACCGGGGGGGCCAGCGATCGGCCGGAACCCGGCCGAACGCTGACCCCAAAGGGAGGACGCGCTCAGCGCGTCCTCCGCACAGCAGGAGCCATGCGGAGGACGCGCTCAGCGCGTCCTCCGCATGGAAGTGGTTAAGATGCTCAAAAGAATGTAAAACTGCAAAGGTGTAAAGAAATAGCATGCTTCATACAGATCTGTCACATACCGCGCCTGTGCTTCCACGTCCCGGAAACCTGCAGCGCCTTCCTCGCTGCTTGCTGGATGGCCGCCGAGAGAAGTAGCCGCCGATAGCGAATGTGGGTCGTTGATGCGGGTGGGGCGCAAAGTGATGATGTGGTGCCCACCGAGTTTAAAATCAGACATCTGAACACTGGTCTTTTGCCCTGACGTGGTTTCAAAATCCTCAGCGCCTTCAATGTGTATTTAACCATTACTCTCCTGTGTGTGATCCTGGTTTGCCTGGCTATTCCCTATGGCTGCTATCCCTTTGGCATTTGACTGACTACCCGACTTGGCATTTGACATTTACAGGGTTATTCAAAGAGAATCGAAAAGTCACCGCACGTTCGGTGACTTTTCGTTCTCTTCAATTCAGTGCGATTCGGCGATCCCATTTTGGCGACCCTGCGGTGTATTCAGCAAGCACCACAGAGCCGTTGTAGTGCACAGAAAAGCCGCCGCAAACCCACCAAACATTCACGGCAAAACCCGGCGAAGGCACACTGAAACCCGCAAAAATATCTGGATTAACCCTGCCGAACACGCCGGAGAAACCCAAGCAGCCGCTGATCACAGCGCAGAGCAGCCGCTGGAAAAAGCCGACACCGCAGACGAATGGAGTGGGGAAAAATAAAACAGTACGCTTGAATGTTTGAAAAGTGAAACTCTGTTTGCAAAGAAACTACAGAACGAAAATGTCTGAAATTTACATATAAGATCCAATGAATGATAATAAAAAAAGTTTGACAAAAAAATCCCCAAAAATGCCTAAAAGATCCTACAAAATTCTATAAATAAAGAGACTTTTTACTGCAGAATATTATAATCAACGGTTTATTATATATTTAATTAAAACAGGAATACATTTGGCGAACTGCCTGCTCTGTGAATAGCCGAATGGCCAGGAAAGGTAATCGAATGCTGAATTTCAGCGTTCGGTTACCTTTCGGCCACAATTCGGAGCTCTTTGAATAACCCTGTTAGTGATAAATGATCAATGATGGAATGGAAATGGAAATATCAGGGGCAGCTGTTTATTTTTTTTTAAAAAGTTGATTAAAATTGCTTTTTACATTGCTGCGATTAATAGAAATTAAACACTCAGGGCTTCAGTAATTAAATACTGAGCATTTTCCAACTTTGGTAATTATTTTTTAAATTCACTCTGTAGTTTATTAAATTCAACACAACTCACTTTGCCTGTGTTTTGACCAAAAGCACTTTTTGTGACTTCTCATAAACCCTTTCACTACCGTGATTGAGTATACTTGATCTTCAAAAGCTCCTTGAGGAACCCTACATCGTGTAAACGTGATCTATTCATATTTTTCAGCAATTCGAAGGAATCTTCTTTACCGCAAACAAAATTCCATTGCAAATGGTTTCCAGAATGTGCTCCCATGTTTTCAGTAACTAGGACATATCTGCCAAGGTGCTGAATCGCTTTGAACAGCTTGGTATCCTGATTTTTCCTTCACGGTAAGAAGGCGCTCCAACTTTATTATCATACGTGAGTAGTAGCAGTTTTTGGCTACCAGAGGGAGCCCTATGCCTGTCAAATAAGCTTACTGTCTCTACAATATATTTATTAATGGTACATACATTTTTACACTGTCTGTAATGAATATGGGTTTTCCATAAATCCACTGGGTCCTGGCAGAGGTTTTATGGAAGCCCGTTTGGTTATAATGAGATATTAGATATTTCACAAAAAAAATATATGAAAAAACCTTTCTGAATTTGTAAATAAAGAACTAAATGTAAAGAAAAATACACAATACCATTTTCAACAGTACCTCCTTTCCACTCGAAATAGCTCGAAACTAGGAAAGAATTGTAATCATCCTGGTGATCGTTCTAACAAACTGTTATTGCTACGCCTTGCATAGTCCATGTAAATAGTGAATTGTGTGCATGTGCTTATCCCTCCCGTCGACAGCATCAGCGAGCTCGTTCAGTATAAATAATAGGAGGCTGAGATGGGAAATGGAAAGCCTTAATATGGTTAATGAAAATGCAATGGTAATGCACAGCCGATTATCTATCAGAACCACAATGGGCTATTTCACAGATGTGACTATTGTTAAAAACAAAAAATTGTCATGTTATTATCTACGGCATTGAAAAGAATTCAACTAATCAATTACTCTGTATACCACACAGAACACACTGGAGATGTGTTAATTTTGAGGTCTTGTCGACTGAAAATGAGAGCCCAGCAGTGGAATGAGGAGCAGGAAGAGTGACAAATGGCCATATATTGAACATGGAAATGAGGAAACATCTGTGCTGTAGGAAGATAATTAGACTTAGGATGCTCAGTAGCGAACGAGAAGTCCCGGAATGTGATTAATGGAATAATGGAGCATCGCAGCTAGTATAAATAGTTCAATCTCCTTTTCCCGGACAGCATCTCAACACATTAAATTATTGTCACTGTTTTATTTCTTTTGTGCTGATGTTTTAGGAGAGGACAGAAAGTTAAATGATATCTATAGGTTTTTAAAGCCACGTTTTCAACTTTTGAGCAGATCATTGGCAGTAAACGGAATAGAATGAACCGATGTGCATTGACATGAAAAATGCTATTTTTTTCTGTAAATGTGGAAGATGGATGTCCTTGGAAAAATGAGAGAGCGCAGGGACATTAGGTTTACTGATAGAAAAGCTGTATCTACAAACAAAAAGTAAATAAAATACAAGATTGCCAACTTATGGTAGGTTATTATAAAAGAAAGATGTGCTGGAGTTGGCGCTTCTTGTCCTGTTAGTGGTTCCTTCTGTTGCTCCCCGTGGCTCAGAAGTGTGGTTTCCTTACAGTGTTATCATCCTCCTTGTCCCTCAAAATATAAAATGACTCACACAGAGCAATATTGTATAAAATGGAGTGCAAACAAAGGAGAATAATGTCGTACTCACATTTGCTGGTGTCTTGCCGATCAGACACCAGATTTGTAGGCAGCCGGCGACTTCCGAAGGTGCACCGGATCACCTCTCAGCCTAAGCCAACTCCTCGGTGAATATAAGCATCCAGGACCTGGGATAGGCAAAAAATAAGGCAAATTTTATTAGTAATAAAATCTACAGTATACCAAAACGCGTTTCGCATAAAAAGCTTCATCAGTTGGTGCTACGGATAGCTACGGAGTTTCCAAATGGTAATCTTCTACGACATTCTTGAAACTGATGTTTCCACAGGAAAATTATAGACCTATGTGACATATTTTTCTCTCCTGTTTTTCCTTAAGACATACATAAAATGAAATGTACAGAAAATGTATTAATGTCTCATTTGGCGGTCACCGCTAGACATATGACAGAGCAAGCACTTGTTCTTGTCTCGAAATAATCAGTTTTTCACTTGGATTACCATAGATGACATGTGCATAACAATGATTTACCACTAGTGTATTACACATAGGTATTTTTAAAGATACTATTGGTCGCCTATTGCCTTAGCTTGTATCAGGGGATTTTATTATCTTCAGTGAGAGATGGACTAGTTAAATGGGAGAACCACTATACGTAGAGCACAAGAATACTATACATACCATACTGTGAGACACTTCAAGCTGTATCCGACCCGAGCCATTAGCATTAACGAGTGAGTTGTTAAGTATAAAAGTCACTCTTTACATTACTGTCTTTTTTCCAGCTGAGCTACAAACGCCTCGAAAGTGGCACTTTATTCTCTTGCAGCTGATAATGAACAAATACTGGCTGCTAAAACCTTATGATAAGTGATTTTGCTTTAATAAATACAGTCAAAACGTTAGTACTTACCACTCATCCTGTAATGAAGAGGAAGGTGCGATCCCATGCTTTCTCACACAGCAAACAGAATGACACGAAGAACAGTTTCCTGTGTCCTTCCACTGACCCTGCATAATCCCACTAGATCAGTGTTTCCCAAACCTGACCTCGGGACCCTGAACCAGGCCAGATTTTGCAGATCACCTTGGGGAAATGCAGACTGAATCCTGCAATCACTGAGCAGCAAATCATATCACCTGTGCTGAGCTTCAGCTATCTGGCAAACCTGGCGAGGTAGAGGGTCCCGAGGACAGGTTTGGGAAACACTGCGCTAGATCATATACATACATACTCACGCAAGTGTCCTTATTGAGTCTTATGGACTCCAGTATAGGATTCTATAGGTGTCCATTACTGGCTCCCTAACATTACGAGTCGAGCCACTAACATAGCAAATCACTCATAATAGGGCTAGTAATAGCGAGCCACTAATGCTTAATGAGAAGTTATTAATTATTGAGAAAATACAAACAATACAGACATTGTCTGTCTCATGTTTTGTATTGAACAACATTAAAAGAAATAGCCCATGAAACCACAATTCCATACCTTCTTGAAACAGGAGTGATGGATTACCTTTGGATAAATTAAATTCTCAATTAGACATTTACAACAGCCACTCTATATAGTCATACTGCAAAGGAGTCGAAAGATAATTCAATTTACAACTTGTAGTAAAAAAGATTCACCAAGATTTATTGCTGCATCACAACAGCCAGGGAGAAGACAAAGCCGAGGAAAAGCGTAGTGGTCACTCACTAGTGTACAAGGATAAGATTCAGATGTTCAATTATTGAAAATCCATACACAGTACAGATACCACATGTCACTGAGTTTTCAAGAAGCAGGCATAATGCCTACAATCATTATTTTTCAATTCTTATATAATTTTTGGGAGCTGTTAATTTAGCATTACTATTTAACTCAATAATGAATGAATAAGACGGCAATCTTTACCATATGTCAGTGCAGTTCGATTATCAACTATAATCAACGTAACCAATATCAGTAACCTGTCTAAACCTTATACATTCTGCCTAACCACTGGCCAGTGGAAATTATACAAGCGTTCAAGATTGCTAGCGGTGGGGCCCTTGATTCTATCGTTGGGTACCTTTAACATGAAACCATATTTGTATTCCACAAAGTGAGAAAGAAATCTTTGCAAAGTGTCACAGAACAGCAAGATTTGTAACTGCAGCGATCCTCCTTTTAGCTGCAACTGCGCGGGCAGTAGAACTAGGCCAGACAATAAAGTTAGCAATATCAACTCACGCAGGATGGCCGGATACCTCTCTCCGTTTGGACGGTAGCTCGATCGCTACCTCTTAGTGCTGGAATCGCTCAAGGACAGCTGGATTTCTTCTCCGCTGAATGTACTCGGTTGCTCCCTCTGTCACTGGAACACACACAAAAGCTGTGTGGAGTAGAGGTAACATCCCTGCTCTGCATGGAGAGAGCCTGTGGAGTCATGGGTTTGACCCCAGCGAGCAACCCCTCCACTCCAGTAAGTGTCCCTAGGTAAGACACCCAACAGTACATACTCACCACCCAGGACATACTTGAAAATGAGAGAAATCTCAATGTATCCTTCCTGGTAAAATCCTTTCTCAAAAAAAAAGTGAGTCGAATTGGCTTAAAAATTGCACTGAATGGTGAATTTGCCCACACTTTGCTATTTTGCAACCATTTCCACGGCAGTGAAATCCGCATAGAGAAGTGATGGTTAATCTATTCAGGGAACACTGAACAGCAATGAAATGTCAGTGAAATGCCCAGATTGTCAGTGGTTTCATTCGGCAGGTTTAATCAGGCGAATCCCATAGGTTTCAATGTAAACAATATTCTCCATTTTTATTAAATATTTATTGAACCGTTTATTCTTTTAATTTACAGGAAAAAGTTTATTTAGAATTTTTTTAGGAATTTTTCATGAATCTTTTCGGGAAAATTTTTGTTTCTGATTATTATTTATATATTTATTTATTTTTTATTCTGTAACACAGCTTTTTGTTATTAATCATAGGACCTTATATGTAATTTTCAGGCATTTTCGTGCAGTTGTATTTTTTGCAAATAGCTTGTAAGAGTTACTTTTTAATTTTTTTACCCATGCGTTGGCTTGACAACTTTTTCCGGTGGCTGGTCGATGCTCTGTTCGATGGATCGTCGTCTATTTTCGGTTGCGTTCAGCAGTTTTCGTCGGGTGCGTTTGGTGAAATTTCTTTTTTTTCGTCGGTTTTGCAGCCGTTTTTCGGATGCGTTTGGTGGCTTTTCCTTGCAGTTCGGGACCCTGTGGTGAATACTGAATTCACCACAGGGTCGGCAAATTTGACTGCCTGAAGTGCGGGGAACGAAAGAGCACTGAAATTCCAGTGCTCTTTGAACAATCCTGATAATATTTGAAATTGAGTAGAATGTGACTATATTTCCATCGTAAAGTGCATGGATTCAACAGGATGTGTCTGTTTTGCACTGAAATATGCATGGAATCAACATGAAATATTGATGGATCCAGCTGACATATGCATGCCTCTGACAGGATACAGTTGCTTTTGTATTTTTTGATGAAAATGTATAGATTCAACCTGATACAGAGGTTTTTACTTGAAGTTTGCATTGATCCCAGTGCATTTATATAATGTATATGCATGGATATGGTAGAATTCAGTTGCAGGTCTATGAAATATGCATAGAATCAGCATGAGCCAAAGATAAATAGATAATTATATACAGTAGGACTGAAGTGTATTTCTGTGAGATATCAATGTTAGCTGTCCCAGGACACAGACTTTACCAGGGTCTATATATATATACAGTATATATATATATATATATATATATATATATATCTACAGTGCAAGAAAAAGTATGTGAACCCTTTGGGATTACGTGGAGTTTTGCATGAACTGGTCATAAAATGTGCTCGGATCTTCATCTAAGTCACAACAATTTGAAAAACACAGTCTGCTTAAAATAATACAACACAAACATTATATGTTTTCATGTGTTTATTGAACATAACATGTAAACATTCACAGTGCAGGGTGGAAAAAGTATGTGAACCCCTAGCCTAATGACTTCTCCAAGAGCTAATTGGAGCCAGGAGTGAGCCATCCTTGAGTCCAATTAGTGTGATATTATTGGATGTGTTGCTGAAAGCTGTCCTGCCCTTTAAAAACACATACCAGTTTTGAGTTTACTGGTTTCAAGAAGCACTGTCAGATGTGAACCATGCCTCGCAGAAAAGAGCTCTCAGAAGACCTACGATCAAGAATTGTTGACTTGCATGAAGCTGGAAAGGGTTACAAAAATATCTCCAAAAGCCTTGATGTTCATGTGTCCACGGTAAGAGACTGTCTACAAATGGAGAAAGTTCAGCACTGTTGCTACTCTCCCTAGGCGTGGTCATCCTGTAAAGATGACTGCAAGAGCACAGCGCAGAATGCTTAATGAGGTAAAGAAGAATCCTAGAGTGTCAGCTAAAGCCTTACAGCAATATCTGACACATGCTAACATTTTTGTTGACACATCTTCAATAAGGAAAACATTAAACAAGAATGGAGTACATGGGAGGACACCACGGAGGAAGCCAATGCTGTCCAAAAAGAATATTGCAGCACGTTTGAAGTTTGCAAAAGAGCACCTGGATGTTCCACAGCACTACTGGCAAAATATTCTGTGGACAGATGAAACCAAAATTGAGTTGTTTGGAAAAAACACACAACACTATTTGTGGAGAAAAAAAGGCACAGCATACCAACATCAAAACCTCATCCCCACTGTAAAACATGGCGGAGGGAGCATCATGGTTTGGGGCTGCTTTGCTGCCTCAGGGCCTGGACGGATTGTTGTCATTGATGGAAAAATGAATTCCAGAGTTTATCAAGACATTTTGCAGGAAAACGTAAGACCATCTGTCCGCCAACTGAAGCTCCGCAGAGGATGGGTGATGCAACAGGACAATGACCCAAAGCATACAAGTAATTCAACAAAAGAATGGCTTCAACAAAACAAAATACGCCTTCTGGAGTGGCCCAGTCAGAGTCCTGACCTCAACCCGATTGAAATGCTGTGGCATGACCTTAAGAGAGCGATTCACACCAGACATCCCAAGAATATTGCTGCACTGAAACAGTTTTGTGAAGAGGAGTGGTCCAAAATTACTCCAGATCGTTGTGCAGGTCTGATCTGCAACTACAGGAAATGTTTGGTTGAGGTTATTGCTGTCAACCAGTTATTAAGTCCAAAGGGTCACATACTTTTTCCACCCTGCACTGTGATTGTTTACATGTTATGTTCAATAAACACATGACAACATATAATGTTTGTGTTGTATTATTTTAAGCCGCTGTGTTTTTCAAATTGTTGTGACATAGATGAAGATCAGAGCACATTTTATGACCAATTCATGCAAAACTCCACGTAATCCCAAAGGGTTCACATACTTTTTCTTGCCACTGTATATATATATAATATAATATATATAGTGTGTGTTATTTTAAGCTTTCCTTTCTGTGTTATTCTTAAAAATGCCAGGAGACACAAAAGGGAGGAAAAAAAGTTGTGTTTATGATATTCTTTGTCAGGAGGATTTCGCTTGCAATCTGATTATCAGTACAGACCTACGGATTTGCTTGATTTCATAAAACCCTTATTAATTTGCAAAATTATTCATAGAAAGAAATGTAAGTCCAGGAGCTGTAAATTTATGCTGACATTACTTAGAACTCTCCAAAATTCTCCACAATAAATGTAAATGCTTGAGGACATTTTTTAAATTGTTTTTAAAAAAATATTCTGATAGTTAGCGCCAACTTAGTGCTACCAGTCTGCAGCCTTCTGCATGCCATACATTATATACAGGGTTATTCAGAGAGAGGTGAAAACCAGGAGAATGACTGGAGTAGTGAAAATTCTAGGTCAAAATAGGCAAACCAGAAAAATGCTCCCATTTATCTTACTTTCCAAATCGGCTATTTGGTCTAGATTGTTCTCTTCTCCTGCCATTCTCCTGGTTTTCACCTCTCTCTGAATAACCCTGATAGGCAGGATTATTTTACTTGCCATTAACCCCTTCACTACTAATCGATTTTCCAGAAAGACACTGTCAGGAACCAATATAATGAAGTATACAGGAAGAAATGTTTGGGATGTATAGCTTACTGTGGAATCCCTGATTTGCAGGCATATGTTGCAATCTGCTGGCCAAAAGGAGCTACTGCAACATTAAGCTTCCTGCTGGACCAGCTGGAAATCTGTGTTTTAGACACAGAGTCACAGTTGTTCAAAAGTGTTTGCTCAAGGTCATGGCCAATGTGCTAAATTCTTTGGGGGCACATTCTGGAGCCCAAATGCAAATTAAATTCGCTTGCAGAATACAAATTTCATTTTCATTTTTCCTGAAAAGTTGCAGATCGAGATAACTCGATACCAGGCACCAGATTGTGTGTGAAGATCAGAGTTATTTCGATCTCAGTAGATTAAGTAGGTAACTAAAACTAACTGAGCTTTGAAATATTCAAAAATACTATCATTTTAATGGAAAGATTTTCAGCATGTCAAAGGGTTCAATGCTTTGTGTAAGGATGGGGCCACATGGGCGTAGAGGAGCGCAGAACCTTGATGTGCGCACACATTTGTGTGCACAGTTCGAGTAAACCTCCTTTATAGATGTAAAATCCAAGTACGCTGTAATGTGCGTTAAAAGTACGCATGTCACATCGCGTGGTCCTCCCAGTTGATTCATTGAAACGCTGCAACGGCTGCTGGGAGGGGGTCTCGCAATGCATGCACTTAGTGTGTCAGTGTGGCCCCAGCCTGACTTGATTGTTGTAGTGTGGAGATAAGTATTTGCAGCAAGTTTACCCAAATCATGATTATTTTTTGTATGTATTTTATTTCGAGGAATATTTGGATAAGTAAAACCATTTATCTTCTGCCAGATTAGCGCTATTGATCTGCTTTATATGCCATACTAATGCACTTTTACATCACTAAGTTGATTTGTTGACATTTTTATGAGATCAATAAGGACTACTGAGTTTATAGCCTGCATCTGCTTACAATCACACAGATATTATTCTTTTCCTATTCTCTATCAGTATAATTTATTGATCCTAGGGGAAGCTGCAGTGACCAAGAAAGATATTTCCCAAAATCCCTAGTCGACTTAATTATGTCAGGTGTCACGGTAATGATCAGCATACCTATGCATTTTGGTAATTAAAAACCTATGAACAGAGCTATTTAATCTAGTAATATTTCAAATTGAACATTTGACTTCAAACATTATTTTCTGGTATACTATCTGTTTAGGGAGAGTTTGAGTGGTATGTCTTAGGCTTCAGTGCGCTGTATGACTTGTATTGATTTCAGTGGTTTGAAGAAATGTATCAGCATCAGGGTTTTTTTTTTTAAATGCACATTGTGTTTTAAGTGCCATAATAAATCAACCACTGTATTTCAAAATCATAGATCAATCCTGTCTTTTGTGTGAGCTGCACAGCTATAAGTAGAGAAAACATATATAATATGCATTTGTTGTTGTAGAGCGTAGTTACACGCTCACTGCTCCGCTGATGGTTGATTGCTTTCTTCTAAGGGTGATCTCATAAAAGAAAAACAATATAAATAATTTAAGGAACACCTGCTTCCCTTTAATCCACAGAATGCGAAATCACTCAAAAAGAAACCATAGCTCTCCTTAAATTCTCCCCATTGAATTCGTCCATTATTATTATTCTTTATTCTTATTTTATAAACTGACAATGGTATTCTGTTGTTTTTATTTCCTTGTCATTTAGTTGACATGTGAAAAGAGATCAATAGCAGTCATTTCGTTTATGAATCTCAGTTGAATGTAGATATTTCTGCCTGTAACATGACGGGTGCAATCAATATGTTTGAGCACAACTGACCTCAAACGTACCAAAATTCTCAGTTGGTTACTTTCATGCTTAGGGCTGCGTTGGTGTGTTGATTCCTTTAAGAAGGGCAATCTATTCCCAATCAAAAAAAAAATCGAGATTACATTTTATTTTTTGATTGAAAGTAGTGAACAGATGACAGCAAAGTGCCGTGCTAAGCACGAATATTAATGGTATAAAAATAAACACCAATAGCTTTAGTAACAATATTTTCTCGGTTCTAAAGATAAAAATGCATATTGATCATCATTCGTCTTTCATTAAAGCCACTAAATGCCAGTGATGTCTAGTGCTGATCAAAATAATACACCAGCTAATGGAAGATGAGTCATAGATCAAAATTCCATCATCGTTAATTGGCCATGTTTTATATAATGCACGTGTGAATCATGTTGTAGCTTACGCTAATTACACATATAATTTCCTACAATATAACGCGCCAAATTCTTGTCACTAAAAATAACTATTAACTGGGAAAATAGAGTGTATTTTTTTTGCATTTACTCAGATCACTCTATTGGGCTTATCCACTAGTTGCCTGTTAATCATTGTTGCATCCAGAACAAACTTTGCCAATCCAGTGTAGGCTTGCTGGATTGGCCATATTTTCTAGACACATTATTCATGTTGATGGGCGGTGCATGAAAAATGCAACCCTGCAATATATATATAATCCATATGCTACAGGTAAGAAATGAAACCAGAACCCAGGTGACTTGCCTTGATTTCCTTCCTGTAGCTTATCAAGGACTCATAAAGGGTTATTTACTAAGCACGGTTGTCTCATTTTAACAATGGTGGATTATATTTCAACTGTGGTGACATAACAGTGGTGAAATCTCAATCCAGGGAAATTCCACCAACCCAATAAATTGATCCATAATTGTGACTAGGACTTCTGTCCTTGTTCCATCACTATGGTTGCAGAGTTCATGCTATAAATGTACCAATATCTCACATGCCATTATCCCTGGCAGAGGATTTTTAAAGTGAACATGTACTGTAAAGCCAGGGGACATGTATAGCATAACGTATTATTTAGAAGCCAATTAGTATAACTCACAGAGAGACAGATAATCTCAGGTTTGTTGATCCAGCACATCCCTTAGATGCTCGTTGAGATCTAGAGAATTTGGAGGCCACAGCAACACCATGAAATCTTTGTCATGTTCTTCAAACCATTCCTGAACAATCACTGCAGCATGTCAGGGCGCATTATCTTAATGAAAGAGGCCACTGCCAACAGGGAACACCATTACTATTTGACAACTTTCTATCATGGCCAGGATTACATTTTTCATCAATTTGAGGTACCTTATCTCTTCTATGCGATTGGACCAGATGTCCTAGACTTCGCTCGTCACTTGCGCCAGTGAGCCCCGAGCGCCCATGAACGTGATGGTGGTTCCTTGGTTTTCCTTTTTGGCACCACTTTTAGTAGGTACTAACCACTGCAAAACGGAAACATCCCACATGATTTGCCATTTTTCAGATGCTCTGACCCAATCGTTGGAATAATAGCTCAAGGCTTTAAGTTAATGGCTAAAGATGTTGGGCCCTATTACATTCTTAACGCAAAAACGCACGCTAAACGCGTATTTTTTTGCTTGAAGCGTTAAACGTTAAGGCACGAAAATCACCGCTGGAATTACATTCCTCGTGCAATTTTTTAATCCGTCGGGAAATTGCGCTCGTAAAACCGACGCGCAAAAAAACGCGCAGAAATCAGTGAGCGCAATGTAATTTTTAATGTGAGTCTGTCATTTTGTGCGGACTGCGCACAACAGATGTATGTTCTGCTGGAAGACAAGGTAGTGTCCGTCATTTTTTGACGGATCTAGTAAAAAAAACATTCACATCTCCGTTGGGAATCCGCAGTTTGGTACAGTCAGGTTGTTACAATTTGCCGTTACCACCAGTTTTTCAAAGACGTTAAAATTATACGTGCAAACGTTGTCCGTTAAATTTTGCGCTAAGATTGTAATACCATGCGCGTACCAGCGCACAATCGCATTTGCGCTCACAATGATAAGTATAGGATGCGCGCACTAAATTGCGCTCGCAAAGGGTTTGCACAGGGTCACTCGCGTTAGAGGTTATCATGCATTTTGTGCGGGAACGTGGTAATATAAGACGTTCAGCGCAAACGGTTTTGCCCCTCGGGTTAATGCGTTTTTGCGCTCGCACAATTGTGTGTGAAGAATGTATTAGGGCCCGTTATGTATAATGGCTTAAGCCATTTGTTTAAATGCTCGCTTGGTATCAGGCCTGTGTTTTCTGAATATAATATTCTTTTAGTTGATGTAAAATAGCTCAAAATAGGACAAAATTCTATTAATGGACTAACAATCCTCAAAATCTGCAGGGTACACCTCATAATTCCTCTATTTTTCTATTTTTATCACAGAATCTGTCTTGGGGATTTCTTCTATACATGATTGTAGTATGAAATTGTGTTGTACAGAACATGTAAAGCACAGAGCAATAGTAGCAGCCACAGACATTTGCGATAGGTAAAGGTGCAGCTGTACATATTCAATCTCTCCTTTAGTAATTCTATCCAGGGTGCTGTTGAATGAAAACCTGGTTCAGGCTTCCAGACTGCAGACCATAAAAGTAATTCTTGGAGTGCATGAGGCTGCTAAAGGAAAAATCATTTATTAGATCTACACGCTGAAGTCTTTGCAAAATACCTTTATCAAAGCAGAATACTTGTGACTATGATTGGATAGTGATGCACTCTTGCGCAAAATTGCTACTCTTATTTGTCGTAGAAAGAATTCTGATGAAAAACAGGGTGCTTGCCCCAATGCATTTATGATAAAGCAAGTCAAATTATTTTCTTAGAGTTATTTGGCTTGTATGTTGCTGACAACAGTAAGATTAGAAAAAAGCCTTTGTGCAAGAAATCATACTCAATCATAATCAACTCAGTTTGATTGGTTTGAATTTTTGAATTTGGGTTCCCGACCTTTGTCAGCTCACTACAACTCACTGATTAGTAATTACCTCTTTTAATATGTAATTATTTTTAAAAATATGTTTTATTACCATCAGAGAGGCATTGCCACATGAGGCATCATCGTAAAGGTGGTATAATGACGAACAATCATGCTGGTGTACAATAGGGATGAGCCGAACACTCCCCGAGTTCGGTTCGAGCCCGAACCCGAACTTCCCATTTTTTCGGGACCGAACCCGAACCCGAACCCCCATACAAGTCAATGGGGCTGAAAATTCGGTTTTTTAGAGTGCCCTCCAAGAGGGCATATATGCTTCATATTTGCCATAAAAGGTGTATGGGGGTCCGGGTAGTGCCCTGGGGGACAGGAAACAAGGACAAAAAGTTTAAAAAAAAACGTTTTTAACCACTTCAATGCTAAGGACGCGCTCAGCGCGTCCTCAGCATTGCCGCTGGTATGCGGAGGACGCGCTGAGCGCGTCCTCGCATTGGGGTCAGCGTTCGGCCGGGTACCGGCCGATCGCTGGCCCTCCGGTGCGGGCTGACATCCTGGATGTCAGCCCGGCATCCGGAGCAGTGGCCGCCATTATTATGTGTCATCGCGCCCCGCGATGACACATAATTCAGGCGCCCCCCCCGCATGTGCGGAGGAGGCGCCTGAAAGGGAGGGGGGAGTCCTTCGGACCTCTCTCCCTCCCGATCGGCGGCTCACAGGGGCTTAACCCAGGCATCATTTGGAAGGGCACAGCCTGCCCTTCCAAATGATGCCTGGCATTAACCCCTGGGGAGCTGGATCGCAAATCGGCGCTGAAAAGCGCCGATTTGCGATCCTTCCCGGGAGCTGGCCGACATCTTGGATGTCGGCCAAGCTTCCGGGAACTCCCCCAGAGGACTGGCGTCATCGTGCGCAGCACGATGACGCCAGTCCTAGCATTAACCCCTAACTGCCACGAAGTGTGGAGATAGGGAGTTCCAATGAACTCCCTATCTCCCGATCCGTGGCAGTTAGGGGTTAAATTTTGATATCGTTGGATCGGCCAGAGCATGGCCGTTCCAACGATACCAAACATGAAAGTAAAAAAAATTGTAAAAAAAAAAAAAAAAAAAAAAAAAAAAAAAAAAAATTAAAAAAAAAAAATAATAAAAAAAAAATAAACACTTTTTTTTTTTTTTTTTTGTTTTGTTAATGCAGCAATATTGTTCCCATTTCAATTATAATGTGAACAATGATGCTGCATTAACGATTTTTGTATGCGGTGCGTTTGTTAAAAATGGTGTCATTTTCCCCAAAAAAAAATGTAACGAGACCCCATCTCTAATTTTTTTAACAAGCGCACCCCATACAAAATATATCCGCAATTGCTCGCATGTTAAAATGTGGAAAAAAACACTTTACACGCTGTAAATTATTGAAAATACATATTTTATTGCATTTTTTGTTATAATATACAAACATGACATAACGTATACATATAATAATGACATATTATGAATCTACCGAGTCTGACGGAAAGAACGATATATAATATGTCGATGTCATATACTAAAATAAGCCTTCAAAACACGTTTAAACATGATGCGCAAAACAGGTAAAAAATGACCTCAGCACAGGGGCGGGAAAAGCCTCAGCAGCGAAAGGGTTAAAAGGACAGTGAGTTTTCCATGAAATAAGGGTTAAAAATAAAAACGAAAAATTCCTTCAAATATTGTGCCTAGGAGGTCCCCATAACCTGCCCGTGAAGTGGCGGATTTCTAGGATGTATAGAAACACTTAAAAACCAAAAAATGACGTTTCATATGACGGTAAATGCTTTTCCTTTAATCTATCCATAAACAACTGTTTGGGGCGGCAGCCTGTATGAAAAGACATTTTATCTGTTAATGGGCGTCAGTGCACCCAGATATTGTGCCTTTAATGCCAGGCCAGCAAGTATCATCATACAGTAACCCCTCTGTGGTATTGTGGAAGAGTGCAGGGGTGGACCATGTGGTCCTATATTGAAAAGTTTTTTATCTGGTAATGGGCGTCAGTGCACCCAGATATTCTGCCTTTAATGCCAGGCCAGCAAGTATCATCATACAGTAACCCCTCTGTGGTATTGTGGAACAGTGCAGGGGTGGACCATGTGGTCCTATATTGAAAAGTTTTTGATCTGATAATGGGCGTCAGTGCACCCAGATATTGTGCCTTTGGTGCAAGACTACCAGGCCAGCAAGTATCATCATACAGTAAGGCTGGGGTCAGACGAACGCAGTGTTAACGTCCGTGTTGCCCGCACATAAGTACGTCCGTGATAGTATACAATTGTGTTAAATGGAGCCCCACACACGAAGTACGTCCGCACGGAAGTGCGGGGGCTGACGGACGCTGCAAACGGATGCAGGTTAGGCAAGAACGTAATACTGCTAGAACGGACGTGCAGAGTGCGCCACGTCCACAACGTCCGCATAGCTTTGTGTGTGAGTGATGCAACAAGGTCAGACGGACTGCATTTATACGTCCAGCATTTTTGACGGACAGAATGTTCTTTCATTGTAATTTATTTTCCCTGCTACATCAGTGAAAAAAACGGACTGTGTGGCACTGGCCACTACCTTGTCGTCACAGTCAGTAAGTACGTCCATACTGCACGGACGCACAGTCTGTAGAAAATGCGCTCATCTGACCCTAGCCTAACCCCTCTGTGGTATTGTGTAAGAGTGCAGGGGTGGACCATGTGGTCCTATATTGAAAAGTGTTTTTTTTAATCTGTTAATGGGCGTCAGTGCTCCCAGATATTGTGCCTTTTATGCCAGGTCCGCAAGTATCATCATACAGTAACCCCTCTGTGGTATTGTGGAAGAGTGCAGGGTTGGACCCTGAGGTTCAAAAAAAAAAAATGATATAAATCTGGCACAGGCGTCAGTAACCCTTTTGTGGTATTGTGGAAGAGTTCAGTGCTGGAGGTTTTGTGAATGCAGAAGAGGACATCCCCTATCTATTCCATTACTTCAGCATCAGGGGATTGATAGCTGCTGATCCAGGACTGATTCATTTTTATAAATGTCAGCCGGTCTACAGAGTCGGTGGACAGACGCACTCTTTTGTCTGTGACAAAACCTCCAGCGGCACTGAACATCCTTTCGGAAAGCACGCTAGATGAAGGGCAACCTAGTAGCTGCATAGCATATTGGCTAAATTCTGGCCAGTGATCCAATCTCAACACCCAGTAAGCCAGTGGATCATCTGCTGGAAAGGTATCCATGTCTGCCCTTGCCCCTAGGTAGTCCTGCACCATATGGTGAAGACGCTGGCAATGGGTGCCTACATTTGACGTCCTTGGGCGTTGTGGACTAAAAAAACCTTAAAAAAGCATCAGTCAAGCGGCCCTGGCCTTCACCGCTATTCCTCTGATCACCTGCAGCCTCAGAAGCACGTGTGTCAGCACTTGGTAATCTACCAGTGCCTGGAAAGGTGTTACACAAGTGTCGCTTTAGAGCGTCCTCAAGTTTTGTCATCCTGTGCTCCCTCTGTGCGGGCAGGATGAGCTCTGCAACTTTCCCCTTGTATCGTGGATCAAGAAGGGTTGCCAACCAGTAATGATCCCTCTCCTTGATAGCACGAATCCTGGGGTCCTTTAGCACGCTTTGCATCATTAAGGAGCCCATGCAGCATAGGTTGGAGGTGGCATTAGCTGCTGAGTCTTCCTGGTCAATGAGGATGACCGTATCGTGCACTTCCTCCTCCCAGCCACGCACAAGCCCTTCTGTTTCTGGGCACACAAAACCCTCCCTTGAGGAATCCCCACCTTCAATGCCCCCACTACTTAAATAGTCCTCCTCCTCCTCCTCCTGTCTGATCTGAGTAGGACCCGCTGGAATGCTGTCTGCAGAAAGACTGGGGCCTTGAGAGCAAGGGAAGGCCTCCTCTTCCTCCCACTGCTCTGCCTCTAGAGCCACATCTATAATTCCCCGCAGAGTGTACTCCAGCAGGAACACTAAAGGAATCGTGTCACTGATGCATGCACTGTCCCTGCTCACCATCCTCGTTGACTCATCAAATGGTGACAGTACAGTGCATGCATCCTTGATCATCAGCCACTGCGGGTGGGGGAAAAAAACAAGTTGACCTGAACCTGTCCTTGTGCCATACACACACAGGTACTCGTTGATGGCCCTCTGCTGCTTGTGCAGACGCTGCAGCATTGCTAATGTCGAGTTCCACCTGGTGGGCATGTCACAGATCAGATGGTTTGTGGGAAGGTGGAATTCTCTTTGAATTTCTGCCAGGCGAACGCTTGCTGGGAATGACCGTCTGAAGTGGCTGCAGACCTTTCTGGCCTGGATGAGAAGCTCTGGCAGCCCTGGGTACTTGGTTAGGAAATGCTGTACCACCAGATTTAGGACGTGTGCTAGGCATGGTACATGCGTCAATTTACCCTTGCGTAGGGTGGAGAGAAGGTTGCTGTCATTATCGCAGACGATCATTCCCAGCTCAAGCTGGCGTGGTGTTAACCATCTCTGCACCTGCCCCTGCAGAGCTGACAAAATTTCTGACCCCGTGTGGCTCCTGTCCCCTAAACAAACCAGCTCAAGCACAGTATGGCATCTTTTTGCTTGAGCCATTGCGTAGACCCTGTCAGGCGTCGGTTTAACTGCCACTTCGCCAGAGACAGAGAAGGAAGAGGAGGAAGAGGGAGAGGTGGTGGAGCAGACAGACCTCATACAAGCAGCTTTCTGGAGGCGTGGTGGATGAACAAGCTCCAGCACAGAGCCCCATCTTGGATCCCTCCCAGCTGCAATCAGAGTTACCCAGTGTGCCGTGAAGGAAATGTAACGACCCTGTCCATGCTTGCTGGACCACGTGTCTAAAGTGACATGCACCTTGCTGCTGACTGCCTTTCCCAATGACTGGATAACATTGTCTTCCACGTGCTGGTATAGTGCTGGAATGGCCTTGCGTGAAAAGTAATGACGTTTTGGAACCTGCCACTGTGGTACAGCACATTCAGCAAATTCACGGAAGGGAGCAGAGTCCACCAGCTGGAAAGGCAGCAGTTGCAATGCGAGTAATTTTGCTAAGCTGGCATTTAAACGCTGTGCTTGGGGATGGTTGGGACTATATTTTTTCTTTCGCTGCAGCAGCTGCGGCAACGTAATCTGACTGCGTAAATCTTCAGCTACTGGGATGATGTCACATTGTGAGGAAGGACCTGCTGGTACATCCATTACTGTAGCATCATCCCTGTCGGTGGAGGTTGTAGGCACTAGCACCCCCTTCCTCTAGGTTTATTATACTCCCTTGCTCAACCTCAGAGATTGAATCAGAACACTGTACTTGCTGCGCATCCTCAAGCAGCATGTCACTCTCATTGTAGTCAAACAATTCAGCTGACTCCTCTGTGTGTGATAACGAGGCTACGGCAGGAGTAGCTGTGGACATGGAGGCTGCATTAGATGCTTTGGCAGCTGAGGTGGACTGTAAAGCACTAGAAGCCTGGCTGGCAGAGGACTCGGAGGATGAGGATGGCCTGGTTAGCCAATCCACCAAGTCCTCTGTATGTTACTGCTGCTTAAGACGGCCAGCACCAGTTAGAAAGGACAAGCATGCCCCTGCAGAGGATGCACCACGTCCACCACGACCAGAGACACAGCCTCCCGACACAGGGGCTGCTTGCCCTCTTATCTGTGTCTGGGAGCGTCTGCCTGTCCTTTTTGTTCTTTCAGACATGGTGAGTGATATATAGATTAATATATACAGAACTCTGATTCAACTCTGGTATAAAGATTTAAATAACTCTGGTATAACTCAGTGAGACACACTGATAGCTGGCAGCCAGTGACAAGAGACAGATCACCTTAATTCACAAATGTTTTAAAGAAATTAGTGAGCCCCAAAATACAGCGTGGTACTGTTTGTGTGACAAGACACAGATCAACTTAATTCACAAGTGTTTTGAAGAAATAAGTGAGCCCCAAAATACAGCGTGGTGCTGTTTGTATGAAGAGACACAGATCACCTTAATTCACAAGTGTTTTAAAGAAATTAGTGAGCCCCAAAAAAACTTGCTGGCTGTGTGACGAGACACAGAAGATCACCTCAATTCACAAATGTTTTAAATAAATTAGTGAGCCCCAAAATACAGCGTGGTACTGTTTGTGTGACGAGACACAGATCAACTTAATTCACAAGTGTTTTAAAGAAATTAGTGAGCCCCAAAATACAGCGTGGTACTGTTTGTGTGACGAGACACAGATCACCTTAATTCACAAGTGTTTTAAAGAAATTAGTGAGCCCCAAAATACAGCGTGGTACTGTTTGTGTGACGAGACACAGATCACCTTAATTCACAAGTGTTTTAAAGAAATTAGTGAGCCCCAAAAAAACTTGCTGGCTGTGTGACGAGACACAGAAGATCACCTTAATTCACAAGTGTTTTAAAGAAATTAGTGAGCCCCAAAATACAGCGTGGTACTGTTTGTGTGACGAGACACAGATCACCTTAATTCACAAGTGTTTTAAAGAAATTAGTGAGCCCCAAAAATACTTGCTGGCTGTGTGACGAGACACAGAAGATCACCTCAATTCACAAATGTTTTAAAGAAATTAGTGAGCCCCAAAATACAGCGTGGTACTGTTTGTGTGACGAGACACAGATCAACTTAACTCACAAGTGTTTTGAAGAAATTAGTGAGCCCCAAAATACAGTGTGGTACTGTTTGTGTGACGAGACACAGATCACCTTAATTCACAAGTGTTTTAAAGAAATTAGTGAGCCCCAAAAAAACTTGCTGGCTGTGTGACGAGACACAGAAGATCACCTCAATTCACAAATGTTTTAAATAAAGTTTTAAACCCAAAAAAAACTTGCTGGCACAGTGACAAGACACACATCACCTAAATTCCCTGATATTTGGTATAAATGAGACCCAAAAAGACTTGCTGGCACAGTGACAAGACCCAGAAAATCACCTTAATTCACAAATGTTTTAAATAAAGTTGTAAACCCCAAAAAAACTTGCTGGCACAGTGACAAGACACACATCCCCTAAATTCCCTGATATTTGGTATAAATGAGACCCAAAAAGATTTGCTGGCACAGTGACAAGACCCAGAAAATCACCTCAATTCACAAATGTTTTAAGTAAGTTGTAAACCCCAAAAAAAATTGCTGGCACAGTGACAAGACACACATCGCCTAAATTCCCTGATATTTGGTCGAAATGAGACCCCCCAGACCCCCCCAGTAGCGTGGCAGTACCAACACACACAACTATCTCCTTTGAAATCTCCTCTGAAATGCGTGCAGAAGCTCTGCGTGGAAACCTTATATAGTGTGCTGCGGGACTTAGCTCTGTGAGCCCATGATTGGGCAAAATTTGCCCAATCAGGACTCTGAGCGGTGATTGGCATAGTGTTCAACCAGTCTTGCACCAGACCTGTGGTCAGGTGCAAGGCTGTAGCCAATTACGAGCTTCAGGCCAGTGGGAAAATGCATTGTGGTCCATTGTGGTCGAACATGCGGCGAACACCCGGAAATGTTCGGTGTTCGCGTTCTGCTCGAACGGCTAAGTTTGGCTCAAACCCCGAACCGTCCGAACCCGAACAGCTCATCCCTAGTGTACAATAGACTCCTTCTGACATTTTCAAATCATTTCATAAGATGTGCAGGAACAACAGAACACCCCAAAAAAGAGAAAAAGGAGGAGGAGAAAAAAGAGGAAGAAAACCAAATAAATAAAAAGGAGAGGAAGGGGGAAAGACCCACACTGTCAACTTTAATATACGCTCTACCTATGTGTAGGACAAACAATGAAAAGTCAAATTTTAATGTTACCACATCGTAATGGCTAATCAGCAGAACATTACTTACTCAACAGAATACAGAGCCGATTTGTGTAAAATCAAATGAATAACGTTAATGACAATAGTATAGACAATATACATGTATATGTGGTCAGTACAATAAAACATGACTTCAAATTCTTTTTAAACACAAAACGGTAACATTGAGCTCAGCACACAGAGGTGAAATGGCTCAGTGAAGGGGTTAAATACAATCCAAGAATATCTCAAAAGGTATCACACTCATGAATTCAAGAGCCTCCTATTGGCTCTATATGCTGTGTGGTGTGCCAACATAACTGGGAGTGACACAGTCCACCACTCCAGATGGCGCTACTAGTGGTCCTCAAAGGAAAAATGACATAGACTTCCTCATTGCACAGTAAATGTTTATAGGCAGGTGATCATAAATTAAAAACAAAATGCGCTCTCATCTTGCTCTGAACCTATCTCACTGGCTTAGGTATTTACTGTATTGGCAGACATTAAAGGTGCTGCCATGCCTTGTTTCCTGCGTCCTCCTGGGTTTTACTGGTCAGGTAGACAAGTCCAGAGGGCTGCAGCTGAGACGGGGTTAAAAAATATTTTATTGGATAAAAAGTGTGAAATAAAATTGCTAGCACAGTTTTCGGGTAATGGAACCGCATTTTGCTTGCAAACTCCAGCTATCTCAGTCTAGAGTTCAGGTTGAGTGCAGCCATTCTTGTTTGACATCTGACAATGTCCCAAGTCATGGCAATTGAAAAAAGGAGGGATAGGCACACCAGAACCTCTTCAAACATGTTTATTAGCATAAGACCAAGCTTTACAATACAGCTTCTCTTTTTGCTGTTTGGATTACAGTTTTGAGAATCACCAATGTTTCTCGGCAGTGCAATACCGGCTATTTTAGCCAGTTTTAACAATGCCGGTAAACATGGTCGCTCGCTTAGTGGATAACTGTGCATGTGTTCTAGCTTTGGATTAGAAGATTGAGTTTTGTAGTTTTACATGAACAAATACTACGTATGAAATGGTAATCAACTAAGATCTAACATTTGTATTCAATAGCCATGGAAATGTGTATTGTTATTGAGATTAGAAGAATTAGATTTGTGTATAAAGAGCTAAACTATTCTACATTAGTTCTAACAACCTTTTGGTGGGGGCCTGTCTTATCCATAGAAATGCAATCATATCTTTAATTAAAGAGAAAAAGTATATTATCGCACGCTATGCCCTCTTAATAATATATTTAGACTTCAAAATGAAAAACACAAGTATATTTAGATGCAAATGAGCGTGTAGGATGTTATTTAAATTTGTTATTTAAAGAACTGAAAAAGTTATGCTGTGTACTGCTCAACAAAGCATCAAATTAAAACATGCCCAATACCTCAATGAGTATTTTCTTAATATTTTCTAAGTCCCTTTTTTATGCAGAATTGCTCTAAATTATTCATATCATTATCGAATAGCCAATACGTAAAGATTTTCTTCTATTCTAATACATTTTCAGAAAGAAACATTGATCGATGAAAAATGCCTGAAGTGCATAGAATGGGATCTTAAAGCCCATTCTATTCCAGCTTTTGACCAATCCCGTAAAAATCATTACTTGAAGGGATATTCTAGTTATGTACTCTAGATATACTCTCTCTGCCTTCACCTATATCAGGATTCTCTTTAATTTACTGAAAAGGAGTGCCAAATAATTCAATTTAACTTTTTTTACTTTTTAGTTGCAAAATAGTTCATCGTGATTATTTTGGTTTTCTGTTGAGCTTTCTCTCCTCCTGATTCTTAACTCTCTAACCTGATATCAATGCTCTCCCCCTGCATAGAATAGCAGAAAATCCCTCCCTCACTGTAAACAAAGAAGAAAAGGAGCAGGCAGCTCTACAGTGTCCTAAAAACTGCTGAATTAAGCCTGAGATACACTGAGCGTGTAGCGACGCACAGCGTAGCGAAGCAAAGAGAAGCAAATATCTTGCAGGCTTGAATTCACTCCGCTCCATCTCGCAGCCAGTCTACACTGCATTACATTTGCTTCTCTCCGCACTGGACAGAAATTCGATAAATAAATTAAAATGTACACATAAAAATATTTTATTTTCACACTTAATTATATATATACAGTTGTGTTCAAAATTATTCAACCCCCACTGAAATTGAGTGTTTTGGCCAGTTTGACATTGATTTTGATCATTCAGTCATCTTGCTTACAATTAAATCAAAGAGGCACATGTAGATCAGACAAATATAACATAACATTTATAATGAAATAACCACAAATGTCTTTTCTGTGCTCACATCATTATCAGTTTTATTCAACCCCCAAGTGACATTCAATCTTAGTACTTAGTACGACATCCTTTTACAGTTATAACAGCTTTTAAACGTGAAGCATAGCTTGACACAAGTGTCTTGCAGCGATCTACGGGTATCTTCGCCCATTCGTCATAGGCAAAAGCCTCCAGTTCAGTCACATTCTTAGGCTTGCGCACTGCAACTGCTTTCTTTAAGTCCCACCAGAGGTTCTCAATCGGATTTAAGTCAAGTGACTGCGATGGCCACTCCAAAATGTTCCAGCCTTTAATCTGCAACCATGCTCTAGTGGACTTGGAGGTATGTTTGGGATCATTGTCCTGTTGAAAGGTCCAACGTCTCCCAAGCCTCAGGTTTGTGACGGACTGCATCACATTGTCATCCAATATCTCCTGGTACTGAAGAGAATTCATGGTACCTTGCACACGCTGAAGCTTCCCTGTACCTGCAGAAGCAAAACAGCCCCAAAGCATGATTGACCCCCCGCCATGCTGCACAGTAGGCAAGGTGTTCTTTTCTTCATAGGCCTTGTTCTTCCTCCTCCAAACATAGCGTTGATCCATGGGCCCAAACAGTTCTAATTTTGTTTCATCAGTCCACAGAACACTATCCCAAAACTTCTGTGGTTTGTCCACATGACTTTTGGCATACTGCAGTCGACTCTTCTTATTCTTTGGAGACAGCAAGGGGGTGCGCCTGGGAGTTCTGGCATGGAGGCCTTCATTACGCAGTGTGCGCCGTATTGTCTGAGCTGACACTTCAGTACCCACATCTGACAAATCTTTTCTCAGTTCCTCAGCAGTCACACGGGGACTTTTCTCCACTCTACGCTTCAGGTAGCGCACAGCAGTCGAAGTCAGCATCTTCTTTCTGCCACGACCAGGTAGCGTTTCAACGGTGCCCTTTGCCTTGAATTTGCGAATGATGCTTCCTATGGTCTCTCTTGGTATGTTTAACAGCTTTGCAATCTTCTTATAGCCATTGCCCTTCCTGTGAAGAGTAATCACCTCTTCTCTTGTCTTCCTGGACCATTCTCTTGACTTCACCATGTTTGTAACCACACCAGTAAATGTCTAGAAGGAGCTGAGTATCACAGTCATTTTAAAGCTGCCTAATTGGTGCTTATTATGCTTTATTGCTGCTCCGTGACATCCACAGGTGTTTTCAATACCTGATTGAAAACACTTGAATGAACCTCTGTTCTTCAGAGTGGTAGTCTTTAAGGGGTTGAATAATTGTGTCAATGAAGAATTCACAAAAGAAACATTTACTACTGTATTACAAAACCAATTGAATAAAACATTCTGAATATAATTACAAATGTACACTAAATTCCCTAAAACCCTTTACAGCATTGGGGGTTGAATAATTTTGAACACAACTGTATATATATAAAAGTAATTATTATTATCTGTATATACATTTTTTAAAGTCTGGCCGCAGTGTGTATATTTGTATTTAAAGTCTGGCTGCAGTGTACAGTATATACTGTATATATATACACACACACTGCAGCCAGACTTTAAATACAAATATTCACGAAGGCGAAGAGGACCGAGGGAAGAGTGCGGAGCAGCGCTGGTGGGAGGGACCTACAGGATCCGGCGCATGCGCCGTGTGCTGCAGGTCCTGCCCCTCCCCTCAGCGGAGGGGCCTGAGCGAGGGAGGTGGAAAAATCTGGATGCACTGAGCACGTCTCGACTTGCGGCGCTGCTTACAGGCGCCCGCGCGTCGCTTCGCGCTTAGTGTATCTCAGGCTTAAGGCTAATGTCAGACGAACGCAGTCTGAGCGCACTCTGCGTGTGTGCATAATGGACAGACGTACTGACGGAAGATACTGTAGACACCACACGGTCCGTTTTTTTTGACGGATGTAGAAAAAAAAGGGAAATATGGGAATCAAAATTAATTAAAATTAAAAGACAAGTACAGTCAGCCAGACCAAAAAAACTTCTGAGCGTCAACGTGATGGACGTCACAAATGCGCTGCGTCTGACGTCGCGTCATCACGTACACAGGGTGCTACGCGGACGCGGCACACTCTGGCTGTCCGTCATAGCGCTTTTATGTTGAGGCCCAAATGGTGTCCGTTGCCACCTGTGTTGTGCGTGTGCACTTCGGTCGGCACGTACTTCGTGTGTAGGTCTCTACTGATCACAAATCAATGCTACGATGGACGTTAAACTGCGCGGCGACACGACGTGATGACTGCGTTCGTCTGACGCTAGCCTCAATAAGATTAGCTCACGTAGGTAAAAATAAGTAAATCATTTGAAGTGCTAAAATCTTTTTTTTACCAGACTAGATTTAGAAAAACATATGGAATGACAACAGCAAACAAATGTAAATTGTAGTGTCCTTAACTAAAATGATAACAACATTGCATCAGCCAAGTGATTTTCCACAAGAACAGTCAGGAACCAGTGTGGTTTTTTTTTGTAAAATCTTTTTCAATTAACTATACAGTAAGAAATATTTGCAAATTCCCAATGTAGTTGTTACAGTTATAACCTATTTGGCAGGCAAATGTTGCCATCTGCTGGCCAAAACTGTTACTATAGTTCTTAGCACTGTGCAGGATTTGCTGAGGAGCTGTCATTTAGAGACATTCCTAGCTGGTTTTAATGAAAATTTATTTTTTTGCAACAAATGATGTAGACACAATCATTGTATATCATATTGTATACTTGATCACTGTGGCAAAGGGGTTAAATCAGACCTGCACACTACTCCCACTAGTCCTGTTTATCGGTGTACACTGTTGGTATTCAGCACCACGTCAAAGAATAGAACAAGGTCATGTAAGTAAACTAAATGTCTGTTTACTTTTGATTAGTATGGGCATATGGAATTCAAAGGGGGATTGACTATTGTTTGATATTTTATGTAAAAAAAATTGCCATTACTTGGGAAGCCTTTTCACTGATTAAAGAGATGCAGTTTGTCAGTAGATAGATTATATTAATCAAGACTATCCCATAATCAAGAAACAATGTAGAAAAGGGAGGAACTAGGGCAGCTCTTTCCTATGATTTTATTGAACTTGTGGTAAAGTGCCACAACAGGGAACAAGCATGTCTTGATTTTTTTTAATGCATGATTACTGACCTCCCTCAAACATATTACAATATATCTCTCCTCATCAAACACCTCCGAATTCTAACCTTCCATATGTTCCTAACTTGTTTAAAGTGAACTTGTCAAAAATGTAAATGGCAGGTATGTATTATATTAATGTGTATTATATTTGTCTGAATATTTTACACATGTGATTTCTGTCCAGTGGATAGATTTCATTTTTAATGATTTACTCTTTCAGATTTAGACATTACCTCATTACCTTAAACACATAAACAACTAAAAGACATGGCTATGTGCATGCTGGCATAGCAGTGCGTAAATGTCCACAATTAAAGCGATGCTATGAAGTTGAGACAAAAGGGTGCCACAGTTCTTTACACTTTAGATCTAGGCATATCTATGAACCCCATTATCTCACACTGCCAGACATTCTTCAAATAAAAATACAATAAATATTGAATTTACAATCTATGCATCTTTCACTGTTATTTGTTTTTTTACTGTATTGACTGTGTCAAGTAAATATTTAACTGTCCATTATTATTGTCATAGAATATCCCTTTAATAATATTAGACTATAGGAAGCATTAAAAAGACATGGGGCCATATTACATTCCTAACGCTTGTGCTCACCTGTGTGAGCGTTAACGTTAGTCTTGCTGCGGGCGCACCATATTACAATCCGAATGCTAACGGACTGGTTGGAGTAGAGGTAACATCACTGCTCTGCGTGGAGAGAGCCTGTGGAGTCATGGGTTCGATCCCAGCGAGCAACCTCTCCAGTAAGTGTCCTTGGGCAAGACACCTAAAGGTACATACTCGCCACCAAGGACACAGTGGCGTAGCGTGGGGGGGGGGCTGGCCCCGGGCGCAGTTTTCTTAGGGGCGCATAATTTCAAATGAAATTTGCACCCCTAAAAGTTGAGACCCGGACTGACCCGCCGGGCCCTCGGGCGCCGCCCAAGGGCCCGCGGGTTGAGGGGGCCCAGATGCCGTGCAGCGGGAGTGCCTGCCCGGTCCTGAACAGTGAGTCCGTTTGTGTTGAAGGGGAGGCGGGTGCGTGCAGGCGCAGGTCACGTGGTCCAGCTAATCAGGTGGTACTGAGTCTCTGTACCACCTGACTGGCCGGACCACGTGACCTGCGTGACGCAGCCGCCTCCCCTTCAACACGGACGGACTCACACGCTGTTCAGGACCGGGCAGGCACTCCCGCTGCCCAGCATCTGGGCCCCAACCCCTGCTGGATCCGGAGCTGGGGCAATATCCATGTATGAGCTGGGTGGCTGCCGCTGAGGTAATATCCAGGTGAGAGCTGGGGCAAATCCATGTGAGAGCTGGGGCAAATCCATGTGTGAGCTGGGGCAAATCCATGTGAGAGCTGGGGCAAATCCATGTGTGAGCTGGGGCATATCCATGTGTGAGCTGGGGCATATCCATGTGTGAGCTGGGGCATATCCATGTGTGAGCTGGGGCATATCCATGTGTGAGCTGGGGCAAATCCATGTGTGAGCTGGGGCATATCCATGTGTGAGCTGGGGCATATCCATGTGATAGCTGGGGCAAATCCATGTGAGAGCTGGGGCAAATCCATGTGTGAGCTGGGGCATATCCATGTGTGAGCTGGGGCATATCCATGTGTGAGCTGGGGCAAATCCATGTGTGAGCTGGGGCATATCCATGTGTGAGCTGGGGCATATCCATGTGAGAGCTGGGGCAAATCCATGTGAGAGCTGGGGCAAATCCATGTGTGAGCTGGGGCAAATCCATGTTTGAGCTGGGGCATATCCATGTGTGAGCTGGGGTAAATCCATGTGTGAGCTGGGGCAAATCCATGTGTGAGCTGGGGCAATATCCATGTGAGAGCTGGGGCAATATTCATGTGAGCTGGCTGGGGCAATATTGGTAACATGTCCACAGGTTGGGGGGGCGCACAATTCTTGGCTGGCCCCGGGCGCTGACAACCCACGCTATGCCACTGCCAGGACATACTTGAAAATGAAAGAAATCTCAATGTATCCTTCCTGGTAAAATCCTTTCTCAAAACAATTTGTGATTTGGATCTTACACTTTTCAGCACAAGCTTACTGTACTTTGCGCTCCCTATGCTTAACATGGGGAACGCAAAGTGTTAATTAGCGTTAGGATTACAAAGTCCTAACACTAATCACCGTCCTGATGTGGTTAGCTTGAAAGTTAACCACGGCTAGGACCTGGTGCTAACTGATAACGCTTCTGCGGAATCAGTCAGCACCAACAGAACCCTCCCCCCCAAAAAATCACATACTCCTCTCCTATCCCGTGGCGAGAATGGCGCCTCCATCTGCCTCTTTTTGCCACCGGGAGCCCTCTAGGATTCACTACGTTGACCTGCTGGATCTTGCTAGGCGAGATCCTGCAGGTCATGTGACCGGCAGCGGAAGCCTCAATGGAGTCCTATGGAGGGGATGCTCACGGCGGTGCTTAGCGCTGCCTCGAGCATCCCGAAGCTTAGTGCCACATTACTGTGGAGGCTGCTGGATTAGCGCCTGCACCGTAAATTCATGCTAAAACGGGGACACTATGGAGAAACCTGCAGGTGCAGGTTTTTCTCCTTAGCATCCGCGTTTAGCGTGAACATTGTAATAGTGCCCATAATCTAGCGTTTTTACAATAACACCCCAGTAAAAGGTTGAGAATCTTAAACCATCTGTTAGAATGTGATTTGTATAACTGTACAGCTACGTATATATGTGTTAAGTAAAGGATAAGAATGTGTGCTGAAGGTCTTACTACATTCATGGGAAAAGAAAAGAACATTCAATGAATTCATAGAAATGTTTGCTACAAAAAAGCCCACATACCGGAATTATATATAGTCTTGAAATGACTTGTGGTTTTCTTTATATTCTATCTGTTACTTATTTTATTTTCTGTTTTCAATTCTACATGTTCTCTAGCAGCATCTATTCTTCTATAAATGCAAGCTGCTGCCATCTTGGTAGTAACCTTGGTACAGCAATCTGAGGTCCAGTCAGAGCTGCCGATTGTTTACCTATTAGGTGGGATCAAAACGGCTTCCCTGTTGGATACCGGGTATGGTTGTGTCCAGCAGGTGAGTACAGCAGGTGCAATTTTATATTTTGAAATAAAAGTTTGAACCAATGCATAGACAAGGCATGAATAACACACGGAAAAAAAGTCTGTTAAACAATAATTTTATACACAATATACTTAAAAAATCACTATATATCCTTTGTGCAAAGTACATGTACCTTACTAAAATAAACAAGGTGCATGTTGTGCAACATTCCAAACCACATGCCACAAGGATCACCCAGGCAATCCGCAATAAAGCACAGGACAAAGGGCTGCACACCAAGGTTTATAAGTCACAACATTTTGGTAAACTCTACTACCTTTGACCCCCTTGACAAAGCTTATTATTTTTTAGGTGTGCACATTGACCTAGGACATTGGGGATGCAATGGTCCGCATCTCTACAGAGCCATGTGGGAAATTCATATGGATTGATCTTGGTTCAGATCAACACAGCTATGATATTTTCTCCACCATTCAGTGGCACTATCACCTGGTGTGAGCTAAAACGCCAAAGCTACATGAAAAATCTAGCGCGAGGCACTAAAGTGTAGTGGTGATGACCCACTTGCAGAATGCCTTTTTCGCAGTTGTCAGTGTACAAGATTCATTAGCGCGTGCTAGGGAAACGCTAAGACCCGGGCTGAGACCCAGCGTTAATGCGGTTGTGTACAGGATGGAACAGTTTTTTCCCAGTGCAGAGAGCCAGGCCATACCTATCCTCTGCCCTCACAAACTTGAGTAAGTATGAACACATCCAGCGAAGAGCCCTCAAACCCCTGCATTATTAAAATCCTCCACGGTGACCGTATTATTCATGTTTATATGCACACATATATTAATTAAGACTGATGGGCATTGCATGATAAATGCCACCCAATGGCATTTAGAATCATTACACTGCATTTAATAGATCCAAAAGGAAAGCCAGGTGAGCGACAATAATTTCTCTGCTGCAGCATATAAATAATACATGTTTCAGGGCAAGACTTATCCATGTGTCCCTTTAAACATGGTCCTAACCATAATACTCAACTGCTTACATACTATTAATAACCCCCAGCATAAAATGTTTAGAATTAGCCAATATATTAGATTTAGGATATATGTGGATAAAGGATACATATATCATAATATAGCCTTCTGCAACAGCAGTAACATTGTTGACCAGATCCATTACTATGGTGAATCCCCATTCACCATAGTAATGGATCTGGTCAGCAATGTTACTGCTGTTGCAGAAGGCTATATTATGATATATATGTATCCTTTATCCACATATATCCTAAATCTAATATATTGGCTAATTCTAAAGAGAACATCTGTGCTGCATTCCTTTCAATTGCTTGTTAATTGCCTGTTAATATGGTGCAAGGATCTTTTTTTCCTTCCTTTTTTGCTCCTTTCAGTCAGTTAACACCAGGGTTGAGTGGTAGGTTAATTTTTCCGATTAGCGTACATTTAGAAATTTAGTGCCGGGACCAAACGCTCTATTGGTTACGATAGCGAAAGCAAGTGATCTCTAGCACTCCCCATGTTAAGAATAGGACACGGTAAGTATAGAAAGCTTGTGCTACGAATCGCAAAATATCACGCGCTAAGTGGTTTTCTCAGTTTCTAGCGAGAGGCAAACGATCTGTTGGTCCGGCACTAGACTCTTTTTAATAGGCGCTAACGCAAAAACATGCTGATGCTAGGGTTAGCTCACACTAGGTGATAGTGCCCCATGTTTGAATAAAGTGTGAACTCTGTATATTTGGTGAATGGCAAAATGTAGGCTGAGTGCACATGTTCTTTTCATTGATAAAAAAAAATCCTTTTGGTATAGTAGTACTGCATATGTTACCTTGGCAACAGGTACAGTATATATTGCTCCACACAGCCTGACCACTTTAAAATGGTAAAGTTGTCAGGGTGTGTAGAGTATCCTTAAAAAATTAGGATGTATTAATGTGGTTGTAGAAAATACCCAAATCTTCCATCTAAAGTTAAATGTCTAGTTTGATTTTTTAACATAATTTACATGAACAAAACGACATAATATTTAGAATAACAGTTAAAAAAACAGATTTATTTTGATAGATTTTTACATGCTTAACTAAATTATTAGGACGGAATAAAAGCACAAATAAAAAGACATAGGAAGCACATGCTTCAACAGTTTTAATAAGAAAAATGTGTAATGTTAATTACCATCAAGTCATCTATGAAATGCTTTACTGAGCATGAGGATGTTTTATTAATAAAATAATAATAATAGGGTGTGGAGATGTTTTGTTAACTGACATGAAATCTTCATGCAAGCATCACATCTTTGTACACCTCCCCTTTGGCTATCTTGCAGTCACGCTTGACTGTCATTATGATTTCATGTGACCATTTGTGAAAAGAAAGTGCCCTTGTCTTTCGAGATTATTGCTTCATCAATATTTGTTTGTGATAATTATTGCCTTTCTCCAGACATTACTGAATTCTATTTTTATTTGATGTGATAAAGTCTATACATCAAATGATTTATTTTTAAATCGTGAGAAAGATAAGTCATCATGCTATGTGACTGCGTGCACTTGAGTCATAATGGCCAAATGCCATACAATTAAATAAAAAGGATGGTAATGTTTCATCCATTCCATTAATTATCTACATCTATAAACTGATGGTAGCATATCAGTATATTGTATAAATCCCTAGACAGATAATAGTAAAGTTACTATTATAAATGCTTACAATATGAAAGAGTTGATCGCATTGCTTGTTAGACTGGGCTGGTGAATGGAAATTGAGGTGATGTCCATGAGTAATATCCATTTCAAATGTAGGTCTATAACAGACTATCAGGTCTATTCAAAGAAAGATGAAACTCAGGAGAATGACTGGAGAAGTGAAAATTCAAGGTCAAAATAACCAAACCAGAAAAATTCTCCCATTTATCTCACTTTCCAAATCGGCTATTTGGTAGATTGTTCTCTTCTCCTTCCAATTCTCCTGATTTTCACCTTTCTTTGAATAAACCTGTATGCTTTGAAAGCTATATTACAACTTGCAACATTTTGGCAAGATAACCTAAACCATGCCTGCCACACAAGGACATCGAATTTTGGATTAATATTGGCAATGAAGGATAAAGCAGTAAATTAACAGGTCTCCCGTTAAGTAGATCTAAGAATAACATTTAGTTGGTGTTTTTTTTGTTGTTTTGCTTTGCGAGAGTGTAGGATCAGTAAGTAATTGGAATGACCTGCTGCAAATTGGAATTGAGGATTAATAACCTCAGTCATTAGCAGGTAGTAAGGATAGGAACAAGAGTCCCAGAGTTAAAAAATGTTGATATATCATTGAGCCATTGAGTCTTCATTGAGAATTCATTGAGTCATTGAGCATTTGCAGAGGAGGTTGTATAATTCAGTCATTTTAGGCTACATTTCCTGTCCCTTTGATTTGAATACACAGACCAACAGGATTGCCTTAGTGAGGTAACCATCCCTCATTGGGTGGTTTCAAATCGTGACCTATCTAATTCATTATTAGGGATGTGCGTTTCGGGTTTCGGAATTTCGGAATTTTCACGAAATTTCCCGATTCGCGTTTTCGGATGCGGCCGAATTTCCGAAAATTTTTAGATCCGAAAATGTCCGATCCGAAACGTTTTCCGAGCCGAAACGAAATATTTTCGGATTTTTCTAATGGACTTGAAATGTGTCAAATGAGGAGAACAGATGTTCCGAAAAACGAAAATTTTCCGAAAAACGAAAATTTTCAGAAAAACGAAACTTTTCCGAAAAAATGAAAAGTCGATACAAAAAACGAGCAGTGACACGAAAAATACGAAAAATGGTCGATATTCCGAAAAACGTGCTATTCCGAAAAACGAAAATTTCCGAAATCACGAAAAGTCGATACAAAAAACCGAGCAGTGACACGAAAATACGAAAAATGGTCGATATTCCGAAAAAAATGTACCTGAAAAACGGGCCGAACCGAATCGAATCGAATCGAAACCGAAATCGGTCGAAACGAGCCGAATCGAAAAGTTTAAAAATCCAAAACATCGAACCGAATCGAACCGAAAAAAAAATCGGTGCACAAGCCTATTCATTATATGTTTTTTATGCGTTCGGTGTTATGTTAGTTTTCTGTACACCAAATAAAATTGATATTGGGTAGTTGGTGTCTACCACCTTTTTTTCTTCTTTAATATTGCCGGGTTATGCCCATTGTAGACACTGGTTTTTGATTCTATTCCCCAGTGCTTTTTCTTTTCCTTTCTACATTTCCTGTCTACATTTTTGTTTTGAGCAAAGTTTATTCAGTGTTCAATATGGAGTAACAAAGATGCAATGGAAATAATGGGGACAATGCAGATGGTGCTGAATAGAATGATGAGTCTACACTGTACAAATTATGAGTGAATAACAGCTTCATAACAAAACGTAATACCTTTAAAAGAGGTGCATACTTTCCTTTGAAATGAATGCTAGGACCATACGTCGAATGATTCACCTATACCCCGGGGGTTCCTTCCTGGATCAGGGTGACCCTAGCCTCTCCGGTTCAAGTTCTCTCACCCACCCTCTACCGTACTTCCATCTGAGAGCCTTTGCAACCCAAAGACATATGAAGGAGGCGGCATTAACTCCTCTATCACCCTTCGAGCGCCTGTGCAAGGCGGGCTCCTACCCGAAAGGATTGATATCCTCTCTCTACCGCTCTCTGATGACCATTCTGGACTGGAAGGCACTTCGATATGTGGCAGCCTGGGAAACGGATCTAGGGGAGTCCCTGGACGCAGAAGATTGGGCGGATATATGGAAGTCTATGAGGTCGGTCTCCGTTTGCACCACCCATCAAGAACAACTGATAAAGACAATTTTTCGGTGCTATGTCACGCAAGTCCAGCTATCCCGAATGTCTCCAGGGACCCCTGACTCTTGCAGGAGAGGATGCGGGGAGCGCGGCACCTACCTACACATGTGGTAGGATTGCCCTACACTGAAGAGTTTCTGGTCGCAGACCCACACCTTGGTGATTGCGGTTCTATTCGGGGATATTCCCCTGGACCCCTGGGCCTTCTTATTATCTCGACCATCACCGGATCTAACTAGACAAGAGAATAAACTCCTAGCCAAAATTACACTGGCGGCCCGTAGAGTAATGGCGAAAGGCTGTAATTGCCCTTGGGCCCCACCGTTTGCTCGTCTTTCCCCTAAATTACAGGACGTGTGCTTAATGGATGAACTCACAGTCATGTCCCCACATAACCTTCCATCATATAACAAGACCTGGTCCCCCTGGATCGCCCAAATGGGCTGCTAAACCCTGGCGGGTGGCCACATTACGAGATGGACTGTCTTCTTTGAACTCAGTCCTTGTTGTTACAGTCTGCATATGGCATATAGATGGTTCACAAACAGACCTTATCTATATCTTCTATACTTGTATACTGATAATGTTGTATACTTAGTGAGAGCCTTCCTTACCCTATCCCCTCTCTTTCTCTTTTTTTCTCTGTCCTCTTAGGGGCTTGGGCATGCCCCCTGTTTTTCCCCACCTCTCCCCCCTTAACCCCATTTTTTCTTTCTAGTACTATGTAGCGCTCACTCCCGGAGGAGCCGCTGAAAATGAACCACGGGCCAGTCTCCCCGCACTAGGGAATAAATATACTCCAACACAGTTGTGAGTTTTTATCATTTAAATAGTTTACTAAATAATAAGCAGATGTTGAGACACGGTATTCACAGGTATTATTACAGTATTTTCGTATCACGGTAAAACGCGTAGCGGAAAAGAAACGAAACACGAGGCTTCGTATTTCGGAAAAAATAAAATATTCGCAACCGAACATAAAAAAAATGCAATTTCCTGAAAGTTCAGTAAAAAGGACACTTAGCGAAACCCAAAAGTACAATCTCTTCGTATTACGGTAAACGCGCAGCGGAAAAGAGGAAAATATTATTCGGAACGTATCTTTAACCCCTGTTCCGAATCGTAACAGAAATGAGTCCTGCACAGGTTAAGTCCCGGAATGTAAAAGGTGTGTATGTGTGTGTGGTACCCGGGTACTGTTCAACTGGCCAGTGAATTTACTTAAGGAATGTCTTCAACTAGTCAAGTTGGGGCCCTGTGGACTTTAAAGAGAAAACAGCAGCGTGTTCTGTATTTACAAACGGCCTTGGAGGCCTCTCACCCATCCACCGGTTGCTTTAGGCTCCGCTGACCCAGGACGTCTCTCCGCTCGATTTTGACTGGGGATACTTGCGGCCGGATCCGTTGTCTGACTTCCCGTAGCTTGTCCACGACTTTTCCAGCTCACCGCCTGCTCTCTGTATCCGATCAACTTGTGGTGACTCCTTACTCGAGGTCTTCGGTTGGTTCAATCTGCAGCAATCTCTGGACTTGGAGGGCTCCTTCTCCTTAGGCTGAATGACCCGGTAAAAGAACTGACAGGTCTCACTTGCGCTCTGGCCTAGGCCCTCTCGCGATGTATGGCACTGCGTCTGCTCTCTCTCGTTCCCTGGCGCGCTCTGGCGCGTTCTCCACGAGGTTCAGGATGTAAGTCCGTTGGGTCCCACCCACTTCCTGTCTTTTTGCAAAGCACGCCGGGAAATGTAGTCCCAATGTCCAGTGTCTCTAATCGCGATTGTCTCCATCTTGTGGCCAAAAATAGGTACTGCAAGCAGCAAGATTTTAATACAGCGCTACACTCTCCCCCTCCTAGAACTCTTGGGTCTCTCCAAGGAGGTACAACAGTTACATTACATTTCCACAATATTTGAATACAGTTTACATAACATGTACAGGTTCAGCAGCATACAGGTAGTGGGTTAGGAACACTTCCTCAAGTTGACTCATATTTTGAGCTACCTCAGCTAGCATAGCAGACACTTCGGGCAACCTCTGCACTGTCGTGATGGCCTCTTCAGTGCTATGTCCTGGTGAGTCGTAGGTGAGTCGTTGGGGCAGTCGAACAGAGCGTTTTGGTTCTGGCTCAATCAGTTCCTCTTCAGGTGGAAGTACTATAGGGGTGGGCTCAGTTCTTCTCTCTATCACTGGAGCAGACGTCTCTTCAGAGTATGATCCCTCCAGTGAAGGCATAGAACTATAATCGCCTGAATAAGCTTCAACTTCCGGAACTACCGGGATCCCAACAGCCTCAGGGACTTCTAGCTGAAATTCAGAAGCTTCAGGGATTTCAGCAGTCTCAGGGACTTCCAGCAGAAATTCAGGAGCTTCAGGCCTCAAGTTACTCTCCCACCGTTCAGGAACAACGACAACCTCTTCAGGCTCCGGCGAGCGCATCCAATCTAGACAATAACTCTCTTCTTCACTGTCTCTTTCGCTCTCTTCGGCAACCCGGGTCTGTTGAGACCGAGTAACAGGGGGCAAACATGGAACAGGCGGATTTGGCAGAGGCAATTCGTCCCCAACTGGCATCCTCACAGCCTCTCTCAAAGGTAACAAGTGATTCCGGTGCCAGTTCTTGAGAGGCCCAGCCTTTCCATCCGGGCGAATCTGATACACTGGTAGACCCGGCAGTTGTTTGCAGACAATGTAAACCTGGGAACTCCACCTACCCGCCAACTTGTGTCTCGCAGCAGCACCCAAGTTCTTCAATAGAACCCTATCACCGGGTTGTAGATCTTGTATTCGGACTTTCAAGTCATAGTTCCTTTTGTTTCTTTGCTCCCTGTTTCCTGAGGTCAAACGGGCCTGTTCAAACGCAGAAGCCAAATTCTTTCGAAGTCTATCCACGTAGTTTCTATGGGAAGCTACTGACGTCTGGTCTAAAGATAACCCAAAGGCCAAATCAACCGGCAGTCGAGCCTCCCTTCCGAACATAAGACGGTACGGTGAGTATCCAGTTGCATCGCTCTCCGTACTGTTATATGCATGCACCAGAGTAGCTATGTGCCGACTCCAACTCAAAAATAGGTACTGCAAGCAGCTAGATTTTAACACAGCGCTACAACTAATTTTAGGTTGATAAAATCTGGGAGATGCTTTGCCTATTATTACAGTGGTTTTATGCTGAATCTCGATGTATGGCACATATATTTCCAAATAAAAATTACATTTAAAAAAAAAAGAAATGAATGTTAGGTCTGAAGAACATGGATATGAGGCAGGATTTGGTCAAGAAACTGAGGATGAATGGAAAGATAGGTCACGTTGGAGGGGGTTGGAGAAAGAGATGGAAAATTAAGAATTACTTTAGGAAATGGAGGGAAACATTAAAGACATGAGATAAGAATGGGGTGGTGAGACTAGAATGGCACCGAAATCAGTGCAGCAGAACTGGGATCATAATGCTGGTGTTATATGAGGAAGTATCGCAATGCATGTTTTCTCCCTGTTCCTCAATCAACATTCTTCTCCAGCATCAGAATTGACAAATTCAGTCCAGTGACAATATTTCTGCAAGTGTTTGTCAGTTTCTCCTTCCAAGGATGTTGTTCTCTGGAACATTTCTCTGCTATATTAGTCACCCAGTTATGAAAGGTCGGTACCTTATGAGTTTTTCAAAGGTTAGGTATCATAGCCCAGGCCATAAGAAGAAGCTTTATCAGAATTAAGAACCTTAAGAACATCCACGGATTCATCAATGTGAGAAAAGAGGAACGCCACTAAGGTAAGCGGCAGGAAGGTCAGTGATCTCTCAGAAAAGCGAACACTGACCTTCTCGAACACTGATTGCGTTTACCTGTGTACAAGAACTGCACCACCAGACATGATGGTAAATGCTGCTGTTATGGGTGTAGTACCAGTTGACAGGTCAGCCTTGCAAGCATTTTTTTGAGATTGTTGATGCTAGTAGAAGTTGAGAATTTTATAGGTAATCTCCTAGTTCCATGCGCGAACTGAAATGGCTATAAGCATCACATTGTGGCCTAATGTTGAAGTGGTATGCGGATTACGTACAAATGTTTTATTTGGTTTAGGCTAAAGAGCAGGAAAATAAGGTGCTTGTAATTATTTACAGACTATAAAAAAAGAAATGTGCTATGTGAATACATGTCTCTAAGGCTAGGGTCAGACGAACGCATTTTCACGTTGTCTGTGAAAAAGTGCGTTCGAACGAGTGGACGCATTTTTTCACGGAATACGCGATAGCGGTCATACTATGCACATTTTTCGTCCGTGAGTTTGTACGGATCATCAATAAAACACTTTGTGCATCTGGACGTTATGTAGGCTGGACATTAGTAGCGTCTGACATCTCCAATTCACGCACACACACCGCTAGCGGGCGCAGCGCACTCTGTACAACCGTACTAGCGGTTTTACGTTCTCGAAAAAATGCGTTCATTTTCCACTTGCGTTGCGCAGCCGGACTTTCGTGCGACCGTACTTCGTATATTGGCTGTCATTGCCTGGCATTTGCTGCTAGTGCGGCCGTGATTAAGTGCGCCTGCACGCGCGTTCGCACTGCCTCAGTCTGACCCTAGCCTAAATGGGTTGTGCACACCTATAGATTGATTTTAATTTAGTAGAAAGCCAGTTTAAGTATAGAAGGAGGAGACATAGGTAATGAAATTACTTGGTATAAAAGTGTGTGAGAATGTAGTGAACATAAGTGCTATGGAGGAATGAATAATTGATATTCAAACCATGGACACTGCTGAGTTGGCATGGGGTTGCATCAGAAGTGTGTACATATCCATTCTCACACATCCTTTTTTTCTTCTTCTCTCATTATGGATGCATGCACAGTAACATTCAATCTGTCAAGGAATGTATTAAAAAAACATTTGTGTCCAGCTGAGGTTCTGAGTGATATATATATATATATGTATATATATATATATAATTGCACAAAGGAGAGGCACTCTGGGACTTAAAAATAAAATAATAATAGTGTATATATATATATTGATAATACTGTAGCTATAAAGACAAACAATTAAAATTAACTTTTTTACATTACAAAAATATCTTCAAGGGGGCCTAACGTTATGCAAATGTGCATGGTGCCAATGCAGATAGCTCTTGGTGACCTACTCATTAACATAACTACACAAAGAACTCAGTTATACATACACTGAGAGGTTAGAAAATGACAGTATGCCTAGGGCTGCCAAAATATAATTTTTTCTCTTTTCTGCCAAAGCAAGAACAAATAAGATAGGAATTTTATACCTTGAGATGTATTGCCTGTTTATAATGTTTAAATAGGACTTAATGGATTTAGGATAGCAAAACAGAATTATCATAGCTAGCAAGAATTCTAATTATAAAATGTAAATATAAAATGCAAAGCATAGCTGGTTCGGGTGCCGGACAAAATCCCTACAGCCAGGTTCCCTAATGCCAACATCCCGACGGCCAACTTCCAGACAGAACAAGTGCTGGACATCCCAACTTCCCTACACGGCCAACTTCCAGACATCCATAATCCCAGTGGCTAACCCTAATACTAACATCCTAACCCTAGGTTTAAGGGGGTTAGGGCTAGATTTAGGAGGGTTAGGGCTAGGTTTAGGGGAGTTAGGGATAGGTTTAGGGATAGGTTTAAGGGGGTTAGGTTTAGGGGGTTAGGGCTAGGTTTAGGGGTGTTATGGCTAGGTTTAGGGGGTTAGGGTTAGGGCTAGATTTAGGGGGTTAGGGTTAGGGCTAGATTTAGGGGGTTAGGGCTAGGTTTAGGGGGTTAGGGCTAGGTTTAGGGGTTAGAGTTAGGGGGTTAGGGCTAGGTTTAGGGGGGTTAGGGTTAGGGCTCGGTTTAGGCGGGTAGGGAGTAGGGTTAGTGTTAGCCGCTGGGATTTTGGATGTCTGGAAGTTGCCCGTCAGGGAGTTCTCTGTGTAGGGAAGTTGGCTGTCAGGGAGTTGTCTGTGTAGGGAAGTTGGCCGTCGGGATTTTGGCATTAGGGAACCTGGTTGTAAGGATTTCAGCCCAAACCCGCTGGTTCTGTATGGTTCCAAAGGTGTCTGGCTCTAGACTGGAGCTCCACTCTAGTCAGGAAACACGTGACCTCTTGTTTGCTCTTTTAAAAGATCAACTTTAATGTAACAAAGAACCAATAGACACACTAATTCTGAACACAAAACATTTTGCATGCTTTTTTGTTTTTAACCCCTTGAAGCGGAAGAAGTGTGGGGACGTCATGTGGATTCCTCTCATCATGTGGAGGATGTCCCCCACATGTCATGGTTTCCCCGCAGCCTTGGGGAGAGCTCCATGGGTCTGGGGGGAAATCACAGGCTGCTCTGACTTTCTGGAAGTCAGACCATGCTTTGGGACCTCTCCCCTGCCTACTGACATTATCACACATGGCCACGATCACATCATACATGTACCCCCCCCCCCAACTGGGCAGGGAAATCCCAATACAAGAGATAGGGTGGTCATTTGGACTCCCGTATCTCCCAAACCGTTGAAGATACTGGGCCATGCTTGGTAATTTTTAGAAAGGCCAGAGCATGGCCTTTCCACTTATATTAAGTATGATCAGGTTCTGTGTAAAAATAAAAGTTTAAAAGATAAAATATATTTCTTTGTTTTTTTCCTATAAAGCAACACTATTAATTACTTTTCAATTTTCAATATAAAGTGAACAGTGGTGCTGCACTAACTCACTTTCTCAATTTCCATGATGCCAGCAAGTGTGGAGATGATGACATAACGCATTATTACGTATTGTTCCATCAAAAACCTAAACCGCCGCACTGCTGCGCAGGGCACAGGGGGCACAACGGAATCTTGCGTCTCTGATTTTTAAATCGCACAAAGTCAAGTGAGGTGTCATTGGAAAGGTCAGAGTCTGGCCTTTCCAACTATATGAAAATATGTCCATGTAATTTGTAAAAATAGAAAATAAAGATAAAAATATTAAATGCAAAATTTCTTTTTTTTCGTTCTCAGAATCTGACATACACAAAACACCACCTGGAATCCGGCTCTCGCCTAGATCTTCATTATAGAATCGCCAAGACACCACCTGCCATTCTGGTATATTTCAGTGAATAACTTCATATAAAGACAGCCTGGGCTGATGTAATAAAAATTAACTTAAATGGTAACAATATCCTTTCATACTGAAGATCTGGGTGACAGCTGGATTCCAGGTATTGTTTCATAATTAACATATTCTAAGAACTACTACTGAGTGGTAGCCAGTGATGTGTAGTTATTTAATATTTATCTTGTGAGTGCAATTCCCCATGGGGTCTATTAGATTGTTTTTTGTATATACGTTCTTTACTATCAGGGTTATTCAAAGAGTCAAATTCCTTGACCCTGTGGTGAATTCAGCATTCACCATAGGGTTCCCGGAAGCAGGGCTCCAGTCCTGTGGGAACGTGTGGGATCGGCATTCCCGCACTTCTCCCACAGCGGGAACGTAGCGGGAATGCATGTGGCCAACAAAGTTTATCGCTGGGGCTGCTAGCGGAATGCATTAACAGCCGGCAGCCGCATGCAGGAGCACGCTGGAGCTCAGAGGACCATGTGGGTCACCTGATCTGAGGTCTGTGCTGGGTAAGTATTATTCTGGGGTTCTGACTGCCTGGGTATATTAACCTCCCTGGTGGTATTCCCGAGTGTGACTCAGGGTTAAATTTCGCTACGCGAACAGTAACCCCGACCCACACTCGGGCTGGAGGCATACTAACCTCCTTCTGTGCTCCCTGGCTGTCCCCTGCAGTGTGATCGCAGCAAGTTGCTTCCTGGTAAGGCTCCCTGCGAGTCACACGATGCAGGGGGCGGGACCAGCAGCAAACTTAGAAAAAAAATATAATACACTGTATAATCCAATGTGCAATGTTTATGAACGGCCGCGAGGTGGCACTACAGGATAATAAATTTTACCATTAAGGACTCTTGATTGCACGGATTTCAGTGCGTGATTCCTAATTATTACAGGCTAACTATGTACAAAAACACGTTTCCTTTAAAAAAAAAATTGAGACGCCTTTAGACACGAAATTTTGAAAAAGTTAGACCGCCGGGGAGGTTAAATTCTGGGGGGGGGGCATGTGCTGGGTATGCATGATTCTGGGGGTCTGACTGCCTGGGTATAGTAAATTCTGGGGGTCTGTGCTGGGTTTATTAAATTCCGGGAGGGCATGTGCTGAGTATGTATAATACTGGGGGTCTGACTGCCTGGTATATTAAATTAAATTCTGCGGGTATATGTTGAGTATATTAAATTCTGGGGTCTGTGCTGGGCATATTAAATTTAGGGGGCATGTGATGGGTATATTAAATTCTGAGGGTCTGTGCTGGGTATAGTAAATTCTGGGGGTCTGTGCTGGTTATATATAATTCTGGGGTATGTGCTGGTTATATAGAATTCTGGGGGTTGTGTCTGGGGATATATAGAATTCTGGGGGTCTGTGCCTGGTTATACATGGTTCTCGGAGTGTGTGTATATTTATATCTATCTATAATTTCTTTTTTTCAGGTAAGGGGGTAGTGGAATTCTTGGGTGAGTTCCCTCACTTTTTTTCAAAGGACTTGACTCCTGCCCGGAAGTGCAGGAGTAAGCCACTGACTGCATCTGAAAGACCGCTGCAAAACCGCTGATTCATACACAAAACCCCCCAAAAAATATATATGAACGATTTGATAAACCGCCGAAAACAAGCCGAACGCACCCGCCGATCCACCGCAAAACAGCCATACGCATCTGAAAAAGGCCAACGATCCGCCGAACAGAGCGGCAACCATCCACCAGAAAAAGCTGAAAAGCCGAAGAATGGGGTAAGAAAAGAAAACACAACACAATTTTTAGCTGTTTTAGCTGTTTGCAAAAAAAAACTACTGCACGAAAATGCCAGGAATTAATATATAAGGCCTTATGAATGATAATAAAAAGGTCTGTTACAGAAAAAAAAATGCCATTTAAAAAAAATCGGAAGCTTTTTGCTGATAAAACCCTGAAAAAGGCCTAAAAAATAAAGACTTTTTGCTGCAGATTAAAAGAAAAAACGGTTTAATAAAAACAGGAATATTGGGGGGGGCGTGGCTTGGCGCGATCCGGGATGGCTGTGTGATCGAGGAGCTCTTCACCCGGGCACCACAAGGACACAGAAAAGCAGTAGCTAGACCCATCAATGGGACCCAAAAAACGGCTCACAACGCAGATGAGCCGCCCGAGTACCCCAGCGCCGCCCACAGCTTCCCCAATGCGGCATTACCTGAGCGGTGCGGCGACATCAACACACCTAGGCCGCGATTCCAAGATGGCGGCAGCCATGGCGGACATGAGGGGCCCGGGAAGTCCCGCGCTGTCGGCGGGCAGCGTGGAATATACAGAGGTGAGGGAAGCCCTGAAATTGTTGCCCACTAGGACGGACCTGGAAGGTCTCTTTGCCAGATTGGAGGCCAAATTTGATGCGCGCTTCGAGGAACTGGGGGCAGATATCAAACACTTGGGAGGCAGAGTGCACGACTTGGAGGAGGACAGGGAAGCTGCAATGACTAAAACTCAGCATCTTGAGACACTTCTGAGCACGCAGGCTACACAGATTGCCTCCTTATTTCGCTGGGTGGATGACCTGGATAATAGAGGGAGACGCAATAATATACGCGTGAGAGGTCTTCCTGAGCCTCCTTTGGGTGAAACTGAAAACGTAACTCTGACTGTACAAACTTTATTTAATGAACTTCTCCAACGCTCCCCTGATACCCCTCTGCATCTAGATCGTGCTCACAGAGCCCTGCGAGCCAGAGGCGCTCCGAACTCAGCACCTAGAGACGTGATATGTCGAGTGCATCATTTTACTTTGAAAGAGGAGGTAATGAAAGCGGCGAGGAACATGCCTTCGATAGTTTTTGACGACCACATAGTGGAATTATTCCAGGACGTATCGAGATCTACCCTGACAGCCAGGAGGGAACTGAAGCCTATCACGGACCAGCTTCGGGCTCGCTCCATACGATATAGATGGGGATATCCGTTTGCTCTACACGTTCGCGTGGATAATCGATCCCTGAGTATCTCAGTCCCTGAGGATGTGCCAGATTTCTTACAAGCGCTGGAACTTTCTCCAGTTAATATACAGGGCTGGTTCGGAGGAGACCCGAATATACCTCCCCCACCGCAACCACAGCGTCAGCCATGGCGCACTGCCCGACAAGATCGTCGACGCCCCCTGGATACCGCACGTGGAGCTGAACGCAGGCTCAACGGACCCTCCATGAGGGGACTCTCAGGCCTTGCATGAAACTGACTGTTTTTCTGTTTTCAACTTCAAAGGCTTGCCCGGGTGTCCTGTTCTTTTGGTCTCCGACTGTTCTCGGAGTGTTGGTTGTAGACCGGCTGGTCTGCAGATTTTTGGTCCGGTAACTATACCGTTTTTCTTTTTCTCCTTTCTTTTTTTGCCGCTTCCCCGCGCGGTGCAAACTTTAACATTTGTTTCCATGTGGAGGATTTTTTCCACTACACTTTTATTCACAAGGTATCCCATTAGGGATTTAGTCCATTTTGGACTTCAGCACCAATGCATACTGTTTAATTGTTTGTTATGTTTAGTAAGTTTGTTTAGTTGTTGCAACGCTTTATACTGTTCTGAAACTGAGGGTGATATTATATACTCCTCTGGGAGAATGCTGCTCTCTCACTTGCTCGACTTCACCTCCACTCCGGCTACACCAGGTGAATTGATCCGCCGCAGCCCATATCATGGCTGAGTTGCGAGTTATTACTCTCAATGTGAGAGGACTTAACCATCCGGCTAAACGCCGTTTGGCACTCCATGACCTGCAACGCATGAGAGGAGAGGTGGTGTTCTTACAAGAAACGCATATTCGCAGTGATACGTCTGTTCGTTTATATTCTCGTTACTATCCACACTGTTTTTATAGTAACTTCTCCGGTTCTAAGTCGAGAGGAGTGGCCATTTTGATAGCAGCGCACGTGCCTTTTACGTGCCAGGAACAATGTTCTGACCCGGGGGGTCGTTATCTGTTTATAAAAGGCCTCTTGGGGTCCTTGAAAGTTACCTTGGCTAATTGCTACCTCCCTAACATTAAGCAATGTACGTCCCTAGGCAAAATTTTGTCGAAGTTGGAAAAGTTCGCAGAGGGCACGTTGATATGTGGGGGGGACTTTAATGTTTCACCTGATGCTCCAGGAGAGGCGCCTCCTTCACCGGCTTTGGTTTCCTCGTCTAAAAGACGGAGATTCCACCAGATACTCCATGAGGCCCGATTGGTTGATTGTTGGAGGGCAATGCATCCGCTTGGTCGGGACTTTACTTATTATTCAGCTGCAGCCAGGGTGTATTCCCGCCTAGATTTATTCCCCACTGGAAAGAGTCCGGGCCCGGACGGATTTTCTATAGTCTACTATAAAACATTTTTAACACTTTTAGGCCCCCACTTACTCCATTCTCTCAATGCCCTAGAAGACAACAAAGGCCTCCCTAAATCGGCACTCGAGGCGACGATAGCCCTTATCCCGAAGCCCGGGAAGGATCCTACGCTGTGTCAAAATTACCGCCCGATCTCGCTAATTAATAATGACATTAAATTGATGGCAAAGATGTTGGCTATGTGATTGAGCCCCTTGTTGCCCTCCTTGATCCACCCTGATCAGGCAGGATTTATTCACCAGAGGGGAGCACGAGATAATACCTATCGGGCTATCAATTTGATTCATAGAGCACGCACGACACACACGCCGATGGTCCTTCTCTCTGTCGACGCCGAAAAGGCGTTCGACAGAGTGGATTGGTCCTATCTGATGGCTGTCCTGGAGAGGTTCGGTCTGGGGCCGAGATGGTTGACCTGGATTTCAGCATTATATAATGATCCGACGGCGGTCCTCAGAATTAATGGTGCGCTTTCTACACCGATAAAGATCTCAAATGGTACACGCCAGGGTTGTCCCCTCTCCCCGCTTTTATTCGTCTTGGCTCTAGAACCGTTCCTACAATGGATTCGAGACAACGATAATATTCAGGGAGTAACATTACCTTTTCACCATTATAAAATTTCTGCATTTGCAGATGACATACTTCTTACCTTATTGAACCCAGTTAGCTCTACTGAGGCCTTCTTACAGGAGGTTGCGCATTATGCGGGAGTGTCGAACTTCAAAATTAATACTGATAAATGCGAAATGATGGGGGTGGGCATATCACCTCTTACTAAGGAAGCGCTGCAAAGTTTGGCTCCGTTTTCCTGGCCTACTGGGGCTATCCAATACCTAGGCATACAGCTCCCGTCGGATTTATCATCCTTGTTTGACCTTAATTATGTCCCCCTACTCAATCGGGTATCTCGAGACCTTAAAGACTGGAATAAACCCCAGTTCTCCTGGTTCGGACGTATTAATATTTTAAAAATGACAGTTCTGCCAAAATTCCTCTATCTCTTCCAGACTCTACCTATTGACATACCATTATCCTTTTTTAGAACACTGAAAACCATCTTTTTAAAATTTATATGGAGAGACAATAGACCACGGATCTCATACGATGTCCTTGTCCGACCTAAATCGGGAGGGGGCCTGGGTCTACCACATCTAGAACTTTATTACGACGCGGCTCTACTGACGAGACTTAGCGACTGGTCGATGTCACCTCCTCATAAACTATGGGTACATTTAGAACAGCTTTTTCTCGCGGTTCCTATAGTTTCGGTCCCCACTCCACACCCAACTATAAGCCCGACATTAAAGAGATGGCGTAAACTCCGCACACTCTTGGGTTTATCACCCTTGCCTTCTTTGCTGACTCCGATTACACATAACCCAGACTTCCTCCCAGGTAACGCCCAGTCCTTTCTTGGATTGGATTATGACGGCCCCTATGTCCCTCTTCAGGCTTGTATTGGCCCGGAGGGTCTGATACCTCTCACTGATCTGCTGGGAGATCGCTTGAGCACCCCACTATGGAAATATAACTATATGCAATTGCAACACTTTATTACTACACGGGTACTTCGGGCCGACGTTACTATACCTACAGCACTGACTACTTTCGAGACGATATGTATCTCAGACCCGCCACCTCCGCATTTACTATCTTACATATATTCCCTTCTATCTTCAGCTAGGTTTCAAACCCTACCCTTGTACACAACAAAATGGTCGGCCGAACTCTCACAGCCATTGACTCCTGAGGAGTGGTCGACGGCGTTCCAGGTGACGTTCCGCTCCTCTAGAGCTCTCACGGTGCAGGAAACTAATTACAAGCTGATTTCTAGATGGTACTTAACCCCAGCCCGCCTGCACGCTATATACCCAGCGGTCTCACCTGATTGTTGGCGATGTCAAAGGCATAGGGGTACGTTTTTACATATTTGGTGGGAATGTCCTATCATACAATCGTTTTGGGAGGTGGTGTGGACATATATTAAAGAGATAACGTCTTTAGACTTGCCATTTCATCCTAAAGTGGCACTACTACATGTTATCCCCTTGTCTATAAATAACTATGTGAAATCTGTGACGGTACACTTATTGAATGCAGCGAGAGCATTAATCCCAAAATTTTGGAAGCAACAGTCGCCCCCCGCGATCTTTGACTGGATTGATAGAGTAGAATATGTCAGAGAATTGGAAGAGCTACATTACACTCTTGAACAAGACTTTGACACGTATTTTAGGACATGGTACTGGTGGACGGAATTCAGATCCAACCATAGGCGAATGGCTCAGAGCTCGTCGGCACTGGCTCAGATTTAGGCACTTCCCTTATCGGTCGCAGTGATATCAGTGAAACGCGGCATCCAGAGGTGATATTTTAACGCTTATAATAGGATTGAACAGTGAAAATGATGATATAAGCTTAGCATTAGGGATAGACTTTTCTTATAATAGTCTATCGTCTTTCTTTTTGTTTCTCTTTTTATTTTTATTTTCATATTATGTTTGGTATATATATATATGTGTTTTTGATTGCTTATTCAACCTCAAATATTTGCATTTGTTATAATATATCTTGAGCACTTGTATGGCATTTGTGATGTTGCTTATCACAATATTTTGCAAAGTATACCACCATTACCTGTTGTATTTTGTTATGATACAAACTTAATAAAAACTATATTACGAAAAAAAACCAGGAATATTATTTACATCGAAACCTATGAGATTTAAACTGCCAAATGAAACCACCTAAAATCTGATCATTTCAGTGCAGTGTTCGGTGCTTTCTGAATAGACTAACCATTGCTTCTCTATGGGGAGTTCACCGCTGTCAAAAAGCACCTTATTTTGCTGGCAAATCGTCAATATTTGGCGAGCCGCCTACTTTTTGAGTAGCCGATTGACCAGGAAATTTGCACCGTATGGGGCAATTCACCATTTGGTGCAATTTTGGAGCCAATTCGGCTCTTTGAATAACCCTGTATGTATCTATGATCTTTATATTGCAGATACATCTCCTATATTTTTATATTTTCATGTATTTTCGGTTTGAGCTTGAGGGGATGGTGCCCATTGGAGAAAGTAGATACGTATAGAATGTTTTTTTATATTTTTTATATCCAAAGGGTGGTCACGTTTATGGTGTAAAATGTATAAATATGGAACTTATAAAAATCTATTGCTATATTCACTAGTTGTTGATAAGCTAACTACAGGAAACGTTACAAGTAACGTCTCCTGTAGTTAATCGACGGAAAACGTGATTATATTCTTGCCGCTGAGCTTGCGACTCGGATGCAGTCGTTTCCCTACGTGAAGTTACTCTACATTAACGCTTCCTATATTTATTATGGGAGACGTTAATCGTAACCTCCATGTTGAAGTGCAGGCTATTCCAATGTAGCTTGCACTTCCACAGGCACAGATTTTCCTACTTACCATCTCCATTTCACTATTAACTATGGAACAGGGCCCGTAGAGTTTAATCATTTTGAAAGCCACTACAAAGATAAATTTAAGAGTAAATGATTTCCATTCGATAAAATATGCACTGTTTATTACTATATTTCATCTTAATAGAATATTGACTTTAGCATCACTTTTAATATTGATATCACATTTCGCTAGTGATAAAATGTGACTTGAATGTAATTGAGCGCATGATAATAATCTTGTGAATGATAGAATTCAGCACTTTGTTTATGTGTTACAAACAGCACGGTAATCATCCATAAGACCATGATACCTTTTCATAAACCCCTTAAGGATGGACAGGAGGCAACCGTTGGGCAGGGGTTATTGCCGACAGGTATGGCGCGAGCCACTGATTTTGGCTTGCCCCGCAGCCGACGCCTGAGTCCAGGCCGTCTATCTGCAGCCAATGGTGCGTGGTGTACGCCGGCTGCAGGGAGGGGCTGGGACCTGTACTCCCTGCATCTTCAAAGCCTTCCCACCGCGAGGATGGCACAGCACGTTCCGTGGCGGCAAAGGGTCAATCCAAAATCAACTACAATACTGTAAAAAAACATTACTTAGCTTGCTAGAACTGTAAATACACTTCCAGGGGTTGGCTCTCCCCTCCTTTTATAAACCAATGAGCGAATTTATAGATTTTATTGCTGTTATATTCATTAATAAATCCCTATTTTTATACTATTATTCAAATATTCAATTCCTGGGCTACTACTTTGGCTACTAGAAGGAGTTAACTGCACAGTTACTAATGGTGATTGCTGGTGATGCCACCTTTCCTTCATTTAAGATGCAAAAAGTGAAAGCAGCTGTGACAGGAACCCCCACTCCTTCTGCCTGTCCTGGCTCTCCAGACACCCCCTTGCCAAGATCAGTCTGGCCGCTGAGTTGCTCAGAACTCAGTGCCTCGAGTCGTCTGATCTGTAGCTTCAGACCTGCTTGGTCTGATCCTCTGCCTTGGAGCCTCTTCAAATTTCCAGAAGGCTGCTCTGTGCCTTCTGAGGGTGAGAGTGGATACCCTGAATGAGACACCAGGCAAGCTGTATGTTCAAACAGGATTCTCTGACTTTTATTGAAAAACGCCACTATTTATGCCCAGGTCCAACAGTTATAATTTGCATAAACCAAATGATGAACATTGACCTACTAAAACTCTAATTACATTATGTCAGTTAGATATTTACAGTATACATTCCTTAGCCTTCCTATCACACATCATTTACATAAACTATTGTTCCAATAGATTAGATTAAAGTCAAACACTGTCCCAGACTCTTGACTGCTCAAACAGGCAACCAGATAAAGAGAAAAGCCCTCTTGCATAATCACACAGTACTCAAACCTATTTTACATTCTATACGAAAGAACGGTCTGCACCTTCAAAACACCTCTTAGTTCACACTTACATAAAGTAATAAATGTACATTTGAACTAAAACCGAGCAATTTACAATACATTTAAAACCACACCACGCAATATAACTGAACATAAAGGGCCATATTACATAGTTGGTGCTAACTTAACCAGAACTGTTGTAAACTTACCAGAGCCATTATAGCCTATGGAGCTGTTAAGTTAACAACAGCTCTGGTTAAGTTAGCACCAACTATGTAATATGGCCCATTCCCAAAGCAAATGTCTGTCTTTTGGGGTTTTCGCCATGGGAATTAAAGTCTTGGGGTTTGACGCGGGGAGCGCTATGTGAGTTCTATGACAGCAGCCACCTGTGGAGCCTGATTCAATACAGGTGTGGATTCATTAGTGGGATCTTCTGAGTTTTTTCCTACTTTAGGCAAAAATTCTCATGGCAAAATTGCACTTTGTTTGTATTCTCATTTTTATAGGACTCATACTTCCTTGTTGTACCACCTTTTCTTAATGTATGGGTGTATGCTAAAGAAAATGATAAGTGACCTATAAATAAAGCCATCAGGACACCCCCTTTGTTGCGTCAACTTCCAGCTTAGGCTCGTTTGTCCGACTCCAGCCCAATTCTAGATTTCAGTATTCTTGACCCTGGCACCTTTTTATCAACTTTCTATGTTAAGCATCCATGTCTTGATCCAGACTCAACCTCCTGTCAGCATCAGAGGTGGTCTGGTAGCTGTTTCCATGGCAGAAGCGCAGACCTTGTCCACAGCTGTGCATTGCACCAGAGGATGTGTCCCTTACGTAGGAGAATGAGTGTCAAGAATGCCAGACAGTATCTTTACTATTATTTCAGAACGAGCTACCACTTTGGGGCCCGATTCCTAAAGCTCAGGTCATCTGTCAATGATCTGTGCTTCTAGAAGACACTAATTCCCTACACACACAGGGCTGGATCAGCTCTGCTTTAACACCATAGAGGAGAAGAAAGCTGAGAGTGTTCAGGACACTGTGGCCACTCAATTTACATTGAGAGGTTACAATGCCTAGCATGTCCCTTTCAACGACAAAAATGCCATCCCTTCCTTTTCATACTCCCTTCTTATCCAGGATTATGATTCCATTCATACATGTGATAAGTCCTATGCATTGTAGCAAGAACAGAAGAAACAAAAACCAAAAATGAATTTTAACTGGAAATAGATCACAACAAGAAAATTCTAATGGCCATATTCCAAGATTGTTGTAAACTTAACTAGTGCTGTAGAAAGCTTAACAACTCCATAGACTATGGGCCCTATTCCATACCTGACGGTAGGCAAGAAAATCTGCACCTGCAGATTTTCCCATACCGTCTCCACTTTAATGTCATATTCTTGGGGAAGCTGCAATCTTGGCACCTCACCCCAAAATGAAGTGCAAAGCTTGCTAATACAAGCAGCGGTGCTCTACGCCACCACAAGTATCGGCTTATGGAGTCCATACGACTCCATGGAGCTCTGTGCATCCCTGCCGCGAGCTGTGCGTGCGATCCCTTTCACGAGATGACACAGAGCCGTGGAGGGAGACAAGGAACTATTTGTTCCCAGTCTCACTCTGCTCCCTTCAAGAAGAAGAGGCGGAACGCGCCGCCCTTTTCACTGTGGGATGAGAGGTGAGGGGATGAGAGGCATTTGCAAAATCATTTAACAGATTTCAGGAGTTGTTAAAATTTGTCAATTCACATCCCGACATTAACTTGCACCAGCACCTTGGAATTCCTCACTTGTGCTCTCCATGTTAAATATAGGAGATGCAAAATACAATATGTTCATACAAGCTGCAAAGCACTAACTGATTTCATGGTAGTGTAACGTCAATTTTGGAATATCGATACCAGACGTTAAACTTACTAATGTGAAAGCTAACGCATACATATCGAGACACTACCATAACAACTATGAAATATTGCCCTATAATGGTTCTGGTAAGTTTCTTTATCTAATATTTATGGTGAAGAATCTTTTCATTCTACAGCAAAGCAATACGTTCTGTTCCTAAGATAAGAAATCATTGTCTGTGTAACAGCATTACTGGCCTATTTATTATTGGAAAAACCGGCCAGCTTGGGCTTCACTTTAAAACCCAGAGGGGACAATGAATCAGTGCAACAAATTAATTTGCCCTGAGGTTGTATTAACAGTCTGTCTCCTCTTCACTTAGGGTGATGAACCATAGAAATTGGCATAATCCAAGTTTGTGCCAGTGAGCATCCCACTTGGCAAAATGTCTAGAATAAAGCAGGCATTTAACTTTCCACTCTAGCTGTCTTCTTCACTTGCACTGCTCATGCTGACATTTGGCAATAATTAGATAGATAGATAGATTGATAGATACCAGGTGATCTATCTTCCTGTTTACCTGTTTCTACAGTTTAATAACAAGACAAATCTACAAATCCCCTTGCACATAATAATGTCCCCCTTGCCATTACATAAGATAAAAGAAAACAGAATGGACTCCTCTGGTTATGGTCAAAGGTAGATTTTATGTATTCCAGCAGGTAATTTTAATGGAAATATTAATGTCCAGAGACCTGTGTTCAATGAAATAGCTTTCCAATATTACAAATTCTAGTTTATGCTTCTGTGTTGTCTGTTTTTTAAATCTGGGTCAAATCGAATATAGCCCATGTGCCTTGTACAGCCTCGAGGACCAGGTTTCTGGGTCCTGGGTCTTGAGGACGGTGATGATTCATGTGGACTTTGATCTTACTCATGTATCAATATGTCTGCAGGTAATTCACAGAGGTAGAAAAGTGGATCAAAGATAACAAACCTTTTCTAAATGCTCACAAAACTGTTACAATGCTCTTTGGAACAGCACCTAAACTACACAAATTGCAAACATCCCATCTATGTGTCAGGACAAAATCAAATGGCACGCTGACCACAGTCACTTCTCTCAAATATCTAGGTATGTGGTTAGACCCAAATCTATACTTTGGCCCCCACATCAAAAAACTGTCATCTAAAATTTACCTCAAACTAGGTGCCCTGTACAGAAACAAATCCTGCCTGAGCCCCGCGGTAAGAAAGCAGATTGTACAACAAATGCTTATGCCAGCTATTGAATAGGGAGATGTAGTGTATGCAGCGGCCCCGCAAACACACCTCCAGAAACTTACTACATTGTGTAACTCATTCTGTCGCTTTGTGCTACAATGTAACTACATGACCCACCATTGTGACATGTTAAAAGAACTAAACTGGCCGTCGCTGTAATTTACAATTTAGATGCACTCTTCGCCTTTCCAACCTAGTGTTTAAGAGCTTTTCTGGGAAGCTACCACCCTACCTGAATAGGCTGCTTCCCTCAGCAGTTCCCTCATCCTATAACCTCCGATCCAGGACCTGCACCTTACTTGCAATACCACAATACAAAAAAAAAGTGGCTCGATCCTCATTTTCCTACAGAGCACCACAATTATGGAATAACCTCCCAGACACCATCATATCTTCCCCCAGTCTAAAGTCTCTTAAGAGCTCCCTATTAACATACCTCAATAAGGAATACACCTGTAAACATGTAACATAATGACTATATTTCCTACATATTTATTTTCTGTTAATCTGTATATTTGTTTTGTGTTAATATCTTGCATTTTACTACTTTGTATTTCTGTAACAATGTTCTTGAACCCAGGACATACTTGAAAACGAGAGAAATCTCAATGTATCCTTCCTGGTAAAATCCTTTATAAATAAATTTAAGGTGGGGGAGCAGTTGCAAATAGATTGATAATACCAATGGTTAATTGTGTAAGAAACTTCCCTATTGTAAAGTGTCATTTGCAAGTGAGAGATTGCTAGTATTGCTATTGGAAATAGTGATGTTCCACTAGTCAAGTTCTTAACTTTTATTTCCAATGCCTTTGAAGAGACTTTTGTGCTGTTGGCAGTTCCACCTCCCAAGCTCATTCTACTTAGCCAGTTCAGAAATCAGTATTAATACTTTCAACAATTTGACATAAGGCTGCAAGTAATGATTATTTTCATAATCGTTTAGTTGGCCAATTATTTTTTCAATTAATTGATTCATTGGATAAAAGAAAAACATACGTAAATTGCATACTTTTCACACACAAGGTACACGAGCACCTGGTCACAGTTGATGCTGTGTATGCAGCTTAAGCCCATGTCTGCTTTCTCCCCAAACGACCACTGCTACAAGCGCGCAGACAGACATGATGATGTCAGCACGAAAGCAGAATGAGAAAGGGGGCACTCCACACAACCTGAATACTTTATCTTATTAGAGAGCCCTTTACAATAATTTAATGAACAAACTGAGTGGGAGGAGGGTCCAGAGGTGAAAGGGAGTGAGTTTGGGCAAGGGACTTGACCCAAGTGTGAGAGGGAGTGGGTTTGGGCAAAAGACCGGACCTGAATGTGGGAGGGAGTTTGTGGGAATGGACCGAAAGTGACAGAATGGCATCTCCAGACGAAAGGGGGATGACAGGCAGGTTGAGGTGGTGGCACAGGACGAAACAGAATCTGAGGTTATAATGTTCAACTCCGTCTGACTCTTAAACAGTGAGTGCTGTACACAAATCGATTAATCGACAGTCGACAGTAGTTGTTGACTATTTTCTTTATTGATTAGTTGACGATTAATCGATTAGCTGTTTCAGCCGTAATTTGACATATACACTCAGTGCACCATTATTCCAGAATATCATTTAGGTATTTCTATTAAGATTATTTTATGAAATCATGGTTATTTTTAAAATGCCAACTGCCTATGAGTGATTTACAAGCCTGTTGCTTAATCCCAATGTTTACAGCGAAAAACCCAAGGAGTTCTGTACAAGAATTTGTCATTAGTACTGTTGCCCCTTTTCAGTGGTCTCATGTTTTTGCTCTCTGAGCTAAAAGGGTAATCCAGATGTGGACCCCTTGCTCGAGGTGCCTAGAGAGGTATCAACTATACCCTTCTGACAAGGCCCAAGTATGCAAAAATGACCATCAGGAGTTACTGTATCTCTTGTGCAGAGGAGATATCCTTGGTATTTCAGTTCTGGTCACCTTGTTTTTTAGGTGATAGCAGTCTGATTTATATATGGTAAAGTCTTCTATGTAGAGACACCTTTGGGCTAAAACCTTCTTAAGAGACTTGAGTGGGACCACACTGTGGGGCAGGCCACTAGAGCTGTTGCCCATTTTCAGTGTTATCTTAGACCCATTTTGTTCTTTTATATATAATTATAAAAGTCAATTTACACCATATAGTCAGGGAATTGTTTGTACTAGCTTTTGCTCCATTTCCCCTTTTTGCTATTGTTTATTCTTATGCAGAATACATTAGAAAAATAGAATTTCCGCTCAGAGGAAAACTTGACCCAAGAGCAAGCATGTGCCTTCTTCCTTACCTTCATCTCGATCTTTTATCACAGCGATACTCTATGTGATGTCTATATAAAAGTAATCCTTGTGCAAGCCTAAGAAACATGACATCCTTTGGGGATTTATAAAATTTTGATGATTGTTAAATACATGTGTGTGAATTAAGTCACCCATCTCCCTCCTGATTGTAAAAGAGAAAGAAAAATCTTTTCTGAATGCATTTCCTTGACATTTGTTTTTCCAACAGCTGTTGCTCAGTGGCAGTGAAATTCTCCAGATAAACTTTTCTGCAAATTAGTTGCACAATGTGATTTCATACACCAACAATTTAAAGTGGATCATCCCCACGCATATTTTTAAGTAGCTGTTGTTCTCTGCCAAACTATTAATGACACATATGTAAAACACACAGTGGGACCAACTAAGACTACACGAATTACATCTACTTTTTATTGATGACCTTTCAAACATCTCTTGAGACTTTACTGATCCTTCATTGTAAAGTTAACAAGTCATCAATAACATGGGGGATAATTAACTTATCTCAAGTCGGCTAAATAGCCTTTGCTAGTCACATAGGTGTTGATGTAATTCCATCACAACAAGGAATGCACTAATCATTTATGAAAACAGTTGAAATACAAACATAGGAATATAAGATAAAATGTTAGCTTCTTTTAGAATATTTAAAATGTTCTCATAAAATATGCATAGGTTTTCTGTAAGTTGTGGAGGTCTGGTGTACAGCTATTAGTGCTATGCTTAGCGACTATGCAGCCGGCCTGCCCATTAGTAAAAACCATAATTAGATCATAAATATTTTATACTAGTTTCAAAGGCAGCTACAGATTAAGTATTCAACATCAACTCATTATTAAACTTAAAAAAGGATGAAACACAAGCTCAGCAGTTTGTGAACTAATAAGAACAGCTTTCAGGAAATGATTAATGTTGAGCTCAACACCCTTGTGATGCTAGTGTATTAACCCCTTCACTACCGTCATCGTGATATCTCGGGTTTCAAAGGCACCGTCTGGTGCCCCGATATCGAGATATCTCGATATGCTGCTCTGCAGCCCAAAAGCAAATGAAATTTGTTTGCCGCAAATGAATTTTGTTTGCTTTTGGGCTGCAGAAGGTGCCCCCAAAGTTTTAGCCGTATGGGCATAGGGCAAGAGTTAAAACTGTGTAATATCAGCAAACTAAATGTCAGACTGGCATTCAGCAAGATGATACAGTGTTGCAGTAAACAACGGAATGGCAACTGTAACTCAATTTGGTTCAGTAGATGGCACCATCTACTGGGCAAATATGTTAGTACAGTAAATAAAATCATTGGGAGTGTTTTAAAATGTCTTTAAAGAGTAGAATTGATTAAAAATGATTTTTCAAAAAACCACTGGTTCCTGACAACGGGTTTTTGGAAAATCACTTGGCAGTGAAGGGGTTAACCAGTAACACTTCTCATCTGATTTGCCTTCTCTTCCTGATGATTTTTTTAAGCGTAAACAATTTGATACTGCTGGGTTTTCATCTTATGTGGGCAGAAGAAAGGTAACCATTAGTAAGCCCATATGTAACATGTAGGTACTCCTTTGCACAAGAAGATCTCACTGTTTTATCTTTATCTTTATAAATGGCAATCGTGAGAACCATGATCTGTTTTTCTTTCTTTTTTTGTCAGGCTATATGAACTGCTCATTGTCAGCTGGATATCAAAGCATTTTGGTTAAATGTCTACTTTCTTTTATAACTTTTTTCTTGGAAACAATGATGTCCAATGCCAAATTATGAATGTGTCGAATAGATCACATATTCAGGACGAGCAAACTAATCAACTTACAAGGTCCCTTGCTGCTTTGTATTACATTGTGTTTTCTACAGGCATATTATTTTCAAACATTGCTTGAATAGAGAATTAAATACAAAGTGGTGTTGAACAACACCACACCGCGTATATAAATGTGAATTGTTATTACAAGCATTTTAATTGCATGAGAAGAAAAACATGTGAGAAGGTTATATTACACAAATGATAATCCAGGTGTCTTAAAGAAAATAATAATTTCAAGCAAGCTACACAGTGAGATACATTTTATTACAATTTTTCTGTAATGAGTACTTGTTGCCTTCCTACATATTTCTATGTCAAGTCACTCTGGGGATCATCATTATTATTATTATCCTTTATTTATATAGCGCCGCAAATACCGCAGCTCTTTACAAAATCAGTGTACAAGGAGTTGCTACATTACAATACCACACATGGATGATGACCTTGTTCAGGGGGACCCTGTTCTCAAGGGAACTTACAATCTATGAGATGTACAAGTATTTTGGGAGGTAGGGACATCCATATCGTTAGGTGTCTTGCCCAAGGACACTTGCTATGGAGTCTTCTGAGTGGGATCGAGCTGGCTTTCCATGAATGTAGAGAGGCGACCTGGTGGCCAGGTTGAACCACATCTCATAAAGTCAAGACTTGCTTCTCCATATTTCTATTGGAGGGATGTGCTGAATGGTATTTTGACTTGCTTCTCCACGGTCGAAAGGCAGAGACGTTACCATTGGACTCCACAACTGATCTTGTGTGGTAGGCAAGTATGTACCGTTAGGTGTCTTGCCCAAGGATGCTTATTGGAGAGGTGCTCTGGCCAGGATTGAAACCTGGGTCTCCACGGTTATAGAGCAGTGATGTTAGCTCTATTCCATCCAGCCGGTACAATCATCCATCTAAATCTAATTGTCAACTTGAAATTTTAGATCAGCTAAAATGTAATGATTCAGGTGCTTTAGCCAACATTTCTTTGTTCAGCTGCCTCAGCAGATGTTGACAAGTACAACCATCAGCTGAGTTGTGAGTGTAAGCAGCAACTTACAAAGAGGTGCCCAGATTCAAGTACGATTGACATCAAAACACTAAAGGGGTTATTCAGAAAGCACCAAACTTGCCACCAAATTGCACAGAAGGGTAAATTTAACTGTATAGTGCAATTTCAGGACAGTTCGCCTATTCACTATGCTGTCAAATAATGGCAAATTGACTCCCAAATATGGTGCAGATCACCCCTGATTGGTGATCTTCGGCAGCAGCGAAATTATCCCATAGAGAAGTAAATGTTAATCTATTCAGTGAACGCCGAACTGCACCAAAGTGTCAGTGAAATGCCCTTATTTTCAGTTGTTCAGTTCAACAGGTTTAAGCAGGCAAATCCCATATGATTCAATGTAAAAACATATTATCTCTTTTTATTTTTTTAAACCATTTAGTCTTTCCATTACCAGCAAAAAGCCTGTTTTTATTTATTTTTTTCGAACGCCTTTTTGCATTCTTTTTTTTTCAAAGGTTTTGGATTTTTTTCATTCGGTAACAGACCTTTTAATTATTTTTTAACCCTTTCACTGCTGAGTTAGTTCACCGCTGTGTGCTGAGCTCATTTTTAACGCTTTTGCTCATCATGTTTAAATGCGTTTAGAAGCCACGTTTTATTATATGACTATCAGGGTTATTCAGAGAGCGTGAAAAGCAGGAGAATGACTGGAGAATGAAACATTCTAGGTCAAAATAGCCAAACCAGAAAAATTCTCCCTTTCATCTCACTTTCCAAATCGTCTATTTTGACCTAGAATTTTTCAATCTCCAGTCATTCTCCTGCTTTTCACTCTCTCTGAATAACCCTGCCAGAAATATTATTATTTTTTTCTGGCAGACTCAGCAGATTCATAATATATCAATATTATATGTATACGTCATGTCCTGTCTGTATATTTTAACAAAAATGCAATAACATTAGAATTTTTAATCATCTACAGTGTTTAAAGTGTTTTTTACTCAATTTTTTTCACATGAGCGTTTGCGGTTATATTTTCTATGGGGTGCGCTTGTACAAAAATTAGAAATGGGGACTCGTTACATTTTTTGGGGGGAATTACGTGATTTTTTGCAAACGCACCCCATAGAAAAAAATCATTAGTGCAGTATCATTATTCACTTTATAATTGAAATGTGAACAATATTGCTGCATTAATAAAAACAACACACAAAAAAAACAGTACGCTACGCAAATTACGTAGGCTGCCACGAAGTCTGCAGCGCGGCGCATTGGTTCAATGAACAGACGTCTGAGCACTGCCCACTTCCTGAACATTGCTCTCACAATGGATTAGCTTGGACCAATGGGAAAGCACCATTGGTCTAAGCCATTCAAAAAATGCCTGCATGGGAGGCAGGCCTCCCATACATTGATTGACACAGTTCAGTCACTGACTGTCCTGTCTCGCACAGTCAGTGGGCGTGGAGTTGTACTCGGGGTGTGGCCTCAGAGTAACACTCGGCTGCCTGGAGTGGACTATGCAGATCCTGGGGAGCACTGAGAGCAGCCAGATCCTGGAGAGCACTGAGAGCAGCCAGATCCTGGGGAGCACTGAGAGCAGCCAGATGCTGGGGAGTACTGAACCTGAATCTACTTAACCTCTGTATATCTGGCTCTGATACTAGCCACCTGTGCCTCACCACCCACTGACCTCACCACAAGTCACTGATACATTCTTGTCTGCTCTCCGTTTTCCCTCCTGCCTTGTCTCCACGTTTCTCCTCTTCTTTCTCTCACTTTCTCTATGAAGAGGTTGTTTTCTTCTCGATATTTTTATTATTACTATAAATTTTGATGGTCATCTAAAGATTCAGTCTGAGTCTACCTGCTGTACCCTGGAAAATACTGAGCCATTTCACCCCCGTATACTGAGCTCATTTTTACAATATTTTCCTCATCACAATTAGAAGTTATTTGAAGTCATGTTTTATCATAGAACCCAGACAATTTATAACATATTTTTCAGTAGACTCAGCAGATTCAAAATACATCTTTACTTGCAGGGTTATTCAGAGAGAGGTTAAAACCAGGAGAATGACTGGATAAGTGAAAATACTAGGTCAAAATAGCCGATTTGGAAAGTGAGATAAATGGGAGAATTTCTCTGGTTTGGTTATTTTGACCTAGAATTTTCACTTCTCCAGACATTCTCCAGGTTTTCACCTCTCTCTCTCTGAATAACCCTGTATGTGTATATGTCATGTCCTGTCAGAATCTTATAACTAAAATAATCTCGTCTGGTCCAAAAAGCATCTAAAGTTAATGAAAGTAAACATTTTATAATGTATGTTCTACATATATATATATATATATATATGAAAACGAGAAAAATCTCAATGTATCGTTCCTGGTAAAATACTTTATTTAAAAAAGAAAATGAAAATATATATATAAAAACTTTGCTGTTTATTGAAGGTTTGTAGGATTTTAAGTACATTTGCTGAAAAATATATGAATACTGGGTGAGAGAATTGCTTATCCATGCTTCTATAGAATATTTCTGTCTTTAATTTCAGTTCTATTGAACGGAGCTTGTTTCATACTGTTTTACATTTCATAATGCATTCAGCAATCAGATTTTCAGTGTTCATTTGTCTCTGCCTAAGGCATCAAAAATTCATTTTTTCTTTCATCCTTTTCATTTCTAATAAAAACTCTCTCAATTTTGCATGCAACTCCATTTAGAGAATTCAATAAATGGATGAAAATGTTTCATGACATGTGAAAAACATATAACAAATCAAAAAAAAGCTCTAAAAAAGGGTAAATAAACGAGTCACTCTGAGACGACTTTTGGTTAGATATGATTTATTTATTTGAAAATGATAACGTCATATGATAAAGAAAATCATCTAGTAAAATAAAGGGCAAAATCTGCAGCCTAAAATTCCAGAATATTAACATATTCTAAGCATAATAATGTCTGTATGAAAACACTAGCTGTAAAAAAATGAAACCTAAGACAATTAAACTCCATACCTGACATTGCAACAGTATATATATATGGTTGTATTCCAACTGAGTCGTTAATAGCAGCTTGCTAATGGATAAATTGTACATGAGTTGTTATTCATTAGCGACTCACTTTTAACTCTTTCCCAACCAGGTCACTGTATTAGCGACTTAAGTTAGAATATTTGTGAGCTGCTTCTAGACACTGGTACTCTGCTCTGTTATTAGCTCCTGGAGGCCATAGGGCTCAATGGAGTCAAACTCAACAATGTGCTGGCTCTATGCAAGCTTGTGTTTTCATGGCTGTGCTGGAGCCACGGAAGGACACTGGGAACTATTGGCTTCTAGCATTCCACAGCATGTGGTCAAAGGGAGCTGTGAATAGCATGCCTTTTCAACCCTGGGGTCAGAGGTAAGAGATTGTTAGCATGTTTATTTTAAAGGGTTTAGTGATTTTGCAGAAGAAGGTGTGAGAAAGACGGTAAGAACGAATTTCAACCTCTGTGGCTGGGGTGAAGAAGCTGAGAGTCGCAGATGGGTTGACTGGGGGAGGAAGAGTAATATTATATTCTTGTGCTGGGGTGTTGTTACGAAATGTATGGGTTTTTTTGAGAAGTCGTCAGCGAGATCTTGAGCACTGAGGTTGGACGGTGGAGATGGCACAGGGAGATAGTGGAGGGTGTTAAAAGTCGAGAACGGTCTTTTAGGGTTGGAAGAAAACGTGAAAGTATGTTTCTATGGTGAGGTGAACGGCAGCTGTATATGAATGGAGAAAGAACTTATAGCTGATAGTTAACTTCAGAGCTAGATTTCTTCCTGGCATGTTCAGCAACGTGGAAGCATCTTTGGAAGTGGTATATTTGCCTAGAGTACCAGGGCTGAAGCAGACAATGGGGGATTTTGCTCAGTTGTGGTGGAGCAACAGAGTAGCGGTGTGCACGGCTGAAAAATTTGTTTCGTTTCAAAATAATTTGAGAATCAGAATTTCGTTTCATAATTTCGTTACGCTTTGTTTCGTTATTTCATTTTTGTTTCGTATCCCGGATTACTATAAAAACACTGTAATTTGGGATCGATTCGATATTTGATATCAATTCGAATTTTGAATCACTAAATAAATACCCAAAGAATCAAATTCGGCTGTCAGAAGGCAAGCTATGGTTAAATATTGAGCTGTCCATTGGCCTATGGCGCTGACAACAGATTCAGCACCACAGGCCAATTTACAGGGACAGGGTGCTTTGTGAAACAGTCAAACAAATCTGATTTGTTTCATAATGTCGTTTGCTTTAGTACTTGTTCAGATTGATTCGATATTTGATATCAATTTGAATTTTGGATAACTAAATAAAAACTCCAATAAAACAAATCCTGTTCGGGAATGATTTAACTGGTGAAGCCACCCCTTGAACTATTTGATTGTTCTCAGCCAGTGTCCGGTCACACTTTTTTTGTCTCACATACCATATATCAAATTTATGGTCTATTTAATTATTGCGGTCTATAACCCGTCTTGACTATTACTTTATTGTATACTATTACTATATTGCTCTTTTTCATTCACCTTTGGTACTTTTGATGGGTACTTTTCTTTTTGAAATAAATTATAAAGACTGGTAATAATCATTAGACCTATTCTTTATGTTTAGCTTTGGTTTATAAGCTACATAATCGTTTAGTATCTTTCAGAGATGTGCATTTTGTTTCATTCCGAATCAAAATTCGGATTTTTTTTCCAGATTCATATTTCGGGAAGTGATTCATTATTCAGCACCACAAGCCATGGACAGCGCTATGGTGCCATACGGTGCGTTTTAGCAGCAGTGAAATTCGCCATAGAGAAGTAATGGTTAATCTAGTCAGAGAACGCCAAACAGCACAGAAATGCCATGATTTTCGGTGGTTTGTTCAACAGCTTTAAACAGGCGATAGGGTTCAATATAAAAACATTCCCCGTTTTTATTAAATATTTTTTCAACCGTTTATTCTTCACTTTTTTTATGATTTTTTAAAGATTTTTATGTTGAAATTTTTGGATTCCTAATTTATTTTAAAACTAGGCTTTTTTCTTTGCTGATCGCAGCGTTTTTTTCCTTTTCTTCAGTCTGGCTGTGTTTGGCTGGGGCTGTCTATGGTGCTTAAACCTATTCAGTACCAAGAACAGCTGCTATCCATGGTGCTGAAATCTATTAAGTACCAAGGACAGCAGCCCCCGCAGGGCTATGTAGCAGAGCTGGTATCCATGGCGCTGAATAGGTTTCGGCACCAAGAATAGCTGCTATCATTGACACTGAATAGTTTTCAGCACCAAAGTCAGGTTTAGGCTATCTTTTTTTTTTTTTTTACCTTAATCTAAGTAATTAAACCGTTTCACATTTTGAAATAACTAATAAAAATTAAATAACTAATAAAAATTAAATACGAATTGATCCTAAAAATTAATTGCCAATAAAAATGAAATAACAAATCGATTCAAAATACGAATGCACTGAAACAAATTTAAAAACTGAACGAATCGATCCAAATCAGAGTGAAATACATATTTTTTTTGCACAAGTCTAGTAACTTTCAGGCCCGGTCTGAGATAAAATATAGGCACTGGCATTTTAAGATGAGCAGCCCAATTTTATCTACCGCTACACAGAAATATATATATATATATTACACTCTTCGATATGCCCCTACACACAAACCAATATAGATATGCCTACCCACCGCTATTATATACATACACAGGTGCATACACACCCCATTTATACACTTATATGGGCGCCTACACACAGAACTATCCATACGTCATCAGAGTGCGGCAGGTGCCTCAATCTCACTGAGCAGTGGATATGCCGGCCATACGTCAGGCTGTAACGTGAGCCCTTGAGTGGTGCAAGGCCTTTGGTCATCGTGTACCTCAAGGGCTACCAGCTGACTGGACAAGGCCACCCGATGGCCAGTCTGGTATCTTTAGACCACTGGTATTACATACACTAAAGATTTCTCTGATAATTTATAAAATGTCAAAGATCAGGACGATAGTCAGAGGATAGGCAGTGTTTGCCTCCAGATGCATTTATAAGCATGTATATAGATGCTTGAGATACATATTAAAATGCTTGCTCTAAGGAGAAGTAATGTACCTGGCCCATTGAAGAATTATAATATGAAGTGACAGTTCGGAGACCGAAAAATAGTAAATTTGTTCTCCAAGATATTGTTTTGATGTTTTTCCTCTGTTGTAATTTTTATGCATTATTATATGATGGAATCCTCGATGATATTAAAGAACAATTTGCAAGAGGGGCAAACATTGGGCTTTACAGATTATGCTCCCATGTTTCCACAATTCCTATGTGGTAGAAATCACAGCATAATATGAATTTCACTCAGTCTCAACGTATATTAGAGAAAATGTGCAATCTAGTATATTCCAGCAGTGAAACAGCTATCAAGTACAGTCTTAAATTGATAACCCAAGGCTCCTATCAATGAAGCTAGAAAAATAACTAAATCAATAAGCCAGCTGCAAAAAACCCCAGGCAAAGCATGCACTTATCTCACGACATGAGTGTAGAGAATCCAGGTTACATTGGATTTTATGATTTAAGCCCAACAGTGAAAATGATACTAGTTGAGCATTATAGAATCATACACGTCTTGAAAAAATTTGCACACATTCATAACTATGCATTAACATATAACGTTAACAAACATTATGCTTTATGCTGTTGTTCTACAAGTCTACTGGTTTTACATTTATACTTCCATTTCCATATATGACGTGTACGTTTTCAAAACCCTCATATATTTTAACTCATTTATTTTTCTCAATATACCCTTGCATTCAAGAGGCGTATCAGTCTGGGTTAATTCAAATCCTGTTTTTATTGAACCTATAATAGGGACGTACTAAACAGAATATTGGGATCATGGGCTGATGGCAGGGCCGGCCCAAGCCACTGTGCTGCCTGGAGCGACGGATGAAATGCTGCCCCCTCCCCCAACAAAACACATGACATGTAAAAATGTATCACAGAACTCCGCAGCATTAAAACTCACAGTAATGTGCGATGTGTATGAGCGTATCACAGAGCTCCACAGCAATAAAACTCACGCTGTACACACTGCACATTGCTGTGAGTTTTACTGCTATGGAGCTGTGATACGCTCATACACACCGCACATCAGAGCTCCATAGCAATAAAACACACAGCAATGTGCAGTGGGTATCAGTGTGAGTTTTATTGCTGTGGAGCATTGTGAGATGCCCATACACACCGCTCAATACTGTGAGTACTGGGAGAGAGATGGGAGTGCAGGAGGGATGGGGGAGATAGAAGGGAGTGCAGGAGGGATGGGGGAGATAGAAGGGAGTGCAGGAGGGATGGGGTAGAGAGAGATGGGAGTGCAGGAGGGAAGGGGTAGAGAGAGATGGGAGTGCAGGAGAGATGGGGAGAGAGAAGGGAGTGCAGGAGGCATGGGGAGAGAGAGATGGGAGTGCAGGAGAGATGGGGAGAGAGAATGGAGTGCAGGAGGGATGGGGAGAGAGAAGGGAGTGCAGGAGGGATGGGGAGAGAGAGATGGGAGTGCAGGGGGGATGGGGAGAGAGATGGGAGTGCAGGAGGGAGGGAGAGAGAGATGGGAGTGCAGGAAGGAGGGGGGAGATGGGCGTGAGAGGAATGGATGGGGGTTGAGAGAGACAGACTTGCACTTACCAGCAGGTTCTGTCTCCCTCCGGCCTCCATGCTGCTCAGCGCCTGCTTCTCTGCCTTCACAGGCGCTGTTCCCCCCATCTGTGAACTTCTGTGTTTACTCATTGTGCAGGCGCCGCCTAGTGGCATCACAGGAGCATTGCATGCCGGGAGGTGTAGTTTTAGACTGGTTCTCTGCAATATTCAGTAATCCAGTCTAGAACTACACCTCCCAGCATGCAATGGTCCGGTGATGCCGCCAGGCGGCACCCAGACAGGGAGTAAGTCCAGATATTCGTCGCAGAGCGGCCCCGCTGCACTGGCCTCTAATAGATGCCGGCGCAGCAGTGCTGTTTAAAAAATAGTGCAGGGTCTCGCGGCAAAAATTTGCCATTACCCATAATCTGCCACCTGGAGCGGTTGCTCTGAACCGCTCCATGGTCAGGCCGGCCCTGGCTGATGGGATGATTGACTGCAATACTCAGCAATATCAATAGGTGTCAGCATACTTTTTACACACATACCTGATAATGACCCAAGATATACAGGATTATACGCCGACATTTCGGTGCCCTTTCGTTCCCAGCACTTCAGGGCAATTCTAGTTCGCCGTCTCTGTGGTATATTCAAGTACAACCGCAGAGTCCCTGGTGTATGGGAAAAACCCACCGCAAACCATAAGAACACTCACCGAAAACTAGCAGAAAACGCCTCAAAAACCACGCCGAACATGCCGGAAAAAACGACGAGCTGACGAACGGGGTAAAAAAAAAACCAGTATGCTTGAAAGTTTCAAAATCGAAACTACTGAATGAAAATGTCTGGAATTTACATATAAGATCCTATGAATGATAATAAAAAGGTCTTTTAAAGAAAAAATATATATTTAAAAAAATGGGAGAAAAACGTTGCCGAAAAAATCCCCAAAAATGCCTAAAAGATCCTAAAAAGTCTATAAATAAAGAGACTTTTTACTGCAGAATAAAATAGTAAACAGATTATTATTATGTTGTATTAAAACAGGAATATTAGCCTATGGGATTTGCCTGAATAAACCTGCCAAATAAAAACACCGAACAGCAGGGCATTGTGGCAACTTTTCACTGCTGTTCGGTGTTCTCTGAATAGATGAACCATTGCTTCTCTATGGGGGATTTCACTGCTGTCGAACATTACCATACGTACAGGCAATTCCTGTACGAACTGCGAACTGCCTGCTCTGTATACCCGAATGACCCCGAAATGTCCCCGTTCGCTGAAATTCAGTGTCTGGTTACATTTTGGCGACATTTCGGACCTCTCTGAATAACCCCTATATTGTTCTTTTCTGCAGTGCTTGATACTAAGTTAATGCTGTACAACAATGAAATGCTTCAATTATTCCTTCACTACCAAGTGAGTTTTCTATAAACCACTGTCGGGAACCAGTGTTTTTTGGAAATCACTTTTCATTAGCAATATAGCAAAAATTATTGAAAATATTTTAAAATTATTTTTGCTGTAGCAGCACTTTTTAAGAGTCAGATGTCACCACCTGCTGGTTGAACAGCACTACTACAGCTGTGGCTCTGTGAGACGCAGGGTGCCAGCTGTTCAACCTGTTTTAGTGCTTTTTGTAAGTGGGGAATGCAACCAAAACATTTGGGGCACATTCTGGAGCTCATTTGAAAATTAGTGTTGCTTGCAATAAAGAATTTCCTTTGCATTGTTCCAGAATTAGACCAAATTGAGTTTACTCGATATTGAAGAACCAGCAGGTGCTTTTGAAGATTGCATACACTCGATCTTGGTAGTGAAGGGGTTAAGATCACAGTCTAAGGTAAGGTCAGAATTTGTGTATTATACAATTCACTAAAGACTGACAGGGATTTTTTATTCCTCCTTTTCGGAATTTGATTTTTATTATCATATTTCTCTCAGTTATATATTTATTTAATCTTGTAATGTTAATATACAGGGTAATTCAAAGAGAATCAAAAAGTCACCGCACGTTCGGTGACTTTTCGTTCTCTTCAATTCGGTTTGTTTTGCCGATCCCATTTCGGCGACCCTGCGGTGTATTCAGCAAGCACCACAGGGTTGCAGGGAAAAGCTGCCGCAAACCTGATGAAAACTGACCGCAAAACCTGACGAATGCACGCCGAAAACCCGCAAAAAATCTGGATTAACCCGCCGAAAACGCCGGAGAAACTCGAGCAGGAGCCGATCACAGGCAGTTCGCTTGAATGTTTGAAAAGTGAAACGCTGTTTGCAAAGAAACTACTGAGCGAAAATGTCTGAAATTTACATTTGAGGTCCAGGGAATGATAATAAAAAGGGCTGTTACAGAAAAAAATAAACTTAAAAACAAGAAAATCTGAATTTTTAAAAAAAAACCTGAATAATGCTTAAAATATCCAAAAAAATCTATAAATAAAGAGACTCTTTACTGCAGAATTTTATAATGAATGGTTTATTAGATATTGAATTAAAACGGGAATATTTTTAACATTGAAGCCTATGGGATTCGCCTGAATAAACCTGCCGAATTAAACCACCGAATTGCAGGGCATTTCGAGAACCTTTCACTGCTGGTTTGTGCTCTCTGAATAGCCGAAGCAGTGCTTTTTTATAGGGATTTCACTGCCCTCGAACAGGCACCGAACAGGCACCGTATGTGCAGGCAATTCGCCAGGATTTGATGAATTGCCTGCTCTCTGGATAGCCGAATGGCCAAGAAAGGTAACCGAACGCTGATTTTCAGCGTTCGGTTACCTTTCTCCAGCCATTCGGATCTCTTTGAATTACCCTGATAGTGTAGTTCCTATGTTAAGTCTTTGTACACACATTTGATTTTTCTTGGTAGATGTGTAAGTGGTAGTTTGTGGATTTAGTATCTATTACTTGTATGTGTTTTATTACTCTGGTATATGATTTAAAAATGTTTTTGCTTTATATAGTAAAGTTCACTGATTAGAAACCAGGACCTTCTTATCATTTACAGGGGAATCTCTTGGAGAATATTTTAATTAACTTAACATCAATCACATATGTTTGATATTTGCTATGAATCTTGTAAGGGAATATTTTCTACATTTTACAATCAAAAAATGAAACATAAAATAAAAACCATCTTCAAAAGTTTTGATTGAAAAACCCCCATGATGAGGATGATAAAATATGGACCGCAAACATCCTCTAGGGTCAGTTTTTAAGATTATGGAAAATTTGTATAATAATGATATACTTTGATCTTCTGGCTGAGAAGATTAAAGGGAGCTTTTAAGAGTAGGAGTATAATAAAAAACAAATGGATATTTCATCTTGTTTGGCATACATTTCTATAGATGGATTTTTTTCATTCAATAACATTAAAATAATTAAAAAGAAAGACTTTGAATACTGATGGAACCAAAATTATGTAGTTAAAAGAAAAAAGAATGTATAATATCTGTCCCATGATTTAGGAATTATTGTATATTTTTCTGTTTTGTGTTGAATCTGCCTTTGCTGCTTACATGCTATTGATTTCATAGCTATTTTGTCCCTTCTGGGTTACCCTAGCTTTCTGTATCCAGCTAGTTCCCACTCCTCTGCTCAGTGTCTTGTTGTTAGCTACTTCCTGGTCACATAGCAGCCATTCTGTGCTCACTGCTAGACAAATCTAATGTCTTTTTACCTGCATTACTGTACATCATTCAAGATTGTCAGTCTGATCATTAAACTCTTCAACTGGATTCATCTTTCTACCTGTCAGTTTTGCTGAGTTGAAGCTATCTGCTGAACTTCATCGTGTGAGTACTGGTCAAATACAGACAGCTTGTCTAAAGCACCCACGCCTCACAGCTTTGCTTAGGGAAGCAGAATAATATCTTTAGAGATACTCTGCAGGTTTAGGTTGGATCTCTTTACAGGGTGTTTGTGTGTGTGTTTACATATTATATTTGGTTTTGTTTTCCATTGTGAATTTTAGGACCCACCCAAGAGACTCGCCTTGATGTGGCGATGGGTTTATTACTTAAATGGCTATTTAGGTAGACCAAAAATCTCTCTGGTAGGTTTATAGAACATTGAGGACAGGTTATACGTTTTCTTGTTTGTTGTATACTATCTGGTTGTCAGCTGGCCTTTACAGTGCTACTCATGAGTAATGGGATTTGTGCTCGTAACCAACTTTTGTGTTGAAATAATTATCAGAAGCAATAGGGCATAATAAACTTTATCACTATATTTTACGTAAACAACTTTGGGTAGTTGCTGGTTTATTCAAAACAATTATTTGAGGGGAAAAAAATACACTCTTTTGTGTTCAAACAGAAAGCTATTCCCTAACGACACCTTCAAATTATGGATATATGTAGGAGCAGTGATCACTGACTTCACCCCTGAAAACCATCTATGTTTGTTTCCAATTTACTATGTAAATCTAATGCAAAGAGTTAAACATGTGCAATTATATAGGCACAGTTATCACCTGTTTGAACACAACACTATCAGGGTTATTCAGAGAGCAGTGAAAAGCAGGAGAATGACTGGAGAATGAAAAATTCTAGGTCAAAATAGCCAAACCAGAAAAATTCTCCCTTTCATCTCACTTTCCAAATCGGCTATTTTGACCTAGAATTTTTCATTCTCCAGTCATTCTCCTGATTTTCACGCTCTCTGAATAACCCTGTATTTGTTGACAGTTATGTTGTTATTTGATGTCTTCTACCTACATTAAAAGGATGGGGGCAGTTTTACAAGTTCGGCACACTTCTAAAAGTAGAAGTGTGCTGAACTAATTTTGACCGGTTTTGCTCATCACGTTTAAAAGCGATTTGAAGTCATGTTTTATTATACGACCCAGACAAATGATATATCCTTTTTTTCGGCAGATTCATAATATATCATTATTATATGCATACGTCATGCCCTGCCAGAATGTTATAACAAAAAATGTAAAAAAAAAATTCAATCAACCACAGCGTATAATGTAATTTTTTCATGTTTTATTATCTGAGCCTTTACAGTTATATATTCTTTGGAGTACACTTTTTTTTAAAAAAAAAAGAAAAATGGGAACTCGTTACAGTTAGCATGCGATTTTAGCATATAAATATATAAAACAACACAACATTTTTCGTTCATGCAGCACTATTGTTCACATTATAATTGAGAAGTGAACAATAGTGCTGCATTAATTTAAAAAAAAAAAAAAATTTATTTGTATTTATTTTTGTTTACTTACTTTTTGGTTACTTTGTAACCTAATCATGCTTGGTATCATTGGAAAGGCCACGCACTAACAAACATGACTCACTAGCTGCCACTGATTGGGAGATACAGGGGTTCAAATAACCCCCCTATCTCCACCATAGGATTTCCTTGGGAAATCCCTGGGCAGCTAGGGGTTCCCCGGCTAACTGACGCATCGCGCCACACTGATGATGTCGGTTTACGTGGAGAGACATATAAGATGGCAGCTCCCACCGGAAATAGGCCAAAATCTGGCACCGATTGGTCCCAGATTGCAGCCATGGCACGTCAAGGGTTAAAGGCATCGCTAGAAAGGTCAGACTGTGACATTTCCAGCTGTGCCTTTCTTGACTTGCTACCCCCGGCAAAGATAGAGGGGTCCAAAGAGGATCCCCTTTCCCCTTCAGACACTCCCCCTGCTCTGGCTGGGGAGGGGCCTGACGCGACATCAGTGCGCCAGAATGGGTATACCACGCAGATCTGACTTCAAGGAAGTCAGTCTGCATGGAACCCCGGAGAGAAAGAGGTGAGTGCCGGTGGGAGGGGCGAATCAAACACACGGGATCTGCTATTCCGTCCCGCGGCTTTAAAGCCCACTTGCTACAGGATGGCAAAGCACGTCCTGTGTCGTAAAGGGGTTAAGGTTCATGTAATATTAAACATTCAGGTTGATGATTGCGATGTATATCAGGAAAAGTATCTATAAGCACTTTTTAAAATGAAATATTAATTGTATTTTGAACTATTTCATTCGCCTTTCAATTATATCTATACTGATGCTACAATTTGTATTATTTACTATTACCATCCTTATGCCATATTACCATATTGCAAAAGCACTAGAAATTCCGAGTTACCTATTATACTGTACATACAGGGTTATTCAGAGAGATCTGAAATGTGGCCAAAATGTAACCGGACACTGAATTTCAGCGAACGGGGACATTTCGGGGCCATTCGGCTATTCAGAGAGCAGGCAATTCGCCAAATTCTGGCGAATTGCCTGCACGTACAGTGCCTGTTCGAGGGCAGTGAAATCCCCCTTAGAGAAGCAATGCTTTGTCTATCCAGAGAACACCGAACTGCTGAGAAATGTCAGTGAAGTGCCCTGCCGTTCGGTGGTTTCATTCGTCTGGTTTATTCAGGTGAATCCCATAGGCTTCAATGTTAAAAATATTCCAGTTTTAATTCAATATCTAATAAACAGTTTCTCATTTCTTCTGCTGTGAAAAGTCTCTTTATTTTTAGAATTTTTGGGATTTTTTTGTCAATTTTTTTTTCTTTTTTTGTAACAGTCCTTTTTATTATCATTCATTGGATCTTATATGTAAATTCCAGACATTTTCGTTCAGTAGTTTTTCGTTAACAGTTTCAAATTTCAAACTTTCAAGAAAACTGTTTTTTTATTTTTTGTTCACCCCCGTTCGTCTGTGTGTCGACTTATTCCGGCGGCTGCTCTGCACTGTGACCGGCAGCTGCTCGGATTTTTCCGGCGTGTTCTGCTTGGTTTTTGTGGCGGATTCTGCAGGTTTTGGTGAGTGTTCGGTGACTATTTGGTGAGTGTTCTGCAGGTTTGCGGCGAGTATTCCCTGCACTACAGGGGGCCTGCAGTGCTTGCTGAATACACCGCAGGGTCAACAAACTAGGAGTCGCCGAATCGCCCCGAAGTGCGGGGAATGAAAAGTCACCGAACGTGCAGTGACTTTTCTAATCTCTCTGAATAACCCTGATATGCTAGTTAAAACATCAAATATGGTGGCCGTGGCTGACTGCCGAGGAGCGAGGACGTGCATTGCTCCTGCGACTCCTTAGAATCTTTGGGTTCTCTTACGTTTATTTTGCCTCTTTCCTCACCCTCTCCTTAGCATTCCTTGTGGTCAGGGCCGGACTAAGATCTACTGTATATATATGGGCATGGAGCTGAAGATTTTGGTGGGGGTTTTTGGAATTGAGTGAAACAAAGCATTTTTTAGGTTATTTAATATAGTGCAGATATGGGTATATCTAACTGGGCAGATACTGTAGTCAATTTCCATTCAGATTTCAATCAGTTACAAAGTGTAAAATTATTTTTCACATTTTATCTTCCAAACCTTTGTGGTTATATATTCTATAGGGAATTCTTGTTAAAAAATGAAATGGACCATTTACTGCATTTTTCTGAGAAAATATACAATTTTAACCAAAAAATAAAAAATTTCCCTTGTGTTTTGGAGGATGGTGTTTTATGAATAATATGACTATGTATAAAATACTGAAGTTGCTCCCAGCGTGGGAAATGAAAAGGTGAGTAATGACAATGGCATTGCTCATTTTATACGAGACAAATGGACAATGCCATCGCTTTGGAACTAAAAAAACATTTAAAAAAAAGTTTTTTCTTTTAGATTTTACATGGACACGTTTGGTATCAATGCAAAAGCCAGCCTCTGACATGTCCAATGACGCCTCACTTGACCTTGTGAGGTGTAAAGATTAGTGACGCATGGTTCCAAAGCTGCCCCCCCAGTGCTTCTTGCTGCAGTTTAGGTTTTTGATGTAACAATTCATAATAACAGATTGTGCTATCACCTCCATACTTGTTGGTGACACGAAAAATGGGAGGGTGAGTTAGTGCAGCATCATTGTTCACTTTATAATTGAAAAGTGAAAAATATTGCTGTGTTAGAAAGATGAAATAAAGAAATATTTATTTAATATTTTATTTTTATTCTTACATAAAAGCTGGCCATGTTTATATCATAGAAAAGGCCATGCTCTGGCCTTTCTAGTGATACCTCACATGACCCTTTAGCTGCTATGGAGTTGGAGATACAGGGGTCCAAATGCCCTTCAAAGCAGACAGTTATCCTTTCTCTGGGCCTATTCAGGGGCATGGTCCTGGAGCTGCTGCTCCATCAGCCCCTATTTCACTGCTGAGGACGTGTGGGGAACGTCCTCATTGACTCCTAGGTAAAGATGGGGTGGAGATTGGGGGTTCCTTTGAACCCCGATATCTCCCTACTATTGGCTGCTAGCATGGTTATATTTAGAATCATTAGAAAGGCCAGAGCATGGCCTTTCCAATGATACCAAACATGACCATGTTTAAAGTAAAGAATTAAAATAATAAAGATAATAATAAAAAAAAGAAAAACATGTTTTTTTAAGATGTGAAATGGCTCAGCAGTGAAGGGGTTAATCCGGCCCCGCTTGTGGTGACAACTACCTGCTTTTTGGTGAGCCGCCGGAACCCTTTAGAAACTGCCGTGACTTTAATCCGCCGGAGCTGGGGCCTGCAGATCCAAAAGGCCGGCCTCCATCTTGAAGGCTTCTGTACGCTCTCTGCACTGGTGCCCCTGCTTATCCTTGACCATTGGTAAACAGGGCAAGCAACCTGGAGTCTCCCAGACATTTTTATCTCTCTGGGTGGTCCACAGGAGGTAAACAACTCCACCAAATTGCCGGCTCACTCCGGGGCTTGCGAGGAGCCGAGTTCTCCTCCTGATGAAGTGAGATAGACGTTCTCACGAAACGCGTTGAGTGGTTTCCTGAAGGAAATTAAACAGCTGACAGTGTTCTTCCAGACCCCGGAGAAAAATGGATCTGAAAGAAGCCGGGACCACCGTATGGAGGATCATAGACGATTCTGGACGTTGATTGTGGGAGGTGTGAGCCATTGTGGCACATTTTGTATGTGCCTTGGAAAGTGTGAGTTTGTTTTTTGTAGTTTTTAAAAGAGATTTTTTTATTAAAATACTACACAATGTATTCTTTCTACGATTTTTTTCCAGATCAACGTAAAGACAAGATGCAAATTTGGTGACCCATCTGTATCTGGGGATCCAATAAATTGGTATCCAAAATTAAATTGCATTCATGGTATTGCACCTTAGAAACCTTTTTTTTTATTGAGGAGCCGAGTCCTGCCTCGCCATCCACCTCACCCCCACCCTGACGTCAGACCCTGATGAACTCCCAGCAACTAGGATAGATATTCGGTCACTCCTGGAGGATGCTCGCTCTTCCTGGCGTCAGGAACTTTCTGAGCTTCATTCGGGAGTTGTGGAACTATGTAACTGCTCTTGCGAGTTGGAGAGAACGCAGGCCGCTACCTCATCTCAGGTTGTGGTGGTCCAGTCCCAGGCTGCCAGGTTGGAAATGGCTGTGATGGCCTAAGAGACTTGACACCACCTTCGGAACTTAAAGTTAAGAGGTATTCCGGACTCCGTCCCTGATTCTACACTTCTGGCGTTGCCAAACCGCTTTGCTTTTCTTGTCTTGGGCTTACCTGATGGGACACCGGATCCCCTGCTGTCTGCAATACGGCTCCTAAAGGCTGCGGCGGCTTCGTCAATGGCCTCCGGAGATGTCGTTGTGGTGTCCAGGGATGTCCTTGTCCAGGACCAGCTGCTGAAAACATTGCTTGGAGCTCCTCCTGTCTGCTTTGAATCAGCTGAGATCACCGTTTACCAAGACCTGCCATTTCTGGCCTTGGCGGCCTGACGGCAGTTAATGGACTTTACTGCTGTGCTTTGCTCCTGCAACATCCAATATGTTGGTGGGGGGCCTCGAGATCCCTGTTAATTCAGGATGGTATGGGGGTTCTCATGGCCTCAACCGTGGCTGAGGCCAAAACTCACCTGCAGTCGCTGGGCTTCGGTTTGGGATCGATTGGAGCTTCTGGAGATATGTCGTCCTCCCCTCCTACTTCCTGGCCTCAGACCTGGACTAGACTGATTGAACGGGCCGCTGTCTGATTCGACTCTACATTTTTGCTGCTCTGCTGTTTTTGTGGACTCACCAAGTTGATGATGGTTCTGGCTGTACCTGGCCCAGTTTTTTCCCTTTTTTGGTTTTACCCCATGCACCGCCCCCCTTTACCACTCCACCCTATTCCCTCCTTCACCCCTATTTTTCTCCCCCTCCTTTTTTTTTAAGGATGGGTACGGAGGCAGGGTTGCACTGCGGGCGCCCCTTGGAGCAGTAGATACCTAGGCTCTCACTGTTCCTCTGGCCCTGCGGTGAACCATGCCTTGTGGTCCGCTCTGTGGCCCTCTGCTCCCTTGTGTGTGTGTGTGTGTGTGGGGGGGGGGGTCGTAGAACACCACTTTCTTTGGAGGGCTGCTTCCTCCCCACCTTTTTTTCTTTTCTTCCTTTTTACTCCCGTTCCCTTACCCCCCCCTCCCCCACGTGATTTGCGGAATTCTTGTTAGTACCTATGTTTTGCATGCTGCTTTGTTTGTATGACTAAAAAATTTGACCGAATACAAAAAAAAATCAAATATATAATGAATATATAAATATATGTATTGTGATATAGCCACTGGACACAAAGATCAGTGCTTCATGCTTTTCTTTATTGGGCAGCCATGGTACATGTAGAGTACTCCATAAACAAGTAAATAAAACAAATATAAATCAAAAGCCTACTCCTTATACGGAGCCTAACTAGACATTTGTTTCTGCACTAGTGGTATAGCATTACACTTGGAAGCAGCCCCTGGTCTTTTAAAGTCAAGAGTTGCCCTTTTGTACGGTACTTTCAATCTCCTTCTACGTTGTAGCTATTATATAGAAGGCTTTGTGCCCACTTATTCATTTCATCAAGAGCTCATCTTGATTTTTGCACATTCTTAGCTGTAATGAAGCTGTTGAGAAACCCGAAGGACTTCTTAGCAAACAGGTTTTCTTTTTATTTAAACAAAAGCTCTACATACTGTGCTATTGTGTTAGTCTCTCTTATGCTACCTCCGATTCATTGACTGCATGAATGATATTTCTTGAATAAACGTGGGTGGAATATGTCAGTGTGTAATTGACTATTACAGTTTGTAAGATTCCGAAGATGTCACTAGATAATATGTTTCTATATTTAATTACCTGTGCTCCATCATTCTGACGTAAATGTTGCCTGTCAACTAAATTATGCTCAGCAGTGCACATGGATAATCTCTGTCTCATTTTTTTTTTAAGTAATCATTTCATATCAAAGATGTATGAATTATTTTCTTTGGGCAAGACACAATCTGTGATCTTGTTTAATACAGTGTTTGCTCTATGGCACATTTAGATGCCAGGTGTGGATACTACAAATTCCAGCTGAATTATTATAACTCAGTTAGACATTTAGAACTAATTTCATTAATAACTGTATGTTTTGCAATGTGTGTGCAGAGGTAGAGACAACATCGGGAAGTATTTCTCTCTGTATACAACTAAACCCACACAGGGTTATTCAGAGAAAGATGAAACTGGAGAACTTTTGGAGAAGTGAAAACTCTGGGTCAAAATAGCCGATTTGGAAAGTGAGATAAATGGGAGAATGTTTCTGGTTTGGCTATTTGACCTAGAATTTTCACTTCTCCAAAGGTTCTCCAGAGTTTCACCTTTCTCTGAATAACTCTGGCAATCTGTTTTGCATACCTTTTTTGCATGTCTAACGGCTGTCAAAAAAATGTGCTAAAAACTCACAGTAAGTTTATATAAAATCACATTTTTATGTCTTCTCCTAAGGACTCCTTAAGGGTTAGAGTTGCTTCCAATGCAACACTGAAATGTTAGTAATGTGTTGCTAGTATATTTGCATAGGTTTGACGGTTCTACTGGTAATGGGACAGTGCACTGAACGAACACAATTTCAAGTACTACATTACCAAAATCATGGGATTTAAGCCAGGGTAGTTGAGAGGTAGTGTAAAGGATAAAAAGAAAAGTGAGCATGTAAGCATTCAGTTAATCAGTTAATATCTAAGGGAATTATTATTATTATTATTATTTATTTATAAAGCGCCAGCATATTCCGCAGCGCTGTACAATAAGCACAGTACAGACAGGGTTACAATACATTGAACAACATTTGACAAACAGTACAGGAGGAGATGAGGGCCCTATTCCCGTAGGAACTCACAATCTAGGAGGGTTGGGGTTGGAAACAGGAGGAGAGGACTGTAAGGTGAGAGTGATTGATGGTTGCGTCAGTGAGTTGGGTGGTAGGCTTCCCTAAATAGGAATGTTTTCAGGGAGCGTTTGAAGGAAGAGAAGTTAGGGGAAAGTCTGACAGCACGAGGGAGAGCGTTCCAGAGAGTGGGGGCTGCGCGTGAGAAATCCTGCAGTCTATCATGGGAAGAGGTGATGCGGGGAAAAGCTAGGCGCAGGTCACTGTTTGACCTTAGGGAGCGGGCTGGGGTGTATTTTGTGATTAGTGAGGACAGGTAGTGGGGCGCTGAGTTAGTGAGGGTTTTGTAGGTAAGGATAAGGATTTTGAACTTAATTCTGCAGTGGATGGGGAGCCAGTGAAGGGACTCGCAGAGGGGAGCGGCAGAGACAGAGCGGCGGGTGAGGTGAATTAGCCTGGCGGAGGCGTTCAGGATGGATTGTAGGGGGGAGAGGCGGGACAGAGGGAGGCCAGATAAGAGATTATTGCAATAATTCCATAAGAACTTCTTCGATCAACTAATTGATTTTCTATCTACAGTCTAAGGATGCGTCTGCTACATGGCAGCACCTTTACATCTAAGGCTAGGGTCAGACGAGCGTGATTTCTACGGACTGTACGTCCGTGCACACGGACGTACGTCAGTACGGAAGACACAGTAGTGGCCACACAGTCCGTTTATTCACTGATGTATATTTTGACGGATGTAGGAGGGAAAATAAATTAAAAAGCAAAACCATTTTGTCCGTGAAAAATGCTGGACGTATAAATGCAGTCCGTCTGACCACGTTCCATCACTCACACACAAAGCTATGCAGACGTTACGGACGCAGCGCACTTTGTGCGGCCGTTCTAGTGGTTGTACGTTCTTGCCTGCCTTGCGTCCGTTTGCCGCGGCCGTGGTGCATCCGCAGTTCAGTGCGGACATACTTTGTGTAACAGGCTCCAATGGGCTTTCTGTCATGTTATCACAGACGTACTTTTAGGCGCAATCACGGACGTGAACACTACGCTCGTCTGACCCCAGCCTTACTCTCCAGCTCTGAAAAAAATCTTGTGTGCTAAGGAAATATTGAAATTTGAATACATAAAGCTCAAACAGGCTGCTAACAACAACTGTTTGTTAATTATCAACAGACAGCAAGCATTTTAAGGGATATTCTGGTGATTTTTAAAGTACCTTTAACCCTTTCGCTGCTGAGGCATTTCCCGCCTCTGTGCTGAGGTCATTTTTACCGATTTTGCTCATCATGTTTAAACGTGTTTTGAAGCTTATTTTAGTATATGACCCAGACATATTATATATCGTTCTTTCCGTCAGACTCGGCAGATTCATAATATGTCATTATTATATGTATACGTCATGTCCTGTCTGTATATTATAACAAAAAATGCAATAAAATATGAATTTTCAATAATTTACAATGTGTAAAGTGTTTTTTTTTCACATTTTAACATGCGAGCAATTGCGGTTATATTTTGTATGGGGTGCGCTTGTTAAAAAAATTAGAGATGGGGTCTTGTTACATTTTTTTTGGGGAAAATTACGCGATTTGTAACAAACGCACCGCATACAAAAATCGTTAGTGCAGCATCATTGTTCACATTATAATTGAAATGGGAATAATATTGCTGCATTAATGAACCAAAAAAAAGAAAAAAAAACTTGTTTATTTTTTTTAATAATTTTTTTTAAAATATATATATTTTTTTAACAACTTTTTTCATACTCATGTTTGGTATCGTTGGAACGGTCATGCTCTGGCCAATCCAACAATATCAAACATTAACCCCTAACTGCCACAGATCGGGAGATAGGGGGTTCATTGGAACCCCCTATCTCCACCATTGGTGGCAGTTAGCGGTTAACTCCAGGACTGGTGTCATCGTGCTATGCACGATGACGCCAGTCCTCAGGGGGCATTCCCGGAAGCTTGACTGACATCCAAGATGTCGGCCAGCTCCGGGAAAGGATCACGAACCGGCGCTTTTCGGCGCCGATTCGTGATCCAGCACCCAGGGGGTTAATTCCAGGTACCGTTAGGAAGGGCAGGCTGTGCCCTTCCAAACGGTGCCTGGATTAACCCCCGCAACGCCGGCGATCGGGAGGGAGAAAGGTCCGAAGGACCTCCCCCCCTCCCTTTCAGGCGCCTCCTCCGCACATGAGTTACTTTAGCAAATGCAGATCTTTTAAAGAGATAATCCTATCAGGTCTATTCAAAGAAAGGTGAAAAGCAGGAGAATTGGCAGAAGCGAACAATTAAGACCAAATAGCCGATGTGGAAAGTGAGATAAAATGCTATTTTGCTATTTTGACCTAGAATTTTCACTTCTCCAGTCATTCTCCTGAGTTTCACGTTTCTTTGAATAGAACTGTATGTCAGAAGCTTTTCGGAGACCCTGCAGCCGCAACTTGGGATGCTTATCTTCCTTATTTACTTCAATTAGTCCTCCAAATAATTTCCTGATGAGTATCTTCACAATGCCAAATGATTATAATACAAATATTTTTATGGTATTCTCACTGTTTTTATGTGATTCACTTGCAATTTTACACTATAGCAGCCCTCGTCCTATTGGTTTTATAATTTGAATTATTTGGATTTATTCTCTCTTGAAGATCTGTATTATTTTCTATCCCTCTTTTACCTGTTTTTGCAATATATTAGCTATGCTATAAGATATTGGTCCAGCATGGAAGCAACCACATCCGTTGAAAGTGATCAAAAAAATACACAAGATATGAAGAATACATAATATTTTTCAAGATGGAATGCATCCAATGGGGGGCCCTATTCTACCCAAGCCATTAACAAATAAGCCATTTAGTATAACAGTTCCACTCATCAATACCAAGACCCCCTTGCTATTCCACTGGAGCCAATAACCACTGCTTTGCTACCTCCAAAAAATATCAGGGCCCTTTCCCCAACATGGAGCAATGCAATATGAACTACAACACAAAATAGCTATAGATGGCCAAAATGACACAGGAGAGGCAACCTCCAGTACCATCTATAAAAAGAAAGGAAGGAAAGGGCACTTTGAGACATTTTTTTCTAGGGTAGGTTTAAGGATGTATTTCCAGAAGCTTGAAAAAGGATCTTGAGGGGCCGAACCGTTGTTTCTGGTGTCCCTCCAATAACCCTGCCCTGTGAGAAAAGGCTGAGGTACCCTTTCCTTTCTATCTAGAATTAACTCTTGTTGTTGCTGACTACTATACATTGATGCTTTCTAGACTTTGGGGCAGTCAGAGAATAACGAGTGATTCTAAGGTTGCTCACTTGCAACCAATATGTAAAAAAACACTGACTACAAGAAACTGCTGTTTAATAATTTTATCATATTCTGATTAATTATTCTTCAAGCGACACCAAAAACTTTATCTAAAACTTAATTACTTTGTTATTGCTATTATAGCCATTGTTTAGGAGCCTAGCCATATAAAATGTTATGTTCTTACGACAAAAAATACATTGTGCAAAATTTGAAGTCTAAGGCTAGGGTCAGACGAGCGCAGTGCGAACGCGCGTGCAGGCGCACTTAATCACGGCCGTAGTAGCAGCAAATGCCGGGCAATGACGGCCAATATACGAAGTACGGTCGCACAAAAGTCCGGCTGCGCAACGCAAGTGGAAAACGAACGCATTTTTTCGAGAACGTAAAACCGCTAGTACGGTTGTACAGAGTGCGCTGCGTCCGCTAGAGGCGTGTGTGCGTGAATTGGAGATGTCAGACACTGCTAATGTCCGGCCAACATAACGTCCAGATGCACAAAGTGTTTTATTGATGATCCGTACAAAATCACGGACGCAAATGCGCATAGTATGACCGCTATCGCGTACTCCGTGAAAAAATGCGTCCATTCGTTCGAATGCACTTTTTCACAGACAACGCGAAAATGCATTCGTCTGACCCTAGCCTAAAACAACTATTTCAGGTATAAAGAGGTAAGTACATTACATGACCCATTACTAAAACCACCATGACCACTCCCTCCTCCATGCCGGGCTGTTCCAATCCTGGGCACTGTGGCAGCCCTAAAGAGCAGAGCTATCCCTTACCCATTGGACAGCTATCCTGGGGGTGCACCAGTTTGGGTTAGTTCAAAACCTCGTAACTGGCATGAGATCCCCAGTGGCGTACACGCCCATTGTCAGGCATTTGGCAGCATTGTGCTACCTGCAGTAGATGCTTCCATAAAACTGGGTTAAGGGTCAAGAGTTCTCTGGTGTTAGTCTAGATTGGACATTTCAATTTTAAAAATTAACAAATTATCAATGCTAATGGTCTCCCAACCTATGAATGCCCACCACTCTCTATAACTAATACAAGTCCATAGTTGACTCCGTTAACTTCAGCCAGAAAGTCTATCCTTTATGATTCTAGATCTCAGTGTTTTGTTTTTTCAAACACAAATTCAGTGATTCATATCTGATCAGTGTTTAGTGATCTGGAAGAGAATTGGTTCATATGATAATGTGCTATCCCTGCTGACAAACTTCTATATCAATCTCACGCTCGCTGGTTTCTCTGTCTTTGTAAGTGCTTACCAATGCCACCTCCATAGAATGGGTGCACACTCATATTATGAGTTTCATTAGACCTGTCTTTTCCACCAAGGAGTTCTATTAGCATGCTATTTTATATCAGTATGCATTGAACTTTCAATTTGTTATAGTGATGTGACCTACAAGGTAGAGGAAAAAACATTATTGAAATTAGATACAAGCAGACTATTGTGATCTGGAATAAAAGGAACACTTCAAAACAGACTGCATAATAGAGCCCAATTTGAAGTAATCATTTCTAACAGAGTTTCCTTTTAATAAAATGCTAATGCTATTTATGACTTGTAATTAAAAAAAAGAGAAATAATCATGTAGTGCTTATTATACAGGTAATTTTATTGATGCCCTTTTGCAACGGATTTGAAATATATTCATTAGATTTATATGGAAAGGAACTACATTTACGTTATGTAAGCTGTCTGAAAAATGCTAAATAAATATATACAGTGGCAAGAAAAAGTATGTGAACCCTTTGGGATTACGTGGAGTTTTGCATGAATTGGTCATAAAATGTGCTCTGATCTTCATCTAAGTCACAACAATTTGAAAAACACAGTCTGCTTAAAATAATACAGCACAAACATTATATGTTTTCATGTGTTTATTGAACATAACATGTAAACATTCACAGTGCAGGGTGGAAAAAGTATGTGAGCCCCTAGCGTAATGACTTCTCCAAGAGCTAATTGGAGCCAGGAGTGAGCCAACCTTGAGTCCAATCAGTGTGATATTATTGGGTGTGTTGCTGAAAGCTGTCCTGCCCTTTAAAAACACACACCAGTTTTGGGTTTACTGGTTTCAAGAAGCACTGCCTGATTTGAACCATGCCTCACAGAAAAGAGCTCTCAGAAGACCTACGATCAAGAATTGTTGACTTGCATGAAGCTGAAAAGGGTTACAAAAGTATCTCCAAAAGCCTTGATGTTCATGTGTCCACGGTAAGACAGACTGTCTACAAATGGAGAAAGTTCAGCACTGTTGCTACTTTCCCTAGGCGTGGTCGTCCTGTAAAGATGACTGCAAGAGCACAGCGCAGAATGCTTAATGAGGTAAAGAGGAATCCTAGAGTGTCAGCTAAAGACTTACAGAAATCTCTGGCACATGCTAACATTTTTGTTGACACATCTACAATAAGGAAAACATTAAACAAGAAAGGAGTACATGGGAGGACACCACGGAGGAAGCCATTGCTGTCCAAAAAGAATATTGCAGCACGTTTCAAGTTTGCAAAATAGCACCTGGATGTTCCACAGCACTATTGGCAAAATATTCTGTGGACAGATGAAACCAAAATTGAGTTGTTTGGAAAAAACACACAACACTATGTGTGGAGAAAAAAAGGCACAGCACACCAACATCAAAACCTCATCCCCACTGTAAAACATGGCGGAGGGAGCATCATAGTTTGGAGCTACTTTGCTGGCCTGGATGGATTGTTGTCATTGATGGAAAAATGAATTCCAGAGTTTATCAAGAAAACGTAAGACCATCTGTCCGCCAACTGAAGCTCCGCAGAGGATGGGTGATGCAACAGGACAATGACCCAAAGCATACAAGTAATTCAACAAAAGAATGGCTTCAACAAAACAAAATACGCCTTCTGGAGTGGCCCAGTCAGAGTCCTGACCTCAACCCGATTGAAATGCTGTGGCATGACCTTAAGAGAGCGATTCACACCAGACATCTCAAGAATATTGCTACACTGAAACAGTTTTGTGAAGAGGAGTGGTCCAAAATTACTCCAGATCATTGTGCAGGTCTGATCTGCAACTACAGGAAACGTTTGGTTGAGGTTATTGCTGCCAAAGGGGGGTCAACCAGTTATTAAGTCCAAAGGTTCACATACTTTTTCCACCCTGCACTGTGAATGTTTACATGTTCTGTTCAATAAAAACATGAAAACATATAATGTTTGTGTTGTATTATTTTAAGCAGACTGTGTTTTTCAAATTGTTGTGACTTAGATGAAGATCAGAGCACATTTTATGACCAATTCATGCAAAACTCCATGTAATCCCAAAGGGTTCACATACTTTTTCTTGCCACTGTAATATATATATATATCCGTGGTGTCCTCCCATGTACTCCTTTCTTGTTTAATGTTTTCCTTATTGTAGATGTGTCAACAAAAATGTTAGCATGTGCCAGAGATTTCTGTAAGTCTTTAGCTGACACTCTAGGATTCCTCTTTACCTCATTAAGCATTCTGCGCTGTGCTCTTGCAGTCATCTTTACAGGACGACCACGCCTAGGGAAAGTAGCAACAGTGCTGAACTTTCTCCATTTGTAGACAGTCTGTCTTACCGTGGACACATGAACATCAAGGCTTTTGGAGATACTTTTGTAACCCTTTTCAGCTTCATGAAAGTCAACAATTCTTGATCGTAGGTCTTCTGAGAGCTCTTTTCTGCGAGGCATGGTTCACATCAGGCAGTGCTTCTTGAAACCAATAAACACATGAAAACATATAATGTTTGTGCTGTATTATTTTAAGCAGACTGTGTTTTTCAAATTGTTGTGACTTAGATGAAGCTCAGAGCACATTTTATGACCAATTCATGCAAAACTCCATGTAATCCCAAAGGGTTCACATACTTTTTCTTGCCACTGTATATATATATATATATATATATTAGTAGACGTTAGCCAAGCACTCCTGCTTCCACGATCCACAATTGCCCGGTGCCTGCCGTTCAGCTGGATATCATACAAATGGAAAAACGATAGCGGCACTCCAGGACTATAATGCAACCAATAATTTATTCCATTGGTATCAACGTTTCAGCCCTGACCCAGGGCCTCAGGATATAAATGTAATAAAATACACAAAAAATATTTATTGAGCGGAGCAAGGAATCGTTGTACAGGGTGTGCGGGGATCGAGGTGGATATTTATATATATATATATATATTATATATAATTAGATAGGCCATGTTGATCCAGATGCCAAAATCTCGAGTATAGCAGTACATAGTGATACCTTTTTTTTATTGGACTAGTGTTACATTTCAAAGACAAGCTTTCGAGAGTATAACTCTCTTCTTCTGGTCTGGATGCTTACTGATCAGTATCCTAGAATTCAACATTAAGACATTATGGGGCACATGAGTGGGGTTAGATTTCATAAATGGTGAGAGTCAAATGGTATAGTCAAAACGAGAAAATAAACAAATGAGCGATCTTAGGCCCATGAAACAACAGTGATATAAAACAACAGTGATAAGATCATGACAACTTGAAAGGGGGGGGCCACAAATCAGTGAAGGCTGAAAAAGACACAAAAAAAAACACACAAAAAAACAGAAAAGAAAAACAGAAAAAAGAACCAAGCACCAGCCAGAATTCGGAATGTTATGTGACGTTACGATAATGGGTTAAAAAAATCGAATCCACATCGAGTCCTTCTTTTATGGTGTTGAAATACAGTATGTGATCATTTTCATTTCAAATGTCTTGCGTTCACATTTGCCTTTAAAATTTCCTTTGAGGTTTTTTATTATTGAGGTTTTGGATGGAGTGGCCTGTAGATTGAAGTGATGTCCCATGTATTTTCCTGATGGTTCTAGATGGAGTGCCTGTGTAGGTTTATCCTGAAATTTAGTTTAAGGCTAGTTTCGCCAATATAGCTGTGCCCTGGATCACGTACACCACATTGGCAGACGTGCAGAGGTACGACCCCTTGATGTTGTATGTGGTGTTGTTGTGCCAGGCAGTGCTGCTGTCACATATATGTTGACACAATTTGCAGCAGGATTTGTTGCAGCATGTGGTCCCATTCTGTATGTTATCATGTTCCTGGGTGAGCTTGCTGCGGACCAGTCTTTGCCTATGTAATTTTTTTCATGTGCAAAGAATAAAAGTGTCATTTTAGAAGTCCCTGAGTGCATTCGTTATTAGAGAGGAGCATGTTTACCATTTTGGGCTTTGCACTGGGGCAATTTATTTGTTTATTTATTTTGTTGGAAAGACTGAGGGTGAGTTTATTTGGATATTAAATATATGTATGGTTTGTATATATACTGTATATATATATATATAAATAGTAGTGTAGCACCAGAGTATAGCAACGGTAGTGATACCTTTTTTTTATTGGACTAACGTATCACTAGTACTGTTATACTCTGGTGATGTATATATATTTATATATAGATATTTTAAATTTTATTTTTTAAGGAGGAGGGCAATAAAATAAGATTAAAACCCTCCACTACACAAACTGCCAGAAAATAAAAGTAAATTACCAAAACTGATAAAAAAACGTTTACAGGTGCAAGCAAATCAGAGACTTACTTTGCCCGCAGAGCTCCTTTAGCACACTTTCCCAAATGCAGCAGGGAGTTCTGGATAAAATATATAAACCAAGTCCATAGTCTCTCATGTTATGTGGGTTAATTGATGAACAGCACAACCCCCTTCTGGATAGCTGTTTGAGGTTGGGTAGTCTTCATCTGCAGGAGATAGGCTCATGATGGCTGCACAGCGATGCCGAATTCAGGTGAAAATCAACTATACTGTACATACATACTAAGTAATAATCCACAAGTAGGCATTGAATCAGAGATCTAGCTAATTACAGGAAAGAACTATACAAAGACAGATTGGAATCAAATGGAAATATCTTAAATTTATATTTCCAATTTATAAGCAATCAATAGGATTTTTGAGCATATTGAGCTGCAGCTGTTTATATTTTAGGGAAAAGCACACTTCATATTGCAAATAAACATCTCAGTACCCCAAAGCTAGAAAAAAGTTTCATGATAAGACATGTTAATTTTGGTTATGTAAACTAATTTCTATTGCCTTTTTTTTCTTTCTTTTTTAAACACCATTCTATATTGTCAAAAAACACTTTTTATTTTGTAATTTTTTTAAAGCTCCTTCTGTATGTTTTGAATTTTATTAGACATTTTTGTTTTTGATTTGTATTATTCTTTAAATGGACCTTCTTTATTATTTAGACACACTTGTATTGATTTAAGCTCCTATTAGAAGAATAGGAGACTTTTTTTTCAGTTCAGAGGAATTTTCCGATGCCAATTCAGCATGAATTCAGCGACGTGATTCAGCAGTCATTAGCACAATTTGGCGGTTTTCACCGATGTCCGATAGCTGTTTCAGCGACTCCATTTTCAGCAAAACACGGTGAACATTCACTATATAGTGAATTCGCTGTATTTCCGGCGAAATGAAATCACTGAAGAGTTGCGAAATGCGGCAAGACGCAAAGCAGCGAAATTGCACACTATTTAGAATAACATAAAATATGTTTTCATTTCATTAAATGCCAAAAAATCCAAACAAAATCTTTAGCTCCAGCCCATAGAGATCTTAATCCGACCCTGGGTATTTGCATATCGGGGTAAGCTGGTCTCGATAAAGTCCAGGGTGGCTTTTTTTTGTCCCAGTCCAGCCCTGGCTATAAGCCTATACGACCCAGGCCGTATCACTGCTTCAATATCTATTTTAAATGCTGTTTGTCAAAAGATGCAATTCCATTTATCAACTGCCAGAGAGGTGTAGGTTGCCTGCTCCTGATTTAGTTTCCCAGGTAATGCTGGCGCGATATTTTGATGCAATTTCATAGATGGAAGTCATCAATGGAAAGATACACAGGGAGAATGAAATATCCCAAGATTAAATTATGTGCAGCTACAGCACGATTAATCTTCCTTGAAGACACATCATCGAAATGCATTGGTAGTGGACCTGGAGATAGTGTCTCATATCTTGGTGTGTGTTGCTGATGTAATCTGATAACTTTTAAAAGCAGTCGGTAAAAAAAGCAATATATAAATATTAAATCATCAGACTGCCGCAATTGCTGAGAAAAAAAAATACTGTACTGTTTTTTTGACATATGATTAATAGGCCAAGTATTTAGGGCAACGGAACATACGCCTAAATCTCTTCTTTGTGGTAAAAGCAGCAATAATGGCTGATTAACTTTTAATTAGATTTTTTTTTTAAATGGCAATGACCATAGAGGACAAGTCTGTTTTAAAGCGTTCCTTAAAGAGAAAATGAGACTAGCAATTTACATGCAAAGCAAGCTCAGTGCAGCAGGTCTGATTGTCCTGAGGTGGATGTTTCAAAATTGAACACAAAGCTGCTGGCTGAAGCGAGCTGTATTCTACGTTCTATTCCTGGGTGAATTATTACCAGTATTCTGTACGGGGAAATCTTTGAAGAGTGGTCTGCATGGGAATACTACAGAAATACTGAAGGGCCTCTTAATAAAACTCTATGGAATCCCAAGAATCACATGTGGAGTGCAAAACGTGAAAATAAAGATGTATTTTTATCTTTTGACTTCTTATATCGAAAATTTGCATTTCCTTAAAGGATGTGATCCACTTTTATGCTTCACAAGTTGCCACAAAGCAAGCCCTGCAAAGATAATGTCAAGTTATCAGGAACAGGATTTCTGTCACTTTGATGAATGAATTTCAAGGTCGTACAGAGCTCACGATATGTGTACAAAGATGGGCTCGATCTGATACTTCATTCTTTTCTTCTTTAACCTAAATTATAATCGAGCATAACAACATTCGAGAAATAATTGCATGCTTTCATTTACACCAGCCTCCTGTATACACTTACATTTTAAATCCAGGGGCATTTTTACAAAACATTTTTGACATTTTCACTTATCTTATTGACTCTTGTGTTTGTTATTTCATTATCCTCTCTTATAGTACATGCTGCTTTCTTATTGATTTTCTTAGGGTGAGCATGAAGGCTTTCTGTAGAAAAGTCTCAGAATATTACTATTCTTAGATATACTGTACTGGTAACTTGTAATAATCCCAACAGAATACAATGGTTTCTGTTTTTGTCATGACCCTTGCATGAGGGCATGGAGGGGGTCGCAAGAAGACCTGTGCTTGCACTGCTCCTGCTGTTAGTTGATCTCTGGCAGCACCTTTCCTGCCTTGCCCTTGTGGGCCCAGTCCTTGTTTTCATCTTGTTGGACCTGAAGGAAGCCTGAGGTGCTCCCTATCTCTCCATGGGCTTCCTAGGATGTCGCCCCCCGGCAGTGATGCGTCTGCATTGTACACGGATTCATGGTGTATCCTGCATTAAGCTTTTATATGCCTGCCTTCCACAGCCATGCATTATACATGCTTTGATTCTGTTCCCTGTTACCATGCTTCCTGTGTACCCCATCATGACCCCTGATGTTGATGGTTAGCTCATATCTGATCTTGTTTTGTATGTACTGTGTACTTGCCTGCTGAATCCAGTGATCCTGTGATAATAAACCCCTGTCTACAACCATCTACCTGCATGCTGTGCATTTGTCCTCTGACTTTGGGCTTTATCTGCAACCATGTACGATACACGTGACAGTTTTGGAGTTGTTGAAACATATCCAAAAACAGTAGAAATCCATACACTGTGTCATTATGTAATGAGTGTTGTGACAGAGTGTGGGATGCTGTGTATGTCAGCAGGAGGTTGAATGAGGCCATCTTCCCAGGACGGTAAGGGGTTAAGCCTCTTCCTTGGCAGTAGATACATCTGCAGCTCGTTAAAATCCCTTATAGTAGTTCTGAGAGAACAGGGTTAAGTCAGACATAGATTGCATCTGCAAGGAGAAGGTTGGAGATCACAGAGCTGCAGAAAAGGTGTCACATATCCGGGTGCGGGCGCCGCAGGAGGACCAAACCCAGCACTGGATCATTCTTGTCTCCATGAATCCGCCCCTTCAGAACTTCAGTTTCGTCTGCAGCCCGCAAGAGGTGGAGGTGCACTTCATCATCAAGTCTGAACTTCTGTAACGGTAGCGGTAACGCTGCCACACGAGTAGCGGAGTTAAGATCCTTGAGGGCAAAAGTATCTGCTTGAATAACACAAAAGGTTCATAAACTACAGACTGTAACTTAATAGCCAAAGAAACACAAGGACTAATTGAATTGCCTCTAAGCTCTGAAGGTTTCGAGACCAACAGATTACCTAGGACACGCTCAGAAACACCATACGTGAAACAACAGTCCGCAAAGTATCCAAGGTGCAGGGCAGTCAGAGATGCAGAAACCAATCGTTATGGTAAATACTTAAAATTAGTAGATACCTGGCAGGGCTGGATTAACATAGGGGCAGATGGAGCAGCAGCTCCAGGCCCATGCCTCAGAATAGGCCCAGAGAAAGGATAACTATATATGCATTTCGACCCATGTATCTCCAACTCCATAGCAGCTACAGGGTCAAGTGAAGTATCACTGGAAAGGCCAGAGCATGTCCTTTCGAATTACACCAAACATGACCAGGTTATAAAGTAAAAAAAAAATACTTTATAATTGAAAAGTGAAAAATATTAATGTTGGAAAGAAAAAGTTAACAATGATGTTGCACTAACTAACCATCACATGATTGTTATGAATTGTTACATCAAAAACCTAAACTGCAGCACTGCAGCGAAGAGCACTGCAGGGAACTTTGGACCCCTGCGTCACTAATCTTTACACCTCACAAGGTCAATTGAGGTGTCATTGGACAGGGCAGAGTCTGGCCTTTGCATTAATACCAAACCTGACCATGTAAAATCTAAAAAGAAAAAAACATTTATTTTTAGTTCCAAAGCGATGGCATTGTCCATATGTCAGGTATAAAATGAGCAATACCACTGCCATTACTCACCTTCTCATTTCCCAGGCTGGGAGCAAGGTCAGTGTTTTATACATAGTCATATTATTCGTAAAAAAAAAACATGTTCCAAAACACAAGGGAAATATTTCATTTTTTGGTTAAAATTGTATATTTTCTCAGAAAAATGTAGTAACAGGTTCCAATTTCACTTTTATTTTTTTTTAACAAGAGTGCCCTGTACAAAGGTTTGGATGATAAAATAGGGGAAAAAATTACACTCTTTAAATGATTGAAATCTGAATGAAAAATTAATCACACAGTATCTGCCTGGTTAGATATACCCGTATCTGCACTATTCAATAACCAAAAATATGTTTTCATTTCACTAAATTACAAAAAAAGCCCACCAAAATCTTCAGCTCCAGGCCCATAGAGATCTTAATCTGAGCCTGATACCTGGTGACTCTCGGAAGGTACTGGCTTGCATACAAGATTGTTATTGCTAATATGTGCAGAGATGTGATTAGAAATAACAGTAAACAGAAATAAAAAATCGTTTGTTATGGTGGTCTTTGCAAAAACATTAACATGAGTAATAGCCTGGGTAAAGGGACCCCGGAGGGTTACAAACGATACCCCTAAACGTGATGGGACAGAACCCAAACAGCGAGCGATCAACCCAGCAACCAGCATGGGGTTAAATCCCCAAAACAAGCAAACAGCGTAATACACACGACAGAGAGAGAGAGTAGTCAAAGCCAAGCCGGGTCAAACAACAGGAGCAGGAATCTCATACAAAGCAGGGTCGTCAACAGTAAATACAAATAGATTCAGGAAGTAGCGGTGCGTGAAGTAAACTCCACAACAGGGCAATGAGGCAACTCCTAGAACCCTGTTTTAAAGCCTGCGGCTCCTGGTAACCATACCTGACTCCGCCCCCTCAGATGCCAATCTGCCAGCAGAAAGTGCTGGCACCCGGCCAGCCAGCGGTCCCCCTTCTTGCCCAGACCCCCCAGGGGGCACAGCGGGGGTTGAGGATGTAACAACTTCTCCATAAAACAGCAAAGCCCCCACAATGCTTTGCTTTTTGCATTGCTTACCAGTCTGTCCCTAAAGCCTGCAATAGCCTCCTCTGTTTTCCTATCTGTTCCTGAAACCCTCTGTTGATATTCCGTTGCCGAACCTCTAATTTGTCTTAGACTACTCTTTTGCGAAACACTGATCAATCTGTTGCTGAACCCTCTGCTTACATAACTGACTACGCCTTTGCCTGCTCCTTCTGTAATTCTGCTGTGGAAACCCATGCATTTATTTAAAATACTTAGTTATACCTTGTTTACTAATTATTCATTGTTTGCCTTGTTTAACCTGTTTTCTCAGTTGCTTTATTCTTATGTTGAATAAATACCCTTTTACCCATAGTGGGCTCTACCCGCAACCCTGCCATCTGAATTGTTACAAAAGGTGTGCTGACGCATATGTACAAAGATTGTAAAGACTTGCTTGTTTCTGCTGGGGGGGACGTCAGGATGGTTGTTCCAGTAGCCCGTAGTGAGGGAATTGCTGTTTAGTCAGCCTCCTAAGAAAGGAGTAGGCCTGTTTTTTGTGTTTATTTTTTGTTGTTGTTTGGGACTGCAAACTGTTCTGCTTAAAGAGGACAGTATGCCCAACTGTTAGAGACTTTTTATGCGGAATACAATAAAAAGCTGTACATTCTCAAAACTCCTGGACTTGTCTGAGTGGCCATACCACAGTGTATAAAACATGAACAGCATGCACAGTTTTTTTTTTTAAATCTCCACAGAAATATTTTAATGGACATACAGTTATACCTCAATAGTCCACATTGTTGTATTTAATTCAAACCTTTGCAATTAATGTAGATGATGTAAAGAAGTCAATTAAAGAAATGTTGGATAGAAATAATAGAAAACAGATGAAGATGCTATGCTTCCCTATTTGTTCACTGTCCCACTTGCATTTACCCAGATTAATTATCTGTTGAATATATATTTTTAATACCTACACCCATCTCCACTTCCAATATGGAGGGAGGGATTTCTAAATTAACCTCGTTGGTCAGTTATCTGCCAAGTTCATAACATTTTGGACTTTTTTCAGTTTTATATGTGGAGCAAATAATATGCAGAGCAAATAATATTTACAATTCTGGCGAATGTCTTAATGTTATTAAATTCATCATAGCAGTCCTTCTACCGCCTGTAATCTTTCTAACAAAGAACGCTCACTATGCTCTACAGTATAACGCAGTAAACAAACAGAATGGATACATGTATCACAAACAATACGCTTGTGGGGCACTCTTGGGTTGATTTATAAATCATCATCAAAAGCAAGGACTAGAACTACATAAATTATTCTGTATGTATGTATAAATTAATTATGTATTCTACATACTTAAAATTAAATGGCTATATGTATGTTAGACCTTGTTTGTTTAATTGTTCATTGAGAGGAAGTGAATACATACTGTAAATACCTAAAAATAACAGCAATTGTTTTACTGTAGACTTCACTATACAACGCATAACAATTTAAGTTAGACTATTCCTAGAGGACCATTATATTTCATTAAGCCAGATGTACACAGAAAATAAACGGTAACATTGAGAGTTTAGACATACAGAAATGAAAGATGAATGTATGTCAACAAGAAATAATAGAGGATGCTTGAAGAGTGTGTGCAGCACTTTTCCAATCCCAGATCGCATCCCTGTTGCTTTGATATGGAGTATAAACTCCCTTCACATGACAATAAGTATCTGACCAGAGTAAATAGAAAATTACAATGAGATTCATTTTTCTGCATCAGTGGAGTCCACTGCTCAGAGTGAGAACACAGATGGTTGCACAGATGGTCAAATGTGAAGAAGAACCTTTGTTGTCTTGAAAACTCTTGTACAGCATCACCTATGCCTTGTTTATAATTCAGGTCCTAGGAAAGGTGCTGAAATGAATGTTAAATCAGAGCTGCAGATGTTTTTGTTGATTGTGTATTGTTATTTTTTTTATTTAAACCACCTGTATATATTTGAAATTATAAAGAGGTTATATCCCATCCAGCAATTATTCATTGATTTCAGTAGTACTGACACATTTGATTATCACAGTTGGGGATTTTTTCTTTCACCTACGCAATACAAAAATCGAGTATGTTAAGAAAAGAAGATTAACAGCATCCAAAAATTGTGAACGCTACATCTGGGCACTCAGCAAGTAAAGATTATTAGCACATTAGTACATCCAAATCTCAGTAGCAATGGAAATTAAGCCAATCGTTTAAACATTTCCTTGTTGGTGTGCAGAAAACAGCATGCAACTAAGAAACATGAAAAAAATTTAAATGAAAAGAAACTTATTATTTTAATTTGCTGATGTTGCAAAAAAAAATAATAATAATCATGCAGTTTATCATTACCTCCTATCTGAGACACATTAATACAGGTTAAAATTAATCTGACTTGACAGCAATATGACTCAGGAAAAACGTGTAATAATTAAAGATTGATTAGGTCCAGAGTCTGGATACTTATCTTTGACAGTAAGTAGATAAGGTAAGGTATTTAAAGCACAGTGAAAAGGAACACCCTTTTAATCATGATACACTAAATAGTTTGATATACTATTATTTGAAAATGATTTTGTTGTATTATACGTATAATAACTTCTATAAAAGATCCCATTAAATTTAATCCATGTATTATGAAATGTATAATGAAAAAGTAATCAAATGTTTTTAATCTGTTGCTTCTGAGGTATCTCTCATAAAACTAGGCTTACTCTTTGTTTATTATTTCTACAGTAGAAAAAATATATACAAACCTGAAATGAAAACCGTACACAAAAGGTTGTTATGGGTGATTCGGTAGTAGGGAGCCACTAACGGACATATTTGGCAGCAGCTCAGCCAGAATATGGCCCTTTGTACTACCCTTTCTTCTCGCTTTTGTGAAACAAAATTGCGTTATAAAAGAACAAAACAGACTAGTATTACTCCCTTTTATTTATCTTTTATGTGCAAACATGGGGTTCTATTCGAACCTAGTCAGTAACGCAACCAGCTAAGGGAAAAATATTGTTATGAACCAATAACCCTTAGCAGATTTCTGTTACGGAGCCTGTTATGACCGAGCCAATAACGCAGCTGTAAACTGAGCTGTAATATTAGGGAGCCATGGATAGGTACAGGCAGAATCACTGTGTGCTGCGCACTGGTATCAGCTTTTGAAGTCCATAGGATCCAATGGAGCCATGTGTGACCCTGTGTAAAGTCAAGATGGGGTTGTGTCAGACTTAAGCTATTTAAGTTAAAAGTGTTACTCCATGGTCATAGAGCAAATATTCCTTGCAGCAAGGCTTGCTGCTCAGTCAGAATAGCCGCTGAAGCCATTAAGCGAATACCTGGAGCCATTATGTATAGCAGCTCAGTTGAGATTGGGTTTATGGAGTCTGTACTTGCCAAAATTCCCATCCTGGCTGTTCCTCCTGTTTCCTTGCCCTAGATGAGATATACCACTCAATAATGGGCAAAGGAAATTTTGAGCACAGTTACAGTACTAGGTATCATATGTATCACTGTCACTTGAAGCTACAGAAATTGTAAAAAAAAGTTCATTTTATTTCTTAAAATCATCATTCACTTATTGCTAAATTATTTCAGTTGGCAATTGTCACATTCAGTCACAATGGCGGTACCCGGCATGCGCCAAGTAGGGTCCTGGTACGGTATATGCAGGACACAATAACCTTAGATACGTGAATCTAACCACAGGAGACACTGTGGACCTCTGCACGGCTGTACCAAAAGAAGCCCTATGCTGATAGACCGGACCTTAGAGTGGCCGGATCTGATCTAATGGAAAAGGGTTACCTAATAGCCGTGCAGAGTCCAAGGGAGAACACAGAATACCTGAAGGATTATACTCCACAACCTGCAGAGAAGGACTTCAAATCAAAAAGGTCGTGGTCAGCAGGGACACACAACAAAACAATAAATCAATATGCACGGTACAGACAAGGATATCCAATAGATTTCTCAGTGAGTAAGCCAGGAGTCAAAAACAGAATGTTTACCTTATACAGGCAGAAAATCCGTTAGCCAGGCCAGAGGGTCAAAACCATGTAATCAGTCAGAACATGAAACAAACGAAAGAGAAACACTTGAGCTGGTTACATGTAAAACACTGGACATGAACTGGAACCTAGGCTAACTAAAGAAACAATGGACAGATCAAAGAAATAAGGTAAACAATAAAACATAGACTTGACCAGACAGAACAACAGGGAGCTCTTAGGAACGTGAAGTCAGCAGCAAATAAAGACTGAAAATGAACCAGATGCAAGCGCCTGGTGATATGGGCCCATGGCTTAATATAAGGAAGTAATCAGCCCATATCACCAACAGAAGCTAAACGAGCAACTGAAACTAGCAGACACATTAACCCCTGAGCTGCATCTCAGGGAAAGCAGTATAGGGAAACACATAGGAACCAAGACATAAGGAATACAGAGGGCAGGGAGACAGGGTTGGAACGTGGGAACGTGACAGTAATGACCAATGAAAGCTTTAAATTGTATTTCAACAGTTCACGTATGTTGCTTTTAGTTCTGACACTCTATTTTTCTTTCTATACATTTTGCCCTATAAATATAATTTTTATAATTTATTTTGATGCCTTCAACGTGTCATACTGGTAGTTTTTCTTTTTAAATTCTATTTTGTTACACATAATTATAGTTGATTAATATAAGTCGCTGATTTTCTTTGCATTTTGCTTCATCTGTCACTCTGACCCGATCGAATACCCAGGTAATGCTCTAAACGGGAATAGATGTAACCAAATTGGTGTTAGGTCAACATGGTTTCAATGGACAGAGGTTAGAAGATATTATATACAAAAAAGGGGCGACTCTCACACAATAGGTGATGACTCTAACTGTATGGTACTAGTGATATTCAAAGCGGCCAACTTCTCAAAGATACAACACACATAGGGCCACATTACATACTTGGTGCTAATGTTTGCGCTCACCTGAGTGAGCGTTAACGTTAGCCCGAGTATTTAACGCAATTTTCAATCCAAAAGTTAACCAGAGCCAGGACTTGGTGTTAACGGATTCCGCTTTTGCAGAATCCGTTAACAACAGCCAAAAAAATAAAAAAAATAATCATATACTCACCTCCTGTCCCACGGCGAGGAGTGCGGCTTTGGCCACCTCCTCAGTCCGGCGGGAGCAGTGAAAGAATGGGGGAAAAAGTCCCCCCAGTCTTCCCATGCGTATCACCATGCTGACCGGCCGGATCTCGCAAGGCGGCATCTGCTTCGATGGAGTCCTATGGGCTCCATTGAAAGGATGTGCGCAGCTGCGCTTAAGGGGTCGTCGAAGTGCCGTGAACCGACCTGCTGAATCGATTCGAAATGGAAAACCAGCGCAAAAGCGGCAAACAAATCAGAAAACTTCCATATCGATACGAAAAATCACCGAATGCATCCGCGGAACAGGCTGCCGAATCGATCTGAAAAAAGCCGACGACCCACCAAACAGACTGCCGACCAGCCACTGGAAAATGCCGACAAGCTGCCGGACAACGGTAAAAAAAAACTAAAATAAAATCGCACCTTTTAAAAGGTGTTTTTTTTTTTAAATACTGCATGAAAATGCCTGGGAACAATATATAAGGTCCTATGAATAATAATAAAAAGGTCTGTTACAGAGAAAAAAAAAACACCATTTTAAAATAAATCTGAGAAAAAAATTTGCCGAAAAAAAATCATGAAAAATGCCTAAAAAAAATAGTCTTTTTGCTGCAAACGAAAAGAATAAACAGTTGAATAAATATTTAAGAAAAACAGGGCTTTTTTCACACTGAAACCTATGGGATTCGCCTGCTTAAACCTGTCGAATGAAACCACTGAAAATCAGGGCATTTCACTGACATTTTGATGCTGTGAGGTGTTCTCTGAATAGATTAACCATTACTTCTCCATTGGATTTAACTACAGAAGATCACTGTATTTTGCTGGCAATTCAATATTTAGTTGAATTGCCAGCTTTTTGAATAGCCGAATGGCCACGAAATTGCACCGTAGGGTGATATTCACTGTTTGGTGCAATTTCGTTGAGAATTTGGTGCTCTTTGAGTAACCCTGATAGTATTTTCATAGATAAACAACGCATACCTGCAGAGCAATAGTCATTCGATATGACTATTTCATGTTAAGCCCACCACCATGTTGAAGAACCCCAATAATACTAGAAGATTTAATTTAGTCTTAAAAACATTTATTAATGTACCTAAAGCTTGGGGTTTCTGGTAAATGTATACCAGATGTAATATAAATATATATTTTAAGGTTGCTCCAGAGAAGGTAAAAATTCTATGTAATTATGAGTTCTTGTTTGAAATAAAAATAGAAAACTAAAACAATCCAAACAATCCATAGTTTGTAAGTAACAAATGTAACATGTGTGCATACCCTAAAATATTGGTTGTACATGCTTATGTGTCATAATCAAAGTGGTGATTCATAGTCATAAAGTATTATTTATCAAAAGGGAATCTGAATGAATTTTATAAACTTGATTAATTGGCAATGACTTTTTAGTTTATTTACCACACATTGACTGGACTTCAAAAAATTACTCCGGAGGGGGGCGTGGCTGACCATGCAGGAGACCAGACGTGCTTCTGCTGAGCTCCGTCTGGAATCGCTGGAGATGGCTGTTTTGGACCGGAGATACCGCTTAATTTGCCCTACGGGGAGTCCCTGTGTGGTCGGCCATCGGGAGGAGCGCCCTGGAGCCGGTTTGTTCCCCCCTCCAGGGCAAAGCAGAGATTGCGGCCTTGGTCTGCAACGGAGACATCCAGGTGTCGGCCATCTTGAGGCCTATCACCAGGGACAGCCTCGGTGTGCTTCGGGTTTCCCAGACCTCCCCCGGCAGATATCACTGGACGGGTGGTCGGCTGTAGCAGCTCGGAGGATGGAGGGCCCCCATCTTCTGAACGCGGCGGCGGCCGCTGCGGCTGGGTTGCTGGAGGAACGAGGTGGCGCGGCATGGAGGCGGCCGACGCTCCCTCCTCGTGTTGGAGACCTGGAGGCGGTGTTTGAGCGCTCAGAGGAATTCCTGGTGATGGAGACGGAGGACAAGGGAGGCCCGAATATAACGGGCTCCTGGCGTACCCTGATGGCGGTGCTGCGTGAAGGTCAGGAGGCGATGGAGGACTTAACTGAACGTCCGGAACTGGTGAAGATGCCTCCCGGACGGTCGGTGGTCCTCCCTGCCGGGGTGGCGGATGGCGCGCCTGGAGGTGAGCTGGTCCCTGAGGACAAGGTAGAAGAGCACTGGAAATCGGAGACGCTGCACGAATACTCACCGCCGCAAGATGGAGTGGAGTTGGTGCCTGATGCGTCGCAAGCCGCGGTGGAGGTGATGCCTGCTGCTGGTGAGAGCCCTGTGGGAGGGCTGTGGTGGATATCCTGGCCTCATGGAATTACTCTGGACGTGAGTACTCTGCTGTGGGGATGCCTCCCCTTGTCCGCCCCGCGGCGACCGATGTTCCGGGACACTGGATGAGAGCACTCCTTTGTTAATCTCGTCTGCCTACCCGCTGTTTATTCCTTGAATTTTTGTTTTTGGGCCGCAGTTTGTGGATTTTTGCCCCCTCCCCACCTCCGCTGGGACTACGCCTTGGGATCTTTTTGCTGACTAAATGTCGTTCCTCCTCGGCTGGGGTTGCGTATCTTTGAGACGCTCTTCAGATCTGAAGCGGATTTCATTTTCTTTTTGCCGTACGCTTTGCGTTTTTACAACCCCCCCCCAGTCTTTTTCCATTTTGCAGCTGCCCCCTGACACCACCTCCTTTCCCTTATCTTTAATTTCTTTACTGCGACGTCTCTGCGGACATTTGCATTATTTTTCTTTACTTTACCCCCTTTTTTTTATTTTTTTATTTTATGGCTGCGTAACGGATGTCTCCGGCTGGGGACATCCCTGTAGAGATTTTGTGCCACGATGCCATCTACCTGCTTTTACGTCTGTGACCCATTGCTTTGTGTTCATGTGTGTTTATTATCTATGGCTTGGTAGCTACTCAAATGTTATGTGGCCCTGCGTGGCTCACTTATACTGTTGATTTCTTGATGTTCCTGCTAAAATTCTGAAAATAAAGAATTAAAAAAAAAAAAAAAAAAAAAAAATTACTCCGGTTAATTTCCAAGCTAAATCTGGAGCTTGTTGACATCTTGATTACTACAGAAATCTATGAAAAATATTCATGAGCTAAGTTTACTTCTGCCAAATGATCAGATTAGAAAATACTTACAGAACCATAGAGATCGACCAGTTTCAGTCACTAAAGTAAAATCAGTTCTTGAAAGAGATTTTAAATGTAGCCAAAGTAGATGAAGTTTCATGTAGATGACGATTAACATGCCTAGAAGCATTAATCAACTGTTGCATCTTCATACATCATTCCTTTGATATTCGTATTTGGAACTTAGGTCTAGCTAATTTAGAAGCTAAGTAGAAACGTATATGTCCTTTAACTAGGCAGTAAAAAGGTGATGCATTCTGCCATAGTGTTTACGCAAAGTATCTGTAATTAGTACATAAATAATTTAATTAATGGAGAAGACGAGTAGAGTATTCAGAAAAAATATATACCTGCATGTATAATATGGAAGTAAATGCTATGATTAGTTGGAATCATAGTCTAAAATAACTCTAATTTTCATATCATATATGTAATGACTAAAATATATTCGCCCTTTTATATCAAAGTTCAAATCTGACTTACTCCTTTTACACTACTTTATAAAATAAGAAGACTGTATGGCGAGGATATAGACTTTCTTGTAAAAGGAAAATGTGAAGATGAAAATATATACAAATATTTAACCATTAAAACCCACTAGATGGATCATTAAAGCTTCAGTTTAACCTATATATAATGAGCAGTGCTTAGCTCCATGGATTATTTCACAATTTTAGCCTAATGTGTTGTCCAGCAGTTCACTATAGTAAGTATTATATCCCGCTGATGACGATTGGAGTACTCCATTAACGTTGTCTATTGGCTTAAAAGGACTTGTCATTGTCCTTCCTGTCAGTCGGGACCTTCTGTTTGCATCAAATTAATCCTATATGAGTGGAATCTGCAAAATTCTCTTTCCAAAACATAAAAACATGGACACCTATCCTGGTCGAGCTACAAAACTACAGCACTAGCTGTAGAGCATTACCAGCTCTCTATTACTAACTCAACAGGAATTCGTGGCTCTGGAGGAATACAAGGGGAGCTATTAACATTAATGAGTGGGGACTTTATGTTTAATGACTCACTCATTAATGACTCTAGAGGAATCGGGCCCAATGGCTTTATTTACCAACTAGGGGCTCGATTTAATTATAGGCCGTTTTTTTCTTAAAAAAAATATCAATTGCTTGGGGCCAATATTTTTTTCAAAATATCAGCGGATTCTGTTGAAAACATTCGGCCCGAGAAGAATTCCGTAAAATGTCCCTGTTTAGAAGAAATATCGGGCTATAAAAAACAGATATTTTGCGATTCGATGTCGATCCGGCACCTAAGGGATTAAAGACTGTGCCCTCTCCAGTGGTACCTTCCCCCCTCCCCTTTCAGGTTCCCCCTGCAGGCACAGGGGGGGCCTGAAAATGACATCATCGTGCATGGCGATGACATCATCACGACGGCTGGGGCCCATAAAAACGTCGGGCAGGCTTCAACAAAGCCATTCTGGATTGGGACCCCAGCCAGAGAGGTGAGTATAGGGAGGGAGGGGGAATAAAGGACCATGACATACATAGTACGTCATTGGACATACTATGTACGTCAGTGGTCCTTAAGGGGTTAAAGTAACTCTAACTCAATAATATATACTTTTGTACAAAACTCTCAGGCAGGTTTGAGCTAAATGGAAAAGTCATGTTTAAAATGTTGCGTCCTTAATTGAACTCCCTGGATCAATTAAATTCGTCTTACAAATCATAACTGGATTTGCATGAGGCTGAACCTGGGGGTTCTGTGTGTGCATTTTCCCATTGTGATTAATGACAAACTGTCAATAATCACAAAACATAACAAAAGGCTTGTAAATTGCCATTGCTTGTTTTAAAACCTTGGGAATTCTTCTGAGCTTGCGATGTGCTTAGTTATTTCTCAGTTCATACACAAGGTATGCCACCCAAAACCTGTTTAAAATCATCTATTTGGAAAGTTAAAGTTTTGGGGTTTAGTTGCACCCTATGGTGCATAAAAATCAAGTAGTCCTAATCAAATTGTTCATATGGGAGAATTAGTTCCATTTTTTACTTGAAAAAATGTGTAATCTGCTTCCGGTTTCCCTTGTATAGTTTATTTTTGAGGACACTTGGGGTTCTATTCCATTCTTGTCATTACCAGTTGAAGCTGTTATACATATTGGCTCCAGCAATTAACTTAATGCCTGGAGTTCCTATACTGGCCTTGCCTCAGGCTCAGTCATTGAAGCTCCTTACCATATATTAACAACCCCTATAATTTCTACATATGACAATAATTAGTGGCCAGAATGAGAAGAACAAGCTATTCCAACATAGGTCATTCTTGTCTTCTAGAGTCATTATTTTTAAAAGGAATACCAAATCCCAGAGCCTGGCGTTAAGTACTTCTGCAAAATCACTTAACACATTTAAATAAATAGACCAAAAAATCCCAATTTACCTTTGATTCCATGGTGAAGAGGGAGGCACGATCCACTTCTTCTCACTGTGTGCGGCGGAAGACTGTGAATAGTTCCCCTTGTCCTCCCACGTTTCCTCCATGACTGCTGTCTGATCACGCTTGTGTGAGTTCATACAGAGCTCGCAGTAGGGTCATACTTGTCTCCATGGAGTCCTTTGGACTCCAGGAGCCAATACCAGCACTGCTGGTATCCGTCTGCTGTTCCCGATTATTCTGACTCTAACGACTAATACAGCAGCTAGGTCAGAATATGTATGTTAATAGGTAGCCATAAGGGATATGTGCTTGCACAATTTTCTCCGTAACTGGCTAGCTGATACAACAGTGAAATATGGCACCTGTTTTTTGAAGAGCGGACACATAACACAAGGAGCAGTGTTATAGGTTTGTGGGCTTAAACATTTTCCTGTGCCTCTGCACTATCCCTCTTGTATTGTGACTTTTATGAATCCCCCTAAATCATTATTGTGCCTCTGCCCCATCGACCTCATCTTTTAATTTTGCTTCGTTCTGTGTCTATAGAGATATATATATATTCTTTTTAATTTGACATGTACAATGCAATGTTAAACATAGAAAGAAGTTGATGAATAATATTTTTTGATATATTATTGCAGATAATTCAGCTTCTGTGTCTTGCTGGAAGAAATAATAGTTAATGATAGTCAGATTCCATGCTTTCACTATTTGTTGTATTCCATAGAAAATAAATGTTGGAAAAACATGCAAGGGAGATAATTGCCTGAAGGTGGAATAATTTGCTCATTTTTAGTACACTCAATTTAGAATGTCTGAATTATTCAAACATGTCTCCATACTCTCTGAACTATGATGGTGCATATTAACTCTTGGCAGAGCTAAAATATTTAATCAGTGCATTGCTAAATGAGTATAAGAGACTAAGCATATTAATATAAACCTTACATATACATAACCTTCTTGCTAAATGTATTGAGTGTGTTTAGATGAAGTCTTGGTGCACCATCTAGTGGAAAAGAATTCTGCAGAAGTAACCTTCATATTATCGTTACTTTTTATCATTAATTATATATAATCTATTTAAGGGGCCGTCGGCAAACTAAGCTTGCTTGCTGTGCCAACAAGCATTTACTCCATAGCCTTGCTTGGACATACAGAGAATTAATGGCTCCAAATGTTCTTTTAGTCCATCTCTCACTCCCATATCCTTACTACATTCTATGGTGGTATTACTGAGAGCATTTTGAGAAGCTGCATCACTGTCTGGTTTGGTAATTGCACCATTTCAGATTGAAGGACCCTGCAGTGGATAGTGTGAATAGCTGAAAAGATCATTGGGGGTCTCCGTTCCCTCTATTACTGACAATTTGTAACGGGCGCTGTAGCGCTCACACAAGAGTAGCGGAGTAGTGATCTTAATGGTCAGAAATATCTGCTTGACGGTTACAAAACACTCGGTAAACACAGACTTATACTCCAAAGCCAAGGAGTATAAAAGCACAACTGATTGGCAACTAAGCTCAGATGGTTTCAAGACCAAAAGACAACTTAGTGCGCATACAGGGACATTCAACAACACAGATGACTTCAATACCGGATTATATTTCTCAAGCTGGTTTCCCAGCAGATCTCTTTGACAGTCGATGAATTGAGTAGACTGCAGGGCAGTCACAGAATTAACATATAACACGTTCTTGGATAAACCCAACTGGGTTTGCAGTACCTTGATATAACCAGAGTCTGATGACACACGTGATCGTATCGAGCTGATAATAATCGGGTTACACTTGGCGTATGTATTACAATAATCAAGTGACACCTGAGCGCCCCCAGGAGGAGGAATGGGGATATGACCAATCTTAACGCCTTAACGCCGCAGGACGTCCCATTATGTCCTGCATTAGGTGGGCTTTAATGCCGCAGGATGTAATGGTACGTCCACGGCGTCTGCAGCCCCCCCCTCTGCAGATACAAACCTCCTGTGGCGGCTCCCTCGCTGATCTGAGTCCCACGGAGTCAGATCGGCAGGGTTTACTCCTCCTGGCGCACTGACATCATCGCGACGGGCGCGATGATGTCAGTTTCAGGTGTCCCCCCCGCCAGAGCAGGGGGAGCGCCTGAAGTGGAGGGTGGGATCCTTTGGATCCCTCTATCTCCCCATCGCCGGGGACTAGGAGACTGTGGCCAGCATCGCTGGAAGGGTGACGGCCTGACCTTTCCAGTGATGTAGGGGGTTAACCCCTTAGTTGCCAGGTCGCAGCCTGGCACCAATCGGTGCAAGACCGCAGCCTTTTTCTGGTGGGGGCCGCCATCTTGGATGGCAACCCCACCTCTGGGTCCGCCCGAGTCAACTGACCCATCGCGGTCATGCGCCATGATGTCAGTTAACCGGGGAACACCCTAGCTGCAAAGGGATTTCCTAAGGAAATCCATAGAGGAGATAGGGGGTTCAAAGAACCCCCCTATCTCCTGATCTAAGGAGTCAAGTCTGATATTGCTGGAAAGGCCAGAGCATGACCTTTCCAATGATATCAAACATGGCCATGTTAAAAGTAAAATAAAAGTGTAAAAAATGAAAAAATAAAAATAATAAAAAATTAATTAATTAATAAAAAAATAAAAACGTGTGTTTTTTTTTAACGCAGCACTATTGTTCACATTTCAATTATAATGATGCTTCACTAAGGATTTTTTTTGGGGGGTTTAGCTAAAATCACGCAATTTCTCCCCAAAAAAAAATGGGTCCCCCGTTCTAATTTTTTTAACAAGTCTACTCCATAGCATATGACCGCAAAGGCTCAGATAATAAAATTTAAAAAAAAATACTTTACACACTGTGGATGATTGAAATTTTATTGAAAATTCTCTTTTTTTTCCATTTTTTGTTATAGCATTTTGGCAGGGCATGACATATACATATAATAATGATATATTATTAATCTGCCAAGTCTGCCGGAAAGAACGATATATAATTTGTCTGGGTGGTATAATAATACGTGACTTAAAACCATGTTTAAAAACGGTCAAAATGAGCTCAGCAAACTTCTACTTCCCAAACAGCACCGAAGTTGTAAAATTGCTCCCGTTCTTAAGGGGTTAAGGATCTCGATGCTTACTTACACTGTGCTCTATGCTGGATGTTTAATTGTTTTTTTCTCCCATATTAGTTTTTTCCCCCCCCCCCGGTGTATTTACAACCATTTTGAGCCACCTGTTCTAGTTTAGCATTGTCAGAACAGCTAAACCCTCCACGTATCTAGTACTTAAGGTAGCTCCATTCGGAGCAAAGCTCTTTTTTTTTTTCGGATAATCGTGGAAATCTATTAGGGTTATTCAAAGAGAATCGAAAAGTCACCACTTGTTTGGTGACTTTTCGTTCTCTTCAATTCGGGGCAATTCGGCGATCCCATTTCGGCGACCCTGCTGTGTATTCAGCAAGCACCACAGGGCCGTTGTAGTGCAGGGACAAGCCGCCGCAAACCCAACAAGTACTCACCCCAAAATACGGTGAACGCACACTGAAACTCGCAAAAAAATCTGGATTAACCCCACCGAACGCGCCGGAGAAACCTGAGCAGTCGCTGATCAGAGCGCAGAGCAGCCGCCGGAAAAAGGTGACACCGCAGACGAATGGAGTGAAAACCCCCCCCGGTATGCTTGAATGTTTGAGGCTAGATTCAGACAAACACATTTTTCACGTCTACCGTCAAAAAGTGCGTTGCCGTTGATGCGTCCGAACGCATTTTTTCATGGAAGACGTGATAGCGGTCACACGATGCGCAATTTGGCCGTATTTTTTGACGGAGCTATAAAAAAACAAATGGACGTGATGTTGGCCGGACATGTGCAGCGTCTGACGTCTCCTAATCACGCACACACGCCGCTATGCCGACACAGCGCACTCTGTGCGTCAGTACTAGCGGTTCCACGTTCTCAAAAAAATGCAATCGTTTGCCGCTTGCGTTGCGCGGCCGAACTTTCGTGTGGCCGTACTTCGTATATTGGCCGTCATTGGACGTCATTTGCTGCTACTACGGCCGTAATAAAGTGCGGCTCAACGTGTTCGTCTGACCCCAGCCTAAAAAGTGAAATGCTGTTTGCAAAGAAACTACAGAACAAAAAAATGTCTGAAACATGGCCGGCGCTGCCGTTAGGCCAGCTAGGTGGGCGCCTAGAGCGCAGTGCCCACCTAGGGCGCAGCCGGCCCAACCATTTAAAAAAACATTTGGCTGCGGGGCAGCCTGGGGCGGCCGCGTGCTGCAGCCAGCCCCAATAAGTGCCGGCGTCGCCGCCGGCGTCAAGGAGACAGAGGCATGGACTTGGTGCTTCCAGCTTCCTGGACCAAGTCCACGCCTCCGTCTCCTTGACGCCGGCGGCGATGCCAACACGCATTGAGACTGGCTACAAGGATGAGGAGGCGGAGCGGCAAGTACCCACGTGTGAGCTGGGGAGCCTGGGGCAGATACTCACGTGTGAGCTGGGGAGCCTGGGGCAGATACCCACGTGTGAGCTGGGGAGCCTGGGGCAATATACCCATGTGTGAGCTGGGGCAAATACCCATGTGTGAGCTGGGGCAAATACTCATATGTGAGCTGGGGAGCCTGGGGCAGATACCCATGTGTGAGCTGGGGAGCCTGAGGCAGATACCCATGTGTGAGCTGGGGCAAATACCCATGTGTGAGCTGGGGCAAATACCCATGTGTGAGCTGGGGAGCCTGGGGCAATATACCCATGTGTGAGCTGGGGCAAATACCCATGTGTGAGCTGGGGAGCCTGGGGCAAATACGCATGTGTGAGCTTGGGGCAAATACCCATGTGTGAGCTGGGGAGCCTGGAACAGATACCCATGTGTGAGCTGGGGCAGATACCCATGTGTGAGCTGGGGCAGATACCCATGTGTGAGCTGGGGCAGATACCCAGGTGTGTGCTGGGGCAGATACCCAGGTGTGTGCTGGGGCAATATATCCATGTGTTAGCTGGAGGCAAATAAGTCTTGAATTCCCATGCCCCGCTGCGTAAAGTGCGAGTAAAAGGGACTCCTCTCCCCTGGGTTACAGCTGATCTTACACTAATGTACCAGTTTAGAGATTCACGGTGGTCAAATTTCAAGAGTACTGGTTCCATGAACGATCACTACGAATACCGAAAATGCCGGAATAAATGCACAAAACAAACAAAAATGGCCAAAGTCCATTACTTCAATGAAAATCGAAACAATAACATATCAAACCCTAGAAACTTTTGGAGAACCATAAGTAACATACAAGCACCCCCAGTCCACTCCCAGCCGGCTGCTGTCAAAGTAAACAACCAAACCCTGCAACACCCCCTAGATGTAGCAAATGCCTTTAATGATTATTTTGTTGGATGTGCCACCACTTTGATTGCCAAGCTAGGAAATGACATGCAATCAGAGAGGCCTCATGCAGCTCAGGCCCCCCAACTGTGCAAAGTCCCTGTATCAGACAGGAATTCAGTTTTAGACCAGTGCCTGTCAGTGTCGTTACTAAACTTCTCCGTAAGCAAAAAATGAAATAGCAGTCTGGACCTGATCAAATACCAGCAATGCTGCTGAAAATCAGTGCGCCAGCAATTGCAAATCCTGTCGCAACCCTAATAAATGAGTCACTGGCGACTGGATACATACCCAAGCTCTGGAAGACTGCAAGAGTGGTACCTATCCATAAAAGTGGAGACAGTACTTTGGTATCCAACTACCGTCCGATATCGTTGCTCCCTGTAATGTCAAAAGTCTTGGAAAAATGTGTCTACACACAATTACGTGATTATTATCAATATTGGAACTACTTAACCCCGGATCAATCAGGCTTTCGTCCAAATCACTCAACTACAACCGCCCTTTTAAAAGTCTGCAATGATATCCAGGCTGGGATGGAACAAGGAAACCTAACTGGAGTCATCTTCCTTGATTTTGCCAAGGCCTTTGACACGGTAGACCATGGCATCTTGTTAGAAAAACTTAAAAACTCTGGCATTGGTGATTGCACGCTAACCTGGTTTCAATCATGTATCCGACCGATCACAATATGTGTCAATTTCTGGCAGCTCCTCCCTCCCGCTCCCAGTCACTTGCGGTGTACCCCAAGGCTCAATACTAGGCCCCCTGCTATTCACAATATTCATAAATGATCTGCCCAATGTCTGCAAAGCCTCAACTGTACATATGTACGCAGACGACACTGTGATCTATACCAGCAAACCAAATCTCCAGCAGCTGGAGGCCGTGCTGCAAGAACAATTCACAGAGGTAGAAAAGTGGATCAAAAACAACAAACTTTTTTTAAATACTGACAAAACTGTAACGATGCTCTTTGGAACAGCACCTAAACTACACAAATTGCAAAATCCCCATCTATCTGTTGGGACAAAATCAAATGGCATGCTGACCACAGTCAGTTCTCTCAAATATCTAGGTATGTGGTTGGACCCTAATCTATCTTTTGGCCCCCACATCGAAAAACTCTCATCTAAACTTTACCCCAAACTAGGTGCCCTGTACAGAGACAAATCCTGCCTGAGTCCCGCGGTAAGAAAGCAGATTGTACAGCAAATGCTTATGCTGGCTATTGATTACGGAGATGTAGTGTATGCAGCCGCCCTGCAAACACACCTTCATAAACTTACTACATTGTATAACTCATTCTGCCGCTTTGCGCTACAATGTAACTACATGACCCACCATTGTGACATGTTAAAAGAGCTAAACTGGCCATCGATGCTGCAAGTAGCTGGTCTTGCCTAGGGCACAAAATAGTCTAGCACCGCCCTGGTCTGAAATTTACATATAAGATCCAATGAATGATAATAAAAAGGACTGTTACAGAAAAAAGAAAAAACAATGTAAAAAAAGTTTCGCTAAAAAATACCGAAAAATTACTAAAGATCCTAAAAAAATTGAAAAATAAAGACTTTTTACTGCAGAATATTATAATCAACGGTTTATTAGATATTGGATTAAAATGGGATTATTTTTAACATTGAAGCCTATGGGATTCGCCTGAATAAACCTGTCGAATGAAACCACCGAACAGCAGGGCATTTCGGCAACTTTTCACTGCTGGTTTTTGTTCTCTGAATAGACAAAGCATTGCTTCTCTATGGGGATTTCACTGCCCTCGAACAGGCAACGAACAGGCACCGTATGTGCAGGCAATTCGCCAACGTTTGGCGAACTGCCTGCTCTCTGGATAGCCGAATGGCCAGGAAGGTAACCGTACGCTGAATTTCACTGTTGGGTTACCTTTCGGTCACTATTTGAATCTCTTTGAATAACCCTGTATGTGTATGTATGTCTGTTTCAAAGGTTTTCAAGTGTTCATAATAAACGTTAAGTTTTATTTCTAGCCTTGACCACCAAGTATTTAAAACTGGGTTACCCCTGCGGAACAAAAGGATCTAACTATCTGTCGAATCTCTGGATAGCATATCTTTAAGTTAATCTTTCATGCACAGTTTCTGTAATAAACAACACTTGGTATAGCACTCACCAAAAACTCTTTCCTTGCCCGGTGCAATAGTTTCTCAAGAAAAATATATGAATATATGTTTAGAAGACGCACTCTGTAGTAAACTGGCAGTACCAGCAAGTTAGTTCCACAGCATGTGCTCTCAAATTCTATATATTCTGTTTAACCTAATCACTCGGATAGTAAATCTCCATAATTGTGTTAAGTACAATTAACATACTACATTGCCAAAAGTTGTAAACACACTGATTGAAATACAGAAGTCTTTTCCTTTTATTTAATCTATAGTATGCATTAGCTCCAGAAACACAATAACTTTAACTGGGCAACTTCTGTATTTTGATCTCTGGAAAATCAGTTAATATGCACAAAGGACTAATGATTTTTCCATCCATTAAATTTGCTATGAAGCCTCTTCCAGTGTGATGGAAAGACCAGGACCACTGCCACGCTTGCAAACACATAAAGGTTGTTAAATGACTGGGAATCACATTGACTTGCCCCGAATCAATTTTTAAATCTGGCCTTTGGCGAGAATGAGTGTCAGAACTTTAAACTGGATATTGGTCTTGGTATTTTCATTTGCAATTAACTAACTAGATAGAATGAATGTCAATTCTGACCTGCTCCACATTCACACTCACTACAGTTTATTAGCACATTTCTGACCTTGGATCGTTTGGTACTTGGTTTCCTTGTTAATGGAGCATTGTTCATTATCTACACAAACAGGGTTATCCAAAGAGATCCGAATTGCTTGAGAAAGGTAACCGAACGCTGAAAATCAGCGTTCGGTTACCTTTCCTGGCCATTCGGCTATCCAGAGAGCAGGCAATTCGCCAAATCCTGGCGAATTGCCTGAACATACGGTGCCTGTTCGGTGCCTGTTCGAGGGCAGTGAAATCCCCATAGAGAAGCAATGCTTCGGCTATTCAGAGAACACAAACCAGCAGTGAAAGGTTCCCCTAATGCTCTGCCATTCGGTGGTTTAATTCGGCAAGTTTATTCAGGAGAATCCCATAGGCTTCAATGTTAAAAATATTCCCGTTTTAATTCAATATCTAATAAACCGTTCATTATAAAATTCTGCAGCAAAGAGTCTCTTTATTTATAGATTTTTTAGGATACTTTAAGCATTTTCAGATTTTTTTTTTTTTTTTTTTAAAGTCCGATTTTTTTTTTATTTTTTTTTCAGTTTGCTTATTTTTTTTGTAACAGCCCTCTTTATTATCATTCCCTGGACCTCCTGTGAAAATTTCAGACATTTTCGCTCAGTAGTTTCTTTGCAAACAGCGTTTCTTTTTCCCAGAGATCATACAAATGGTTTTTATATTTATTCACTGCCTCCTCTACGTCACAGCTGCTTCGGCTCTGTGTGATTCGGCTCCTTTTCGGCTCCTGTTCGGCTCCTCTTCGAAGGTTAATCCAGATGTTTTTGCTTGTTTTCAGCGTGCATTCGGTTAGTTTTCGACGGTTTGCGGCAGCTTTTCCCTGCAATTCGGGGACCCTGTGCTGTTTGCTGAATACACCGCAGGGTCACCGAAATGCAATCGGCAAAAGGAACCGAATTGAAGAGAACGAAAAGTCACCGAACGTGCGGTGACTTTTCGAATCTCTTTGGATAACCCTGATATTCTAATCTCATTTTTAGTCTTGGATACATATGTTTTTTCCCATTTCTGAAATACCGATATATTTAACTATACATCATAAATGAAATATATACAGTCAGGTCCAGAAATATTGGGACATCGACACAATTCTAACATCTTTGGCTCTATACACCACCACAATGGAGTTGGAATGAAACAAACACAATTTGCTTTAACTGCAGACTGTCAGCTTTAATTTGAGGGTATGTACATCCAACTCAGGTGAACGGTGTAGGACTTACAGCAGTTTGCAGATGTGCCTCCCACTTGTTAAGGGACCAAAGGTAATGGGACAATTGGCTTCTCAGCTGTTCCATGGCCAGGTGTGTGATATTCCCTCATTACCCCAATTACAATGTGCAGATAAAAGACCCAGAGTTCATTTCAAGTGTGCTATTAGCATTTGGAATCTGTTGCTGTCAACTCAAGATGAGATCCAAAGAGCTGTCAACTATCAGTGAAGCAAGCCATCATTAGGCTGAAGAAACAAAATAAACCCATCAGAGAGATAGCAAGAACATTAGGTGTGCCAAAATAACTGTTTGGAACATTCTCAAAAAGAAGGAACGCACTGATGAGCTCAGCAACACCAAAAGACTCGGGAGACCACGGAAAACAACTGTGGTGGATGACCGAAGAATTCTTTCCCTGGTGAAGAAAACACCCTTCAAAACAGTTGGCCAGATCAAGAACACTCTCCAGGAGGTAGGTGTATGTGTGTCAAAATACACAAAAGATGGTGCAGCGCCACACAACATGCATCCACCACCACGGCACCCAGATAGCCAATAACAGGATATAGTGGTTTCCCCTATACCAATACACACAACACATGAAATAGATAACCTGAATCGGCGCAAAAATTGCTCTCTGGGGTCCTGGGATCTCGCATGTACATAGGAGAAATAATAAACAATAATAGTGCAACACAGTAGATATAAAGTATATTTAGAATGTATATAGTAGATATCCCACTCACAAATAAAGAGCCATAACACTGGCTCTGAGTCAGTCCAGACGTATGGGTAAATTGTCTTCAATTTCTCAGGTGACCCCCACCTTATTGCAGGTGTTCTATCCAAGACCGTATAGTAAAAGACAAAAAAGAGAAGAACTCCTTGTGCAGGTCTGCAGAAATCACGGTATAGTATCGTCCCCCCATCCCCATCCCTCTCCTTCTCCTCCTTCGAGACACACTGCATCCGCCTCTTCTCTCCCCTGGCTCTCAGGGTAGCAGTCATCTACCGCCCACCGGGACCAACCTCCCAGTTCTTTGACCACTTTGCTACCTGGCTTTCTCACTTCCTGTCTTCTAATCTTCCATGCCTAATTCTCGGGGACTTCAACATTCCCATTGATGATCCTTCTGCCCCAGCTTCCTCCAAACTTCTTTCACTCACGTCCTCCCTTGGACTCACACAATCCTCCCCCCTCCCTACCCACCGCGATGGTCACGCTATTGACCTTGTCTTTTCCATCCTCTGCTCCATTTCTGAGTTCAACTGTTGCCCTTTCCCCATCTCTGACCACCACCTTCTCTCTTTCAACCTATCTGGACTTCCTAAACACCCTGCTTCCCCACCCCGCACACACACTCGCAGAAATCTACATGCTGTGGACCCCCATCAATTCTCCAATCTACTTCACCACCTCCCTCACACCTCATCCTTCACCTGCCCTGATGCTGCCACTAATCACTACAACACTACTCTTATCTCTGCTCTAGACACTCTTGCTCCTCTTCGACTCTGTAAGGCCCCACGCCGCCAGCTTCAGCCCTGGCACACCCTCCAGACATGCTACCTGCAAAGATGCTCCCGCACTGCAGAGCGTGCCTGGAGGAAATCCCGCTCTGAAGCTGATTTTGTTCACTTCAAGTTTATTCTCTGGTCATACACCTCTGCCCTCCACTTGGCCAAACAATCCTTCTTCTCATCTCTTATATCTACGCTGTCCTCAACCCTAAACGGCTCTGGTCCACCTTCAACACCCTCCTCTACCCACCTGCACCTCCCCCTCAGCTGCCTTCAGCGCTCAAGACCTGGCAGACTACTTCCTCAGTAAAGCGCTAACCAACAGAAGCAACATCCCAACACAAGATAGTTATCTGCCACCTCCACTCCCAGAGGTCCCCTCTGCCACCCTCTGCCGCTTCCTCCCAGCCACTGAGGAGGAAGTCAATTCCTTATTGTCCTCCTCACATCTCACCACGTGCCTGCTCGACCCCATTCCCTCACATCTAATTCCTCCTTTCTCCTCCCTCACCCCTGCTCTCACACACATCTTCAACCTATCTCTCTCCACTGGCTCCTTCCCATCCGCCTTCAAACATGCGCTAGTTACCCCTTTACTAAAGAAACCATCCCTCGATCCCAACTCTCCATCCAACTACCGCCCTGTATCCCTGCTTCCCTTCACATCAAAGCTCTTAGAAAAAATAGTCTTCAACCGCATCTCCATCTTCCTGTCCTCCAATTCCCTACTTGACCCCCTGCAATCTTGCTTCCGTCCCCTACACTCAACTGAAACTGCGCTCACCAAAGTCACCAACGACCTCATAACTGCTAAAAAACACGGCCACTATTCTATTCTCATCCTGCTTGACCTCTCGGCTGCTTTTGACACTGTTGACCACCCCCTCCTTCTATAGACCCTCAACTCTCTGGGTCTCGTTGACACTGCACTCGCTTGGGTTGACTCCTATTTATCCAACAGGTCCATCTGTGTGTCCTTTGCTGGTAACTCCTCCTCTTCATTGCCTCTAACTGTTGGTGTACCTCAAGGCTCTGTCCTTGGTCCTCTGCTCTTTTCCATCTACACCTCCTCCCTGGGCAAAATCATCAAGAGCTTTGGCTTTAATTACCACCTTTACGCTGATGACACTCAGATCTACCTCTCTACCCCTGATCTCTCTCCCCCTGTCCTTTCCAAAGTCAGTGACTGTTTATCTGGCATCTCCTCCTGGATGGCCTCCCACCACCTAAAGATCAACATGTCAAAGACTGAGCTCCTACTTATTCCTCCCTCCAATGCCTCCCCACCTCCTGACTTCTCTATCATGGTGGAGGGTATCACCATCTCCCCATCAAACCAAGTTCGCTGTCTTGGAGTTACACTTGACTCTGCTTTTTCCTTCATCCCCCACATCAAGTCCCTTTCCTTCTCCTACCGATACCAACTGCGTAATATTTCCAGAATTCGGCCATTTCTTACCGCTGTCACCACAAAACAACTCATACCCGCCCTGGTAATCTCCCGACTCGACTATTGCAATAATCTCTTATCTGGCCTCCCTCTGTCCCACCTCTCCCCCCTACAATCCATCCTGAACGCCTCCGCCAGGCTAATTCACCTCACCCGCCGCTCTGTCTCTGCCGCTCCCCTCTGGGAGTCCATTCACTGGCTCCCCATCCACTGCAGAATTAAGTTCAAAATCCTTATCCTTACCTACAAAACCCTCACTAACTCAGCTCCCCACTACCTGTCCTCGCTAATCACCAAATACACCCCAGCCCACTCCCTAAGGTCAAACAGCGACCTGCGCCTAGCGTCTCCCTGCATTACCTCTTCCCATGATCGACTGCAGGATTTCTCACGCGCAGCCCCTACTCTCTGGAACGCTCTCCCTCGTACTGTCAGACTTTCCCCTAACTTCTCTTCCTTCAAACGCTCCCTTAAAACGTTCCTATTTAGGGAAGCCTACCACCAAACTCACTAACGCAACCATCAATCACTCTCACCTTGCAGTCCTCTCCTCCTGTTTCCAACCCCAACCCTCCTAGATTGTGAGTTCCTACGGGAATAGGGCCCTCATCTCCTCCTGTACTGTTTGTCAAATGTTGTTCAATGTATTGTATTGTAACCCTGTCTATACTGTGCCTATTGTACAGCGCTGCGGAATATGCTGGCGCTTTATAAATAAAGAATAATAATAATAATAATAGTATCGTACTCACATTTTGAGGAGCTTACATAGCTCGTAGATGCATGCCCATGGGTTTTTTTGGATAGGGAAACCCAGAAGAAAACCACCAAGGATCCAAAGAATGGCAAGGCGAAAACAGGATTGGAGATAAAAAAATAAAATTTATTATAACATAGCTGGTATGGTTGTACTGGACCCATGGGCCCTTATATAGTGTCCATAAGTATTCTTAATTGTCCCCAGATGTCCTGTTCGCTGCCTTAATTGATACTTCCGTTTTAATTCAGATCTTGTAGCGTTGGGCGCCGCCATTTTGCGCATGCGCAGTCCACTTCCGCGTTCCACTGCGTTTCACACGCTACTATTTTACTTCCGGTTGACGTTTTTCAGCCGCAAAAGTGAAAGTAAATGCAATATTTTTTCTAAAAATCGCTGGAGATTCAAATTGAAAGGCTCTCCCTTTTCTCACCAGTATATCTCAAATGAAGGGATACATATATTAGAATACAGGAAGATTTGTATTATATAACACAGTGGTGCACCTCGCAGGGTCTCCTATGGATTTATGACCATCATAACAATTATAGAAATCATCTGTGCTCCCATTATAAATAAAAAATACTACTAAATAATGTATATATAATCTATAATTTAAAAAAATAGATAAAGGTCATTAGAATAAGTTTTTATTAGTGACCTACGCTATTCAAAAAGTGCTTGATGAATCAATATGTGAATAAATGGCTACTTCATATAGAACCATTGCCAAAAAATGTCATAACCTAGGAAATATTATTCAGTAATCTCTCATAAAGTCAGATACATTAGGGCTATTAAAGTGCCCTCCTATTGAATGCTTGTGGATTAATAATTAGTGCAACATAACTTCATACCGAAGTACTACTGAAATATGTGTGATGTATAACTTCTTGAAGATACTTAGTGACTACTAATCAGGGTTATCCAAAGAGATTCGAATTGCTTGAGAAAGGTAACCGAACGTTGAAAATCAGCGTTCGGTTGCCTTTCCTGACCATTCGGCTATCCAGAGAGCAGGCAATTCGCCAAATCCTGTCGAATTGCCTGAACATACGGTGCCTGTTCGGTGCCTGTTCGAGGGCAGTGAAATCCCCATCAAAAAGCACTGCTTCGGCTATTCAGAGAACACAAACCAGCCAGAAGTAGAAGTTCCCCCTAATGCCCTGCCATTCGGTGGTTTAATTCGGCAAATTTATTCAGGAGAATCCCATAGACTTCAATGTTAAAAAAATATCCCGTATTAATTCAATATCTAATAAACCGTTCATTAAAAAATTCTGCAGCAAAAAGTCTCTTTATTTATAGATTTTTTAGGATACTTTAAGCATTTTTCTGAATTTTTTAAAAAAAAAATTAAAAGTCCGATTTTTTTTTTTTTTTTTTTTCAGTTTGCTTATTTTTTTTGTAACAGCCCTCTTTATTATCATTCCCTGGACCTCCTGTGAAAATTTCAGACATTTTCGCTCAGTAGTTTCTTTGCAAACAGCGTTTCTTTTTCCCAGATTCATACAAATGGTTTTTAATTTATTCACTGCCTCCTCTACGTCACAGCTGCTTCGGCTCTGTGTGATTCGGCTCCTTTTCGGCTCCTGTTCGGCTCCTCTTCGAAGGTTAATCCAGATGTTTTTGCTTGTTTTCAGCGTGCATTCGGTTACTGTTCGTCAGGTGTACGGCAGCTTTTCCTGCAATTCGGGGACCCTGTGGTGTTTGCTGATACACCGCAGGGTCACCGAAATGCAATCGGCAAAAGGGACCGAATTGAAGAGAACGAAAAGTCACCGAACGTGCGGTGACTTTTCGAATCTCTTTGGATAACCCTGTTAGTGACTACTAATGTGTATTCTTCTAGGTAGTCTCAATTATTGAGAACGTGTTGAGTGTATCAATGATTACACAATCTGTGATAATAAGATATGACTTATTATAGTGAAAAAAAAATCCAATCTCGATAAGATTTGGGTGTCTTGAACAGTTGTGGTAATGTGTAAACTATAACTCTTATTTTTTACCCCTTTTATCCCTTTCCTCTTCCTATGTATATATATCAATCCATTCTTTCATATCCCCTTTTTTTCCCCTTTCTCTTTCTTTTCTTTCCTCTTTTTGTTAGGGATGTGCACCGATTTTTTTTTCGATTCGATTCGATTTTTCGATTTTTCAAACTTTTCGATTCGGCTCGTTTCGACTGCGTTCTGTTTCGATTCGGTTCGGTTCGATTCGGTTTTCGGGTACATTTATTTTTCGGAATTTCGACCATTTTTCGTATTTTCGGGTAACTTCACTAGGTTTCTGTATCGACTTTTCGTTATTTCGGAAAATTTTCGTTTTTCGGAATTGTACATGGCTTTCGGCATATCGCCAATTTTTCGTTTTTCGGAACTTTTCGTATTTCTGAACTTTTCGTTTTTTCGGAATTGTACATGTTTCGGCATATCGCCAATTTTTCGTTTTTCGGAACGTCTGTTCTCGTTTCAAAGCTGTCTAACTCTATTCGTTTTGATGAAAACTACTATGGTTTACTTTTTTAATACTACTTTATATATTTTTTTATAATACATTTTTGGTTTGTTTTTCGGATCCAATAATTCATTATGTCGATACGATAATTCTGGCGATTCTATCGTGTTTTTTTAATTAACCCTTTCGCTGCTGAGGCTTTTCCCGCCCCTGTGCTGAGGTCATTTTTTTTTTAGCGGTTTTGCTCATCATGTTTAAACGTGTTTTGAAGCTTATTTTAATATATGACCCAGACATATTATATATCGTTTTTTCCGGCAGACTCAGCAGATTCATAATATGTCATTATTATATGTATACGTCATGACCTGTCTGTATATTATAACAAAAAATGCAATAAAATATGAATTTTCAATAATTTACAATGTGTAAAGTGTTTTTTTTTCACATTTTAACATGCGAGCAATTGCGGTTGTATTTTGTATGGGGTGCGCTTGTTAAAAAAATTAGAGATGGGGTCTCGTTACATTTTCTTTTGGGGAAAATTACGCGATTTTTAACAAACGCACCGCATACAAAAATCGTTAGTGCAGCATCATTGTTCACATTATAATTGAAATGGGAACAATATTGCTGCATTAACAAACCAAAAAAAAGAAAAAAAAATTGTTTATTATTTTTTTATAAATGTTTTTAAATATTTTTTTTAATTTTTTTACAAACGTTTTTCACATTCGTGTTTGGTATCGTTGGAATAGCCATGCTCTGGCTGATCCAACAATACCAACTTTAACCCCTAGCTGCCATGGATCGGGAGATAGGGGGTTCATTTTGGAACCCCCTATCTCCACCATTGGTGGCAGCTTGGGGTTAACTCCAGGACTGGCGTCATCGTGCTATGCACGATGACGCCAGTCCTCAGGGGGAGTTACCGGAAGCTTGGCCGACATCCGACATCCTCATGGATATGCCCCAGCTCCTCATGGATATTGCCCCAGCTCCTCGTGGACATGCCCCAGCTCCTCATGGATATTGCCCCAGCTCCTCGTGGACATGCCCCAGCTCCTCGTGGACATGCCCCAGCTTCTCGTGGACATGCCCCAGCTCCTCGTGGACATGCCCCAGCTCCTCGTGGATATGCCCCAGCTCACACATGGATTTGCCCCAGCTCCTCGTGGATATGCCCCAGTTCACACATGGATTTGCCCCAGCTCCTCGTGGATATGCCCCAGCTCACACATGGATTTGCCCCAGCTCCTCGTGGATATGCCCCAGCTCCTCGTGGATATGCCCCAGCACATGGAATGCCCCAGCTCCTCATGGATATGCCCCAGCTCCTCATGGATTTGCCCCAGCACATGGAATGCCCCAGCACCTCATGAAAATGGCCCCAGCTCACCTCCGCTGCCTTTTTCGCTCCCTCAGAGCGTCCGGCGGCGCAGAGCTTGGGCGCTCGCCAGGGGGAGCCACGTGACCAGCTGCGATTGGCTGGTGACGTGTTTCCTCCAGGCGAGCGTCGAAGCTGCATGCTTCGGACGCTCGCAGGGAGTGAAAAACGCGGCGGAGGGTGAGACACCCGCCCTTAGGGTGACGGTGTCACCCTAAAGGCGGGTGTCACCTGGTGCGGGCCGCACCCCCGCCCCCATGTTACGACGCCACTGGTATATACATTTAACGGCCGCACGCCCACGGACTTACTCTATCCAAACAAAGTTCAGAATGATGTGAAACATTGGGACTTTTTGGATAGATTTCGATTTTCGACTATCCAGAAGTTAAAAAAATAAAAAAGGTCGAAATCTAATGCAAAAGTCCCGATGTTTCACATCGGGATGTCAGATATTAATAGGCTTGTGCACTGATTTTTTTTTCGGTTCGATTAGATTTGTTCTGATGTTTAAAATTTTTGATTCGGCTCGTTTCAACCGATTTCTGTTTCGATTCGGTTTGGTTTGGCTCGTTTATCGTGTAAATTTTTTTTTTGAATATCGACCATTTTTCGTATTTTCGGGTCAGTTTGCTGGTTTTTTGTATCAACTTTTCGTGATTTCGGAATTTTTCATTTTTTTCGGAACGTCTGTTCTCCTCGTTTCAAAGTGTCTAACTCTATTCGTTTTGACGCGTAAACTACTATGGTTTACTTTTTTATACTTTATATATTTTTTTATAATAAATTTTTGGTTTGTTTTTCGGATCCGATAATTCATTCTGTCGATACGATAATTCTGGCGATTCTATCGTGTTTTTTTTTATTAAATAAAGATCCTTTTTTTCTTATGAATATACATTTCACAACTTTATTTATTTAATCACATTAAAAAAATGGTATGAAAGCCAAGGAACAAAAAAAAAAGAACAAAACTATTTAAAAAACGGTAAACTGACCCGAATGGTCTGACTTTAAAGATAAAAACCAGAACAAAAAGTTTTTAAAACGGAAAAAGTAGTTGATCAAAATGATCTGAAATTAAAAAAAAAATAAAATGATTTAAAGGTTTCAGACAAAAAAAAAATTAACCGTTTCGCTGCTGAGGCATTTCACGGCTTCCCTTCACGCCTGTGTGCGGCACTGCGGTCTGCTGCTGAGCTAATTTTTAACAGTTTCGCTCCTCTTGTTTAAACGCGTTTTGAAGCCTTCTTTTATAATATGACCCCGACATGTTATATATCGTTCTTTCCGGCAGACTCGGCAGATGATTCATAATATATCATTATCATATGTATGCGTCATGTCCTGTCTGTATATTATAAAAAAAAATGCAATAAAATTAGAATTTTCAATGTTTGTTTTACAAGGTGTAAAGTGTTTTTTTCACATTTTATCATGCGAGTGTTTGCGGTTATATTTTATGAGTTGCGTTTGTTAAAAAAAAATTGAAAAGGGGACTTGTTATATTTTTTTGGGTGAAAATTACACAGTCACATTCATGGCCACAAATATGTTGACAAATTTATGACAAAGGGTCCATAGAAATGTCAATAAATTTATGTACATATGATTTTAACAGTGTGGACTGGAAACCAAGCAATACATAATTAACTTATTAACGTAAAGCAACGCACACAACAGGAAAATATATAAAAAAATAGAAAATTTATTTACATGGGGAAGGATGGCAAACTGCCCAACGGGGGCACAAACAACACAAACAAACATACAAACAAACATCTTCCAGTCTAAGCCAGGCGATAATAATTACTGGCATTTGAGGAGATGTTGGAGCTGGTCCGCATCTTCGATAACAAGGAATATGACTGCAGTAAGGGCCCTTACGCAGGAAGAGTAATTTGAGAAAGGATCGGAACAGAGAAGTTACGCGCACCACCATCCTAGAGTGTTTGGGAAGGACGGTACGAAGGACCAGATCAGAAAACGCTGGTCCGACCCAAAGCAGGCGAGCAGGAGCAGCTGAGGCAGTTGTTGCTCTTCTTACTGCCGCTCAAGCATGTCCGCGGTGTTGACTAGCTGCTCACGGAGGACCTGCAGCAGTTCCTGGATGTTGTCAATGGTCCTGACTGTCAGGCGAAGCTGCTGACCAATTGCCTCCGAGTCCCGAGGTCTGGCTTCTCCTTCTATATATCCAATAAATGAAAGAAGGAAAATACAGTAAGTAAAGCAGGTTTCTATTTTTGACTGAAAGTCTTGAAAAAATATAACAGTAGTATATACCAGAGCTGGCAGCTTCCTGAGGCTCCTCCTCCTCCTCCGACTGATCCCCCACGACCACCGTCAGCATATCCAGGGCTATATGTAAGAAATTAAAGAAATAAAAAATACAGTAAACAACAAAACTGATTTATTTTTGAACAAAAGTCGATGCAAAATACAACAGTAAAAAAAAAAAAAACCTGGACTGGCGGCCTCTGGCTCCCTCTCTTCCTCTTCCTCCTCCTCCTCCTCTTCCTCCTCCTGCACCTCTTGTGCTATACATAAAAAAATTTAATTAAAATACAGTAAACAAAAAATGTTTCTGTTTTTGACCAAAAGTCGTTGCAAAATAAAACAGTATATACCAGCGCTGGTGGACGCCCGTGGTTCCTCCTCCTCCTCCGGGGCACTGGTGCCCGCCGGGGCAGATTCGGCGGCCTTCTTCCTGTCTTCTGCCAAATTCAAAAAATAACACGTAAATAATGCAGACTGGAAAAAATGGTATATCTATACACTATATTGCCGAAAGTATTGCGACACCCCCTCCACTACCCCACTACCAGAGGCCTGTTCAGTACCTCAGCAGCTGCTGAATTGCTGCAGCAGTGTCGTTGAACCCTTTGGATGCGAATTTTGAATCCAAAATGGCCGATGATTTCTTAATGAAAAATTCAGATTGTTTTTCGGATCACTCGGACAAAATATAATAAAGAGAAGCAGTCAGCACAATTCCGTTTTGTAGGCACACACCACAAATGATAGTTTTTAATGAATAAACGTTATGTTTACTTCTGAAACAATAATATATAATTTGAACTGTAATATATGTCTATGTACAGGGGGAAATAATAAATAAATATTTTGTGCTTTGGTTAACAGAAACCGCAAAATTAACATTGCTGTACGGAATTATTACTTGCTTCGAGGCGGCGGCCATCTTGCTGTACGGCATTGTTACTGCTTCATGGCGGCGGCCATCTTTAAAACGTCACACTCAGCATCTCCTCGGGTCGCTGCAAGTGCTAGGTTAGCATGCTGAGCGATTGAACGGCGTTCAATGGCAAGTTGCTAACTTAGCACTTGCGGCGGCTGAGGTATTGAACAGGCCTCAGCTTGACCCCCCCCCACTACTCCCATCTCATACATATATTGCACACAGACATATATTACCGTTCATTTATATATTTTTTTCAGAAGTAAACATTACGTTTATTCAATAAAAACTATTATTTGTGTTGTGTGCGTACAAAGCGCATTGTGCGACTGCTTTTAGTTATTTTATAGAAGGCCTCAGCCTCAGTTTCACTTTCAGATTCTGCTAATAATAAAACTGTGGATATTGCAGAAACAACAACAGAAATCCACCATTTTGTTTTGAAATTTGCATCTAAAGCATTCAGTGACACTGCTGCAGCAGCTGCTGAGGCTGTATTGAACGCAGCTCTGTTGGATGCACTTTCAGAAGAACTACATGTCCCATCCTATCACTTAGCAGAGACGCAGAGATTTTTATTGATGCGCAGGTGGGAGTCAATATTGGGCAAGCTGCGGGACATCTCGTATGCATCACTCAATCACAACCTCCCCCCCCAGCACACTACAGACTATACACAGTGCCAAAAGAAATCCAGCATTGTAACTTCATCTACATACATCAAATATCACAATTTTCACGAATACGTAAAATCACAAAAAAGAAGAGCTATGGCAAAACTGCATGTATGGCGAGTCGTGAAAACGCAAAGCTATACACAATCACATTGCATGAAAAAAGGACTAGATAAATCAACGTATTTCTGTGCACATTAGCACATGCAAGCACATTATTATTATTATACAGGATTTATATAGCACCAACAGTCTGCGCAGCGCTTTACAATATAACATGACACTTACGTTTCGCTATGATGCGCCGGATATGCCTCAGCTGCTTCTGCTCTCGAACCTTCAAATCCGACCAGCGTTTCCTCAGCTGGTCCTTCGTGCGTTCCTTCCCGAACATCTTCAAAATGGTGGTGCGTAGCTTCTGTAGGATTCGATCCTTCCTCGCGTTACACTTCCTGCGGTAAGGGCCCTTACTGCAGTCATAATCCTTGTAATCGAAGATGCGCACAAGCTCCAGCATCTCCTCAAATGCCATGTTTGTGGCTCGTTTCTTCCTGGGTGCTGCTGGTGACGAATCTGCCGATGAGGTGCTACTGCTTGCAGCGGCCATTTTGATGAATAATAATAACAACAATATTTTGTTGAAAAAGTTGTCAATAAAAGTTTGCTCAATAAAGTTACGATCTCCGCGTGCGTGCGCGCGCATGCGCGACCCGCGGTCGAATCGGATCTGACCCAAATACGACAATTCTTATCGGATCAGTGAAAAAAAACGCATTTACATTTTACATATACAAACTTTACAGAATCAGCGATATAACAGATATAATAGTTAAATAATACGATGTCCAGACTTACCGAAATGGAACCGAAATCCCGAATGGAACTGAAATCATGAATACTATAGAGGGAAAATAAATTTCGATTTGACACATTTCAAGTCCATTTGAAAATTCCGAAAATTTTTCGATTTGGCTCGGAACACTTTTCGGATTTCGGAACTTTTTCGTTTTTCGGAAAGTCTGTTCTCGTTTCAAAGCAATAGATTTCGATGACACATTTTCAAGTCCATTTGAAAATTCCGAAAATTTTTCGATTTGGCTCGGAACACTTTTCGGATTTCGGAACTTTTTCGTTTTTCGGAAAGTCTGTTCTCGTTTCAAAGCAATAGATTTCGATGACACATTTCAAGTTCATTCGAAAATTCCGAAAAAATTTCGTTTCGGCTCAGAAACCTTTTCGATTCGGCCGTTTTCGGGTCTAAATATTTTCGGAATTTCGGTCGAATCGAAAGACCCGAATCGGGAAATTTCGTGAAAATTCCGAAATTCCGAAACCCGAAACGCACATCCCTACTTTTTGTGTTCACCCCTTTTTATCATAAATCACAGAAATGCAGATGTATATTACAAACCCTTTAGGACACTGAGAGGTGCACGACAAATTATATTAACTCATAAAAAATTAACAACCTCAAAATCGTTATTCAGCCCATTTGGTGCCATAGTGCCCATTTCATAGATGGTTTGCATCTCCTCTTGTCCCAATTTACTGATAATATCATCATCTACATGTATTTTATGTATTTTTTTAATGGCCATAAATTTCAACCCCACCGGGGAACCTCCATGTTTAATATCGCTGCTGAGCCTTTTCCCACCTCTGTGCTGAGCTCATTATAACCGGTTTCGCTCATCATGTTTAACCGCGTTTTGAAGCCTTATTTTAATATATGACCCAGACATATTATATATCGTTCTTTCCGGCAGACTGTGCAGATTCATAATATGTCATTATTATATGTATACGTTATGTCATGTCTGTATATTATAACAAAAAATGCAATAAAATTAGAATTTTCAATAATTTACAATGTGTAAAGTGTTTTTTTTCACATTTTAAAATGCGATCGTTTGCGGTTATATTTTCTATGGGGTGCGCTTGTTAAAAAAATTAGAAATGAGGAATCGTTACTTTTTTTGGGGAAAATTACGTGTTTTTTAGCAACGCCCCATAGAAAAAATCGTTAGTGCAGCATCATTGTTCACATTATAATTGAAATGGGAACAATATTGTTGCACTAATAAATCTAAAAAAAAAAAAAAACTTTTTTTTTTTTAATTTTATTTTTATTTTTATTTTTTTACATTTTACATGGTCATGTTTGGTATTATTGGAAAGGCCACGCTCTGGCCGTTCCAATGATAGCAAACATTAACCCCTAGCTGTCACAGATCGGGAGATAGGGGGTTCATTGGAACCCCCTATCTCCACTATAGGTGGCAGCAAGGGGTTAATTTCAAAACTGGCGCCATCGCGCTCTGCGCGATGACGGCAGTCATTAGGGGATATCCCGGAAGCTTGGCCGACATCCAAGATGTCGGCCAGCTCCGGGAGGGGACCGCGATACGGAGCATGTTGGCACCATATTGCGATCCAGCCCCCTAGGGGTTAAAGACAGCCACCGCTTGGAAGGGCAGGCTGTGCCCTTCCAGGCGGTGCCTGCCTTTAATCGCTGGCCCGCGGGGAAGGGGAGGGGGAGAGGTCCAAAGGACCTTCCTCCCTCCCCTTCAGGCACCTTCCCTGCAATGGCGGGGGGGTGCCTGAAATAGACATCATCGTGCATGCGCGATGACGCCTATCGTGCCCGCCGGGGTCCCGGAGACTGGGCTGACATCGATGATGTCAGCCCGCACCGGGGGGGCCGAGCGATCAGCCGGAATACCGGCTGATCGCGGCTGCAAAGGGAGGACGCGCTCAGCGCGTCCTCCGCAGCGAAGTACCAATGCAGTTGGACGCGCTGAGCGCGTCCACCGCATTGAAGTGGTTAAGCTTAAAATGTGATGAAACAGAGTGTTTCTCATATAGCTTTCTTATATTCCTCACATGTTCCGAAATTCTTACGTTCAAGGCCCTCTTTGTACGTCCAAAATATTGGAGGCAACAGGGGCATTCCAAAAGATATACTACGCTCTTTGAGCAACAGTTCAAAATCTCTTTCATTTGTATCCTTTGGTCAATCTGTTAGTATATTCTGTTCTGCAGTTTTTCTTGTTACCAGTTGACCTACAGGCCAAACATTGTCTGCAGACATTGAATTTATTCAAATCTATCTTTGTTTTTAGGTTTACTGTGTACCAGATTCATTTTTAAATTCTTGACCCCTCTATATACTATTCTATGTTGTTCCCCCAATATACTGTTTAAGTCTTTATCCTTCCGGAGAACATGCCAATGTTTCTTAATTATTTTTTTCATGTTTTTAGCTTTACTATTATAGTCACAAAGAAATAGAACTTGCCCTTCTTTTATATTTTTTTTAGGTTTATATTGGAGTAAATTTGCACGATCCTCCTGCTTAAGTTGATCAATAATTGTATCTAACTCCAGAGCATTATACCCCTTCTCTATAAAATTCTCTTTCAAATGGTTAGCCTGTTGCTCAAAAATATCGAGATCTGAGCAATTCCTCCTCAAATGAATGAATTGCCCCTTGGGGACCCCCTTTAGCCAAAATGGATTATGACAACTGGTGGTGCTTATATAAGTGTTCGCATCGACCTCCTTAAAAAAGGTTTTACATTTGATTGATCCTTCACTAATATATATTTTTAGATAAAGAAAAGTTACTTTCTCTTTGCTCCATTTTTTATCTAATGTGATACCCCAGATTTGACTATTGGGGCTATCCAAAAAGGTGACTAGATCTTCCTCACTACCTCTCCAAATAAAAAATACGTCATCAATATAACGCTTGTAAATAGGGATGTTGTGCGCCCAGCTATGCGAACCATAGACAAACTGGGTTTCCCAGCCTGCCATGTATAGGTTCGCATAGCTGGGTGCAAACTTAGTACCCATTGCCGTACCGTTCTTCTGTAGGAAAAAATCATCTCCAAACTTAAAATAATTGTTCTTTAAAATGAAGTGTATGCTCTCTATATAATAAAGTCTACCTGCATGTCATCCAATTTTTTTGGAATTGCTTATTATTTCCTTGACTGTTTGCATACCCATGGCATGAGGTATGTTACTATATAATGAATTAATATCACGTGTAACCATTATATATTCTTCCTCCCATTTTATTTTGTCCAGTGTTTGTAACATGTTAATAGTATCCTTTAGGTACGATGACATCTCCCTAACGATCAGCTGAAGGAGAATGTCTACATATTCAGATAGGCAGCTTGTGATAGAATGAATTCCTGCTACTATGGGTCTTCTGGGTGGTTCAATTAGACTTTTGTGAATCTTAGGCAAGATGTAAAAATGTAGTGTTTTGGTATGTTCAACCATTAAGTACTGGAATTCACGTTCAGTGAGGATTCCTTTCTCTACCACCTTGGAGGAGAACATGGAGGTCCTCTCTAATGGTTGCTACAGGATTGTTTCTAAGTTTAATATACGTCTTTTCATCCCCCAATATACGTAAAGACTCCTTGTTGTAAGCTTCCTTTGACCAGATGACAATCCCCCCCCTTATCCGCAGATTTTATTATAATAGTCTCATCATTATCAAGATCTTTTATTGCTTTTTTTTCTTCCATAGTGAGGTTATGATTTTTCTCCTTAACCACCATCCTATCTATATCTGTGGACACTAAGTTTTCAAACATTTTGATTTCATCAGAGATGACATGACGCGGAAAAAACTTGGATTTTTTCTTTAAATTAGTGTGTACAAACTTTTCATGGTCAGTTGCCACGTTACTTTCTAATGGAGATTTTAAGAAATACTTTTTTAAACTTAATTTTCTTTTAAAACGTTGAAAATCTATGTACATACTAAATTTGTCCATCTGTTTCGTGGGGCGAACTTTAAACCCTTATTTAGGACTTTAATCTCTGTATTAGTTAAAACCCTCTGGCTCAGATTGAAGATACCTTTCATTTCTACCTTCTCTCCCTTTTTTCTCTTAAGGATTCGCTTCCCTGCTCTCTTTCCCCTTCTGTTTTTTCCCAAGATCTCTTTTTCCCCCCTCTCTTCCTAATCTTATATCCAGGTCCCTGTGTTCCCCTTGATTTTCTCTCCTGTCCAGGGGGTCCCAGTACAATGGAATGTTTACCCATGCGTCTCTAAACAGTGTCCTTAGGGAAACCCAGGATGTTAGAGTGCAAGCTCTTGAGCAAGGGGCCTCTCCTACTGTTTAATGAGTGCAAAATATAACCACTTATAACTGTAACATACAGATACACACTTTGGCAACAGCATAGCACATCACACAACACTCTACACTATATACAGAGACAATAAACTGTAAAGCAAAATACTTGCAAATAAACATTGGGGCGGCCAGTCTTTGGATGACATAGAGAGTCAGTGTGAGTCCACAGTAGCCACCCCTCCCATCTCTCTAGCTGCAAGTGCCACAGCTTCCTCATCATCTGATCCAACACTGGAGCAACTCACATTCCAGTTGCTCCACCATTACTGCTTTGATACCGGCAAGGATGACCTGCATCCTGGCATGCTCCCTGGCATTCTCCTGAACCAGCCCTTGAGCCTGTTTCACAGCCTGGCCCCCCAAGCTTGCTTCAAAGCCTTCGCCCATGCTGGCTCCACAGCCTGGCGACCACCTGTGCCACAATCTGGTGCGCAGTACAAACACGTTTATGAGGAGTCCCTGAAGCAGTTAATATCATCCATCGAAGACCTGGGCGACTACCAGGTCAATGTAGGGGACTACATAGAGCAGGGATTCACCCTGCTGGGGGGAAAGGCTGTACTCCCTGGAACTGGAGCAGTGGCTTGTTCATCGGGAGATACAAAGGGACATCAGACGAGTTAGCAACGTTACATATCAGGGAACTGACGGCAGTACTGAACAGGCTCACCTCCATCATGGAAATTCTGGTGGAGCAGCAGCGGACAGGCCTGCCCATTTCCATACTGCAAACACTACCACCTCCACAGATTGCCATCCCAGTGCCCAGACAAAGGGGACGCTTAGCATCACTCACTGTCCCTCAAACTGTCTTTGATCAGCCAAGTTCCTTTGCCTGTGCCTCCTCTGCCCCACCCTCAGTTGTTGCACCCGCCTCATCTTTCAGAACGTGTACCTGTCCCAGACCCAAGAGGCATAGGAGCAGGGGATTTTTTTTCTTAAAATCTTTGCAGGGTTTACATTGACTAATATTCACACAGTTATTAATTTCTGTTTTATCCATATCCAATTAGTTCTGGTGCATAATATGGTACAAATACCATAAGGAGCCATCCGCATGACAGGTCTAGATGCTTGAATATTGTAATGGAGTGCCATTATACATCCCTGTGCATTCTGGCTTGATACCTACAGTGATAAGAAAAAGTATGTGAACCCTTTGGGATTACGTGGAGTTTTGCATGAATTGGTCATAAAATGTGCTCTGATCTTCATCTAAGTCACAACAATTTTAAAAACACAGTCTGCTTAAAATAATACAACACAAACATATGTTTTCATGTGTTTATTGAACATAACATGTAAACATTCACAGTGCAGGGTGGAAAAAGTATGTGAACCCCTAGCCTAATGACTTCTCCAAGAGCTAATTGGAGCCAGGAGTGAGCCAACCTTGAGTCCAATCAGTGTGATATTATTGGATGTGTTGCTGAAAGCTGTCCTGCCCTTTAAAAACACACACCAGTTTTGGGTTTACTGGTTTCAAGAAGCACTGCCTGATGTGAACAATGCCTCGCAGAAAAGACCTCTCAGAAGACCTATGATCAAGAATTGTTGACTTGCATGAAGCTGGAAAGGGTTACAAAAGTATCTCCAAAAGCCTTGATGTTCATGTGTCCACGGTAACACAGCCTGTCGAGAAATGGAGAAAGTTCAGCACTGTTGCTACTCTCCCTAGGTGTGGTCGTCCTGTAAAGATGATTGCAAGAGCACAGCGCAGAATGCTTAATGAGGTAAAGAAGAATCCTAGAGTGTCAGCTAAAGACTTAAAGAAATCTCTGGCACATGCTAACATTTTTGTTGACAAATCTACAATAAGGAAAACATTAAACAAGAATGGAGTACATGGGAGGACACCACGGAGGAAGCCATTGCTGTCCAAAAAGAATATTGCAGCACTTTTGAAGTTTGCAAAAGAGCACCTGGATGTTCCACAGCACTACTGGCAAAATATTCTGTGTACAGATGAAACCAAAATTGAGTTGTTTGGAAAAAACACACAACACTATGTGTGGAGAAAAAAAGGCACAGCACACCAACATCAAAACCTCATCCCCACTGTAAAACAAGGCGGAGGGAGCATCATGGTTTGGGGCGGCTTTGCTGCCTCAGGGCCTGGACGGATTGTTGTCATTGATGGAAAAATGAATTCCAGAGTTTATCAAGACATTTTGCAGGAAAATGTAAGACCATCTGTCCGCCAACTGAAGCTCCGCAGAGGATGGGTGATGCAACAGGACAATGACCCAAAGCATACAAGTAATTCAACAAAAGAATGGCTTCAACAAAACAAAATACGCCTTCTGGAGTGGCCCAGCCAGAGTCCTGACCTCAACCCGATTGAAATGCTGTGGCATGACCTTAAGAGAGCGATTCACACCAGACATCCCAAGAATATTGCTACACTGAAGCAGTTTTGTGAAGAGGAGTGGTCCAAAGTTACTCCAGATCGTTGTGCAGGTCTGATCTGCAACTACAGTAAACGTTTGGTTGAGGTTATTGCTGCCAAAGGAGGGTCAACCAGTTATTAAGTCCAAAGGTTCACATACTTTTTCCGCCCTGCACTGTGAATGTTTACATGTTCTGTTCAATAAAAACATGAAAACATATAATGTTTTGTTATATTATTTTAAGCAGACTGTGTTTTACAAATTGTTGTGACTTAGATGAAGATCAGAGCACATATTATGACCAACTCATGCAAAACTCCACATAATCCCAAAGGGTTCACATACTTTTTCTTGCAACTGTACATAATGAAGGCCTGAAGCAACTCAGGTGTAGGGCCCTTAAGTTGCCTCTGATGTCAGGACGCAAGGAGTATTTTTTAGGTTGGGCATGGAGCGTGTGAAGGGATTGAGCGGGAGATTTGGGGGCGGAGCTTCAGGAGGGTACTTATGTCGCGTGCTGGTAGGCTCTGCGCGCCTTTTTCTCCTGAGGTTGAGCTGTAAAGAAATCCCCACCCTCCCACCCCTTTTTTATATTTGTTATGGGGAGGGTTGGTTTTTGGTTGGGTTTTTGTTTTGTATGTTTTCCCCTTGGTCACAGCAGGGGCTTGTAGGCAGTGCTGGGGTAGGGGTTCCTTTTATTTAGATCATTTGTGGATCTAATGGTTGGGAGATGGGAGGATTTTGTAGTTGGTTGGTTTGGAGGTGTGTGTTGGTTGTGTGGAGTCCCCTGTCAGCACTGTTCAGTTATGTTATGGATATTTTATGTTATGGATATGGGTATATTGTGTGGCGTTTTTAGCTGTGGCCGGTATATATATATAATAAATATATATTATTACACAGTCAAGTGTTGACATAATTGAAGTAATAAAAGATTGATCTACCTCTTGAATAAAATTGCAATGTATGAATAACACGTCTGTTTATTGTGTCCTTGTCACATCATAGGTACACTTTTGCAATGCCAAACATCATGATTGTGATAATTTGTGCAGCATTTAGATTTAATATTAGGAAGACTTTTACTTACAGAGTGGTGACTAAATGTGGTGTAATGTCCCTTTAAGGTGTAGTGACAAGATCTACAGGGGGAAATACGCACATTACGGTGTTTTCTAATCAATCACAATAAGTGCTTGACCTATTACAAGGTAATGATGGGAGAATGATATTGGTACGTATCTGGTGGCGCGATGGTGGCCGCTGAATGAGAGGTGATGGTTCCCTTAGTTCGTATGAAGCATATGGAGAAAAGAAACAATATATAGTGCAGATGGTACTGACACATAAACTGTATGCTGAAGTGTAATGCTTTTCACTCACAGATTAAAGAGCCCGAACACTGGCTCTAAGTGGGTCAAGGCTCTTGGGTGTTTTACTTCTCCGTTTCTTAAGGTGACCCACACCTTATTGAATGGAGTATGGCTCGTATACAGTAAACATAAAAAGAAAGCAGAACAATTTCCTTGTGCATATCTTTTTAAAAATCAAGTGGCATAGGTAGAGTATAGTTGTTCAACTCACATTTGTAGGAGCTATAGACCAAGCTCTTGGTGTGTACGCCTCAGGGCTTGTTTAAGGTAAAGCCCAAAAACCTCTTTAAATCCAGAACACCAGGGGAAATTTTTTTAAAATTATTAAAATTATTTATTGAAACATAAATAAAATACTGGCTCAAACCAGAAGACCAGAACGCATTTCGCCAGACGTACTGGCTTCTTCAGCTGGTTTACAGATACTGGCTAACATCCATTTCTTAAATAGTCTGATGCATGAAATCAATTAAAATCAATTAAAAGTCCCCACATGTTCCAAATTAGATGATTGGCGTGGATCACCTGTCTCAAACCGCATCATAGACGGCGTGAGACAGAAGCCGCCATCTTGCGCTTGCGCTCTAACGTCCTGTGCGTTCCATTTTGCGTGTCATATCGGATCCCGGAAGTAGCGTGCGTTCCATTCCATACATCCTTCCGGATCTCCAGACGCATTCATCTACTGACTTCAAATGTCCATTGAATCGACATATAACCACCCTTGGTTACCCTCGAACAAAATTAAAACCGAAAAAAAACAGATCAATAGAACGCTCATTACAAATACGCATTACAAATACAAATACTCATTACAAATACGTTCTATTGATCTGTTTTTTTCGGTTTTAATTTTGTTCGAGGGTAACCAAGGGTGGTTATATGTCGATTCAATGGACATTTGAAGTCAGTAGATGAATGTGTCTGGAGATCCGGAAGGATGTATGGAATGGAACGCACGCTACTTCGGGATCCGATATGACACGCAAAATGTCAACACACACCTGTGTTTGTAATTTCTGGAATACAGTCATGTATAATAATATGCATTTCAATGAGTGGAGACACAAGAGATTTGTTTTAGGACCTATTGAGAGGTAACAATAGACACAGATATCATGGATGATGTGTGTGTTAGTTGAATGAATCTAATAGTCAACCCATAAGTCGCCTATTGATGACCGAGTCACACGCAAGGAGACAAAAAATACACAAAAAGACACGAACACTTGACTGTGGAATAATATATATTTATAAGGTGTGGGTCACCTTAATAAACGGAGAAGTAAAACACCCAAGAGCCTTGACCCACTTAGAGCCAGTGTTCGGGCTCTTTAATCTGTGAGTGAAAAGCATTACACTTCAGCATACAGTTTATGTGTCAGTACCATCTGCACTATATATTGTTTCTTTTCTCCATATGCTTCATACGAACTAAGGGAACCATCACCTACCATTCAGCGGCCACCATCGCGCCACCAGATACGTACCAATATCTTTGTCATTTTCACTGGTTTGGGGGAAACCACTAAAACTCTGGTTGGCATTGGTTTGTTCGTGGCGGTACAAGTTTTTGGCGCCTACCCATTCTTTCTTTGTAATGATGGGAGAATGTATGTCAGTATGAATAGCTGAATGATCTATTGAAATAAACACGTTCCCAGGACTTGTCTCATATTGATTGTTTTGACAGGTGTCTATTGGCAGTTATATGTGACACATACTTTAAAGCATTATTGGCTCTATGATATACATATAAATATCTCATAAGGTGATACTTAGCAAACAGCTGACACACATTTGATCAATATATGCAGTCCCAACTTGATGTCCTGGATTTCAAAATTCTTCAAAGTGCAAAGTACGGCAATGTGGTTTTCTCCTGTGGTTCTAATCAACATTTCTCCATAAAGTTATGTCTGCTTGATGGGCCATTTCGTCCTGGACACATATACGTATTTCAATTCACACATAGTGGAGCACATGTAAGATTGTTGTCTTGCAACAAGTATAATCCATGAGCTTCAGGTAGCTAATCAAGACGTGTCACCTGTGATTCCTTTCTTCTTTTTTTTTTAAATGTTTGATTCTCCGCTGACTATTTCCTAAAATAATACAAGAAAATAGCGATTGGGCCAAACAATAAACAGTATCACATATAACAGATATGTCCACACAGTGCTTTAACTACGTTAACAATGAAATAGCAGGTGCCAATAAGTCATCTAGGTACCACAAGTTGTCTACCAGAATAACATTTTGAAGCGGAGGGTATCCTCAAAATATAGGAATGCCGACATATAAAGCATCAGAAACTGAGGTCAAAAACACATAAGCACATAGTGCGGCAAGAGGTATCCAAGGTGGGAAGGGGGGGGGGGGGGTGGTTGGGGGAGACGTACCAAAAAGTGCTCCAAGACCCAGAAAAAAAAAAGGAGAGGGTGGGAAGTGGCAAAGGCCAATTATGTGACTTTCCTTTCACGCTCCTAAAGGTCCGGAAAACCGTAGGAGGCCATGGAAACGTGCAGGTCACAAGGCCGGGGTATTTGAGGGCCAGGTATGGCAGGCAGAGCCATGGTGGCCGCCATAATGGCACACCCCGAGTTTACCCCAAACGCAAAAAAAATTGAAAAAAAAAAGGGTGGGAGGAGGAGGAGGGTCTGCAGTGCGAAGTGGCACGTAGAAAAATAAAATAAAACATGGGAAAAGGAGGAAAAACAGGAGGTGGTGGTAGAGGTCATCAAAATAACATACTCAGCAAAAAGAGAAGAAAAGAAAGAGAAAAAATAAAAAATAGGGGGAAACACTCAAAAACTCTGCATTGAATAATATAAGTAAGTGTCCGCAAAGTCTTCCCGAGTGGGGGGTCTCAGCAAGTAGGAGTAACAAAAATAAAAGTCAGCCGAGTGGTCAGCAGAAAAAGTATCTATAGCGGGGGGGGGGAACGGCGGGAGGGGGGCCGTCAGCTCAGCCAGTGTCCAATAAGAACATCGAAATCAAGAGTGGAACGATCAAAGTTCAGCAGAAAAAGTCAAGTTTCGTAAGGGAACCTCATGGGGGTGAGGGACAAGCGAACACGGGTAAGGCTAGGGTCAGACGAACGCATTTTTCGCGTCGACCGTGGAAAAGTGCGGTCGAACGAACGGACATATTTCTTCACGGAATACGCGGTAGCGGTCATACGATGCGCCTTTTCGTCCGTGATTTTGTACGGATCATCAATAAAACACTTTTTGTGTCTGGACGTTATGTTGGCCGGACATTAGCAGCGTCTGATGTCTCCCAATCACACACACACGCCGCTATGCGGCCGCAGCGCACTCTGTACGTCAGTAGTAGCGGTTTGACGTTCTCGAAAAAATGCGTTCGTTTGCCACTTGCGTTGCGCGGACGAACTTTCGTGCGGCCGTACTTCGTGTGTTCCCCGGCATTGGACGTCATTTGCTGCTAGCACGGCCGTGATTTTGTGCGGCTAAACGCACGTTAAAGCTGCGTTCGTCTGACCCTAGCCTAAGGGAGACCAAGGAGAAGTGCAGGGGAAACACAACCTGAAGCGACGTCCACAAGTGAGGCAAAGCGCCTGTATCACCCTGGATCACTCGAGGCGGGGGTCTGGGAGAATACCATCGGAGCCAACAATGCACATGCTTCATCAGGTGTTGAGGCTACATGCACCACCCCATTAATTGTCAGGCACATTGTGCCAGCGGCCCCCCACTGTATCGAACCCCTTCAGCTCATAGACAAGTTGTCACCTCCTTAAAGCGCCGTCGGGCCATCAATGTTGCAAATGAGAGGTCAGCGAAGAGGGACAAAGTCAGGGTCTCATAAAGAAGGGGTGAACGTGCAGCCGGGACCGTCATAAGTCGAAGCCTCACAGCTACATCTCTCGCCACCGCCAGGACGTCCCGGGAGGCTGTAGTCAGGGCCATTGGGGATTTTCTGAGGTGCAATACAGAACCGAAAACTCCAGCTCTGGTCAATTCTGATCAGAGTAGGTGAGCTGCTAGCCAGTTCACCAGCTCCAAAACCGCCTGAGTCGACAACTCATTTGGAATCCCTCGGATCCTAATATTCCGCTGGCAATGACAGGTTTCCAGCCGCTCTACTGATCTTGAAAGGTAGTCCACTTGAACCTGCAGGGACTCCACTTGAGTCTGCAAGTGACCTTGGGCCACTTCTACTGCAGATGTACGTTTCCAGACCTCAGTCATCTGAGCCCGGACTCCGGTCATCTCAGCCTTCATTCCAGCATTGTCAGCTTGCCAGGTCGCTTTTAGGTCCGCCAGCATGACTCGAAGGTTGCCCTTGGTGGGGAGCAAGTGATCATCTCGCACTACAGTGTCACTGTCAGTCATCTCAGGGGGCAATACAGCTGGAGCGACCCCTAAATCTGCATGCCCCTTACCTCCCGGTGTCAATTCTGATGCAGGACTGTCTCCAGACAGGGGTGATGTCCCCCTGGTCCTGGATCCCTCTTTCTCCCCACGGGTGTCCTGCACTCGCGGTGTTGGAATCTCCAGGGCCTCCCGGTTGCGCTTAGTGTCATCCCCCATAGACTCTCTGATGTCCCGCTGGCGGCCGTCCACCACCGGTTGGGGTGTCGATTGTGCCTTTTTCCCCATCTGGCTGTCCCTGGGTATGAGTCCGTGCCTTGGGAGCAGTAGTCCTGATCCTCCAACTCCCCACTTGGACACAGGTCGGCTCCGCTCCACAAAGTTCTCCCACCTCGTAGGCCTTAAGATGGCCACCGGGCCACACGGAGTAACTGGAAAGTCCGCTCGCGGGAGGTAGTATCAGCCGCAAATCCCCAATTTCAGCTGCCCTGCACCCTCTGGGACACGGGAGTGGCAAGGAGAAAGTTATAAAAGCCCCAAGGGGGTCAAAAAAGTTAGCTATCGGAGATCTGGCTGCGGAGCTCCAAGAGAGCATGTCTTCTCTCCCGCTCAGTCAAGCTCCACCCTGTGATTCCTTTCTGATTTCTTTGTAGCAGCATATGGATTGTACTTGTACACGCTGCAGGAAGCCATTGTTCAGGCAGTGCCCTTCAGCATGCATGAAGTATATGTGTCCAGGAAAGCATGGTGTATCTGGCAATCTGATCTGTAATATGCAGAGAAGCACACAATAGCAAGGGAGATATGTGCATGTACTTCTTACATGGAAAATACTGCTGTACGGATTCGGTCAACGTCCTCTGATTCATAAAGTTGGAGTATTGGAATATTGTCACCGACCACAGCAACATCCTCTTCCCCCTCCACCAAAGTCCCATTTATTGTAGGCCATCTGCGCAGGTCCAGCAATCCTCCTGAAAGCAGTCATGAGCCATGGCCTCGGTGGGTATACAGAATCACCTAATACTTGGTATATTACACACAATAATATATTTATCATTTCCCAATACTTTTTCAGTTAAGATTTATTTGGTAAAAGAAAACGTATACACACCTATTAGCCATCCATCAGGGAATCTCCTGTCCTGGAAATCATGCGTCACTGAGGAATTAGCCAGACTATTCGAAACATGGGCACTCCTAGGAAATCATGCAAACAGATTCAGAATGCGAATATTGGCATCACAAACCATATGCAAGTTTATGTAAGTGCTTGCAATTGATATAAACTGAAAGATCCTTCAAGGGTGCACGGATCTCTTTGTGGGTGCAATCGATTGACCCAGAACGTTAGGAAACCCTCCTGTTTCACAGTGCGCCATCCCTCAGGGGTGGCAGTGTACCCAATGTATTGGTGGCACTTGCCCCGCGTAGCTAGGAGGAAGTGGAGAAGCATCTTGCAAAAGGTGCTCTGGCTGACACCAGCTAGCTCGCACAGGGGAGGCTGAAAAGTCCCAGTGGCCAGTATCCTGAGGCAGCAGAGCAATTTTGTCATCCCTGGCACAGGTATGTGTGAGATGGACTTGGACTCCAGATGAGGCGCTAACTGATTTCCTTTCATTGGAATATTGATGGCAGACGTTAAGTTTATTTCACCAAAATGGTAATTATTGTAATTTTCAACTAAGCGAACTGAATTAGAAATATGGTAGCTTGAATGGGGGGTGAAATTATGAAGTACAAATTATTGGAAAAATCACTCATCTTAAAGTTGTGGGTTATGTTTTTTTAAAACTTCTAATTCTATTTCATTTATCCACATATTACCTGTTTATTTAAAGGGACACTCTAGGCAACATGACCACCTAAGCTATTTTAGGTGGTCATGATGCCCAGAGTATGCTGCCCCCTGTCCCCCCTCCCTCCGCTCAGCGGTTCAGCTCAAAAAGCTGAAAACAGCTGAGAGAGGCGGAGGACTTTACTCCGCCCTCCCAGCTGTCAGTCAGTAGAGCGGGAATCATATTTCCTGCTTCTGCCGACTTTTGCCGAGTAGGAGACGTCATCGCGCTTTCAGTGCGATGACGTCTCCTACTCACCGCAGAAGCTGGAGGCTCCCTCTGAGGGTTAGTGTTGCGCGCATCCTCTTGCGCGCGACACTAATCCTCAGAGGGAGCCGGGAGGAAGCCTGCCGATTGGCTGGCTTATGTGAGAGGCGCGCATGCGCGCTTCTCACGTAAACCAGAAGCCAAGACGCAGCAAGAAGGACGGGAGCGGAAGAGGAGGGAGGTGAGTATAATAAAAAAAAAAGACGCCGCGGGAAACAAGAGGATTTTAGGGTAAGTATTACAGTTGCAAAAAAAAAAAAATCTAAAGTTTTATTAAGGGAATAGGGATAGGTTAGGATAAAAAAACGGGGGGTGATTTTTTGAGTAGATTGTTCCTTTAATACAATTATTTAATAAATAAGGACATTTTTAGATTGTAAATTGTAGGCAGAAATTCCTGTGTACATTTCAACGAGCATTCAATTTGGTTGTGCATAATTTCGGAAACTGGGCCAAACACATTCTGCTGTTCTAGAGATAATTAATCATCACTGAAATAAATCATTGCACCAAATAAATGAGAGAAATTATATGTTCTGCTTGGATTGTATTAGCAGCCACTAAGATGCCCAAATGAAATACTTAGTTGCGTGGTGTAAATATAAAGTGAAACCATTAGTCACGGTAAAATAGTTCTAAGCTTCTTCTTTGGAGCCATTAAAGGCAACCCGCCACTCAATCTAATTATTTATACTATCTACAGCAGTAATAAGCTCCCATGACACATATTAAATATAATGTGAAAAAGATCACAGCATTCCACAAAAGGGTATCTATACCAATACTATTTGCTAAAGATGTTATATGTCCCTCCTATCATTTTTTTTGGTGCCATCTTGAAATTTAATCTTTATGACCTCTTGCGATCGGATTTATTGACGTTTGAGACTGGCATAAGCAATTTATGGCCATCTACTGTGAACTAAACTCCCATAATTTTTTAACGGAGCTGAGGGTTAATATGCGTAAAATCTACAATCACCAGCTGTTGAAATCTTGAAAGAGTTAAGAGTTGTTAGAACTTGTAAAGGGTTAAATCCTGTAATTTGTGAGCTTCTGCTTAGGCTCGGGTCAGACGAGCGCAGTGTTCATGTCCGTGTTGCCGCACATTTTAACGTCCGTGGTAGCATACAATTATGATCAATAGAGACCCACACACGAAGTACGTCTGCACAGAAGTGCGGACACACAACGGATGCAGCAAACGGACGCAAGTTAGGCAAGAACGTAAAACCGCTAGAATGAAAGTGCGGAGTGCGCCACGTCCGCAACGTCCGCAACGTCCGCATAGCTTTATGTGTTAGTGATGGAACGTAGTCAGACGGACTGCATTTTTGATGTCCAGCATTTTTGACGGACAAAATGTTTTTCATATTAATTTTATTTCCCATCTACATCAGTCAAAAAAAGTCAGTCACAAAAATGGACCGTGTGGCCACTATCTTGTCGTCAGTCAGAAAGTACGTCCTTTGTGCATGACGCACAGTCAGCACAAAATGCGTTTGTCTGACCCTAGCCTAACGTCTTTACATGTATTGTATGAATTGGAGTGCTCTCTTTCTGGATATATATATCCAAAACACTGGCACTAATGATCCTGCAATCTAGTAAAAGTCCTCGTCTTCCTCAACCCCAATCCCTTTAGACTGTAAGCTCCTATGAGCAGGGCCCTCTATGCCTCTTGTTTCCGTCATATGTCCGTTTATATGTATGTCGTTCCCTTTGATTATTGTAAAGCGCCGCGGAAACTGTTGGATTATTATTATTATTAATATTATTATTATTTACTACAAACCAGAGGGGGGTTGTACTGAACCTAAGCCTGCAACAACAGCGGGTGCATCTAAGACATTTAATACAAAACATATCAGGAAAGAGCACTCCATATCAATGACCACCTTCTTCCACCATTTTCTGCAACAACAAAAAAACACATTTCAAAAGTTCAAAAAACCTGACTGAGGTAAAAAATGATGGGGATTCAGTTCACAAAGTTTGCTTAAGCCTGTCACAGTCGCCAATGTACCCCATCGTTGACAGGTCATATCTAACTTGACCATATCTGTATTTACAGGATCGACTCACTGGCCTTTATAGGCTGTCACGGTGGGACACACCCCTGAGCAGGGAGGGGTGCATACCCATGAGAGTTGTCAGCTCTCTACTGTACTTTGTGCTCCCTATACTTAAAATAGGTAGCGCAAAGTGTTAATCAGCGTTAGGATTACAATCTACTAGCGCTAATTAACGTCCGGCTGCGGTTAGCAAAAAGTTAACCACAGCCTGGACTTGGAGTTAACGGGTTCCGCTTCTGCAGCATCCGTTAACAACAGCCTAAAAAACAAAAACCAGAATGCTATACTCACCTCCTGTCCCACGGCGAGGACCGCGCCTCCAACCGCCTCCTCCGTCCGACGGGAGCAGAGAAAGACTGGGGGAAAAAGTCCCCCCAGTCCATCCCTGCGTATCACTACACCGAACAGCCGAATCTCGCGAGGCGAGATCCGGCTGGTCATGTGACCGGCAGGGGGAAACTCAATGGAGTCCTATGGACTCCATCGAGTGGATGCTCGCGGCTGCGCTCCAAAAAAAAGGAAAAAAGAAAAAAAAACGAAAACACTGTTTTGTGTTTCTGTTTTTTTTCTTTTTCCCTTTTTTTTGTTTCCATTCAAGTTGTATGATCTTATCTCTGTTGTTTTATTATGGGCCCAAGATCCCTCATGCGCTTATTTTCCCATTTTGAACTTACTATTTTTATGACATCTAAATCCCCCCACCCATGTGACCCTTAATGTCCTAATGTTCAATTCTAGGAACTGATCAGTATAGCTTCCAGACCTGAGGAAGAGAGGAATCCTCTCGAAAGTTTGTCTTTTAAATGTAACGTTAGTCCAATAGAAAAGGTATCACTACGTACTGCTATACTCAGGATTTTGGCATCTGGACTAACACGGCCTATCGGATTTACATATATATATATATATATATATATATATATACAGCCACTTTAAGAGGCACACTTTGCTAGTACTGGGTTGGACACCCTTTTGACTTCAGAACTGCCTTAATTCTTCATGGAATAGATTCAACAAGGTGTTGGAAACATTCCTCAGAGCTTTTGGTCCATATTGACATGATAGCATCACGCAGTTGCTGCAGAATTGTCGGCTGTGTCACAGACATAGGTATGTCCTGATAAAAAATATTAATGTCTTGGTAAAATATTACTATCCTCGCAAAAAAAATGTAATCACTGTACAGAACTGTTTTGTATGCAAGCATTACTTGATATCTTCAGAAGAGGTCATTAACATCTGAATGGGCCTTTAACCTCCCTGTGGAGGCTATAAAGCAATTAAGTTCCTTTTGAAGTGTAGCGCTGGTTTTAAATCCCCTGCCGTGTAGTACTTGTTTTTGGCCACCGGAGGGAGACAAGCACAATGTGAGACGCTGAACATTGGGACTACATTTCCCGGCATGCTTTGCGGGCGGACACAGGAAGTGGGTGGAAGACAGACGATGAGATCCTGAGCCTCGTGGAGAGAGCTGGCAGAGCGCGCCAGGGAGAGAGAGAAGCAAGACACAGTGCTGCAGAACGTGACAGTGACCAGGCCGGAGCGCAGCTGGGGCCTGACAGAGATAAAGACCGGGTTATTCAGCCTTACAAGAGGAAGACCCAGTGATTCACCAGAATACCCACGCTGATATCGAGTGAGCTGGAAGACCCCGAGTTAGGAGCACCGCAGATCGATCGGACAGGGAGTGCAGGCGGTGAGCTGGACATCTTGCGACAGCTACAGAAAAGCAAGACAGCGGATCCGGTAACCCATAAAATCCCAGTCAAAATCGAGCGGAGAGACGTCCTGGGTCGAACAGAGCACCAAGTATCAGGCGGATGGGTGAGAGGCCTTCCAGGCCATTGTGAAAATAGAAAGCACGCTGCTGTTTGTTTCAAAACCCACAGGGCCCCAACTTGACTAGTCGAAGATACCTCATAAATAACTCACTGGCCAGTCGAATATTGTACCCGGGTACCATCACACACACACACCTACATCCTTGGGACATAACCTGTACGGGACTCACTCCCCAACCACAAAGGGGGTTACAGATATATTTTTCCTTCTTTTCCGCTGCGCGTTTCTCGAATTACGAAGCCTTGTATTTCTTTTCCGCTGCGCGTTTCTCGAATTACGAAGCCTTGTATTTTCTTTTCCGCTGCGCGTTTCCCGCATTACGAAGTACTGTAAATATATCTACATATACCGTGTTATTCATTATATGCCATTTATTCTAGTAAACAATATAATTTATAAAATCCACGACGGTGCTGGAGTATATTTATTCCCTATTGCGGGGAGACTGACCCGAGGTTCAATTTCAGCGGCTCCTCCGGGAGTGAGCGCTACACGTGGGGGCTCGTTTCCGGGATCCAGTCTCTGGAAAAAACGCATTTAAAGGGTTAAATATGGATCCAGACACTGCTGCTGAGTGGTGTGAGGAGCACAGTAGTCAGTTAGAATTGTGTATAGTCATGGATATTCCTGCAGACACTTGGGCCGAAGATCAGATTCGCCAGGCCGTGGCCGCGCTGACGCCAGATCATCGGGGGTTAATCCTGGATATTAAAGAGAACCCAGATACCCCTCACACGTATGTTCTTTTTGAGTGGAGAAAGGGTGTTCCAGTGTGTTTTCAGGCCACGAGCGTGAAGCTGACCGATGAGGTGGAAGTCCAACTGATTCAGCCAAGTGCGCCACGTGGCGAATCTGCGAGTGTTCCCGCGCCCAGTCCATTGGCCATGATCGGGCCTGAATTTATAGTGGCTATTGGAGATTTGCTGGCTAAGTGTCAGAGAACAAGCCCTCCGCACACTAACTTCGGTTATCGACGGTTGAGAAATTTTACAGGAAATGTACCAACTCCGGCGGGAGAAGAAACCTTCGAAGAATGGGTGGAACAGGCAATGCAGGCTCTGGATGAGTGGGACGTCCCTGAAGCACAGAAAAAGCAAAGCATCACCGAAAGCTTAAAGGGACCTGCGTCAGAGGCTGTAAGAAACCTAAAATTGAGTAAGAAAGACTGCACTGCTTTAGATTATTTAAATGTTCTGGAGGAAGTTTTTGGGCGAACGGAAAAGGCTGCAGAGCTCGTATATCAGTATGAACACACCTACCAGCGGAAAGGTGAGAGAATGACCGAATATATGAGGCGCCTAGATAAGATTCTGCACCAGATTCTCCTCAAGAAAGGGGCCGAACCGGCTGAAGTGGATAAGATCCGAATAAAACAGATCCTGAGGGGCTCTCAACCTCTAGATCCAGTGATGCTGCAGCTGAGAAGCAGAGAAGGTAGTCAAGAACTGAAGTACCTGGAACTGATCCGAGCTGTCAGAGAGGAGGAGGCTTTACTGGAAGAAAAATCCTTCAGGAGAGGAGAAAGAGCTTATGCGCAACCTGTGCGGCATCACGAATGTTTGCAGCCTGAAAGTGACTCGTTGGATACATATGGATCCGAAGTGGACGAACAAGAGCATCTGATCGCTTTTATATCCACAGAGAGGGCTGTCAAAGAATTAAACCTCTCTGAACATGGTGAGTTGCATAAATCTGTTAAGAAAGTACAAGAAGCTCAAGCTGAATTGCAACAGGCGCACGCGGAACTGTGCCGAGTATTGTTGAAGGTGACAGAGATGCAGACAGAGATGCAGAAGTTCCTTACAGGCATGCAGACAACCGGAGTTGCTGTGGCGTCTAGCCAGGGTCTTTCAACCGAATCACAGCAGGCGACTGCGTCTCCGCTTTCTAAGAAGAGATGTTTCAGTTGTGGAGAAATGGGCCACTTCCGCGCACAATGCAAAGGCCAAAAGCCTGAAGGAAATAGAGTTGAGGAGTTTTTGAAAGCCTTGGAAGGACTGTTATCCACCTCACCGGCGGGAAACGCCAGAGGGCACAAGTGAAGGAGCAACCTAGGTGCCCGGAGGTCGAAACCCGCTCCAAAAATCAAGCCAGGGCTAAGAGGGCGAGAGGGCCCAAAGACTGGCCAACTGCTGAGCCTGCCAAGACTGAAAGAGTCACTCCCTTAGCATCCGGACCTACGTCATGGGGAAGCAATGCACACCCAAAACCTACACGGGCCAAAAAGAAGGCCAGGGTACAACAAACTGGGTCTAAGTGTCCTGGTGCCACCACCAAGTTTCCTGACCAGCTGATAGGTCCTTCTCCTATTGTGCCAATCCAAGTGGAGGGTGTCTACACTAAAGCCCTGTTGGATTCAGGGGCTCAAGTGACATTGATCTATCGAGACTTCTACGAGAAACACTTGAAGCACATTCCTTTACAGAAATTGAAGGATCTGGAAATCTGGGGTATCGGGACGGAGAAACTCCCTTATGACGGGTACCTACAGGTGAAGTTGGAGATCGGATCCGAAGTCATCGGACAGTCCGGAGGTTGTGATGCATTGGCCATTGTGTGTCCTCGGCCTTCAGGGGCAAACAGGAGTTCCATGATAGTGGGGACGAATACTGATTTGGTGCGACGTCTCCTGACACCTATCGTATTAGAAGAAGGTTCTACTAAAGGATTACACCCAATGCTATGTCCAGTCTATCAGAGAATGGTCGAAGAACAGAAGGCACCTGCTGAAGTGGGGCGCCTGTGGAGACTGGAAGGAACAGAGAAGGTTCTGCAAGCAGGAGAAGTAGCAAGCTTCCGGGCTTCAGTCAAGTTGAACGGATCGCAACCAGGTCCCTATGTGGTACTGGAAACCGATTTTAATCATGGGAGTGAAGCCGGAGTAGAAGTAATCCCTGAAATAATCTCAACTAAAGCTTTGAAAAGAACACGAGGAAGAGTCTCAGTCAGCGTGTGCAATGTGTCTGATTCTCCAGTAGTCCTTAAAGCACGAATGCCTATCTGGAAAGTAGCGTCCGCTACGCCCCTCTCTCTTACTGATTTAGGAGGGGGAGTGGATAACGAGATTCCAGATGAAAGATTCTTCCCCAAGGACGCTCCCATTTCACCTGAATGGAAGAAACGTCTTCAGTCCCAAGTTCTAAAGTGGAGAGACTTGTTCTCGAAAGATGAGTTCGACGTATGCCTAGCCAAAAGTACTGAGCACCGCATTCGATTACAAGACAAGCCGTTTCGTGAAAGGTCAAGACGAGTTCCGCTGGGAGACTTGGATGATCTACGAGAACAGTTGAATGAACTGCAAAAAACCAAGGTGATCCAAGAGTCCAGGAGTCCATATGCATCTCCAATAGTAATGGTCCGGAAGAAGAATGGTTCTGTCCCCTATGCATAGACTATCGCACGCTGAATCGGAGAACCATCCCAGACCAATATGCTACTCCTCGGATAGAAGATGCCTTACAGTGTTTGTCTGGAGCAAAATGGTTTAGTGTGCTAGACCTGCGAAGTGGATATCACCAGATACCAATGCATCCTGAAGACAAAGAAAAGACTGCGTTCATCTGTCCACTGGGGTTCTTCGAATTCAACAGAATGCCTCAAGGCCTTACGGGAGCTCCAGCCACGTTCCAGCGGTTAATGGTAGGGATGTGCGTTTCGGGTTTCGGAATTTCGGAATTTTCACGAAATTTCCCGATTCGTGTTTTCGGATGCGGCCGAATTTCCGAAAAATTTTAGATCCGAAAATTTCAGATCCGAAATGTTTTCCGAGCCGAAACGAAAATTTTCGGATTTTCCGAATGGACTTGAAATGTGTCAAACGAGGAGAACAGATTTTCCGAAAAACGAAAATTTTCCGAAAAACGAAAATTTTCTGAAAAACGAAAATTTTGTAAAAACGAAAATGTCTGAAAAACGAAAATTTTGTAAAAACGAAAATTTCTGAAAAACGAAAAGTTTTCGAAAAAACGAAAAGTCGATACAAAAACGGGCAAAATGACACGAAAAATACGAAAAATGGTCGATATTCCGAAAAATGTGCAATTCCGAAAAGCGAAAATTTCCGAAATTACGAAAAGTCGATACAAAAACCGAGCACAGTGACACGAAAATACGAAAAATGGTCGAAATTCCGAAAAAAAAATGTACCCGAAAAACGTGCCGAACCGAATCGAATCGAAACCGAAATCGGTCGAAACGGGCCGAATCGAAAAGTTTAAAAATCCGAAAAATCGAACCGAATCGAACCGAAAAAAAAATCGGTGCACAAGCCTAGTTAATGGAGAAGACAGTCGGGGACATGAATCTGATCGAAGTATTAATGTACCTAGATGACATAATTGTGTTTGGGAAGACTCTGGAAGAACATGAGCAACGTTTGGAGAAGGTCTTGAAGAGGCTCCATGAAGAGGGATTGAAACTGTCTCTGGAGAAATGTCAATTCTGTTTACCGTCTGTTACGTATCTGGGACATGTGGTCTCAGCAGAAGGCGTTTCGACAGATCCTCAGAAGTTGGAGGCCGTAGCTTCTTGGCCTAGACCCCGCAACGTCACTGAACTTAGATCGTTCTTGGGGTTCTGTTCCTATTATCGAAGATTTGTAGGAGGATTCGCAAAAATAGCTCAACCACTGAACAAGCTCCTACAGAAGGAAAGTACAGAAGAAGGTCACAAGGTCTCCGACCGAAATCCGTCAGCTCCAGGGCCAAGGAAAGCTCGAGAGTCCATCCAGGGAGAGTGGACCAGTCAGTGTGAAAGTGCTTTTACGAAGCTGAAAGAGAGTTTAACTCGAGCTCCTGTTCTGGCCTATGCGGACCCTCACAAGCCATACGAGTTACATGTGGATGCCAGCAGGGAAGGTCTAGGAGGAGTCCTGTATCAAGAGTATGATGGATTGCTGAGGCCTGTAGCGTATGTGAGCCGGAGCCTTACGCCTTCCGAAAAGAACTATCCTGCCCACAAGTTGGAGTTCCTAGCTTTAAAGTGGGCAGTGGTAGACAAGCTAAAGGACCATCTGTATGGGGCTGAGTTTGTGAATAAGACAGATAACAATCCTCTTACCTACATCCGTACTACTGCGAAACTGGACGCAACGGGACATCGGTGGTTGGCCGCTCTGTCAGGGTTTCGGTTCAGCCTGAAGTATCGCCCTGGGGTGAATAATTGAGATGCTGATGCTTTGTCGAGAAGACCCTACACTACAGAATGGACTCAGTTAACTCCAGACGGGGTCCAAGCTTTGTGTCAAGGAGCAGAGCGCCGGGTCAAGGGAGGGATTGAAGCGGAGGCCATAGGAGTCATGGCTGCGGCTGTTCCGGAGTTCTACTGCAACCCTACGCAATTGAGGGATGAAAGTCTACCTATCTTTTCAAAACAGGATCTGAAAGCTGATCAGGCCAGAGACCCTTTAATTGCGTTAACCATAAAGGCTCTAACTGCAAACCAGCGGGAAATTCTGCTGACCAATTCCCCAGATGGAGCCAGATTGGTCTACAAAGAGTGGGAACGGTTGAAGATGTTGGATGGGGTGGTCTACCGAAGGGGCCCCTCAACCAATGCTGAAGAGACCCAACAGTTATTCCTTCCATCGTTCTGCAGCTGTTCCTCTTTCCATGTTTTTGTTTTTAATCCCAAATGGGAAGTGTTTGGTGCGTGTATAAATAAAACCCACCATATCTCTGCCTCTCCTTGGCTGAAAAGCAGCAGGAGGGGCTTGGAGCTGCTCAGTAGAGCGGCCTTTTGGTACATTTGTTAGGTACTCACTCTGTAAAGAGGTGCCGTGAAGTGGCGAGTGAGCTTACGTTGCAATGGCCATTGAAACAAACAAAAACCTCAGTTTTGTTGTACATGGAACACATAGAAACGAGCGCAGATGACACTTTTTTTTCCTTGTTATGTTTTATACATTAACTGGGCTGTTACTCCTGGCAGTTGCTGCCGCTCCGGTGAGTATGGGTGCGACGCCATTTTTTCTGTATTTATGCAATCCATCACTCTCACCTAGCAGTCCATCACTCTCACCTAGCAGTCCATCACTCTCACCTAGCAGTCCTCTCCTCCTATTTCCAACCCCAACCCTTCTAGATTATGAGTTCCTACGGGAATAGGGCCCTCATTCCCTCCTGTAGTGGTTTGTCAAATGTTGTTCAATGTATTGTAACCCTGTCTATACTGTGTCCATTGTACAGCACTGCGGGAATATGCTGGCGCTTTATAAATAAAGATTAATAATAATAATCCAGGGGAAATCGCCCTTTTCATCTGAAGAAGTGGGTTAGCCTTGTCATGTGTTCCTCCACAGCAGGGGGGGCCAAGCTGGCACCTTTGGGGTGTTAAAGGCAAACCAGCATTCTTATTGAAGACCAGGTTGAGTGTAGCCTCCCGTGACCAGAATTAACTTGAATTAAATAATCAAATTAAATAATCAAAGGTATTATAAAAATTGGTTGAGGAGTGTACTGAGAGTGAGCATGCCTGAGAGTTGAAGTGGGTTCTGGGAATCCAAGTGGGCAGGCTGTGCAGTGCTTTGTCCATGGAATCTCAAGGGAGGAAGAGCTTGTATAAATTTGATCTTCAGTCTCTTGTTGGGGCTTACTTTTTTGAGGTCCTATCAGTGGAAAGTAATTTCCGTGTTTCCAACCCAGTCTCAGGGAACAGATCCCTCTACCTTCAACTGTAAGTAGATAAGGTCTGTGTTTATTCCCTTTGTTTTTCTGCTTGTGAATGTAAATATTAATTGTAATATCTTTTTTATGTTAAATGTTTTGTCATAATAAATTACTAATTTAATAAGCTCTGCCTTTGTTTGACATAAGAATCATGTTACTGGAGAGATATCATATGATCATAATGATATCATAGCCTGCGGTTTCAATATGATGTACTAAATTAGGTTTGGTGGAGCCAGTCTACTAAACTTTTTTTTTGGGTGTATAATTGAACGGGGCATCAGGTTATCTCCGTTTCATATATAATAGCTAAAAGACCCTTGGTGGTGGCATCAATTGGTACTAAGGGGCCAAAAGTGTGCCAAGAAAATATTCCCCACACCATTCCACTGCCACCACCAGCTGAACATTTATACAAGGCAGGATGGATTCATGTTGTTTACGCAAATTCTGACCCTACTATCTGAATGTTGCAGCTGAAATTGAAACTCAGACCAGGCAACATTTTTCCAATATTTTATTGTTCAATGTTGGTGAGCCTGTGTGAATTGTTTTCTGTTCTTAACTGACAGGAGTGGCACCCGGGTGTAGTCTTGTGCTGTAGCCCATCTGCTTCAAGCTTCGATGTTTTGTGCGTTCAGAGATGGTCTTCTGCATACCTTGGTTGTAATGAGTGTTTTTTTGAGTTACTCTTGCCTTTCTATATCTTGATTCAGTCTACCCATTCTCAACTGACATCAACAAGGCCCTTTTGTCCACACAACTGCCGCTCACTTTTCTCTTTTTCGGACCATTCTCTGTAAACCCTAGCAATGGTTGTGTGTGAAAATCCCAGTAGATCGTCAGTTTTTGAATTACACAAACCAGCCCATCTGGCACCAACAACCATGCCATGTTCAAAGTCACTTAAATCCCCTTTCTTCCCCATTCTGATACTTGGTTTGAAATTAAGCAAGTCATCTTCACCACGTCTAGATGACTATATGCATTGAGTTGCTGCCATGTGATTGGCTGATTAGCAATTTGTGTTACAAAGCAATTGAACAGGTGCAATTAATAAAGTGGCCGGGGAGAGTATGTGTGTGTGTATGTGTGTGTGTGTGTGTGTGTGTGTGTGTGTGTGTGTGTGTGTGTGTGTATGTGTGTGTGTGTGTATACATATATATATCATTTCTAAAAAACTGGCTCTCCTGGGACTTTTCATCAAACCAAACCATTTATTACAAGTGCTTCAGGTTGTCAATGTTTCAGAAATTCTACATTTCTTTCATCAGGACATCTGTACATTCTTTAAACTTAAATGTTGAATGTTAGATATGACACTTCTGTTGAAGGATTAACAAAACATGCAATAGCTCTGCAATTTCTCATTTCCTCATAAAGTGCATCTGTCATACTTACCTGCTGACTGCCACCATTATTTGTATTCTATAGATCTCATTTGACCAGCAGACATAAGCAGCTCTGATTGGACCACAGATTTCTATGAGAATGCTATCACCAAGATGGTGGCATTATGTAGGTGGGCATAACATGTACACTGTGCTGCCTTCAGAGCAGAAATGTAATGTGTTTAGAGACGCCATCTAGTGGCCGTTTATTTTTACAGCACCCTGGTATTCAGCCTTCCCAGAATTCCTATAGGCTAAGTCATGTGCTTCCCTCACTATTACAGGGGATTGTGGGAGAGAGGCCACCATTTCCTTCACCACAGGAGCTGGAAGGAACACCTCATTACAATCTCTCCCCCTATTGAAAGCATCGTCGGTAAGGTTATGGTCTAAATTCCTCCCAGTCACCTTACAGTTTCCCTCAGCTTTAGAAGCACCTTATGTGCTGTAAATTTGTAAACCCTTATATTGCAGCCAGCTGCTTTTCATGTAATCTTAGTCCGGCCTAGTTATAAAACCCCCACGTTTTATATGGACACATCCTGTTTTGTATTATTATCTATGTAAAACACGTATATATTCTGTATCTTTATATCGTATATTTCTGTTTTCCTATAGTTTTACCACATTCCTACAACGAGTTAATAAAACCTTCAGACTGCAAACCGGTCCCATTCATTGACTCGTAGGAGAGGTTTACCTGCCTGTTAAGCTGCACATAGACCCCGGGGGTACGTGGAGTGGGGACAGGACAGTAAAACGACGAGCATACAAGACGCGTGAAAAGTAACCAACGCGCAGAGAAGATGCGCGAAAAGTGAAACAACGCACAGATAGGAAGCGGAAGAGAGATCGGACTGTACAGAGGCCAACTACTGTCAACGCGGTTACCTGCATACGACAACCTGCAACCTTTAAACAGTCAAACCATGTCACAAAGTCAGGCGTCTTCATACAAGACAAGGTCCCGATCGGGCTACTCTATCAAATCCTCTGTTAGCGAAGCAGCCGCCATTGCTCGTGCTAAGGCCGAAGCCGCAAAAGCACGTGCCGCCTTTGCAGAGCAGGAGATGCAGCTAAAAAAAGAGACAGCTCTTTCAGAAGCCGCTTTCAACAAAGAGAGAGCCCTTTTGGAAATCAACCTAGAGAAGCTGGCAGTAGAGAAGGAAGCGGCAGCAGCCATAGCCGAAGCAGAGGCTCTAGAAGCAGCTACGCACCCCACCAGCAAGCACAGTGGATGCAGCAGCGTGTTCGGTCCAGGAGAGGATCACCAGGACACGCTACAACGTACAGCAGCGTACGTCTATCAACACTCCAAATCAAGCAGCAATCTTCAGCCTGCATAAGAATCAATAGATGTCATCAGAGCGACAAGCCAAACGCAGCAAATAAAGCAACAAACAGCCGACCCTGAAGTTCAGCGCTTCAGACAGGAGAACGCAGAGCAGAGCGACACTGCCCGTGGCGACTTCTTTACGCAACGAGGAAATCAGCATTCATTCCAGCGCACAGAGACGTCTTTCACACCGAAACGGTATGATGTTAACCGGCCTAAATCAGAGACTCCTCAAAGGTATTGCTACACACCCCACCCTCCTAACAATGCACTGCAGCCCTATTCTAGTAATAGCCAAGCTACTATGGACTTTGCAAAGTTCCTCTCACGGCGTGAGCTAATCACCAAAGGACTTGTAAAGTTCAATGATCACCCAGAAAGCTACAGAGCCTGGCGGTCTACCTTTCAGAACGCAATCAGAGACTTAGACCTGTCATACAGCGAAAAGTTAGATCTCCTAGTTAATTGGCTCGGAAATGAGTCCGCAGAACATGCTAAATGTATAAGAGCAATAAATATAAACTACCCAGAGACAGGCCTTAGAAGGATCTGGGAAAGACTTGAGGAGTGCTATGGCTCAATAGAGGCAATAGAAAACGCCCTGTTTAAAAGAATTGATGACTTCCCTAGAATATCTGGTAAAGGTTATCAGAAACTTAGAGAACTAAGTGACCTGCTCATGGAACTGCAGGTAGCCAAAGCAGAAGGAGATTTGCCTGGACTTACTTTCCTTGACACAGCAAGAGGTGTCAACCCTATAGTACAAAAGCTCCCCTACAACCTCCAGGAGCGGTGGGTCGCACATGGTTCCAATTACAAACAAATGCACAAGGTATCATTTCCTCCCTTTGATGTGTTTGTGGACTTTGTAAATCAACAAGCAAGAATTAGGAATGATCCCAGCTTTGATTTTATACTGTCTCATGCTGCTCCTTCCGGTCTAAGATACCATAAAGCGCCAGTGATAGTCCATAAAACTAATGTTTCCTCTACAGATTCCTTCCACAGGCCATCAACCTCTCCCTACTTGGAAGATAAAGACCCTAGCCGGCAGTGTCCCCTACACAGGAAGCCACATCCTCTTCTGAAATGCAGAGGCTTCAGAGAGAAACCCATAGAGGACCGCAAGACTTTCCTCAGGGAGAACAATATCTGCTACAAGTGTTGCTCCTCAACGTCTCACTTTTCTAGAGACTGTAAGGTCAGTGTAAAATGCACAGAATGTGACAGTACAAGTCATAACGCAGCCCTACACCCTGGGCCACCTCCACGTATTTTAACTCAAGCCGACAATACCCAAGATCATAGTAAAGAAGGAATAAACACCGAAATAGGTACACCAGCAGTTACCGCACAATGTACTGAAGTCTGCAAAGGAATCATAGGCAGTAGGTCTTGTTCAAAAATCTGTCTAGTCAAAGTGTACCCAACAGGTTGCAAGGATAAAGCTGTATGTGCCTACGCAATCCTAGATGACCAAAGTAACAAATCTCTAGCGAGATCCACCTTCTTTGACATCTTCAACATTAAAGGCCCTATCTCTCCTTACTCCTTAAAGACTTGTGCAGGTACAGTCGAGACGGTGGGGAGAAGAGCTACAGGTTTCCAAGTTGAGTCTATAGATGGCCAGACACGCCTTCTGCTACCTACTGTAATCGAATGTAACCAGATTCCAGATAATAGAGCTGACATTCCCACCCCCGATGCTGCAGTACACCACTCTCATCTAAAACGCATAGCTCACCTTATACCAGTATTAGACCCCCAAGCTCAGATAGTCCTACTCCTTGGGAGAGATATCTTACGAGTTCACAAAGTTAGAGATCAGATTAATGGCCCTCACAATGCTCCCTACGCCCAAAGACTTGATTTAGGATGGGTTATTATAGGAGATGTTTGTTTGGAAGCGTACACAAACCCCCCTCAGTCAGCAACATGTTAACCAAGACTCTAGAGAACGGGCGCCCCTCCCTTTTTCAACCATGCCAAAATCGATTCCTTGTAAAAGAGCTACCACATAACACCTATCTGCCCAAACCTACCGTAGACCCTTACTGTGACAGTAACCAAGGTCACCTAGGTATTTCAGTATCAGTATAATCAGTATTTCTCAGCACTAAAACAGATTACCAGGTAGCTACGTCCTTTGAAGATAGGTTGTCCTTAGAGATCATGGAACAGGGAATAGTTAAGGATGACTCTAACAGTTGGGTCGCACCTCTACCCTTTAAACCCCAAAGACAACGTTTGCCTAACAACAGAGAACAAGTCTATAAACGCTTTGTGTCTCTTAGGCGCAGTTTTCAAAGAAAGCCAGAAATGAAAAACCACTTTTTCAGCTTCATGGAGAAAATACTTGAGAACGGTCATGCAGAAGTAGCCCCTACCTTAACTGACGGTGAAGAGTGCTGGTACCTACCCATATTTGGAGTATACCATCCAAAGAAACCAGGCCAGATTAGAGCAGTGTTCGACTCTAGTGCCAAACATGAGGGTGTCTCCTTAAACAATGTCTTACTGTCAGGTCCGACCTTAATAACAGACTCATAGGAGTACTCCTCCGTTTTCGTAAAGATTCAGTTGCATTTATGGCTGACATTCAACAGATGTTTCACTGCTTCTTTGTTAAAGAAGAACACAGAAATTTCCTGAGATTCTTTTGGTTTAAAGATAACGAACCCTCCAAAGATATCATAGAGTACCAGTGGCGTAGCGTGGGGGGGGGGGCTGGGGGGGCCGTGGCCCCGGGTGCAGTTTTGTTAGGGGCGCATTTGCGCCCCTAAAACTGGCCTGGGGGTTGAGGGGACCCAGATGCCGGGCAGCGCGGGAGTGCCTGCCCGGTCCTGAAGAGCAAATCCATGAGCTGGGGGCAAATCCATGAGCTGGGCAAATCCATGAGCTGGGGGCAAATCCATGAGCTGGGGGCAAATCCATGAGCTGGGCAAATCCATGATCTGGGGGCAAATCCATGAGCTGGGCAAATCCATGAGCTGGGGGCAAATCCATGAGCTGGGCAAATCCATGAGCTGGGGGCAAATCCATGAGCTGGGCAAATCCATGAGCTGGGGGCAAATCCATGAGCTGGGCAAATCCATGAGCTGGGGGCAAATCCATGAGCTGGGGGCAAATCCATGAGCTGGGCAAATCCATGAGCTGGGGGCAAATCCATGAGCTGGGGGCAAATCCATGAGCTGGGCAAATCCATGAGCTTGGGCAAATCCATGTGTGAGCTGGGGCAAATCCATGTGTGAGCTGGGTGCAAATCCATGTGTGAGCTGGGGGCAAATCCATGTGTGAGCTGGGGCAAATCCATGAGCTGGGGCAAATCCATGAGCTGGGCAAATCCATGTGTGAGCTGGGGCAAATCCATGTGTGAGCTGGGGCAAATCCATGAGCTGGGGCAAATCCATGAGCTGGGGGCAAATCCATGAGCTGGGGCAAATCCATGTGAGAGCTGGGGCAATATCGATAACGTGTCCACAGGTGGGGCGCACAATTCTTGGCTGGCCCCGGGCGCTGACAACCCACGCTACGCCACTGTAGAGTACCGTATGCGGGTACACATCTTTGGTAACAGCCCCTCTCCTGCAGTTGCTATTTATGGACTCAGACAGTCCGCTAAGGAAGGAGAAGCGAAATATGGGGCAGAAGTTAGACACTTTGTAGATAAGGACTTCTATGTAGACGACTGTTTAAAATCACTGCCCACAGATGAGGCTGCTATCAGTCTCCTAAAAAGAACTCAAAGTATGCTCTCCCACTCAAACTTGAGACTTCACAAAATTGCTTCTAACAGCAAAAGGGTAATTAAAGCCTTCCCTTCCCAAGACCATTCTAATGATCTGAAAGATTTAGACCTAGGTACTGACGTCCTCCCTACTCAACGGAGCCTTGGTCTGCTTTGGGACTTAAATAGTGACACCTTTACCTTTCAAGTCAGTCCAGAAGAAAAAACATACACCCGCAGGGGTACCCTGTCCGTTATAAACAGCCTTTACTATCCCCTAGGATTTGCAGCTCCCGTCACCATTTAAGGTAAAGCAATACTCAGAGATCTTACCTGGGAGACAAAAGACTGGGATGAGCCGCTCCCCACTGAGAAAAAGGGTTTGTGGATAGAGTGGAAAAACTCTCTAACAGCTTTGGCCAGAGTTCACATTGCACGTCCATATGCCCCCGTGCCCTCTTCAGAAGTTCGAACACAAAACCTCTGTGTTTTCTCAGACGCATCTGTCAAAGCAATTGCTGCAGTAGCTTATCTAAAGACTGTAGACATCGAAGAACAATGTCATATAGGATTCATCATGGGAAAAACGAAACTTGCACCACTCCCAGAACATACAATACCTAGACTGGAACTCTGTGCTGCCATACTGGCAGTGGAACTAGCCGAACTGATCACCACAGAAATGAACATAGAGATTAAAGACACTGAGTTCTACACAGACAGCAAAGTAGTCTTGGGTTACATCAGCAACGAATCCAGACGTTTCTATGTTTACGTCAGCAACAGGGTACATAGAATCAGAAGATCCACTTGCCCAAAACAATGGCATTTCGTACCTACCGACCACAACCCTGCAGACCATGCAACCAGATCTGTTGCTGCTAACAATCTAAAAGACTCAACATGGCTTACAGGTCCTGCATTCTTACATAACTCTCAGAATATCAATTCTGACTGTCACACATTTCAACTGGTAAATATAGATACGGATGAAGAAGTCCGCCCTCAGGTGTCTACACTACACACAGTGACTTCAAGCAACCCGCTTGGATCTCTCAGATTCAACAAGTTCTCTACCTGGAGGTCACTTGTTAGAGGCATCGCTTGCTTAATTCACGTAGTTCGTTCTTCCAGGAATACTACGCCCGCAGAATTAAAGGACTGTAAAGGTTGGCACCGCTGTAATGTTGCCTACAAAGCAACTGAATTGGAACAGGCAAGAAATATAATTATCCGTACAGTGCAACAAGAAATCTACACTAACGAAATTGACCGTATCACTAATCAGAGATCTCTTCCTAAAGACAGTGGTTTCAAGAAACTCGATCCATTCATTGATGAAGACGGCTTGCTAAGAGTAGGAGGTCGTCTTAAGGAAGCTAGCATAGACTTTTCAGAGAAGCATCCTGTATTGATCCCTGGTTGTCATCACATCCCTTCTTTGCTCGTACAACACTATCACGATCAGAAGACTCCGATGGTGGTGTCTACCGACAGCAGGCGGGGAGTGTGCTGCCTTCAGAGCAGAAATGTAATGTGTTTAGAGATGCCATCTAGTGGCCGTTTATTTTTACAGCACCCTGGTATTCAGCCTTCCCAGAATTCCTATAGGCTAAGTCATGTGCTTCCCTCACTATTACAGGGGATTGTGGGAGAGAGGCCACCATTTCCTTCACCACAGGAGCTGGAAGGAACACCTCATTACAATCTCTCCCCCTATTGAAAGCATCGTCGGTAAGGTTATGGTCTAAATTCCTCCCAGTCACCTTACAGTTTCCCTCAGCTTTAGAAGCACCTTATGTGCTGTAAATTTGTAAACCCTTATAGTGCAGCCAGCTGCTTTTCATGTAATCTTAGTCCGGCCTAGTTATAAAACCCCCACGTTTTATATGGACACATCCTGTTTTGTATTATTATCTATGTAAAACACGTATATATTCTGTATCTTTATATCGTATATTTCTGTTTTCCTATAGTTTTACCACATTCCTACAACGGGTTAATAAAACCTTCAGACTGCAAACCGGTCCCGTTCATTGACTCGTAGGAGAGGTTTACCTGCCTATTAAGCTGCACATAGACCCCGGGGGTACGTGGAGTGGGGACAGGACATACACAGTTGGATAATTGCTAGCTGAAACAAAACAAATTGTTGCTGAGTACCTCATAGAACCAATAGCAGACATTGTACAAAATTGTTTTTTTCCTTGTCCTTACACTAAAATAGATAAACCAAGTGCAGAGGTTCGGAAGTCCTTTCTTACGGCACAGGAATCACAAGATTAAAGTCTGTAATTGCTATGTACTTTCAAAATGGAACAGTATAGTATCATAACTCCTGTGCGCAATGGTTATTTTTCCTATAATCCATCACAATTGTGCACAGAAACATAATATAATAGCAGAGAAACAAAACAAATGAGAAAAATTCCAACTCTTTTCATTTCAACATCTTTCTAGAAAACTTTTTTGTTGTTGTGGAAATTGCACATTTAGAGACTAATGTCACTCTCAGCAATGCAATCACATTTTTTTCACTGTGTGATACTCAGAACACAATGAATATGGTGATGTAATAACCATGAGATTCTGATACTTTACCGGCACAGTAAATGATCTTATTTTGCTGTAATTTTACACGTTGGGCAGCTGAAATCTTGCTTTGTGCTGTGTTAAAATCATTATTGGTATAAACCATAATAATAATGTAGCGCTCACTCCCGGAGGAGCCGCTGAAATTGAACCTCGGGTCAGTCTCCCCGCACTAGGGAATAAATATACTCCAGCACCGTTGTGGATTTTATAAATTATATAGTTTACTGGAATAAATGGCATATAATGAATAACACGGTGTTCATATATATATTTACAGTACTTCGTAATGCGGGAAACGCGCAGTGGAAAAGAAATACGATGCTTCGTAATTCGAGGAACGCGCAGCGGAAAAGAAATACGATGCTTCGTAATTCGAGAAACGCGCTGCGGAAAAGAGAAAATACAAGGCTTCGTAATTCGAGAAACCGCGCAGCGTAAAAGAAATACAATGCTTCGTAATTCGAGAAACACGCAGCGGAAAAGAAAAGGAAAAATAAATCTTTAACCCCCTTTTGTGTTTGGGGAGTGAGTCCCGCACAGGTTATGTCCCAGAATGTTAAGTGTGTGTGTGTGTTACGGTACCCGGGTACAATATTCAACTGGCCAGTGAATTGCTTATGAGGTATCTTCGACTAGTCAAGTTGGGGCCCTGTGGGTTTTGGAAACAAACAGCAGCGTGCTTTATTTTCACAACGGCCTGGAAGGCCTCTCACCCATCCGCCAGATACTTGATGCTCCGCTCGACCCAGGACGTCTCTCCGCTCGATGTTGACTGGGGTTCTCCTGGTTACTGGATCCGCTGTCTGGCTTTCTGTAACTGCCGCAAGATATCCAGTTCACTGCCTGCTCTCCCTGTCCAATCGATCTGCGGTACTCCTAACTCGGGGTCCTCCGGCTTCCTCAATATCAGCACGGGTAGTCCTGTGAATCACTGGGTCTTCCTCTGGTAAGGCTGAATAACCCGGTCTTTAGCTCTGTCAGGCCCCAGCTGCGCTCCGGCCTAGTCGCTGTCTCGTTCTGCTGCTCTGCGTCTTGCTCCTCTCACTCCCTGGCGCGCTCTGCCAGCTCTCTCCACGAGGCTCAGGATGTAAGTGTCTGTGTCCCACCCACTTCCTATGTCCGCTCTCAAAGCATGCCGGGAAATGTAGTCCCAATGTTCAATGTCTCTTATCGCGCTTGTCTCCCTCCGGTGGCCAAAAATAGGTACTGCCACGACAGGGAATTAAACCCAGCGCTACAATAAGAATAAAGAAATAAAGCCCATTTATTCTAAAGTTGTCTGTACAAGCAGTTGGTTGCAGCAACTTATAATACCACACATTTCAATTTGTCTGAATTTCCACTTAACTGAATGCTATCTGCTTTTTTCAGTTTCTGTTATTTTTTTTATCTTTTACAGTACCATATATCAAATCAAAGAGAAACTAATCACTATCTCTGTCAAATGACAAAGAGATAGCACAAAATAAGACAGCACATACCATTGTATATCTATATATATAAAAGCGAAATGGCACTCCTGCAACATCACAATATCTCCAGAACCGTAAAGTCTACAAACTTGAAATTCGGTACGTATGTTCCTCTCGGCTTCTCGGTGCTCACTAAGAAAGGGTTTTTTGAAATGACCATCAGAGCATCAGTTATTAAAACGTTCTGATGCTAAGGAGTTATACCCCCCTCCCCACCTGAAAATAAATATGTTCCAACTGCCACTTGCCTCACATGCCGTTATCTCAGTTCAGACTGGCAGACGTTGCGCTCCTTCACTCAGGTGCGTCTGGGGATCCTTACAGCACTAAACATCGCTACCTCACCAACATGTCCACACCTTCCACCTATGGAACTGCTTCCGAAATCAAGGTGGCAGGGGATATATTCCCTTATGAGTTCCATTCGCCCACCAGCACGGAACCAACGGATTGTGAACCAAATATCTCCTGCATAGCCCTAAATCACTTCTTACACTGATCTCCTCAGTTCAGACGGACCTGTCCCTACTATTGGAACAAAAGTTTAAGGGAAAAGAGGGAAAAACCACAGAAAAAGATTTACAAATGCAATTAGGAAAACACAAGTAAGGGAAGCTGGAAAAAAGTATCTTAAAACTCATCCCCAAGTCAGTAGAGATGCTGTAATAAAGAATGCATCTAATAAACCCTACGTTAATGAATCGCAAATGAGATCAATGCCTTAGACTAATAAGTATTTGTCTGGTTTAAAATATGAACCTCAGATCGATTACTCCAGGGTAAAGGTTGTTGATCTCGGACCTCATTTACATTGTGTCTGGAGCCAGAGAGGTGAAGGAGGGAAATTTTATGCCAACATTTAAAGTGCAGGGGCAGGTCTACCACAGGATAGGGAGTATCATGGCGGGGCCAAATCATCTGAGGGACAAATTGAAAGTCTAGGCTATGCAAGTAATTAACCCAGTTACATAGACAAAAAACCCAGGGTTGCTGGTTGGACTAAAGGGCTTAAGCCCATCTATTTTATTGTTTATTATTATTATTATCATTCATCCCTTATGTGTTTCAACCACTAACCACCACTAAGGCTGGCGTCAGGCTATGTGCGCCCGTACTGATGTGCTTACCGGCGTCCGACGCAGTGTTGTGACGCTGCAATGGAGACAGTCACACGCTGGTGCACGCGCACGAAATGCGCGCTCAACAAGCGTCCGTTATCCAAGCCTCTCCGGCAAAGCGTTAGGATGCACATTGACGGAGCTGCAAAGCGCAATTCTCCATAGGAGGATCGCGCTTTGCAGCGCTGAATGCACTGAGTCCCCCACAATACCACCCTTATCACCACACTAAAGCACTGTTTAACATGTACCGTATTTTTCGCTCCATAAGACGCACTTTTCTCCCCCCAAAAAGTGGGGGGAAAAGTGGGTGCGTCTTATGGAGCGAATGCCCCATGATATGCCTCAGCTCACCTGTCGCCGCCGCGTTAGGCTCCCTCTGAGCGTGCGTCCGGCAGCAGGAAACTTGGGCACTTGCCTGGGGGAGCCACGTGACCGCGATCTCGCGAGATCGCGGTCACGTGGCTCCCCCAAGCAAGGGCCCAAGTTTCCTGCTGCCGGACGCACGCTCAGAGGGAGCCTAACGCGGCGGCGACAGGTGAGCGGAGGCATATCCATGAGCTGCTGGGGCACATCCATGAGCGAGCTGGGGCACATCCATGAGCGAGCTGGGGCAAATCCATGTGCTGGGGCAATATCCATGAGCTGGGGCATTATCCATGAGCTGGGGGACAGTATCCATGAGCTGGGGCATATCCATGTGCTGGGGCATATCCATAAGCTGGGGGGCATATCCATGAGCTGGGGGACAGTATCCATGTGCTGGGGCATATCCATGTGCTGGGGCATATCCATAAGCTGGGGGGCATATCCATAAGCTGGGGGGCATATCCATGAGCTGGGGGACAGTATCCATGTGCTGGGGCATATCCATGAGCTGGGGGACAGTATCCATGTGCTGGGGCATATCCATGAGCTGGGGGACAGTATCCATGAGCTGGGGGACAGTATCCATGAGCTGGGGGACAGTATCCATGAGCTGGAGGCAGTATCCATGAGCTGGGGCAGTATATCAATTATTACACTATTTGATTTCAGAATATTTATTTTCCTGTTTTCCTCCTCTAAAAACTAGGTGCGTCTTATGGTCAGGTGCGTCTTATGGAGTGAAAAATACGGTATGTCTTTTTGCTGATGACACAAAGATTTGCAACAGGGTTGACGTTCCTGGAGGTATCAGCCAAATGACAAATGATTTAGGTAAACCAAATAAATGGTCGGAGCTGTGGCAATTGAGTTTTAATGTGGATAAGTGCAAGATAATGCACCTGGGACGTAAAAACCCAAGGGCTGAATATAGAATATTTGATACAGTCCTAACCTCAACATATGAGGAAAAGGATTTAGGGGTTATTATTTCAGAGGATCTAAGGGTAAGTAGTCAATGTAATAGAGCAGCAGGAAATGCTAGCAGAATGCTTGGTTGTGTAGGGAGAGGTATTAGCAGTAGGAAAAGAGAAGTGCTCATGCCACTGTACAGAGCACTGGTGAGACCTCACTTGGAGTACTGTGTGCAGTACTGGAGACCGTATCTCCAGAAGGATATAGACATCTTAGAGAGAGTTCAGAGAAGGACTACTAAAATGGTGTACGGCTTGAAGGAGAAAAGTTACCAGGAAAGGCTTAATGATCTTAACATGTATAGCTTGGAAAAAAGATGAGACAGAGGAGATATGATAGAAACATTTAAATACGTAAAGGGAATCCACAAGGTAGAGGGAGGGAGTATATTTAAAAGGAAACAAAGTAGCAAAACAAGAGGACATAGTCTTAAATTAGAGGGGCAAAGGTTTAAAAGTAACATCAGAAAGCATTATTTTACTGAGAGGGTGGTGGATACATGGAACAGCCTTCCAGTTGAAGTGGTAGAGGCCAAAACAGTAATTGAATTTAAGCAGGCATGGGATAGACATAAGGCTATCCTCAGGGCCGGCCCAACAATGGAGCAGTGTGGAGCAATTGCGCCGAACGGCAAATTTTGGGGCGGCATATTTTTGACGCCGCCGCTGCGCCATTTTTTTCTATCAGCATCGCGCCGGCATCTCTTGGAGGCCGGCGCGTGCTGTGATTGCTGATCGCGCACACTCATATGTGACCAAGAGGGGGAGAACGGCGTGTGGGCGGGCCGGATCTCCGCAGTTGAGCACGAGGAGGCACACAGCTGGACCCTGTCAAGGCAGGGGAATCCACGCCGGAAGCACCAAGAAGCTGAATCGGAGGGAGGCTGTGCTTCCCATCAGCAGATCCAGGATTACCCCACATGCAGGCTCACTGAGGCAGAGCAGCACCTTGCCGGCGGGGAGTTAATGCATCTGCTGAGCTCTGGGGTTGGGAGAAATCTCTCTCTCATCCTGAATGCAACAAGATGTAGCCAGGGTGAGGGGAGAGAGCCAGGACCCCTACAACACGGGAAACTCCCCCCCCCCCCAGTGAAAAGTGTGCCGTCAGCACAAGCTGCTCAGTGGGGGAGAGGGAGGGGGATCTGAAGCTGGGTGTTAACTCTCCAGTGTCCCTTTGCTGGTCTGTATGAGATGGCCCTGTGTGAATCCAGAGCTGCCTCATACAGAAACTGACAGGTTTTACACTTAGCTAATTCCTAGAGAGAAAGCTGCCCTATAAACATAAATACAAAGGACATATCTGTATATACTGTAAGGCTGCTCTCATTCTCTGTAAGTTATACACCAAATAAAATGCAAATAGTTGTATTTAAGGTTGCTCTTGCTCTCTGTATAAGGCACAGGCTTTGTATTTATTTACAGTTGTGTTCAAAATTATTCAACCCTCAATGCTGTAAAGGGTTTTAGGGAATTTAGTGTACATTTGTAATTGTATTCAGAATGAAATCCTACAAGGACTTTTTAAAGAACCATATGCAACTAAAATGACATCAATTGGTTTTGTAATACAGTAGTAAATGTTTGTTTTGTGAATTCTTCATTGACACAATTATTCAACCCCTTAAAGACTACCACTCTGAAGAACAGAGGTTCATTCAAGTGTTTTCAATCAGGTATTGAAAACACCTGTGGATGTCACGGAGCAGCAATAAAGCATAATAAGCACCAATTAGGCAGCTTTAAAATGACTGTGATACTCAGCTCCTTCTAGACATTTACTGGTGTGGTTACAAACATGGTGAAGTCAAGAGAATGGTCCAGGAAGACAAGAGAAGAGGTGATTACTCTTCACAGGAACGGCAATGGCTATAAGAAGATTGCAAAGATGTTAAACATACCAAGAGAGACCATAGGAAGCATCATTCGCAAATTCAAGGCAAAGGGCACTGTTGAAACGCTACCTGGTCGTGGCAGAAAGAAGATGCTGACTTCGACTGCTGTGCGCTAGCTGAAGCGTAGAGTGGAGAAAAGTCCCCGTGTGACTGCTGAGGAACTGAGAAAAGATTTGTCAGATGTGGGTACTGAAGTTTCAGCTCAGACAATACGGCGCACACTGCGTAATGAAGGCCTCCATGCCAGAACTCCCAGGCGCACCCCCTTGCTGTCTCCAAAGAATAAGAAGAGTCGACTGCAGTATGCCAAAAGTCATGTGGACAAACCACAGAAGTTTTGGGATAGTGTTCTGTGGACTGATGAAACAAAATTAGAACTGTTTGGGCCCATGGATCAACGCTATGTTTGGAGGAGGAAGAACAAGGCCTATGAAGAAAAGAACACCTTGCCTACTGTGAAGCATGGCGGGGGGTCAATCATGCTTTGGGGCTGTTTTGCTTCTGCAGGTACAGGGAAGCTTCAGCGTGTGCAAGGTACCATGAATTCTCTTCAGTACCAGGAGATATTGGATGACAATGTGATGCAGTCCGTCACAAACCTGAGGCTTGGGAGACGTTGGACCTTTCAAAAGGACAATGATCCCAAGCATACCTCTAAGTCCACTAGAGCATGGTTGCAGAATAAAGGCTGGAACATTTTGGAGTGGCCATCGCAGTCACCTGACTTAAATCCGATTGAGAACCTCTGGTGGGACTTAAAGAAAGCAGTTGCAGTGCGCAAGCCTAAGAATGTGACTGAACTGGAGGCTTTTGCCCATGACGAATGGGCGAAGATACCCGTAGATCGCTGCAAGACACTTGTGTCAAGCTATGCTTCACATTTAAAAGCTGTTATAACTGTAAAAGGATGTTGTACTAAGTACTAAGATTGAATGTCACTTGGGGGTTGAATAAAACTGATAATGATGTGAGCACAGAAAAGACATTTGTGGTTATTTCATTATAAATGTTATGTTATATTTATCTGACCTACACGTGCCTCTTTGATTTAATTGTAAGCAAGATTACTGAATGATCAAAATCAATGTCAAACTGGCCAAAACACTCAATTTCAGTGGGGGTTGAATAATTTTGAACACAACTGTATGTGTCCTATACAGAGAGCAATTGCTGCCTTATATAAAGCTATTTGCATTGTATTTAGGTGTATAACTTACAGAGAGTTTGAGTAGCCTTATATACAGATATGTGCTTTGTATTTAATTATATATGCCTTACACATTGAGAGAGCTGCCTTAAATCACCACATATCTGTATATAAGCTCTTGTTCTGTGTAAGGTATATACCTAAATACAAAGCTTATATTGGTATATAAAACTGCACTCAGACACTGTAATATAAATAAATACAAAGCGTATGCCGTATAAAGAATGAGACCTGCCTTTATATACCAATATATGCTTTGTATTTAGATGCATGGGTGTGTATTGGTTTGTGTATAATTAAGCACAATCTCTGTATAACACATTTTCTTGTATATATAGCGGTGGCAACATTCTATGTCTAAGGTTGATTCTTGTCTACATAGACATACATATATATATATATATATATACACACACAGAAACGGTGTTTATAAGTGTATTACAAAGCTCAACATAATGTGTGCTCTGTATGAGCATATCACAATAAAACTCACGACTCACAGTAATGTGCGGTGTGTACGAGTCGTGAGTTTTATTGTGATATGCTCATATACAGCACACAATATGTTGAGCTTTGTAATACACTTATACACACACACACACATACCGCAAGTTACTATATCACAGATCTCCACAGCATTGAAACTCACAGTAATGTGCTGTGTGTATGAACGTCTCTCCCTTTAACTTTCTCCACACATTTAATGATCTGAGCGGGGCCTGCAGCAGATAGTTTTCAGGAAATGTATTTCAGAAATGGGCTTAAAACGCTACTTTGAGTGTGGCCAGAAAAAGGGTTGTGATCAGGCACCCCCCCCCCTCCAGGTTCAGACGTCACCAGCCGCCACTGATTCTGTGATATGCTCATACATACATACGCTCATACACACTGCACATTACTGTGAGTTTTACTGCTGTGGAGCTCTGTGATACGCTCATACACACTGCACATCACTGAGTTTTATTGCTGTGGAGCTCTGTGATACGCTCACGCATGTCTCTTTATTTTTTTGGGAGGGGGCAGCATTTCATCCATCGCTCCAGGCAGCACAATGGCTTGGGCCGGCCCTGGCTATCCTAAACATAAGATAAATCCAGGTAAAGTATCCATGTAATTGGGCAGACTAGATGGGCCGAAAGGTTCTTATCTGCCGACATTTTTCTATGTTTCTATGTTTCTATGTCCTACATTAAAGCTCATATCCCCTCACACTACTGCCTCTATCACCCCACAATACAGACCATATATCCCCCTCCCATACATTTGCTTTGCTTGGGGACGCTTTCTCAAACACACATGCCTTAACAACGACACCAATACACTGTGTCATCTGCATCTATACTTCTTAAGGTTATCCACTTTTTATTTTTTATGAAAATATTCCACTTTAACCAAACTGGAAAAAAAAAATGTTTAACTTAAATTCTGGCACATTGCTTTTTCTGACTAGTATGATTATTTATAAATCACTAACCTTGCTCCTGGCCAGGGCCGGATTAAGATCTTTATGTGCCTGGAGCTGAAGATTTTGTTGGGCGTTTTGTTTTCGAATTTAGTGAAATGAAAACATATTTTAGGTTATTTACTAGTGCAGATACGGGTAAATCTAACCAGGCAGATACTATGTGATTAATTTTTTATTAAGATTTCAATCATTTAAAGCGTGTAAAATTATTTTTTCCCATTTTTATCATCCAAACCTTTGTGATTATATATTCTATAGGGAATTCTTGTTAACAAAAATGTGAAATGGAAACCTGTTACTGCATTTTACTGAGAAAACATACAATTTTAACCAAAAAAATGAAAAAAAAAATAATTTCCCTTAGGTATTGGAGGATGATATTTTATGAATGACTATGTATAAAACACTGACCTTGCTCCCAGTGTGGAAAATGAGAAGGTGAGTAATGGCAGTAGTGGTATTGCTCATTTTATATGTGAGAAATGGACAATGCCATCGCTTTGGAACTAAAAATAAATAAGTAAAAAAGTGGGGTGTTTTTGTTTTATATTCTTCTAGATTTTGGATGGTCACGTTTGGTATCAATGAAAAGGGCAGACTCTGACCTATCCAATGACGCCTCACTTGACCTTGTGAGGTGTAAAGATTAGTGACACACGGGTCCAAAGTCTCCCCAGTGCACTTCGCTGCAGTGCGGTGGTTTAGGTTTTTGATGTAACAACGAATTGTGCCATCACCTCCACACTTGTTGGTGACATGAGAAATATGTTGGTGAGTTAGTGCAGCATCATTGTTCACTTAATAATTGAAAAAGTGAAAACTATTGCTGTGTTAGAAAGAAAAAGCAAAAAATAAAGAAATATTTATGATGTTATTTTTATTTTTACATAAAACATGGTCATGTTTGGTGTCATTGAAAAGGGAATGCTCTGGCCTTTCCAGTGATACCTCACATGCCCGTCAATGCAGATATACAGGGTTATTCAGAGAGCGTGAAAAGCTGGGGAATGACTGGAGAATGAAAAATTCTAGGTCAAAATAGCCGATTTGGAAAGTGAGATGAAATGGAGAATTTTTCTGGTTTGGCTATTTTGACCTAGAATTTTTCATTCTCCAGTCATTCTCCTGCTTTTCACACTCTCTGAATAACCCTGACAGTTATCCTTTCTCTGGGCCTATTCTAGGGCATGGGTCTGGAGCTGCTGCTCTATGTTAATCCGACCCTGCTCCTGGCATGGCAAACGACAAAGGTAAAGTGGCATTGTTAACTTTATATGTGAAGAACATAAGAAAGGGGGGAGGGGATTTTGCTTTTATTTTGTTTTTACACATTACGGGCCACATTACATTCTCCACGCTAAAACGGGGGCGGTAGGAAGAAAAAAACTGCGCCGCAGTTTTCTCCCTACCGCCCCTGTTTTAGAGTGGAATTACAATGTAGGCGCTTAAAAAGCTGCCTGCATTGTTACTGCGCGCTATGCCTCCATAGGACTCCATTGAGCCAGACGCCGGTGGTCACATGACCTGCCGGATCTCGTCTTGCCGGTCAGTGTAGTGATATGCAGGGGAGACTGAGGAGCTTTTCCCCCAGTCTCTCCCTGCTCCTGCCGGGCGGAGGAGGTGGACAGAGCCACGGTCCTCGCCACGGGACAGGAGGTGAGTATACGATTGTTACTCGCTATCGAACATTTTATGTCTGTGGACTGTGGTGGCCTGGGTACTCCAAGCTCTGTACCCTCCGTCTGGATGCCTCCTTTCCACTGAACACAGGAGACATTTGTAGAAACTCACAGAATAGACGACACGTATACCGTTGAGTTGTTGCTGGTTCAAAATCCAAATGGAGAATGCTTCTTTATTTCAAATACACACAGGAAAACAGTAGACACAACCCCCTCCCTTAGAGATAAAATCAAGAGTCTCCAGTCAGAGAACAATAGAAGGAGCCATCCAATACAATGGATTGTTTACACATGCCCTCTTATCTAAACAGTGCGCTATGACTAGAAGCAAACCAAGGAGTCTTCTTACAGCAGTAAGTTTACAATATGCAGAGAGGGGGGGGTGGAAGCAGACAAGCTGTTAGAGTGCAAGCTCTTGAGCAGGGTCCTCTCCTACTGTTTTGGGAGTGCAAAATAGAACAACTTATATCTGTAACATACAGATACACACTTTGACACAGCATAGCACATCACACAACACTCTACACTATATACAGAGACAATGAAATGCAAGCAAAATAAATGCACATAAAAATTGAAGCAGCCGTTTCGTCACATATGTCCCCCCTTCCAGATCGTCAGGGCGAGCTTAGATCCCAACAGATCGCTTGCCACTGACAAGACTTTTCACTCTGTCCATTTTTGCGCCAACTGCAAAGTTCCAGGGTGCTGGCACACGAACACCGTCAGCAGGTTCTGACAGTCGCTGCAGGGTACCCCTGGTTGGTTGTGGGTTCATAGTCCCGGGGTAAGAGGCAAGACACCCCTCTTGTCCAGTGTGCCAGGCAACAGGCCACCACAGTCCACAGACATAAAATGTTCGATAGCGAGCACCCTGAAATCCCCCCATATCTTCCTCTCTCCAGGGCACCTCTGAGGACCCAGGACCAGAATACAGTCAGCAGTCCCAGTCTCCAGTCTCTCCTTCTGCTGATGCCCCCTCCCAGACATTCAAAAGGGGCCCACCCCACAATTCCAAATGGGTGCAACTCTTCCTGGGACCAGGAACCCAGCAGCCTCCCAGGATGGTCACTCACCAGTCTCCTGGGCAGGGGGGGAGTGGTCTCCTCTTTTTCTGCACCTTGGTTGGTAGGGGTGGCGTTATAGGTGGTCCCCATTTTCCTCAGGGACCTGTCACACGTTGATGCCAGGACAGTCTCCAGCTCCAGCAACACTGGTTACAATCGTTCTTCTGTGCAAATATAACAGGGGCAATGACTCAACCCCCTGTTGTGCTGCTCTCCTCTGTGGTGGTCACATGGGTGCTGGCAGCTTGTGCCAGGGACAACTCATCTTGCACTTTGCTTGTGTCCCTTTGAGCTCAGCCTGCAGGTGGCTGGCAGTGCCCTGGTGCTCCTGCGCCAATGCGTCCAGTTGGTGTGCCAGGCAGCTCACCTCCATCTCACTTGCCTTGGCTTGAGCGAGGCTCTCATTCAGAGCTGCATCAGTTTCTACTCTCTGGCTGCTCCATTTTTGGGCCGCTGTAGAAAGTAAAAGAGTTTAATTAATAGCCCGAGAGTTGGTTGGGGCCGGTTTCGGAAAACACACCCAAGCATGCACTGCCGGTCGCCTCCAATTTCTTAATTCTCCATTATGATAGTCCATCCTGCTGCTGCAGTGTGCCTCCCAGCTACATATCACTAGGCTGGGAATGGCACGCTGCTCTGGCACCGCCCCCTCCAGCGTGATGACATTGCTGTGCGTCACACACAGCAGCGTGCTGTTCCCAGCCTTGTGATATGTATCTGGGACTGGGAGGCACGCTGCAGCAGCAGTCCACTGTAACAGAGGATTAAGGAATCGGCACCGGGCAGTGCATGCTTGGATGCAGGGATCGCCAAGCTGTCTGCACATGGACAAAGGTGTCCGGACCGTGAGCGACCCTTGCACAGGCCGTGGCCGCCCATTTTGCGGTGGGCCGCGGTGGTGAGTTCATTGGTCCCAGCATCCGGGGAGGAGAAGCAGGAGTCAGGATCGATGGATTCTGGTCCTGACTCCTCCTCCTTGACTAAGAGCGCCGGCGCCATGTTTCACGTGGCTGTGGTGCCACTGCTGCCCTTGGGAAGGAAGTCGTGGCAGCCTCCATCGAAGTGAGAAACGGACTGAGGACTGGAGTGACCATGAGAAATAGGCAGAGGAGTGAGCCGCCCGCCCGAAACTGAAGTCGCTGCCTTCAAGACAAGTTCTGCTTGGTTTCTGAATCGTGAGTGACATACACAGTCAACCCCCCCCAAAAAAAACAACAGAACTCTCCTAGTCGCCTAATAGGTGTTTAAACCAATAAAAATGTCCTAAAGTGTGTCTACATAATAAAAAAGGTCCTTTTAAAAAATAATAAAATAAAGGTCTGGTACAGAATAAAAACCAAACGCCGTTTAAAAAGCTGAGTAACAAAAACTTCATCTAAAAAATACAAAAAGGTGTAGTGCAAAGTACAAAAAAATAAAAGGTTTCTCGCTGAAAAGAAACAGTCTTAAAAAAAAATAATTATGTAACGATTATCTATGGGATTCACCTATTTAAACCCGACTAACTGAAACACCGAACATCAGGGCAATTCACTGACATTTCTCTGCTGTTCGGTGTCTCTGAATAGACTAACCATTGCTTCTCTATGGGACAATTTCGCTGCCGAAGATCACCGAACTGCAACGCATTTTGCTGCCAATTTGCCTGTATTTGGCAAAGTGACAGTTTAGTGAATAGACGAACTACCCTGAAATTGCACCATATGGGGAAATTCATCTTTCGGTGCAATTTGGTGATATGTTTGGGGCTTAGTGAATAACCCCTAAAGTCTTTTTTGATGGGTTTTATTTTGAAAAAACACCTTGGTGTCCCTCACTGAGGTCTGTACTTTGGAAAATGTCCGCCACTACTTTGGAAAATGTCCGCCACAGCCTAGGTTCGTGTCAGTCCCTGCTTTGGTGTGTACCCGAAACCCCACAGGCTCTCGGGCTATTAATTAAACTATTTTTGTGCTGCTTTTTATTCCCAGGCACAGTCACGTCGGAGGAGCCAGGACAGAGCAGCACTGAGTACCGAGACCCGAGTCACACACGCATCATCTCGTCAGTAGATGGTGAGTGAGTATTCTGCTTCCCTAAGCAAAGCTGTGAGGCGTAGGTGCTTTAGACTAGCTGAAGTCTGTATTTGACCAGAACTCACACGATGAAGTTCAGCAGATAGCTTCAACTCTGACACGTAGAAAGATGAATCCAGTTGAAGAATTTAATGATCAGACTAACAATCTTGAAATGGTGTACAGCTATGCAGGTAAAAAGACTTTAGTTTGTCCAGCAGTGATCACAGAATGGCTGCTATGTAACCTGGAAGTCCCTTAGAACAAAACACTGAGCAAAGGGGTGGGAACAGCTGGATACAGAAAAGCTAGGGAAACCCAGAAGGGACAAAATAACTATGAAATCAATAGCATGTAAGCAGCAAAGGCAGATTCAACACAAAACAGAAAATATACAATAAATCCTAAATCATGGGGCATGACAGTGAGTGTGACTATTATATTTTGTTGCAGCTCCTCTCATTCTTTTTACACTCCCCGAAGCCCCTCACATTCTCCTATCCCCTCCCTTCCGTAGCCCGCATCATCAGAATGAGAGGACTGGGTGGGGTGTACAGAGAAGAAAGTGAGGGCCTCCTGGGGGTAATAAAAAATTGGATTTTCGGGTGTCTGGGGGGAGGGAGAATGTGAGGGGCCTTCTGGGGGGGTGAAAAGAATGAGAGGGGCATAGGGGGTGTTAAAAAGCTGTGCGGCTCTGTGATACACTTATATACACCGCACATTACTGTGAGTTTTATTGAAAAGGAGCTCGTTTGCACTTTTCACAATATGTGGCTGGTCTAGAAAAAAAATTCCAGGGCTGCTTTATATTCCCAGTCCAGCCCTGACGCTCGGTACCCTCCCACTGGACGCCCCCCTTTCAGCTCAACACAGGAGATATTCTTACAAACCCACAGAAAAGACGACACGTATACTGTTGAGTTGTTGCTGGTTCAAAATCCAAATGGAGATTGCTTCTTTATTTCAAATACACACAGGAAAACAGTAGAGACAGGACCCCCTCCCTTACAGATAAGATCAAGAGTCTACAGTCAGAGAACAATAGAAGGAGCCATCCAACACAATGGATGGTTTACACATGTCCTCTTATCTTAACAGTGCTCTATGACTAGAAGCAAACCAAGGAGTCTTCTTACAGCAGTAAGTCTACAATATGCAGAGAGGGGGGGTGGAAGCAGACAAGATGTTAGAGTGCAAGCTCTTGAGCAGGGTCCTCTCCTACTGTTTTGGGAGTGCAAAATAGAACAACTTAAAACTGTAACATACAGATACACACTTTGACACAGCATAGCACATCACACAACACTCTACACTATATACAGAGACAATGAAATGCAAGTAAAATAAATGCACATAAACATTGAAGCAGCCGTTTCGTCACAACGATCACTTTTTTTCATTTTTTGGCTGGTGTTAACAGATTCTGCAGAAGCGGAATCCGTTAACACCAAGTCCTAGCTGTGGTTAACTTTCTGTTAACTGCGGCTAGACGTTAATCAGCGCTAGTAGATTGTAATACTAACACTGATTAACACTTTGCGCTCCCCATGTTAAGTAAAGGGAGCGCAAAGAACAGTAACCTCGCGCTGAAAAGCACAAGGTACCAAACGCAAACGGGTTACTTAACCCGTTAGCGTTTGGATTGTAATATGCGGTAGCCACTGCGGCTAACGTTAATGCTCACGCAGGTGAGCGCTAACGTTAGCAACAAGATTGTAATGTGGCCTTACATGTTTGGTATCATTGGAAAGGCCACACCCTGACTTGTGCGATGAAAACTTATATGACCTTGTGTGTGTGGACCGTAGGACCCCTGCCTGTCCTTCCACCCGTGAGGCAGCTTGTACTATATATGGAATAATGAGTAATAATACATTGCACTATCACCTCCACCCTAGCACCCGGCTTGGGAAATGAGAAGGTAAGTCTTTAGGCTTTATAAGTAAAAAGCAAGTAATGCTGCTGCTTTTAGAAAAAAATAAAGAGAGTTTTATTATATTTATTTGCATTATTTTATTTCATTTATTACATTTGGCATCATTGGAAAAGCGAGACCTGACCTGTCTAATGGAAAAATGAGAAAAAATACATTGCATGAGCACACATGCTCAAAATCCTTTCCATAGCATAGAAAATAAAGACAATTTTGGTTACTTGTAATGGCCTTCAGAAAGGTATGCTGGTGGTACTGGCTGGTGAGCTTACTATTCTAATGGCTATTACAAGCAATCCAAAATCTCATTTTGTCGGTAATGTAAAATATTTTGACCACATATAATAAAATGTGCATGTGACATGCGTCCCTTGGAAATTGGGGTGCATGGGCCTGGAGTAATTGGGAAGTGCAGGCCTGATGTTTTGTACTTTTTCTCTGCCCTCTCCTGTTTTGTCACCCTGTAACTGTGAGGTGCAGAGTGCTTGTGTAATCTGTGTGATGTATGAATACTGTTATTGTCTATGTGTATCTGTTACTACCCGCTGATAGGTTACTATGTGGGTCACCATACTTTTTTTCAACTCCACCTTTCTGGAATGTGTTTGAATCTGTTAAAGGTTTGAATGGATGTTGGTCTGTCTTGTTTTCCAAATGTTGAGTAATAGTAATCCCATCTGTCCCTGGCCAAAGAGACAGGAGAGCAGAAATGTCAGAACAGCATCCTAGGGGAGGGATTATAATGAGGTGCAGTGGGAGGCATGGATGTCAGTTTCCATTGGCTGCCAGGCTTTGCCTGACACTGTCGATATTATTTCATTAAAGGCTGAGCACAGTTGCTGCTTTCTGTTCTAAACCTCCAGATCTGTGTGGTGCCTCATTTCTGGGGATGTTAACACCGTTCTCTGCCTGTATCCATCTTTAAGCTCTGGCTAAGGGCTGGAGAAAAGCATGAAAGACTGCTAGTGAAAGACTGGGGGTCCAGCAAGGAAGTGGCATTAATAGATGTGACCCAGTTGGGGTACAGATATCTGTTACAGTAAATTTTCTTCACCCTCTGTAGAGTGGTGGTGTAACAGGAATACATGTGGTTGATAGAGTGTGCTTTATCTTATCGAGTGATCAATCTATAACTTGCCATATATATGAACATAAACCTTAACCCCTTGATTGCCAATCACTGCCTCAACCAGTTTCATAATACTGCGGGAATAGAACTCATATAACTCACAACACGAGGTGCAGTTAAGAAATCTATTATCGATTACTATACCGAGGCAAAAAATATATAAGAAGGAGATTACACGTCAAATTGAGGCACTTTTCAGCAAATCATATGCAAAAAATTCACAGAAGGCATCATAATACAGCGGAAATCACGTACAAGGCAATTATGAATAAATTATAAAGATCGCAGCCCAGGATTCCCAGGATTCTTGGGAGACCCTGCTGGTCGGTGGAGTGATCACGGAGGAAGACAGTCTCCCTCTGCTACCAGTGGCCAGAAGCCGCAGATCGGGCTGCCGTTCTCACCGCGGGATAAGAGGTGAGTGTTTGTTTTTTGGGGGTGTTTTGAGCTGCAGGTAACGGATTCTGCAGCAGCGAAATCCGTTACCTACAGGTCTGAGCTGGTGTTAATTTTTTCAGTTAGCCACAGCTCCTAGTAACTAGCTGTTTCATCCTCAGCCCCTGCTGTGCTTCCTGGGGGGTCTGGGCATGGTTCGGTGCCAAGGGCTGGTCGAGTGCCAGCACCATGTAATGGCCGAGCGGCGTCTGAGGGGGCGGGGCCTGGCGTGGTCATGAGGAGCCGCCAGGTTTAAAGCAGGGCGCGAGGAGTTGCCTTGTCGCCCTGACGTGGAGTTCATTCCCGCATCGCTTCCTATTGATTCTCATTGCTGTTTAAGTTGCCGACCCATTTACGTCTACGATTCCTGCTCCTGATTTTGACCCGGCTTGTCTTTGACTATTCTCATGTTTCATGCTATAGCGGTTTCTAGTGCTGTGCATTGTTGGTTTAACCCTATGCAGGCTGCTTGGGGTTTTACTCGTCTCTTGGTGAACTTCCCATCTTGTTCTGGTGTATCATATATAGCCTAATCGGGGTTCTGCTCCAGGCCCAAGATTCTTGATATACGATCGTGCATGCTTGTACAATATGCAATAACGAAATACCGCTTGTTTTCTACTTATTTTCATCTTGCTCAGTTTGCCAAGTGTACCCGGGTTTATACTATCCTTACGCCGTTAGGTGTGTCAAAAGACCCTGGTGATTATAAGGTACAACATACCCGTGTTGGTTTCACAGAAAACGCTAACTTGGTCCGGTCATTGACTGCCCTGCAGTCTGCACAATTCGTTAACTGTCATACGAACTATCTTGGTACACCCGCTCCAGTCTTGCAGCCCTCTGTATTGTTGTGTGCTCTAAGTTGTCCGTTGGTCTCGAAACCTTTGGAACTTAGTAGCATTTCGGTTCTCTTGTCATACTCCTTGGCTTTGGAGTATAGGTCTGCATATACTGTTTATCTTGTTACAATCGAGCAGATAATTCTGTCCAGTAAGATCTCAACCTCGCTACTCCTGTGTGAGCGCCGCAACACCCGTTACACTAGCGTTAGGACCAAATGATCCTACCGCTAGTTAATCTGTGCTTTCACTTTGCGCTCCCCATGTTAGGTGTAGGGAGCACAAAGTACAGTAAACTTGTACTACTAATTAATGAGCGCTAACCTTTTTTTTTAACCCGTTAGGATTCAAAGGTGATCTGGCAGACATTTAATTACAAATACAGTTTACTCATCACAGCAATTATCGTCTTCCAAATTGAATAACTTTCGTTTATGCAATTCCCAGATTGAAATCACCTATTTTTCAAACTGACACTTAACAAAATATATTATTATAATACTAAAAATATCACGCAATGTGTGTTTGTGTGTGATCAAATATCAGAAAATCATACATCATACATACATGTTGAACTACATGTAAAAGCACAACAAAAAGTATTATATAAATCTATAATGTTTAGATGAATAATAATAATAGTAATGTTTGTTTAATGTTTGTTCAGCTTGTGATCAATGGAATAATGATTCATTGTAAGGGACGTGATGGCTCAGTGCTGCATAAGTAGATTTAAAGAAATCAATAAAGTGACTACTGTTACCAGAAGCATTTTGGGGATAATATATGCAATCTATCAAACTTGCCATCCCTGAAATAATGGGAATATTATGCAGATGAAATGATGTTATTGTAGCTAAAGCATGCTAGCAAAATTCCAGTCGCTGTAAAAGTGCAATAATCTGAATCAAATATCCATTATTTTAGATTGTTTTCTCTTATGCTTTTAATCATTTAGTGTTATTGTTTACTCATCATCAATCATCCATTGCATATGAACATGAAACAAAATAGAACATGATTATGTATACAGTGTACCATTCAGTGTACCAGGAATGTCTGATTGAAGTCAACAGCTGTTGATGGATTAATATTCAGCAACTGTCTTTCTGTCTATTGTGAGCATAGGGTTATAAAAGGTGTAGGTGAACAACACGGTTCATAAAAGATATATTTTCAACCCCTTTATCTAAGATGTGGGTTATTTGAAAGCGATCAGTAGCAATGCAAAAAACAAAAAGAAACAGAAAAAAGAAAGATCAATTCAGCTTCAATGGAAACCTGCATCTAAAACATGTCTATATCAGCCCTAACATTTCTTTTTCTCACTTATAACTCACTGTTTATAATAGCTGTGTGCATTAAATCCATGGATCAGTGATAAATGTAAGAGATACAATAGGTTTAAATTGGGAGTGGGAGAAATAGTGGGATTAAAAATTAACTCCTCCTGACACTCTATGCAATACAATCCCCTCTCATTTTAACTCTTTAGTCAATGTAAAAGCTGGTCTCCCTTAGTACTTGTCTAGACGTAATAAGCTGCAGCATGTCACATGACCATGAGGAGGCAGCCAGTCCAATTGCACTCAATGCCTTTGAGAGCCATTGGTGTGAGCAGAGTCCCAAATCTCAATCATGATAGCCATAAATCTGAGATCTCCGCTAAGGTCCTGGGAGAGACTAAGAACCTACCCTCAGTGTTTCATTCAGGATAATAAAGACGCATCAAGCCGTGTGTGTTAGAAACTGTATTCTAATTAAGAATGACCTGAAGTGGAAAACAATGTAATATAATATTGAACAAATGGAATAATAATATATTTAGTAAAACCACCAGCATCTCCTTTTTAGCCTAGGTAGTTAAATCTGCAAACAAATAAAATGATAATTATCTCCTACATGAATGTTTCAAAAAACTTGCAATGTAACATGCAGTATTAAAGGTTAATCTCTCACAGGTTGAGTGTAACACGTGGCCTCAGGCAGTGGCATCACTGGGGTTGGTGTCACCCGGTGCGGTAACTCGTTGTCACCCCCCCCCAAGTTTTACGGTTTCTTGTTTTAACTACTCTTACTCACAAATCAGGACTCCCATATAACACTGGATGCTCATACACAGCGCACATTATTGTGAGGTTTATGGCTGTGGAGCTCTCTGATATGCTCTCTCACAGGGCACATTACTGTGAGTTTTGTTGTTGTGCAGCTCTGTGATACAGTAATGTGCCGTGTGTATCACAGAGCTGCACAGCAACAAAACTCACAGTAAAGTGCGCGTTGTATGAGCACCAGGAAGGATACATTGTGATTTCTCTCATTTTCAAGTATGTCCTGGGTGGCGAGTATGTACCGTTAGGTGTCTTGCCCAAGGACACTTACTGGAGAGGTGTTCTTGCTGGGATCGAACCTGTGTCTCTTCAGTCTCTCTCCACGGTTATAGAGCAGTGATGTTAACTGTACTCCACCTACAAATTGCCAGTGAAATCCATGCTGTTCGACAGCAGTGAACTCCCCATAGAGAAGCAATGGTTAATCTATTTATTTTTTTTGTTTGTTTATTTTCTTGTAGAAAGGATTTTACCAGGAAGGATACATTGAGATTTCTCTGGTTTCCAAGCATGTCCTGGGTGGCGAGTATGTACCGTTAGGTGTCTTGCCCAAGGACACTTACTGGAGAGGTGCTCTTGCCGGGATTGAACCTGTGTCTCTCTCTACAGTCTCTCTCCACGGTTATAGAGCAGTGATGTTACCTCTACTACACCCAGCTATTCAGAGAACACTGAACAGCACTGAAATGTCAGTGAAATGCCCTGATTTTTGGTGGTTTCATCCGGCAAGTTTAAACAGTTGAATCCCAAAGTGCAAAGTTGCAGTGTTTTTTTTTTTGTTTTTTTTTACCGGTTCATCAGTTTGTTGGCTTTTTCCGGCGGCTAGTCAGCGCTCTGTTTGGCAGATCGGCTTCCTGACACTATCAGGGTTTTTCAAAGAGATTCGCAAAGTCACCGCACGTTCGGTGACTTTTCGTTCTCTTCAATTCGGTTCCTTTTGCCGATCCAATTTCGGTGACCCTGCAGTGTATTCAGCAAGCACCACAGGGTCCCCGAATTGCAGGGAAAAGCTGCCGCAAACCCGACGAAAACGAACCGCAAAACCCAGTGAATGCACGCCGAAAACCCTCAAAAACATCTGGATTAACCTGCCGAAAACCACAGAAAAACCTGAGCAGGAGCCGATCACCCGCAGCGAAGCCGCCGGAAAAAGCCGAGAAAGCTGAGACCGCAGACAGAGTGAAGTGAATAAATTAGCAAAACAGTTTGTATGAATGTTTGAAAAGTGAAACACTGTTTGCAAAGAAACTACTGAGCGAAAATGTCTGAAATTTGCATATGAGGTCCAGGGAATGATAATAAAGAGGGCTGTTACAGAAAAAAGAAGTAAACTCTAAAAAAAAAAAATCGGACTTTTAAAAAAAAAAAAATCAGAAAAATGCTTAAAATATCCTAAAAAATCTATAAAGAGACTCTTTACTGCAGAATTTTATAATGAATGGTTTATTAGATATTGAATTAAAACGGGAATATTTTTAACATTGAAGTCTATGGGATTCTCCTGAATAAATTTGCCGAATTAAACCACCGAATGGCAGGGCATTTCGGGAACCTTTCACTGCTGGTTTGTGTTCTCTGAATAGCCGAAGCATTGCTTTTTCATGGGGTTTTCACTGCCCTCCAACAGGCACCGAACAGGCACCGTATGTTCAGGCAATTCGCCAGGATTTGGCGAATTGCCTGCTCTCTGGATAGCCGAATGGCCAAGAAAGGTAACCGAACGCTGATTTTCAGCATTCGGTTACCTTTCTCAAGCAATTCGGATCTCTTTGAATAACCCTGTATGACTGCAATGAATTGCATACTTCCCCCAGAGGGGATTAGAATGAGTGGAGTTTGGAGCAGCAATTGGGAATCTTTCAGAACTGAATTTGAAGATTATTCCCTGGCTTCTAGCTTGAATGAGAAATCTGCAGCAGTGCAGGCAGCAACTCTGAGAAGAGTGATGGACAGTGAATGCAGGCATGTGTATAAACGCAATGTGAACCTCACAGCAGAGCAGCAAGAAAATGTTACAGCTAATGCACTAGAAGCTTATTTCAAACCAGCTAAAAACGTCATTTAAGAAAGGTGTGTGTTTGGGTGCTGCAAACAAGAAGAGGGAGAATCTTTTGATAACTTTTGTTACACTCTTGAGAGAAAAGGCAGCAACTTGTGAATTTGGAGATCTCACAGATGAATTAATAAGAGACAAAATTGTTTTGGGTATAGCTAGTGAGAGCACATGCAGGCGCCTCCTAAGAGAACATACCTTAACTCTAAACATAGCCATTAAAACATGCCGTGCAGGCAGCAGAGCTCACTTACAGATGTCTAAAAGTCATGGAAAAGGACAGGCAGCAGACAGTCAGCATAAACATTGCAACATAAGCGAACTGCAGCAACGCCGCCTGATGAGCACAGGTGCTGCCAGCCATACAGCATGCAAATACTGTAGAACTGTGCATCAAAGAATAAAGCATGAGATAAACTGCAAGCGTAGAGAAGCAAAGTGAAGTGAAGCTAAGTGAAACAAAGCTTTTTCAGGTTTGATTTGACTCCGCTCCGCCTCGTCTACACTGGATTACGTTTGTTTCTGTCCACACTGGACAGGGATCCAATTCTATGCAGATCAAACTAGAGAAATGTTTGTGAAGTTCTTCTCATCAAGTGAAGGCAAACACATTTCATAGAAAAAAGCAAGTTTATTGTACAACTTTTAAATTACAATGTACATGCCAAAACTACATAAATAAAATACATATAAATTATTGCCAAGTTAATCAGAATAGTATAAAAAAGAAAAAAGGTAACTCTAATCGCATAGCACTCCCCCTGTCCCCCTCTCTGTATACAAAGCGCCTCCTGTGCCCCCTCCCTCTTACATAGTGCCTCATGTGCCCTCCTCTCTCTATACATAGTGCCTCCTGTTTGCCCATCTATCTCTATACATAGTGCCTACTGTGTCCCCCTCTCTCTATACATAGCGCCCCCTGTGTCCCCCCGTGTATACCCAGACACAATCAGAGCCATACTGGATATGCCAGAGCCGGAAAATGTGAAATCTCTGCATTGCCTTGGCTTTGTTACCTATACCTGACAAAATTCCTACCACAGCTCTCAGAGGTCTGTGAGCCGTTGAGAAGGCTTCTGGACAAGGATTCTGTTTGGCATTGACTTCCTAAGCATTTTAATGCAGTGCAGGCATCAAATGTTTGGTCACGGATACAACTGTCCTGAAGTACTATTACGTTACAAATCCCGTAACTATTCAAAGTGATGCAAGCAAAACTGGACTCGGGTGTTGCCTATTGCAAGCTGGTCAGCTTATCACTTTTGCTTCAAGGGCACTGACTCTTACTGAGCAAAACTACGCACAAATAGAAAAGGAATGTTTGAGTATAGTTTTTGCCTGCCTTTCACCACTACCTCTATGGTCGCGATGAGATCACGGCAGAATCTGACCATAAGCCTGTGATTTCTACTTTCAAGAAACCTCTTTTGTGTGCACCCAAACGCCTACAGAGCATGTTGGTCATGCTACAAAACCATTGCCTAAATGTTGTATATAAACCTGGACTGCAAATGTACATTAGTGACATTCTTAGCAGAGCTACAGCAGCTAGAGGTGCACCCAAGTGTACACAGCACACAGTTTGCGATGTTCAGCAGGACCTGGATGTCCTGTTGCAGATTATTTTGAATGTCACGGACCAAAGATTGCTGCAGATAAAACAGCACACTAAAACCAATGAGAGATTGCAAGCTGTTAAATATGTTGTTCTAAATGGCTGGTCTGATTCCAAGGTGGAGGTGTTAACTGTGAGAGAATTTTGGAATTTCAGATACAAGGGGCTGAGGATCATCATTCCTAAATTGTTAAGATCTGAGATTCTGACATGTATTCATGCCAGTCACATTGGTGGTGAAGCATGCTATAGGCAAGCACTAAATACCCTATACTGGCCCAAGATGCAGAATGAGATTAAAGACGTTGTTAGCTATTGCTCAGCATGCAACGAATATGTACATGCTACAGAATGAACCCATGATGCTGCATGTACTGCCCATCCAGTTTTGGCAAATTGTAAGCATGGATTAACTGAATTATGCCGGGGAAGATTTTCTACTAATTGTTAATTACTATTCTGACTTTTGTGAGATTGATCTCCTTCCTGACCTGTCTGCTGATACTACAGTCAAGCGTTGTAATGCACAGTTTGCACGTTATGGCCAGCCGGATAGGGAAATCTCAGATAATGGATCTCAATTTGCTTGTGAGCAAGTCAGATGGTTCTCTACAGATTGGGGATTTGATCATGTTACCTCATCCCTGTGTCCCTCACAAGCCAATGGCAAAGCAGAATTGGAAGTCAAGATCGTGAAGAATCTTTGTAAGAAAGCCAAGTATGATTGTACTGAACCTTGGAGAGCAATTCTACATTGGAGGAACACCCCATCCAAACGCATGGAGAGTAGTCCTGCACAGCGCTTGATGTCAAGGAGACTGAAGACGTCATTGCCTGTGGCCAACAAATTGCTTGAACCTTGTCTGGTTACAGGTGTCCTTGAAAAACTGCAGAGGAGGAAACAGATCACCAAACTGTCATAAAATGTGTCTGCTAAAGACGTATCCGAACTAAGAATTGGAGAGCCAGTCCGTATGAAGCTGCTTCCTGGTGACAGGACTCATCGCTGGAGACTGGGTTCCTGTGTTCAGAGGATTGCTCCTTGCTCATATCTTGTGGATGTAGACAGCAGTCTCTACCAACACAATCGAGTGGACCTGCAAGGGGCAGAACGACTCACTGCACACACTGCATGTGCCTCTTGTACATGATCCTCCTGAGTAGGGATGAGCTGTTCGGTTCGATTGGTTCGGAGTTCGCATCGAACATAGCCTGTTCGTTTGTTCGCGAACTACAAACATTTCCGGGTGTTCACCGCGTGTTCGCCCACAATGGACCACAATGCGCTTTTCCACTAGCCTGAAGCTTGTAATTGGCTACAGCCTTGCACCTGACCATAGGTCAGGTGCAAGACAGGTTCAACACTATGCCAATCACCGCTCAGAGTCCTGATTGGGCAAATTTTGCCCAATCATGGGCTCACAGAGCTAAGTCCCACAGCACACTATATAAGGCTTCCACATAGCGCTTCTGCACACGTTTGAGAGGAGATTTCATAGGAGATTGTTGTTGTGTTAGTGTGTGTTCTTACTGCCAGTCTGCCACGCTACTGGGGGGGTCTGGGGGGTCTCATTTCTACCAAATATCTGGGAATTGTTGTAATCTTTATGCTCACTCCCAGCAACTATTTTGGGGGCTCAGTAATTTCAGCAAAATATTTGGGAATTGAGATAATCTGAGGTAATCTTTGTGCTCACTCCCAGCAACTATTTTGGGGGCTCAGTGATTTCTGCAAAATATTTGGGAATTGAGGTGATCTGTGTCTTGTCACTGCCAGCAAGTATTTTGGGGGTCACTAATTCCTACAAAATATTTGGGAATTGAGGTGAACTGTGTCTTGTCACACAGCCAGTGCCACGCAGTATTTTGGGGGTCACTAATTTCTACAAAATATATGGGAATTGAGGTGATCTGTGTCTTGTCACACAGCCAGTGCCACGCAGTATTTTAGGGGTCACTAATTTCTACAAAATATCTGAGAATTGAGGTGATCTGTGTCTTGTCACACAGCCAGTGCCACGCAGTATTTTGGGGGTCACTAATTTCTACAAAATATTTGGGAATTGATATAATCTGTGTGTTCTCACTGGCTGCCACCCATCAGGGGGTCTCACTGATTTATAGGAGGTTTCTGAAACTTGTAATCTGTGTCTTCTCACTGCCACCCATCAGGGGGTCCCACATACTTCTAGCAGATTTATGCGAATTGTAATTTGTGTCTTCTCACTGCCACCCATCAGGGGGTCTCACTGATTTATAGGAGGTTTCTGAGACTTGTAATCTGTGTCTTGTCACTGGCTGCCAGCTATCAGGGTGTCTCACTGAGTTATACCAGAGTTCTGTAAATCTTTAATCTTTATACCAGAGTTGAATCAGAGTTCTGTGTATATTTAATCTATATATCACTCACCATGTCTGAAAGAACAAAAAGGACAGGCAGACGCTCCCAGACACAGATAAGAGGGCAAGCAGCCCCTGTGTCGGGAGGCTGTGCCTCTGGTCGTGGTGGACGTGGTGCATCCTCTGCAGGGGCACGCTTGTCCTTTCTAACTGGTGCTGGTCGTCTTAAGCAGCAGCAACATACAGAGGATTTGGTGGATTGGCTAACCAGGCCATCCTCATCCTCTGAGTCCTCTGCCAGCCACGCTTGTAGTGCTTCACAGTCCACCTCAGCTGCCAAAGCATCTAATGCAGCCTCCATGTCCACAGCTACTCCTGCCATAGCCTCGCTATCACACATGGAGGAGTCAGCTGAATTGTTTGACTACAATGACAGTGACATGCTGCTTGAGGATGCGCAGCAAGTACAGTGCTCTGATTCAATTTCTGAGGTTGAGGGAGTATAATCAACCTAGAGGAAGGGGGTGCCAGTGATGACACACAAATAACTGGCACTCATGTTGCCCCAGCAGCTGCAGCATACTGCCAAGTTGGCTCCAGTGATGAGGAGATAGGGGATGATGACAATGATGATGAGGTCACTGACTCCACCTGGGTGCCTGACGAACAGAGGAATCAAGTGAGGAGGAGGGGGAGGAGGAGGAGGAGGCACAGCAAACACGAGGCACAACATCCTCTATGACCAACCGTAGCACTAGCCAGTCCAAGGCATCAGATGTCAGAGCTGGTCAGGTGCAGAGAGCTGTTGTCTCAAAGCACACATGCAGGAACTCTGCTGTCTGGGAGTTCTTTAAGAAATGTGCAGCAGACCCCACCGTTGCTATTTGTAATCTAAGTCAGATGAGGCTCAAGCGTGGGAAAGACACCGGATGCTTGGGTACCACGTGCTTGAGGCGACATATAACCTCCTGCCACACATCCCGTTGGCGTAAAACTTTGCATGGGTCCTCCTCCTCATCTCTCTCTACCCCCACTGTATGTCCTGCCATGTCATTGCCTGCTACAACCTCCACTGACAGGGATGATGCTACAGTAATGGATGTACCAGCTCCTTCCTCACAATGTGACAGCATCCCATCAGCTGAAGATTTATGCAGTCAGATTACGTTGCCCCAGCTGCTGCAGCGTAAGAAAAAATATAGTCCCAACCATCCCCAAGCACAGCGTCTGAATGCCAGCTTAGCAAAATTACTTGCATTGCAGCTGCTGCCTTTCCAGCTGGTGGACTCTGCTCCCTTCCATGAATTTGCTGAATGTGCTGTACCACAGTGGCAGGTTCCAAAACGCCATTACTTTTCACGGAAAGCCATTCCAGCACTATACCAGCACGTGGAAGACAATGTTATCAAGTCATTGGGAAAGGCAGTCAGCAGCAAGGTGCATGTGACTTTAGACACGTGGTCCAGCAAGCATGGACAGGGCTGTTACACTTCCTTCATGGCACACTGGGTAACTCTGATTGCAGCTGGGAGGGATCCAAGATGGGGCTCTGTGCTGGAGCTTGTTCATCCACCACGCCTCCAGAAAGCTGCTTGTATGAGGTCTGTCTTCTCCACCACCACCTCTCCCTCTTCCTCCTCCTCCTCCTCCTTCTCTGTCTCTGGTGAAGTGGCAGTTAAACCGACGCATGGCAGGGGCTACACAATGGCTCAAGCAAAAAGATGCCATACTGTGCTTGAGCTGGTTTGTTTAGGGGACAGGAGCCACACCGGGCCAGAAATTCTGTCAGCTCTGCATGGGCAGGTGCAGAGATGGTTAACACCTCGCCAGTGTCAGCTGGGAATGGTCGTCTGTGATAATGGCAGCAACCTTCTCTCCGCCCTACGCCAGGGTAAGTTGACGCATGTACCATGCCTAGCACACGTCCTAAATCTGGTGGTACAGCATTTCCTAACCAGGTACCCAGGGCTGTCAGAGCTTCTCGGCCAGGCTAGAAAAGTCTGCAGCCACTTCAGACGGTCATTCCCAGCAAGCGTTCGCCTGGCAGAAATTCAAAGAGAATTCCACCTTCCCACAAACCATCTGATCTGTGACATGCCCACCAGGTGGAACTCGACATTAGCAATGCTCCAGCGTCTGCACAAGCAGCAGAGGGCCATCAACGAGTACCTGTGTGAGTATGGCACAAGGACAGGTTCAGGTCAACTTGGTTTTTTTAACCCCCACAGTGGCTGATGATCAAGGATGCATGCACTGTACTGTCACCGTTTGAGGAGGCAATGAGGATGGTGAGCAGGGACAGTGCATGCATCAGTGACACAATTCCTTTAGTGTTCCTGCTAGAGCACACTCTGTGGGGAATTATAGATGTGGCTCTAGAGGCAGAGCAGCGGGAGGAAGAGGAGGCCTTCCCTAGCTCTGAAGGCCCCAGCCTTTCCGCAGACAGCATTCCAGCAGGTCCTCCTCAGATCAGACAGGAGGAGGATGAGGAGGAGGAATATTTGAGTAGTGGGGGCATTGAAGGTTGGGGTTCCTCAAGGGAGGGTTTTATGTGCCCAGAAACACCAGGACTGGTACGTGGCTGGGAGGAGGAAGTGCATGATGGGGGTCATCCTCCTCATTGAGCAGGAAGACTCGGAAGCTAATGCCACCTCCAACCTATGCTGCATGGGCTCCCTTATTATGCAAAGCCTGCTAAAGGACCCCAGGATTCGTGCTATCAAGGAGAGGGATCATTACTGCTTGGCAACCCTTCTTGATCCACGATACAAGGGTAAAGTTGCAGAGCTCATCCTGCCCGCACAGAGGGAGCACAGGATGAAAAAACTTGAAGACGTTCTAAAGCGACACTTGTGTAACACCTTTCCAGGCACTGGTAGGTTACCAAGTGATGACACAGGTGATTCTGAGTCAGCGGATGATCAGAGGAATAGTAGTGAAGGCCGGGCCGCTTGACTGATGCCTTTTTAAATTTTTTTAGTCCACGACGCCCAGGGACGTCAAATGTAGGCACCCATTGCCAGTGTCTTCACCATATGGTGCAGGACTACCTAGGGGCAAGGACCTGGATAACTTTCCAGCAGATGATCCACTGGCTTACTGGGTGTTGAGATTGGATCACTGGCCAGAACTTAGCCAATATGCTATGCAGCTACTAGGCTGCCCTTCATCTAGCGTGCTTTCTGAAAGGACGTTCAGTGCGGCTGGAGGTTTTGTCACAGACAAAAGAGTGCGTCTGTCCACCGTCTCTGTAGACCGGCTGACATTTATAAAAATGAATCAGTCCTGGATCAGCAGCTATCAATCCCCTGATGCTGACGTAACGGAATAGATCAGGGATGTCTTCTGCATTCACAAAACCTCCAGCACTGAACTCTTCCACAATACCACAAAAGGGTTATGGTGTGAAGGCACTTGCTGCCCTTGAAAGGCACAATATTTGGCTGCACTGATGCCTGTGCCACATCTATATCGTTTTAATTTTTTGAACCGCAGGGTCCAACCCTGCACTCTTCCACAATACCACAAAAGGGTTACGGTGTGAAGGCACTTGCTGCCATGAAAGGTGCAATATTTGGCTGCACTGATGCCTGTGCCACATTTATATCACTTAAATTTTTTGAACTGCAGGGTCCACCCCTGCACTCTTCCACAATACCACAGAGGGGTCACTGTATGAATGCACTTGCTGGCCTGGCACCAAAAGCACAATATCTGGGTGCACTGACTCCTTTAACAGATTCATATCTTTTAATATAGGACTGCATGGTCCACCCCTGCACTCTTCCACAATACCACAGAGGGGTTACTGTATGAATGCACTTGCTGGCCTGGCACCAAAAGCACAATATCTGGGTGCACTGACGCCTTTAACAGATTCATATCTTTTAATATAGGACCGCATGGTCCACCCCTGCACTCTTCCACAATACCACAGAGGGGTTACTGTATGAATGCACTTGCTGGCCTGGCACAAAAAGCACAATATTTGGGTGCACTGCCACTGACGCCTGTATCAGATTCATATCCTCAGGGGGTTACTGTGTGACGGCACTGTTGCCGACGCTAAAGGCCCAATTTTAAAGCACCTATTGTTACTTTCATCCAAACCCTGCACCATAATTTAGCCCAAAAAATCACTAAACTTTTTCTGCGCGTCCTAAAATGTCTTTTCATACAGGCTGCCGCCCCAAGCAGTTGTTTATGAATAGATTAAAGGAAAAGAATTTACCGTCATTTTAAACGTCATTTTTTTGTTTTTAAATGTTTCTATACATCCTAGAAATCAGCCACTTCACGGGCAGGTTATGGGGACCTCCTAGGCACAATATTTGAAGGAATTTTTTGTTTTTATTTTTAACCCTTATTTCATGGATAACTCACTGTCCCTTTAACCCTTTCGCTGCTGAGGCTTTTCCCGCCCCTGTGCTGAGGTCATTTTTACCGGTTTTGCTCATCATGTTTAAACGTGTTTTGAAGGCTTATTTTAGTATATGACCCAGACATATTATATATCGTTCTTTCCGTCAGACTCGGTAGATTCATAATATGTCATTATTATATGTATACGTCATGTCTGTATATTATAACAAAAAATGCAATAAAATATGTATTTTCAATAATTTACAATGTGTAAAGTGTTTTTTTTCACATTTTAACATGCGAGCAATTGCGGTTATATTTTGTATGGGGTGCGCTTGTTAAAAAAATTAGAGATGGGGTCTCGTTACATTTTTTTTGGGGGAAAATTACACTATTTTTAACAAACGCACCGCATACAAAAATCGTTAGTGCAGCATCATTGTTCACATTATAATTGAAATGGGAACAATATTGCTGCATTAACAAAACAAAAAAAAAGTGTTTATTTTTTTTTTTATAATTTTGTTTTTAAATTTTGTTTTATTTTTTTTTTTCATTTTTTTTTTTTTTACAACATTTTTCACTGTAGTGTTTGGTATCGTTGGAACGGCCATGCTCTGGCCGATCCAACCATACCAAACATTAACCCCTAACTGCCACGGATCGGGAGATAGGGAGTTCATTGGAACTCCCTATCTCCACAGTTGGTGGCAGTTAGGGGTTAATGCACGATGACGCCAGTCCTCAGGGGGAGTTCCCGGAGGCTTGGCTGACATCCAAGATGTCGGCCAGCTCCGGGAAAGGATCGCGAACCGGCGCTTTTCAGCGCCGATTCGCGATCCAGCTCCCCAGGGGCTAATGCCAGGCACCATTTGGAAGGGCAGGCTGTGCCCTTCCAAATGATGCCTGGGTTAACCCCCGCAGAGCCGCCGATCGGGAGGGAGAGAGGTCCGAAGGACCTCCCCCCCTCCCTTTCAGGCGCCTCCTCCGCACATGCGGGGGGGCGCCTGAATTAGGTGTCATCGCGCTGCCGCGATGACACCTAATTCCGGCGGCTGCGGTCCCGGATGCGCGGCTGACATCGAGGATGTCAGCCCGCACCGGGGGGGCCAGCGATCGGCCGGAACCCGGCCGAACGCTGACCCCAATGGGAGGACGCGCTCAGCGCGTCCTCCGCATACCGGCGGGAATGCTGAGGACGCGCTCAGGGCGTCCTCAGCATCGAAGTGGTTAAAAAAGTTTTTTTTTTTACTTTTTGTCCTTGTTTCCTGTCCCCCAGGGCACTACTCAGACCTCCATACACCTTTTATGGCAAATATCTAGCATATATGCCCTCTTGGAGGGCACTCTAAAAATCGAATTTTGAGTCCCATTGACTTGCATTGGGTTTGAGTTCGAATTCGAACATTTGGAAAGTTTGAGTTCGAATGCGAACCGAACTCGGGGGTGTTAGGCTCATCCCTACTCCTGAGGCACTCAATGCCCCTAGTCATCTGGGACCATGTATGCAAAGCGGAGAGAATACTGCTGCCTTTTGAAAAGGATATAATGATAATGACATAATGCAGCCACATATACCAAGTATAATCAAGTTCTTCTGTGCCGAACACGCCAGCCGTGATGGAGAGTGGCTCCTTATCAACCCCTACTGGAGCTGCACAGTCTTACCCAGACAAAATCTCTGTGACCTAGTGTAGCGGTCGAGTTTCAAGACCACATGATAGACTCAATCTGTTACACAGTATACTATATCCAAGACTGCTAATTGTTTAAAAGTTTGATTGTAAAAAAAGGGAGATGTTATGGAGTTATTATACATATACTGTGATTCTATTTGCTTCTGTTAATATTGCATTGGCTTATACTTCCTGTTTCCTATTCCGACCTTTGACCTGGATGCAGTTCAATAATCCAAGATGGTTCCTCACACTAACAGCTTGTAGTGTCTTCATTTCTGCACATGAAACACAAAATTCCGGAGTAATTTCAGTGCTCTTTGAATAACCCTGCATATATTGTAAACCCCACAACACTTGGCGTCCTCTGAGACAACCTTCCACCGGATGCGAGAGAGCGCAAAGGGCACTGTGATCACTGAAATTACATTGAGTGGTCCCAGTGCACACCATGTCCCTTTAAATTCTTAACACGCACCGTTCCACATGCATTTATTCACAGAATACCTTAAGAAATAGACTAATTATGTATGTTTTAAACTCCCTGGTAATGGTGTGAGCAATCTTACCTTTTTTTTCAACCTTCTGTCTTGTTGCATTAGAAGTAGTACATATGACTCTTTATTCTTATATTACTAGTGATGAAAGAGAGTATAATGCAGTGCTTTTACAGAATATTTTATCAGGTATAATTAGGAAATACTGCATTTTCTTTACTCTACTTAACACATTTTAGGCCAAGGCATGTGATTTCAGTCTATTATTATACTAATGGTATAAAAGCACTGTCCTACATTCCCTTATTCCAGTAATAACATATTTGTAACTTTTTTTCTTTCATCACCCATTTTTTACATTCTTTTTCAAGCATTTCTTGATAATAATCATCTTGAAGAAGCCCTCATCTACATACACTCTATTTTGCATTACCACTCAACTCTTTACTTTCCAGAAAACATAACAAGTATGCATGTCTGCACAACTGATCCTAATGTCAGAAAATACATACAATGAGTATATTTCCAGCCAAACATGCACATACTTTAATAATCTTTAAACCTACAGCATGTATGATTGGTTTGAAATTATGATTTATTTGCAGATAAGTATTTTTTCCTTATAATAACAATGCAATTGTTCAAAGATCTGTAGAACATAGATCTTGCCTTCATGACATTTTAACTTTTAACATTTTTAACTCAGGACCTCACAGGATTAAATCTCTGTTGGCCGCCCCTCTATTTTAATACCTTAGTTACCTAACCTACTAAAATATAGTTACATACAGGGTTATTCAAAGAGATCCGAATTGCTGGCGAAAGGTAACCGAACGCTGACATTCAGTGTACGGTTACCTTTCCTGGCCATTCGGCTATTCAGAGGGCAGGCAATTCGCCAAATGTTGGCGATTTGCCTGCACATACGGTGCCTGTTCGGTGCCTGTTTGAATGCAGTGAAATCCCCATAGAGAAGCAATGCTTCATCTGTTCAGAGAACAAAAAACAGCAGTGAAAAGTTGCTGAAATGCCCTGCCATTCGATTGCTTCATTCGACAGGTTTATTCAGGCGAATCCCATATGCTTCAATGTTAAAAATATTCCCGTTTTAATCCATTATCTAATAAACTGTTTATTATAATATGCAAAAAAGTATATAACCTGAATTGGCGCAATACTGCTCTCTGGGGTCCTGGATTTTCTCGTATATGTATATGAAACAGATAATAAACAATAATGGTGCAATACAGTAAATCTTTTTTTTTTTTATAAATAATATTGCAATATTAGGATTATCCCACTCACAAGTGTAGAGCCTAGTCACTGGCTCTGAGTGGGTCCAGGCCTGCGGGTATATTGCCTTCAAATGCTTCTCAGGTGACCCCCACCTTATTTGGAATATGTTATCTGGGATCATGCAGTGAAGAGAAAAAAGAAACAAACTCTCCTTGTGCAAATCTACAGTAAATTTTCAATGCAATATTGCAGAGATTTTATACTCACATTTAAGTATAAGGGTAGGCACTCATGGGTTTATTTCTGGTAGAGGGAAACCCAAAGGAAAACCATCCAGAATCCAGGAAATGAATACAGCAGCAACAGGATGAGGGATAAAAAAATAATAACATTTATTTAAAATATAAAAACCTGCTCCAGAACGCGTTTCGCCACATAAATGAGGGCTTCATCAGCTGGTGGCTTGTGTGTGTTTATTATAATATTCTGCAGTAAAAAGTCTTTTATTTATAGATTTTTTTTAGGATCTTTTAAGCATTTTTCTTCTTTTTCTTATTTTTTTAAAGTTTTTTCTTTTTTCTGTAACAGCCCTTTTTATTATCATTCATTGGATCTTATATGTAAATTTCAGACATTTTCGCTTAGTAGTTTGTTTGCAAACAGTGTTTCACTTTTCAAACATTCAAGCGTACTTTTTTTTTCCACTCCATTTGTCTGCGGTGTCGGGTTTTTGCAGCAGCTGCTCTGCGCTGTGATCGGCTCACCGGCGTGTTCGCCGGGGTTAATCCAGATGTTTTTGCGGGTTTCGGTGTGCATTCGCCTGGGTTTTGCGGTGAGTGTTCGGCAGCTTATCCCTGCATTACGACGGCCCTGTGGTGCTTGCTGAATACACCACAGGGTCGCCGAAATGGGATTGCCAAATCGCACCGAATTGAAGTGAACGAAAAGTCACCGAACGTGCGGTGACTTTTCGATTCTCTTTGAATAACCCTGATAGGCTGAAAAAAGAGTGTTTGGTCCCGGCGCTAACTTCTACAAATACGCTAACCGTAAAAATTTACCTACTGCTCAACCCTGGTGTTAACTGATGGAAAGGAGAAAAAAAGGGAGAAAAAAAAGATCCTTGCACCAATTTAACAGGTAATTAACAAGCAATTAACAGACAACTGAAAGGAATGCATCACAGGTGTTCTCTTGCCCCATACACCATAGTTTTGGATCTGGTCAGCAATGTCGCTGCTGTTGCAGTAGGCTATATTATAGATGTATCCTTTATTGACATCTCTCCTAAATCTAATATATTGGCTAATTCTAAACATTTTATGTTGCGGGTTATTCATAGTATGTATGCGGTTGGATATTAGGGTTCGGAACATGTTTAAAGGGATACATGGATAAGTCTTGCCCTGAAACATGTTTTATTTATATGCTGCAGCAGGAAAATTATTGTTGCTCACCTGGCCTACCTTTTGGATCTATTAAATGCATTTTAATAATTATACATGCTGTTGGGTGACATTTATCATGCAAAGCCCATCAGTCTTAGATAATACGCCCACCTTGGAGGATTTTAATAATGCAGGGGTGTGAGGGCTCTTCGTTGGATGTGTTCATACTTATACAAGCTTGTGAGGGCAGAGGATGGGTATGGCCCGGCACTCTGCACTGGAGAAAACTGTTCTATTCTGTACACAACCGTATTGTTGTGAAGAACTGATGAAGAAAGAAAAAATATAATCACCCATGAACAGGGCCGGTGCTAGGCTATTTTGCACCCTAGGCCAAACCAGCTGCTTGCGCCCCCCCAAAAAAAAACACGTGACATGTGTGAGCGTATCACAGAGCTCACACATGGGCATATACTGCCCCCAGTAGCTCACACATGGGTATATACTGACCCCGGCAGCTCACACATGGGTTATATATTGCCCCCAGCAGCTCACACATGGGTATATATTGCCCCCAACAGCTCACACATGGGTATATATTGCCCCCAGCAGCTCACACATGGGTATATATTGCCCCCAGCAGCTCACACATGGGTATATATTGCCCCCCAGTAGCTCACATATGGATATATACTGCCCCCAGTAGCTCAGACATGGGTATATACTGCCCCAAGTAGCTCACACATGGGTATATACTGCCCCCAGTAGCTCAGACATTGGTATATACTGCCCCAGCAGCTCACACATGGGTATATACTGCCCCAGTAGCTCACACATGGGTATATACTGCCCCAGCAGCTCACACATGGATATATACTGCCCCAGTAGCAAACACATGGATATATACTGCCCCAGTAGCTCACACATGGATATATACTGCCCCAGTAGCTCACACATGGATATATACTGCCCCAGTAGCTCACATATGGGTATATATTGCCCCCAGTAGCTCACACATGGGTATATATTGCCCCCAGTAGCTCACACATGGGTATATACTGCCCCAGTAGCTCACACATGGAAATATACTGCCCCAGTAGCTCACACATGGCTGGGTATGATGTGATGGGTCTCTCCGCCGGCCGTTGTCATGCCGCTCTATCACGGTGTGCGCTTGCTCTGGGAGCAGCTTGGTCATGGAAGACAGCTCACGGTGGCTGTCCATGCTGAGGGGGCGGGGTTATCCCCGCTTCCCACACTCTCTATTGGACAGCCACTGCGAGCTGTCTTCCATGATCAAGCTGCGCCCAGAGGCCAGAGCAAGCGTGCAGCGTGATAGAGCAGTGTGACAGCGGCCGGCGGAGAGACCTGTCACATCATACCCATGTGTGAGCTACTGTTGGTCTCGGCTGCGCCCTAGGGGGCGCTGCACTCTAGGCGGGCGCCTAGCGGCAGCACCGGCCCTGGCCATGAAATTAGTTACTGAAACTTCTAAGTTTTTTATTTTTACTCAGGCTGACAGAGATGGCAATGGAGAGTGTGAGTGTCTGTGGAAGTTGTTAAAAAAAGCCAGAATTGAAAGGATTTGTTAAATCTGCTGACTTTAGACCCAAATTACTGTAAATTCCACTCATTTAACAGACACTATCTCAGGCTATATCAATTACATGCCGAGCTATGCAGTGCTTGTAAGTGAGACTCTTCTTGTAAACGTGGAGATGTTAAAATATTCCATGATCTGCCTAATCTCCAGATCCAGCTCTGCTCATGTCTTGTGGAGTGGAAAACAGTAGTAGTAGCGTAGGTTGAATTCACAAAATTAAAGGGATCGTAGACAGCTGCTGCAAGTCCCAGTATATGATCACTTGATTATACCATAAAACATAAAGTAAAAATAGAGAAGTCCTCGCGCATGCAGATGCCAGCACGTTGGTGAGTGCTTCTCAAATATTTCTCACATGGACCGGTCCTGAAATACTATTTCAGGACCAGTCCATGTGAGAAATATTTGAGAAGCACTCACCAACGTGCTGGGATCTGCATGCGCGAGGACTTTTCTCTGTTTCTGCTCATGTCTTGAATTCTTATTTTTTCACCCTCACGTGCAGAAAGTGTGAGTCACAGAGGAACAGGGATAGAGGTACACTGGGGGGGGGAAGCACCTCTCACCCGGAAACTGTGAGCCAACGAGAACCCTTTGACTTTATACTGGTCATCCTGGCTCAGACATCCAAAGTATAAGTCAATATGGAAACCAGAAATCTCTAAAAGACAGAGTATGTGCAAAGCGTCTAAAACAGGGCAGATGTGCACAGCTGTCCACATAGAGCCTGCAGATCTTGTCTTCTTGCAATACTCATTTGCTCCTGCTGATTGTATACACTTCCACAATTTAGACATGGGAAATTAAAGAAAGAAGTCTAACAGTGTGTTATAAACGGATTTTCTTTTTAAATCAAACCCTCACCAGGGTAAACACTAGCTCTTAATACATGCAAATATTTTTCTTTTGTTTTATATGCTTGTTTCGAAAAAACAAACAAACACAAAAGCAAAACTGGTGGGTGCTGCCCCCATTGCCCCAGTGGTCATGCATCTACTGATGTTTACCATAATTCTTGGACTCAGGGAATGTAAGATTATTAAATAATTGCAATTGAATTTCAAAGTTTAGGCTGTGTAGATACATTGAAGGAAAGAAAGAAGAATAAATCAAATCTACCTACTTTGCTTTTTTTAATCAGCCTGTAATTCAAGATCAATTGAAAAATGGAAATAATTGTCAAATCAGCTGATGATTCCATATAATTGATTTTGATCATTCACCTACCTGTAAATGTGATTAACAATTAGGGATGGGTGTTCGGTTTGATTCGAACATGAGTTCGATTCGAACATTGCCCGTTCGGCCAACTTCGAACTTTTCAAGTCGTTCGCAAAAAGTTCGAAAAAAATAAAATAATTTTGACTTTTTTAAAAAAATGCTTAAAAAATCCTAAAATATCTAAAAATAAAGAGACTCTTTACTTCAGAATATTATAAGCAATGGTTTATTAGATATTGAATTAAAATGGGAATCTTTTTAACATTGAAGCCTATGGGATAAAACATTCTTGTTGCTAAAACATCAGGCAGAAGAGGCCCTCTAATCAGGCACTGTAGAGGGCAGCCCGCCGGGGCCTCCCAAGGACCCCTTGAGGAGCATACGGCCGCAGGATGACAGAGCTGCGACTGTGCGGGCTGGCCAGCCGGGTGCATGTGGCAGAGAGGTGGCGCAGGGTGGGAGCCACGGCAGACCCCCCCCCCACAACCAGGATCCAGGGAGCCCCCACTGACCACCAGGCTAAGGTAAGGCAACACATTTTTTAAAAAAAAAAATCCGAGGACATCTTTAAATGTCCCCTGGAACATAAAATAAAACTTTTTTTTCTTTCTAATACTCACCTGATTCCTGGATCCACAAACAAGCGCAGCCTCCTGTCAAGGCAACTACGCGCGCTGCTGCGAAAGACATCGTGTTAAGCCGCTCACTATCTGTCTATGCTAGACCCAGATAATGACTGTGTGGACAACAATCCCTGCGCGCTCGCTTACCTATCCGTCCCCTCACACTTTCTCTCGCAACAGGCACGTACAGCACAATAAAGTGGTCCCAGGATTGCAACGCAGTACCAATCTTCTCTTGAATTGGGTAGTGACTATGTTTCCCACAATCATTGTGCCCACTTTCTTATTCTATTAGTTACGCTGCCACCAGTTCCCCTGAACACTACGCGTGTCGCAGCGAAAGACGCAGGGCTAAGCAACCCACTATCCGTCCATCCTAGACCCAGATAATGACTGCGTGGACAACAATCCCTGCGCGCTTGCTTACCTATCCGTCCCCGCACACTTTCTTTCGCAACAGGCACGTACAGCGCAATAAAGTGGTCCCAGGATTGCAACGCAGTATCAATCTTCTCTTGAATTGGATAGTGACTACGTTTTCCACAATACCCTGCCACCAGTTCCCCTGAACACTACGTGCATGCCGATGCAAAATGCACAGCCGGCTTCCCCACTACACTAATAGCATATCTTCTCGTTAAAGCTAGCATCAGATTGTAGAGGTGCTGCCCGGCAGTGTAAGGATTCATATGCTGATTATTATACTGTAAAGGTGCTGCCCGGCAGTGTGAGGATTCATATGCTGCATTATTATACTGTAGAGGTGCTGCCCGGCAGTGTGAGGATTCATATTCTGATTATTATACTGTAAAGGTGCTGCCCGGCAGTGTGAGGATTCATATGCTGATTATTATACTGTAAAGGTGCTGCCCGGCAGTGTGAGGATTCATATGCTGCATTATTATACTGTAGAAGTGCTGCCCGGCAGTGTGAGGATTCATATGCTGCATTATTATACTGTAGAGGTGCTGCCCGGCAGTGTGTGGAATCATATGCTGCATTAATTATTCTTCTTACAAATTTGGTTACTTAACCCGTTTGCGTTTGGATTGTAATATTGTGACATCCAGGGCCCCGGGTGGCGATCGGGGGGGCCCCGGACACATGGTGCTGCCAGCTGGCCAAATGCCAGGAGCTCTGGCGGCACCCGGCGCAGCTGTGAGTGATGAGGGGGCAGGGCGCGACGTGATGACGTAGAGCTGCCGGGACCTTTAAATCAGGAGCGCGCGCTGTACACCTTGCCTTGCCGTGGAGTTTCATTCCCGCATCGCTAGCTTACTGAATCAGTTTGTATACTTGTTACTGACCCTGCTTGTTCAGAGGACCCGATCTGTTGCCGGCTTTGCCTGCCATTTGACTATTCTCTCTGTGTACTCCCTGCCTGTTCTGTTTGCCTCCTGTTGCTACTGGTGTGCGCCAATTCTCACCATATACAGTAGCGCAGTACTAGTGCCTAAACGTTGTTGACCCAGTTTTGTTATAACAACTACTCTCTCTCTGCGCCCCTGTCTGGTATATTCCGCTGCTTGTTACTGCTGGTGCGCTTCCATCCTGCCAGTACTTATTCTACTTATTCAGCTTTATTATATATTTCTACACAAATATTCTAATAAGCAAAGTTATTTATGTGACTGGACATGAGAATAGGGATGTGATTAATCATTCCATTTCATAATCAGCACATACTGAATTGCTTCGGTTTCAAAACCATTAGTGGTCTAGATTCATATCACTTATCATGCGTTTTAGAACATTTGCACATTCGGCTTTCTTTAAATTATATGCTACATCACAAACTTTACCAGCTGATTAAATCGGTATTCGCTGTACTAAATATAGCCCTTTGGCACTTTAAGTGAAATCAATTAATTTAAATACGGAAATCTCATTCTTAAACCTTGTGCTGCCAATTCAAAGGTTGACAACCCGTTTCAACAATTTCATACTCCAACAGATAGTCTTGTATATATTTTGGGTTTTAGTCAATAACAGCAAAATAACATAGAGAGACACGGTTATTACATATATTCTTGCATTCACTCTCATACAGTGACATGTCTCAATTATATACTTCAACTAGACATATTGACCTAACATTTACCCACACATATAATCAAAGGTAACATATTCAGATACATGAATTAATACACTGCATTGCATTCACATACATACAATAAAATACCACAAACTACAAAAAGAACATCCAGTGTGATGCAGCCAGCCTGGCCTCAAAGTATACCATGGGCCCTTGGCATTGCAAAGAGGTGAGGAGTCAAGGAAAAGAATGTTATCATAGTCCAAAATTGTACCATATTTATACCTAGATATTAATCACACACTGTTTCCATCCACTTGTCCTATTTTGTTACCTATACGTTTAGCAGAAAAAGACAACCGGTGTGGCATTGAGAAGAGGTGATGCACATGTTTGCCTACTTGACAGTGAGGAGAACCGAGTATTGATGACACTATGAAAGTATTGTACATGCCTTCTTACCCTCAGAACATATTCTCTGTAGAAATGGCAACAAACAGTGGGACTGCTGAAGAAATTGGAGAACACTATTTGAAAAAGCAAGATATATGTTAATCAAGAGTAAATTACCAAAAGATTTATGGCCATACGCAGTAATGACTGCCGATCAGATCAGAAACAGGTGATTTAACAACTGTTTAGCCCAAACTCCATATTACGTTTTAACAGGAAAAAGCCTAATCTTTCTAAAATGAGAGTTTTGGGGTCAGATTGTTTTGCATACAAGTATGACAGAAAGAAGCCAGACTTCAAATGTGAGAGAGGGATTTTTATTGGATACTAGCTTTTACCCGCGGCTTCGCTCGCGTGAATTTTAGGATTTGTTAAAATTGTTTTTTAAAAGACACTTGAGGTTTTTTTAGTAGAACCCCCCCCCTTTCCCCCCACTTGGGATTTTTGGAAAATTGTAAAACACATGTTTTTTTTGGTTTTTTTCAAGAAGAATGTAAGTGCCAAATGTCACACCTGTAACATCTATGGTTTTTGAAATACAGGTATACTGATAAACGTATTCACATTCCTTTCCCCCACCCCCCTTAACTGGATTTTCGGAAAATGGTAAAACATGGGTTTTTTTGCACGAAGATTGTAAATATCGAATTTCACATCTGTAACATCATTGGTTTTTGAAATATAGGTATGGTGATAAAGGTATTCATCCCCCTTTTTGCCCCCCCCCCACTGGATTTTTGGAAAATGGTAAAATACGTGTTGTTTTATTTTCAATACGAATCTAAATACCAAGTTTCACGTCTGTAACATCTTCTGTTTTTGAGATATAGGTATCCTGTTGAAAAGTATTCACCCCCCCCTTTTTTTCACCCACCACGTGGGATTCTTGGAAAATGGTAAAACATGTGTTTTTTTTTATTTTTCAAGAAGATTGTAATTACCAAACTTCACACCTGTAACATCTTGGTTTTTGAGCTATAGATATACTGATAAAAGTATTCAGACCCCTTTCCCTCGACCCCCCCCCCTTATTTGGATTTGTGGAAAATGGCAAAACACATGTTTGGTTTTTTTCACGAAGATTGTAAATATCAAATTTCAGACCTGTAACATCTATGGTTTTTGAAATATAGGTATACTGATAAAAGTATTCAACCCCCCCTTTTTGCCCCCTCCCACTGTATTTTTGGAAAATGGTAAAATAGGCGTTTTTTTGTTTCTCAAGCCGAATCTAAATACCAATTTTCACGTATGTAACATCTTCTGTTTTTGAGACATAGGTATCCTGATTAAAAGTATTCAGCCCCCCCTTTTTTTCTCCCCCCCCCCACTTGAGATTTTTGGAAAATTGGTAAAACAGCTGTTTTTATTTTTCAAGAAGATTGTAAATACCAAATTTCACGTCTGTAACATCTTTGTTTTTTGAAATATAGGTCACTAATGATAAAAATATTCAGACCCCTTTTCCCTGACCCCCCCCCCCAATTGGATTTGTGGAAAATGGCAAAAAACATGTTTGGTTTTTTTCACGAAGATTGTAAATACCAAATTTCACACAACTGTAACATCTTCCGTTTTTGAAACATAGGTATACTGATAAAAGTATTCAACCCCCCTTTCCCCCCCCAAGGAATTTTCAGAACATGGTAAAATACATGTTGTTTTATTTTTCAAGACTAATCTTAAATACCAATTTTCAGGACTGTAACATCTTCTGTTTTGGAGATACAGGTATCCCGTTTATAATATTTTAAATATTCAACCCCATTTTTTCGCCCCCCCACTTGGATTTGTGAAAAACGGTAAAATACATGTATTTTTATTTTTCAAGAAGAATCTAAATACCGATTTTCAGATCTGTACCATCTTCTGTTTTTAAGATATAGGTATCCTATTTAAAATATTCAACCCCCTTTTCTGCCCCCCTGTTGAATATTTGAAAAACGGTAAAATACGTGATTTTTTTTCAAGAACAATCTAAATACCGATTTTCACGTCTGTAACATCTTCTTTTTTTAAGATATAGGTATCATGCTTAAAATATTCAACCCCCTTTTTTCGCCCCCCAGTCGAATTTTTGAAAAACGGTAAAATACGTGTTGTTTTATTTTTCAAGACTAATCTTAAATACCAATTTTCAGAACTGTAACATCTTCTGTTTTGGAGATACAGGTATCCCGTTTATAATATTTTAAATATTCAACCCCCTTTTTTCACCCCCCCCACTTGGATTTGTGAAAAATGGTAAAATACTTGTTTCTTTATTTTTCAAGAAGAATCTAAATATCGATTTTCACATCTGTAACATCTTCTGTTTTTGAGCTATAGGTATCCTGTTTAAAATATTCAATCCCCTTTTTAACCCCCTTGGGGCGGAGTTTCCAAAAATCTTTCCATAGTGGGTGCCCACATCATAAAAACAGTGCACCTTCAAAATTTCACGTTCCTAGGTTAAACAGTTTCAGCTGGGCGGTGATGAGTCAATCAGTCAGTCAGGACTTTCGCGTCTATGATAAACGTATTCATCCCCCCTTTTTGCCCCCCCAAGGAATTTTCAGAAAATGGTAAAATACGTGTTGTTTTTTTTGTTTTTTTTAAATTTGACAATTTTTAATGGAGGTAAATCACATGCGAAATACAAAGCAGGTATGTAAGGAGCAGACAAATACTCCAGAGGAGGCCTTACGAAAACTGTGCTGACGTACATTATGTTTCCACATTTTTATAGGGTATATAAAATGAACAGGAAAGGTAACGTGTGAATTGAGGTCACGAAGAAACAGTAGGGTCGAGCAGCCTAAGAACCATCCCAATAAGGGTTAGGGGGATATTTAAAGGGGGAGGAGAAGTGGCTCGTGATCTCCTCAGACCGTTAAGTAGAGACACATACGGGAGCAGACGAGCTAGAAGGGGCTATCCGAAGCCTCTCGGGGCTCAAGGGATATGTAGATATGTGTCCGCTATTCTCGTTGCCTTTAGAGCAAAGCTCGGCATGGAGGGGCAGTCTAGAGTCCCCCTCCAGGTGGAAGCTAGGCAGAAATCAAGGGGGTAGAGGATTAGGAAGTAGAGATGAGCTGTTCAGGTTCGGACGGTCCGGAGTTCGACCCGAACTTTGGCAGTTCAAAAGTCCGTGAAATTTCGAACTTTTTGGGCGTGTTCGGTTTCGAAAAAAAAAAAAAAGAAATTTTGAAAAAAGTATAGAAAATGCTTAAAAAAATACTAAAAAATCTAGAAATAAAGAGACTCTTTACTGCAGAATATTATAAGCAACGGTTTATTAGATATGACCTCTGTTCACAAACGGGCATAACACCAGGTGTTTTCAGTCTGGTAATCAATTTGATACATTGTACAATATAGTGAGGGGGTGGGGTGGTGTCTGTTTCTGATTGTGATTTGAGAATTAATTTCCCTCCTAAAACATCCTAATATGCTGCATTTAACCCTTTCGCTACTGAGGCTTTTCACACCTCTGAGATTTTGTGTGAAGGAGTCATTCTCAGACTGGAGCAGTTTAAAGGGAGTCCAGGAGAAATGGGATTATTTAAAGGAAGCATTATTGAAGGCCACAGGAAATTGCATTCGGCTTGTTAGCAAAAACAAAAAAGGGAAGAAACCACTGTGGTACTCTGCAGAAGTGGCCAAAATAGTGAAGAACAAAAAGATAGCATTCAATAATTATAAAAAAACTCAGAGTGAAGAAGATAGGCAAACCTATAAAATTAGGCAGAAAGAGGCAAAGGAAATAATAAGAGCTTCCAAAGCACACGCAGAAGAGAAAATAGCTCAGTCAGTAAAAAAGGGGGACAAAACATTTTTTAGATACATAAACGAGAAAAGAAAAGTAAAACAAGGATTAGTTAGATTAAAAACAAAGGAAGGAAGGTATGTAGAAGAGGATAAAAGTCTCGCTGACTGCCTCAATGAATATTTTTGTTCAGTCTTTGCAGAAGAAAAGGAAGGAAAGGGACCCCAGTTAGGAGAGAACACTAAAGAGACATTTACATATGAGTTTACAGAGGAGGAGGTTCTACAGCAGCTGTCTAAAGTAAAGACAAATAAGTCAATGGGGGCCTGATGGGATCCACCCTAAATTATTAAAAGAGCTCAGTGATGTAATGGTAAAACCGTTAACAAGGATTGGTTAAATAAATCTGTTTCGTCCCAGAAGACTGGAAATTAGCAAATGTTGTGCCCATTTACAAGAAGGGCAGTAGGGAGGAATCGGGGAACTATAGGCCAGTTAGTCTTACGTCAGTAGTGGGGAAATTAATGGAAACCATGTTAAAGGAAAGGATTGTTGAACATCTAAAAACACATAGATTACAGGATCAGAAACAACATGGGTTTACCTCAGGGAGATCATGCCAAACTAATCTTATTGATTTTTTTGATTGGGTAACAAAAATAATAGACACAGGTGGTGCAGTAGACATTGCTTATTTAGATTTCAGTAAGGCTTTTGATACTGTTCCGCATAGAAGGCTTATCAATAAATTGCAATCTTTGAGCTTGGATTCCAATATTGTTGAATGGATTAGGCAGTGGCTGAGTGACAGACAACAGAGGGTTGTGGTAAATGGAGTTTATTCGGCGCAAGGTCTTGTTACCAGTGGGGTACCTCAGGGGTCAGTACTTGGACCCATTCTCTTTAATATTTTTATTAGTGATATTGCAGAAGGTATTAATGGAAAAGTATGTCTTTTTGCTGATGACACAAAGATTTGCAACAGGGTTGACGTTCCTGGAGGGATCAGCCAAATGACAAATGATTTAGGTAAACTAAAAAAATGGTCGGAGTTGTGGCAATTGAGTTTTAATGTGGATAAGTGCAAGATAATGCACCTGGGACGTAAAAACCCAAGGGCTGAATATAGAATATTTGATACAGACCTAACCTCAACATCTGAGGAAAGGGATTTAGGGGTCATTATTTCAGAGGATCTAAGGGTAAGTAGTCAATGTAATAGAGCAGCAGGAAATGCTAGCAGAATGCTTGGTTGTGTAGGGAGAGGTATTAGCAGTAGGAAAAGGGAAGTGCTCATGCCACTGTACAGAGCACTGGTGAGACCTCACTTGGAGTACTGTGTGCAGTACTGGAGACCATATCTCCAGAAGGATATAGACATCTTAGAGAGAGTTCAGAGAAGGGCTACTAAAATGGTGTACGGCTTGAAGGAGAAAAGTTACCAGGAAAGGCTTAATGATCTTAACATGTACAGCTTGGAAAAAAGACGAGACAGAGGAGATATGATAGAAACATTTAAATACATAAAGGGAATCAACAAGGTAGAGGAAGGGAGTATATTTAAAAGGAAACAAAATAGCAAAACAAGAGGACATAGTCTTAAATTAGAGGGGCAAAGGTTTAAAAGTAACATCAGGAAGCATTATTTTACTGAGAGGGTGGTGGATACATGGAACAGCCTTCCAGTTGAAGTGGTAGAGGCCAAAACAGTAATTGAATTTAAGCAAGCATGGGATAGGCATAAGGCTATCCTAAACAATAGATAAATCCAGGTAAAGTATCCATGTAATTGGGCAGACTAGATGGGCCGTAAGGTTCTTATCTGCCGACATTTTTCTATGTTTCTATGTTTCCATGTTTCTGTGCTGAGGTAATTTTTACCGCTTTTGCTCATCATGTTTAACCGCGTTTTGTAGCCATATTTTGATATATGACCCAGACATATTATATATCGTTCTTTCCAGCAGACTTGGCAGATTCATAATATGTCATTATTATATGTATACGTTATGTCATGTCTGTATATTATAACAAAAAATGCAATAAAATTAGAATTTTCAATAATTTATTATGTGTAAAGTGTTTTTTTTTTCACATTTTAACATGCGATCGTTTGCGGTTATATTTTGTATGGGGTGCGCTTGTTAAAAAAATTAGAAATGGGGTCTCGTTACATTTTTTTGGAAAATTTCGCTTTTTTTAACAAACGCACCGCATACAAAAATTGTTAGTGCAGCATTATTGTTCACATTATAATTGAAATGGGAACAATATTGCTGCATTAACAAAACAAAAACAAACCAAAAAACTTGTTTATTTTGTTTTTAGAATTTTTATTTTAAAATATTTTTTTATTTAATTTTTTTTTTTTTTTAAAAACATTTTTCATGCTCATGTTTAGTATCCTTGGAAAGGCCATGCTCTGGCCGATCCAACGATATCAAACATTAACCCCTAGCTGCCACGGATCGGGAGATAGGGGGTTCACTGGGTTAACTCCAGGACTGGCGTCATCGTGCTATGCATGATGACGCCAGTCCTCAGGGGGAGTTCCTGGAGGCTTGGCCGACATCCAAGATGTCGGCCAGCTCCAGGAGAGGATCACGATCCGGCACTTTTCAGCGCCGATTCGTGATCCGGCTCCCCAGGGGTTAATCACAGCCACCGTTTGGAAGGGCAGGCTGTGCCCTTCCAAACAGTGCCTGGATTAAGCCTCTGCCCCCCAGCGATCGGGAGAGAGGTCCGAAGGACCCCCCCCTCCCTTTCAGGCGCTTCCTCCGCACATGTGGGGGGGGCGCCTGAATTAGATCTCATCGCGCCACCGCAATGACATCTAATTGCTCCGCCGGGGTCCCGGAGTGCTGGGCTGACATCCAAGATGTCAGCCCGCACCGGGGGGCGCAGCAATCCGCCGGAATCCGGCGGATTGCTGCCTCCTGTGCATGGACGCGCTCAGCACGTCCATAGCACAGGAGAACTACTTGGCTGGACGCGCTGAGCGCGTCCATAGCAGCCAAGTGGTTAACTGGTGTTTGAAAAAAATCTAAAGCAATGTTATTTTTCACCTCGGGATTAAACATTCACAGGGTTATTCAGAGAGCGGTGAAAAGCAGGAGACTAACTGGAGAAGTGAAAATTCTAGGTCAAAATTCTCCCATTTTACTCACTTTACAAATTGGCTATTTGGTCTAGATTGTTCTCTTCTCTTGCCAGTTCTCCTGGCTTTCACCTCTCTCTCGGGGTTGTTCAGAGAAAGGTGAAAACCAGGAGAATGGCAGGAAAAGAGAACAATCTGGACCAAATAGCCGATTTGGAAAGTGAGATAAGGCTAGGGTCAGACTAACGCATTTTTCGCAGCGACCGTCAAAAAGTGCGTCCGAACGCATTGTCGTACTTTTTCACGGATTGCGTGAAAACGGTCATACGATGCGCATTTTTGTGCGTGAATTTTTATGGATCCAAACCAGGAAACTTTGGGTGTCTGGACGTTATGTTGGCCGGACATGAGCAGGGTCTGACGTCTCCAAATCACGCACACACTCCGCTAGTGGACGCAGCGCACTAGCGGTTCTGCGTTTTCGAAAAAATGCGTTCATTTTCCACTTGCGTTGCGCAGCCGGACTTTCGTGCGACCGTACTTCGTATATTGGCCGTCATTGCCGTCATTTGCTGCTAGTGCGGCCGTGATTAAGTGCGCCTAAACGCACGTTAAAAATTCGCTAGTCTGACCCTAGCCTAAATGGGAGAATTTTTCTGGTTTGGCTATTTTGACCTAGAATTTTCCATTCTCCAGTCATTCTTCTGCTCTTCACCGCTCTCTGAATAACCCTGACCGGGTTATTCAGAGAAAGGTGAAACTCAGGAGAATGACTGGAGAATGGAAAATTCTAGGTCAAAATAGCCAAACAAATGGGAGAATTTTTCTGGTTTGGCTATTTTGACCTAGAATTTTCCATTCTCCAGTCATTCTTCTGCTCTTCACCGCTCTCTGAATAACCCTGACCGGGTTATTCAGAGAAAGGTGAAACTCAGGAGAATGACTGGAGAATGGAAAATTCTAGGTCAAAATAGCCAAACCAGAAAAATTCTCCCATTTATCTCACTTTCCAAATCGGCTATTTGGTCTAGAATTTTCCATTCTCCAGTCATTCTCCTGCTTTTCACTGCCAAAAAATCTGTAAACTTTTTCTGTGTGTCCGAAAATGTCTCCTATTTTCTTACAGACTGCCGCCCCAAGCAGTTGTTTATGGATAGATTAGCATTTACCGTCATTTGAAATGTCATTTTTTGATTTTTACATATTTCTGTAATATTTCTGAAATCCGCCACTTCACGGGCAGGTTATGGGGACCTCCTAGGCACGATATTTGAAGGAATTTTTGGTTTTTATTTTTAACCCTTATTTCATTGAAAACTCATTGTCCCTTTAAAAACGTTTTTTTTTTTTACTTTTTGTCCTTGTTTCCTGTCCCCCAGGGCACTACCCAGACCCCCATACACCTTTTATGGCAAATATGTAGCATATATGCCCTCTTGGAGGGCACTCTAAAAAAACGAATTTTCAGCCCCATTGACTTGCATGGGGGTTCGGGTTCGGGTTCGGAACCGAACAAATGGGAAGTTCGGATTCGGGCCCGAACCGAACTCGGGGGGTGTTCGGCTCATCCCTATTAGGAAGGCATAGAGGGGTTAGATAAATAAAAAAAAAGGGGGATATTGGTGTATGAGAATGAGCAAGAGAGAAAGGTAGGGGAAGGAAAAGGGGGAAAAAGAGGAGGGAAGAGAAAAAGAGGAGGGGAAAGGGGCAAAGAGAGAAGGGGGAGGGGGCTAGGGTGGAGAGGGAAAAGGAGGTAGAGGAGGGGAGCTCGCCGTGATACATGGACTCCACCCCCCCCACCACCCCGGCAGCCAATCTGAACCGCTCGCGCGCGGGTCACCTCGCAGGACTCCGCCCCCTCCAGAGGGCCTGAATGTGCAAGTCGAGTCAAACCCAACAGACGGAATGCCTAGTCTATCCAGAAAAGGCAAGACGTGCAGAGGTCGGTGAGGCAAACGCCTCTAGCCAAGGAGCCCACATCTTCACGAAGTCTCCCATGCGGTCGTGGACCACGGCCGTCAGTCGCTCCATCGTGAGCATGTGCCAGATCTTGGCCTCAACCTGTGGTCGAGCCGGCGGGGGTCCCTTCCAAGTCCTGGCCAGGTAAATGCGCACAGCGGCACACACCCTGTAAACCAGCGACTGCTCGCCCCTCGCCAGGTGCGCGGCCGGGTGCTGCCTGTTAAGGAGTGCCGTCCATGGGTCTGGGGGAAGAGAGACCCCCAATGCCCTACCCAGGTCTCGAAAAGCCGCCTCCCAGATGGGTCGAACAGCGCTGCAGTCCCACCAGGCATGAAGGTATGTTCCCTCCTCCCCACATCCCCGAAAGCACTCTGATGGAATGCCAGGGTGCATTCTAGCCAGCCGGCGAGGGTGAATGTACCACCTTGACAGGACTTTATAGCAATTCTCACGGACTGAGGTGCAGATCGTGACCCTCGACGTTCTGTCGATAATGTCGCGCCAATCTTTGTCCTCCAGGGAGTCCGCCAAGTCCACCTCCCACCGAGCCTGGTAGGGAGCTTCGCGCGGAAACGTCACCTCGGTCAGGTGGGAATATAGAAGGGAGATCATACCGTGTCAACAGCTCGCTTGTCTACAGCTGGTTTTCTAGAAGGTCAGGCTACGCGGCGGCACTGCCTGGATCTCAGCCCTTACAAAGTGCAGTAGCTGAGCGGCCCGATATTCTTCAGTTGGCGGGAGCGCTCTGGACTCTCGTAGATAGGCCAAGACCCTGAAGCAGCAAATCCCGTAACTCCACAATTCCGGCCTGTAACCACCAGCCAAAAGCCCCTGGAGGGTCCCCTGCCAGAAATCGCGGGTTGTGAAAGAGAGGGAGGAGACCAGAGCCCGGAGGAGACAGCCCATCTCCCTCCCGGTAGAGGTTCCATAGGCGTAAAGAATGCTGCAAGGTGGGGCTAGCATGTCTCACCGGGGGGTGCCTCTGGGCATCCACATGAGGGAGTGGATAGGCCGGGGGCCCTCCAAGGCCTGCTCCAAGAGAGACCAGATCGGTTTGTTCCGGCTCAGATTAACCGAAACTAGCATCGCAAACTGGGCCGCCTTATAATACGAGAAGAGGTGAGGAACTCCCATCCCACCCCTCGACTTGGACTGAAACATGAGTGTCTTGGGTAGCCTTCCCCTTCGGCCCCCCCAGATAAAAGAGTGGATCGCAGTCTGGAGGTATGTAAGGTCAGATCTTCGAATCGGGATGGACAGTGCCCTAAAAAGTAGAGGAGTTTCGGGAGCAGACTCATCTTCACCGCATATATGCGGCCGAAGAGGGAGAGGCGGAGGTGTGACCACATTTCGAGGAGAGCGTGGAGTTTGGGGAGTAGCGGACCGTAATTTGCTTTGTATAAGGTATCCCAACAGGCGGTCACCTCGATCCCCAGGGAGCACAGGGAGGATTGGCACCAGCGAAATGGAAACTGGTCTCGGATCAGCTCCACCTCCTCCTCCGATAGGGAGACGTTAAGAACTTCACTTTTATCAGTGTTCAGTTTGTACCCCGAGGCCTCTCCAAAGGCACGGAGGACCGAAAGCAGGTTAGGGAGGGTCACCACCGGCGAAGACAGGGACAGGAGGATATCATCCGCAAAGAGACCAAGCTTAAAGTCCCCACCCCCTACCTCCACGCCGCAGATGTCCGGATGAGCCCTAATAGAGGCTGCCAGCGGCTCGATCGAGAGAGCAAAAAGGAGAGGGGGCAGCCCTGTCGCGTCCCGTTCAGGACGGGAACCGGGAAGGCGTCCGATAAATAGCCTCCCGTATCGACTCTGGCCCGGGGGCCTGCGTATAAAGCTTGGACAGCTGTCAGAAAAGTACCTCGGAGGCCGAAGGATGACATCGTCGCCCACAGATAGCGCCAGTCCATGCAGTCGAAGGCCTTCTCAGCGTCCAAGGAGAGCAGAAAAGACCTTCCTCCAGATGTCCGAGCCGCGTGGACCAAGTTGAGGACCCGTCTAATGTTATCCGGGGCCTCCCTTCCCGGGATGAATCCCACCTGATCCGGGTGGATCACCGATGTTATGTAGCGTCCCAGGCGGTTAGCCAATATCTTGGCGTAGATTTTCAGGTCCCCGTTAATCAGGGAAATAGGCCGGTAGCTAGGGCCGACCGCCGGGTCCTTGCCAGGTTTGGGGATGTCAACTATTCGGACCGCGAGCATCTCCGGGGACGGGACCTCTTCCCCCCCAAAAACTCATTGAACAGGCGAACCATAGGATGTAGGAGCGGTTGCTTGAACCCCTTGTAGTAGGCTGCAGAAAATCCATCCGGGCCTGGGGCTTTGGAGGACTGCAGCTCTTTAAGCACCCCCAGGATCTCCTGTGCCAATATAGGGGCTCCCAGCGCCTCGCATTGCGATGAGCTAAATTGCGGTAGCGGGGTTCTCAAAAGGAAGTCCCGAAGGACAGCCTCCCAGGCCGGGCCTGCACCAGCGGAGCCCCCATCGTAGAGGGAGGAGTAGTAATTGAGAAAAGCTCTTGATATCTCCCGGGGGTCCTGGGTCAGCTCCCCCCCTTGAAGGCGTATCGTACGGACTGTGCGCTCCCTTGTCTGTTGCTTCAGTCGACGGGCCGAAAGCGTGTCTGGTTTATCACTTTTTTCTAAAAAAATTTGGCCCGTCCACTGAAGCACCGCCTGCACCTGACGCGAATGGAGCAGGTTAAGGTTCCCACGCGCCTCGACTAAGAGCCGGAACGCCTCAGGGTCTCCTGTGCGCTTATGGGTTCGTTCCAGGTCAGCCACCCGGGACGTGAGGAGGTCTAAATCTCGCGCCCTCTCCCTCTTGCGACAGGATGAGATGGCTATAAGAGATCCCCGCATATAGGCCTTATGGGCCTCCCATACCGTGGTGGTGCTGATGTCTGGTGTAAAATTACGGGAAAAGAAGTCCTCCAGGTCGCGCATCAGCTCGGCTTTCAGTCCTGGGTCGAGAAGCAGCGAAGCGTTGAACCTCCAGACCCTGTCAGAACTCCCCCGCTCGCCCCCCAGCATCACCGTCTCCACCGCTGCATGGTCCGACCATGATATTTCGTGTAAGCAGGAGGATGTAAGGTCTGGGATCAAGTCTCTGCTACACAGAATGTAATCTATCCTGGAGTAGGAGTCGTGCGGGTGAGAATAGAAAGAGTAGTCTCGTCCCCTGGGGTGGAGCAAGCGCCAAGTATTGAACAGATTGGCGGTCTGAACAGCGGCTTTAAACCCCCTAGAGAGGTGCGACTGGGAGGGGCTAGGGTTCGGGCTGCTCCGGTCTAAGCACGGGTCCAGGGCAGAGTTGAAATCCCCCCCACGAACACCCCTCTGTTACGGAGCAAGGCCAGCTTATCTCCCAGAGCTCTCCAGAAGGCCACATCTGGGGGGGAGGGGGCATAGACCCCGACAAAGGTATACGGGCGGCCCCCCACTGTCCCAGACACCCTAAGGTAACGTCCATCCAGAGCTGACTCCTGGGACTCAAGGTGAAAGTGTAAGGCACCTCGCATCAAGACGGAGACGCCAGTCTTGCGGGTTCCTCCGGCCGCATGGAAGTGGGTAGAAAACCCATCGCCCCAATGGGTCGGGACTCTTCCCCGGGTGAAGTGGGTCTCCTGGAGGACGACGACATCCGCTCGCAACCTCTTATAGTACCGTGTCGCCGTCCGCCTCTTCTGTGGAGACTAAAGACCCTTAGTGTTGTGCAATATCACTTTGAGGTGAACCGGCGCGCCAGCCTCGCGCCTCGCCATCTCAGCGCAAAGTGGGAGTGGTGTCTATCTCGCGAGAGGGGGCGGTGAGAGGGATGATCCCTCGGGGAGGGATGGGAGGAGGGGGGCCGTGGAAGGCCAGTAGAGGGGTAGTAGGGAAGAGGAAGTGGGGGGAGGAGAGAGGTGGGGGTGAGACCCCAAAGGAGGAGAGAGGGGAAGGAGGGAAAAGGGATGAGCGGGAGAGGAGAGAGGAAGAGGGAAAAAGGAAGAAAAGGGGGTTAAAGACGGTCACTCGTCGTGTGGCGGTTTGTACCTTCCACTGGGGAGTCCAATGAGGGTGTACAAGTCAGGCAAGATGCGACTGCCGGCCCAGAGCACCCTTCTAGCTCGTTTAAGGATCCCTTCGTCCACAGCCACAAAAAAAAACTTGCAATAGACAAAATAGAGCTCAACTGGTGAACAAAATACAGGCCCGCCACCTCCAACACACCAACCCGCACCCCCCCTCCCCACTGCTGGATAAGCTGGATAGGGTCCGCCGCCCCAGTGGAAAACAGTCAGCTCTCGGGGCGATCCACCCCTCACCCCACTGAGGCCCTCCCCCCACCCACTCCCGTAAACTCAGGGAAAAGAGAAAAGCGAAAAACGGGGGGAATCCAGGGGGCACCTCAGGGGCCGTTGGTGAACCGGCGATCGCGTCCCGGGGGCCCCCTCGGCGGGGGGGAACAACGTCCATCGGAAGGCCGGTGAATCCATAAGGGTCCCCGAAGTCCTCTCGCCGTGACCACGAACCGGCACAGAACGGGCAAAAGGGGGTGTGCGGCAAAGGGGGTCCCGTCCCAGCCGATGTAGAAGAGGAGGTCGGCGTCGGTCAGCAGGGAGGGTCAGGACGATCGGCGCGGGAGATTCAAGGGCGGAGTGCGGTAGGCAGCGCCAGGCTCTTAATGCGGGGGTGTTCTCCTCCGGCCTCGCCGCCCCGGTCCTCTGGGGGGCCCACTCCGGTACCCCTCACGTCCCGATCAGGCCAATCCAGGATGTTTGGGGGGACAGGGATGCCCAGGGTCTCCAGGATGCCCGGGGGGTCGAGGGGGGGTGCGCAGGGTAAGGAAGGCCCCATTGTGCGGGATCAGGAGGCGAAAGGGAAAGCCCCACCGGTATCTGATACCGTGCTGACGCAGGAGATCCATGAGGGGTTTCAAGGTCCGCCGCTTCTGGAGGGTCGAGGGCGCTAAGTCATTATAAAAGTGAGGTGTGACCCCCTCCATGGCGGGGGTTGTGTTTCTGACCACTTGAAAGATCGCCTCCTTGGTCGTGTAGTAGTGACAGCGGATCACGACATCCCTCGGGGGTTCTGTCTCTGCAGGTCTGGGGCGCAAGGCCCGTGGGCTCTGTCGAGAAGAAGCTCTTCCTCGGGGATCTCAGGCAGCAGCAGACGGAAATAGCGGTGGAGAAAATCTCTCAAGTCCACAATGGACTCCGGGATCTCCCGCAAACGGAGGTTGGACCGCCGGGACCGATTGTCCAAGTCCTCCACTGTATCTTGTAGGGATTCGTACCTGTCTTGTAAGGCCGCAACCTCGGCTTGAGTAGCGTCCTGAGCTGCCTGCGTCTCGTCCGCCCGCTGTTCCAAGGCCACCGTGCGTGCGCCCAGGACTCCCAGGTCCGCGCGGAGGCCATCAATGCCTGCCCGTAGATCGGTCTGCAGGTCGTCTTTCACTGTGAGGAGGAGCTGGCGCAGGTCCTGTATGTCCCGGCGGGTACAGGGTTCGTCCTGCGCGTCCGAGACACGAGGTGGCGCCGCCATCTTGGGAGTGGAGGCCTCCGCCAAACTTAGCGGGGGGAAGCACCTGGCAATGTCGGCCTGTCCCGGGGTGCGAGTCGCCTTGGTCCTGGGCATGTCTGGAGCGTTCACCAGGAGTGTAGCTGGCTGTGGCGTGTGGGGAATCGCTGTGAAAGCGGAATCGGGGCTGTCAGGGTGCAGGAGCTCCGAACTAGGCTGCCACCATCTTAGCCGTCCAGGTCACGCCCCCAAAATTATTATTTATTTGTCAAGATGAATCTAAATACCGATTTCCATATCTGTACCATCTTCTGTTTTTAAGATATAGGTATCCTGTTTAAAATATTTTAAATATTCAACCCCCTTTTCTGCCCCCCCCGTTGAATTTTTGACAAACGGTAAAATACATGTTTTTTTATTTTTCAAGACGAATCTAAATACCGATTTTCACATCTGTAACATCTTCTGTTTTTGAGCTATAAGTATCCTGTTTAAAATATTCAACCCCCTTTTTCACCCCCTTAGGGGCGGAGTTTCCAAAAATCCTTCCTTAGTGGGTGCCTACATCATAAAAACAGTGCACCTTCAAAATTTCACGTTCCTAGGTTAAACGGTTTCAGCCGGGCGTTGATGAGTCAGTCAGTCAGTCAGGACTTTTGCGTTTATATATATATATGGATGATAAAAACTCCCCCTTACCAAGCTCCACATCAAGGCAACATAATGAGCTCTATTCCATAATTAACACTAAAAGGCAGACTCTACAGCCAAAAGTTAGCACGAGGTAGTAATTATTAGTGGCTGCCAAGTGTTGGCACTCGATCAGTTAGCAACTCGCAGCAAGGTGTTATGTTTGCACTTCGAGAGGCTACAGTTAACATCGCCAAGCACAATCAAGGGTGTGCAAGCAGCTTTTGACCTTTTTTTCCCCAATCTTTGGGCTTGTCCTTGCTTGCCCCTTTCCATTGATGCACTATAAAAACTGGCTGCATGTGCAAATACCTGACTGTGATCGTGCTTTCCTGAGACAGACACAGGTCCCTCGGCGTTTGAAGGTAAACAGTGAGTATAGAGGATGTGGAGTGCAGTTTGTGAACGTAGGAAGGAGTGTTTCTGGTTTTTATCTTGTCACATTTGTTAACCCTTTCACTACATATTAGATTCAACCTTCATTACACGTCAATACACATAGAAACATACACACATACATATAGGCCCATACGTCATCACACACATCCCTGTCATTACCTGTACCTTGCCCCCTCTTGTATCCATTGTGTCCTTTTACCCCGTGTATTCTACCTTGTCATTTTTTTTTTTACTGTCTGTCATGGAGGGTGTAGGGATAGAAGATGGAGGGAGGAATATTAGTGGGGAGGAGGATGAGGAGTGTGATAGAGATAGGCCAAGCCCATGTAGCCAAGGGACAGCTGCTGGGCGAGGGACACGTCAGGAAGACAGTGTGCCATCGCATTCCGGGACACAGGAGTAATAGGGTTTCTCCAGAGGATGGATATGTGGATATGGGAGGAGAGGGACACTCTGGAGGAGAAGGAGGCACTGATTGTGGCCTGCCTGCAGAGGCTGGATGTCTTGTCCCTGGTCAGGGTACCTGCGGCTCCGCCTCTGGTCTGAAATCTGAAACGCGGTCTCTGCGCTGGGGAAGAACCGAATCCTGCAGTCTATACAACACTACACTGCTATCATAACTGCAAGAGGGAGCTGAAGGCCAAGATGGCGAGGGACTGGCGACAGGCAAGGAGGTGTATGCTTGGTAGGAGTAGATGTTGAAGGTCAGAGTCTCTGAGGTCGCAGTGCGGGGCATTGATTCTGGAGTTGACACTGGGGCAAGGCCTGCAACACCTGAGCGAGTGAGCGTGACTATTGCTATCAGTTAATTTGTTCAGTATCATGCACTCTAGAAAACCCCCCTGGACACATTAGGAAGGGGGGGCATGACTGCTGGTCTGGGGCTGGGTCATAAGGTGGCCTGATTGAAGGTGTTTGGTGGTGGTGTAAATATGTTTATAAATAATGTTGGGGTCATATAAGAGCGAGAGGGGAGGGGTCTTACCTTTTCTGATTCTTCCAGCGTGGTTTACACATCAGAAATTTCCCACCCTTCCGCCCATTTTGGTTTCAAGATCTTAAAGTCACAGCTGCGGAAAGAACCCTGGCCAGCGTAAGATAATGATGGAAAGGTAAGCCGCCGAATGGTGGGCTCTGGGGAGACGCGCCTGTGGCTGGCTGATGGCACCACAGGTAGCGAGCTCATGGTTTATGCGAAGGAGAAACTGCCACCCGTCGATGCTGCGGGTGGGCAGATGTTATGCATTGGTATATAAGCTTTAAGTTATGTGGATAATGTTCTTTAAAATAAAAGCTGTGGCCTATGCCCTTCCAAACTAAGAAATGGTGTTGTGTGTTTTGTTAATGGTGGGTATGGGCATATATATACAGATCACAGACATCAGCAGTCATGTTTTACAGTCTGGTTTGGGCAACCTTGCACCTTTTAGATGTTTTTGGTCTACATCTTCTAGGATGCTCAGCCATTCATCCTGGGAGATGTAGTCAAAAAAAATCTGAAAGTGCAAGCTTGCAGAAAACAAATCTATGTCTAATGTAAACTAAAAAGTGTTTTTTTCTTGTTTTTTTAATTTTTGTTTTTCTTTTCTTTTGTCCATTTTTAAAAAATATTTGTTTTTACTTATTTGTCTGCTTGATTTTCTTTTTGGCACATGTGTGTCTGTGAACGTTTTCTAATTTACAGAAGATTCAGATTAGATTCAAGTGTGTCTTGAGCATTGTAGTCAATATATCCTGTTCTCTTTTCGCAGGTACACCGTCACCACCACTGTGCCCTGTCATACCTATGTACCCCCAGGAGCAGGACTTAAGCTAAGAAAGCATCCAATCCTTCCTCAACCTCCTGGGGATGAAGAAATGTCCCACTCATAGTCCAGTGGCACAGGCTGTGGCTGATCAGTCTCCACCACACTCGCCACACCTGCTTCTCTCCTTGGATGCCTCAAGTGGTACACAGGAGTTCACAGTAGCTGCCCCTCCGATCGCCCAGGCTGCAACGACCTCAGCTCCCTCATCTGCTCCAGCACAGGCCCAGCTCCCCCCTGTAGTATATCCAGTATAGTCAGGACGTAGATGTAACATCTATATTTTCATTTAAATAATATATACACTATATTGTCAAAAGTATTCGCTCACCCATCCAAATAATCTGAATCAGGTGTTCTAATCACTTCCATGTCCACAGGTATATAAAATCAAACACCTAGGCATACAGACTGTTTTTACAAACATTTGTGAAAGAATAGGTCGCTCCCAGGAGCTCAGTGAATTCCAGCGTGGAACTGTGCTAGGATGCCACCTGTGCAACAAATTCAGTCGTGAAATTTCCTGACTCCTAAATATTCCACAGTCAACTGTCAGCTGTATTATAAGAACGTGGAAGTGTTTGGGAACGACAGCAACTCAGCCACGAAGTGGTAGGCCACGCAAACTGACGGAGCGGGGTCAGCGGATGCTGAGGCGCATAGTGTGAAGAGGTCGCCAACTTTCTGCAGAGTCAATCGCTACAGACCAACAAACTTCATGTGGCCTTCAGATTAGCTCAAGAACAGTGCGCAGAGAGCTTCATGGAATGGGTTTCCATGGCCTAGCAGCTGCATCCAAGCCATACATTACCAAGTGCAATGCAAAGCATCAGATGCAGTGGTGTAAAGCGTCTGGAGTGACGCATCGCGCTTCTCCATCTGGCACTCTGATGGACGAGTCTGGGTTTGACGATTGCCAGGAGAACGGTACTTGTCTGACTGCATTGTGCCAAGTGTAAAGTTTGGTGGAGGGCAGATTATGGTGTGGGGTTGTTTTTCAGGAGCTGGGCTTGGCCCCTTAGTTCCAGTGAAAGGAACTCTGAACGCTTCAGCATACCAAGACATTTTGGACAATTCCATGCTCCCAACTTTGTGGGAACAGTTTGGAGCTGGCCCCTTCCTCTTCCAAAATGACTGTGCACCAGTGCACAAAGCAAGGTCCATAAAGACATGGATGAAAGAGTCTGGTGTGTATGAACTTGACTGGCCTGCACAGAGTCCTGTCCTCGACCCGATAGAACACCTTTGGGATGAATTATAGCGGAGACTGAGAGCCAGGCCTTCTCATCCAACATCAGTGTGTGACCTCACAAATGCGCTTCTGGAAGAATGGTCAAAAATTCCCATAAACACACTCCTAAATCCAGTGGCGTCACTAGGGTTGGTGTCACCCGGTGCGGTAACTTATGGTGTCACCCCCCCCCCCCGAGTTTTACAGATTTTTTTTAACTACTCTTACTCCTAAATCAGTACTCCCATATAACACTGAATGCTCATACACACAGCGCACATTACTGTGAGGTTTATTGCTGTGGAGCTCTCTCATATGCTCACACAACTTTTTGCCAACTGCCAGCAAGTACGTTGCCTGTTCGAAGGCAGTGAAAGCACACATGGATATATATTGCCCCCAGTAGCTCTGGATATATTGCCCCCAGCAGCTCTGGATATATATTGCCCCCAGCAGCTCACCCATGGATATATATTGCCCCCAGCTCACATATGGATATATTGCCCCAGTTCACAGCTATATATTGCCACCAGCAGCTCACCCATGGATATATATTGCCCCAGCTAACATATGGATATATTGCGCCTCAGCTCACACATGGATATATTGCCCCAGACCAGCTCACACATGGATATATTGCCCCAGACCAGCTCACACATGAATATTGTCCCAGCTCTCATGGATACTGGCCCCAGCACACATGGATATTGCTCCAGCTCCTCTCATGGATATTGCCCCAGCTCCTCTCATGGATATTGCCCCAGCTCCTCTCATGGATATACTGCCCCGGCTCCTCTCATGGATACTGCCCCAGCTCCTCTCATGGATATACTGCCCCAGCTGCTCTCATTGATAATGCCCCAGCCTGCCCCAGCAGCTCATGGATATACTGCCCCAGCTCATGGATACTGCCCCAGCTCATGGATATTGCCCCCAGCTCATGGATATGCCCCAGCTCATGGATAATGCCCCAGCTCATGGATACTGCCCAGCACATGGATACTGCCCAGCACATGGAATGCCCCAGCAGCTCATGGATATGCCCCAGCAGCTCATGGATATGCCCCAGCACCTCATGGATTTGCCCCAGCACCTCATGGATATGCCCCAACCACCCTTGGATATGCCCCAGCAGCTCATGGATTTGCCCCAGCAGCTCATGGATTTGCCCCAGCACCTCATGGATATGCTCAAGCACCTCATGGATATGACCCAGCACCTCATGGATATGCCCCAGCTCCTCATGGATTTGCCCCAGCACCTCATGGATATGCCCCAGCACCTCATGAATATGCCCCAGCTCCTCATGGATATGCCCCAACTCCTCATGAATATGCCCCAGCTCCTCATGGATATGCCCCAGCAGCTCATGGATTTGCCCCAGCAGCTCATGGATTTGCCCCAGCACCTCATGGATATGCCCCAGCTCCTCATGGATATGCCCCAGCTCCTCATGGATATGCCCCAGCTCACCTTCGCCGCATGTTCGCTCCCTCTGAGCGTCCGGCGGCACGCAGCTTGGGCGCTCGCCTGGGGGAGCCACGTGACCAGCCGCGATTGGCTGGTGACGTGTTTCCCCCAGGCGAGCGCCGAAGCTGCATGCTTCGGACGCTCGCAGGGAGCGAATACGCGGCAGAGGGTGAGACACCCGCCCTTAGGGTGACGGTGTCACCCTAAAGGCAGGTGTCACCTGGTGCGGGCCGCACCCCCCGCCCCCACGTTACGACGCCACTGCCTAAACCTTGTGGACAGCCTTCCCAGAAGAGGTGAAGCTGTTATAGCTGCAAAGGGTGGACCAACGTCATATTGAACCCTATGGATTAGGATTGGGATGTCACTTAAATTCATATGCGAGTCAAGGCAGGTGAACGAATACTTTTGGCAAAATAGTGTATATATATTTTCACACACTCACCGGCCACTATATTAGGTACACCTGTTCAATTGCTTGTTAACACAAATTGCTAATCAGCCAATCACATGGCAGCAACTCAATGCATTTAGGCATCTAGATGTCGATAATGGCGAAGAAAGGTGATTTAAATGACTGAACGTGGCATCGCTGTTGGTAGAAGACAGGCTGGTCTAAGTATTTCAAAAACTGCTGATCTACTGAGATTTTTACGCACAACCATCTCTAGGGTTTACATAGAATGGCCAAAAAAAGAGAAAATACCTAGTGAGCGTCAGTTATGTGAATGAAAATGCCTTGCTGGTGTCAAAGGAAAATGGGTAGACTGGTACGAAATGATAGAAAGGCAACAGTAACTCAAATGACCCCTTGTTACAACTAATGTATGCAGAATACCATCTCTGACCGTACAACAAGTCAAACCTTGAAACAGATGGGCTACAGCAGCAGCAGACCACATCGGGTGCCATTCCTGTCAGCTAAGAACAGGAAACCGAGGCTACAATTTGCAAACTCTCACCAAAATTGGACAATAGAAGATTAAGAAATCGTTACCTAGTCTGATGTGTCTCAATTTCAGCTGCGACATTCAGATGGTAGGGTCAGAATTTGGCGTAAACAACATGAAAGCATGCATCCATCCTGCCTTGTACAGGTACAGGACATCACTAATCTAAAACAGAGGATCACTGATGCCATTGCCACCATAGAGGGTATGCAACAGCGAACATGGCAAAAATTGAGTACCGTCTTGATGTGCTTTGTGCAACTAATGGTGCCCATATAGAGGTGTATTAAATGAGGCAAAAAACCCTTAAATATATACGTCTCATTTTGTAATAATTTTCACTTATCTGTCTTTTCATTTGCCTTTGTAATAAATTTTTAAATTGTAAAGAGACTTTATGGACACCCTGTATATGCATATGCTGCATATGGGGAATGTAGCACAGGGGCTCTGTGATGCAGTTCTTTGAATTGCTGTGATGTGTACTAATAAACATATATACAGTTGTGTTCAAAATTATTCAACCCCCAATGCTGTAAAGTGTTTTAGGGAATTTAGTGTACATTTGTAATTGTATTCAGAATGAAATCCTACAAGGACTTTTTAAAGAACCATATGCAACTAAAATGACATCAATTGGTTTTGTAATACAGTAGTAAATGTTTCTTTTGTGAATTCTTCATTGACACAATTATTCAACCCCTTAAAGACTACCACTCTGAAGAACAGAGGTTCATTCAAGTGTTTTCGATCAGGTATTGAAAACACCTGTGGATGTCACGGAGCAGCAATAAAGCATAATAAGCACCAATTGGGCAGCTTTAAAATGACTGTGATACTCAGCTCCTTTTAGACATTTACTGGTGTGGTTACAAACATGGTGAAGTCAAGAGAATGGTCCAGGAAGACAAGAGAAGAGGTGATTACTCTTCCACAGGAAGGGCAATGGCTATAAGAAGATTGCAAACATGTTAAACATACCAAGAGAGACCATAGGAAGCATCATTCGCAAATTCAAGGCAAAGGGCACTGTTGAAATGCTACCTGGTCGTGGCAGAAAGAAGATGCTGACTTCGACTGCTGTGCGCTAGCTGAAGCGTAGAGTGGAGAAAAGTCCCCGTGTGACTGCTGAGGAACTGAGAAAAGATTTGTCAGATGTGGGTACTGAAGTTTCAGCTCAGACAATACGGCGCACACTGCGTAATGAAGGCCTCCATGCCAGAACTCCCAGGCGCACCCCCTTGCTGTCTCCAAAGAATAAGAAGAGTCGACTGCAGTATGCCAAACGTCATGTGGACAAACCACAGAAGTTTTGGGATAGTGTTCTGTGGACTGATGAAACAAAATTAGAACTGTTTGGGCCCATGGATCAACGCTATGTTTGGAGCAGGAAGAACAAGGCCTATGAAGAAAAGAACACCTTGCCTACTGTGAAGCATGGCGGGGGGTCAGTCATGCTTTGGGGCTGTTTTGCTTCTGCAGGTACAGGGAAGCTTCAGCGTGTGCAAGGTACCATGAATTCTCTTCAGTACCAGGAGATATTGGATGACAGTGTGATGCAGTCCGTCACAAACCTGAGGCTTGGGAGACGTTGGACCTTTCAACAGGACAATGATCCCAAGCATACCTCCAAGTCCACTAGAGCATGGTTGCAGATTAAAGTCTGGAACATTTTGGAGTGGCCATCGCAGTCACCTGACTTAAATCCGATTGAGAACCTCTGGTGGGACTTAAAGAAAGCAGTTGCAGTGCGCAAGCCTAAGAATGTGACTGAACTGGAGGCTTTTGCCCATGACGAATGGGCGAAGATACCCATAGATCGCTGCAAGACACTTGTGTCAAGCTATGCTTCACGTTTAAAAGCTGTTATAACTGTAAAAGGATGTTGTACTAAGTACTAAGATTGAATGTCACTTGGGGGTTGAATAAAACTGATAATGATGTGAGCACAGAAAAGACATTTGTGGTAATTTCATTATAAATGTTATGTTATATTTGTCTGACCTACACGTGCCTCTTTGATTTAATTGTAAGCAAGATGACTGAATGATCAAAATCAATGTCAAACTGGCCAAAACACTCAATTTCAGTGGGGGTTGAATAATTTTGAACACAACTGTATATATACACAGTGGCAAGAAAAAGTATGTGAACCCTTTGGTTTTGCATGAATTGGTCATAAAATGTGCTCTGATCTTCATCTAAGTCACAACAATTTGAAAAACACAGTCTGCTTAAAATAATACAACACAAACATTATATGTTTTCATGTTTTTATTGAACAGGACATGTAAACATTCACAGTGCAGGGTGGAAAAAGTATGTGACCCTTTGGACTTAATAACTAGTTGACAGCAATATCCTCAACCAAACGTTTCCTGTAGTTGCAGATCAGACCTGCACAACGATCTGGAGTAATTTTGGACCACTCCTCTTCACAAAACAGTTTCAGTGTAGCGATATTCTTGGGATGTCTGGTGTGAATCTCTCTCTTAAGGTTATGCCACAGCATTTCAATCGGGTTGAGGTCAGGACTCTGACTGGGCCACTCCAGAAGGCGTATTTTGTTTTGTTGAAGGCATTCTTTTGTTGAATTACTTGTATGCTTTGGGTCATTGTCCTGTTGCATCACCCATCCTCTGCAGAGCTTCAGTTGGTGGACAGATGGTCTTACGTTTTCCTGCAAAATGTCTTGATAAACTCTGGAATTCATTTTTCCATCAATGACAACAATCCGTCCAGGCCCTGAGGCAGCAAAGCAGCCCCAAACCATGATGCTCTCTCCACCATGTTTTACAGTGGGGATGAGGTTTTGATGTTGGTGTGCTGTGCCTTTTTTTCTCCACACATACAGGGTTATTCAAAGAGCTCCGAATTGCTTGAGAAAGCAATTGATTTTCAGCGTTCGGTTACCTTTCCTGGCCATTCGACTATCCAGAGAGCAGGCTATTCACCAAATCCTAGCGAATTGCCTGAACATACGGTGCCTGTTCGGTGCCTGTTCGAGGGCAGTGAAAACCCCATTAAAAAGCACTGCTTCAGCTATTCAGAGAACACAAACCAGCAGTGAAAGGTTCCCCTAATGCCCTGCCATTCGATGGTTTCATGCGGCAAATTTATTCAGGAGAATCCCATAGGCTTCAGTGTTAAAAATATTCCTGTTTTAATTCAATATCTAATAAACCGTTCATTATAAAATTCTGCAGTAAAGAGTCTCTTTATTTATAGATTTTTTAGGATATTTTAAGCATTTTTCTGAATTTTTTAAATTTCAGACATTTTCGCTCAGTAGTTTCTTTGCAAACAGCGTTTCACTTTCACACATTCATACAAACTGTTTTGCTAATTTATTCACTGCCTCTTCTGCTGTGTCTAAGGCTGCGATCGGCTCCTGTTTGGATTTTTCTGTGGTTTTCGGCAGGTTAATCCAGATGTTTTTGAGGGTTTTCGGCGTGCATTCGCTGGGTTTTGCGTTTTCGTTTTCGTCGGGTTTGCGGCAGCTTTTCCCTGCAATTCGGGGACCCTGTGGTGCTTGCTGAATACACTGCAGGGTCACCGAAATGGGATCGGCAAAAGGAACCGAATTGAAGAGAACGAAAAGTCACCGAACGTGCGGTGACTTTTCGAATCTCTTTGAATGACCCTGATAGTGTTGTGTGTTTTTTCCAAACAACTCAATTCTGGTTTCATCTGTGCACAGAATATTTTGCCAGTAGTGCTGTGGAACATCCAGGTGCTCTTTTGCAAACTTCAAACGTGCTGCAATATTCTTTTTGGACAGCATTGGCTTCCTCCGTGGTGTCCTCCCATGTACTCCATTCTTGTTTAATGTTTTCCTTATAGTAGATGCGTCAACAAAAATGTTAGCATGTGCCAGAGATTTCTGTAAGGCTTTAGCTGACACTCTAGGATTCTTCTTTACCTCATTAAGAATTCTGCGCTGTGCTCTTGCAGTCATCTTTACAGGACGACCACGCCTAGGGAGAGTAGCAACAGTGCTGAACTTTCTCCATTTGTAGACAGTCTGTCTTACCATGGACATATGAACATCAAGGCTTTTGGAGATACTTTTGTAACCCTTTCCAGCTTCATGCAAGTCAACAATTCTTGATCGTAGGTCTTCTGAGAGCTCTTTTCTGCGAGGCATGGTTCACATCAGGCAGTGCTTCTTGAAACCAGTAAACCCAAAACTGGTGTGTGTTTTTAAAGGGCAGGACAGCTTTCAGCAACACATCCAATAATATCACACTGATTGGACTCAAGGTTGGCTCACTCCTGGCTCCAATTAGCTCTTGGAGAAGTCATTAGGCTAATGGTTCACATACTTTTTCCACCCTGCACTGTGAATGTTTACATGTTAGGTTCAATAAACACATGAAAACATATAATGTTTGTGTTGTATTATTTTAAGCAGACTGTGTTTTTCAAATTGTTGTGACTTAGATGAAGATCAGAGCACATTTTATGACCAATTCATGCAAAACTCCACGTAATCCCAAAGGGTTCACATACTTTTTCTTGTCACTGTATATACATATATATATATATATATATATATATGTGTGTTAGTTTCACCAGGAGTCAATATGCTATTTACCTTCACAGAAAAGAGCATTTAAATTACAGTAAGGTGTCGTTTTTAAATGTAATTATCTGTTTATTTAGTTGTGATGTTTGTTTATGTAATTATCTGTTTATTTAGTTGTGATGTTTGTTTATCTGTTTATTAAGGTAATTACCAAATTACATTGCTATGTGAATGGAGTATAGCAATTTAGAAAGGAGCGTAAAGGGTTACCATAATTTAAAATAATACAAAAAAACTGTTGCATTCACTTTTGTTAACACAAATCTATACCATTCTGTTAATTCAAATAACTATTTTTCTGGCTGGCTGGGTTAAAATACACATTAAAATAGGTAGCTAAGCACTTACTGAAGTAGGGAATTAAATGAAAAAACTAAATAAACTGAGTAAATCTACATGTATTTGCTGATATTGTCTAGAGCTAGGCAAATTCAAGTTTTCTTAATTGAAACCGCTCAATGAGCTGTTTAAATACGGTTAGAAATCATTTAGGCTTCACATAACAGAAGGAAATTATATTTTATCAATTAATGAAATTGTAGAATTATATAGCACAATACATTTTTTATACTTTATTGGAGTCTATAAGCTGAAAGAGACGTGCCTTCGTACAACAGAGATTATAAAAATTTATGCTAGAAGTGGGTTTTTATGCTTTCTTCTTGACGGCAATGCAGATCAATGTTCCTTTCATATACAGTGGAAAACAGAGGCTAACTTCAGACAGCTGCTGATCAATGGGTGATACTGTAATCATGTTGTGATGGCATAATCCTCACTAAAGTATCAAAGCTATTGGACTGAACTCAAAGAAACAATAATAAACAACTGCATTTTAATGTTCTTAAATGGACAATTTTTGTATCAATTGATATCAAGGTTATGCTCGATGAACCCTATAATTTGCAAAACCATGGAATCTTTCCAAACAACAAAACAGACATTTGAAAATTGTCTAATAAATAATTGAACCACCACATCAGTCACTTATTTAAGTTCAGTTTATTAAGAGGCTAGACCTCATAGATGTGGCTTGGCCGTATGCCTTAGCATTGCACCCTATTTAGATATGGGGAGGGGGGATTGTACCACTTTGTTTTAGCAAAAAAGGTGTAGACTTAAAAACTATAAGATTAGATTGAAATCCACAAATGTATTGGATGGAATACTGGTTAAGATACTAGATAATGTGAGTAGAACAAAGGCAAAAACACCAGGCTCATTGTGGCAATATTTTTTTGGCCTCTTTTGTGCTTGCAGCTACAATAATGTGCGACTTGGAATCACTTATTATTCATTCATTAGTGCAACAAATAATATTCAGGAAATAAAGAGTGATAACCAACAATGTTTGAATTAAACAGATCATCAACAACCAGAGGCATAACTAGAAACATCAAGGTCCAAGTGCGGGAATCCATGAAGGGCCCCACCAGCACCCAATGCAAAAACATATTCCCCCCCTCCCGTCACCACGCACTGGACCCTTCCAATGTCGACTTCACAGCGATAAAACTCACAGTAAGGTGCGGTGTGTATGAGCATAGCACAGAGCTCCACAGCGATAAAACTGACAGTAATGTGTGCTGTGTATGAGCGTATCACTGAGCTAAACAGCTCTTCGCTGCAGATTACGTTTTTGATGAAACAATGCTTAATAACACATTGCTTCATCACCTCCACACTTGCTGCTGCTGTGGCAAGTGAGAGGGGGAGGTAGTGCAGCAATATTATTCACTTTATTACTGAAACGTGAACAATACTGACGCTTTTGGAGAAAAAAATTTAGAAAACCCCCAGATAGGTGCCGACCTGGGGCAACCCTCGGTCCACCCTCGGTCCACCCCTGCACGCCCCTCCCCCCTGACATGCACCTGGGGGGGGCAAGTGCTCTCACCCTTCGTACACCACTGAGCCCCAGTAGTTGATTGTGGGGCCCCCAGACTCAAGGGCCTGGGTGCCTTGGCCCCTGTGGCACCCCAGGGATTCCCGCCCCTGTCAACAACAATTAATTTGTAAGTATGTGAAATCATTACCATCGGGCCTAACTTGCTTTTGGGCCTTTGAGCAGACCATTCTAATGACCCTTGGCTCTTGAGCCTAAAGAAAGAACAACCAGGGCCGGTGCTAGACTATTTTGCGCCCTAGGCAAGACCAGCTACTTGCACCCCCCCAAAAAAAGAAAGCTCACATGGGTATAGTTGCCTCCAGCTCACACATGGAGATATTGCCTCCAGCTCACACATGGAGATATTGCCTCCAGCTCACACATGGAGATATTGCCCCAGCTCACACATGGAGATATTGCCACAGCTAACACATGGATATATTGCCCCAGTTCACACATGTATATATTGCCCCAGCTAACACATGGATATCTGCCCCAGGCTCACACATGGATATCTGCCCCCAGGCTCACACATGGATATCTGCCCCCAGGCTCACACATTGTCAGGATCCCCATCGCTGACCACACCAGGATCACATTCCTTGCTCAGGCAGCACATGTAAAGTGCTGTCCCCGTTCCAATCCAGCAAGGAGAGGGGCTAAACAGTAAAAACACAAACACCACACCCTCCTGCTTGCAAATAAAGAGTCACTCCCACCTTTCTACCATGGCTTTGCATTTCAAGTCTATCCTGCAAACATATCTGATCTATTGCTAAAGACTTACCGTGTATCAGACCCCTGCTTGCTTCAACGACTATCCTGCTGTACCAGTCCCCTCGACCTAGGATCGCCTGCTGGCTATTCTCCTGGATAACCCCCATTGTACCACGCCTCAGATCACATAACATCAGCCTAACCAAGGTACCTTCAGGGCATCCCTGCATCCTGGGCTGGGCTTAGACTCCCTGAACCTGTGGTGCCACCCCTGTGCCATTCCTGACACACATGGGTATCTGCCCCCATGCTCACACATGGGTATCTGCCCCAGGCTCACACATGGATATCTGTCCCCAAGCTCACCTCATGGATATCTGCCCCCAGGCTCCCACATGGGTATCTGCTCCCAGGCTCACACATGGATATTTGCCCCCAGGCTCACACATGGGTATTTGCCCCCAGGCTCACACATGGATTTCTGCCCCCAGCTCACACATGGGTATTTGCCCCCAGGCTCACACATGGGTATTGGCCTCCAGGCTCACACATGGATTTCTGCCCCCAGCTCACATATGGGTATTTGCCCCTAGCTCACACATGGGTATTTGCCCCCAGGCTCACACATGGATTCTGCCCCCAGGCTCACACATGGGTATTTGCCCCCAGGCTCACACATGGATTTCTGCCCCCAGGCCCAGGCTCACACATGGATTTCTGCCCCCAGGCCCAGGCTCACACATGGATATCTGCCCCCAGGCTCACACATGGATTTCTGCCCCCAGGCTCACACATGGATTTCTGCCCCCAGGCTCACACATGGATTTCTGCCCCCAGGCTAACACATGGATTTCTGCCCCCAGGCTCACACATGGACTTCTGCCCCCAAGCTCACCTCATTGATGTTTGCCACTCCAGCCTCCAGCGCCATCTCCTTCCGCCTCCTCGTAGTCGTAGCCAGTCCTAATGCTTGCTGGCGTCAAGGAGACGGAGGCGTGGACTTGGTGCAGGAAGCTGGAAGCACCAAGTCCACGCCTCCGTCTCCTTGACGCCAGCAGCGACGCCGGCACGTATTGGGGCTGGTTGCAGCACGCGGCTGCCCCAGGCTTCCCCGCGGCCAATTTTTTTTTTTTTAAATTGGTCGGGCCGGCTGCACCCTAGGCGGGCACTGCGTTCTAGGCGCCCGCCTAGCTGGCCTAGCGGCAGCGCCGGCCCTGAGAACAACATATATGAATCCTGACTGGGTGCCTCATTATTTGTGTATACTGTAAGGTGACATATCTAGTGATTGCTATATTGTTACTGAATCTATCATACATTTAAATTTTAAAAGCAGTCACTATGGTGGGTGGGTGTTTTTTCTTTAAAATTTAATAAATAAACCTGTGGCCATTGTGCAAGTTGTTGGGGGATACCATTTTGAAGATTAATTATTATGAAATACTCTTTCCATTAGGAAGCGTTTTGAATCAGTACTCGTTTGCAAAACTTACTGGAGTTTCAATAACCTTAGTTTTTCGTCTGGTGACAGTTTATAGTGCAGAATGTTTCATTGTCAATGTACTTGAAACTGCAACAATTATTATTGGTCTGAAAGGTGTAACCTGCCATGAAGATTCATTGTACACACACGATGTGTATGAATTGGTATCAATAATAAAATTTGTACAGACTGTTAGATATGAAATGATCTGTAGCGTTAAGACACAACATTAATGTCTGTTGTAGATTTAACCATATTTTCTTGGCTTGCAAACTCAAGATGGTAAAAAGCTAGATGCTGCCATCTAGTGCACATAGTGCATCATTTTTATACTCTGTATTCACATCTGATTAAAATAGTTCTTAAGAAATAAAAAACAAAGTTGTATCACTGAGCCGTTCTCTGGTAAATCAATTGTAATTAGGGAATTATTCTGGCTGATATTTATACCAGTGGGGAATACTAACTCGTTTTCCCAGTATCTATGTACGGAAGCGGAGATCATTATCAAATAATATTTTAGGGACAGCAGCTCAAACTTTATCTGAGACACCTAAGACAATCTACCTAAACAGGGTTTAATTTATTATATAATGTATATTTACATATAGGAACATATAGCCACACTCACTGTTGTTTTCTTTTGCTAATAGTTGCTAATAGTTTACCTTTGTTTACTTCCTTAACTTAGAAAATATGTTTTATGGGTTTAAGGAACAGAAAAAGAGAAGAGGCAAAAACATTGCATTTAATCTAAGTAATGGGCAATTAATAGTTCTTCATCTGTTAATAATAACCACTGTCCATGTACATAAAGTAGAGAATATGGCTTCCAATATCTCAAGAACTGTTATATAATACTAAATATATCATGCCTCCAAGTCCTCACATGTACAACAAGCAAAGATTCTGCATTATTTATACAAATATGATCAGTCCAATCATTTGTGCACATCTACTGCGTGTCGTATTTAACTAGATATAGTCATGAAAGTGCCTTCAGACCCTTTCATTTTTTCACATTTATTATTTTGAGAATATTTGCTATAAAACATTTTGATTATTTTCCACTATACTACATATATTCTATAATGATAAAGCACAAACAACAGATATCTGTCGCAAGGTGGTCTGAAAAAAAACTAACAGGGTTATTCAAAGAGATCCGAATGGCAGGAGAAAGGTAACCGAACGCTGAAAATCAGCATTCGGTTACCTTTCTTGGCCATTCGGCTATTCAGAGAGCAGGCAATTCGCCAAATCTTGGCGAATTGCCTGCACATACGGTGTCTGTTCGGTGCCTGTTCGAGGGCAGTGAAATCCCCATAAAAAAAGCACTGCTTCGGCTATTCAGAGAACACAAACCAGCAGTGAAAGGTTCCCGAAATGCCCTGCCATTCGGTGGTTTAATTCGGCAAGTTTATTCAGGAGAATCCCATAGGCTTCAATGTTAAAAATATTCCCGTTTTAATTCAATATCTAATAAACCGTTCATTATAAAATTCTGCAGTAAAGAGTCTCTTTATTTATAGATTTTTTAGGATATTTTAAACGGTTTTCAGGATTTTTATTTTAAAAAGTCTGATTTTTTTATTTTTATTTTTTTTAACTCTACTTATTTTTTCTGTAACAGCCCTCTTTATTATCATTCCTTGGACCTCATATGTAAATTTCAAACATTTTCGCTCAGTAGTTTCTTTGCAAACAGCGTTTCACTTTTCAATCATTCATGCAAACTGTTTTCCTAATTTATTCGCTGCCTTCTTCTGCTGTGTCGGCTTTTTCCGGAGGCTTTGCTGCGTGTGATCGGCTCCTCCTTGGGTTTTTCCGACATCTTCGACGGGTTAATCCAGATGTTTTTACGGGTTTTCGGCGTGCATTCGCCGGGTTTTCGGCAGCTTTTCGGCAGCTTTTCCTTGCACTTCGACTGCCCTGTGAGGCTTGCTGACTACACCGCAGGGTCGCCGAAATGGGAAAGCCGATTTGCACCAAATTGAAGAGAACGAAAAGTGACCGAACTTTTCGATTCTCTTTGAATAACCCTGTAAATATTGAATTAACATAACTTAAACACAACATTTGGTAGACAATTGAATTTTTTTTTTTTTTTTTTTACAAAGGATTTTACCAGGAAGGATACATTGAGATTTCTCTCCTTTTCAAGTATGTCCTGGGTGGCAAGTATGTACTGTTAGGTGTCTTGTCCAAGGACACTTACTGGAGAGGTTGCTAGCTGGGATCGAGCCCATGGCTCCACAGGCTCTCCCCATGCAGAGCAGTGATGTTACCTCTACTCCACCCAGCCAGCACTCAGATACATCCCATATCTCTGGATTGTCTTTGATGTGTATCCACATTTTGTTTGGATTTACCTGCAGCAAATGCAATTGTTTAGAAATGATTTGAGAAAGCACACACATAAGGTCTCACAAATGTAAATGTATGTCAGTGCAAACCCTCAAGCCATGAGGCCAAAGGAACTGTTTGTAGAGCTCAGAGACAGTACTGTGTCAAGGCTCATATTTGGTGAAGGCTTCAAATACGATTTGGGTGCACTTAAGGCTCCCAAGAGGCCTTAAGTGGCCTCTGTATAATTCTTAAATGTAAAGGGGTTATTCAGTAAGGTTCGAACTTGCCACCGAATTGTACCGAATGGTGAATTTCAACGTACGGTGGAATTTCGTGGCAGTCTGTCTATTCAGTAAAATATTGGCCAAATACTGGTGAATTGACAGCGAAATAGGGTGCAGTTTGCCACAGGTTGGCGACCTTTAGCGGCAGCAAAATTGTCCCATAGAGAAGTAATGGTTAATCTATTCAGAGAACACCAAGCTACACCGAAGTGCTAGAGAAATGCCCTGATTTTTTTCGGGGAATTTTTCGTCCTGGTTTTTTTTTTCTTTCCTGGTGATTTTGGGCCATTTGAAACACAGGTTTTTTTTTTCATTTTGAGTCGTTCGATATTTCACCGCGATTCAGAATTTCAGACCGATCAGAAATATTGGATCGCCTGATATCGTTTTCAGATCATTTCAGTTTACAGATCCGATAATTTTGCATAATAACTGATTATTACAAAAGATCGTACAGATACATAAAATATATCGCAGCAAAAAATGAACGTGTGATTACGTAGACATTAATTATAAATAAACGAGTAACATATGTTAGGGTGTGTGACACGTATTGCAGGGAGAACTTCATCAAGTGTATTGAATCTGTAAATGTGCGAAAAAAGAGGCAGCAAGAATTATGAAGCCGAGTGATTGCTGAAAGGTGCGAATATAGGAGTGACAAGATAGCTATGTTGCAGTGAAACCATGGAAATGTGTACTTCAAATTAAATAAAAGGAGAAAATGTGCAGAGGAGCACATAAAAACAGGAAGGTAATGAAAAAAAAAGACTGAAGAAACAAATATGGTGTCAAATGGCAGGTGAAGATGTGAGGAAGTAGCTCTCTGGTCCCAATTGTATCTCCATGAATCATTTTCAGCATTTCATAGTAATATCTTAGACTGGTTAACCCCTTCACTACCAAAATCAAGATATCCCAGGCTTCAAAGGCATCATGTGGTGTCCTGATATCGAGATATCTCGATCTGCAGCTCTGCAGCCCAAAAGCAAATGATATTTGTATGCTGAAAACTAGTTTCATTAGCTTTTGGGCTGCAGAAGGTGCCCCCAAAGTTTTAGCCCTGGGGGCATAATGCCCAAAGAGCTAAAACTGTAAAATCAGCTGATGAATGCTCTGAAATATCGGGCTTTCAGCAGCCGATGTAGGGGAGGGGGGAGACCTGCAGTTCAAACCTCTATAACTCAATTTGGCAGTAGGTGGTGCCATCTACTGGCCAAATAGGGTATTTACAGTAATAACTTTGTTACTGTATAATTAATTAAATATGATTTTACAAAAAAAAAACACTGGTTTCTGACAATGTTTTTTTGGAAAATCACTTGGTGGTGAAGGGGTTAAAGAACACTTCTGCACTTTGGCAGGAAATATATAAATAAATATACAAAAACACATGGAGGTTTCTTCACTACTTTAAAAAAGTATAAAGTATTGTAATTTATTTTCAAATGAACAGAAAGAACAGTGTTGTGTGCACACAAAGCTCTATAAATAATAATAAAGGCTCTTATTAGTGTGAGTACAGCTTTAATGGAAGAAACCAGTGCATAAAGTAAAATCTAAATTCCCAGCACACCTAATATGATGTAATTATAACTAAATACATTAAAAGAGTTCTCTTACCATGCATAGGAAAATTATTTATTAATTAATGCACAGGAAAAAAAATACATACACGTATATTGCACGAGTCCTGGAAACTTTCACAACTTGTCCTTTGTGGGTCAAGATAGTATGCTTGTATTCATAAAACATAAGCACAGACAAAAAAGAAAAAAATAATTGTGCAGCACCTTTAATATTTTTAAAAGATTCAAAATTGATCCCCCCTCCCTGAGGATCACTCACTTTTTCAGAAACCTTTATATTGATACTCCATTAAATATGCTGGAGACCAATTGGGGTGGTCTCTCCTCTCTTTTCTTGATGCGCTCCTCCAGATGTATTTACAAGAGAGCATAGAAAACATGTATCATAGGGCGAGATGTCTGTCTTAGATAAAGGAAGGAAACCAGTATGTTGATCCCTTATGGACCCTACTTACGGTATTCTGAGTCTTCGCCATCTCTTGTACAGCGTCTTTGCAACTTCAGGTAGTGCCCCCCCACCTCCTGTGTGGAGTAATCCTGGTGATTATCCTTCTTTTCTTGTATATAAGTGTGACTTGCTGTTCCTGGCTCCAGGGTTACAGTCTCTGGTGCTGATTCTAGGCCCAGGCTTGCAGTTTCCGGTTCCGCTTGCTCAGCATCTTCCGTTTCCCGCTGTTGCTGCCCATGTCTCCTCTTTTCAGATGGAGCAAAAATAATTGTTTTAGTTATTTGCGAATTTACCTGAGTAAATTGGATTAAAAATATTCTTCCCTCGAAAAAGAGGTTGAACAGCACTGATTTACAGTTCTGCCTTCCCTTTCCCTTCTATACTATACAAAGGAGTAGTGCACAAGCTCCCAGAATGTTTTGACATAGGCATTTTAATTATCCATTGTGTATTGGCACAATCTTTCGATATCAATCTGTTTTGACAAGAAATACGTGATTACATCTCCTGACCATGACACTCTGAAGCATTGTGACCAATATAAATTAAGTGGAACCAGTGCCTTTAGCACCGCCAGTTATCTACCCTTTCTGAGTGCCGGAGTTTAGCTCCTCCCTGAATTTCAGGTTACAGAGAATTGCCCTGAGCTTCAGGGATCGGAATCTGGAAGTGTGAACCCAGGGCAGACTCTCGTGCCTCCCTCCAGTCCTCAGACAGTTAGCATCCCCCAGAAATAAGACGAGGCTATATATCTGGAGGTTTCAGGATCAGAATGGAACTCTTTTAATGGGCCAGGCACACATATTTATATGGTCAAACATGGGTCATTTACATACACAAAAGCTGACCCTGGAATGGAATAAACATTCACCAAGTATTCCTAGACAGACAGAACAATGGCAATCAGGACGGTAAACAAGATTACAGTCTAAATACAGCAGATAATGGGCAGTGTTTGCCTGACAAAGAAGATTAACCAACTACTCAAATATACAGCAAGTAACAGATACACATACATACAATATACAGATAGACAATGACATTATTTTTGCATAACTCAGATTACATAACACTCTGCACACAAGGGAGGCCAAGAAAATAATATAGAACATCATGTCTGCAACCTACAAATATGCCTCCAGGTCCATACACCCAAGTCCAAAGTGACTTACGTGACACAGAGGTTATCAGGAAGCCAGCAGCATGTCAAGTCCAGAGCATTTGAGAGCCAGCATTGCGCTGTATAGAATGTGAATTTTAAAAGGAACTAAAGGGTTAGAATTGGAGTGGATGTAGAACGGGTCAAGAGGGATTAATGTTTAATCCCTCAACCCCCCCCTCAGTTTTAATCCTAGAATATCCCTTTATTCTACTTATCCTTCTTATATATTGATGCAGCAAGTATATTTGCTTTCAAATGTCCATCAATGTTGATTTTAGTAATACAACACTTGCATACTATCAGGGTTATTCAAAAAGAAAAACAGAATCGAAAAGCCACCGCACGTTCGGTGACTTTTCGTTCTCTTCAATTCGGTTCGATTTGGTGATCCCATTTCGGCAACCCTGCGGTGTATTCAGCAAGCACCACAGGGCCCCCAAATTGCAGGGAAAGGTCGCTGCAAACCCGCCGAAAAGTCACCGCAAAACGAGGGCGAACGCACACCAAAACCCGCAAAAACATCTGGATTAACCTGCCGAAAACGCCGGAAAAACCCAAGCAGGAGCCAATCACACGCAGCGCAGATGCCGGAAAAAGCCGACACCGCAGACGAATGCAGTGAATAAATTAGAAAAACAGTTTGCTTAAATGTTTGAAAACTGAAACGCTGTTTTCAAAGAAACTACTGAGAGAAAAAAAATTAAAATAAAACTAGAATAAATTAAAGAATAAAAAAAACATTTTTTAAAAAACTTTTATGTGTCTGTGTCGTATAATAAAACATATAGCCTGGGTCTTTTTTGGCGGTTGTAGATTTTGGGGGTCAGAGTTTGAAAAAGTGTTTTTTTTCCATTTTTTTCATCATATTTCATATTTGTTTTATAGTAAGTTATAAGATATGATGAAGATAATGGTATCTTTACAAAGTCCATTTAATGGTGAGAAAAAGGTATATGATATGTGTGGGTTCCATAAATGAGTAAGAGGAAAATTAGAGCTAAACACAAACAGTGCAGAAATGTAGCAACAGAAGTGGGTACTTCCGGACAGACAATGGTAAAACTGCCTGGTCACTACGGGGTTAAATATACATATATAATTATTATTATTAGAACCTTATAGACTGTATTATAATGGAACAGGGTTCTGATTCAGAGTCTCAGTGTAACTCTTATTTTTCTAGTATTTTGTTTTATGTCCCATGTGCCTGCCTCATTTTTCAATTCATAAACGTTTAATTTTAGCCATCCCAAAATGGTAAGATTATTTATGTGTTGCTAGTATGTGTCAACCTGTGAATGGCAGGCAGGAATAAACACTTGTCAGATAAGGCGTACAAGTAAAATGATGTTCCCAGAGGCTCTAGTCACTTGTCTTGTGCTGTCATGTAATATTAATAACTCAAGTTCAGTATTATGACCTACCAAGTCTGACAATGAAATATATTTTGTTTCCTTCAGTCTGACTTTTCTCTTTGATAGGTGTTATTTATTCTATTACATAATGTTGTTGGTTTTATAGTGGGTTCAAACAAATGCTACACAGTTGCCTTCTGAAAAATAGCCACTAAGGTGAACGCTTTCATAAACACAGAAAGGAACTGTAGATCTTACCCAGCGTCAGTCATGCTCATAAACTGTTTTGTAGGACACAGTAAAAATAATGGGACAGTCATTTTATGAAAAGATTATATTGAAAAAGGGAAAAAGTTAAAAAGAACTGGTCCTGCAATTTGGTAGCTATCCATCTCTGCCACCAAGACAGCAATCTGCCCACTTTGTTTCAGGGAGCCAGATAACGAATGAACAAAATGCTAAATGAAGAAAAAATCATGTAATGGCTCTATTTTTGTCCAGTGATTCATTTATTCATACATGTGACATTAAAAAGTGATGGGTTAACACATGCTAGCCAGTTACCACTCTTAAGGGATTATTCAGAGAGAGCTGATCTGGCCCCGAAATATCACCGAACAGGGAATTTCCTCGTGCCATTTCGGGGCCATTCGGCTATTCAGACAGCAGGCAGGTCGCCAAATTTTGGTGAACTGCCAGCAAGTATGGTGTCTGTTTGAAGGCAGTGAAATCCCCCCATAGAGAAGCAAGAATTTTCTTTTTTCTGCAACAGACCTTTTTATTATCATTCATAGGACCTTATATGTAAATTCCAGACATTTTCATTGAGTAGTTTTTTTGCAAACAGCGTTTCAATTTTGACACTTTCAATCGTTCGTTTTTTTTCTTTACCCCGTTCGTCAGCTTGTCGACTTTTTCCGGCGGCTGGTCTGCGCTGTGTTCAACGTCTTGTCAGCTTTTTACGGACGTGTTCAGCATGTTTTTGTGCGGCTATTCGAATGATCCGATACTTCGAATCGTATCGGATGTGTTTTTCGGCAGCTTTTCAGCTGGTTGTCTGCGGGTTGTGCGGTGGATTTTTGGGTCCATTCCCTGCACTCCAGAGACCCTGCGGTGAATGCTGAATTCACCGCAGGGTGGGGAAATTTGATTCCCCGAAGTGCAGGGAACGGGAGAGCACCGAAATGTACGCAACATTTCGTGCTCTCTGAATAACCCCCTCAGGCTGGCTGTTCACTGGCACTGTATTTGTGTGATGGTGCGATCATCCGATATCGTCTGAAGTTGTCCAACCGATCCTACAACATGCAGGCGAATCAGCCATATCAACTAATAGACAGATGGATGCTCACTGCTACAATCCCAACTCCCCTGGAGTTTAATATTCTGTATTGAGTACATATGTCTGCCCAGTTATTAATAATGAACAGCAGAATCTCTTACTGGTCCACTAATGCCAAAATGCTTGTGGATGGGGAGTGCAGTTCATCAGAGTTGGGCCCATGTGCAGCAGGTGGGTCTATAATAGTAAAATGGTGGGATGGAGATTTGTCAACCCTCCAACTCTTGGCTTCCCCTCAGTGGAGTCGGATGTAGGGGGTAATAAACATTTGGGTAAACATGGTCATTGTCCACCTCCCAGGCCCCCTGCTAGTGCAGGCAGTGTTTGCCCCACAAATGCCCACCCATTTACTTCCCCAAAAAAATAAATAATTCTGACTTCTTAATAAAAGTGAGTTCACGATCTGTCTTTAACAATTGCTACCGTACCTGTTTTTAAAATTCAGGAAAACAATAGGGGTTATTCACAAAGCGCCATAGTTTACCGTCATTGAAAATAAACAGCAAATATCACCATTGTTGCAAGAATGATAAACTTTGGCGATGCCAATAGAGAAATTCAAATAAAGGAAGGAATAGATTCAATAATTGGCTAGTTTTAGATCATAAGTGGCAACTCAATAATTTGCTTTCCTGTTGTTATAAAAGGCAATTTGAATCAAATTGAAGTTAACCAAAAGGGAATTTGATCACAGTAGATCCCGCTTAGCATTGCGGTCCCTTGCTATGGACTTTTGCTGGGGTCTTACAGGATTCTCAGCACAGTTAAAGATTACTTGCCATTCACTTTATACTTCAGGCATTACTAAAGCCAGAAATATCTAAGCATGTGTTTAAGAGCTGCACACTAAATAGAAAAATGCTAACTATATCCATACACAAGGTGATATATATAAGCGTTTATTCAGAGAAAGCTGATCTGGCCCCGAAATGTAACCAAACACTGAAATTCAGCGTACAGTGACATCTCGGGGCCATTCGTCTATTCAGAGAGCAGGCAGTTAGCCAAATCTTGGCGAATTGCCAGCAAGTACGGTACCTGTTCGAGGGTAGCGAAATCCCCCATAGAGAAGCAATGGTTAATCTATTCAGAGAACACCGAACAGCAGTGAAAAGATGCCAAAATGCCCTGTGGCTTGGTGGTTTCATTTGTCCGGTTTATTCAGGTCGAATCCCATAGGCTTCAATGTTAAAAATATTCCCATTTTAATTCAATATCTAATAAATGGTTTATTATTTTAATCTGCAGTAAAAAGTTTCTTTATTTATAGACTTTTTAGAATCTTGTTCGGGATATTTTCAGCAAAAAATTTTCCCGTTTCTTTTTAAATAGTTTTTTCATTTTTCTTTAACAGCCCTTTTTATTATCATTCATTGAATCTTATATGTAAATTCCAGGCATTTTTGTTCAGAAGGTTTTTTTGCAAACAGCCTTTCAATTTTGACACTTTCAAGCGTACTGTTTGTTTTTTCTTTTTACCCCGTTCATCACCTTGTCGACTTTTTCCGGCGGCTGCTCTGCACTGTGATTGGCGACTCATCTCCTTTTTCTGGTGGTTTTTCTGGTGGTTCTGGTTGGTTTTTGGTGGGTTTTCGGCAGGATTGCAGCGGGTTTTCCCTGCACACCAGGAACCCTGTGGTGAATGCTGAATTCACTGCAGGGTGGGGAACTTCGATTCCCCTGAAGTGCAGGGAACTGCGGGGAACGAGAGCACACCGAAATGTTGGCAACATTTCGGTGCTCTCTGAATAACCCCTACTACAAATAGATGAAGCGCCCACAGGAAAAAGTGAATAAGACTCCATTCGCTAAACACGCCCACCCATTTACTTCCCCAATAAAAATAAATAAATTCTGACTTCCTAATAAAAGTGAGTTCACGATCTGTCTTCAATGTGTCAATGTAATAGAGCAGCAGGAAATGCTAGCAGAATGCTTGGTTGTGTAGGGAGAGGTATTAGCAGTAGGAAAAGGGAAGTGCTCATTCCACTGTACAGAGCACTGGTGAGACCTCACTTGGAGTACTGTGTGCAGTACTGGAGACCGTATCTCCAGAAGGATATAGACATCTTAGAGAGAGTTCAGAGAAGGGCTACTAAAATGGTGTACGGCTTGAAGGAGAAAAGTTACCAAGAAAGGCTTAATGATCTTAACATGTACAGCTTGAAAAAAGACGAGACAGAGGAGATATGATAGAAACATTTAAATACGTAAAGGGAATCCACAAGGTAGAGGAAGGGAGTATATTTAAAAGGAAACAAAGTAGCAAAACAAGAGGACATAGTCTTAGATTAGAGGGGCAAAGGTTTAAAAGTAACATCAGGAAGCATTATTTTACCGAGAGGGTGGTGGATACATGGAACAGCCTTCCAGTAGAAGTGGTAGAGGCCAAAACAGTAATTGAATTTAAGCAAGCATGGGATAGGCATAAGGCTATCCTAAACAAAAGATAAATCAAGGTAAAGTATTCATGTAATTGGGCAGACTAGATGGGCCGAAAGGTTCTTATCTGCCGACATTTTTCTATGTTTCTATGTTTCTATGTCTTTAATAATTGCTACCGTACCTGTATATGGAGACCGGTGAGTCTATCACTCACTGGCACTACGCTGTGTTTTGATATTTTCTATATCCATACACAAATCTAAATATATCCATACAATACTTCCAAAATGCCAAACACAGTGCAAATCATCCCACACAAAAACAATAAAAATAATCATTCAGCAAAATGTTAAGCGTCTTAAGATAAATGCACTCTAACTACAGGAAAAAGAAAAAGACAAAAAGAGGTAATGTTTCCAGTGAGAATATTTGCAGGGTCAATATTTTGCTCCACATTTTGCTTTCTTTGTCTGTAAAACATTAGTTGTGTACAATCAACCTTCTTGTATACAGTCTATAAATTGAGGTAATTTGATCAGCATTATTTTATTTCAATGCATCTTCTAGGTTGTGTTTCCCAAATCCTGTTTTTTGTTCAATTTGGAAGATTATGCCACTATATACATACAATAACAAGAAAAAGAAAGATATATTTATATTTTCATTTCATTTCTTCTTCATCCTTTTCCCATTGTACTATATTTGAGATTCAGATGCAGAGAAAGACTATATTCTTCATTAATAATGTCATACAATATTAATGATGTAATATTGCGTTTACTGTGTCATAAATATTTAATATTAAATGCCCAGGTGACTTGATAGGGAATATGACATATGCTCTCTATAGGATACAGCAGAATGAGTCATTAAGTGTTGTGTTCTACCCCTCCCCCCCAAAAAAAATTCTCACTGTGGTTCACAAACAGTGGGGGTTATTCAGAGAGATCCGAAATTTCGCCAAAATGTAACCGGACACTGAAATTCAGCAAACGGTGACATTTCGGGGCCATTCGTCTATTCAGAGAGCAGGCAATTTGCCAAATGTTGGTGAATTGCCTGCACATACGGTGCCTGTTCGAGGGCAGTGAAATCCCCCCATAGCGAAGCAATGGTTCATCTATTCAGAGAACACCAATCAGCAGTAAAAAGTTGCCGAAATGCCCTGCTGTTCAGTGCTTTCATTCGGCCGGTTTATTCCGGCGAACCCCATTATTATTATTATTATACAATGAATAAAAAACACTTTATTTATATAGCGCCAGCATATTCCGCAGCACTGAACAATGGGCACGATATAGACAGGGTTACAATACACCGAGAATGAATAACGTTTGACAAACCAGTACAGAAGGAAACGAGGGCCCTATTCCCATGGGAACTCACAATCTAGAAAGGTTGGGGTGGAAACAGGAGGAGAGGACTGCAAGGTGAGAGTGATGGACTGTAAGGTGAGAGTGATGGACTGGTTGGGGCAGTGAGGTGTATTAGTGAGTCGGGTGGTAGGCTTCCCTAAATAGGAATGTCTTAAGGGAGAGTTTGAAGGAAGGGAAACGAGGGGAGGTCTGACCGTACGAGGTAGAGTGTTCCAAAGGATAGGGTCTGCGTATGAAAAATCCTGCAGTCTATCTTGGAAGGAGGTGATGCAGGGAGAAGCAAGGCGTAGGTCACTGTTAGATCTTAGGGAGCGGGCTGGGGTGTATTTGGTGATTAGTGGGACAGGTAGTGGGGAGCTGAGTTAGTGAGAGCTTTGTAGGTAAGGGTAAGGATTTTGAATTTAATTCTGCAGTGGATGGGGAGCCAGTGAAGGAACTCACAGAGGGGAGTGGCAGAGACAGAGCAGCGGGTGAGGTGGATGAGCCTGGCGGAGGTGTTCAGAATGGATTGTAGGGGGGTGAGGTGGGAGAGAGGGAGGCCAGCAAGAAAATAATTACAATAGTCAAGTCGGGAGATTACAAGGGCATGGATGAATTGCTTTGTGGCGTCAGCGGTAAGAAATGGCTACATTCTGGAAATATTACGCAACTGGTAGCGGCAGGAGGAAGAAAGAGACTGTATGTGGGTGATGATGAAAGAGCAGAGTCAAGAGTAACTCTGAGGCAGCAAACCTGGCTTGATGGGGAGATGGTGATACCCTCAACTATGACAGAGAAATCAGGAGGTGGGGAGGCATTAGAAGGAGGAATTAATAGGAGCTCAGTCTTGGACATTTTAATCTTAGGTGGTGAGAGGCCATCCAGGAGATGCCAGATAAACAGTCACTGACTTTTGAGAAGGACAGAAGGAGAGAGATCAGGCGTAAAAAGGTAGATCTGACCCCATAGGCTTCAATGTTAAAAATATTCCCATTTTAGTTCAATATCTAATAAACCATTTATTATTTTATTCTGCAGTAAAAAGTTTCTTTATTCATAGATTTTTTTAGGATCTTAAAGCCATTTTTTTTAATCGTTTATTCATTTTTCTGTAACAGTCCTTTTTATCATCATTCATAGGATCTTATGTGTAAATTCCATGCATTTTCGTTCAGTAGTTTTTTTGCAAACAGCGTTTCACTTTTCAAACTTTCAAGCGTACTGTTTTGTGGTTTTTTTCACCCCATTCATCTGCGTGTCAGCTTTTTCCAGCGGCTGCTCTGCGCTGTGATCGGCGGCCACTCGGATTTTGAACGGTACTTGTCTGACTGCATTGTGCCAAGTGTAAAGTTTGGTGGAGGGGGGATTATGGTGTGGGGTTGTTTTTCAGGAGTTGGGCTTGGCCCCTTAGTTCCAGTGAAAGGAACTCTGAACGCTTCAGCATACCAAGACATTTTGGACAATTCCATGCTCCCAACTTTGTGGGAACAGTTTGGAGCTGGCCCCTTCCTTAAGCAAGGACCATAAAGACATGGATGACAGAGACGGTGTGGATGAACTTGACTGGCCTGCACAGAGTCCTGACCTCAACCCGATACAACACCTTTGGGATGAATTATAGCGGAGACTGAGAGCCAGGCCTTCTCGTCCAACATCAGTGTGTGACCTCACAAATGCGCTTCTGGAAGAATGGTCAAAAATTCCCATAAACACACTCCTAAACCTTGTGAACAGCCTTCCCAGAAGAGTTGAAGCTGTTATAGCTGAAAAGGGTGGACCGACGTCATATTGAACCCTATGGATTAGGAATGGGATGTCACTTAAATTCATATGCGAGTCAAGGCAGGGGAGCGAATACTTTTGGCAATATAGTGTATATTGGTCCTATGGATAATATTAAAATGGTCTGTTACAGAAAATAGAAAAAACGCTATTAACCTCCCTGGCGGTCTAATTTTTGGGAAAAACCGCATCCAAAAGCAGTCTATTTTTTTTTTGTCCCCCCTAGCGGCATCCCAAGTGTGGCTCAGGGTTAAATTCCTATGTTGGAACCTGTTGAATGTAACCATCAAAAATCAGGGCATTTCACTGACATTTCGGTGCAGTTTGGTGTTCTCTGATCAGATTAACCATTGCTTCTCTATGGGGATTTCTCTGTTGCTGAAAATCACCATATTTTGCTGGCAATTTGCCAATATTTGGTGAATTGGCAGCTTTTTGAATAGTCGAATGGCCCCGAAATTGCACCGTATGGGGAAATTCACCGTTCGGTGCCATTTGGTGGTCAATTCAGTGCACTCTGAATAACTCCCAATGGGTCAGAAGTCCAGGAAACTGACCTGTTGACTTGTATTGTGTGGAATGTGTGTAAATGACATCACAAGGGGTAACATTGATTGTTTTTAGCATATTATCAGTTCTCATTCAGCTGCCTTCTCTCATCTCAGGTAGCCTGGACAACACAATAAATCCCCTGCAGTCTTGTCTATTTATTGTGTTGCCCAGGCTACCTGAGATGAGAGAAGGCAGCTGAATGAGAACTGATAATAGGCTAAAAACAATCAATGTTACCCCTGGTGACACCACCCATGGCCTCTTCACTACTGCTTTATCCATTATCACAGCTGTAAAGTGAAATTTGCCATAAGATTTTGGTAAATGTTTAATTATGGGAAAAATCCACAAAATGGAAACAGGAGATAAAGATCTAAGGGCTATATTACATTCTTACATACTAAAACAGGGGCGCTAAGGAGGAAAACCTGCTCCTGCATGTTTCTCATTAGCATCCCTGTTTTATTGTAATATTACGGGGCAGGCGCTAATCCAGCAGCCTGCATCATAACATGGCGCTAAACCTCGGGATGCTCAAGGCAGCACTAAGCACCGCCAGAAGGAAGAAGCGGATCGAGCCACCGTTCTCACCATGTGATTTTTTTTGGGGGGGGGGGTTCAGCTCCGAATCACTATCCGGGTTTTTATTCCGTTAGCATTCGGAATGTAATATGGTCGGCCTGCGCTAGGGCCTTCAAAGCTAATATTAACGCTCACACAGTTGAGTGCTAACGTTAATGCGAAGAATGTAATATGGCCCAAAATTTGTTTTTTGCTTTTTACAAGCAATTACTTCAAACAATGAAAAAAAGACAGTGTCATGTGTTTTTTGTAACGAACAAGTAATCTTTTTACAGTTTATGTTAGTGTTCCTTTAATAATGTTTATCCTCTTACTATAAGTATAATAAGTCAGATTTTTTACCAGTATTTTTTTAATTAATTGTAATCTTCTACTTAAGTGAACTTGAAGCTTTCATTTATTTTTTAAAAAGCAATTTATTCTCTTCATATTTGAATATTAAAATCATGTTTAGGTTCATAATTGCAGCTGCAGTTTTTACCTTGTATTTCTAGATCCCACAATCGTCTGTGTATGACACATTATTATGACACTGGAGCATAGTCTACTATGTGATTTCCCAACATCTGAAAGTGACACTGACAACAACTCAAAATACCAAATCCAGCATATTTTCTTTGCAATTTACGCTAAATGTCAGCACAATCTTACAGGGCATAATAGGTAAGGACATAAAGGGTGACTTAAAGGTAACATTTCTGATTTTAAAATTACATTGTCATTCACTACTGAGTTCAGCAGGAGAGTTACTTAAATGTCAGTATAGACACAACCACTGAACACAATCAGTTCACAAAAGTGGTATACTTAAATCTACCTTATCAACTGGGGAAAACTATAGTAATGCTGTTTTGTTGGTTTTTTGGGTGTAATGTTATATTATTTGTTCTAACACATTTAAGTCTAAACTTTTCCCTTTACATGTCATGTAGAGCAGTGGTTCCCAAACCTGTCCATGTGTCCCTCAACCAGGCCAAATTTTGCAGCTCACCTTGGGGAAATGCAGACTGAATCCTGCAATCACTGAGCAGCAAATCATATCACCTGTGCTATGCTTCACATATCTGGCAAACCTGACCTGTTAGGGGGTCCTGACTGAGGACAGGTTTGAGAAAGACTAACAGGGTTATTCAGAGAGAGCCAATCTGGATCATTGCTCTCTGAATAACCCATATTGTTTATAAAGCATTTTTTTATAATACAATTTTATCTGTGAATCCTGGAGTTTACCGTTAACCCCTTAAGGACGCAGGGGTGGCGCCCTTAAGGTGTTAAAATTTGCCGGCGAGGCGTACAGGTACACCTCGCCGACAGGTGCCGTCACGCAGCACTAATTTTGGGCCCTCCCCGCAGCCGGCGTGCAGTGCGCGTCATTGGCTGCAGGGGACGGCTTCATTTCAGGCTATCCCTGTGCAGCCAATGACACGCACCGTGAGTCAGCGCGCGCAGGCTGCGGGGAGGGGCCGAGGTGGCCCCATTGAAGACAGCGGGGCGTACCTGTACGCCTCACGTCTTCAAAGCCCGCCCGCCGCCAGGACGTCAAGGAACGTCCTGCGGCGTTAAAGGGTTAAATTATAAAATATTTTTCTGTTTTTTTTTTTAAATCGTTTTTTCTTTTTTCTGTAACAGCCCTTTTTATTATCATTCATTGGATCTTATATGTAAATTCCAGGCATTTTCGTTCTGTAGTTTCTTTGCAAACAGTGTTTCACTTTCAACATTCAAAATTTTTTTTCATTCCATAAAATACATATAAGGGGTTATTCAAAGAAACCCAAAATTGCACTGTGAATTTCCCCGTACAGTGCAATTTCTTGGGCATTCGGCTATTCAAAAAGCTGGCAAAACATTCCCCATTTTTATTAATTATTTATTAAACCGTTTATTCTTTTAATTTACAGCAAAAAGTCGCTTTATTAACCTTTTAGTCATTTTTCGGCAAACATTTTTTTTTCTGATTATTTTTTTTTTAAATAACATTTTATTTTCTGTAACAGATCTCTTTATTATTATTCATAGGACCTGATATATTATTTTCAGGCATTTTCATCCAGTAGTTTTTTTGCAAATGCATTTTTAAAAGTTGCTATGGTTTTTATTTATTTTTTTACCACATTTGTCGGCTTGTCGGCTTTTTGGGGTGGCTGGTCGGCGCTCTGTTTGGCGGCTTTGCGGTGGTTTTTCTGTTTGATTTGGCAGTTTTGCGGCAGATCGGTGTAACGGGGAGCCCCCTATAGGGTGAGGGGGAACCCCAATCTGCAGAGATGAAGCCTTAAGGACAGGTATACAGCTTCCAGGGAACAAACCAAGATATTAACAGAAACTAGAAAGATCCCTAAGCCCTGACTGAGATCCTTGAAAGATGGTCTCGAAATACTACCTAGGCTAGGTTTGCAAGATGAATAAAACATAAACCAGACAGACAATAAATGCAGGTATACAGATTCCAGGGAACAAACCAAGATTTTAACAGAAACTAGAAAGATCCCTAAGCCCTGACTGAGATCCTTGAAAGGTGGTCTCGAGATACTAACTAGGCTAGGCCTGCATGACGAACAAAACATAAACCAAACATACGATGAATGCAGACATACAGATTCCTTAGCACGGTACAGTACAGGGGACAGACAGAAGAGAGATCCAAATACAAGAGCCAAAGGTCATACACGGAATATCAAAACTAGAGGGGTCAGACAAGAGAGGGATCCTAAATACATGAGCCAGAGGTCATACACAGCAAATCAAAGTAAACCAGCATACAGGGACTAGGCAAGAAAGACTATCCTGGTCCAAGGATCAAGGGGAGTCCTGGTCGTACTTATAGGCAGTACAGGTCATGTGACCGCAGGCCAATAAGCCCAACAGATGGCCTGCAGGCTGAAAACAAAAATAAACAGGAATCCTGCTACCACCAGCAGGGGGCAAGGCCAAGACGTGACATAACCCCCTCCCTTACGGGTGACCTCCTGGGCACCCAAGAAAGAAAACATGGATGGCATGAAAACGGACAAGACCAGTCACCAGTACCCATTGGAATCCCACTCAGACTCAGAGTAGTCAGCATGTGCCTGAGCAAGCAAAGCTCTTTCGTAAACCTCCAGGTCCTCTCTGCAGATCACTGCACCATTAGAGGCCCGTACACAACCCTCGGCAACCGGGCTAGGGTCTCGTACCCGAGGGTCCGACGGCATGAGTACCTTGGACTTTGAACGGAGTGAATCATCAGTCCCAGGTTGTTTATGGTTAGTCCTCTTGCGTCTCCTGGACCGTGATCTAGGAGTTCCGTCCACACCATGGTACATAGAGGTATTAGAGGTACTGCCAGATCCAGTGTCGGTAGTCGTGCCCCGAGATTGTATATTACAACCCACAGTGGAACCACTAGACACAGTGGACTTACTGTCTACCCCAGAGACAATGACCTTGCCATTAAACGTGGCCCCGACCGATACAGTACAGGGTGTGTGCATGACTGGTACACTCTCGGGATATGGGACATCACCAGGACATGGTACAGTTGGCGCCACAACAATCTTACACCTCTCCCAGGAGGAGTATATTGTGGATCATCTGAATCAGAGTCTTCCAACAGCCCTTTCAGAATGTCAGGGTGTCTCTGGAGCACTACCCAGTGCCTCTCACGCATCCAAAAGCCAGAAGGCGTCCGTATATATTCCGTGGGAACACAATGTGATTTAGGGATCTCAATACCCTTTAAACCACCAGCTTGCTGAATTTCCCTGATTACTGTGCGGAGTAAGGCAACCTCGGACTTAGAGGGTGTAGTATCAATGGAACCAGAACAAAGTGTGGCAGTTTCAGAACCAGATTGGCTAGGGTTGATCACCTTTTCTTGTCTTCTCTTAGAGCAAGACATAGACTTTGTGACCACCTCACAAGGCTTGACAATGGTGGGGACAACACTGGACTCACTGTGGGGCAAGGGCACAGTGGTCTCATGTGCCAATCCAGGCACATCGGCCTCATAACAAAACGTGGTCACAGCTGTCTCGTCTAACCTGGGTACAGCTGTCATTGCTGACGTACAGCTTGTCCCGGACACCACTGGCAAGGTACCAGCCTCAGGCATCACGAATGACATATTGTCAGTACCCGACATGGCTGGCTTCTCATTACCAGTACCCGACATGGCTGGCTTCGTGCCAGGGGAAGTAGACATGGCTGGCTTCGTGCCAGGGGAAGCAGACATGGCTGGCTTCGTGCCAGGGGAAGCAGACATGGCTGGCTTCGTGCCAGGGGAAGCAGACATGGCTGGCTTCATGCCAGGGGAAGCGGACATGGCTGGCTTTTCATTGCCAGTGGGAACAGACATGGCTGGCTTCGTGCCAGGGGAAGCAGACATGGCTGGCTTCGTGCCAGTGGATACAGACATGGCTGGCTTCGTGCCAGTGGATACAGACATGGCTGGCTTCGTGCCAGTGGATACAGACATGGCTGGCTTCGTGCCAGTGAATACAGACATGGCTGGCTTCGTGCCAGAGGAAGCAGACATGGCTGGCTTCGTGCCAGAGGATACAGACATGGCTGGCTTCGTGCCAGGGGAAGCAGACATGGCTGGCTTTGTGCCAGTGGATACAGACATGGCTGGCTTTGTGCCAGTGGATACAGACATGGCTGGCTTCGTGCCAGTGGATACAGACATGGCTGGCTTCATGCCAGTAGATACAGACATGGCTGGCACTTCATTGCCAGTGGGAACAGGCATGGCTGGCTTTTCATTACCAGTGAGAACAGGCATGGCTGGCAGCGTGCCAGTAGATACAGACATGGCTGGCTTCATGCCAGTAGATACAGACATGGCTGGCTTCATGCCAGTAGATACAGACATGGCTGGCTTTTTGCCAGGGGAAGCGGACATGGCTGGCTTTTCATTGCCAGTGGGAACAGACATGGCTGGCTTCGTGCCAGTAGCTACAGACATGGCTGGCATTTCATTACCAGTAAGAACAGGCATGGCTGGCAGCGTGCCAGTGGATACAGACATAGCTGGCTTCGTGCCAATAGATACAGACATGGCTGGCTTCATGCCAGTAGATACAGACATGGCTGGCTTTTTGCCAGGGGAAGCGGACATGGCTGGCTTTTCATTGCCAGTGGGAACAGACATGGCTGGCTTCGTGCCAGTAGCTACAGACATGGCTGGCATTTCATTACCAGTAAGAACAGGCATGGCTGGCAGCGTGCCAGTGGATACAGACATGGCTGGCTTCGTGCCAGTAGAAACAGACATGGCTGGCATTTCATTGCCAGTGGGAACAGGCATGGCTGGCTTTTCATTACCAGTGAGAACAGGCATGGCTGGCAGCGTGCCAGTAGATACAGACATGGCTGGCATCGTGCCAATAGATACAGACATGGCTGGCATCTCATTGCCAGTGGGAACAGGCATGGCTGGCTTTTCATTACCAGTAAGAACAGGCATGGCTGGCATCGTGCCGGTGGATACAGACATGACTGGCTTCGTGCCAGTAGATACAGACATGGCTGGCATCGTGCCAGTAGATACAGACATGGCTGGCATCGTGCCAATAGATACAGACATGGCTGGCATCTCATTGCCAGTGGGAACAGGCATGGCTGGCTTTTCATTACCAGTAAGAACAGGCATGGCTGGCAGCGTGCCAGTGGATACAGACATGGCTGGCATTTCATTGCCAGTGGGAACAGGCATGGCTGGCTTTTCATTACCAGTGAGAACAGGCATGGCTGGCAGCGTGCCAGTGGATACAGACATGGCTGGCATTTCATTGCCAGTGGGAACAGGCATGGCTGGCTTTTCATTACCAGTGAGAACAGGCATGGCTGGCAGCGTGCCAGTGGATACAGACATGGCTGGCATCATGCCAGTGGATACAGACATGGCTGGCATCGTGCCGGTGGATACAGACATGGCTGGCATCGTGCCAGTAGATACAGACATGGCTGGCATCGTGCCAATAGATACAGATATGGCTGGCATTTCATTGCCAGTGGGAACAGGCATGGCTGGCAGCGTGCCAGTAGATACAGACATGGCTGGCATCGTGCCAATAGATACAGACATGGCTGGCATTTCATTGCCAGTGGAAACAGGCATGGCTGGCAGCGTGCCAGTGGATACAGACATGGCTGGCAGCAAGCCAGTGGATACAGACTTGGCTGGCATCGTGCCAGTGGATACAGACATGGCTGACATCGTGCCAGGGGAAGCAGACATGGCTGGCATCGTGCCAGGGGAAGCAGACATGACTGGCATCGTGTCAGTAGATACAGACATGGCTGGCATTTCATTGCCAGTGGGAACAGGCATAGCTGGCAGCGTGCCAGTGGATATAGACCTGGCTGGCAGTGTTCCAGTGGATATAGACATGGCTGGCAGCGTGCCAGTGGATACAAACGTGGCTGGCAGCATGCCAGTGGATACAGACATGGCTGGCAGCGTGTCAGTGGATACAGACATGGCTGGCAGCGTACTAGTGGATACAGACATGGCTGGCATAGCATTCCCAACCGGAGACACTGAAACCTCACTGGGAGACGAGGGCATAGTGATCCCATGATTCACCAGATTTGAGGTGGCTATTCTGCCAGTCTGGATGCCTATGGAGGACACACCAGTACCTCCATAGCGATACCTGGATATATGGTTCCCCTGCCATTGCTTAACAGGTTTTAATACACAATGCTCAATAGTGTGATTTGGATCTGCACAATAAAAACAGAGACCATACAACCTGCGTCTTTCCTTCTCATACATGGATTTGCAAGTAGTGCAGGGTGGTGCTGCATCGTTAGCTGCAGCAGGTGATAGGCTCAGAGCCTCCATTAACCTCTGCAGCTCTTTCAGCATAGCAAGCACCAAGTTCAATACAGCTTCATACATATGAGACATACCTGCCAGCTTCTATTCTGGGACCAGGATAATGTAACGGGGAGCCCCCTATAGGGTGAGGGGGAACCCCCAATCTGCAGAGATGAAGCCTTAAGGACAGGTATACAGCTTCCAGGGAACAAACCAAGATATTAACAGAAACTAGAAAGATCCCTAAGCCCTGACTGAGATCCTTGAAAGATGGTCTCGAAATACTACCTAGGCTAGGTTTGCAAGATGAATAAAACATAAACCAGACAGACAATAAATGCAGGTATACAGATTCCAGGGAACAAACCAAGATATTAACAGAAACTAGAAAGATCCCTAAGCCCTGACTGAGATCCTTGAAAGGTGGTCTCGAGATACTAACTAGGCTAGGCCTGCATGACGAACAAAACATAAACCAAACATACGATGAATGCAGACATACAGATTCCTAAGCACGGTACAGTACAGGGGACAGACAGAAGAGAGATCCAAATACAAGAGCCAAAGGTCATACACGGAATATCAAAACTAGAGGGGTCAGACAAGAGAGGGATCCTAAATACATGAGCCAGAGGTCATACACAGCAAATCAAAGTAAACCAGCATACAGGGACTAGGCAAGAAAGACTATCCTGGTCCAAGGATCAAGGGGAGTCCTGGTCGTACTTATAGGGCAGAACAGGTCATGTGGACCGCAGGCCAAAAGCCCAACAGATGGCCTGCAGGCTGAAAAAAAAAATAAACAGGAATCCCTGCTACCACCAGCAGGGGGCAAGGCCAAGACGTGACAATCGGGTGCAGTCTGTGGTTTGCCTGTACTTGAATGCTGAATTCACTGCAGGGTCGGCGAATTTGACTCCCTGAAGTGCGGGGGAAAAAAAGCATTGAAATTCCACCTCTTAGGGTAGAATTTAACCCCTTAGGGACCGCTGACGTACCATGTACGTCCTGCCCACAGGTCTCCCTTAGACCCACAGACGTACATAGTACGTCAGCGGCTCCTAACCTCCCTCCCGCCCATACTTACCTCCCTCTCTGGATCCCTTGCAGATCTGGCAGGGAGGAAGCCTGCCCCGTGATTTAGATGGGCCGGTGAGCTCGATGACGTCACCACGCTGTGTGGTGACGTCATCAGCAGGCGCCCTCATTGAAATCAATGGAGGGGAGGGAGGCTCCTTCAGAGCCCTCTATCTTCCCAACCATTGAAGATAGAGCGCTGCAAGTTGCACCGCTGGAAAGGGGAGAGTCTCCCCTTTTCAGCAGTGGGCAGCATTCATTTCGCTGCCAGATCACGATTTGGCGCAAATTTGCACCAAATCGCGATTCAAACCTGGAGGGGGCTGACATTGTGGATGTCAGCCAAGCCTCCAGGTCACCCCACCCACTGACATCCCCACCATATCTGTGAGGATGTCAGTGGGCCAGTTAACTCATAGCTGCCAAAGGGGGATCTTATGGATCCCATTATCTCCCGATTCGCGGCAGCTAGATACCAAACATGACTAGGTTTAGTGTAACAAAAAGGTAAAAAAAAACCAAATTTTTTTTTTTTTTCAAAAATTGTCTGGGGGGGGTTTAGTTAAATAGGACCTAGGCTGTCATCTAAAAATAATGAGCATAAATCAGTCAGAATGAACTCAGCGCACATGGGTGAACTGGCTCAGGTGTGAAGGGGTTAAAAAGCAAAAACATGTAAAAATTGTGTATTTCTATTCTCGGGGCAAAATTCTAAAACTATTTAGCTGGGGTCTTTTTTGGTGGTTGTAGATTTTGGGGATTAAATAACGAAAAACTGTGTTTTTACCTTTTTTCATCATATTTCATATTTTTTTATAGTAAATTATAGGATATTATGGAAATAATGGTATTTTTAGAAAGTCCATTTAATGGCGGTAAAAACGGTGTATAAAATGTGTGGGTTACATAAACGAGTAAGAGGAAATTTTTACCTAAACACGAACAGTGCAGAAACGTAAAAACAGCAGCGGTCACTAAAGGACGGATTTATTTATTTTATTTATTTATTTCTAAAGTATTTTACCAGGAAGGATACATTGAGATTTCTCTCGTTTTCAAGTATGTCCTGGGTTCAAGAACATTGAAGTGTTACAGTTACAGAAATACAAAGTAATACAATGCAAGATAATTAAAAAAACAACACAAATATACAGATTAACAGAAAATAAATATGTAGGAAATAGTCACTAGGTTACATGTTTACAGGTGCATTCCGTATTGAGGTATGTTAGTAAGGAGCTCGAGTGACTTAAGACTGGGGGAAGATTTGATGGTGTCTGGAAGGTTATTCCATAACTGTGGTGCTCTGTAGGAAAATGAGGATCGAGCCACTCAGGGTTATCCAAAGAGATCTGAATTGCTTGAGAAAGGTAACCGGACGCTGAAAATCATGCCAAATTTCTGCCAAATCCTAGTGAATTGCCTGCACATACGGTGCCTGTTCGGTGCCTGTTCGAGGGCAGTGATATCCCCATGAAAAAGCACTGCTTCGGCTATTCAGAGAACACAAACCAGCAGTGAAAGGTTCCCCTAATGTCCTGCCATTCGGTGGTTTAATTCAGCAAATTTATTCAGGAGAATCCCATAGGCTTCAATGTTAAAAATATTCCCGTTTTAATTCAATATCTAATAAACCGTTCATTATAAAATTCTGCAGCAAAAAGTCTCTTTATTTATAGATTTTTTAGGATACATTAAGCATTTTTCTGTGTTTTTTTTTTTTAAAAGTCCGATTTTTTTAAAAAAAATTTTTAAGTTTACTTATTTTTTCTGTAACAGCCCTCTTTATTATCATTCCCTAGACCTCATATGGAAATTTCAGACATTTTCGCTCAGTAGTTTCTTTGCAAACAGCGTTTCATTTTCACACATTCATACAAATGGTTTTGCTAATTTATTCACTGCCTCCTCTGTGTCTCAGCTGCTTCGGCTCTGTGTGATTCGGCTCCTGTTCGGCTGCTTCGCTGCGTGTGATCGGCTCCTGCTCGGGTTTTTCAAAGGTTAATCCAGATGTTTTTGCTTGTTTTCGGCGTGCATTCGGTGGGTTTTGCTGTTAGTTTTCGTCGGGTTTGCGGCAGCTTTTCCCTGCAATTCGGGGACCCTGTGGTGTTTGCTAAATACACCGCAGGGTCACCGAAATGGGATCGGCAAAAGGAACTGAATTGAAGAGAACGAAAAGTCACCGAACGTGCAGTGACTTTTCGAATCTCTTTGAATAACCCTGATAGTCTTTTTGTATTGTGGTATTGCAAGTAAGGTGCTGGTCCTGGATCGGAGGTTATAGGATGAGGGAGCTGCTGTGGGAAGCAGTCTTTTCAGGTAGGGTGGTAGCTTCCCAGAAAAGCTCTTAAACACCAGGCTGGAAAGGTGAAGGGTGCGTTTAGACTCCAGCGATGGCCAGTTTAGCTCTTTTAACATGTCAATTTGTGTAAAACCGCCCGGTCACTAAGGGGTTAATACAAGAAGAATATGCCTTTATGTTTCAATGAAATCAAACGTCAGAGTGTGAAAACTGATTTAAATGATCTTATAGCTAGAAATAAATGCTGCAGTTAAAAGACAGGAATTTGTACATATTCAAACAAAAGTTAAAATATCTTTATATGCACATACACAGAGACAAACAGATGACTTTGAAAGGTTGTATTGTGAAATTAGTGTAATTTCTATAAATGCGCATTGAGAACTGTCACCTTAGCTTCTCAACATGAAGTCTCATATTCTTGTTTTTAGAAATTTTCTCATAGTTAATGAGGATTGAAGAATATCATCTTTCACAAGTTCTGTGACAATCAAAGGTGTGAGGTAACATTAACACGTTCGCTCATTGTGCTTAATCTGTTGACAACTTTCACATATCAGCAAAAAAAATCATAACTACGTGATATGAGGAGGAATTATAATGGTCTTATAATAATGTATTAATTATATTATATAATAAAATAAAAAATGATTTGAAATTGTTTACATTGTGTAAGCACACGCTTCACAGAGTGTTTCCACCCAAATGACAATCGGGAGGCGGTGGGAGGGGGGGCACCCCACACAGCGTGACCATTTTAAAATACAAAAGTGGTCAGGGTGTCTAGGGTGTCTCTTTAACCTTGTCCTATTTCAACTGAGATGTGTCTCCTTACAGTTTTACTCCTTTACTATTTTACATAGGAGCCATTAATGTACAGTTAGCAGATGAAGAACAAGATATTCCAATCTTGCTAGTTCTTAATCTCCAATAGCCGTTATTCAGCGATGAATAACAACTCCTGGACGCTGGTGTTAAGTGACTGTGCTTTCGTAAAATCACTTAACAAAATAATTTAAACCCACTGAACAATCCCTCACTCGCTTCAGATTCCTTGAGGAACAGAGAGGCACAATCCACCACTTGCTCTGTCTGTACTCAGCTGAACACTGGAAACAGTGCTCGACCATGGTTGTGCAAAGCTCCATGGAGTTCTATAGACTCCTGTAGCTGATATCGGTTGCCACTGTTATCCACCAGCGACTGTGAAGTATTACGACTCAAGCTACTGACAAAGCGGCTCAGTTGGAATACAGACGTTAATGATGAGCTGCATATTGAGAACGACTTGCACACCCGTTTTCTATTAGTATCTCACTGTTAACGTCTTGGTTGGAATCAGGGCCCGTTATGTTTTCCCACTCCTCTGTGGTAGTTAGAATACAATCATTAAAGCTCCCTTACAATTAGCTGTAATTCCCAGAGTACTTGGAGCAGTGCTGGATTAAGGCCTTCATGGGCCTGTAGTGGAAGAGTTGTGTGTGCCTCTGCCTCCTTCTTCTCACGTACCCAATGTGCCTTTACCAGGGACTGACTGGTAACTTTTGGCCTAGGGGGGGACAAGTTTACAACCCAGAAGGCCATACTGCAGCAACTCAACCGCACTTAAAGAGTGTCGGCCACTCATCTCTGCTCTTACTCACGGCCTCCTTGCTGGTTTTCTAATTTATTATGGACTCCATGGAGGGGATGCTCATGGCGGCGCTGCCTCGAGCATCCTGAGGCTTGGCGCTGCATCGCGGGGCAGGCTGCTGGATTAGCGCTTACCCCATAATATGAAGCTAAAACGGGGGTCTAAGGAGAAACCTGCGGATGCATGTTTTCCTCATTAGCGTCCCCATTTTAGCGTGAAGTATGTAATAGGGCCCATTATGTATCCTTTTTTTCAGCAGACTCGGTAGATTCAAAGTAGTTCATTTCTATGTATACATTTTCCATTCAGAGTTCAGTCATTTACAGGGTGTAACTTTTTTTCCACATTTTATCTTCCAAACATTTGAAGTTATATTATCTATGGGTTACGCTTGTTAAAAAAAAATGAAGTGGAAAGAAACCTGTTACTGCACTTTTGTGAGGAATTATGCCATTTTTTTTTTTTTTTTAAACATATTTTTATTCATCTTGGTTCAACATACATCAAAAACAGATAAATAGACGTCTCAGTAAACATCAGTATCAAATATTCAACTAATACATATACATGGCATCCAGTGTCCGAAAAATTACTGTGCAACTCTCTTTAAAACCCATGAGATCCACATGGAGGTCGGTTAAGTGCGGGCATCTACCGGATCTGAGGGGGTGGAAGCCAGAAAACGGGACAAGGAGTGATCAGGGGGACCTTGCGGGATGGGTGGGGCATCTCGCAACATCTGTAGTGAGTACCATGGGGTGCAGAAAAAGGCATGACGTAAGGAGTCCTTAGTTTCGCATGGCAGGGTGCGAATAAGGGGGGTCCAATTGGTAAAGAAAGACTGAGTCTTCTTTTCTTGCTGCATCGCAGCCTCGGTCCAGTCCGCCAAAAATATGGCGTATATTCTGTCATAAACCATGCGAAAGGAAGGAGGGGTAGCGGAGATCCATTGGGACAAGATCGCCTTCTTGCCTGTTGCAGCTAACAGGGTGAGCCAAAATCGATGTGACTTACCAAAAGGTCTGGGGGTGTGAGGGGTCGGACGATTAAAGATGGCCCATTCCGGGGTAAAGGGGATTTCTAGACGCAGAACCTGTGAACCAAATCGTCGTATTGTGTCCCAAAACAGCGTAATAAAAGGACATGACCATAAACAATGCCGCAAGTCAGCATTAGTACCTTGACATTTTAAACAGTTTGCATTTGGTGACAGTCCCGCTCGAGCCATTCTGTCAGGCGCCATATACGCTCGATGAAGTATTCTATAGAACATGTCCCAGTAGTTAGCAGAGGGTAGAGAGTGCCTGGACAGTAAGGTGGTCCCTATCAAATCTTGTACGGAAAGCTCGGGAAAAATTGTGGTCCATCTAGTTATTGCTGCCCAAGGGAGTTTAGTGGGTAACGCGGATTGTAGAAGTGCGTATATAGTAGAGGTAGAGGGAGGGGACAGAGGGCGGGCAAACAGGAGTGTGTCGAGCGAATTAGCTAGGTCATTTGGGGACAATGTGCTCAACTGGGTAAGGAGAAATTGCTTTAATTGCAAGTAAAATACCGGGTGAATATCTAAGGGCATAATTCGGTTTTTCAAGGTCGTGTAGGAAAACGGCAAGCCTGACAGTCCATCAATGTAGTGGTGCATCTGAGTAAAACCGCGGTGGGCCAGAGTATGGAAGATTGGAGCAGGGGAGGCATTTTGGAAGTGAGGGTTGTGCAGTATAGGTGACCACAAAGTCGTTCGCCATGTGAGCTGAAGGCGCCTGCGAATCTTAATCCAGGCCGCTTTCGTGGAGGACAATAGTGGGTTAGAACGCAGACTAGGGGGGACATTGGGTGAGCTTTGATGGAGGAACGCCGATAAGGAAGAGGAAGGAAGCAATGCCTGCTCAACCTGTAAGGGCACAAAGTGCGAGGTATCATTCAGCCAGTCGACAGCATAACGGTAAAGGGCCGCCAAATTATAGTCAATTATGTTCGGAAAGTTAATACCTCCCCTCGCCAGCGACTGTTGGAGCGCGGGAAGTGGAATACGTGCTCGTTTACCTTGCCAAATGAATGCCGCGTATAGTCTATTTAATATACGGAGATCTGTGGGCTTCAATAATAGAGGCAGAACCTGTAGGGGATAGAGTAATTTGGGAAATAAAGTCATTTTAATAAGCGCGGCCCTTCCCATGTACGACAACGGGAGAGAGCTCCATGCCTCCAAGAGAAATTTAGTTTGGTTGAGGTGGGGGTCAATATTGAGGCTGTACATTTGAGAAAGGTCCGTCGGTAGGATGATTCCTAGGTATTTAATGAAAGGTGTGGGGCCCAAGAGAAGGGGAACTGTCTGAGCCAATCTCCCCGAGGTTTTAATCCCAGGGGCAGAGCGACAGACTTTACGTAGTTAATTTGGAAACCAGAGGCTGTGTGAAATGAATCAAATAAGGCCATCAATGGCGTAATAGCAGACTCTGGGTTCGAAAGAAACAATAGCAGATCGTCTGCAAAAGCCACCACTTTTAGCGTCACCGAAGAGGACAAACTAATACCCGTAATAGCCGGGCACGTCTCTATAATGCGAAGGAGGGGTTCCAGGGCAAGATTAAACAATAATGGTGATAAGGGACACCCCTGTCTGGTTCCTCTCCCTAGTACAAAGGGAGTAGAATTAAGGCCATTCGCTGTGATTACTGTGGAAGGGTTATTGTAGAGCGCGCGGAATAGGGACAAGAAGACCTTTCCGAAGTGGTGGAACTTAATGAATCTCTCTATATAGGCCCAGGATATCCTATCGAACGCGTTATCGGCGTCGCAACTCAATAGAAGGTTTGAGGCTTGTGGTGTAAGGGAGGAGGACCATATGGCCGCTATAGCCTTGCGTATGTTTGTGGTAGAGTGTCGGCCCGCAAGGAAACCGGTTTGTTGAGGGCCCACTAGTCGAGCCATCGGTCTCTGTAGACGTCCAGCCATGATGGTAGATAACAGTTTCAAGTCAGTGTTTAATAATGCAATAGGCCGATAGGAAGTGACCAAGGTAGGATCCCTTCCCGGCTTGGGGAGCACCACTACTCTGGCTGCGTTAAAAGTCGGGGGGGGTTCTTCCCTTGTAGAATGTTATTATAAAGTGAGACCAAGTGTGGGACCACCGAGCCCGAAAGGAGTTTGTAATATTCTGCCCCAAATCCATCTGGTCCTGGGGTTTTCCCATTTTTGAGCAAAGTTATCGCTTTTTGGACTTCGATGTGCGAAATCGGCGCTGAAAGGGCATCTCTCTCAGTTGGGGATAATTTAGGAATTTGTGCTTTATGAAAGATATTTAATTGTGTCGGACAATCGTCAGGGCCTGTCTTGTAGAAGTCAGAAAAACATTGCCGGAAATACCCAACAATATCTACTGGGTCAGTAAGTAAGGTACCATCCGTGGTTTTAATTTGGGATAAAGGGTCTGGTTTGAGTCTGGGAGCGAACCAGGTTGGCCAGGAGGCGACCATGCTTGTTACCAAAGCGATAGAACCGGGATTTCTGATGCTGCCAGGAGCGCTGTGCTTGGGTGGTAGCTAGAGTGTCGTATCTGGCTTTGTCTTGTTTATACGTCTGCAATGCATCAGGGGTTGGGTCAGTCAAATAAGCTCTGTAACTCCTGAGCAAATCCGAATGGGCCTCAGTAAGATGCAGGGCGTCTTCCCTCCGTTTCCGGGCCGTAAACTCCATAATCTGTCCCCGTAGCACTGCTTTTGACGCTGACCAAAATAAATTGACATCCTCTACATGTTCAATGTTGTCGTCGGTGTAGTTGTGCCAAGCAAGCTCAACGTGTGATGTAAATTTACCGGACGTCATGAGATGAGAAGGGAAACGCCAGTTCCGTGAATAGGACCGTGGGCTTCCCAGTTCATCTCCATTGAGACCGGGGCGTGATCAGTGAGTGTAATCGGGCCAATCTCAGTGCCTAAAGCACGGGAAGTAAGAGTGTCCGAAATTAAAAAGAGGTCTAGGCGCGAAAATGATTTGTGGGGGTCGGAATAAAATGTAAAGTCCCTGCCCGTTGGGTTGTGCACGCGCCATATGTCAACCAAATCAAAATGCGTCATAAGATAGGTCGGACCAGTGAGTTGCGAGCGCCCTCTAGGTGTCACACGGCTTGGGGCTCGGTCGAGTATCAAGTCCGGTACGTCGTTAAGGTCCCCTCCCACTATTCTGTGAGAAGCGTCGTGAAGATGGAGCAACGGGAGTAGCGTTCTATAGAATGGTAAATTCGGGCCATTAGGGGCATAGATATTGAGTAATTGAAAGTGTTCCTGTCCAATCCTAAGCGTGAGGAGGGAGTACCTGCCGTCCGCATCATTAACCGCTACCGTGTCAGTGTATGGAAGTCTCTTATTTAAGAGAATTGCAGTGCCTCTAGATTTTTGAGTGTAAACCGAGGAAGTTTGATATCCCACCCAGGGGGCCCGCAGGGTTTGGTCCGATTTAGTCCAGTGAGTTTCTTGGAGGAAAACGATATCAGGGTCTAACCTCTTTAAATATTGGATTACTTTCTTACGTTTAATTGGCGAATTAAGACCCTCAACATTCCAGGATACTACCTTAAAAGAATTACGTGTGAATATTTGAGGTTCAACAGAGGACGGGAGTGAGGTATTAGTGTCATGTATTATGGTGGATGCCATAATCGAATTCGAGAGGATGTAAAGGAATAAGCAACATTAAAGGGGGTTAGGGCCCGTCCCAGCAGCGGTCCCCGCACCTCAAGCACAATATAAGACGTCAATATCCGTAGGTGTATCAGTAGAAGAGCGAACCAAGACATTTTAACTATAAACAACAAATTAACCAAGTATCTAACAGAAAAGATATGAACCATATAACAGAAGAAAATCAAAAGGCTCCGTTTGGGGAGTGGAAGTCCATCTCCTCCATGGCGATTTTGTCCAATGACACGTCGCTGAGTGGTGGAGTTGTCTGTGTAGCACATAGAGAAATCGCAAACTACTATAAGAACACAATAAAGAAAAACGCAAACCAACATTAGTGGATGTTAATGTTCGTGGTATATCCATGACACAGCTTTTGCAACCATCATTGGGGAGGTGTAGATTGGCGTCGTTGCTGCTGATCTGATCCATCTCCCAAGATTGCTGAAGCGTCGAACGGTGTGTCGTAGAACGTAACCTGACCGTGAAGGTGCACTCGAAGACGCGCCGGATATTGTAGGGTGAATCTGATGTTGGCCGCCGCCAATTTTGTACAGACAGGGGCAAACGCCCTACGACGGGCAGCTAAAGACGCCGAAAAGTCCTGGAAAAGACGCAATGTAGTTCCCTGATAATCCAAAGCGCCGGCTTTTCTGTACGCTTGTAGAATGTTGGTTTTATCCATGAAGTTGAGCAATTTAAATATGACCGTGCGAGGGCGGGTCAACGATGGGGAGAGATCAGGCCCCAATCTGTGGACTCGCTCAACCACCAGTGGTACATTGGTAGCGATGCCCAAGGCTGTGGGAAGCCAAGTACTAACAAAGTGTTGAAGTTGCGGGCCTTTCACAGTCTCAGGGAGTCCCACAATGCGTAAATTATTTCTGCGGCTTCTGTTTTCGAGGTCATCAATTTTGTCCAGTAAGGTGGAAAGCAAGGAGTCATGAGAGTCCACAGTTGTTTGAAGAGGAGTAAGCCCATCCTCCAATGTAGACACTCTGTCCTCTACCTCCGTCAAACGTTGGGCTTGAGAGGTAAGTTGGGAAAGCGCCAGTTCGAGGGACGCTGAGAGACGGCCCAGTTTTTCATCCAGTAGTGGCGATAGTATGGCTGTAAACTCAGCCATTTGAGCGGTGGTTACGGGCGTAGGTGTAAGCGCCAATTGTGGGCTAGACGGAGCGCTACCCAGGTCCGATGTCGAGTGGGTCGGAGATCTGGCCTGCGCAAGGGCACTCTTTCCCTGTCCTTTGGTCGTTTGCCGTCTGGAGGATTTAGACGTTGAAGCAATGAATTTGTCCATGGTGACGGGAGTTACCAGATCTAGTAGTGTCCAGAAAATTTGAAAAAACGCAGATAGTGCAGAGTGTCCAGAGAAATTATAACCCGCAGACAGTGCGGAGTGTCCAGAAAAGTTATAACCCGCAGACAGGGCGGAGTGTCCAGAAAAATTGTAATTGTGGGCAATTTAAATGTATGTGGTGCCTTTATCCTCACCGAATGGAAAGTCAGGACAGCAACCCAAAAGAAAAAATTACTGAGCTTGACGCAGAGTCTAGAAAAAATTAACACGTGGGCCTCCAAGACGGGGAGCCAAAATAAATTGTGTTATGCGTTTTTCACCTTAGTGATTTGCACTGTTTCTCCAGTATAGACAGCGGAGAGTGTCCAGAAAAATTATAATGTATAGACAGCGGAGAGTGTCCAGAAAAATTATAATGTATAGACAGCGGAGAGTGTCCAGAAAAATTATAATGTATAGACAGCGGAGAGTGTCCAGAAAAATTATAATGTATAGACAGCGGAGAGTGTCCAGAAAAATTATAATGTATAGACAGCGGAGAGTGTCCAGAAAAATTATTATGTGGACTATCAAAAAAAAAATAAAGAGACGGTGGGCTGCGCAGGGCCCACCAGAAAAATTGAATATGCGTGGGTATAGGGTCTCCCAGGGGTCACCACAAAAATTGAAAGTATAGGATCAGTGGGCCTCCTAGGGGTCAACAAAAAGTGCCAATGCAGAGTGCTCTCCCGCTCAACACAGCAGGATGGCATGTAGGCAGTGGGACACACGGCCTGGGTCCAGGACTGAGCCCTCCGAGGACGGTGAGGGGCGAGAGCACTCCCGCCGGAAGCCTCCGGCAACTGTCCACGTGCGCCGGATCAGGTGCCGCCAAACTGACCCCAGCAAACGGCGCCGAGGAAGCGCAAGAAGAGGAAGCCGGCGCCTCAACACAGGGGTCCGAGGCAGCGGAGGGTAAAGGAAATGGCGCACTCACCCCAACGGGCGCAATAGCAGCGCGCTCGAGCGCAGCGTCAGGCTTCAGTCCGGGCCTGTAGAAGGGTCACGCACCCGCACAGCCGTGCGGGTATGGAACGGCCAAAATCTGGCCCACGGACCTCCGGGGATGAAGAGGGCGACAATCAGTTAGTCAGCAGCGGCGTGGCAGGCAGGGATGCCTCAGATGCCATCAGATGGAAAACCTCTTCGAACGGAGCTGTCTTAAAATGCGGCCATTACTTAGGCCCGCCTCCCGGAAGTGAATTATGCCATTTTAACCAAAAATGTTAATTAATATAAATAATAAATATTAAAATTTTCAATTGTGTTTTATGAATGACTATCAGGGTTTTTCAACGAGAATCGAAAAGTCACTGCACGTTCAGTGACTTTTTGTTCTCTTCAATTCGGTGCAATTTGGCGATCCAATTTCGGCCTCAGGGCCGTCGTAGTGCAAGGAAAAGCCGCCGCAAACCTGCCGAACACTCACTGCAAAACCCGGTGAACGCACACCGAAACCCACAAAAACATCTGGATTAACCCTGCCGGACACGCTGGAGAAACCCGAGCAGCTGCCGATCACAGCGCAGAGCAGCTGCCGGAAAAACCCGACACCGTAGACAGACTTTTTACTGCAGAATATTATAATTAACGGTTTATTAGATATTGAATTAAAACGGGAATATTTTTAACATTTAAGCCTATGGGATTTGCCTGAATAAATCTGTTGCATGAAACCACCGAACAGCAGGGCAATTCGGCAACTTTTCCCTGCTGGTTTTTGTTCTCTGAATAGCCGAAGCATTGCTTCTCTATGGGGATTTCACTGCCCTCGAACAGGCAACGAACAGGCACCGTATGTGCAGGCAATTCGCCAACATTTGGTGAACTGTCTGCTCTCTGAATAGCCGAATGGCCAGGAAAGGTAACCGTACACTGAATTTCACTATAACCCTGTATGTATAAACCACTGAACTTGCTCTCAGCGTCGGAAACAAGACGGTGAGTTATGACAGTGGTATTGTTCGTTTTATAGGTGACAAACGTACAATGCTATTGCTTTGAAACAAAATGAATAAATAAATATATATAGATAAAAAAAAACTTTATATTTGTTTTCTTTTAGAGTTTACATGGTAATGTTTGGTATCATTGGAAAGGCCAGACACTAGCCTGTCCACGGACACCTAATTTGAATTTGTGGGGTGTAAAGAATGAAGATAAAGGGGACCCCTGCTCTCCTTTCAGCTGAGTGGTGGCTTGTGTTTTCCATGGACCAATGCACAATAACGTATTGCACCATCACCTCTCCCTTTGCTCCTGTCATTGGGAATGATATTGGAAATGTTTGCCATTGCCTTAACCCTTTCACTGCTGAGGACGTGTGGGACACGTCCTCATTAACGCACGTTACATGCTGAGGACGTGCCCCACACTTCATCAGCTTTGCGGGACCCTCGGCGGAGATACTTACCTCTCTGTCCTCAGACGCTGAAGTCAAGCTCCTCCCGACGTAAATGACGTCATTGTGCCATGCGTGATGACGTCATTTCCAGGCGACCCCCCGGCAATGCGGGAGATAGCCTGGAAGGGAAGGGGGAGATCTGTTCGGATCCCTCTCCCTCCCGATCAGTAAAGAGCAGCGCCAAAAGCCAGGCACCGCTTTAAAGGGGAGAGTCTCCCCTTTTAAGCGGTGCCTGGCTTTAATCCCTCAAGCGCCTTGCGGCGCCGAAGTGTGGCCTAGCTCCGGTGGGGGCCGCCATCTTGGATGGCGGCTCCACTCCCGGGTCCCCCCTCGCTGCCCGACATCATCACGCATAGCGGGATGACGTCAGATAGCCGGGGAAACCCTAGCTGCCCGGGGATTTCCCAAGGAAATCACCTGGTGGAGATAGGGGGCTCCTTTGAACCCCGATGTCTCCAGAACCGTGGCAGCTAGGGGGTCATGGAGGGTGTCATTCGAAAGGCCTGAGCATGGCCAGGTACAAAGTAAAAACAAAATAAAAATAAATAATAAACATAATAAATAAATTTAATTTTTTTTAAAAAAAAGACATGTTTTTTTTCTGTGTTGTTTTTATTAATGCAGCAATATTGTTCACATTTCAATTATAATGTGAACAATGATGCTGCACTAATGATTTATTTCTATGGGGTGCGATTGCTAAAAATCACGTAATTCCCCCCCAAAAAAAGGAACAAGTCCCCATTTCTAATTTTTGTTCCATTGCACCCCATAGAAAATATAACCGCAAACGTTCATGTGATAAAATGTGAAAAGAAACACTTTACAAGCTGCAGATGATTAAAAATTCAATTTTCTATTGCATTTTTTGTCTAATATATAGGCAGGACATGACGTATACATATAAAAATGATATATTATGAATCTGCGGAGTCTGCCGGAAAGAACGATATATAATATGTCTGGGCCATATAATAAAACGTGGCTTCAAATCACGTTTAAACATGATGAGCAAAAGCAGTAAAAATGAGCTCAGCACACAGCGGTGAAATGCCTCAGCAGTGAAAGGGTTAAAACAGAGAAAAAAGGGTAAATTTTGCATTTATTCTTTCTTATTATTCTATTTTTACACATTACATAGTTCTATTTGGCATTCATGGAAAGGCCAGACTCTGACCTCTCCAATGACACCTTACTTATTTATTTATTTATTTATTTATAAAGGATTTTACCAGGAAGGATACATTGAGATTTCTCTCGTTTTCAAGTATGTCCTGGGTTCAAACATTGAAGTGTTACAGTTGCAGAAATACAAAGTAATACAATGCAAGATATTTAAAAAAAAACAAAAAAAAAACAACACAAATATACAGATTAACAGAAAATAAATATGTAGAAAAATAGTCATTATGTTACATATTTACAGGTGCATTCTGTATTGAGGTATGTTAGTAAGGAGCTCTTGAGTGACATAAGACTGGAAGATTTGATGGTGTCTGGGAGGTTATTCCATAATTGTGGTGCTCTGTAGGAAAATGAGGATCGAGCCACTGTCTTTTTGTATTGTGGTATTGCAAGTAAGGTGCTGGTCCTGGATCGGAGGTTATAGGATGAGGGAGCTGCTGGGGGAAGCAGTCTATTCAGATAGGGTGGCAGCTTCCCAGAAAAGCTCTTAAACACCAGGCTGGAAAGGTGAAGGGTGCGTCTAGATTCCAGCGATGGCCAGTTTAGCTCTTTTAACATGTCACAATGGTGGGTCATGTAGTTACATTGTAATGCAAAGCGGCAGAATGAGTTATATAATGTAGTAAGTTTCTGAAGATGTGTTTGTGGGGCGCTGCGTACACTACATCTCCGTAATCAATAGCCGGCATAAGCAATTGTTGTACAATCTGCTTTCTTACCGCGGGGCTCAGGCAGGATTTGTTTCTGTACAGGGCGCCTAGTTTGGGGTAAAGTTTAGATGAGAGTTTTTCGATGTGAGGGCCAAAGGATAGATTAGGGTCCAACCACATACCTAGATATTTGAGAGAAGTGACTGTGGTCAGCGTGCCATTTGATTTTGTCCCCACATATAGATGGGGATTTTGCAATTTGTGTAGTTTAGGTTTTGTTCCAAAGAGCATCGTTACAGTTTTGTCATTATTTAAAAAAAGTTTGTTGTGTTTGATCCACTTTTCTACCTCTGTGAATTGTTCTTGCAGCACGGCTTCCAGCTGCCAGAGATTTGGTTTGCTGGTATAGATTACGGTGTCGTCTGCGTACATGTGTACAGTTGAGGCTTTGCAGACGTTGTGCAGATCATTTATGAATATAGTGAATAGCAGGGGGCCGAATATTGAGCCTTGGGGTACACCGCAAGTGACAGGGAGGGGAAGGGAGGAGCTGCCAGAAATGGACACATATTGTGATTGGTCAGATACATATGATTGAAACCAGGTTAACGTGTGATCACCAATGCCAGAGTTTTTAAGTTTTTCTAACAAGATGCCATGGTCTACTGTGTCAAAGGCCTTGGCAAAATCAAGGAAGATGGCTCCAGTTAGGTTTCCTTGTTCCATCCCAGCTTGGATATCATTGCAGACTTTTAATAGGGCGGTTGTAGTTGAGTGATTTGGATGAAAGCCGGATTGATCCGGGGTTAAGTAGTTCCAATATTGATAATAATCACGTAATTGTGTGTAGACGCATTTTTCCAAAATTTTTGACATTACAGGGAGCAACGATATCGGACGGTAGTTGGATACCAAAGTACTGTCACCACTTTTATGGATAGGCACCACTCTTGCAGTCTTCCAGAGTTTGGGTATGTATCCAGTCGCCAGTGATTCATTGATTAGGGTTGCGACAGGATTTGCAATTGCCGGTGCACTGATTTTCAGCAGCATTGCTGGTATTTGATCAGGTCCAGACTGGTATTTCATTTTTTGCTTACGGAGAAGTTTAGTAACAACACTGACAGGCACTGGTCTAAAACTGAATTCCTGTCTGATACAGGGACTTTGCACAGTTGGAGGGGCCTGACCTGCATGAGGCCTTTCTGATTGCATGTCATTTCCTAGCTTGGCAATCAAAGTGGTGGCGCATCCAACAAAATAACCATTAAAGGCATTTGCTACATCTAGGGGGTGTTGCAGGGTTTTGTTGTTTACTTTGACAGCAGCCGGCTGGGAGTGGACTGGGGGTGCTTGTATGTTATTTATGGTTCTCCAAAAGTTTCTAGGGTTTGATATGTTATTGTTTAGATTTTCATTGAAGTAATGGGCTTTAGCCATTTTTGTTTGTTTTGTGCATTCATTCCGGCATTTTCGGTATTCGCAGTGATCGTTCATGGAACCAGTACACTTGAAATTTGACCACAGTGAATCTCTAAGACGGTACATTAGTGTAAGATCAGCTGTAACCCAGGGGAGATGGGTCCCTTTTACTCGCACTTTACGCAGCGGGGCATGGGAATTACAGACTTTCAGGAGCTCAGACTGAAAGTATTCAATTGCACAGTCTAGGTCTGGGATTAGGTTTAGTCTGTACCAGGGGAGCTGTTTGAGATCACTTAGGAAGGATTCAAGAATAAATTTCTTGAAAGTCCTGGTGGTTATTACCTTTGGGGGAGATTTCATGGCCTTTATTTTGCACACGCAGTACACTAGACAATGATCACTAAAGCTATTAGCGAGAACACCTGCCTCCTGTATTCGATCAGGAGATGAGGAGAGAATCCAGTCCAGCAAGGTATGGTTAGGGCTTTTCATATTAATGCGAGTGGGGGAGGAGATTAATTGAGTTAGCTGCAAAGTTTTAAACAGTGAGCAGTGTTTATTGTTTTTAGGATTTAGCCAATCTGTATTAAAATCGCCGAGGACCAGCATTTCACTTTTTTGGTTTTGGGCAGTGTATAAATCAGAGACACAGAGTACCAAAGGACCCCCTGCGCTGCTCGCTGTGGTTTTTTGATGAAACAATGCATAATAACTTGCTAGAGGCATGGGAAATGAGATGGTGATTTATTTCAGCTCTAATAGCCCCTATGTTAATCCAGCCCTTAGTACATGAAAAGGTTAAAATATTTCATTATTTATAAACTACATGGAATATCTATTGCTTCTTCTTCAAACGTAACATTTGATTTAGTCTTAACAAATGATAATGTTCTTGTCGATTTGCCACCAAACTCTATTAGAAGAACATCTTGTATTGTTGCTTTGTATATTCTGTGCTAGTCTTTGGAGGGACATGTTTTGTCTGCAGGAGCATTAGTAATTCGTGCTTATTGGAAACAGCCATTGTTTCTCTTTCCCTACCTGGTTGGATATCTCTATTAAAATACTTGTTTTTTTTGTCATACTTAGACAATGCCGCATAACAACATTTCTGGATCTGCAGGTTTTGTGATAGTTTTGTTACTGAAAAAATACAAAGAGTATTGTTCTGGCTCAAGATTGAAAGGTTTTCGTACAGCGTTTTCTTTTAAAATAACGAATTTCTAAATTTGATAGGATAATGGGTTCCAATTATTTATCCACATTAAACTGTGATAGGACGTAGGACAATGGAATTCAAAATCCATTTTGATTAAAGCAGCTTGAAGCTATTACCAAGCTCCAAAATGTGTCTCTGTATTACGGAATTATCAACAAATAGGCAAATGTCATCGACATTTTTAAAGAGCTTATTAATACTTTCCTCTAAACAACAGGTAAACAGCTGCTGTCATTTTGTATTGCTGAGTTTTTTTTAAATCCCTGCCTCCAAACATGTTGAATACAGTAGAGGAGTATTGTGTCATGAAGTTTGTGCAACATATAACTTTCTAAATGAATTGATCCCAGAGTTTCTAGTTATTGGCTAAATTTGTATATTGAAAAAAACAGCAGTAAGGAATGCTATCCCTTAATCTTAAACAGGGCTATCAAACTCCTGTCCCCCACTAGATTTTGATGCATGCAATTCTTTGAATTCTTTCAATTCAATAGATGGGCAGGGAATCGTGGGAGATGTAGTTCAGAAACATCTGGGGGCTCAAAATTGACTTCCCTGATCTAAAATATACCATGCATTCAGAAAGTATTCATACATATTGTTTAAATTATTTTGGTTTTCACATCGATCTACACTCAATACCATTTAATGACAAAGCATGTGTTTACTTCGTTGCAGTGAGCTGCACTCCTTGTTTTCTATTATATGATCTTTTCAGCATCCTGTAGATGTTATCATGTTGAAGGGAGTGTGTTCTTCCTGGAATGCAGACATAGGTGCAGGTTCAAGGAGACAGAGGTATTCATCATATGGGTTCTGGACTGGTAGGTGAAGCAACTGAAGGAGAAGAAACACGAAAGGAGCATAAAACAGGCCTTTTTATAGCATATGGGAAAGAAACCCAGGTTATAAGGTTGGAGCTGAGGTTTGTGTATGAATAAGGGACATAAGGAGAAGACTGAAGGAGTCTTAACCCCTTAATGCCAGGTGGGCGATGCCCGGCAGAAGGGGATTAATGTCTACAGGGCGTAATAGTACTCCCTGCCGCCAGGTGCTGCGGCAGGCCTCTGCTTTGGCCTGTCCATGCAGCTGACGTGCATCATTGGCTGCAGGAAGATGGTCTAAGTTCAGGCCGTCTCGCAGCAGCCAACAGCACGCGACATGCGCCTGCTTTAGGGAGGGGCCGACGTGGCCCATAGAAATCAATGCTGCATGCTAGTACGCCCCGCATCTTCTAAGCCCACCCGCCGCAGGCACAGCATAGTACACCCTGCGGCGGGAAAGGGTAAAAGGGTCACTATATGCATTGTAATTTTCGTCTCATCCAGAACCTGAGTGCAATGCTCAGGTTCTGGGGCTTCAGGCCTTTCAGGACCTAGGTTCTAACTGATCTCAGTGCACTTTTGCATTGAGAGGCATTGGATTGGTCAGACACTTACCGGAAGTTGCAGCATGTTATGATTTGTCTTGTGCTGAGGCAAACACTGGATTTAAGGCAAATTTAAAAGTAAAGTAAAGGGTTAAAACTGGAAGTGGGTTAACATTCAACCCTTCCAATCCCCCCTCCTGTTTTAACCATATAGTATCCCTCTAAAGACTGGAAATGTAGACCCAGAGATAAGAAGAGATGCATCATCAATAACAAATGAAGTTCAAAGTAAATGGAGGAAAATTTCAAACATTTCTAAATAAAAGGTAAACAAATGTTGTCGTTTGTACGGCTTAGCATTTTAACCTGCTTCTGAGCAAGATGTTGTGACGGTTGTGCAACCAAACAACTCTTTTTGATGAAAATCAATGAATAATGGGTGTGCCATGGTTATGCTGCAGGGGATCTGGCTACAGTTACTATGCATGGGAATATGCACAATAAATGATTGACCAGCACACAGAATGTATGTAATCCAAAGTCTTTATTTTAAAAAGGGAGACACAGCAGCGTAATGGCACAACTGAAACACAGCAAAACAGGAACAGAAGCAGGTTAGACGGTAAAGAAATACTTAAGGAAACAGCAAGGTGACGTAGGCTAGAACCTGAAAGAAGGTACGGGTGTTGTTTCTACGGAATACATTTGAGATCCTGGCACTCCCAGGAACACAGCAAAGGCAGGTAATATGACACAGGTAGAGAACAATGCAAGCAGGGAGCAAGGCACAGAAAGTCGTACACAAGGCACAGCACAGGTGATGGCACAGATCAAGTTAAGCAGGAACTCTTGGGCGCAGTTCCACCACTATTTTTTCAGTGGAACTTGCGTCTCAGTTTGTTTTGTTGAGAAAGTATTTTACCAGGAAGGATACATTGAGATTTCTCTGGTTTTCAAGTATGTCCTGGGTGGCGAGTATGCACCGCTAGGTGTCTTGCCCAAGGACACTTACTGAAGAGGTTGCTCGCTGAGATCGAACCCATGACTCCACAGGTTCTCTCCATGCAGAGCAGTGATGTTACCTCTACTCCACCCAGCTGGCATAGGAAAATTGAAAAATTAAGCAAATCCCTCAAGCCGTTATGTTATATGGCTTGAGTGCTTAGCTTAACAACAACATTGGAATATGGCACCAGGTTTTAGTGAAAAATATACAGTTGTGTTCAAAATTATTCAACCCCCACTGAAATTGAGTGTTTTGGCCAGTTTGACATTGATTTTGATCATTCAGTCATCTTGCTTACAATTAAATCAAAGAGGCACGTGTAGGTCAGACAAATATAACATAACATTTATAATGAAATAACCACAAATGTCTTTTCTGTGCTCACATCATTATCAGTTTTATTCAACCCCCAAGTGACATTCAATCTTAGTACTTAGTGCAACATCCTTTTACAGTTATAACAGCTTTTAAAAGTGAAGCATAGCTTGACACAAGTGTCTTGCAGCGATCTACGGGTATCTTCGCCCATTCGTCATGGGCAAAAGTCTCCAGTTCAGTCACATTCTTAGGCTTGCGCACTGCAACTGCTTTAAGTCCCACCAGAGGTTCTCAATCGAATTTAAGTCAGGTGACTGCGATGACCACTCCAAAATGTTCCAGCCTTTAATCTGCAACCATGCTCTAGTGGACTTGGAGGTATGCTTGGGATCATTGTCCTGTTGAAAGGTCCAACGTCTCCCAAGCCTCAGGTTTGTGACGGACTGCATCACATTGTCATCCAATATCTCCTAGTACTGAAGAGAATTCATGGTACTTTGCACACGCTGAAGCTTCCCTGTACCTGCAGAAGCAAAACAGCCCCAAAGCATGATTGACCCCCCGCCATGCTTCACAGTAGGCAAGGTGTTCTTTTCTTCATAGGCCTTGTTCTTCCTCCTCCAAACATAGCGTTGATCCATGGGCCCAAACAGTTCTAATTTTGTTTCATCAGTCCACAGAACACTATCCCAAAACTTCTGTGGTTTGTCCACATGACTTTTGGCATACTGCAGTCGACTCTTCTTATTCTTTGGAGACAGCAAGGGGGTGCGCCTGGGAGTTCTGGCATGGAGGCCTTCATTACGCAGTGTGCGCCGTATTGTCTGAGCTGAAACTTCAGTACCCACATCTGACAAATCTTTTCTCAGTTCCTCAGCAGTCACACGGGGACTTTTCTCCACTCTACACTTCAGGTAGCGCACAGCAGTCGAAGTCAGCATCTTCTTTCTGCCACGACCAGGTAGCGTTTCAACAGTGCCCTTTGCCTTGAATTTGCGAATGATGCTTCCTATGGTCTCTCTTGGTATGTTTAACATCTTTGCAATCTTCTTATAGCCATTGCCCTTCCTGTGAAGAGTAATCACCTATTCTCTTGTCTTCCTGGACCATTCTCTTGACTTCACCATGTTTGTAACCACACCAGTAAATGTCTAGAAGGAGCTGAGTATCACAGTCATTTTAAAGCTGCCTAATTGGTGCTTATTATGCTTTATTGCTGCTCCGTGACATCCACAGGTGTTTTCAATACCTGATTGAAAACACTTGAATGAACCTCTGTTCTTCAGAGTGGTAGTCTTTAAGGGTTTGAATAATTGTGTCAATGAAGAATTCACAAAAGAAACATTTACTACTGTATTACAAAACCAATTGATGTCATTTTAGTTGCATATGGTTCTTTAAAAAGTCCTTGTAGCCTTTTGGCCCTGCGAGGCCAACCTTGCAGGTCGTTATGTGACCATTATTTTTCAAAATAAAAATTTTCATAAAAAAAAAAAAAAAGTCCTTGTAGGATTTCATTCTGAATACAATTACAAATGTACACTAAATTCCCTAAAACCCTTTACAGCATTGGGGGTTGAATAATTTTGAACACAACTGTACCTTATAGTAAGTGTTATCATAGAACCAGATTCATCATTTGTTTCTCCCCTATGCTTTACTTAACACCTTCCCGTACATAGTACGTCAGGGTCTCCTAACCTCCCTCCTTCCCGATACTCACCTCCCTTGCTGGGCTCCCGTAGCAGACTGACAGGCTGGAAGCCTGCCCTGCCTTTTCAGGGGGCCCAACAGGTGCGATGACATCATCGGAGTGCGTGATGATGTCATCGCCAGGCACCACCAGCGCCTGCAGTAAAAAGTGAGTAAGTAAGTTAGAATTAAACAAATGGTACTGCTGGAAAGGGGATAGTCTCCCCTTTTCAGCGGTGTCTCGCATTAACCATTTCGCTGCCGGATCGCGATTCCGCTCAGAAATGTGATTCAAACCCGGAAGTGGCTGACATCCAGGTCTCCCCCCACCCACTGACATCCTCACCATATGTGAGAGGACGTCAGTGGGCCAGTTAACCCCCCCCCTTTGGATCCATGTATCTCCAGATCCGTGGCAGCTAGAGGGTTATAATAGATTGTATTAACTCCTTCAGGAGCTAAATGTGTTTGGCGCTGAGGAGTTTATTCAGAAAGTGTTTATACTAATAAGATTGTATAATTATGCCGCTCACCAATGGTGTGTCCTTCACCAAAGTTAAATAAAAACAATACAAACTTTAGCTTGTGGAGGGAGCGCAAGAGAAGATAAGTGAGTATTCTGTTCACAAGTATCTCAGTTGTTCTTGGATAAAATCAATTCTAAAATATAGAATCAGAAAGAGACGCCTTCATTGCATAGTATATTGTACAATACAAAAATAATTATATAATGGTGAATACACACTCACAAACAAGCCTATAGGCTCGTGGTATTTGCTTGTAAGCCTCTATGGGGGGCTCCTCCCATCAAGATGATAATTGTAGGGAATGGTCTCTTGATGTCCAGGGATACCTCAATAAATGAAAGATATATGGCACAATACCAAAATAGAAAATGTGACAATAGAGGAACATATTGTATTCACTCACGTGGTACTGAGCCTCCCGTCTGAGTGGCTCAGTATCTCAGCTTGTGGACCACTTCAATTGTGGAGGGGGGGTCCCACCCCTAGGATATAGAAACTAGCAATAGGCTAGTAAGTGGATGTAGTAGAAATACGGATCAAATGGCAGAAATACGAATGATATTAAAGGAAAATTTATTACAAAATAAAAACAAATAAAATGGATTAACAATAAAAGAATAAAAGATAAAGAGAAGAAAAGGGTAGACCGAAACGCGTTTCTCTCGCTAGTCCTGCGAGCTTCATCAGTCGGATGCTAGAGGGTTATGTTTGATATCATTGGAAAGGCCTGATCATGGTCTTTCCAATGACATGAAATATAGGTTTGTTGTAAAACAATTTTTAAAAAATTAAATAAATTAATAATAAAAATAAATAAATTTGGGGGTTTTAAAAAATGTTCTTGCCTGGGGGGTTAATAAAATAGGCCTAAACTGGCTTTTAACCCCTTCACTGCTGATACATTTCACCGCTGTGTGCTGAGCTAATTTTTACCGGTTTCACTCATCATGTTTAAAAGCAATTTGAAGTCACATTTTATTATATGACCCAGACATATTAGATATCGTTCTTTCCGGCAGACTCGGCAGATTCGTAATATATAATTTTTATATGTATACGTCATGTCTTGTCTTTATATTATAACAAAACATGCAATAAAATTAGAATTTTTAAATATCTAGTGTGTACAGTGTTTTTTTTCACATTTTATCACATGAGCGTTTGTGGTTATGTTTTCTATGGGGTGCGCTTGAACAAAAATTTGAAATGGGGACTCGTTACATTTTTTGGGGGGAATTACGTGATTTTTAGCAAACGCACCCCATACAAAAAAATCATTAGTGCAGCATCATTGTTCACATTATAATTGAAACGTGAAAAATATTGCTGCATTAATAAAAACAACACAAAAAAAAACATGTTCTTATTTATATATTTTTATTTATTTTGTTTTTATTTTTTCTAATTTTTGTTTTACTTTGAACCTGGTCATGTTTGGTATCATTCGAAAGGCCATGCTCAGGCCTTTCGAATGATACCATCCATGACCCCCATGAATCCCCAGGCAGGGAACCCGGAGGTGGAGCCGCCATCCAAGATGAACAGCGCTGCATCGCGATCTGGCATGTCAGGGGTTAAAAAAAGGCACCGCTTTAAAGGGCAGACACTGCCCTTCAAAGCAGTGCCTTTTTTTTATTACTTTAAACCCTCCCGATCGGGAGGGAGAGGGATCCAAAAGGATCCCCCCTCCCTTCCAGGTGATCTCCCGGCATTGCCGGGGGTCACCTGGAAATGACATCATCGCGCATGGCGCGATGACGTCATTGACGTCGGGAGGGGCTTGACTTCAGCGCCTGAGGACGCTAAAGCCAGAACGCCCCGGGACCCCGGACAGAGAGCTGAGTATCTCTGCCGGGCTCCTGCTTGCGGATGACGTGTGGGGAACATCCGCCGCTTATAGCGGGAGTCAATGAGGATGTTCCCCACACGTCATACGCAGCGAATGGGTTAAACATGATGAGCATAAAATGTTCAGAATGAGCTCAGCGTACAGAGGTGAAATGGCTCAGCAGTGAAGGGGTTAAAAAGCTAAAACATGTAAAAATTGGGTATTTCTAATCTCAGGACAAAATTTCAAAACTCTTTAGTCAGGGTCTTGTTTTGGCGGTTGTAGACTTTGGGAGTTAAATTTTGAAAAAAATATATTTTTTTTGTTCCATTTTCTTTATCATATTTCATAGTTTTTTATAGTAAAGTATACGATATGATGGAAATAATGGTATCTTTAAAAAGTTCATTTAATGGCAGGAAAAACGGTATATAACATGTGTGGGTTGCATAAACAAGTAAGAGGAATATTTGACCTAAACACAAACAGCGCAGAAACGTAAAAACAGCAGCGGGCACTTTCGGACAGACTTTTGTAAAACCGCCCGGCGGTCACTAAGGGGTTAAGAATGGGTTAGTCCACTCTCCCTGTCTATTTCTTTCTTAGCAAGCTTCTCTTCCTTTTCAGTCTAACCATATGTAGAGGCATGTGAGTAAACATCTTGTATATACTGGGCTATTGCATCCTGTTTTACCTTCCTTCCATAACAAGGCACACCAGAGAAGATCTCTCTATCCACAAGACACCTTTATTTGCTGTTACTTTCCCAATAAAGTGTAGAAGATATAAAGGACTTTGTATGCTTTCAAAGAGGATGAGTTGAAGCTATCTGACTTCAATGTGCAAAATTACTAAGGCCTCTATTCTTATCAAGTTGGAAACAGGAAGCCACTAAAAAAGTGATATTGGCATGTGCCAGTAATCCTTCCATGATAGCAGCAGCTGGTTACACAATGCTACTGCTATCGGCTCCTGGGGTCCATATGACTCCACAAAGTATGACCCTGCGCAAGGTAAATGGTGACTGTTCCCAATGTTCTTCTGCATATGCGGGACTAGATGTAACTGATATTTTTAGAGTACTTATTTTTAAATGTAAAGTGATTTCGCTTTTGCAAAATAAACCACAGGACCAGAAGTAATTAAAAGTTTACATCGATAACACAGGTCTTTGAGCCAGTGTTCATTATTTAATAAGAGAGTATAGCTCATTATTTCCCACCTGGCTGAAAGTTTGTGCTTCCTATGCAAAGAGAGTCCATGGACTTTTACACTAGCTAAATAATTCCAAATCAACAGCACTTCAAGAATAGCTTCACTGCTGTTTATGCATTAGGCCACTAGATGGTGCATTGTATTTAAATATTTATTCCAGGACTATTGGAAATTTTGTTGCATAGGATACTACAGAGGTTATTCAGAGAGCACCGAAATGTCACCAAAATGTAACTAGACACTGAAATTCAGCGTTCGGTGACATTTTGGGCCGTTCGGCTATTCAGAGAGCAGGCAGCTTGCCAAATTTTAATTGTCTGTATGTACGTTGCCTGTTCGGAGGCAGTGAAATCCCCATAGAGAAGCAATAGTTAATCTATTCAGAGAACACCAAACAGCAGTGAAAAGTTGCCGAAGTGCCCTGCTGTTCGGTGGTTTCATTCGGCATGTTTATTCAGGAGAATCCCATAGGCTTCAATGTTAAAAAAAATTCCCGTTTTAATCTAATATCTAATAAACCGTTTATTATTTTATTATGCTGTAAAATGTCTCTTTATCTATAGACTTTTTAGGATCTTTTAGGCATTTTTCTGGATTTTTTCAGCAATTTTTTTTTCTGCTTTTTTCTTTTAATAGTCTTTTCCTTTTTTTGGAACATACCTTTTTATTATCATTCTTAGGCTCTTATGTGTAAATACCAGATATTTTCGTTCAGTAGATTTTTGCAAACAGCGTTTTGATTTTGAAACTTTCAAGCGTACTGTTTTTTGTTTTCTTTACCCTGTTCGTCAGCGTATCAGCTTTTTCTGGCGGCTGCTCTGGCCTGTGATCGGCAGCTCATCTGCTTTTTCCGGCGTGGTCAGCTTGGTTTTTGTGGCGGTTTCTGCGGGTGTTCGGCGAGTTTGCGGTGGGTATTCCCTGCTCTCCATGGACACTGCGGTGATTGCTGAATACACCGTGGGGTGAGGAACTTTGATTCCCTGAAGTGCAGCGAACGAGAGGGCACCGAAATGTCGGCGACATTTCGGTGCTCTCTGAATACCCCTGTAAGTATCTATAGGGTTAGATGATCAAATAGCCAATGTATGTTACTGTATATATATATACAAGTGTTGTGGTGAAGGACTAAAAGTGGCACAGGAGCTCTGGGATGCAATTCTTTGAATTGCTAAGATGTGCAAGTGGCTTCTGCCATAATAAACAAATATATATATATAATATATATATATGTTTATAGTTGCAGAGTACATTTACACATCCCAGCAATTCAGAGTGATCACAAATATATTGACATTTATGGAAAATCACTTGGTAGTGAAAGGGTTACTATTGGTTGCAGCCCTCAGTCTATTGAGATGCATCTTTTTACGTTCATCAAATTGTTGATTAAAAACAAGCAACAAAAAAATAATGTTTTCTTAATATTTTGCCCTTTTTTTTATAAAATCTAGCGCTAAGGAATTTTTTGGCTTTTTTAAATACTTGTAACTGTAACTGTACCTGTATCCTCTCCCATTTGCTCAGAGGAATCTGCAAAAACACGCTACTTCCATCACCTCTATGTAACATTTATCACAAGTGCCTTTTTTTTAAGGTAATTTTACTTTTTGAATGTTCATTTTTAGTGCGGAAATTCCAAAAACTAGGAATGTTTTGTGATAAGACACAACAAATCAAATGCATGAATTATATCATTATATTCTGCAATATTACCGAATGACCCAACATCATATGTAAGGATATTGGAAGACCCATATAAAAGCCTTTGTCTGCTTCTGTACATTCAAGATCGATAATGATGTAACACATTTTTCTATTTTTAATACGAGATAGCATCTTATGTTTATTTCAGTGCAAGATAACATCTCATTTCTATTTTAAGACAAGGTAGCAACTTGCTTTTGCAGATACCACCTACGATTGCAGCTGCAAAGTTTGTCATCGAAATGCTTTCCTGAAACGGTTAGAGGAACACATTGTTAAACTTCTCCTTTGAAACTAAACTGCAGTTTAATGCCAATGGATTCACATTATCTAAATCTGATTGCACATAAGGATCATTACTCTAAACTATTACCTGCCTAATGGAAAACATAGACATTCTTTTAGTTCATTGTTCAGACGTTATCGGATGCTTGTCTCACTGAATTCCAGGTTTGTTATTTCCTTTCCTTTAAGCAAAGGTGCTTAAATTCTTTATGAGCTGAAGCTAAGAAAAAGAGAACATAAACTACATTAAAAAAAACAAACAGAAAAGCAGAGAAACCATAAAATCATGTCATATCTTTAGGCTAGGGTCAGACGAACGCATTTTTCGCGTCGTCCGTGAAAAAGTGTGTTCGAACGAATGGACGTATTTTTTCACGGAATACGCGATTGCGGTCATACGATGCGCATTTTCGTCCGTGATTTCATACGGATCATCAATAAAACACTTTATGCATCTGGACGTTATGTTGGCCGGACATTAGCAGCGTCTGACGTCTACTAATCACGCACACACGCCGCTAGCGGACGCAGCGCACTCTGTACGTCAGTACTAGCGGTTTCACGTTCTCGAAAAAATGCGTTTGTTTGCCGCTAGCGTTGCGCGGCTGCACTTTTGTGCGGCCGTACTTCGTATATTGCCTGTCATTGGCCGTCCTTTGCTGCTACTACGGCCGTGATAAAGTGCAGCTGCACGCGCGTTCGCACTGCGTTCATCTGACCCTAGCCTTAGAAGGGTAGGGGGCCACAAAAAGTTAGATTCCCCAACTGTTCCACAATGCTTAATCCACCATATGATTCCAGAAGCAAAAGCAATATGGGATTTAGAATTGTAAAATATCTGGGGATTAAGGGTAGGGTCAGACGAGCGCATTCTGAGCACACTGTGTGTCCGTGCACAACAGACATACTTTCTGACTGACGACAAGATAGTGGCCACACAGTCCATTTTTGTGACTGACAGGTTTTTTTGACTGATGTAGAAGGGAAAATTAATATGAAAAAATGTTGTCCGTCAAAATGCTGGACGTCAAAAATGCAGTCCGTCTGACTACGTTCCATCACTCACACACAAAGCTATGCGGACATTGCGGACGCAGCACACTCTGTTTGCCGCGTCCGCAGTTCGGTGCGGACATACTTTGTGTGTGGGGCTCCATTGGTCATAATTATATGCTATAACGGACCTACAAATGTGCGGCAACACAGACGTGATCAGTGCGCTCGTCTGACCCGAGACTTAGAATTCAGATCATATTCTGGCAAAACGTTTTAAGTAAGTAATAAACACATTTTAAAAGGTAAATTACTATGTGCAGCATAACTAGCCATGTAGTCAGTACTAAAACTAACATTTTGAGGTCAAATCAGAGTAATGTATCACACCTCTCTTCAAGTGGCGCTAAAAGAGCCAGATAAGATCATAAATAAATAAAAATAGTGCATATTTTGCATTGCAAATTGACTTAACACATTTAAATAGATTGAAAAATTCTTCATTTACTGGCTGCTGGTGCTGGTCACACAGTACAGAGGGCTGCAAAATTCACTTGCACTCGGGTGCACTTCACTCCATGGAGTCCTATGGCTTTCAGGAGCTGATATCAAGGGGATAACTGCATTTTTCTGTGAGATTTCACTCCTGTTACGCAGTGATACTTTAAAAAAAGCTACAAGGAGCAGCCTTCAATGTAAGGAAAAGCTCAGCAAAATTTACTGCTGCATAACAACATTTGGGGCACATTGCGGAGCCCAATTGCAAACGTATATCATTTGCAATGAATTAAATTCCTTTGCATTACTCCAGATTTAAATCAAATTGAATTATTGGGCAACAAGCAAGTGGTTCTCGAAGATCAAGTATGCTAGATCTTGGTAGTGAAAGAGTTAAACATTATAACAACATTGAAGTTGAATATAGAAACATAGAATATGTCGGCAGATAAGAACCTTTCGGCCCATCTAGTCTGCCCAATTACATGGATACTTTACCTGGATTTATCTTTTGTTTAGGATAGCCTTATGCCTATCCCATGCTTGCTTAAATTCAATTCCTGTTTTGGCCTCTACCACTTCTACTGGAAGGCTGTTCCATGTATCCACCACCCTCTCACTAAAATAATGCTTCCTGATGTTACTTTTAAACCTTTCCCCTCTAATCTAAGACTATGTCCTCTTGTTTTGCTACTTTGTTTCCTTTTAAATATACTCCCTTCCTCTACCTTGTGGATTCCCTTTACGTATTTAAATGTTTCTATCATATCTCCTCTGTCTCGTCTTTTTTCCAAGCTGTACATGTTAAGATCATTAAGACTTTCCTGGTAACTTTTCTCCTTCAAGCCGTACACCATTTTAGTAGCCCTTCTCTGAACTCTCTCTAAGATGTCTATATCCTTCTGGAGATACGGTCTCCAGTACTGCACACAGTACTCCAAGTGAGGTCTCACCAGTGCTCTGTACAGTGGCATGAGCACTTCCCTTTTCCTACTGCTAATACCTCTCCCTACACAACCAAGCATTCTGCTAGCATTTCCTGCTGCTCTATTACATTGACTACTTACCTTTAGACCCTCTGAAATAATAACCCCTAAATCCCTTTCCTCAGATGTTGAGGTTAGGACTGTATCAAATATTCTATATTCAGCCCTTGGGTTTTTACGTCCCAGGTGCATTATCTTGCACTTATCCACATTAAAACTCAATTGCCACAGCTCCAACCATTGTTTTAGCTTACCTAAATCATTTGTCATTTGGCTGATCCCTCCAGGAACGTCAACCCTGTTGCAAATCAAGTATGACATCAGCAAAAAGACATACTTTTCCATTAATACCTTCTGCAATATCACTAATAAAAATATTAAAGAGAATGGGTCCAAGTACTGACCCCTGAGGTACCCCACTGATAACAAGACCTTGTGCCGAATAAACTCCATTTACCACAACCCTCTGTTGCCTGTCACTCAGCCACTGCCTAATCCAATCAACAATATTGGAATCCAAGCTCAAAGATTGCAATTTACTGATAAGCCTTCTATGTGGAACAGTATCAAAAGCCTTACTGAAATCTAAATAAGCAATGTCTACTGCACCACCTGTGTGTATTATTTTTGTTACCCAATCAAAAAAATCAATAAGATTAGTTTGGCATGATCTCCCTGAGGTAAACCCATGTTGTTTCTGATCCTGTAATCTATGTGTTTTTAGATGTTCAACAATCCTTTTCTTTAACATGGTTTCCATTAATTTCCCCACTACTGATGTAAGACTAACTGGCCTATAGTTCCCCAATTCCTCCCTACTATTCCTCCCATCTTGTAAATGGGCACAACATTTGCTAATTTCCAGTCTTCTGGGACGACTCCCGTTAACAAGGATTGGTTAAATAAATCTGTTAACGGTTTTGCTATTACACCACTGAGCTCTTTTAATAATTTAGGGTGGATCCCATCAGGCCCCATTGACTTATTTGTCTTTACATTAGTCAGCTGCTGTAGAACCTCCTCCTCTGTAAACTCATATATAAATGTCTCGTTAGTGTTTCCTCCTAACTGAGGTCCCTTTCCTTCCTTTTCTTCTGCAAAGACTGAACAAAAATATTCATTGAGGCAGTCAGCGAGACTTTTATCCTCTTCTACATACCTTCCTTACTTTGTTTTTAATCTAACTAATCCTTGTTTTACTTTTCTTTTCTCGTTTATGTATCTAAAAAATGTTTTGTCCCCCTTTTTTACTGACTGAGCTATTTTCTCTTCTGCGTGTGCTTTGGAAGCTCTTATAAATTGCTTTGCCTCTTTCTGCCTAATCTTATAGGTTTGCCTATCTTCTTCACTCTGAGTTGTTTTATAATTATTGAATGCTATCTTTTTGTTCTTCACTATTTTGGCCACTTCTGCAGAGTACCACAGTGGTTTCTTCCCTTTTTTGTTTTTGCTAACAAGCCGAATGCAATTGCCTGTGGCCTTCAATAATGCCTCCTTTAAATAATCCCATTTCTCCTGGACTCCCTTTAAACTCCTCCAGTCTGATAATGACTCATTCACACAAAATCTCATTGTAGAAAAATCAGTTTTTTTAAAGTCTCAAACTTTTGTTTTTGTGTGGTGCGGCTCCATCCCTGTTCTTATATTAAACCACACTGACTGGTGATCACTAGATCCCAAATTTTCACCTACAACAACGTCTGATACCAAACCTCCATTTGTGAGTATTAAATCCAATATGGCCTCTTTACGGGTCGGCTCCTCAACTACTTGTGTTAGAGATAATCCCAGTAGGGAGTTTAGAATATTTGTACTCCTGGTGCACCAGCTATTTTGGTTTTCCAGTTCACAAACAGAATATGTTGCTTAAAGTGTCCATTTAAATAAACTTGTTTGGGTATGTGCACATGGCTTAATAGAATGATTAGTTGGGTGCATTTTTGTGGGACTAGTATAATTGAAGAAAGTATTACTAGTAAGGATGCACGTAAATTTCAGCCACCGAAGCCTATCAGCCGAATGAAAAAAGCTGGCCGAAAATAAAAACCGAAAATGCAGCATTCAATGATCCTAGGAGCCTTCAGGTAGTGCTGTGACGGTACCCAAGCTCGGCGCTGCCTCTGCACGGGAGGAAAGAAAGTAAGCTACTGCTGGGGTTCTTTCCATCATTGTAGAGCATACGGACTCTATTACAATTGTAACGCTAGCGTTAGCGCTCAGATATGTAAGCGTTTGTGCTAGGTTAAGTGACTTTAACGCATTTCCCCCTATTACAACCCTAGCACTGATGGGTTAATCAGGGATTGCGCTCGCTTCCAGGAACGTAACAATACCATGTTTATGTTTGTGCCCCCTAGAAAGAGGGGTTAAAAGGACCCCCTCCCCTTCAGGCATTTACCTGGCTCTGCCGGGTGGTGCCTGAAACTGATGTCAACGCGCACTGTCGCGATGATGTATGTGCGCCTGGGTCGGTCCAACGGAACAGTCTGACTTCAAGGAAGTCAGAACATTGCAGGACTACCACCGGAGAGAATGTGATCTCCCCTCAGGCTGTTGAGAAGCTATGATGTGTCCCTAGGACGTCCCCTACACATCTTCCGCAGTCACGGGATTAAACTATCAGCATTAAAGCAGAAATATAATTTCTGAGTGTTTATGAAATAATTTGTTGGATACTTAGTTGCACCTGAGACATAGCTGGGGCTACTTTGTGTTACATAGGGATTGGATGATTGCAAAATATGTCAACATAAGGAGCTTTGCAATTTCACAGCAGTCATTATTCTTGACAGCTGTTGGGAAAGGGCAACTTGCTTCCTGTAGGATGTCACGAATCATACTCAAAAATATCAACAGAGGATCCTATGCTTATTCAGGCCCTATTTGTACTCACAAACATGCATTATGATAGATTATTAGTCCAGCGAATTTAAAAGCTTAATCTGCTAAAAAATGGAACACAGAGTGAGGTAAATTAAATATATTCTTCTTCTTCCTTTCCTTCAGGTGACCACCATCCAAAGGTTATCTGTGAAGGTTACTGAATAAATGTATGTGACAATGTCAGTTTAGATCATTGATTTTCAACAACTGGGCCATAGCACACTTATGTACCATGATTGGTCCTTCGGTGCAATGGGAATTTGCTGTGCACGGTCAGAGTGAGTCACAGGACAGTGACATAAAGTGGGTTTAATGGAGTAATGACACAAAGGGGAGATGTGTTATTGAATAGAACTTTAAATATAAATTTTACCTTATAATACTTTATAAAACTTGCCCTTAAAAATAACTGTTGTGCCTTGACAGTTTTCCTGCTCCTTATCAATGTACTACAGAATGAAAAAATTGAAAATTACTGCTTTTGATGACTTTACTGGCTGATAAACCTAGCTTTAATTTGCGGAGGCAGGCTGCATAGAGTGTCGGGGCTTTTTTTCAGGGGGTACTTGCCGGAACTCAGTAAGGCACCTCACCACCAGCCCGAACTAACAGGAGAGAGAGTATGATGCTCTGCCCTCCTCCTGCAGTGGCAGGCAGAGAATCGGAAGTGCTCCAAAGCTCATGTTGCTCCTGAACACTTCCTATTGTCAGGAGTGTAGGTAGGGACCAATAACCCCCCTTCTCCCAGTAAGTGACAAGGGAGGGCTGGTTAAATAAAATCTCCCCTCTGTTTCTTCAGTGCCCCTGCTCTGGCAGATGTGTGTAAACATGCTGCACCCCCTCTCTCTGCAACCGCTGAAATGTTGACCAGCATGGGGAGGGGGGGCAGCATGTTTATACACATCTGCCAGAGCCTTGGATTGTCAGGCAAGCTGTGTGATCAGAGGAGCTGGCCCTGTAAGGCGGTATAGGTGGTCGCCAAAGAGCGCAAGACCAGGAGGGGGTCCCTGGTCACTTGCCTTGACAGGGATCCAAATTTTTAAACTATCTGCCTGGCGTTGTGTCCCTGCTGCTCCTCTTCTAAGATGCAGCCAGTGCCGAGAGAGCTGCATTGTATCTGCCAGGTCACAGAGCAGACTCCCCCGCGGTGCTGGATATGGAAGCCTGTGCTCTCTCCTCTCCTGGTTCCTTCCTCCTTGCTGGTGCCTGGCCCCCTCTGATGATGTCAAGAGGAGGGCATCCCAAAAGAAGTCTACACTGCCACCTTAACCCCCAGCCTCCCCAGCAGTTCCAGACAGTGTGTGGTGGTGCACCCAGGAAAGGTGAGAAGGTGGAAATTGAAGTCCTGGCTGCATTGCTCTGCAGGGACTCAGTGACAGGCAGGCCTCAGAACAAAGAAAAAAACTGCTGCTGCTTCCAAATACAATTCAAATTCAATTCAAATACAATTCAAAACAGCATTTAAAAATATCAGCTCTGGCAACACAGGTATGTCCACATGGTCCTGCTGTTACCACCATGTGGGGGTGTTCTCAAGGTCAAACACCCTCTCATTGGAGTCCCCCAATATTATTCAAACAGTACTTGGTGGATAGTTTTATTACTGTGGAGCTCATACACACTGCGCATTACTGTGAGTTTCATTGCTGTGGAGCTCATACACACTGCACATTACTGTGAGTTCCATTGCTGTGGAGCGCATACACACTGCGCATTACTGTGAGTTTCATTGCTATGACGCTCATACACACTGCGTATTACTGTGAGTTTCATTGCTGCGAAGCTCATACATACTCAGCAAAACTGAGTTTCATTGCTGTGGTGCTCACAAATGCTAGGGGATTATCCACTCAGTGCCAGCGTTGCAAAAAAAAGAACAAACCAGCTAACTGCACTGCAAAACAGACTTTTCTTGCAACAGAGGCACTTAGTGGATAACCCCCATAGGGTTACAACAATAGTTGTAGTTCATTTAAAGGAACACAGTATTAAAAAATATGGTTTCCTTTTATAGTGTCTTCCTTTAAGTGAGCTACAACTATTGTTTATTAGGACATGAAAATAGTCACAATAATCAGTTTTTCCCTGGACGTGAGAGTACCCCCACCTATTTCTCCAGAAAAAAAGCACTGGTGTCAGTGTATGTATAAACATTATGATCTTATATAATGACACCTGATGACAGATACTCTACTGTGAAATATTTAATTGAAATTGAAATACTAGTAAATATTTAAAATAAACATTGAATTAGTGTATTTTATTACTAGTTATTAACACTTTGCCTACAATAATTGAGTAATACGTATTAATTAGTTATTAAAAAGATTTGCAAACAAAATTAATTTGTATGAAAATTGGATAACCAAAGAGTTGCAATCCAAAAATATATTTTCTGGTGTTAACACCAGTAAACACACAACTGTCCTCCAGAAAATCCAAAACAGGGAGGCCCATAAGGAGCAAGTTACAGTAATAATGTTGAGATAGTGATGTTGTTCATTCACTTATTATAAGTAAATAAAACAAACACAATATATTAAAATATTAAATGAAATACACACAATAAATTGTGTTCTTTTATATTGGGTTATCTGCCCCAATTATGCTTTTTTGTGACTTGTTTTTATCAAAAACATGATCGTTTTCCGTTTTAGGTCATCATCACATGAATCACCTGATAGATCGAAAAAATATCAGCCAAAACTCACAATATTTTTTTTTATAAACCCACCAAAGGAATCACATCGATCCGTTAGTCATGTGTCCACGAGCTTTTACATTTTTTGGAAGTGACAGGGAATAGGTATATCAATAAGTATGGATGAGAGAATGGAGAGTTCAGATTGAGAGAAGACCTTTTAGGATTGAAACTATAGTGGAATGCTTGAGGAGAGAGCGTAAAACACCAGAGTATAGAGAAAATAAAGGATGGAGTCATGAGTAGTTCATATGAGGTAGAGACATCCTGTTCAGTCACTGGAAGAAATTAAACGTAGCAGAACACCCCTGGTGAAGGTTGAGTTTTGTGGGTGAAGATGATAATGGGGAGATTTTATTTCTTGGCCTAGTTTTTCTTGGCAATGCTTGCTAAGTTGTTGGCTTTGAATTTGATGCAAAGAGTAGATTCGGCAGGACAGAGAAGAAAGCTGAAGGTGTCGCATAAATTCCTAGGATTATGACAACAAACCTAAAAGGTGTATAGGGTTTTGGTGGATCGGTTTGTCTTTCTGTACTGAGGACATGGAAAAAAAAATATTGTTCTATACTCAAGTTTATAGGAGAAATAGAGGAGAAAGATAAGCTGGGGCCAATGGAACAAAAAGAAAAACATAAACATAGCAATTTTGGACTCATAAAGGACAATAGACCCTAATCCTCTCATGTTGCTAAAAGGGATGTAGTAAGGGAAAAAATTGTGTTTTATAGCTTGTTTTTCTAATGCAGGTTCAAATTTGCACACCCTATACAAGGTATAGGAGATGTTAATTTACAGTAGGGAGATGCTATTTCCAAGTTGCAAGCAAACCAAAGCTGGCATCTGGGACATAATACCTTCTCCAACTGTTAAAATATCGTCTGGAGCCGGTCTTCATATTGGCTCCAGTCGACACTTTAACAGCAAGAGGGGAATAGGGCCTAATGTTGGCAAGTAAATTATGCTAACGTAGGCAATCACATAGTAAGATAGTAAATAATACAAAAGCTTCCAATGGTCAAGCAGAGATGCAATGATAGATAAGATATAGGACATAATACGGAAAATCAAATGTTGATTTGAAGTATAGGGCTGTTTCCCTTTAACACTACAGGGCATGCTATGCTGTCCTAGTGTCAGGTGGAACTGAATGCCACAGGACAGCATAGCACACCCCGCTGACTGCTATGGCTTGCCTCCCAGTTCGCCCCAGCCTGTACTAGTATGCCCTGCCGTCATTTAGACCCATCTGTAGGGCACAACCCTCCCGGTGGTAAGGGGTTAACGAAAGTGCATGTTTTAATGTGCACTGAGGAATATGGGGTTCTGGTGAGCTTTTGTAAATAATTGATACTTAAGAGGTTTTTATGTCTCAGCTTTTTAAGTTTACCTTATATTTGAAGAACAAAATCAACAGAACTGCGTAATGATTAAAGATAAGATAATTAAACAGCATTTCCAAAGGTGTAAACATAAAATAATGAGCTTAATTTGTGTTCATGCAGCAATGCGCAGAAAATCAGCAACCAAATAACCAACCTTATCAAACCTCATGAAACAGAGTAAATTTCAAGCTTGAATTTTCCTCCTCCCTTATTAATACAAGAAAAGTAAGACAATACGACAAAATGTATCCTAATTATGAATCAACCCCGTAGAGTAGAGGTTTATTGTTAAACTGATGCAGGAAAGATTTACAGGATATGTAGTTCAATAATATTATTTTACTTCATGAAAACAAATTAAAGCACTCAGATTGTAACATTTTTCAGCAGGCAATGCTCTTGAATATTACAAATAACTGAACTAAGTGATACAATGATATTTATCCATAGAATGTTATATAAAAATTATAATAGTATTAACCATTCAGTTGAATGGAACTTACTAAAAACTAAAATATATTGTGATAAGGTGTGGGGAATGATTTGCGATGACATGTATATTCCCCTTATGTTTGTAAGCGAGAATTGGGTTGTTTGAGCCAAGGAGGGCAATATGTGTTTTTCAATTGATTCTGACTGCAAAGTTTCCCTCACCTGTTCATTATCAAGCCCTTAAATGTTTCCTGGTGGAAGGAAGCAGAGAGAAGGAAGTGAGAGAGAGACAGATACAGAGAGAGCAAGGTACAGCTCTGAGACTGACAGCTTGGAGAAAAAAAGGATGGCAAAGGTTTTCATTTTGTTCATTCTCCCAAAATAGAGAGGGACATTTTTGTGTTATTTTCTGTTATATTTTGTTTGATAAACAAAATAAACTATGCAATTGATAAAGAGATGGTATGTGACATAATTGCCTATTGTGCCCTGTGATGGTGCTGGATCACAATATATATATATATAGTCCTTCACCACAACCCTTATAGACACTTACTTACCTATGGTCCAAGAATCCACTGCAACTGGTCATGCTTACCTCCTAGCTGATGAAGGTTCAACAAACCCGAAACAGCGCTGTCCTAGGAGTGGTTTTGACCAGTTGCATAAACCTTATCTCTGCTACAAAGCCACGGTGTGGCATAGCATTGACTTTAGGGTTCTGTGTAATTACAGATCCAGGATGCATAAAAGTGGGACAGAGGTCATTTGCATATCCTACCCAGAGTTCCCTGCTGCATATGGGGAATGTGGCACAGGAGCTCTGGGATGCAATTCATTGAATTGCTGTGATGTGCAGGTGGCTTCTGCAATAATAAACACACTATATATATATATATATATATATATATATATATATATATATATATATATACACTGTATATAATATATAAATCAACAACTGTAGGAGTCATTGTCAGGACATTAAACTGAAAAACATGTGTTCGTTTATTTACCAAATGTCTAAATTACTGTGACTATATGGTTTTGTACCTTCAGTTTAGTAATTTGAGTATTTGCCCAGATTGCAATAATCTTTGCAATGGATGACATCTCCTTTTTTCCTATATTTTGAAGATATTAGCACTTCATGAAGTACGAGTTTCATGGAAATGGTCCAAATTCTTAAGAAAAGTCAGTGTTTTGCAAACCAAATTTCAAAATAGATCACACAGCCCAACAAAAAAATATTTTTTTGCCACGGATGAAAAAAACAAACAGTTGAATAAAAAAAATATATATATTTTTTCACATTGAATTTTATGGGCTGTCAAACTGAATCACTTCTCTACGGGTCACTATCCCTGCTGCGGCACGGCAGTTTAACAGTACAATTTATCTTTTTTGTGTAACTTATACCAGATCATCTGATAGATCCCATTTGAAAGGGAAATATTGCTAGTCTGCTGTAGTCGCAAAAAATCATCTGAAGTCATCCGATGGAACTCGGAGGCAGTGGAAGAGGGCTGATTCACCTCCATGTTGTCGGATCAGTCGGAAGATGACAGACTATATCGGATGATCGCACCGTCGCACAAATATGGACCCAGTGGACAGCCAGAATAAAAGATATTAATTTAAACACTACATTAAAATATCCTGATTTTTTTTTTATTGGGAGAGCAGAGTGAAGAGTGGTATATGGCATATGTTCTGTATCTTAAAAACTGGAGCTGATAGGGAGAAAATGTTGCCATTTTTTACAATCTGCAGGTCAAATATACGCAGAAACAGGTCTAACATTTGAGGCACCAAAATGTGTGTTGGCCAGTGTTATTGATGGATGGTTTATCACTATAATGTTGACAAATAGTGAGCATTTAATTACAAAGGAATGTGGAATACATTTTGTATTCTTTCATGACTTCCCTGTTTAGGACTTCATTACAAGCTAAACCGATAGAATTACATAACTAAGAGGTTTTAACTTTTTAACCGATAAATATAAACATATGATATGCCATTGGGGTACAAGTAGTCTTTGTTATGCCATAGTAATAACCATATTTCTGTATCTTAGGTAAGGTGCATTTTCATGTATTCGCACATTCCTCTTAATCACTGTGTTTCAACGACATTATCTAAGAGAAATGGATATTCCATATTGATTAATGATGAAACCCTAAACCTATATATAACAATTAATAATAACTAGGGATACACCGATACCGATACTGACTGGCTAGATACTAGTCTCGGTATCAGTGCCGATACTGGCATTTGCACGAGTACTTCGTACTCGTGCAAATGCCCTGATACCTTTACCAATACCCGAAAGCCATCGCTGGGCCGGCTTGGCGATATCCGAGGGGCTGGGGCAGCTGTCAGAATGCATTAAAAGCATTCCGCCAGCATTCCCCTCCGGCTGGCTGCGATCCACCAAACTCATCTTCAAACCACCGCAAACCTGTCAAATTCATATGAAAGACTGCCTCAAACTGCCGAATCAATACAAGAAAAATGCCGAACGTAGCCGCAAACCTGCCAAAAAAAGCCAACGATCCGCCAAACAGACGTTTGAATCAATCCTTGAACAGTCGACGACCCGCCAAACAGACTGCCAACCAGCCACCAGAAAAAGTCAACAAGCCGCTGAACAGGGGTAAAAAAAAGAAAAATAGGTGTTAATGCAAAAAAAATTCCTATGAGATTCATCTGGTTAAACCTGTTGACTGAAACTACTGAAAATCAGGGCATTTCACTGACATTTCGGTGCTGTTCAGTGTCTTTGAATAGATTAACTATTACTTCTCTATAGGGATTTCACTGCCGCCGAAGGTCACTGTATTTCGCTGGCAATTCGTCAATATTTAGCATATCGACACCTTTTTGATTAGCCGAATGGCCACGAAATTGCACAAAATGGGGAAATTCATCGTTGGTGTAATTCCGTGGCCAATTCGGTGCTCTCTGAATAATTCCTGTATTGTTCTGATAGAGGATCCAGAGTTAAGTCACGCAAGTATGTCACGAGGGTAAAGGCACACCCTTTCAGACTGTGTCAGATTTATTCATTAACCACCATAGTTTACCATTGTTGCAACCAACGTAAATTCCTCCAACTGCAATAAATGTTGGTGTTTGGCAAAAGGGGGATTCAAAGAATGACAGGAGGGTCTTCACCAATTAATCTTCTCCTTCACAAAAATTACTCAACTGTTTATGTATACCTTTTCATACAAAATAATGCAACTGTTTTGTTAAACTATGTAACACCACTTAAGCTAGTTGTTCTTCTAAGGCACAACACAAAACATGTATTCAATTAACTTACAAGAAGCTTTGTAGTTTTTTTTGTACAAACTAGTTGGTAGATAGCCAAGCTATAGCAAATTTAAGTATATTTTCTTACTACTGTTTAAAGACAACATAGCTGTAATATATCTGAAGATTTATATAAGCCCACTGGTTTGGCATTGCCATGAAAACATCACCGAAGTTATCTATTATAAGTGAATCTGCCATGGTTAAACAACTTTGACTCATTTGCTTGGGATTTACTCTACATAGTATCTAAATGTAGTGCTTGACAATTTGCACTAGTAGATGTAGAGCTAGAATGAAGCCTGGTGTTCACTTAATAATGAGCTCTGTAATCATACCAGAACCTGTAAAGTCTATGGAGTTGTTACATTTACATGCTTGTAAATCAAATTGTCAGCACTGAAACAACTGTGCCAATGAGTAATGACAGATAAGAGCAGGAGAGGACCGAAGGCACTTACGAATATGTTAGTATGTCTCTGACAAAGGTCTAGTCCATTCCAAGAGACAACTTTGCACATGCCGACCTTTTGGCACACACAATTCTTTATTAGTATTATTGGTTGCACACAATTCTTTGACAGAACATGATATCTGCAGACCAGCATTAGGTTCTTGAGCTGAGGTAAGTGATAGTTTGCAATCTCTCAATCAGCAGTGGATAAAGCATTCTCTTTAATTGACAGGGATAAACTGTCCTAACACCCATGACATCAATAACTGGCCCCATACCTGGAGGTACTACAAGACCTCAAGGACAGACAGATCCTAAGCCGGTACAAACTGAGAGCCCACAGCCTGGAAATCGAATCAGGGCGGCATAGACAGACCTACAAGCCCAGGGAGAATAGACTGTGCCAGCGTTGTGACAAGGGGGCCCTGGAAAATGAGGTCCACTTCCTTCTACAGTGCCCCAAATACTCAGCACTGAGGGAAACTCACTTCCAGAGACTCTCCGCTCTCATTCCGGAATTCACCTCTATAGAAGAGACGAGGAAACTCCACATAATACTGGGAGAAGAGGAGCCGGCGGGGAAAATATCTGTCCAATACATCACAGAATGTCACAGACTGAGAGGAACATGAGAGATCCTGGACTTATAAATCCCCAACACGGACTCGCCCCCATCCCCCTTCACATTATCCCTTACCCCATATAATGTCCATGGACTTACCCATTCCCCCCATATATGTCCCACTACCCCCCTCCACCCCATATAACCTCCCCATATGCTTTGGCAATGCTAAAATGTATTTGGTCCTGCCAATAAAGCTTATTTTGATTTGATTTGATTTGGAATAAGATAGATTTATGATGGTGTGAAGTTAACTGATGTCCCACTGGGAACAGTGCGGTGATTAAGATAGAGTAACATCTTTGGTGGCCACTTTACCACTATGAAGAACATACATTAACAGGGTTATTCAAAGAGAGACGATCTGGCCCGAGAGGTAACCGAACACTGAAATTTAGCGTACGTTACCTTTCCTGGACATTCGGCTATTCTGAGAGCAGGCAGTTTGCCAAATGTTGGCGAATTGCCTGCACATACAGTGCCTGTTCGTTGCCTGTTCGAGGGCAGTGAAATCCCCATAGAGAAGCAATGCTTCATCTATTCAGAGAACATAAACCAGCAGTGAAAAGTTGCCGAATTGCCCTGCTGTTCGGTGGTTTCGTTCGACAGGTTTATACAGGCGAATCCCATAGGCTTCAATGTTAAAAGTTTTATATAGGATATTTTAAGCGTTTTTTGAAAAAAAATAATTCTGAGCCACAGGGTTTGGGAAATGTTTTGCCCCATAGACTTCAATGTTAAAATATTCCCGTTTTAATTCAATATCTAACAAACCGTTTATTATTATATTCTGCAGTAAAAAGTCTCTTTATTTATAGACTATTTTAGGATATTTTAGGTGTTTTTGGGATTTTTTGGTAAACCTTTTTTCAATTTTTTTTTTAAATCGTTTTTTCCATTTTTTGGAACAGCCCTTTTTATTATCATTCATTGGATCTTATATGTAAATTCCAGACATTTTCATTCAGTAGATTTTTTGCAAACAGCGTTTTAATTTTCAAGCATTCAAGCGTACTGTTTATCTTTTTCCACCTCATTCATCTGTGTGTCGGCTTTTTCCAATGACTGCTCTGTGCTGTGATTGGCAGGTAGTCGGGTTTCTCCGTCGTGCTCGGCGTGGTTAATCCAGCTGTTTTATGCAGGTTTCGGTGAGTGTTACGTGAGTGTTCGGTGGGTTTGCAGCGAGTGTTCGGTGGGTTTTCCCTGCACTACGGGGGCCCTGCTTGTTGAATACTCCGCAGGGTCAGCGAAATAGGATCTCTGAATCGCCCCGAAGTGCAAGGAACGAAATGTCACCGAATGCACGGTGACTTTTTTGATTCTCTTTGAATAACCCTGTAAGTATGGCCAACAGGTCCTGTGCATTTTCTCCCTAATCATCCTCATTACTTTTCCATTATGAGTTGAACATATTAAAATAGTTATGAAACATTTTTAAGATTGTTGATGGCACGTTGACCTCAATACTTAGGTCTACATTTCCAAGGGAAAAATCAAAGCCTTGACATGAATAACTTCTTCAGGACATTGGTGTATGACTTAAAAATATCATGGTTAAATGGGCCAGAAAGTCTAGAGGATATTGAATTTATGGGACCCTGTATAAATCTATAAAATTTATCACAAAATGCAGGAAATAGGTGGCCAAAAAACCCTGGAATGTCCCTTTTACCTTCTGTATCTCACATGAAAGGGAGTCATTTTATGCACTGATTATTTATGTTAACTGTTATAAGAATTTTTAAACTTCCTGTTATTGCTTCCTTAGTTTCAGTGAAACTGAAATGCTTTTATGATAGTTCCTTATTTGTCTTGTTTCGCTGCATAGATGTTTACAATGCCACCGTGACAATTAAAAGATAAAAGCATAATGATCAGTTGGAATACATGTGTATATTTTTCATTTTTATTGTTACGGCTCTTATTTTTCAAGGGTACATCTACTATCAATAAATGTCACATTGGGATTACACAAATTATAACCCCTCTTTTGTTCCAGTCATTAAACTTATCCAGTGAGCCATTAAGTCAGCCCGATTTATTAATTTAATGGCTGGAGACAGTATTCCCACCAATTTGTTTTACTTGTGTCCCGGCTTTAACAGCTGCTTACTGTAACTTAACAACTCTGATTAATTGTTAGTTATCAGCCAACTGGAGCATAACAAGCTATTTCATGGCAGTTCATTAGTCTCAGGTCGACACAGGTTCCGGGGGGGGGGCATTCTACCAGTTTTGGCTGGTATTGGGTTCGCAGTGACAGGCGGATATATTTGACCCCAGCTCCAATGGATATATTTTCCCCCAGCTCACATGGATATATATTGCCACCAGCTCACATGGATATATTTGCCCCAGCTTACATGGATATATATATTGCCCAGCTCACATGGATATATTGCCCCCAGCTCACATGGATATATTTGTCCCCACTCTCCAGCTCACATGGATATATTTGCCCCGAGCTCACATGGATATATATATATTGCCCCCAGCTCACATGGATATATTTGCCCCAGCTCACATGGATATATTTGCCTCTAGCTCACATGGATATATTTGCCCCAGTTCACATGGGTATATTTGCCCCCCAGCTCACACATGGATATATTCAACCCCAACTCACATGGATATATTTGCCCCCAGCTCTCACCTCCTCTGCTGCCAGGCCCCTCCGCAGCCCTTCCGAGTACCCGCCGGCCGTTCTTCTCCCTATGAGTGGCTGCCGGCATGTAGCTTGGCCACGCCGGGAACCACCTGACCAGTGCAGCCACGTTCTTGCGAGATTGCGGAGTTCACGTGAACTCCACGATCTTGTGCGCTGGTTGCGTGGTTCCCATCCCAGGCGAGCGGCCAAGCTGCATGCCAGCGGCTGCTCGTGGGGAGAAAAGCGTCTGGCTGTGGTGATTTTCTCGGGGGGGGGGCAATTGACCCCTGGATCCGCCCCTGGCCACACACTGGTGTTAAGTGAATTTGCAAAATCAAAATCACTTAACTCTTTAAAATAGTCACATAAAAAAAAACTTTACTCACCTCTGGTCCCAAGGTGCAGAGTGCAGCATGATCTGCCGCCTCATCTGGCCATATGCAGTAGAACACTAGAACACTCAGATCAAATTTACTCAGTCTCGTGCATCTGCAGATGCTTTTGAATATGGCAATCATGTTAGTGGAGGGATTAAAGTGCATTTGTACTGACCATGTGCACTTTTGATATTTCGTATTGGACTTAAAATCATTGCGTTGTATTATCTCTTGATGAGATCACAGTTCGTACTCACCCTAACCCAGCGACAGGTGCCACCATGTTTTGCCCTCTATAGGTGAAGATTACTGGGAACAATCCCACAGCAATGCTTGATTGACCCTCAGCTATCATGTTGGTGCACTGGAGAGGCATACTTAGGGCATTTGGCACCTGGGACTGATACTCCTTTTTGCACCTGCCCACGATCAAAAAGAGCAAAAAAAGCAGTTGAATGATCTATCTCAATGATGAGGTGAAAGAATTTAAATTTTATGCAAAACACAAATAAAATAATAACTTTAAATGTTGGGTGAAGAGGTTCTCTTTCTCCTCCTACATTGACACTTTAGGTGTCCCTTTTCTGGTTCATGATGAAAAACATAAAAACTGACTGTATCTCTGATTATGTGCTCGTTATTTGTAATGAAAAATGTGCATTTTGTGCAAAATCTTCTGAACATTAGTTTTCAGTTAATAAAAGTTTCAGGTTTAGAATAAACATATTACATCTTAGTATCTCACCTTTCATAAGTGGCACTGTGGCAATAATTTTGTGATGCAGATTGAAGTATCAGTAGTGTGCAGACAGTTAATTAACATCATGTAATGGGCCATCAAGGTTTAGAATAAAACAACATTTTACATCCCAGTATCGCACCGTTTTTAAGCGGTGCTGTGGCAGTAATTTTGTGATGCTGAATTGCAGATCGATGTGTCAGGAGGACAGGAGTGGGGTGTCAGTGTCCCCTTGTTTTAGGATAGACCCGGCGATTCTGGAACGGTGGTTTCCAGGCTTCCGGCAGCACCCAAATGCTTGCAGGCAGCGAAGCCGCCCAGTCCCTGCCTCTCTTTCCCACCAGGCTAAGCACCATGTGCTGGCGCATGCAATTGTGAGAGCAGGACTCAGCATGTGGAGGATGATCCGGAGGTGGAGCAGTGGGGATATCTTCCAAGGGAGAAACAGACTGCAACCAAATCCACTCCCACTAGTCGGCATAGAACCACTTCCCAATCCTGCCAACAGTCAGTCAATCAGACTCACAGACTGAGCAGAGAGCTATCCAATCCCCCTGTGGCATACCACGGTAACATAAGGGGCAAGGAATCTATGACAGGGAATAACTCCCTTTTCTCAAATATATATAACCATCAAAAAAATCTGACACATTAAATAAATGATTCCCTGTCTCTCTTGACTGAGGATAAACATTGGGGATTTAGTTGCAACTTGCAAGATATTATCAGACTTTGCAGTGGACTACAAACAAAAAGAAAAAGTAGCAGTGTGCTCAGTTCGTAAGAGTTGAATTGTAAGTATGGCAAAATACAGAAACGTATTCAACCGTGTGTGTAATCCAAAAATCAACATAGGATTCTGGTACTCTAATGCTGGGTATCTTTATTTGGAGACAGCAACATTTTGGCTGCATTCACAGCCTTTATCAGCTGTGAAGGCAGCCAAAGCATTGATGTTCTCCAAATAAAATTATTCATCATTAGAGTACCAGGTTCCAGCATTGATTGACACAATCTAATGATTGCTCTTCTGAGATTAAATTGTATTCATGTGACTTTCTGCCTCCCTGTCGTCTCACTATAGAACTTTTTAAAGCTTTGAAGTACAACGAGCCCTTTTATAAGACACATTCTTATAAATGTAAAGAATAAATTCAGTGGAGACTGAGGATCAGTTCACTTAGGATAATGCCAGGACCTTAAACTCTGTCCCCCTTTCTTACCCCAAGATGGGCTATATTCCATTCTTGACACTAAGGCCGGGTGCACACTAGCATTTTCTTTTGTGCACTAGCGCAAGTTATGACGCTTTTTATGACGTGCGTTGTAGCATATAATTACGCGGATACAGAAGAACACACGTAGTACGTGCGCAACGCATAACGCGCACTGAAGACGTCCGTCATGGAAACACCAAGGCTTTTGCGTTAGGATTGATGCGACGTTGGCCGCGTGCTGAACGTCAAATGTCAAAAACCCAGCTTTTTTTTTCCATTCAACTCAAATTCTGTTTTTACGACGTGCATCAAAATTAACACATCGTCTGGCATCTACCAATCTCTTCCGTCATAAAGTGCGTCCTTTTTAAAAAACCCGTTTGCATTTGGTACCTTGCGCAGCGCTGCGCGAGGTTACTGTACTTTGCGCTCCCTATGTTTAACATGTGGAGCGCAAAGTGTTAATCAGCGCTGGTATTACAATGTCCCAGCGCTGATTAACGCCTGGCTCTGGTCAGCGCAAAGTTAACCAGAGCCAGGACTTGGTGTTAATGGTTTCCGCTGCTGCAGAATCCGTTAACACCAGCCTTAGAAAATAAAAAGACAAGCACATACTCACCCTCTGTCCCGCGGCATGGACCGCGGCTCTGCTCGCCTCCTCCGGCCGGTGGGAGCAGGGAAAGAATGGGGGAAAAAGTCCCCCTAGTCTTTCCCTGCGTATCCCTACGCCGAACGGCCGGATCTTGCGAGGCGAGATCTGGCAGGTCACGTGACCGGCAGGGAGGAACTCAATGGAGTCCCGGCTATTTATGCTCGTTAACAATGCAGGCAGCATTTTGTGCGCCTGCATTGTAATCCAGTGTTAAAACGCAGGCGCAAGGGGGAAGGTTTTTCCTCCCTTGCGCCCGCGTTTTAACACTAAGAGCGTAATAGAGCCCATAATGTGTGACTTTAATTTTGAACACTTGGTTTTTCATATACGTTTAACAAATAAGCGATCTAAACTTTCATTTGATTTACAAATAGGTTAATACACTAACAGGGAATTGTGGTGAACTGTCAGCAATGTTGCTAAAAGGAACATAGCATAAAATTATTTTTTTTTTATAGATTAAAGACATTAACAACTGAAAATTAAATGACTATAGTAAGGTATGGTAAATAGCTTAGACTATGAAATGTAAGTTCTCCAAGAGATATAAGAACAACATAAAAGAAAAGGTGCAAGTAAACTGATGTTATGGGCAAGAACATATGTCCCTAAAGGGATAAAACACATACAACTGGCCAAGCAAATAAAATAGAATATATCTGACAGTGTTTTTGAAAGTTTGTGAAAAAATTTGACATATTGAGCATGTGGCTGTGCATCAGTTTGTAAATGTGTGAAAACAGGGCTATATGTTCAGAAAAGCAAGAGATTTCAACTCCTAGGTGAATGGACTATGAAATTTGCTGACATTTGCTTTGCTGTATACGTCAAGTAAAGGTGATAAAATATACATGTTACGGAATTTATTTTGTATATAGGCATCTCCGGAATATAAAAACAGTTGCCATGGAAGCTCAAAAGTTATTAAAACATAACAAAAATAATATTGTTTAAATATGGCCCTTAAGCAATGTTTTAATCTGATAAATCTGCGCACCTGACAGCACTACAGAGAAAGCATCTAACAGATTTGTCCTCTTTTAACTTACTTGTAGAATGCTTAAAAGGAAACCTAAAAACTACTTGAGTGGTTACAATTCCCCAAGCACCTCTTTCCCTGTGGGGGATCTCCAAGTCCTGATTCAGCCTCTGGAGTGTAGTGGTGCTTTATCACCCAGAGCCTGAGTGCTAAGCTCAGCGGCAGGGATTTCAGGACCTTTGGGAACCAGATCCCACCAATGGCTCACAGTTGCTCTTGGCATTGAGAGTCTTTGAATTGGCTGCTGTGCTGTGGTCTTGTGACATGATGAACTAATAGGTAGCAACAGCATTTTACATCTGACCAGAGCAGAGGGATTTATGGTATGTTTAAAAGGAATCTAAAGGGTTTGTGTATGTGTGCATTTTAACTCTCATGTATCCTTTTTAACTATCCATCCATGTAAAAAGTAGAATGTGTAGAGCGACAGATTCAAATTATTAATTTTTTATGGCTTCCAGTGTAACCAAGACAAACTAATTAGCAAAGGCTTAATTTGAACATGAAGTCTTTTTATAATGTGAACACTGATCTAGCCTGACGTTTACCCTGCCTTGAGCTGTCGTCAATCATAACATTTAAATACTCAGTACAATTCTGAGCGTCATATTAACAGTTCCTAATTAGCAAATATTTTACTATTCCTTGAAGGGACATTTTGGTAGTAGTAAACAGAAATAACATGAATGTAAAGACAAGAAAACACATAATGATCTCAGCAGAAGTAGATTAATGAAAAAATAAATAGGCCACTTGGACCTGTATTAACCGCGCTCAAAACAGATGTATAGATTCATCCACTGATGAAGCCCGATGCACTTTAAGGCGAAATGCGTCTGGTGCCTACTATCTTTTTAATTTACGCTTTTATACAGGTTATACCGTTTTTTATTTCTGTTTTTAACAGTGTTCTTTTCTGTTTAAATAAAATCCTTTTTTATTCAAACTTCCTTGCATTCCTGATTATCTCTGCTATCCATTGCTACTCATAGGCACCGGACTGGATGGAATAACATTCACCTCTGAGGTGCTTTTTAAGATTGTACCTTGAACAATCCAGACACAAGGAAAGTTTGGGTCTTATTGAGACCGGTAAAAGGGTGAGTGAGAGTGCTTCCTCCATTTTTTAATATCACCTAGATATAGGTTCTGCTGCACTTAGAAGCCTTTTGTTTCTGTTCTGTCCTTGAGGCAAACGGAAAGATATATGGCAATTGGGGAGGCCTTATAACGACCCTAAGGCTAGGGTCAGACGAAAGCAGTTTTAACGTGCGTTTAGACGCACGAAATAACGGCCGTGCTAGCAGCAAATGACGTCCAATGGCGGGGAACACACGAAGTACGGCCGCACGAAAGTTCGTCCGCGCAACGCAAGTGGCAAACGAAAGCATTTTTTCTAGAACGTCAAACCTCTAGTACGGACGTACAGAGTGCGCTGCGTCCGCTAGAGGCGTGTGTGCGTGATTGGGAGACGTCAGACGCTGCTAATGTCCGGCCAACATAACGTCCAGACACAAAAAGTGTTTTATTGATGATCCGTACAAAATCACGGACGAAAAGGCGCATCGTATGACCGCTATCGCGTATTCCGTGAAAAAATGCGTCCATTCGTTCGAATGCACTTTTTCACAGACAACGCGAAAAATGCGTTAGTCTGACCCTAGCCTAAGGCGTACTACATAGAGCTATAGAAGCTCTGTAATCTGTGAGTGTGTATTCATACTTATACAGATCCTTTATCTGTCTAATTTTCACTGCACTGTTTTTTGTAAAAATTGTGTTTTTAAGGGTACTGGCAATTGAAGCTGACTCAATAATACAGACCAACACTGACAGCCAGAAGCGTCACGTGAGCTCTGTTTGCATAACATTATAGGGTTGTTGACAGTACTGGCTGGGTGGAGTAGAGGTAACATCACTGCTCTGCGTGGAGAGAGCCTGTGGAGTCATGGGTTCAATCCTGATGAGCACCTCTCCAGTAAGTGTCCTTGGGCAAGACACCTAACGGTACATACTCGCCACCCAGGACATACTTGAAAACAAGACAAATCTCAATGTATCCTTCCTGGTAAAATCCTTTCTCCAAAAAAAATCTGTACTCTATATAATTGTATACGTATTTTTATCACCAAAACATAAAGGGTGAAGCGCCCACTGGAATCGAGTGCCCAAACCACTCGCCGAATGTTGTATATGGAGGTTTCTCTATATACCTGGATAGCAAATAGATGAAAATATCACAACACAGCGCTTAATGAACCTAGGTCCGTAAGAAAGTGGGATAGACAGGCTATATGTCCATAAACATAATAATCTACGTTTTCAAGCAATACGCTTCTTTATAGTGCAGGTGGTGGAACATACACTGTAGGAGAAAACAGAAAAAGGGACCGGAATTGCGCAGTACGTCAGCATCAGATGGAAATAAGTCTTGTTTGTATTCAACTCACATTTGGAGAAGCCCACAACCGGCTCTCGGGAATACAGCGAGCAGGGACTTATATCAGGTGCCCATATACCCCTCGATCTGTTCCTCCAGTGTCGCCAAAATAGTAAAGAATGCCGCTCACTCCCAGGACCCTCAGGCTGGATCTCCTCTCTGGATTCACCAGGCAGATCTGCAGCCTCGAAGGGCTCAGGACACAAAGGACACTATCATTTCACACCTTAAGACCAGGGCCGAATTTACATCTCAGGAACCTGCGGCACAGAAATGCGGAGTGCACCCCCCCCCCAAAGTGCCAAAATTACGTTTAAAATTTTTGTTTTGGGCCAAACAAAAGAAACCTTTTAAAAAAACTGAAAAACAGTTTCTTTCTATGCTCAAGTCAAAAGAAGGGGCAGAATCTGTTGCCTTAGTTGAGTTAGTGCAGTGGTACTATTTGCTTTATAAGTAAAAGCATATATTGCCTCTGCCATAGAACAGAGAAAAAAGGTATATTTTGCATTTTCATTTTGTCTATTTTTTTATCTTTAAACATTGCATGGTCATATTTGGTATCTTTGAAAGGGCCAGACCCTGACCTTTCCAATGACACCTCACTCATTTGACCTTGTGCGTGTACAATTCAGAGATATGGGTTCCAAAGCCCCCTGTCTCTCCTCACTGTAGTGCCTCTGTCTAGATTGTCGATGAAACAATGCGTTGCATAATCAGCTCCAGACTTGCTCGCAGTGTGGGAAATGAGGTGAGTTAGCTCAGCATCACTGTTCACTTTATAATTGTAAACTGAATAATTGTACTGCGTTATAAAAAAAAGAGAAAAATATCATTATTTTGTTATTCTATTTTTATATAAACCTAACCTGGTCATGTTTATTATCACTGCAAAGGCAATACTCTGGCCTTACCAATGATATCTTATATGTCCTGTAGAAATCCAGAGATACGGGGGTCTAGATTATTGTAAATTGTAACTATCACATTTTTGCTCCTTTTTAAAGATTGCCTTGGTAATCTTGAATTCATACTTTATACACATACACATAACCTTTCACCTCTTCTCCAAATTAGTTAATTCTGGGGCACCTGCCCACATTACATCAAATCAACGTGAAAGCTCCCTAGATGGAGATTTCCCATTGGCCGAGATGTTATTTTAACATGAAAATTAAATGGATAGCATTCCTAGCTAAATTGTATTGGCCCCATGCGGCTTATTCTGCATCAAGACCCTGACCTGGAAGGATCTACTGGACCCTGTTGACCAAAGGATGGTGAAGATATTACAGATATGGACTGTACGTTTAGTGGGTGTAGCGTTAATTTAGGGTTAAGGGAGGGGGTTTAGGCCATTAGATGTTATAGGGTTCATGAAGGGGGTTGTAGTTTTGTATTGGTTTAATAAATTCCTCTTCGTATATATAGGATTGCATGTAGTCATTTTGGAAGTGCAGATGGAAGGACACTGCCAACTATTTGTTTGTATTATCCATCGACTTGTGGTGAAAGAAGGCAGTGCATTGAACCATTCCCTACACCATGGGACCAGAGGGAACAATATTTTTTTTTAATGTCATTTTTATTTGTGTTAAGTGACTTTGCAAATGCATATATATATATATATATATATATATATATATATATATATAAATATATAAATATTATTAGTTTTAATAGTATATCAGTGTCTCATATTTTGCACTATAGGATAGGAACCCCCCCCCTGTAACAATATTTGTTTAAATAATTGCCTATGGATGAATGCCTACTGTATGTTTAGATTGTCTTCATGATTTTACCGGGGTGATATTGTATCAGTTCTCCATATCTGTGGAGGCACTAGTCAACGAGATTGTAATTGAGTAATAGTATGGTTTTGACATTTGGCCTCTGTCATTGTTGTATGCTAACCCTATACACATTTTGTATGGATATTATAGGGTTATGCAAGTATATAACATTGAGATAATCCTGAAATGTAAATAATGGAATGGAATGATGATCACGAGTGCGCTGGAAGAGACTAATGGAACCAAACCGGAAGTAGACTTTTGACACGCACGAGAACACACGTGGAAAGATGCGGCTACAAAAAATCATAACAGCGGGTATAAAACCATTCAAGATACACTAAAGAACAGTACAGACTGATGAAGCCTGCAAGACAGCAGGTGAAACGCGTCTCTGGTTACTTTTCATTTATTCATTGTTTTAATAACTTTCATTTTAATAAAGATTTTTTATGACACATCGGATCCACTCTTCCATTCAGCCGGAACGTTTCATTGAGGACTACTATCCCATTAAAGAGACAACTCAGGCGAGTACCAGAAGAAGGGTGAGACCCCTTAATAGGCGGTATTACAAGAGCCACTTGAATGAAGAGGCTCATATAAATGTAAGTAAATTCATTTACTTTATTTACATCCCAATGGACCATCTCCCCTTTGTTTTGAGAGTATGGTTATTGAAAGCGTGGTGAACATCGTTACACTGTGACGAACGTGAAGTACGAGTGAGGCCCCATAAGTGGCTGAAAGCTTTACACAAGAGCCTTGGAGGATCTTACATTGTGAGTGGAATTTATCTGTCTATATATTAATAAGAGTTGGTGATACTGCACCATTATGTGTCCAATTTTTATGTATTGAAATGGCATTAGGTTTGATCTGTGGAATATGAGACCAAGAAGTTGAGATTGAGATTTGTAAATAGGGCCCTCGTTTCCTCCTGTACTGGTTTGTCAAAATGTTGTTTAATGTATTGTAACCCTGTTTATGTTGTGCCCATTGTACAGCGCTGCGGAATATGCTGGCTCTTTATAAATAAAGAAGAAGAATAATAATAACACGCCTTTTGGAGATAAGTAACATCATATTTTACTGTGGGTTTTAATTTTTATGACACAGTATATTTTATTGGAATGTTTGTGTGTGCCCTCACATGGACTACTTGTCCTGACATATTTGTGATGGGATATACCTGCTAATATGGGAGGAGATGTAGTCAGGGCGTGGTTATGGAGAGCTTTGTACGTGAGCACCAGTATTTTGAAATGGATTCTAAAGAAAACAGGGAGCCAGTGTAGAGATTGACAGAGGGGTGAGGTGTGAGAGGTGAAAGAGGTGAGGTGTATGAGTCTGGCACAGGCATTCATTACAGACTGCAGAGGGAGAATCTAGGCTCTCTTAAGGCCAGAGAGAAGGAGGTTAAAGTAGTCAAGGCGAGAGATAATAAGAGCTTGGATGAGCATTTTAGTAGAGTCTGTAATAAGAAAGGGACAGATGCGTGCAATGTTTTTTTAGGTGGAAGTAGCAAGATTTGGTGGAGTAGCAATCCTATGGTGGAGATAGTGGGTTCATTTGAACCCAGAGATCTCCTGATCAGTGGCAGCTAGAGGGGCACGTTTAGTATCAGTGGAAAGGCCAGAGCATGTTCATGTTCAAACTAAGAAAAAAAAATATTAAAAAAATGACTTTTTTTGTGTGTGTGTTTTTTTTATTACTGCAGCAATATTATTCCCATTTCAATTATAATGTGAACAATTATGTTGCACTAATGATTTTTTCTATGGGGGGTTTTAGCTAAAAATCTCATAATTTCCCTTCAAAAAAAGTAACGAGTTTCCATTTCTAATTTTTTTAACAAGCATATCCCATAAAATATATAACTGCAAAGGCACAGGATGATAAAATGTGAAAAAAATGACTTTACCCACTGTAGATGTTTGAAAATTCAAATTTTATTGCATTTTTGTTATAATAGTCAGGCAAGGCATGACGTATATTTATAATAATAATTTATAATGAATCTGCCGAGTCTGCCGAAAAAAAGGATATATAATTTGTCTGTAATAAAACGTGACTTCAAATCGCATTTAAACATGACGAGCGAAACCGGTAAAAATGAGCTCAGCACGCAGAGGTGATATGGCTCAGCAGTTAACGGGTTAAAAGAAGCCATTTAACCCTTTCGCTGCTGAGGCATTTCCTGCCTGTGTGCTGAGCTCATTTTTACCGTTTTGTGCTCATCATGTTTAAATGCGATTTGAAGTCAAGTTTTATTATATGACCCAGACAAATTATATATCCTTTTTTTCAGCAGACTCCACAGATTCAAAATATATCATTATTATGTGTATAAGTAAAGATTTAAAAAAAAAAAAGAAAAAAAAAAAGGGGGAAAAAAGTAAAATTTTGTTAAAATTCAGAAGAACAACATTGCATATTTTTTTCTATCTACATTTTATGACCAGAACTATTGTGGTTATATATTGATACATTAGGTGCCTTTTTAAAAATGGTGTAATGGAGAATATTTCATGTTTTTTTTGTACAAAAATATGCAGTTTTCTAAAAATCAAAAAAATCAGCTTTTTTCTTATGTCATGACTCATTGTATGTAATACATAAAATTAGTATATCTAAACCAATTGAAATTGAAAAGCTATATATTTTCTGAAACTAGACAAAATTCCGCAAAAAAAAGAGACCTTTATGACACATTTTAAAATTTATTTTGTTATTCATAACTTTATTCAAAAAACATCATATTTAATGTAAAAAAAAAATCATAATAGGTCAAGATTTATATTGCATAATTTCATATTCATTTTTGGGGTAAAATATTTTTGTTTTGCTTAACTATATAAATATATCCCTCCTATAAAATAATAGATCCAATTTGATTGCATAGATCAAGTTTAGGCAGCGTCGGAGGTGCTAATTTGCACCGTGCGCAAAATAAATTTAGAGAAGCTTTTTATGCCGGTTTTTGAAAGGAGGCATACCTGCAATTAAATGGCTCTAGCTCAACAGGGATCTAAAATATGCCAAATAAAGTATATATCCGGACAAAGTAGACTTCCAGATGAATCAAACGTGGGGTTACTTATTATTCTATCATAAATATTGAGCCCGCAACAACTTGTGGAATTTGGATTTGTGCGCAAAAAAATAAATAAATGTAAATTCCACATGCTGTTGCGCCCTCTATTTTTATGATAGAATTTTATTTAACCCCTCATTTGATTCGTCTGGGTGTCTAGTTTCTCCTAATATATACTTTATGTGGTCTGTTTTAATTTTCTGTTGAGCTAGAGACATTTAATTGCAGGTATGCCTTCTTAAAAAAAAAAAAAAAACATTCACAAAATTTTCCCCATGAATTTTGCTCAACAATTATGTAGTCTATCAACAATTGTATAGTGACTCAAAATGCTGCACAAACACACAACAAGCCCGCCACACATTTTACATTCACTCAATCAGTTGGATTGGCACATGGGGCATCCATGTGAGCAGTAACGCCATGTCAAGGCCCCAACCAGGTTACTGACCATTCACACATCTTTCACATCTGTTTCACTCACTGAATCACACACCTTTCATGCAAGAAGCTAGTAAAAGTGGAGTGGGTGACGTTAAGGGGACAAAGAAGGGAAAAGTGCAGAAACACTGAAGGGGAGAAGAGAAAGATAATGAGGATTAGAGGGGGTGGAATAGAAACACCCCCCCCCATTCACATCTGTTTCACTCACTGAATCACACACCATTCATGAAAGAAGATAGGTAAGGGAAGTGGGTGAAGGGAAGGGGCAAAGAAAAGGGCAGAGACAAAGAAGTTGAAGACACACCATTAACACCGCAGTTAAATCTGTCTTCAGAGGCTTCTTTCTACATCTGACGTATGGAGGACATCAGATTGTTGGGGATGGGGCAACCTATTTTATTGTATGTGGGGTGAATTACATTATAACTGGGGGTGGGTAGTGAACTGTAGGTGGGTAGTGAAACGTGGTGGGTATTGAACCGGAGTGGGTAGTGAAACGTGGTGGGTATTGAACCGGAGTGGGTAGTGAAACGTGGTGGGTATTGAACCGGAGTGGGTAGTGAAACGTGGTGGGTAGTGAACCGGAGTGGGTAGTGAAACGTGGTGGGTAGTTTTTTTATTAACGCTTGAATTAACACTGCTATAAAATAATGGGGCTGGTTTTGGTTTGTTTTTTTATTTGGGAAAATTTAGAGGAATAGCACTATCCAGGAATAAATGCCAGCATGATCCGGGCAAGCTCTGTCCAGAATGATTACACTGCACTGTGTCCATCAGAATGTCATCAAGATCTGCAAAGATCTTAACGGTGCTATAGCCAGATTTATCAGTTAGCACAAAATCAGTGGCATACCTCAACCTGAAATCTGTTTATTCTCAGCCGAGAAACAATTCGGTCCCGGTATGCCACTAGTAATGTGTCACTGTATGATAAATCTTGAAGCAATCAGGCACACAAAGACCTGGTTTGGAGGGGCAGTCAGGGCAGTGAAGGCGGCTTTCCTTACGCCGCCCTTGGCGCGCGCAAACCCGACACCTTTTACATGGGGTCACTCTTTTTTCAGTTGGTGGAATGTAGCCAGGAAAGTGGCAGTCACGCAACCTAATTACATCTTCCACCTCTTCAACAACTGGAGCATTCTCTTCTGGACAGAGAAGGGACTCGATAACAGATTCCTGAAATTTTAGGAATGTTATCCGTCGGGCATGAGTGGCCTGATACAAGATGAATGCGTTAAGCATTGACATCTGTATCAGATGGACTGCCAGCTTTTTGTAACATACATATGCCTTGCGAGAAGCGAGATATGGTACAAGCATCTGGTCAGACTTGTCCACTCCCCCCATGTATCGATTATAATCCTGTACACATAGATGGAGAGATTCCCCTATCATGAAACCCCTCCATCTGACGTGAACTGCAGATGTGCATTCATTATGTATTGTTGTAAGCAAATGCACATCCTTTTTGTCTGTGTATTTCACAGCCAGCAGTTCACCGCAGCGCAAGGCAGATGTTTCTCCTCTCTCTTGCTTCCCAAACTGTTTTGTTGGAAAGCCTTTCCTATTCGAACGGATCGTGCCACAGGCTCCAGTACCATTGCTGTACAAAAATTTGTACAGCGGCACACCCGTGTAAAAGTTATCTGTATAAATACAGTAACCTTTACCGAATAGTGGATAAGCGAGGTCCCACACTATTTTTTCAGTGGTGGAGAGGGCGGGGGGGCAGTCAGGAGGGGCCAGCTGCGAGTCCTTGCCAATGTATACATGAAAGCGATACATGTATCCACTGGAGCTTTCGCACAGTTTATAAAGTTTTATCCCATACCGAGCTCGCTTCGAAGGGAGGTACTGCTTGAAAACAAGACGTCCCTTGTAAAGCAGCAAGGACTCGTCGACTGACAAGTTTTGGCCTGGCATGTATAACTCTTCAAATCTTGCCATCAGATGGTCAAGAAGTGGCCGCAACTTGTACAGTCGGTCGTGATCTGGGTGGTCACGGGGCAAAGCCTTTGCATTATCATTATAATGCAAATACCGCAGGAGCAATAAATATCTGTCCCTGCTCATAGTAGCAGGGAAGATAGGGGTGGTTTGGGTACTCTTTTTTGACCAGTATGAGGCTATGTTGGGTTTTTGCACAATCCCCATCTGCAGAGTGAGGCCCCAGAACTTCCTCATCTCTGGCAAACTGGTTGGGGTCCATTTACGCGCCCTCGCACTTGGCAACAATTCTGTCCCTAGACCTTGAAAATATTGTTCGGCATACAGATTGCTCTGCTGAACAATAAATTCCAAGAACCCAAGGATTGCCAGAAAATTGTGGCAATTCTGGCTGGACCATATTAGGGGAGGTCCAGTCAGATTCTGGTTCAGGCATCGCCACAGCCTGTGTTGCAGATACCCCTGCAATAGGCCGTTGGGCCGGTGCAGGATCAGGTAGTGCAACTACAGACCGTGCGGTCCCTGCACTACCATGGGAGCACCCTGGTAACTCCGTGCGGCCACGCCGTGGCTCATCACGTAGTTCTTCGTCGCTGGAACCGTCACTATCTGATGATGCTCCAGGGACAAAGTCACTGCCTGAATCTTCAAAAGATTCATCAGCGCTGGGATCAGAGTCTGACATCATAAGGATGTCAGCTGCTTCCTCAGCGCTTAGAAATCTTTTAGCCATAATTTGCTTTATGAAAATGTATTTTCAAAAGAAAATTACGCCGTTTGATATATATATATATATATGCACGTGTGTGTGCGTATATAATATATATATATATATATATATGCGTGCGTGTGTATATTGTAAGCTGGGAAACAGGTAGCGGGTGCAATTGCTCTCTGGGGTGAGCACTCTTGAAAGGTTCAGAGACCAGACCAGTGACTTTTCTTCAAACGGGGGTACATTTATTGCAGCAACCCACAGGTTATACACCACACTGTATATTGCTCAAAATAAACAGTTCAAAAGCAAAGAAAATTCCTAGCCATGTCCCGGCACTAACTAAACATACAATAGTCCTGACTAACAACCTGTGCAAACCTAGTGTTTGTCAGGCTTCAGCAAACTAGCATGACCAACCTTGTGCTCCAGCAGATAGAGACCGTCTGCTCCCCAGACTCCAGAGTGATGTCTGTTTGCCTCACCTGCACTAAATTGCCACTGAGGCAAAGTGCAAAACCAGGTGCTTAGAGGTTCCGGAAGGTGTAAGAGAGAAATCTGGGTGACACATAAACCCCGGACAGGACCTTTCCTTGCACTCTACATGATGCCCTGTTACAATATATATATATATATATATATGTGTGTATTAGCAATTTATCACCTATTTTATGGAGACAGCCTCTGCAACAATAACACCTCGCAATCCACATGCAGACTGAGGATAGAAATGTAAAATTATCAAGATTTGAAAAATTCATCCCCCGTGATTGGCTGGAGGGTCAATCGCTAGGTTACGGGGTCATTTTAGGGTTATATTTGTATCCTCAGTGGCCATGTTGGAGGTGGCAGTAACAATTGTGACAGCTAAGTGATCATTGTTACTACAGTGATCACATAGCTGTAACAATAAAATGTGAAATAAAATAATAAAAAGGGGATTGTAATTTTATTAAATGTGGGGTTTGGGGGCCTCTGGGCAGTTTTGATTTTTTTTACTACCCTTAGAGACCCTGTGTGTGGTGTTTTTTACTTTCTGTGTTTTTTTATATTTTTTTTACATTTTGTACTATAATGAGGCACACCGTTGGAAAGTTCAGGCTCTGGGCTTTCCATCGGTGCCTCATTTATCTCTGCAGCCCTTACCGATGAGGAGATAGAGAGGTCTTAAGGACCTCTCCCCCCTCCTCCTAAGGGCTGTCTATGCGGCCGCTGAAAGTGACGTCATCACGCCAGGCGTGACTCCCATGATCCCACAGTGAGGGCCGACATCCCGGATGTCGGTTCCTCACTGTTTGCCGCCGGGATCTCCACCACACCACCACTTTGCTGCGGGGAGGACCGGACGCGCTGAGCGCGTCCTCCGCACAGCAGCGGGACCTTCCTGGACGCGCTCAGCGCGTCCGTAGCAGCAAAGTGGTTAAAAAAACAAAAATCAGAATCAAAAATATCTTTGAAAAAATCCCGAAAAAATGCCTAAAAACTTCTAAAAAAATAGATTAATAAAGATACTTTTTGCTGCAAATGAAAAGAATAAATGGTTGAATATAAAATTAATAAAAACAGGATTTTTTGTTTTACATTGAAACCTATGGGATTCACCTGAACAAACCTGCCGAATGAACAGCACCAAACTGCCCTGATTTTCGGTGGTTTTAGTGTTCTTTGAATAGATTAACCATGTTTTTCTATAAGGATTTCACTGTATGGGGAAATTCACTGTTCGGTGCAATTCGGTGGCAAATAAGTCTCTTTAAATAACTGCTTTAGTTTTCCTATTTCTGTGCTTTCTGAATAATACCTTATTATATTTGGTGGGTATGAGGGTATTACAAGCTCCACAGCAATAAAACGTATTTAAAAAAAGTGGGATGCTCAGTCCAAAATGCACGGGCCTATTTTTTGTCCCAGTCCAGGCCTGTTTAGGGATGTTCCAGAAGGTTCCTCTGGAAAAGTTATGAGTTATTCTGGGTTATATATGAGCCTTCTGGGTCTGTTCCCCAAACCAATTTAAAGATGTTTAGGAATATACGGTATGTGAGTCCATTCAGCTAGATACAGAGAACAGAGTAGAATTTCATCCCATTTTTACTATTTTGCCTCTACATATTTGGGGCTTAATGAATAAATCCCAACAGCGCTGGGTCTGCTTATTGCCACCTCTTGGTATAGGGATGCTAAATAATATTATTGTAGTGTGAATAAATGCAACTACTTATATAAAAAACCCAAATTCTTATGTTTGAAAAGGAAAGGGTGGAAAGGGTAGTAATGCTCTTGATTAAAATTTCCTGTGTAAAACCCCAGTCAGGACTTGCAGCTCCTCCTCTCACCAGTGTGTCAGTGATAGAGAGGAGGGGGTAGCTCCCTCCACTCTTTCTCAGGCAGCCCAGCACCATCAGCATTATGGAGGCCAGTGTGCAGCCTGAGGCTCTTCTGCTGATGCTGCAGTGTGTCATGAAAGTCGCTGTCTCTGTGCACAGCCAGCTCCATTGCTAGCAGCACAGTTATATCCAGTAGTCCGGTGGCTCCCAGCGTTGTCCACAGCCACCATAAGTCCTCTGTGATGCTACAAATGTGTTACCTTATTTCTCAGTTATACACACATACACATAATTTGCCGAACCTAGCTGAGCTGTCCTGGAAGGACAATAAATATTCTGTGTTTCACGCAGCATTATGCTGCCCTAGGCAATGCACTCTGAATTATGTTGACTCCACACCCCACCAACCCGACATACTAGAAATGTGAACATAAACATAGACATGAAATTCAGACAAATATTCACAACCTATTTATGTCAATAAAAATATAATTTAGAACAAAGTATCGTATGTACAATGAGCTGTTTCTAACAATCTTTATAAAAGTTTAGATCATCGTTTCCTAAACCTGTCCTCATTACCCACTAACAGGCCAGGTTTTAAGGATTGCCTTGGGGAAATGCAAGCTGTATCCTGCAATCACTGAGCAGTAAATCATATCACCTGTGCTGTGCTTCAGATATCTGGAAAACCTGGCCTGTTAGACACTTTTTTTTTTTATTGTAATAAATTTTTATTGTTTCATAAATTTTTAACAGAGTGAATGAAGTAGCATAAGATAAGTTGCTCCAAGACAGGTAATCACTTCGTAAATATGGATTCAGGGTTGATCGATAAGTAACAGCTGCTTAATTTGTGTAAGCGTGACTTTGAATCCAGTATTATGCATACAATTTACAGCGTACAGTATATAAAAGTTAACTAAAAGTATGAATTATATAGACATGAAACTTATTCAAAACGTGTAAAGGGAAAGAGAGGGTAGGGGGTGGCAGGTTATAGATAGCATGAGAGTCGGTGGCCACTGTGTAAGGCGTGTTATTTACACACGGGGGCGAGCCTCTGACCAGTAGAACCAGCGGCGCAAATGGACTGCGCTCGTGCCTGAGGCACTGTGTATTAGTTCTTCAATATCTTGGGTGTTATGTACCTCCTGAAGCCATTCGCGTATGGTAGGAACTTTAGGGGTCTTCCAATGACGGGGCAACACAGCCTTGGCCGCATTTAATAAACGTATTTCAAGCGTGCGTTTTTAATCAGTGTGTTCCATAGGTGTGTGAAGCAATAACATAGCTGCCGGTGTGAAGTCTGGGGGGGGTTCTGAGACCTTGCAAATGGTGCTGTGGACAGCTTGCCAGTATGGTTGGAGCAACGGGCAAGACCACCACATGTGGAGTAGGTCCGCCTGTGGCGCCCTGCATTTCCAGCAGGAGCCGTTATGCTTGGGGTCACACATTGCCAACCTTTTAGGTGGGCAGTACCACCTAGATAGGAGTTTGTAGGCCGTTTCCTGGGATTTGGTGGCGATGGAGCAGGACGTGGTGAGTAGGGTGATTTGGTCCCATTCCTCCTCCGTGAAGGACAGCTGGAGGTCTTCCTCCCATTTGGACCGATAGGAGGGTATGGGGTTCGTGAGGGATTGCAACAGCCCGTACATAACCGATATACCATGGGGCGGAGGATGTTTTCTCTGGGCTAGGGTTTCAAATAGGGTAAGAGGACGGGTGAATTGAGGTGGGGGGGGGCTAATGAGCGCATGTAAGCCGTAAGCCGATGGAAATGAAATTTGGTCAGGAAAGACTGTGGCCAGGGCAGTGGAATGTCCTCAGGGGACTTAAAGGTGTTGCCGTCAATAAAGTTAGATGCCCGTATACAATGAGGTGCCTGCATTTGTTCAGTTGTGATTAGCCTCCAGGAGAATGCGGGTAGGTAACATAACGGTAGGAGGGGTGACGGCCTTGGGGCAATCTTGGTAGAGTTTTGTAACGTCCTCCAGGTGCGGAGTGTAGCTGAGATAGTAGGGTGGTGGGTGACGCGGTATGTAGCATTTGTGCCGTTTAGCCAGGGAAGGGAAGCCAGTGGGGCATCTGCCAGTGTGCGTTCCAGAGGGATCCATAGCTTGGTGTCTGCGCCCGAAGTCCACTCAAGTATGCGCAACAAGTGTGCAGCTTGATAGTAGCGGCGGGCATGGGGTAGTGCCAGTCCACCTGCGGATTTGGATGCGGTGAGCAACTCAAATCTGAGCCGTGGTCTGTGATTATTCCAGACAAATGTGGTAAATTTAGACTGCAGGGACCTGAAGAATAAAGTGGGTACGGCTATTGGTAGTGTCTGGAACAAGTACAGCAGGCGTGGGAGTATGTTCATTTTAAGGACGTTAATGCGTCCGAACCACGTTACATGAGGAAAAGCCCATTTGGTGAGGTCAGCTGTGATGCTGTGCAGCAGTGGGAGGTAGTTTGCCTGATAAAGGTCAGATGTATCTGCGGTGAGGAAAATGCCTAAGTATTTAAGTGAGGATTTGCACCATCGGAAGGGGAATGAGGCTTGTAGCTGAGCGCGCATAGGGGGGGGGACAGAAAGTCCTAAAATTTCTGATTTAGTCATGTTAATTTTATAATTGCTTAAAGAGCCATATTCTCGTAGTAAAGAGGTGAGGGCAGGGAGGGAGATCAATGGCTGGCGGATAAAGAATAACAGGTCATCGGCATACGCCGCCACTTTATGCCGGTGACCCGCCACCTCAATGCCGTGAATCGAGGGGTTAGTTCGGATTGCATGCAAAAGGGGTCTGTTAGACACTTTTTGCATACGACTGCACCAGTGGTGTCACTAGGGTTGGTGTCACATGGTGTGGTAACTCATGGTGTCACCCCCCCCCCCTAGTTTTACGGTTTCTTTTTTTAACTACTCTTACTCATAAATCAATACTCCCATATAACACTGAATGCTCATACACTGCGCACATTACTGTGAGGTTTATTGCTGTGGAGCTCTGTGATATGCATATATATTAAAAACAACGTTTGGAGCATGCAGTGATCACAGCAGCTCACAGCACTCCCCCACACATATAAAGTGCTTAGATATAGAATAAAAACAGCGTTTGGGAGCATGCAGGGAATGTATATATATGTTACATGTAAAACCCGAAGTGCGGTTAATCCTAGGATTACCCGGGTAATCCTGACATTAGCCAAAACAGCTGGGTTAGGCTAGGGTCAGACAAAAGCATTTTTCCCCGCGAACGTGAAAAAGTACGTCCGAACGCATTGACGTATTTTTTCACGGGATGCGCAAAAACGGTCAGACGACGCGCATTTTCGGGCGTGATTTTGTACGGATTGTCAATAAAACTCTTTTTGCGTCTGGACGTTATGTAGGCTGGACATTAGCAGTGTCTGACATCTCCTAATCACGCAAACACGCCGGTATGCCGCAGCTGCGCACTCAGTACGTCAGTACTAGTGGTTCAGCGTTCTCAGAAAAATGCGTTCAAATTCCACTTGCGTTGCACGGCCGGACTTTTGTGCGGCCGTACATCGTATATTGGCCGTCATTGCCCGTCATCTGCTGCTAGTGCGGCCGTAATTATGTGCGCCAGAACGCACGTTAAAAGTGCGCTGGTCTGACCCCAGCCTAAAGCTGCAAAAAGATGAAATTTCAGACTTTACCCGGGTAATTTTAGGACTAACCAACTGCCCTTAATGTACAGCGTTACTTGACGGTTATTTAATGTGGTTTGTGACTGTGGATACAATTTCATTAAAAATAACAAAAAACACTATTTTGCTATCAGTCAGATAACAGTTTGCAGCTTTATCCGGGTAATCCTCAAAATTCAGTCAACTGTAACCTGCTGAAAACCCAAGAAAAGTGGAGAACCCAGAGGCGTTTGGATACTTTGCAGATTACCCGGATAAAGTCCGATGTTTCGTTGCACATCACACTTTACCCAGCAACACTAGGGTAATGTGCGAATTACCCGGTTAAAACAGTGCAGAAAACCGGGCTACCCAGAGGCCTTTGGATACTTTGCAGATTACCTGGGTAAAGTCCGAAATTTCATTTCACTTCAGACTTTTGCTAATGACGCCTGGGTAATGTCAGGATTACCTGGGTAATCCTAGGATTAACCGCACTTCGGGCATTAACCGTAACATATACACACATTACTGAGTTTTTTATTGCTCTGGATTCTGTGATACACTCATGCACACCGCACATTACTGTGAGGTTTATTGCTGTGGAGCTCTGTGATATGCTCACACACAAATTTTGGCGAACTGCCAGCAAGTACGGTGCCTGTTCGAAGGCAGTGAAAGTCCCCATAGAGAAATAATGGTTAATCTGTTCAGAGAACACCGAACAGCAGAGAAATGTCCTGATGTCCAGTGGTTTCATTTGGCAGGTTTATTCAGGCGAATCCCATAGGTTTCAATGTTAAAAATATTCCCATTTTTATTTATCTAATAAACTGTTTATCCCTTTAATCTGTAGTAAAAAGTCTATTTATTGATTATTATTTTTTGTATCTTCTAGGCATTTTTCAAAAACAATTCTATTTTTTTTTCTAATAGTTAGTTTTTTTCTGTAACAAACCTTTTTATTATCATTCATAGGATCTTATATGTTAATTCCAGACATTTTCGTTCAGTAGTTTTTTTTTTTTAAAACTGAGGGCGACGGGTTTGCGATGGCATTCGGTGGCTGATTCCCTGCACTTCAGGGACTCTGCAGTGAATTCACTGGGGAAATTTGATTCCCCAAAGTGCGGGGAGCAACAGAACACTGAAATGCCTGCATTATTTCGGTGCTCTGTGAATATCCCCTTTAGTGTAGGTTGTATTGCCGCCCTCTGGAAAGTGCCAGTCTAGGCCTTGCCTACCCAGGACATACTTGAAAATGAGAGAAATCTCAATGTGTCCTTCCTGGTAAAATATTTTAGTGTAAAAAAAGTAAAATAGTAGTTAAACACGGTGTATCATGTCTATATCCAATGTACAAAATGACCTAAGTAGGTAGATACTTCACCTAACTCATGGGGGTAACCCTTATTGCAGTCTACACCCATTCTGTTCTTAATCACTAAACAGGAACATCAATTAATGAAGGTATAAAGGCAGTCACTGCAGTCAGTTTGTTTCAATTCATTTTATTTTGAGTGTCTGAATGTGTGAGTGTGAACACTCTTATTCCTGATGATGCTGAATAATTTTAGCGAAACGCGTTGAGTACGTAGAATTTAAAGGAACACTCTAGGATAAAAATCCCCCTTTTTTCTTACATTAAAATATACCTATTCCCTACCTAGTTATTGTGTATATATATACACTATATTGCCAAAAGTATTCGCTCACCTATCCATATGCGAGTCAAGGCAGGTGAGCGAATTCTTTTAGCAATATAGTGTATATTTTCTTAAATGTAATACTCATCCCAAAAACCACTTCTTTCCAACGGGGTTTTTTTTTTTATACTCCCCTCCCTCCTCTTCCGCTCCCATCCTTCTAACTCTGTAACTTGGCTAATGATTTACGTGAGAAGCGCGCATGCGTGCCTCTCACGTAAGACAGACAATCAGCAGGCTTCCTCTTCTAATTGGATTAGTGTTACGCGCAGAGGATGTGCGCAACACTAATCCCAGCCGCAGACTATGCTGGCGGCTCGCTGCCGCCAGTTACTGCGGCGAGTTGGAGACGTCATCGCGCTGAAAGCGCGATGATGTCTCCTACTCAGCAATAGTCGGCAGAAGCGGGAAATATGAATCTCGCTCTGCTGACTGACAGCTGGGAGGGCGGAGTAAAGTCCTCCGCGTCTCTCAGCTGTTTTCAGCTGTTTCAGCCGATCGGCTGAGTGGAGGGAGGGGGGTAAGGCGAGGGGAATACTCAGGGCATCATGACCACCTTAAAAAGCTTAGGTGGTCATGTTGCCTAGACTAGAGTATCCCTTTAAGCCATTATTGTGAAGTTTTTTCTCTTGAATTGAGCAGTGGTTTGGTGGTGATTTTCTATTTTCCTTGCTTTCCTATTATACAGACCCTCGAAGGATCGCTTTCTTTATATGTTGTTACGCTGGAACATATGAGCGCATGCATGTCTTAGCCACAGTTGCCAAAAATCTAAATGTCTAATTAATCAATCGAACACTGCTTGTTGTCAAACATGGATCAACCCTTCTATAGAGACTTTCTTACTATGGTACATGGGTGACAACTGTATGCATGTATTGGGTCGATATGCAACATAAATCTATAAGTTATATCAATTGTTTGAATCAACTCCATGCTTTTCGTACCCTTATAATGTCGTTACGGAATTTGAAGAATAATCATATGCTGTAAGGGAGGCGGCACACGAGCATACTGTACTGCATCCGTTACGGATGCACTTTTTCACGGGAGTTATTGTGAGTACTGCATAAAGTGCGTCCGTAACGTCTGATGTCTCCATACCCTAGGAAAATACATGGCGGCGTTGTTTCTGCATCCGTTAAGATTTTTCACGTCACGTGGCTTTATGCTTTGCCTGTCCGTGAACAAGTGCGCAGGTGCTTCATGTGGTGTGTTTAATCGACTCCTTTATAAAGCTACGACTGATGGCAAACAGTGCGGTCAGATGGATGCAAAATGTTTGCTTGTGTGCCGCCAGCCTTACTCGTTGGGGTTACACCGTATATACAAGGTTGATTGGTATACTCCTTACAGGGAGGTGGTCATTTAATAATATCAATTGATGGTTTCAGCCATGGATATTAAATACACAATCACGTCGTTTGGTTTCAGATACAGGGGTAATATATCATATTTGGTGCTGGTTAATCTGTTACTTTTATGCAGACAATACTCCACCTATCCATAAAAGTGGTGACAAGACTTTGATATCCAACTACCGCCCGATATCATTGCTCCCTATAATGTCAAAAATTCGGGAAAAGTGTGTCTACAGTCAATTATGTGATTATTATCAGTATTGGAACTATTTAACCCCAGATCAATCCGGCTTTTGTCCAAATCATTAAACCACAATTGCCCTTTTAAAAGTTTGTACTGATATCCAAGCTGGCATGGAACAAGGAAACCTAACTGGAGCCATCTTCTTTGATTTTGCCAAGGCCTTTGACAAAGTAGACCATGGCATCCTATTACAAAAACTTAAAAACTCTGGTATTGGTGATCGCACGCTAACCTGGTTTCAATCATTTGTATCTGATCGGTCGCAACATGTGTCCATCTCTGGCAGCTCCTCCCTCCCCGTCACATGCGGTGTACCCCAAGGCTTGATACTTGGCCCCCTGCTATTCACAATATTCATAAATGATCTGCCCAATGTCTGCAAAGCCTCAACTGTACACATGTACGCAGACGACACTGTAATCTATACCAGCAAACCAAATCTCCTGCAGCTGGAGGCCGTGCTGCAAGACCAATTCACAGAGGTAGAAAAGTGGACCAGAGATAACAAACTTTTTATAAATACTGACAAAACTGTTACGATGCTCTTTGGTACAGCACCTAAACTACACAAATTGCAATCGCCCCATCTAGGTGTCAGGACAAGATCAAATGACATGTTGACCACAGTCACTTCTCTCAAATATCTAGGTATGTGGTTAGACCCAAATCTATCCTTTGGCCCCCACATCGAAAAACTCTCATCTAAACTTTACCCCAAACTATGTGCCCTGTACAGAAAAAATCCTGTCAGAGCCCCGCGGTAAGAAAGCAGATTGTACAACAAATGCTTATGCCAGCTTTTGAATATGGAGATGTAGTGTATGCAGCTACCCCGCAAACACGCCTCCAGAAACTTACTACATTGTATAACTCATTCTGCTGCTTTGTGCTACAATGTAACTACATGACCCACCACTGTGACATATTAAAAGAGCTAAACTGGCCGTCGCTGGAATCTAGACGCACTCTTCACCTTTCCAACCTGGTGTTTAAGAGCTTTTCTGGGAAGCTACCACCCTACCTGAATATGCTGCTTCCCCCAGCAGTTCCCTCATCCTATAACCTCCGATCAACCAGGACCTGCAACTTACTTGCAATAACACAATACAAAAAGACAAGTGGCTCGATCCTCATTTTCCTACCGAGCACCACAATTATGGAATAACCTCCCAGACGCATCAAATCTTCCCCCAGTCTAAAGTCACTTAAGAGCTCCCTATTAATAGGGATGAGCTGTTCGGGTTCGGACGGTTTGGGGTTCGACCTGAACTTAGCCTGTTCGGGCGGATAGCGAACCCCGAACATTTCCGGGTGTTCGCCGCATGTTCGACCACAATGGACCACAATGTATTTTCCCACTGCCTGAAGCTCGTAATTGGCTACAGCCTTGCACCTGACCACAGGTCTGGTGCAAGACTGGTTCAACACTATGCCAATCACCGCTAAGAGTCCTGATTGGGCAAATTTTGCCCAATCATGGGCTCACAGAGCTAAGTCCCGCAGCACACTATATAAGGTTTCAACGCGCCGATTCTGCACGCATTTCAGAGGAGATTTCAAAGAAGATAGTTGTGTGTGTTGTTACTGCCGGTCTGCCACGCTACTGGGGGGGGTCTGGGGGGGTCTCATTTCGACCAAATATCAGGGAATTTAGGTTATGTGTGTCTTGTTACTGTGCCAGCAAGTTTTTTTGGGGTTTACAACTTTATTTAAAACATTTGTGTATTGAGGTGATTTTCTGGGTCTTGTCACACTGTGCCAGCAAGTCTTTTTGGGTCTCATTTATACCAAATATCAGGGAATTTAGGTGATGTGTGTCTTATTACTGTGCCAGCAAGTTTTTTTGGGGTTTACAACTTTATTTAAAACATTTGTGAATTGAGGTGATTTTCTGGGTCTTGTCACTGTGCCAGAAAATCTTTTTGGGGCTCACTAATTTCTTTAAAACACTTGGGAATTAAGGTGATCTGTGTCTCGTCATACAAGATGTACCACGCTGTATTTTGGGGCTCACTAATTTCTTTAACACACTTGGGAATTAGGTGATTTGTGTCTCGTCATACAAAAAGTACCACGCTGTATTTTGGGGCTCACTAATTCTTTAAAACACTTGGGAATTAAGGTGATCTTCTGTGTCTCATCACACAGCCAGCAATTTTTTTTGGGGCTCACTAATTTCTTTAAAACACTTGGGAATTAAGGTGATCTGTGTCTCGTCATACAAGATGTACCACGCTGTATTTTGGGGCTCACTAATTTCTTTAACACACTTGGGAATTAAGGTGATTTGTGTCTCGTCATACAAAAAGTACCACGCTGTATTTTGGGGCTCACTAATTTCTTTAAAACACTTCGGAATTAAGATGATCTGTAGTCTCGTCATACAAAAAGTACCACGCTGTATTTTGGGGCTCACTAATTTCTTTAAAACACTTGGGAATTAAGGTGATCTGTGTCTCGTCATACAAAAAGTACCACGCTGTATTTTGGGGCTCACTAATTTCTTTAAAACACTTGGGAATTAAGGTGATCTGTGTCTCGTCATACAAAAAGTACCAAGCTGTATTTTGGGGCTCACTAATTCTTTAAAACACTTGGAATTAAGGTGATCTTTTGTGTCTCGTCACACAGCTAGCAATTTTTTTTGGGGCTCACTAATTTCTTTAAAACACTTGGGAATTAAGGTGATCTGTGTCTCGTCATACAAAAAGTACCACGCTGTATTTTGGGGCTCACTAATTTCTTTAAAACATTTGTGAATTAAGGTGATCTGTCTCTTGTCACTGGCTGCCAGCTATCAGTGTGTCTCACTGAGTTATACCAGAGTTATTTAAATCTTTATACCAGAGTCGAATCAGAGTTCTGTATATATTAATCTATATATCACTCACCATGTCTGAAAGAACAAAAAGGACAGGCAGACGCTCCCAGCCACAGATAAGAGGGCAAGCAGGCCCTGTGTCGGGAGGCTGTGTCTCTGGTCGTGGTGGACGTGGTGCATCCTCTGCAGGGGCACGTTTGTCCTTTCTAACTGGTGCTGGCCATCTTAAGCAGCAGCAACATACAGAGGACTTGGTGGATTGGCTAACCAGGCCATCCTCATCCTCCTCATCCTCTGCCAGCCAGGCTTCTAGTGCTTTACAGTCCACCTCAGCTGCCAAAGCATCTAATGCAGCCTCCATGTCCACAGCTACTCCTGCCGTAGCCTCGCTATCACACACGGAGGAGTCAGCTGAATTGTTTGACTACAATGAGAGTGACATGCTGCTTGAGGATGCGCAGCAAGTACAGTGCTCTGATTCAATATCTGAGGTTGAGCAAGGGAGTATAATCAACCTAGAGGAAGGGGGTGCCAGTGATGACACACAAATAACTGGCACTCATGTTGCCCCAGCAGCTGCAGCATACTGCCAAGTTGGCTCCAGTGACGAGGAGATAGGGGTGAAGATGACATTGATGATAATGAGGTCACTGACTCCACCTGGGTGCCAGATCGAACTGAGGAATCAAGTGAGGAGGAGGGGGAGGAGGAGGAGGAGGAGGCACAGCAAACACAAGGCACAACATCCTCTGTGACCAACCGTAGCACTAGCCAGTCCAAGGCATCACATGTCAGAGCTGCTCCGGTGCAGAGCGCTGTTGTCTCAAAGAACACATGCAGGAAATCTGCTGTCTGGGAGTTCTTTAAGAACTGTGCAGCAGACCCCACCGTTGCTATTTGTAATCTATGTCAGAGGAGGTTGAAGCGTGGGATAAACACCGGACACTTGGGTACCACGTGCTTGATACGACATATGAACAAGTGCCACACATCCCGTTGGGGCAAAATTTTGCGTAGGTCCTCCTCCTCCTCATCTGTCTCTACCCACACTGTATGTCCTGCCATGCAATTGCCTACAACTTCCACCGAAAGGGATGATGCTACAGTAATGGATGTACCAGCAGGTCCTTCCTCACAATGTGACATCATCCCAGTAGCTGAAGATTTACGCAGTCAGATTACGTTGCCGCAGCTGCTGCAGTGAAAGAAAAAATATAGTCCCAACCATCCCCAAGCACAGCGTCTAAATGCCAGCTTAGCAAAATTACTTGCATTGCAGCTGCTGCCTTTCCAGCTGGTGGACTCTGCTCCCTTCCGTGAATTTGCTGAATGTGCTGTACCACTGTGGCAGGTTCCAAAACGCCATTACTTTTAACGCAAGGCCATTCCAGCACTATACCAGCACGTGGAAGACAATGTTATCCAGTCATTGGGAAAGGCAGTCTGCAGCAAGGTGCATGTCACTTTAGACACGTGGTCCAGCAAGCATGGACAGGGTCGTTACATTTCCTTCACAGCACACTGGGTAACTCTGATTGCAGCTGGGAGGGATCCATGACGGGGCTCTGTGCTGGAGCTTGTTCATCCACCACGCCTCCAGAAAGCTGCTTGTATGAGGTCTGTCTGCTCCACCACCACCACCTCTTCCTCCTCCTCCTCCTTCTCTGTCTCTGGCGAAGTGGCAGTTAAACCCACGCCTTTCAGGGTGTATGCAATGGCTCAAGCAAAAAGATGCCATACTGTGCTTGAGCTGGTTTGTTTAGGGGACAGGAGCCACACCGGGTCAGAAATTTTGTCAGCTCTGCAGGGGCAGGTGCAGAGATGGTTAACACCACGCCAGCTTGAGCTGGGAATGATCGTCTGCGATAATGGCAGCAACCTTCTCTCCGCCCTACGCAAGGGTAAATTGACGCATGTACCATGCCTAGCACACGTCCTAAATCTGGTGGTACAGCATTTCCTAACCAAGTACCCAGGGCTGCCAGAGCTTCTCATCCAGGCCAGAAAAGTCTGCAGCCACTTCAGACGGTCATTCCCAGCAAGCGTTCACCTGGCAGAAATTCAAAGAGAATTCCACCTTCCCACAAACCGTCTGATCTGTGACATGCCCACCAGGTGGAACTCGACATTAGCAATGCTGCAGCGTCTGCACAAGCAGCAGAGGGCCATCAACGAGTACCTGTGTGAGTATGGCACAAGGACAGGTTCAGGTCAACTAGGTTTTTTTTCCCCCCGCAGTGGCTGATGATCAAGGATGCATGCACTGTACTGTCACCATTTGAGGAGGCAACAAGGATGGTGAGCAGGGACAGTGCATGCATCAGTGACACAATTCCTTTAGTGTTCCTGCTGGAGCACACTCTGCGGGGAATTATAGATGTGGCTCTAGAGGCAGAGCAGCGAGAGGAAGAGGAGGCCTTCCCTAGCTTTCAAGGCCCCAGTCTTTCCGCAGACAGCATTCCAGCGGGTCCTACTCAGATCAGACAGGAGGAGGATGAGGAGGAGGAGGACTATTTAAGTAGTGGGGGCATTGAAGGTGGGGATTCCTCAAGGCAGGGTTTTGTGTGCCCAGAAACAGAAGGGCTTGTGCGTGGCTGGGAGGAGGAAGTGCACGATACGGTCATCCTCATTGACCAGGAAGACTCGGCAGCTAACCTACGCTGCATTTGCTCCCTAATGATGCAAAGCCTGCTAAAGGACCCCAGGATTCGTGCTATCAAGGAGAGGGATCATTACTGGTTGGCAACCCTTCTTGATCCACGATACAAGGGGAAAGTTGCAGAGCTCATCCTGCCCGCACAGAGGGAGCACAGGATGACAAAACTTGAGGACGCTCTAAAGCGAAACTTGTGTAACACCTTTCCAGGCACTGTTAGATTACCAAGTGCTACTGCTGACACACGTGCTTCTGAGGCTGCAGGTGATCAGAGGAATAGCGGTGAAGGCCAGGGCCGCTTGACTGATGCATTTTTTAATTTTTTTAGTCCTCGACGCCCAGGGACGTCAAATGTAGGCACCCATTACCAGCGTCTTCACCATATGGTGCAGGACTACCTAGGGGCAAGGACAGACCTGGATACCTTTCCAGCAGATGATCCACTGGCTTACTGGGTGTTGAGATTGGATCACTGGCCAGAACTTAGCCAATATGCTATGCAGCTACTAGGTTGCCCTTCATCTAGCGTGCTTTCCGAAAGGACGTTCAGTGCCGCTGGAGGTTTTGTCACAGACAAAAGAGTGCGTCTGTCCACCGACTCTGTAAACCGGCTGACATTTCTAAAAATGAATCAGTCCTGGATCAGCAGCTATCAATCCCCTGATGCCGAAGTAACGGAATAGATGGGGTATGTCTTCTGCATGCACAAAACCTCCAGCACTGAACTCTTCCACAATACCACAAAAGGGTTACGGTGTGAATGCACTTGCTGCCATGGCACAATATGGCCAAAGGCACAATATTTGGCTGCACTGACGCCTTTGCCAGATTTATATAATTTTAATTTTTTGAACAGCAGGGTCCAACCCTGCACTCTTCCACAATACCACAGAGGGGTTACTGTATGATGATACTTGATGGCCTGGCACCAAAGGCACAATATCTGGGTGCACTGACGCCCATTACCAGATTCATATCTTTTTAATATAGGACCGCATGGTCCACCCCTGCACTCTTCCACAATACTACAGAGGGGTTACTGTATGATGATACTTGCTGGCCTGGCATTAAAGGCACAATATCTGGGTGTACTGACTCCCATTACCAGATTCATATCTTTTTAATATAGGACCGCATGGTCCACCCCTGCACTCTTCCACAATACCACAGAGGGGTTACTGTATGATAGTACTTGCATGCCTGGCACTAAAGGCCCAATATCTGGGTGCACAGCCATTGACGCCTGTATCAGATTCATATCCTCAGAGGGGTTACGGTGTGACGGCACTGTTGCCGACGCTAAAAGCCCAATTTTAAAGCACCTATTGTTACTTTCATCCAAAGCCTGCATAAGTTTCACAATAATTTAGCCCAAAAAACTCGGGGGGTGTTCGGCTCATCCCTACCTATTAACATACCTCAAAACAGAATGCACCTGCAAACATGTAACATAGTGAATATATTTATTTTCTGTTAATCTGTATATTTGTGCATTTTTTTTTATATTTTGCAATTTATTACTTTAAAACCGCCTGTAAGAGTCTGGCTTAAAATCTTTGATAGCGTCATCACTCCAATCCTCCTTTATGGCAGTGAAGTATGGGGCCCCATCACCTACCCTGACCAACCCAAATGGGACACCAGCCCAACAGAAATATTCCATATGGAATTCTGCAAGCACCTCCTCCAAGTCCATCGGAACACCTCTAACAATGCTTGCCGGGCCGAGCTGGGCAGACTCCCCTTACTTCTTGCAGTACAGAAGAGGGCGCTATCATACCCCCACATCGAAAAACTCTCATCTAAACTCTACCCCAAACTAGGTGCCCTGTACAGAAACAAATCCTGCCTGAGCCCCGCGGTAAGAAAGCAGATTGTACAACAAATGCTTATGCCAGCTTTTGAATACGGAGATGTAGTGTATGCAGCCGCCCCGCAAACACACCTTCAGAAACTTACTACATTGTATAACTCATTCTGTCGCTTTGTGCTACAATGTAACTACATGACACACCATTGTGACATGTTAAAAGAACTAAACTGGCCATCACTGGACTCTAGACGCACCCTCCACCTTTCCAACCTGGTGTTTAAGAGCTTTTCTGGGAAGCTACCACCCTACCTGAATATGCTGCTTCCCCCAGCAGTTCCCTCATCCTATAACCTCAGATCCAGGACCAGCACCTTACTTGCAATACCGCAATACAAAAAGAAAATGGCTCGATCCTCATTTTCCTACAGAGCACCGCAAATATGGAATAACCTCCCAGACACCGTCAAATCTTCCCCCAGTCTAAAGTCCCTTAAGACTTCCCTATTAACATACCTCAATACGGAATGCACCTGTAAACATGTAACATAATGACTTTATTTCCTCCATATTTATTTTTCTGTTAATCTGTATATTTGGTCTTGTGTTAATTTCTTGCATTTTACTATTTTGTATTTCTGTAACCAATCAATGTTCTCGAACCCAGGACATACTTGAAAACGAGAGAAATCTCAATGTATCCTTCCTGGTAAAATCCTTTTATAAATTAAAAAATAAATAAAAAAATAAAATACTGGGACCATCTAAACATCAGCAGCCTCAACTCATACCACCATAAAGCCCTACTGGCCAACAAGGACCACCCCAAACCATGTCGGCTGCAACAACTCATATCCACCCTGATCATCCAAAGCCCCCATGAATGCAACCTGACAAAATATCAAATAAAGACCTTAATTAACGATTCCAGGGAAAACTATATCAGAAAATGGAGACATGATATAGCAAACTCTCAGAAACTCACCATTTACCAATCCTTACAGAGGGAATACAAACTGGCCCCATACCTGGAGGTACTACAAGACCCCAAGGACAGACAGATCCTGAGCCGGTACAGACTGAGCGCCCACAGCCTGGAAATTGAATCAGGGCGGCATAGACAGACCTACAAGCCTAGGGAGAATAGACTGTGCCAGCATTGTGACCAGGGGGCCCTGGAAGATGAGGTCCACTTCCTCCTACAGTGCCCCAAGTACTCAGCACTGAGGGAAACTCACTTCCAGAGACTCTCCGCTCTCATCCCGGACTTCACCTCTATAGAAGAGATGAGGAAACTCAACATCATACTGGGAGAAGAGGAGCCGGCGGTGATAATATCTGCCCAATACGTCACAGAATGTCACAGACTGAGAGGAACATGAGAGATCCCGGACTTATAAATCCCCAACACAGACTCACCCCCATCCCATTTCACATTATCCCTTACCCCTGATAATGTCCATGGACTTGCCCATTCCCCCCCCCATATATATCCACAACCCCCCCCCTCCTACCCATATGCTTTGGCAATGCTAAAATGTATGTGGTCCTGCCAATAAAGCTTATTTTGATTTGATTTGATTTGATTTGTGTTTCTGTAACACTGTAACAATTTAATGTTGCTGTACGCAGGACACACTTGAAAACGAGAGAAATCTCAATGTATCCTTCCTGGTAAAATCCTTTCTAAATAAATAAAATAAAATAAATAAACATTTGATTATTTATAGTTAAGGTTGTAGGTTATGCTTATTACAATCAGTATCTCGCCTGGCCAACGGGTTTATTACTGCTAATTATATGTTGCTAACTTACATCACTTAGCCCCTTTGTGATGTATCTGTACCTCCACTGACTCGAGAGAAACACTAATATTGAATTTGGCATATTTGATTGCGAGTGTTTTTTTACCTTTTGTATGGTTGTTTGCGGTACAGTTCACCAAATTTTTAATACTTTAATAAAAGTTATGTTTTAGACCACAACAATATTTCACCTGTATGTATGTATAAAAAAATATATATATATATTTTTTTTAGGGTGTCACCCTAGGGGGTGGTGCCACCCGGTACGGGCCGCACCTCTGCCCCCCTTGTGACGTCACTGGACTGCACTGTTTGCTATCCGTCGTAGCCTTTCAAAGTAGACAATGAAGAACAGCACACGAAGCACGTGCGCACTTGTTCATGCACGGGCAACGCATATTGCAACGGACAGCAAAATGGCTTTGGCGTCCTTTCTTTTTATTATGTTTTTGTTCAACAGCTTATTCTTTTCATTTGCAGCAAAACGTTTTATTTATTTTTTAGGCATTTTATTTTCATGCACTATTTTAGTTTAAAACACCTTTTAAATATTGTGGGGAGTTTATTTTAACCCTGTTCGGCAGCTGACCGGCTTTTTTCTGCGACGATTAGAGGTGTTTAGCAGTTTGTTTGGCGGATCCTCGGCTGCGTTTGGTGTTTGGGGCTGCATTCGGCGGTCTGGTAGGCGTCGTTCGGCAGACCGGCGGCTGTGTTCGGGGGTCTGTTTGACGGGTTTATCGGCAGCATTCGGCGGATCCATTCGGTGCACTTCGGGGACACTGCAGAGAATGCTGATTTCACCGCAGGGTCGGCGAATTGAACTCGCCGAATCACACTGAAGTTTTCCAATTGAAAGAGCACTGAAATTAACCCCTTATGCCGTCCCTGCGGTGGGTGGGCTTTGAAGACGAAGGGTATACTAGTATATTACTTCTATGTAACAAGGAAAAAAGGTGTCATCTGCGCTCGTTTCTATGTGTTCCATGTACAACAAAACTGAGGTTTTTGTTTGTTTCAATGGCCATTGCAACGTAAGCTCACTCGCCACTTCACGGCACCTCTTTACAGAGTGAGTACCTAACAAATGTAACCAAAAGGCCGCTCTACTGAGCAGCTCCAAGCCCCTCCTGCTGCTTTTCAGCCAAGGAGAGGCAAAGATATGGTGGGTTTTACTTATACACGCACCAAACACTTCCCATTTGGGATTAAAAACAAAAACATGGAAAGAGGAACAGCTGCAGAACGACAGACTGGCGTTACAAGCATGATATACATAAATACAGAAAAAATGACGTCGCGCCCATACTCACCGGAGCGGCAGCAACTGCCAGGAGTAACAGCCCAGTTAATGTATAAAACATAACAAGGAAAAAAGGTGTCATCTGCGCTCGTTTCTATGTGTTCCATGTACAACAAAACTGAGGTTTTTGTTGGTTTCAATGGCCATTGCAACGTAAACTCACTCACCACTTCACGGCACCTCTTTACAGAGTGAATACCTAACAAATGTAACCAAAAGGCCGCTCTACTGAGCAGCTCCAAGCCCCTCCTGCTGCTTTTCAGCCAAGGAGAGGCAAAGATATGGTGGGTTTTATTTATACACGCACCAAACACTTCCCATTTGGGATTAAAAACAAAAACATGGAAAGAGGAACAGCTGCAGAACGACGGACTGGCGTTACAAGCATGATATACATAAATACAGAAAAAATGGCGTCGCGCCCATACTCACCGGAGCGGCAGCAACTGCCAGGAGTAACAGCCCAGTTAATGTATAAAACATAACAAGGAAAAAAGGTGTCATCTGCGCTCGTTTCTATGTGTTCCATGTACAACAAAACTGAGGTTTTGTTTGTTTCAATGGCCATTGCAATGTAAGCTCACTCGCCACTTCACGGCACCTCTTTACAGAGTGAGTACCTAACAAATGTAACCAAAAGGCCACTCTACTGAGCAGCTCCAAGCCCCTCCTGCTGCTTCTCGGCCAAGGAGAGGCAAAGATATGGTGGGTTTTATTTATACACGCACCAAACATTTCCCACTTGGGATTAAAAACAAAAACATGGAAAGAGGAACAGCTGCAGAACGACGGACTGGCGTTACAAGCATGATATACATAAATACAGAAAAAATGGCGTCGCACCCATACTCACCGGAGCGGCAGCAACTGCCAGGCACGCCGGCACGTGACGCTACCATGTTGGCCAGCCAGGGTCCCGGAGGCAGGGCTGACATCCAAGATGTCAGCCTGCACCGGGAGACCACAACAATGGGCCAAAATAATGGCAGATCGCAGGCTGCAATGTGAGGGCGTGCTCAGTGCGTTGTCCGCACGCTGAATGCGATCGAGATCACACGTCCTTCACATCCAAGTAGGGACGTGCAGTCAGGGGTGGCAGGGGAGGCAGACCTTCCCCTGCCATTCCAGTAAATTAATGTGGTCATTGTGCTGTAATGACATGTGTGATGTGTATATTTAAACTGTAAATAAAATGTTATTTATTGCAAAAAGTTCTCATACTCAACTGCTTCACGCTCCCTCGCTGTGCTTGCTACTTCTCTCGGTCCTCCGCTTTTTTTTTCTCCTGCACTTTCAGTTTGCCGGCTGCTGTGTGTGTGTGTGTGTGATTCACTACACAACAGGGGCAGCACTGAGCCAGCCTAGCCTACGCAATTTGCGCAGCTGAATGCTACACTAATTGAGAAGCTCAAGCTGGTTCTACGCTCTTCAGTGCCTCCAGAGGCAATGAGAGCAATTGAAAGCTTGAGCCAATGGGAAAGCTCCATTGGTCTCAAGCACTTCTTTTTTTAAAAAAACGCCCCCCATGGGAGGCAGAGCTCCCCATGGATTGATTGACACAGGACAGTCATAGAAACATAGAAACATAGAAAAATGTCGGCAGATAAGAACCTTTCGGCCCATCTAGTCTGCCCAATTACATGGATACTTTACCTGGATTTATCTTTTGTTTAGGATAGCCTTATGCCTATCCCATGCTTGCTTAAATTCAATTACTGTTTTGGCCTCTACCACTTCAACTGAAAGACTGTTCCATGTATCCACCACCCTCTCAGTAAAATAATGCTTTCTGATGTTACTTTTAAACCTTTACCCCTCTAATCTAAGACTATGTCCTCTTGTTTTGCTACTTTGTTTCCTTTTAAATATACTCCCTTCCTCTACCTTGTGGATTCCCTTTACGTATTTAAATGTTTCTATCATATCTCCTCTGTCTCGTCTTTTTTCCAAGCTGTACATGTTAAGATCATTAAGCCTTTCCTGGTAACTTTTCTCCTTCAAGCGTACACCATTTTAGTAGCCCTTCTCTGAACTCTCTCTAAGATGTCTATATCCTTCTGGAGATACGGTCTCCAGTACTGCTCACAGTACTCCAAGTGAGGTCTCACCAGTGCTCTGTACAGTGGCATGAGCACTTCCCTTTTCCTACTGCTAATACCTCTCCCTACACAACCAAGCATTCTGCTAGCATTTCCTGCTGCTCTATTACATTGACTACTTACCCTTAGATCCTCTGAAATAATAACCCCTAAATCCCTTTCCTCAGATGTTGAGGTTAGGACTGTATCAAATATTCTATATTCAGCCCTTGGGTTTTTACGTCCCAGGTGCATTATCTTGCACTTATCCACAATAAAACTCAATTGCCACAGCTCCGACCATTTTTTTATTTTACCTAAATCATTTGTCATTTGGCTGATCCCTCCAGAAACGTCAACCCTGTTGCAAATCTTTGTGTCATCAGCAAAAAGACATACAGGGTTATCCAAAGAGATTCGAAAAGTCACCGCACGTTCGGTGACTTTTCGTTCTCTTCAATTCGGTTCCTTTTGCCGATTGCATTTCGGTGACCCTGCGGTGTATTCAGCAAACAGCACAGGGTCCCCGAATTGCAGGGAAAAGCTGCCGAAAACCTGACGAAAACCAACCGAATGCACGCTGAAAACAAGCAAAAACATCTGGATTAACCTTCGAAGAAGCCGAACAGGAGCCGAACAGGAGCCGAACAGGAGCCGAATCACACAGAGCCGAAGCAGCTGAGATGTAGAGGAGGCAGTGAATAAATTAGCAAAACCATTTGTATGAATCTGGGAAAATGAAACGCTGTTTGCAAAGAAACTACTGAGCGAAAATGTCTGAAATTTTCACAGGAGGTCCAGGGAATGATAATAAAGAGGGCTGTTACAAAAAAAATAAGTTAACTGAAAAACAAAATCAAAAAAAAAATCGGACTTTTAAAAAAAAAAAAAAATCAGAAAAATGCTTAAAGTATCCTAAAAAATCTATACATAAAGAGACTTTTTGCTGCAGAATTTTATAATGAACGGTTTATTAGATATTGAATTAAAACGGGAATATTTTTAACATTGAAGTCTATGAGATTCTCCTGAATAAACCTGCCGAATTAAACCACCGAATGACAGGGAATTAGGGGAACCTTTCACTGCTGGTTTGTGTTCTCTGAATAGCCGAAGCAGTGATTCTCTATGGGGATTCACTGCCCTCGAACAGGCACCGAACAGGCACCGTATGTGCAGGCAATTCGCCAGGATTGCCTGCTCTCTGGATAGCCGAATGGTCAGGAAAGGTAACCGAACGCTGATTTTCAGCGTTCGGTTACCTTTCTCAAGCAATTCGGATCTCTTTGGATAACCCTGATACTTTTCCATTAATACCTTCTGCAATATCACTAATAGTGGGGGGGCAGGCAGAGCTCAGCAATCAGCATGTGTGTAATAGCACCCTCTATTAGTCAGTATTTTAAGTGCATGCTCTTAGAACATTATGACCTGTATGCAAACTTTTTTTACAGTAAGAGTTGTAATAGCGCCCTCTATTAGTCAGTATTGTAAGTGCATGCTCTTACAACATTAAAAACCTGTATGCAAACTTTTTTTATTCTTGATTTACATTCATTACATTTCATTCTTGCTTTACACATAGAACACTTCATAACTCCTGATGACGCTACGAGGAAGTAGTGAAACATGTTGAGTATCTGTTGAGTATCTGAGAATTTATACTGGTATGAATATATGGTATGAATATATTTACCTGAATGAAGCAAACAGATTTAGGGATCTTGCATTGCAATCAATTTCATACATTATAACAATAAGATGATGGGGAGCGCTCACTAAATTGTGCCTTTTTGCTGTGGATGTATTGTAAAAACTTCATTTATTGCAACAAACTGAGGGTGAGCGCCCTCCAAATTTAGCTTCCATGTTGTTGAAATTGAGATAAACAATACTTTTTTTTTCCCCTCTATCTGCAAATTTACATCAATCAACCCATGAAGGTTGTCTCTCGAATCATTTAGAAACCGTGTCAAAACCTTGGGAAAATGTTGTGGTACTTGGAAAATTTAGCAAGTTAATAAACCCTAACTGCTTAAATAAACTTCCAACGTTTGGTACCTTCCCACAATTATCAACCCATGAAGGTTGGTTCTGGAATTATTTAGAGCATCTGAGAAATCTATACTGGTATGAATATAATTACTTGAATAAAGCAAACAGATTTAGGGATCTTGCATTGCAATCAATTTCATACATTATAATAATAAGATGATGGGGAACGCTCACTAAATTGTGCCTTTTTGCTATGGATGTATTGTAGAAACTTCTCCTCTTCTCTTCACTGTCCTATAATCCCCAACCCACGTAGGTTGGTTTTCTGACTTCTTTAGAAATAGAGAGCAGCCTTTTGAGAATAATTTGGAGTTTCATGAAACCAAGTAAGGCAAATTGGCAAAACTATACTAAATTATACCCTATCTGCAAGCTCCTTGGCTGGAACGAAGCGAACAGATTTAGGGGAACTCCTGTTTGACTCGAATTATTCATTTATTACAACAAACTGAGGGAGAATGTTCTCCACATTTAGCTTCCATGTTGTTGAAATTGAGATAAACAATACAATTTTTTTTTATTTTTATTTTCACTATCTGCAAATTTACATCAATTAACCCATGTAGGTTGTTTCTTGAATCCTTTAGAAACCGTGTCAAAACCTTGGGAAAATATTGCGGTGCTTAGAGAATTTAGCAAGTTAATATATGCTAACTGTTTAATTTTTCAATGTTCTGTACCTTCCTATAATTATCAACCTATGAAGGTTGACTCTAGAATTATTTAGAAACGGAGATAAATCTTGGGAAGAACATTGTTAAAATTTAGCAAAGGAAATTAGCATACCTCTATTATTCAATTGTGTGTGTGTGTTTTTAAGGGTGTTCACCGTTAGGAGGTAATTCTCCATTTCAAATTGATTTAGTTTTAGAATGCAGACTTAATAAAAGTTAAATTTTAAGAATTTGTGATAATTGTAACCACGATTATCAATTGGAAACATTAAAAACCTGTATGGAAACTTTTTTTACAGTAGGAGTTATAATAGCGCCCTCTATTAGTCAGTATTGTAAGTGCATGCTCTTAGCTGTAAAATAAAAAATGTGAACTTTACTTTATAAATAGTGAAACTCTATTCTCCTATATAACGATAATCAAATGCATAAATTGCGACTGCGTAACCCTGTGTATATCTGGCTCTGATACTAGCCAGTGCCTCACCAGCCACTGACCTCACCGCACGTCACTGCATCCAAGTGGTTAAAGAACAGATTCACCTCCACACCAGTCTTGATTCACCGAATCTATGTCTCCCCTATTATTTGGAGGTAGATGCATTGGAGACAGCCACGCATGCCATACTCTCCCAGGGGAAAGAACCTAACCATTTCTTACATCCTGTTGCATCCATTCCAAGAGACTGTCTCCTGCCGAAAACTGTTACGATGCTGGAGGAAAGGATTTGCTTACCATTAAAAGAGATGTTAAAGCTTGTACTGTCTTTAACAAAACGAAACATCAGAACCAACAATCTGCTGGTTTGTTGTATCCGTTACCTATACCGGAAGAACCCAGAGCACATTTCTCGGTTGCTTTCGGTATGGAACTGCCACCCTCTCATGGACACAATACTAATGGTGGGCATCCATCGGATTATGAAGATGGCCCATTTAATCCCAATCACTCATCTCCCTACAGCAAACGAAACCGCCAACCTATTTGTACAGTACATCTTCTGTCTTCGTGGAGTACCCAAGACCATCATTTCCGATTGACGCACTCAGTTTACCTCCAGGTTCTGGAAGGCATTCTATTCCAGACTTCTGATCGACATACATCTGTCTTCTGTATATCACTCACAGTCCAATCTACAAATGGAACAAGCAAACCAAATCCTTGAGCAGCACCTCTGATGTTATACCTGTCACCGACCTATTACCCTCGGCTGAGCTCGCCTACATATTGGTCTAGTCCCTGATGTGAATGACCGCATAGGCACTATGCAAGAGACTTATCAATCCTTCAACACCTCCAACAAGCAGTGGAAGCTTAGAAGACTAAGGCCAATAAGCAACATTGCACTTTCCCTGCCCATCAGGTTGGCCAGAAGGTCTGGCTGTCCAAATACCTCCGGTTGTCCTGCCCATCCAAAAAACTTGGTTCTAAATATGTGGGTCCTTATGTTGTTTCTGCTGTCCTTTCCCCGGTCGCTATCCAATTACAGCTGCCTCACACTCTCAGACTTCACCCTGTATTCACCTGAAGCCCTGGATGCCACCTCTTTTCCTCTCCAGGTTCTCCATTCCACCTCCTGTAGTCATGGACGATGCCCTTGAGTACAAGGTTGATAAGATTCTCGATTCCTGTATCCGCTGATGATGGCTTGAGTATCTCATTGAGTGGCAAGGCTTTGGTCCGGAGGAGATGTCTTGGGAGCCAGCCTCTGGGGTGCATCCTCCTTGTTTGTTTCTGCCGTTTGCACCTAGGATGGCCTGGTCCTGAGCTCCCCGGTGGTCTCTCCTTGGGGGGTTGTGTCATGTAATACCTGGCCAGGGGGCTACTCTTCTCCCCCAGCAGCCAGCTGCGGCTCCGGGGATGTCATGTGGCGACTCAGCTAGCTGCCGCTACGGTCTTCAGTGGTTCCAGGGGCAGCGGGTGCTCTGAGCTAGTGGGGTGCGGAGGTTGCTGAGACATGTAACGCCTTGGTGTCTTCGGGTGGTGCGTGGAGTTGTGGCGAAATTTTGCACTGTATCAAGGGGATACTCCATTGGGGCGGGCCCATAGGTTGGCCGGGACAGTGCAACATCATGCGGGGGGGACGTGGCCTGCGTGCTGGAGGCCGTGTGAGAGGCAGACCACTTACCCCACCTCTCCCTTGGCCTGTGGAGGCACAGGGAAAGTTGGAGGCCTCCCCTATGGGAGGAGCCAGGACAAAATCCTCTATAAAAAACCCACAGCAGTCTCAGATGGGTGCTCAGTTGTCTTTCTAGCTCCTTGGCATCCACTCCTATGTGTAACCCTTTTTTACTGTGTACCAACCTTTGCTTGCCTATCTGACTACAATCTTTTCACTGCCTGCACCAACCCTTTGGCCTGCCTTGACTTTGATTACTGGTTATCCCTTCGTACTACGCTTCCTCCAGCCTGAACCTTTACCCAGGTATCGCATATTGGGCTCCTCTATTCCAACCAAATCATGACAGGGAGTAAATTATCCCCACGGCAGCCTTTCTCCTGCAGTGCTGTGTAGAGACAGCCCACACATCTCATCTTGTATTTAAATGTGAATGGGCCTAGGAACTTGTGGCACACAGACCCTGTAAACTAGTGGCCCAGGGGGCATCCCCCCCCCCTTGTCAGCCATCCACTGATGGAGACTGTAAGGAGAATCTGCATGCGCAGATTTTCTTACCATCTCCATTTCAGCATCAGCACTGGAATAGGGCCTTACAATGGCTCTGGTTACACCAACCTTGGACCTAAAATAGGAATGTATATTCAATAAATCTTAAGTCCAATATCTGTCATAGACACTTTGGGCAAGTAATTTTATGTAAATATACATAAATAAGTGTGGCAGCTGGCTGGAGTACTGGATGTAATCCAGCACTTAAAGGGTTATTCAAAGAGCGCCAACTTGCCACTGAAGAGCACCGAACAGTGAATTTTTGGGGAAGTTCGTCTATTCATAAAGCTGTCAATTTGCCAAATACTGGTGAATTGATAGCGAAATACAGTGTAGGTCGCCACAGATCACCGCAATTAGGCAAATTGTCCCATAGAGAAGTAATGGTTAATCTATTCATAGAATGTTAAACTGCACTGAAGTGTCGGGGAAATGCCCTGATTTTCTGTGATTTAGATCAGCAGGTTTAAACAGGCGAATTCCATAGTATTCAATGTAAAAAAAATATTATTGTTTCTAATTTTTTTCATTCAACCATTCTTTCCATTTTCAGCTGCTTTTTTATTTATTTATTTTTTGGATTTTTTAATTTTTTTTTAATATTGTAGGTGAAATTTCGGTGCTCTTCGGTGGCGTTCGGCGGGCTGATTGGCGCTCTTTGGCAGCTCTATGTTTGGTGCACTTTGGGGACCCTTCAGTGAATAGTGAATTCAGTGCAAAGTCAGGAAACTGGAATTGCCGAAGTGCGCCGAATGAGATAGCACTGGAACTTCGGTGCTTTGTGAATACAGTAACCCTTTTAGGCTTAAAGTTAAACTACACAATTGTGCAGTTTATCACTTTGAAATCCAGTTTAAGTCTGATAGGGATTCACTATCAGTCTATAGCCATTTTTTGCAACATCTCCTTGAAATGTGTTAAAAAGGAGGCTATACAGCAGTATTGCCTTACAGTTTATAATGGAATTGTGGGGTAAAAGTATTAATGTGTGAGTTTTTGTGTGAGTGTGAATGTTGATATGAAAGTGTTTTTGATCAGTGCTGTTCGGGAGATCAGAGAGTTTTTTTATCAAGTAGAGATGTCTGCAGATTACAGGAAAATTTTTCTTTTGTCCTTTCAGGACCATACTGAACTTGCTCAGCCAATAGCATGCGTGCAAAAGAGCTTTATCGCCCTTTAAGGACCTCACTCAACTGGCTCCGCAAATAGGCTGCGTGCGCGTCCCCGAGAGATAAGTAACACATCTCCACGGGTAACCAAGTTTAACACGGCAGCACCAGCGCCCGCAGCTGCAGCCGAGCCAATGGGCAACCTCCTGAACGGGGTCAGCTTCAAGGAGCCTACCACGGTGGAAGACTGCGATTCCACCTGGGAGACTGACTCTGGAGGGGAAGACGAGGAGGAAGCCGAGCCGGGAGATGGCAGGCAGGAGGAGATAACAGGAGGCGGCGGTGCGGACAGCCCGGAGGATCCAGCGGCAGAAGTGGCAGCAGGCGAGAATCCAGAGGCTCCCCTGGCAGAGCAGGTGGGTACAGCGTGTTGGAATCTGGGCGAAGGCATCTCTAGGCACTTCTCCAGGTGTGTGAATGGGATGGGCAGCCTGTCCTGACTAGCACCATGTCCCCAGAGTGATGCCAGGGCATCATGCAGAGGATACAGTGTAGCACCCTGTGAGTTGCACTCTGAGTTCCTGTATCCCAGGAAGACATGCACTCCATCTGAGCAGCAGAAAGCCTCCTGCAGACACATGGAATGCATGGACTTCCTGCACTATCCACTCCTGTACACCAACAGCCTGACTTTTACTTTTTTCAGCAGCTGCTTTCTTCAGACTTGTATCCGGTTCCCTTATGTGTCTTTTTGTTACTTTTTATGGATTTTTATTTCCTGCATTTGTCTAAATAAACAAGGACAAGAATCTTAAAAGTGACTCCATTAGCTGCTTTTTATTTTATCATTTTTTTTCCACTTTCAATGATAGACCGTGGGCTCTATTCGCTAAACACTGAGTTGGCACCGATTGTCCGTGTGGTCTTCAGTGATTGCGTTAAGGAAGCATGCGCTCATTGTGGGATGTTAGCTGACATATCCTTACATGATCAGTCGAGTCTCGAGTGGCCACAGAAGTGTGACTTGGCATTAAGGCTAGGGTCAGACGAAAGCAGTTTTAACGTGCGTTTAGCCGCACGAAATCACGGCCGTGCTAGCAGCAAATGACGTCCAATGCCGGGGAACATACGACGAACGGCCGCACAAAAGTTTGTCCGTGCAACGCAAGCGGCAAACGAACGCATTTTTTCGAGAACGTCAAACCGCTACTACTGCCGTACAGAGTGCGCTGCGGCCGCATAGCGGCGTGTGTGTGTGATTAGGAGACATCAGACGCTGCTAATGTCCGGCCAACATAACGTCCAGACACAAAAAGTGTTTTATTGATGATCTGTACAAAATCACGGACGAAAATGCGCATCGTATGACCACTATCGCGTATTCCGTGAAAAATACGTCCAACCGTTCGAACGCACTTTTTCACGGACGACGCGAAAAATGCGTTCGTCTGACCCTAGCCTTAGTGGATTTAACCACTTATTTTAAAGAATTCCTTCACTTTAGGGTTTATTCAAAGATTGTTGAACTTGTCACCGAATTGCAACGAATGGTGAATTTCCCCGTACGATGCAATTTTATGGCCATTCAGCTATTCCGAAAGCTGTCAATGCACCAAATACTGTCGAATTGCCAGCGAAATATGATGCAATTCGGCATCTTCGGCGACAGTGACCTTCCCCATAGAGAAGTAATGGTTAATCTGTTCAGAGAACCCGAACCGCACCGAAAAGTTGGCAAAATGGCCATATTTTTGGTGCTTTCGTTGGAGAGGTTTAGGCTAGGGTCAGACGAACGCATTTTTCGCATCGTCCGTAAAAAAGGTGCGTCTGAACGCATGGACGTACCTTTTCACGGAATACGCGATAGCGGTCATACGATGCACAATTACAGCTGTGATTTTTTTTTTACGGATCCAAACCAGGAAACTTTGGGTGTCTGGACGTTATGTAGGCTGGACATGAGCAGTGTCTGACGTCTCCTAATCACGCACACACGCCGCTATGCGGACGCAGTGCACTCTACGTCAGTACTAGCGGTTCGATGTTCTTGCGACAATGCGTTCGTTTGCCACTTGCGTTGCACGGCTGAACTTTCGTGCGGTCGTACTTCGTGTGTGGGCCCGCGTTGGACGTCATTTGCTGCTACCACGGCCGCAATAAAGTGCGGCTAAACGCACGTTCGCACTGCGTTCGTCTGACCCCAGCCTAAAACGGGCGAATCACATAGGTTTCAATGTAAAAAAAATAGTTTTTATTCAACCGTTTATTCTTTTCATTTGCAGCAAAAAAGTCATTTCATTTAGGCCAATTTTTTGAATCCCTGTTTTTTTTTTTTTTTTCTCATGACATCTTTTTTCTTTTTTTAAATTCAGTAACAGACCTTAATTAATAATAATAATAATATAATAATAATAATAATATTTTTATAGGACCTTTTATTATTTTTATGCCTTTTCACTGTTGTAATTACATTGCCCTTTTTTTTTTTTTTTTTTTTTAACCCTCAGTTCAGCGGGCTGATCAGACGTGTTCGACAATCCCTGTTCGGCACACTTCAGGTACCCTGTGGTGAATGCTGAATTCACCGCCGGGTTGGCGAAATTAAATTGCCGAAGTGCGCCGAACAACAGTGCACCAAAATTTCAGTGCTCTCTGAATAACCCCCTGTATTGGGGATTATGCACAAACCACAGTGCTTTCATTAACTTTGCTGAACTATAGTGGGTTAAGTATGGCGTAACTGTCATCGTAGCTCACTGAATTTTTCACCGTTCTTTCCCTTGTATTGCTGCAGATGTTATTCATCATGGTTCTCGGTTTTCGGTTTAAATGGGGTTTCTGCTTAAGTTATTTAGTATAGGTTCTTCCATAGTTCCGCCTGGTTTCAGTCGAAGTTGTCTAAGATTGTTTTTTTTCCACTATCGTCATTTCACTGTAGTTAATTCAGAAGGTCTAGGAAGACCGCAACTTTAAAATCGCAAACACCCAGTGAAAATAAACGGCAGTCTGAGAATAGCTGCAGTTTACTTTCTTATAGAAGAATAACCATGTTACTAGTTTTCACCTCTGTTCACTGTTGTTTGCAGAAAATTCACCTGCCATTGTGAGATTTTCCTTCGGTGGATCGCAAACTTCGTCAGATTCATCTATTTTGTGATCTTTTGCGTTTTTGTTTACTATAATGGCCATTAAAGTGTTAAGTGCACCTGCCACGTCACAGCAACATGGATAGAGACGGGAGCAAAAAATGTCCTGGCTGGGGTTACAACAAAATATACAAATTAGCACTATTCCCCACCGCTTTTGTGCATAAAATATATTTTGTTTTAATTTTTTTGCTGCTGTCCCTTTCCGTGTTTTTCTTTTTCAATTCCAAAGTGTAAATGTCTGGGTGTCACGTCCCCGCTCCCTGAGGCTCACCAGTGCCCGGCAGCGCCGTCCTTGCTGCTCGATGGCCGGGCACCGAGTGATATACAGGCCAGGAGAGATCGTGTGATTGGCTGGGAGACGCGGCACGGCGTGATGACACGGACCTGCTGGATTTAAAAGCTTATTTTGCCACGTTTGCTCATTGCCCTGTCGTGGATTTACTTCCACAGCGCTTACTGTGTATTCTATGCCAGTTACTGACCCAGCTTGTATGAGAACTGCTCCTGTTACTGACTCGGCTTTGTATGAGAGCCATGCTCATGTTACTGACTCGGCTTTGTATATGAACCATGCTCCTGTTACTGACTCAGCTTTTGTATGTGAACCATGCTCCTGTTACTGACTCGGCTTTGTATGAGGACCACTCTGTATACTCTTAACCCTTGCTTTATGTGTTACCATCTTCAGGGACTCAATGTTAAGAATTATTGACCATTCAAGGATCAGAGGGGTAGACAGGGCTCTGTGTACAGGGACCGATATCTGGTTGTCAGGGTGGATCCGTGACACTTGGTGAGGGTATAACTATAAACCCACAATTTTTTTTCTCTTAGCTGAGAAGCATCAAGAGGACATGCAGTGCCATGACGTTGCAGGTGGACTTAACACTTTTATGGCCATTATAGGAAACTTAAACCTCTGTTTTGTTTGGCATGGAGTCATATGGGTAGGCCAGTGGTGTATTTAGGTTTTGTGCTGCCCTAGGCCTGACTAAACTCGTGCACCCCCCCCCCCCCAATTTAAATTTGAGGCACACCTTCCTGTCAAGGGCACACCTCTTCCTGGTTAATCCCCACCCTTCATCTTAAAGCTCCACCTTTTCCTCTTAGAGTTGCGCCTTTTCCTCTCTTTATATTAAAAGTGGATAACAAGTGCCTACTTGTATATTTTGTATACCATTTCAAATGTATCTATTGAGATAAATAAAATTATGAAATGTTTAAATTCAAGCATTTTTACAAAGAACAGCCACGCATGTCAAGTATACTGGATCACAGCCGCTCTAATTGGTTGAACAATAAAATCCACAGAAACGTGCACTGCATATGAGCGTATCACAGAGCTGCACAGCAATAAAACCCCCAGAAATGGGCACTGTGTATGAGCATATCACAGAACTGCACAGCAATAAAACTCACAGTAATGTGCAGTGTGTATGAGCGTATCCCACAGCTCCAGGGCAATAAAACTCACAGTAATATGCAGTGTGTATCACAGAATCCACAGCAAATAACTCCCAGCAATGCAATGTTTGGTGTGTGTCAGCGTATCCGAATCCACAGCAATAAAACTCCCAGCAATGCAATGTGCGGTGTGTATGAGTGCATCAGAATCCACTGCAATAAAACTCCCAGCAAACTGAGCGTATATGAGCACACAGCAATTATGCTGTGGAGCCATCTTGTCAGCAGTGGGGTGCCACTGTCAGAGGGTGCACTGTAGCTTTGATTCCCTTCCCGGTGGGTGTTCAGTCCAGAATAGAGTTGGTTAACAAAGGGCGGGCAGCTGCGCGGCGTGCGTTTCACGTGGTTCAGCCAGTCATGTGGTACTGAGACTCAGAGAAATGGCAGTGAAATGCCCTGATGTTCGGTGGTTTCAATCAGCAGGTTTATTCAGGCGAACCCCATAGGTTTCAATGTTAAAAATATTCCCGTTTTTATGCAATATCTAATAAATCATTTATTATTTTAATCTGCAGTAAAAAGTCTTTATTGATTTTAAGTACCTTTTAGTCATTTTTCAGAATTTTTTGGGCAAAATTCCCCCCCTTTTTTTTTTTTTTTAATAGCAGTTTTTCTTTTTTCTGTAACAGAACTTTTTATTATCAATCATAGGATCTTATATGTAAATTCCCGACATTTTCGTTCAGTAGTGCTTTTGAAAACAGCAGGCCACGGGTTTGCGGTGGCAGCATTCAGCGGCCGACTCCATGCACTTTGGGGACCCTGCGGTGAATGATGAATTCACTGCAGGGTGGGGAAATTTTATTCTCCTAAGTGCAGGGAACTACAGAACAACAAAAGGTTGGCGTCATTTCGGTGCTCTGTGAGTAACCCATTTAGTGGTGAGGTTTTTTGCTGCCCCCTGGAAAGTGAAAGCCTAGGCCTTGCCTACCCAGGACATACATGAAAATTTGTGAAATCTCAATGTATCCTTCCTGGTAAAATACTTTGCAATATTTTTTTATTTTTTTTTAGGGGTGGGGCCACCCAGTGCGGGCCGCCGCCCCCTGGAAAGTGCCGCCCTGGGCCTAGTCGGCCTAGGCCAAAATACACCACTGGGGTAGGTGCAAATGACAAACCCTGTTTTTTTTTTTTTTTCTTGTGCTTTACAAACATAACACATAAGTAATCTAGTTCCAGTTTATGGAAGTGGTAGTGTCCATTTAACACCAGGCTCTCAGAGATGGTATTTTTGCAGGAATACCTTTTCGAAGCCAAGAACAGTGAGCTACTACGGAATAGCTCGCTCATCCCACTGTGTAACAGTGCCGACAAATGCGATTCACAAACTGTACAATCCAAAGAGCAACAGGAGAAGCTAAACATTAAAGATGGACATAAGCTTCATATTCTATCCTATTTGTAACCAGAACTAGCTTTAGTAATATGATAATAAGGCTATTTATGGTTCATGTGAATATCATTCACTTTTCTATATGCTTGGTGGTGGCTGTTTCTGGTTTACATTTTTTGGGGGCAATTTCTGAGCCTGGGATTTTGATTGTTGAATGTTCTGTCTTTTTATATTCCTTTTTGGTTTTTTATTTATTTTTTTAACAGTGTCTGCACCACATGATCCGAGAGCAAGAACACTTTTGACTTGGAGTATTTCTACTTGTCGTTTTGGCCTTAAGGGTTTATTTTTGCCTGTGTTGGACAAAAGGTCATTAGAAGTCTGTTTTGTAACTCCCTCTGCAAAAAGTTATAAAGAGCAAACGAATACGAGTTTTCCAAACTAAAACCGCAGCTCAAATAAATAGAGTCTGAGTATCCTTTTCCCGAAAGTCTAAGATCGGAAATTTTCAAGTAAGTCTGTAGCCTTGTGCAATACCAACATCTCACCACAAATAGAACATTCCAAAACTGACCAGGACTGAGTGACAACTATTGGGGTCCCCAGGCAAAAGGAGCTCATGTGGCCCGCTTGTACCACACCCATAGAAGGCCACACCCATACAAAACCCCACCCATACAATGCAACACCCACCTCTGCATTGTTGTGCCAAAAATGTATTTCTTCACAATTTTCAAAATAATGATTTTAAGGAGTTGAAAAAATCCACTCCGGCCCAACAGCAAATTGGGGAATCCATTGTGCCCCCTCCAGACTTACAGATGACCACCGATCTACTGCGACAGCCATCACCCACTAATTGCAGCTACAGCTGCACCGTGGCACAGAATGTCCCTGTGGCAAATGTGGGAAGCTGCCAATCCCTTTTCGGGTTTATAAGATACTGTACATTACTGACACTGAACATTACAGAGCTCCGCAGCAATAAAACTCCCAGTAATGTGCGGTGTGAATGATCTTATCACAGAGCTCCACAGCAATAAAACTCAATCTATTTATTTATTATTAAAATGATAATATAAATTTTATATTATTAAACTAGTTTAATATACAGTATATGAAAAAATGAGCGAGTGCAGTGGCATTGTTAACTTTTTTTATAAGGAAAAAACGATGCCGGTGCTTTTAGAACAATTAGTTTTTTATTTAACAGGTTTTTTTATGTTTACATATTACATAGCCATGTTGGAAAGGCCAAGAACAGACTTTCTTTCAAGAACAGACACCCGAACTGTCCTTATAGGATGCATGGACCTGAGGATAAAGGGGTCCAAAGACCCCTGCATCTGCAGTAATGGCAGGAGGAGATTCCCATTATGGGACATGGCTCAGTGCCACACCATAGGTTGGCATCCAGGTTGTCCGCCTGCTATGGCTGAAGCCCCTGCTCGGAGCCAGATCTGCATCGAGCAGAGACACAACAGGACCTACGTGGAGCGTCCTCAATGCTGGGTAGGGAATCCTCATGACACTCATGTACGTCCCTGCACTTAATGGGCAGCAAGGCAGACTGATGGGGCACCAATCTGGGCCCCTTCTCCAATCCTGGGCACCAGCAGATGGGTCAGTCTGCATCTGACCTCATGTGACTGGGACAGCATTATTAAAGGTATGTATGAAATGACCTTTAGATTATGTGTATTAGGTGTACATAAAACATAAATGGATTTCTTACTTGGACTTGGGTTTCATGCCCAAGATATCTCCTATGTAAATATTCTAAAGTTCAAATCACTTCTTGTGCTAAGCATTTCGAATAAGGGATACTGACCATGTAATGGCAAACAAGTTTCCTATGATATTCATATACACTAAAGTTATTATCTAACGGTGTATTTTGGGAGAGTGTTCATGATTCCACTGGAAGCCAAAACTAGAAAAAGATGATAAAATGTGACTATAAAGTAATATTTTTTTTTTCTCCCTCAAATTAAATACCCCCTATTCTTAACAAAATAGTATTTATTTTAGCATTTGTTGCAAGCACATGCATATTTTTTTAACAAGTGAGTAATCCCCAACCAAAAATTCACGGTCACTCATTTTGATTGACAGCAGTGAGTGGACATGATCTGTATGCCCCCACCATTCCCCAATCCAGGGAGAGTCCTTTTGGACTGATTCAACACTCCAAACAGGGAGGATTACCCATGCCCAGAAAGATTAGACCAGTGAGCAGTGATCGGGTTGCCTGGATAAATATCATAAATGGACATTGGTTCATTCCTACCACTAGCCAATGGCTGTCAATGCACTCTCATTGATACGCAAGATATTTAGTCCCTCCACATCCCCTCCCCCTCCGATCCCTACTTTAAACACCTTTAGAGCTGGCTTCCAATCTCTGAACCCACCCTCCCAGGTGTTGATGGCCTCCAATTCCCAAAATCGTGGAATGTAATAGTTGGTCAGAGAATCATGGGAGTTGCATTTCATAAACATCTGAGGTTCCAGAGTTCGACAGCCCTAACTTAGAGTATACCTTTAAGAATGGGAAGCGTCTAACATGAGCTACTTTGATTAAGTTTCACATCTTACTGTAACACTCTACTCATCCTGATCACTTTGTTTTGTCTACCCCCCCCCCCTCAGCTTCACCAGCAGCCGGGAATTTAGCATTTTACAGCTGCCAGTCACTATTGACGTCGGTACTCACACAGCATCTGCCTGGTCACATATACCTGTATCTGCACTATTAACTTCCCTGGCGTTACGATTCTGACGTAATTTCAATGTCAGAATCGTTACAATTTTTGCCGGCCCCCTAGCGGTTTTAGTGCAGCTCGGGGTTAACTTTCAGTGCTGAAAGCGTTATCCCCGAGCCACACTCGGGGCTGCATAGATTACCTGTCCCTGCGCTCTCTTTCGCGGTCACCTCTGGACGAACGCGACACCACACTTCCTAGTTCCCTTGTCAAGAGAAGGGAACTAGGAAGCAAAATGCCACGATCGCCGGAGGAGACTGCGATCGTGGGTGTCAGCGAGGGAGCGCTTGACAGGTATGTATACAGCCCGAGTGTGGCTCGGGGATACCACTTTCAGCACTGAAAGTTAACCTTGAGCCACACTCGGAAACACCGTCAAGGGGGTTAAAGAACCTAAAATATGTTTTCATTTCACTAAATTCCAAAAAAAAAGCCACCAAAATCTTCAATTCCAGGCCCATAGGGATCTTAATCCGACCCTGCATAAATCTAATAAGGTTATGTTAAGAATGTAGTAGAAAATGCATATTTCTTTGCTTTTATCCCCCCAGGACCTAACCTAAAAGCTCTAAGTTTTATAGGCAAAAGCTTTACCTGATCCATACATTTAGAAGGTGAAATTGGTTTGAATAAAAACCTTTACTACTCTGGCTTTAAACAAGTATTTTATGTTCTGTTATTCAGTGTTTGAGTTCTGTTGATAGTTTCAGTTACACCGTGTTTAACCTTTTGAGTTTATTTAGGAAATATAAAAGTTAGTCAAGTGGTAATACCAGTTAAACTCCATGCGTTATTCTGTTGTATTATGTGAACACATAACTGGTATTACCAGTTATGTGTTCACATAATACAACAGAATAATGCATTGAGTTTAGACATTTGCTCCTTGGACCTAGTCTCATTCATTCCTTTCTAAACCCTTGATAAAATATTTTGATATTCTTTTAAGTAGGACTCAATTTATGATTTAGACTAACTCCAAATAATGGGTTCTGATGACTGGTTCCCTTAATTTGGTGCAAGTGCTGCTAGGATTGGTCACCTAGGATAAGAAGACCTGTGAAATCCATAGAAAGATCAGGAAGGATGGACAAGGTTAAGTAGTTGGAGGACAGGAAAGCTGAGCACCAGGCAATTTGAGGCGAGGCAACCGTTGTCTTGTAGCTCGGCTTTAATATCTGCTGTTATAAGTAAATCAATCCCCCCCCCCCCTAAAAAAATCCATTACTTCTTGACCCACAATGCAACATGATCTGCTGTCTTCTCCGGCCATATGCAGTGTAACAGTGGAAACCAATGGCTGGAATGTCTTTACATGATCCCGGCGCAACCCTAGCTTATGCGATCATGCGCAGGCATTGGGTTTGTATCCATTAAGTCCTATTAACGCATGTAGTCCATATCAGCAATGGTGCCATTGCCAGTATCTGTTAGAAGCTCTCTGCTGTTATGACTCGCCATATAGTGGCTCGGTCGCAATAGAGCCAGAAACCGTTGCTAGGGTTATCGAATGCTGCAATGTTTACCACTAACGCCTCCCTGTTACCCACCAGAATAGGGGCCAATGCCTTTGGTTAAGTCGTCCAAGTCAGGAACATAGGGCCAAACTGGATTATCCAAAATGCATGACAGATTAATACAAACATGCAAACAAGAACAACACCAGCTGCTACCAGGCAGCTAATTGTTGTAGTGATGTACACTACAACTTATAGTGAGGAGAAGAGGGGTTTGTGAGGGTCCTGAGAACTAGCAACAGCACTAGTGGCCTGCTCTACGGTGGTGGCCCGCTCAGGTCTCACAAGGTTTTAGCTTGTATGTGCCATTACAGGGATGAATGCTCCAGACGTGGACCCCTTGCTTGATGTGCCTAGAGGGGTATCAGCTATACCCTCCTGACGAAGCCTAACAAGGCCGAAACGATCGTCGGGGGTTGCTGCACCTCTCCTGCAGGGATGACGTCCTTGGCAGTCAGTACTGGCCACCCTTTTTGGGTGAGAGCAGGCTGATTTGCATATGGAGCATTCGTCCCTGTAATGGCACATACAAGCTAAAACCTTGTGAGACCTGAGCGGGCACCCACCGTACAGCAAGCCACTAGTGCTGATGCTCGTTCTCAGGACCCCCACAAACCCCCCTTCTCCTACACTACAACTTACATCTGTGGTGACCCTTCACAGGTATATCCTGAACTTGAACGGTAAATATATTAAAGGGATACCTTATGGTAAACCCCAGGCAGAAGGATTAGATATAAACTGCTCCAGACCCACCCCCAATTTTTTACACTAAGGTAGAAATTAAAATACTTACCTATTCTCTTGCGCCAGGTTTTATTTTGGTGTTTCAGCATATTAACCTCCGCTTCCACTTAATCAGGACTGCCAGGGGATGGCCACCCACTTATGCATTCTTCTATTCCAATGGTACTTATTGGCAGGTAGGAAATGCAGAGAGCTGGCTGGTTTTATGTTCAAAAAGCTGAATCAATCTGACAGACAGAATACCCCCGTGAGGAGGGGAGGGGAGTGCACTCTGCTACCAATGACCATTATAAATTCAATAAATGGTCTTTGTGGTTAGAGTGTTCCTTTTAAACCAGGGATGTCCAAACGCCGGCTATCCAAACAGATGTTCCTGAGCTACAACTCCCAGAAATCTATGACTGCATTAGATGGATGAAGCATGGAAGATGTAGTTCAGGGACATCTGGGGGCCGTAGTTTGGACATCCCTGATTTAACGGTGCATAGCATTTTAAAAAGCAGAGATTGAAGAAAAAGCTGATGCACATTGTAGTATAGTTGTACACTGAGAGCCTGGAGAAATCCACACCATCCACCCTCCTTGATGGGTCAAACACACTGCTCTAGTTGACTTAACTTGTTACAAATCAAGAATCTTCCAGACTGTGACTAAAGTCAATGAGTCCAAACCCACAAGGGAGTCTTCTTACATTGACCTGGATTATGCCGGAGACAACATTGAATTCATATAGCTTCTATCTTCTGTGAGTTGTTGTTTTTTTCCCTTTTTCTACATCAATTAGATTTTAGCCAACCTTATCCTAACTGTTGTAGCAGAATAAATGTAAAATGCCTTGATTTTACTTGAGACTCAGCCACTGATTAGATTGACTGAACATTGTGAGAAATGGAGTTCCAAAACATCTGGAGAGCGAAGGATGTTGACCCCTGTTGTAGAGTATAGCACATACATCAAAGCATTGAGGCATATGTAAGAATTATGTAATAGCAAGTGTATAATATGGTAAAATATAATTTGATTATCATTATTTTTTATTTTTTTTCGAGAAAGTATTTTACCAGGAAGGATACATTGAGATTTCTCTTGTTTTCAAGTATGTCCTGGGTGGCGAGTATGTACCCCTTTAGATGACTTGCCCAAGGACACTTACTGGAGAGGTGCTCTTGCTGGGATCGAACCTGTGTCTCCACAGTTATAAATCAGTGATGTTACCTCTGCTCCACCCAGTCAGTGTTAAAATTTAGAGAACCTCATAGGGACGTAGACCCAAAGGGGTAACTATTCAACATGACCTTGTTCTGTGCCGATGCAAAGAAGATATCTATTTTATGTTGCTTTTAATGTTTGAATCTCTGTGCCTTTTTAAATGTAGAAGCTTGAAAATATGCATCAGATATTGCTATATTAAATATTTATTGTCTGTGTAAATGTTTCATGTTGTACATAGACATGACTGTGGAAGGTTAGAAGATAATGACTGCCTAGCAGGTGTTACATTCCGAACGTCCTATTCACTCGTTTTCCTGATTTCCACAGAGTTTTTGTTTCCCATTTTAAGCAGCTTATTTTGTGAATACTGGGTTAGAGGAAAAGCAGAATCAGCAGACCAACTTAATGACATCTGCTCTGGCTTTGAGCTTATCATCTTAAGCTTTGGTACTGACGTTACGAAATTGGCAGAGTTTTGAGGGAAAACAAGTAATATGTTTATAATGAGTAAAACCAGATAGCATCCCTCAGCAACTTTTAATTTTCAGCTTATGCTCACACTGTTTCAGGAGGACTCTGTGGGGTTTTGTTTTCTAATCCCTAGATTTTAGCTAAGGAACTCCAGGCTGTTTTGAGTTATCATTCACCAGTCATCACCAAGATAGTCTCATACTTTCAAGATGAACGTCCCTTCACCGCTGGAGCTGAATTTGTTGGAATTGGCTTCGGGAAAGAAATCTGGCAGCTCTCAATGCCGTTTGCGTTAAACTCCCTCGTGCCAATTTAACTTCTCCTTGATGGCCTTGAATTTTGTTTTTAATATTCAAAGATGATTGTTTTAGAATGCATTGCATATTCATTGGTCATCTTAATGCTGACAGTATTTTAGACTCTGTAGTAAATATATGTCTAGAAGAAGAATTCTTAAGGGGTTATTCAGAGAGAGCCGCTCTGGCCCCGAAATGTCACCGAACAGGGAATTTCCCCATACAGTGACATTTCGGGGCCATTTGGCTACTCAGAAAGCAGGCAGTTCGCCAAATTTTGGCGAACTGCTAACAAGTATGGTGCTGTTCAATGGCAGTGACATCCCCAATATAGAAGCAATGGTTAATCTATTCAGAGAACACCGAACAGCTGTGAAAAGTTGCCGAAATGCCCTGCTATTCAGTGCTTTCATACGGCCGGTTTATTCAGGCAAACCCCATAGGCTTCAATGTTAAGGAATAAAAATGGGAATATTTTTATCTAACAGTTTATTTTAAAGTCTCTATATTGATTTAGGATTATTTTGACAAACTTTTTTCCGATCTTATATATTTTTTTTAAGCGTTTTTTTTCTGTAATAGTATTATCATTCATAAGACCTTTTATATGTAAATTCCAGATCTTTTCATTCTGTAGTTTTTTTGCAAACAGCATTTACATTTTTGATACTTTCAATCATATTGTTTTTTGTTTTTTTTACCCCGTTCGTCAGCCTGTCAGGCGTTTTCTGGTGGCTGGTCTGCGCTGTGATCAGCAGCTCGTTGGCTTTTTCCGATGTGTCTTTTCCTGCGGGTTTACGGCAGGTGTTCTCTGCACTCCGGGGACACAGTGGTGACTGCTGAATAGGGAACGAGACATGTCTTGGCGGGGTGCCGGACAAAATCCCTACAGCCAGCTTCCCTAATGCCGACAGCCAACTTCCAGACAGGACAACTGCCGGACATCCCAAATTCCCTACACGGCCAACTTCCAGACATTCAAAATCTCAGTGGCTAACCCTAATACTAACAACCTAACCCTAGGTTTAGGGGGGTTAGGGCTAGGTTTAGGGGGGTTAGGGTAGGGCTAGGTTTAGGGGGGTTAGGGCTAGGTTTAGGGGGTTAGGGATAGGTTATGGGGGTTGGGGTTAGGGTTAGGGCTAGGTTTAGGAGGGTTAGGGCTAGGTTTAGGGGGGTTAGGGCTAGGTTTAGGGGGGTTAGGGCTAGGTTTAGGGGGGTTAGGGATAGGTTATGGGGGTATGGGCTAGGTTTAGGGGGTTAGGGTTAGTGCTAGATTTAGGGGGTTAGGGTTAGGTTTAAGGGGATAGGGTTAGGTTTAAGGGGATAGGGTTAGGGCCAGGTTTAGGGGGTTAGGGCCAGGTTTAGGGGGTTAGGGCCAGGTTTAGGGGGTTAGGGCAGGTTTAGGGGGATTAGGGATAGGTTATGGGGGTATGGGCTAGGTTTATGGGGGTTAGGGTTAGTGCTAGATTTAGGGGGGTTAGGGCCAGGTTTAAGGGGATAGGGTTAGGTTTAAGGGGATAGGGTTAGGGCTAGGTTTAGGGGGGTTAGGGCCAGGTTTAGGGGGGTTAGGGCCAGGTTTAGGGGATTAGGGCTAGATTTAGGGGGGTTAGGTTTAGTGGGTTAGGGCTAGGTTTAGGGGGTTAGGGCTAGGGTTATAGGGTTAGGTTTAGGGGGCTGGGGTTAGGGGGTTGGGGTTAGATGTAGGGGGTTAGGTTTAGGGGTTAGGCGACATTTTGGTGCTCTCTGAATAACCCTTAGTTTTTCCTAATGACTTTATATGTATGCATTTGTAGTTTATTTTAGTTTTATAATATCTGCAGAGAAAAAGTGAAACATGACCGTAGGGAGAGTAAAAGATGCGGAGAGGAATTTAAGAAATGGAAAGGAGTGAAAGATGGAGAGGATTTAAAAATGGACAGATGGTATTGATAGTGACAATGGTTTAAAAAGAAGAGGATGAGTGGAATATTGAAAGAGAAGAAATATTATATTGTGTGCCAAAGCCTGGCTGGTGGCTGCTCCATCTTTTCCTTCTTTGCCGTGTGACCAGCGCCTTGCTCACATTTCTCTACATGCAACTCACCCTTTCCTTCATCATGAGCATTGCATATTCCTTTGTCTCCTGCATGTGGGGACCTGAATTGTGGGAAGATGAGGAGCTAGTGTTGTGCAAGAACTGCACACAGTGCCAGGTGTCAGTGAACAGCAATTGTAAATCGCTGGTTATATCACTTTATTACTAGTTGCCAGTCTACCATGTTTCGCCACTGGTGTGAGACCTTTAGGCAGGTGCCTACATAGCTTACGCCTGCTGCCGCATCTGGGCTTATCCCAAAACAACCTGCTCTTGGTTTCACAACTATGTAGAAAAAATAGGATTTGAACAACCCAGAACATGCGTTGTCTTTTGCCTGTAGTTTTAGCCACATGTGCCAGACTACAGCTATTGGAAATTATCACCAACATATCTACTTTTCGAATCCCCTCTATCCCAAATATTTGGAGGTATGTTATTTCTGCTCTGACAAGTTCAAGCTACTGGATCTATGGAGTAAAATTTAAAAAAAAATAGTTTCACAAGTAGGGTAGAGTTCTTTAACTTTCTGCAATCTATACAATTTTGTTAAATGGTATGTTATTATTGACAGAATTTAAATTCTGCATCTTTACAAAACCACATAAAATCTTTATGGAGATTAATAAACTAAAAACTGACATAAATCAATGCAAGACCTCTTTACAAAGTTCCATATTTGGACTTCATTTTTTATTTATTTATTAGCAATTGTAGCAATTTTCTTAAATTCAGTACAATAAATAATGAATATCATTGTATCACTTGTCTAAGCTAAAAATACCAGAATAATTAAAACAAGACTGTCTGCAACTATGTCCCTGCTTTTCTGAAATTGGATTGGTTTTCTGTATTACATTATTTAGTACCTAATCCTATGTTATCTTTCAAATGCCTCCTTGCATCGTTTCTTCTGATTTGACTATCTTGGGATCACATCACACATTTCAAGTCCAGATACAGTTATTGCTGTGACACAGAAATAGAATACAGAGAATATGAAATCAAACTTCATCAGAAGCTGAGACTTGCTGAGTAGTTCCCAGATTTCCATTATGCAAGAAAAAGCAAAACAAAAATTTCTTTAATCTCCACTAAAATGGTACACACAACATGCCCATGAATGAAAAAGTCAGCTTTTTTTTACTTCTTTTTTTCTTGATTTAAAAAAAAATAAAAAATTGCTTAGACGATTATAGAATGACTACAGTGTGTCAATCCTGTATTACAACAACTTATGCTAGTGCACAGACAATCCATGTTTGAATGTTAGGCCGGGGTCAGATGAGCGTTTTTGAACGTTCCTTTCGCTCTGATGCCCGTCTGGCCACCTTGCTGAGTGCAGTTAGTGCACTCAGCGCTGCAAGGCTCGATCCTCCTATGCAGCCCAGTCGAACGCACATCTTAGCACTTTGATGGGGAGGCTCTCTGCGCAGTCGCAGCATGTTCACTGTAGCACTAGCTACAGTGTGTGGCGGGCCCCATTGAAGCGTCACAACGCTGTGACGGACACCTGGAGCATCAAAATCACTAGCAGTTAGAGCTGAAATGACGCTCTTGCTGGAACTGACCAAATGAGGTGACTTGCTGAAACCTGGTCATCAGGTTAGCCTTGCAGCCCAGTGGCCGTGACATTGCGCATAATATTGATGAGGTAAAAATAGTGATTATATTGATTTGGCTAAGGAAGGGCTATTTCTCTGGCTTTGCATGAGAAGGAAAAGGCAAGGAGAAGGGACCAGGTTATTTTGAACATGTAGATGCTTTTACTATGCTCCAAGATCAGGTTTCTGTCTGAATTGCTGAGACTCATAACATTCAAGACCTCTATAAATCCTGGCTTGGAGATTATTTCTAAATCGGCAACATTATTTCTACTGACTAATGCAAAGTGTTTTTATTTACCTTTTAACACGCAAGGGCAGTTTAATGAAGAGTTATTAGTTTTGTAGGGTTGTATAGGATTTATTTATGCTACTTATCTATGGTAAGATACAAGAGTATCCCTTTTAACTATGTTTGGGCTTGCTGCTGTACCAAAATATAAGCAATATTTGCAAAGTAGTTGAAAATTACTGATATCCATTATTATTGGGAAACTGTACTTGGATATTTTGTTTTATTATAGGAAACTGGACTTGTGTGACATATAATTGGCTCAACTCGGCACCCCTTGTACCCGAATTACATTTTTGCATAATTTCCACCAACACCTTAATATCTCCCTCACTGACTTCTAGTCTTCCTTCTAATTTTCCTTCAGCCCTTTTTGTTGCCCCATGTTCCGTCTCCTCAACACACTTGTGACCCTTGTTTACAGATTTCATAGCATTCACCCATATGTCTGCCTATATTACTAGCTCCTCTATTCTATGCAGAAAAAAAGTTTTGCACCTATTCCCTACCTGGGCGGCTGCGGAGACCAGAAGCATCCAGCCCACTTCATGTATAAAACATAACAAAATAAGTTGTCATTTACGCCCACCACTGTGGCTCCATGCGAAACAAAACACATTAGAGGTTTTGGTTTATTTGGCCTTTAAAGTGTAAGCCCACCCGTCACGTCATGACACCTCTGGTCAGGTGGTGGGTCCTAACTCCTCTATTCTGTCCATCTTCTTGTGTCTTGGTTCCCTTTGGTGCTGTGCCCAACTGGGATCAGCCTGCCTGGTCTGCTAAGTTCATCATGCTGCACCAAATCTATTGTCATGGCTCTTAATGAGCCTGGCCTTCCTAGTAAAATACTTTATAAATAAATAAAATTATTGTACTTGGCCTCCATCTGCACAGTGATCCTTGCTATGAGGTAACGAAATGTAATTCTCCAGACAAATCCAATGTGGGAGCAGCAGCTTTTAGGCCTGTGTCAGACAAGCGCCCATACTGACGTGCCTACCGGCATCCGTCACAGCGTTTTGACGCTGCATCAGGGCCAGTCATGCGCTTGAGCGTGCGCACGAAATGCACATGCAACAAGCATTGACGCTGAAAGCCTCCCTGTCAAAACGCTAGATGCGCGTTGACTGGGCTGCAAAGCCCTCCATAGGAGGATCGCGCTTTGCAGCACTGACTGCGCTCAGCGAGGTGGGCAGACGGGCGTCGAGTGGAAGGAACGTCCACTGTCACTGACGTTCCTTCCACTCTGAAGTGCGATCATCTGACCCCGGCCTTAGGCTACACACATACCCTGTGACATTAAAAAGTGTTGCTTCTAGGAATGCGTACATTGTAGGTAAGCATCCCATATGTTTCATCACACCTTAGTGTCTTTACAAAAGGGCCAGAGACCGTGGATTGAATACAAAGCTTAGTGTGGACGCATATAATAGGCTGTCGGAAGATAGAGGGAAGTTTCTTTTCTTTTTTTAAATATATATTTGTTAATTTTTATCACGTGCTATTCAAAACCCAGGTGTGACCATATGCTTCTGATTAGGTTAGTATACCCTGTATTTGGCTCACGAGCAACGTTTTTAATTTTAGGCTATAGAATATAGATTTATACCTAAAAGCAATTGTTCATAACATAAATCCAGTCCTCAATAACAGAACTTTTATCCAAGCTGGGGCTCTTAGTAAATACCTGCTCCTATGTTACAGTTCTGTTCCCCTATTCAATCATTATGTTTTCTTTCTCTACAAAGTATTAAAATCTAAATTATTTGTTCTTACAGAGGGCGTTTGCGAGTTAATTAGTTTTCTTTCTCATTTTCTGCCTTGATGTTTCAAAAACTGCGAGATAGCCCGTTACTATTTATTTCATGTTTACTCTCTGATCCATCGTTTGATAAATAGGACAAGTGGAAACAACACATAAAGCAATAGATGACAAACACCTGGACTTCTTTCGGATTCTTTTCTTCTCTTTAACGCTTAATTTTGTGTCTTTTATTTTTAGGATGACAGCAATACAGGTGAACAGAGCATCAAACCAAAGAGGAGTTTTTATGCAGCGAGAGATCTCTACAAGTATCGACACCAATACCCAGTAAGACAATCTTGTGTACTCGCTACCAGTGGCTTCTTGTTCCACGTACGATGTTCATATGAATCAAAGCCTCCTGTCTGCTTTGTCGTTTCGTCCTAGATGGCGGGGCTGCAGACAGTGTTCGATCTATACTTGTCAGCTTTAATGGCATTAGTTAACCTTTCAGTCACTTTTATTATAACAAGTCTAAGATCTGTTTTTTTTTTCTTTTCGTAACCGTATCGAGCCGTAGCTGTAACAAAAGAAACAAGCTCTGTGATAATGGAAATAATGCAGACAGGAATTACAACATTGATATTTCACTTTTTTGTACGACTTGCGAATATGACGGCATTTTCACTGCTATCTCTAATTTGAGGTCCTGTGGTTTCACATGCCACTGCCAATTACTGTGTCACAAACAAACAGCGATAGCTTGAAGACACCGCAGCAGTACCTTTTTTACTGATTACAGCTTTCCTTTATCCAAAACCTGGTTTGAAATGACTTGACGTTTAAATAAGCACCTTTTGTGCTGTAGAGGCTCAGCTGTCATTCTGCATTATGCCATATTAATAATGTACATGAATTCCGCTCCATGCCTGGTATAATATTTTGTTTACGTTAGGAAAAAAAAGGGCAAATTTATTAATCCATAAAAAAAAAACAGCCTTGTGAATGCTAAATGGGTTTCTGCAGTAATGAAATTATCGCGCTATAGTGTGTAGCTCCATCTATTTAGCATTTTGTATACTTTAAAACATTTTGCAAATCCAAATCTTCCCAGGATGGATTGGATCTGTCAATTTCAGGATAGTCTGAATTACCGCTGAGCTAAATCCTTAGCAAAAATGTGTTTTGTTTTCTCCTTTTTCTGACCTTTTTTAAGAGCGTATACAGACAATCCAGCTACATTTTATTGGACATAAAAGACTGTAAATGACCCAGTTTTAAAGCTCTGAATAGAGCCAAGTTACCTTCATTTCTACAACATCGAAATGGTGACGCTACGGTCTGCAGACTGAAGAACAGACTATAGGGGTTATTCACTATCCTCTGAATTGCACCAGATGGTGAATTTCACAGTTTGGGCAATTTCGGGCTAATTCGTCTATTCACTAAGATGTCAACTGGCCAAACACTGGAATTGACAGCAAAATACAGCTCCGTACGCCACAATTCGGTAGAACCGAAATTGCCCCAAAGACTATCGCCTCTTCTATTTACAGAATGCCGAAATGCACCGACATTCCGGCGAAATGCCCTGATTTTTGGTGTCTCAGTTCAACAGGTTTAAACAGACGAATCCCATAGGAGTAAATGTTAAAACGGGATATCTTTTAATTTTTATTTTTTTCAGAACTGTAAATATATTTCATTTTCAGCAAAAACTCTTTATCGTTTAGAACACTTTTTTGCATTTTTAGACCAATTTTGTTTCCCAATTTTTAAAAAACATTTTTTTTTATTTTGTATCAGACCTTTAATTTTTTTAAATGACCTTTTTTTATTGCTATTTAGACACATTTTAATTGGTGTAAACACCTATTAGGAGAATATGAGCGTTCCGTGTTTTTTTTTTTTTTATTTTTTTGTTTCAGTTCAGTGAAATTCGCCAATGCCAATTCAGTGGTTATCAGCAGTTTTCACCAACGTCCGATAACTGCTTTGGTGACTCTAATTTTTGCAAAATATGGTAACCATTGGTGAATTCAACATATTCCTGACGAAATGGAATCGGCAAAAATCAAAGCACTGATATTGTATGCAATTTCGGTGCCTTGTGAACAGATCCTCGGCACTATTGGGTGCCCCACGTTAAAACCGGGAGGCTAAGGGGAAAAATTGGCGTTCACTAATTTCCCCTTTGCGTCCCGGTTTCACTATCCGATCGTGGGGCAGGCACTGAGCCTAGCAACTTGCCCTGTACTGGCCGCTAAGTTTGCGGATCCTGGCGGCAGTGCTAACATGCCATCCCAGGGATCCATTGAAGCTTCTCTCGCGAGATCCTGCTGGTCGGAGTGATCGCGGAGGAAGACTGGGGACTTTTTCCCCCGGTCACCCTCTGCTCCCGGCAGCAGATCGGACCGCCGTCCTCGCTGCGAGATGAGAGGTGATTATTATTTTTTTTTTTTTTTTTTGGGGTGGGAATTTCAGCTGCTACTAACTGATCTTGCAGCAGCGGTATCCGTTAGCAGCAGCTCTGAGCTGGTGTTAACTTTTTCATTAGCGCCAGCTCTTAGTAACTAGCGATAGGACCTTGTGATCCCAACGCTAGTAACTCTGTGCTTGCACTTTGCGCTCACTATGTTACATATAGGGAGCACAAAGTACAGTAAACACATGCAAAAAAGCACTACTACCGATTCGCTAACGGGGATTTTAACCCGTTAGCGCTGCAAGTGAATCACCTCCGATTTAGTATCACCTCATTTAAGCTAATGCTCACGCTAGCATTAGGGCCCCCTATATTGCACGGTCCTGTTGTTTTACGGACGTCTCACTCAAATATCAGCTATGCATGTCTGAGTAGAGAATGAAATTCATATGACTTTTTTTTTTTTTTTTCTTCAATTATCGACTTCTAGTTTTGGTTCCTGTCAGCGCTATAGCTTCAGTTTTACTGGTCTTGACAGAAATGGAATTTGGTACACTTGTTTGACATGTTCGTGTTGATTCTCTTCTGCATAGAAGTGCTGTAACATACAGAGACTTTAGTTGCCATCGCCTTTTCTGTCAGTTTCAAACTGCTGCCAATTCTTCTGAACCCTCTTACCAAGGTGTTTTTATTCAAAGAATTAACACCGAGTCTAGAAACCGTTAATGATGTATTGGAGACTAAAACATTAGGCCTTGTTCTTGAGTTGCTGAAAGTTCCGGTGTGAACAATCAATCTGCTGACAACATCTGTCGTTTTTAATTTTTTATTTTAAGTGCAAATACATTTGCGTGTGCTGCTTGTCCCCATTAGCTCAGGGCTTCCAAAATGCAGATGTCCTTTTTAAAACAGTCTGTGCACTTATGTAAAATGCTTTACGTAAGATACACAAATTGCAAATCACTTAGGCTGGGTTCACAACTAAGCATTTTTTGAGGCGCGCAATACGTGCGTTTTCTTGACGCGCAAACGTAACAAACGCGCATAGCAGCGCGTTCACTGCCATAGACTGCAGCGTGACCGCGCTGCAATACGCCCCAAAGAAGCCGTTCCTCCGTGCTGTAAAATGCCCAGGTGTGAACGGGCCCCATAGGAAATCATGGGATTTCTGTGCTTGGGCGTTTTACAGCGTGCAGGAACGCGCTTTGAAACGCCCAGGTGTGAATGGGGCCTTAGAACCTGTGTAGCTTCTGTAACAAAGTTCTGTAGAGCCTGCTCCTAATAATGGGTTGAAGCTGCGTGCGGAGAATCAATCGGAGAGAGGGTGATGTCAGCACTCAGAGCGTGTTGACATCCCCAGTGACCAACCTGGTGAGTGACAGCTGGGAAATTCCAATTCCTGGCTGCCTGATGACGCGCGTGTGGGCAGAGGAAACTCCACCACTGTACACTACTTTCCTGCCAAACCAGGCAGGAGGTTAGGGAGGGGGCACTCCACACAGCTGGACTACCTTAAAATGCTAACATGGTCAGCATGTGTACAGTGTTCCTTTTAAGCGTTGGCATTAAGACATAGCTGAAGATGATTAATTGGAAACATAGTTGTGACGCAACATACATAAATCTACAAAGTTTTATTCTTCATGCTCTACACCCCAAAACCTAATTTTTCTTAATCACAATAACTTCTTTGACAGCATTTTAGTCTAAGGTTATTGATTTGTGATTGACGTAGAGATCTTCGTGGTTCAGGAATTCAAATTTTTTATTTTTTTTTCAGTAGCACAAAAATCACAAAAACAATATTTGTCAGACACCGGTAAATGTGTGTGTTCTACTGAAGCAATGGATGCCTTTCAGAAGTTTAGCTAGAACACATTGGTGCAAAGGTTGTGCCTGCTGTGCCCAAGGACACACAAATGACCGCCATTTATCTGGTGCAATATAAAGAGAATGAAAATTGTCTGTGCCTCTGTAAAGACAATGCACATTTTCCTTAAAAATAAGCATATGTCAAAGACTAAGGGCCCTATTACAATCCTCGCGCACAATTTTGCGCAAAACAAATTCACGCGAGGGGGAAAAACCCTTAGCACTGAACGTCTTATTACAACGTTCGCGCACAAAATGCGCGTTAACGTCTAACACGAGTTACCCTGCACGAGTGAAGGTTCGTGCGCGCATCCCATACTTAACATTGTGAGTGCAAATGCATTCATGCGCTGGTATGCGGATGGTATTACAATCGATGCGCAAATTTTTACGAACGACGTTTGCGCGCATAATTTTAACGTCTTTTAAAAGCTGGTGGTAACTGCAAATCTGAACGTTCTGGCCAAAACCAAATACACCAGCCCAAAAAAAAACAATATAGCTAAGTATAGTTAGACATTCTACACATACCCAAACAATAAAATTGAGGTTGTGCGTGTTTTTATTATTGCTGCAACATATATATACTCCGATTGATTTTGACTGGCGCAAAAACTGAATGGGAGACAATTGTGGTTCTTAATTCTGATTGGCTGAATCATGTGGGAAAACAGTCTGCCCACCGATTTCTGCACGCAGCGTTAATTTGCACGTATTTTTTACGCGCGATATTTTCGGACAGATGAAAAGATGTGCTCGGATCGTAATACCAGCATTAATTTACGCACGTTAACGTTTAACGCTGCGCGCAAAAAAAAATTGCGCTGCACGTGCGCTTTTGCAAGGAGAATGTAATAGAGCCCTAAGTTTGGGCATAATACATTTTCCGTTGGTGTACAGGCAAATCCGAATGAAATGTGCTAGAACAGTGGTTCCCAACTCCGGTCCACAAGTCCCCCTAACAGCCCAGATTTTAAGGAAATGCAGACTGAATCCTGCAATCACTGGGCAGCAAGTAATATCACCTGTGCTGTGCTTTGGATATCTGGAAAACGTGACCTGTTGGGGGTACTTGAGGACCGTGGTTGCTAGAAAATCCAAGTGGAAAACTACCTTTGAGCCGAATCCGTTTGAGCTAGAATGTTTATTTGCATGCACATATAATCAGAACTTTTTTTTCTTTTTCAGCAGAACTTCAAAGATCTTCGTTGTCAGAATGACTTGTGCAATCTCAGATTTTACATGAATAAGATCCCGTTTAAGCCTGATGGTAGGTGTTGGATAATAGAATTTGGGTTTTGATTAGTTTATAATTTCTCTTCTTTCCAGTTTTAATTCAAATCTTAAATTCCTTTCCGGTGTACTCATGAGACTTTGAAATAGCTTCCTCGAGTAATTGTTTACTGTGTATCAATAGTCTGTGGAACGCTGCTCAGATTAAATACATAATTTCCACACAAAGTCAAATGTTTACGTTTAAAAACGACTTCGAACAAGAAATGTTAAATAGTTCCTCCTAACAACATATACATTTGTCTAGGTACCCTAGCACTATGAATAGACAGATTGAATAGTCTTGGTAGCCATTCATGTAGCCGCTTCATTTTTTTAAAAAAAATATATATATATATATATTTTTTTTTATGCAAGAATCACATAAAAATTGGCCATTTGACTCACATTTTTTAGCATGATGCTAGTTCTAAAGTGTTAGATGCCATGTGTAGAAGATATCACAAGATGGCTTTTGTGCATCGGTTGAGGAGTCCTTAATTATTAGATTGTCCTGTGTATCTTGCATGTCATGTTTTTTCCTAGAAATGATTTATTGCCCCTGTGAATGCCTTTGTGTGCTGTATGCAGGGCCATCTTAAATATTCACTGGAAACTGAGGCTACATATGTGAGGCCCCTTGTTACATACTCTTATTTCCTTCCTGTAGATACTTGCCGGCTTTATTATTCTTATCATTTATATAGCGCCAACAGTTTCCGCAGTGCTTTACAATAACCAAAGGGAACGAGATAAACGGACATATGATGGAAACAAGAGGTGTAGAGGGCCCTGCTCATAGGAGCTTACAATCTAGAGGGATTGGGGTTGAGTAAGACCAGAGGCATTTTACTAGATAGCAGGATCATTGGTGCCAGTGGTTTGGGAATTGTGGGGCCATAGAAGCAGCTTCAATCATGTGTGAGGTAGATGAGCAGAGGGATGAGTTGCATCAGTGATGTGGTACGCTAATCTGAAGAGATGGGTTTTGAGGGATTTCTTGAAGGCCTGAAGATTAGGGGAGAGTTTGATAGAGCGAGGCAAGTCATTCCACAGACCAGTGCCGCCTGTGAGAAGTCTTGGAGGCGAGAGTTGGCCGTGTGCGTATAGACCGGTAACAGGAGGAGATCGCCTGCTGACCGGAGTTGTCTAGATGGGACGTGCTTGCAGAGTAATGAAGACATGTAGGGAGGAGTTGAGCAGTTTTGAATGTGAGTTCAGTATTTTTAAACTGTAACCTGGAACGTACAGGAAGCCAATGAAGGGACTAGCAGAGGGGGGAGGTACGCGAGGTGCGTCTGTAAAAAATAACCCTGGCGCCTGCATTCATTAGATTGCAAAGGGGCAATACAGGAGTTACGAGGCCAATGAGGAGCGAGTTGCAGAAATCAAGTTGTGAAATGACAAGAGCATGAACCAGCGCCTTCTCGGTATCTAGTGTCAGAAAGGGGCGGACACGGGTAGTGGTTTTTGAGTTGAAAGTAATAGGATTTGGTCACTGTCTGGATGTGGGGAGAGAACGTTCGGTCAGAATCAAAAGTGACACAAGGCAGCGAGCTTGAGGCGTTGGGCTAATGAGCGTTCCATTTACTCGCAGAGTGATAGGTGGTATTGTGTTCTTCAGTAGCCTGTAGGCACGTAAATCTGGACTGTTCCAACCCCCACTCCTCCCCCCTCAAAAAACCCCCCAAAAAAACAAAAGTGCTGAGACTATGTTTTAATTTTTGTTTTTCGGTGAAACTAAAGAAAAAACAACTGAAAACGGTTTCTCTGCGCTAACACCAAAGAAGGGGCAGAATCTGTTGCCTTAAAATGAAACAACAATGGAGCAGAATGTTAGGGCTCAGGTTAACCCCAAAAGAAGCACAAATGGTAACTGAAGCCTAACTTTAATTTCTAACTGTAGCTATGGAAAATTATCTTTTTCAAGATGTGACTTTTTACCACTTAACTCATTGATGCTGCTTTTATTTTCTGCACATTTTCATTAGGATATCAAAACTTGCTTTGGAAGAAATGGGGGGGGGCTTTTTTTTTTTTTTTTTTTTTTTTTTTTTTTACACGTGTTCAAATACACACTTGAATTTGAACCTTTAGGGTTAAAATAAAGGTGTCCAAAGAACCCCCACTATCCTCAAAGCAGAGCTAGTGATTTTAGATGAACCAACGTGCAATAACACAATGCACCATCACCTCTACATTTGCTCCCGGCATGAGAAATGAAAAGGTGAGTTGGCAAAGTGGCATTGTTTGATTTTTAAGTGAAAGCACATAATGCCACTGCCTTAAAACAGAGAGAAAGGTAAATTTTGCATTTTTTTACTTTTACACATTCTTCATTCATGATTATTATTATTATTATTATTATTATTATTATGGAAAGGCCAAACTCTGACCTTTCCAATGACACCTCACTTGACCTTGTGCGGTGTAAAATTCACAGATGCAGGGTTCAAAGCCACTGTCTCTCCTCACTGTAATGCCACGGTCTAGGCTGTCGATGAGCAGTGTAGGAAATGAGCAGGTGAGTTAATGCAGCATCATTGTTTCCTTTATAATTGTAAAGTGAAGAATAGTGCTCAGTTAGGAAAAAAGGGAACCTTATTTCTTTGTATTTATTATATTTTTACATAAACCTGGTCATGTTTGGTATCTGGCATTTCCAATGATACCTCATATGTCCCTCTAGCCTTTAGGGCTTCAGAGATACATGGGTCTAAATTATTGTAAATTGTAATTTTTTTAACTTTTTTTTTTTTAAGAAGTGGTCTTACAATTTAGATTAATGAGATGGCACACCCGGTGGTGGGGGGGGTCTGCATGCCGAGGGATGGCATGGCATACCCCCGGGTCTCCGGTAACACACCTGCCTGGCCGGTGGCCACAATTGACTGCAGGCTGGCTGCTTGCGTTCAGGCAGTCCCGCCTGCAGCCAGTTGCAGCGATTTGGCTGCAAGGAAGGGAGTTGTTGAACTATGGGATGTGCTATGCCATCCATCGGCATTCAGGTCCACCTGCCTCCCATGCTGCCCAGGCGTTAAGGCTTTACCTCTTCTCCCCTTCTTACCGGTTTGATTTTTGGCTGCATGCAGCACAATTGTGTTTCTAAGGCCTTGTTCACAACAAGCACGGAGCAGGTGCAGAGCAGTTGCAGACCGGATCAAAACTGCGTCCAATGTATTCCAATGGTATTTTTTTGCTCCAGTTCACTTCGCAGCGTTCAGTTCCAGAGCAGGTGGAAAAAACTGCTAAAGCCCTATTTATCTGCTCTGGACCTGCGCTGGAACGCGTCAAACGCAACGCAACACAATGCAATTCAATGCAAAAAACTAACCATAAACAAAAAAAATTCTATGGTCATCTGTCATTACCTAATCTTCCTTGGTCACTTCCTGTCTGTGGAAAAAGGTGACTTTGTGATCTAGAGAGCAAAGGAACAATGGTGGACAAGTTTTGTGACCCAGATAAATTCATTAGTATGGTGGAAGAGTGCCCTGAGCTGTGTGACAGCAGGCATTTTCAATACAAGAACAAATTGGAAGAAGGCTGATCAGTGGAGTTCGATAGCTGGAAGAGTGTTCCCAGGATATGAGGATATGTCCTCTACTGATAAGGAGAGCTGTAATGAGTACTTCAATGTGAATGGCATGGTTGTTAATATACTAGTAGTTCCTCAAATGCAGTATTTCATCCACCCCTTCCCCCCCACCACTCCTTATCAAAAATGTGTCTAAAATGCGTCAAAAACGCGTCTAAAAGACTAGCGTGCGTGTGCAGAATCCTGAGCAAATCTGCTCTGCATTTGGTGTGAACAAGGCCTAAATCAGTGTTTCTCAACTCGTATCCTCAGGACCCACTAACAGGCCTGGTTTGTGGGATATCCGAAGCACAGCACAGGTGATCCAATTAGCTGCTCAGTGTTTGTAGGATTCAGTCTGCATTTCCCCAAGGTGATCTGCAAAATCTGGCCTGTAGTGGGTCCCGAGGACTGGAGTTGAGAAACCCTGACCTAAATGATCCATCTTTCTGCTCTGCATACTTCCTTTCACATTCACAGGATATAATCGAATATCTGGAGTGCAAATCCCTATGCTTAAAGGAAATGGCATGGGTCAGATACTGGAGTGACCTGGTGCAATGTCATGAGATCACCAGATTGTCCTTTAACCCCTCCCTACATGTTACATCTATGGATAATTAGAAATTACTTAAATATTCACTTTTTTATAATACCAAGAAACACAGCAAGAGAGCAATGGTAACAGGCAATGTAAGTTCACATGCCCTTCTCCCATCCTGTAGATTAGTTAGGGTCTCGGATTTCTGTTCTGGGTCCTAGGCATGGTAACAGCTATACAATATGTTAGTCTCTTGAAAACCATATCTGGTTAGACGCCATGTTTTGTAGTATGGGAGGTGCCTGTCTACCAATATGAGATTTTTGAAGATCTACCATAAACCCTGATCAGTCTCCATAATGGAAGCACCCCTTCCCTTCACACCCAGGTGCTACATAACAAGTGTCCTCAAAACCAAACGACTGAGCAGATTGGGCAGTAATGTAGCCTGTTGTAAAAGAGTCTCCCCTTTCCACTGGAACCAGCCAATATTTTAGTACTTTAATCCAATATCAGGATTAACACTTTACAAATGAATGGTTTGCATTAAATCACACCAGTTTTCACTTCACTTCAAATAGGGGATTCGTTATTTGTTACAGACATAACCTGTATACTATTCTATTTTTAGGGATTTTGTTTTTCTTATTTATAATGACCAATGATTGGCTCCTCTAATATTAATCATTATTGCCCTATTTTATTCTAGTTATTACATTGAGAAGAATTGACTTTTAGTATGTTTGAATTATGGTTCCAGTGATGTTCTTTTTGAAGTATTGCAGTTTATACATCTGCATCTTTAAAGTAAAACCATTATAGATCATTGAAATACTAATTTTATATTTTATCTTTTTTTCTCAGATCAAAATATTTTGGCTAGAATATATTATTCCATGTTAGTTTATATAATTAAGAATAATTTATTCTTCAAGATTTTTTTAATTCCTATTATCACATTCTTGAAATTTATTGCTTAAAATTTAACAGTTTAAGAACCAAAGAAGACATTGTTGCCATCATCATCAAACCAGCATATTATCTGAAATAAAAGCACTGGCTGAGTGGCTGTAGCACCTACAGATATTTAGGTCACACATACATGCCTGTTATTAGAAGATCTGTGTCCAGAATATATTTGGTTAACAACAACACAGTCATGAAAGCGACTTTGACTCTGCATAGAAAATAAATCTCAATATATTGTAATTTTATATTGACTTATTCAGAAGTACCAGGTTTAAAGAGTTGCTTAAACAGCAGGGCATGTTCTGTATAAAATAGTGTTTTACGCTAAAGTACATTTTCATTGTTCTTAATATAATGAATCAATTATTATTGGAGTGTTTCATGTTTTGCCTTTTTCTTTAAACAGGAGTTTATATTGAAGAAATTTTGAATAAATGGAAAGCAGACTATGAGAAACTTGAACATAATCACACTTATATACAATGGTAAGCTAAATTATGTTAACCAATAAAAAATTTGTGGGAGTAGAGGGTCCAAAATGCAGTCAAATTTAATTACATTTTAATGTAAAGTTAATATGGAAATTATTAAATTTTGCTTATTAAGCAGCAGAAATGAATCTTCTAGTTGTTAAAGTTGTCCTACATATTTAACTGTTCCATGACATTAACCCCTTCACTACCAAGCGCTTTTGTTGGGGGGGGGAAATCACATGCTGTGCTTGAAATAAATGTTTTGTTTGGTGGGGAAATTAATGGAAACCATGTTATAGGAAAGGATTGTTGAACATCTAAAAACACATACATTCAAAGAGATTCGAAAAGTCACCGCACGTTCGGTGACTTTTCGTCCTCTTCAATTCGGGTTCCTTTTGCCGATCCCATTTCAGTGACCCTGCGGTGTATTCAGCGAGCACCACAGGGTCCCCGAATTGCAGGGAAAAGCTGCCGCAAACCCGAGGAAAACGAACCGCAAAACCCAGCGAATGCACACCGAAAACCCTCAAACATCTGGATTAACCTGCCGAAAACCACGGAAAAAGCCGAGCAGGAGCCGATCACATGCAGCGAAGCCGCCGGAAAAAGCCGAGACCGCAGACTGAGTGAAGTGAATAAATTAGGAAAACCGTTTGTATGAATGTTTGAAAAGTGAAACACTGTTTGCAAAGAAACTACTGAGCGAAAATGTGTGAAATTTACATATGAGGTCCAGGGAATGATAATAAAGAGGGCTGTTACAGAAAAAATAAGTAAAATTAAAAAAAAAAAAAATTAAGAAAAATGCTTAAAATATACTAAAAAAAATCTATAAATAGACTCTTTACTGCATAATTTTAGAATGAATGGTTTATTAGATATTGAATTAAAACGGGAATATTTTTAACATTGAAGCCTATGGGATTCTCCTGAATAAACTTGTCGCATTAAACCACCGCATGGCAGGGCATTTCGGGAACCTTTCACTGCTGGTTTGTGTTCTCTGAATAGCCGAAGCAGTGCTTTTCATGGGGTTTTCACTGCCCTCGAACAGGCACCGTATGTTCAGGCAATTCGCCAGGATTTGGCAAATTGCCTGCTCTCTGGATAGCCGAATGGCCAAGAAAGGTAACCGAACGCTGATTTTCAGCGTTCGTTACCTTTCTCAAGCAAATCGGATCTCTTTGAATAACCCTGTATGATAACAGGATCAGAAACAACATGGGTTTACCTCAGGGAGATCATGCCAAACTAATCTTATTGATTTTTTTTGATTGGGTAACAAAAATAATAGACACAGGTGGTGCAGTAGACATTGCTTATTTAGATTTCAGTAAGGCTTTTGATACTGTTCCGCATAGAAGACTTATCAATAAATTGCAATCTTTGAGCTTGGATTCCAATATTGTTGATTGGATTAGGCAGTGGCTGAGTGACAGGCAACAGAGGGTTGTGGTAAATGGAGTTTATTCGGCGCAAGGTCTTGTTACCAGTGGGGTACCTCAGGGGTCAGTACTTGGACCCATTCTCTTTAATATTTTTAGTAGTGATATTGCAGAAGGTATTAATGGAAAAGTATGTCTTTTTGCTGATGACACAAAGATTTGCAACAGGGTTGACGTTCCTGGAGGGATCAGCCAAATGACAAATGATTTAGGTAAACTAAAAAAAAGGTCGGAGTTGTGCCAATTGAGTCTTAACGTGGATAAGTGCAAGATAATGCACCTGGGACGTAAAAACCCAAGGGCTGAATATAGAATATTTGATACAGTCCTAACCTCAACATCTGAGGAAAGGGATTTAGGGGTCATTATTTCAGAGGATATAAGGGTAAGTAGTCAATGTAATAGAGAAGCAGGAAATGCTAGCAGAATGCTTGGTTGTGTAGGGAGAGGTATTAGCAGTAGGAAAAGGGAAGTGCTCATGCCACTGTACAGAGCACTGGTGAGACCTCACTTGGAGTACTGTGTGCAGTACTGGAGACCGTATCTCCAGAAGGATATAGACATCTTAGAGAGAGTTCAGAGAAGGGCTACTAAAATGGTGTATGGCTTGAAGGAGAAAAGTTACCAGGAAAGGCTTAATGATCTTAACATGTACAGCTTGGAAAAAAGACGAGACAGAAGAGATATGATAGAAACATTTAAATACGTAAAGGGAATCCACAAGGTAGAGGAAGGGAGTATATTTAAAAGGAAACAAAGTAGCAAAACAAGAGGACATAGTCTTAGATTAGAGGAGCAAAGGTTTAAAAGTAACATCAGGAAGCATTATTTTACAGAGGGTGGTGGATACATGGAACAGCCTTCCACTAGAAGTGGTAGAGGCCAAAACAGTGATAGCATTTAAGCAGGCATAGGATAGGCATAAGGCTATCCTAAACAAAAGATAAATCCAGGTAAAGTATCCATGTAATTGGGCAGACTAGATGGGCCGAAAGGTTCTTATCTGCCAACATTTTCTATGTTTCTATGTTAACAATTAAATATAAAATAGAAATTTTGTGCAGAAATTAGTGTTCTGAGTTTAGAAAATGTTAATTTAAATTTGCTCATTTTATATTTTTTATGTACTTGTTTATCCTTTACAGAAATATTTTTGGAATGAAAGATTCTCATTTCTCTAGATGGTGTCCCTTATCTTACACAATTTCACATGACGTCTACATTATCAGCATACAGACAGAAATGGCCTTGGCTTTACAGTAAATTTGATAAAGCGTAATAATGAAAATCGTCAGATCTCCTGCTCTTGATAAGGATTTGTAGTGATCAAAATGAGTTTATGGACGCTACATTGCTAATAATCTATCAATAGAATAAAATGTGTACAGGATATGGCATAATGTGTATGGAAATTACAGTAACACCTTGTATTTGTACTGTACAATAATTATAACCCACTGAATCATAAGATTCAGTGAGTGACCCCAGAACTCTCGTTGTATTCTGCGCTCTCCTTGACTATTCAAATGCAGGTGTCACGTTCGCTGTAGCGATCACCTTCAACAACCGTGGTGTGGATCCTTTTGGACAAACCTCTAAACCCTCTGATCCTTGAGTGGTCGGGACTGCTAATCCTATAGCTCCCAGCCAGGGAGAACAGACACCCCAGAAACAGAACAACCTTGGTATATTAGCAGCAGGTCTCAGAACAGAACATGCACTCAGGCAGCAAGGGTTAATCTTAACAGCAGCTAAGGAGTAACCTGGATCAGGCTTATGCAAGTCGTTCATACACAAGGATTTAGAAATAGCGTTGTCAGATAAACCATCTGAGTTGGCAACAGACGGGGTCCTCATACAGTTAGGGTCAGTGCTATGCAGAGTCAGTATACAGTCTGAGTCTGTTCTGGGTAAAGCATACATACAAGCTTGGTCAGAGAGAGAGCGATTAGTCAAGAAGGCAGTCCGAGTCAGCAACAATCAGGTTCCTCATACAGTCCAGGTCAGCAACGTAGCTGAAACAATTAATAAGTGACTCGAGTGAACGGTGCACCAGCGATGCGGGAAATAAACTCCACGTCAACGCGACAAGTCAATTTGCGCGCCCTGTCTATAAAGGTGTCATATCCTCAGCCCCTGCTGTGCTGCCTGGGGGGTCTGGACAAGGTCCTGTGACAAAAGCTGGCAGAGTGCCAGCACCAGGGAATGGCCAAGCGGCGTCCGAGGGGGCGGGCCTGGTGTGGTCACGAGGAGCCGTCGGGTTTAAAACAGGGCGCAAGGAGTTGCCTCGTCACCCTGTCGTGGAGTTCATTTCCCGCATTGCTAAGCTGTTTCTGTTTGTTGATTCTGTTGCCAACCCATCTCTGGATACAATCCCTGCGCCTGATTTTTGACCCGGCTTGTTTTCAACCATTCGATTTGCTACTCGATTGAGATCGCCTGTGTGGCGCTCTGGTGGTTTAACCCCATGCTTGCCGCTGGGGTGTTTACACATTTCGGGGGTGTTGTCCCTTCTCGTTTTGGGGTCTCATCTGTGGTTGCATTAGGTTCTCATGTTTCTCGGCCACACACTTATGTGAAAACTGCGATCGAAAGATACTGTTTATCTGCAGCCTATGTTCAGTGTGCGCAAACCGCCAAATCTACTCTATACTGTACCAGCGATAGACCCCTATGTGTGTCTGTTACCTCTGAATTTCATAAGGTACCGTTGACCTGCTCCAGATTATCAGACGTCAAATCTGCACATTTCCTGACTGCCCTGCAGCCCGTACAATTCACCTACTGTCTGAAGTATCTTTGTGTTTCTGAATGTGCTCTATCGGTCTTGAAACCTTTCGTGCTTAGTAGCAACTCAGTTGTCCGCTCCTTTTCCCTGATTCAAGTGTATAAGACTGTCTGCCAAGCAGTGTATAAAAGTCAAGCAGATATTTCGGTCCTTAAAGATCTCAACCTTGCTACTCCTTGGTGGGCGCTACTATGCCCATTACAAAAGGCCGGCGGCTCCGCGTCATCATGCCACGCCCCGCCCCCTCATTAGGCGCACAAACACCAGGAACAGTATGGACACTGGGCAACCAGCCAGTCAGCGATGCTGCTGAGTGCCTGATGCCCTCCTAAGACCCCCCCCCAGGTACCGAGTGTGTGACATAAACCCCCCCTTATGGGCGGCCACTGGATTACCACCAGGCGCAGAGGGGTGAGAAGCATGGAACTGACGTACCAAACGAGGTGCATGGACTTCACTGGCTGGCAACCAAACCCTATCCTCAGGGTCGTTTGGGACACTGCAACCAAAAATGGCCTTTATAAGCACAGTAAAAACATAACCCCTCTCTGAGACGGTGTTGTCTCTCTTCACCCGAGATACTAGACCGACCTAATTGCATAGGTTCGGGAACTGCTTGTCCCACCCTGGGAGGTGAAGTATGAACCATACGAGGAGTAGAAGGGATTACCTGGGGAGGTTTGCAAGGGATATCACTGCCAGACCTCCTTTTTCGAATCTGGTCATCAACGCAATACAGAACTCCATTAGGTCATCTAGCTCCTCTGGTAATGACATAGGAGCTAACTCATACTTCAGATTATCGTTGACACCTCTAGAAACGCTGTGACAAAGGTATCATTAGGCCATTGTAATTCTGCTTCCACGGTTTTAAATTCGATAGTGTAATCGGCTACCCTGCGATTACCCTGCTTAATGTGCCATAGAACCCTGGGAACGCCAGTTGCCTGCCTTGCAGGATCAAAAGTGCGCCTAAGGTCTTTCATGAATTCAGTATAATTATAAATCACAGGTTTCCTTAGTTCCCACAGAGGGGTTGCCCAAAGCAAAGCTTTGTCTGTCGGATGATTTAATAACATATCCCACCTTGGCTCTATCTGTGGGACACCTACCAAGATTTAATTCAAACATGATTTCCATTTGCATGATAAATCCCCTGCAAGTACCATATGTATCAATCAAAACGTATGGGAGATTTCAGATTCACATGAGGTTTTTCAATAGGAGGAGAAACCTTAACCGCTGGAGAAGACGGTGGTGAAGCTTTGCTGGACTGATTCATCAGTAAACCCAAAGCCTGAGCAAATTGGTCCATGTGGTGATCCTGCTCCTCCTATTTAGTAATCCTATCACTCAGCTTAGACCTCAACATAGACAAGTCTGTCAGATCCATGTATGGCTTTGACGTAATGTCACGTTCGCTGTAGCGATCACCCTCAACAACCGTGGTGTGGATCCTTTTGGAGAAACCTCTAAACCCTCTGATCCTTGAGTGGTCGGGACCGCTAATCCTATAGCTCCTAGCCAGGGAGAACAGACACCCCAGAAACAGAGTACAACCTTGGTATATTAGCAGCAGGTCTCAGAACAGAACATGCACTCAGGCAGCAAGGGTTAATCTTAACAGCAGCTAAGGAGTAACCTGGATCAGGCTTATGCAAGTCATTCATACACGAGAATTCAGAAATAGCGTGGTCCGGTAAACAATCCGAGTTCGCAACAGACCGGGACCTCATAAATCCGGGTCAGCGTTATGCAGAATCAGCATACAGTCAGTCTGTTCTGGGAAAAGCATACATACAAGCTTGGTCAGACAGAGAGTAGTCAAGAAGGGAGTCCAAGTCAGCAACAATCAGGTTCCTCATACAATCCAGGTCAGCAATGAATAAGTGACTCGAGTGAACGGTACACCAGCGATGCGGGAAACAAACTCCACGTCAATGCGACAAGTCAATTTGCGCGCCCTGTCTATAAAGGCCGACGGCTTTGCGTCATCATGCCCCGCCCCTTCAATAGGTGCACGAACGCCAGGATCAGCATGGACACTGGGCACCTGACCAGCCAGCAATGCCGCCGGGTGCCTGACCCCCTCCTGAGACCCCCCCCATGCGCCGAGGGTGTGACAATACAGCATCAATGTTTTTGAATTTTGGTAGTGAGGTTTGGGGCTGCTCTTCGCAGCTTGTTTCACAGTATTACAGAAGGACAGGAGTGAATTTTCAATGAATTTTGTTTCTCCACAGGGGGTGTACTAACTCTGTCTTAAAATGATATGCAAATAGGGTTCCGATCTGCAAAGGATTGCTTATCAATGTATAACATGTGCAAAATTGAGTTAATGTAACTTTCGTAGTGAAAGGGTTAATTATCGAAACTGCAAAATCTAAAAAAATGTTTCCCTTTCCAGGTTATTCCCCCTGAGAGAACAAGGATTAAATTTCTATGCTAAAGAATTAAGCTCCTATGAAATCGAGGTAAGGGTGTTTTTTTTAATTTTTTTTATGCATAATCAAATGTCTAGATCCAGAAACTAAAACTTATTTAGTAAATTTGTAAAAGTATGTTGACCTCAACACCTTTACACAAACACCCTGTCGAAAAAGAATTAAAGAATTCTATCTAAATGCAATTTATTTCATCCCTAGAAAAGAAATGAAATTTGTTTCAAAGAACAGTGTCCTTTATGTCTGGATCTCTGCTTTGAAGGCAGCAGCTTGTTTTAATGATTGTCATGAAGCTGAGCAGGGAGACATCTTTGATGTTCTTAATAGCTTTAGAAATTCCCATGTGACACCTATAAATGCATCAAGAGCAGGAAAAAAAATCCTAGATTACTGTGGAGAGATGGAAAGGCTTATGTTTAATTTCACCCTTGCCTACGTCTGAATATCTTTTCCTATAAATTGAATAAAGTGCGAGTCTCTTAAATGAATAAAATAGTCAGTTTTGTAGTTAGGCAAGTCCTTTCAAAATTCTTCCACCTGATTAAAAAAAGAACATCTTATGTTATCGATGGCAATGAAGACTTGTCCAGTGGGGTGGTAGGGTCAGCGCCCCACCAGTTTTTTTGGGCAGAAAATAAATGAAATTAAGAAGTATTCAAATTGGCATCTGTGTGTAATATCAAGGATAGTGTTTATTTTTCATGGTGAGCTGTGGGCATTGGTTAAAAAAATTAAAACTAAACCGCTAAAGGGGTTATTCAGAGAGGACCAAAATGTCCCGAAAAATGCCTAAAAGTTCCTCAGATTAAAATAATAAACGGTTTATTAGATATTGAACTAAAACAGGAATATTTTTAACATTGAAGCCTATGGGATTCACCTGAATAAACCTGAGAAATGAAAACACAGGGCACTTCAGCAATGTTTCGCTGCTGTTTGGTGTCTCTGAATAGATTAACCACTGCTTCTCTATGGGGGATTTCACTGCCTTCAAACAGGCACCTATGTGCAGGGAGTTCGCCAAAATTTGGCGAACTGCCTGCTCTCTGAATAGCCGAATGGCCTCAATGTCACCGTACAGGGGCATTCCCTTTTCAGTGACATTACGGGGCCACATTGGCCTCTACCCACTTATTAATCTTTGGAACATTGATTCTCAATCATTTATTGGACATGATATTCAACTGGTAGTGAATAAAACTACCTTAATTTCCTCACACTTGTGGTTTTCCTCCAACCCACTTGGCCACAAAATTGCACCAAACAGTGAATTTACATGTACGGTGCAATTTCGTGGCCAGCGAAATACAGTGATCTTCGGCTGCAGTGAACTCACCATAGAGACGTAATGGTTAATCAGATCAGAGAACACTGAACAGCATTGAAATGCCCTGATTTTCGTTGGTTTCATTCGACTGGTTTAAACCTGCTAATCTCAGTGGTTTCGATGTTAGAAAAATGCACGTTTTTTATTAAATATTTATTCAACCGTTTATTCTTTGCATTTGCAGCAAAAAGTCTCATTATTATTAATAATAATATATATATTTTTTAAACCCTGTTCAGCAGCTGGTTGGCGCACTGTTCAGCGGGTGTTCGTCTTTTTTTGGATTGCTTTGATGGGTTTGCTACGGTTCGTCGGATGCATTCAGCGGGTTTTCGCCAGTTTTGCGGCGGTTTTTCTAATCGCTTTGGCAGCTTGTTTAGCGCATTTTGGGGACCTGTGCTGAATGCAGAATTCACAGCAAGGTCGGCGACTCGAACATGCCGAAGTGCAGGGAACAGGAGAGCATTGATATGTCAGACATTTCAGTGCTCTCTGCATAACCCTGTTTGTATTGGGGGGGGGGCAAAGAAAACAAGAAGGGAGCCCTTAAAAGTGAAAGGGTGCATGGGGGACCCCATCCTGAGGGATTGTAAGTGGCTCCAAGATTTTTGATGGCTGCCCTGCTGGCAAAGATATGGACAAAGATGCACACACTGACAAAGAGCCGCTGACAAAAAAAAGACTTTCAGGGTTATTCAGAGATCCAAAAAGTCACTGCACGTTCGGTGACTTTTTGTTCCCTGCACTTCGTGGCGATTCGACGATTCGCTGATCACCGCGCAGAGCAGACGCTGGAAAAACCTGACAAGCAGACGAACGTAGTGGAGAAAAAAAAACTGTTTGCTTGAACGTTTGAAATTTGAAACGCTGTTTGGAAAAAAAACTACTGAACGAAAATGTCTGGAATTTACATATAAGATCCAATGAATGATAATAAAAAGGTCTGTTACAGAAAAATGAAAAAATGATTAATCCCTTGGCTGAGGAGGACGTGTGGGGATTGTCCTCATTGACTCCTGCTATATGCGGAGGACGTTCCCCACACGTCACCCGCTAGCGGGAGCCCTGCAAGAGATGCTCGTCTCTCTCTCCGGGGTCCCACGGCGTTCTGACTTCTTGGAAGTCAGACACCTCTTTTATGGGCCTCCCCGTGTAAATGACGTCCCCCCCGGTGATCGCCTGAAAGGGAAAGGGGGGATCCTTTATGCTCCACGTTCACTGAAATTCAGTGTCCAGTTACATTTCGGCCACATTCCGGATCTCTCTGAATAACTCCCTTTTATTAGTTTATTTATTAACTATTCTGAGCTCCTGGAATTGAAAGGAATTGAGACGGAAGCGTTTGGGTTTCCAAGAATGGTGTGTTTGACTGTGACAAAATTATGTGTCAGTTTTCTGTTAATATGCATCTTCTCTTTATTAAATCAATATTTGTTCACAAAGGGTGGCACGTATGTCGATGAGCATCCAGACATATGTCATCTTTTTACCCACCTCCCCATCTTCCTGAGCATGTAAAGGATGTATCTCATCTTGACTGGTCTATGATGTAATCGAATGTTCCAGACCCAACAACTCTCTCTGCTTGTCACAGAAAAAAAACGCTTTTAGCTTTCCATGCCCAGAGCAACTAAGCAGGGTTATTCAGAGGGAGGTGAAAACTCTGGAGAACGTTTGGAGAAGTGAAAATTCTAGGTCAAAATAGCCAAGCCAGAAAAATTCTCCCATTTATCTCACTTTCCAAATCAGCTATTTTGACCTAGATTTTTCACTTCTCCACATTCTCCAGAGTTTCACCTTTCTCTGAATATCCCTGTTAATGTAAATAGTAGAAATGAAATGAAATGTAACTTGTTCACATGGCCATCTTTTTAATTTTCACAAAATGAGGCAATATTTTGGGGGGGACCCTTCATTCCAAACTTCATTTACAAATAGACCAGAACGTTTAATACATTCAGAACACCGTGACATGCTGTACTGTGGCAAGAGGTACTGTTTCTAAAACCCAAAGCATCACTTGATCCATACCGTGTTTTGTTTACAAAAAAACAATGGACCCACATAAATTAAAAATCACAATGTAAAAGTTTTCTTTTTTAGACGCCTGAGTAGTTTGGATAATAGTGGTGGTTATAGGGGGTATTATATGATGGAAAATGTTTTTCTTAAAAAAAAAAAAGTAATGTTATTCACACAACCATGCACAATGGCAGTAGGCAGATCAATACTATTACAACAACCTTCAAAGGAAAGATTTCTTTGCCACACTCATATTGTCCATCGCAAGATTTTTTTTTAAACACAATTAATGCGCTTTTTTCCTTCTAAGGAATTCAAAAAGACCAAGGAAGCCGTCAAACGATTCGTTTTGGCATACAAGATGATGCTGGATTTTTTCGGTTTAAAACTAACAGACAAAAATGGAAACGTTTCACGTGCAGCAAATTGGCAAGAGAGATTTCAACATCTGAATGAGTATGTGGTATTACTGGTTTTATTGTAATTTTAAGTGGGGGGAAAAAAGTACTACTAATGCAACATACATCTCCTTACATGGAAGCACACCACATTTAGGTTCCATTCACACTGGGCGACATGAAAATCGTGTGTTTTTCCGCACGATTTTCATATATGCGATATTGCGCTTTTTCCACGTGATATTGCGCGACTTTGCACAGGGACTTGGTCGCAGCTACATTGGGCTTTAACCAATGAAAAAAGGATGCTAGAGGTGACATCCCCAAATAAATGACACCTCTGTTGTGTGACTTTGAGCGATAATATCGCGCAATATCGCCGTTATGCATGATATTGCGTGACGCCATTGATGTCTATGGCGGCAAATTTTGTGAAAAAGGGTCATGTACGAGCAACGAGCTGTGAGATGAGAACAGCTCCATTGAAATGCATTGGAGAAGCTACATACTGTAGAGCGATATCGCACGGAAATATGCGCGATCTCGCTGCAAAACCCTCGTGATAAATCGCTTTGTGTGAATGGGCCTTATAAGAACAGCACTGCATCTATAAAATGCTACGGCCTCAAAACCTCCTACTCCATATATATCACCTTTTATTGAGAGCTACTAGAATCCTGAGAAATGAATACAAACAAGACTCCTTCTACCAGGTTTCTGTGGACTATAACTGTCAAAATTACAAATATCTTCCTTTTACCTTCCTATTTTCTTACTCTGTCTAGATTGCGAATAATAATGTTGAGTAGGTTGCACTATGTACTACTCGGTGCACATCATGACATAAATTGAGGAATGCAGCTGTTTCTATGAATATGTATTTGGGCAATTACCTGCACCAATGTTGAACAGACATTACTTTCAATTGTCGAAATATATAACTGGGACGTTTATTGCAGTGCAGCATACGTGTGCATTTGTCAGATCTGTGCAAGGACATTTCTGGCATGTTTCATCTTTTTATTTCAAAAGTCTTATTGGGCCTCCTTTTAGAAAATGCGAGAATTTAATAAACCAAAAAAAGAGACAATGACAGAAAATTTCATATCAGTTTCTATGGGGATCCAAGGTTTTAGAAATTTATTTGAAAAGTATTTTACAAGGAAGGATACTTTTGAGATTTCTCTCCTGTTCAAGAACATTGAAATTTTACAGTTGTTACAGAAATACAAAGTAATAAATGCAAGATATAAAAAACAAAAGACAATATACAGATTAACACAGAAAATAAATATGTAAGTAATATAGTCACTATGTTAAATGTTTACAGGTGCATTCCGTATTGAGGTATGTTAGTAAGGAGCTCTTGAATGTCTTAAGACTGGGGGAAGATTTGATGGCGTCTGGGAGGTTATTCCATAATTGCGGTGCTCTGTAGGGAAATGAGGATCGAGACACTTTCTTTTTGTATTGTGGTATTGCAAGTAAGGTGCTGGTCCTGGATCGGAGGTTATAGGATGAGGGAACTGCTAGGGGACGCAGCCTATTCAGGTAGGGTGGTAGCTTCCCAGAAAAGCTCTTCAACACTTGGTTGGAAAGATGAGTGCGTCTAGATTCCAGTGGTGGCCAGTTTAACTCTTTTAACATGTCACAATGGTGGGTCATGTAGTTATATTGTAGCACAAAGCGTCAGAATGAGTTATACAATGTAGTAAGTTTCTGAAGGTGCGTTTGCAGGGCAGCTGCATGCACTAAATCTCCATATTCAATAACCGGCTTAAGCATTTGTTGTACAATCTTCTTTGATATAATAAATATGGTTTCATGTTTGAAAAAGAACAAAAAATACACACACACACACACACATCATGTAATCTATAAAATCTCATTAATATATAATGTTTAACTATAATTTACATTTCATTTTATTTAATCTTTTATTTTTCTGTAGATCTCAGCACAATTACTTGAGAGTCACCCGTATATTAAAAAGTCTTGGGGAACTTGGTTATGAGAACTTTAAGTTTCCTCTTGTGAAAACATTTCTCCAAGAATCCATTGTGGAGAACACCATACCAAACATGAGACAAAGTGCACTGGAATATTTTGTATACACCATAAAAGAGAAGAGGCAAAGGAGAAGACTTTTGCGTTTCGCTTATAGACATTACAAACCTCCTGAACAATTCATTTGGGGTCCGCCTAGGAAGCAGAAATTCGATGAAAACAAACCGCTTAGAAAATCAACACCCCCTACCAAAACCCAGAAAAAACCTGCCCACAAATCGAAAGATTCTCCGAGTATTTGTACACCGGACAGCCCCATCCTTTCTGTTATTGAAAAGACTGAAGAACTGGCAAAACAGTCATCTAACAAGACTTCTGTCAAAGAAACAGAAATAATCACAAAAGAGACCACTGACAATGACCGTGAGAAACCTTGTGACAGTGGTGAGCCAACTACATTTATACTCCAGAATGCATCAGATGGACAGAATTCTGAAACTCCCAGCAAGATGCCTGATCCACACCATATTATCATTATAGAGTCTGCTGATGAGAGTAACAATGATTGCTTATGTAGCTTGACTCCCACTGTCCCTAACACCGCTGAGCTGACAGCACCTGCTGGAGAAAATTTAGAACCTGACCTAGAAAGAAAAGATGAGGCAAAGTAGAGAGCGGTATATTATGTACTAGATTGAAAAGCTAAATATATAAATAATATATAGCGTGCTTGTGGGTGCAAACCTCACACCCACATCAGTAAAGCATATGATAAATTGTTTCAAGATGTAATTTTAATATAATGGAAAGAGTTGCAGATATTCTGCGAGTGCCCAGAAAAAGGCAGAAAGTCTATATTTTGACATTACCAGAAGACCGTTTGTATGACTCACTCTCGTGCTTCATCGCTTCTGTGTAATACATATTAATATAAGTGCACAAGTGTCTAAATACGATCTGTATGGATGAATTGTTGTGGGTCACAAATTCCAGGGGACACGTTTGCATCGAAGAGTGAAAATGCCATCTTCTTCAGGTTTTGTAATTCCTATTATGTCCCTGTAATATAGACTTAAATACAGCTTGTTTACGATGTTAGTTGGGTCACATTTTTAAAAGTATTCGTTTTAGAATTCAAATTGCTATTGATTATCAATTTGTAAGTAATATCATACATTAGTTCCTCTCATTCCGATATTGTGTACAGTAAAACAGACATATAAATGGCTATCCCATTCTAGTCTTTAAGTTTGTGTCCCCTCATTGCATTTCCGATTAGAATATTTGAAAATAAAATGCTAAGACAATCCCAGACTACTTGTAGCCAGTGTATTTTAGTTTTTATAAGATGATTAAGCAGGTTACGTTGACCTGGGAACTGTTATGGACTCTGAAATCAATGTTTCCATGCATTTGTGTAACCGGAGCCAGAGCTGTTTATTTTCATTGTAGCATAGCAGACTTCTGTTGTTTTTATTTTAATTTTTTAGTAATTTATCCTTCTTGCATACATTGGTTAAATCACAGGAAGCTTTAGTAAAGTGCATCACTATATAACGCAATGGTCTCGCTTTCTTACTCCTAAAATGACAATAATTGTACAAGTCAAATATTTTAATTTTCAGGATATTAATTATGCCTTAAATCAATTAACTTAAATTAGGTTTAATTTGGCAATTCTGACTACAGCTTGCTTTGGGAAGAACAATGTGTGCGAAACGTATGCCGAAAGTCGGGATCTGAATAAAGATATGGTGATGTAATGAGTTATGCGAACACATGCAGGGATGGATCTATACTGAGTACTACTGTGGATGAAAATGGAGCTGAGTGCATATTCAAGGTGTATCCGGGCATAGATATTGGTGTATTTGTCCAACTACTGTTGGAAAGAATTGATTTCATAATGTAATACCTTAATCTCTAAAGCCTTAACCCTTTTAGTACCATGGTTGAGTCCCTGTATACTTGCTGTTTAAGGCTAGGGTCAAACGAAAGCATTTTTCCCCGCGAACATCAAAAATTGCGTCCGAACGCATTGACGTATTTTTTTCACGGAATGCGCAAAAACAGTCAGACGACGCGCGTTTCCGTGCGTGACTTTTTTTACGGATCGTCAATAAAACACTTTTTTGCGTCTGGACGTTATGTAGGCTGGTCATAAGCGGTGTCTGACATCTCCTAATCACGCACACACGCCGCTATGCCGCCGCAGCGCACTCTGTACGTCAGTACTAGCGGTTCTGCGTACTCGAAAAAATGCGTTCAAATTCCACTTGCGTTGCACGGCCTGACTTTTGTGCGGCCGTACTTTGTATATTGGCCGTCATCTGCTGCTAGTGCGGCCGTAATTAAGTGCGCCAGAACGCACGTTAAAAGTGCGCTGGTCTGACCCCAGCCTAAAAGCTCCTGCAAGAGCCCAGCATCGAGTAAATTCAATCTGGTTATATGCTGGAGCATTTACTGCAACAACATTTGTTAGCAAATAGGCTCCGGAATTGCCCCAAAGTTTCAGCCAGCACCTTGGACATGTCATCCAAGGTGCTTAAATAGTTTGAACAGCTTGGACCTGTTTCTTTCGTATATCCTTGTATTAAAGCAGTATCCCATTTCCCCTGTTTTTTTACGCAGAGGTCTATTGGAGGAACACCCAAAGAGCTACTGCATTTCCTAGGATTTTTGTGTTTTTCCTTTCTTTTACATATCACTGTGATACATTTTCACCCCTTCTCATTCACGTATCACTGGAACATGTTCAATATGGCTAGCCAGGCATTCCTATGTGGCTGGGCTGAGAAATTTATTTAGAAATTGCTGCTATGGAGATTTTACTTTCCCTATTCATATAATTTATGAAAAGTAAATGGCAAGTCCATCCTGGAGTGCCCCTTTAAATCAGCGAAATCCATCCTGGTCAATTTATGAAAATGAGCAAGACTGTGGAGACCAGAAGTAAGTGATGAGGTTTGCAGTTTTATTTGCTGTTCCTCTCCTTTTTTTCACGTTTGTACAGAAGATGCTCCTGAAATCGGTATAATAACAAAATATAATGTATGGTAGTCATAAAAAGAAAAGTCATAAGTGTATCTTTTTCAGATCTGTAAAATCGATGACACGAGGATGTATCCGCATTTCTAACAGCACAACCACAAATAGTTTACAGGCAGGTAATCGAGCCAGTAGATCATCAAAGGAAACGTAATGCTGCTTTTTTGCTATCTGCTGAAGGGTTTTCAGTCAGCAAAATTGGCTGGTTATTCCTTGATCTTCCTTGCAGTATAGTTCCAAAAAAATCTAATGTTTCATTATTTAAAGTATATATTTTGGGGTTGTAAAAATACTTAAAAGAACACTCTACTCAAAAAATCACCCCCTGTTTTTTTTATCCTAACCTATCCCTATTCCCTTAATAAAACTTTAGATTTTTTATTTTTTTGTAACTGTAATACTTACCTTAAAATCCTCTTGTTTCCAGCGGCGTCTTTTTTTTTTTTTTTATATACTCCCCTCCCTCCTCTTCCGCTCCCGTCCTTCTTGCTGCGTCTTGGCTTCTGGTTTACGTGAGAAGCGCGCATGCGCGCCTCTCACATAAGCCAGCCAATCGGCAGGCTCCCTCCCGGCTCCCTCTGAGGATTAGTGTTGCGCGCAAGAGGATGCGCGCAACACTAACCCTCAGAGGGAGCCGCCAGCTTCTGCGGTGAGTAGGAGACGTCATTGCGCTGAAAGCGCGATGACGTCTCCTACTCGGCAAAAGTCGGCAGAAGCGGGAAATATGATTCCCGCTCTGCTGACTGACAGCTGGGAGGGCGGAGTAAACTCCTCCGCCTCTCTCAGCTGTTTTCAGCTTTTTGAGCTGAACCGCTGAGCGGAGGGAGGGGGGACAGAGGGCAGGATACTCTGGGCATCATGACCACCTAAAATAGCTTAGGTGGTCATGTTGCCTAGAGTGTCCCTTTAACAACATTTTTGTTAGACCCATTAAACATGCATGTCTAGAATTTTATTTTTTAATTGCCAGTTAAACCCTGTTATCGCATTAGACAAATTAGAGTAAATCAAAAGTTTTAAGAACGTGTATTAAATTTGTATTTTTTTTTTGCTTTGAACTCTTGCATTTCATCTTCTCTGGCCACGTCTCTCAGCTATGGGTGTTCAGCTTCCACTTCCTGTATATTCCCCGCCTTCTCCCCATCCATCAGTCTCACATGAACTAGCACAAGCTGTGCACGTGAAACACTGAAAACCCTATGCAGCTCAGGACCTCAGACTAGGGAAAATGAAGAACTGAATGTTAGCTGTATCTGTAGCTGTGAAAGCAAGACACACACTCACTCTCTTACACTCACCTGCTGACTCGTTTACATAGTTACACTCACTTGTGCTCTGTCATGCTTTACAAACTCACTGTCTCACTTAAACTCCTTCACATGGTTACTCACTCTCTCACACTCTCTCTTGCGCATGCACTGTCTCTCACGGTTTCTCTTGCACGTGCAGTCTCTTTTTCTCTCGCGCTCTCTCCTTTTTTTTTTTTTTTTTTTGCTGTCCTTCCCTCTGTCTCTTTTTCTCCCTGGGTGTATTGATTTCTTTGCTTTCCTGTCTCTGCAGTAGCCTGGAGTAAAAGCGTTCCGGATTGGAATGGCACTCAGCCTCGCCCTCCCCTCAGCTCACAGTGCAGGAGGGAGGAGCAACTCAGTCGCATATGTTCAGTGCATTTTATGCATTCCACAGAATGCGCATTGATTAGATCAGTGTGCCTCCTGCGGTGGGCGACGAAAAATGCCAAGAAAGAAAAGCGGATAAATTATAAAAAAATATAACATTTACTTTCTTTTTATGCCTGCTGAATACGACTACTGTCTCATTCACAAGGCACTGCAAGTTTTTTAAGGCACACTAATAGAGCATGTATATCCCTTTTTTAAATATTTTTTTTTAATTCTAAGCCAGTTGCAGATTAAGGGCTTCATGGATCCAGGCGTGCATCATTCTTTTTTCTTTCATTATGTCTGTACCCAACCCTGGTTATATCCCACTGTGCCTCAGCCCTCTGTTTTGTTTGTGTAGCCTCTGGATGTGTATATTTTTAATACAAAATATTGATCTTTGGTTTAGAATGTATTTATGATTAGCTAAAATTCGTCAGAATTTTCACCCGTTTGTTTGTTTGTTATGGAGCTGTGTTTTTTACAAATTCTAAATTCATCACACGGAATGTTTTTTGTTTGTGTGCTATGCTCTGGTTTCTGTCCATGCACAAGAGAGTACAATTGCAGGTGTGTTGCTTTAACTTAAAATAGGGGCTATGAGTAAGTGAATAATTGTTTTAATCAGTTTTGTTTATTATATTAACACTTCCACAACCAATGCTTCTTTATACACACACACACACACACACATAGAGTTGGACACAGGCACAATTTTCATTCAACTGGCTCTGTATGCCACCAGAAGAAAATTAAAACATAACAATCCAAACGAATTTGAAGTGCAGTCTTTCAGCTTTAATTCAAGGGGTTGAACGTAAATATCAAGTACAAATTTTAGGAACTGCAGCCATTTTTATACATAGCCCCCCCCCCCATTTTCAGGGGCATGAATATAATCCTAAATGTTCATTTTTAATATTTTGTTGAGAATCCTTTACCGGAAATGACTGCCTGAAGTCTGGAACCATAGACCTTACCAAAGACTTGGTTTCCTCCTTTCTGATGCTTTGCCAGGCTCTAACTGCAGCTCTCTTAAATTGGTCTTTGTGGGTCTTTCTTTCTGCCTTCAGTTGCACCTTCAGCAAGTGAAATGCTGCTCACTTGGGTTGAGATCAGGTGATTGACTCGGCAATTGCAGAATATTCCACTTATTTTCCTTTAAAAACTCCTAGGTGGCTTGTGCAGTGTGTTTTGGATCATTGGACAGTGCTTTACAGTACAGATGGACAATCAACTTTGCTGCATTTGGCTGAATATGGACCCTATCACCTGGTGTGAGCTAAAATGCCATCGCTAAATAAAAACGTAGCGTGAGTCGCTAACACTTAGCGCCTGACGACCTACTAACAGATCACCTTGTCCGCGGTGTCTGTGTACATGGTTGTTTAGTGCACGCTAGGGAAACGCTAAGACCCAAGCTGAGACCTATGGCTAATGCAGTTGTGTACAGGATAGAACTGTTTTCTAGTGCAGAGTGCCGGGCCATACCTATCCTCTGCCCTCACAAGCTTGAATTGGTATAAACACAGCCAGTGAATAGCCCTCACACACCTGGATTATTAAAATCCTCAAAGGTGGTTATTCTATTATTCTCTATATAGCGCCAGCATATTCTACAGCGTTGAACAATGGGCACAATATAGACAGGGTTACAATACATTGAACATTTTAACAAACCAGTGCAGGAGGAAACAAAAGCTTTATTCCCGTGGGAATTTACAATCAAGAAGGGTTGGGGGTGGAAACAGGTGAAGAGGACTGCAAGGTGAGAGTGATGGATTGGTTGCACCAGTGAGGTGTATCAGTGAGTCAGGTCGTAGGCTTCTCTAAATAGGAATGTCTTAAGGTAGCATTCGAAGGAACGGAAAGTCTGACAGTAGGGGGGGCGTTCCAGAGGATGGGGGCTGTGCGTGAGAAATCCTGCAGTCTATCATGGGAAGAGGTGATACGGGGAGAAGCTAGACGCAGGTCACTGTTAGACCCCAGCCCGCTCCTTAAGGTCAATTTGGTAACTAATGAGGACAGGTAGTGGGGAGCTGAGTTAGTGAGAGCTTTGTAGGTAAGGATTTTGAATTTAAGTCTGCATCGGATAGAGAACCAGTGAAGGGATTCGCAGAGAGGAGCGGCAGAGACAGCATTGCGGGTGAGGTGGATGAGCCTGGCAGAGGCATTCAGAATGGATTGCAGGGAGAGAGGGAGGCCAGCTAGAAGATTATTACAATAGTCAAGTCGGGAGATTACAAGAGCATGACAGAGGACCTAGGACAGAGTCTGGAGGTACACCAACTGATAATGGAATTGAAGAGAAGTTAGCAGAATATGACACCGAGAAGGACCTGTTAGACAGATAGGAGTCAATCCAAAAGAGTGTAGTGTCAGAGACCGTGAGAGCTGATAGTCTGTAGAAGGAGGGGGTGGTCAACAGTGTTAAAAGCAGCAGAGAGGTCAAGCAAGAGGAGAATAGTATAGTGCCTGTGGTTTTTAGCAGTTAGGAGGTCATTGGTGACTTTGAGAGCAGTTTCCTTTCAGTGTAGGAGACAGAAGCCTGATTTCAGGGGGTCAAGTAGGGAATTAGAGGACAAGAAGGGGGAAAGGCGATTGAAGATTAGTTTTTCCAAGAGCTTAGCGGTAAACGGAAGTAGGGATAACGGATGATATTTGGAGGGTGGCATGATAAATGCCACACTAGAATCCTTTAAAATGCATGTAATAGATCCAAAAGGAAGACCTGGTGAGCGACAATAATATCCCTGCTGCAGCATATAAATAATACATGTGTCAGGGCAAGACTTATCCATGTGTCCATTTTAAACATGGTCCATATGGTCACTCTCTAATAATCAAACGCTTACTTACTATGAATAACCCCCAGCACAAAATGTTTAAAATTAGTCAATATTCGAATTATGATTATATGTGGATAAAGGGCATATATATATATATGTATCATAATAGAGCCTACTGCAACAGCCGTGACATTGCTGACCAGATCCATTACTATGGTGTATGGGGCCGAGAGAACACCTGTGCTGCATACCTTTCAAATGCCTGTTAATTTTGGACGAGGACCTGTTTTTTTTTGAGTTGGCACCAGTTGAACAGTAGGTAAAATTTAGCGATTAGTGTCCGTCCACACATTAGCGCAGGCACCAAGTGATCTGTTATATACAAATGCACTAGAGATCTCTAGCGCTCCCCATGTTAAGTAAAGGATTCGGAAAGTACAGTAAGCTCACGGAACGAATCGCTAATAGCGACACGCCAAGTGATTTTTTTTTTCCCATTGGAGGCAAGGCAGGTAAGGTGCCGCAGGGCAGGCCAGGACTTACAGTCTACGCAGGTCCGTCAAAGAGGTGCAAGGCCCGCAGCTCCAGAAGCGACTGAACTGTGCATCGCCGTCGCCGATATCGTGGAGTAAAGCCATGGGCAGTTCCGAAGTAAAAGGCAGGGTGAGGTTCCCAGGCTGTGTCTTCTTCCTGGTCAACAAGGGGGGGGTGTTCCTCCATCTCTGGATATCGACCTGGGCCTACAGTGCTTTAGCCGACTTCGCGCAGCCCAGTGATCCGTGGCCAACGGGCACACGGGGTCAACACGGTAATGACATCTCTGCCACTGACTGGGTAATCAGCAATGGCTGGAGCTCAAGTTTCCTGCTCACACTCTGCGCCGCCCTGTTTCCCCCTAAGGCCGCACAGCCGTGTGTGCCTGGTCCCTGCCGGAGACCACTAGAGTTGCCGCCACTCGGAGTAACTGCGCCTCTGCCACCTTGCAGGACCTCCATAATTTGTCAGCGGACGCTCGTCACCCCCAATTCCAGCAGCAGGTCCTCTTGGCCCATAAGTGCGGCCTTCAGGCTGATCACCAGGGAAAGTGGCGTGACATCTGACCCCCTCATGCTCTAGCATCCCCATAACTTAGCCGGGGGATGTTGTCCCAGCCCGCTGCATAGGAAATCCACAAGGAGGCTCAGCAAGGGGTAGGGGATGGGTGGTAAGCCTCAAGATGGCCACCAGCAGTGCCATCTAGCCAAGAAAACAGCTGGCAATCTCTAGTCTCTGGTCTGGTGGGGGGGGGGGCAGAGCAGGCCCCGGATTGTGTCTACCCAGAAGCCTGCCACTCCTGGATCTCAGGTTCAGAAACTCAGCAGCAAAAAGGTAGCAAAGAGCCCCAGGTAGAGAAGGACAGGCCGGAGCTCCACAGACACACGTCCTTCCTCATTCGCAGCTGGACACGCACCTGTGAAGTCTTCTCTTGATTGTAAACTTTGACAATGATACACCCACCTCCTGGAGAGTGTCATGCTAATTTGAACTTGTCTAGATGTTGTGAATGTTTTTTTCTTTACGATGGAGCGGATCCTGTGATCATCCACCACTGTTGTCTTCCATAGAAGTCTAGTCCTTTTTATGTTGCTGAGCTCACCAGTGCGCTTTTCTTTCCTCAGAATGTACCAAACTGTTGATTTGGCCACTCCTGATATTGCTGCTATCTCTCTGATGGATTTGTTTTGTTTTCAAAGCCTTACAATGGTCTGTTTCACTTGCATGGACAACTCCTTTGAACACACGATATCAGTTCACAGCAATAGATTCCAAATGAAAATACCACACTTAGAATCAACTACAGACCTTTTACCTGCTGCTTAATTGATAAAAAGATAATGAAGGAGTAGCCCACACCTGGCCATGAAACAGCTTTTGATTCAATTTTCCAATTGCTTTTAGTCCCTGAAAAATGAGGGGGGGGTGGCTACTCTTAAGAGCTTTAATTCCTAAACCCTTCCTCCAATTTGGATGTACATACCCTCAAATTACACCTGAGAGCGTTCACTTTCAGCCCATATCCATTATATAACTATAGCTTGAATATGTTTTGGAAAATACCTGAAAAAAAAAATTGTGCCTGTGTCCAAATATATGGACCTAACTGAGTGTGTGTGTTACCCTTGAGTGTTAATATTTTACAGAAATATTGCTAGGATAAAAGATTCTTGTGACAAAACGGCCACTGCAATATTTATTTGCATTTATTTTGCCTTACATTTTGTTGCGCTGTATATAGGGAAGAGTGTTGTGTTTTCTGTGTACCTTCTATCTGTATAGTGTAACCTCTGTATTACGATCCAGTCTTTGTATAGTATACACCCCCCCTGTAGGTAATGGCTTCCTTTTGTTTTCACATGCTTAAATCACCCCATCCCCTTCCCCCAGCAACTAAGGTCACCCAGCTCACTGTTATCTGATCCACTGTTTCAATACTGGGCGTGTTTCCATTGTTTCTGTACCTTCCTTTGTGTGTTTTAACCAGTTGCAAAATCTAAATTGAGAATAAACTCCTTCTCCATTTTGGATTGAAACTGCAAGGATCTCCTGTGTGTTATTGCCTGTGTCTGGGCCAGGGCCGGATTAACGTAGGGGCAGATGGAGCGGCCGCTCCAGGCCCCTTCCATTAAATAGGCCCACAGCTGCCCCAAGAATAGAGGAGCCATCGGCCATCCGACAGGTCTGCCACGCGCACACACACACACCGTGATGAAGCCGATCCTCTCAAGCAGCCCCACCGTGTTGTAAAATGTGCAGGAGTATTTTGGGGCAGAGCAGCCACTAGGTGTCACTCATCAGCTGCTCCGTGAGACACGGCTCCTCCCCATCCTCCAGCACCTCTTCCTGTTTCCAGCCATGTGGAAGGAAGGCGACTGGTAAGGAGAGCAGCTGAGCAGCAGCCAGGGAGAAAGGTAAGCTTCCCCTAGCTGATGATTCACCCGGGCAGCTTTTTTTTTGTAATTTACCTTCACCCCTTATCCCCACCCCGCAGCTCTCCCTCTGAACTCATTCGGAAGGAGGGGGGGCAGCATGCAGGGGGGACAGTAAAGACACAGACAGGAAGAGGGATCACAGACACAGAGAGAGGGGAATGAAAGAGAGAGGGAATGAAAGAGAGAGGGAATGAAAGAGAGAGGGGATGAAAGAGAGAGGGAATGAAAGAGAGAGGGAATGAAAGAGAGAGGGGATGAAAGAGAGAGGGGATGAAAGAGAGAGGATGAAAGAGAGAGGGAATGAAAGAGAGGGGGATGAAAGAGAGGGGGATGAAAGAGAGGGGATGGAAGAGAGAGGGGATGAAAGAGAGAGGGGATGAAAGAGAGAGAGGGGATGAAAGAGAGAGGGGGGATGAAAGAGAGGGGGATGAAAGAGAGAGGGGGGATGAAAGAGAGAGGGGGGATGAGAGAGAGAGGGGATGAAAGAGAGAGGGGGATGAAAGAGAGAGGGGATGAAAGAGAGAGGGAATGAAAGAGAGAGGGGATGAAAGAGAGAGGGGATGAAAGAGAGAGGATGAAAGAGAGAGGGAATGAAAGAGAGAGGGAATGAAAGAGAGGGGGATGAAAGAGAGGGGGATGAAAGAGAGGGGATGGAAGAGAGAGGGGATGAAAGAGAGAGGGGATGAAAGAGAGAGAGGGAATGAAAGAGAGAGGGGGGATGAAAGAGAGGGGGATGAAAGAGAGAGGGGGGATGAAAGAGAGAGGGGGGATGAAAGAGAGGGGGGATGAAAGAGAGAGAGGGGATGAAAGAGAGAGAGGGGATGAAAGAGAGAGGAGGTATGAATGAGAGGGGGGATGAGAGAGAGGGGATGAAAGAGGGGGAATGAGAGAGAGGGGGAATGAAAGGGGGATGAGAGAGAGGGGGATGAAAGAGGGAATGAGAGGGAATGAAAGAGAGGGGGAATGAAAGAGAAGGAATGAAAGAGAGGGAGAGAGGGGGATGAAAGAGGGAGAGAGGGGGATGAAAGAGAGGGGTGGAATGAAAGAGAGAGGGGGGTGAAAGAGAGGGGGAATGAAAGAGGAGTCACAGAGAGACAGGAGTCACAGAGGGATGAGAGGAGTACGGAGAGAGCAAAGGATGAGAGGAGTACAGAGAGAGGGATGAGAGGAGTACAGAGAGAGGGATGAGAGGAGTACAGAGAGAGGGATGAGAGGAGTACAGAGAGAGGGATGAGAGAGGCGTACAGAAAGAGCGAGGGATGAGAGGTGTACAAAAAGAGCGAGGTATGAGAGGCGTACAGAGAGAGGGATGAGTGGAGTACAAAGAGAGTGAGGGATGAGAGGAGTCACAGAGAGAGCGAGGGATGAGTGGAGTACAAAGAGAGCGAGGGATGAGAGGAGTACAGAGAGAGAGATGAGAGAGGCGTACAGAAAGAGCGAGGGATGAGAGGTGTACAGAGAGCGAGGGATGAGAGGCGTACAGAGAGAGCGAGGGATGAGAGGCGTACAGAGAGAGCGAGGGATGAGAGGAGTACAGAGCGAGGGATGAGAGAGGAGTACAGAGAGAGTGAGGGATGAGGAGTACAGAGAGAGCGAGGGATGAGGAGTACAGAGAGAGCGAGGGATGAGGAGTACAGAGAGAGCGAGGGATGAGGAGTACAGAGAGAGCGAGGGATGAGGAGTACAGAGAGAGCGAGGGATGAGGAGTACAGAGAGAGCGAGGGATGAGGAGTACAGAGAGAGCGAGGGATGAGAGAGGAGTACAGAGAGAGCGAGGGATGAGAGAGGAGTACAGAGAGAGCGAGGGATGAGAGAGGAGTACAGAGAGAGCGAGGAATGAGAGAGGAGTACAGAAAGAGGGGTGAGAGGAGTCACATAGAGGGATGGATGAGAGATGAGTCACTGAGAGGAGTCAGAGAGAGAGACGGACGGAAGAAAGGACTCAAAGATGTGTGACAGGGGTGGGAAAGAGTACACAGAAATGAGAGATACTACTTATACATACAGCACACATTACTGTGAGTTTTATTGCTGTGGAGCTCTGTGATACGCTCATACACTGCACATTACTGTGAGTTTTATTGCTGTGGAGCTCTGTGATACGCTCATACACTGCACATTACTGTGAGTTTTATTGCTGTGGAGCTCCGATACGCTCATACACTGCACATTACTGTGAGTTTTATTGCTGTGGAGCTCTGTGATAGGCTCAAAAACTCCACATTACTGTGAGTTTTATTGCTGTGGAGCTCTGTGATACGCTCATACACTGCACATTACTGTGAGTTTTATTGCTGTGGAGCTCCGATACGCTCATCTGTGAATATATTATTCATGACTTCTCTATAGGACAATTTCACTGCCACTGAAGATTGCTGAATTTTGACGAATTGCACCGTATTTCGCTGTCAATGAGCCAGTATTTGGCGAACTGACAGTTTAGTAAATAGACGAACTGACACGAAATTGCACCATAGGGTGAAATTCACCGTTCAGTGCAGTTCGGTGGCAAGTTCGGGGCTTAGTGAATAACCCCTTCTGTTAACGCACTCCTACGTCAGTCGCCCAGCCACAAATCCACTCCTAGTTCACTCCAGCCACACACATTCATCAATCTCTATGACGCATAGCCCCCATTCACATCACATTCGGTCACTTTCACTCATATGAATGATTTTTTTTTTTCTGCAGCAGATATTTTTATTATTTATGGGACCTTTTTTATCATTTAAACACATTTTAATGCATTTTTATTGGTTTAAATACAAGAATAGTGTAGTTCCATTTATTGTTTTTTGTCTGCAGTCCAGCGGGCTTCAGTGGCGTTCGGCTGTCAGTCCGGCAGCATTTGGCTGGGACCCTGGGTTGTCCATAGTCACTTGCAGTAGACAACCCAGGAAGTCTGCCATCGTACGACCTAGGTTGTCCGTAGTCTGACGACCACGTTGGACGTCAGAATATGGACCCAGTGGACGGTCAGCCTAAGTCATGTTCCGTCGCAGTGCTATAAGTAAATTTTTAAAAAGGTGTAGATATCCTTTCAGATAAGCAAAGCAACGCGGATCGATGGTTGCCTAAGTATCTAAAAATAGGCCCACCGAAATCCTCAGCACCAGGCCCATGATACCCTTAATCCGGCCCTGTCTATGCCCTCTGAGTGTGGCGCGATTCATTCTGTCCAGACAGCTGAAATCACTCGGATAGAGAACCATAGGATTAGCTCTATGTTTTCTGAGCTCCCAGCCTCCTCAAAGTCACATGACCGCATAAATTCTTTGCATTGCAACAGAAATGGAAAGAAATGCTTTAATAAACACATTGATTCATCTTTTTTTTTTCTTTGACTTTTTTGGGATATGCTTACTTCATTGTAATAAGAATAGCATTGCTTATTTGCCCATGAAATGCACGTGTCCAGTAAAAGGGAGATTTATATTTGTATTTCATGTGAGAAACCGAGCATAGAAAATTCTAAATATTTCATTTTACATGGGAAATGTTCTTGGCAAGTCTCTCCTAAAATATTTATTCAATCACCAGAGCATAAAATACTTCTTGAGATGATTTAATACCATATTTGCAATTTTAGACTGAGATTGCGTCAGCATCCAGCTCCCTGTTGGAAATAAGTTCCACGCACGTGCGCACGTACTTCGTGTGTGGGTCTCTATTGCTCATGATTCTATGCTACGACGAACGTTAAACTGTGCGTCAACACTGATGTGATCACTGCGTTCGTCTGACATGGGCCTTACACAAGGGAAAGAAATCCCCATAATGCGTTTTATTAACAGGCACATTGTCCATATAAAGTAAGATTAAAAATATGTAAAACCATAGGTATAATTTAAAGAAAAATATGTTCAACGCTTAGATATTTTAAAATTTTCAGGTCGGGCACAACATGATAGATTGTACAAAGATTTAGAACATGGCATTAAAAGGTTTAAATATTAGAGTAATGATTTATTCAAGGTCTATGGATCTCATCTCTTAAAGCAATTTCCTAATTTATCACTGTTTAATTCGAAATGAAAGTTTGTAACAGTTTTGATGTGTGTAGGGACAAGGGCTAAGCTGCATGAATTGTTCTGTAATGCATATAAACTGACACGGATTAGGAGGCAGCTGGAGCGGAAATGTGTTTTCAATGTATTTATTGTATGAAAAGAAATAGTCGTGAGGAGCATGCTATTTTTGTGCTGGTAGATGTATTTGAAGAAAAAAAAAATCTTTTTAAATAGCAAAAATTCTGTTTTACAGTTAGAAATGATTCCATGCAAATAGATCTTTCCATGTATCAACCACAAGTGCAGTCTCACCTAGTTGTGTTTGTTTTTGCCTCTTGGACCATTTCTTAGTTCATGTTTTCGTCAGTAGCCATATAGTCCACTGAATATGCCTAATGTATTGCTTTATTTTGTGCGCTAATGTGATAATAAAATGACAACTCAGACTTCTTTAATGTGAATATAATCAGGGTTCAAGTCCTCCTGGAACGCCACCACTATTTTTGCTTTTCATTTTAATTGTTCAATCATACATTTACTTGTTAAATCACAATATATAGAATTTAGAGCTTATAATGTGGGGTTCAGATCACACTTTGATCATTTTACTAGGTAATTTCCCTAACATTTTAGGACTTGACCCCAGGACATTTCTACTTTTAACTGGTTAGCTACTTTTATGGAAAATTATTTTCCAACTCTATCAGGGTTATTCAAAGAGATCTGAATTGTGGCGAAAGGTAACCGAACAGTGAAATTCAGCGTACGGTTACCTTTCCTGGCCATTCGGCTATTCAGAAAGCAGACCGTTCGCCAAATCTTGGCAAATTGCCTGCACATACGGTGCCTGTTCGAGGGCAGTGAAATCCCCATAGAGAAGCAATGATTCGTCTATACAGAGAACACAAACCAGCAGTGAAAAGTTGCCGAAATGCCCTGCTGTTTGGTGGTTTCATTCAACAGGTTTATTCAGGCGATTCCCATAGGCTTCAATGTTAAAAATATTCATGTTTTAATTCAATATCTAATAAACCATTTAATATTATATTCTGCAGTAAAAAGTCTATTTATTTATAGATTTTTTTAGAATCTGTTAGGCATTTTTTGGGATTTGTTTGGCAAAAAATTGTTCCCGTGATTTTTTTTTTTTTTTTAAACCGTCTTTTCTTTTTACTGTAACTGCCTTTTTATTATCATTCATAGGTGAGTGTTCGTCGGGTTTGTGGTGGCTTTTCCCTGCACTATGACGGCCCTGTGGTGCTTGCTGAATACACTGCAGGGTCGCCGAAATAAAATCGCCGAATCGCACCGATTTGAAGAGAACAAAATGTCACCAAACGTGCGGTAACTTTTCGATTCTCTTTGAATAACCCTGTATATTTTCACTGTTGGTAAATCCTATCTGATGGGTAGAGGGCTCTCACTGCTGGCCAAATAGTGCCACTACGTTTACATTACAGCTTGGGCTCTGTGTTTCCTTAAGCTGCCAGCCTTTTAATCAATTACAGTACATCTGCTGCCATGTTTGATGTGCTGAAGCTTTAGAGACATGTTCTCGAGCCCCTTTGCAAGTATTCTCGATCATGATAGGGAAGGGCTTAAACCACATTGCTGTTAATCACTAGAATCTCTGACATAAGAATTGCAAATTTTAGGCTAATTTGGCTTGCAGGGTTATTCAGAGAAAGGTGAAAAACAGGAGAATTGCCAGTAGAATGAGCTATCTAGACCAAATAGCTAGACCAAATAGCCGATTTGTAAAGTGAGATAAATGGGAGAATTTTTCTGGTTTGGCTATTTTGACGTCAAATTTTCACTTCTCCAGTCATTCTCCTGGTTTCACCTATCTCTGAATAACCCTGATAGTATGAAAAGTTCTCCAACTTAAGTTGGCCAATCATATAAAATTGCCTTGTAATGGCAGGCTTGGTCCAGTGTAAGAGCTGTCATGTATTTGTTTTTAGATCCAATTTTTGGAGGTTTGGAGTGTGCCTGATATGTAGGCAGCTCTCTTTATTGCAGCAGGAAATTGCCTGTTTGAAGTCTGAGATTTGTAAATTATCTGTTACACAAACTCCGGCTATGGCTATGACTGTTACAAAGCCACTGCCACAGAGGCCTCCTAGGAGTGGCAGATGGACTACTGTAGGATCTGGTAGACTTAGAGTTGTGGATAGAAGGCATGTCCCACAGTCTGTGGCTCTTCTTAATTCTTTTGAGGCACTTTCAGAGTGTAGTGGTGAGACGGAAGTAGGCTCAGACACCATAGTTGAGGAACCACCATCCCCTACGCCTAAGGTATGCAGGACTCCAACCAAGAACAATAAGGAAAAGGTGGGACATGATAGAAGGCAATTGTTGCTGGGTGATTCTATCATAAGAGGTGTTGAGCTGGAGAGTTGTGGTTTGGTGAGATGTCTTCCTGGGGCTACTGCTCGTAGAGACAAGAGACGTATTCTCAATATTGTCAAACAAGCAAAGCAGCAAGCGGAAGTGGATGTTCTAGTCCATCTAGGGACAAACGACTTGGCTAGCAATGAGGTTTCTGAGATTAAGGAAGATTTTTGTGTTCTTGGAGGTGAAATACAGCAGATTGCGTCCACTGTGTCATTCTCTGAAGTTTTGCCTGTGCATAACATTCAGGATAGGCAGATGCGCAATAAGGAATTTAATTTGTGGCTTCGGGAATGGTGTCGAGAGCAAGGATTTGGCTTTGTGTCCCATGATAGCTCTAATTGGAGCAGAAAGGAACTGTATAAAAAAAGATGGTTTGCATCTTACTCATAGGGGAACATATGTTCTCAGTGAGAAGTTCAAAGGTTTCGCAAAGAAATATTTAAACTAGGAGGGGGGGGACAAAAGGGTAAAAAACAATCTGCCTGATTGTTCCCCAAAACTAAATCGGAGGGTGCAAGCAACATGCGGGGAAAAAAATGACAAGAAAACAGAAAAAGGGGTGAAGCGCCCACTGGAAACGAGTGTCTCACCCACTCGCTATATATTGTGTACGGAGGTTTCTCTAAACACCTAGAAAATTGAGCAAAAGATTATAGACATGTGCACAGCACAAAATTTCGTTTTGAACTAATGGATTAGTCCTAAAATGCTATATATTTAGTTACTAAAGAAATTCGTTTTCAGTTCTTTAGTATGAAAACTAATTTCATTCATTCGAAAACCAGTGGATACAATTACTATTGTAGTGGCTCCTCAGAGGGCTGAGATCGCTGCTTGTTACAGTATCTCTCACTCTCAGCACAATGTGGGCCATATTACATAGTTGGTGCTAACATAACCAGAGCTGTTGTAAACTTCCCAGAGTCATTATAGCCTATGGAGGTTTCAGTTTACAACAGCTCTGGTTCAGGCTAGGTCAGACGAAAGCAGTTTTAACGTGCGTTTAGACGCACGAAATCACGGCCGTGCTAGCAGCAAATGACGTCCAATGCCGGGAACACACGAAGTACGGCCGCACGAAAGTTCGTCCGCGCAACGCAAGTGGCAAACTAACGCATTTTTTCTAGAACGTCAAACCTCTAGACGGACGTACAGAGTGCGCTGCGTCCGCTAGAGGCGTGTGTGCGTGATTGGGAGACGTCAGATGCTGCTAATGTCCGGCCAACATACGTCCAGACACAAAAGTGTTTTATTGATGATCGTACAAAATCACGGACGAAAAGGCGCATCGTATGACCACTATCGCGTACTCCGTGAAAAAATGCGTCCATTCGTTCAAACGCACTTTTTCACAGACAACGCGAAAATGCGTTCGTCTGACCCTAGCCTAAGTTAGCACCAACATTGTAATACTGCCCCGTGTCAGGCAAAGCTGTTACAGTAACTGACTGCTGCTCATCACAGCGCTCAGCGTTTCAGTAAAACTAGTAAATAATTTTTTATATATAAGAGGTTAGAACAATATTATTTCCTTGTTTTACTGAAACTCTGAGCACTGTTACAGTCAGTTACTGTAACAACTGAGCCTGAATACATTGTACTGAGAGATAAAGTAACAAGCAGCCGATCTCAGCGCTCACGGCCACTGGATTTTAAGGGCTGAAAAAAAAGAATCCTCTCTGTATAATGTTTAGAACATCCTCCTGCATTAATTAATACCCCTCTCTGTATAATGTATACAACATCCACCTGCATTAATTAATACCCCTCTCTGTATAATATATAGAACATCCTCCTGAATTAATTAATGCCCCTCTCTGTATAGAACATCCTCCTCAATTTATACCTTTGTCTGTATAATGTATATAACATCCTCCTGCATTAATACCTCTCTGTATAATGTATAGAACATCCTCCTGCATTAATTAATGCCCCTCTCTGTATAGAACATCCTACTGCATTGGCATGTGGAGGGTGCAGATCTTCAGATGTTGCGCTCTTCATTGCTGGTCTCCTTCACTCATCAATGTAATATCACAAAAAGGACTGAAACTAAAATGTAGTGCATTTTTATTTTAGTTTCTTTCGTTTTTTTACTGAGCAGTTTCGTTTCTCTTGAGTAATACTAAAACTAAATTATCCAAAATTCTGACTAAATCGTTTTAGTACTAAAACGAATGCACATGTCTAAAAGATTACAACATAGCGCTCAAAAGACCAAGGTCCATGAGAAAGTAAGAGAGACACACTGTATGTCCACAGACAGTTCTTATCTTCAAGCGAGAATCTTCTCTGTTGTGTAGATGAAAAGACACGCACTGCAGGAAAAAGCAGAAAGAAAGGGCCACAATTGCGCAGTACATCAACACCCAATGGAATGAAATGTCGTTTGTATTTGACTCACATTCTGGGGAGCCCACAACCGGCTCCCGGGAATATAGCGGGTAGGGACTTGTATCGGGTGCCCATGAACCCCTCAATCCGCTCCTTCGGTGTCACAAAAAGTGGTACTGCAGAAAATAGACAATGCAAAAAGGAGCACCTCTTGGTGCGGTAAATCACAAATCACCTTAATGATTAAGAAAAGCCAAATTTGCACTTACAAACAAAGAGCCTCTATTGGCTCCGTCATAACTCGCACAGGGAATCATACAGGGGTTCCCCAAACCTTCTTTTCTTTTTCAGGATCAAAAAAGGCAAGCAGCAATCAAAAATAAAATAAAAACATTTATTGTAAGAAAATCATCATATCTACCAGGACGCGTTTCGCCATTAATGGCTTCCTCAGCTGGAGATTACAAAACTGTACTTGCTGCTGCCTTTTTATACAATGTATGTCAGAAAATGGAGTGATTAGACCCTTGGAAATCAATTAAAATACAATTAAAACACAATTGCTATCAGCTGCATAGTGTGCAGCACCCACCATTTTGCACATGGTTGTTAACCCTAAAACGCAGGAGAAAGGAGAAGAAAACTTTATTATTCATTAAGTGTTACCAATGTTGCGCCTGCCATTTTGCGCATACGCACTGGCCTTGCATCCCACCTTGGAAAGCGGAAATGGACGATTGCCGCTGCAGATCATCCTTCCTTATAGAAACAGCATTAAAACAGAGCGGTTCCCTTCTTTTCCCTTTTTTTTTTTTTCCCATTTTTTTATTCATTTGATAATACAAATGTTGCGCCTGCCATTTTGCGCATGCGCATCGACCCTGCATCCCACCTTGGAACGCGGAAACGGACGACCACCACCACAAATCATCCTCTCCTACAAGAACAGCGCCAAAACAAAGCGACTCTCTCAACCACCACCAGGCGCCCAACAAGGGCACAGAGGGAAAATACCAAATGCTGCAAAATATATATACTCTATATCACATATATCTTAACCCTTGTGGATCAAGATATATAAATATATATAATAGGGATCAAGATCTATAAATATGGGTACCATAAATCCCAAATACTTGTGCAAATAGCAGTGAAATTACATTATTGTATTCTTCAACAGAAGGAGAGATAAATAAGTGCTAATGCATAATCAACAATCAAATGAGCGATAAAAAAAGAAGAAAAACAAAAAACGGGGGAGGGGGTTTAAAAAACCTCATACATAAGGAGTGCAAAAGAGGAAAAATATCATATCAGCAGCCACTAAACATAAAATACATATAGTAAAATATATCATATTAAAAACATTAGGCATATCGTTAGCTATCATTAAAATGCTACTATATCAAAAAAGGGATAATGAAGGTATTACAATACCATACCAGAAACCTTTGACTACATTGCACATAACCCCATAGTGCATATGACATTTGGGTACATATAGTAATAAATTATACATATCATCAAAAGTGCACATAGATCTAAAGAAAATGAACCAATTCAAAATCATTGTTGAGACCCCCCGCGCCAAGGTCCCCAAATCAAAGATAAGCCTCATCTCCTCTCTCCCAAGTGCCGTGGTTTCACTTACACCTTTATTAGTGCATCTCACCTTTTTTACAGCAGAGAATTTTAGGCCTCTTGGACATCCATTGTGAACTAATTTAAAGTGCTGGGATACGGAGTGTTTCTCATATAATTTGTTAATATTTCTAATGTGCTCAGAAATTCTTACATTTAATGCCCGGCTGGTACGACCTACATACTGAAGTCCACAAGGGCATTCCAAAAGGTACAAAACATTCTTTGAATAACAAGTTAAAATTTTATTAATTTTAACATCTTTCCCTGTCTTTTTATAAGAAAATTTTCAGTATGTTCGTTTCTTATTCCCTGAGGATCTACAAGCCAAACACTGTCCACAGCCATAGAAACCTTCTTAACATGGAAGTGGTTAGCTTCCTTTTTTAACAAATTTGCTGCTAAAACCAGTCTCTTTTTTATGTTCTTGCTCCCCGGAAATATCTTAGGTTTATCTCCTATAATTATAATATATTATATTTGTGAAGGAATGGCTCAGCACCCTCAGCCAGAGATTGGTTTTCAGGACACTGTTATTTCATGAACATGTGTTTGTGCCGTTGCACCAACGTTCCTGCCTTCTAGCTGACCGAAGAATGACCTGTAAACAAAAGTGTTGTTGTGTAATGAATGCCGTTTCAAATTTGCCGCCTTTTTTTTGCCGCCTTATTTTTGAATCAGACCAGCTGGTCCCAAATCGGCAACGCCCCGATGCACTTTAAAGCCAATGATACCTGTGGGGGCGGGCAGGGGGTTTTCCATGTGGAGCTCAGGTTGAAAGTATAAATACAGATGTTGTTCTAATTAAAAGTGTCTTTGGTTTGAGTTCATGCAGCTGCGTCTCGTGTCTCTGTTTGCCAAGCGTGCCTGACATCCCTCGTGGTTCAGCACCCCGGACGAAATACAAGTCTATCGTGCGCCGCTGCTGCGCGATCCGAATACTCCTAGCCGACTGAACGTGTCCAGCTAACTACCGGGAGATCCGAAGAATTCGTACCTTGTAACGTGTGGGCGCTTCGACCGCCGCACGATCCGACTCCTGCTGTCGAACGAATTGAAGCTGTCTCTAGTGAGGGTGAGATCCGAACAGGTTGGTGCCGTGCCGCGGATGTTTCTTCGACCGCTGGGCGATACGAATACCCAGACGATCGATCGTCAACTAACTCGCTAGTGGAAGATCCGAATCTTCGCAGAATCAAGCCGTTCCGATCTACGACCGTAAAGGTCTGCGTACAGATCCGTGGCCAGCTGCTCGAGACGCTGAGTGACACTTCTCAGTAGTCGGGCTAGGTACACATCAAGGTCCCCTTGGCTGCGTGGGTCATCCAGATCACAAAGACATACCCGGCCGCTCGAGACGCCGAGTGCCACAACCTTGGTAGTCGGGCCGGGGGAAGAATCAAAACGAAGGGGGAACACACCTGCAGATTAGAGCACACCCGCAGGCGGATGATAACATCAGGTTCCGTCACACTGGTGGCAGCGGTGGGATAGCTCTCTGCACCCCCCCAAGAAGACCCGCACCATGGTGGTGTACGATCACTACACCAGGGACACCCTGCGTGACATGATGGAGGACCGGGGAGGAACGCCGGGTAACAAAAAGAAGAAAACCTTAATTAAAGAACTGACCAGGATGGATCAGAACAGGGCGACGACACCCGTACTCACCCCTGTCCTCGCAGAAGAGGCGGAAAGTGCCGTCATCCGAAGGGTGCGGCAGCGGATCGCCCTGCTCGGAGCTGCCCCATCGGAGGCTGAGATAACAAAGGCGATCCAGGAGGCCCAGCAGGAAGAAGAACAAGAAAAGGAACGTCAGCACGAGCTGCGATTGGCAGCGCTCCGTGAGACAAAGATTGAACATTTTACCCCTGACCCTTATTCCGTAGACCCCTGGGATGAGGAGTACAGCTCGACTGGAGCTTCACCCTGGAATTCGCCACCCCCCAGCGATACCCCGTACGGGACTTACAGCTCGACTGGAGCCTGTATTGGGGAACCCGCACAGCCCAGCGGACCTTGGATAGAGACTTACAGCCCGCCTGGAGTTACATCCGAGGACGCCACATTCCCCGTCGAGAACATGGAGGGCGACTTTCTGAGAAGGCTGCAAGAGAGCCTGGATCAATATTTCGGGTCCATGGTGGAGCCCACTGGACTTGAGTGGCGGGACGAGGTCCGCCAAGAACTTCGGGATGAGGCGCTGCCCCCTGAAAGAAACTGCGAGTTTTGGGAGCCCGAGATGTTCCCATGGGTCCCTATCGGGATCACAGTAGAGGAGCCGGCCGGTCAGAAGAGGCACAGCAGGTGCCAAGTGTCCAGGATGGGCCGTGCGAGGGGTCCCGGGAGGAAATGGCCCTCCCAAGGCCGCCAGAAGACACGGTGGCCGTGTCCGCGGGTCCAGCAGAAGAGCTGGCCACGGGGCAGAGTGCGGTAGCCTCTGCCCACTCCCCGTCTGCCCTGAGGAGCCGCAGGATTTCTCCGTGCTGGCGACCCCGCAGCCATCGTCCCCTGATCCCCTGGATGTCAGTGTTGCATCCCACCCCCCAGCAGAAGAGCTGGCAACGGGGCAGAGCGCCGCTGGCCTCTGCCCACTGTCCGAATGCCCTGAGGAACAGCCAGGTTCACCCCAGCTGTTCGGCCCGCAGCCGTTGTTCTTCCCCGACCCCCCGCAAGTTGTGCCTACATCCAACCCCCCAGTGGAAGAGCTGGCCACGGGGCAGAGCGCCGCTGGCCTCTGCCCACTCCTCGTCTGCCCTGAGGAGCCGCAGGATTTCTCCGTGCTGGCGACCCCGCAGCCATCGTTCCCTGATCCCCTGGATGTCAGTGTTGCATCCCACCCCCCAGCAGAAGAGCTGGCAACGGGGCAGAGCGCCGCTGGCCTCTGCCCACTGTCCGAATGCCCTGAGGAACAGCCAGGTTCACCCCAGCTGTTCGGCCCGCAGCCGTTGTTCTTCCCCGACCCCCCGCAAGTTGTGCCTGCATCCAACCCCCAGTGGAAGAGCTGGCCACGGGGCAGAGCGCCGCTGGCCTCTGCCCACTCCACGTCTGCCCTGAGGAGCCGCAGGATTTCTTCGTGCTGGCGACCCCGCAGCCGTTGTTCCCTGTTCCCCTGGATGTCAGCGTTGCATCCAACCTCCCAGCGGAAGAGCTGGCAACGGGGCACTGCGCCGCTGGCCTCTGCCCCTTCCCGACTGTCCTGAGGAGCAACAGGGGTTTTCCGAGCCGGTGACCCCGCAGCTGTTGTCCTCACCCGACCCTCCGAAAGTTGTTTCAGAATCCACCCCCTCAGCAGCAGAGCTGCCCACGGGACAGAGCGCCGCTGGCCTCTGCCCACTCGCTGCCGTATGCCTTGAGGAGCAGCCTGATTCACCCCGACGACTTTGCTGGCCGCCATGGTACGTCCTTGGGATGGAGGAAACCATCCTCCCACCAGGGGACACACACCCAGCTGACGCGCTGGCCGCAGGGCAGAGCCTGCTTCCGCTCTGCCCATTCCCACAGCCCTTTGGCCCAGAGGCCCCGCGCAGCCACGATTTTCCCCTGCGGTTGGCCCAGGTACTCGGGGCGCGTGCAGTTAGCACCCGTTTTCCCCGGGTGCGAGATAGTCCCGGAGGGGGCACAGGGGGTGCTCCTCCCCAGCCACAGGACCCTTTTGCCGGAGGGGGTAAACCCAAACCCGCGTGGCCTCCACCCACTTGGTACGGCCGCAGGGCCAAATGGAGAAGCCTGGTGGCTCGGCCTCTCCCAACTGACTATGGACCTGAGAGCACCGACTTCCCGGTACGACCCGTTGGGGTCCAACCGGGTTCGTCGGACTTCGGGGGGGGGGAGGAATGTGAAGGAATGGCTCAGCACCCTCAGCCAGAGATTGGTTTTCAGGACACTGTTATTTCATGAACATGTGTTTGTGCCGTTGCACCAACGTTCCTGCCTTCTAGCTGACCGAAGAATGACCTGTAAACAAAAGTGTTGTTGTGTAATGAATGCCGTTTCAAATTTGCCGCCTTTTTTTTGCCGCCTTATTTTTGAATCAGACCAGCTGGTCCCAAATCGGCAACGCCCCGATGCACTTTAAAGCCAATGATACCTGTGGGGGCGGGCAGGGGGTTTTCCATGTGGAGCTCAGGTTGAAAGTATAAATACAGATGTTGTTCTAATTAAAAGTGTCTTTGGTTTGAGTTCATGCAGCTGCGTCTCGTGTCTCTGTTTGCCAAGCGTGCCTGACATCCCTCGTGGTTCAGCACCCCGGACGAAATACAAGTCTATCGTGCGCCGCTGCTGCGCGATCCGAATACTCCTAGCCGACTGAACCTGTCCAGCTAACTACCGGAAGATCCGAAGAATTCGTACCTTGTAACGTGTGGGCGCTTCGACCGCCGCACGATCCGACTCCTGCTGTCGAACGAATTAAGCTGTCTCTAGTGAGGGTGAGATCCGAACAGGTTGGTGCCGTGCCGCGGATGTTTCTTCGACCGCTGGGCGATACGAATACCCAGACGATCGATCGTCAACTAACTCGCTAGTGGAAGATCCGAATCTTCGCAGAATCAAGCCGTTCCGATCTACGACCGTAAAGGTCTGCGTACAGATCCGTGGCCAGCTGCTCGAGACGCTGAGTGACACTTCTCAGTAGTCGGGCTAGGTACACATCAAGGTCCCCTTGACTGCGTGGGTCATCCAGATCACAAAGACATACCCGGCCGCTCGAGACGCCGAGTGCCACAACCTTGGTAGTCGGGCCGGGGGAAGAATCAAAACGAAGGGGGAACACACCTGCAGATTAGAGCACACCCGCAGGCGGATGATAACATCAGGTTCCGTCACAATATTATATAATTTTTTCTTTCTTTTCCCCTTCCCCTGTGTTTTCAGGGTTAATAACCCCTCTATGCCTTGTTTTGGCCACTTGGTGGTGGTTAAGGGAACCGCTCTGTTAATGCTGTTTCCTATAAGGAGGATGATCTGCAGCGGCAATCGTCCATTTCCGCGTTCCAAGGTGGATGCAAGGCCAGTGCGTATGCGCAAAATGGCAGGCGCAACATTGGTAACACTTAATGAATAATAAAAAAGTTTTCTTCTTTCTTCCCCTTTCTCCTGCGTTTTAGGGTTAACAACCATGTGCAAATGTGGGTGCTGCACACTATGCAGCTGATAGCAATTGTGTTTTAATTGTATTTTAATTGATTTCCAAGGGTCTAATCACTCCATTTTCTGACATACATTGTATAAAAAGGCAACAGCAAGTACAGTTTTGTAATCTCCAGCTGAGGAAGCCATTAATGGCGAAACGCGTCCTGGTAGATATGATGATTTTCTTACAATAAATGTTTTTATTTTATTTTGATTGCTGCTTGCCTTTTTTGATCCTGAAAAAGAAAAGAAGGTTTGGGGAACCCCTGTATGATTCCCTGTGCGAGTTATGACGGAGCCAATAGAGGCTCTTTGTTTGTAAGTGCAAATTTGGCTTTTCTTAATCATTAAGGTGATTTGTGATTTACCGCACCAAGAGGTGCTCCCTTTTTGCCTTGTCTATTTTCTGCAGTACCACTTTTTGTGACACCGAAGGAGCGGATTGAGGGGTTCATGGGCACCCGATACAAGTCCCTACCCGCTATATTCCTGGGAGCCGGTTGTGGGCTCCCCAGAATGTGAGTCAAATACAAACGAAATTTCATTCCATTGGGTGTTGATGTACTGCGCAATTGTGGCCCTTTCTTTCTGCTTTTTCCTGCAGTGCGTGTCTTTTCATCTACACAACAGAGAAGATTCTCGCTTGAAGATAAGAACTGTCTGTGGACATACAGTGTGTCTCTCTTACTTTCTCATGGACCTTGGTCTTTTGAGCGCTATGTTGTAATCTTTTTGCTTAAAAAAATGACAAGCTCAGAGTCGTGTCTATAAATGCTCGCAGTTTAGTCAATAAAATCAATGAACTGGAGGCAATGATGGCAGCTGAAAAAGTAGATTTAGTTGCGGTTACTGAGACATGGTTCCGTGAGAAAAATAACTGGGACATAACAATACCAGGGTACTCTTTATATAGAAAAGACAGAGAAGGTAGGAAAGGAGGAGGAGTGGCCCTGTATGTGAAAAACAACATAAAAACAAACCAAATAAAAGTGAGTGAGGTGAACATAGAGTCAGTTTGGGTTACGCTAACATTTGGCAATCATACAGTAGCTCGTGTAGGTGTGATCTATAGACCCCCTGGACAAGTAGAAGAGCTAGATAATCTGCTGGTTGAGGAAATAGCCAAAATGGCAATGAAGGGGGAAGTTATTATCATGGGGGACTTTAATCTTCCTGATGTGAACTGGAAAACCAAAACAGCTGGGTGCACCAGGAGTACAAATATTCTAAACTCCCTACTGGGATTATCTCTAACACAGGTAGTTGAGGAGCCGACCCGTAAAGAGGCCATATTGGATTTAATACTCAAATGGAGGTTTGGTATCGGACGTTGTTGTAGGTGAAAATTTGGGATCTAGTGATCACCAGTCAGTATGGTTTAATATAAGAACAGGGATGGAGCCGCACCACACAAAAACAAAAGTTTTAGACTTTAAAAAAACAGATTTTTCTAAAATGAGACTTTGTGTGAAGGAGTCATTATCAGACTGGAGGAGTTTAAAGGGAGTCCAGGAGAAATGGGATTATTTAAAGGCAGCATTATTGAAGGCCACAGGCAATTGCATTCGACTTGTTAGCAAAAACAAAAAAGGGAAGAAACCACTGTGGTACTCTGCAGAAGTGGCCAAGAACAAAAAGACAGCATTCAATAATTATAAAACAACTCAGAGTGAAGAAGATAGGCAAACCTATAAGATTAGGCAGAAAGAGGCAAAGCAATTTATAAGAGCTTCCAAAGCACACGCAGAAGAGAAAATAGCTCAGTCAGTAAAAAAGGGGGACAAAACATTTTTAGATACATAAACGAGAAAAGAAAAGTAAAACAAGGATTAGTTAGATTAAAAACAAAGGAAGGAAGGTATGTAGAAGAGGATAAAAGTCTCGCTGACTGCCTCAATGAATATTTTTGTTCAGTCCTTTGCAGAGGAAAAGGAAGGAAGGGACCTCAGTTAGGAGGAAACACTAACGAGACAATTACATATCAGTTTACAGAGGAGGAGGTTCTACAGCAGCTGTCTAAAGTAAAGACAAATAAGTCAATGGGGCCTGATGGGATCCACCCTAAATTATAAAAAAAGCTCAGTGATGTAATAGCAAAACCGTTAACAGATTTATTTAACCAATCCTTGCTAACGGGAGTCGTCCCAGAAGACTGGAAATTAGCAAATGTTGTGCCCATTCACAAGAAGGGTAGTAGGGAGGAATCTGGGAACTATAGGCCAGTTATTAGCAATAAAATACGTATCTGGTCAGCGCGAAATGGAAAAACGCTAGGGATATGTGGGCAATCCTGTGGTTACATCCGTAGAGGTTCAACATATGAGAGAATTGGAAGAGAGAAAAAAATATGCCACATTGGTGCAGTATGTTATGTTCAAAGGTGACAAATTATGTATGGAGAGAATTCCACTCACAAATCTAGAGCCCCAACACTGGCTCTGAGTGGGAAGATGCCTCTGGGTTATTTATCTGGAGATGTTCTCAGGAAACCCACTCCTTCCATCTGTTGTTGATCGTCGCTCTCTCGATGGAGCAAATATACAATAAAGACACAAATGGAAAAACCCTGTGTGTATCTGAATGTAAGTATAGAAAAGGAAAACTCCTATTGGAGTGTAAACTCACATTTGATGGAGCTTGTTCAAGCTCAAGATATGCGCCTATGGGTTTTGTGTGGTCAAACCCAAAAAAGACCAGTAGATGCCGGAATACGTTCTAAAAAGTTTAATAAAATTAACAAAAGTTAAAAAAACAATTAAGAGTCCACCTGGACTCTTAATTGTTTTTTTTAACTTTTGTTAATTTTATTAAACTTTTTAGAACGTATTCCGGCATCTACTGGTCTTTTTTTGGGTTTGACCACACAAAACCCATAGGCGCATATCTTGAGCTTGAACAAGCTCCATCAAATGTGAGTTTACACTCCAATAGGAGTTTTCCTTTTCTATACTTACATTCAGATACACACAGGTTTTTCCATTTGTGTCTTTATTGTATATTTGCTCCATCGAGAGAGCGACGATCAACAACAGATGGAAGGAGTGGGTTTCCTGAGAACATCTCCAGATAAATAACCCAGAGGCATCTTCCACTCAGAGCCAGTGTTGGGGCTCTAGATTTGTGAGTGGAATTCTCTCCATACATAATTTGTCACCTTTGAACATAACATACTGCACCAATGTGGCATATTTTTTTCTCTCTTCCAATTCTCTCATATGTTGAACCTCTACGGATGTAACCACAGGATTGCCCACATATCCCTAGCGTTTTTCCATTTCGCGCTGACCAGATACGTATTTTATTGCTAATATCTGTTCTTGGTTTGGGGGAAACCACTAATTTCTGGTCTAGCTGGGTACTGGGCACATCACTTTGTTTTGGGCGCTTACCACTCCCTATCTCAACTATAGGCCAGTTAGTCTTACGTCAGTAGTGGGGAAATTAATGGAAACCATGTTAAAGGAAAGGATTGTTGAACATCTAAAAACACATAAATTACAGGATCAGAAACAACATGGGTTTACCTCAGGGAGATCATGCCAAACTAATCTTATTGATTTTTTTGATTGGGTAACAAAAATAATAGACACAGGTGGTGCAGTAGACATTGCTTATTTAGATTTCAGTAAGGCTTTTGATACTGTTCCGCATAGAAGGCTTATCAATAAATTGCAATCTTTGAGCTTGGATTCCAATATTGTTGAATGGATTAGGCAGTGGCTGAGTGACAGGCAACAGAGGGTTGTGGTAAATGGAGTTTATTCGGCGCAAGGTCTTGTTACCAGTGGGGTACCTCAGGGGTCAGTACTTGGACCCATTCTATTTAATATTTTTATTAGTGATATTGCAGAAGGTATTAATGGAAAAGTATGTCTTTTTGCTGATGACACAAAGATTTGCAACAGGGTTGACGTTCCTGGAGGGATCAGCCAAATGACAAATGATTTAGGTAAACTAAAAAAATGGTCGGAGCTGTGGCAATTGAGTCTTAACGTGGATAAGTGCAAGATAATGCACCTGGGACGTAAAAACCTAAGGGCTGAATATAGAATATTTGATACAGTCCTAACCTCAACATCTGAGGAAAGGGATTTAGGGGTCATTATTTCAGAGGATCTAAGAGTAAGTAGTCAATGTAATAGAGCAGCAGGAAATGCTAGCAGAATGCTTGGTTGTGTAGGGAGAGGTATTAGCAGTAGGAAAAGGGAAGTGCTCATGCCACTGTACAGAGCACTGGTGAGACCTCACTTGGAGTACTGTGTGCAGTACTGGAGACCGTATCTCCAGAAGGATATAGACATCTTAGAGAGAGTTCAGAGAAGGGCTACTAAAATGGTGTACGGCTTGAAGGAGAAAAGTTACCAGGAAAGGCTTAATGATCTTAACATGTACAGCTTGGAAAAAAGACGAGACATAGGAGATATGATAGAAACATTTAAATACGTAAAGGGAATCCACAAGGTAGAGGAAGGGAGTATATTTAAAAGGAAACAAAGTAGCAAAACAAGAGGACATAGTCTTAGATTAGAGGGGCAAAGGTTTAAAAGTAACATCAGAAAGCATTATTTTACTGAGAGGGTGGTGGATACATGGAACAGTCTTCCAGTTGAAGTGGTAGAGGCCAAAACAGTAATTGAATTTAAGCAAGCATGGGATAGGCATAAGGCTATCCTAAACAAAAGATAAATCCAGGTAAAGTATCCATGTAATTCGGCAGACTAGATGGGCCGAAAGGTTCTTATCTGCCGACATTTTTCTATGTTTCTAATTACTAGTTTCCCGAAAAGATAAAAATTGAGTGGCCAGTATGCGATGCAAGTTAGCCCGTGTTTTGCAATTCACATCACTCATGACATTCTTTTGCAGCCATGGTGACTCTCATGCACTATGACGCCATTAAAGGTTTTGTGCTGTTGAAACAATGCTCCATGGAAGGAAATGCCTTGGATTAGGTTTACATAGTTATAAGTGGACATTATAACTAGACATGTGCACAACGAAAAAAATAGTTTAATTTTGGATCGATTCGTTCCGGTTTTCAATTTGTTTCAGTGCATTCTTTGTTACCGTGATTCGTATTTCAGATTGATTTGTTCGTGCAGACGATCAGTAATTCGTATTTAGGATTGATTCGTTATTTTGGTTTTATTGTTAATTTGTTTTTCGGATCAATTAGTTTTTTTAATTCTTATTAGTTATTTCATTTGTTTTCATTTTTATTATTTTGGATTGCCAAACAAATTAATTAATTTAGATTAGGTTAAAAAAAGTTTCCGCACCATGGATAGCAGCTTCGTGGGCCGCCGGAGACCTGTGGAGCTGCTATCCATGTTGATGAAACCTATTCCGTACCAAGAACAGCAGACCTACGGTTCTCCAGAGCCCCGCGGAACTGCTCTCCATGGTGCTGAATAGGTTTCATCACCAAGAATAGCTACTGTCCTTGGTACTGCATACGTTTCAGCACCATAGACAGCCCGCACAAAACGTAGCCAGACTAAAGGAAAGAAAAAAATAATTCTAAAAGATAGATTTTTTGCTGCAAGTGAAAAGAATAAACGGTTGACTAAATACGTAATAAAAACAGGGAATATTTTTTAAGTTAAAACCTATGGGAATCGCCTGTTTAAAAGCTGTTGAACGAACCACTGAAAATCAGGGCATTTGACTGACACTGATTTCGGTGCTGTTCGGAATTCTCTGAATAGATTAACCATTACTTTTCCGTGAGGAATTTCACTGCCGCCGAATTGCACCAAATGGCACCATAGTGCTGTCCATGGCCTGTGGTGCTGAATACAACAGGGATGCAGTGCCAAGTTTGAAACGGTATAATGAATTGATCAGTAAATCCAATTTATACCGTTTCATTTTCGTTCTGTTTGAGTCAGAATCCATTTGGTTTCATTTTCAGACTGTTTTGGACAGAACCGATTCGTATTTCGGAAGTAATTCCAAAACACGAATTGGGAAAATTTTGTCCGCATTTTGATTCGGAACTAAATGAAATGCACAACTGTCATGGTCCCCCATGAGCGCTGTAGACAGCCAGAAGAGGCTGACACTTTAAGTGGCCTGACTGGACTTAAACTTGCAAATCCAGCCTTACCAGTCAGGGTCTCTAGCCTGAATCCCTTTTGGGAATCTGTGCCTGTCTGCTCTATTCTGCAATGGCCTGATTTCCCTGTACTCCTGGACCCACGTGCATCAATCACAAATACTGCTACTTAGCAGGTTGTAAATAGCCAGCCCCTGCCTTGACTTTCGTTTCTGGCTGTTTGATTTATTTGTTAGATGAGTTGTGGAAAAACTCTGAATACCTGGATTTTGACCCTGTTTTGTTTCACCATTTATGCACTTCAGGAGTTATTTACAAAGCACCGAACTGTGTGCGGCTCTGCCCTGAGTTATCGGTGCTGAGAGTTGTGGTGCAGTTCAGGTCCTGCTGGAGCTGCTTGCCTCGCTCCTTGATTATGGGCCTGAGGTGACCGAATGCCCTGGCCTGCATGCCCTGGCCTGCTTTGCGTCGCCTTTTTTGTTTTGCAAGTTCTGCCATTCTGGGACACTGGCTGAAAGAAACCCTTCACTTTTTCTTTTTCCACTTTTTTCACCTTGAATTTGAACTACCCTGATGCCTACATATTTTCATTCCCATTTTTCTCTTTATTTTTGATGTTTTTGTGCTTTGGAGATGCGAATGGGGTCTACTTCGTTTTCTCCAGCAAGTGCGCCTTTTGACATATTTTCCCTATTTGAGACATTCCTGATGACTTTTTTCCATGGCTATGTTTGTTTATCCCTTTTTTTTCCTTCTTTTTGGCTGAGTGAGAGGTGGAGTGGACTGCTGTGCTTTCTACAATGTCTTTTCTTCCCCCCTCCCTTTTCTTTTCTCTTACAGGGTTATTCAAATAGCTCCGAATTGTGGCCGAAAGGTAATCGAATGCTGAAATTCAGCGTATGCTGACCTTTCCTGGCCATTTGCCTATCCAGAGAGCAGACAGTTCGCCAAATGTTGCCGATTTGCCTGCACATACGGTGCCTGTTCGATGGCAGTGAAATCCCCCATAGAGAATCAATGGTTAATCTATTCAAAGAACACTGAACAGCAGTGAAAAGTTGCCGAAATGTCCTGCCATTCGGTGGTTTCATTCAACAGGTTTATTCACGAGAATCCCATAGGCTTCAATGTAAAAATATTCCCGTTTTAATCCAATATCTAATAAACCTTTAAATATAATAATCTGCAGTAAAAAATCTTTATTTTTAGATTTTTTTAGGCATTTCTCGGGATTTTTTTGTGAAATTTGTTTCCTTTCTCTTTTTTTTTTTTTTTTTTAAGGCTAGGGTCAGACGAACGCATTTTTTGCGTTGTCCATGAAAAAGTGCTTTCGAACGAATGGACGTATTTTTTCACGGAATACGCAATAGCGGACATATGATGCGCATTTTCGTCCGTGATTTTGTATGTATCTATATAATAAAACAGTTTTAAAGTGCGTCGCCGTCAAGCGCTGAGTGCGCATGCACGACAGACATTTAAAAACTGTTAGAAAAAAAAGGCGGAGCCGTTGGAGAGGCGCGCGCAAAGCGCCTCTCCCTGTCTCACCTCCTCACAGCTCAGTCACTGAGGAGTAGGGATGAGCGGTTCGGGTTCAGACGGTTCGGAGTTCGACCCGAACTTGGCCTGTTCGATGAGATCGCGAACACCAAACATTTCCGGGTGTTCGCCGCATGTTCGACCACAATGGACCACAATGCATTTTCCCACTGGCCTGAAGCTCGTAATTGGCTACAGCCTTGCACCTGACCACAGGTCTGGTGCAAGACTGGTTGAACACTATGCCAATCACCGCTCAGAGTCCTAATTGGGCAAATTTTCTCACAGAGCTAAGTCCCGCAGCACACTATATAACGTTTCCACGCGCCGATTCTGCACGCATTTCAGAGGAGATTTCAAAGGAGATAGTTGTGTCTTGTTACTGCCGGTCTGCCACGCTACTGGGGGGGTCTGGGGGGGTCTCATTTCTACCAAATATTAGGGAATTTAGGTGATGTGTGTCTTGTCACTGTGCCAGCAAGTTTTTTTGGGGTTTACAACTTTCTTTAAAACATTTGTGAATTGAGGTGATCTTCTGGGTCTTGTCACTATGCCAGCAAATCTTTTTGGGGCTCACTAATTTCTTTAAAACATTTGTGAATTGACGTGATCTGTGTCTCATCACACAAACAGTACCACGCTGTATTTTGGGGGTCACAAATTTCTACAAAACATTTGGGAATTGAGGTGATCTGTGTCTTGTCACTGCCAGCAAGTATTTTGGGGCTCACAAATTTCTAAAAAACATTTGGGAATTGAGGTGATCTGTGTCTCGTCACACATCCAGTACCACGCAGTATTTTGGGGCTCACTAATTTCTACAAAACATTTGTGAATTGAGGTGATCTGTCTCTTGTCACACAACCAGTACCATGCAGTATTTTGGGGCTCACAAATTTCTACAAAACATTTGGGAATTGAGGTGATCTGTGTCTCGTCACACATCCAGTACCACGCAGTATTTTGGGGCTCACTAATTTCTACAAAACATTTGTGAATTGAGGTGATCTGTGTCTCGTCACACATCCAGTACCACGCTGTATTTCGGGGCTCACAAATTTCTACAAAACATTTGGGAATTGAGGTGATCTGTGTCTCGTCACTGGCTGCCAGCTATCAGTGTGTCTCACTGAGTTATACCAGAGTTCTTTGATTCGACTCTGGTATAAAGATTTAGAGTTCTGTATATATTAATCTATATATCACTCACCATGTCTGAAAGGACAGGCAGACGCTCCCAGACACAGATAAGAGGGCAAGCAGCCCCTGTGTCGGGAGGCTGTGCCTCTGGTCGTGGTGGACGTGGTACATCCTCCGCAGGGGCACACTTGTCCTTTCTAACTGGTGCTGGCCATCTTAAGTAGCAGCAACATACAGAGGACTTGGTGGATTGGCTAACCAGGCCATCCTCCGAGTCCTCTGCCAGCCAGGCTTCTAGTGCTTTACAGTCCACCTCAGCTGCCAAAGCATCTAATGCAGCCTCCATGTCCACAGCTACTCCTGCCGTAGCCTCGCTATCACACACGGAGGAGTCAGCTGAATTGTTTGACTACAATGAGAGTGACATGCTGCTTGAGGATGTGCAGCAAGTACAGTGCTCTGATTCAATCTATGAAGTTGAGGAAAGGAGTATTATCAACCTAGAGGAAGGGGGTGCCAGTGATGACACACAAATAACTGGCACTCATGTTGCCCCAGCAGCTGCAGCATACTGCCAAGTTGGCTCCAGTGACGAGGAGATAGGGGGTGAAGATGACAATGATGATGAGGTCACTGACTCCACCTGGGTGCCAGATCGAACAGAGGAATCAAGTGAGGAGGAGGGGGAGGAGGAGGCACAGCAAACACAAGGCACAACATCCTCTGTGACCAACCGTAGCACTAGCCAGTCCAAGGCATCACATGTCAGAGCTGCTCCGGTGCAGAGTGCTGTTGTCTCAAAGAACACATGCAGGAAGTCTGTTGTCTGTGAGTTCTTTAAGAAATGTGCAGTAGAGCGCAGCGTTTCTATTTGTAATCTATGTCAGATGAGGCTTAAGCGTGAGAAAGATACCGGACACTTGGGTACCACGTGCTTGAGGCGACAAATGAACAAGTGCCACACATCCCGTTGGCGCAAAACTTTGCGTAGGTCCTCCTCCTCCTCCTCCTCATCTGTCTCTACCCCCACTGTATGTCCTGCCATGTCATTGCCTACAACCTCCACCGACAGGGTTGATGCTACAGTAATGGATGTACCAGGTCCTTCCTCACAATGTGACATCATCCCAGTAGCTGAAGATTTACGCAGTCAGATTACGTTGCCGCAGCTGCTGCAGCGAAAGAAAAAATATAGTCCCAACCATCCCTAAGCACAGCGTCTAAATGCCAGCTTAGCAAAATTACTTGCATTGCAGCTGCTGCCTTTCCAGCTGGTGGACTCTGCTCCCTTCCGTGAATGTGCTGTACCACAGTGGCAGGTTCCAAAACGCCATTACTCTCTCCTTCTCCTTCTCCTCACACGTCCGAAATCTGGTGCTACAGCGTTTCCTAACCAAGTACCCATGGCTGCCAGAGCTTCTCATCCAGGCCAGAAAAGTCTGCAGCCACTGCAGACGGTCATTCCCAGCAAGCGTTCGTCTGGCAGAAATTCAAAGAGAATTCCACCGTCCCACAAACCGTCTGATCTGTGACATGCCCACCAGGTGGAACTCGACATTAGCAATGCTGCAGCGTCTGCACAAGCAGCAGAGGGCCATCAACGAGTACCTGTGTGAGTATGGCACAAGGACAGGTTCAGGTCAACTTGTGATTTCCCCCCCCCCACAATGGCTGATGATCAAGGATGCATGCACTGTACTGTCACCATTTGAGGAGGCAACGAGGATGGTGAGCAGGGACAGTGCATGCATCAGTGACACAATTCCTTTAGTGTTCCTGCTGGAGCACACTCTGCGGGGAATTATAGATGTGGCTCTAGAGGCAGAGCAGCGGGAGGAAGAGGAGGCCTTCCCTAGCTCTCAAGGCCCCAGTCTTTTTGCAGACAGCATTCCAGCGGGTCCTACTCAGATCAGACAGGAGGAGGATGAGGAGGAGGAATATTTAAGTAGTGGGGGCATTGAAGGTGGGGATTCCTCAAGGGAGGGTTTTGTGTGCCCAGAAACACAAGGGCTAGTGCGGTGCTGGGAGGAGGAAGTGCACGATACGGTCATCCTCATTGACCAGGAAGACTTGGAAGCTAATGCCACCTCCAACCTACGCTGCATTTGCTCCCTAATGATGCAAAGCCTGCTAAAGGACCCCAGGATTCATGCTATCAAGGAGAGGGATCATTACTGGTTGGCAACCCTTCTTGATCCACGATACAAGGGGAAAGTTGCAGAGCTCATCCTGCCCGCACAGAGGGAGCACAGGATGAAAAAACGTGAGGACGCTCTAAAGCGACACTTGTGTAACACCTTTCCAGGCACTGATAGATTACCAAGTGCTGACACACGTGCTTCTGAGGCTGCGGGTGATCAGAGGAATAGTGGTGAAGGCCAGGGCCGCTTGACTGATGCTTTTTTAAATTTTTTTAGTCCTCGACGCCCAGGGACGTCAAATGTAGGCACCCATTGCCAGCGTCTTCACCATATGGTGCAGGACTACCTAGGGGCAAGGGCAGACCTGGATACCTTTCCAGCAGATGATCCACTGGCTTACTGGGTGTTGAGATTGGATCACTGGCCAGAATTTAGCCAATATGCTATGCAGCTACTAGGTTGCCCTTCATCTAGCGTGCTTTCCGAAAGGACGTTCAGTGCCGCTGGAGATTTTGTCACAGACCAAAGAGTGCGTCTGTCCACTGACTCTGTAGACCGGCTGACATTTATAAAAATGAATCAGTCCTGGATCAGCAGCTATCAATCCCCTGATGCTGAAGTAATGGAATAGATCGGGAATGTCCTCTTCTGCATTCACAAAACCTCCACCACTGAACTCTTCCACAATACCACAAAAGGGTTACGGTGTGAAGGCACTTGCTGCCATGAAAGGCACAATATTTGGCTGCACTGACGCCTGTGCCAGATTTATATCATTTTAATTTTTTGAACCGCAGGGTCCAACCCTGCACTCTTCCACAATACCACAGAGGGGTTACTGTATGATGATACTTGCTGGCCTGGCATTAAAGGCACAATATCTGGGTGCACTGACGCCCATTAACAGATAAAAAACTTTTCAATATAGGACCACATGGGTCTTGGCTGCTCTGTCGTCCTTCCTGATCAGCCTTTGATTTGGTAAGTGACTGCGTGGGGGGAGGATGTAATGAGAATGAGAGAGGGGGTTAAAAGAAAGAGAGAGGGGGTTAAAAGAAAGAGAGAGGGGGTTAAAAGAAAGAGAGAGGGGGTTAAAAAGAGAGAGGGGGTTAAAAAGAGAGAGGGGGTTAAAAAGAGAGAGGGGTTAAAAAGAGAGAGGGGTTAAAAGAAAGGGAATTGAAAAGAGAGAGGGGTTAAAAGAAAGGGGATTGAAAAGAGGGGTTAAAAGAAAGGGGATTGAAAAGAGAGAGGGGGTTAAAGAGGGGATTGAAAAAAGAGGGGGTTAAAAGAAAGAGGGGATTAAAAAGAGAGAGGGGTTAAAAGAAAGGGGATTGAAAAGAGAGAGGGGTTTAAAAAGAAAGGATTTAAAAGAGAGGGTTAAAAAGGAGGATTAAAAAGAAAGAGGGTTAAAAAGAATGAGCGAGGGGTAAAAATAATTTAAGAGGGGTACAAAGAATGAGAGGGTGTGCGTAAAAAGGCAGTGAAGCTCTGTGATACGCTCCTACACACTGCACATTATTGTGAGTTTTATTGCAGTGGTGCTCTGATACACTCATACACACTATGCATTACTGTATCAGAGCACCACTGCAATAAAACTCACAGTAATGTGGCGTGTGTATGAGCATGAGTTTTATTACTGTGGAGCTCTGTGATACACTCATACACATGGCACATCACAGAGCTCCACAGTAATAATATTTACAGTAATGTGCCATGTGTATGAGGTGTGAGTTTTATTGCCGTGGAGCTCTGTGATACTCATACACGCTGCACATTATTTTCCTTTATGTTTACACCGCTTTGTTATATTATTAATGATAATTAAATAATAATTTAAGAGGTGCGTTTAGGGGAAGAGTTAAAGGTAAGGGTTGGGTGGGGCATCTGGTGGCGAGTAACTCTTAAGGCCTGGCTAGTAGCTTGGGACCTGAAATTTTGAGCCCTGGGTTACTGTATGATGATACTTGCTGGCCTGGCAATAAAGGCACAATATCTGGGTGCACTGACGCCTTGACCAGAATCATATCTTTTCAATATAGGACCACATGGTCCACCCCTGCATTCTTCCACAATACCACAGAGGGGTTACTGTATGATGGTACTTGCAGGCCTGGCACCAAAAGCACAATATTTGGGTGCACTGCCACTGACGCCTGTATCAGATTCATATCCTCAGAGGGGTTACGGTGTGACGGCACTGTTGGGGACGCTAAAGGACCAATTTTAAAGCACCTATTGTTACTTTCATCCAAAGCCTGCATATATTTCACAATAATTTAGCCAAAAAAATCAGTAAACTTTTTCTGCGTGTACGAAAATGTCTCCTCTTTTCATACAGACTGCCGCCCCAAGCAGTTGTTTATGGATAGATTAAAGGAAAAGCATTTACCGTCATATGAAACGTCATTTTTTTTTGTTTTTAAGTGTTTCTATACATCCTAGAAATCCGCCACTTCACGGGCAGGTTATGGGGACCTCCTAGGCACGATATTTGAAGGAATTTTTGGTTTTTATTTTTAACCCTTATTTCATGGAAAACTCACTGTCCCTTTAAAAACGTTTTTTTCTTACTTTTTGTTCTTGTTTCCTGTCCCCCAGGGCACTACCCGGACTCCCATACACCTTTTATGTCAAATATGTAGCATATATGCCCTCTTGGAGGGCACTCTAAAAACCGAATTTTCAGCCCCATTGACTTGCATTGGGTTCGAGTTCGGGTTCAACAAATGGGAAGTTCAGATTCGGGCTCGAACCGAACTCGGGGAGTGTTCGGCTCATCCCTACTGAGGAGGTGAGAGGCGCTTTTCGCGCACCTCTCCCACGGTTCCGCTTTCTTTTTTCTGGCGGACCTACTGCCGGGGCCTCAGCCCTGACCGCCGGTGTGCATCCCTGCTCGCCCGAGGCTGGGCCCATGTATGCCCACCGGCGAGCAGGGACTTGAAGTTAGCCGCCGACGGGCCCCCTCTGATGATGTCAGAGGAAGCCTGTCGGCGGCCATCTTGAAGTCCCTGCTTGCCGGTGGGCCCATCGGCGAGCAGGGACTTCAAGATGGCCACCAGCGGGCCCCTCTGATGTCAGGGCCATCGGCGGTGGCCATCTTTAAGTCCCTGCTCGCCGGTGGGCTCAGCCTCCGGCGAGCAGGGACTTCAAGATGGCCGCTGGCAGGCCCCCTCTGATGATGTCAGAGGAAGCTCGCCGGCGCCCATCTTGAAGTCCCTGCTCGCCAGTGGGCTCAGCCTCCGGCAAGCAGGGACTTCAAGATGGCAGCCGGCGGGTCCCCTCTGATGGCAGTCAGGACTGCTCTTCCTTGAGCTGGGGGCAATTATTTCCATGCGTGAGATGGGGGCAATTATATCCATGCGTGAGCTGGGGGCAAATATATCCATGTAAGCAGGGGGCAAATATATCCATGTGAACAGGGGCAAATATATCCATGTGAGCTGGGGAAAATATATCCATGTGAGCTGGGGCAATTATACGCATGTGAGCTGGGGGCAATTCTACCCATGTGAGCCGGGGGCAATTCTACCCATGTGAGCAGGGGGCAATTCTACCCATGTGAGCAGGGGCAATTCTACCCATGTGAGCTGGGGGCAATTATACCCATGTGAGATTGGGGCAATTGTACCCATGTGCACTGGTGGCAATTATACCCATGTGTGCTGGGGCAATTATACCCATGTGAGCCCGGGGGTTCAAATATACCCATGTGAGCTGGGGGCAAATATACCCATGTGAGCTGGGGGACAATATATACCCATGTGAGCTGGGGGCAATACATATCCATATGAGCTGAGGGCACTATATACCCATATGAGCATATGCAAGCACAGACAGACAACCTGCTATTAGGAAAAAAAATTGTCTTTCCTTGAAGTTGCTGTGCTTTCATTTCGGCGAACATTCATGTACACCTCACTTAACAATAGACTGCCCTCTGGGCAGGCTTTCCGCCTAGTCATCAATAATACACTTTTTGCATCTGGATGTTATGTTGGCCGGACATGCGCAGTGTCTGACGTCTCCTAATCACGCATACATGGCGCTAGCGAAAGCAGCGCACTCTGCACGTCAGTACTAGCGGTTTCACGTTCTCGAAAAAATGCGTTCGTTTGCCACTTTCATGCGGCCGTTCTTCGTATGCTGCCCCGGCATTTGACGGAATTTGCTGGTAGCACGGCCGTGATTAAGTGCGGCTAAACGCACGTTAATACTGCGCTCGTCTGACCCCAGCCTAAATCGTTTTTTCTGTAACAGCCATTTTTATTATCATTCATTGGATCTTAGATGTAAATTTCAGACATTTTCGTTCTGTAGTTTCTTAGCAAACAGCGTTTCACTTTTCAAACATTCAAGCGTACTGTTTTTTTTTTTCTCACTCCTTTCATCCACGGTGTTGGATTTTTCCGGCGGCTGCTCTGCGCTGTGATTGGCGGTAGGGATGAGCCGAACACCCCCGAGTTCGGTTCGCATTCGAACTCAAACTTTTCAAAACTTCGAATTCGAACTCAATACAAGTCAATGGGACTCAAAATTCGATTTTTAGAGTGTCCTCCAAGAGGGCATACATGCTAGATATTTTCCATAAAAGGTGTATGGGGGTCCGGGTAGTGCCCTGGGGGACAGGAAACAAGGACAAAAAGTAAAAAAAAAAAACGTTTTTAAAAGGGACAGTGAGTTTTCCATGAAATAAGGGTTAAAAATAAAAACGAAAAATTCCTTCAAATATCGTGCCTAGGAGGTCCCCATAACCTGCCCGTGAAGTGGCAGATTTCTAGGATTATAGAAACCTTTAAAAACAATGTCTGGGTCTGGGTAGTGCCTTGGGGGACAGGAAACAAGGACAAAAAGTTTAAAAAAAATCCATTTTTAACCCCTTCACTGCTGACGACGTGTGGGACACATCCTCAGTTACTCCCGCTGTATGCTGAGGAGGACATGTCCCACACGTCAGCTTTGCGGGACCCCGGCGGAGATACTCACCTCTCTGTCTGGGGTCCCACGGCGTTCTGACTTCAGCCTCCTCAGACGCCGTGAGATGCCGTGTATAGAGATGCTGATGGGGTTGTGTATAGAGATGCTGCGTGGCGGTGTATAGAGATGCTGCGTGGCGGTGTATAGAGATGCTGTGAGGCTGTGTTTAGAGATGCTGTGTATAGAGATGCTGTGAGGTTGTGTATAGAGATGCTGTGTTTAGAGAGGCTGATGGGGTTGTTTATAGAGATGCTGTTTGTATATAGAGATGCTGATGGGGTTGTGTATAGAGATGCTGATGGGGTTGTGTATAGAGATGCTGTTTGTGTATAGAGATGCTGATGGGGTTGTGTATAGAGATGCTGATGGGGTTGTGTATCGAGATGCTGTGAGGCTGTGTATAGAGATGCTGATGGGGTTGTGTATAGAGATGCTGATGGGGTTGTGTATAGAGATGCTGTGAGGCTGTGTATAGAGATGCTGTGTTTAGAGATGCTGTGAGGCTGTGTATAGAGATGCTGATGGGGTTGTGTATAGAGATGCTGTGTATAGAGATGCTGTGAGGCTGTGTATAGAGATGCTGATGGGGTTGTGTATAGAGATGCTGTGTATAGAGATGCTGTGAGGCTGTGTATAGAGATGCTGATGGGGTTGTGTATAGAGATGCTGTGAGGCTGTGTATAGAGATGCTGTGTTTAGAGATGCTGATGGGGTTGTTTATAGAGATGCTGTTTGTATATAGAGATGCTGATGGGGTTGTGTACAGAGATGCTGTGAGGCTGTGTATAGAGATGCTGTGAGGCTGTGTATAGAGATGCTGTGAGGTTGTGTATAGAGATGCTGTTTGTGTATAGAGATGCTGATGGGGTTGTGTATAGAGATGCTGTTTGTGTATAGAGATGCTGATGGGGTTGTGTATAGAGATGCTGTTTGTGTATAGAGATGCGGATGGGGTTGTGTATAGAGATGCTGTGTATAGATGCTGTGAGGCTGTGTATAGAGATGCTGATGGGGTTGTGTATAGAGATGCTGTGAGGCTGTGTATAGAGATGCTGATGGGGTTGTGTATAGAGATGCTGTGAGGCTGTGTAGAGACGCTGTGAGGCTGTGTATAGAGATGCTGATGAGGTTGTGTATAGAGATGCTGTTTGTGTATAGAGATGCTGATGGGGTTGTGTATAGAGATGCTGTGTATAGAGTTGCTGATGGGGTTGTGTATAGAGATGCTGTTTGTGTATAGAGATGCTGATGGGGTTGTGTATAGAGATGCTGTGAGGTTGTGTATAGAGATGCTGTGTATAGAGATGCTGATGGGGTTGTGTTTAGAGATGCTGTGTATAGAGATGCTGACGGGGCTGTGTATAGAGATACTGTGAGGCTGTGTATAGAAATACAGAAAAAATGGTGTCGCGCTCATACTCACCGGAGCGGCAGCAACTGCCAGCAGTAACAGCCCAGTTAATGTATAAAACATAACAAGGAAAAAAGTGTCATCTGTGCTCGTTTCTATGTATTCCATGTACAACAAAACACTACGAGGTTTTTGTTTGTTTCAATGGCCATTGCAACTTAAGCTCACTCGCCACTTCAAGGCACCTCTTTGTAGAGTGAGTACCTAACAAATGTAACCAAAAGGCCGCTCTACTGAGCAGCTCCAAGCCCCTCCTGCTGCTTTTCAGCTAAGGAGAGGCAGAGATATGGTGGGTTTTATTTATACACGCACCAAACCCATCCCATTTGGGAATAAAAACAAAAACATGGAAAGAGGAACAGCTGCAAAATGACGGACTGGTGTTACAAGCATAATATACATAAATACAGAAGAAATGGCGTTGCGCCCATACTCACCGGAGCGGCAGCAACTGCCAGGAGTAACAGCCCAGATAATGTATAAAACATAACGATGAAAAAAAGAGTCATCTGCGCTCGTGTCTATGTAATCCATGTACAACAAAACACTACAAGGTTTTTGTTTGTTTCAATGGCCATTGCAACGTAAACTCTTTCCATGTTCTTGTTTCCATGACCAGGTATAAAGTAAAAAAAAAAAAAACATGTATTTTTTTTATGTGTGTTATTTTTATTAATGCAGCAATATTGTTCACATTTCCATTATAATGTGAACAATGATGCTGCACTAATGATTTTTTTCTATGGGGTGCGTTTGCTATAAATCACGTAATTCCCCCCACAAAATGTAACAAGTCCTCATTTCTTATTTTTGTACAAGTGCACCCCATAGAAAACATAACCGCAAACGCTCATGTGCTAAAATGTGAAAAAAAACACTTTACACACTACAATTTTTATTGCATTTTTTGTCATAATATACAGGCAGGACATGACGTATACATACAAAGATGATATATTATGAATCTGCGGAGTCTGACGGAAAGAACGATATCTAATATGTCTGCGTCATTTAATAAAATGTGGCTTCAAATCGCGTTTAAACATGATGAGCGAAAGCTGTAAAAATGAGCTAAGGGGTTAAACAGCATATCAGAGGAAGATTTAGTAGAGAAATGAACACTTCTCAGAAGCACAGGTGTTGATTGATACATGTTCAGATCAGGAGACACCACACCCTCAGTCTCTAACAATGTATCAAATTCATCAGGCAAGACTAATTAAAAGCACATGTTATTTCCAAACACTAATTAACACCAGTTGTTTACGCCGTTTGAGAACACAGGTCATTTAGAGGTGAGAATCTTTGCACGTAGACATTATTTGTTAATTCAATATCTAATAAACCATTGCTTATAATATTCTGCAGTAAAGAGTCTCTTTATTTTTAGATTTTAATGTTTTTTAAGCATTTTTTTATAAAAAAATTATAAAAAAAAATCGAACTCGAATCAAACACGCCAAAAAGTTTGAAGTTCGCGAACTTGCGAACGGCCAAAGTTCGAATCGAACTCCGAACTGATCGAACCGAACAGCTCATCCCTAATTGGCGGCTGCTCGGGTTTCTCCGGCGTGTTTGGCGGGTCTTGGTGTGTCTTCGCCGGGTTTTGCAGTGAGTGTTCGGCAGCTTTGCAGCGGCATTTCCCTGCACTATGACGGCCCTGTGGTGCTTGCTGAATACACCACAGGGTTGCCGAAATGGGATCTCCAAATCGTACCGAATTGAAGAGAACGAAAAGTAACCGAACTTGCGGTGATTTTTCGATTCTCTTTGAATAACGCTGTTTGTTTTTATTTCTGATTTTTACTCGATTTCGATGACCCTTACTGTATATTTGTTTTACACCTATGCTATGCTTGTGAGACGTTATGTGGTGGCCCTGCGCGGACGCTTTTTCTTTGTCTGTATCCCTGTGACTTTATTACTTGATTATAAAAATTGGCAATTAATAAAAAAAAAATTTTTTTTAAAAATAATAAAAAGGTCTGGTCCAGAATAAAAAAAACAAAACACAATTCGTGATGTCACCAAATCAGGGTCATACCAATCTTATATTCTTTTGCAACTTCCCTCCGGCGTTTCTTCCAAACAACACCACAGAATATGAATAAAACAGATAACTAGGGAGGGCAATCTAAAACAAATCAGAAATACACACATATACAAGGCCCCCTTTGTATTTAACTCACAGGATAGCATATAATAACAAGCACATCAATATTACTGTTACCACTCAGGAAATTCCAGCCTCACCGATTCACCCCGCCGCCACAGGAGAGAAACTTGGAAGCCATTCCAGATAAAAGGTTTTAATGGTAAAACAACATAATAAAACACTCCAACGCGTTTCGTCTGGTAGAACCCCAGACTTCATCAGGGAGAAAGATAGAATTTCTATTTTTCTCCCTGATGAAGTCTGGGGTTCACCCGGACGAAACGCGTTGGAGTTTTTTTATAGTGGCTACACCATGAAGTATTTCTGATTTGTTTTAGATTGCACTCCCTTGTTATCTATTTTATCCAGAATAAAAAAAAGACAGCTTTTTTTTAAAAAAAAATTGTGAAACAAAAATTTTGTCTAAAAAAATATGTAAAGATGTTCTAAAAAAAATAAAAAGGCTTTTTGCTGAAAATGAAACGAAAAAACTTTTATAAAATATGTAAAAATTTGATTACTTTTTTACACTAAACAATTAAAAAAAATCCCAAAAAATAAATAAAAAGGCAGTGTGCCGAAAATGTAAATAATAAATGGTTGAATAAAAAAAATACAAACAATAATATTTTTTTTACTTTGAATACTATGGGATTCACCTGTTTAAACCCGTCGAACTGAAACACTTAAAATCAGGGCACTTTGTCGACACTTAGGTGCAGTTCGGCATTCTGTGAAGAGACTAACCATTCATTTTCTATGAGACAATTTCACTGCCACCAAAGACCGCCAAACTTCACCATATTTCCCCGTCAATTCGCTTGTATTTGGCGAAATGACCATTTAGCGAATAGAGGAATTTACCTGAAATTCGGTGTCCAGTTCGGAAGTTTAGTGAATACCCCTTCTGTCTATAGACTCTAGCCTCTGGTTTATGTAAAGGTTTAAAAGTAACATCAGGAAGCATTATTTTACTGAGAGGGTGGTGGATACATGGAACAGTCTTCCAGTAGAAGTGGTAGAGGCCAAAACAGTAATTGAATTTAAGCAGGCATGGGATAGGCATAAGGCTATCCTAAACAAAAGATAAATCCAGGTAAAGTATCCATGTAATTGGGCAGACTAGATGGGCCGAAAGGTTCTTATCTGCCGACATTTTTCTATGTTTCTATGTTTCTATGTTCGACCTTTCTTTCTGAATTTCTCTGGTATGTACTGCGTTCCTGTTTTTTTGCAACAGTGCAAACGTCTACAACTGAAGTGTATGTAGTAAAAGTATGTTCTGCAACGGAGTTCCACGTCCTGATAACATGCTGTGACAATGATGCATTAATTACCTTGATGATTTTCTATGCGTTTGCCAAAATACAACAAATGGATGCTAGAAAGGGGCAAAAATCGAAATCTTGCTGTCTACTTCAGATTAGTTATGAAGTAGGATAATTCTGATAGTCTGTCTGACTTGAGGTTTCGTACCCCTAAAACATTTGGATTGCTTTGATGCTGTTTATGAATTGGCTTTATCCAGTGGTAGAGAAATACATTGCTATATTTTCTATTCGTGGAGCTCTTATCCTGACCAAAGTGTTCAGGGAGATTGTGTTTTGTCCAAAATGCAATAGATCCCAAAACATAGTGTGAATATTTTTTATCCAATTGCCAATCGAGTAAAATTGCTTTTTTGGAGCTGTTTTCAAAGTATTTGTGTTGAGAGTAGGGGTGCAACCCCTGAGACCCAGATAGAGTAAACATCTTAATTCGGTCATTTAAGAATTCATGTGTAGAGAGTTGAATTTGCAGTCTCTACGTTTTCCCATCATGTTGTAGGATTAGACAAAAGCCGGTGCTTCTAATTATACACTTTGTAATCTAATTAGCATTCTCAGCACTGATTGAAGTCTATCCAGTTTTTTAAAAAGCTATCTGTATACTCAACAAAATTATCCTCCTGACACTCCTTAGGTTTCAGGGTGCATAAAAAACTGGAACCCTGTGTGGTTACATCTGGAACCAGTGAAGTATAATCGGGCAGAAAATGTGAAGGTAAACAAAATGAAAATTAGATTCCTGTGGCCTCTTCTTAAATAAGTGGTCTAGAGGGAGCACTTCTTGCACAACAAGAACAATGTTACATATATTTGGCATCTCGGCAAAGGAGAACAATCAAGTATTTAGTTTTTTTTGTCTTTATTTGAAAATTATGCTGTGTTACATCATCTTTTCAAAGACTGCATTTATTTCAAATTTGTGGACACCATTGTGTGTGTGTGTGTGTTTGTGTGTGTGTGTATATATATAAAAACAAACCAGGAAGAGAGAACTCCAGTCAACTCGCAAAATAGACATCAACAGAGGCTTTATACATTTAAGCATTTAAAGATTTTATCTCTTCAAAGCTTCCAACAATTCTTACCCCCTTCAGAATTCAAACAGTTCTTAACCCATTCAAGACTTTTTACAAGGTTTTTAACCCTAAACTCTGTTGAAAATTATGGAAATTTGGTTCACAATATATGGCCATAAATTGCTTAAGCCTGCCAACAAATGCCAATGCCAACCTTTTGACAGATCCTATCCTTCTCACCTAATGACTGCTATTATGGGATCAACTCACTTACCGAGGACAGAGTCCTTTCTCGATCTTCCTGCAGTTCAAGGTTAAATAGATCCTGTCACAGGTGTTCCACCCACAGGATCTAATCCCAAAAATGCCTAAACAAAAAAATAAATGAGACTTTTTGCTGCAAGTGAAAAAAATAAATGGTCGAATAAATATTTAATATAAACAGGGAATATTTTTTTACATTGAAACCTAAGGGATTACTTTGTATGGTTGGTATTTATTGTAGTAGTAATACATTTCACATTCCGAAATAACTATAAAAACAAAATAACTCATAAAAATGAAATACGAATTAACCCAAAATACGAAATAACTCCTAAAAACAAATGATCCGAAAAACAAAATACCGACCTTCTGAAAATATGAAATCACCTGAAAATACGAAAAACCCAAAAACCCAATCACGAAATAACCCATAAAATAACCCATAAAAACCAAAAAATGAAGTGATACGAAAACCGTCCTTTCGAAATTTAGACTCGGTCCAATACGAATTGTGGCAACAAATGAAGCAATCCAAACCGGAAAAAAAAAACGGACTGAAATGATCCGAAACAAAAAAAGAAACGAAACAAAAAAAACTAGAGAAATTCTAGCTAAAAAAACAGAATAAAAGACATAGCATAACACAGCAAGAACAAGTCATTCACATCAATTTTGGCCTACTAAGGTTTGCACTCACACAATGTCAATGAATTGTAGGCACATCACAGCTCAGCTGTTAACTCTTTAATTTCTCCAGTACCGCCAGTCACAGGAATTGCTGGGCTCCTATGGATAAACGGTCCACCAAGATATCCATTGTTGAAATCACCAGGCTCTGGATAGGGGGTCAGCACGGCCAGATTCTTCGCAATTGAAGACATTTGAGGTTTGAAATATTAGATGTGTCAATCTTCACAAGAAAATTAAAGAATAATTCTGCCACTTTTTTTTTGGAGGTTGACGTTTAACTTAAAAGCCTGTAATCCCTCGTTCCTTGCACTAACCACTTCATAACAGGAATTATCAGGCAAATAATACCATGTCAGTACCGAACGGCCCTCTGCAAAATAGGAGTTAACCTAGTTCTCCAGAAGGTATGCTTTAAAATAGCCATCCAAAATGTAGTTCATGTTAACCTGCTATTTTTATCCACTGCACTGTCTTAATGTCCATATAACTGAAAAATGTAAGCCCATAGACGGATTTAATAGTTGGCAGTTGTCATGCCAATGTTCTGAAGGACTGTAATATTAGGGGGGGAAGATTTAAACCAGGTGCATGGGGATTTTTGTAATAGCAATATGTACAGGAACGGGTGTTTTTTATTTATTTAGTTTTACCCGCATCATATTGTATGGCTCATCAAATCCTATGACAAATTATTATTTCCACAACAATAGTTATTGTAATTAATAATAATGATAAAAGTTAATTATCACCTGTACAGGATATTGACAGTGGTTTTTGGGCAGATGTGTAAAGTAACATGCAGATTTTCATTAAAATATGATAAACATATACCTTTATAAGATAACTTTATGAAAATATTGTGGCATATTTATTATTTTAATAATTCTGCTCCCTTCTCTCTTATCCTAATTGTCTGTTGTATGGAATGGTTGTAGAAAGCAAAATCCCAATCACAATTTATCAGTGGCAGCTGGTGACATTTCAAGTTGGTGGGACACCAGACTGAAAACATAAATGTTTTTAATCCTGAATAGGAATATGTCTATATGGCACTACTACCTTCAAAATATATTGGTGATCCCATATATAGGGAATAAACCTTATAGACATATTCTTAGTATTGAGGTAAATAAAATGGCCATAAATTCAATGATTACAAGTGTAATCCAGAAATTAGCCACAAGATGTATGCATAAAACATTATTCAGAATACAAAATCTAAAAAGTGTTGAAAGTGATTTTATTATTATCTATGTAAAAAACTGAACATTAATCCTACCCATTTTATTCTGAGTATAAAAAACTTTAGTGTATAAAAGAAAAAAAATCCTATTTACTATTGCTATTTACCAGAGTAAGGCAAGTGTGGCTGTGCATTTTCTGTCATTATGGGTTAAGGCACTCACCTGGTGTGTGAAGCAGATAAAATCTACAATCAAGCCTCAGATGAGCTTGCTTTGGTCAGGATTGTTTGGCACCTATCAAAGTGAAAATAGTCAGCAGCAGGGGCTTTATAACAGCTGTCGCCATGATTACCAATACTTCCCATACAGCCCTGATCAGATTTTTGGTTGGAACTCAAAGAGAATGATCAGTTAATGAAGTTTTGTTTTACCAAAGGAAAGATAAGAAACACCAATTTTAGTTATGTCATAAAGAAAATTGACAAAATATGGTCTTCTGGAGTTGCCTGTTTCTGCATTGTTCTCTATCAAGCTTTATTGCATAGTTGTGTATCTGGCATATGGTCACATGAAACTGCAGGAATTTCTGAGATTGTGAAACCGCAACAGATGCTAAACTCTATGGTTTCAGGGTAAACAGAAGTTCATGGTTTCACTCTCTTGTGCTTGCGATGAAACCTGTAAATGTAAATACTGTAAAGTACAGTATTGCATAATCTAATGAGGTAGGACACATACCACAGAGACAAAAAGGGAGAAAAAGAATATCCTATGCTTCCACATATATGATGTTGTTAACAGGGCCTGATGAAGAGAATCATGGGCCTGGTGCTGAGGATTTTGGTGTGCCTTTTTATAGAAATAAAATGAAAAACGCAAAGCACTTTTTGTAAACAAATTAAATGTTTTAATTGCCAAAAGTGCTTTTTCTTTTAGAGAGTCAGGTGGCGACAGGGCCGGTCCAAGACATTGTGCTGCCTGGGTCCAATGATGGAATGCTGCCCCCCCCAAAAAAAACACACCCACTAAAACATACTGTAGCGCTGTGTTTAAAAAGACTGTTCTGATGCATTTATTTGAAATGGCCACCAGAGGGAGACAGAGACCATGGTAAGCATGCTGGACAAACACAGAAGATATTGGGACTACGTTTCCCGGCATGCTTTGCGAGCAGACACAGGAAGTGGGTGGGACACAGACGCTGTACATCCTGAGCCTCGTGGAGATAGTTGGCAGAGCGCGCCAGGGAGTGCATGAGAGAGGACACAGTGCTGCAGAGCGGAACCGTGAAGACATCGCTATAAGTAATTCACTGGTCAGATGAATAGTACCCGGGTACCATAACACACACATACACTTACAGTCCGGGACTTAACCTGTGCGGGACTCACTCCCTAATATCCCAAAAAGGGGTAAAGATTCGCAATTTATTTTGTTTCCGCTGCGCGTTTCTCGAATTACAAAATATTGCATTCTCTTTTCCGCTACGCGTTTCTCGAAATTACGAAGCATTGTATTTTTTTCTGTTCGGCTGCGTTTTTCCCGAAATACGAAGCCTCGTATTTCTTTTTCCGCTGCGCGTTTACCGCGATACGAAATACTGTAAATATATCTACGAACACCGTGTCTGATTATATGCTTTTTACTCTAGTAAACTATATAAATTATAAAATCCACAACTGTGCTGGAGTATATTTATTCCCTAGTGCGGGGAGACTGACCCGTGGTTCATTTTCAGCGGCTCCTCCGGGAGTGAGCGCTACATGTGGGGGCTCGTTTCCGGGATCTGTCTCTGGAAAAACCGCATTTAAAGGGTTAAATATGGACCCAGACGAAGCAGCAGAGTGGTGTAAAGCACAGGGTGGCCAGTTAGAGTTGAGTGTAGTAATGGATATTCCTCTAGACACCTGGGCAGAAGAGCAGATCTGCTTGGCCGTGGCAGCGTTGGCACCTGACCAGCGGGGGTTTCTAGCGGACATCAAAGTGAACCCAGAGACTTCTCACACGTATGTTCTTTTCGAGTGGAGAAAGGGTGTTCCTGTGTGCTTTCAGGGCGTGGGTATACAGCTAACCGACGACGTGGAAGTTCGTCTGATCCAGCCAAGTAAGCCACGTGGTGATTCAGCGAACATTCCTGCATCCAGCCCGCTGGCCATGATCGGGCCGGAGTTCATTGCTGCTATTGGAGACCTCGTAGTTAAGTGTCAGAGGGCTCACCCTTCTTACATCAGCTTCGGATATCGGAAGTTGGAAAAATTTTCAGGAAACTTGCCAACTCCGGCGGGAGAAGAAACCTTCGAAGTATGGGTAGAACAAGCGATGCAGGCTCTGGATGAGTGGGACGTCTCTGAAGCGCAGAAGAAGCAAAGAATTACTGAGAGCTTAAAGGGACCTGCGTCAGAGGCTGTCAGGAATCTGAAGCTGAGTAAGAGAGACTGTACAGCTCTAGATTACCTGAACATATTACAGGAAGTCTTCGGGCGAACGGAAAAGGCTGCTGAGCTAATGTACCAATATGAGCATACTTACCAGAAAAGGGATGAGAAGATGACAGAATACATGAGGCGCCTGGATAAGATACTGTACCAAGTACTGTTGAAGAAAGGAACAGACCCCACTACAGTAGATCAGGTTAGAATGCGTCAGATATTGAAGGGTGACTTACCTTTAGATCCTGTGATGTTGCAGCTGAGGACTCGAGAAGGTAATAAAGAGTTAAATTACCTAGAACTGATTCGAGTTGTTCGGGAGGAAGAAGCCCTTCTGGAAGAGAAGCTTGGAAGAAGGGGAGAAAAGGTCTATGCGCAACCCATAGAGTATAACGAGTGTTCATCAGATGAAGAAGATCCAGAAGAGACATATGAGCCGGAGATAACTCCAAAGTCGTCAAACCAGGTGTATGGTGAGATACAAAAGACTCTCGCGAGAGTACAAGAAGCCCAAGTCAAGATGGAACAGACACACACGGACCTATGCCGGGCAATCTTGAAAGTAGTAGAAATGCAGACTGAAATACAGAAGTCTCTCTCAGATATACGAACAGCAGCGGTTGCTGTGGTCTCCGACAGAGGATTTTAAAATGAGCCACAGGAAGAAAGTGTGCCCTCATCCTCGTGGGGAAGATGTTTCGCCTGTAGAGAATTCGTCCATTTCAAGGCTCAAGTGCCCAGAAAGGAGACAGGGAGCGTCTCTATATGTGCCTGCTAGACCTAGGAGATCCTCTCCCTGGAGGTCTGGTTCTACGTCACAAGAAGACAATGTACGCCTGCAGTCACCACGTATGAGAACAAGGGTTAGAGTACAACAGACTGGGTCTACCTCTCCTGCTGCTGCGAAAAAGTTCCCTGACAAGTTGGTAGGTCCTTCGCCCATCATCCCGGTTCAAGTGGAAGGAGTCTATACTAAGGCTCTTCTAGATTCGGGTGCTCAAGTAACGCTGATTTACCGAGACTTCTATCAGAAATATTTGAAGCATATACCCCTGAAGAAATTGAAGGATCTCGAAATCTGGGGTATGGGAATGGAGAAGTTTCCCTATGATGGATATATACAGGTGAAGCTAGAATTCAGTTCGGAAATCACTGGACAACCGGGAGTATGTGACACGTTGGCAATTGTGTGTCCTAGTCCCTCGGGAGCTAATCGAAGTTCTATGATAGTGGGGATGAACGCTGATGTGTTGAGACACCTCTTAACCCCACTGGTCACGGAAGAGAGTCCTGCTCCTAAGAAGGCACACTCGATGTCACGACGGGCCTGTCCACGGAGGGTCAAAGAACAGAGAGCCACTACAGAAGTAAGAAGGCTGAGGAGAACGGAAGGGACAGAGAAGGTCCTACGGTCAGGAGAGACTGTACAAGTACCGTTTGGAGACAAATTCTCTGTGCCTGGTCTGCCTATATCTCGTCCGACTTCTATTACTCGGTCTCGGCAGTTACGTCCCGTCGGAGAGAGTGAAGAAGACAGTGAAGAGGAAGGCTGGAGTCTGAGCTGGGTGTGGACACCTGAGTCTCAGGGTGTCAAGCCAGTCTCTGACCGGAGTGAGAGTGATTTAGAACCTGATATTTCTGAAGTTATGACTCAAGCACGGGAAGTTTCTGAAGTTCTGGAGGAAATATCCATAGATTACAGTTCTATGCCTTCACTGGAAGGCTCGTATTCCGAGGAAGATGTATCTACTCGGTCTACAGGAGAGAGAATTGAGCCTGTGGAGTCGGCTCTCCCGACTGAAGAGGATCTTGGAGAATTTGAACCTAAACGGTCAATACGACCCCCTCAGAGACTCACGTATGATTCACCAGGACATAGCACAGAGGAAGCTGTAACAACTGTGCGGAGGTTTCCTGGAGTGTCAGCCCTACTTACAGAGGTGTCTAGGGGTTTGGGTGAGATTGAGGATATTTGCTGCCTGTTTTCAACCCTGAATATATAGGCTAAAGTTAGAAATGTAATGCAACTGTTATGTTATGATGTGTTTATGTATGACCGTTACATGTACCCGTTACACGCTCTTGGGAGGACCCAAGAGTTTAAGAGGGGGGAGAGTGTAGCGCTGTGTTTAAAAAGACTGTTCTGATGCATTTATTTGAAATGGCCACCAGAGGGAGACAGAGACCATGGTAAGCATGCTGGACGAACACAGAAGATATTGGGACTACGTTTCCCGGCATGCTTTGCGAGCAGACACAGGAAGTGGGTGGGACACAGACGCTGTACATCCTGAGCCTTGTGGAGATAGCTGGCAGAGCGCGCCAGGGAGTGCATGAGAGAGGACACAGTGCTGCAGAGCGGAACCGTGACTAGGCCGGAGCGCAAGTGTGGCCTATCAGGATTCCAAGTGGGGTTATCCAGCCTTGCAAGAAGGAGCCCTAGTTATCCACAGACATTACCCAAGCTGCTATCAAGACAAGCAGAGGACCCCGAGTAAGGAGTACCGCAAGTCCATTGGATGGGAGAGCAGGCGGTAGCTGGACAAGTCCGGGCCGGAGCAAAGAAAGCCTGACCACAGATCCAGTAGCCGGTATCCCAGCAAGGCAACAAGCGGAGAGACGTCCTGGGTCAGCGGAGCTTTGGTGATCGAGCGGATGGGTGAGAGGCCTCCAAGGCCGGTTTATAAAGTCAAGAAAGCACGCTGCTGTTTGTCTTCAAAACCCACAGGGCCCCAACTTGACTAGTCGAAGACATCGCTATAAGTAATTCACTGGTCAGTTGAATAGTATCCGGGTACCATAACACACACATACACTTACAGTCCGGGACTTAACCTGTGCGGGACTCACTCCCTAATATCCCAAAAAGAGGTAAAGATTCGCAATTTATTTTGTTTCCGCTGCACGTTTCTCGAATTACAAAATATTGCATTCTCTTTTCCGCTACGCGTTTCTCTAAATTACGAAGCATTGTATTTTTTTCTGTTCAGCTGCGTTTTTCCCGAAATACGAAGCCTCGTATTTCTTTTTCTGCTGCGCGTTTACCGCGATACGAAATACTGTAAATATATCTACGAACACCGTGTCTGATTATATGCTTTTTACTCTAGTAAACTATATAAATTATAAAATCCACAACTGTGCTGGAGTATATTTATTCCCTAGTGCGGGGAGACTGACCTGTGGTTCATTTTCAGCGGCTCCTCCGGGAGTGAGCGCTACAATACCTATGTATCACAGACCTCAAAGGCATTGAAACTCTGAAATGTGTGCTGTGTATGAGTGTATCACAGTGCTCCGCAGCAATAAAACTCACTGTAATGTATAGTGTGTATGCGCGTGTAGCGCTCACTCCCGGAGGAGCCGCTGAATAAACCTTGGCTTAATCTCACCGCACTAGGGAATAACTATACACCAGCACTGTTGTGGATTTCTATATATTATATTCTTTACTGATCCCAATAAAGCAGCATATAATACGCATATACAGTATTTGAATGACAAGAATTCGTAACGTGGGAAAAACACGCAGCAGTAAAAGAAACGTTAACCCACTCAGTTCTGGAGTGTAAGTCCCGTGAATAATAGCTCAAAAATGTGTTATGTGTGTTGTCTCGGGTACCCGGGTACTGTATTCAACTGGCCAATGAATGAAACAAAACAATCTTCGAATAGTCACCGTTGGGGCCCTGTGGATTTAAACAATATTGCAGCGTGCATTTCTTATTTGGAAACTGCGGCCTGGGAGGCCTCTCACCCATCCGATGAACGAGACTGTCCAGCACCCGATGCCTCAATCAAAGGATCTTCTCCGCTGTACACTCGGACTCTGTGCCACTGAATCTGCTCCCTGCTTGCCAAATCTCCGCAACTGGAACAACGATCCTCCGCCTGCACTCCCAATCGATCAGTGCGGTCTCCTAACTCGGGGTCCTGCCGGATCTAACTCTTTCTCCAGACCTCTCAGCGCTGCGCAGGTAGGTCTTAACACGGTCACTGTCCCGATCTCCAGCACCAGTAAGACAGCGTCTGTACTCCAGCCTGGTTGCGATCCCTGACAGCTCCAACGTGCGTCCTCCACCTTTCACTGCTCCACTCACTCTGCCCTGGCTTGCACGAGGCTGCTGAACTCTTTCCTTTTCCTGTACCACCCCCTTCCTGTCCTCACGCAAAGGATGATGGTAGGTGTAGTTCAGTTTTAGTCCAGCATAGTCTAACAATATCTCTGTCTCCCTCTGGTGGCAGTAATAGTTCAATGCACCAGAATACAGTGTTTTTAAAGCAGCGCTACAAGCGTATCACAGTGTTCAAAGGCAATACAATTCTGAAATGTGTGTGTAGTGTATCACAAAGCTGCACCGCAATAAAACTCACAGCAATGTATACTGTGTATGAGTGTGTCAGAGAATCCACACAGTCACAAATATTTTTATCCCCCAAACATAGTGGCACATGTATATGCCCTCCATAGACCCTTGTCGGATATAATCTCTGCACGTGAATACAACACGTTATATATATTGGATTTATCAGCCAAGCCTTCAATATGTCAGGGATTATTATTTCATAAGAAACGTATACGAGACACAAATATCAATCGTCCATATTTCTTAGAAATTCTCCTAAATTCTTTTAATTGTCTGTGTTTTGCTTTGAAAAATACAATAATCAATAATCGGATAAAAATATATATATATTTATTACGTATACAAAAAAGTTTCAAATCTCATATCATAAACAAAATTTTATAAACCACAATCCATCAGCATATAAAAACTAGCTTCACAATATATGTATCTCCAGTTAGTAACTGCATATATGATTAATATCATTTACCTTATCAGTTAGTAACTAATACACAAATGGTTAATAAACATTTCTGCTTAATACAACATGCATTTCCCAGCAAACAATGTTTAACCAGCCAGCTCTTATAGATCTATATCTCTATGCTACATGGATCAACAAAAGATGAGCTAATTTAATGATAAGTAATAAAAACTTATTTAGTGAATCCTCCCCTAATCTTGAGAATTAAACTTCTAATCTTTTGCTTTTTATTTTGTAGTTATATAATTCTTTGCTTATTAATTATAATCACAGTAATTTCCAAATTCAATATATATTGGTATCAATCTTACAACATTTCTTTTAGGAATAAATCCTTATATCCACTTCTTCATATTTCTATCTGCAGAATAGAAATACTTAGATTTCTCAGATACTTGGGTAACTCCAAAAATTCTCAGTCTACGTTGCAAGAATATCTACAAATATATATAATTACATTAATTCCTTAATTTCATACATTACCTGTCCAATTTGGATTTTGATAAGTCTGCCTTGGAATTCCTGATGTAATATTTTTGGAATGTGTGAAGATTATCGATATCAGATAATCAATGCATGTGAGTTAGAGATTTGGTGAGAGTCAGAGATTTGGTGAGAATCTTGATTGCCTCATGTCTTGGGATCTGCCTGCATCGTGGTGTGAGTCTGAGTGTTGGAATCTTGGACTCTCAGAGTGTCATGTGTACTGGACGTCTGATTGCATTGCGGTGTGAGTCTCTGAATGCTGGAATCTCGGACTGACTTGCAACCAGCATTGCCGCTTATTATAGTCAATTTGACGTCACTGGCAATATTATTAATACATCAAATCTAATATTTACTATCCTCTAGAGGGCAGTATTGCACTTCTTAATTAATTCCACCATTTCTTTTTAATATTCTTATCTCGGTTCAAAGTTCAATCTGACGTAAGAAAGAACCTCTCTCTCAGTCACTAGACACTGTGTCTCTATCTGTCATACCCAATTTATATCCCTACTCCCTTTTGAAATTACTATCAGCTAAATTCTTTTCTGGTTAACTCAACAGAATCTATTCTTTAGTAATTTTTATTATTTACCAATTATATACTTTCTACAATATTTATTGGAGTATATATTTCCTACTGTAAATATAATAAAATATACCTTGATTATAAACATATATTTTGTGAATATAAATCTATATTACAGAGATATTAACTCTTATTCCTATACCCAAAAGACAAAATATCTTTTGTTTTAAAAACTTAAGACAGACCAATAAATTTAATTATGACACGTCTTTGCACTTAACTCTAGCATTATCACACAAAAACATTCTAGGTTCCTTCATGTCTGGCACTTCTAAAAAAAATATAAAAGACTTCACCCAGGAATGAACTCTGTAAAAAAAATCTTGTTCATTTCTAAACCTAGAGAAAATTGAAAGAAAAAAAAACTGTCTTTAAAAACGAAATGGCTACAGGCATCCATTTTAATTTTTCCTTTCTGTAATATACCCGACACCCTCCATATACAGTGGCACATCCATATACCCCCCCACACAGATGCACATGCATATAACCCCACGGTCATACATGCATATACACACACATCTATATCCAAACCAGGGACGGACCGAAAACTAATGGGGTCCCCGGGCAATAGGAGATCATGGGGTCCCCTTGTGCTGCACCCACAGGAGGCCACACCCATAAAAACACCCCCTCCCTGCAACTCAACACCCACATGTACATTATTGTGCTAAATAAATTTATTTCTGAATAACTTTTTTGAAAACTTTGAAGAAAATCCACTTGGACCCAGCATTGAATTGGGGAATCCATTGTGCCCCCTCCAGACTTATAGATGGCGACCACTCTGCTGCAGCAGCCATCACCAACTCATTGCAGCCAAGGCTGCGTCGTGGCACAGAATGTCTGTGGGAAACTGCTGATCCCATTAAAAGATACTGTACATTATTGACACACTACACATTACAGAACTCCACAGCAATAAAACTCACTGTAATGTGCAGTGTGTATGAGCATATCACAGAGCTCCACAGAAATAAATCTCACAGTAATGTGCAGTGTGTGTGTATGAGCGTATCACAGAGCTGCACAGCAATAAAACTCAAAAAATATTAGTTATCATTTATTACATTATATTATTAAAACAACTATAATAGAAACATAGAAAAATGTCGGCAGATAGGAACCTTTCGGCCCATCTAGTCTGCCCAATTACATGGATACTTTACCTGGATTTATCTTTTGTTTAGGATAGCCTTATGCCTATCCCATGCCTGCTTAAATTCAATTACTGTTTTGGCCTCTACCACTTCTACTGGAAGGCTGTTCCATGTATCCACCACCCTCTCACTAAAATAATGCTTCCTGATGTTACTTTTAAACCTTTCCCCTCTAATCTAAGACTATGTCCTCTTGTTTTGCTACTTTGTTTCCTTTTAAATATACTCCCTTCCTCTACCTTGTGGATTCCCTTTACGTATTTAAATGTTTCTATCATATCTCCTCTGTCTCGTCTTTTTTCCAAGCTGTACATGTTAAGATCATTAAGCCTTTCCTGGTAACTTTTCTCCTTCAAGCCGTACACCATTTTAGTAGCCCTTCTCTGAACTCTCTCTAAGATGTCTATATCCTTCTGGAGATACGGTCTCCAGTACTGCACACAGTACTCCAAGTGAGGTCTCACCAGTGCTCTGTACAGTGGCATGAGCACTTCCCTTTTCCTACTGCTAATACCTCTCCCTACACAACCAAGCATTCTGCTAGCATTTCCTGCTGCTCTATTACATTGACTACTTACCCTTAGATCCTCGGAAATAATGACCCCTAAATCCCTTTCCTCAGATGTTGAGGTTAGGACTGTATCAAATATTCTAAAACTCAATTGCCACAACTCCGACCATTTTTTTAGTTTACCTAAATCATTTGTCATTTGGCTGATCCCTCCAGGAACGTCAACCCTGTTGCAAATCTTTGTGTCATCAGCAAAAAGACATACTTTTCCATTAATACCTTCTGCAATATCACTAATAAAAATATTAAAGAGAATGGGTCCACGTACTGACCCCTGAGGTACCCCACTGGTAACAAGACCTTGCGCCGAATAAACTCCATTTACCACAACCCTCTGTTGTCTGTCACTCAGCCACTGCCTAATCCATTCAACAATATTGGAATCCAAGCTCAAAGATTGCAATTTATTGATAAGCCTTCTATGCGGAAGAGTATCAAAAGCCTTACTGAAATCTAAATAAGCAATGTCTACTGCACCACCTGTGTCTATTATTTTTGTTACCCAATCAAAAAAATCAATAAGATTAGTTTGGCATGATCTCCCTGAGGTAAACCCATGTTGTTTCTGATCCTGTAATCTATGTGTTTTTAGATGTTCAACAATCCTTTCCTTTAACATGGTTTCCATTAATTTCCCCACTACTGACGTAAGACTAACTGGCCTATAGTTCCCCGATTCCTCCCTACTACCCTTCTTGTAAATGGGCACAACATTTGCTAATTTCCAGTCTTCTGGGACGACTCCCGTTAACAAGGATTGGTTAAATAAATCTGTTAACGGTTTTGCTATTACATCACTGAGCTCTTTTAATAATTTAGGGTGGATCCCATCAGGCCCCATTGACTTATTTGTCTTTACTTTAGACAGCTGCTGTAGAACCTCCTCCTCTGTAAACTCATATGTAAATGTCTCTTTAGTGTTCTCTCCTAACTGAGGTCCCTTTCCTTCCTTTTCTTCTGCAAAGACTGAACAAAAATATTCATTGAGGCAGTCAGCGAGACTTTTATCCTCTTCTACATACCTTCCTTCCTTTGTTTTTAATCTAACTAATCCTTGTTTTACTTTTCTTTTCTCGTTTATGTATCTAAAAAATGTTTTGTCCCCCTTTTTTACTGACTGAGCTATTTTCTCTTCTGCGTGTGCTTTGGAAGCTCTTATAAATTGCTTTGCCTCTTTCTGCCTAATTTTATAGGTTTGCCTATCTTCTTCACTCTGAGTTGTTTTATAATTATTGAATGCTATCTTTTTGGTCTTCACTATTAATATGGCCTCTTTACGGGTCGGCTCCTCAACTACTTGTGTTAGAGATAATCCCAGTAAGGAGTTTAGAATATTTGTACTCCTGGTGCACCCAGCTATTTTGGTTTTCCAGTTCACATCAGGAAGATTAAAGTCCCCCATGATAATAACTTCCCCCTTCATTGTCATTTTGGCTATTTCTTCAACCAGCAGATTATCTAGCTCTTCTACTTGTCCAGGGGGTCTATAGATCACACCTACACGAGCTACTGTATGATTGCCAAATGTTAGCGTAACCCAAACTGACTCTATGTTCACCTTGCTCACTTTTATTTGGTTCGTTTTTATGTTGTTTTTCACATACAGGGCCACTCCTCCTCCTTTCCTACCTTCTCTGTCTTTTCTATATAAAGAGTACCCTGGTATTGTTATGTCCCAGTTATTTTTCTCACTGAACCATGTCTCAGTAACCGCCACTAAATCTACTTTTTCAGCTGCCATCATTGCCTCCAGTTCATTGATTTTATTGACTAAACTGCGAGCATTTATAGACACGACTCTGAGCTTGTCATTTTTTACCTCGCATGTTGCTTGCACCCTCTGATTTAGTTTTGGGGGACAATCGGGCAGATTGTTTTTTACCCTTTTGTCCCCCCTCCTAGTTTAAATATTCCTTTGTGAAACCTTTGAACTTCTCACTGAGAACATATGTTCCCCTATGAGTAAGATGCAAACCATCTTTTTTATACAGTTCCTTTCTGCTCCAATTAGAGCTATCATGGGACACAAAGCCAAATCCTTGCTCCCGACACCATTCCCGAAGCCACAAATTGAATTCCCTATTGCGCATCTGCCTATCTTGAATGTTATGCACAGGCAAAACTTCAGAGAATGACACAGTGGACGCAATCTGCTGTATTTCACCTCCAAGAACACAAAAATCTTCCTTAATCTCAGAAACCTCATTGCTAGCCAAGTCATTTGTCCCTAGATGGACTAGAACGTCCACTTTCCCTTGTTGCTTTGCTTGTTTGACAATATTGAGAATACGTCTCTTGTCTCTATGAGCAGTAGCCCCAGGAAGACATCTCACCAAACCACAACTCTCCAGCTCAACACCTCTTATGATAGAAGGCAATTGTTGCTGGGTGATTCTATCAAGTCCCACCTTTTCATTTTTGGCCTTGGTTGCAGTGCTGCATACCTTAGGCATAGTGGATGGTGGTTCCTCAACTATGGTGTCTGAGCCTACATTCGTCTTACCACTACACTCTGAAAGTGTCTCAAAAGAATTAAGAAGAGCCACAGATTGTGGGACATGCCTTCTATCCACAACTCTAAGTCTACCAGATCCTACAGTAGTCAATCTGCCGCTCCTAGGAGGCCTCTGTGGCAGTGGCTTTGTAACAGTCATAGCCTGAGTTTCTCTAACAGATAATTTACAAATCTCAGACTTCAAACAGGCAATTTCCTGCTGCAATAAAGAGAGCTGCCTACATATCAGGCACACTCCAAACCTCCAAAAATTGGATCTAAAAACAAATGCATGACAGCTCTTACACTGGACCAAGCCTGCCATTATAAAAGAATGGATTTAAAACCATCAAATCTTACCTTTTTGTAGGTTTTCTACCTCCTGTCAAACCTCAGACTACCTCCAGAGTATCTCCAGAAGATCTCCTCTAAGTGTTCAGTATAAAAATATATTATTAAAAAGTTATTAAAATCAATTTAACTATATTAAAATAGGTATAATATAGTATTATAGTATGTATAGGAAAAAATACCTAGTTTAGTGCAGAGGCATCGTTAACCTTATAAGCGGAAAAAAAACAATGCCGCTGCTTTTAGAAGAAAAACAAATGATTATTTAAAATTTTTATTTTATTTTTTTGACACAGAAGTAAATAACAAGGACAGCCATGTTAGGTATCATTGAAAAGGCCAGACTCTGGCCTTTGCAGTGACACCATTTTTATTGGAGAGAGGAGTCCGGCGATACAATGGTGTAAATGTCCCCTGCATCTCCCATAATGGATTTTCCTTGCCCAGCAGGGGAAATCAGAGTTTTTGATGTCATTGCACACCTGACTGATGACTCCCACAGCCCGAGGGGCAGTCCCACAGCATGACTGATGTCCAAGATGTCAGCCCGCTGTGGTTGCAGCCCCTGCTCGGTGCCAGATTGGCACCGAGCACTGCAGGGACACAGGACGTTTGTGGAACATCCTCTGAGCTGGGGAGGGAATCCCCATTACATTCTACAGATGTTCCAGCATTGCAGGGTAGACTGATGGGGACCCGATCTGGGCCCCTCCCCCAGCTGGGCCCTTGGGCAGTACCCAATGGGTCAGACCGCCCCTGATACCAACAGATGGTGTCCAATATCTACACATAGTAGGATCTGGGACTACAGGAATACATTTATATAATGTTCAATGTTGAAATACAACTTCTGTGACACATATGGGTCATTGGGATATGCTTAGCTTGTGTTCAGATGAACAGGTATAGTAATACAGACTCTGTATTACAAAGACACAATATTATGGGCTCCATTACCTAAGTAGGTGCCGAAAAGTGCAACTGGGCTGAAATCGACGAGTTGTACTTGTCCGTATCTGATTTGCAGAGCCAATATGACAAGTCAGCTAAAGCAGGAGCATTATCAATGTTTCCCTCTGTGATTAACCAAGCTGACACTCAGAGGTATAGGTCTTTTCAGCCGTTTTCTGCTTATCTATGCCTGCTCTGCGCTTAGTGAATGGAGCCCTATTTCTAGATCACATGTTTTGTGGAACGGATTTAAAATAACTCACACCCTGGCCAGTTTCTTATTATAAGAGGTTGCGACCTTTTGTTTAGCGATAGAAATGATTAATTGTATTATTATTGAATGCATTGATGCTATTTTGACTTGAACAGGTACTAGATGCGGTTTCACTTTTCTAAAACCAATAACTGCAAACTGCGGAAATTAAAGTCATTTTTCAACTGTAAGCATAGGGTTTGCCTTCTCAACATATCCAACCTTTTGTTCTTTAGTTTGTGTGGAATTTGGAACCTTTGCAGCTGTAGAATTTTCTTAATGTTGAGCGCAGCCAAAGAAATAAACTGCATCAATTTTGGAAGTTGAGCTACGAAGCTGAAGTTTTGTTAATCATGATTCCTGGTTGATAAATAGTTTTATCATTATATTATTAATGTTTTTTTCTGTATATTATTCCAGCATCATGAGCAGTAGTACAACTTACATTTAGCAATCGATCTAAGATCTATACATTAATAATTACAGAATTACTCAATCCATTTTCAGGGGACTATCTAGCCACGATGACCATTTAAACCAGGGGTCAGCAAAGTTCGCTCTTCAGATGTCTGTTATAATGCTCAGCCAATATAATAAGCAGCTGCGCATCCTGGGTTGATGTAGTTTATATACATCTGAAGGGACAAGGTTATCCTTGTTGTCAAATATTTATTGCCTTCACTATCAAGTTAGCTTGATCTTCAAAACATCTGTAGGTGCGAAGATTGAATTAACTTGATCTGGTCATATTCTGGAGCAATGCAAAGGAATTTTGTTTATTCTAAATGAAATGTGTTTGAAAATGGGTTCCAGAATATGCACCTATTGTCTCAGCTCATTGGACATGTTAACTGATGTGCTGGAACTGTTTTGAGAAGGTAGACCATTTTTTGACATGAAAATAAATGAGAGTCCCCGCTGAATTATACATGTAGTAGTGTGTTTCGGCCAGCAAAGGGGAGGATGTCTGCAAGTTAAATAAGCTTGTCTGTAGGTCAAATAAACAGACTGTAAAAATGCTTTGTACAGACAGTACATAAATGTTTGCAGACTGGTTACTGGGAAGTTGTTTTCCATAAAACCATTGGTTCAGCTAGTGGTTTTATGGAAAATCACTCAGTAGTGAAGTGGCTAAGTGAACTGGTAAGCAGCAGCTATTGGACAGCTTTCTTGGAGTTGGGTGGATTGTGGTGCAAACATCAGCACAAATCAAGGAAGTGCAATCATGGCATAATCTAAGGAGAACCATTGCATATCCTCCTCTGCAGGATGTGGAATGCATCCAACAACAGCATGTCACATGGCCACAGAGGGGTTGGTCACTCCAGCCAATCCAGGAGCTCTCAATGCTAGAAGGCTTTGAGAGCCATTGATAAGGTTTAGGTCCCAAAGACCAGAAACCTTATCTCCATGCTTGCTGAGCTCAGGTTCCAGGCAGGGCTAACTCCCTGCATGAAAAGAGCTGAATCAGCCTTCCAAGCTCCCCTCAGAGTTGAAGAGAGGCGACAGGGAGATTAGACCCATGTGACCACTCATATAAGATTGAGTGGTCACACTGCTTAGAGTAGTGATGGCTTACCTTGGCAGCCCAAATGTTTCAGAACTACATATCCCATGAAGTTAAACCAGCTTTTTCTGTGACTATGTATCATGGGACATGTGATTATGAAACATCTGGGGTGCCAAAGTTCACCAAAACTGGCCTACAATCTTCCTTTAAGTGGTTATGGAGGCTAGGGTGTCCCTTATGCTTCCAAACATTCCTCCACCATTTCTTCTGCTACAAATGCAATGCTTAGTAAAAAAAAAAGACGTCATGTTAATTATTAAAAACATGCAATTTGTGTGGGTCCTTTGATTAAGTTGCGGTATAATGGGCCCCACTGTTAGCACAGCACGTTGCCCTTTAACATTTTTTGTCTCCCTCATAGGAAAAATGTTTTGCCTACATCTTCTCATTTGAGTTATTTGCAGTGGAGGACTGTGATGACTGCGCACTTGGAGATAATAGTAATATTCTAACAAATAATGACAGGGAGCTGTTCAGAATCAGCACAGGTAGAAACATAAAGTAGCCATTACTGAATATGCTGAGTTGCAGTATAATTTATTTCTTTGTTTCCTTTGAACTTTGCCATCTATTACTCAGATGCAAATATGCTTTTACATTACCTACTGCAGTTCTTGGCAGCAACAATCTCCTCCATTACATTTCAGGCCAGTAATCATTAGATTTGTGACCTAGAGGTACAATATCTATATTATTATTTTGCTGTATCGGTGATGGAAATGTACATTCATCTCAATAAAATGCAATTTGCCACCCGTATGAAATAGGATAACAAGACAAGAACAAGCTGAATTGTGTTATTGTCTAATGAGGTGTAATGAATCTTTGTTCCTGACTGCTATTAGCTTTTTTGTTAAAACAATGCCTTATAAATAAGCACCCGTACCACTATGCAAATACGTGGGAGATAGAAAGAACTTCCAGATTTACTGCAAAACACCACTACTTTATGGATATTATGTTCCTCAGGCTCTTTATTTTATCACAAATCGACACACACATCATTTCTTGAACAGTCTTACTCTTTGCTCTTAATATTCTATTTATACACAAGAACTGGTATGATACCAGGATGTAAGCGAGTGTTCTGACGACATCACCAAGGTGTTCTGTGCATGCCATCTATACCTAACAGTGGCCAGAGAGTCATATATCCCTCTAGACCAGTGGTTCCCAACCTTTTTTCATCCGTGTACCCCCTGGCGGCCCATTTCCATAAATTGTACCCCTCATTTAAAAAAAATCTTTCTAATTAATATAATTTACTTTTTTATATGTTTCTCTCTGTCAGGAAAATAGACGCCAGCGCCGCAGGAAAACTCGAAGCAAGCTGGTTCCCTGTAATGGGACTGGTAATCCTCCTACTAACCCAGGCTGATCCAGCAACCAGGTGCTGGCTAATACATCCTGATTCCTCCTCTATAAAAAGGAACCACTCCCAAGGCACAATGCTTCTGCATTGCTATAGTGAACCGCCTTTGAACTATTATAACCGTTGTATCCTAGTTCCTCCATTCTACTCACAGTTCTGCATCAAGACCCTCTGCTTACCTGAGACCACCTGCACCCAAGACCATCTGCTTACCTAAGGTCCTATGCTCCTGTGACCCTATGATCCTGAGACCATCTGATCCTGAGACTCTGATTCTGAGACTCTCTGATCCTGAGACCCTCTGATCCTGAGACCTTCTGCTTACCTGAGACCACCTGCTCCTGAGACCATCTGCTTACCTAAGGTCTTCTGCTCCCGAGACCCTCTGATCCTGAGACCCTCTGATCCTATAATCTTCTACTCCTCAGACTCCCTACTTCTCAAGGACCCTCTATCTTCCAAAGAGTTCCTGCTTCCAAGTACCCTTTTACGTTACAAGGATCCTCTATGCTCAAGGCCTTCTATTGCTAAAGCCCTTCAGCCTTCCAAGGACTCTCTGCTCCAAGAACCTTCTACTTTCAGAAAACCCTGCTCTGATTCCAATTATTTATAGGCTCCTTTTTCATATATGTGTATATGTACACTACATTGCCAAAAGTATTCGATAACCCATCCAAATAATCAGAATCAGGTGTTCCAATCACTACCATGGCCACAGGTATATAAAAATCAAGCACCTAGGCATGCAGACTGTTTTTACAAACATTTGTGAAAGAATGGGTCGCTCTCAGGAGCTCAGTGAATTCCTGCGTGGAACTGTGATAGGATGCCACCTGTGCAACAAATCCAGTCGTGAAATTTCCTAAATATTCCACAGTCAACTGTTAGCTGTATTATAAGAACGTGGAAGTGTTTGAGAACGACAGCAACTCAGCCACGAAGTGGCAGGCCACGTAAACTGACGGAGTCGGGGTCAACAGATGCTGAGGCGCATAGTGCGAAGAGGTTGCCAACTTTCTGCAGAGTCAATCGCTACAGACCTCCAAACTTCATGTGGCCTTCAGATTAGCGCAAGAACAGTGCGCAGAGAGTTTCATGAAATGGATTTCCATGGCTGAGCAGCTGCATCCAAGCCATACATTACCAAGTGCAATGCAAAGCGTCAGATGCAGTGGTGTAAAGCACGCTGCCACTGGACTCTAGAGCAGTGTAGACGCGTTCTCTGGAGTGACGAATCATGCTTCTCCATCTGGCAATCTGATGGACGAGTCTGGGTTTGGCGGTTGCCAGGAGAACGGTACTTGTCTGACTGCATTGTGCCAAGTGTAAAGTTTGGTGGAGGGGGGGATTATGGTGTGGGGTTGATTTTCAGGAGCTGGGTTTGGCCTCTTAGTTCCAGTGAAAGAAACTCTGAATGTTTCAGCATACCAAGACATTTTGGACAATTCCATGCTCCCAACTTTGTGGGAACAGTTTGGAGCTGGCCCCTTCCTCTTCCAACATGACTGTGCACCAGTGCACAAAGCAAGGTCCATAAAGACATGGATGACAGAGTCTGGTGTGGATGAACTTGACTGGCCTGCACAAAGTCCTGACCTCAACCTGATAGAACACCTTTGGGATGAATTAGAGCGAAGACTGAGAGCCAGGCCTTCTCGTCCAACATCATTGTGTGACCTCACAAATGCGCTTCTGGGAGAATGGTCACAAATTCCCATAAACACACTCCTAAACCTTGTGGACAGCCTTCCCAGAAGAGTTGAAGCTGTTATAGCTGCAAAGGGTGGACCGACGTCATATTGAACCCTATGGATTAGGAATGGGATGTCACTTAAGTTCATATGCGAGTCAAGGCAGGTGAGCGAATACTTTTGGCAATATAGTGTATGTAGTGTAGTTTAGTATAGCTTAGTATTGCCTTTGTTGTATTTCATTCTCTTAGCTTGCCTTTTAGTTACTCTTATTGCTGGTTATTATTTACACAGTATTCTCCTTTCCTATTTGTTTATTGCCTTTATGTGTTGCTCCTAATAAACCCCTTTTTTTTATATACCTCATTCTCAGCAATAGCATTGCACATTGGGCTCAAACCTACCGCCCCGGAACCTGCTCCTTACACTCTCACCTCCATATCTCCTTTTTCTCTGCCTTATCTACCCTAGTTTTGCACCTTCTACACAGATGTTCCTCTTCTCTTCATCTCCCTCCCCTAGTTTCTCCTTATCTACCCACTATTTCTCCTTATCCTCTCCCCTGCATCTCCCTATTTCCTCCCCATCTCCCTTTCTCCTCACTAGTGTAGCGCTCACTCCCGGAGGAGCCGCTGAAAATGAACCACGGGTCAGTCTCCCCGCACTAGGGAATAAATATACTCCAACACCGTTGTGAGTTTTTATCATTTATATAGTTTACTAAAATCTTGAGCAGATGTTGAAACACGGTATTCACAAATATTATTACAATATTTTCGTATTACGGTAAAACGCGCAGCGGAAAAGAAACGAAACACGAGGCTTCGTATTTCGGAAAATAAAATATTCGCGACCGAACATAAAAGAATGCAATTTCCCGATAGTTCAGAAAAAGGGGACAGGTAGCGAAACCCCAAACATACAATCCCTTTGTATTACGGCGAACGCGCAGCGGAAAAAGAGAAAAATGTATTCGGAACGTATCTTTGTCTTTAACCCCCGTTCCGATTCGTAAAAGGAAATGAGTCCTGTACAAGTTAAGTTCCAGAATGTAAGAAGCGTATCTGTGTGTGTGCGGTACCCGGGTACTGTTCAACTGGCCAGTGAATTTATTAAAGGAAGGTCTTCGACTAGTCAGTTGGGGCCCTGTAAACTTTAAAGAGAAAACAGCAGAGCGTCCTTTAACCATACAAACAGCCTTGGAGGCCTCTCACCCATCCGATGACTGCTTTAGGCTCCGCTGACCCAGGACGTCTCTCCACCCGATTTTGACTGGGGATACTAGCGGCCGGATCCGTTGTCTACCTTGATGCAGCTTGTCCAGCTCCCCGCCTGCTCTCCGTTCCATTCCGCCCGTCTGCAGCTGTTGTCTGGGTACTGGCAAGTCTCCTTCTCCTCAGGCTGAGTGACCCAAATAGGAATTACAGGTCTCCCTCGGGCTTTGGCCTAGCTCCTCCAGCAGTCTCCTCAGTGCGTCTGCTCTTTCTCATCCCCTGGCGCGCTCTGGAACTTTCTCCACGAGGCAGAGGATGTAAGTGTCCAGTCCCCACCCACTTCCTGGCTTCTTGCAAAGCATGTCTGTTATTGTAGTCCCAATGTCCAGTATCTGATCGCGATAGTCTCCATCTTGTGGCCAAAAATAGGTACTGCACAGCAAGACGATTTTTACCACAGCGCTACACTAGCTTTTCCTCATCTTCTTATTGTCTCTTCCATAGTTTCTCATCATCTCCACCACAGCTTCTCCATATCTCCTTCCAGCACCTCCCCATCTCCTCCCCATGTTGTCCTTATCTCCACCCCTGCACCTCCCCATCTCCTACACAGCTCCTCCTTATCTGGTCCCCCGCTTCTCACCATCTCTTCCCATCTACTCACACTTAAATATATTTTAATGAAAACATAGAATAGGAAAATATATACACTTAACTCCCTTAGTATAAACTAAATAAAGGAAATGGTGAGGAAATGGAAAAAAAACTCACAGTAATGAGCGTATCACAGAGCTCCACAGCTATAAAACTCACAGTAATGTGCAGTGTGTATGAGCGTATCACAGAGCTCCTCTGCAAAAAAACTCACAGTAATGATTGTATGGTATGTATGAACATATTCCAAAACACCACAGCAGTATAACTCTCGCGTTAAAGACAGTGAGTATCACACACACAGAATCCGCAGCAATAAAACTCTCATCGTAAAGGCAGTTATGAGCGCACACAGAATCCACGGCAATAAAACTCTCTCATGGTAAAAGGCATACACTTGTGTGTGTGTGTGTGTGTGTGTGTGTATATCTATATATATATATATTAAAACATTTTAAAAGTTAAAGGGACACTCTACACCAGCAATATCAAACTGCATTCCTCAGATGTTGATTACCTACAAATCCCATAATTCTTTTAATAGAATAAATGGCCAGAGAATCCTGGGAATTGTAGTTCAGAGACATCTGGGGGGGACAGAGTTTGACAGCTCTGCTTTACAGTGTGACCACCCAATCTTGTATGTTTGGTCATACTGCCCTGAGCTCCCTTGGCCTTCTACACCTCTTGGGAGTTGGTAGTTTCTCAGAAGTCTGAGGATTGTCGGTTTCTCAGAGAGCTAAGAGCTCTCCCAGAGCAACATCTTAGGGAGGAGATGGGGGGTTTGAGAGGGTCCTGAGAACGAGCAACAGCACTAGTGGCTTGCTCTACGGTGGGGGCCCGCTCAGGTCTCAAGGTTTTAGCTTGTATGTGCCATTACAGGGATGAATGCTCCATATGCAAATCAGCCTACTCTCACCCAAAAAGGGTGGCCAGTGCTGTCCAGAACCTGAACATTGAGCTCTGGCTTTGGGGCTTCAGGACCTTTGGGAATTAAGTACTTCCAGTTGCTCTCTGAGGCAAGCCAGTGCTGCACTGAAGATAAGTTTAACCTCTTCGCTGTGGGGAAATTTATTATCCTTGGGTGCTGAGTGCATTTTGGCCTTTTATGCTCATCATGTTTAAACGTGTTTTTTAAAGTCATGTTTTATGTTAGGTTCCAGACAAATTATATATCCTTTTTTCAGTAGACTCAGATTCAAAATATATCATTTCTATGTGTATATGTCATGTTCTGTCAGAATGCTATAACAAAAAATGTCAAAATGTAAATTTCTATTCAGATTTCAATTATGTGCAGAGTTTGAGATCAGACAGCTGGCTGCTATGGTGGGAGGTGTCTCCTGTGGTGGTAGCCATAAATCACTCCCCAGGAATTCATGCGGCATGCCACAGTACTGAGAGCAGGGGCAGATCCAGATACAGGTTTAAGGGGGGCGGGGGGGGGCATTCTGGCAGCTTTGGCTAAGAGCTGGTGTTCGGTTCGCATTGACAAGCAGAGTCGTGCCTAATCGCAGGCTGTGATCATCACACACGCTTGCTCTCCCCAGAACATTGCCACGCAGGGTCTGTCCTCATGCGGCTCAGATGACACCTGACACCAAACAGCAATGCTCTGCACTCTGGCACATGCTCTGTCACTGAGAATCGAGCACCACCAGCAATAACACTCTGCAGGTCCAGACACCCACTGATACCATACATAGCCATATAACGCAGAGGTAAATATACAAACGCATACAACTATACACACACATACCATTTAGGGAAGTTGTTATAGGCAGGCTCAAAAACTCAGCTATTCCCAGACTTTATAGGCAACATCACACAATATTGGGACATTGATATCAATAAAAATTGTTAACTAAGGCTAAGGTCAGACGAAAGCAGTTTTAACGTGCGTTTAACCGCACTAAATCACAGCCGTGCTAGCAGCAAATGATGTCCAATGCCGGGTAGCATATGAAGAACGGCCGCACAAAAGTGCGGCCGCGCAACGCAAGTGGCAAACAAACGCATTTTTTCGAGAACGTCAAACCGCTAGTACTGACGTACAGAGTGCGCTGCGTCTGCATAGCGGCGTGTTTGCATGATTGGGAGACGTCAGACGCTGCTAGTGTAAGGCTAACATAACGTCCACACACAAAAAGTGTTTTATTGATGATCCGTACAAAATCACGGACGAAAATGTGCATCGTATGACCGCTATCGCGTATTCCGTGAAAAAATGCGTCAATTCATTCGAACGCACTTTTTCACGGACAACGCGAAAGATGTGTTAGTCTGACCCTAGCCTAAAATCAAAGCTAAGTATCTTATTTATATTTATTATGATTTACAGACTCGTTGCTGGGAGTTTTCTTGCTGTGCAGCTTTGTTATACCTGCATTCGCTAAATATATTGGAGTTCCTAAAAAGAAGAGAAATTTGAAAAAAAGAACGAATGGGGGATTTGGGCCCAAAACAGGGACATTTGGGAGATATACACCCAAGTACACACTCATACACAGCTGTGTACACACACACACTCATTGACATACACTCAAAAGACACACATACATAGCTATATTCACATCCATATATAAACCAGATACACAGGCTTGGGCATACAGTATGCACACTATAGCGTTTTATATATTTTGAGTGTATCCAGGAAATAGCCTTGTCAAGTGTAATCCAGAGATCTGATACATAAAAGTTAACCACTTTGCTTCTGATTAATTTCACTTTCCATTCTGTACATAATCCTGTTTGATATCATTGGAAAGGGCAGAATTTGGCCTTTCCAGCAACACCTTAATGGTCTTTGTAGGGTTTGGGAAACCAGAGACAGTGTTTCAAACGCCCAAAGGTCTTCTGTATCACCTACAATGGGACTGCAGCTGGGGGGGGGGCGGCAAATGCTCCCTGTGCCCCCTCTCTGGATCCACCAGTGACTGAGAGCAAACAGGAAACTCCGGTAGATTTACGTTCAATCCTTTTTTGAAAAAGTAATTCATCTGTCAGCAGTTTGGCTAACACAATGCATTGCCTGATTTGGGAGAAGCTTTAAATGAACTAAAGTTATTTTGGATAGGATAGGCGTACTTCAAACAGTAGAAATTAAAACAATACCCATATACTGCTTACATATGAGATGGATTGTTCATTTATGGCATGAAACTTGAACCACAAAGGTGTTTGATCCAGGAAATGATTAACAGGTTTTCCAGTTAAATTGTGATATCAGCTTTGAATTCTTTGTCAAGAAACAGCAGGGACAAAATCCTGGTACTAAAAATATATATATATTTATTACATTAAAATTTTATTGATTATACTAAAATGAATGACCATGACACACTGCATATAGATTGAAAATGCAGGATCAGATGGTATTAGAAATATTTTAATAAGTAAAATTTATTATAGTGCCTGGAGAGTATCCCTTCAAAACTACAACGTTACTGAAGATCACTGCAGTTGCGCTGAACTAATACTAAACCAAAAATTCCAGCTGGAATACAGATTGTGTCCAATACACTTTCTAATTGTTTGTAGGAAAAACAGCCAATTCAGCATGCTGGTGAAATGAAAATTCAGCTCTGTTATAATAATGATCCCTGCTGAGTAAGGCTTCCATAGCTGACATTGACTGAGTGATAATTTGATTGGTTAATTGATGAATTGCTGGGGCAGCTCATATTGCTGCTCATACGTAAACAAGCACTAGTTAATGAGGGCAAGCCAGGAAAACACAGCAGTGGCGAACACTTAGTGCAGATGTTTCAGTAATTAGGAGCAGAAGACAAACAAAATATTTGTCCAACAGCAACACTTCCCATGTTTTCCTTCCCTGGAACTTTACAGGTGCGCCTTCATTTGTAATTTGATCATTTTATAACCATAGCTAACTGTGTTTGCTTCCGGAAGTAACTTCATGTTAAAAAGAAGGATTTATTCAGTGCAGACTGAATTTAAAGAAATTAAAAATTAAAAAAATTCAGCTGGTCTAAAATGTGCAATTTCCAAATCAAGTGAAGATAATGTCCCCCAAAAAGTGACGGTTTATTGAAAGAGTTATGTTTACCAAATGAAACCGTAATGTTTGCAAGGTTACAAAGTTACATATTTGCAAAGTTAAATATTGCATAAAGTTGTTACATATTGCGTAAAGTTGACACTGCATAATCCTAAACAGGAAACTGCTCTGCAATATGCAGAAGTAGAGGGTTAAAGGCGTCTTTGCCAAACCGATCTCTCCACATGAATTCTGTGAAATATTTTGGAAGCAAATCACAAAGAACATCCCTTTTCTTCTTCATACGAGCATTACATTTATTCCAGTAATACTCTATATGATTCATGTGAGAAACAAATCGAAATTTTGGATCGCTGTGATTGACACGTTCATGACTCAAATTCAGTGCCGGTTGAACATTGTTGTATGCAGCCTAGGAATCACTGTGCACCACCAAACCGTGGGTGCACCTTCTGTCGAATAATAGGAAGGGGGTTTCAGCATTACTTTCATGAACTTCCATATACCCAACAACTGACATTGTTGACATATCCACAATCCCAAAGACCCATATTTCATGAGTCAGGGCACATTGATACTTTATTTTATGACAAAATAAGACTCATCATCTTGCACATAATGACCAGAACCACCGAGCAAAACTGGGTTACTACCAACATAGACAAAACATACTTCACGATAAAAGGGGTGTTTGGGTCAGTGGCAGCTGGTGACATTTCTAGTTGGTGGGACACCAGACTGGAAACATGAATGTTTTTAATCATGAATAGGAATAAGTCTATATGACACTACTACCTCCCAAATATGAGGACAATCCCATACATAGAGAATAAACCTTATATATTCCAATTAATGAGGCAAATAAAATGGCCATAAATTCAATAATTACAAGTATAATCCAGAAATTGGCCACAAAATGTATACATAAAACATTCAGTATAAAAAAATCCCAAAGTGAAAAGTTATTTTATTATTTGCTAAACATAAAACCTGAACGTGTATCTTAGCGGTGCCAAATGCTCTCATCGATTCGTAGTGGTAACGTTGGCTTGTGTTTTAGATGGACCAATGTGTAATAACGCTTTGCGCCATCACCTCCACATTTTCTCCCGGTGTGGGAAGTGAGAAGGTGAGTTTTCTTTGTAAGTAAAAGCACATAATGCCACAGCCTTAGAACTGAAAAGATGAAAAAATTGAAATGCTAAATTTACTTTATCTTATTTGATCATTGCACATTACATGGTCATGTTTGGTATCGTTGGACAGACCAGACTCTGACCTTTCCAATGAAAACTCGTTTGACCCTGTGTGATGTAAAACTAGAGATGCAGGGTTCTAAAGCGCCCCTGGCTGCGGTGCGGCAGTTTAGGTTTTCGATTAAATAATGCATAATAGCGCATTGTGCCATTGCCTACAAACATACTGACAACATGCCCAATGTCCAAAGGACCCCTCATCTCCTGTACAGGGAATCCCCTGCTAGGCAGGGGATGTCAAATTTCTGACATTGCGACATATGTGATGTCGTAAGTGAGCAGGGGGTTCCACAGACGGGGCTAACATCAGAAGTCTGCTATCGGTGCCAGATAGGCCCCGAGCCACAGGACTTCGATGACTCATTGGGAATATCCTCTGCATCCTAGCGGGAAAGCGGAGAACATGCCCAGCGCTTTGTCTGCAGCCAAGTAGTTAAAAAGATAAAGTGGTCAGGACGTGTAGAGTGTAAATTTTATTACGGTCAAATCTCAGTTATAAATATAAATTTCAACTAATAGAATGTGCACACAGAGGGCCATTGTTAAATAGAAGAGATGGTATAATGAGACAGCTGATACACAAATGTCCACCCTCATAGTTACTCTAGTCTGCAAAGTAATATTACCAGTCCACATGAATCACCTTGAGAAGGACAATGGAAAACTATTTCTTCTCTGTGTCCTTCCAATTTTGGCAAGAGGAGGTGATGTACCACATGTTTTTCTTGTCCAGAAGGGCTGAGTTTTAAATTTTGAACACATTTCTAAAAGATGTTTAAGTGATTTTGCGTTTGCCTTGCTAGACTTGGAATAACTGTAAAGCTGCTAACATGTAAGAGTGACTCCATAAGAGTTAAGGCTGACTTGGAAATGCTATCAGCTCATCTGGAATCAAGCTCTGGATATTTTATTAAGGTGTGATGGGCCATCTTTTTAAAATTTTTGGATTTGAACTGGAATAGTACATGACCTTCAAAACTACATCGGGGGTAAACAGTAGGTACAAAGTACTGTATAGAAATTGACAAATCAGACACAGAAGACAGTATGAAGAGTTAGGAACCAACTACATATTTCTCAGAACCAAAGTTTTTTATGGGTATTTGTTTGGTGGTTGTGCAGAAACGTAGGAGCCACAGGAGTGTCAGCTGGGTGGAGTAGAGGTAACATCACTGTTCTGCGTGGAGTGAGTCTGTGGAGACATGGGTTCGAACCCAGCAAGAGCACCTCTCCAGTAAGTGTCCTTGGGCAAGACACCTAACGGTACATACTCGCCACCCAGGACATACTTGAAAACTAGAGAAATCTCAATGTATCCTTCCTGGTAAAATCCTTTCTAAAAAATAAATATTCTAGAAGCTCGTAGCCATCTTAGATTGTAAGCTCTTGAGCAGGGTCTTCTCTCCTACTGTGTGTAACTTGTTTGTATATTTGTTATGTCTAACCCATTGGACAGCACTGTAGAGTAGACCTTCTTGGCACTTTATATATTCTGGGAACGGTACCTAACCCCAGGTTTTGTCAAGCAGATCAGTGGTTGACAAAACCTGTAGCATCAGTGAACAGGCAAGGTAACTCCACAACAATTTGTGAGTAAGATATCCCTGCATAAACCACACAACCTCTCAGTGTAAAAATACTTTCAAATATTGATTTTAAATGAGAATATCGGAGTCACTTCAATACAAGCTATTAAAGGGTTATATATGAGTAGCGTGGATATATTCATTGGTTTTCCAATTTTAAATGCAAATGGGGGAAAATCATTTTGAATAAAGTATTAATGTAAACTTAATAGATGACCACAAATATTTTATTGAGGTTTTAAAGAAAAGAAAAAACTTATAGAAACACATTATCACCAGTAACTGTTGTCTCTACCCTCCAACACCTACACACGCACTTATTGAATTCAAATGGGTACTGGGTTTTACACTAGATAAATTATAATACCGGTAGAATTTAAGGTATTTTTTTAAGATTAAGATGAGATAACGTTTGAGTGAACTGTATGTATAGTACAGTATATAAATGTATATGCGGGCATAGTTCTGCTCCCATGTGGCTCAGATTATTCCAAAACTATTGTCTGTGATTCAAAAAGATTATAGGACAGTTCACTGGGCGTTCATTTTTAAACCTTTAATGTCATTTTTAATCTGGTACAATGAGTTAGCCTTTGTGGTGTTTGCATTAAAACATCAATAAATCTCTCTGTGAATTCCTTAACATCAAGGACTCGACGAGGTGTCCTAAAGAAATATAAACCAAGGTTACTATTTTGTTGTTGTTATTAGCATTAGCATGTAGCATCCATCAAGATATTGCAATTAACAATGGGATATATAACACAGCAATTCTTATAGAAAAATACAATCCAAAGCACCCAGAGAAGACTTATAGCGTTGAAAGGTAATACTGTAATTTTTAATGATTATATGAACTGGCTAAAATGGGTGCAACAGAATATGGCTCTGTCAATGAAGAAGGTAGATAAGTATGAGTTTTACTGTAAAGTTCAATAGCAGTCTCTTTTTCCACAAAGAGGTTAACTGTGCTCAGCAGATGCTGCTGTTGATCCTCTCAGCATGTTTAGCAGCATAGTGATAAATTGCAGGGTTTTTTTGTGCTGAGCATTTCACACTGAAATTGGGCTCAGCACTAAACAAACTAGGCATACTAGTACCTTTTAGAAAAGGAAAGAGGAAACTTTCCGAATCATGACTTGCTAGTACAATAACCTGACCAATCTGTCAAGAAATTATGTTTTTGGAATACAGATTTTAGCTTTCCAATAAGAATTTACAAAACATCAGTTTGGCCAGTAGGCCACAATTAAAAACAAGGGACAACTTCCAAATTTCGTGAATGTCATTTCTACCTATGATAATAATGCCCTTCTAATAATTTTGGTGTATTTGGATGAAAGGACACAATTTTATCATATTCATCCTTTGAAAACCTATTTTGAAAAAAGAGGAGAGTTCGTTCTCCAAAAAATCCTCCAAAATCATTGTAGTCTAGATCGTATATATCCTGTTACTCTGCTCCATTATTCTCAGTGACACGCATCAAAGTGAAACTCTAGCCACTAGGACCATAGTAAAGTAATCAACTGGTCATTGTGTGCTTAGTGCCAACTCTCATGGTTGACACTGGGGCCTGGGTCAGCCCCCCTAAGTGGGAGGTTTGAACTCTGCCCTAAAGGCTGTCAACTCGGCAGGGCAGCCTTCAGGGTTTTGGCTCAGTTTGGGTTTATTTAACACAAATGTTCTTAGCATTGCTTCTGTAGTGACAGTCATCTGATTGGCTGCCTAAGCACCATATGCTAAGTGTCAGAAGGATGGCACCTGCCACTTCCTGTAAGAGGTACCATCAGCTCCAAAATCTCTCCACTGAGGGAGATGACAGAGAAGTGAATTTTACAAATTATCATCATTTATTTTGTGTTAATAGGTTAATCAGTAGTTTACAATAAATGATGGGGAATTAAACAAAATGGTACACAAACTTGGGAACCGGAGACAAGAGGTGTAGAGGGACCTGCTCTGAGGAGCATAAAATCTATAGGATTTGGGGTGAAGGAAGAGAGGAGAAGAATGCGTAATGAAGGCCTCCATGCCAGAACTCCCAGGCGCACCCCCTTGCTGTCTCCAAAGAATAAAAAGGGTCGACTGCAGTATGCCAAAAGTCATGTGGACAAACCACAGAAGTTTTGGGATAGTGTTCTGTGGACTGATGAAACAAAATTAGAACTATTTGGGCCCATGGATCAACGCTATGTTTGGAGGAGGAAGAACAAGGCCTATGAAGAAAAGAACACCTTGCCTACTGTGAAGCATGGCGGGGGGTCAATCATGCTTTGGGGCTGTTTTGCTTCTGCAGGTACAGGGAAGCTTCAGCATGTGCAAGGTACCATGAATTCTCTTCAGTACCAGGAGATATTGGATGACAATGTGATGCAGTCCGTCACAAACCTGAAGCTTGGGAGACGTTGGACCTTTCAACAGGACAATGATCCCAAGCATACCTCCAAGTCCACTAGAGCATGGTTGCAGATTAAAGGCTGGAACATTTGAGTGGCCATCGCAGTCACCTGACTTAAATCCGATTGAGAACCTCTGGTGGGACTTAAAGAAAGCAGTTGCAGTGCGCAAGCCTAAGAATGTGACTGAACTGGAGGCTTTTGCCCATGACGAATGGGCGAAGATACCCGTAGATCGCTGCAAGACACTTGTGTCAAGCTATGCTTCACGTTTAAAAGCTGTTATAACTGTAAAAGGATGTTGTACAAGTACAATTGAATGTCACTTGGGGGTTGAATAAAACTGATAATGATGTGAGAACAGAAAAGACATTTGTGGTTATTTCATTATAAATGTTATGTTATATTTGTCTGACCTACACGTACCTCTTTGATTTAATTGTAAGCAAGATGACTGAATGATCAAAATCAATGTCAAACTGGCCAAAACACTCAATTTCAGTGGGGGTTGAATAATTTTGAACACAACTGTATTAGATGGGATGTTTACATCGGACTTTATAAATAGTATGCAGCATCAAAATGTAAGAAGAACGAAGATATTGTTAAACACTGATGCAATGTGACATTAATTTGATTTCTTAGTTGACACTAGATGCCTTAATCTCCCCCTTTGTGATTTTGTAACAGAGAATTAGTTTTGATAATTTTAGGCATTAAAAATTTGTGAGATTGATTTCTCTAAGTGAACATTGTGGCATCAACATTGGAATAGGATATCCATTCATATTAGCTCATCAAGTACATTGTTAAACCCTCCACTACCAGGTTGTTTTCCATAAAACAACGGTCAGGAACCAGTGGTTTATGAAAAGAACCTTACAGTAGCCATAAAGTATTAATGTGCTGTAGAATCCCTATAGCACATTTCCATACCGTATGCACTATTTGACAGACTGTTGGCCCCATCTACTGGCCAAAAGTTCCACTGCTGCTACACTGCAGCTGGGACTGCCACAGGGCCGGCCCAAGCCACTGTGCTGCCTGGAGCGATGGACAAATTGCTGCCCCCCCAAAAAAAAACATGCAACGTGTATGAACTTATTACAAAGCTCCACAGCAATAAAACTCAATGTGCAGTGTGTGTGAGCGTTACAGAGCTCCACAGCAATAAAACCCACTGTCTGCGAGCGGCTGTGACAGGCTGCAAAATAACAACATGCACAGTGAGTGTTATATGGAGATTTGACCTGTCAGTCTGGAAATTGATAGCTGTGTGTACAGGGGTCAGGTGTCTCAGTCTGGTAAATGACCCCTCCCCCCAGACAGTGTGAGTGTTACACACAGGTCTGACCTCCCTGCCTGGTACAGGTAAAAGCAGTAGTAGGTGCGACAGGGCCTCTCTCCCTGGAACCCGTCATCACTCCCCAGCTCATCTCCATCCACAGACAGCCATGGAGCCCTGAGCCTGCAGCATCCAGGATCCTGGCCAGCACCGCATTCCCTGCAGGGACCAGACTTCAAGTCCCTCCCCAGGAAACAGGTCTAGCTCAAAACCTGTTCTCCCGGAAACAACCAACACATTAAACAGAGCCCCCTGGATACACACAGACGGGCACCAATATTATCCAGGGGGTCAGACATATCTCTAATCCAAGATCCCGTGTATCACTCATTGGGCAGATGAAGCGGCCAGTCTCTCCCTAATAAGGGGTGGGCGAGGCCTGCTGAAAGGGGTGGGCACAGCCTGCTAGAGCGGCGGGCACGGCTGGCTTTCTCCACGAAACACCAGCCTGCTGGAGGTCCGTGCCTTGTTCGGGCCGAGCGCTCTCCATGCCATGGCCTTTGCCAGGGTGGCAAAATGCTGCCCCTGACAAAGGGCTGCCTGGAGCGGCTGCTCCACCCTGCTCCATGGACGGGCCGGCCCTGGACTGCCATGTCTCCAAAAGGAGTCATAGAATGGTTTGAACAGCTGCAACTTGTCTATGTAGTGTCCTATGTGCTAGAACTGTAAGGACAACATCTGGAGACCATATGCATACAAACTGTTTTTGCATTGCACAAAATTCCTCTGCAATGCTCCAGAATAAGACCAGATAGAATTTCCTCTACCTTTGGGTGCCATCATGTGCTGTCGAAGGTGAAGGTGTTAAATCACAGTTACAAGAACCAGCATACAGTTACATGTTAGCAAAATAAAAATTTAAAAAAAAAATAGGACTCCTACATTTACAGTGAATATCAGGTACAAGAATGTAGGTTAGGGATGTGCACAACGTAAAAATTTGTTTCGTATTGTATCAATTCGTTCCCTTTTTCAACTAGTTTCAGTACGTTCGCTATGTTACCATGATACATATTTCGGATCGATTCATAAGTTTGTTTTATTGGTAATATGTATCATTTCGTATTTCGTTTTTATTAGTTATTTCATAATGTGAACCGGATGAATGAATTACTTAGATTAGGGGGAGGGGGATATGTAATCCCTCTGTCTTTGTTGCTGAAACCTATTCAGTACCAAAGGCAGCAGCACGCAGGGCTCTGAAACCCCAGAGCTGCTATTCTTGGTGCTGAAACTTATTCAGCACCATGGATAGCAGCTCCGCAGGGCTCTGGAGCCAGTAGAGGCTGCTGTCCTTAGTGCTGAATAGGTTTCAGCACCATAGACAGCCCCCGCCAAACACAGCCTGACTGAAGGAAAGAAAAAAACCTGCTGTGTCCGGCAAAGAAAAAAAGCCTTGTTGTTGTAAAATAACCTAGAAATCCAAAAATTTCACCAAAAAAATACTGAAAAATGCATAACAAAATCCTAAAAAATAGACTTTTTGCTGCAAGTGAAAAGAATAAATGGTTGAATATTTAATAAAAACAGGGAAATATTTTCGCATTGAAACCTATGAGATTCGCCTGTTTAAAGCTGTTTAACAAACCACCAAAAATCAGGGCATTTCACTGACATTTCAGTGCTGTTCAGCGTTCTCTGAATAGATTAACCATTACTTGTCTATGGAGAATTTCACTGACGCCGAACAGCACCTGGCACTGTCCATGGCCTGATGTGCTGAATACAACTGATTCAGCACCACAGCCAATTGACAAGGACGCGGTGCTGAGTCTAAGTGAAGCGGTATAAAAAAATTGATCCGTAAAATGAAATCAATTTGTTTTATACTGTTTCATTTTCGTTGTCGTTCCGTTTCAAATCGATTTGTTTTCGATCCGTTTTGGACATAACCGATTCGTATTTCGGAAACACTTCTGATTTACGAATCAGGAAAATTTCGTACGAATTTTGATTCGAAACGAAACATACATCTTTAGTAGGCATCACAAACTCCCCACAGATAGAATGTGATCTTGAGGTAATGGGTTAGGTTGCAGTACTGTGAAACATCCATACTCTGCTGTACATGAAGTACCAATGTCAAACCAGTCCTGTACTTTGGATTGCCTACAAGTTCTTATTAAAATGCAAAAGAACTGTCACAAAATGTCTTAACGTTATTAGAATCCTGCAAAGTCTAATCCGATAAAGTGGCAAATTAAACTGACAGGCAAAACAGCAGCCTGTGTACCGTGGGTGGTTAATCACTACTGCGCTGCTTAAAAAGGTATGAATGGCAGTATTGCTTTTACTGGAGCGAGTTTAAAATAGTTTTTGCTATTTTAGGGCAATGAAACCTATTACTGTGGGGAATGTTATTCAGCTAAAAATAGCAATTAGAACCTGGGTGCACCAGTAACCTACCTTTATAGGTTATCTGTGTATCCATCATGCCACTTTTAAGTGACTTTGGTTTGTATGTATCACCCATCTTACACGCCACCTGTGCGTGTATCACGCATATTATTAGTATGTTTTGAGTGTAAATGATGGTAAAGTCAGGAATGGCACTCCCGCGTTGTTTAGTCAGGTGCTGAAAGGACCAGGGCAGCTCAACTCCCATACAGCAATTTAAAAAAAAAAATCGATATAAGGACCAGGCACTCAGGATGGATCGTTCAAGAGATTTTATTGCACATTCCTACTAAGTTATGGCTCAGATTACGGCCTTTTTCTATTTTATCTTTGTGTGTATGTGTCACCCACCTTCTAGGTCAAATGTGCATAAGGAAGATGTCTAGGACTGAACATTATAGGGGTTATTCAAAGAGTGCCAAATTTGCCACCGAATAGTGAATTTCCCCTAACGGTGCAATTTTGTGGCAATTCGGCTATGCAAAAAGCTGTCAATTCATCAAATATTGGCGAATTGCCAGCGAAATACGGTGCAATTCGGCAACCTTCGGTGGCAGTGAAATTCCTCATAGAGAACTAATGGTTAACCTATTCAGAGAATGCAGAACAACACCAAAACATTGACAAAATGCCCAGATATTCTGTGCTTTTTTTTGATAGGTTTAACCCCTTCGATGAGGAAGACGTGTGGGGAACATCATGGGAATCTCCTGCTATATGCAGAGGACGTTCCCCACACATCTTCCGCTAAGCGGGCTCTGCTCTCTGTACTCACCTCTCTCCTCCGGGGTCCCACGACGATCTGACTTCATGGAAGTTAGACGCTGCTTTATACTCTCTCCCGGCGCATTGATGTCATTGATTGTCCGTTTCAGGCCCCCCCACGCAAATCTGAAAGAGCGCTTGAACGGAGGGCAGGTCCTTCAGACCCCTCTCCCTCCCAATTGGGAGGAGATGCAAGCAGGGGCGGACTGACAACTAATGGGGCCCCCAGGCAATTGGACATCATGGGGACCCCTTGTGCCGCACCCACACAAAACCCCACCCATACAATGCAACATCCACATGTACATTATTGTACTAAATAATTTATTTCTTAATGCATTAAATAACCTTTCTGAAAATTGTGTATAAAAAAAAATGCATTGTGATTGCGCCCTCTCCAGACTTACAGCTGGCCAGCGATCTGCCACAGGAGCCATCACCCACTCATTGCAGCTAAGGCTGCACCATGGCACAGAAAGTCCCCGTGGCAAACGAGAGAAACTGACGATCACTTTAAAAAGATACTGTACATTACTGTCACACTGCACATTACAGAGCTCCACAGCAATAAAACTCACAGCAATGTGCAGTGTGTATGAGCGTATCACAGAGCTCCACAGCAATAAAACTCACAGCAATGTGCAGTGTGTATGAGCGTATCACAGAATCCACAGCAATAAAACTCACAGTAATGTGCAGTGTGTATGAGCGTATCAGAGCTCCACAGCATTTTTGACACCCCTGGCCAATCCCATTCTTCATTACACACCACCCCAAGGCCCCCTCCATTCTTTTTACGCAGGTCCCCCATTTTTGTTTTCACGCAGGTTCCCCTTTTTTTTTTATCTAGGCAGGTCCCCTTTTTGTTTTTATGCAGGTCCCATTTTTTCTAGGCAGGTCCTCTTTTTTATCTAGGCAGGTGCACCTTTATCTAGGCAGGTCCTGTTTTTTTAATCTAGGCAGGTCCCCTTTATCTAGGCAGGACCTGTTTTTTTAATCTAGGCAGGTCCCGTTTATCCAGGCAGGTCCCATTTATCTAGGCAGGTCCTGTTTTTTTAATCTAGGCAGGTCCCCTTTATATAGGCAGGTCCTGTTCTTTTAATCTAGGCAGGTCCCCTTTATCTAGGCAGGTCCTGTTCTTTTAATCTAGGCAGGTCCTGTTTTTTTAATCTAGGCACGTCCTGTTTTTTAATCTAGGCAGGTCCCCTTTCTCTAGGCAGGTCCTGTTTTTTAATCTAGGCTGGTCCCCTTTTTGTTTGTAGGCAGGTCCTATTTTTTCTTGTAGGCAGGCATGTCCCCCCCCCCCCACTCGCCAGATGGGCCTGGCTGCTCCTTCAGGCTGGCTCCGCTTCCTCTAGGCTGGCTCCGCTTCCTCCACGTTCTTGCATCCTCTTCTGCCTGGGCCCTGGATGATGTGATGTCACGTTGGTGGGTCATGTGACCCACCAATGTGAATCTCACCATTCAGACGAGCGGGGGCGGTGCCAATGTAGCGCGCAGCTCCCAACTCAAGTTCTGAGTGTGGGAGCCGAAGCAGCTGCAGCACTGCCGCCACCTCTGACTGGCAAACCGGGCCCCTGCCGACCCGCGGGCCCTCGGCCACTGCCCGAGTGCCCAATGGGTCAGTCCGTCCCTGGATGCAAGAGAAAGAGGCACTGCTGGAAAGGGCAGAGTCTGCCCTTTGCAGCGCTGCCTCTCTCTAACCTCTGAGGTGCCGGTCTGCGATCTGGCGCCATTCGTCGGACCTCTCCTGTGGGTGGCTGACATCCTGGATGTCAGTCAAGCCTCTGGGACCTCTCCCTGCCTGCTGTCATCATCGTGCATGGCACGATGACGTCAGTGTGAGCATTAACCCTAGCTGCCAAGGGATTTCCCTATGGAATCCCTATGGTGGAGATAGGGGGAGCCTTGGCAGCTAGAGGTTAAGGTTAAGAGCATGGCCTTTCCAATGATACCAAACATGACCAGGTTAAAAGTAAAAATAATAATTAAAAAAATAAGTGTTAATTTTTTTTTAATTAATGCAGCACTATTATTCACATTTATTCAACTATTATGTGAACAATGATGCTGCACTAGTGATTTTTTTTAACTAAAATCAGGTAATTTCTCCGAAAAAAAGTAACAGGTTCACAGCTCAAATTTTTTTTTTAGAAACGTACCCCATACAATATATAACCGCAAAGGCTCGCATGATAATATGTGAAAAGAAAAAATCATTTTACACATTGTAGATGATTGGAAATTCTAATTTTATTGCATTTTTTGTTACAACATACAGGCAGGGCATGACAAATACATATTAAAATGATATATTATGAATCTGTCGAGTCTGCCGAAAAAAATGATATACAATTTGTCGTACAATAAAGCGTGACTTGAAATCGCGTTTAAACATGATGAGCAAAAACAGCAAAAAAAAAACTGTTTTCATTTTTTTTATTCAACCGTTCATTCTTTTCATTTGCAGCAAAAAGTCTGTTTTTTAAAATTTTTCGGGATGTTTGTGAAATTTTTGATTCGGATTTTTTTTTCAAATTTTTTTTCTGTAGCGCAGTTTTATTATTATTCATAGTACCTTATTATTTCCACGCATTTTCATGCAATTCTATTGTTTTAAACATATATGTATTTTAAAAAAAACAGGGGGTATTCCTAATGGTGCAATAGATATTAATTATGCAGTATTGATTGCTGATATTAGTTCACGAACTGACACATGCCAATATCCCGGCGTATATCACGTATACAATAAAGTGCATCTTAAATGGTGCAGCCGTAACTTCTCAATAAATATAAAGTGCTCTTATAACAGCATATACATATGGTGACACAAAGTGCAGATGCAACAATAAAGTGCATATAGTGCAGTATGGTGCAAATCCATCAATATCACTAAAGTTGATGTGTCCAAAGACCAAATTCTGGTGACCAATTTAGATGAATTGTGCCACACGGCAAAGTCCAATGCGTACTAAAGTCCTAGTGTCCTTATTTTCCACTCCTGGAATTCCTAAGTGGAGGGGTTGTGCATCCAATGTGCTCAAAATTGATCAATGTTACCCTTTCGGCATGAATTGGGAGTTATTCCTTAATAGGACAGTTCTCCTGTGGTCCTGATAGGCTCCGAAGTAGATGGAAGACAAAAAAGAGGAAAAATAGTGCAATATTGTCTATGCACGCTAGATAACGTAAATTCTGATAATATCACACTTACAAATTTCAGAGCCTCATAATGTCCAGGCTCTGGAATGAAACACCACGGGCCAAATATAGAGTGGCCGCTACCCTTCTTTACACAAAGATTTAAAATCTGGCAGTGTTACTTGTTTAAGCAACAGAGCATAGATAGGCCATAAAGGTAAAAACAATACCAAACTTGCTCATACTACGAAATTACATTTTAAAATTCTACTTTTAAGGGGGGGAAATGACAGTGAAGTTAGATGGTTATGCAAAGTATGCCATCTAGCGTTTAAAAAGTAGAAGGCATGCATTTTCAACACAGTGACAAGGGTAAATCTCTCTTGTTGGGCCACAGAAATACATCTATAAGCAAAATTTGTAAACCGTAGCAAACATAAACCTGTTCAGAGCAGACAGTTGTGTGCCTATGTGGGTGTCATGGTGGCCCATGTCCAGGGAAATGTTGCACCTTCGCCCCATGTTCAGGGAAATGTTGCACCTTCGCCCCATGTCCGGGGAAATGTTGCACCTTTGCCCCATGTCCAGGGAAATGTTGCACCTTCGCCCCATGTCCGGGGAAATGTTGCGGCCGTCACAGCAGCTGATATCCAGAAAGCCTTATTCCAGGGTACTACAGGACAGAGAATGGTGCTGCCTGCGAATCAGATGCAACATGCAGGAAGGACAACCAATCGCAGCACATGACCAGCTATCCTATAGCAGAGCAGGGCGTCTCCTCTGAGCACCAATAGGTAGTGCTGTGGCTCTATTTAAAGGGCTTCCTTTCTCTTAGCAAGTTGCCCTAGCGTGGTTCCTGTTACTCCTAGTGCCTTGTTGTTATTTCTTAATTCCTATTCTGACTGATTTCCTGGTTTATACGATCCCGGCTTGTCTCGACTTCCCTGTATTCTGGCGCCCTGATTTCTGGCATAGTATAACGGACCTCTATTTCCTTAACCCCGGCCTATGTGTGTTTTGTTGGTTTGCCCTGCTTAACCCGGCCATTATTAAGGAGCATTGTGGGTTACTTTATTCCGCAGGTTGTTTTTCTTTGCACTCCACCACTTTATTTCTGTTTGTCATTCTCAGTATTACTGACCATAACCCGGCCATTTCTAAGGACCGGTTGGTCAGGGTCTGTTGGCTTACAGTCTGCAAGCGGGGTTACCCGATCCTGACAGTGGGGAACTGTGTCCAGGGAAGCTTTTGGACTGTGAAACATATGGCATTGCCTGCAGAGCACACAGCGTTTAAATTCAGCTGAACTGGAAGTAGAGCCTGGAATTTGATATTGGAAAATGCTAAAGCATGCCTGTTTTACAATTAGGATTTAACCATCAACATGATGCAACAACACAAAGTGAATATGTCTTTGTCTGTTGGATGTTGGCATCTGAGTGCTTGTCCTAGGCTAAAGGGTGAGAAATTAACCCCTTAAGGCTAGGGTCAGACGAACGCATTTTTCACGTCTACCGGCAAAAAGTGCGTTGATGCGTCCGAACGCATTTTTTCACGGAAGACACAATAGCGGTCATACGATGCGCAATGTAGGCCGTATTTTTTGATGGAGTTATAAAAAACAAATGGACGTGATGTAGGCCAGACATGTTTTTTGATGGAGCCATATTTTTTGATGGAGCTATAAAAAACAAATGGACGTGATGTAGGCCAGACATGTACAGCGTCTGAAGTCACCTAATCACGCACACACGCCGCTATGCCGACGCAGCGCACTCTGTACGTCAGTACTAGCAGTTCCACGTTCTCAAAAAAATGCGTTCGTTTGCCGCTTGCATTTCGCGCCCGAACATTCGTGCGGCCGTACTTCATATATTGGCCGTCATTTGCTGCTACTACGGCCGTAATAAAATGCGGCTCAATGCACTTTCGCACTGCGTTCGTCTGACCCCAGCCTAAAATATCCCTATCTCATAGGATGTCAATGCCATTTTTTTTATATTGTCCATGCATTCTGGCCATCAGGACACACTGCTCTAACAGGAGGCCAAAAGAAAAAAAGGATTCAGATTTTTCCATCATATATATATATATATATGTTACGGGTAAAGCCAGGAGTGCGGTTAATCCTAGGAGTACCCGGGTAATCCTGACATCACCCAAAACCGCTGGGTAAGGCTAGGGACAGATGAGCGCATTTTCTGCAGCCACCGTCAAAATGTACGTCGATGCGTGCGCACGCATTTTTTCACGGAATGCGCTTGAGTGGTCGGACGATGCTCAATTCTGGACGTATTCCATGACGGTGGGGTGAAAAAAGAGAAAAATCAGATGAATCTAATCACTTTAAAAATGAAATAATAAGGGCAAGGGCTATAAAAAGTCGTTTCGGGGATGGTGGCGTTTTTCTAAGATGGATCCTGCACACGTCTTTGTGTTTGGTGTGATGGGGTACCTGTACCTAAAGAGGAAGAGAAAGCGGCGAACCTGGGTTCATGAAATCAACGCTGCCAGACCCACGCATGGACACTTTGTGACGCTGTACAGGCCACTGCGAGAGAGGGACCCCGCGAAGTTCTTCAACTACATGCGGATGTCCATCGCCTCCTTTGATGAACTGTTGTCGCGGGTACGGGAGCCGCTGACCAAGAGGGACACCAACATGCGGCCCGCCATACCACCGGAGGAGATGCTGGTCATCACTTTGAGGTACGTACTGTCACACACCTGTATACATGACATCGCTGCCAGTCACCTGACATGAGTGCATCATGTCTGTAGTCACATGCCCACTGTTACATGCACACACACACACACACACAGGCATCACATCACACGTACATAATCATAAATGACTCCGACAACAATGTTGATAAATAATACTATAATATGAAATGAAACTGTAATATATTATGGACATATATTACAAGTCGTAAAGTGAAGGTCAGTATATATACAAAATCAAAACAATAACACATAACAAACAAATAATCAAACATATTTAGCTCATGTATCAAAGTTGCTGATACCGCGGAGCATCTGGGTCATGAGGGCCGGTGGTGTGGCTACAGCTGGACCCCGACTCCGTGTGTGGCCTGGCTCCAGGGGGCATGGCTGGGTGGGTGGACAGCACCTCACTGGAGACGGAAGATCCACTGGCGGATTGTGGCACAGCATGGTAGGCGGCTGCGTGATGGGGACGTGAAAGGATGTCCTCCAATATCCCGAGAGATCTGTGGCGATACTCCATTTTCTCCGCCTCGCTCATCCTGTTCAGGAGGAGCGTACATGCATTGGAGAACGACATGTCGACGGAGTCCGCAAGCATGCAGCGTTGGTGTGCATGGGTGGTCTGTGCCTCCATGAACATGACCATGGCCTGCTCCAGGTCTGCAGCCTGTGCCCTTCTCTTCTGGCCAGGTCTGGTGCTGGCCGTTGTCGCGGTACCTGCCACCTGTGGTGTCGCCAAATCCTCCTCCATCTGCGACTCAGCACCACCCTGGTTCTCCTCCTCCTGGCAGCTGGCAGAATCTCCTGGCACCATTTGTTGTGCCTGGGTGCCGGAGGTCGATGGCTGGTCCATGCTGCTGACAGACCTGCGCGGCTCCTGGGTCCTGCGGAGGAACGATAGCTGCTCTGCGTAAATGTACCCCCGGACCTTCTTCGCACCAGCTCCAGAGCGCGCAGCCATGGCCTGCTTCTTCTGGACGCGCATGTAGTTGTCGCGTACTGTGCGCCATTTGTTCATTGCCTCTTGTGCTGAAAAACATGATGAGAGTGACATTAGCTTGTGTTCATGGTATGTGATCATATTCAAACAGTTTTGTTTTGTCTTCTAGGTATCTCGGTAGTGGGTGCAGTTTGAAGGATCTGCATTATAGCTTCCGCGTTGGCAGATCAACAGCTGGTGAGATCGTCCGCAAGGTGTGCCAAACCATATGGGAGACCATGAAGGGCGAATGTTTGCCAAGACCGACACATACGGCATGTCTGGAAATTGCAGCAGGATTCTGGGAGAGAGCCAACTTTCCAAACTGCCTTGGAGCCGTGGATGGCAAACATGTCCGCATAGTGAAGCCACCGCACAGCGGCTCACTGTATCAGAATTATAAACATTACTTTTCTATTGGCCTACTGGCGGTGTCAGATGCCAACTATAGTTTCGTGTATGTGGATGTCGGTTCATACGGCAAAGACTCTGACTCCACACTGTTCAGGAACTCCACACTGTGGAATGAAATTGAGAGTGGGACCCTGAACATCCCCAGACCCGCACCATTGCCTGGCAGTGACGTGACAGTCCCCTATGCCTTCGTGGGTGACGAAGCATTCGGCCTATCCACACACCTCCTACGGCCCTACTCTGGGACACACCTGACTGTGAAGAAGCGGGTGTTTAATTATAGGCTGTCGCGGGCGAGACGGTATGTGGAGTGTACCTTTGGCATACTGACCAACAAGTGGAGGATTCTACATAGACCGCTGGATGTAAATGTGGACTTCTGTGTGGACATAGTGAAATGCTGTTGCATTCTACATAATTATGTGCGGGCCAGGGATGGTTTTAATTTTGACGATACCCTCACAGTTGTCGGTCTTGAGGATGATGTGAACTATGACATCATAGCTGTGAATAGATACAGCAACAGGTATCGCGATGCTCTATCTAATTATTTCATCAGTGATGCAGGTGAGGTGCCCTGGCAGCTGGGGAGCATTTGAGTTTCACATCAATGATTTCATTTGTTTGTTTATTATCATTTTTGTGATTTACATTTATGGGATTATGAATTAAATAATATTATACTCACTCTGTATGTGCTGCTCCTTCTCGGACCAGGTATCGTACTCCGGGTACACATGACGGGACACCTCGACCCATGCGCTCGCCTTCCTCCCCTTGTCCTTATAACGCTCGCAGGCCGTATCCCAGATCCCTGGATGCTCTCCCACAGCGCTTATCAGCCTCTCCACGTCCATCTCTGGTCCAGCAGCCATGTTCAACGGTCGCAGGTACACTCCAACGAAATGCAGGAAACTTTGGCAGTTTGGACGTTATGTAGGCCGCACACTAGCAGCGTCTGACGTCTCCTAATCACGCACACACGCTGCCATGCGGCCGCCGCGCACTTTGTACGTCAGTAGCAGCGGTTTCACGTTCTGATAAAAATGCGTTCATTTGCTGGTTGCGTGGTGTCGGCGCACTTTTGTACGCACGTACTGCGTATATTGGCCGTCATTGGCCGTTATGTGCTGCTACTGCCGCCGTGATTTAGTGCGTCTGCACGCGCGTTCCGACTGCCCCACTCTGACCCTAGCCTAAAGCTGCAAAAAAATGAAAATTTCGGACTTTACCCGGATAATTTTAGGACTAACCAACTGCCCTTGGGTAACAGTCTGGAAGAGCTGAAAAATCTGCACTTTACCCGAATAATGTGCAAATCTGAAGCTTCACCCGGGTAATCTGAAGACTATCCACAGCTTCACCTGGGTAATCTGCAGAGCATCCAACCCTGCTTGGGTAGCAGTGAATTTTTCTATTATTATGTGTCATATGTGCTTATATATCATTTATAAAACATAATGACCATAATGACTCTTTATATAATATCTTTATCTTCATAAATTAATTTTCAGACAATTAATACACAGAGTAAATTTATGGTTATTTAGTGTGGTTTGTGACCGTGGTTCCAATTTTATTAAAAATAACCAAAAACCACAATTTTGTTATCAGTCGGATAACAGTTTGCAGCTTTATCCGGGTAATCTTCGGAATTCAGTCAACTGTAACCTGCTGAAAACCCATGAAAAGCGGAGAACCCAGAGGCGTTTGGATACTTTGCAGATTACCTGGATAAAGTCTGATGTTTCATTGCACATGACACTTCAGCCAGCAACAATAGGGGAATGTGCGAATTACCCGGTTAAAATACAACAGAAAAGCAGGGTACCCAGAGGCCTCTGGATACTTTGCAGATTACCCGGGTAAAGTCTGAAATTTCATTTCTCTTCGGACTTTTGCTAATGGAGCCTGGGTAATGTCAGGATTACCCGGGTACTCCTAGGATTAACTGCACTCCTGGCTTTACCCGTAACATATACACTTTATAATTCCGATTGAAAGTTCACCTTTTCCTTCTCTGAACACCTGAAATATATACAAAATGTTCTAGGAATTGTCATAGAACCGCTTGTGATGATGGACTGAGGTGCAAGGGGACATTGGTGAAACATGAAGGGTAAATATGTCAAAATACTAGTTTCCCAACATAGAGCTCAATTTAATTTGGCCTTGGGGCCAAAATCAGGACCTTTTTTTTCCCCCAGCTGATTTCCAGTTCAGGAGATTCTGATGCGGGTTTACCAGGATTTTGAATCACAATAACAATTTGTATCGAATACCAGCTCTCGCAGCTATACTTTTCAAATGGTAATATCGGCTATATCAATGACGTTAGAATTTGTTGGTATGACAATTTGTGAAAAAATTCAAATGTTAAAAGCAGTTAGTAACTGGAAATTTGGACTGGAGGCACCGCCTGGAAGGGCACAGCCTGCCCTTCCAAGCGGCGGCTGTCTTTAACCCCTAGGGGGCTGGATCGCGATATGGCGTTAACATGCGCCGTATCGCGGTCCCCTCCCGGAGCTGGCCGACATCTTGGATGTCGGCCAAGCTTCCGGGATATCCCCCTAATGACTGGAGTCATCGCGCAGAGCATGATGGTGCCAGCTTTGAAATTAACCCCTTGCTGCCACCTATAGTGGAGATAGGGGTTCCAATGAACCCCCTATCTCCTGATCCGTGACAGGTATGGGTTAATGTTTACAATCATTGGAACGGCCAGAGCGTGGCCTTTCCAATGATACCAAACATGACCATGTAAAAAGTAAAAAAAAAAAAAAGTTTTTGGGGTTTTTTTTTCGTTTTATTAGTGCAACAATATTGTTCCCATTTCAATTAGAATGTGAACAATGATGCTGCACTAACGATTTTTTCTATGGGGGGCGTTTGCTAAAAAACACGTAATTTTCCCCAAATAAAAGTAACACATTTCTAATTTTTTTAACAAGCGCACCCCATAGAAAATATAACCAGAAACGATCGCATGTTAAAATGTGAAAAAAAACCACTTTACACATTGTAAATTATTGAAAATTTAAGTTTTATTGCATTTTTTGTTATAATATACAGACATGACATAACGCATACATATAATAATGACATATTATGAATCTGCACAGTCTGCCGGAAAGAACGACATATAATATGTCTGGGTCATATATTAAAATAAGGCTTCAAAACGCGATTAAACATGATGAGCGAAACCGGTAAAAATGAGCTCAGCACAGAGGCGTGAAAAGGCTCAGCAGCGAAAGGGTTAAAGTAAAAAAAAAATAATAATAAAAAAATGAAAACTGCAGTGATGGGGTTAAAGGCACAAATCTGTATGGTGTTGGCCAAAAATTAGCTTTTTTTGACCAGTTTCGAATATCGGCTGCAGACAATTTGTTTCAAACGAATTCGCCAATATTTTGTAAAAATATCATCCACATGCCACTGATGTATTGGAAAAAAAAAAAGCTGATCTAAATAAAATTAAGCCTATAGGCATTATGACCTTTTGTAACGTTAGTTTAATAAAAAAAGGTATCACTACATACTGCTATACTCTTGTGACCTTATATAGGAAATACAATATAGTCTTATTGGTTTACTGGCCCTGCACTGGTAAATCTGGGATGCAGCTGACTGTTTTCTGAGGCTTCAATTCTCAGGTGCAAAGAGTTTCAATATGGCTGCATTACATAATAATCAATTATTGAAAACAACACACTTTAACTGTTGGTCCACAGTTTCATTAATCCAACTGTCCATCATACATGAGTCCAGCGCTACACATATGTCCAAATTCGTTTCTTGTGTTCACTCCTAGGTATGTAGGACGTGATCCAAAGCCCATGAAGATGTGTCTCATTAGACTTTGCGATTGGATCCACTGAAGCGATCCCCCCCCTTCTTTTCTTCAAGTATTTTTCTATAGTCACCGCTCCTCTATAATAAATATAATATATATATATATATATATATATTGCAGATTATCCCAATAACACCAAGCTTTATCACAAGAAAGGTTTCTACTCACATTGGGCCCTATTACATTCTTAACGCAAAAACGCACGCTAAACACGTGTTTTTTTGCGTGAAGCGTTAAACGTTAACGCACGAAAATCACCGCTGGAATTAGATTCCGCGCGTATTTTTTCATCTGTCGGGAAATTGCGCTCGGAAAACCGACACGCAAAAATTCGCGCAGGAAATCAGTGAGCGCAATGTAATTTTCCATACGTCGAGCGGCAGTACCCATGGGTTCATCTTCATTCCCAATTGTAGACAGGTTACCAAGCCTAAAAAACAAAAGGACCCCCCCTAGACCCAGGTGAACCCCTCCTTCACCTGTGACTCCTTCCCTGTTGCCTATAAGAAGACCTGAGCCCAGAACTCCCCAGTCATTCCTTCCTGTCCTCTGGACAGGGTTACCTGGGAGGCGGCTGAGGGGGAATCTGTTGGTTCCGGGGGCGGCCGCATTGTTTTCTCCCTTGTTCTGTCTGGGCCCGGCCTGGGCCTCCCTAGCCGGGTACCGGGTGGTGCTTCGGTGGTGGCTCGGGTCGGCCGGCTCCTGCGCTTCGTTGGCTGCGCAGTCCGGAGTGTCTGCGGCTGGGAGTCGCTTCTTGATGACTCAGTTTCCGGGGTTCTCCGGCGCATGCGCCGGAGGGCGGGCGCCTTCTTCCCGCGTGGTGGTTAAATTCTGGCGCCATTTCTCCGCAGTCGCTTGGCTGGTGAGCCGCAGGTCAGCGTTGCTGTTCCACCGGCGCCTGTGTCTCCTCCTCTCGCCCCAGATCGGCTTGGTTCAGGTTGGTGTGGGTGTGTCTGCTCGGGGGTGTTCCAGCAGCTTGTTCCCGTCACTAATGTCATGCTTGCTTGTAGGATGTCGGCCCCGGAGGCGCTGCCTGATCAGGGGAAGGGGAAGGCCTCCTCGAAGTCGAAGCACCTGGTCTGCTCTTCCTGTGCTCAGCCCCTGCCCGACGGCTATAAGAAGCTTTGCTCCTTGTGTACCAAGGATGCGGGAGAGGGGGCGAAGAGGTCTGAAGTGACTGCCTTTGTGTCCTGGCTTCAGACTTCTCTGCAGCAAACGTTTACGGCCATGCAGGCTGCTGCTGCTCAGCCTCCCCTCGTTACTGACGTTCCGGGTCCCTCCGGGTTGTCTTTTTCTGGTCCGGGAAAACGCCGGCGTGCGGAGTATGAGGACATGGAGTCTGAGGAAGAGCTCCTTAATCCTGAGTTTTCGGACATCTCCTCTGATGAGGATGAGACTTTGGCTGTTTTTGATGAGGACAGTGTCCGTCCATTGATCAAGGAGGTCGTCTCTGTGATGGGGGCTCCGGATGCTCAGGCTGGGGCCCTTAAGGCAAAGGGGTTTCCTTTTCACACTTTGTTGAAGCAAGTTATGTCTAAGGAATGGTCTGTGCCTGACCGGCGTCCTTTCGTCTCCAAGCGGTTCCGATATATGTTTCCCCTTGCCTTGTCTCCCGCTGAGGACTTTGGGGTGTTGCTGAAGGTGGATGTGCCCGTGGCACAGCTTCATCACAGGTCTGCTATTCCTTCTGGTGACTTGTCCACCTTGAAAGACCCAATGGACAAGAGGATTGAGACTGCCTTGCGGCGTAACTATGCTGCCCTGGCTTCCCAGGCTAGGGCCCTGGTGGCGGCGTCTTCCGTTTCCCGGGCACAACGGCTCTGGTTGCAGGAGCTGGAGGGTGCTTTGTCCGGTCTCTCCCCTGAGTTGCATCACCTGTTCCTCCTCGTTCGATCTGCTTCGGATTTTTTGTGTGATGCTGCGATTGAGTCCCTGAAGCTGGCCTCCCGGGCCTTGGGCCTCAATGTGGTGGGCCGTCGTGCGGTCTGGCTCCGGTCCTGGTCGACTGACACTGCCTTGAAGAATTCGTTGTGTGGCCTGTCCTTCGAGCCGGGTATGCTGTTTGGATTGGATCGTCTCTGCAGGACTTGCTGCAACAGCTTGCTGATGTTAAGAAGGCTCTTCCACAGGATCGGCCTAGGGATGCTTGGCATCGTCGGGGGTCCTCCGGGTGTGGGTCCTTTCGTCCCTACAATAGGCGTTTCCGCCCCTTCCGTCAGCGTATGCCTGAGCGGCGTCCGCAGGCTCCGGGGTTTCGTAAGTTCAGAAAGTTCTGACTCCGGTGTCCCGGTTGGTGGTCGTCTTCTTCACTTCGCGGCTGCGTGGCAGGGGACGGCTTCGGATGCCTGGGTTTTGGAGACTGTTCGGTGTGGCTACATTATTCGGTTTGTGTCTTCTCCTCGTAATGCCTTCCTTCTCTCCTCTCAGCGTTCCACTTACTCCAGGGTTCAGTTGTTCTCGGAGGTCCTGGGGTTGCTGGAGAAACGGGTGATCGAACCAGTGCCTTCGCAGGACTGCTTCCAAGGTACTTACTCTCGTCTTTTTCTAGTGGGGAAACCGGATGGTTCCTTCCGCCCCATCCTGAACCTTAAGTCTGTGAATCAATTTGTGCGTAAGGAACGGTTCCGGATGGATACCATTGGCTCTGCCTCTCGGATTCTGCGGCCTGGCGGTTTTATGGTCACCTTGGATCTGCAGGATGCTTATCTCCATGTCCCGGTCGCCCAGGTGAGCCGGCAATTCCTCAGGTTTGCGGTTCAGTCTGGGGGCAGGGTGTTTCATTTTCAGTTTCGGGCCCTTCCCTTTGGGTTGTCCTCCGCTCCCAGGGTTTTTTCGAAGATTTTGATCGTTATTACTGCTTTTCTCCGTCATGAGGGCCTGTACATTGTCCCCTATCTGGACGATTTGCTTCTTAAGGCCGCTACTGTACCGCTCCTTGAGGCTCATTTGGCCCGCACGATCGAGGTTCTATCCCGGCACGGGTGGCTGGTGAACTGGAAGAAGTCGCGCCTGGTGCCGGTGCAGAGGATTGTCTTTCTGGGGTTCGTGTTGGATACATCTCTCATGGCTGTTTTTCTTTCAGATTCCAACAAGGAAAAGCTTCGAGGTCACGTTCATGCTCTTCTACTTGCTCCTTGGGGCTCCGTCCGGGGGCTGTTGCGGGTTCTCGGTCATTTGACGGCTGCTATCCCTGCGGTGCTGTGGGCGCGTGCACACGCCAGAGGTCTGCAAGGCGATATCCTTTCCCAGTGGGATGGGGACCTGTCCCGCCTGGACCGTTCGATCTGCGTCTCGGGGTCCACGAGGGCTCAGTTGCTGTGGTGGCTCCGCTCTCCATTCCTTGGCACGGGCGTTCCTATGACGGTTCCGGAGTGGCTCACGGTGACGACGGACGCATCGAATTCCGGATGGGGCGCTCATTGTCGGGACGTCCAGGCCCACGGGGTTTGGGGTCCTTGGACTGGCTCTCTGTCCAACGCCAGGGAGCTTCTGGCCATCTGGGAGGCTCTTCAGGCTCTTGCGGTGCTTCTGCGTGGTCGGGCCGTGCGGGTCCAGTCTGACAACGTCGCCACGGTCTGTTACCTGAACAAACAAGGGGGCACGCGTTTGCGCCTCCTTTCGGCTCTGTGCGGCACCATCATGGACTGGGCGGAGCTCCATCTGCAAGCGCTCTCTGCGGTTCACATCCGAGGTGTGCTCAACGACCGGGCGGATTTTCTGAGCCGTGCTTCTCTGGCCCAGCGGGACTGGTCTCTGTCTCCGGCGGTGTTTTCAGAGGTGGTCTCTCGGTTTGGCCTTCCGGGCATCGATCTCATGGCGTCCAGACTGTCGGCCAAGGTTCCTCGCTTCGCCTCCCTCCGACGAAGGGACTGTCCGGATCTGCTGGATGCCTTCTCGTTCCGGTGGGCCTTCGAGCTGGCGTACGTCTTCCCCCCGATTGCCCTGATTCCGCGGGTCCTTCAGAAGATCAGGATGGACCAGGCATCGGTGATTGCGATCCTTCCCTTCTGGCCGCGCAGGGTCTGGTTTCCGGAGGTGTGGTTTCTGTCTCGTCGTCGCTATTGGGTCCTCCCGGTGTCGGACTCTCTGCTGGACTTCCCTGCTCTCCCGGCCGGGATGCTGGGGTCATTCCGACTGACGGCGTGGCTGATGGTCTCTCGTCTGGCCTGGTTTCCTTGTTGTCACATGACGTTAAGCTGTCGACTCGGCGTATCTATGATCGGGTTTGGCGCACGTTTCTCTCCTGGTGTCGGGTGCGTGGTCTTGACCCAATCTCTATCTCCGTTCCTGATCTGCTGCGCTTCCTGGAGAGTGGGTCCCGCAAGGGGTTGCGGCCTGGAACCCTCAGGGTCCAGGTGGCTGCCATATCTTCAGTCACTTTGAGGGAATTGGCCTTACATCCTTTGGTGCGGAAGTTTTTTCGGGCGGTGTCCTCTCTGCGCCCCTTTGTCAGGGATCTGGTTCCGCCTTGGGATTTGAACTTGGTCCTGGATGCACTATGTGGTGCTCCCTTTGAGCCCCTGGCTTCCTCCTCCTTGTGGGACTTGACTCTAAAGGCGGTGTTTCTCACAGCTATCACCTCTGCCAGGAGGGTCGGGGAGCTTCAGGCTCTCGCTTGTCTCCCCCCCTACACGGTTTTCCATGCCAGCAAGGTGGTGTTGCGTCCGTTACCTGGTTTCCGTCCTAAGGTTGCCTCTCCCGGGAACCTTAATCAGGAAATCGTTCTCCCGTCTTTCTGTGATGCACCGGGCTCCTCCTCCTCTTCTTCTCTGGGAAAATGGTGCACCCTGGATGTGGTGCGAGTCTTGCGAGTGTATCTGGAGCGTACCAGCTCCTGGCGTCACTCGAATCACCTTTTTGTTCTTTTTCACAGTGCCTCTAAGGGTGTGGGTGCTTCCCGTTCTTCCATTGATCGGTGGGTTCGTCAAGCTATAGCCTTGGCTTATTCGGCTGGTGGTAAGGTTTCTCCCATAGGGGTGACGGCGCACTCCACTAGATCTGTGTCGGCTTCCTGGGCGTTGCATGCGGCTGCTACGGCTGAACAGGTGTGCAAGGCGGCCACTTGGTCCTCTCTTCACACCTTCACGCGTCATTACCGTCTGGATGTTCTTGCCTCTGCCGAGGCGTCCTTTGGGCGTAAGGTTCTGCAGGCAGTGGTACTGTCTTGATCCCTCCCTCTGATGGGGGCTTTTTAGGTCCCATGGGTACTGTCGCTCGACGTATGGAAAAACGGTATTTCTTACCGTAAATATTCTTTTCCATAGTCGTAGCGGCAGTACCGCTTCCCTCCCTCTGCTTTTTGTTGTCTTGGTTTTGATTAAAGTGGTGTGTACTTGCTATTTTGGTTCTGGCTTGTCATTGACTGGGGAGTTCTGGGCTCAGGTCTTCTTATAGGCAACAGGGAAGGAATCACAGGTGAAGGAGGGGTTCACCTGGGTCTAGGGGGGGTCCTTTTGTTTTTTAGGCTTGGTAACCTGTCTACAATTGGGAATGAAGATGAACCCATGGGTACTGCCGCTACGACTATGGAAAAGAATATTTACGGTAAGAAATACCGTTTTTTGACACAAGTCTGTCATTTTTGTGTGGACTGCGCACAACATTCGTACGTTTTGACGCGAGTCCATCATTTTTGTGCGGACTGCGCACAACATTCGTACGTTTTGACGGAAGACAAGGTAGTGGCCGTGATTTTTGACGGATCATGTAAAAAAAACGAGCGCATCGACGATCTCCGTTGTGAATCCACAGTTTGGTACGGTCAGGTTGTTACAATTTGCCGTTACCACCAGCTTTTCAAAGACGTTAAAATTATGCGCGCAAACGCTGTGCGTTAAATTTTGCGCTAAGATTGTAATACCATGCGCGCAGCAGCGCACAAACGCATATGCGCTCACAATGTTAAGTATAAGACGCGCGCAGTACATTACGCTCGCGCAGGTTCACCCGCGGTAGACGTTAACGTGCATTTTTTGCGCGGACATTGTAATACGACGTTCTGCGCAAAGGATTTTGCCCCACGTGTTAACCTCCCTGGCGGTCTAATTTTTTCAAAAATTGTGTCTAAAAGCATCTAATTTTTTTTCGACAGAAAACATGTTGTTTTATATAGTAAGCCTGTAATAATTAGGAATAGCTCACTGAAATCTGTGCAAATAAGATCTTCAAACCATAGATCTATGCAGTGAACTCAAGTCTTAGAATGTGTATGGTCTGTTTCTGATCTGTTAGTGCCACCTAGTGGCCGTTCATCAGCAATTCATGCTGTAAGATATAAATCTTTTTTACAGTTTGCTAATTTGCCGCCTGGGCCCGCCCCCCTGCATCATGTGACTCGCAGGGAGCCTTACCAGGAAGCAAGTCGCCGCGATCACACTGCGGGGGACAGCGAGGGAGTGCAGGATGAGGTGAGTATGCAGCCCGAGTGTGGCTTGGGGTTACCGTTCACGGTAGTGAAATTTAACCCCGAGTCACACTCGGGAATACCACAAGGGAGGTTAATGTGTTTTTGCGCACTCGTTAACGTTTGCGCGAAGAATGTAATAGGGCTCATTATGTGGTGTCCTTCAAATCAAAAACAAGTCATGTGCCCCAGTACATTTTTCCAAGGTGTACCGGCTCCCCTATCTGCCAGCTCTTCGATAAAAGAATACACATTAACTCCAATCAATATTTAAATAGCATAAATAAATTAAAAACATAACAAAACACGCTTTGCTTATTAAATTAAGCTTCCTCAGTTGATACACCTTGGTGTTATTGCTATACACTATATTTTATTCATATATATAATACAAAGGCGAGGTGTGGTGTATATAAAAAACTCCTTGAAGAAAAGGAGGGATTGCCTCAACGGATCCAATCACGCAATCTAATGAGCCACATCTTTATGGGCTCTGGACCACGTCCTACGTACCTAGGAGTGAACACAAGGAACAAATTTCACATATTGGTGTATGATGGACTTTTTTTTAAATACTAAGGTGGAACATGTATGGGATATAACACCTGTGTGAGCTACACCTGCTACTGTCTTGTGGAAAATATATAATTTTAAGTCTTAAAAGAAGATCTGACCTAATCCTCTTGGTGGTGCTGATTAAAACACAACTTCTCTGTACGATTAATCCAACCGTGCCTCCATTGAATTGCAAGCATGCAATATTCAAGCCATGGTAGAGAACACTTGCAAAATTAGAAGTGCTCTTTCTAAAAAGGCAAATCATTGCAGAATGTCAGCATAAATCTGAGAGATTGAGCAAAGGACATAGCAGGCCCTGGTTCGTATGCGAACTTGTGTAATAACGACACAACACGACGACAGTACTGAAACCTTGCTGACCCTGTTTCTTAGTCACTGCATAATGATAACACAGCAGCGACTTAGACAATGGTAACTGACCTTTCTGTCGGTCTTCATTCATGAGTGCATTGACTGTGAAGTGTATGAAATTGATTCTGTCAAGGAATGCTGCTGAATCGAATATAGATTGAAGGAAGCAATGACCTCCATTTCTACAACTGCAGTTGACAGCTCAACAGGTTGCACTTCTTGCTGGTGACTAAGCAGATTAACTTGACACAAAAAATGTTTCATGCGAATGTTATGGACATCTGTGACAAGCACAACGTGTGCTAGAACCGACAGGGAATGCGTTCAGGTACCGGCATCTGCAGTCAACAAAAATAACTCAAATAAAAAGGTTTTAGTCCCTCCAATGGTTTTAACTACATAGAACTATTCCATTTTTTTTTATTTAATTAGATGCTATATTAGAATCAAAATGAGACTGTAAAGCATAAGGGGTTATTCAGAGAGAGCTGATCTGGCCCCGAAATGTCACCGAACAGGGAATTTCCTTGTACAGTCACATTTCAGGGCCATTCGGCTATTCTGAGCAGGCAGTTTGCCAAATTTTGGCGAACTGCCAGCAAGCAGCAAGTACGGTGCCTGTTCGACAGCAGTGAAATTCCCCATAGAGAAGCAATGGTTCAGCTATTCAGAGAACACTGTACAGCAGTGAAAAGTTGCCGAAGTGCCCTTCTGTTCGGTGGTTTAATTCGGCAGATTTAATCAGGCGAACCCCATAGGTTTCACTCTTAAAAATATTCCCGTTTTAATCCAATATCTAATAAACCGTTTATTATTTTATTCTGCAGTAAAAGGTCTCTATTTATTGAATTGTTTTAGGATCTCTTAGGCATTTTTTCGGCAAAATAAATTTCCGTCTTTTTTTAAAAGTGTTTTTTCTTTAACAGACCTTTTTATTATCATTCATTGGACCTTTTTTTTTTTTTTAGCTCCAGGCATTTTTGTTCAGTATTTCGTTTCAATTTTGACACTGTCGAGCTTATTGTTTTGTGTTTTTACCCTGTTCGTCAGCTTGTTGGCTTTTTCCGGCGGCTGGTCTGCGCTGTGATCGGCGGGTTTCTTGCGGCAGTTCTGGCACGTTTTCCCTGCACTGGGGACCCTGCAGTGAATGCTGAATGCGCCGCAGAGTGAGGAACTTTGATTCCCCGAAGTGCAGGTAGGTACGGGGAACGAGAAAGCACCGAAATGTCAGCGAATAACTCCCAGTATCTTTTGTTCCTCAGTCCCATGATGATCTTTTTATCAGCCAAAATGTGGGATGGTAAGACATCATTGGTGATGTGCTGGCTGAGTTGAAGGATATACCATGAGTCAAATAGTATATACTGTAGGTCTATATAGGTCAAACTGTATAACTTTAAATTAAAATCTTTTAGTGAATATCTATAAATGTAAAATGACAACTGCTGAGATTAGATTTCTAAACAGTCACACAAAAAAGTAAATCTCCACAAAAACCAACATGTGTAAGTGTAAGTGCACTCAATAAGACAATATAATGTACCTGCTGCTCCCAGTATGTGTCTCCTCAGTTCAGACGAAAAATGTACTGATATAAACAAAGCAGAAAACTGGGAGTGTATCTTAGGATACTGCCATCCACGCTGCACAGTCCTTTCAATCGTTTTTGGAGGGACTGTGAGGCGCTGACGGCGGTATCCTGAGATGCACTCCCAGTTTTTTCTGTTTATATCGTTACAGAGATAAGCATGAATATTGATTAGAGTGTAGTATTGTGATTTTTTGTTACAATCCTCAGCGGGGAGGAGACCGCTTTTCCAGAATCACACTGTTACGGTGGGCTAGACCTGGCTGGATGTAGAAAGGGTGTGAGCCTAATGTGCAGTGATACACGAACCAGGATATACAGTGGCAAGAAAAAGTATGTGAACCCTTTGGGAATATGTGGAGTTTTCATGAATTGGTCATAAAATGTGCTCCGATCTTCATCTAAGTCACAACAATTTGAAAAACACAGTCTGCTTAAAATAATACAACACAAACATTATATGTTTTCATGTTTTTATTGAACATAACATGTAAACATTCACAGTGCAGGGTGGAAAAAGAATGTGAACCCCGAGCCTAATGACTTCTCCAAGAGCTAATTGGAGCCAGGAGTGAGCCAACCTTGAGTCCAATCAGTGTGATATTATTGGATGTGTTGCTAAAAGCTGTCCTGTCCTTTAAAAACACACACCAGTTTTTGGTTTACTGGTTTCAAGAAGCACTGCCTGATGTGAACCATGCCTCGCAGAAAAGAGCTCTCAAAAGACCTACGATCAAGAATTGTTGACTTGCATGAAGCTGGAAAGGGTTACAAAAGTATCTCCAAAAGCCTTGATGTTCATGGTGTCCACGGTAAGACAGACTGTCTACAAATGGAGAAAGTTCAGCACTGTTGCTACTCTCCCTAGGTGTGGTCGTCCTGTAAAGATGACTGCAAGAGCACAACGCAGAATGCTTAATGAGGTAAAGAAGAATCCTAGAGTGTCGGCTAAAGACTTACAGAAATCTTTGGCACATGCTAACATTTTTGTTCACACATCTACAATAAGGAAAACATTAAACAAGAATGGATTACATGGGAGGACACCACAGACGAAGCCATTGCTGTCCAAAAAGAATATTGCAGCATGTTTGAAGTTTGCAAAAGAGCACCTGGATGTTCCACAGCACTACTGGCAAAATATTCTGTGGGCAGATGAAACCAAAATTGAGTTTTTGGAAAAAACACACAACACTATGTGTGGAGAAAAAAAGGCACAGCACACCAACATCAAAACCTCATCCCCACTGTAAAACATGGTGGAGGGAGCATCATGGTTTGGGGCTGCTTTGCTGCCTCAGGGCCTGGACGGATTGTTGTCATTGATGGAAAAATGAATTCCAGAGCAGGGTGGAAACGTTTGGTTGAGGTTATTGCTGCCAAAAGGAGGGTCAACCAGTTATTAAGTCCGAAGGTTCACATACTTTTTCCACCCTGCACTGTGAATATTTACATGTTATGTTCAATAAATACATGAAAACATATAATGTTTGTGTTGTATTATTTTAAGCAGACTGTGTTTTTCAAATTGTTGTGACTTAGATGAAGATCAGAGCACATTTTATGACCAATTCATGCAAAACTCCACGTAATCCCAAAGGGTTCACATACTTTTTCTTGCCACTGTAAAACACCAAAATATATTTATTACTGAATAAGGCTAAATGTAACTCCACATGACAGATCCAGAACAAAAAACACAATAAATATAAATCCAGAAAACAAAATAACTAAGAACAGGCAAGGGAAAATTAGAACTGAGCAGGGGGTCTAAAACACAAGGGGTAACTACTGAACAGAACTATAGGAGGGGAACAGAAATACACTATGAATAAACCTGGAAAACAGAAGTCCTAAGGAATACTCGGTACAGGCACAGTAGATCGAGAGACAGCACTGCAAACAATCAGGACTAAAGGAAAATTAATCCGTGAGAGTGAGATCAGATTGAGGCAGCTCCCTTCCTAGGGGGTTGCCTTCTTTTAAGCACAGTTCAATTAGAACAAGAGTCCAGGTGAGGCTCCAAGGCGAGAAATCCAAAAATGAAATGAAAGTCCAGGAAGTTCAATGGCAATGTTCAAATACACCAGAGAGGGCGCCAGGGGCTCAGAATGTCACATATCCTCCCCTCTAAGAGCGGCCACTGGACTCACAAAACAAAAACAAGATCAGACTACCAGTCAGACTACCCGCTCTCTGGGAGTCCAAGGACAGCAAGGAGTATGGCCTTATCAGACTCGGAACTAGGATTCTGATGAGTAGCGTCTTCGGCACGACTCTGCGGGGATGCCTGGGCTCTGCGATGCCTGGGCAGCTGGGCTCTGCAGCGACCCCGTGGCGGTGATGGCTCTGAGGCGTCGTCGCTCTGCTTGGCAGCGGAACTTGAGGATTCATCATGCTGCAGGGCAGTGGACTCAGAAGATTCAGGGGATTCTTCATACTGCAGGGCAGTAGACTCAGAAGCATTCTCTTGCTGGGCAGCAACCGTGGAGTCGTTCGCCTGCTGGACAGCAACCGTGGAGTTATTCTCCTGCTGCAACAGGAACTCTTTAACAGAGGCCTGGGAAGGCTTGAACATGGCTTCTGTGGGCACACTCGGCAATCCGAAATTTTGTGCAGGGGAAAAACCGCAGTAGAAGCACAAATCCTGGGTTTTCCTCCATAACATTTCCTCCTGGGTCAGGGGTCCTCTGGAACCTTTCTTTGAAACAGGTACGTGCTCCTTAGTCAAGGTGCCCCTGGGAATCTGCAGCATGATAGAGAGCACATAGTCCAGGTGCCGCATAATCGTTGCAATAGCACCTCTCAGGTTATCCACCAAGGCTAATGATCACTGCAAACTCACAATTTACGGGCTGATTCATTATGTTACGGTGGGCTAGACCTGGCTGGGGGCAGAAAGGGTGTGAGCCTAATGTGCAGTGATACACGAAACAGGATATAAAACACCAAAATATATTTATTACTGAACAAGGCTAAATGTAACTCAACATGAGGTATCCAGAACAAAAACACAATAAATATAAATCCAGAAAACAAAATAACTAAGAACAGGCAGGGGAAAATCAGAACTGAGCAGGGGGTCTAAACACAAGGGGTAACTACTGAACAGAACTACAGAGGGGAATAGAAATACACTATGAATCAGTGACGTGCGGTGAGGTCAGTGGCTGGTGAGGCACTGGCTAGTATCAGAGCCAGACATACACAGGTTACGTAGGTGCAGGTTCAGGGCTCCCCAGGATGTGACTGCTGTCAGTGCTTCCCAGAGTCTGGCTGCTGTCAGTTCTCCCCAGGAACTGGCTGTTCAGTGCTCCCCTATTGTGCTTTCCTATTGGTCCAAGCTATTCCATTGCTCTCCCAGGGCCTCCGAGGCACTGGGAGAGCAATATTCAGGAAGTGGGCAGTGCTCAGACGTCTGTTCATTGAACAGACGCGCCACACTGCCCACTTCTTGGCAGCCTACGCAATTTGCGTAGCATCCTGCTACGCAAATTGTGTAGGCTCAGGCTGCCGGGAAGAAAAAAATGTGTGGTGGATGGAGAAGACAGCAGGGGGAACGCGGAGCAGAGGAGTTTGACTGCAGTGCAGCCCTTAATGGCAGGTGAGGCTCTGCCTCACCTGCCACCCCTGACCGCACGTCCCTGCTGTGATTGTTATGACATAAAATACTTCTTTGAAAAAGTGGCTCTCATCTCATCAGCTATTACTTAGACTTGTATAGTATATTTTATATGTAGCGTTTCATAAAAGCTCAATCATCCGTAATGGAAAGGTGTGCATTTTGCAAGTTAGTGCAATTTTTCTGTCATCCTGACATTTCTACATAGCTGTCATTTTGATTCCTGCTTTTCTTTATTCTAATTAAATTGACAACGAAGTTATAGGTAGTTGGGCAAATGGTGACTCTGGTTTCAGTGATATTCATTTTATGTAAACCTGTTATTTGCTGCTATATAATTTGTGTTGTTAAGATGTTTTTTTTTGGGGGGGTTTCATGTTGCGGCCAGTACAATAGGCAGTATCAGTGAATTTGAGTAGTATTCCAATGTGAGAAGTAATGAGAAAATGGACTATACAAAGTTCTATCAAATGTATATTTTCTATAATGCAAAATTAGCATTTTAACCATATTATTCATACGTCTTCTTTCTATACATGCCAAGGGAACTTTGGAAAATTAGAGATTTGAGTGTGTGACGTTCTGGGTCCCTGGCACCCCCTCTGGTGTATTTGAACATTGCCATTGAAGTTCCTGGACTTTCATTTCATTTTGGATTTCACGCCTTGGAGCCTCACCTGGACTCTCTAATTGAACTGTGCTTAAAAGAAGGCAACACCCTAGGAAGGGGGCTGCCTCATTCTACTATCACTCTCACTGATTCATTTTCCTTCAGTCCTGATTGTTTGCAGTGCTGTCTCTGGATCTCCTGTGTCTGTACCGAGTATTCCTTAGGACTTCTGTTTTCCAGGTTTATTCACACAGCTTGTTAAAACTTTCTTATTTGCACTAAACAATATATGAATTGAATAAAACCAGGGGTTTTAATACTTTAGCTGATTTAACGGCTATTGTTTATCCCCAATCATTTTTTTAGGGGACAAAATTGTAATAAAATAACCAAGCATATATTTATACTCAATAAAAAGTATCTTAATAGGCATAAGTAATCAATATGAGCTCTTCATTACCAAAAAGGAAATTATTTTGCATTGGAAAACATTAAAACATGAATTTTATCGTATGAAACCACCAACGTACTTTCCATAGAAGGATTGACATTTTCAGCAGGAGAAAAGATTCTCCACCTGATATGACTGCAAAGGAGCTGGAAGGAGGTTCTTCCATCCTTACTGAAAGAAAAAAAAAATCAACATTATTGCTGCATTACAACAGTCTGGGAAGAGAAAATACAGTGAGTAATGGGGTCACACTACGACCACAGGAACCATGCCCCGGAACTACGTGCTACCCTAAGTGATACTCGCAGTAAAGTTGCTGTGCCGCTGTGAGTATCACCTCCTGGAGTCCATAGGATTTCATGGAGAGTTGCGCTGCCGGGCTGCAAACCCTTGCATGATATCACGAAAGCGAAGGTCTCAGAGTGATCACTTAGATCACTCTGCTCCCGGCGGCCAGAAGCAGCAGATTAGGCCTTCATTCTTGCCGCGGGATGAGAGGTAAGTATAGGATTTAATTGGGGGGGGATTTAAGTTGGTGCTAAATGATTCTGCAAAAGAGGAATCAGTTACCACCAGCTTCTGGATGATAGTAACATTTTCATTACCGCGTCGGTGTGGTTTTTAGCGTTAAGACTTTGCAATACCTTACTTATCCCAACGCTAACTACTGATCTCGTTTCCCATGTTAAGTATAGGGTGCGCAAAGTACAGTAAGCTAACGCAATCACCGATCTGCTAATTTTTTTTCCTGATTAGCGATAGGAATGCAATATGGATGGCGTGTGGTAAAGTCACTTATGCCGACGTTTACGCTTACTCACTTGATTGCTACAGTTAGGCATTCACTTGGGAATAGGGCCCAAGGTGTTTCTGCATTTTCCACGTATGCATTACTTTTCTATTGTTTTTGTAAATCACATTGCTGATAATCTAATCATGATCACTGCAAATCCCCATAAGCAGGGTGTCTGCTATTGGATTATCTATTTTTTGTCACATTTACTGTACTTTACACAAAGGTCATAACTGCCTTTATGCAAATAATGCAGACTCTCAGGGTTATCCAAAGAGATTCGAAAAGTCACCACACGTTCGGTGACTTTGCGTTCTCTTCAATTCGGTTCGTGTTGCCGAACCCATTTTGGTGACCCTGCGGTGTATTCAGCAAACACCACAGGGTCCCCGAATTGCAGGGAAAAGCTGCCGCAAACCTGACGAAAACTAAACGCAAAACCCGCCGAATGCACGCCGAAAACCCTCAAAAACATCTGGATTAACCCGTCGAAGACGCCGGAAAAACCCGAGCAGGAGCCGATCACACGCAGCGAAGCCGCCGGAAAAATCCGAGAAAAAGCCGACACCGCAGACAGAGGGAGGTGAATAAATTAGCAAAAGAGTGAATGTGAATGTAAAAAGCTGTTTGCAAAGAAACTACTGAGCGAAAATGTCTGAAATTTACATATGAGGTCCAGGGAATGATAATAAAAAGAGCTGTTACATAAAAAATAAGTAAACTTAAAAAAAAATAAAAAAAAAATCGGACTTTTAAGCATTTTTCTTAATCTTTTTTTTTTTTAAAGTATCCTAAAAAAATCTATAAATAAAGAGACTCTTTACTGCAGAATTTTATAATGAACGGTTTCTTAGATATTGAATTAAAACGGGAATATTTTTAACATTGAAGCCTATGTGATTCTCCTGAATTAACTTGCCGAATGAAAACACCGAATTGCAGGGCATTTCGGGAACCTTTCACTGTTGGTTTGTGTTCTCTGAATAGCCGAAGCAGTGCTTTTCATGGGGATTTCACTGCCCTCGAACAGGCACCGTATGTGCAGGCAATTCGCCAGGATTTGGCAAATTGCCTGCTCTCTGGATAGCCGAATGGCCAGGAAAGGTAACCGAACACTGATTTTCAGCGTTCGGCTACCTTTCTCAAGCAATTCGGATCTCTTTGGATAACCCTGTCTGTTTGAGAAAATTGAGAAAGATATGGTCCACCAGCTAGTGTTTAGGACTTTTCATCCCAACAACATTTCATTAAAGCATTCAAAACAAAACACGGAGTCCTGTGTGGTATTAAAAAGAAAATAGCATAACTCTTTGTGGATAGGTGTTCTACCAACACCAGTAATAGGTTCTGTGCACCACTCATAAAATCAAGAAGTCTTACCTGAATGGCAGGATAAACCTGCTTGATTTTATATTTGATGCACAGATTCCATTATTGGCAGTGGCACTTGCAGAACACCCATTCTCACAGACTGACTATTTTGCTCTCTTTTAGATCCCTCAGGACTCTGTGCTTTGTTTCTTATGTTTTACTTTTATTGAGTACTTTTGTAAGGACCACTTAAGAAATTCCTGTGATATATATATATCACAGTTGTGTTCAAAATTATTCAACCCCCAATGCTGTAAAGGGTTTTAGGGAATTTAGTGTACATTTGTAATTGTATTCAGAATGAAATCCTACAAGGACTTTTTAAAGAACCATATGCAACTAAAATGACATCAATTGGTTTTGTAATACAGTAGTAAATGTTTCTTTTGTGAATTCTTCATTGACACAATTATATCACCCCTTAAAGACTACCACTCTGAAGAACAGAGGTTCATTCAAGTGTTTTCAATCAGGTATTGAAAACACCTGTGGATGTCACGGAGCAGCAATAAAGCATAATAAGCACCAATTAGGCAGCTTTAAAATGACTGTGATACTCAGCTCCTTCTAGACATTTACTGGTGTGGTTACAAACATGGTGAAGTCAAGAGAATGGACCAGGAAGACAAGAGAAGAGGGGATTACTCTTCACAGGAAGGGCAATGGCTATAAGAAGATTGCAAAGATGTTAAACATACCAAGAGAGACCATAGGAAGCATCATTCGCAAATTCAAGGCAAAGGGCACTGTTGAAACGCTACCTGGTCGTGGCAGAAAGAAGATGCTGACTTCGACTGCTGTGCGCTACCTGAAGCGTAGAGTGGAGAAAAGTCCCCGTGTGACTGCTGAGGAACTGAGAAAAGATTTGTCAGATGTGGGTACTGAAGTTTCAGCTCAGACAATACGGCGCACACTGCGTAATGAAGGCCTCCATGCCAGAACTCCCAGGCGCACCCACTTGCTGTCTCCAAAGAATAAGAAGAGTCGACTGCAGTATGCCAAAAGTCACGTGGACAAACCACAGAAGTTTTGGGATAGTGTTCTGTGGACTGATGAAACAAAATTAGAACTGTTTGGGCCCATGGATCAACGCTATGTTTGGAGGAGGAAGAACAAGGCCTATGAAGAAAAGAACACCTTGCCTACTGTGAAGCATGGCGGGGGGTCAATCATGCTTTGGGGCTGTTTTGCTTCTGCAGGTACAGGGAAGCTTCAGCGTGTGCAAGGTACCATGAATTCTCTTCAGTACCAGGAGATATTGGATGACAATGTGATGCAGTCCGTCACAAACCTGAGGCTTGGGAGACGATGGACCTTTCAACAGGACAATGATCCCAAGCATATCTCCAAGTCCCCTAGAGCATGGTTGCAGATTAAAGGCTGGAACATTTTGGAGTGGCCATCGCAGTCACCTGACTTAAATCCGATTGAGAACCTCTGGTGGGACTTAAAGAAAGCAGTTGCAGTGCGCAAGCCTAAGAATGTGACTGAACTGGAGGCTTTTGCCCATGACGAATGGGCGAAGATACCCGTAGATCGCTGCAAGACACTTGTGTCAAGCTATGCTTCACGTTTAAAAGCTGTTATAACTGTAAAAGGATGTTGTACTAAGTACTAAGATTGAATGTCACTTGGGGGTTGAATAAAACTGATAATGATGTGAGCACAGAAAAGACATTTGTGGTTATTTCATTATAAATGTTATGTTATATTTGTCTGACCTACACGTGCCTCTTTGATTTAATTGTAAGCAAGATGACTGAATGATCAAAATCAATGTCAAACTGGCCAAAACACTCAATTTCAGTGGGGTCGAATAATTTTGAACACAACTGTATATACTTATTTTATATACTGTGGACGGTGCTCTGGACCTTTCAGGAAAGGATAAATAAATGAAACCCTCAATATCGCTATGTATTTCATCCTAATTTTGTATATAGATTTTTGTCCTGAGCTTATAGGCTAATGTTAGACAAACGCAGTCTGAGCGCACTCTGCGTGCGTGCAAAATGGACGGACGTACTGAAGGAAGATACTGTAGACACCACACGGTCCGTTTTTTTAACGGATGTAGAACAAAAAAGGGAAATATGGGAATCAATATTAATTATGAATTAAAATACAGGTACAATCAGCCAGACCATAAAAACCTCTGAGCGTAAATGTTATGGATGTTGCAAATGCGCTGTGTCTGACGTTGCAGCATAACGCACACAGGCCGCTATGCGGACGTGGCGCAATCTGCGCATCTGTCTTAGCGTTTTTTTTACATTCTTGCCTAATTTGCGTCCGTTTGCCACGTGCATTGCACGTGCGCAGCTCGGTGCGAACGTACTTCGTGTGTGGGTCTCTATTGATCATGATTCTATGCTACAACGGACGTTGATCACTGCGTTCGTCTGACGCTGGCCTAAAAAACCTATACTGTCATCCTACATTTAGATGTTACCTATGCATCCAGTGTTTCAGATAAATGTTATGATAGTTTATATTAACAAAAAGTGTTTGGCAGTGAAGGGGTTAACCGGACTTTCCCTTAAATTAGAAAATAATTTGATTTCTACTTCTTTAATTGTAGATAAAGAAAATGAGCCCCACAATGCTGTATTGCTACAATGCTTGTAAACAACAAGTAAAGGCCCTAATCCAAAATTGGCGTAAACTTCATCAGAGCTGTTGTAAACTTAGCAACCCCATATAGACTATAACAGCTCTGGTACGTTTTCAACAGCTCTGGCTAAATTAACACCAACCTTGGAATAGGTCCCTAAAGGGGTTATTCACAGTGTATAAGATTTGTTTTCCACGTTTTATCATCCAAACGTTTGCGAGTATATATTTTATGGGGCACTCTTGTTGAAAAAAATTAGAAAAATGTGGTAGCAGGTTCCCAGTTCTAAGAAAATGTGCAAATTTAACCAAAACTCTAAAAATCTCAATGTTTTGCTTGTATTTTGGAGGATTGTGTTTTATAATCGTATGACTATAGGGGTTATTTCAAAGAGCACCGAATACCAGTCTGGACCTGATCAAATCCCAGCAATGCTCCTGAAAATCAGAGCACCAGCAATTGCAAATCCTGTCGCAACCCTAATCAATGAATCACTGGCGATTGGATACATACCCAAGCTCTGGAAGACTGCAAGAGTGGTACCTATCCATAAAAGTGGTGACAGTACTTTGGTATCCAACTACCGTCCGATATCATTGCTCCCTGTACTGTCAAAAAAATTGAAAAAAATGCGTCTACACACAATTACGTGATTATTATCAATATTGGAACTACTTAACCCCAGATCAATCCGGCTTTTGTCCAAATCACTCAACTACAACCGCCCTTTTAAAAGTCTGCAATGATATCCAAGCTGGGGTGGAACAAGGAAGCCTAACTGGAGCCATCTTCCTTGATTTTGCCAAAGCCTTTGACACGGTAGACCATGGCATCTTGTAAAAAAAACGTAAAAACTCTGGTATTGGTGATCGCACGCTAACCTGGTTTGAATCATATGTATCCAACCGATCGCAATATGTGTCCATTTCTGACAGCTCCTCCCTCCCCATCCCAGTCACTTGCGGTGTACCGCAAGGCTCAATACTCGGCCCCCTGCTATTCACATTATTCATAAATGATCTGCCTAACATCTGCAAAGCCTCAACTATACACATGTTTGCAGACGATACCATAATTTATACCAGCAAACCAGATCTCCCGCAGCTGGAGGCCGTGCTGCAAGAACAATTCACAGAGGTAGAAAAGTGGATCAAACACAACAAACCTTTTTTAAATACTGACAAAACGGTAACAATGCTCTTTGGAACAGCACCTAAACTACACAAATTGCAAACACCCCATCTATGTGTCAGGAAAAAAAATCTAATGGCACGCTGACCACAGTCATTTCTCTCAAATATCTAGGTATGTGGTTGGATCCAAACCCATCCTTTAGCTCCCACATAAAAAAACTCTCAGCTAAACTTTACCCCAAACTAGGTGCCCTTTACAGAAACAAATCCTGCCTGAGCCCCGCGGTAAGAAAGCAGATTGTACAACAAATGGTAATGCCGGCTATTGATTATGGAGATGTAGTGTATGCAGCAGCCCCGCAAACACACCTTCAGAAACTTACTACATTGTATAACTTATTCTACCACTTTGCACTACAATGTAACTACATGACCCACCATTGTGACATGTGAAAAAAGCTAAATTGGCCATCGTTGGAGTCTAAACGCACCCTTCACCTTTCCAGCCTGGTGTTTAAGAGCTTTTCTGGGAAGCTGCCACCCAATCTGAATAGACTGCTTTCCCAGGCAGTTCCCTCATCCTATAATCTCCGATCCAGGACCAGCACCTTACTTGCAATACCACAATACAGACAGACAGTGGCTCGGTCCTCATTTTCCTACAGAGCACCGCAGTTATGGAATAACCTCCCAGACGCCATCAAATCTTCCCCCAGTCTTAAGTCACTCTAGAGCTCCCTATTAACATACCTCAATACGGAATGCACCTGTAAACATGCAACATGATGACTATTTTACTTACATATTTATTTTCTGTTAATCTGTATATTTGTGTTGTTTTTAATATCTTGCATTGTATTACTTTGTATTTCTGTAACAACTAACATTTCAATTTTCTTGAACCCAGGACATACTTGAAAATGAGAGAAATCTCAATGTATCCTTCCTGGTAAAATACTTTATAAATAAAATAAATAGATTTGGAGGAGAACTTCGGTGTGATTCGGCGAGTTAAATTTTCTGACCCTGCGGTGAATTCAGCATTCACCGCAGGATCCCGAAGAGCACCAAATGGATCTGACGATAAACCTGCCAAACACCACCAAGATACAGCCGACTGCAGCTGACTAACGGGTTTAAAAAAAAAAACAACAGTTTTGAATAGGCGTTTTTAAACAAAAATAATGCATGAAAATAATATGTAAGGCCCTATGAATAAGAATAAAAAGTTCTGTTACAGAATTAAAGAAAAAAAAAATCAGAATAAGAGATTTTGCCGAAAAAATAAAAATCAAGAAAAATGCCTAAAAAAATTCTAAAAAATAAATAAAAAGACTATGACGCAAATGAAAAGAATAAACTGTTGAATAAAATTAGGGATTCTTTTTTTTACATTCAGGGTTATTCAGAGAGAGGTGAAAAGCAGGAGAATGGCTGGAGAAGTGAAAATTCTAGGTCAAAATAGCCAAACCAGAAGAATTCTCCCATTTATCTCACTTTCCAAATCGGCTATTTTGACCTAGAATTTTCACTTCTCCAGTCATTCTCCTGGTTTTCACCTCTGATTGAAACCTATGGGATTCGCCTGTTTAAACCTGTTGAACGAAAGCACTGAAAATCTGGGCATCTCACCCACTTTCGGGGCTGTTCTGCATTCTCTGAATAGATTAACCCTTTCTGATCCTCACCTATTGTGTCACCCCTATCCTCTTAGATTATGATTATTTATTAAGCGCCAACACATTCCGCAGCGCTGTACAAGGTGTAATGGGTAAAGACAGGACAATTCTACAATACATACAGGAGACAGGTCAGTATTCCTGCCAGCAGATACATGACGATGAGGACCCTATTCCCGTGGGAATTTACAATCTAGATGGTGAGGGGATTAGAAACAGGAGGGGGGGGACTGCAGTGATGAGTTAATGCAGGGAGAGGTGAGGACTGTTTTTGGGTCGGTCGGATGTCTTGTTATGGAGTCAGGTGGTAGGCTTCCCTAAATAGAAGGGTCTTTAGGGAGCGTTTAAAAGAAGCCAGATTTGGGGACAGTCTGATATTCCGAGGAAGCGTGGTCCATAGGGTCAGCGCTGCACAAGAACAGTCCTGCAATCTGAAGAGGTAATGATGGAGGATGCCAGGCGCAGGTCATTGTTGGATCGTAGGGGACAGGCTGGGGTGTATTTGGTGATTAGTGAGGACAGGTAGTGGGGGGGGGGCGTTAGTGAGGGTTTTGTAGGTCAGGGTGAGTAGTTTGAATTTGATTCTGCTGTGGATGGGGAGCCAGTGCAGGGATTCAGAGTGGAGCAGCAGAGACAGAGCAACGGGTGAGATGGATAAGCCGGGCTGATATGTTTAGGATGGACTGCAGGGGGGAGAGGCGGGAGATAGGAAGGCCAATCAAGAGGTTGTTGCAGTAGTCCAGGCGGGAGATAACAAGAGAGTGGATAAGTTGCTTGGTGGTGGTGTTAGTCAGAAATGGACGAATTTTGACAATGTTACGGAGGTGATTGCGGCAAGATGATGAGAGCAATTGGATGTAGGGGCTGAAGGAAAAACTGGCGTCAAGAGTCACTCCGAGGCAACAGACTTGTGCAGAAGGAAGGATAGTGATACCGTCAACAATTATGGAGAAGTCAGAAATTGGAGTAGATTTAGAGGGGGGAATTTGAAGGAGCTCGGTCTTAGACATGTTGATCTTCAGATAGTGAGCGGCCAACCAGGCAGAGAACCCAGACAGACAATCACTGACCTGAGAGAGAACGGAGGGGGAGAGATCGGGAGTGGAGAGGTAGATCTGAGTGTCATCAGCATATAGGTGATACTTGAAGCCATAGCTGGTGATGAGTTTACCCAGTGAGGAGGTATAGATGGAGAAGAGCAGAGGACCTAGGACTGAGCCTTGAGGTACACCGACTGACATAGGCATTGAAGAGGAGGAATTGCCAGCAAGGGATACGGAGAAGGATCTATTGGAGAGGTATGATTTTAGCCAGGAGAGGGTGGTATCAGAGACCAAGAGAGAAGAGGGTCTCTATGAGGAGGGGATGGTCGACTGTATCGAAGGCAGCTGAGAGGTCAAGTAGGATCAGTATGGAGTAGTGGCCATTGCATTTAGCAGAAAGGAGGTCATTAGTAACCTTTGTGAGAGCAGTTTCTGTTGAATGTTGAGCGCGAAAGCCAGATTGCAGTGGGTCAAGTAAGGAGTTACAGAATAGGAAGAGGGTTAAGCGGTCGTAGACTAGTCTTTCTAGCAATTTTGATGCTAGTGGAAGTAGTGAAACTGGACGGTAGTTATCAGGAGAATGTGGGTTTCTTGAGAATGGGTGTGATAGTGGCATGCTTGAAAGGAGAGGGGAATGAGCAAGAAGAGACAGGTTGAAAATGTGTGTAAGAGCAGGAGTGATAGATGTGGACAGAGAAGATAGTAGGTGTGAAGGGATAGGGTCTAGTGGGCAGGTAGTGAGGCGTGAAGAAGACAGTAGAGAATGGACCTCATCCTCTGTGGTTGGGGCAAAAAGGCTGAGAGTCGAGGTGGGGTTGGGTGGGGGAGGAGAAGTGGTGTATGCTTGTGCTGGGATATTGTTACGGATTGTGAGTGTTTTCGTTATGAAGTAGTCAGCAAGATCTTGAGCGCTGAGGTTGGATGGGGGAGGTGGCGCAGGTGGGTAGAGGAGGGAGTTGAAGGTTGAGAACAGTCTTTTGGGGTTGGAAGAAAGTGAAGATATAAGAGAAGTAAGTTTGTTTGGCGAGGTGAAGGGCAGTTGTGTATGTGCGGAGAAGGAATTTATAGCCACCTCTGGGTTTGAAACGCGATTTTGAGCCGAATCGTGATCCAGCAGAAAAATGGTTTATGCTATGAACCAATGAAAAGGGGAGACTCTCTCCTTTCCAGCGGTGCAATTTGTTTTCTTCTAGCTTTAACCATTGGGGAGATAGAGGACTCCTCCCCTTCACTGCAGGCACCTGCTGGGCCCCCTGAAACATCAGCAGTCGGGAAGAGGTTAAATACCTACCTTGAATCCAGCACTGGATTCCATCTGCACTCCCCCCAAATATGACATACTGCTGGCTTTCCATGAGATGCAGTCATGCTCTCATCCAGGGCTGACATTAGAAATCCTGGGGCCTCTTGCTGAAGCACTGTTCGAGGCCCCCCCTTTCTTCCGCTGTCTATGTCAGTAAACTAATTAAAAATAATTCAATTTGTCTCCCCTTCTGTTTACCTTATTTTGCAGGGAGTGGGAAAAATCCCTTGTGCTTCAGCAAGGGGATGAAAAGGTTTCCCTGGAGATTATTTAATCTGCTCCTCTACCTGGTCAGACCAAACTAAATGCTTCTTCGGTGATGAGTGCACCTACTGGCCCCAGATGCTGTGGTCCACTGGGAAATTTACTGGTATCTTGGTAGGCCGGTCCTGGGTGACATGGAGGGACCTTTACACCCCTGGCAGTTACACAAGCTGCACAGGGTTTGGCAAGGTTCAAGGCCCCCTGGAGCCATTGGGCCCCTGACATGTCCATGGGCGGTCACCCCCGATGGCAGCCCTGCTCTCATCCCAAGCTTTATCATGTTTTTATGTTAAGATGATTCACCCACTAAATGTTCCTGTACCTTCTTTTATTTCTATTCCGTTCAAAATTATTCTCATGCGCCTAAAATGTTGTGTGTTGACAGGAAAAAATTAGTATTTCGAACAAAGCAGAGATGTACTGATCTCAAAGTCATCCATTTTCCTTTTAGGTTTATGTTATGTCCCAAAAAGTGTGGGCATGCAATTAGGTGTTGTATGTATTTCTGAGTATTGTCCAGTAATTTACACACAGGGCAAATGTCACGATTAACCAGGAAAGGTTTATTACTCAGACAGTGCTCAGAAGGGTTCTGTACAGAATCTGATTATTGTCTGTGCTATAATAACAGGACAGGTTTCCAGCATATACTCTGTGCCTAAATGCTTCCCAGCATGACTGCTCTCTGCTACAGATCAGAAGTCTGGGTTCTTCCTGGTTACTGGTACAGCTTCCTCATCCAGCTTGCACTGCAGCAGGGAAGAGGGGAGTGGCATAAGAACCACTCCCAACCTGGGAACCTCTGAGACAGACAGGGAATCTGTCTAAACATCACACCTTACAATTAAAAAATCTTCAACCTCCCTGGCGGTCTAATTTTTTTCAAAATTTTGTGTCTAAAAAGCATCTCTTTTTTTTTTAAAGGAAACGTGGTTTTGTACATAGTTAGCCTGTATTAATTAGGAATCATGCACGGAAATCCGTGCAAGCAAGAGTCCTTACTGGTAAAATCCTTTATAAATAAATAAATAAATAAGTCTGATAAAGTGTGAAACACGACATAATTTATTATCCCAAAAACAATTATCCAAAATAATGCAAATAAATGATATTCAATAAAATACAACAAAAAAAACACTGAAATCTGTCTGAAAACAAGGGTGAGATTATGTATGGTCTGTTTCTTATCCTGTAGTGCCACCTAGTGGCCGTTCATAAACATTGGAAAACAGTGTATTATATAAAAAAAAAAATTAAGTTTGCTGCTGGTCCCGCCTCCCTGCATCGTGTGACTCGCAGGGAGCTTTACCAGGAAGCAACTCACCGCGACACTGTGGGGGACAGCCAGGGAGCCAGGAGGAGGGGAGTATGCATCCAGCCCGAGTGTGGCTCGGGGTTACCGTTTGCAGTAGTGAAATTTAACCCCGAGTCACACTTGGGTATACCACCAGGGAGGTTAAATGAAATTCAATAATTAGTCAATTAACACAGTAGATTAAGGAGGGCTTCAATACAAGTCCTTGTAAAACAAATCAGCCAGTCTTGGATACAGTGGGTAGAAATAATCTGTAGTGAGAATGAAAATAGTCCTCAGCCGCTGAATCTACATACATGTCCATTTTGGCTTTACCAATCATTTACTACTGAGCATCTTTTAGGCTGGCCGTTCACTGGGTCTGTATTTGTGCGATGGCGTGATCATCCAATATAGTCTGTTGTCATCCAACCGATCCCACAACATACAGGTGAATCAGCCTTCTTCCACTGCCTCCCACTTACATCGGATGATTTTTTATAGTGACTACAACAGATTAGCGATCTTTCTCATTTCAAATGGATTTGTCAGCTGAAATCGGACGATCTGGTACAATTTGCATGAAGAAAGATGAATTGTATAGTTAAACTGCCGTGCCACGGCAGGGAAATTGTCCCGTAGAGAAGTGATTCAGTTGGACAGATGAAGTCCAAAAGTAAAAAAAAAAAAAAAAAAAAAAAATTTTTTTTATTCAACCGTTTACTCTTTTCATATGCAGCAAAACACCATTTAACCCTTTCGCTGCTGAGGCTTTTCCCGCCCCTATGCTGAGGTCATTTTTACCTGTTTTGCGCATCATGTTTAAACGTGTTTTGAAGGCTTATTTTAGTATATGACCCAGACATATTATATATCGTTCTTTCCGTCAGACTCAGTAGATTCATAATATGTCATTATTATATGTATACGTTATGTCATGTCTGTATATTATAACAAAAAATGCAATAAAATATGTATTTTCAATAATTTACAATGTGTAAAGTGTTTTTTTCCACATTTTAACATGCGAGCAATTGCGGTTATATTTTGTATGGGGTGCGCTTGTTAAAAAAATTAGAGATGGGGTCTCGTTACATTTTTTTTTGGGGAAAATGACACTATTTTTAACAAACGCACCGCATACAAAAATCGTTAGTGCAGCATCATTGTTCACATTATAATTGAAATGGGAACAATATTGCTGCATTAACAAACCAAAAAAAATTAAAAAAGTGTTTATTTTTTTTTTTTTTTAATTTTTATTTTTCATTTTTTTTTTTACAAAATTTTTCACTTTCATGTTTGGTATCGTTGGAACGGCCATGCTCTGGCCGATCCAACGATACCAAAATTTAACCCCTAGCTGCCACGGATCGGGAGATGGGAGTTCATTGGAACTCCCTATCTCCACAGTTGGTGGCAGTTAGGGGTTAAGTCTAGGACTGGCGTCATCGTGCTACGCACGATGACGCCAGTCCTCTGGGGGAGTTCCCGGAGGCTTGGCCGACATCCAAGATGTCGGCCAGCTCCGGGAAAGGATCGCGAACCGGCGCTTTTCAGCGCCGATTCGCGATCCAGCTCCCCAGGGGTTAATGCCAGGCATCATTTGGAAGGGCAGGCTGTGCCCTTCCAAATGATGCCTGGGTTAACCCCCTGTGCGCCGCCGATCGGGAGGGAGAGAGGTCCGAAGGACCTCCCCCCCTCCCTTTCAGGCGCCTCCTCCGCACATGCGGGGGGGGGGCGCCTGAATTAGGTGTCATCGCGCCCCCGCGATGACACCTAATTCTGGCGGCTGCTGGTCCGGATGCCGGGCTGACATCCAGGAACCCGGCTGAACGCTGACCCCGATGGGAGGATGCGCTCAGCGCGTCCTCCGCATACCAGCGTGACTGCTGAGGACGCGCTGAGCGCGTCCTCAGCAGTGAAGTGGTTAAGCTAGAATTTATTTTGGTATTTTTCCTAGGGGAAATTTGGGGTTCTTTTTTTTTTTTTTAACTAAAATTAAAAAAAAACTAGGCTCCCCCCCCGAATGCAGTTTTTTTTTTTGGTTCAGCCTTGCTCTCCTTGGTGCTGGAAACCTATTTCAGCACTGAGGAAAGGCTGTTTCTTCCCCCCCCCCCAGCAGTTTTTTTTTTTTAATATATATTTTTTTGTTCAGGGGCCTGTCCGGTGGCTGACCTGGGTCGTCCAGACGCTTCCAGTGGACGACCCTGATCGGCTATTGGCATTGTCCACAGGTGGACGACCAAGCCGGTCATCTGACTATGGACCCAATGGATAACCAGCCTTATGCAACCCTATATATGAAGAGAATAACTTGAGCATTCAAAAGTCACAAAATTCTATTGATCTTTAGCTCTTACTGCTTTACGAACCAATTAGTTTTGCAATCATAAAATACTCTCTGCTGGTCATAAAAGACCTTAGAGCAGAGCTTTCCAAAGGGTGTGCCGCAATACAGTGTCTGCGGCAGGCTTCAAGTGTGTCGCCACGCTGGGAAGTAGTACGGTCAACCCATTAAAGCTGCACTTCCTACGCTCCTGCGTGTGTGGGGCTGCGCAGAGAGGCGGCACTGGCTCTGCACCAGCTGCTCAGGACCTGGCTCAGCCTGCCTGCTGCCTCATCACCTACCTGGCTGCTCACTTCCACCCCCTGCTGCTCCAGTCACACCTACCTTCTAGTGGCTCTACTGACTGGGAGAGCAGGGGGGCACACATAAGGAGCTGCTGCACATTGTGGGGTACCTTCTCTTTCCACCATTCGTGGCTCAGCGTGAGGGAGCAGCTCCATTGCCTTCTCCTAGACACTCCTGCCTGGTACCTGCCCCATAGCTAGCTTACCTCAGTACTCTGTGTGTGACCTCCCCCACCTCAGTGCATGTGTGAATGACCCCCCCCCCCCACCTCAGTGTTGTGCAGGTGTGATCCCCCACTTCAGTGTTGTGTTTGACCTCCTCCACCTCGGTGCTGTGCTTATGACCCCTCCCCCCCCCACCTCAGTGCTGTGTGTGTGACCATGTCTCGTCAGAGTGCTAGAGCAAAAAAATAAAACAAATGTCCATTTCTATTCAGCTGTCACTTGCAGTGTGCAAAATAATAATAATAAAAGGGGGAGATGATAAAAGGAGGGGGAAATGGACTTGGGAGGGGAGAAAACAGACATGCGAACAGGAGAAAGAGGATGAAAGGGGGTAGAGAGTAAGACAATGGAAAAGAGGGAAAGAATGTGCACAGAAGGGGGAACAGAGTGGAGTATTAATAACTAGTATAATATAATATGTAAAGGGTCATCCAGACGTGGACCCCTTGCTTGATGTGCCTAGAGGGGTGTCAGCTATACCCTCCTGACGAGGCCCAAGAAGGCCGAAACGATCGTCGGGGGTTGCTGCACCTCTCGTGCAGGGATGACGTCCTTGGCAATCAGCACTGGCCACCCTTTTTGGGTCAGAGCAGGCTGATTTGCATATGGAAAATTCATCCCTGTAATGGCACAATCAAGCTAAAACCTTGTTTGTGAGACCTGAGCAGGCACCCACCGTAGAGCAGGCCATTGTGCTGTTGCTCGTTCTCAGGACCCTCACAAACACCCCCCTTGTTTTTCACTATAATATAATTATATATATATATATATATATAAAATTTTAATCTGTAATTCTTATTAAAAAAAAAAATATATAAATGAAAAGGTTTCTTGATATATTGCGTCCCCATAGATTTCATTGTTACATTGAGTGTCCGTATTTATTATAACGAGTTCGTTTAACCCTTTCGCTGCTGAGCCTTTTCACACCTCTGTGCGGAGCTCATTTTTACCGATTTCGCTCAATGTTTAAACGCGTTTTTAAGCTTTATTTTAATATATGACCCAGACATATTATATATCATTCTTTCCGGCAGACTGTGCAGATTCATAATATGTCATTATTATATGTATACGTTATGTCAGGTCTGTATATTATAACAAAAAAAATGCAATAAAATTAGAATTTTCAATAATTTACAATGTGTAAAGTGTTTTTTTTCCACATTTTAACATGCGAGCGTTTGCGGTTATATTTTCTATGGGGTGCGCTTGTTAAAAAAAATTAGAAATGAGGAATCGTTACTTTTATTTGGGGAAAATTACATGTTTTTTAGCAAACGCCCCCCATAGAAAAAAATAGTGCAGCATCATTGTTCACATTATAATTTAAATGGGAACAATATTGTTGCACTAATAAAATGAAATTTTTTTTATTTTTTTTACATGGTCACATGGTATCATTGGAAAGGCCACGCTCTGGCCGTTCCAATGATAGCAAACATTAACCCCTGGCTGTCACGGATCGGGAGATAGGGGGTTCCAAGGGGTTAATTTCAAAACTGGCGCCACTGCGCTCTGCGCGATGATGCCAGTCATTAGGGGATATCCCGGAAGCTTGGCCGACATCCAAGATGTCGGCCAGCTCCGGGAGGGGACCGCGATACGGCGCATGTTAGCGCCATATCGTGATCCAGCCCCCTAGGGGTTAAAGACAGCCCCGGCTTGGAAGGGCATGCTGTGCCCTTCCAGGCGGTGCCTGCCTTTAATCGCTGGCCCACGGGGAAGGGGAGAACCCCCCCCTCCCGGCACCTTCCCTGCAATGGCAGGGGGGGGTGCCTGAAATAGACGTTATCGCGCATGCGAGATGACGCCTATCGTGCCCGCCGGGATCCCGGAGGCTGGGCTGACATCGATGATGTCAGCACGCACCGGGGGGCTGCGCGATCGGCCGGAATACCGGCCGATCGCGGCTGCAAAGGGAGGACGCGCTGAGCACGTCCTCCGCATTGAAAGGGTTAAATGGAGTTTGCTAGTAAAACTGAATTACCGTGTCACCAGATGATGCAGGTCTAAAAAGTGTCTCCAACACAAAGCGTTGGGAAAGCTCTGCCTTAGAGTAATGGCACCCCTTGTAATATTTATTTTATTTATTTGCAAAGGATTTTACCATGGTATACATTGAGATTTCTCTCGTTTTCAAGTATGTCCTGGGTTCAAGAACATGTAATAGGATAAACATCCACACAATGTTTCAAGTACCCCTAACAGGCCCGGTTTTCCAGATATCTGAAGCACAGCACAGGTAATCGGATTCCCTGCTCAGTGATTGCAAGATTCAGTCTGTATTTCTCCAAGGTAAACCTTAGGACAGGGTCGGGGGAACACCGTTCTACCAGACTTCACTTTAGATGTGGACAGTGCTGGACTGGGACAAAAAAGCAGCCCTAGACTTCATCTAGACCGGTCCACTCCCATATGCAAATATGCAGGGTCAGATTAAGATCTCTATGGGCCACAGCTAAAGATTTTGTTTGTATTTTTTGGCATTTAATCCTTATCCTTACCTACAAAACCCTCACTAACTCAGCGCCCCACTACCTGTCCTCACTAATCACCAAATACACCCCAGCCCGCTCCCTAAGGTCAAACAGTGACCTGCGCCTAGCTTCTCCCCGCATCACCTCTTCCCATGATAGACTGCAGGATATCTCACGCGCAGCCCCCACTCTCTGGAACGCTCTCCCTCGTGCTGTCAGACTTTCCCCTAACTTCTCTTCCTTCAAACGCTCCCTGAAAACATTCCTATTTAGGGAAGCCTACCACCCAACTTACTGACGCAACCATCAATCACTCTCACCTTACAGTCCTCTCCTCCTGTTTCCAACCCCAACCCTCCTAGATTGTGAGTTCCTACGGGAATAGGGCCCTCATCTCCTCCTGTACTGTTTGTCAAATGTTGTTCAATGTATTGTAACCCTGTCTATACTGTGCCTATTGTACAGCGCTGCGGAATATGCTGGCGCTTTATAAATAAATAATAATTTAATGAAATGAAAATAGAGTTTGGTTTTTTTAAATTGTGTGCAATTTCAGTACTATGTTTCAACACATTTCAGGGATTCCATTTTTCACAAAAAAAAAAACAGAACTCGCTATTTAGCAAATGTTCAGTGTTTTGCAGACAATGGAGTCGCGGGAACGGTTATTGGACATTGGCAAAAACCTCAGATTTGCGCCAACCATTTTGCAAAATCTAAAAAGAATGGGGTTTAAAAATTAAAAAAAAGAAAAAGGCACCCCCCCCCCCCCCAAGCTCAACCGGCAGCCAGGCCCAGGCAATCCTCAGGCTCGGCCAGCACCCCAGGTCACCGAGTCATTGGCCCACCGGGAATCTCCCGGCAGTCCCGATTGCTAGTACATAGCTGGATGTGAACAATCTGAAGGAGCATATTAACTTCAATGCCCTTTAAAACTACATGCATGCACTGCTGCCAGCTTGGATTTATCACACAAGAGTACGTTACATAGCTTCACAGATCTAACAACAGTAAGAAAAAGATTTTCTGGAGTAACTGTGCCAAATGAAGAATTATAGGGTTCTTAAGGACACGGGCTTTCCGAAATCGCAAACCACTGCGAAAGTCAAATCGACGGCATGCCAAAAGAAAAATCCAAGCAGCGGAGAAGTCACACAGTGAAGCTTCTCCTGCCATTGTTTGGTTTGCTCTCGTGTAAAATGCCAACGCTTGTCACTGTTGCAACAACAGCTGTTTTATTCTGTTTTCAACTTGGCCAAACGCCACCGTTTGCTGATTAACTCCCTATACATTTCAGTTTAGGACAAAGTTCAATACTGAAAGTGCAGCGATCTAGCATCTGCACAATAAAGGGGGGGGGGGACACCTTTGTTCCGGTTATTGTTTGGTTAGCATAACTGAATGGATAATCTGTTCATTTTATTAGACACTGGTGATCATTTCCCATACGGTTCAATACATCAGGTTAATAATTTGCTCACTAATCTTTATTGCAAACTTTCCCAAATATTCTTCTGTATACTGTGCTGACATCTAGTGGCTGTGGCCCTTTGTTACAGTAATCCCAGGAAGAGAGAATTAAGTTCCTGGAATTGTTTTCATAAGAAAAACATCTGATGGAGCCTGAAGGAAATTTCCATCAGAAAGCATTAACCCGAAAAAGTTCAAAAGAGGGCTTCCTGCAAACATGGGTTAATGTCTATAGAGAGAGAAACCTTTGACCACCTGTCAAAAAGTAATTGGTAATTACCGAGAGCAGTTCTGGGCTCTATATAGCAGCTCTTGCAAATAAGGGTTGGATGGATTCTGGATCTTATCCAAATAAGCTGCAGGGTCCTGGGAAGCTGTGGAAACCTTAGGATTTCCAGGTCAGCCATGGCTTTCCTGGACCTATATTCAGATTTCAAGTAAAGGGACTGCACAGGGGAGGTATTGCCCTGCTACATGTAGAATAGGCTTCAGAAGGAAAATCAATTATCTGAGAGCAAATCAGATGTGATTCCGCTTTGATCACTTATCTGCAGGCAGCAGCGTGTCTTTGATAATGAAGAAAGGAAACCTTCAGCAGCAAAACCACTACTTAAGCTGAACGGATGGTAGCCTTTTTAGTTTTAGAAAGTATATAGATGGAGGGAGGGCTATAAAAGGGGAAACGGCTGAAACTGAAGAAAAATGTACATCTACACGGAGTAAGGTTGTGTCGCTTTAGAATAGAGACCAGGGTCAAGAATCAGACCCCAGAGGCAAAATGAGCAAGGCTTTAATGCAAGAGTTTCAAGAAATCACTACATTGAATGCATGTAGAGTAGCAGAGAAGCCCCATCTATACCACTTCTTATGCAGCAAGCATTAAAAGGGCCACTACTGCCACACATATTCAGGGTTTATTTGTTTAGTTAAAATATTTTACTCTATATGCGTCACTGGGTGCATCCATTCTGTGATCTTTTGTGTTGTAAACTTCTCCCCCACAGCATCTTTACAGCACTTGCTCCTTTGTTGCATTGGCCATAGGAGTCCATGGGAAGTATTCAAATGACAGCACCAGGGGTAGATTAGAAGTCTTAGGCCAGGGGCACACGAGCGCACCCAATGCGTCGCACTCACCATGTGACGCTGTGACGGGGCCGGTCACACGCTTGTGCGCACGTATCCGCCTAGAGATCCTCCCCATCGGTGCGCGTCGACAGGGCTGCAAAGCGCGATCCTCCATAGGATGATCGTGCTTTGCAGCGCTCGGGGGCGGAGCAGGGATTTAAGTGGAAGGAATGTCCAATTTCATGGACGTTCCTTCCACTCTGAAGTGCGCTCGTGTGCACGCAGCCTTAAGCTCCCTTTTTTTAATGTCATTCAGCTGTCATCTCTTATCTTGGGTAGCCTGACCTTATCTAAAAATCACTCAATTGACTGTTAAGCTGTAATTAGTCACTTGTGCGTTCCAAACAAAAATACATGCTGCGGTTTTTTTTTTTCTTCTTTGAAGTAATTGCATGTAATAAAGGAAGCCGGAGATCAAAGCTTATTTTTAAATTGAATGGATTTTTCCCATGATTCAATGCTTACCAAAATCTGCAAAAACCAAAAAGTTTTTACTGCTCTTGTTTATTTAATCCTACAGCTAAAGCAGCAGGCGGTCTAATTGTTCTTGAGGCTACCTGAGATAAGAGATGGCAACAGAATGCAAAAAGACAGGGAGCTTAAAAGACTTCTACCCACAGAGATGTCCTTTGAATACATCCCACACAATATAATCATTTCAGCCAGTGATCGACCCATAGTCTCCATTCCATGGCCAAAGCCACCCTGTGAAGAGCAAGTGACGTGAAAGATACGGTGAGGTGGGACAGCTTACAACACAAAAGATCCCAAACATTAAGGCTAGGGTCAGACGAACGCATTTTTATGTTGTCTGTGAAAAAGTGCGTTCGAACGAATGGACGCATTTTTTCACAGAATACGTGATAGCGGTCATACGATGCGCATTTTCGTCCGTGATTTTGTACGGATCATCAATAAAACACTTTGTGCATCTGGACGTTATGTTGGCCGGACATTAGCAGCGTCTGATGTCTCCAATTCACGCACACACGCCTCTAGCGGACGCAGCGCACTCTGTACGTCAGTACTAGTGGTTTAACGTTCTCGAAAAAATGCGTTCATTTTCCACTTGCGTTGCGCAGCCGGACTTTTGTGCGACCGTACTTCGTATATTGGCCGTCATTGCCCGGCATCTGCTGCTAGCACGGCCGTGATTAAGTGCGCCAGAACGCGCGTTCGCACTGCCTCAGTCTGACCCTAGCCTTATGCACCCAGTGATTTAAGGCTAGGGACAGATGAGCGCATTTTCTGCGGCCACCGTCAAAATGTACGTCGATGCGTGCGCACGCATTTTTTCACGGAATACGCTTAAGTGGTCAGACGACCGCAGTCGCAGTTACTCACCAACGCAATTCTAGGGAAATCCGGCTGTTTGAACGTTATGTAGGCCGCACACTAGCAGCGTCTGACGTCTCCTAATCACGCACACACGCTGCCATGCGGCCGCAGCGCACTCTGTACGTCTGTAGCAGCGGTTTCACGTTCTGAGAAAAATGCGTTCATTTGCCGGTTGCGTGGTGTCGGCGCACTTTTGTACGCACGTACTGCGTATATTGGCCGTCATGTGCTGCTACTGCCGCCGTGATTTAGTGCGCCTGCACGCGCGTTCCGACTGCCCCACTCTGACCCTAGCCTTAACATACAAGAGAAAAAAAACAACAAAAAGCACATGTAAGATATCAGCAACATAAACACAATTAGCACATTTCATTTTTGGCAAGTGTCCCTTTAACCATTCCAACATCGCCTCTTTGGGGTTCTATTTCAGTATACACTTAAATGCTGAAGGAACAAACAACCTTCTCTTTGTGAACTAGTGTGACTGATGCACCTGTGTTCATTTCAGCCAACACTTCACTTCCAAGATGACATTTAACATACAATGAGGAGGGAAACCGGATTCACATGTGCAATAGGAAACCACTGTAATGTATAAACGTTATCTAATCCAAAACCTGAAAGCACTGAACAGTTTTATTTCAGAAGAAATAACTCCGTAGGAGCACAAGCAGGTTCCCAAATAACTATATACTAACTTTAACACAGCACATTTACATATATAGCAATAAAGGCTCGTACACACACATTCACAGTTAAAAAGAAACCTTATCAGAACCTCCCAGGCAGTATGACAAGCTTTAGAATTTCATAGGCGACTGGCGATAACGGTGTACTGGTTTGATTCGCTGTGGAAACCAGGAGCCATGTTTTTTGACAGGTGCTGCGGATTTTAAAAATACAGAAAAAGGAATCCAAATAGAAAGTAAAGCGTCTAACATAAGGTGATGCTAAACAGAGGACTAGACTTAAGTCTCATTTATTCTTAATTTCTTTTAGGTAGCCTTTATATTTTAGGGATTAAAAATGCTTATATTGAAGGCCCTTTACAAGGTATTTGTTGCAGAAGGAACACAACATATAATTTAAACCCCCCCCAAAAAAATCCTACTATAAGCTTGATTTTCTTTAAATTCCTTTCCAAATCCCCTGAAGCGTCTCCATGAGACCAGATAACAGACCTACAGCAACCCACCTGAGCACAGAAGAAAAAAAGTCATCATTTTGTCCTCGAAGGTACATCAGAATTGCCTCCTGAGCTCAGGAGGGTTTACCTGTCAGCTCTTCCATATCCAAGAGACCCGTTGACCAGCATACGGTGTCTCTGCAGAGTGTACTTAGAGAAACTTTCTGCACGACAGCTTGGATATCGAAGTATTATTTTAAACGTCTGCAGCTCCCAGTCTGTGTTCAGCTGGACAAGACCTGGTGTGTGGATTTATGACCTTGACCTCTACATCCTCTTGGCGTGTGGCTATTTTAGGCTGGGGTCAGACCAGCGCACTTTTAACGTGCGTTCTGGCGCACATAATTACGCCCGCACTAGCAGCAGATGACGGGCAATGACGGCCAATATACGAAGTACGGTCGCACGAAAGTCCGGCCGTGCAACGCAAGTGGAAAACGAACGCATTTTTTCGAGAACGCCGAACCGCTAGTACTGACGTACAGAGTGCGCAGCTGCGGCATAGCGGCGTGTGTGCGAGATTAGGAGACGTCAGACACTGCTAATGTCCAGCCTACATAACGTCCAGATGCAAAGAGAGTTTTATTGACGATCTGAAAAAAATCACGCACGAAAAATGCGCATCGTATGACCGTTTTCGCGCACTCCGTGAAAAAATACGTCAATTCGTTCGGACGCACTTTTTTACGTTCGCGTGTAAAAATGCTTTCGTTTGACCCTAGCCTTACATTTGTCTTATGTGTCAACTTGAACTTACCCTGGTGCCAGTTTCCTATACCTTTTCATTTGGAGGACAAGCATACCTATATACGGAACGACTGGGGGCAGACAGAACGGCCCGAAAACACCTGTAAAGCCTTCATACGAGAGCTAGTAGCTGAGTAGCAGATGCCTTTTCAAATATTTATATATCCATACAGTACTATACTATTGGAATTTGTCTATTTTTTTGACGCCGTGTGTGGGGGAAAAAAAAAAAAAAAAAAAAAATCCCTGCATCCCCACAGTGAAAGAAAAAGATTTTAAATGGTCCCATTGCATTGCTTTACTTCTAGATTACACGAATACGGGTGATTTGAAGCGCAGTCCTCTATTTTAGTTATCATTAAGGCTAGGGTCAGACTGAGGCAGTGCGAACGCGCGTTCTGGCGCACATAATCACGGCCGCACTAGCAGCAGATGACAGGCAATGACGGCCAATATACGACGTACGGTCGCACAAAAGTCCGGCCGCGCAACGCAAGTGGAAAATGAACGCATTTTTTCGAGAACGTTAAACCGCTGCTACTGACGTACAGAGTGCGCTGCGGCCGCATAGCAGCGTGTGTGCGTGATTAGGAGATGTCAGACGCTGCTAGTGTGCGGCCAACATAACGTTCAAACAGCCGGATTTCCCTAGACTTCTTTTTACCCCATCGTCATGAAATACGTCCAGAATTGCGCATCGTCTGACCACTTAAGCGTATTCCGTGAAAAAATGCGTGCGCACGCATCGACGTACATTTTGACGGTGGCCGCAGAAAATGCGCTCATCTGTCCCTAGCCTTAGATTAAAATGCATAACTTCAAAAGCCAGTGTTTGCCGCAGTTACAAATAACTAGAAAAAAAAAGTTTTTAGCGTTTCACAAGAGGCAAATTCTAACAGTGACAGGAACGGCTTCATTGATGAAGATTCTCAGTTTTGGAACTTCTGTTTGACACGCAAACTATGTTGATGTGACAATGGTGCTTAGTGAACAATGCACAAAAGTATTTTTTATGGGAGGGGAAAATTCCAGTCCCAGCTGACAACTGTATACCTCTGTGTCCATTATTGTCCAAATGGTAAGGGTCTTAAATGATAGAGAGACTTGGTGAAGGGTTTTGTTTTCCTTGGAGAAATAATATCCATAAAGGGTGGCAGAAGGGTGGCCAATAAATAAACGACCCACAAGCCATATTCTCTGAGAGGCCAGCTTGGCTCAGTCATGTGAGAGCGAGACATATACTCGTTAAATATATGCGTACTTAATTCATAGGGTGCGCTATATGTTTTATAGGTTTGTTTCTTTCCAGTACATTGAAGTTGCACTAGTATCATCAGTGGCCGTAAGGTATACATATATCCCTTATTTATTTTACAGTATTTGATGATTAGCACAATATTTACATCAGTGGGTGCGTAATGCTAAATCCATATGGATGTATATTAAGTGTAGTATACCATTGTTCTAAATAAAATAAGTGTGGTGCTCCCCTTTTAACAATTAGAAATGTTAATAGGGTGTAACAGACTAACACCCCCCCCCCCCCAAACATTTGCACAGTACCATGTAAAAAAAATTTTTAAAATCTGGATATGCAATGTGCCAAAACAGCGTCAACTTTCAGGTATGTAGAACAAAAGTCCATAATATATAAATGGCAAAGTTAAGGAAATCACCTTTAGAAATCATAAAACATTTGTAACAAAATATTCTGTAATACAAAAGCAACACCTCATGCCATGTAGCAACGCATCTTGATTCGCTCAGCATTTACTTCCTGTATTTTAAAAGACAGTCACGATGTAAAGCAATCTTTAGAACATAAGTTTTATTGTTGTACGTTTTCTAAACTGAAGCGCACAGGAAGATAAAGACCATAAAGCATGACAGTGTGAATGACAGGTAGAACAGAAGATGTAGATTTCAGTTCCATAACTTCCTCTCTGTCTCTAACCAAGGCAGAAAGAGTAAACAACCTTCTCCCAGCTTTCTTCATTTCCACAGCTGAGAGTGTAGGATGTTTACAATATCTGTCACTCAAAAGGACATGTATCAGCTGGCTGGAGAAGGATCTGCAGAGAATAGAACCTGCACAAAAGAATAGAAATATTAACAAGACCATAGGTCAGAGCTTAAAATATAGATTGGATTATTTAAAATACATGTAAATAAATCTGTACATTACAGGCAACACCACCATGTACATCATCCCATTGCTCAGCATGATCAGATTTCTCCTTGTAGGATAAACTGTGGCAAAGTGCATCATGTAAATTCAATTTGGAACTTGCGTCAGAGTCCCTCAAATGGAGAGCATGGCCAGATCTATTGAGCGTAAACTAGAGAACTGTATGAAATGTATGACTTTGACGCAAAAGGAATGAAAAGAGCTGTAGCAAACAACTAAAATCATAAAAATAAGCTTTTCAAGGTGATGCCAATTAAAATTATATATTTTAAAATATTTTTTAGTGTTAATCTGAAGCCAGTGGAATAGTGGTTTGGTACCAAGCTGAAAGAAAAGCACACCAGATCAATGCATCAAACATGTTTATTTCAATTGCTATGCAGGGATTCCATCATTAAGCTTAAAATGTGGAGGATACCTAAATTTTTAACAAAATCAGGTAAAGCCATTTACAGCTTAGACCAGGGTCACACATGCGTTTTTGAGAGCAGAAGGAACATCTGTGGGAGTAGACATTCCTTCCACTCTGATGCCCATGTGGTCACATCACTGGACCTCCTATGGACGATCAAGCTTTTTTGCGCCCCCATGTAGCTTTTTGACAGGAAGGCTGAAAGCACATGCAGTGTAGCGTGCATGCTACACAGTGTGGCCCTGTCGAGCAGTCAAAGCTGCGATGGATGCGGGGAAGAGCGATCACACAGCCATACTCCGTACACTCATGTGACCAAAGCCTTACTCTGGCCTCTTCCAGTTGCTGCCTTTCTGGGGTACGTTAGTTGAGTGTGTGTGAATCAACAGTGAGCAAACAGGGCCCAATACATGAAGCTGCATGTGAGGTCTTTGAACGTCATCAAGCATAGGATTTTGTAACAGCAGTTCAAGCTGTCAGACCAGTCATACTGCAGAATATTAGCAACTGGAAGGAGTCTGGGTGAAGGGGGGGGGGGGGGTCAGGGGACCATCTCACACCTGCTGAGGTAGACTGATTTAGTGATGTAAACCAGACCACTCACTGTGCAATTTTTGCACTTTGCCATTTAGGTTTAACAGATGCAGCAGTCTGACATTCGATGACAGATTCTCCTCATATGCCTGGGGGAAAAGCCTGCAATGATATTTGCATGATAAGTTAAATTGAGCAGCCAATGTTGTGGTTCTGTAAATCTGGTGGCAGTTTCCATCCGTAGGATACTCTTGCAGGCAGCAACATTACACAGATTTCCGTTAACAAAAATAAATGAGAAAAAAGCAGGTTACCAGTAAAATTATTTTTGGAGCAGAAACAAAAAAGCTGATTTATCTTTCTACCCTTCAAAAAGCAGGCCTACAAGAATAACCTGCACTTACAATTTTGCTAGTTACTTTCTGCCAGTCCATAAAATGCAGGGCATTGCTGCCTCAAAAGATCAAAAGCAAGAGGTCATTGCTTTATGGACTATTGCCAGCGGAGAGTCCAGTCGCTGCAATGATTGGATGAATGACTTTATTGCAGGTCTTAAATGTACATCAAAACATGTGAGCAAGAAAGAAACCATAGGAGCTAACTACATTAAACCGCTCCTGTTTTAACACTTTGATTAAACTCCTGTATTTCAGCACCAGTCCATACATGACAGCTGCCAGCTTCCTGTAAAGCACAGCTGACCTATGGTTTACAGCAGTTTTCTCCCCCCAAACCTGTCCTCGGGACCCTCATTCTGGTCAGATTTTACAGATCACCTTGGGGAAATAGACTGAATACTAAAATCACTGAGCAGCAAATCCTATCACCTGTGCTGTGCTACACATATCCTGCAAACCTGATCTGTCCACAGGACCTGTTGACATGTTTGGGAAACACTTGTTTACAAGATCCTGCCAACTCATTGGTGGTATCTGGCTTCTGAGAGAGACTAAATCTTCTGTACATAAAAAAAGTGAAACGGCCTGCCTAACACTGACCAAATTACATTCAGTAAGCACAATGCATAGAATGCCCAAGTAAATTAAAAAGGACACTCCAAAATGCTAAAAAAAGCGGCCAAGATCTATGGAGTGTCCCCATATCCCCAGCACTGATCTGGTGTAAATGCTGAATGAAGCGCAAGAGTTTCCTCCAACAACACATGCGTCACCATCAGGGCTGGATTAACAGCATCTGCCCAATTATTTCATGGCAAAAAAAACACAGGAACTCTTTTTGGAGGAGTGTTCCTTTAAAGGCTGGGGTCAGACTAACGCATTTTGAACGTGCGTTTAGGCGCACTTAATCACGGCTGTAGTAACAAATGTACAAGAGTTTATATTTTCATGCAAGTTCCTGTGCCGGGTGTTGAGCCTAGACAGACTGGTTTAGCTCATAGAAGAATCCTTGATACATGGATTATGCCAGTGTAGCAACATAAAACAGGAATGTAATATTAGAACGCATGAAAACATACTTTACATTAGTCACATGTTCCAGATTTAGTCAAGGCAAAACGCCAGCATGTCAAAGACTAGAAATAAAGCCTATCAAGAAAATAAAGCCCATTAAATCAGACACTTTGCACATGAGCAGAAAAGGGAGAGCAAGAAAAATAAATAAATTTGAGTGACTTGTAACAATGACATTAAGTGAAACTATTGTTTATGAGGTCTTAATGAATGTACAAGCACCCTGGCAGATAGACTATAGACACGGGCCTGTACACACATTGCAGAGCAAGGCGGCCATGCAGTTCTGTTACAGTATAAATAACCTTTGATCATGCTTGGCTGTAGTAAAGGCAGGATAGGTTTGTGGGGGTGAGTAGGAGGTGGAGGGCATTGGCCAGAGCCTTAGAATGAAATTTCTACACAAACTATGCACAGCATAACTTTAACATACACAAACCAATGCTTCCTCCCCACAGGCCTCTCTAGGGTTCGCCGGAGAACAGGAGGCTTATCAGATTGATAAAATGCTCTAGCTACATCCTGGAAAGCATCCAAAAAAAATGCTGTGTGTAGGGGGATGTAGGTTTTACAAAGGCAAATAATCTTGAATGGATGCTTTTAGGACCATCAGGGGAGTTTCTTCAAGGGAGTCTATGAACATGCAAAAGTCCTTCCCGCTGTCCCCTGCTTGGGGAGTCAACACAAGTGTGGGATGAGAGGTACTACAGGTTAATGCTTCCCTCATCAAAACACAACAGCTAGTTTACAAATAAACTGTTGAATATGCACAAAAGATTTTCTCTTCTTCACGTGAAGGGTCTTTAGTTAATGTTAATACGAAATGAAATCACCTTGTAACCACCAAAAAAAATAAAAAAAAAAAATCACCCCCAGTGGTCAAATAGGACATCCTGCTTATAAATATGGGATTCAGCTGAATAACATGTTTTTCATTGAAGGTGTCCAAATTTTGTTTTGTCTTTCATACGTACAAGAAAAAAAAAACCTCTAGCAAATCATTTTTATTCATTCACAGATCAAGCATGGAACACTTTCTAATAAAATTTGCTTTTTCATGGGACATTTTCCAGCTGTTGCACAGATGCTGGGTACTGCACCCTCAGCATTGAGTTTTCCCCATCAGTATCCTTGTAAAGCATGGCAGCACAAAACAGAAGTGCGTCAATCATAAGCATTTGAAAGAATAGTTTTACAAATCATGTTAACGACATAAGATTATTTCTTTCAGATCTGTTATTATACATTGACTCGCTGTTCTTGTACTGTGGTAGATTATCCTTGTATAAAGTTTCTTGGACATAAAGAGTAAGTCCACGATATCTTTGAAGTCTGGGACAGCTGGCAGCTGCAAACATCCGACTGAAAGCCTCTTCGTTGCCCCACAGCTTCCAGTCGAGGATGTTTACACTTGCTCACTGTCAAAAGCATAGAACACAGAATTCACTGTAAGCTCCGTCTCGATACCCAATGCCAGAAAAGTCCTTCCCCTGTAGCCTGGATGAAAGCATTATGTGTAATGTAAATGAATAGCCAAAATATTGGAGACAGTCGAGGTCAGCCATCACTTTATGCACATGGAGTTTGTATGCAACTAGTTTATTTCAATAAACACTAACAGGTTCTATCACTTGTGTTAAGCTCACCAAGAGAAGCCTGACCTTGATGTCCAGAAATCAAGAAAACTCAGATCCTTTGAAATAATTCCATTATACTGTTCTGTCTTTAACTTTTATGTATACTTGTTATTCTACCTCCCACTGTACAACGCTACAGAACTTGTTAACGCTTTATAAAAACTTGTAACACATTTGATAAGTCTGTTCTTGAACACACCATTATTCCCCCCCCGTCATGCTATGCATAATTGTTAAGAGGTTATTCACCAACCTCCGAATTTACCCTGGTGCAATTTCAGGTTAATTTGCTAAATACATGTGAATTTACAGTGAAATCTGGTGCAATATGCCATGAGTTGGCGGCACCAAAAATTGTCCCATAGAAGCTTAAAGTGCCTTCTATCATAGAATGCCGAATTGCACCAAAATGTCCCGATTTCAGGGATTCAATTTGCCAGGTTTAAAAAAAGGGGGCGAATCCTATTGATTTCAATTTAAATAAAGCAATATTTTTTTATTATTTTTCAGCAAAAGTCCCAAGAGATCTTTGTATTTTTTTTTTAGAAAAAAAGATTTTGGAACAGATCTTTTGAACATTTTTAACTATTTAGACACATTTTCATTGACTGGAGAAGTGAAAATTCTAGGTCAAAATAGCCAAAGCAGAAAAATTCTCCAATTTATCTCACTTTCCTAATTGTCTATTTTGACCTAGAATTTCACTTCTCGCATTTCTCTGGATATCCCTGTTAGACTTTTCAGGTTGGAGGAATTTACCAATGCCAATTCGGCAATATCTGGTAATGGCTTCAGCGACTCCAATTTAGGCAAAATACAAAAAGCACCATTTGCCAAGTAGCAAAATCAGTGTTTTTGGCAAAATGGAATTGTCGAAGTGAGACGAAAGGAGTCAAAACAAAGCACAGAGTGTACAAAATGTTGGTGCTTTGTGAATAGACTATATTCTACTTTACCTTTTTGTTAGGTTAATCCATCTTCTGGGCAACTCCCTTACTCTGCCTAAATTTGAGAGAAAAGGTGTTTATTAGCATTGAAATGACCCAATGACTTTCCTGAAGTTCAGCAGGTATTAGATTTGTGCGTTTAGGGATACGGCAGCTCGTCTGAATAATGACAAGCTAAACCACAGCATAAACTTGTGAGACCAGGTGCCTGCTGGCCAGTCCCTACTAGAAGATAAAGGAAAAGCGGCAACAAAATGGGTAAATGCAACATGAAGTTGTTGTCCGCCAAGCCTACCCACCGAAGGGTATTTGTTATATATAAAAAACGTATTGATGGGAGGTCAATATTCCACTGTCCAACCAACCCATGACTGGCAGGTGGAGGTGCCAATAATGGAGGAATGCCATCATACCCACCCATGGCCAATGCATGGGGGCTACTCAGATCCTAGGTATGAATATATGCAATTGTCTCACACACACACACACACGAAGAGGACTTTATTAAGGCATATGCTGGCATAGAGCCATCCAATTTGGATTTGCCATGTCCGTTAGGCTAGGGTCAGACGAACGCATTTTTTCACGTTGTCCGTGAAAAGTGCGTTCGAACGAACGGTCGTATTTTTTCACGGAATACGCGATCATACGATGCGCCTTTTCGTCCGTGATTTTGTACGGATCATCAATAAAACACTTTGGACGTTATGTTAGCCGGACATTAGCAGCGTCTGACGTCTCCCAATCACGCAAACACGCCGCTATGCGGACGCAGCGCACTCTGTACGTCAGTAGCGGTTTGACGTTCTACAAAAAATGTGTTCATTTGCCACTTGCGTTGCGCGGACGAACTTTCGTGCGGCCGTACTTCGTGTGTTCCCCGGCATTGGACATCATTTGCTGCTAGCACGGCCGTGATTTCGTGCGGCTAAACGCACGTTAAAACTGCTTTCGTCTGACCTTAGCCTTAACTGAATACCAGGCAAAGGAGGCAGTTCTCCATGGTTTGTTGAAAACTGAATAGTTTATTCTGCAAGTAGGTCTACATCTATTAAAACACATTTTTAGCTAAACCGCTTAACATTTTATCCTTTTTATATACACTATTTTGTACTTGTCCCTTTTTGTAATAAGTTTTATAAAAACACACTAGCAAAAGGGGAATGCTAAAAACCTTAAATTCTAAATTTAATTTTGTGATATTCTGCTGCTGTGAGTTGACATCGCACACATCCAAAGGGGCAAGCACTGCCTCAAGTGTGTTTGCGATTGGAATTTGCCTGGAATATTGCAACAAAAGGTCACCTGACCCACCCAGACACAAGGAGGCCAAAAATATCCCATAGCCCAAGAGCTGGAAGACTTTCTGTACTTGCCAGCACTGAGCTCCAACACCAGACAACCTTGGAGAACTCCAGTTCCCGAAATAAATCTTGTTCCCAATTTGAAATCTACATAAACAACCTATAGAAAGAAAAGTGCAAACGTATCGGCAACACAGTGTTAAGCAGCCCTGAGATTACCAAGTCTCAGCCGATTCCACCCCAGCAGTACAAACGCAAGAATCTGGAAGAAAGACGGGACCAATGCGTGCATTTACTTTCAAAGTCTAATGAACATTGTTGCGCCAAAATTCTATTGCAAGGAGTGGCTGTGTCCCCTAGATTAACCTACAGAATAGGTAATTTAGCCAATTAATAAAAAACAATGAAACCAAGACAGGGGTCAAGGCACCAACAGGAGGCTTAGAGAGTGAAGAAAGAAAAAACACGTTTCTACAGGAACACATAAGACCCTTCTTTTACCCATGTGAACAGTTTTTCTTTTGTGTAATTACAGGTCAGAGTATACATAGAATCAAAGGAAGAGCCAAACAAAATCAGCTAACAGAAGAAAAACTGCACTAGGAAGAGTGTTTTGAGGAACATGGCTATAGTGCATACATGATTATTAAAACAGATTATTCTTAAATTGCAGACCGTTCCAGGTTTAAAAAAAATAAAAAAATAAAAAATATACAGGGAGGAAGCAACCAAAAAAAAGGTTCCTGGAACATAACTAAATGACCAAAAAAAAAAAAAAAAAAAAAGTTTCCGGGCAGAGTCCACGAATGATAAGCATCAGAAACAGCCCTATAGCAACACCATAAGCACATGGGAACCAAGGATGGGAGCAGGGGGTGTGGCCCGCACTGGTTGATCCCACCCCCTAGGGTGACTAATAATATATATATATATATAAAAAATTAAGTAAAAAACACATTTTTGGGGGGGGGGGGAGGAAGAGAAAAGAAAAAAACAAACATTTTTACCAGGAAGGATAGATTGAGATTGCTCTCATTCAAGTATGTCCTGGGTAAGCAAGGCCTAGGTGGCACTTTGATAAAGGGGAGGGATATTCACAGAGCAACGAAATGACGCAGACATTTCAGTGTTATGTTGCTCTCCGCACTTTGGGGAATCAAGTTTCCCTGGTGAATTCACCGCAGGGTCCCTGAAGTGCAGGGAAATCAGCCATCGAATGCTGCCGCAAACCCGTAGCCCACTGATTTTTTTAAAACAAGAGACTTTTTACTACAGATTAAAAGTAATTACGATTAGATAAAAACAGGAATATTTTTAACATTGAAACCTATGGGGTTTGCCTGAATAAACCGGACATCAGGACATTTCTCTGCTGTTCAGTGTTTTCTGAACAGATTCACTGCCCTTGAACAGGCACCGTACTTACTGGCAGTTCGCCAAAATTTGTTTGAGCATATCACAGAGCTCCACAGCAATAAACCTCACAGTAATGTGCGCCGTGCATGAGCATTCAGTGTTATATGGGAGTACTGAGTTATGAGTAAGAGTAGTTAAAGAAACTGTAAAACTCGGAGGGGGGGGGGGGTGACACCATGAGTTACCGCACCGGGTGACACCAACCCTAGGCGAAGCCACTGGATGGGAGCAATAGCAGTATCTAACATTCAGCAAGAGATGATCAGTATGATGGGAAGGGAGAAAAAAAAAAAAAAAAAAAAACACAAATCCACCCACAGGTGACACAATAGGGACCGATGCTTGCACAAATAAAACCAGGATGCTTAAAGAATATATTGTAATGTTGCCTCTATAAACCCACAAAAGCACTTTGTGCAGAATCAGTAAGGCAGGTTTCCAACATCTGTCAGTCTGACCGAAGTCCTTGTTAGTGTCTGCATCAGTATGTGTGGTGGTGGATGCACAACTATCAATGTGTTGATGGACAAGCCTTGGCCCAAGTGTCATCTTCAGGGGTCTGACAATGTAGAATGAAAACATTTTAAAAAATTACAGCGGCAATGACCAGCTTTATTCCACAAACTTAAATGGCACACTCTGAAAAGTAGTGTCCCAATTTTTACTGACAACCTCTGCATAAATTGTAGGTGATTGTACTCCACTTTTGTCCCTCGCCTCAAGCAGCGCCTCCTCTGCTCAGGGACTGAACACAGCTGTCTGAGGCTTTTCTGCGCAGTTTGCACTCCCTGCATAGCGTAGGACAGGAACGCAAGTTCCATAGTGACTGCTCAGAACAATGGATTGAAGCTGCAAGCATTAGCAGCTCTGATCCATCACAGCCTCTCTGAAACCGATCGCCAACGCGACTGATCTCAGAGATAGGCTGAACGGAGCGTGCCAACGTCACTATGTCAGTAGTAACTGGCAGCCAGGAAATTAAAAATGGAGACACTGCATTGTGAGTGTGTCAAAAATATAAAGTGGTCAGGATGTGTTTAAAGATTGCCAATTACAAACCAAAACAACCTTCAAACAGCAAAAAAAAAAAAAAAAAAGGAGCTGAATGACCAGGAGCTTGGGGGGGGGGGGGATTCTAATCTACCCCCCCCCCCCGGTCTTTTGAATACATTCCACACAATACAAGTCGGCGATCGACCTATTCACTCTATGGCCATATACACCCAGCGAGGAGCAAGTGATGAAAGCTATTGGGGAGGGGGGAGGTTAACAAAACAAAGTATCACAAAAATTGATGCACCCAGAGGAACATAAGTATTTTCCCCTAAGTCAAGAACATCAGTTCACATACCAATAGATTAGGGTCTACAATATGTAAAATGGACAAAATACAAGTCAAGCGGAAAAGCCATTATTAACACTGTGAAAGAGCACAAGCTCCATGACTGAAGTCACAAATTAAAAAAAGAGCAAACTATCGAAACCAAGTGTTTATACATTCCATGAATTCCCTACACTTGGCATAAAAAAAAGTCAATATACTCGGCGGAAAGAACACAATTTGGTGGAATGCACTAGGAGACCAAAGACGTGCAGATTTTACAGATATCTACATACTTTTGAGAAGCTATAAACAGGCTGAACCTGATGGACGCAAGTCTTTTATTCAGCCTATGTACCGGTCAAATGTATATGTATTTTCGATTCACTAGAAGAGATCAAGCAGAGGTCTATAATTACATGAGATATAGGTTCCACAAAAAAAAAAAAAAAAAAAAAAAAAAAAAAAGGGTAGTGCGGGCTGCACCTGGATGATACCTTGTGACGCCAGAAGCAGTTATGCGGCAGTAATGGCAATGAGGCAAACGTATGTCTTGTGTGCCAGGACAGAGGGCCCTGCGTGCCTTTGGAAAGGATATCCAGGATGCCATAACGTTAAACATAGGTACCAACTCCAGTGCTGGAGTGTCATGGGTTGTGCGATTAGAAACAATTGTATTCAGTGGCAGACTGACATCTTTGGGGCCCCCGGGCAAAAGATCGTGGGGCCCTCCCATTACGCCTGTCCACATGCAAGCACCACCCATATGTACATTGTTGAATTACATAAGTTATTTCTCCATGGCATTTAAGAAACGAAAATATATAGGTCACAGCCATCACTCTGGTACAGTGGGTCAGGTATAGTCAAATACATCTACAATTTGCTGATACTAATTCCAGATTATTTTTTTCTGTGGTGGCGTGGGTCAAACCTTAGTGGTTCCTCATGGGGCTCCCTCCTAGGCCAGGGCACCGTTCTCATCCAGCAAGTGGAATAAAGATTTTATTTTTCTCCAACTGAACCCTGGAGCCCAGTAATTCAGTCCAAATTTAGAGGTTTGAGTGCCGGGTCCCTTCATCTGACATTACATGTCGGCACAAAGGCTTGTAACGAGGAAAATAAGTAATACACCACACACACGTTTGCAAGTGTGTCAGTAACATGCCCTGTAAGACAAAATTAACGCAGTCCCATACTAGATGTTCTCCCTCAGCTTTTGTGACACAGTAAGTATTAATTTCAGAGTAGAGACATGCAGCAGTAGATGAAGAAGCAGACATGAGAGTCAGAAGGTCCCATGTACATTACCAATAGCAGATTTTTGATTTTTTAAAAGAAACTCTGGGGTTACGGACACTCAGTCGCTCATTCTACAAACTGTACTTTGAGAATTCAGGGCGTCTGTCCGAAGGCTATGCTAATCATAAAAAGCAGTTACAGAAAGAATTTAAAAAATGTCAGTGCCAAGGTAAAACATTAACAAGTGCAGCTTTTAGACGCAATGAATTATTAACCATGTAACAGCCAGAAGCCATGCGTCTCCAGTTCAAGAGTGAGCTGTAACAGTTAATATAAAGCAGCACTTTATACATTTATTCACAAAACGGGACATTTGGCCAATTCCAACGCTGGAGCGTTGACACGCCATTTGGTTGGCAAGTTTGTGTGACAGAGAGAGGGGAACACTTCTTAGTCAATGATCATTGGAAGAGTTTAGCTGGCAAATGGTAAACAGAAAGAACAAGTTAAATCCAACATGTCTGGCTGCATTTCAGTTCACCCGACTTTCATTGGAAATGCGGCTGCTACACCAGTGACCCCAATCTGTTACCACTCTGTACATGGGGAACCAAGCCTACCACAAGGAATCCTGCAGACACAGTCAAGCAAAGCAAATGAACTTAGGAACATGAGCCTTTTTCAGAAATTAGTGGGGTTACAGCTTCTTCTGACAGTGGATATCCTGGCATTTGCCACTGTCGTAAAGTCGACAAACACTGGGTCTTTGAATAACCCCTTAGTGTAGCACAGGTTTAGGTTCACTTTCCTTGGGAGGCATCAGCTGGCACTCAAAAGATCAATGCTAGATTTCATGGAGAATACTAACCACACTTACCTGGTTCCAGCACTGGGGTTCTCCCGTATTCGTCCTCTGTAGGTGTTGCTAGATGGACAATAAAGTTTCCTCTTGCCTGGAGCGAGCGAAGACTAGGGCTGTGAAACAGCTCTTCTGCCCCTTGCTCACTTCTAACGGCAAGTCAATAGCATGGGAATTACTCCGCCCCCCCCCCCCCATTAGCAACTTATAAACTATGTTAACATATTGGGAGTGATTACATTCATAGGCAAAATTTTACTATAATATACTAGTTTGCCCAATCAACAGAATGAGGGGGGGGGGAAATAACACATGGAGGGTTAATCTAAGGTTAGTGCAACCCTCAATGTTTTTAATCCAGCCTGGTCAGACCGCTACAAAGCGTGATGATATATATGCAATGGGGATCTTGGGGTCTAAAATTGGCAAGTCCTTAAGAAGGTGGAAAAATAAATAATGGGGCAACACATGCACAAGCAACAGTGTAGATTTTTCTTAACTCATCACTAAAATGTTGTGCAAACGCAATCTGCGACTGCCTCTGGATATCCAGCTTACACGTGCTGCAGATACGTCTGTCAGTACAAGAGGCAGGAGATTGTTTTTCCAGGTCACATTGCAAAGGAGTCTGGTCGGCAGCCAGGTATCAAGCTCTCAAAAAAAAAAAAAAAACTGATAAAACTGGTTCCTGTGCTTTTGAAGGAGACAAATGTCTGTCTTCTCTTTAATAAAACAAATCATGCCCTTTGGAAGCAGAAATTGACAATCGCCAAGCTTGAAGCTAAAGTGTAGGTAAGGTTAATGTCATGCTCTGTTGCAATGGGGAGAAGTCACAAGGTCTTCATAGAGAACAAGAGGAAGGACATTTCAGCTGGAGCACAGGAGAATTTCCATTCCTTCCTTAATTGTTTCCTAAGGTGTGGCTCAACTAGTAACGTCAGGAAAGCATCCAGATTCAGAGTTTTACCAACAGAGCGGTTTAAGGAAAAAAAAAAAAATAAAAATAAAAAATAGATATGTAGCATTAGATCTTCTGCTCAAATGATTAAAATGAAGCAAAAGTAAACACCAATATATTTACACATCCATTCTTTATGCTGATCACGGTTTTGGCTACATATTGAGCCCTTTGCAAAATCTCATGGAACATTCTCTGTGGGAAGTGGAAAAGTAGGAATCAAAAAAGCTTTTTAACCAATAGCGCAGCCCTATAAGTGCCTCCAAGGGAATGGTGTATGGTGGTTACTGGCACCTGGGAAACAAAACAAAATAGATTGGGGGGGGGGGGGGGGGGGAAAACGACACAGAACACTTAAAATATAACCGATTTCACACAAGTGGTTTTCCTAAGGGCGAGCACAAACGCATTCTTGCTCACGAAGCAGTAAATTATGGCACTCAATTGATATTCAAAGCACGGGTAGAGAAATTAGTAAAGCAGAGCATTAAAGTAGCATGATTAACAGAAGGTACTCAAAACGTCAAACAGTTGTCTTAGTATTCATAAACGGGGCAGCAAACTACATGGCCAACAATTAGTATCATTCGAGATTATTGCCAGACACTGTGCTAGGATGACCTCAAGGGCTTTTCGCTCCTAGAATTATACCTCTGGCTTTAAAAGCATTATATTCAAAACGGAAGGTCCCAATTGATTAGTACTAGGACAGAATGGTCACTCGCTCAGTTCAAAACGATTAAGGCTAGGGTCAGACAAACACATTTTTCGCGTCATCTGTGAAAAAGTGCATTCGAAAGAATGGACGTATTTTTTCACGGAATACGCGATAGCGGTCATACGATGTGCAGTTTCGTCCGGATCAATAAAACACTTTGTGTCTGGATGTTATGCAGGCCGGACATTAGCAGCATCTGACGTCTCCTAATCACGGACACACGCCGCTAGCAGACGCAGCGCACTCTGTACATCAGTACTAGTGGTATCACGTTCTTGAAAAAATGCGTTTGTTTGCCGCTTGCGTTGCGCGGCCACAGTTTCGTGCGCAGCATTTCGTATATTGCCTGTCATTTGCTGCTACTACGGCCGTGATAAAGTGTGGCTGCATGCGCGGTCGTCTGACCCTAGCCTTAGAGGTATGAAGGAGGTCTCATGCACCTGCCCATCACTGATGCTCATCAAGCGCAGGTATTTTCTTAATGTTGTTCATCACGTGTGTAAAAAAAAAAAAAAAAAAAAAAAAGCTCAAATGCATCAATTTAACAATGCTAGACTGTGGCAGCTTGCACCCAGCAGCCACAGGTACATTGAGTACATGCAAGGGTCATGTACACATTCTATTTGTTAGAGATTAGCTCTTACAGCCATGGATTACTAAATGTAGAATGTATTCCTCCCGTAAAGAATTAGCCAAATGATTGGGAAAAAAATAAATAAATCAGCACACAGCCAAAATGAACAAGATGCAGTATTCCCACGGATGTCCTGCAAATGGATGTGTGCACTGATTAGGTTTACATTTGGAAAAAGAAAGAAAAACAACTATTCAGTGGGTCACCATCATTATAGTAGGGCTTGTCCTTTTTCATTCCATTATTACCTTAATAGATGAAATGGTTCGAATCCGCTCTTTGTATAAAGAAAAAGGGCAAACCAGAATGCAATGTAGAAGTACTCACAGCATGAAAACAAATACAAAAACATCGATAAGGGAAAAATTATTTTGTATACCCCAGGCACCATGACAACTCAATTGGGAACGTTCTGCAAATCCTCTATTCCAAAGTAACGGTTAGGGCAGGGGTCAGAAGCCTGGCACATGTTTTGGAACTACATCTCCCATGATCCTAAGGAACCGATTAGGTTGACTCAGAAGCAACTGCCCAATTATTTAAGTGGAAAAAAGGGGGAGAGGGTGAGTATTTTGCAGAATGCCTCTTTAAATTCTGTCATATCCTACCCGTTGAGCAGATAATGAGCATTCCATGTGAAATACCTTTACCTAATAATTTTTTTTCCCCAGAAACACGTGCAGAGTCTACGGGAAAACCAAGTGTTCTTTTTGGTTGTTATTTGTGGACCCAATGCTGTGCAAGGAAGAAAAAAAAAAAAAATACAAAAATCCATTCCCAGCAAACTCTCTCCCCCACCCCCACCCCCCCCCCCCCATCTTTTATAGACGAAAACTAAAAACAATGGAAAGCATACTTCAAAGTTCTGGTAGAATGGAAAAATAGGATAAAATTGCCTACCTGCATTTGTTGTTTATTAGATAGGAAAGGTTTAAGAGCTCTAAGCAAGCAAATAGAGAGAGTGTACAAGTAGCTGGATAAGAAAAGAAAAAAAGTGTGGGAATGGCACAGCCCTTGCAAAGACATCCCCACTGCCAATAAAACATGACTGACGTGTAATAAATCATGGTTTGTTTTTGCAAGTTAGAGCAGTGAGTATATTACACAACTTATTTGCTTAACTGGAAATTAGTACTGGTATACCAACTTTAAAAAAAAAACCTCCAAAACAAATCCAGAATTCACTTTGCAGAGGGATGTACTATGGCTACACAGGTAGGTCTATGCACTGACATGTGTAATGGTTCATAACAGTGAAGGAAGTTGCAGGTTATTTAAATTTTTCTGACCAAGTGTCATGGAACCAGATTCCTTGTTCTCTTTTTTAGTATTATTATTTAAAGTAAAAAGTAGTCTAACTCACATCAGATAGCAAAGCCTGCAGTGCCTTCCTTTCAACATACCAGAGGCAGTCAGCAAGCATGTCTGTACCACGTGATTGCATCCAATTTTTACAGTCCCCCATAACAAAAAAGTACACCTGAGAAGACCCCCTTCCTGCAAAACACCTTTTATTTGCTGATACTCTAATAAAATACAGAAGGACTTTGTGGGATTTCAAAAGGGAGTTAAAGCCATGTGACTTCATATCCTGCATGTGACATTCACTTCTTGCACATGACCCTGGGGTTCCAGAATAGTAAAAACCGGTTACTCTGTCCAGTAAAACAGGGGCTCTGCCCCCAGTGCAACAGACGCTGTGCCTCAAGAACCTACACAGAAGATTCCAGCTACTCTGCTAGGAAAGCTGCTGTGACAAGGCTTTCTGGAAGATTCCAATACTACAAGCAGGTAGTAAGACAGATTGCTCTACCCTCATAGAATTCACACAGAAGGCTTCAGCTTTATACAGCTACTTTGACAGCTTTCTGGAAGATTCAAGAACTTCAAACAAGCAGCAACACTGTTAGTTTACGCCCCACTCTCTGCATGACTATAAAGTGAGGAGCAGCCATCTTTCCTACCCCCGCACACACACCACTGAATAGCTGCCAGGACATGGGTCAGAACTGCAGACACCTGTGAGTACAGCGCCAACACTTACCACTGCAGGACACCGACTGTCAGTCATCCATCGCTAACAAAGTAACAGACCACACACACCGGCTAAAGGCTTACGCACACCTACAGCATGGCAGAACTTACCACACCAGACACCACGCAATAGAATATCAGGTCAGACACCTCACAAGGGAGCGATTGATAACCAACTGCAACCGATGCAAGAAGGCGCAAGGTCTATGCAGACAGTCAAGCAAACAGAAAAAGGCCTGTGAAAACTAAAGCGGACATTGATGCGCACCGCCAAATTAGAAAGGGCCTGGGAAAACACAGAACGTGATGTGTAGCGTCAATAATGTTAGCGGTCAAAAAAGGAGAGCTCTTCCAAGCTATAAAATCAGATCAAGGCTTTCCACAGGCGTTACGTAACACTGTCAAACGCATTCCACCTCTATTTTTACTGTATCTGACCAGAGCCAACACTGCATAGCCAGCAAGAACGTGACCTGAAAGAGGAAAGCGATGGTATAGTGCTCACGGACACACACACACACACACACACACACACACACACTAGCTCCTCCTGGAGACGGTCAGTGTTTCAGCATGTCCAACAAATCAGGGGAGTCAACGCATCTAGCCCAAGTGTCATCGCCATCAGGGTGCGAGCCACCAGAGGCTGCATATTCTTGGGCCGAGTATGGTAAGAAAGAGGCAGCCATAAACAACAGCGCATATAGAAGAGGAGCAGATAGAGTTGGAAGCGGCCTTAGAACCTGCCCTAAACTAGGAAGACGCAGCCGCCGTAGCTCATACCGAAGTCTTGGAAGAGAAGCAACTACGCAACAGGACAGTAGGGAGCAAACATACATCTGAACCCAAGAGAATCCAGGCAAATATACTGAAAACCATGTGATGAGCCTCCTCAGCTTCAACACCAGATCAATGCAGTGAGGCTGGCGAATCGTCAGACCCACGAGGAAAAGATGCTGTTCCTTCAAGGGCACATGTAACCTGGGATGTCAGCAGTTATCCACACGCCAGTATGCAGACGGATACACTACCAGACTCGCAATTCAGGTGTGCTCACAAAGATACAGCTCCCCATACTAAGCAGCAGATATCAAAACGTCTGCACCAAAGAGGTGATCACAAGACCCTCCCTGGGAACAAGAGCAGGACGAGACCAACACAGCCAAGAACATGATCCTGCGTGACATGGTACAGACCGGACTCCAACTTCGATGACAGTCCCGAGAACTATATAGAATATGAAAGCTTACATTCAAGGATACTATCAAGGGTCTGATCTACAGGAGAAGAACCCTAGGCTACAAACCAAATGGCTGGGAAAGGAATACAAATCGAACATGCCATACAAGAGGCTTAGAGCAGCAAATGTAAACCAACCCCCCCAAGTACTTTTGGACTTGGTAAGGGAAAGGCTAGAGTACCGCTAGGGTAGTCCCGAAGCAGTCAAAGATGCACTCAAGAGAAGCGACAACTTTCCCAGAATTACAGCCAAAAGACTACTCAAAATTACAGGAACTCCCAGACAGATTGCAGAACCTGGGATCAGCAAGAACAGACCAATCCCTGACTGATCTCAACTTCCTTGACTCAGCTTGCGGAGTAAGACCAGTCTTGAGAAGCTACCCTACAACCTACAAGAAAAATGGATTTCACAAGGCTTCAAATACAAAAAGGGAGAAGTGGGTTGCCTACCCACCCACCCCGAGCTTCATATGCCAAGCAGCCCCGCACAAAGAATAATCCCAGCTTCATTGTGGGTTCACAAACTGCATACAGTGCAAGCAGCCTGAGGCACCAGCAGCGAGACATGCCAACACTAGAACATCCATCTCAGTTCACAGGACTGAGGTGTCCCCCACAACAGCATCGACCAGTCGGCAGCTGGATTTAAAAAAAAAACTTCACAACAATGTGTCCCATACATAAAAGACTACACCCACTCAGAATACATTGGGTTCAGGATGAAGTCCATAGAGGAGAGCAAAAACTTACTCCGGCAGTTTTTTTGGGTTGGCTTTAAATGCTGTTTCTACAGGACACCATAAAATAAGTGTAACAGACATGTGCCTTATACCCAGAGACATTTAAGCCTAAAATGGTCAAGAACTCTAACCGTGTGACAAGACAGGTCAGGGAAAAATAAATACCCCCCCCCCCCACCCAAAATCAGTAACATCTAAATGCACCACGATTTGTGGAGGAGATGATAGTAGTGTTCTAAGATATGCCTTGTAGCAGTACAACTAGAGGGAAAACCCAGAAGCGCTATAAGAATTTATGCCATCATCAACAACCAGAGCAAACCGATCGTTGGTCAGGTTAGAATTCTTTAACCTGTTCCAACATACAAAACAACACCTCTCCCTACATCAGCGTTTCCCAAACCTGTCCATGGGTCCCTCAACCAGGCCAGATTTTGCAGATCACCTTGGGTAAATGCAGTCTGAATCCTGTAATCACCGAGCAGCAAATCATATCACCTGTGCTGTGCTTCAGATATCTAGAAAACCTGGCGTGTCAGCAGGTCCTGAGGACAGGTTTGGGAAACATCACCCTATACGCTCCGGACATGTGCAATGCAAATAGAGACTACAGGGAGGAGTGTAAACCGTTTTATTGTATTTTCTGTGCATGGCAAGGTAGAGATGCCACTCCCCACACAGTGTAATCACATGGAAGATAGAAGCGAAAACCAGTCACCAGATATGGTATGCTACCACCCTCATCCCAAGGCGATGGCTGATGGCATTCCACCACTAGATGAAAGTGCTCAGATCTTGGTGCTACTCTGCATAGGCATCACGACAGCCCATAAAGTCTACGAACAACGGAATGGGAAACACAATGCCCCATGTGGACTAGAGTTTGATCCAAGATGGGTGACAGTAGGCGAAGTATGTATCAACATGGTCACAGGGCTGTGAAAGAGGCTGGGGGATATAAAGGGTTATTTCTCCACCCCTGAAAGAAGCAAGACATGAGACGAAAAAGTCTTGATGTAGTGATCTTCTGCTTCCCACCAACGGCGTGCTGCTCAAACTGCAGACTCCAGTACCAGTCAACCCAGCCAGTCTCTGCTCTTCCACAGGAGAAACATGGAAAGGAAAGAACACATTGGAATGGAAGAGGCAGAGAGGTATACGGGATCCACCGGAGGACCTTTGCCCGCTCTGGTTTCAGGTGAAATTATGCAGCCTCTGAGCAACAGTGACATTTCTCCTCTGCCCTTTAAATAAAGCATCATCCATTTACTCTGTAATTGGCATCTGACCTTATTTGTACATATGCCTCAGCAGCACCTTACAAAACATTACCTTGACAGAAAGAGGGGTATGGGGAACCCACTGGAGGTGAGCTGTGGGATGAGGCCGACAGAGCTCCACAGCAACAAAACTTACTGTTATGTGTGCTACACACGATGTGCAGAGTGTAGGAGAGACAGATCGGTCACTAAAAAGATTTCTGCAAAATATAAAAAATGTATAATATGAAAGACAAAAAGTGACTTCTGAATGATTATTCTGGATGTAGGAGAAAATTTTTTTTTTTTTAAAAATGTATGCTTACAAGGAGGCCTGTCAACTAAAGACTTTATACAACACACACACACACACACACACACTTTTCTACATTCCTAGTTCCATGGATAATCTGGCCCTCCATAACGAGTAATTTAAAAGGTTGCCGATGGCTGTCGCTCCCCTTTCGTGCTTTTGAAGATTTACATGATTGGCTCAAACCAGTCGAGAAACCCAGCGAGCAGGAAAATGGTTTGAGATTGAACCATTATTAGCAGGGTAATTAAAGGAAAAGTCGTTAAGGAGCGTTGATTGGCTGGCGCAAGGCTTCAACCAGCTTATTAGGCTGTGAATGATCCCGGGATGGAAAGGAATCTAAATTTAGCCAAACATATCCTGTCATAAGGCAAACATCTGGATTGTCCGTACAGAAAAAAAAGGTCAGAGCAATATTTAATCTGGGAAGGAAAGAAAAAAAAAAAAAAAAAGGAGTTTTCTAATTCTCTTTTTAAAATCAGAACATTTCAGCAGATTTATTTTCCTTGTTATATCAAATATTACACAAGGTTTGGATTTTGTTGTGCTACTAAATATCAGAGGGTGGCTCGGATGGAAGGCAACCCCTCTGCAAAGGAAACCTATAAGGCTAGGGTCAGATGAGCGCATTTTGTACGGACTGTGCGTCCGTGCAGTACGGACGTACTTTCTGACTGACGACAAGGTAGTGGCCACACAGTCCGTTTTTTTCACTGACGGATTTGACTGATGTAGCAGGGAAAATAAATTACAATGAAAAAAACATTCTGTCCGTCAAAAATGCTGGACGTATAAATGCAGTCCATCTGACCACACTCCATCACTCACACACAAAGCTATGCAGACGTTGTGGACGTGGCGCACTCCGCACGTCCGTTCTAGCAGTATTACGTTCTTGCCTAACCTGCGTCCGTTTGCAGCGTCTGTCAGCCCCCGCACTTCTGTGCGGACGTACTTCGTGTGTGGGGCTCCATTTAACACAATTGTATGCTATCACGGACGTACTTATGTGCGGCAACACGGACGTTAACACTGCGCTCGTCTGACCCTAGCCTTAATGAAGAGTGCTGTGTGTGCACATACATCAAAAATAAAAACATTTTAACCCTTTCGCTGCTGAGCCTTTTCCCACCTCTGCTGAGCTCATTTTTACCGGTTTTGCTCATCATGTTTAACCGAGTTTTGAAGCCTTATTTTAATATATGACCCAGACATATTATATATCGTTCTTTCCGGCAGACTGTGCAGATTAATAATATGTCATTATTATATGTATACGTTATGTCAGGTCTGTATATTATAACAAAATATGCAATAAAATTTGAATTTTCAATAATTTACAATTTGTAAAGTGTTTTTTTGCACATTTTAAAATGCGATCATTTGCGGTTATATTTTCTATGGGGTGCGCTTGTTAAAAATTAGAAATGAGAAATTACGTGTTTTTTAGCAAACGCCCCCCATAGTGCAGCATCATTGTTCACATTATAATTGAAATGGGAACAATATTGTTGCACTAATAAATCTAAAAAAAAAACCTTTTTTTTTTTTAATTTTTTTTTTTTTTTTGACAGTTTACATGGTCATGTTTGGTATCATTGGAACAGCCACGCTCTGGCCGTTCCAATGATAGTAAACATTAACCCCTAGCTGTCACGGATCGGGAGATGATAGGGGGTTCCAATGAACCCCCTATCTCCACTATAGGTGGCAGCAAGGGGTTAATTTGAAAACTGGCGCCATCGCGCTCTGTGCGATGACGCCAGTCATTAGGGGGATATCCCGGAAGCTTGGCCGACATCCAAGATGTCGGCCAGTTCCGGGAGGGGACCGCGATACGGCGCATGTTGGCGCCATATCGCGATCCAGCCCCCTAGGGGTTAAAGACAGCCACCGCTTGGAAGGGCAGGCTGTGCCCTTCCAGGCGGTGCCTGCCTTTAACCGCTGGCATGCACGGATGGGAAGGACCTCCCCCCCCTCCCATTCAGGCACCTTCCCTGCAATGGCGGGGGGGTGCCTGAAATAGACGTCATCGCGCATGCGCGATGACGCCTATCGTGCCCGCCGGGGTCCCGGAGGTTGGGCTGACAGCGATGATGTCAGCCCACACCGGGGGGCCGAGCGATCAGCCGGAATACCGGCTGATCGCGGGCTGCAAAGGGAGGACGCGCTCAGCGCGTCCTCCGCAGCCAAGTAGCAATGCAGTTGGACGCGCTGAGCGCATCCACCGCATTGAAGTGGTTAAATAAAAAGGAAGTTCATAATTTTTTTTTTTATTACATTTTTAGAAACCAAACAAAAAAAAAAAAAACAAAAAAAAAACACACCTCAAAGGACTAGACTCCCTTAACCCCTTCACTGCTGAGCCATTTCATGTTTAAAAAAAAAAAAAAAGTTAATTTTTTTTCTTTACTTTAAACATGGTCATGTTTGGTATCATTGGAAAGGCCATGCTCTGGCCTTTCTAAATGATACCAAACATGACCCTGCTAGCTGAAAACAGTCATGGGGTTTGATTGAACCCCAATATCTCCCATCTCCTCCCCTATCTTTCCTAAGGAGTCAACAAGGACGTTCCCCACATGTCCTCAGCAGTGAAAGGGTTAATAGGAAAGGGATTCTTACAGCATACGGCAGACTCACTCCCTGATTGGCTGTGTGCCAACCAAAGTGCAAGTTACATAGGCTGAAAAAAGACATGCGTCCATCGGGTTCAGCCTCTCCCACATAACCTACTGCTGTTGATCCAAAAGAAGGCAAAAAACCCAGTCTGAAATAGGCAACATACCGGGGAAAAAATTCCTTCTTGACCCCAGAATGGCAGTCAGATTTCTCCTTGGATCAAGAAGTTTTTACCCACATATTAAATATTATAACCCTTAATATTCTGTGTCTGCAGGAAGTCATCCAGTCGTTTTTTTAAAAGTCTGTACAGACTCTGACCCAACCACCTCAACAGGCAGAGAATTCCAGTTTATGAGCAAGTTTCTCTAACACCTTTGAACGGGTTAGAAAGGAAAGGTCTCTGGCCATGCGGGGGGGGGGGGAACAAAAAAAAAAAAAAACATGCACTGTTGCTTCATGGGCTTGAGATGCTCTTTAAAACTTATATTTTAAGAACAGGACTTAATAAATTTATACCAATTTTAAAGGCTATTGGGAAAATATAGGAGCCAGCAACATATTTTAGCAGCAGGGCAAAGAATTTATACAGATTTGTGATGAATATTCCAGAAATAAAAATACACAGCAGTAAAAATTCAAGAAGCCAGGTCTACTTGGCCGCTGCAAAAAATAAACGTTGAAGGTCAGACCTTTTCAAACTACACAAAACGAAGAACCTCGCATCAGGCACAATGAAAAGTAAACTCTTAGGACGAACGCAGTGATCTCGTCCGTGTCGCCGCACAGTTTAACCCTTTCACTGCTGAGGACGTGTGGAGAACGTCCTCATTAACTCCTAAGGAAAGATGGGATGGAGATAGGGGGTTCCTTTGAACCCTGATATCTCCCGACTGTTCGCAGCTAGCAGGGCCAGAGCATGGCCTTTCCAATGATAAACATGACCATGTTTAAAGTAAAGAAAAAAAGTAATACAAGTTTTTTTTTTTTTTAAGATGTGAAATGGCTCAGCAGTGAAGGGGTTAACGTCCATCGTAGCACAGAATCATGAGCAATAGAGACCCACACACTAAATGCGCACGCACGTGGCAAACAGATGCAAGTTAGGCAAGAACGTAAAACCGCTAACAGACGCGCAGAGTGCGCCACATCCACCACGTCTGTGTAGCGTTCTGTGTGCGTGATGAGATGTCAGACGCAGCGCATTTGCGACGTCCAGCACCTTGAAGGACGAAATGCCTTTTCATAAAGGTTCCCATAGTTCCCTTTTTTTCTATGTCATAAAAAGAAGACGGACCGTGTGGCGTCTACAGTAATTTGCGTCAGAACGTCCGTCTGTTGTGCACGCACACAGAGTGCGCTCAGACTGCGTTCGTCTGACATTAGCCTTAGAGTTGAGAAGCACCCGTTACATCGTGTGCACTGAAAAACAAAAAAAAAAAAAAAACACAATATTACAAAGTTGGTGTAAACTTAAACTCCATAGACTAATGGCTCTGGTAAGTTTACAACAGCACTGGTTAAGTTAGCACCAGCTTTGTAATACTGCAACAAAAAAAAACAAAAAAACACTACATTAACTACTTCGCTGCGGAGGACACGCTCAGCGCGTCCTGCCACAGGAAGGGTTGGCTGCGGAGGACACTCTGAGTGTGTCCTCCTGAAGCAGCCTGCGATCGGCCGGATTCCGGCTGATCGCTGTGCCCCCTGGTGCGGGCTGACCTCTTGGATGTCAATCCGGGACCGCCGCGGGCACAATAGATGTCATTGCGCCACCGCGATGACATCTATTTCAGGCGCCCCCCCCCTGCGTGTGCGGAGGAGGCGCCTGAAAGGGAGGGGGAGGTCCTTCGGACCTCTCTCCCTCCCGATCGCGTGGGTCCCGAGCTTAATGCCAGGCACCGTTTGGAAGGGCACAGCCTGCCCTTCCAAACGGTGGCTGTCATTAACCCCTGGGGAGCCGGATCACGAATCGGCGCTGAAAACCGTGATCCTTTTCCGGAGCTGGCCGACATCTTGGATGTCGGCCAAGCCTCTGGGAACTCGAGGATTGGCGTCATCGTGCATAGCACGATGACACCAGTCCTAGAGTTAACCCCTAGCTGAGCATGAACCCCTAGCTGAGCATGGCCGTTCCAATGATACCAAACACGACTGAAAAAAGTTTTTTAAAAAAAAAAAACCACACGTTTCTTATTTTTTTGGTTTTGTTAACCACTTGGATGCTGAGGACGCGCTCAGCACGTCCTCAGCATTCCCGCTGGTATGCGGAGGACGCGCTGAGCGCGTCCTCCCATTGGGGTCAGCGTTCGGCCGGGTTCCGGCCAATCGCTGGCCCCTCCGGTGCAGGCTGACATCCTGGATGTCAGCCCGGCATCCGGAACAGCAGCCGCCGGAATTTGGTGTCATCGCGGCAGCGCGATGACACCAAATTCAGGCGCCCCCCCCCTTGTGCGGAGGAGGCGCCTGAAAGGGAGGGGGAGGTCCTTCGGACCTCTCTCCCTCCCGATCGGCGGCTCTGCGGGGGTTAACCCAGGCATCATTTGGAAGGGCACAGCCTGCCCTTCCAAATGATGCCTGGCATTAACCCCTGGGGAGCTGGATCGCGAATCGGCGCTGAAAAGCGCCGGTTTGCGATCCTTTCCCGGAGCTGGCCGACATCTTGGATGTCGACCAAGCCTCCGGGAACTCCCCCTGAGGACTGGCGTCATCGTGCGTAGCACGATGACGCCAGTCCTGGACTTAACCCTTAGCTGCCACCAACTGTGGAGATAATTTCCCGATCCGTGGCAGCTAGGGGTTAAATTTTGGTATGGTTGGATCGGCCAGAGCATGGCCGTTCCAACTATACCAAACATGAAAGTGAAAAATTTTGTAAAAAAAAAAATAAAAAAAAAAATTTAAACACTTTTTTTTCTTTTTTTTGGTTTGTTAATGCAGCAATATTGTTCCCATTTCAATTATAATGTGAACAATGATGCTGCACTAACGATTTTTGTATGCAGTGCGTTAAAAATAGTGTAATTTTCCCCCCAAAAAAATGTAACGAGACCCCATCTCTAATTTTTTTAACAAGCGCACCCCATACAAAATATAACCGCAATTGCTCGCATGTTAAAATGTGAAAAAAAACACTTTACACGTTGTAAATTATTGAAAATTCATATTTTATTGCATTTTTTGTTATAATATACAGACATGACATAACGTATACATATAATAATGACATATTATGAATCTACCGAGTCTGACGGAAAGAACGATATATAATATGTCTGGGTCATATACTAAAATAAGCCTTCAAAACGCATTTAAACATGATGAGCAAAACCGGTAAAAATGACCTCAGCAGAGAGGCGGGAAAAGGCTCAGCAGCTAAAGGGTTAAACACAGCCTCTCCAGGTTTTAGGATCAATACTTGCCAATTCTCAATGTTATACAATTTCCATCTAAAAATGAATAAACTTGCCCATATAAAAAAATTCACCTGCCAAGTTTGTGGACTGCATAACTTTCTTACGCAAAGTACACACTTAATACAACATGATAGCATCCAGGGCTTTAAAATTAGAGCGGATGTTAAATATTAATGGGAAAATAAACAACAAACATTGCTAGAATAAACAGCTGATGCACTGATAAAGCAGATGATCCAAGGAGTGTGGTGGTTTGAATGAGGTTGTGCCAACCTCGGGTAAACACCATCAGCAAAGAAAGGCTGTGTGATTTTTACGATTAAGGTTGACCTTGACTTTACAAGATTGGGGTATTTTTTTTTAATTGGTGGAGTGTCCGTCCCAGCATCAGCAGAGCTGACTTTTTCTGCAGGTGCCTGTTGAACCTGTCCACTCAGCCAATACTTGGACCCTCTGTCAAGACATCCAGATTCATTGATCTTGCAAAATCAAGGTCAACCTTAAACTCTAACCCTAGGAAGGGATAACCAGCCCCCCCGCAGCAAATCTTACATTTAGAAAGTTACGCTGGAGACATCATAAGAGGCCATATATGTGCCGCACCAAAGTGGCTTAATAAAAAGGCTTACCAAGGCATTTACAGGTAATGCAAGTTTTATACAAAAAGCACCAGAATGAAGGAGAGGTCATAGAGGTAGGCACATCCCATGAACAAGTCAAACCCTTGCTACAAAAAAGGAGTCAAGGTTAAAGCCAGGTTCCTCTACGAAGGTCAAAGTATTGAGACTGTGGATCAATAAATACATTCAGGGTGAAAAGCAGGAGAATGGAAAATTCTAGGTCAAAATAGCCAAACCAGAAACAGTCTCCCATTTATCTCACTTTCCAAATCGGATATTTTGATCTAGAATTTTTCAATTCTCCAGTCATTCTCCTGGTTTTCACCTCTCTCTGAATAACCCTGCATGTCTCAACTTTCCAAAATGTCTAACTCTTAAACACCCCTCCAAAGTCCAGCAAACCTCACCTAATGGAAACGTATGACCCCAGGGTGAAATTGGAGAATAATAATTGTACACTTGATAAAAGAAAACTCATTCCATTCACTTTGACCAATTTAAGTGGTCCTGTAACAGGTGTATGCCCCCTTCGGCCTGGTTGCCGCAAGGGAAAGGTGCAAAGTGGAGGACTCACCTCCAAAGGCTGTCACTCAGCTCCTTGGGCGCTAAAGGAGTCTGTTGGTTTAATACCCGAACAAACCAGTAGTGACTCCCAATGCATCTGCATCCTCCGGCATCTGATTGGCTGCATTTATACTTTCTGTGCATAGGGCATTTGTTAAAGTGTCAAATACACTTGCAGTGAGGGAGACTGCAGCAGAAAGGGAACATGTTTCTACAGTAGGGTGGGGGCAAAGGGTTCATAATGAATCTTACCCCCTACACACGCCAAATTTTGCAACAGTGCAGCAGTTGGGATTTTCTCATTTCCCAGCTGCCGATCACCAGATTGGGCAGCACAGAGGTCATGCCAACATCACACTCTGTGGGTTTTAAATGGGCAGCTGATGGATCACATCTGCGTGCAGCTCCAAGCCATCATTCTGCGCAGGTGCTGTGTAACTTGCATACGTAGGGTGCACAATTTGCAGTTCCTGTGCTACGAGAGTACAAATTATGCAGAAAAGCTTCAAGAAGTTTGGGCTCTAGATGGAGCAGCTCTGTGCAACAAGGGGAAAACAAACAAAATACACACACACACACACACACACTAAAACTTTCAGTGGAGTATCCTATTAAGAGGATCCAGCGACATTAAATCTCAGACGTCCTTCAGGACAAAACAGACAAAATCTTGAATATACAGTTAAGATTAGCGGTGTGTTGTGGGGCACTGCTTGATCTATTTAGAGATCTGTATAGAATAGGGATTCACTCACCAGAATAAAGAAACATACAGACCTACGCTTCAGCATTATGTGAGCCTTTAGCGAGCTGAAAACAGTTTTCCTTAAATATTGGATTTAATAAAAAAGGAAATAGTTTAGGTTTTACCCACAAATGAGCACACTATACACACACAAGGTTAGGCACCCGAGTCACCTCATGCATGAATGCCCTCAGATGAAGCATGGATAGAACATTAACACAGGATGGAAGGACTTCGTATAGGCTTATACTTAGCAATACCCGTCCCCTCCTCTAGGGGCTTTATCAGCACATCTTTCACTAAACGTTGTGCTTTTGAAATAAAGTTTATTACACACACACACACTGCCCGGGGGCCGGTGTCCGGGCCTCGAGTGTCTATTGGTTGAGGAGTCCAGGCCGAGTGACTCGCTCACGCGTTGCTTGTGTGTTTAGATTACCGCGGCCTGGCTGGAGTGATGGGAGTGGGCGGGCCAGGGAGGAGCTACACACAGCCCGGATGGCAGGTTAAAAACTATGTCCTTCACGGTGTCCTCCATTGGCCCCGTGCATCTGTGCACGGCTGCGCTCCTGCAGGAGGGTGAGAAGTGCCGGCCTGTCCCTTGCTGCTCCGCGCCTTACCTCATTCCGAGCTCGACAACTCCGCGCGTTGTGACCCCGTGTCCCCTCTCAGCTCCTGTCAATGAACTCCATGAAGACACACCCACTGCCAGAGGCGTGGCTCTACTAGAGCTGACCAATCAGCACCGGGAGGGTGGGAAGGACAGCGGCCACAGCACCCAGGGGAGGGCTTTCCCAGGACCCCGTACCCGTACACTGGAACAAGACGGGCCAGTGTGGTCACGTGGTGCCTTGCTCTGGCTCAGGCTGGTGGCGGCAGGACATGCTTCATGTGATGCGGCTGTGCGGCCTCTGTGTGACACGCATCGCTTTATGGGAAGCGGTAGCTCTGGGAAAAAAGTTGTGAGTGGAGTAGTCGTCATGGAAACCCGTGAAATGCTTGTAGTATTGTAGGATTTGCATCGAACAGGTGCAACGCAATGTTATATGATGGTGAACCCAGGGCCGGCCCAAGACATTGTGCTGCCTGGAGCGAAGGATGAAATTCTGCCCCTCCCCAAAAAAAAACCCACGCAGCGTGTATGTGCGTATCACAGTGCGCCCCAGCAATAAAATTCAAACACTCATACACACCGTACATTAGAATTTTCTTGCTGTGGAGCTTTGTGATACAGTAATGTGAGGTGTATGTATAACTGAGCCCAGCGTCACATACCCAACAGTGCCCAGCGTCACATACCCAGCAGTGCCCAGCATCACATACCCAGCAGTGCCCAGCATCACATACCCAGCAGTGCCAAGCGCCACATACCAACAGTGCCAAGCATCAATACCCAACAGTGCCCAGCGTCACATACCCAGCAGTGCCAGCGTCACATACCCAGCAGTGCCCAGCATCAATACCCAGCAGTGCCAGCATCACATACCCAGCAGTGCCAAGCGCCACATACCCAACAGTGCCAAGCGTCACATACCCAACAGTGCCCAGCGTCACATACCCAGCAGTGCCCAGCATCACATACCCAGCAGTGCCAAGCGTCACATACCCAACAGTGCCAAGCGTCACATACCCAACAGTGCCCAGCGTCACATACCCAGCAGTGCCCAGCATCACATACCCAGCAGTGCAAGCGTTACATACCCAACAGTGCCAAGCGTCACATACCCAACAGTGCCAGCGTCACATACCCAGCAGTGCCCAGCATCACATACCCAGCAGTGCCAAGCGTCACATACCCAACAGTGCCAAGCGTCACATACCCAACAGTGCCCAGCGTCACATACCCAGCAGTGCCCAGCATCACATACCCAGCAGTGCCAAGCGTCACATACCCAGCAGTGCCAAGCGTCACATACCCAACAGTGCCAAGCGTCACATACCCAACAGTGCCCAGTGTCACATACCCAGCAGTGCCCAGCGTCACATACCAGCAGTGCCAAGCGTCACATACCCAACAGTGCCCAGCATCACATACCCAGCAGTGCCAAGCGTCACATACCCAACAGTGCCAGCATCACATACCCAGCAGTGCCAGCATCACATACCCAGCAGTGCCAAGCGTCACATACCCAGCAGTGCCCAGCGTCACATACCAGCAGTGCAAGCGTCACATACCCAACAGTGCCCAGCGTCACATACCCAGCAGTGCCAGCATCACATACCCAGCAGTGCAAGCGTCACATACCCAAGTGCCAAGCGTCACATACCCAGCAGTGCCCAGCATCACATACCCAGCAGTGCCAAGCGTCACATACCCAGCAGTGCCCAGCGTCACATACCCAGCAGTGCCAAGCGTCACATACCCAACAGTGCCCAGTGTCACATACCAGCAGTGCCAGCGTCACATACCCAGCAGTAGCCAGCATCACATACCCAGCAGTGCCTAGCATGACACATCCAGCAGTGCCCAGCTTCACATGCCCAGCAGAGCAAAGTGTCACATACCCAGCAGTGCCAAGCGTCACATACCCAACAGTGCCAAGCGTCACATACCCAACAGTGCCCAGTGTCACATACCCAGCAGTGCCCAGCATCACATACCCAGCAGTGCCAAGCGTCACATACCCAACAGTGCCCAGTATCACATACCCAGCAGTGCCCAGCATCACATACCCAGCAGTGCCAAGCGTCACATACCCAGCAGTGCCCAGCGTCACATACCCAGCAGTGCCAAGCGTCACATACCCAACAGTGCCCAGCGTCACATACCCAGCAGTGCCCAGCATCACATACCCAGCAGTGCCAAGCGTCACATACCCAACAGTGCCCAGCATCACATACCCAGCAGTGCCCAGCATCACATACCCAGCAGTGCCAAGCGTCACATACCCAGCAGTGCCCAGCGTCACATACCCAGCAGTGCCAAGCGTCACATACCCAACAGTGCCCAGCGTCACATACCCAGCAGTGCCCAGCGTCACATACCCAGCAGTAGCCAGCATCACATACCCAGCAGTGCCTAGCATGACACATCCAGCAGTGCCCAGCTTCACATGCCCAGCAGAGCAAAGTGTCACATACCCAGCAGTGCCCAGCGTCACATACCCAGCAGAGCAAAGCGTCACATACCCAGCAGTGCCCAGCTTCACATGCCCAGCAGAGCAAAGCGTCACATACCCAGCAGTGCTCAGCATCACATACCCAGCAGTGCCCAGCGTCACATGCCCAGCAGTGCCCAGCATCACATACCCAGCATTGCCCAGCATCACATACCCAGCAGTGCCCAGCATCACATACCCAGCAGTGCCCACACGTGGGTATATTGCCCCAGCTCACACATGGATATATTTGCCCCCAGACCAGCTCACGGATATATTTGCCCCCAGGCCAGCTCATGGATATATTTTCCCCCAGGCCAGCTCACGGATATATTTGCCCCCAGGCCAGCTCACAGATATATTTGCCCCAGGCCAGCTCACAGATATATTTGCAGCCAGGCTCACCTCTGCCAGGCCCTGGCTCCGACGGGCAGATCCTGCTGCGGCCGCCACGTTCCTTCGTTCAACGAGCGGCAGCCTCATGAGTATCTGCCGCTCGCCTGGGATCCACCCTCCAGCCTGCCGCGGTCTCGCGAAATCACATCATCTCGATCGCGGCAGGCTGGAGGATGATTTTAGGCGAGCGGCAGATACTCATGCGGCTGCCGTTCGTTGAAGGAACGAGCACGTAGGCCGCACGATCTGCCGCTGCCGCATAAAAAAAATAGTGCAGAGCGCAGCAGCGGCACCGGGGGCTGAAATTTGCCGCCCCCGAATTTCTGCCGCCTGGCGCCGCTGCTCCGCTCTGCACCATTGTCGGGCCGGCCCTGGGTGAACCCTAACCATAGTGTGCTGCCTGGTGTCCTGCTCCACCCAGAGCTATAAAGCCAGCAGCCAGCAAGGGAAGAGAGAGACAGGAGAGACTACAGTGACCAGAGCCAGGGTGTCCATTCCCAGTAGCATTTACAGGGACTCTACCTCTGATATAAACTGTAATTAGAGTGCTTGTGCATTACAAACAGAACCACTTCATAACACATGTTCCCATGTCCTTTTTCTTTGAAGTAATTGTATGTAAAAACTAAGAAATAAAGTTTGTTTTTTTATCTCGTTTCCATTTTGTGGATTTTCTCATGATGCAACATTTACTAAAATCGGAGCAAACGTTTCACTTTACAGCCGTGGTTTAGCTTCTACAGCAGTGAATAGGGAGGAGGAGTGTGTAGTTAGATAAGGCTGCAGGGGATCTATTGTGATGTGCATACAGATTTTGCAACTCACATTAAAAGAAGAGGCAGAACCAGCTGCTTCACAGTGAAGTAAAAATGAAGCACTATGGTAACCATAAATGTATCCCTAAAAGAAGCTGAAACGGTAACCTAATTCTAATCTTAATTTCTGACCAGAAGCTCTAAACTTAACCCAAACGAAGAAAAATTATACACTGTTTCTGCCAAACTGGCACATTCTTTATTTAAAGCGTCTTTTCAATAGTAAACTGACCAAATTAGGGACCAAGAGAGAAGTCAAAAGAGTGTCTGGACTGCCTTGGAACAGTGTAGCCGGTCCACTGGGAAGAATCCAAAGCAATAAAACTCACAGTAATGTGTGATGTGTATGAGCATATCACAGAGCTCCACAGCAATAAAACTCACAGTAATGTGAAGTGTGTATGATACAGTTACAGGTATTTATAAAGTGCTAACAAGTTCCGTAGCGCTGTACAATGGCAGAGCTAGAATAGCAAATATACATACAAGTTAAACACACATAACAGTAGGAGAGAGGACCCTGCTCGAGAGCTTACAATCTAGGAGGAGAGGGGTGGCACGCTAGGTGAGGGTAAATAGAGAACCTGAAGTAATGGGACGCATGTGGGCTGGGGGGAAGTTGGAGCAAGAAATGTACAATGGGGGATTATGGAGTGAGCTGATAGGCTACTTTAAAGTAATGTGTTTTCAGAGACTTATTGAAGGACTGGAGAGACGGGGAGAGTATAATGTGGGGGAGGGAGTTCCATAGAAAGAGAGCAGCTCGGTGAAGTCTTGAAGGTAGGAGTTGGGGGTGCGGGTACGGGGAGATGATAACATCAGGACATTGGCAGAGCGAAGTGGTCGGGAAGGGAGGTACCTGCTAATAAGGGAGGAGATTTAGGCATGGGCACGGTTTTGGAGAGCTTTGAATGTGAACACAAATGTTTTGAATTGGATTCTATAAGAGACAGGAAGCCAGTGTAGAGGTTGACAAAAGGGGTGAGGTGCAAGAGATGCGGGATGTGAGGTGGATGAGTCTGGCACAGGCGTTCATTACAGACTGTAGAGGGAAAGTCTGGGATCTTTTAAGGCCAGCGAGGAGGTTACAGTAATCAAGGCGGGAGATAATAAGAGCTTGGATGAGCATTTTAGTAGAGTCTTGATTAAGAAAGGGGCAAATGCGTGCAATGTTTATTAGGTGGAAGTAGCAAGATTTGGTTAGAGACTGAATGTGAGGAGTGAAGAAGAGGATGATGTGAAAGAAATTAGTTCAGCAGTAGCAGGCGCAGAGCGGTTGTCAATGGGAAGAATATTGAAGTGACCAAGGATTAGCGTTGGTACGTTAGATGTAAGACAGCCGGGCTGCAAAATTGTGGAGGAAGCGTGAGGCTGGTCCTGGAGGATGACAGATGACAGCAACTCAGAGAGAGGGAACAGAACTGGTGTATGCAGTGAGCTTCAAAGGAGAAGGACAGAGATGGGAGTGGGCGCAGATACTGATAGGTGCAGGAGGGAGAAAGCGGGATCCCAACAGCACCTCCATGCTTCACATCTGGCCCAGGAGTCTGGCTAAAGTGGAGACCGCCGTATGTGAGAGCAGCAATGGAAGCAGTGTCAGAACGGGAGAGCCAGGTTTCAGTAGCCACTAAAAGATTAAAAGAGTTTGAAAGGAACATGCCGTGGATGGTTGTGAGCTTGTTGCAGACTGAGCGATTGTTCCAGAGGGCACAGGACAATGGGAATGACAGCAGTGGATTATAGAATTTAAGATTATTGGCAAAATGAGACCTAGAGGTTGTGCTGTGAGAATGTAAGCGAGGCCTGGGAAGTTTGGGGACTGTCATTTATTTGTGACCCTTTTAATGTATCTGCATATAACGTTCTCTTTGCAGTGTGGGTCCCTTTTCCAGTTTTTAATGAATAGCGCTGGACCTACAGTAGATGATTTTAAGTAAGAGCATTTCAGTTTTTCAAGGGGTAGTCTTTAAAGTGCACCTTTCAGAGGCATAATAACTTTCGCCCTTTTGACAGACACTTCCCTCCTAATATAGATCACCATTTTTTGGCTGACCACCTATATAATGCAAAAACAGATACTCTGTGAGGTGTAGGGTCTACACTCTTGAGGAAGCTGCTCAAGCAGCAATAACGCGTCGAGTCAAGATGTTTTTTTGTTTTTCACTGACTTGCATTACTTGTTTTTGGTCCCTCTGGTCTTATTATGGTATGATATTCTGATGCACATATGGCAATGTAAGGGGTACACTCTTTTGTATGGGTAACTAGCATGGTATAGTAGGCAACTTGAGTTGCTGAGGTACTAGCTAGTAGTTTATGATTGTTGATTTAGCTCCTAGTATTTTATGTATTTATTTTCTGGCTACCAGTTTGGTATGGAGTGCTAGCTCTTTGTCCAGATATATCCCTGTTAGCAGATATATAGATATACTGATTTTTCTGGCTTGGATTCCTGGATCATTTATTTAGTTACATTGTGGGCCACTTAGGACCCAGAGGGTATTGTTGCAATTATTTCTTAATTTTTTTCTGTTTTTTAATTTATGCGTCTATGATTTTGTTAGCAATAAAGGTTTATACCAGTAGTTTTGTTAGATCCGCACTTTTTCTTTTTTTGGTTTATTACTTACTTATAGGGTTTAATCCCAGTTGCTCTGAGGAGCTTCTCCCCATATTTTTGCATTTGGGCCCTGTGGTTTGTTTGTGTGGTAGCTCAGTAGCAAAAGGGTTAATTATTACCCAAGATCTGAAAAGTTTTTTCTCTGAATTAATTATGTCATATTGTCAAAATTGCTTTCAGGAAAACAACCATGGAGGTCAGATTAAAAGATATACCAGGTGGATATCTCCAAAGAGGTTTCAATTTGAACACAAGATAGGTATTATAATTATTATCATCATTTATAGTTTATAAACATGTATGGAAGCATTTTCCAATATAAGGTAGGGAAGTAACACATAAATGACAAATATTTCCATCCCTAATGTTTTTGCAATCTAGAGGAGTTCAATGGAGGACAGAAAGATGAATAATGATTTATAGTGGTCTGTTTAAGTAGAGGATTATTGTAGCATTGTAACATTCACATGCATACATTCTATAAATCCAGTTCAGATTTAGTTATTATCATTAGCCTTTATTTATATAGCGCCACAAATTCCGCAGCGTTTTACAAGATCAGTGTACAAGGAGTTGATACATTAGAATGCCACACATGGATGATGATCTGATTCAGGGTGTCCCTGTTTCCAAGGGAACTTACAGTCTATGAGATGTACAAGTATTTTGGGAGGTAGGCACGTCCATATCGTTAGGTGTCTTGCCCAAGGACACTCGCTGGTGGTATCTTCGGAGTAGGATAGAGTTGGCTTTTTCCATGATTTGAGAGCAGCGACCTGGTGTTTAGGTTGAATCTGCTTCTCGTAAAGTCGAGACCTGCTTCTCCACAGTTGGTTGGAGGGATGTGCTGAATGGTATTTTGACTTGCTTCTCCATAGTCGAAAGGCAGGGACGTTACCACTGGACTCCACACAGCCAATTTTGTGTGGTAGGCAAGTAGGTGTCTTGCCCAAGGACGCTCACTGGAGAGGTGCTCTGGTCAGGATTCAAACCAGGGTCTCCATGGTTATAGAGTAGTGATGCTACCTCTAATCCATCCAGCCAGTTGCCTTTAATAATGAAAGCACATTTTCTTTTACTTTTATAGTTTATATTGATGTGGAGAACACAAGAAGTATTAATAATCATTGTCTGGACTGCCATCAAAAAGATTGGGGCCCCTTAATGATCCAGTGGTTGAAGTTCCTACAGCCAATCCACCCAAGGACCCAACACAAGGGTCCCCATGCCCTCTTAGTTCCAAAACAGGGTTTCACAGGCCCCAACGTAGGGGCCTCATACCTCCTTGTTCAAAAACAGATGTCATCATGCCTCCCAGACCCCAAATTGGGGATCCCCATGTCCCCCAACCCCAATGTTCCCCAACTCCAAAACAAAATACATCAGGCTACAAAACAGTTGCCCCATGCCCCGGAACAGGGGTTCTCAGGCCCCAAGACAGGTCCCCCAGAGTAAGTGTACCTATTCATTCCTCAGTGTGACTAGGCCTATTCTTACTCCCTTCTTCTAGTGTAAGTGTATTGATCCCTCCTTCTCTCTAGGAGAGAGACCCCAATTGCTTATTCCTTGCCCCCTGGTCAATCCCACCCCATCTCCCTTCTCCAGCAGACAGAGCAAATACTGTTGTGACAGACTAATACTGACTCAAAGCACTACACAGGGAGTTGAAGCCAGTGGCAGAGGCCCCTAAACGTGTCATGAACTGTCACACCCTGGTGACGGTCTTGGTCTATTGTTGTGTCGAACAACAGATTGGCTCAGGTGTTAATGTAAAATAAATCACAACAGTTTCTTCTTTGAAAGTAATTCATGAGTTTTGAATATTTCCCATTTAAAAAAAAACATAAAAAGGAATAAAGCATTGTGGTAAAGCATGGAAGCAGGCTCCTGCAGTAGTCAGGAAGTTGGTTTCAATCATAGTCAAAGTGAAACAGCTTTATATACACAAAGTAGGTCAATTTGGGATTCACAGTCACTATGAGTGATGGATATGCTCTGTACTGAGATTTTTATTAAAAAAGGGAAAAAACACGTGAGGCCAGTGGAAAATTGGAAATAATGCTAGCTTAGATTTTGGAACATATCCTCAAGTATTCCAGAAAACACAAATCAAACTAAATGCTTTTAATCGTGTCATTTTTAAATCATTTTTAATTTAACAATGAAGGCTGAAAAAAGGTAGGATAATTAAAACAATGGGTGTTTTTATTTAAATATGGTACACATTTCATTCACTTGAATCACTTTAGCATTGAAATATCATAAAAAGTGAAAATTAACAACTAAAAACCATATAGGACCAGGAGTCAATTACTAGTGCTGGAAGTATCACCACTAATGAAAATGTCAAGGTCTTTTGGAAATGCAATAAATACAGAGAACAAAATGGCTGACTTCCTAAAACACAATCCTGTTCTAAATTATAGTTTTATTAACATTCCTGAGTTTTTCAATAGTTGCCTTAACTTCATGTTTATCTTTATATCTATTTGACACGGGTGGTGGTAGAATGAAGAGCACCAGGATTTGTAGATCCTTGGGCGACATCAAGCCTAAATGCTCCAGTCCCCTGGGCCTTTGTGCATAGTGCTTTCCTTTCTAGGCTTGGACCTGGGAATCCCTCCGACACTTGAGACTTACAGTTATTGTAAACATGAAGACATCCTGCTTGAATGTTGAGCTACATAATTTCCCAAATCTTCTATAAATGACAGCAAAATGGAAGCATGGTAACAGGCAGGTTAAGGTATTTTATGTTACACAACTTACATTGACATATTGCTGATATCACAAATCCAGTGTCTTATTTAATTTTTTAAAAAACTTTATTTTATTGAAGATATTTAAAGTTTAGAAAATATATGAATGCGGAATGATCAGAAAAAAAAGGGGAAGAAATAGAAAAGTGGGCGGGGACAAGAAAAAACATCCGGTACCTGATCCGTTAGATAGGGCATGCCAATCTCACAGGCCTCGTGCCCATAGAACACAAAGATCCAGTGAACTTGGAGCATCTTCTGTTGCGGAGAAGCAGTCCATTTCATCACTCAAGAATTGTCTACAAAAGAAATTTCTGGGTTAACTGGTTTTGGTCAAGAGCAAGCAAAAGCAATATAAGTTGCAAAAAAATGTGGTAAATTAGTCACACACATGGCTTCACAATATCCTGTGGCAAGGAAGGCAATATACATAAGATTCCGGGGAAATCAGCAACTCAATCCCTAGGCTAAACCAGAGGAGCAGGTCAATCAATTATAATTGGGTGACCACTTCATCTGGTTTAGCCTGGAGATTGCCGGTTTCCCCTGAATCTTATAATTTAGTTTTGCTCATCTATAAAAATCTTCTGATAATTTTCAGATTTTTATAGACGAGCAAAACCAAATTATAGCAAATTATTTATTTTAAAGGGTAGTAGCCTTTCAATAAAATAATCTGTTAAAATAGAAGATGTCATCAACTAAAGTCCCTATTCCCTAATGGCCTACCCCAGGGCTCAAAATTTCCACTCGCCTACTAGCATTTCGCGAGTATAAATTAAGTGAGGGCGAGTGGAAATCCACACTCAGGCAGCACAATAAATTATTTTGGGCTGCGTATTCCGGCGGTGCCACCGTGCAACCCCCCTTCCCCAGGCTGCATGGTGGCAGGGATCAGCTACCTAACCTGACCCAGCTCGTCTCTGTCACTGGCAGGGGGTGGAGAGGAGCTTCCCTGACTCTTTGCTCTGCTCACATTGGGGTCTGATAACTGGGTACACATGTATCTGGGGTCTGATGTTTGGGTATTAACCCCTTAAGGACCCCTGACGTACCCTGTACGTCCTGTCCACAGGTCTCCTTTAGACCCGCGGACGTACAGGGTACGTCAGCGGCGCCTAATCCCCCTCCCGTCCGATACTCACCTCCCTCGCTGGATCCCACGGCGATCTGGCAGGGAGGAAGCCTGCCCATGTGATTTACATGGGCAGGCGAGGCTGATGACGTTGCCACGCTGCGTGGTGACGTCATCAGCAGGCGTCCCCATGCAATTCAATGGAGGGGGGCTTCTTCGGAGCCCTCTATCTCCAACCATTGAAGCTAGGGAGATGCCGTTTGCACTGGAGAGGGGAGAGTCTCCCCTTTTCAGCGGTGTATGGCATTAACCTTTTCGCTGCCGAATCGCATTTCGGCGCTAATTGGCGCCAAAACGCGATTCGAACCTGGAGGGGGGCTGACATCTTGGATTCTTTCGAATGATACCAAACATGACCAGGTTTGGTTTTAAAAAAAAAAAATAATAATAATAAAAAAATTAAATAAAATAAAAAAATGTTTTTTTTTAAAAGTTTTTTTTGTCTGGGGGGGTTTAATTAAATAGGACCTAGGCTTTCATCTAAAAATAATTAGCACAAAATGGTCAGAATGAGCGCAGCGCACATAGGTGAACTGTCTCAGCAGTGAAGGGGTTAAAAAGCAAACGCATGTAAATATTGGGTATTTCTAGTCTCGGGACAAAATTTTGAACCTATTTAGCCGGGGTCTTTTTGGGTGGTTGTAGATTTTGGGGATTAAATTACGAAAAAGTGTGTTTTTACCATTTTTTCATCATATTTCATATTTTTTTATAGTAAATTATTGGATATGATGGAAATAATGGTATTTCTAGAAAGTCCATTTAATGGCGGGAAAAAGGGTGTATAATATGTGTGGGTTGAATAAACGAGTAAGAGGAAAATTTGACCTAAACACTAACAGCACAGAAACGTAAAAACAGCAGCGGTCACTAAAAGACGGATTTGTGTAAAACCGCCCGGTCACTAAGGGGTTAATGTTATTTTTGTAATTTTATTCTAAATAAAACCTTTAACAGTGTAATTTCATAAAATAATTTAAGGGGGTGTGTTTAGGGGCAGAGTTAAGGGCTGGTTAGGAGTTAGGTGGATCAACTTTTAATAAAGCCCCAGGGCCAGATGGAATTCACCCGCGAGTACTAAGAGAGCTATGTGTTGAAATATGTAAACCTCTGTTCTTAATCTTTCAAGATTCTTTTCTTTCAGGAATAGTACCAGAGGATTGGAGAAAAGCTGACGTGGTCCCTATATTTAAGAAAGGTTTAAAATTTGTGCCTGGGAATTATAGACCTGTGAGCTTAACATCTGTGGCTGGGAAAGTATTTGAGGGGTTACTAAGGGATAGTATTCAGGAATTTATTGGGAGGTATAATGTAATTGGCAAAAATCAGCATGGTTTCATGAAACACAGATCATGTCAGACTAACCTAATTACGTTCTATGAGGAAGTAAGTAGAAGTATAGATCAGGGGGTCGCAGTGGATGTGATTTACTTAGATTTTGCCAAAGCTTTCGACACAGTTCCACACAAAAGGTTACTATTTAAATTAAGAAAAAATGGTCTAGATGAAAATACTTGTTCTTGGATAGAAAACTGGCTAAAAGATAGGGTACAGAGAGTGGTCATAAATGGTACATTTTCAAGATGGACACCAGTGGTAAGTGGTGTCCCTCAGGGGTCTGTTATAGGACCAATACTATTCAATTTATTTATAAATGACCTTGAGATAGGCATTGAAAGTCATGTATCAGTGTTTGCAGATGACACAAAGCTAGGAAAAGTAATACAATGTGAGCAGGATGTTACTTCGCTGCAGAGGGATTTAGATAGATTGGGGGACTGGGAACTTAAATGGCAGATGAAATTTAATGTAGATAAATGCAAAGTTATGCACTTTGGAGTGAAGAACACACAAGCAATTTATACCCTAAATGGTACGGAGTTAGGGAAATCCAAGCAGGAGAAGGATTTGGGAATAATCATAGACTTCAAACTAAGTAACAATGTGCAATGTCAAACAGCAGCCGCCAAGGCCAGAAAAGTACTGGCATGCATTAAAAGGGGAGTTCACTCACGGGATGAAAACATAATTTTGCCTCTGTATAAATCAATGGTCAGGCCGCACCTTGAATATGCCGTGCAATTTTGGGCACCTGTCTTAAAAAAAGATATTATAATCGCTAGAAAAAGTGCAGAGACGGGCAACTAAATTAATAAGGGGGATGGAAGGGTTAAGTTATGAGGAAAGACTAACAAGCTTAAACCTGTTTAGTTTAGAGAAAAGGCGCCTTAGAGGGGATCTGATAACCTTATATAAATATATACGGGGCCATTATCAACCATTGTCTGATAATCTATTCATTAACAGGACTATACATAGGACACGGGGTCATCCATTTAGACTGGAAGAAAGAAAATTTAGCTTAAAGCATAGGAAGGGTTATTTTACGGTGAGAACAATAAAGCTGTGGAATTCTCTGCCTGTTGAGGTGGTTGGGTCAGAGTCTGTACAGACTTTTAAAAAACGACTGGATGACTTCCTGCAGACACAGAATATTAAGGGTTATAATATTTAATATGTGGGTAAAAGCTTCTTGATCCAAGGAGAAATCTGACTGCCATTCTGGGGTCAAGAAGGAATTTTTTCCCAGTATGTTGCATATTTCAGACTGGGTTTTTTGCCTTCTTTTGGATCAACAGCAGTAGGTTATGTGGGAGAGGCTGAACCCGATGGACGCATGTCTTTTTTCAGCCTATATAACTATGTAACTATGTAACTGGTGGCGAGTAACTCTAATAGCCTGGTTAGTAGCTTGGGACTTGAAATTTTGAGCCCTGGCCTACCCAGAGATGTGCTATACATTTTAAAAGTGAGGATATATTTTTAAAATCCAACTGTCCTCTAGATTGTAAATTCATCTGAGCAGGACTCTCCACATCTCTTGTTTCTGCTTTCTAAAGTATTTTATAAGTTGGTTAGCAATTTAGCATCATTGCCCAATCGTTATTGTAAAGATGAAGAAGCTATGGTACCCCGTTTTGGGGTGCCACCCCTTGGCTCCCAGGCCACATCCTTAGCACTCCATACATATTATTACTTTGTTCTGATGCCACCCCCTGCTTCATCATTTATCCTTAACGACCCCTGGATCATCCACCACGCCAGGGGCATTAAAGCCACTTTGTGAATGACTGCTCTATATAATGATGACAAGAATAAAAAGTGTGAGTTTTTACATGGGACCTGGGAAAGTTGTGTAACATGGTTGAAGTTACTTTGCGACACATCAGAACATTTCCACTTGGGTTGCAAGTAGTAATAATTTGCGTCAGAGACTTAGTCCACTAAATTATTTTTTTAATAAATAAATATATAGGGGTTGAGTAGGCGTGATAGTGATAAATTATTGATATTATGAGGGTAATATAGTATGTACTAAACATATGAATGAATAAATATGTGAATGCTGCCCAGAGATACAATAAGGTACAAGAGCAAAATCTTGACCAAGAGATAATGAAATACAGTAAAAAGTATCTGACACGGCACACAAGGTTGCTATACCGGTGAGTACACGTATATCACACATATGTGCTACAATATGAATCATTATAAAGGGCATGCAACTATGCAGAAAAAAAGTCCAGATAACGGTGATAAAAGCACGTAACAAATAATGGTGTCTGAATCCCAAGAGTGATAACAAAGTTAGAAGTGTAGAAGAAGAAGAGAAAAAAAAAATTAAAAATATAAGATATCCAGTAGTACTTAAGGGGGTACTAGAGGGTGATCCTCCTGTCTTCTCAGCGTATTCGCTAGAGCCTGATATGTCCCGGCTCTGGGAAGCTGGTGCCTATGGCCAAATAGAGGGTTGCGCTCCCCTTATTTATTGGTGCAGGGTACTTGAAATAAAACACAGAATACAGAGAGACAGCGCTCCCATAGTAAAGTACAGCAAGGCTTTTAAATCACGGGTACGGTTAACGGTTGCACTCACCAATTAGATGTTCCATATACATACATCCTGAAGTGCCATGAATCCTCATTGCAGTGGATGCAGAGACTTCTGCTGCTGGAGACCATGCGCATAAGGATACGAGCATCAAATAGAATGACTGGCCAATTAAAATCTATTAAAATTTATTAAGAATAACAACGGATAAAGGATATCGCTAGCACCTGTATTTTTAGTGACATCTTTAATCTGTTGTTATTCTTAATACATTTTAATAGGCCAGTCCTCAGAATGTAATTACTTTTTATGTAATCATAAATATAAGCTTAAAAATTGAGGTTGAAAATGCAACTTTTTCTCAAGTGTCTTAGGAGAAAGTCAGTTTCCCTTACTGTATTTTTATGTATTTAAATACATATATATACAGGTATATCTACATTATTTTATATATTGTCTCTACAGAGTAAGGCAATATTATCATGTCAACATTTTCATTCACGGTTTTAAAAATTGGCAGTACAATTAGGTCTTGATAGGGTTTTCAATGACCTCCAGCTTTACTTAGCGCAGTGGGTAAAGCTTTAAATTACCGGTCCAGGAACTGGCTTTTTGGATTGCTAGGTGGCTATCCAAATTAAATTTGATAATTTGAAATGAAGACTGACAGGGTTCTAAGGAAATTACAATTATTCACAAAGAGTCAACATATTCTGCAGCATTGTACAATGGGTAGGATAAAACAAACAAAATTATCAGGCGAGTTTGACATAAGGAGAACAATAGAAGGTGAACCTGCTGAGAAGCTTACAATCTAAGAGAAGGTTGAGAAAAAGAAGTGAAGGTAAACTGCAGAATATAAGAAGTAAAGGGATGCATGGGGGCTCTCTGGGGATAGATCAGGAACAGTGCAATGGGGGGGATTAATAAGTGATCTGATAGGCCAAGAAATAAGATGAAACTTTAATTTATGCGGCTTCTAGATAGCTTGAAAGCAGGACTGATTATTTGTCTGGTCTCCTGTAAAATGACAAAACGTTAAGGCCCCGTTCACACTGTGCGATTTTCATATTCGCGACATGGTGCGATAATGTCACGCGACATCACTGTTTTGTGCGATTTTTGCAAAGCACCACCAATACAAATCGCAAAATCGCAGAGAGCAAATCGCAAAAAAAGGGTCATGTACCAGCGACATGCTTCTGCGACGCGCATCATGCGACATCACGCGGCAAGATGTGAACAACTCCATTGAAATGCATTGGAGAAGCTACACAGCGCGACGTCGCACGGATTTTGCTGCAACATCGCGGCAAAATCCGCGCGATAAATCGCACAGTGTGAACAGGGCCTAATAGTGTAAAATAAGACTTTTGCGTTGCGACAAGTCACTGGCCAAACATCACAGGAGCAAACTAGCTTCGGTCACTGATCTCCACATGCAGTCGACATTTGTTTCTTCTCCAAGCTCCCTGTATTATTCCGTGAACTGGTTTTATAACTTACAAGCACCAACTCCTTCAGTTAATACTTAATGAAATCAAAACAGAAGATTAGCCAACCATGACTGCTGGGCTTGGAGATTTGTGATTAACTGAACAAACTTTCAAAGGTCAGCTCAATGTCATCACCTGTTTCATTATAGAGTTAGTAGATGAGATTAAGCAGATTTTAGCTAAAATAAGAAACACAGTTGTTGATTACTATGCAGAAAAGGTAAAACTCATAAACTGACTTTATTGTTTGTTTTAGTTTATTCACAGTAGCATTTTTGTTTTATTCTGTATATGTATAGCAGCGACATTTTATTACTACTACATTATTATAAGTAGGGTTGCACCGATACCGATACTAGTATCGATATCGGTGCCGATACCGGGTACTGCAGGAGTACTTGGTACTCGTGCAGTACCCCCGATATTTTTTTCCGATACCGGAAGCCGGCATTGAGCCGGCTTCCGGTATCCGAGGGGCTGCGGCGGCTGTCCGAATGCTCTATCGGCATTCGGACAGCCGCCACTGGAGCTCTGCGATACTTACCTTCCTTCAGCGCCGCCGAGAATGTCTTCGCGCGCGCGCGCTGGTTGGAAGGACCCCAGCCGCGACCACGTGGGACCATGTGATCACGACTGGGGTCCTTCCAACCAGCGCGCGCGCAGAAACTTTCCCGGCGTCGCTGAAGGAAGGTAAGTATAAACAAAGTGAGCAGCTGCAGGGCCTGTCCGAATGCAGATAGAGCATTCGGACAGGCCCTGCAGCTGCTCTCCGCTCATACTCACCTTCCTTCAGCGACGCCGGGAAAGTTTCCGCGCGTGCGCTGGTTGGAAGGACCCCAGCCGCGATCACATGGTCCCACGTGGTCGCGGCTGGGGTCCTTCCAACCAGCGCGCGCGCGCGAAGACTTTCCCGGCGTCGCTGAAGGAAGGTGAGTATGAGCGGAGCGGAGCGGGGGCATATCCATGAGCAATGGGGCAATATCCATGAGCAATGGGGCAATATCCATGAGCAATGGGGCAATATCCATGAGCAATGGGGCATATCCATGAGCAATGGGGCAATATCCATGAGCAATGGGGCAATATCCATGAGCAATGGGGCATATCCATGAGCAGGGGGCATATCCATGAGCAATGGGGCAATATCCATGAGCAATGGGGCAATATCCATGAGCAATGGGGCAATATCCATGAGCAATGGGGCATATCCATGAGCAATGGGGCAATATCCATGAGCAATGGGGCAATATCCATGAGCAATGGGGCATATCCATGAGCAGGGGGGCATATCCATGAGCAATGGGGCAATATCCATGAGCAATGGGGCATATCCATGAGCAAGGGGGCAATATCCATGAGCAATGGGGCATATCCATGAGCAGGGGGGCATATCCATGAGCAATGGGGCATATCCATGAGCAATGGGGCATATCCATGAGCAATGGGGCAATATCCATGAGCAATGGGGCAATATCCATGAGCAATGGGGCATATCCATGAGCAATGGGGCATATCCATGAGCAGGGGGGCATATCCATGAGCAATGGGGCAATATCCATGAGCAATGGGGCATATCCATGAGCAAGGGGGCAATATCCATGAGCAATGGGGCATATCCATGAGCAGGGGGGCATATCCATGAGCAATGGGGCATATCCATGAGCAATGGGGCATATCCATGAGCAATGGGGCATATCCATGAGCAATGGGGCAATATCCATGAGCAATGGGGCATATCCATGAGCAATGGGGCATATCCATGAGCAGGGGGGCATATCCATGAGCAATGGGGCAATATCCATGAGCAATGGGGCATATCCATGAGCAATGGGGCATATCCATGAGCAAGGGGGCATATCCATGAGCAAGGGGGCATATCCATGAGCAATGGGGCATATCCATGAGCAATGGGGCATATCCATGAGCAGGGGGGCATATCCATGAGCAAGGGGGCAATATCCATGAGCAAGGGGGCAATATCCATGAGCAAGGGGGCAATATCCATGAGCAAGGGGGCATATCCATGAGCAATGGGGCATATCCATGAGCAATGGGGCATATCCATGAGCAAGGGGGCATATCCATGAGCAAGGGGGCATATCCATGAGCAAGGGGGCAATATCCATGAGCAAGGGGGCAATATCCATGAGCATGGGGCATATCCATGAGCAATGGGGCATATCCATGAGCAATGGGGCATATCCATGAGCTGGGGGGCAATTATCCATGAGCTGGGGGGCAATTATCCATGAGCTGGGGGGCAATTATCCATGAGCAGGGGGCATATCTATGAGACCTGGGGGCTTTATAGGAGGTCTGTTCTTATTGGAAAGCGTCACATGGCATAAAATAAAAGTATCGGTAATTGGTATCGGTGAGTACTTGAACAAAAGTATCGGTACTCGTACTCGGTCTTAAAAAAGTGGTATCGGTGCATCCCTAATTATAAGTTTAGAAATTATTTACCCTGTATAACGTCTTTTCGTTAAGTGACTATTTGGTCCCATCTGAATAAATAATGAATGATTAACCTGAGTTTGCAGCTTCAATTAGATTGAGAAGGATTAACAAACTTTCTTTCAACATAAATATAAACTATGTAACAAAAGAAAGAGAAGCTAATAAGGTCCCCGGTTAAGTTGACTTGCCATGTAGTAGGTAAGCAAATCCTCCACGATGAATTATTGATACACAGGTAAAAATTATTACAAACTGTAATTTTCTGGAAATTTAATGATCTGGCTTAAATACTTTGATGTAAATAGCATGAATAAATAATCCAAAATACAATATTATAAGCCTTAAAAATATTAGAAACATTAAATACTACAATTAGGGAATTTGGAATTTAAATGTGAGATCAAGATGAAGCACTGGTTTTAATGTTTTTTATAATCATGGATTCCTTCCACAAAGATTCAGTTTGGGGCTGACACACACTTATTTGAGGTTGTTATATTAAATTATTGTTTGCAAATAAATACCTGAATCATATGATACCGTAAAGTCAATTCAGTGTTAGTGGAAAATTAGCCAAGCTGCACTAACACAAGTATAGCAGGTTGGCAAATCACGGAAAAAACTAAACTGGCATAACATTGAAAATTAATTACACACAAAAATCGATGTAGCGATAAAACTCTCACTACACCTGGGTGGCAGTGTTCACTGTTTCGGCGGTTTATTGGATGCGTTTGGGCGGGTTGATTCGCTGCACTTCGGGGACCCTGCGGTGAAGGCTGAATTCACCGCAGGATCAGAAAATTGAACTCGCCATAGTGCACCAAATGAGAGAGCACCAAAATGTCGGTGACACTTCAGTGCTCTCTGAATAACCCCTTTGGTATTTATATCTGCCAACCTATTCCACAATTCTTTACAAATGGGAGGATATGAGCAAAGGGAATAGAAGGCCCTGATGAAAAGAATATAGGCGTTGGGGTTCACCGAATACAGGTCACCCAAAATCCCAGTGTGAGCACATTAATGAGAATTAAATATTAACATTATTAATCACACTGATATACCAATAAAATACAAAAAAAAAATATCACTGCTGGTGGGAAGGGGGTGGTTTCACGACAGTGGGGGCATTGCTCCTCCAGGATAGGTTTCCGGCTTAATTTAGGGAGTCCCATGATATTCTGTTGAGGGAATTTTATAGATATACTCAATTATGTCACTTCGTCCACTCTCAATATATGTCTACGCCTTGTCCCATCACCTCACCATTTGAACGCCTAGTGATGAAGGGCACCACTACCTCCGGAGCTTTCTCACAGATTTATGCCCTCCTCCTCTCTCCATCTCTCACCCTCCCCTGCCCATTCCAGAAACTCCGGGAACGAGAAGTGGGTCGCCCCATCCCACAGAAGGAATGGGACGCTATGATAGAGTCCTCGATGGGTATCACAACTTGTGTTTTAGTGAAAGAAAATTGCTATAAGCTTATCTCGCGTTGGTACCTGGACCCTGTTAAACAGAATATTTACCCCGCTTTGACGGGCCTTTGTCCCAGAGATTGCGGCCTTCTAGGTTTGTTCTATCACATGTGGTGGGAATGTGGGAGAGTGTCTGAGTTATGGTACTCTGTTTTTTTTGGGGGGGGGGGGTTTTGAGAAAGTATTTTACCAAGAAGAAAAGAAATGTATGGTGGAATCAGCGCTTCCTTCAACAGTGAGCTCTTTCCCTTCTACTTTCTTCCATCACCATCGGTTAATACCTCAAACAAAGCAGAGACATGCCATAGTGTAGCAAGTTTAGTTCCTCTTGAGTAATAAAGAGAAAGAAAGGGGTTCACTCACATTTTATGGTGCCTAAATCAGACACTCGATGTATTCAGCTATCAGTGATGTTAGAAGGAGCACCGAATCTCCCATACAGCCAGCAGGGTCCAAACAAACTCCAGGATGCAAAGAAATAAAATAAGGATGATTTATTAAATAAAATGATAAAAATAGACGGGCAATACACCCACTGGTTGTATTGCCCATCTATTTTTATCATTTTATTTAATATATCAGCTTTATTTGTAATTCCTTGCATCCTGTAGTTTGTTTGGAGCTAAAAGGACCCTGCTGGCTGTATGGGAGTTTCGGTGCTCCCTCTAACATCACTGATCGCTGAATCCATCGAGTGTCTGATTTAGGCACCATAAAATGTGAGTGAACCCCTTTCTTTCTCTTTATTACTCAAGCGGAACTAAACTTACTGCACTATGGCATGTCTCTGCTTTGTTTGAGGTATTAACCGTTGGTGATGGAAGAAAGTAGAAGGGAAAGATCTCACTGTTGAAGGAAGCGCTGGTTCCACCATACATTTCTTTTATTCTATATTGCTGGTGGGTTTTGGATATACCACCGAATGGAGAGAGACAGCTGCTGATTCATATCTAAAACCTGCTCATTTTGTCTTTATTCTGTTTATTACAGTTGCGATTTCAAGTCTCAAATATACATGTATACCAATACTTTTGTACTTTAAGTGTGGTTACAAAAGCTAGCCCTAGGTGGCGCTGGATATATAAGTGCATACAAATGCACTTGTTTGGCCATCCTAAAGAAAAGATAAATCCAGGTAAAGTGTCCATGTAATTGGGCAGACTAGATGGGCCGAAAGGTTCTTATCTGCCGACATTTTTCTATGTTTCTATGTTTCTAAATACTTTTATACCATACTTTATTTTGGATATAAAAGCCAGCCCTAGGTGGCGCCAGAGATACAGTTTTCCTTTATTTTACCAGGAAGGATACATTGAGATTTCTCGTTTTCAAGTATGTCCTGGGTGGCGAGTATGTACCGTTAGGTGTCTTGCCACTTACAGGAGAGGTGCCCTTGCCGGGATCGAACCCATGTCTCCACAGGCTCTCTCCACGCAGAGCAGTGATGTTCCCTCTACTCCACCCAGCCTTCCTATCACGTATATTGAGTGTGCAGGTGATACCTAACCCCTTGTTAGCCCTGTTTATTGGCCCCTCCCGATATCATGGTTTGTCTCACCCATCGCTCAAACTTGTCTATCGAGTGTGTACAGCCACCCGGATCTGTATTGCAAGACACTGGAAGATCTCCCTCCCCACCATCCCAGAAATTTTGGCTAAGATCTGGTACGTCTACCGGAAGGAATACCTGACCGCCCAACTACACGATACAGTTTATCATTACTGTAAGATTTGGGATCCGTGGATCGCTTCTCAAGTGGTGCCACAATCATAGATCCTTGTCTACCGACCGTGGGGCCTTGAATTTGACCTTTTTTTTTTTAGGTTTTTCTTCTTTTCTTTTTTTTATGCTGTTTTTAAGTAATGATCCGCATATGTCTTGAGTACTCTAAAGCTCTAATTTTTCATACCCGAACCCGCATTGGCAATGACATTAAGTACGTCGCACTCTCCTCATGATTTTATGTATTGTTGTTCCTTGGATGACTGTCGTCCGATTGTGCGATTTACTTCTTGCTGTTTATTTCTGAGCTTTATAGCTGTATTTTGTCTGAAAAATAAATAAAATTTTGAATTAAAAAAAATAATTTTTTCAAAAAATAAAGTGACATTTAGTAAGTGATGCAACATGATCTTAATGTAACCCCAAGAAACGTAGACTTCCCGATGGGTGAGGTACAGCAAGGGTTGAAATGATAAGTTTAGAAGACTTTAAATAGTATTGACAAAGTATGTATTTGTCAGATTATAGCCTTGTATATGGATGTGAGGGGTTGTGTGAGTACAATTGGGTGCTTTGTTTCCATGGGACTGTAATGTATGATAAGGGAGCTGTTTGAGTGTGCAACATGGCAGCAGAGTGATGGGAGTTGTGTGATTGTTGTGTGATTATTGTGAAGGCTTTATGTCTGTTATGGGAGCTGGGGGTATCGCCCCACAGTGTTGTCAATAGAGTGTGGTAATACAATTCTCACAATAACATGAGCCTCTGAGGGAAAAACACTGCTGATGGCCATTTGTTGTCTTTCTATAGTGTCATATGTGACAATTATATGATCCTTAGAATTCCCAGTGCTCTATTCTTTTAGGTGTGTTGGTAGTTAGAAGGACATCATTCCAGAGACTTTACATTACAGTACAGAACAGAACATAATATTTTACCAGAAAAGAGAGATGGGGGACCCACAGCAGGAACCCTCAAATTTAGACAATCACCTGACTCTCATCCAAATGAGTGAGAGCAGCACAACCTCTTACTCAGGGTTAAACCTGACCTAAATAGATATATGTCTCAATAAACACTTGGCAGCTCAAAAAAGAACCGGCAAATGGCACTGGAGGAGTGGCTACAGAAAAATTAATCTTTATTAGAACGAATATAGACACTCTCAGATACAAGGAAAAATCTATTAAAAAACATAAATATGACAGCAGACAAAGCAGGGTGTACTGGAATTGACGCCAGTGTAAAATTCCAGTACACCCTGCTTTGTCTGCTGTCATATTTATGTTTTTTAATAGATTTTTCCTTGTATCTGAGAGTGTCTATATTCGTTCTAATAAAGATTAATTTTTCTGTAGCCACTCCTCCAGTGCCATTTGCCGGTTCTTTTTTGAGCTGCCAAGTGGTTTATTGAGACATAGAACAGAACATACAAAAGCACAGCATGGGAACAGCAGTGGTAACATAGATTGACATTTGACGTGGAATAACAAATCACCCAGTAACAATTGCATGACTCATAATTACGGCTCAAAAAAATATAATCAATGTTTACCGCTCATTTTCAAATAGCAGGGGTTAAACGCCAAGCTTTCTGGATGGAGAACCAGTGTTTCTGGCTAAGTATCTGATATAATTATCATTATAATCTGATCCCACATGTGACAGGAATAAGTAGGTATTGGCATGTTCTTGTCCATTTTAATCCTTTCACTACCAAAATCGAGTTATCTCGATTCTTACATTGTAATGCATTGAAAAGCACTCATTAGAGACCCAGTACCAAGACCGGTACCTCCGCCTAAACCTGCTCCTAGGAAGCCCTCTGCACCCAAACTGGCACCCAGGAGACCTCCGGTACCAAAGCAGGCACCCCTACCTATACTGGCTCCTAGAACGCCCTCGGTGCCCAAACCGGCCCCCAGGAGAACCCCGTTACCAAGGCTGTCACCCCCACCCAAGCCGGCTCCTAGGAAAACCCTGGTGCTTGAATATGTTCCCATGGAGACTGTGTCACGGTGGCAGTACCACCAGGCACGCACCACCCTATACTTGCCCTCCGATCCTTGGAAGTGGTCGGTCTGTATATATATCCCTATGAATATAACTCGCAGGAAGGTGAGGCCTTGGTTCCTGAGAGAAGCCCCTATATGCAGAGATGCAGGGTAAACTGCAAGGACAGGTGAAAGCAAAGGGTTAACAAAAGACCTCTGTACGGCAATACCAAAGATTCCCTGCACTGAAAGACCGGTCTTTAGGATAGCCGGATCTAATCTAAAGGAAAGTATTACCTTGAAGCCGTACAGAGTCTTTTGTTATATGCAGATGACAGGGTTACCTGGAAACGGTACAGGCAAGGAATGTAGCATAGAATAGTCATAGAGGAAAGCCAAAGGTCATAACCAGAGAGAGTACGTCATACAGGATACAGGAATCAGAACCAGAAGGGAAGTCAGCCAAGCCAAAATCAGTAACCGGAGAATCTGAATGGAACATAAACAGCAAAACAAAATACAGCAATAGACAGAACAAAATACACAGAAGGAACTGACATAAACTGGAACAGAAATAAGAGGCAATAACTGAACCAGGATTAACAAACGGAGGATATCAGGAACACAGCAAGGAGCTTTCAGGACACAGGATACAAGGAGACCAGGCAAAGGAAAATGACCCAGCAATGTCTTATGGGTACATAGCTCTAATATAGGCAGGGGAATCAGGGCAAGGATCAACAGGTGAGCAGCACACCGAACACCAATTAACCCCTGGGAGGCCACCCAGGAATTGGCAGCAACAGAAACACAAGGGAAAAAATATATATACAAATACAGAGGGCAGGAAGACAGATTTTCCAGCACAGAACGTGACAGTATCCCCTCCTCCATGGGTGACCCCAGGGCACCCAAAACATAAAACATGACAGACCGTGATCTGGTTTCCTGCTTCTAACACCAGTCACCACAATCCATTAAGGACCCACTCAGTGTCGTCTTCCTCCTCCTCAAAACACATGAGCGCATTAGGGTCTTTCCTGATCAAGGCCCAGTGTGCCTCACGGAACAACATCCCGCATGGGGATCGTATATAACCCTCGGGTACAGGGCTAGAATTTGGGATGTGGGTACCAGTCAGGCCACTACCCTGCTGGATCTCCTCACGATAGGCACAGAATACGGCATCAGACCCATCCTGGAGCGTGGTATTCTTGGAACCAGATTGACTAGTGTTGGTCAGCTTCCCCCGTCTCCTCCTGGATCGAGACTTGGAAGGGGTGACCACCATACCTGACATGGCAACAGTGGGAGTAGGCTCGCCTACCTGTGCCTTACCATGAGGTTTGGAAACCCCGGACTCTCTGTGGGGCATGGGCACAATGGTGTTGCAATGTAGCTCTGGCACTGCTGACACACAGTTTGCCATGGATCTGACTGGCAGCTTACCAGAATCAGACATCACTGTTACCACTGGCTTCTCATTGCCAGACGGAGACAGGACTGGCTTCTCATTGCCAGACGGAGACAGGACTGGCTTCTCATTGCCAGACGGAGACAGGACTGGCTTCTCATTGCCAGACGGAGACAGGACTGGCTTCTCATTGCCAGACGGAGACAGGACTGGCTTCTCATTGCCAGACGGAGACAGGACTGGCTTCTCATTGCCAGACGGAGACAGGACTGGCTTCTCATTGCCAGACGGAGACAGGACTGGCTTCTCATTGCCAGACGGAGACAGGACTGGCTTCTCATTGCCAGACGGAGACAGGACTGGCTTCTCATTGCCAGACGGAGACAGGACTGGCTTCTCATTGCCAGACGGAGACAGGACTGGCTTCTCATTGCCAGACGGAGACAGGACTGGCTTCTCATTGCCAGACGGAGACAGGACTGGCTTCTCATTGCCAGACGGAGACAGGACTGGCTTCTCATTGCCAGACGGAGACAGGACTGGCTTCTCATTGCCAGACGGAGACAGGACTGGCTTCTCATTGCCAGACGGAGACAGGACTGGCTTCTCATTGCCAGACGGAGACAGGACTGGCTTCTCATTGCCAGACGGAGACAGGACTGGCTTCTCATTGCCAGACGGAGACAGGACTGGCTTCTCATTGCCAGACGGAGACAGGACTGGCTTCTCATTGCCAGACGGAGACAGGACTGGCTTCTCATTGCCAGACGGAGACAGGACTGGCTTCTCATTGCCAGACGGAGACAGGACTGGCTTCTCATTGCCAGACGGAGACAGGACTGGCTTCTCATTGCCAGACGGAGACAGGACTGGCTTCTCATTGCCAGACGGAGACAGGACTGGCTTCTCATTGCCAGACGGAGACAGGACTGGCTTCTCATTGCCAGACGGAGACAGGACTGGCTTCTCATTGCCAGACGGAGACAGGACTGGCTTCTCATTGCCAGACGGAGACAGGACTGGCTTCTCATTGCCAGACGGAGACAGGACTGGCTTCTCATTGCCAGACGGAGACAGGACTGGCTTCTCATTGCCAGACGGAGACAGGACTGGCTTCTCATTGCCAGACGGAGACAGGACTGGCTTCTCATTGCCAGACGGAGACAGGACTGGCTTCTCATTGCCAGACGGAGACAGGACTGGCTTCTCATTGCCAGACGGAGACAGGACTGGCTTCTCATTGCCAGACGGAGACAGGACTGGCTTCTCATTGCCAGACGGAGACAGGACTGGCTTCTCATTGCCAGACGGAGACAGGACTGGCTTCTCATTGCCAGACGGAGACAGGACTGGCTTCTCATTGCCAGACGGAGACAGGACTGGCTTCTCATTGCCAGACGGAGACAGGACTGGCTTCTCATTGCCAGACGGAGACAGGACTGGCTTCTCATTGCCAGACGGAGACAGGACTGGCTTCTCATTGCCAGACGGAGACAGGACTGGCTTCTCATTGCCAGACGGAGACAGGACTGGCTTCTCATTGCCAGACGGAGACAGGACTGGCTTCTCATTGCCAGACGGAGACAGGACTGGCTTCTCATTGCCAGACGGAGACAGGACTGGCTTCTCATTGCCAGACGGAGACAGGACTGGCTTCTCATTGCCAGACGGAGACAGGACTGGCTTCTCATTGCCAGACGGAGACAGGACTGGCTTCTCATTGCCAGACGGAGACAGGACTGGCTTCTCATTGCCAGACGGAGACAGGACTGGCTTCTCATTGCCAGACGGAGACAGGACTGGCTTCTCATTGCCAGACGGAGACAGGACTGGCTTCTCATTGCCAGACGGAGAGACAGGACTGGCTTCTCATTGCCAGACGGAGACAGGACTGGCTTCTCATTGCCAGACGGAGACAGGACTGGCTTCTCATTGCCAGACGGAGACAGGACTGGCTTCTCATTGCCAGACGGAGACAGGACTGGCTTCTCATTGCCAGACGGAGACAGGACTGGCTTCTCATTGCCAGACGGAGACAGGACTGGCTTCTCATTGCCAGACGGAGACAGGACTGGCTTCTCATTGCCAGACGGAGACAGGACTGGCTTCTCATTGCCAGACGGAGACAGGACTGGCTTCTCATTGCCAGACGGAGACAGGACTGGCTTCTCATTGCCAGACGGAGACAGGACTGGCTTCTCATTGCCAGACGGAAACAGGACTGGCTTCTCATTGCCAGACGGAAACAGGACTGGCTTACCGCCAATGGGCACTGGGGTTGCGGCTCTACATGTAATACACCCAGTAACAATATGTAGGGACTGTCTTTTAGCTGCCAGTCGCTGCTCAGAACCAGCCAGTTGTGTCTTTAAACCCCTACAGCCATCAGAGGTATTCACATAAGTCTGAGGTTTATTATCGGATGCCCAGAGCGACATAACCTCCATGGGTACTTCATCCTCTGGCCTTGTGGCCAAAAGGATTCATCCTTCATAGACTCATGTGCCTCTTTCTCAGACCTGGATTTCTCAGGAGGTCTGAACTCAAAGTGGGGTCTGGTGCCATCTGACTCCCCGCAGGGTCTGGCACCCTCTGATTCCCAGCTGTAACTGGCACCAGTGGATCTCATGAGTGGTCTAGCTTTAGCGGCCTTACTGTGGGACATGGGCACAGTTGGCACTCGGCCAGTATCAGGGCGCACGGACGCACCGGCACTCCAGCCCCAGGACGCACCGGCACTCCAGCCCCAGGACGCACCGGCACTCCAGCCCCAGGACGCACCGGCACTCCAGCCCCAGGACGCACCGGCACTCCAGCCCCAGGACGCACCGGCACTCCAGCCCCAGGACGCACCGGCACTCCAGCCCCAGGACGCACCGGCACTCCAGCCCCAGGACGCACCGGCTTGAGGGGACATCCAGACAAAAAGTGCAACGAACTGGCACAATAGAAACAGAGATTGTACTCACGTCTTCTGTTCTTTTCATCAGGAGAAAGCGGACCACGAACCCTGCTTTCAAATGAGACCTGATTGCCAGAGTCTAGACACAGGCTCAGTAGCCCTTTGAGGTGAACCACAAATTCCTCAAACATGTGCAATATGGTTTCCAACACGGTACACATCTCTGCGGGCTTATGTAATGGCTGGGTCATTATGTCACGGTGGCAGTACCACCAGGCACGCACCACCCTATACTTGCCCTCCGATCCTTGGAAGTGGTCGGTCTGTATATATATCCCTATGAATATAACTCGCAGGAAGGTGAGGCCTTGGTTCCTGAGAGAAGCCCCTATATGCAGAGATGCAGGGTAAACTGCAAGGACAGGTGAAAGCAAAGGGTTAACAAAAGACCTCTGTACGGCAATACCAAAGATTCCCTGCACTGAAAGACCGGTCTTTAGGATAGCCGGATCTAATCTAAAGGAAAGTATTACCTTGAAGCCGTACAGAGTCTTTTGTTATATGCAGATGACAGGGTTACCTGGAAACGGTACAGGCAAGGAATATAGCATAGAATAGTCATAGAGGAAAGCCAAAGGTCATAACCAGAGAGAGTACGTCATACAGGATACAGGAATCAGAACCAGAAGGGAAGTCAGCCAAGCCAAAATCAGTAACCGGAGAATCTGAATGGAACATAAACAGCAAAACAAAATACAGCAATAGACAGAACAAAATACACAGAAGGAACTGACATAAACTGGAACAGAAATAAGAGGCAATAACTGAACCAGGATTAACAAACGGAGGATATCAGGAACACAGCAAGGAGCTTTCAGGACACAGGATACAAGGAGACCAGGCAAAGAAAATGACCCAGCAATGTCTTATGGGTACATAGCTCTAATATAGGCAGGGGAATCAGGGCAAGGATCAACAGGTGAGCAGCACACCGAACACCAATTAACCCCTGGGAGGCCACCCAGGAATTGGCAGCAACAGAAACACAAGGGAAAAAATATATATACAAATACAGAGGGCAGGAAGACAGATTTTCCAGCACAGAACGTGACAGACTGAAAATACTATGTCAGCAGAACCTGATCCCATGGACCTTCAGCCACCTCGAACCACCATGGAGCCAGTTTACGGTGTTGTTGATTCATCCACAGGATTTCCAGCACTTGTTTTAAGCTTTACCACCCTTACAGCCCAAGTTGGTACTTTAACTGAAGTAATGCAGAACCTCCGGTGCAACCATGAATTCTTGCAGTCTCAGTTGCAGGACATCCAGGCCTCTGTCCCAATACCGATGCTAGATCTGGCTGAGAACACCACCGGTATCCCCAATGCTAAACCCTTGGTGGATGAACCCCCGAATTTCAGTAATGGACAAGGATGCGGTGAATACAGAACGCGAACCATCACCTGGCCGGGGAGGGATATACCTGTGCACCTTCAACTCCGTGCCGGCTGCCAGTCCAACTATTAACCTACACAAATGCATTGCTTCCAGGAAGTGACCAAGGTGGACTCTCCTTTCCCCCACAGCCCCTGGATCAAGGCAACCTCCTGTTCCTTGGCACAGAATCACCAAAACTAAAACAAGGAGACTGCAAAGGAAGACCCATGTCCAAGCTGGCGGTGCAAGTTCTTGAGCGCCCAGAGGGGGGGTATGTCAGGCTCCTGAACTATGCCTGGGCAACCCCCTTCAAGTCCTGTTTTTCCTGTCTTGTTTATTTTCCAGCTCTGTGATCCAGCATCCTAAACAGTTAAAAAGACACACACTAGGTCATGTGACTTGCCTGAAAATAAAGGTACCACACCCCCTCTGCTCTTGGCTCCAACATTAGTTGTAGTTCTGCTTCCAGAAAGAGAAAACCTATGTTGTGGCTCTCCTGAACCAAACCTTGCCATTGAACCAAACCTTCCCTGTGTTTCCAGACCCTTTGGTATTGTGTGTGTTCAAGACCCTGCTGCCCTAGTGTGTTTCCCTGATTTAAAGTTTATTTGTTTTTGCTGCCTCCTGCAGCAACTTCACCACTTACCACAGAACCCTGTTTTGGCATATCACTGCATCCCGGGCTCAGAATCATGCTATTTCTGTACCACCCTGGTACAATCCCTGACATTTTGAAGCAGAATTTGTGCTGCCCCCTGGTGGGGAAACTATATCCATGGTCTCATCTCTCTCCAGGCACCCTACAGAGACATAAAATATGCTGTAATTAGCAGCTCCAATCCTCAGTGTAACTGTCAAGAATCAAGCCTGTGCCCGCACCTAATCCCTGGCAAACCCTTATTCACCTGCCTATGTTTGTATGCAGGTTACAGATTCCCCTATCTGGCTGTTAAGCTTCTGTTGTGGTACCTACAGGTGTATGCTATTTCACCTAAATGAAGCCTGCTTAAAAGAGGGATCCACCCTTCCATCAGGGCTTCAACATAAACGTTCCTGGAAGTGCAGACAACCAGACCTGTCCCTGAAGCTCCCTACCATTGTACCTGAATCCCTCCAGTGATACTCCCAAGTGGAACCCTGCTACCAAGGAGAATCTCACTATCAAGGTACCCCGCTCTCAAGAACCCTCGTTCTTCAAGTGTACCCCGCTCCCAAGAATCCTCGTTCTTCAAGTGTACCCCGCTCTCGAGAATCCCTGTTTTCAAGCTGAACCCTGATACCTGCATACAGTCTGTTGCCTGCCTGCTAGTGCTCATATTATTTACTATTTCTTCAATAAACCTTCAGTACCCAGCAACCCGTGTGACTCCTACGATCACTGCATCATGGGCTTACTTCACCCACCGTCGCACTCCCAACCTGACAGTAACAAAAAGTTCAAACGCATTACTGTTGCAGTACTACAGCCAGGAAGAGGGAAAAATGCAGGGAGAGCTCTGGGTCACTCACTGCTATACAGGGATATGATTCAGAGGGTTATAATGACTGAAAATCCCTGTGCAGTACACAAAGGTGTTACTGTAAGTTCCATATACAGGCATTAGCTGTATTGCTAGTAATCATAATGATCACTACAAATCCCCATAAGGCTAATGTCAGACGAACGCAGTCTGGGCGCACTCTGCGTGCGTGTGTGCATAATGGAAGTATGTACTGACGGAAGATACTGTAGACACCACACGGTCTGTTTTTTTTGACGGACGTAGTAAGAAAAAAAAGTGAAATATCGGAAACAAAATTAATTAAAAGACAGGTGTAGTCAGCCAGACCAAAAAAACTTCTGAGCGTCAACGTGATAGACATTGCAAATGTGCTGCGTCTGACGTTGCCTCATCACGCACACAGGCCGCTACACAGACGTGGAGCACTCTGGGCGTCCGTCATAGCGCTTTTACGGAGCTTTTAAATGGCGTCCGTTGCCACCTGTGTGGTGCGTGCGCACCTACTTCGTGTGTTGATCTCTATTGATCACAAATCAATGCTACGATGGACGTTAAATTATGCGGTGACACGGACGTGATGACTGCATTCTATGGAAGAAGAAAGAGAAAAGCGCCTATACAAATCCCCACAACCGTAAAGGCAAATAGCACAGCAAGCACACCTTGTGGGCTATTGCCGTGAATATATTTACCCTGTATGTATCCGTATGGATGTTGGCTCATAAACCATGATTATAAGGTTTGGGGTACATATGAAAAAAGAAACACAAATATATGGCGTAGTGTGTCTGTACAATTGGAAAGAATTCATGGGATGAATGCACTCACATATGGTAGAGCCTATAGATTCAGGGCTCAATATAGACGCAGTGGGTCCCTTCAGGGATGACCCCGTCCCGTCTTCGTGTGGTATCAGAGATCACTCACATCAACCATATGGAGAAGAAAAGAACACAGACCATGGTTTAAAAGAAGCCACAGGTTTAAAAGAAGGTTTAAAAGACCAGGTTTAAAAGAAGTTCGCAATATGGAGAACTCATGTGATGATGAGCCTGTGCAGACCCACTGGCTCCGTATAAGCACTTTGGTATATATTGGGATACACCAACCCCCATAGGTCAAGTAAAAAAGTATTTAATAAAACCATAAAAACATAGCCGAAACGCGTTTCGCTGCTGCAGCAGCTTCATCAGTTGGTATAAAGAAAACAAATGGGCAGATAAACATGATCCATGCATATATAGTGCAAATAATTAAGCATACAGGTGTTACACATAACAGTGCACTGCCTTCTCCTCGTCGTGCGTTCCATCCTGGTTCCTGGTGCTTCCGCCTGTTGCCTTCCTTCTGACGCCATAGGATCCTTCTCCCTTGCGGGCGCATGGGCGCATGCGCACCAAGTTCCGCTCGTATTGTCTCCTCCCCTCATGCATCCGCACTGTTTTTTTGTCCCTTATCCCAAGTCGGCCATTTTTAAAAATCTCTTTGCCCATATGCTCTTTCAAACAAACAAACTCCATGGGAAATAACGATCATGCCTGGTTCTCAGGGCGGTGCACCTATGGAACACAAGGACTTATGTGTCCCTACAGGATACTCAGCCCACATACAGACAACATACGGGAGAAAAAGAAAAGTAAGAGAGAACAAAACAAATGGAGGTTATAATATAATCTCTCCCTAGTCATAAATTTATTATAACCAGACACCTATAAATGGCCACTACCTGTGTATTAACGGTATGAACCAATACAAATGGGACGATCCGTGTATCAGCATAAACCTTCCAGTATACCCATGAGCAATAGATTTGAACCCTTGGACAATCTTCATGAGAAGCAGGTTTTTCACGCGGGATCCCCGAGTGTGAAACAAAAGGAAAGACAGGACTTGAATTGGGGAGGGAACCAAGCAGAAGGAAGAGGGAAAAGAAGGTTGTCCGTAGACGAGGAAGAAGAGCGGGAAAATTGGTACAAGGAAAAAAGGGAACGAAAATAACTATGGAAGGCATCTTCAGTTTAATCACTAAGGTTTTAACTAAACATCATATTACGTTGCTCCATAAGGGCCTTAAATATGCTCCAACTAAAAAACGTAATAAATTTGACATGTATGTGGACTTGAAGAAGTTTAAGCGCAAATTGGCCTTGAAAAAATATTTTCATAAAACAACAGTGGAGAAGGAAGTTGATGGTAATGTAGGTATTGTACACACGGCATTAAAGAACAAATCGACCTTTTACCCTAAACACATGCTATCAAAAGAAATATCTACTTTTGAGATTATGGTCTTGAATGATCTGGATAAACTAGAAAAAAAAGTGCAGTCGTGTAGGAGGTAATCTGACTCAACAGGAGAAGGAGGCACTGAAAGATTTACGGGATGACGACCAAATAGTTGTGAAACCAGCGGATAAGGGGGGGGGATTGTTATCTTATCCAAACAGCAGTATATAGAAGAGGCTGATAGAATATTGGGTGACAAGGTCACATATGAGACGTTGAAGGGTGACCCCACAGAAAGAATTGTTAATGTTTTTGATACTTTTCTAAAAAAGGGAAGAACTGGGGGTTTTTGAGTGAGTGGGAATATGATTATCTAAAAGTCCCCCATCCACGTATCCCAGTGTTTTATTGGCTCCCTAAGCTTCATAAAAATGCTACTTGTCCCCCCGGGAGACCTATTATAGCTGGTATTGACGGCGTTTCAAGTAGGATATCAGAATATCTGGATCAACTGTTACAGCCTATAGTGTCCACCGGTCCTTCCCATCTTAAAGACAGTATTAATGTTCTTCAAAAATTGGAACAAATAAAATGGCTGCCTGAATATTGGCTGGTTACGGGTGATGTTGAATCCCTCTACACTAGAATACCCCATCATAAAGGATGTGAGGCGGTGACCCATTTTCTTGAAAAGTCTGGAAAGTTTGCCCCAAAGCAAATAGAGTACACAGTGGAGGGCATTATGACAGTTCTAGAGAACAATTATTTTTCCTTTAATGAGAGGGTTTTTTTACAAAAAAGGGGTCCGGCCATGGGAGCTAGGTTTGCGCCCAGCTATGCAAACCTATTTATGGCTTACTGGGAATCCCAGTGGGTCTACGGTTTGCATGGCTGGGCGCAGAACCTTGCCCTTTATAAGAGATATAGTGATGATGTACTCATCGTCTGGAGAGGAACGGAGGACAGTTTAAAAGCATATATGGATCATCTAAATACCAATGATTGGGGTATTAAACTGTCATTCACTTGGAGTACAGTTACTGTAAATTTTTTGGACTTAGAAATATATGTCAAAGAGGGGATGTTGCAAACTCGTACCCATTTTAAGGCTTTAAGGCATGTTAATAGCTTCACCGATATTAAAAGTGGACACTTGTCATGTTGGCTGGAGGGGGTCCCACGGGGCAAATGTTGAGGATCAAACACAACTGCACAGAGCCTAATGATTATCTACAACAAGCCACTGTACAGAGCACTGGTGAGACCTCACTTGGAGTACTGTGTGCAGTACTGGAGACCGTATCTCCAGAAGGATATAGACATCTTAGAGAGAGTTCAGAGAAGGGCTACTAAAATGGTGTACGGCTTGAAGGAGAAAAGTTACCAGGAAAGGCTTAATGATCTTAACATGTACAGCTTGGAAAAAAGACGAGACAGAGGAGATATGATAGAAACATTTAAATACGTAAAGGGAATCCACAAGGTAGAGGAAGGGAGTATATTTAAAAGGAAACAAAATAGCAAAACAAGAGGACATAGTCTTAGATTAGAGGGGCAAAGGTTTAAAAGTAACATCAGGAAGCATTATTTTACTGAGAGGGTGGTGGATACATGGAACAGCCTTCCAGTTGAAGTGGTAGAGGCCAAAACAGTAAATGAATTTAAGCAGGCATGGGATAGGCATAAGGCTATCCTAAACAAAAGATAAATCCAGGTAAAGTATCCATGTAATTGGGCAGACTAGATGGGCTGAAAGGTTCTTATCTGCCGAACTTTTTCTATGTTTCTATGCTAATAGGTTGTCTAGTGACTTTGTTGATAAAGGCTATGATGGGGACACTATTAGAAATATTGTGGAAGAGGTACAAAAGGTGGATAGACAGACTTTGATCCAATATAAACCCCGCAGAAGGGATAATGATTATAATAAATATGGAGTACCATCTTTGCCATTCATTTTTGACTATAGCGTGGGTAATAGAGGCATTAGGGGTATAGTCCACCAGTACTGGGAGATCTTAAGACAGGATCCGGTTCTGCGGGAGATTATCCCAGCTAAACCACGCTTTATCTGTAGGCAGGCGAGAAACATCAAGGATACTATAGTTAATAGTGCCTTTACAGATAAGGGGAAGAAAAGATCAAACATGCTGGGAGTCCGGGAGGGTTTCTATAAATGTGGCAAATGCCAAGGATGCAAGAATAATTGTGGAGTAAGAAAAGTTCACGACCTGAATATAGACGGCAGGGTTGTGCACATTGGGGGTGTGTACAATTGTGCAACCAAATATGTGGTGTATTGCCTCACATGCCCGTGTGGACTGCATTACATTGGAAGGACGTCTAGACCCTTGGCAATAAGATTGGGGGAACACCTTCATAATATAAGAAAGGGTTATGAACTACATAGCTTGTCTCTGCACTTTAAGGAACAACATGCACAGGATCCGATAGGCCTGGAGTTCTGTATTCTTAAAAATGTTAAGAAAGATTGGAGGGGGGGAGATTTGGATTTAATTTTGGCTAAGGAGGAGATGAGATTAATATTTGAATATGGCACTGATTCCTGCTGGCCTGAATAGTGATTTTGAGGTGCGCCATTTCTTATAGTTTGTCTTGACTTTATCCTCCTAAGTTCCATTCTGCTCACTTTTCGGGATATGTTCTGTATGCATATTCACACATTAATTTAGGAACGTCTCCGGTTCCCCATTTTTATATATGTATCCTTGACATGAGTACTTTATTATAGCATATAATTGTATTAGAAATATTCTATATAATATGCCCTTAGGAGTCAGATGGGAACATGTGAGGTTTGATGTATGTATAACTGCATATGTTTCTTATTAAGGGGAGCACCAGATATCTGTGTGCCCCCCCTATTATTATTATTTTTCTATCTTAATATTTTTTTATCATATTTTTTTTAAATTATATCTACTTTATATACATTATCATCTTTTATAATAAAATTTATGGTCATTTGTATTGGTTCATACCGTTACTACACAGGTAGTGGCCATTTATAGGTGTCTGGTTATAATAAATTTATGACTAGGGAGAGATTATATTATAACCTCCATTTGTTTTGTTCTCTCTTCCTTTTCTTTTTCTCCCGTATGTTGTCTGTATGTGGGCTGAGTATCCTGTAGGGACACATAAGTCCTTGTGTTCCATAGGTGCACCGCCCTGAGAACCATGCACGATCGTTATTGCCCATGGACTTTGTTTGTTTGAAAGAGCGTATGGGCAAAGAGATTTTTAAAAATGGCCGACTTGGGATAAGGGACAAAAAAACAGTGCGAACGTATGAGGGGAGGAGACAATACGAGCGGAACTTGGTGCGCATTCGCCCGTAAGGGAGAAGGATCCTATGGCGTCAGAAGGAAGGCGACAGGCGGAAGCACCAGGAACCAGGATGGAACGCACGAGGAGAAGGCAGTGCGCGGTTATGTGTAACACCTGTATGCTTAATTATTTGCACTATATATGCATGGATCATGTTTATCTGCCCATTTGTTTTCTTTATACCAACTGATGAAGCTGCTGCAGCAGCGAAACGCGTTTCGGTTATGTTTTTATGGTTTTATTAAATACTTTTTTACTTGACCTATGGAGAGTGAAGGATTCCTTTGCTGCTAAAGGGGGTTGGTGTATCCCAATATATACCAAAGTGCTTATACGGAGCCAGTGGGTCTGCACAGGCTCATCATCACATGAGTTCTCCATATTGCGAACTTCTTTTAAACCTGGTCTTTTAAACCTGTGGCTTCTTCTAAACCATGGTCTGTGTTCTTTTCTTCTCCATATGGTTGATGTGAGTGATCTCTGATACCACACGAAGACGGGACGGGGTCATCCCGGAAGGGACCCACTGCGTCTATATTGAGCCTTGAATCTATAGGCGCTACCATATGTGAGTGCATTCATCCCACGAATTCTTTCCAATTGTACAGACATACTACGCCATATATTTGTGTTTCTTTTTTCATATGTACCCCAAACCTTATAATCACGGTTTATGAGCCAACATCCATACGGATACATACAGGGTAAATATATTCACGGCAATAGCCCACAAGGTGTGCTTGCTGTGCTATTTGCCTTTATGGTTGTGGGGATTTGTATAGGCGCTTTTCTCTTTCTTCTTCCATAGTATTCTCTTCTGTGGGCTTTGGGGAAGGCCCATTGAGATCATAGCTGCCGTACTGCTCCATTCCTGTGTGACCAATCCCTCCACCACTCGCCACTCCAGGGCCCCTTATATTTTCTGTATTTTGTGATGACTGCATTCGTCTGACTCTAGCCTAAGCAGGAAAAAAAACCAATAATATTATTTATCGTTATCACATAGTATTTGACACAAAGTCCATTTATGTATGCTAATAATGCAGACCCCTGTGACATTGTGCAAGATAAAAGGAAACCATTTTTAGTTCAGAACCTTTCATTCCAACAATATATCTAATGGATAAATACCTAAAATATTAAAAATAAGCACATTTACATCTTTTATTTTTATCTCAGAACAACAATCTCAATGCAAATTTTCTATTTTACCCTGTATTTATTGATTAAATTTGCATTCCATATTTCAAATAAATGTGATAAATGTTTTAAACAAAAATTGCTTGGTAGTGAAAGGGTTAAGTAGCACATATACATATATAAATAACAAAGTATATGTTTCAGTGGAAGTTTGTGCACTGTGTGCATTTTAGTTCTACATATTGTCTTCTTGTAATGATGGGTTTTCTAGATCACGGCCCTGTAATGAATTTGTTGTGTATTTCCAAATGGAATGTAGAATCCTTGATCACACAATTAGATATGAAACTGGTTTGTACATGCAAGCCTTTTTATATGTATGAGGGATATCAAAGTAAATAGAGCAAAAGGCAAAATTCCATCTTTCTCCATTTCAGATTTCTGTCCAAATGATGAAAGGATGTAAATCTTGAACACATTATCATATACAAGTTCTCATCTTAACTTCAGAATCTCACAACTTTCCCTCGGTCCTTTGCAGTAGGAAATGCTGAGCATGTTGTATGATTGCTGTTCTTACTAGTACTTCCTTAATTTTAAGACATATTGGAGGAAGGGACAAGGAAGTTGTATACTCTCGATGAACACTGTCAAGTTAGAGACTTTTCTCTACATTTTCACTCCACACAACGTGCACACTTAATAAAACACCAACAGACATTGAGTCAGACTGGTGAACAAGTTCTGAATCATTTCTGTGCTTTATACTTAGCCGTCACTCAACTTTAGATATTCACACATCAAAGCTCCTTCCAAAAGTTCATCCATCAGTGGGTAAGCAACTTTTCATGAAATATCTCATTATTTATTCTGTTTGTTGTCCAGCGCTCACTGCTCAGAATGAGTGTAAACAGGCAAATCAGACCCAGATGAACATAGAACCTTTCTGTCAGATTAGAGTGGAAATTCAACATGTTCTAGGTGCACAAGAAGAAAGACATGTGTCATGTATATGGTCAGGATGCCAGCCCTGAACTTCGAGAGTCCCAGGAAGTCCTGCAGATGAACTGGAATCCAGGAATGAATTCCATTTCATCCGGTCTGGGACTTTCCTGCAACCCGCCTTGTTGCTGACCTCCTGACCATCAGAACACTGACCCACTCCCCATTTGTTGGCGGTTCACCATCTTAGCAGTGCTTTGTTGTTGAGTTCCCAGTTTGGAGTCCGTACTGCTCCTTCAGAATGTTTCCGGTGTTCCTCCTACATTGTGTCAATCATCCAAGCCCACAAGGTATCCTGTGCCCTAAGCCTGCATCATGTCCCACCATCTGAGCCTGCACCGTATCCTATCATCCAAACCTGCAGCCTATCAGATCATCAAAGTCTACAGCATATCCGGAGATCTTCGACTGCAATGTATCCTGAGTGTCCAGCCTGCTTCCTGTACTACCCAGCTGCTGTATAAAACTTTCACGGTCCCTGTATCAGTGTCCTCACCTACAGGGTTACCTTGCCACATCCGAGGGTTCCCACAAAGGCACGTGCCGGGTGCCACCCGACACATACTATGCTCAGATTATGTGGCAATGGATTATGTGCGATTCCTCAATCACATGTATTATTATTTATAAAGCGCCAGCATATTCTGCAGCGCTGTACAATGGGGAAGCACAAACATGAGACATGCATGATAAATAAGAAACAGACAACCCTGCCCAAAGGATAGCTTGTCTAGGAAGTACAGCATTTTAACCAAGTTCTCGGCCAGACATCACGTGTCTCCGCACTCTGTAATACTACCATTTATACCTGTCCTGTGCACGTTTGGTATTACAAAGGCATGATGTAGTCTACACGTGACACAATATACTGCTATTAGACACACATCAAGGTCAGCATTCACCTGATGCACTGTGAGGTCTGAATCTAGTGTCCACACCACCTTCCATGCCTCAGCTCATCACCTGAGACAGCTATGGCATTATGAACTCCTCCCAGTTGGCGTAGGTAAATTCTGTGGAGGGGACCAACCTCGGTCTTCACAGTCTCACGTTCTTAGGCCAGCCTTGTACTCTGCAGTCACTAAAATATAGGTTCCATGACAGAGTCCAGTTCTGCCCTAAACCACAAAATGCCTGCCATATCTCCTGCCACAGTCTAAGACAGAAAAGGCCAAAGATGGGACAGTCCTACAGCCAGTGTGTCCTTTGCAAAACAGGCCCTAATCAAACGCCTCCTCCATATAAACGCTCATCACAGACTAAGGAATGTCATACAGAGGAACCCTGAGACTGTGTCCTGGAATAAGTTTCCACAAAATGTACCTCATCTTGCCCTGGCCCACCCTCTGTCCATCCACAGTGTCCCTGACCAGCTGTCAACCTCACGCTGCACCTATGCGCATCCTCCACCTTACACTTAGGTTCACCTTATGCCCACACTCCCCCACACCACTGCACTCACACTCTTCCTCCCCAAGACACCCAACACTGGACTCTACCCTATGACCATCCTGAAACCTACCCAACAACACTACTCCCACTCACCCTCTACTCCATTCCAGCACTCCTCCCACCACTCTCCATGACAAAACAATGGGGGGGGGGAGAAAAATCATTCCAGCATTAGTTGCGAGCATCCATTTTAAGTTGTGTCAGCCATTTTTGAGCACTAAGAACAATTTTGAATGCCCCGCTATGAAATCTTAGCGTCTCGACCAAAATCTAACGACTCATTGGGCGTCTATGTTGTAATTCAGACATTAATGGTGTGTGACACTAATGGTTATTGGCTCATGCACAATTTTCCATTAGTGTCTCACCTTTAACATCTTAAGTCACTATTCCCTAGTGAACACCAATGTTCGTGTTCGGATGTGTAAGTGTTATCGCTAGGATAAGTGACTTTAAACGCATGCCCCCCATATTACCTTCCTAACGTTAAACCCATAAAAAAAAAAAAAAAAATCATTTAGCATAGTGATACGCTAGCTTGTGGGAGCTTACTGTATTTTGCGCACCCTATACTTAAACTAAGTAAGGTATTACAATCATTAACTAGCGTTAACACTGGATGTACAAAGTGCAAGTGCCAATTACCGCATGGATGCTCAAGGCAAAATTTTAGCCACACCTAAAAGCTGGTGCTAACTGATTCCGCATTTGCAAAATCATTTAGCACCCCCTAAAACCTGCCCAATAAATCCCATACTCACCCTCTCATCCCGTGACAAGAATTGGTGGCCCAATCTGCCGCTTCTCCTGAATGCAAGCAGAGTGAGACTGGGAACAAATAGTTCCCAGTCCCCCTCCGCAATCTCACGAGAACGAGATTGCGCTTCTGGGTTTGTGAGCCCTGCGCGATAGTTCTGTGGAGTCTCATGGACTCCAGGAGGTAATACAGTGGCTCGAAAGCACTACTGCAAGTATACCAGCAGTTAGCGTTGCGTTCTGGGGCAAAGTGCCAAGGTAGTGCCTGACCCAGAATGTCGCGCTAAAAGGGGGGATGCTATGGGTTAACCAGCAGGTGCAGATTTTCCCCGTTGGCAACCCTATTTTAGTGCACAGTAGGGAATAGAGCCCTTATTTGGGTATTAACGTAGTGCTAAGGAGCTTTTTTACCCAAAGATCCACAGACCCCGCTTTTACGGGTTCTACTAAGTTAGGAGGTTAACAGCTTTTGAGAGTTGGTAAAATACCCTGGTTTGCACACAAACGTTAAATTGTCAAACTTGGAATAGGTTACTATTCTTGCTTTTAACTTGTGCGTCCCATGTTAAGTATAGGATATGCCAAGAACAGTAAGCGAATGTGAGATCTTAACAGCTCCTTTAACAATAAAGTTGGAATAGGACATGATAAAACTCTGGTAATAAACGACAGTCGTTAAGTCGAACAACTCAGACCATAACTTTAATGTCTCAGTTCTGATCTGGCCCCCAGTCTTTTTAAATAGGGCTCTATTCCAGAGTTAAAGCAAAAAGCGAGACGGTATGCAGATTTTTGTTACCATCTCCTTTTTTGCGTGCCTATTTCAAGGTAGGCGCTTTATTAGAACCTAGCTGCGGAAGGAAGCGGATACTACCAGCAGCGCGCCACGCTGCCGTATCAGCTCCTGGAATCTATAGGACTCCAAGGAACGTTCAGCGCCCTAGTCACAAGCGCTGTTCTGCTCAAGCCTGTCGCATCAATGTATCCCATCAATAACAGGTCTTACGCCAAACACCTACTTCCCGCATTTATGGATTCTGGATAGACGGAATGATAAATTTTATTTAAATATGGTGAAACATTTCAAATTATTTTGTTTCATCATCTTGAGGCATGAATAAATACGCTTTAGACGCAAGCACTTGGATCGAGCGGTGCCTGGAAGAAGGAGTCTCCTCTGAATGTAAAATATTTTCCAACATCTTGGTTGAATCCTCTGTAAGCACCCATTTTTAGGATTGTTAATCAGTTTTAAATCCATACGATCTTTCATTGGACTTGAAAATTATTAAATGAAAGGTTTTATCACACCATTGACCGGACATGCTCCGGAATGAGTCCTGTAATCTAATGCAGGGCTTTTTTTCAGGGGGTACTCAGTACCGGGACCTCACCACCAGCCCAAACTAACGGAGAGAGCATGATGCTCCTCCCTCCTGCAGTGGCAGGCAGAAAATTGGAAGCGCTTGGCAGCTCATATTGCTCCTGAACGCTTCCGATTGTTAGGAGTGTATGTGGGGACCAATAACCCCCTATTTACCACCATGTGGGTGTGTTTTCAAGGTCAAACACCCTCTCATTGGAGTCCCCCAATATTATTCAAACAGTACTTGGTGGATAGTGGAGTTTCCTTGCTGTGGAGCGCATACACACTGTGCATTACTGAGTTTCATTGCTGTGGAGCTCATACATACTCAGCAAAACTGAGTTTCATTGCTGTGGTGCTCACAAATGCTAGGGGATTATCCGCTCAGTGCCATCGTTGCAAAAAAACAAAACAACAGCTAACTGCACTGCAATACAGACTTTTCTTGCAACAGAGGCACTTAGTTGTAGTTCATTTAAAAGGAACATCGTATTAAAAAAAATATGGTTCCCTTTTATAGTGTTTTCCTTTAAGTGAACTACAACTATTGTTTATGAGGACATGAAAATAGTCATAATAATCAGTATTTCCCCCAGATGTGAGAGAGTACCCCCACCTATTTTTCCAGAAAAAAAAAGCACTGATCTAATGTATAGGGTTATGCGTTTTGTCCCAATGTTAAAGTTTCTTTAGAAAATAAACATTTTACAAAAAAACTTTGATCTGAAAAAACACAAACACACACACACACACAACACACACACACCACGAGGAATATAAATCCCTAGAACACATTAAAGAGGCATTCCACACACCAAGACTAGTGCAGTTTAACAGTGGTCTGTCAGGCTTCCCGACTGAACAGGTACCCAATGAGTGAAGATGTTCACCTGCACAAGTCAACCACTACAAAGGACTGGGAGCAGTAGAAAGCCTATTTAAAATGGCTATACAGTACACGGCCCATTCAAGACAGAAGCGCCAGGCTCAAAATAGCTCAGTTATTTCACTGTTCAGCTCTTTGGCTATCAGACAGCTCCAAAGGGCTGAACAGGATACAAAAAGGTGCAAAATGTGGACATGGTGGCGAGAAGCAGGCAGTAGGAAGGTTAGAACCAGGTAGGCAATGGCAGGATAACAGACCACTTTGACAATTACAAAACAATCTAATTGAACAAAGACTCATCAGAATGGAGAATCTTTTGTATGGCTTCCTCCAGAAACTTTGGTTTTGATGGAATTTGGAAGTTTTAGAATCCAACTAATCCCAGATTTGGAAAGATTTTGGATTCAGAAATTGCCAATTTGGATGGATACAGAGCGATATAAAAATTTTCGAGGTACACATATTTCCTCCTATACTTTCCTCTATATCCCCCATGCCGAACATTAGGTTACATATACAGTAGAAAAAAAAACCCACAAAAAAAGGTAGAGGACAGCGCTCCCAACCTATGCAATTGCATGGAAAGAAAAAGGTAAGTCTCTATTAAAACAAAAGAGTCTTTAGCATAATTTATGCAGCAGTTCAGATGAGAGATCCAGAGAGTCAATTATTGGTAAAAGAAGCACCTCCTGGTGTGTTCCTGTGTACCGAAAATACTTTCATTCAGGGCTCAAAAGTCCTCCAGAGGTGTGTAGTAATTGCTTACAAGCCTTCAGACAGTGCAAGCAACCTCCCTTTCTCTTCCTCGCTGTGGTCTTCACACCAAAGTACCCTCCAAGAAAGACGGAAGAACAATAGCACAGTTTTTTTTAAAGGGACGGATAAGGGGACTTTAAGGCTAGGGTCAGACGAATGCATTTTTCGCATCGTCTGTAAAAAGTCCATCCAAATGCATGGACCTACTTTTTCACGGAATACGCGATAGCGGTCATACGATGCACAATTACGGCCGTAATTTTTTACGGATTCAAACCAGGAAACTTTGGGTGTCTGGACGTTATGTTGGCCAGACATGAGCAGCGTCTGACGTCGCCTAATCACGCACACACGCCACTATGCAGACAGCACACAAAACCAGACGCGTTTCGCGCGAACAGTGCTTCAGTGTTTTTTGTTTGTTTAACCCTTTCACTGCTGAAGACGTGTGGGACACGTCCTCATTGATGCACGTTGCATGCTGAGGACGTGCCCCACACGTCATCAGCTGTGCGGGACCCCCGGCGGAGATACTCACCTCTCTGTCCGGGGTCCCACGGCGTTCTGACTTCAGCCTCCTCAGACGCTGAAGTCAAGCTTTTCCCGGCGTAAATGACGTCATCGCGCCATGCGCGATGACGTCATTTCCAGGCGACCCCCCGGCAATGCCGGGAGATAGCCTGGAAGGGAGGGGGGGATCCGTTCGGATCCCTCTCCCTCCCGATCGGGAGGAGCAGCGCTAAAAGCCAGGCACCGCTTAAAAGGGGAGAGTCTCCCCTTTTAAGTGGTGCCTGGCTTTAACCCCTCAAGTGCTGGGTTGCACTTCAGCGCCGAAGTGCAGCCTATCTCCGGTGGGGGCCGCCATCTTGGATGGCGGCTCCACCCCCGGGACTCCCCTCGCTGTCTGACGTCATCACGCATAGCGTGATGACGTCAGATAGCCGGGGAACCCCTAGCTGCCGGGGATTTCCCAAGGAAATCCCCTGGTGGAGATAGGGGGTTCTTGTGAACCCCGATATCTCCAGAACCGTGGCAGCTAGGGGGTCATGGAGGGTGTCATTTGAAAGGCCTGAGCATGGCCTTTCGAATGATACCCAACATGACTAGGTAAAAAGTAAAATAAAAAATAAAATAAAAATTAAAATAATAAATTTAAAAAAAAAAAACATGTTTTTTTTTGTGTGTTTTTATTAATGCAGCAATATTGTTCACATTTCAATTATAATGTGAACAATGATGCTGCACTAATGATTTTTTTCTATGGGGTGTGTTTGCTAAAAATCACGTAATTCCCCCCCCAAAAAAGTAACAAGTCCCCATTTCAAATTTTTTGTACAAGCGCACCCCATAGAAAACATAACCGCAAACGCTCATGTGATAAAATGTGAAAAAAAACACTTTACACACTGCAGATGATTAAAAATTCAATTTTTATTGTATTTTTTGTTATAATATACAGGCAGGACATGACGTATACATATAAAAATGATATATTATGAATCTGCGTAGTCTGCCGGAAAGAACGATATATAATATGTCTGGGTCATTTATTAAAATGTGGCTTTAAAATCGCGTTTAAACATGATGAGCGAAAGCGGTAAAAATGAGCTCAGCACACAGTGGTGAAATGCCTCAGCAGTGAAGGGGTTAAGCAAAACTAACACTGAAGCACTGTTCGCGCGAAACGCATCTGGTTTTGTACTCTTGTCCACTTATATTTTGCTGCCATTTATATATGGTTTTATTTTAATAAAAGTTATATTGTTTTAACTTGCTGGTGGCACCGATCAACTTATTTGAGACGGTTTTTCAAGGGCTGTACCATTCCCTACAACCCTGTGCGAGTGTTCCACCAGCCAGGCTAGGCTCAGATAAGGGTAAGTGTATTACCATTTAAAGTCCTCAGTTAAAAAACTGTCTGTGCTATTGTTCTTCCGTCTTTCTTGGAGGGTACTTTGGTGTGAAGACCACAGCGGGGAAGAGTATGGGAGGTTGCTGCCCCTGTCTGAAGGCTTGTAAGCAATTACTACACACAAACTGGAGGACTTGAGTTCTGGATGAAAGTATTTTCGGTACACAGGAACGCACCGGGAGGTGCTTTTACCAATAATTGACTCTCTGGATCTCTCATCTGAACTGCTGCATAAATTATGCTAAAGACTCTTGATTTAATAGAGACTTACCTTTTTCTTTCCATTCAATTGCATAGGTTGGGAGCGCTGTCCTCTACCTTGGTTTTTTTCTATGTTAGTTGGACAGACTAACAATTGAGGATCCTAGCTGCACCCCGTTTTTTTTTTAATTTCATTTATTTTTTCTGAGTGCTTTGTTCTGTTTTGTGAATTACATATACAGTAGATTTAGTTTTTGAGTTAGGATTAGGGGTATGATTACTTTTAGGGTTAGGGGTGGGTTTAGTGTTATGGTTTATAGAGTAGTAGGATAATTTTTAAGTTTAAGTGTGCTTTTAAGGTTATGGTTGCTTTTAGGGTTAGGGTAACTTCTAGCCGTTGGTTTAAAGTTGTTAGGGCTGGATTACATTTAGGGTTAAAAAAGATTCTTTGTGTTATGGTAGGATCTAGAGTGACTTTTAATCTTAGGGCTGAAATATGTTTATGGTTACGGTTAGGAATACATGTAGGGATAAGGTTGGATATAGAGTTGCTTTTAGGAATAAAATTAAAAGTTGCTGTAAGGGCTAGGGTTACGGTTACAAGAAGGTTAGGGATTTTGAATTGCACAGTGAATGCAATTGTTTTTAGTCAACAAAGTTAATCCAAATCGATCTGATTGATTCAGAAAATTTTGGATACAATTTGATTCGTCAGTCGGTGATTTGGCATTAGGATGCTTCCAAATTGCAAATATTCAGTATGTATTCGGTCCGAACTGAATCACAGAAGTAGAATGTATACTGTGTATATACAGTATGTATGCATAGGTTTATATAAAAGCAAGAAAATAAAAAAATATGACACATTTCCAAAATTTGTATTTCTTTATTCTACTTTGTAAGTATACAAATGGTTAAATGTCAAATTATTTTATTTTTTTCTCCTAGACATGCAGATCTCTAAGCTTCTAAAAGGTCTGGCATTGTTTCAAAGTGTGGCTTTTCCATTTGGAAGCCCTTGCTGTGAATCAACATGGGTTCAAAGGAGCTCTCAGTGCAAGTGAAGGTGGTCATCCCTAGGCTGCAAAAAAGGGAAATCCAGAGATAGTAGGAACATTACAAGTGATCAACAGTTTGGTACTCAGAGAATTTTTTTTTATGTCTGTAGTAGAGAAAAATGGTGGAGGATCACATGGTAAAGAAAAAACGCTTTACAACATCTGTCCAAGAGAAGAACACTCCAGGAGGTAGGCATAGGATTATCCAAGCATACCATAAACAGAGGACTTTACAAGAGCAAATACAGAGGGTTTGCCACAAGGTGCAAACCATTCGTAAGCCTCAAGACTAGAAAGAGTAGATTAGACTTTGCCAAAATTTTTTATCTTTGTCAGCCCAGTTTTGGAACAACATTCTTTGGACGGATGAAACAAAGACCAACTTGTACAAGAATGATGGCAAGAAAAAACTATGGGAGAAGGCTCGTGATCTGAAGCATAACACATTATCTGTAAAAAAGATAAATACTGCTGGATTTTTCAAGTAATATTGTAACCTTCCACAAAAGCCATGCTGGCCGAAACGTTGGGGTCCCTGGACTCTGCCTACATTGCTTTGGGATTCTTAAGTATTTTTTGGTCCTTGTGTAGGGCTGGTCGTATTGTTGACTGTTTTTGATCTAGTGTCTTGCATTCTAGGTATCAGACCATGGCGAATGCGATTTGTATATGAGGCATTTTTCTGTCTGCTATATTTTTTTTATTGTTCATATTATTTGGAATCTGATTTAATTTTGGGCAGATATTGCATTAATGTATTATGATTTATTGCAAACTTGAGAACCTCTTCACTACCAAGTGATAAAAAAAACAAAAAAACAAAACACAAACACATACCGACACCGTCAGAAACCAGTGGTTTTTGGAAAATCATTTTCATTATACAACAAGAAATGTGTATTCCTTACTGTAATAACCTACTTTGCAGGCCAAATGCAGTTACTTATTCTGCAACTCATGGCTCTGTTATCAGCTGAGAAAGGACACATTCCTAGCTGATTTTAGTCATAGCAACTTAGGTATAATGCCCACGGTGCTAAAATTTGGGGGCATGTTCTGAAGCCCATAATTTTAACAAATTTCATTTGCTTTTTTCCTGCTTAGTCGCAGGTCATGATATCTTGATCTCAGTAGGGAAGGGGTTAATAAATTTACAGTGGATAGATATATTGATATATAAGTGTGATTGATGAGACTGTTGAGACAATCTGATTACTGTAGGTACATTGTTCTGGTTTTGTTGTACATTTCCTCATTTTTACTATTGGTACATTGTAGACATGTGCACAGCACAAAATTTCGTTTTGAACTAATGGATTAGTCCTAAAATGCAATTTATTTAGTTGCTACAGAAATTTGTTTTCAGTTCTTTAGTATGAAAACTAATTTCATTCATCCGAAAACCAGTGGATACAATTACTATTGTAGTGGCTCCTCAGAGGGCTGAGATCGCTACTTGTTACAGTAGCTCTCACTCAGCACAATGTGGGCCATATTACATAGTTGGTGCTAACTTAACCAGAGCTGTTGTAAACTTCCCAGAGCCATTATAGCCTATGGAGGTTTTCAGTTTACAACAGCTCTGGTTAAGTTAGCACCAACATTGTAATACTGCCCCGTGTCAGGCAAAGCTGTTACAGTAACTGACTGCTGCTCATCACAGCGCGCAGAGTTTCAGTACAACTAGTAAATAATATTTTTATATATGAGGTTAGAACAATATTATTTCCTTGTTTTACTGAAACTCTGAGCCCTGTTACAGTCAGTTACTGTAACAGCTGAGCCTGATACATTGTACTGAGAGATAATGTAACAAGCAGCCGATCTCCGCACTCACAGCCACTGGATTAAAAAAAAAAAAAAAAAAAAAGGCTCCTCACTGTATAATGTTTAGAACATCTTCCTGCATTAATTAATACCCCTCTCTGTAGAATATATAGAACATCCTCCTTAATTAATTAAGGTCCCTCTCTGTATAGAACATCCTCCTCAATTTATACCTTTCTCTGTATAATGTATATAACATCCTCCTGCATTAATACCCCTCTCTGTATAATGTATAGAGCATCCTCCTGCATTAATTAATGCCCCTCTCTGTATAGAACATCCTACTGCATTGGCATGTGAAGGGTGCAGAACTTCAGATGTTGCGCTCTTCATTGCTGGTCTCCTTCAATCAATGTAATATCACAAAAAGGACTGAAACTAAAATGTAGTGCATTTTATTTTAGTTTCTTTCGTTTTTGTACTGAGCAGTTTTGTTTCTCGAGTCATACGAAAACTAAATTATCCCAAAATTCGGACTAAATTGCTTTAGTACTAAAACAAATGCACATATCTAGTACATTGTGTATTTAAGGGAAAACCCTGACAAAGGTGACAGCATCCTATATGTTGAGATAAATAACCAGTGTGCTGTACAACAATTGCTTTTACTTGGACACTTTTGTAGACTCTTTAAACATACTTTAGAACTTTTTAAATGCAGACATGGCAGCCTTCAAAAAAAAAAAAAAAACACATACGAAGTTCTTTGAATTGAGGTTGTGTTTGGTGCACATAAGGGCTCCTACCTTTAGCTAGGGTGACCCAGTCCAATTACATGGGATATTATTTTTCTCAAGACCTCTAGACCTATATAACATATTATTTTATACAGCAGAAAACCCTGAAATATCTACTGATCTGTAAATAAATGTGTATAAAAAAAATTCCAAGCTTTACACTTACCATTTTTGATTAAAGACATGGTATAAAAAAAATATGAACTAAACTTTTGTTTTTGGAGTCTTGTGTACATTTTAAAAATAAATGACAAGTCAATGTTCAGGCGTTTTATACATGCTCATTTTATTCATGAAATGCTATGTGCCAAAATGCAAGAGATTTCCTCCACCCCCCCCCCCAATCTGGTTAAAACCATTAATTTCCTTAGAAAGAAAAAAGTAATTTGTGTTCCATTTCTGATTGGTTTAAACTAGAGTAAGTGAAAAAATAGATAGCCAAAAAAGTATTTATATTCTGTTGATTTATTTTGAATCTGCTGGAAAAAAATATATAAAATTCATCTGGGCTCTGCTGTAACTCATGACTTTAAAAAGAATTTAAAACCGGATAAGCAAAAAACGAAAAATTGTGAAAATGAGGTAGAAAATATTAAAAAAAAAAAAAAAGTGTAACCTTATGAAACATGAGACTTATTACTTACATAAACCTTTGGGTAATTTTTGGGGTGTGACCTGGGAAATTTAACTCCACCTAGACAATGGATTACAACAGCAAATTTGCAGCTATGTATCACAAATATGAAATACTTTTTAAACCTGGGACTGCATAGAAAGGGTCATGGAAATATAAAATCAATAGAATTTAAAGTTGCTATAACTTCCCCTTTAATTCTTTGTTTCTTTCAAATGAAAAAGATGATATTTCAAATTTTATGTTAGCGCCATATTTATATTAACTGGAGAAGAGGCCATTTTGACAGTGCATGATCATGGATATCACTTCTGGCTGCGTACTTTGTTACGAGCTAAAACAGCATATGGGTGTAAGACAAATAGAGGGCAAGGTAAAGGAGCCAAGAAAAAACCCAATATAAATCTTAATCCAATTAATTCCGAAACAAGGTATGCAAAAGAACAAGTACATTAGACAGTTACATTTTCAGTTTCAGTCTCAACTTTCCCTTGATAGACACCAGTTTGGAGCTGACCATCTTTAACAGCAGCCCAAGTCATTTGCTTTGTGGAAAACCTGGCTGCCCATTCACCTCTATGATTAATAACAATGGCGCCTCCATAGCCATCCACCCTTGTCTTCATGTAGTCCAGTCCAGCATCTGTTGCTTCTTCAGGAGTTTTGCCTTAAACCAATAAGGCAACATTGTCAGAAGAAGTAGGTTATAAATACTTAACAGTTACAGCTACAGAAAATGGCACAAAGCAGGCAATGACACTCCCAAAAACCAATCCAATCAATAGTCTAGACTGGCAGTGTCTAACCTGGTGCTCGAAATGTTTAAAAAAAAAATAATACATGTTATAGGATGTTCTCATGTCACCTAGTGCTCAAGATAGCCGAGATTCCAAGGTTATCCTTCACTGGATCAGAATGGAGCTTAGCTAGTGCAGTGATCGTGGATGAATTGTGTCATAAATCAGATTTAATTATATATTGAGTGTTATACCAAAGCAGGAACACTAGGGGCAGTGTGAGGCTTGTTGCCCTGTGTGGCTAGCTGACATCATTATAAGCCAGCCTACTCTAGAGTGGTTACTTCATATGGTGACTCCCACTGGGATAAAAGATGTATACATTGTTGGTGGGAGGGATGCCACTCTGGTGGGGGGAGACAAGACTCTAGTTCAACCTGGAGTTCAACCAGGAGTTCCAGGAAGAGATCAGCCCTTTTGTGATTTGGCTTGGACCTTGAGAGCACATGGCTTGCCATGTGCTGTGCATTTCTGGACTTGGTAAATGATTGTTGCTCTTGTTGATCCCTTTGTACATCACTTTACCTATGCTGAGTTTTTGTGTTATTGCAGTGTCCAGGGTTTAGTTTAATAATGTTTTAATGTTTTCTCTGTTTATCCTTTATATATTTTTAAAGTAAAACCTTTATACCCATCACTGTGTTTGTGTCGTCACTCGCTACTCAATCGGCTGGTATTACCTTTATTTTAAAAATGATTTTTCATTACAGCTAGATTAACACAACTAGAGGATTCTTATCTCTGCCACACCTGGCACTCCAGTCACACAATTCTACAACCATCATAGTGTATCTGTGTTAACTGGCTCAAGGGTATTCATTAATTTAGGTGGGAGTCGAGCAGGGGCGTCGCTACGTGGGGGGGGGGTGCGGCCCGCACCAGGTGACACCCGCCCTAAGGGTGGGTGTCTCACCCTGCGAGCATCCGAAGCTATGCAGCTTCGGCGCTCACCTGGGGGAAACACGTCACCAGCCGAGTTCTCGCGAGATTGCGGCTGGTCACGTGGCTCCCCCAGGCGAGCGCCCAAGCTCCATGCCGCCGGACGCTCAGAGGGAGCAGAACACGCAGCGCAGGAGGTGAGCTGGAGCAGGGGCAATATCCATGAGAGCTGATGGGGCAGTATCCATGAGAGCAGATGGGGCAGTATCCATGAGAGCAGATGGGGCAGTATCCATGAGAGCAGATGGGGCAGTATCCATGAGAGCTGATGGGGCAGTATCCATGAGAGCTGATGGGGCAGTATCCATGAGAGCCGATGGGGCAGTATCCATGAGAGCCGATGGGGCAGTATCCATGAGAGCCGATGGGGCAGTATCCATGTGTGCTTGGGGCAGTATCCATGTGTGCTTGGGGGCATATCCATGAGAGCTGGGGCAATATCCATGCGTGAGCTGGTCTGGGGGCAATATATCCATGCGTGAGCTGGTCTGGGGCAATATATCCATGTGTGAGCTGAGGCGCAATATATCCATGTGTGAGCTGAGGCGCAATATATCCATATGTGAGCTGAGGTGCAATATATCCATGGGTGAGCTGCTGGGGGCAATATATAATTGTGAACTGGGGCAATATATCCATATGTGAGCTGGGGGCAATATATATCCATGGGTGAGCTTCTGGGGGCAATATATATCCATGTGTGCTTTCACTGCCTTCGAACAGGCACCGTACTTGCTGGCAGTTGACAAAAATTTGTGTGAGCATATGCGAGAGCTCCACAGCAAAAAACCTCACAGTAATGTGCGCTGTTTGTATGAGCATTCAGTGTTATATGGGAGTACGGATTTAGGAGTAAGAGTAGTTAAAAAAATTCCGTAAAACCCGGGGGGGGGGGGGGGCGACACCAACCCTAGTGACGCCACTGGAGTCGAGTAACCCAAAATTTGCAAAAATGGCAACTCTAGAATAACATTGTCAGAATTTTATTTTCCTGTACTCCATTGCGCCCTTTTCCATAATATTCTATCCCTCCAATGCTCTCTTTTTTCATATTATGGCTGTGTTTTTTCACCCACTTTTTTCCTTTTTCCATTCCTGTCTATGCACGCTCACCCTTAGAGTTTACTCTTCCTGCCCCTTCATGATCCGGCTCTCCCCTTAGCACAGACCTAGGAACATTCCTTGGGTAGCAGGGGTCAGCCCACCTCTCCTTCAGAGCCCCCTCCCCTCTCTTGCTTCAAGGTTAACATGAGAAATTTACTCTGCAGCTCCTCTATATGCCGGAACTTGGTGCAACTATGCCCATTTATTATTTATCAGCATTTCCTCCTAGAAGCCTTAATCTTTGTCATGGGGGTCATTGTTTTTAATACACTCACTGGGGCTCTCCCCCCTCCCCCAGCATTTGCCATCATGGCAACTGGTCGCAGCCCAATGACGTCAGCATGCCCGCCACTTCTGGGTTTCCGGATGCGAGGCACCCTGAACGCTGCAGAGGGTGGGGGGGGGGGTAAGCGATTCTCTAACAACCACCTTTATAAAATGTCACCTTGATAATGTGTCAGAAATAACGTTTTTTTTTATTCAAGTCCCCGTGTGCCTCCCTCTACCAATATTTGCTTATATATTAACCACTTTGGGAGACCAGACCGGGGCACATACTATTTTCGTAAGCAGCTCTACCTTACAGATATTTCGTGCGGAAACGAGTGTCCGGCCTCTCCCCATTTAGAGATCTATATCTATCCAAGTTTCACTGATTATTAAAATGCCGAAGGCACAAATAATAGTACATTATTGAATTGTTATCCATTGTAGATTCATAATAAAAAAAAATTATTTACCTTGTTCCATATGATAGAGTATCAGTCTGGCTAAAACCACCTTCATAATACTTTCGCCATCTCCTGTTGTAGATACTGCCCCAATAGCATTATCGGCATATCCTCCACTACCTGTAAAACAAGATACTAATAAATACATACATATACACAGGTAGATAAAGGAAAGCCAGCATTAACTATTTTGTAAAATGTACTCAACCAAAAATATCATGGCTTCATCTGACAAATGTCTACAGGTGGTTATATACCAATTCTTCGGTTTACTCCTTCACACATTTTTTTTTAAACTTTCTAAAAAGGACCCAAAAAATAAAAAAATAATATGTATTTCGGAAGAAAGTATGTTGGCATACTTAGAGCTCAAATGGTGTTCCTTCAATGTCCATAATCTAATCAACAGATTATGACTGCTCAAAATAATTTCTCTGGAAGCCCCCATAAATTTTTGGATGCATCCCCAAAGCATTACATGTATCCAGGGGCGGATCAGGGTAATTGCCCGCCGAGAAAAATCGCCGCCGCCGGCCGTTTTTCTCCCTCCGAGCGGCCGCCAGCATGCAGCTTGGCCGCTCGCCTGGGAACCACCTGACCAGCGCACGAGATTGCTGACTTCATGTGAACTCTGCAATCTCATGCGCTGGTCAGGTGGTTCCTAGGCGAGCGGCCAAGCTGCATGCCAGCGGGGGGCAAATATATTACATGTGATCTGGGGGGGGGGGTGTCCTGGGCCCACTCTGGTCGTTGGAGGCAAGACTAGTCCAACCTTCTTATGGATTCAACCTGAAAACCCAGGAAGTGATCTCCCTTTTTTTCTGGTCTGTCTCTTGACAGAAACACGCACTTGGCTGTGAAAGCCAAGTGCTGTGTATATGTGGATGGGTAAATGACTACTGCGCTCTTTATCCCCTTTGTATTTCAATCGCCTAAGCCGAGTTATTGGTAAACTAAAATCCTGGACACAGCAAGAAAATGTTTATATTATTGTTACCTTTTATCTTTCTGTTTACTGTTAAAGAAATAAAAGGGTTAACTCATTTGAGCCATCGCTGGGTATACATGTCTATCAGCTGGTATACCTTTTTCACAGCAAATGGTGTAGATGGAGTTATGAATATTTAACCGTTAACATACAAAATCAATGTTTAGTGAACAAATGAGGTTTCATTATTGTTGGTTATGTTAATTTTTTGAGGAAAGACATTCAGCTTAGACCAAACGATTATTACATTAGAAAAGCGACAGATTAATCTATGGATGGGAGTTGAAGGTTTTAGAAAAGCAACTCCTTTTCATTTCCCCATCATTATCATTATCATTATTATAAAATAACCTGGGAGCAGATAAGTATGTGATACTTTATTAAACCTTGTTATTTTGTGTAGTCTGAGTGAATGGACAATAGGGGAATTAACTGTTCAGATATAACTGCCAGAATGCCAGAAATTGGTTCACTTTTGGATGCCATTAAGTGCATTAATTGTACAACTTTTTGTGCCATTTAAGAGCAAGTAATGCATTCAAAAGCAAACCAATTTCTGGCATTTTGGCAGTTCTAGCGGAGACAGACACACACACACTCACTTGTGGATTTTAGGATTTGTCACAACGGTTTTTTAAAAGAAATGAGTTTTTGTCCAAACTGTATGAAATATTACTTTAAGACCTCAACCTGTAAATTATAAGTAATGTTTATTGCAGTAAGGCCTATTGGCCTAAAACCAAAGTGGTTTCATTCATGTGTGTCCATGAATTTGTGTTGTAAATACAGACAACGGCTTATGGAAAATCCTAAACTACATTAGTGGTTCTTCTTTCAGGTGCTTGGATCAGCAAAGAGGTGAGCTCACTCTGGAACAGGCAATGCAAAACTGTCCATGTGAGAAGCATTCTTCACTGGAGTCAATCCCCGCTACTTTCAAAGTCTGTCCCTGAGACTTGCTGATGTCAGGCGAAACAAACCCTTAGGGTGAACTGAAGTCTTTCGAATGAAAATGGATATTCTGAAGGTATAAGGCTAGCACTCCACTGGGTCCATGGGGGGAGGGGGGGGAAATAAAAAGAGCAAACCTCGCCAAAGGATGTGGGGGGAGGGGGGAGAAGAGCCCCGATTTGCAGCACCAAAGACTGCACAGCCGAACGCTCCGAACTACCTTGGCCCCACGTTCTCAAACATAAGGAGTGCACCCTGCATTGACGTCGCCCCCCCCCCACGTGATGCACGTGCGTGCATCACACGAGGGGGCGGCATCAGTGCAGCATGTCCTCCTGTTTTAGAACGTGGGGCCTAGGTAGACACGCTGCAGCGCTGCTGACGTAGCGGTTTGGTAGTGCGCCGCCGTGGTCGGAACTTGCCTTACAAAACCAGGTCCCCCCTGACCCGCGGGCCCTCAGGCAGCGCCCAACGGGTCAGTCCGCCCCGGTGAGCCTTGTGTGTCTGACGAGTCAGCGGTACACTGAGAGGCCGGGGTTACTACTAGCAGTGGCGTAACTACCAGGGTCGCAGCGGTTGCACTTGCGACCGGTCCCTGGCATTCCACCAGTGGAAGGGAGGGGCCCAGCCAGTGGTGACTCTTTAACCCTTTAAGGACCAAGTGTCTTTAAAGTCTACGCATTTATGACTGAACAGTTCTGTCTTAGGTCCTTAAATGGGTTAATTAGGCAACAGAGACCTTGTTATTTTTTATCTGGCTATCCATGAGTCTGACACTTCCTGGTGTCTCATTGCAGCGGCTGGTCACTCATGCTCACGTGTGAGATGTCAGTATCTTTCTCTGCCTCCAGAAAAAACGAGAGAAATATCAATGTATCCTTCCTGGTAAAATACTTTATAATGTAGCAATAAACACAAACAAAAAGGCAAGGCTTAAACAGAACCCAAATAGAATGTGTTCTCACTCGCTTACTCTTAAAATTATACAAACATTCCTCTGAATCACACGCTGGCAAATCCCTACCACCCAGTGGTGTATCTACAGAGGTTGGGTGGTTAAGGAGCATTCTCTTATTAACCTATTCAGTTAAATGGAGAAAGTTTTGCATTCTTACTAAAATCATTTAGTAAAATCTCCATAAAAATAAAAAAACACTTCATTAACCCTTTTGCTGCTGAGCCATTTCACACCTCTGTGCTGAGCTCATTTTTATCAGTTTCACTCATCATGTTTAAATGCGATTTGAAGTCACATTTTATTATACAACCCAGACAAATTATAGATCGTTCTTTCCGGCAGATTCATAATAGATCATTATTATATGTATCCGTCATGTCCTGCCTGAATATTATAACAAAAAAATGCAATAAAAATTAAATTTTCAATCTACATTGTGTAAAGTGTTTTTTTTCTCACATTTTATCATGCGAGCCTTTTCAGTTATATTTTCTATGGGGTGCACTTTTTTTAAAAAAAAATTAGAAATGGGGACTCATTAAATTTTTTTTGGGGAAAATGACGTGTTTTTTTGCAAAAGCCCCCCCCATAGAAAAAAATCGTTATTTCAATTATAATGTGAACAATGATGCTGCACTGAGAACAATATTGCTGCATTAACAAAAAAAAAAGTTTAATTCTTTTTTAAAATTTAATTTTTAATTTCTTTTTAAATTTTACATGGTCAGGTTTGGTATCATTGGAAAGGCCATGCTCTGTCATGGATCAGGAGACAGGGGGCTTATTGGAACCCCCCCCCCATCTCCACCATAGGTGGCAGCTAGGGGTTAATTGCAGAACTGACGCCATCGCGCTATGCGCGATGTCGTCAGGGGGATATCCCAGAAGCTTGGGCAACATCCAAGAGGTCGGCCAGCTCTAGGGAGGGGACCCCGATACGGCGCTGTATCGGTATCCAGCCCCCTAGGAGATAAAGGGCAGGCTGTGCCCTTCCAAAAAAGGTGCCTGCCTTTTCCCGGTGGCCCACACGGATGGGGAGGGAGAGACCTCCCTGCCCTCCCTTCAGGCACCTTCCCCACACTGACGGACGGGGGGGGGGTGCCTGTAATAGACGTCATCGTGCCGGCGCGATGACGTCTATCGTTCCTGCCTGGGTCCCAGAGGCTGGGTTGTCAGCCCGCACCGTGGGGCTGCCGCAATCGGCCGGAATCCCGACCGATCGCCGCTGCAAATGGACGCGCTCAGTGCGTCCTCCGCAGCGAAGTGGCCATGCGGCAGGGCGCGCTGAGCGCGTCCTCCACATGGAAGGGGTTAAAAGAAAAAAAAAAAAAAAGGTTATAAAAGAAGGGTCATTAAACTAGATCTTAATTAATACTCCACCTTATAACACACAACACAAGAGAAATCTATGAGGCCCCATAACCCGTTCTAAAAAAAAAAAAAAAAAAATGTATGGCCATTAAGGCTAGGGTCAGACTAACGCATTTTTCGCGTTGTCCGTGAAAAAGTGCGTTCGAACGAATGGACGTATTTTTTCACGGAATACGCGATAGCGGTCATACGATGCGCATTTTCGTCCGTGATTTTTCACGGAGCTGGAAAAAGAGAGATATGATTAATCAAATCAATTGCAGAATGAATCAAATAAAGGGAAGGGGTATAAAAAGGCATTTTGGGAATGGTGGCATTTTTCAAAAGATGGATGCAGTCCAAGTGTTTCTTTTTGCTGCACTGGGATACCTGTACCTGAAGAAAAAAAGACAACGGCGAACATGGGTTCATCCAATCAACACTGCCAGACACACGCATGGCCACTTTGTGACACTGTACAGGCCACTGCGAGAGAGGGACCACGTGAAGTTCTTCAACTACCTGCGGATGTCCATCCACACCTTTGATGAACTGTTGAAGGTGCGTGAGCCGCTGACCAAGAGGGACACCAACATGAGGGCTGCCATACCACCGGAGGAGATGTTGGTCATCACTTTGCGGTAAGTACTATCAAACACCTGCATTCATGACATCGCTGCCAGTCATCAGACATGTGCTCGGTGTGCAGAGGCTCTATTGTTGGTCAGTAGTTATATGCCCACTAGCACATGCATGCCCACACACACGCATCACCTTCCAGAACACGTACCGAAAGAGTAATGACACCAACAACGATGTGAAACAAATAAAATATTTAGTCCGAAATAATATGACAGAAGATAATAACATTAAAACACATATTATTGCATGTACAATGAAGGTAATAAAATACAAATAGTAGAACAACATGAATAAACTCTGACAAACAAACAGACGATACACTTCACATGGTATGATACCGAGGAGCATCTGGGTCATGAGGACCGTGCATATGGATGCGGTGGTACTCTGGCTCCGGGGGTGGCCCAGCAACAGGGGACATGGGTGGGTGGGTAGGCAACGCCTGGCAGTGGTGGGAATAACCATGGGGGGTATTGTGGCACGACACCGTGATATACAGGGGCCTGTTGTGGATGGGACAGTATCTCGTGTATCAGGTCCAGGCTTCGGCGGCGATAATCCACCTTCTGCACTGGGGTCATCATGTTCAGCAGGGAGAGACAGGAATTAAAAAAGGACAGGTCCTCGGAATCAGCGACCATGCAGCGTGGAGGTGTATGGTACCCGGCACCTGTTCGGGATCCACATCCTCCACCTGGGACTCCGCACCACCCTGCTCGACCTCCACCTGGCAGCTGCCAGATCCTGCGGGCTGCAGGTCTTGCTCTTGTGAGCTAGAGGTGGATGGCCGGTCAGTACTGCTCCCGGTGTTGCGCGGCTCCTGGCTCTTCCTCAGGAAGGACAGTTGGTCAGCATACAAATAGCTGCGCCTCTTTGCACCAGCTCCAGAGCGAGCAGCTTCAGCCTCCTTTTTCAGGACCCGGGTATGATTGTCCCTCACCATGCGCCATTTATTGATTGCTTCATGTACTGCAAAACATGATGAGAGTGACATAGGGCTGGAGTCGAGCGGGAACGGCGTTCCCGCACTGCTCTCACAGCGGGAACGCAGCGTTCCCGCTGTGGCCTGAGCGGCTGGAGCAGGCGGCCGCCGCACATTGCCGGTGGCCGCGTGCTTCCTGTTAGAATGGTCCGCTGACAGGAAGTGGAGCCGCTCGCCTGGCTGTTTCATCGATCCCAGGCGAGCGGCTGCACTTCCTGTCAGCGGCCGTTCTAACAGGAAGCACGCGGCCGCCGGGCGCAGAGAGGTGAGCTGGGGGCATATCCATGTAACGCTGGGGGGGCATATCCATGTAACGCTGGGGGGGCATATCCATGTAACGCGGGGGGGCAAATCCATGAGCTGGGGGGGCAAATCCATGAGCTGGGGGCAAAATCCATGAGCTGGAGGGGGCAATATCCATGAGCTGGGGGGGGGCAGTATCCATGAGCTGGGGGGCAGTATCCATGAGCTGGGGGGGCATTATCCATGAGCTGGGGGGGCAATATCCATGAGACCTGTGGGCATTTATCCATGAGACCTGGGAGCATATATCCATGAGACCTGGGGGCATCAATCCATGAGAACTGGGGGCATCATCCATGAGACCTGGGGGCATCATCCCATGAGACCTGGGGGCATCATCCCATGAGACCTGGGGGCATCATCCCATGAGACCTGGGGGCATCATCCATGAGACCTGGGGCAATTATATCCATGTGAACTGGGAAAATATATCCATATAACCAGTGCTGTGTATATAATTCTGGGGGTCCAGTGCGTGTATATAATTCTGGGGGGTCTGGGCCTGGATAGATAGATATATATATATATATATATATATCTATGTATAAAACGCGTTAGTCCAGTTGCCAAAATCGCGAGTATACCTGTACGTAGTGATACCTTTCACTGATCAGTATAGTTTCCAGTTTACACTCTTGAAAGCTTGTCTTTTAAATGTAAAGTTAACCCAATAAAAATGGTATCACCGGCTTGTCCGGCTATACTCGTGATATATATATTTTTTCTTCAGGTAATAGGGGTTGTGGAATTCGTGGGTGAGTTCCCTCACTTTTTTTCCCAGGACTTGACCCCTTTAGGTTCAGATGATGTGATCATAACACAGCTTCGTTCATGTTCTAGGTATCTCGCTAGTGGATGCAGTTTGAAGGATCTGCATTACAACTTCCGCATTGGCAGATCGACAGCTGGTGAGATCGTCCGCAAGGTCTGCCAAACAATATAGGAAACCATAAAGGACCAATGTTTGCCAACACCCACAGACGAGGCATGGCTGTCAATTGCAGCAGGATTCTGGGAGAGAGCGAACTATCCCAACTGCCTGGGAGCTGTGGACGGCAAACATGTCCGCATTGTGAAGCCACTGCACAGTGGCTCACTGTATCAAAATTATAAACATTTTTCAATTGGCCTACTGGCGGTGGCAGATGCCAACTATAATTTTGTGTATGTGGATGTCGGATCATACAGCAAGGACTCTGACTCCACACTGTGGAATGATATTGAGTGTGGGAACCTGAACATCCCCAGACCCGCACCTTTGCCTGGCAGTGACGTGTCAGTACCCTATGCCTTCTTGGGTGACGAGGCATTCGGCCTATCCACACATCTCATGCGGCCATACTCTGGGACACACCTGACTGAAGAAGCGGGTGTTTAATTACAGGCTGTCGCGGGCGAGACGGTATGTCGAGTGTAGCTTTGGCATACTGAGCAACAAGTGGAGGATTTTTCATCGCCCACTTGATGTAAATGTGGATTTCTGGGTGGATATAGTAAAATGCTGCTGCATCCTACATAACTATGTTCGTGCAAGGGATGGTGTTAATTTCGATGATAGCATACTCATCCAGACCCGTAACTGTGAGGGTAACGATGACATAATACCTGTGAATAGACACAGCAACAGGTTTTGCGATGCTCTAATTATTTCACTAGCAATGCAGGGCAGGTGCCCTGGCAGATGGACATCATTTGACATGTGACAACAATAATTCGTTATGCCATTTTGTTTGATGTTACATTCAAGATCTATGCAATTATGAATAAAATTATCATTTACTCCCTCTGAAGATTCTGCTCTTTATCAGACCACGTCTCGTACTCTGGGTACACCACCCTGGACACTGTAACCCATGCACTGGCCTTCTTCTGTCGGTCTTTGTAGGTGTCGCAGGCCGTGTCCCACAGCTCGGGATGCTCTGCCACTGCATTGATCACCCTCTCCACGTCGATGTCAGTCCCAGGCATTGTCTACCGCAACTTGCAGCTACCCCCAGACAAGACAGGAAGTGTTTGGTCTGTGCACGTTATGTTGGCCGGACGTGTGCAGCGTCTGACGTCTCCCAATCACGCAAACACGCCGCTATGCGGACGCAGCGCACTCTGTACGTCAGTACTAGCGGTTTGACGTTCTCGAAAAAAATGCGTTCGTTTGCCACTTGCGTTGCGCGGCCGCAATTTTGTGCGGCCGTTCTTCATATGCAGTCCGGCATTGGACGTCATTTGCTGCTAGCACGGCCGTGATTTAGTGCGGTTAAACGCACGTTAAAACTGCTTTCGTCTGACCTCAGCCTTAAGAGTGCAAAAAATACCTGTATACATAACTCCTGCACTAATACTTTAACCTATCGCCTAGTATCCCTATTATATATACATTAGCTATGGAATTTAATGCTATGGTAATATTAATATAATAGGGATACTAGACGATAGGTTACAGTATTATTAGGTTTTGAAACCAGCAATTTTTGGATAGTGCAGGATACATGTATACAGGTATTTTTGCAAAACATTTCAAAACATATTTTTAGTAATAATGCAAAACTCTTGCGAGGGGGGCCTTCATGAATTCTTGCACCAAGGCCCTGAGGTTTCTAGTTACATCTTTGCTAGCAGTGATAGTGTTCAGCAGCTTCTCTGAGCATGCAGTTAACACTGTGTGAATAAATATGCAGCAGCTCCTGCCTCTCTCCAATTACAATTATTACCACTGGCTTGGGGCCCCTTGAAACCTCTAAAGACGAGCCCTTAGACCAATCGCGTGCCGCTTGGGAAGACTGTCTGCCTCTGGACTCTGCATGCAAAAGGAAGAGCTGCATGGGAAGGGAAGAAGAGGGGAGGAGGGAAGATGAGCAGTGCCAGTTAACCTCCCTGGCGGTATTCCCGAGTGTGACTCGGGGTTAAATTTCGCTACCGCGAACGGTAACCCCGAGGCACACTCTGGCTGCATACTCGCCTCATCCTGCACTCCCTCACTGTCCCCCGCTGTGTGATCGCGGCGACTTGCTTCCTGGTAACGGTCCCTGCGAGTCACACAGGCAGCAAATTATCCAACGGCATGACTTGCTCATGAACGGCCACTAGGTGGCACTAACAGATCAGAAAGAGACCACATTCTAAGACTTGACTTCACTGTATATATGGTTTGAAGATCTCCTATTTGCATGGATTTCAGTGAGCTATTCCTAATTATTACAGGCTTACTTGTTGACGCTTTTAGACACAACATTTTTGAAAAAAATTAGACCGTCAGGGTGGTTAACTCATTGGAGGAAGCCTCTGCACAGGTAGCCAGTCTACTCTAAGCTGCATCAGAACAGCGCTCGGTGTCAGCTGGTCTCCTGCTTTCGGCCGAAAGCAGTTAACCTCATTTTTGGATGATATGTTTCAGTTGCCAACATGTCGATGCATCACTATTTAAGAGTTCTGCTTAAGGCCCCATTCACACCTCAGCGTTTTTCATATGTGCGTAATACGTGCGTTTTTGTCACGCGTATCGCACAAACGTGAAAAACAGGCGAACTCGCATTGTGGCACATTCACGCTGCAGTCTATAGCCGTGAACGCCCTGCAATACGCCCCAAAGAAGCTCATGTACTTTGGGCGTAGGGCGTTTTGCAGTGCATTCCTATGCGCTATAAAAGCCCAGGTGTGAACGGGCCCCATATGGAAATCATGGGATTTCCTTGTTTGGGCGTTTTACAGCACGTAGGAACATGCAGTAAAACGCCCAGGTGTGAGCGGGGCCTAAAGTCTCACAACCTCCCTTTGTGTCTCATAGTGCTCTCGTCCCAAACAATGTGTTTGCAATCCCGGAGTACTTTGACGATGTTGCTTTGGTTTTGAAATATTGCACAGAGGACTGTGTGTGTGTGTGTTAGGTTAAGAGACAGCTTAAAGGCAGCATGAGCCATTTTACCACATGTCAACGCCAAACGATGAGACAGATAAAGCAGGTTAACGAGAAAGATGTTCCTGGTGGCACTGGCAAAACCTAAGAAAAACCACTTAACCTCATCGACACAGGATCTGGTCAAGGACCTGCTTATAGACAAGTTGCTCATCTGTCAAGGAACCTTCGTTAGTCAAGACTTCATATCATAGCTGGTCTCTTTTAAATCGTCTGTTACCCAAATCTTCTCCAGACCTTGACAGATGAGGCGGCCTATACGGTGATAACCAGAGAAGAACAAATGGCAAAACCCTATATCGCAGAGTGCTTAAAGTAGGACGCACTAGAATTACTGATACAGCGCTGCTCTGTAAAAGAAGTGCGTTGACACGGTTAAAAAATAAATAAAAATAAAATCAGGAAAATAGATACTAAAACGTAAGAGACACACGCAAGAGTGCAAAAACATCAGTGCCGTTTTCAAATATAGTAGTGAAATAAAATCACACTAGTGCAAGTGGCTTGTCTTAGTGATCCTGATGAGTATTTAAAACCATAAGGTCAAAAAATATATAAATGCTGAGCTGTGTTTTAAAACTGGTACAGCCAAGTGCACCTGACAAACATTTAAAAACTGATCGATAGGGCTTCAAAAAAAACCTTTTCCTATACACGGTATGAGAAATTTGTGCAAAAATAACAAGACATAAAATTACTAAATTTTCCTATTTCATAACGGAAAGTTTGAATTTTATTAAGGACACGGAGGCGAATATTTGCAGTCTCTCTCTTACTTTAATCAACTGTTGATTAAAGTAAGAAAGAGACTGCAAATATGAGCCTCCGTGTCCTGCCTTAAAATTACTAAATTTTCCTATTTCATAACGGAAAGTTTGAATTTTATTAAGGACACGGAGGCGAATATTTGCAGTCTCTTTCTTACTTTAATCAACAGTTGATTAAAGTAAGAGAGAGACTGCAAATATGAGCCTCCGTGTCCTGCCTTAAAATTACATCTGAGGGAATCTGTATAATCAAGGAAGCAATGATACTGAGGGATCCCTCGTATGCATTGTGGTTACCAGCCTTGTCCCTACACCATCTTCTACTTTTGGAGCTGATAAGCAAATATGTTTGGTCAGTAAGAATAACTTTTAAAATAAAGGAGATAATGGATTTACATTAAGAAAATGCTGGTTTTGACATACTGAACCGACTAAAGTGTAATCGGAAGGTTCTTCCATGCTTTACCTTTTGAAGCCAATATTCTAAAGAAACACCCTTATGCCAATATAAATCTTTGCTCTTTACGCAAAGCCTCGAAGGATCATAGCCTTATTCTCTCCAGTTATAAAAGGAGAGTTATAGAACCACACCAGAATGCTACCCCTGTATACAACTCATCTCTTCATTTCAGTCTGTATTGACGCTTGTGTTATCGGTTATCCTTCGAGCAAACAGACGAAAAAAACAAAACACAAGTGGTAATGGTAGTGTGACCAACACAGCACCAAGAACCCTCTGAGCCACGAGTTGTACCAGTCCTGTAATCAATTGGGGGTTGTGTGTTCTGCTCTGCCATTGCTCATATTAACAGTCCTAACGACTGGGCTTATAAATGTGTCCGGTGCAAACTTCTGTCCCAGCTATGAATAGCGAGAAAGTGGACAGAATGTAGGCATGGCAATATATGTAGAGCAGATCCAGTTCTTTAGGTGGCTGGGGACCAGTAGGGAATGAATGCTAGACACCAAGAGTTCATACACTAGTATACGATACAGAGAGGTCAATATTAAGCCACTGTTGGTACACGGAGACTATACAGAGAAGAACGCACTGGGCTGGCACAGTCATGCCTACATTATTGCACGCTCCATTATAAAAGGGCGATGGGTGCCAGCGTTTCGTGTCCTACCAACTACTGGACGCCCGTGACACTGCACTATTCTGCGCATCAAGATTGACCATGCTGACGGCAACTAGCCGACACAGCCCAGAGCGACTAGAGGGGTGAGGGTGCTGGGACAGCCCTCCACCACCTGTAACCCTCACAGGAAGCCAAGTATGTAGTACATATTTGCCAGACATTTCCATGAGCTTAGGATCCATGTAGTTACTTACCAATGAGTAATTTGGTGGAGAATTGCATGGAATAGCTACTTATCAGCCCAAGTACTTGAATTCCCCAACACTGGTGTTCTTTCAGTTTGGATATTTCAGTAAACAATTTGAAATTCCCTTGCAATTCTCAGCAAACTCACTGATTAGAGAACTCCTGTAACTGAGTGTAATATTCCATTCTTTGTGATAAAGACAAAATAAATAAAAAAGAAAAGGCTAAAACAAAATTAGAGTGTGACTCCTGTCAGACTCTACAGACAGAAATAGGGGTCTCAAACACTCCCCCCCCCCAGATGTTGAGCGCCAACAATTCCCAGAATATTTTTAATGCAAAATATGGCCAGTGAATCATAGGAGTTTTAGATTTGAAACAAGAGGGGGGGGGGGGGAGCTTGAGATCCCCTTCTAAAAGGCCACACACTCTGCATTTTCATTTCTTCAGCTGAGGTTCTCACCTATACATGATGTGTCTCCAACCCGGCCCACCATCTTGTTCGAGATGCCACCAGTAGAAGTGGCACATGCTACATTTCCTTCACCATCAATGGCAACAGCGCCAACTGTTCCAAGACCACTGTAAAGAAAAAAAGATGGGTTAATTCCACAACATGAATGGAGATTCTGTGACTGCAGATTTAATTTCCAACAGCTTGGGGGGGGGGGGGTAGACTTGAATATTTATGGTTACAGTTTCTATTAAAACTCGACCCTGAGATTAGAGCACCTCTCATGGGTGTCTTCCCTACAATGATTGTAAATGTTGAACAGCACTTTCGTGGATCTCTGCCACCAGGTGTAAAACAAAATACCTGCTCACAGAAAGGTTAAAACGCTTAATGGGGAAGAGAGTGACTTAAAAAGAGGCCTTTGGCATTACACATGGGCTGAGGGATAAAGGAAGCTACACATAAGAGTGTGACGTTAAGAATGTAATTAGAATATTTGTTCCACAAGCAAGTTTCTAATTCTGATATGGTCACATATTCAAAGAATCAAGTCAAATCTTACTCCGTTATTTTCTGTGGTACCCATCCATACACTGATGCACAGTCACAACATTGATTATATCGTTACAAGGGCACCTGTTAAGGGGTGGGAGATAATAGGCAGCAAGTGAACAGTCAGTTCTTGAATTTCAGGTTTTGGAAGCAGGAAAAACAATGTGCAAGTGAAAAGATCTGAGTGATTTTGACAAGGGCCAAATAGTAATTCTGTCAGAGCATCTCCAAAAAAAAATATTAAAAACCAAAAAAATATAAAAAAATAATCCAAAAATCTTGGAGGGTGTATGCAATGTTACCTACCAAAAGTGGTGCAAGGAAGGACAACCGGTGAACCTGCATGAAGGTCATGGGCACTCAAGGCTTATTGCCGCACACATGAAGCAAAGGCTGACCAGTCTGAACTGATCACACAGAAGACCTACTGTAGTTCAAATAGCTGAAGACCGTATTCTTGGCATGAAAGATAGATGTGAAAACACACCTGATATGTAATAGCCATGTCGCCTTTTTCAGCAGGATAATGCAGTGTCGCACTGCAAACAAAATGCTCAGGAATAGCGTGAGGAACATGACAAGGGTTAAGGAGTTGCCTTCACCCCCAAATTCCCCAGAACTCAGATTGAGCAACAGTGATATGTGCTGGGAAAACAAATCCAATTCATGGAGGCTCCACCTCACAATTTGCATGATTAAATTGATCTGCTGGTAAGGTCTTTGTGCCAGATACCACAGCACATGTTTAAAGGTCTTGCCTCCTCAGAGTTATTTTATCAGCACGAGTGGGACCTACTCGATATTAGGCAAGTGGTTTTAATAGTGTCAGATCAGTGTATATCTGCCTGTATTGCAATATTTCTTTTAAAGACATTTTACTAGCAGGGTTTCAGTTCTAAATAAAAACACATACAAGACTTGTGCAGGAAACTTAAACGGCATAGAAAATGCTTTTTAAAAAGTTATGTAGTAAAAACACAATTTAAAAACACCAGACAAGTGGCAAGTATGTACGTGAACTATATCTCTATACATTTCCAGCACATTTTTGACCAAAGAAAAAAAACAAAAAAAACACCCTTACAGTTGGAGTTTCAAAGGATTGGAACCGGGTGCAAGGTTTTTCTTCCATCTTTCCCTTGAACGCTCTGTAATTAGTTTTGCGGTAGGAACTTCAGGAATACCTTGTGATTTTGCAAACTGGGATGCTCCTTTACATGTTAACAGCACGTGGTCCGTCTATAAAACACAAAACAAAGTGTACAGGATATAAAACCATGCCATTCACTATACATTATTCTTCATCACATCATTAACGCTCTATATGACCATGTGTGCAATAACATCGATGACCCTTTAGGCTGTGGTCACGAGCGCACTGAGTTAGTCCGTGTGACCAATCTTGCCTGCGTCCCTTGCAGCTTTTGACAGCTCGACGGGGAGGGACTCACGGTGTAGCGTCCGCACTGAACGTGGTTTCAGCCTCCCCATCAAAAAGCTACGACTGACGTAGGACGGGGCTACAAAGCGCGATTCTCCATAGGAGGATCAAGCTTTGTAGCGCCGAGTGCACTAACTGGGCTCAGCGAGGTGGCCAGACAGGCGTTAGAGTGGAAGGAACATCCACTCTCAGATGTTCCTTCCCCTCTCAAACGTTCGTGTGACAGTCGTAGCTTTTCAAAGGAAAGAACACCACATAAAGCACGTGCGCACTTTTTGACACATAGGCAACACATGTTGCTACTGATGCCATGGAGGCATCGATGTGAAAAAGTTACAAAGGACGTAGAGATGCCCCCACATACAGCTTGTTTCTTTACCTCAACGTAAGTCATAACTGAAACTAGGCTAACCACAATCTCATCTGTTATATAAAGTGCATCAGTTTCAATGGACACACTGTGCGCAATCAGTGCGCTCATCTGGCCGCAGTCTTAGTGATTATGAATTAAAAAATAACCCAAAGTTTATTTTTGTTGTTTCAATAACAATCTCAAGAACAAAAAGACATTGAAATCAAGACAAAAATTGGACTTACATGACCAGCAGTAAATAATAACAAGGATGTGCTATAGTGGGCATTAGTCCAAAAAAGATCAGACAGGGCCTTCAGGCGAACAATAGAGTGTACGCGCTCCACCTCACAGAAGGAAAACCGGGGGAAATACCACCTCTTCCCCTAGTGTTCAAGGACGTGGTTCTTGTCTAGGCACAAATACCACAGTGCCCATTTGGCCACAAGTTAAGAGGAGTATCCATTAAAAGAGCTGTCTTCTTGCCCATTGATATATATTCCATTCTCAAACCTGATGGTATGAAGGCACCCCGGATTTCCATTGATGGGCTATACAGCACCACGTGTCAAGCATAAGTTTTTGCCATAATTTATTGGCAAGTTGGGTTAACTCTGGAACTCTGAGGCCGACAAGGACCACTGCTGCAGAAGGGGTAACCTGTCCCATAACTTTAGACCAGTGTTTCCTAAACCTGTTCTCAGGACCCTCCGCCTCGCCAGGTTTGCCAGATATTTGAAGCACAGCACAGGTGATATGATTTGCTGCTCAGTGATTGCAGGATTCAGTCTGCATTTCCTCAAGGTGATCTGCAAAATCTGGCCTGGTTGAGGGTCCCGAGGACAGGTTTGGGAAACACTGCTTTAGACCAACCAGAAAATTTACTGCCGAAGCGGTGCAATGTGGGGGCAGGACCAAACAACAGGCAGCAATGAACCCTGCGCAGATCACCCTCGAAAACATGGTGGCAACACTCCAGGAAAAACCCTAGCCAGTCGAACAGGGGGAAGATACCACCTCATTAAAAATTATTGCATTTTCCTGAAGCATAAAAGTGGGAGATCTTGAGACAGGAATCAGTCGGTGCCTCATCCCAGGTTCCAGCTCTATATGCAAGTCAGCTTCCCAGGCGGATATAGAATTATATTTGGCTGGGGCTGCGTTGCAATTAGAGAGCCTATAGATTAAAAGAAATCATGCCGATCGGTTTGCAAGAAGCTAAACCTTTCTTTTCAAGAGCAGTTACAATCAATTTAGGATTAAACCGCATCAACTGCTGGACCTGAGAGCGAACTTGGAAATATGCCAGCCACGAGAAGAGATTGGGTTATTTTATCTTGTGGCCACAAGATATCAGCGTTCGGTTACCTTTCTTGGCCATTCGGCTATCCAGTGAGCAGGCAATATGCCAAATCCTGGTGAATTGCCTGCACATTCGGTGCCTGTTCGGTGGCAGTGAAAACCCCATAAAAAAAAAAAAAAAAAAAAAAAAAAGCAATGCTTCGGCTATTCAGAGAACACAAACCAGCAGTGAGAGGTTCCCGAAATGCACTGCCATTCTGTGGTTTCATTCGACAGGTTTATTCAGGGAATCCCATAAACTTCAATGTTAAAAATATTCCCGTTTTAATTCAATATCTAATAAACCGTTCATTATAATCTGCAGTATAAAGTCTCTATATATTTTTTAGGATCTTTTAGGCATTGATTAAAAAAAAAAAAAAAAAGATTCTCAAAAAAAAATCTCATTTTTTCTGTAACAGCCCTTTTTATTATCATTCATTGGATGTTTTTGCAGGTTTTAGTGAGTGTTCAACAAAAAAGAGAAGAACAATGGAGTCAGATAAAGCACATTGTAGTATAGTTACAAAAATCCAAAGTAGATCGCTGGCTAACACCACTTGTGCTGGTTTCAAAATTATAGACATAAAATTTATACCCATTATTGAATAATTCTAAAAACCTAGACAAACAATTAAACATTAGTACTAAATATACTGGTGGTTTGCTCCACGTCAGTGGGATCTAGTAGAGGACCATAGGTATGGGAATGATCCTATCCTTTGATCACAAATAATTAGATCATTCGCTTTACAGCGGGTTGCCCTATAATATATAGCAACCACTAATAAAGTATGGTTACATAAATTGTATAGAAGCCATTCAATAATTGGATTTGGATCAACCAACACAAAATAAGTGGTATTGTTCAAACCTCCGAGGAATGCTAATAGATTGCAGCATAAACACCTGGACTTTATAAAATCGCTTGCTCCTATGAATGAGTAGAGCTTGATTAGCTGAAATAATAAATCACACAGTAGGTATAACATTGAGTTATTCAAATTCCTCGATGGGCATGATTTTAGTTAGAAGGTGCCTACCACAGATGGCATGATAGATATTCGTCACATGATGGTCATATTATGGCATAATTTGATAATGGGAATTATGATCCTGATTAAGTCAAATATTAGATAACGCCGACATATAACTTAGATGTAGCCACCATTCACGTTATCATAGGGTAGTTAACGATTGTTGAAACCCTCCAATATAATGGATGTAGATTGACTAACTCAAACAAAAGCAACGTAATGCCACACCAATGATAGGTCAAATCAATTGCTGCAATAAGTAGCCCCAATGGCTATAATTTGTTTTAAATAAACATCTCGCCAAGACCAATAGTACCCAATTAGCTGCTAAAATAAAACAATTGATGTAAAACGCTAACGCGCGTGTCGCCGCCAACAGCGGGCGGCTTCGTCCAGAGCGTAACCAGAATTATATATATATATATATATATATATATATTATATTTACAGTGGCAAGAAAAAGTATGTGAACCCTTTGGGATTACGTGGAGTTTTGCATGAATTGGTCATAAAATGTGCTCTGATCTTCATCTAAGTCACAACAATTTGAAAAACACAGTCTGCTTAAAATAAAACAAACATTATATATTTTCATGTGTTTATTGAATATAACATGTAAACATTCACAGTGCAGGGTGGAAAAAGTATGTGAACCCCTAGCCTAATGACTTCTCCAAGAGCTAATTTGAGCCAGGAGTGAGCCAACCTTGAGTCCAATCAGTGTGATATTATTGGATGTGTTGCTGAAAGCTGTCCTGCCCTTTAAAAACACACACCAGTTTTGGGTTTACTGGTTTCAAGAAGCACTGCCTGATGTGAACCATGCCTCGCAGAAAAGAGCTCTCAGAAGACCTACGATCAAGAATTGTTGACTTGCATGAAGCTGGAAAGGGTTACAAAAGTATCTCCAAAAGCCTTGATGTTCAGGTGTCCACGGTAAGACAGACTGTCGAGAAATGGAGAAAGTTCAGCACTCTTGCTACTCTCCCCAAGCATGGTCGTCCTGTAAAGATGACTGCAAGAGCACAGCACAGAATGCTTAATGAGGTAAAGAAGAATCCTAGCGTGTCAGCTAAAGACTTACAGAAATCTCTGGCACATGCTAACATTTTTGTTGACACATCTACAACAAGGAAAACATTAAACAAGAATGGAGTACATGGGAGGACACCACGGAGGAAGTCATTGCTGTCCAAAAAGAATATTGCAGCACGTTTGAAGTTTGCAAAAGAGCACCTGGATGTTCCACAGCACTACTGGCAAAATATTCTGTGGACAGATGAAACCAAAATGGAGTTGTTTGGAAAAAACATACAACACTGTGTGGAGAAAAAAAAAAAGCACAACACACCAACATCAAAACCTCATCCCCACTGTAAAACATGGCGGAGGGAGCATCATGGTTTGGGGCTGCTTTGCTGCCTCAGGGCCTGGACGGATTGTGGTCATTGATGGAATAATGAATTCCAGAGTTTATCAAGACATTTTACAGGAAACGTAAGACCATCTGTCCGCCAACTGAAGCTCCGCAGAGGATGGGTGATGCAACAGGACAATGACCCAAAGCATACAAGTAATTCAACAAAATAAGCCTTCTGGAGTGGCCCAGTCAGAGTCCTGACCTCAACCCGATTGAAATGCTGTGGCATGACCTTAAGAGAGCGATTCACACCAGACATCCCAAGAATATTGCTACATTGAAACAGTTTTGTGAAGAGGAGTGGTCCAAAATTACTCCTGGAGGTTGTGCAGGTCTGATCTGCAATTACAGGAAACGTTTGGTTGAAGTCATTGCTGCCAAAGGAGGGTAAACCAGTTATTAAGTCCAAAGGTTCATACTTTTTCCACCCTGCACTGTGAATGTTTACATAGTATGTTCAGTAAACACATGAAAACATAGGTTTGTGTTGTATTATTTTAAGCAGACTGTGTTTTTCAAATTGTTGTGACTTAGAAGATCAGAGCACATTTTATGACCAATTCATGCAAAACTCCACGTAATCCCAAAGGGTTCACATACTTTTTCTTGTGAGATATCTATATCTATATCTCTCACCTGCTTCGGCTGGAGCTCGATTGCCCATAACGTATGGGCATTTCCACATCCAGAAGCCGGATATATATATATATATTTCTTTATTTCTCTTTAGATTACAGAACTCTAATTCATATCCTTAAACCGACATGTAAAACACGTTGATTTTGGTAGCCGGGTACTTAACCGGCCCATTTAGAAACCATACTGTGGTTCTATACCCAAGTTCCCCTTTGAACCCAGTACATTTAAATTGAAGGTGAATTATTAAAGGCATGTTTAAGCCAACTACTGTAATAAATGACCGGCAACAGTATATAAATGTTCATCCACTTGTGACTGAACTGCTGTTTTGATTGCCAGATTTGCAACGAAAGGGGATCTAATATTAACCCATACGTTGGACAAGTTGGATTTTGGAACTATTTAACCAGTCCACTTAGAAGCAATACTGTCTGAGATGGAATTTACATTGGAGACCGCCGCTAATTAAGTATTGCACTGCCTTTAATGTCCAATTCAAACCTGGATGTATGGGGAACATGATTAGTATTATGTTTATCCACGTGTTATTGTGTACCGCCGTATGATTGGTCTAGAGCAGTCACGTGGTCCACGTGCCGGCTTCTGGATGTGGAAATGCCCATACGTTATGGGCAATCAAGCTCCAGCCGAAGCATGTGAGAGACGCTCATTTTATGGATGGCTAGATATATATATATATATATATATACACACACAGATAGCAAGGATGCAAGCACTCATGGGATTTGCAGAAAAAGTTTTCTTTAATGAATCCAAAAAGGTCAAACGAATCCCTAGGGGGATTCAGAATCCATAATGTCCCAACTTTGGGACGATCCAAGCCTCAGGTGTGTAAGGAGTGGACAAGTGTGCTCAATAAATGTTCTTTAGACCTCATGCTGGTGGCCATAAAAGAAGTTGAGGAACTAGTCGAAATTAAGATCGTGGATTTTGAGAAAGAACATGCGACCTGGATAGGGTCAGCAGAAGGGCAGACGACCCTATGTAAGATCGAACAGGAAGTAATAAAATATAAAAATGAATTGATCCGTTTCAAAAAGGAGAAATTTGAAAAAGTCAAACAAGATTACCTGCAACATCGTGTATACCGCTGGCTAAGTGGAGAACCAAATAGGAGACCCTACAGAAATCCAAGAAACCGCATACGTAAACCCCGAGTGCAAACCATTGACGTTACCTCGGGGGAGTCGGCATCTGATAACGAACCCCAAGTGGGATCCCAGGCATCCTCGAAGGATTTTTTGGGGGTTCCAGACACCCAGAACCCTGGAGGTACGATGACACGCAGCCGCGGAAAAAATGCAGAAGAAGGCGAGTTACTAGGAGGGGGCGACAAAGCAAGTCGAAGTGGCATCAAAAACAAACCACCATTGAAGAAGTAAATCCCATATTCAACCTATCCAACCGGACTTTGACAGATGTGGAAACTGGTGTTCTTAGTAAAGGACTGTCCTTTGTCCCATCATCCAAACCTGATGCTTTCCAGTGGGATGTAGAACTTTACAAGTTCGGACGCACCCTACGTCTAGCTGATTTCTTTAGGAATGAGCCTACCGGTAATGTAACTCCATTTCGACGAAAGAGTCGTTTTGATCCCCTCTCCAATCAGCCGTCTATTAAAACGTTTCTACGACAGGTAAAGTCCGAAGTGAGTACACTCATGGGCCAACATGTGTCTAAACACAGTAATATTTCCAGACAAGAACGTGAAGCTATAAAGACCTTAGCTGATGATGCCTCTATCGTTAGAAGACAGGCAGACAAAGGAGGGGCCATTACCATCTTGAACTATACGCAGTATGCGAGAGAAATGTACTCTCAGCTTTCAGATGGAGTTACTTACTCTTTGTTATCTGGTGACCCAACACGTGAGGTCATGGCCAAATTTGAAAAAAGTATCCAAAGAGGTTTCTCAGCTGGCTATATCGATGATGAACTGCTCCAGTACCTACTCAAACCTCACCCTAGGACTCCTGTGATATATGGGATACCAAAGATCCATAAAGATCCGGTAACTCCACCACTACGCCCAATTGTCTCGGCCGTGGGAGGTGCCATTGAGCCAACAGCCAGATGGCTTGACTTTTTATTCAAGAAACCGGTACAATGTATCCCCACGTGCATTAAAGATACCAACGATTTTTTACAGAGACTTGGGGCAGTGATAACCAATTGTGATGAGGTAGTCTTCATGACATTGGATGTAAAGAGTTTATACACAGTGATCCCCCATGGGGGAGGGATTGAGGCCATGAGGTGGTTATTGTCTAATTCAGAGGCCTATGATGGCCCATGTGTTGAATTTGTTTTGGAGCTACTGGCGTTGGCTCTGGAAAATAATTATTTCAGGTTTGAGGATAAATGGTACCTACAGCGCACTGGTATGTCCATGGGGGCCGCGATGGCCCCCATGTACGCCAATGCGTATATGTACAAGTTTGAGACCGATAACCCAGTTTCAAGGTAACATTGTTCAATATGTGCGGTTCATTGATGATATCTTTGTAATATGGCGGGGCACAGTTGAAGAAGCTAGGGGGATTGAACATCTCATAAATAACCTAGATACACCAATTAAAGTCACTAGCACAGTCAGTGAAAGTTCCATCAATTTCCTTGATGTAAGGATTTTTAAAAAAGACAACTGCCTACACTACTCATTGTTTTCTAAGTCCACAGACCGCAACACCTTACTTCACCAACAGAGCGCACATCCAGACCATTTAAAACAATCATTGCCTTATTCCCAACTATTGAGAGTTAAGGAATAACAGCGATGGAACCATTATGGAAGAACAGATTTCTGACATGTGTCGGAAATTCGCTTCTCGAGGGTATTCTGACAAGGTGATAACAGGTGCTCTGGAGAGAACAAGAGCTCCAAGGCAAGTAAGAGACAAGTCGGATAGATTCAAATTCCCCCTCACGTATGACACAGCCTCAAGACGAATTACTTCAGTAGTAAGGAGAAACTGGTCGATCCTAGAGAAAGACCAGAATTTGCCTGAAACGTTTAGATACCAACCGATGTTTTGCTATCGCAAAAACCGCAGTCTAAAAGATCTTCTGGTAAAGGCGGATACCATTAAAAGTTATGACCCAGACCAAAATAAATTTAGGAATCTGGGCTGCAAAAGATGTCTAGGCTGCGTTACCTGCGGCCATATGACTCCGTCTAGTGACTTTAGACATCCCCATACAGGGAAGCGGTTTCTCATTAGACACTTTATTACCTGTAGGACAGAATATGTGGTCTATAAGATCTTATGCCCTTGTGGCTTGGCCTATGTGGGTAAAACCACAACCCAATTATGCGAAAGAATTCGCAACCATCGATCTAACATCAGGACCGCATATAGGGATGGCAGGTCGGACAAGCCGGTGGCCCCACATTTTTTTCAGTCTGGTCACCCCTTGTCCTCGTTGAAATTCTTGGCAATAGACCATGTCCCACCCCCGAGGCGGAGGGGAGATCGAGCTTTGATTCTCCTTCAGAGAGAAGCAAGATGGATTCATCGCTTGGACACCGTTTTCCCTCGGGGGTTGAATGAAAGAAACTCCCTCCTGGCCTTTTTATAAATATTGTAAAAATGTCAAAATTAAAAATTAAGAAGTAAAAATCCAAAATCAATCTATATACTGATATTATCGGCAGGGTAGTTCCTAATGTGGGGTTTAATAATCAATCTGTGCCGGCCTGAGCCATCTGCTGCGTGCACACATTAGTCGTTGCTTGTACTTTTACATTTGTTTTTAAGGAGGGTAATGTTTTTCTCCCTCCCCTGTAGATTATCCTGTTCAACCACGAGTCTGAGAGGGGGCGGGACCGAGCCAAGTGTTTCTTGGTTACGTCCGAGGAAACACGCTGTGGTTGCCTAGGCAACCGGTCCGGCGTGCTTATACGGCGCAGAGCGCCGACAGGTACTCGTGGTGGTTTCCGGGATCAGAGACGTCTGGAGATCAATCTCCTTCACCTGGTTTGTTGCAAGAGTTTGAAGTGGCGGGGGTAAGAATGCCCTGCTGGCGCTTGAAATGAAACATCAGATGGTGCTAGGTCGTTAAGAGACTGATGCTTGTCTGTCTGACACTAATTGTGGGCGCTTAGTGCTAATTTCCTTGCACACATGTTGTTGGGATTGTGGACGTTTTCTCATCACTGGTTGGAGGATGATTTCAGTGGGAGGGGGCTGGTGATTGTTGTTTAATTGGAGTGTCCATATATATGGACACAGGATTGGGTTGTATGTATATTTGTCCTGATGAAGGCTCTGTAAAGAGCCGAAACGTTGACCTTTTTGGATTCATTAAAGAAAACTTTTTCTGCAAATCCCATGAGTGCTTGCATCCTTGCTATCTGTAAAGTCCAGCCTTTGCTAAAGCACCGGGTGTGAGAGGAATTTCACTGTGAACCGTGAGTGCAAAGACCTTTTTGTTCTAATATATATATATATATATAACATATATACACACACATGAGATTCTGGTTACGCTCTGGACGAAGCCGCCCGCTGTTGGCGGCGAAACGCGCATTAGCGTTTTACATCAATTGATGTTTTATTTTAGCAGCTAATTGGGTACTATTGGTCTTGGCGAGATGTTTATTTAAAACAAATTATAGCCATTGGGGCTACTTATTGCAGCAATTGATTTGACCTATCATTGGTGTGGCATTACGTTGCTTTTGTTTGAGTTAGTCAATCTACATCCATTATATTGGAGGGTTTCAACAATCGTTAACTACCCTATGATAACGTGAATGGTGGCTACATCTAAGTTATATGTCGGCGTTATCTAATATTTGACTTAATCAGGATCATAATTCCCATTATCAAATTATGCCATAATATGACCATCATGTGACGAATATCTATCATGCCATCTGTGGTAGGCACCTTCTAACTAAAATCATGCCCATCGAGGAATTTGAATAACTCAATGTTATACCTACTGTGTGATTTATTATTTCAGCTAATCAAGCTCTACTCATTCATAGGAGCAAGCGATTTTATAAAGTCCAGGTGTTTATGCTGCAATCTATTAGCATTCCTTGGAGGTTTGAACAATACCACTTATTTTGTGTTGGTTGATCCAAATCCAATTATTGAATGGCTTCTATACAATTTATGTAACCATACATTATTAGTGGTTGCTATATATTATAGGGCAACCCGCTGTAAAGCGAATGATCTAATTATTTGTGATCAAAGGATAGGATCATTCCCATACCTGTGGTCCTCTACTAGATCCCACTGACGTGGAGCAAACCACCAGTATATTTAGTACTAAGGTTTGTCTATGTTTTTAGAATTATTCAATAAAATTATACCTGTTTATGTCTATAATTTTGAAACCAGCACAAGTGGTTGTTTTATGTGGATAATAATGACAGTGCAAGCCAGTGAACAGAAGTCATGTTCCTAGAAGAGACACACAGAACAGAACAGGAAACAAATGACAGAGAGATAAATCATAGAGTTGCATATAAACAAAACATAACACTCATAACATCTCCCTCTTAATATTAATAAATGATCATTGTGAAATTTAGATGAATCCTTGTAAGAACATATTTACAGGTTAAGTCTTTTGGGCGGTTGTGAATGTCTACCACTGCGGGTGAAGACTGGCCCTCGTTGTATAGAGAGTTTCTCAGCCCTCTCCGGACTGTTCGTAGTATTAGTCTGTGGCATCATCTCTGCACATTCCTTACTGCCAATTGGTGAATTTGCCTTTGCAGTACCAGGCGAGTCTGGCCTGACAACTGGATAATGTGAATCAGGCTTTTCAGCCACACGATTGCGCCGATAGGAGCGTGGTGCAACCTTTTGCAGACAAGTACCCATTCTCCAACGACTTGTTCGATCTCCAGGCAGTGGTTTCATACGGATTCGTTCCAATATTTAATTCAGGCAAATCTCTTGCAGATGTGTCATATTGTGCCTTGAACACTTGCCTCTTAAGCCGTAACTTTTCTGGTACCCCTTGTATCACAGAGGGTTGAAGTAGCTTGTTGGCCACAGGTAAGGAAGTCTTTAATCTTCGTGACATCAGTCTCTGTGCTGGGCTACTATCCATGCCCACAGTTGGAGTGTTCCTCCAGTGTAAGATTGACTTCCACTGGTCTTTACCATCATTTTGTGCTTTCTTGCATAAATTTTCTACAATCTTCACTGCAGATTCAGCTTTGCCGTTAGCCTGTGGATGACGTGGTGAGGAAGTTACATGCTCAAATTCCCATTCAAAAAGGCAAATTTTCTGAATTGTAAGCTTGAGAACTGAGGGCCATTATCAGAAATCACTATCAGGTTGACCATGACGTGCAAACTGCCTTGCACCTCTTAACTGTAGTTTCAGTGGATAAGTCAGGAAGCAGTTCAATTTCCCAGAAGTCTGAGTAATGATCAACTACTCCTTTCAAGGTACTCCTTTCCTGCATAGTTGAATAAGTCCATACTGACAATCTGCCAAGGACGTGTAGGTATCTCATGCGACATCATGGTCTCTTTTTGTTGCAAGTGTGCAAATTCATTGCAAGTGGGACAATTACTGACAAAATCTTTGATTTCACCTTGCATATTAGGCCAGTAAAGCGTATCTCGAGCTGGTCTGTAGCATGCCTCACCCCCAATGTGGCTTGAGTGAATGCGTAATAACATTTCTGCTCTCAGTGACCTTGGCACTATAACTCTTGGGCCTTTGTACAAAATGCCATTTTGTACGCTGATCTCATCTCTGAAAGACCAATACTCCTTCACAATTGCAGGTGCTGTATCCTTGTCATCAGGCCACCCGTTTAGAACAATTGACTTTAGCGCTTGTAAAGTTTCATCTCGGTCTGTATGCTGTTGAAGCTGATATAGACGCTGATCTGTGACGTTAAAATAATCTGATTGACTTCAGCAAAGAAAAGTTGTTCCTGCTGCAGCAGACAAACTGTATGGTGCTCATGCTCATTTCTGGGTGTCACATGATTCGTAGTAGCTCTGCTCAGGGTATCACTGATGTACATTTGACTTCCTGGCTTGTAGACCACATTGAGGTTGTAATGCTGCAATGTAAGCATCATGCTCTGCAAACGCTTGGGAGCACATAAAAGAGGCTTCTTAAAATATGGCTATTAGTGGTTTGTGATCTGTTTCAGCTGTGATAGTATCCCAGCCATAAAGATAGTGATGGAAGCGCTGACAGGCAAACACAATACTTAAAACATTCTTTTTCAATTTGAGCATAATTTTGCTCAGCTGATGAAAGAGCTCTGGACGCATATGCAACTGGCTGCTCCTCTTGCAGTAGACAACATCCTAGGCCATTTTTGCTTGAATCACTTTGTATTGTAATAGGCTTTGTGACATCATAATATTTCAACACCGGAGCGGCAGTGACCAATTGTTTTATCTTCTCCACTGCCTGGTCAGGTTTGGGAAGCCAGTGCCACACTGCATCCTTATCCAGAAGTCTTCTTAATGGCTCACACACCTCAGACAGGTGTGGCATGAATGTAGCTAGGATATGTGACAAAGCCAATAAAACACTGTAATGCTTTGGCATCGGAAGGCTGTGGCATGTCCACAATGGCTCTAATCTTATCAGGGTCTGCTTTTAAGCCTTGTGAGGACAAGATATGTCCATGGAAATGGACTTCTTGCACCTTGAACTGCAATTTCTTTACGCTGAGTCTCGGCCTCACCTGCCTGCAACGATCTAGTAGTGCTATTAGCTTCTCATCATGGTCATGCGCAGCTTCTTCATCTGTATCACCGCAGCCAGCTATGAGAATGTCATCGGCTATTGGCTCAATTCCATGGAGCCCACATAATAGTTCATGCTGCTTTCGCTGATATACCTCCGGTGCTACAGAGACTCCAAATGGCAGTTTGAGCCATCTTTTTCTGCCCCAAGGAGTCCAGAATGTGGTCATGTAGCTACTCTTTTCATCTAGTTTGCACTGCAAAAAGGCATCTCTAGCATCAACAAGGGTAAAAATCCATGCTTTGGGTAGTTTGTGCTAAACATCGTCAAGTGTTGGCATTAAGTAGTGTGACCGTCTCAGGGCCATATTCAAAAACTTTGGATCGATGCAAATTCTGATCTTCTCAGGCTTCCTAATAACTACCATGTTGCTTATCCAATCCGTAGGCTCTGATACTGAAATAAGATGCCCTTCAGCTTCATACTTATCCAGTTGCGCTTTGACCTGCGGCTTAATGGCTACTGGCACATTGTACTGGTGGAATGGTAGGGTCAAGTTCAAAGTGAACCTCTCCTGGAACAGATATTAAATGGGGCCAAAACACATCACTATAGACTATGAGGATTTGCTGTTTTGTCAGTGGCCTAGTCAAGGATTTCGCAGACAGATTATTGACATTGTGGAGCTCAGCAGGAATGGTGAACTGCATCAGACCCAGGTGCTCACATGTTGAACCAGACAGTAGCGGTTTCTGATCGGCCTCCACAATCTCAAATTCAAGTTTGTGCATATGTCCACGTATGCAGCATTCTGTTTGGAAACGCCCTAATGATTCCATGAACTCCCCTGAATATAATTTCAATTTCGTGCCACTAGGTGCCAGTTTCATTTTATCTTTTAAACCCATAACATTACATGTTGCACCCGAGTCCAGCTGGCAGGGTTGGCATATATTATTTCGTATGAGGTTTACAAACCATTTTTGCCCTTTAGATTGTACAGCACCAATGCATTCCTTTGTGTAAACCACATCAGTGCTAAGCAAGTGTGCATCCTCAAGATCTGACCTGTGCTCAAGTGTGTGCAGGTTCCTTGCTTCTCTTTTACTGGACAAACACACTCCAGCAAAATGATTTAATCTACCACATGCTCTACAGCTTTTCCCATATGCAGGACACGGTCCTTTTTCTGGTATATGTACATTGCCACAGTACTTGCATGATGTAAGCGCGCTCCCAGGTGAGTTGGAGGTTATTTTTGTGCTGAAGCTGGTGGTTCTTCAAGCTTGGCTGTTGCTTGGAAGCTGCATTAATACTGTCAGTCTGTTTATCCTGCTCCATAGCTCTCATATGTTTGTCAGTAAGCTCTGCAGTACGACATATCACAATCGCTGCTTGTAGATTTAAATCAGGTTCTCTTAATAAGCGTCGGCGTGTGCTTTCACTAGTGATACCTAGAACTATTTTGTCACGAATAAGTTCATCTCTCAGAGACCCATACTCACAGCTTGTCACACGGCTAAGAGAAAAAGCTGCAAAGTTATCTATTGTTTCACCTTCTTGCTTGCAGCAGCCAAATATATATCTTTCATATATGACATTTTTAGAGGGTCTGAAAAAAAAACCTTCTAATGCATCCAGGATGGCTTTAGTGTCACTCTTCTGCTCCTCTGTGAGGTTCAGATTATGCTTGTAAACATGAAGGCATTCACTGCCCATCACTCTCCTCAGTGTAGCTGCTTGCACTGCTGCAGGCTTCTCATGTAATCCTGTTGCTAGGGAGTAATCCTCAAACTCCGCTCTGAAGTTATCCCAGTTACTGCTGCAATCCCCACTCACCAGTGCCGGACTGGCCTACCGGGATACCGGGAGGCATCCCGGTAGGCTGCTTAAACTTTGGGGCCGTTTTTTTTTAGTTATTTTTTTTTTTATTGCGACTGACAACCAGCAGCCGCGGGTTGGTAGCGGGCTGGGGCCGGCTACACACTGCCTTGCCGACTTGTTAATGGTCAGCGAGTTCAGCTCCGGTCTAAAGAGGGCGCGGTCGAGAGTGAGGTCAGGTCAGACGGTGGGAGCCTCAGCCTGCAGAGGAAGTGTAGATGTCAGCCAGCCCGGGAGGTGTGCCTCCAAACTGCAGAGGGAGACCGAGGGAAGGCAGGAGAAGCCAGGCCAGGCCAGCCTAGAACATCATTTTAAAAGGCCTCGCTCACTCGGTCTCGAGTCAAGATGACTTGAAGGTGAGTGGCGGCGGCGGCCTAATGTCTGACTTTGATCTCGCCTGCTGCTGTGGCCCCTGTGGGGGTGAATAAATTTAAGGGAGGCCCTCTATCTTTTTGTGGGCAGGGCCAGACCGGCATACCGGGAGAAATCTATTTTGGGGCTGCTTTAGCTTGACTAATCCCGGGGGTGGCTTTTTTTTCTGCCGCTGCTGCACTTTTTTTTTATTTTCGTGCATCCACACTTGTCTTAGAGGCAGCTGTGAGGCCGGTCAGAGGCTGGTGGAGAGTGATCACACCTATGCACGTGGCCAGGAGTAGAAGGCTGGGAGAAAAAAAAAATCATGACGCACAGTGAGTGGATTGGGTGGATCTGCAGGGCCAGGCTGTCAGGCAGCTCGTCTCTCTGGACAAGACACAAACACCACCAGCACCCAGGGAGGTGAGAAATTTATTGTGTGACTTTACAGCTGCTCTCTGTCTCCCCGAGTGATCACTGACGCAGCCTATCCCTATGATGCACAGCTCTAGCCAGCGTCCTCCTCTGTGACTGCTAACCCAAAGCTGAACAGCTCAGGTTTCAGGGCAGGGGGAGGTCAGGGCTCCGGTCTGTAAACCCAGCACTGACCTGGCTTCCAGTGGACCATCAGGGATGAGAACCAAAATAATAAAACTATTGTGTCCTGTCTGAGAGGGAATATGAAGAGCAGCTTTTTTTCAAAACATTAGCAGGAGCCATGCAGTGACATAAAGGCTGCCTAAAAGCTCCTATGGACCCCCCCCCCTCACAACAGCCCCTCTCCAGTTATCTCCCTTAGCAGTTTTACAGGGCCAGGTAGCCTTTGAATGGGCTACTGACTATCTTATTACTATGAAGGGGGCCCATGACACTGACAGCCTTGTAGCCATTGCTACCCCTGAAGAGTCCAGACCTGCTAGTTGCCCCTGGGTGTAAGGTGGCTTATGCTTTATCAATTGAAGAAAAAAAAAATCCTATACATTGAGGTACCCAACCATCTTTAGATTATGAAAATAAATCTAAGAAAACATTTGTATTCTGATTTTGAATGGTGATTTGCGAGTAAATACACCCGTAAAATGACAATTTAAAGTAAACTCTCACTTTACCCACTGAAGTGAAGCAAAATGCAGTCATTAATATTGATCAGTGAATCATACCATGCTCTGCTTGAAGACCTTGATCCATATGCATGTCACAAGATCACGTTTTATTGCTGTGGAGCTCTGTGATACACCATACACACCGCACGTTACTGTGCATTTTATTACTTAATTTGCTTCCAGTGTTTGTTTTTTATTTAAACAAGAGCCCGAGTTGCTGCACCATGGGCCTCTGGGTTGTACTTGTTCCCCGGGCCAAAAGTTGCCAGTCAGCCCCTGCCTGGGACTACGACCACCTCATCAAGCTGCTCCTCAGAGACAACGGTGAGAGCGGGAACTACGGTCAGTGGTGGTGAAGTTGGGGGGGGGGGGGGAGGAAAGAGAGGCCTGCCATTTACAGAGGGAAGTTATGAACAAACAAGCACACACAACTTGTGTGCTTGTTTGTTCATAACTGCTCTGTGTAAATTTTTTGAAAATCAGGAATTAAAGATAAAAAACACCCCACATGACTGTATAGCTCTGCGATACCCTCAAACACACTGCACATTACTGTATAGGTCTGTGATACCCTCATACACAACACACATTACTGGGGCTGGTATGAAATTATTTCCAGGGCTGTTTTTTATCCCCAGTCCGGCCCTGCCACTCACCCTCATTGCCTCAGGTAGTGGAATGCTGTGTGCAGCTGCCATAATGCTGCTTTTCTTGCTTCCAGAGCTCAGCTTTCAGTACAGGACTGCAATCACTACAGGAGGCACAGTCAGCACTAAGGTCTCTCACTGCAAGACAGGCAGCTTTCAGTGTCCCATGAGTAGAAGCAGTGCAGATTCAAGTGCTTGTGACCCCATGTTTTATGTGGATAATAATGACAGTGCAATCCATTAGTGAACAGAAGTCAGTGGTGTTAGCCAGCTATTATAGCTGTGATTTATTTAGCCACCATCTACTTTCGTTTTTAGTGAGTGTTCAGCGGGTTTTCCTTGCCCTTTGGGGACCCTGTGGTGCTTGCTGAATACACCGCAGGGTCGCCAAATCGCACTGAATTGAAGCGAACAAAAAGTCACCGAACGTACGGTGACTTTTCGATGCTCTTTAAAGAGACACTGTCAGGGTTATTTAAACCATCCAAATCCTACAGTGAGGCAGTATGAAGTCTAATAGGATGTTATACCGTCATGGGACAATCAAATGCAGTTTATTAGACATGAAAGGAACATGAAATTGCAAAAGGAGGAAAAAAAAGTTAGATGATAGAGCTGTGAACAAAATATTTAGATATTTTAAGTAGAAGGGATAACCAAGGTGTTAAAAGGGACATGTTCAGATGTGAAGCACCTCATGATAGATAACCAAAGTTGTTTTTTTGCCTCACATGCCAGGCAATCTGCATTTGTAGGGCCACCTTGAAAGTATGTTGCAGTTAACCCCTTAATTTCTTCTGTACCCGTCTTATCCTACACGGTCCCTCGAGAGAGTGTGAGAGTGTGTGTCCATGGCTCCCTCAAGACATTCCTATGCAGGGAAGCCTTCCACCAACACAATTCATTTACCGAACCATTGTCATCACACTCCCCTTGCAGTTGTCTCCTCCAGTTTCTCACCCTCCAACACGTCTAGAGATTATATATTCTATTTCTCACAGGTTAGGGCCCTTTATTTCCTCCCGGGATGGTTTGTCAAGTTTTGTGCTACTGTCCATTACTGTTCCCATTGTGCACTGCTGCGGCATTTGTTGGCGCTATATAAAGTATTACTATGCAACTCTAAGACTAGAAAAGTTCTCCATTTGACAAAACATGTGTTAGATTAGGTTTTCCATTGTGTTATAGGCACAATGGGAAAGAGCAGCTAAAGTGTGGGTGGGGGGGGGGGGGAGGGTCACATTTAAAATTACCTTTTCCATAACCAGACGGGCAAGTGTTATAGGATTTGCAATACAACGGACAGCAGAGACAGCACCAGACATTAAATTTTTTCCATCCATGATAATAGCATCCATTTCGATATCTCCCTCCTGGTTCAGGACCGAGCCGTACCCTGGAAAAGAAAAGAAGAAGATTACATAGAAAAAAAAGAAGGTATGAAGAAGAAAAAAAAAAAAAAAAAAAACACAACACTAGTACTTCTAAAGCAGGTCTTGTCAAAGTTATTGCAAACCTAGAAGAATGTAAAGAACAAAAATAGGTCTACGAGGACAGGCAACAATGCTAGTGGCTGCTCTATATTGTGCTCCCTCTGAAGTCTCATAGGAAGCTTTTAGCTGGATGGTCCGGTAACAGGTTCACCTGTCCTGCCCTCCACAATATCTCCAAGAGAAATTCTTACCTACAGACCTGTACTAGTGCATCCAATTTGTGTGTAGGAAATCCTATTTTGGTTATAAAACAAAAATAGGCAACTCGACTACTGGCATCACCAGAACTGTAACAAAGAGGTGTGGGGGGGGGATTGGATTGACCCCTGACTTGAAACTTACATCAGTTGGTCACCAGAACACCAAGAAATACCAACTATTCTACCTGTGATATGTATAAAACACACATTAAAAATGGTCACAACATCAAAAAGAAAGCCCAATATGTATATAAAAACACAAAAAAAAAAAAAAAAAAATGGGGAAAAAGTAAACAACTTGCTGCACCCAAATTGTCTGATTTCGCGGATTATATTTTCAGACTACATATGGGCTGCAATGCAAGTAAATGTATTGAAAATTTTTTTATGAAAAAGTAAAGCGGGACTAGAAAAAAATCAATAGCTTGTCGTAACCAATAAGTATGTATATGTAAAAATAAAAAAAATATTATGTAGAAAGATTATTGTCATAATTTATATAGCGCCAACCCGCTTTACAATAACCAAAGGGAACGAAATACAAATAAAACGGACGCAAGATGGAAACAGGAGCTTACAGTCTAGAGGAAATTTGCCATCAGAATCATTACCGAAGCTTTAAACACATAAATTGATGTTTAACTGGGAGTGCTGCTGACTTACAATACACAGGTATATTACTTTTCGGTTATTGGTTACAAGATTGATTTTCTAGTCCTGCTCTACTTTTTCAATACATGTACTTGCATTGGAGCCCATATGTAATTTGAGAATTACTTGGTTCTCTTAGTACTAGACTGGCTTGCTGGACGGTATCCGAGGGGCTGGGGCTACTGGCACAACGCTGTAAGAGCATTCTGCTAGGCCCCTCGGGCTCGCCGAGTTCCAGCAAGCAGCCGCTGGCAAAGGTTGTAGCACGGCCGCACGCTGGGACCTCCAGCCGCGAGATCAGGCAAGTTCGGCTCTTTTAAATAACCAGAGAGATCTCCTAAGGGGTTATTCAAAGAGCCGAACTTGCCACTGAATGGTGAATTTACCCATACTGTGCAATTTCGTGGCAGAGATGAAGAGATGGCAAATCGCCAAACAGTTTTTTTTTTCGTGTTTTTTTGAAAATGCTGTAATAGACCTTTTTATTGTTATTCATAGGACCTTATATATTATTTCAAGGCATTTTCATGCATTTTTCATTAAGACACCTTTTAAAAGTTTGTGTTCTGTTCAGCGATTCATTAGTTGCGTTCAGCGGTTTATCCGATGATTCAGTGTGCTTTGTGGATCCTGTGGTGAACGCTGAATTCACTGCAGGGTCGGAGAATTGAACCCACCGTAGTGCGCTGAACGAGAGAGCACCGAAATGTCAGTGACATTTTGGGGCTCTCTGAATAACTCCTTCAGGAGTTCACAAGATATTGCGAGAGAACGGCTGAATGACCCAGCGAGCATCTGCATTACAACCTTTGACAGCTGCCGATCGCTGGAGTGCGGCCAGCCGGAGGGGCCATAGCATTCTGCCAGCCAGGCCAGTGTCTATATCTATATATCTCAGATACATCCATCTTTCTGTCCTGGTGTGGTCTCTCAAAAGTGGAATATTCTTGAGAAAGGCCTTGAAGGGCCGAAACATTGTTGTTTTTTTTTAAGCTTGATTTTCATTAAATATTGGATTTAGACCAAGACCCAGTGTGAGAGAGCTATAGATACACACACGTCTGGGGTCTGTGGATTTGTATCAGGGACGTGCAGTCAGGGCCTCCTCTGCCATTCCAGTAAATTAATGTGCTTATTGTGCTGTAATGACATGTACGTACATTTAATCTGTAAATAAAATGTTATTCATTGAAAAAAGTTCTCATACTCACCTCTCGCTCGCTGTGCTTCTCTGTCCTCCACTTTTATCCCCCCCGTACTTTCAGTTTGCGTGTGTGCGCGCGCGCGCTTCACTACACAGACAGCATCGGCAGCACTGAGCCAGCAAAAGCCTACGCAGTTTGCGCATTCTTAACGCTACGCTAATTGCGTAGCTCAAGCTGACTTCCAGAAGCACTGAGAGCAATTGAAAGCTTGAGCCAATGTGAAAGCTCCCCATGGATTGATTGACGCAGGACAGTCATGTGACTGTCCTCGTCAGTCGTGGGGGGGGGGGGGGCAGGCAGAGCTCAGCAGTCAGCATGTGTATAATAGCGCCCTCTATTAGTATTGTAAGTGCATGCTCTTAGAACTGTAAAAGAATAAATATAAAATTGCGAACTTTACTTTATAAATAGTGAAACTCTATTCGCCTATATAACGATAATCAAATGAGTAAATTTCGACTGCGTAACCCTGTGTATATCTGGCTCTGATACTAGCCAGTGCCTCACCAGCCACTGACCTCACTGATATGTATGCATAGGAGGTCTGGTGTTGTTATACATGTACCCAGTGTCTGTATGGAGACCTGTGCAGTGTGGGTAAATGGGGCATCTGGCCATACATTTCAATATTAAACAAACTGGACAGGCTTTCCTCAAAATCCAAAATTATTTATTGGAAAGCGGTCACATCGGTGAGTACCTGAAAAAAGTTTTGGTGTATCCCGAATGCATACAGCAGAAGAACGTAAGCCATACAGAAAGTGGACTGTGGCACAAAAAAGATAGGGTTAACTTAATTAGGTTTTGGGAGAAGAAAAAAATAAAATACAATGTATATAAGCAGTGTAGCTTTTAGCCCACGGTCAGACTAGAGCACTTCAGAGTGGAAGGAAAGTCCAAGTGGTGGACATTCCTTCCACTCCGACACCAGTTTAGCCACCTCGCTGAGCGCAGTTAGTGCACTCAGCGCTGCAAAGCTCGATCCTCCCATGGAGGATCACACTTTGCAGCTCTGTTGATTGCACATTGTAGCGTTTCGATGGGGATGAATTTAGTACGTCTGCTTTAGCCTGCGCAATTTGTGCGCGTTACAGCTTGTTGCCGGCCCTGTCGAAAAGTTACAACACTGCAACGGGCGTTGGGAGGCGTGTCAGTACGGGTGGCCATTATTTGCTTAAAAAAGGTACATTCTGAATCTGCGGATTTAAAGTGAGGTTTGCAAACACTGGTAATAACAGATATTTAACCTCAATACTAGGATGGATGTGACTGTATCCCGAAGCATATTCTGCAACGTTAGCTGCCTAATGGTTAATTACACATAAAAACCTGAACAGAAGACCCGCATCGCCGTGGATACTTCTTACAAGTTCCTTTCTGCATCCACCCATCTGTACCTGCGTTAAAATGTGGGTCATCTTCCATTACAATTACAGCTTCCTCCACCGCCTTCAGGGCATTGCTGCCATTTTTTAGGGCTTCGTAGCCTTTTAAAGCCGCTTGGCTCACTCCAGAGATATATCCTTCCTCGTATTCCTTGACGATAGAGCCAGCTCCTCCATGGACGACCACAACTGGCTTCATGATGTCAACAACTACAGGTTCAAGAGCAGATTTTAGTCAGCCTCCACCTCTACAGACAATGGAAACAGTATTAGCGCAATAGGAAACATGTCCCCATCAAACACGTGTCGTAGCGTTTTGACTAGGCGGCTTTCAGAACGTCCACTGTAACGCTCACAGCCGGCCCCGTCGAAACGTCACAAGGCTGCGACGGAAGGCACATCAGTACTGGCGCAGTGTACAAGACTCAAAACACATTAATTGGGAAGAAGAAACTGAAAGGGGGGGGGGGACACGGAGGGTGGAATATATTCTTTTACAATAATAAAATATAATGTGTATGACATACAGGGTTATTCAGAGAGCGTCAGAAGCTGGAGAATGACTGGAGAATGAAAAATTCTAGGTCAAAATAGCCAAACCAGAAAAATTCTCCCTTTCATTTCACTTTCCAAATCGGCTATTTTGACCTAGAATTTTTCATTCTCCAGGTCATTCTCCTGCTTTTCACGCTCTCTGAATAACCCTGTTAGTGTTCACATTACATAAGACCTTTATGAATACAGTCTCAAAATCAACCATATCAAACAGGTTCTGTCACCTGAAGACAAGCAGCTCCTGGAATACAATACTGAGCATGAAATTCTCAAATAAGAGCAATCTGCATTTCTGTCTCTACTGGCACTGCAGGGAAAAAGGTGTCAGCTTGGTTTGTTTGAGCGATATATCTTGGTGTACAGGAGGTGATTGTTTATGTCCTCTCAGCTATGAGATAGTATATTTCTAAATTAAATCCCAAGAGGGATTTAACACAGCTAATCCGCCATTTTGGTGTTCGCTCAAGGTATGCTACCAACTCCATTTTGTGTTTTAAAAGTCTGCAGTCCCTTTGTGCTCACTAGAGTCAACTAAGTTTGCCTGCTCTAACAGCTAAGTGTAGCCTCAAATAAACCTGATTTCTGCTGACTGAAGAATTATCTCTTCTCCCCCCCCAGGTCTTTAACTCTATAGCCATAAAAGTTGCTTAATATATCGAGACAGCAGGAATGCGTAAATCCCATAGCTTGCCATATTTGCTTTGGAAGAATGATTCCTTTTTATGACCATATTGACTAGACAGAGAATTCAGAGTGGGCTCAAGGGTCGTTTCTTTGAAGTGAACCTTGCTGACTTACAAAATGATGAATAAAGTCCAATATGTATAATGAAGGTTGATATGATAAGTGGGAGGGTAACCTGGGGAGGGGAATAAGGTGTGCATTTTTACTAGCCATGTATAAATTCTTTGTCTCTCTGTTGGCTCGGGACTTGAGTCTTTTTGGGCTAGACCTGACTCAAGGCTCGGTACCGAATAAATGCTTTTCCTGCTTAAGAAGGCCTCCGTCTCCTTTGTCTACCACCGAGTCACAATCTCCTAACCCGAATTACACCCAGGAGGCTGCTTCAGTTAGGCCTTAACTGACAAAAGGTTAAAGTTGTCAGGAAAGTGACAAATATGAAAAAGAAACCAACGTTGACAGAAGGACAAGAGTTGAGAAACACCGCATTACCACATGGACACAGGCTAAACCTGATATCAACCCTAAGGAGAAAAAAAAAAAAAAAAAAAGTATAAATTGCACAACTGTAAACCACCGGCAACTAGAGTGTAAAACAGCAGGTCTGCTCTGCCAAACCATGAAGTCCTCCTCCCCCAGGTCACACAGCATATGGTATGAAGGACCAAATTACCCATTGTCACCAAGTAAACAACAATCCTCTATCTCCAGAGAACAAGAAGGGGGGTGAAATAGAAAAGATATCACATCATTATCTTGTTTGATTCCTCCTGATGGGCTGCAATGATGGCCAAGATGGCAAACAGAACAAAATAACCATTTGCTTAAAATTTACAATTCCCTTGTCAACATCTCAGGGTTGGTTGAGGCTCCTGACAATCTGTTTCTGTAAGTGTGCAGTGTCAGTTACTCTCACGGAACTTCTGCTGCTTCCTCCACCCACCCGTTTTGGATTACAGCCAGGGCAAAAGTAATAGAAAAAAAAAAAACACAAACAATGAGCTTTCTTAAATGCACTAGCAAAGTGAAGAAGAATTTATTGCAAGTAGAAAAAAAAAAAAAAAAAAGACAAAACAAACCTTCCCACACGTGTGTCACTAATAAGAACACGTTTCAGTGGCAGGTGGTGGAAAGGGAAAAAGAAAAAAAGGATCAATTCATAACGTGACCAGTGCATTTTAAATGATGATTTGGGATTAGTTATAAATAAATAAGTCTGTGACACCTAGACTTTAAAAATGTCTCACCCCATTGTATATATAAAAAGCATAAATTCATCAAGATGAAAAGGGCTACATGGTTACACCACAAACCAGAATGGGGGGGCTCTGAATAAGGCTCGGGTCAGAGGAGCGCAGTGTTCATGTCCATGCTGCGTCCGCAATGTCCGCATAGCTTTGTGTGTGAATGATGGAACGTAGTCGGACACACTGCATTTTTGACGTCCAGCATTTTGACAGAGAAAATGTTTTTCATATTAATTTGTTTTCCCCGCTATATCAGTCAAAAAAAAAAAAAATGTCAGTCACAAAAACGGACTGTGTGGCCACTACCTTGTCAGTCAGAAAGTACGTCCGTTGTGCACGAATGCACTCGTCTGACCCTAGCCTAAACAGACACTCTGCTTGGTTGTTTATTAAAATACAGGCAATTTTGAAACATAGTTTATTGGATGCCAAAGCACAAGTAGAACAGAAGAGGGGACACAATGCCTGGTATATGCACATCACATTTTCATTACAAATCAGGGTTATTCAGAGAAAGGTGAACCTCTGGAGAACTTTTGGAGAAGTGAAAATTCTAGGTCAAAATAGCTGTTTTGGAAAGTGAGATAAATAGAATTTTTCTGGTTTGGAAATTTTTAACTAGAATTTTTCACTTCTCCTAAAATTCCAGGAGTTTCACCTTTCTCTGAATAACCCTGATAGTTAACCATGCAAGGTCTCTGGATCCAACTACAAAGACAATAAATGTCTAACAAATATTTTCCAGTGCAGAAGATAGTGTGTGTGTGCGCTCAGCCCAAGCAAAAGGAATAGAAAACTAAGGATAACAGGGAAAAAAAGCCAAACAAACCACAGTAAAGATATAATACAGGGTTATTCAGAGAGAGGTGAAAACCAGGAGAAGAGAACAATCTAGACCGATTTGGAAAGTGAGATAAATGGAAGAATTTTTCTGGTTTGGCTATTTTGTCCTAGAATTTTCCATCCTCCAGCCATTCTCCTGGTTTTCACCTCTCTGAATAACCCTGATAGAGTACTGATTATATGATCACGTAGAGAGATTTAACACCCGTATAAAAGGCAATCCAGATCAATGTTACAGCCCACAACCCCATACTTAAGATTCAACGTGTGTTTCACCACTGCTGTAATCTCACCTATGGAGGTGGCGGGTATTCCTAATTTTGCAAAGGACCATAGCCATGGATAGAGGGTCTCAGCCGCTGTCAAAGTACAGTGATTATTCTCCTGACAGATGGAGCCGCCTTGGCCAGAAAATTCTTTTCATGGAGAGTGAGATCTGACATAGGGGGACTTGAACAAGGTTGGGACCCAAACAGGCCAGGTTTTAAGGATTACCTTGAGGAAATGCAGGCTGAATCCTGCAATCACTGAGCAGCAAATCATATCACCTGTGCTGTGCTTCACATATCTGGAAAACCTGCGAAGCTGAGGACCAGGGATAGGAGCCAGTGATCCATACTAAAAGGAAAAGTCCAAAAGATAATTAGAGGGGGCTAGGACAAAAAAAGTCCAGAATCTCAGACGATAGAGGGGTAATTCGTGGCCATGACCACCACATATGGGTATGGCCTCAGAGCCTCCAGCCCACACCTGGGCAACCTAGAAACATGCGGGCCAGGTGACCTGGGGTGACATACCACTGCATTAATTACTGGCCAAGTCTGTGCCGACTCGGGCTTCTCCTGCGCCTCTCAGGGTTTTAGCTGGAGGGAGAAGTCCGCGGACTCTAACTTTCAAGACCGAGTAACTCGCTAACGCTAGGAAATAAATAATAATGGAGATTAAGAAAGAAATGGTTAACGCCGGGATTTGAGTTAGGTAGAAAAAAATTACGCAAAAGATCTCAAAACAAATTATTCCTTTACAACCACAAACATAGAAGACGCAGGTGGAGCGCAGACGCAGGTGGAGCGCAGACGCAGGTGGAGCGCAGACGCAGGTGGAGCGCAGACGCAGGTGGAGCGTGGCCCCAGGGGGGAAAAGATGGCTGTGACATTAAAAAGGACACCTATACAGCATTTTGTTTTGCCAGGGATACAGAATATCCCCCAAAATCAGTCCCATGACTCCCAGCCTGGATAAAGTCCACAGCATCATTACAGGAGGGTCTCACTCCATATCTCCTTCCCATCCCTGCCTAAGCAAGGCTACCATGTGCTCTGTGCCCTCAGGAACCAGTCCTGCCCCATTATAGGAAACATAGACCAGAGGCATAAAGGCCAGGATAATCCCACGGCCAGGCTGCCTGGGAGTAGTGGGAGTGAGTTACACACATGCTGCCAATGGACAGAACATGCGGAGCGCACCTGTAGAGTCTCACAGGCTGGTACAGCAGCCACTCTCACCTTACAGGCAGCGCGGAGCCGCACCTTACGCCCACCTGCTCCCCGCGGAGCCGCTCAGCGCTGTGATAACGCCCGCTCCTCTCTGCACCCTCAAGCTCCACGTACTGGGCGGCAGGGCCGGAGGGGGAAGTCGACCGTCGAGGCAAACGTGTGTCTGGAAGAGTGGGCGGTGCCTGCAGGGAGGGGGAGTGGCCTCATACACCCTGACACAAATTACTGAGTTTATACAGTAACCAGCCGTCTGACCCCCCGCAGCTGAACGAGCAGCAGCCAGCTTCACCCAGCGCCTGCCAGCAGAGGTAAGAGAGGCTCGGCCCCTCTGGTCATGTGACCTGATTGCCACCTAGAGAGGACACTGCCTGTGTCATCAGCATCTTACTGTGTGTACTAGAGGGGATACAGGGCTAGAACACACAGCCATCACCTGCCCAAACACAACCTGACTATTATAGGGGAGAAGAGACTGTCACTGCAGTTATAGGAAGACTAAGATTAACTATAAGGTAAAATGGTAATATTGCATTCAGACGGTATAATACAGCTGCAAGTATTTATATAGTGCTAACAAGTTCCATAGCGCTGTACAATGGGTGAGACAGAATAACAAATATACATACAAGCAGAACAGTAGGAGAGATGACACTGCCCAAGAGTTTACAATCTAAGAGGAGAGCTGTGACACTCTAGGTGCCGGTATAATGAGATAGCCAAAAGATCTAAACAGCGTAAATATATACATTATTAATTTTTCATGTATACATTTATCCTATATAGAAATATTGATAAGAAACTCTAGGCAGTAGGGTCTATTCACTAAAGAGTGAAGTCTGGAGAATTGGCAGGAGAAGAGAACAATCTAGACCATATAGCTGATTTGGAAAGTGAGATAAATGGGGGAATTTTTCTGGTTTGGCTATTTAGACCTAGAATTTTCTCTTCTCCAGTCAATCTCCTGAGTTTCACCTTTTAGTGAATAGACCCGAGTGTCCCTTTTCTTGCACAATTTCACTCCGGGTCTGCATTATTAGAATACAGGCAGAAACAGCCTTTGTGTTAATACAGTAAATGTGTTAAAGATAATAAAAAGTCAGATACCCTGCTTATGGGGATTCGTAGTGATTATAATGAGATTATTTGCAATGCAGCTTTCCAAAAAATAGAAAAATAATGATTGTAGGCATATTGCCTGTATGATCAAGGTACACTAACACCTTGTAGCTGTAAGTTTGTTGATCTTTTTGTTACAATGAAGGGGAGTCTGCGCCTTGTAGCTTCTTTGCAGTTATAACAAGGTGACAGGAGTAAAAGCTCTGAGAATTTCCTCTCACTAACCTGTATCCCCTCTAGGTTGTAATCTAAAAGATCCTGAAACCTACAGGTAATGTTAACGGATCACTCCACTGAAAAATCAACGTCCCCTTTTTGCACATAAATAATTGGCAGGGACGTCTTTAACGTGGGGCAAAAGGGGTAGGTGCCCCGGGTCCAGTCATTTTTGTGTCAGAAATGGGACGAACCATCCCCCCCCTCCGCAGCCGGGCAGGGAATTCCCTATGAAGGAGATACACGGGTCTTTTGGACCTCCGCACCATAAAAACTAGAGTGTCAAGTGAGGGTTTGTTGGATTTTTTATTTTGTATGGGGGGTTTATTTGGGATGTGGAGTGGAGAGCAAAATTGCATGTGGGGCCCAAGAAAATGTTTTTCCCAGGGCCCAGTCAATATTACAGAGGGCCTGATAATTGGGCAAAGGCTGCTGACAGACTGCTGACAGGTCTCTGCCCTATTATTTTTTTATTTTGCCCCAATTTACTCACCTTTTGTCCCTAGCCATGCACTGCTTCTCCTCTTCGGCTCAAGGACTCCCAAACCCAGAAGTCCATGAGACGTTTCTGTGCAATTTCCGCTCCCTGTGCTACTTGCGTAGTGTAGTGAGTGCAAATTGCACACCACAATGGGCCTTGCGAACTCTACCTACGCAAGTCCAATAGCGCCTGCGCAGAACAATAAATCCAACATGGCCTCTGAGACCAATCGCTATTGCTACTGGTCTCAGAGATAGTGACGACGGCATGCTCCCTGCGTAACCAATTAGCAACCAACAGCCAGGAAATCCATTTCCCCAGCTGCTGGCAACACTGCATGGGATGGAGGAAACTCCTCCACTTCACCCAGCGTTTTATAATTGGAGGGCTGGGGGAGAGAAGGGGGGACACACCTGACATCCTAACTACTTTATAACTGTAGTAATGAGTAAAGCCAAACAATATTCTAGAACAGTGAACACTCATGTGTCCTATTTCGGTTTCAGGCGAGAGGGCAGCCATTTGATTGGCTCTTGGGCACATTGAAATGTGAAAAATGGGAAGCCTGAATTCGGCCAACATAATCATTTTCTTTTGTTAGCTTTTTAAATACAAATTTTGTGTATTCGGTTATGTTTTTTTTTCCCTTTCTTTATTGCACTTACGCAAACACATAACTGTCAACTCTTATCTGGCCACATCTGTAATATTGAACTTTCAACTGATCCATATTATGGATTACCCTCTTTTGTTAGTCTTGGATTATTTGTCAACATGGAATGTACTGCTTACAGAGGCAGCTCTAGACTTTGTGAGGCCTTAGGCAAAACGTAAACATGAGGCCACAATGGAAAAAAATGCAAGTGTGGGCCTAGTGCTGAGGATGGACCTTTGAATAGAAATAAACTGAAAAATAACAGGTATCTTACCTTGAAGCTGAACTGTTGATTTTTCACGTATTGGAGTGAGGGATCGTCGTGGTGGCGGCCCCCAAAAAAAAGGCAACGCAGGCAGCACTAAATAATTTATCGTGCTGCCTGCATGTGTCTCATTCAAATTAGGTGGCCGCGAGGCCTTTGTCAGCGCAAGACCTTAGGCGTCTGCCTAATTCACTTAATTAAAGAGCCACCACTGACTGTCTAGATCATATTGCGGGCTCTACATCTTTAAGTTAGGACTGTTCTTTATTTTTATAATCATTAAAGATAAGACTATTCTGTTTATGACTATAATGTCTGTGACTTTTTATGGGAGGGAGGAGGCAACTGATAATTCCCTGATATACTCAGAGTTTCGTTTCTCCTTTCTGACAGATTCATCTTAAATTGGAACCATGGATCATACGGCTGATTCTAAGGATTTCCTGGCTGAAGACTTGTTGTGCCCAGCATGTATAACCACCTACGTGGACCCGATATCCCTGAGCTGTAGCCACAGCTTCTGCAAAGTGTGTATACATAAAGTGTTCGCCGATCAGAAGCAGGAAGGTAGCATTTACCGATGCCCTGTATGCCTAGCTGAATCTGAAGAGTATCCAGTGTTGACGAGGAACTTTCAGCTGTTTAGCATCGTAGAGAATTTCAAGTCTTCCCAAAAAATTAAATCTGTAGAAAGCCGTATTCCCTGTAATTACTGCTTGGATGATCAAAGTGTAGCTGTGAAGACGTGCATCACCTGTGAAGTGTCTTTGTGCCAACAGCATTTAGATCGGCACACAAACAGGAGTCATGTCATGGTAGAACCAACGCTATCTATAGCGGACAGAAAGTGTCCTGTACATGATAAGCTTATTGAGTTTTACTGTGAAAATGACCAGAGCACAGTTTGTGTAACGTGCTACATCGCCGGCTCTCATAAATGCCACAACATTCTAACTTTGAAGGAAGCTCATTCAAAACACAATGGTGTGTTGACTCATACCATCAGTGCTCTTCAGGATAGTGAAGTGGGCCTACAACGAGATAGAGATGAGCTCCAAAAGGCCTTGAGGATGGTGAAGAAGAATTCAGAAAACCTGAGTGCTTCACTCAAACACCTGAAAGCAAACATTATCTCCCAAGTTCAGAACCAATTTCAGAGTATTCTAGATGTCATCGTCTCAAGTGAACATCAAGTCACTTCAACCATAGAAAATTTAACAAAACAAATGAAGGAAAAGCAAGCGGAAGCCATGAATACCCTACAGGAGCTAGAAAAGCTGAAGGACCAATCTGATGATCTCATTTTCGTTAAAAGATTCCAAACTGTGCAAGATCAGACCAAGAAACAAAACCTAAAAGTTGACACACTGCAGGTTCTAGATGTAAAAATTGATCAGCAAACTGTCCAAGCCATAGAATATCAAACTAGTTATTATATAAATGAGATTAATCAGATTCTTCAGCAAGTTCAATCATCCGTTACCACGCAAACAAGGGATGTGGTAAGATCTGTCGATGGCGATTACAGCTCTCAGGATTTTCAGGTCCAATCAGCTGATGATATGCAAATATGGGATGGGAAAACATTTGATGATGATGGTGATTACAGATCTCAAGACTTTCAGGTCCAATCAGTTTCTTCCATGCAAAATGGCCGACCAAGAAGACAAGGATTCGGAGATTTGGTAGATGATCATTCCTATTCTCAGAGTTTCCAGCCTCATTCAGGTATTGCCAGGAACAGAAATGGTGCACTAAAACAAAGGCAAAGCGTTGAACATGGATGGTATGAGATCTGTACTCAATCAACATTTACCAGGCGAAGACGGAAAATGATGAACTAAGAGCATAGATGGTTTTCCAGATCTCAGGGCTTTTCCAACCAGTTCTTGTCAAGCAAACAAGGAGTAGGCTTTGTCAACGATGATGATTACAGCTCTCTGTGAATAGCAAATGAATGAATGGAGAGGAACCCTATTATTTTTCCATCTTGAAATCTTTACAAGTGTTCTCCTTTTTTTCACCTCAAGCAGCCACAAATAGAAATGGGAAAATTTTATTAATCTGAAGGACGGAAAGATTTGTGTCGCTGTAATATTGGATTTCCACACGATATTGCATTGTCCGATATATTTTCGTGCAGCCCAAGGCATAACTGTTTAAAAACAAATATCATAATCGTGAAATACAAACACTCTAATCCATGGATTTTAAACTCTGCACCCAGATGTTTCGGAACTACACCTCCCATGATTCTCTGGCCATTTATTGCTTTCAAAGAATTCTGGGACTTGTAGGCAATAAGCATCTGGGGGCCCAGAGTTTGAGGTCCCTGTGTCTATTCACTAATTACCAAATTTGTCAAGTAAAAAAGTGTGGCACCTTTGCACTTGCTCTTCAACTGTTCAATTGTCCTCAGAAGAAATTATTTTGCACTTTTCAACCAAATAAAGTGCACAGAGATTATGCTAGTTTAAGCACTAAAGTACTTTAAAGGGCCACTGCCAGCAAAATATGAAATGTCCTTATTGTGTTTATTTTATGTTGCTGATATCTCACATGTGTTTTGTTTTTCTCTTGTATGTTTAGATAAAATATTTTACTCTGTGTCACTGGGCGCATCCATTGTGTGATATTTTATGTTGTAAATTGCCCCTCCCGCAGTATCTTTATTTCTCTTGCTCATCACTCTGTGGCAATGGCCATATAACAGAGTCTATGGGTCGATTACTTTCTCAAGTCTCATTGTTTTGTGTGGGCTGTATTCAAAGGACATAGCTGGGGTAGATTAGAAGTCTTTTAAGATCCCTGTCATATATCATTCAACTACCAGTTCATATCTTGAGTAGCCCAGTGGTGTATTTAGGTTTTGTGCTGCCCTAGGCCTGACTAAACTCATGCACCCCCTAATTTAAATTTGACGCACCCCTTCCTGTCAAGGGCACACCTCTTCCTGGTTAATCCCCACCCTTCCTCTTTAAACTCCACCTTTTCCTCTTAGAGCTCCGCCTTTTCCTCTCTTTATATTAAAAGTGGATACCAAGTGCCTACTTGTATATTTTGTATACCATTTCAAATGCATCTATTGAGATAAAGAAAATTATGAAATGTTTAAATTCAAGCATTTTTACAAAGAACAGCCACGCATGTCAAGTAAGCGGGATCACAGCCGCTCTAATTGGTTGAACAATAAAATCCACAGAACCGTGCACTGCATATGAGCGTATCACAGAGCTGCACAGCAATAAAACCCACAGAAATGGGCACTGTGTATGAGCATATCAGAGCTGCACAGCAATAAAACCCACAGAAATGTGCAGTGTGTATGAGCATATCACAGAACTGCACAGCAATAAAACTCACAGTAATATGCAGTGTGTATCACAGAATCCACAGCAATAAAACTCCCTGCAATGCAATGTGTGGTGTGTGTCAGCGTATCAGAAGAATCCACAGCAATAAAACTCCCAGCAAACCGAGTGTATATGAGCACACAGCAATTATGCTGTGGAGCCATCTTGTCAGCAGTGGGGTGCCACTGTCAGAGGGTGCACTGTAGCTTTGATTCCCTTCCCGGTGAGTGTTCAGTCCAGAATAGAGTCTGTGTTAACGAAAGGGCGGGCAGCTGCGCGCGTGCGTTTCACGTGGTTCAGCCAGTCATGTGGTACTGAGACTCAGAGAAATGTCAGTGAAATGCCCTGATGTTCGGTGGTTTCAATCAGCAGGTTTATTCAGGCGAACCCCATAGGTTTCAATGTTAAAAATATTCCCGTTTTTATGCAATATCTAATAAATCATTTATTATTTTAATCTGCAGTAAAAAGTCTTTACTTATTGATTTTTTTTTTTTAGTACCTTTTTAGTAATTTTTCAGATTTTTTTTGGCAAAATTCCCCCCTTTTTTTAATAGCAGTTTTTCTTTTTTCTGTAACAGGACTTTTTATTATCAATCATAGGATCTTATATGTAAATTCCAGACATTTTCGTTCAGTTCTTTTGAAAACAGCAGGCCACGGGTTTGCGGTGGCAGCATTCAGCGGCCGACTCCATACACTTTGGGGACCCTGCGGTGAATGGTGAATTCACTGCAGGGTGGGGAGATTTTATTCTCCTAAATGCAGGGAACTACAGAACACCAAAAAGTTGGCGTCATTTCGGTGCTCTGTGAGTAACCCATTTAGTGGTGAGGTTTTTTGCTGCCCCCTGGAAAGTGAAATTGAAAGTGTAAATTAGTGAAATCTCAATGTATCCTTCCTGGTAAAATACTTTGCAAAAGTAAAAAAAGAAAAAAAAAATTTTTTAGGGGCGGGGCCACCCAGTGCGGGCCGCAGCCCCCTGGAAAGTGCCGCCCTAGGCCTGGGCCTAGTCGGCCTAGGCCAAAATACACCAGTGGAGTAGCCTGAACAACAGCCCTCTGTAGCCTTAGCCAAACATTCCTTCCCCCATCTCAATAAACTTTAAATACTGTAGATTTACAGTACAGATTTCCACTGGGAGGCACATCTGCAAACTGCTGTAAGTCCTACACCGTTCACCTGAGTTGGATGTACATACCCTCAAATTAAAGCTGACAGTCTGCAGTTAAAGCACATTGTGTTTGTTTCATTCCAACTCCATTGTGGTGGTGTATAGAGTCAAAGATGTTACAATTATGTCGATGTCCCAATATTTCTGGACCTGACTGTGTATATATATATACTCTATAGACAAAAGTTTTGTGACTTAGGCTAGGGTCAGATGAACGCATTTTTCACGTCTACCGTCAAAAAGTGCGTTGATGCGTCCCAACGCATATTTTCACGGAAGACGCGATAGCGGTCATACAATGCGCTATTTCGGCCATGATTTTTTACGGATCCAAACCAGGAAACTTTGGGTCATTGGACATTATGGTGGCCGGACATGAGCAGTGTCTGACGTCTCCTAATCACGCATACACACCGCTATGTGGACGCAGCGCACTCTGTACGTCAGTACTAGCGGTTCGACGTTCTTGCAAAAACGCGTTCGCTTGCCGCTTGTGTTGCGTGGTCGAACTTTCGTGCGGTCGTACTTCGTGTGTGGGCCTGTGTTGGACGTCATTTGCTGCTACCACGGCCGTAATAAAGTGTGGTTAAACGCACGTTCGCACTGCGTTCGTCTGACCCCAGCCTTACCTCTTAATCATTGAATTCAGGTCTTTCAATCATACCCATGGCACAGGTGTATAAATTCAAACACCTGGCCATGTAGTCTGTGTCTGGAATATCAGGAAAGTATGGCCCAACACGCGGGCAGTCCTACGATGATAGAACGGTCCTTGAGGTGGCCAGATCTGCTCTAAATAGAAAAATACTAACAAAGTATAGATCTACACCAGTCCTTGTAATGGACGGATCTTATTCAGAAATTCCTTGTCTACTCAGCAACTGTATCCGCAATGTGAAACAAGCCAGGTTTGGTACACAGAGAGCCAGTAATTGTACACAGTAACACAGGGGTTAATCAGGTCACCGCAACCTGAGACAAGCCAGGTTTGGTACACAGAGAAACTTACAGGGTAATTCAAAGAGATCCGAATTGCTTGAGAAAGGTAACCGAACGCTGAAAATCAGCGTTCGGTTACCTTTTTTGGCCATTCGGCTATCCAGAGAGCAGGCAATACGCCAAATCCTGGCGAATTGCCTGCACATAGATTGCCTGTTCGGTGCCTGTTCGAGTGCAGTGAAATCCCCATAAAAAAGCACTGCTTCGGCTATTCAGAGAACACAAACCAGCAGAGAAAGGTTCCCGAAATGCCCTGCCATTCGGTGGTTTCATACGGCAAGTTTATTCAGGCGAATCCCATAGGCTTCAATGTTAAAAATATTGCGGTTTTAATTCAATATCTAATAAACCGTTCATTATAAAATTCTGCAGTAAAGAGTCTCTTTATTTATAGATTTTTTAGGATATTTTAAGCATTTTTCTGGATTTGTAACAGCCCTTTTTATTATCATTCCCTGGACCTCATATGTAAATTTCAGACATTTTCGCTCAGTAGTTTCTTTGCAAACAGCGTTTCCTTTCACACATTCAAGCAAACTGTTTTCCTAATTTATTCACTTCACTCGTCTGCGGTGTCGGCTTTTTCTGGCGGCTTCGCTGTGTGTGATCGGCTCCTGCTCGGGTTTTTCCGTGGTTTTCACTTTTCAGTGGGTTTTTCAGATGTTTTTGCTGGTTTTCTGTGTGCATTCGCTGGGTTTTGCAGTTAGTTTTCGTCGGGTTTGCGGCAGCTTTTCCCTGCAATTCGGGGACCCTGTGGTGCTTGCTGAATACACCGCAGGGTCACTGAAATGGGATCGGCAAAACGAACTGAATTGAAGAGAATGAAAAGTCACCGAACGTGCGGTGACTTTTTGATTCTCTTTGAATGACCCTGTTAGAGTAAAAACAAGAGTGTATCTATAAAAGACAAAAATATTGCAAACATAGCATAATACAGCCTCCAAAGCGTATGTATAAAAATGTGCCCTGCAGAAACGCACTCAAAAGATCAATAAATTTAGAATGCAAATCAAAATTCCAAGTAAAATACTTTGCAAATAAATAAATAAAATGTTACCCCTCCTCAGTATATGGTGGCGCCAGGAACGGCAGCATCTAACATCAGCCAGTGAAAGCCAGTGTAGGCAGCAAAACCCCATCAGGTAGGTAGGTACAGAGGTATCCAGGTATAGAGGTACAGATAAATAAACTTGAAGCAGAGCTCGAGAAATAAAAAAAAATAGCAATATTTTATTATATAATTGTTACATCCTTGGCCCCCGCAGCGCTTCCTGGGGGGTCAGGGCACCAGGTGGCATAGCTGGCTAGTCTATTGCCAGTAGTAAGGGCTGGCAAAACGGCATCTGAGGGGGTGGAGCTAGGCATAAGTGCAAGGAGCCATCAGCCTTTAAAAGAGGCTGAGAGGACTTGCTCCTTGAACTGTCGTGGGAGTAATTTGGAGTGGAGTTCTAGTTCTAGTTCTAGTTCTTGTATTTTGATTTATAGTTCATGTATTCAAGTTTCATGTTCATGTATCTGAGTTTCTAGTCTGGTTTTTCTGGTTTATGTTTTCATGTCTGTTTGTCTGTCTTTGCTATACAGAAGCCGATCGTTGATAGTAGGCCTTCCCTGCAGGCTAATGAACACAAGTGTTCCCGTTCTGTATGTCTCATAAGTAAGTCTTGCATCAGCACTCTTGTTGACGTCTGTTCATGTATCACGTCATGTCTATGTATCTGTGCACCGATAGTTAACATGTTTTCACTCCGCGACCTCCTGGCCACAAAGCCACTTCTGAGGAGTTAATTGTTAGATTTTAATTTCCTGTAAATATAATAAATATTTAGTCTTAAAAAGCCGGTTCTTATAAATGGGCTGTGAAATTCCCCCCCTCCATTTTTGTTAGTGTCAATACTGCATAGACCGTTGTTCCTTCTATAGGATATGAGCTGTGGCCGATTTCCTGTTATGTTCAGTGCAGGAAAATGTGCGCAGAAGCGGGAAGATGGGAAAAGGGTCTCTTGTGAACCATATATGGTAGTAAGTTAACTGAGTGGCTAAACTTTGATGTTGTAATGTATCTGTACACTGATTGGCTATAAATTCTGTGTATTTTAATAAATAGATCTGGCTTAACGAGGAAAGCTAGACTTCTGAGAAAGACCAATACAGTTTTGTGATTGATTCTTTTTGGGGGTCTCCGCCATGGCGTAGCGCAGCTCTTATTTTGGTTTTGATGTATAAGAAGAAACTTGGAAAAGGTTTATGGTAATAATAATGAAAAATAGAATTTTTCATTAATTAGTTTTCTTGTAGTACCTCCCTGGTGTGGGAATCAAGGTACTACAGCCTTTCCTGCTGTCTGTGTTCAAGGATCTGTTCAAAAGAATCCAAATAAATGCTACTCCAGCTGTTACCGCTACCGTTACAATAATCTGATTCGTTTCGTTGGACATTCCAACTTCCTCAGGGATACAAATAATATTGTTATAATAAAATAATAGTAATTTGATACATATGCTTGTGAACCTGTATTATGCTATGTGTGTGTGATTTTTGTCTTTTATAGATACTCTTGTTTTTACTCTTAAGTTTTACAGGGTAATTCAAAGAGATTCGAAAAGTCACCGCACATTCTGTAACTTTTCGTTCTCTTCAATTCGGTTCCTTTTGCCGATCCCATTTCGGTGACCCTGCGGTGTATTCAACAAGCACCACAGGGTCACCGAATTGCAGGGAAAAGCTACCGCAAACCTGACGAAAACGAACCGCAAAACCCACCGAATGCACGCCGAAAACCCCCAAAAACATCTGGATTAACCCATCGAAAAACCCGAGGAGGAGCCGATCACACGCAGCGAAGCAGCCGAGACCGCAGACGAGGCAGTGAATAAATTAGCAAAACAGTTTGTGTGAATGTGTGAAAATGAAACGCTGTTTGCAAAGAAACTACTGAGCGAAAATGTCTGAAATTTGCATATGAGGTCCAGGGAATGATAATAAAGAGGGCTGTTACAGAAAAAATAAGTAAACTTAAAAAAAAAAAAAAAAATCGGACTTTTAAAAAAAAAAAGAAATTAAGAAAAATGCTTAAAATATCCTAGAAAATCTATAAATAAAGAGACTCTTTACTGCATAATTTTATAATGAACGGTTAATTAGATATTGAATTAAAACGGGAATATTTTTAACATTGAAGCCTATGGGATTCTCCTGAATAAATTTGCCGCATGAAATCACCGAATGGCAGAGCATTAGGGGAACCTTTCACTGCTGGTTTGTGTTCTCTGAATAGCCAAAGCAGTGCTTTTCATGGGGTTTTCACTGCCCTCGAACAGGCACCGAACAGGCACCGTATGTTCAGGCAATTCGCTAGGATTTGGCGAATTGCCTGCTCTCTGGATAGCCGAATGGCCAGGAAAGGTAACCGAATTCGGAGCTCTTTGAATAACCCTGTTATTGTTGCATCTGAAGGAGGAGACGATACAAGAGTTATTGAGATATGTATTGTATTTTATTGTATCAATTTCTGTGCATGAAGGTGGTGTCACGGACCACTATGCGCTCTGCTGCGAAAGACGCCGGGTTAAGCCACCCACTATCTGTCTAGCCTAGCCCCGATAATGATGGCGTGGACAACAAGCCCCTGCGCGCTTGCTTACCTATCTGTCCCCGCACACTTTCTCTCTCTCACAACAGGTACGTAGAGCGTGATCCAATGGTCCCAGGATTGCAACAGAGTGCAAGTCTTCTCTTGAAGCGGGTAATGACTACATCTCCCACAATCCCTGGTCTCACTTTCCTATTCTATTAGTTACGCTGCCACCAGTCCTCATGCACACTACGCGCGTCGCAGCGAGAGGCGCAGGGCTAGGCAACCGCACTGTCTGCCTACCCTAGACCCGGACAGTGACTACATAGACAACAATCCCTGCCGTCCCCAGCGACCGCAACTCACAATTTCGTATCTACCCGAGCTTAAAACAATCAGCAATACTCCAGTCTCTTAGTTAGCGTGGATCTCATCAGCCAGAAGCAGAAACTTAAATAAGTTATATTTAATTATGATATAGAAAAAAGCTATATATCACAGTGCATTGGTTACAAAAATTATAGATAGAATAAATCAATTAATTACACACTACACACAAACAGCAAACAAATAAAAGGGAGATAACAGCAGATCCTAGTTACTTACAATATACGCTAGACGATCAGCCATAGGGAGGTTCTATTAGGAGCTGGCAATATTCCCTCAATTCTCGATTGACCTCCAAGGAAATAGCCCCGAGCCATGCTTGATTCAGAATATATGTAGGGTTGCCTTTTTTCTAAGTCCAGCCTCCTAGTTGGCAGAGCCTTTGCCTACAATCCCCAGAATTCCCCTCTCCTGAGCACGCTCAGTACACTTCGTCAATCTTCTCCCCAGACCCCCCTTAGGGTTCAAGGGATGTGCTTCCTTCTTTGAAGATAAGGCCTACATCTTGGTGCCGGGCTGGCTCCCAAGGTGCGACTAATAGGCTACACGACATGTCAGTTCACAAAAGACATTCCATTTTACAGCCACGTGTTATATCCTCCCCTCAAGGGAGAAAGCTAACCATTTTAATTACATTTTAGCACTTACTCCCGACAGCTGTGGACACAGAGACACATTCCCGAAATGGTCAGACACAAATATGAATATGACTCTATATGGAGAAGATATTTATAAACAGGCACATAGACACATATACACAGGCAGACCCTTATATAGTTAGAAATACAGATCTAATCTGCCCCATCTCCCATCTCTAATCTGCTACATCTCCCATCCAAAAGGAGACGCGGAAAGGGAGGGGCTATCATGCCTCTCACGTGTGTCTTAACACGTGTTTGCCCCCTGGCATCGAGCAAACCACCTGGAGTGGGTGACCCAGAGGTGTCCATGCATCTGGCCCACCAACGCTTGTACGCCCTCTTGCAACCACCCCACACATTCCCCCATGGAGGCCTTTGGCGACTCCACCATTCTACCCCACCTCTCCCAAGCCGGGGGGAGGGCGTCACTCGTGCCGCACTCACAGTATGGCACAGACTCGGAGAAGCCCCTGTGCTTCTGCAGCCCCTCCTGGTACACCTTTAGGGGGTGCAGCACATGTGGCTCACTCTCACCTTGCACCTCAGTCTTGCAGTCTGCAAAACACTCCTACATAGTCGTCGGCTCTGGAACCATCCTTACCGCAGGGGTTAGGGAAAACCCAGGTGAAGCGCCACGCTCCCCTGTAAACGTCCCACTGGTATCTGCCAACGGAGTCAGGCATCGAGCCTGGCTCTGGGCAGATGGCTGGGAGGTCACCGGGGCCCAACCAGGACCCGCTTCCTCCCCTTCTCTCACTGTCCCCACACCTTCAGACTTTGGGGAACCATACAGTTGGGGCACAGGATTATCCACGCTCACTCTCGCCCCGTCCCCCAGTGCACCCAGGTTCCCCGCTGGATCATACAATTTATCAAGCACACCTTGCTTCGTAACCCATAAGCATACAGCGGTATGCCACCCTCCTCCACAGGGAGGTTGCTCAGTACCAGTTTCCTGTGGTACTGGGGGCCTGGGGGTGTCATGCCCCGCTCCACGGCCCGCTCCCGGTCCGGACCGCCATGCTGGGAGAGATACCATACTCAGGCGAGGTCCCTCGTGGCGCGCTGCTCCAAGTTTCCGGTCCGCAGGATGGAGAGAGGAACCCAGGAGACGCCCCATGCCGCCGGCCAGATCTGAATGGCAAAAGTGAAAGCCCGCATGCGCGAGTACAAACTCCCCTAAGTAATGTAAAATCTGGTACTCTGGCGCCCTCGGCTGACCGATTAGGGGTACTGCTTGACATCTGTTCTGGAGATCCTCGTATTCCTCCCATTGACCTACCAAAAGCTCAACTCAACTCCACCTACGATACCCAGGTGAAAGGTATTCCCATGATCCTTTGAACCCTATTTAAATCCGCCACCCTTCGCAACACATTAACCAGGTTCTACTGTTGCCTTCTACTTCAGTTTTCCTAGTGCTCCTCGTATTCCTCACCACGTTGCCTTTCTCTGATCATCGACCCGGATTGCTATATCGACTACGCCGCCTTCTCCTGCCCTTCGACCCGGACTGCCATATCGACTACGCTGCCTTCTTCTGCCCATCGACCCGGATTGCCATATCGACTACGCTGCCTTCTTCTGCCCATCGACCCGGATTGCTGCATCAACCACGCTACCACCTTCGTTACTATTTTGTTATTATTCTGGAACTTTTGTTACTTGGTTTACATTCTTTTCCTACGTGCCACGAATCCCTACTTCTCAAGAAGACCATTCCAGCTGTATCATTGTTCTGGATTTAAGTTACCTTCCCTGTTTCACTAAAGATTATTTATTTCTACATGGTTTCCTGAATTTCTTACTCCTTCAGCTTGCCATTGGGTTCCATACTCATACTACACAGGGGTCTCAAACCCTGCATTACAGGGGGACTTTCTCACAGGGCATCCCGCGTCCACCCCAGGCCCTTCCTCCTGACCACACAGCATACGCTCGGTGCCACCCGCAGCCTCAGACACACGCGACACAGCCTGGCATACCACAGTATCCTGCCTGTCCAGGATGTTCGCTTCTCCATTCCTTTCACCTGGCACCGCCAACCTGGATGGTTCAGGCACTGGGTAACCCTCTTTCACCCTAGGCCTGTCCTTCCGACCACCCAGCGCGCCCTCTGCGCCACCACAGTCTCAGACACCCATGGTACAGGCTGGCACACCGCAGTATCCTGCCCTCCTTCCCCGGTATCCTGATCTACACCATTCTCACTGGGCACTAGAGCCCGGGTTGGTTTAGGCGCAAGCAGACCCGCAGTCATCCCTTGCCCTCGCTCCCAATCATATGGCGTCACAGACACACCCGAGTCTGGTCATGGTAGGCACACCGCAGTATCCTGCCACCCTTCCCAGGCATTCTGATCCACACCATCATACGATAGAAACAGGCCTTGCGCCCTACTCCCCGCAGACTGCCAGCAGCTACACACTTTCACCATGGGCACCGCGGCCTCCCCACGCATGGGGTCTGAGGAACCAGCTGACTCAGGTGCAGGCGGGCATTCACTTTCTTCCCAGTCACACTGCCCCCTCATGCTACCACACAACACCTCGGGCACACCTGGCGCAGGCGCAGACTGACTCACTGCCATCCCCTGCCCTCCCATCCAGGAATCCTGTTGTGCAGCCCCACACACAGCCCTCCCCACTGTAGAGCCACTAGTGGGCCTGGGTAAATCCCCAGCATCCCTTTCCAGCACGTACTGTGACACCAATTTACCCAAATCCGTGCCCAGCAACACATCTGTAGGAATATTTTCAGACACCCCACCTCCCGCAGACCTCTTCCCGCTCCCCAGTCCAAATAAACCCGTGCCATTGGCACGGCAGGACGTACCCCACCAAAACCCTTTACTGCTAGAGTCCTGCCAGGAATAAAGTCTGCAGGGCTGACTAACCCTGGACGCACCAAAGTTACTTCAGCCGCCGTATCTCTTAAACCCACAGATACCTGAGTCCCGACAATGACTGCTTGCTGGTTTTCATTGGCACTGCCCTCCGATCTGGTCACGAACAGGATAGAGGGTGATGCTGAGGGGTGTCCTCCCCCAGCTGTGGATGCAGGCTTCTTCCTCTGTGGGCACGCTGCCAGGAGATGGTTGACACTGTTACAAATAAAACAGCAACGGCTCACACTTCTTCCAGGCGAAGAAGGACTCGTTCCCCCCTCCCCAGCAGAGACTGGCACAGAGGGGGGCGCTGCTGCCATGATGTTGGGGGGCCGTGATGAGATGGGCTTCCATCCAGACGATCCTTTGGGGGGACCTCTGCTCTGGTCCACAGACGCTCTGTTGGCCGCATCGAAATCGGCCAGCTCACCAGCTTCCAGGGCCGTCTCGGGTTTGCGATCCAGAAGCCATTCCTGGATCTCAGGTGAGCATAGCTGCACGAACTGCTCCTTGATTAACAGGTCTTCCAGGGCATCCAAGGTGTCAGTCTTCAGCCCCCTGACCCATTCTCAAAATAGGGTGGTCAGGTGGCTCACGACTGCAGAGTAGCTCTCCGCGGCCCGCTTCTGCAAGGACCTGAACTGTTTGCGATATACCTCTGGCGTGAGGTTATACCGTCTCTGCAACGCGGCTTTAATCACCTCATAGTCCTGGTCGCTCTCACCTGGTATCTCTGCAAAGGCTTCGAGCACTGGACCTTTTAGTCCAGGAGTGAGGTACCTGGCCCATTGCTCCTTGGGCAGCTGGTACTGTCGACAAGTCTTTTCAAAACTTTGCAGGAACACATCCAGGTCCCCATCTTTGTCCAGAGTGGGAAAGTTCTCAGCACGAGGTCTGGGCGTAGAGAGATCTGCAGCGCCCACAGGGGCAGGAGATAATTGCGTTCTGCCTGACTGGGCCATAGCGAACTGATGTGCCCATTCGGCTTGCCGCTCTGCAGCTTCTCGGTCCACTTGGCGCACTTCTGCCTCCTGCTCAGCTCTGCGCTCCGCAGCTTCGCATTCAGCTCTGCGCTCCTCTCGCTCTTGGTACTGCAGGATGAGCTGAAGCCGCATCTGAGAGTCTGCAGAGTCCACATATTTTAAAACAGTCTGCAAGTAAACATCCAGGGCAGTATCACCCTTGGGCGAAGCACTTGACACTGTCCTTTCCACTGGACTTGCGCTTCCTTCGGCTGGGTCAAGCGTGGTACCCTGCTTTGCTGCGTCCTGGACTGCTTGCCTCGCCTCATAATCCTCGAGGGCTTGCAACAGTTCATCTTTCTTCTTATCCTTCGTTGAAATATTTTTGTCTTTACACATTTGTTCCAATGTTTTCTTTGACGACTGTTGATGTGTCATTCTCACTCCAGCCAAATAAAAGATAGCACAGAAAAACAAAGAAGGGGGAAGGGAACTGCTGTGTTTTGTGTAAATTCTAATAAATGCACTTCTCTGTGTTCTCGGTGTATTCAGCAAGCACCAAAGGGCCACCGTACTGCAGGGAAAATCCGCCTCAAACCCGCCTAACACTCACCGCAAAACCCGCCGAACACTCACCGAAACCCGCAGAAACAGCTGGATTCACGCCGCCGAACACGCCAGAGAAACCCGACTAGCCGCCAATCACAGCGCAGAGCAGCCACCGGAAAAAAACCACACGCAGACGAATGAGGTGAAAAAAAACCCAAAAAACAGTTCGCTTGAAAGTTTGAAATTTGAAACGCTGTTTGCAAGAAACCTACTGAACAAAAATGTCTGAAATTTACATATAGGAACCAATGAATGATAATAATAAGGGCTGTTACAGAAAAAAGAAAAGACGATTTAAAAAAGAAAAATGTTGTGCCAAAAAAATCCGAACAAAATGCCTAACTGATCTTAAAAAATCTATAAATGAAGAGACTCTTTACTGCAGAATATAATAATAAATAGTTTATCAGATATTGAATTAAAACAGGAATATTTTTAACATTGAAGCCTATGGGATTCGCCTGAATAAATCTGTCGAATGAAACCACCGAACAGCAGGGCATTTCGGCAACTTTTCACTGCGGTTTGGTGTTCTTTGAATAGACGAACCATTGCTTCTCTATGTGATTTCACTGCCCTCGAACAGGCACCGTATGTGCAGGCAATTCGCCAACATTTGGCGAACTGCCTGCTCTCTGAATAGCCGAATGGCCAGGAAAGGTAACCAAACGCTGAATTTCAGTGTTCGGTTACCTTTTGGCCACAATTCGAATCTCTTTGAATAACCCCCTATATTTTTCATGTTGCCTACTCTGCTGGCCTTTGTTGTTATTTGTATTTTCTCCTATATGTTGCTAGAAGATGACCTATCATCATAATATTTGTTTTCTATACATGTCTGTGCAACTACAAAAATAAAGAATTAAAATATATATATATATATATAATTGTTCCATGAGTGCACACCCTAATGAACCAGACTGCGCCGTATGCGAGGTATATTACCTTTGACATACCTGGTGTAGATAGTTGAATGGTATATAATTCCACGTTGCTATCCTCTGCGAGTAGGAGGCGTTAACAAGAAGGGCGGGAGATACTCTTTAGTTCCTGAAAGGAGTAACTGAGCTCATATTGCAACAAGGATTAGTCAATGCCTGACTTTATGAGCAGCAAGATTCATCTTTACCCACTGCAATCCTAGAAAGGTAAGAAACGCTCTGAGTGGATACCATTCTGCATCAGACAGGGAGGACTGACAGCTTTTAGCCCAAGAAGCATTTACGTGTATTGATCTATCAATCAACAACAACAACACAGGGCCCTATTCCAAGGTTGTTGTAAATCAAGGTTGTTGTTAATCAGAGCTGTTGTTTTCTTAGCAATTCCATAGAGTATAATGGCTCTGCCAAGTTTACAACACATCTGGTTAAGTTAACAACAACTTTGGAATAAGGCCCAAAGTGTCTGCAATACAGCGGTTTTTGTGTACTTGCATAAAACATAGGTGGTGTGTGTGTGTGTGGGTGTGTGTGTGTATGTAGTAGTACAATAGACTGTAGACTTATATTTTCCTCCGTCCCAACATCTCATGTACCTCTCTCCTTATCTAATGATTTCTCTCATTTCTTCTTCCTCCTCATCTCTTTATTTATCTCTCTCTCTCATCTACTAACATTTTTCCTTCATCTCCCGTCACACCTTAATGTCCCTTCCCCTTCCCTCCAATCCACTGCACAAAGTTTAGCTGGTGGACAATTTCTACAACTCAGATATCCTTTGCCTTAAGGCTATTCTATCAGGGTTATTCAAAGAGCTCCGAATTGTGGCCAGAAAGGTAACCGAACAGTGAAATTCAGCGTTCAGTTACCTTTCCTGGCCATTTGGCTATACAGAGAGCAGGCAGTTCGGCAAATGTTGGCGAATTGCCTGCACATACGGTGCCTGTTCGTTGCCTGTTCGAGGGCAGTGAAATCCCCATAGAGAAGCAATGCTTCGTCTATTGAGCAGTGAAAGGTTCCCGAAATGTCCTGCTGTTCGGTGGTTTAATTTGACAGGTTTATTCAGGCGAATCCCATAGGTTTCAATGTTAAAAATATTCCCGTTTTAACTCAATATCTAATAAACCATTGACTATAATATTCTGCAGTAAAAAGTCTCTTTATTTTTAGATTTTTTTAGGATGTTTTAGGGATTTTTTTGCACAAAATTTGTTTCAGTTTTTTTTTTAAATCGTTTTTTCTTTTTTTCTGTAACAGTCCTTTTTATTATCATTCATTGGATCTTATATGTAAATTTCAGACATTTTCGTTCTGTAGTTTCCTTGCAAACAGCGTTTCACTTTTCAAACATTCAAGCATACTGTTTTTTTTTTCCTCACTCCATTCGTCTGCGGTGTCGGCTTTTTCCAGCGGTTGCTCTGCGCTGTGATCGGCGGCTGCTCGGGTTTCTCCGGCGTGTTCTGCGGGGTTAATCCAGATGTTTTTGCGGGTTTCGGTGTGCATTCGCCGGATTTTGCAGTAAGTGTTCGTCGGGTTTGCGGCGGCTTTTCCCAGCACTTCGGGTCCCTGTAGTGCTTGCTGATTACACAGCAGGGTCGCCGAAATGAGATCGCCAAATCGCACCGAATTGAAGAGAACGAAAAGTCACTGAATGTGCGGTGACTTTTCGATTCTCTTTGAATAACCATGTAGATTTTCGTAAACTGACCACAGTTATGGCATTTTGAGGACTGGTATGTAATATCCTTGAGTCTCCTCTTCATCCCATAGTCCCTAAATCCTTACCTAACCATTAACTATAAAATCTCCTAAACCCAGCCTTCAGTCATATACACTGGTGGCCAAAATTGTGGATCAACCTTAAATTTTTACATACTTTTGTAGTTTAAAGTACTTTTTATACAAAAATCTCCAAAAATGTAACAGCCCAAGTAAAATTTAATATAGTAAATGAATGCCTTAACAACAAAAACATCTTTAATTAAGTTCAATTTTGGCTGGAAATGTCCCATAATGCATCTTGGCTATTATATAGCATAAAAATGATAATTTCGAGTTTGTTACAATGAGTTTTTTCAATAACGTGTTGGATAGCCTTTAGCCTTAACTACTTTCTAGGCATTAACTCTACAAGTCTTTTGACATCCTCTTCTCTGATCAAACGATGCCAGGAATTGATTATAGCCTCAATGAGTCCTCAGTTGTTGCTTGGTTTCTTGCTCGAGACCATGCATTTCAATCTTGACCACAGATTTTCGATGGGATTCCAGTCAGGACTATTTCCAGACCAGGGAAGCAGAGGAATTTTCTTGTCAACCAAAATCAGAAGGTGTATCCACAATTTTGGCCACTAGTGTAGTCAGTGAATGACATTAATGGCATTTGTTGGAATTGGAAGAGGGTTAAGAGTTTTTAAGTTCAGCCATTGTGGTTTTAACATGCAATTCATGACAAATCACAGTTTAATAATAAACCCCATGAGCAGCTAATTTTAAAATGCACTGATGTAACTGATGTAAAACACGGGACTCTTTCTCTTATTAATATGATCCACTTAATCTTCGCTCTAGCAATGCTTAAAGTGAGCCTAGATGCGGGAGGTTCACTGGCCAGGCGATGTCCCATCACATGCAATTAAAAACCACAGAAACCCCTGTACTGACCTACATTAACCCCTTCAGACGGGGACACAAAGCTACAAATTTTGTAAAATAGAACATCTGTAATAGTCTGGTCTAAATGCAAAGCCAGAATCACCCAATGTTGCAGACCACCCATTAATTGCAAACACCTTACAGAAAAAAATCCCTCTCAGGCTGGGTTCACACCTGCGCGTTTTTAGACGCACGTAATACGCACATTTTTTAATGCGTGTATCGTGCAAACTTAAAAAATGTACGAACGCCGATAACAGCGCGTTCACGTCCATGTCTATGGCTGTGAACACGCTGCAATACGCCCCAACGAAGCTCCTGCACTTCTTTGAGCGTAGGACGTTTTACAGCGCATCCCTACGCGCTCTAAAATGCCCAGGTGTGCACGGGCCCCATCGGAAATCATGGGATTTCCGTGGTTCGGCGTTTTACAGCACGCAGGAATGCGCTGTAAAACGCTGAGGTGTGAACGGGGCCTTAATCAATTTAGAGATCAGTTTTTAATTTTCTACACTAAAGGGAATTATACTTTTTTCGTTCAATTGTATGAAAATCTCGTGGCTCATAATTTCGTTTCCATTGCCAATGAATTTTTACACCCGTAACTGTCAGCTATCTCAGGCCACACCTATAATACTGAACTTTAGACTGCTGTAAATTGCTCAAAGCATGATGGTTAACCTATTAAATGCCAATGGGAGTGCATGATGTTTGTTAGAATTGAGTGCGATATCCTAGTTATTTGACATCACCAGGTGAAGGCGTTCCAGTATGATAAGTATACTTTAGGCTAGGGTCAGACTAGCGCAGTTTTAACGTGCGTTTAGACGCACGAAATCACGGCCGTGCTAGCAGCAAATGACGTCCAATGCCAGGGAACGTACGACGAACGGCCGCACGAAAGTTCGTCCGCGCAACGCAAGTGGCCAACGAACGCATTTTTTCGAGAACGTCAAACCGCTACTACTGACGTACAGAGTGCGCTGCGGCCGCATAGCGGCGTGTTTGTGTGATTGGGAGACGTCAGACGCTGCTAATGTCCGGCTAACATAACGTCCAGACTCAAAAAGTGTTTTATTGATGATCCGTACAAAATCACGGACGAAAAGGCGCATCGTATGACCTCTATCGCGTATTCCGGGAAAAAATACGTGCGTTCGTTCGACCGCACTTTCTCACGGGCAACGTGAAAAATGCGTTCGTCTGACCCTAGCCTTAGAGTCACTATCTATCACCGATCTTTAATCCTTTCACCACCAACAGAGGCATGTGCGGAAGGGTGTGTTTGCTCAGTGAATTGCTTTCCACCTATTACTTCCCATCTACTGTTTTTTTTCTCTTATTTCGTTCATGATGAAGAACATAAAAATGAACCGTTTGTGATTATTTACAGATTTAAGTCATAAATGGAATTCTAAATGAGTCATACATATATTCTAAAATAAGGTTTTGCTCGTCTATGGCTACCAAGTACTTTTAATCAAGGTTTCCAAAAACAGTTTTTAGTATAGTGTATGTTTTAGCCTCTATGTCAAGTGGCAAATTAACTATTCTAATAGGCCTGGGTAATAACTGCTAGTCCTCATGCAAATGTTAATGCTCCTACTTGCTATTTTCAGCGCAGTGGTATCAGATGTTTGTGCTGCCTTAGGACGCTTTCTAAATCCACAGCACTATTTCTGCTGACTAAGGCTGGGGTCAGACGAGCGTAGTGTTCACGTCCGTGATTGCGCCTAAAAGTACGTCCGTGATAACATGGGACAGAAAGCCCATCACAGCCCGACACACGAAGTATGTCCGCACTGAACTGCGGACGCACAACGGCCGCGGCCCACGGACGCAAGGCAGGCAAGAACGTAGAACTCCTAGAACGGCCGCACAAAGTCCGCTGCGTCCTCAACGTCCGCATAGCTTTGTGTGTGAATGATGGAACGTGGTCAGACGGACTGCATTTATACGTCCAGCATTTTTCATGGACAAAATGGTTTTGCTTTTTATTTTCTCTCCTACATCCGTCAAAATATACGTCAGTGAATAAACGGACTGTGTGGCCACTACTGCGTCTTCCGTACTGACGTACGTCCGTGTGCACGGACGTACAGTCCGTAGAAATCACGCTCGTCTGACCCTAGCCTAAAATTGGGGCTGTGGGTTGTTTATCGACCCTTGAAAGGTTGTCAAAAATAAAGGTTGACATATCCAACACAACCCACTGACCATATTTTAGTGTGCCCAATTGCCGGTAATCTGAGAATCTAGAACGGAGATGAACACTGGAAGCACATGGCCGATGGATACAATCTGGAAAATGTCTCTAAAAGAAGAGTTACAGGTCTATTTAAAGAAAGGTGAAACTCAGGAGAATGACTGGAGAAATGAAAATTCTAGGTCAAAATAGTCAAACCAGAAAAATTCTCCCATTTATCTCACTTTACAAATTGGCTATTTGCAGGGTTATTCCAAGAGAGGTGAAAAGCAGGAGAATGACTGGAGTATGGAAAATTCTAGGTCAAAATATTCAAACTAGAAAAATTCTCACATTCATCTCACTTTCCAAATCGGCTCTTTTGACCTAGAATTTTCCATTCTCCAGCCCTTCTCCTGCTTTTCACCGCTCTGTGAATAACCCTGTTGGTCTACATTGTTCTTTTCTCCTGCCAGTTCTCCTGGTTTTCACCTTTCTCAGAATAGACCTGCTAGTCTTCTGGTAAGGGACATCACATTCCTTCCATTATAGTGACGTATTAACTACACTGGTTTGTTTTGTGTACACTTACATTTTTGCATGTATATATATATACAGTATATAGAAAACACATGGGGGGGGGGGGTAGCACTGAGCCTAAACAAAGCTTTCAGTGCGGGTGCGTCTCAAAAAATAAAATACAAACAAAACCAGGGAGAGAGCACTCCAGTCAAACACATTCAAAACCTGCAACAACAGCTCCATGCATGGGTACATAATACCAGCTTTTACCACATGGTGAAAATTTCATAACTCTGAGCTTTGCTGAATAAAATGGTGGAAATTTGGTTCGCAATGAACGGCCATGAATTGCTTAAGCTGCCAACCGTGTCAATGTAATCCACCCTCTGACAGGTCCTACTCTGCAAACCTAATGACTGCCCATCATGGGATAAACTATATACAGTATATATACAAAAATATAACAAAATAGGCTGCCCTCAGTAAAAATAAAACAAACTTTAATTTATGCCATTAAAAGTGAAACCAACATTTTGGCTCTCTCTGGAGCCATTTTCAAGGTAACACAAAACATTATTTTATGTATTTAATAAACATCTCTGTTAATGTTTCATGTAACCTTGAAAACGGTTCCAGAGAGCCAAAATGTTGGTTTCACTTTTAATGGCATAAATTAAAGTTTATTGTTTTATTTTCACTGAGTGCAGCCAATTTTGTTCATTTTTATATGTAAGTCTCTTTGGCTGTTGCACCAACCTATTATCGATTGATTCCACTTGGAAGGAGTTGCAGGAATATACAGTGTGTATATATATATATATATATATATATATATATATATTATATATCTATCTCTCTCAAGCAGGCGGGGAACAGCACTCAGTCCAAAAATCCAATGGGAAGATTAAATTGTCCAGGTGCTACCCATGGACAGAGTAGATATACAAGCAACGTAGGCATGCAGGAGCACTCTGAGACTTATAAATAAAACAGTGTTTATTGTTTTAACATTGAAAGGATAAAAAGACGACGTTTCGGCTCTTCGGAGCCTTTATCAAGTTAATGTTAAAGGAACAGGAGAAGGATTTGGGAATAATCATAGACTTCAAACTAAGTAACAATGTGCAATCTCAAACAGCAGCCGCCAAGGCCAGCAAAGTACTGGCATGCATTAAAAGGGGAGTTCACTCACGGGATGAAAACATAATTTTGCCTCTGTATAAATCAATGGTCAGGCCGCACCTTGAATATGCCGTGCAATTTTGGGCACCTGTCTTAAAAAAAGATATTATATCGCTAGAAAAAGTGCAGAGACGGGCAACTAAATTAATAAGGGGGATGGAAGGGTTAAGTTAAGAAGGGTTAAGAAGGGTTAAGGAATTTTTTCCCAGTATGTTGCATATTGGCGAGCATTTCAGACTGGGTTTTTTGCCTTCTTTTGGATCAACAGCAGTAGGTTATGTGGGAGAGGCTGAACCCGATGGACGCATGTCTTTTTTCAGCCTATATAACTATGTAACTATGTAACTATGTAACACTCTAGGCTAAAAATCCCCCCCTTTTTTCTTACATTAAAATATACCTATTCCCTACCTAGTTATTGTGTGTATATATATATATTTTTTTAAATGTAATACTTACCCTAAAAAACACTTCTTTCCAACGGCGTTTTTTTTTTATAACTCACCTCTCTCCTCTTCCGCTCCCGTCCTTCTAACTCTGTAACTTGGCTAATGATTTACGTGAGAAGCGCGCATGCGCGCCTCTCACGTAAGCCAGACAATCAGCAGGCTTCCTCTTCTAATTGGATTAGTGTTACGCGCAGAGGATGTGCGCAACACTAATCCCAGCCGCAGACTATGCTGGCAGCTCGCTCCCGCCAGCTACTGCAGCGAGTTGGAGACATCATCGCGATGAAAGCGCGATGACGTCTCCTACTCGGCAATAGTCGGCAGAAGCAGGAAATATGAATCCCGCTCTGCTGACTGACAGCTGGGAGGGCGGAGTAAAGTCCTCCGCGTCTCTCAGCTGTTTCAGCCAATCGGCTGAGTGGAGGGAGGGGGGAAAGGCGAGGGCATACTCAGGGCATCATGACCACCTAAAAAAGCTTAGGTGGTCATGTTGCCTACACTAGAGTATCCCTTTAACTCAATAAATACTGTTTGTTTGTTTTTATAAGTCCCAGAGTGCTCCTGCATTCCTATGTTGCTTGATATATATATATATATACAGTGGCAAGAAAAAGTATGTGAACCCTTTGGGATTACGTGGAGTTTTGCATAAATTGGTCATAAAATGTGCTCTGATCTTCATCTAAGTCACAACAATTTGAAAAACACAGTCTGCTCAAAATAATACAACACAAACATTATATGTTTTCATTTTATTATTGAACAGAACATGTAAACATTCACAGTGCAGCGTGGAAAAAGTATGTGAACCTTTGGACTTAATAACTGGTTGACCCTCCTTTGGCAGCAATAACCTCAACCAAACGTTTCCTGTAGTTGCAGAACAGACCTGCACAACGATCTGGAGTAATTTTGGACCACTCCTCTTCACAAAACTGTTTCAGTGTAGCAATAGTCTTGGGATGTCTGGTGTGAATCGCTCTCTTAAGGTCATGTCACAGCATTTCAATCGGGTTGAGGTCAGGACTCTGACTGGGCTACTCCAGTTGTTGAATTACTTGTATGCTTTGGGTCATTGTCCTGCTGCATCACCCATCCTCTGTGGAGCTTCAGTTGGCGGACAGATGGTCTTACGTTTTCCTGCAAAATGTCTTGATAAACTCTGGAATTCATTTTTCCATCAGTGACAACAATCCGTCCAGGCCCTAAGGCAGCAAAGCAGCCCCAAACCATGATGCTCCCTCCACCATGTTTTACAGTGGGGATGAGGTTTTGATGTTGGTGTGCTGTGCCTTTTTTTCTCCACACATAGTGTTGTGTGTTTTTTCCAAACAACTCAATTTTGGTTTCATCTGTCCACAGATTATTTTGCCAGTAGTGCTGTGGAACATCCAGGTGCTCTTTTGCAATCTTCAAACGTGCTGCAATATTCTTTTTGGACAGCAATGGCTTCCTCCGTGGTGTCCTCCCATGTACTCCATTCTTGTTTAATGTTTTCCTTATTGTAGATGTGTCAACAAAAATGTTAGCATGTGCCAGAGATTTCTGTAAGTCTTTAGCTGACACTCTAGGATTCTTCTTTACCGCATTAAGCATTCTGCGCTGTGCTCTTGCAGTCATCTTTACAGGACGACCACACCTAGGGAGAGTAGCAGCAGTGCTAAACTTTCTCCATTTGTAGACAGTCTGTCTTACCGTGGACACATGAACATCAAGGCTTTTGGAGATACTTTTGTAACCCTTTCCAGCTTCATGCAAGTCAACAATTCTTGATTGTAGGTCTTCTGAGAGCTCTTTTCTGCGAGGCATGGTTCACATCAGGCAGGGCTTCTTGAAACCAGTAAACCCAAAACTGGTGTGTGTTTTTAAAGGGCAGGACAGCTTTCAGCAACACATCCAATAATATCACACTGATTGGACTCAAGGTTGGCTCACTCCTGGCTCCAATTAGCTCTTGGAGAAGTCATTAGGCTAGGGGTTCACATACTTTTTCCACCCTGCACTGTGAATGTTTACATGTTCTGTTCAATAAAAACATGAAAACATATAATGTTTGTGTTTTATTATTTTAAGCAGACTGTGTTTTTCAAGTTGTTGTGACTTGGATGAAGATCAGAGCACATTTTATGACCAATTCATGCAAAACTCCACGTAATCCCAAAGGGTTCACATACTTTTTCTTGCCACTGTATATATATATATATATCCATCTACCTTGTACTCCAGCTGAAATGATTTTGATTGCCCTGTGCCTGATGCTGGGCTCAGTAGTATAGACAAATTCAATGATATAGCGGCACTCCAGGTCTGTTAAGCAAACTTTTTATTCTTCCATAAGGGTTGTTATATATATATATATATATATTCATATTTTTGCCCCCAGCTGTTCGGACATATCCTGTATGTATAAATGCGCTTGGTTTGGGGGAAACCACTATTTCTGATACTAGCCATCATAGAGTTATCTGGTGGTGGAGGGGCATGTGAAGTGACGCTACACCGTAATCCCTATCAGGGTTATTCAAAGAGCGTGAAAAGCAGGAGAATGACTGGAGAATGAAACATTCTAGGTCAAAATAGCCAATTTGGAAAGTGAGATGAAAGGGAGACTTTTTCTGGTTTGGCTATTTTGACCTAGAATTTTTCATTCTCCAGTCATTCTCCTGCTTTTCACGCTCTCTGAATAACCCTGTTAATATCCTGTATGTATTTTGTATAGACGATGCAAAATTTTTGTATAGCGACCAGAGTGATTCCATGTTGCTTATCATTCTGCCAACGTCTGCAAAAAACAAAGAAAGAAAATTTTAATAAAATAATTTTCAAGAAAGTTAAATAATCTTAAAATCAGAAAAAATACAAGAATTAGACACTCTGAGCCCCCATTGAAGCAGAGAGCCCCCATTAAAGCGGAGAGCAGGATTCACTGTCTTCTTTAGCCACTTTCAGTAGAACACTGAGGAAAAATAGTGTCCTTCTGCTGGAACTCTTCAACATCTGGTCTACCCCTGGATTAGGTCAATGAAATGTCCTAAATCCCAAGTAGGGTTGACACCTTTTCTTAAAGATTAACCTGAAGACACTACTGCCGCATATTAAAAAAAATAATATATATATATACATCCAATTACATTATCTGCTTCTATTTCACGCCTCATTTCATTGTGTGCCCTTTTCAAGCTTACATTTTTTTATGTGTCCCCATTTCATTGTGCCACATCACAAGCCCCATTTCAATATCTGCTCTTATTTCCTAATGTGCCATCATTTCATGTCCCATATCATTATTTCCTTTATTTGCCACCTACCTGATGTCTGTCTGAGGAGAGATGACCCAGGACCGTAAGAGACAAGGCCCCTGCATTAGTGCCACTAGGACACATGTGCAGAGGATGCAAGCTGGTCCATGATTCTCTGCGACCCACTTTTGCAATATTACACGTGTCTGACGTATAGCGTGAGCTGTTGGCCGGGAAACACAAAGCCTGAAGATCCTGCCTGGATTTTATTGTGTTGTCAGCATTGTGTTTTACATTGAGATATGAATTGTATAATTACAGATAGCCATTGCAATCCACCTGGCATTTCCACTATCTCCTGAAGACCCCAAACAGCTGCTTTTTGGCCCTAGTTGGAAATTGTTGAACACCAGCTTGCAGCAGATCCCTAGGCTCGGCCGGCCGGCCGGCCCACTGAGCCATCAGCCCACCGGGAATCTCCCAGTAGTCCCGATGACCAGTACATACCTACCTTCAAATTATGCATTCCTTTGTGCTGTCACCACACTCCCCATATAATCTCCTGGGTAGAGATATCCTGACTAAAATGGGAGTGACCATTGCCTTAACTCCTGAGGGAATCACAATTAACATACCAGATGCAATTGAAAATGAGGTATCAGATCTGATTTTTTATGTCCTTATTGGACCAGGGGGAGGTAGAGGACAAGGGTATCCCCGCAGAACTTGAAAAACTCATAGATCCTAGTGTATGGGTCACAAAAGCCAATAGTCCAGGACATATGCAGGTACCTCCAGTAAGGATAAAAGGGACCCTTCATTGCCTGTACCCAGGCTACCACAATATCCTCTAACACCCTAGTCAATAGAGGGAATAAGGCCAGTAATCAATGAACTTGTACAGGACAGAGCTAGCTTCCAGTTCTGCAACATGATTACATTAAATACGGGCAAGCTTGCAAACAAAATATATTTTACAAAATGCATAATTCATTTGCAGTTATGTTATTTATACAATTGTGCAAACATGAAGTTGGGATCATGTGTATACACATTCACAACTGCAATAGTGAAGGAGCGAATAACAGAGAGAAATGATTTGAAAATATTCTTTAACTTTTGTTTCTTCCTATTGGCAGATTAAGGTTAAACCTTGGATAAAATGAGCAATGCTAAGGATCTTCTGGCTGAAGACTTGTTGTGCCCAATATGTTTGTGCACCTATACGGAACCAGTATCATTGAGTTGTGGCCACAGCTTCTGCAAAAAATGCATCAACCAAGTACTCGCCCATCAACAAAAAGGAAAACATTACAGCTGCCCGGTCTGTCAAGTTGAGTATAAACAGTTACCAGAGTTAATGAAAAACTTTCCACTCTGTAGCATTGTAGAAAGTTTTAACTCCTTAGAGATAAAGAAACCTGTAGAAGGCAGTATTTCCTGTAATTACTGCTTGGATGACCAGAGTGTAGCGGTGAAGACGTGCATCACCTGTGAAGTGTCTTTGTGCCAACAGCATTTAGATCGGCACACAAACAGGAGTCATGTCATGGTAGAACCAACTCTGTCTATGGCGGACAGAAAGTGTCCTGTACATGATAAGCTTATTGAGTTTTATTGTGAAACTGACCGGAGCACAGTTTGTGTAACGTGCTACATCGCCGGCTCTCACAAAGGCCACAGCATCCTGACGTTGAAGGAAGCTCATTCAAAACACAATGGTGTGTTGACTCAGGCCATCAGCGCTCTCCAGGACAGTGAGGTGGGCCTACACAGAGATAGAGATGAGCTCCAAAAGGCCTTGAGGAAAGTGAAGGAAAACTCAGAGAAGCTAAGTGCTCCACTCAAAGACCTGAAAGCAAACATTATCTCCCAAGTGCAGGATCAGTGGCAGAATATTCTAGATGCCATACTCTGCAGTGAACATCAGGTTACTTCAACCATAGAAAATTTAACAAAACAAATGAAGGAAAAGCAAACGGAAGCCATGAGAACCATTCAGGAGCTAGAAATGCTGAAGTACCAATCCGATGACCTGCTTTTTGTCAAAAGATTCCAAACTGTGCAAGATCAGATCAAGAAACAAAACCTGAAAGTTGACACACTGCAGGTTCTGGATGTAAAAATTGATCAGTCAACTGTCCAAGCCATAGAATATCGAACTGTTTGCTACATAAGTGAGATTAATCAGATTCTTCAGCAAGTTCAATCATCTGTTACCACGCAAACAAGGAATGTGGTAAGATCTGTCGATGGTAAGAACTATCAATGTTTCCCAAATGAAGGAATTCTTCAGCAAGCTCAATCAGTTTTCTCAATGCATCCAAGACCAGTGGAAAGATCTTTTCATAACCAAAGTCCTCAATATTTTCAAAATATAAACCATGGAATGGCCAACTGTAACTTTTTGTACCTGGACCCGTACAGATAAGTGGTTTGACGTTTCCACACATTTACCATATGTAACAATGAAACGAAATGCAAATAAATAAAACGAAGTGACGATTCACAGTAATAATGTATCTGTAGTAGAGAAAGATAGTTTTTTCGTAAAAAAAAAATTACTTAGATTGTATGTGCATTGGTTTTTACACTCTATTGTAATGCCAGAGTTTCTTTTAGGGCACCCAAGATAGGATTGTAGTAGGGGAGGGATAGCAAGACTTGGTTTGAGTTGGGACATGTACAAACAGATAGCTCTTATACCACCAGTAAAAACCTTAAAATTCCATCATACCTCTTTTGTAATTTTATATAAAGTAAATCTGCAAAAACAAATAGAGCAAAATAATACTATAAGATAATTCATAGTAAAATATTTAATGGAGACAGATATAGGACTCTTTCAACCAAGCTGTTATGATTAATGAGTTAGGCATTAAATATATATATATCAGGCATTAAGTACAATAGCCCCACTCATTAATCATAACAGCTCCTCTTGTCATCCAGTTTCCCTTGTGGGCCAGGTGTTGTGACACTCTACTGTAAATTAATGCTTCCTTTAGTTTGTATTGAAGGTGCTAAAGATGGAGAATAATTAGAAATTCCAAAAGTCACTTGCTACTCCTATCTCAAGCAGTTTTTAAAGAAAAAATATATAATTTTTTTTGTTAAATGCTTTTATTAATGTAAAATCATTTAACCTAAAAAAAATAAAAGATAAATAAGATTTATACACACCTCTGGTCCCACAGTTCAGGGGACTGTAGGGTATGCCAATTCCTCTTTCTACAAGCAGAAGGACACTAAGATCAAAATGTTCCCAGTGTCCTTCCGTTAGCGCTACCAGCTAATGTACGGTCTCTCTGGTCTCCATGGAGGCAGCACCAATGCCAAGAAGTATTAGCAGCTCCCAACTATTTTGAGTGGAGTTGCGAATATACTGGCACGCTTGCAATAAAACAGGGAATAGACTAATAATCAATGGCCAGCTCTGCATTTTTCCATTACCATCTTCTTGTTACTAGCGCAGACAGAATAGGGCCCACAGTGTTTTTTTTTTTATATATGTAAATGGGCAAAATATTCACATAGAAGCCTTTCTCCGGAATCGTGATCAAAGATAACAACACTTCTGATTAACATGCTAATTATACACAAATTCTTAGCAGATATATGTATATATTTATTTTATCTGGTAGGTTAATTCAGGTAACGTACTTATCAGCCTTTTAAAAATGAGACCTCACTATGTACTTGTTTCTTTCAGTCATGGAAAGGCTTTTGTGGTTTTTAAGCCCTGACTATAGGCTATAAATATAAGTGCAGCCTGTGAAAGGTCCACAGACTGGCCAGAATAATCACAAATAATTCTAATTAAATAGTAGGATTGATGATAACAATAAGAATCATGTTGTGCTATTTGGTCATTTTACAGAATACCACTAAAAAGATTTTTTGATTATTTTTCTTACCTTTGTCTTGAATTTTAGAACTCTCATTGTCATTGCTGCTTAGCATAATGCCAGAAATGTTATTCATTTACTTCTATGGGTTCAATTTAGCAATTATTGCAGCTTTTATTAAATAAAGTGATTTATACCATAAATAGAAAAGTCCTAACTGAAAAGGGTGCATTAATTTACCTTTCATACACAGGATTTTTCAAACAAACACAGCAAAATTTGTAATATTATGTTTAACTTGATCATGTACCTAATCATGAAAAAGCTTTAATATCTATGTACTAAGTTATTTTAAATAAACTACTTTATTGCAACCAAAACCTTGTTTTTAAATAATTTTATCACTTACACATTTGTTTACTCGCCTTTTTATTGACATTTTTCATTTCAAGGAAAGAACAAACAGAAACACTTTCAGGGTTATTCAAAGAGATTCGAAAAGTCACCGCATGTTCGGTGACTTTTCGTTCTCTTCAATTCGGTTCCTTTTGCCGATCCCATTTCGGTGACCCTGCGGTGTATTCAGCGAGCACCACAGGGTCCCCGAATTGCAGAGAAAAGCTGCCGCAAACCCGACGAAAACTAACCGCAAAACCCACCGAATGCACGTAGAAAAGCCACAAAAACATCTGGATTAACCTGCCGAAAACCAAGCCCAAGCAGGAGCCGAACACAGCCGAAGCAGCTGAAGCAGCCAAGACCGCAGACGAGGCAGTGAATACATTAGCAAAATAGTTTGTGTGAATCTGTGAAAATGAAACGCTGTTTGCAAAGAAACTACTGAGCGAAAATGTCTGAAATTTGCATATGAGGTCCAGGGAATGATAATAAAAAGGGCTGTTACAGAAAAAATAAGTAAACTTACAAAAAAAAAAAAAAAAATCGGACTTTAAAAAAAAAAAATTCTGAAAAATGCTTAAAATATCCTAAAAAATCTATAAATAAAGAGACTCTTTACTGCAGAATTTTATAATGAATGGTTTATTAGATATTGAATTAAAACCAGAATATTTTTAACATTGAAGTCTATGGGATTCTCCTGAATAAACTTGCCGAATTAAACCACCGAATGGCAGGGCATTAGGGGAACCTTTCACTGCTGGTTTGTGTTCTCTGAATAGCCGAAGCAGTGCCTCGAACAGGCACCGAACAGGCACCGAATGTGTAGGCAATTCGCCAGGATTAGGCGAATTGCCTGCTCTCTGGATAGCCGAATGGCCAGGAAAGGTAACCGAACGCTGATTTTCAGAGTTCGGTTACCTTTCTCAAGCAATTCGGATCTCTTTGAATAACCCTGTTTATATTGAAAAATGTTTTATATTATTACAATATAGTTTATCTCCCCCAGAAGTAAATAATCAGAGCGTGATTTTCAGGGGTGTATTTAGGTTTGTGTTGCCCCATGCACTCTATTTTCTGCTGCCCTTGACCCTCAGTATTAAATAAATATGAACTTAAACTTGAAATTAAAACAAATAGCTCAAACAGGTTGTAAATATGACCTAAACGTGTCATAAAAAAGTGATTTTTAGCATTTAATATAGTTTGGGCTACATTACAATCCCTGAGTTAAAACGGGGGCGGTAGGGAAAAAAAACTGCACCCGCAGTTTTCCCCTACCGCCCCAGTTTTAACGGGGGACTGTAATGCAGGTGCAAAAAAATGCTGCCTGCATTTGTAGCGGGCGCTACACCCTGGGATGCTCGCGGCAGCGCTGAGTGCAGCCGCAAACAACCACTCTATGGAGTCCACAGGACTCCATTGAGCCAGACGCCGGCAGTCACATGACCTGCCGGATCTCGCCTTGCGAGATCTGGCCGGTCGGCGTAGTGATACGCAGGGAGAGACTGGGGACTTTTTCCCCCAGCCTTTCCCTGCTCCCGCCGGACTGAGGAGGCGGTTGGAGCCGCAGTACTCGCCGCGGGACAGGAGGTGAGTATATGATTTTTATTTTTATTTTTTTGGGCTGGTGTTAACGGATTGTGCAGAAGCGGAATCCGTTAACACCAAGTCCTGGCTCTGGTTAACTTTCCGCTAACCAGAGCCGGACCTTAATCAGCGTTGGGACTTTGTAATCCTAACGCTGATTAACACTCTGCGCTCCATGTTAAGTAAAGCGAGCGCAAAGTACAGTAACCTCACGTTGAAAAGTGCAAGATACCAAACGCTAACGGGTTGTTGTGGACAAGAATATGTATCTGCTTTCATAATATTCAAAGGCTTAGAAAAAGGTCTAGAAAAATTCTCATTTAAGTTAAGTTTGCTATGTCTTTAAGAGGAAATTAATATAACTGTCTTTTCAGATAAAACCAAAATGTATCTTGCGTAATTTCGCTGTTTCTACAGAAACAATTGACCACAAGCTGGGTGGAGGACCCATTTTGCATCCTGTTATAGGACATTACAGGACATTACAAGACATCACAGGACATCACCCAGGACATAGAGAAAACTGCTGACTATGCCGATGACGCATGATACCGTAACCTTTGGAAATAGCTGATGTTTGATTTTCATTTATTTAATAAATAAACTGTATGTCCACAATTTTATGCTGAAGTCAATCAAAATGTAAAGTTGACTCCCACCTGCTTACGTATAGAACTGCTATAAAACATATCAAAATCTAATAAAGGATCAGAGAGATCATTGGCTTTGACCAGAAAAGCTGCAAAGACTCCTTCGATCGTCTGTGTGATTTCTTTAACCGCACACCGTCACTTACCTGATTTCTCCACCGATTAGACCAGAGACTGGGATCCGAGGAAGGACTTTATTGTCCACTTCAATCTGGCGCCTGCACTGTGGGGCCCTGGGTTACACGCTTTAGCCAGTGTGCCACCAATGAGGATTTCCTGGCGGGACCACACCAGAACCGGAGCCTGATCAACTTCGTAACCTCACAGGTAAGATACATTTTGCTATCCTGCCGGTGACATGTTCTGGTTTGTGATCCTACCCCGGGAAACCCCAGGATGCTCGCGGCAGCGCTGAGTGCAGCCGCAAACAACCACTCTATGGAGTCCACAGGACTCCATTGAGCCAGACGCCGGCGGTCACATGACCTGCCAGATCTCGCCTTGCGAGATCTGGCCGGTCGGCGTAGTGATACGCAGGGAGAGACTGGGGGACTTTTTCCCACAGCCTTTCCCTGCTCCCGCCGGACTGAGGAGGCGGTTGGAGCCGCAGTACTCGCCGCAGGACAGGAGGTGAGTATACAATTTTTATTTTTTTTGGCTGGTGTTAACGGATTGTGCAGAAGCGGAATCCGTTAACACCAAGTCCTGGCTCTGGTTAACTTTCCGCTAACCAGAGCCGGCCCTTAATCAGCGTTGGGACTTTGTAATCCTAATGCTGATTATCACTTTGCCCTCCATGTTAAGTAAAGCGAGCGCAAAGTACAGTAACCTCGCGCTGAAAAGTGCAAGATACCAAACGCTAACGGGTTACTTAACCCGTTTGCGTTTGGATTGTAATATGCGGTAGACTCCGCGGCTAACGTTAATGCTCACGCAGGTGAGCATTAACGTTAGCACATAGATTGTAATGTAGCCCTTTGAGGGCTAATTTCTAGGAGTTTTGTTGATTTGTACACCTCAAATATATATCAAAACTCTAGCAGGGTTATTTAACCCCTTCACTGCTGAGGACCTGTGGGGAATGTCCTAGAAGTCTCCCGCTGTATGCAGAGGATGTTCCCCACATGTCTTCCGCTTGGCAGGAGCTCAACTCCATATTCACCTCTCTCCTCCGGGGTCCCGCATCCACCAGAATTCCGGTGCTCTGTCGTTCCCCGCACTTCGGGGAATCAAATTCCCCAACCCTGTGGTGAATTCAGCATTCACTGCAGGGTCCCCAAAGTGCAGGGAAAATCTGCTGCAAAACCACCTAAATTTTCGGATCCGATCTGTTAAGGTGCCGAAAACCCACCGATCGCAACTGAAAAAAAAACAACGATCCGCCGAACACAGCACTGACCAGCTGCCAGAAAAAGTTGACAAGCCTTCAAATGGAGTAAAAAAAAAAGAACATTGAAACTTACTAAATTTTAAACGCTGTTTGCAAAAAAACTACTATACGAAAATGTCTGGAATTAACATATAAGTTTCTATGAATAATAAAAAAGGTCTGTTACAGGAAAAAAAACATTGTTTTGCCGAAAAAATCCAGAAAAATGCCTAAAAGGTCCTAAAAAAAAAATTGTAAAGAGTCTTTTTGCTGCAAATTAAAATAATAAACGGTTTAATAGATATTGGTTGAAATCGGGAATATTCTTTAAATTGAAACCTATGGGATTCGCCTGATTAAACCTGCCGAATGAAAGCACCGAACATCAGGGCATTTCACTGACATTTCTCTGCTGGTCGGTGTTCTCTGTATAGATTAACCATTGCATCTCGGGATTTCACTGCTGCCGAAGATCACTGTATTTCACTGGCAATTCGCCAATATTCAGCGAATTGCAAGGTTATGAATAGCTAGATGGCCTCAATTGCATCGTACGGGGAAATTCACCATTCGGTGCAATTTCTTGGCCCATTTGGCTCTCTCTGAATAACTTCTTAAAAGAACGGACATTTGGAAATACATTGTTGCCCTCTTCCAGTCTATTGCACAGTCACAGGCATAGTTAGCTTAGACTAGTCCAAGGCTAAAGTTATTATCCTGCTCTCTGGCCACCAGAAGTGAATTGTGGTAGGATAAGATAACTTCAAGACAGGAGAATTTACATACAGAGTATACATTGACCAATATTTTTTCACTTTCTGTCTGATACATCCATTCTCCCAAACCTGCAACTCTTCTTTGTCATTATATTGAGGTTACCCGTGTCCATAAAGTCAATCATAATCTTACCAGCTTCACATTGGGTCACCACAGGTCTTTAGGCTAGGGTCAGACGAACGCATTTTCGCGTTGTCTGTGAAAAAGTGCGTTCGAACGAATGGACGCATTTTTTCACGGAGTACGCGATAGCGGTCATACGATGCGCATTTGCATCCGTGATTTTGTACGGATCATCAATAAAACACTTTGTGCATCTGGACGTTATGTTGGCTGGACATTAGCAGTGTCTGACATCTCCAATTCACGCACACACGGCGCTAGCGGACGCAGCGCACTCTGTACAACCGTACTAGAGGTTTTACGTTCTCGACAAAATGCGTTCGTTTTCCACTTGCGTTGCGCAGCCGGACTTTTGTGCGACCGTACTTCGTATATTGGCCGTCATTGCCTGGCACTTGCTGCTAGTGCGGCCGTGATTAAGTGCGCCTGCACGCGCGTTCGCACTGCGCTCGTCTGACCCTAGCCTCAAAGGATAATTCTAGAATTAACTCTACTTACAGAGCTTGATATTTGGATCCTCCACACATGTTCTCCAAAGTGATGATGTCAAACTGTTGCTTACATGTTAACTTCCAAGAAATATTGAGGAGGCGGACAGAGCCGCGGTCCTCGCCGTGGGACAGGAGGCGAGTATAACATTATTTTTATATTTTTTTGGCTGGTGTTAACGGATTCTGCAGAAGCGGAATCCGTTAACACCAAGTCCAGGCTGTGGTTAACCTTTTGTTAACCGCGGCCGGAAGGTAATCACCGTTAGGACTTTGTAATCCTAACGCTGATTAACACTTTGCGCTCCCCATGTTAAGTATAGGGAGCACAAAGTACAGTAATCTCGCGCTGAAAAGCGCAAGGTACCAAACGCAAACGGGATACTTAACCCGTTAGCGTTTGGATTGTAATTTGCGTTAAATGCTTGGGCTAACATTAACGCTCACTCAGGTGAGCGCAAATGTTAGCAAAGAGTATGTAATGTGGCCCCATATATATGAATACATTAAAAAAAATACAACACTACACAGCTTGAAAAAAATTGTACAAAATTTGTACAAAAAAACATAACATTGTAAGAAAATCAGCAGCAAATAGTAAATTCAAGCAATTTTATAAGAAAATCTATGCATACAAATACAAACCAGAGTGAAGGAGCTGAGTACTAAAAGGCTACCTCTATCTCTCAACATTTAGATACCAAACTGCTACCATTCTCAGGGGTTCAGTGTACGTCTCTGTCACTCTGTTTGTATTTCTGTCAGCATTTGGTTTCCTGTCAGTGTCTTTGTATATATTCCTGTGTGTCTCTATTTGTATTTGCGTGTGTGTCTATCACTGCCACTGCCTTCTCTCACAATCTTTCCTAGTCTCTGTAAGTGCTTGTATGTGTTAGCCACTGTGTATTGCTGTCAGTATCTGTATTTGTCTCTGTATACCAGTGTAGTGTCTGCCAATACCTTCATGGTACTGTCAGCACTGCTCTTTCTGTCAGTATGTGTCTTTGCGTCTCTCTATATATCTGTGTATCTCTTTCAGTGTCTATGTGTCAGTATCTCTGTCAGTTTTAGCATCGTCATGTATCTCTGTTAGTATCTCTGGATGTGTCTGTCAGTTTCTATGTATGTGTCTGTTGCGGTTACTTATCAGCATTTCTTTACATCTTCAAGTGTATCACTGTGTGCCTTAGACATGTGCGTTTCGTTTCGTTCCGAATTGCAATTCGAACAAAATTATACCGATTCGTAATTCGGAAGAACTTCCAAAATAACGAATCTATTTCGTCTAGAATGGAACAAAAACGAAACAAAACTGCATATAACAAATTGATTTCGTTTTTAAGAATCGATTCATTATACTGTTTCATTTAGACCGAGTCAGCATCGCAGTCCTGTCCTTTTGCCGTGGTGCTGAATTTGTTGTATTCAGCACCACAGGCCATGGACAGCGCCATGGTGCTGTTTGGTGCAATTCGGTGACAGTGAAATTCCCCATAGAGAAGTAATGGTTATTCTATTCAGAGAACGCCAAACAGCACCGAAATGTTAGTGACATTTTCAGTGCTTTCATTCGACAGGTTTAATCAGATGAATCCCATAGGTTTCAATGTAAAAAAAAACTCAATTTTTATTAAATATTTATTCAACCGTTATTTATTGGTTTTGTTTTTTTTAATTTAAGAATTTATTTGTATTTTTTTAGGTGTACCTTTTGGATTCCCAATTATTTTAAAAAGTCAAGGCTTTTATTCTTTCCCGAACGGAATGTGTGTTTTTTTTTCTTTCCTTCAGTCTGGCTGTGTTTGGCGGGTGCTGTCCTTGGTTCTGAAAACTATATCAACATCAATGGTGTATTTTCACCCTATCAAGTGGTTTATTGCAAATACAGCCTGAGCCTATGACATAAAGGAAACAATTTCACAGCCCTGTAAGACAGTATTTCCCAAACCTGTCATCAGTGACCACTAACAGGCCAGATTTTAAGACCGGGGTTAGACAGGCGCACTATGTGTGCCCGTACTGACGTGCCTTCCGGCGACCGTCGTGACATTGTGATGCTTCGATGGGGCCAGCACATGCTGTAGCACACGTACAAATTGCAAACTCTACAGCGGGCGTGCTACAGCCGTTCTGAAAGTCTTCCCGACGAAGTGCTACGACGCGCAATCGACGGGGCTGCAAAGCGCGATCCTCCATAGGAGGATCGAGCCTTGCAGCGCTGAGTGCACTAACTGCGCTCAGAAAGGTGGCCAGACAGGCGTCAGAGTGGAAGGAACAACCACTCTCACAGACGTTCCTTCCGCTCTGAAAAAACGCTTGTCTGACCCCGGGCCTAAAGATTACCTTGGGGAAATACAGACTGAATCCTGCAATCACTGAGCAGCAAATCATATCACCTGTGCTGTGCTTCAGATATCAGGCAAACCTGACCTGTTAGGGGTATTTGAGGACAGGGTTGGGAAACATTGCTGTAGGGCATACATCAGTTCTTCACAGCAACTAGGTTGATCAAAAGCATAACTCTTCAGCTCCTGCCTTTTGCATACACTCATTCCCGGAAGCACTTAAAAATGACTTGCTAATACTGTTCTACATCTGTTTAAATGTATTATTATATGACACTCATGCCTGTTTATTACATTCTAATGTCATATGTGTGTATCATAGAAACATAGAATATGTCAGCAAATAAAAACCTTTCGGTCCATCTAGTCTGCCCAATTATATGGATACTTTCCTTGGATTTATCTATCTTTTATTTAGGATCGGCTTATGCCCATCCCATGCCTGCTTAAACTCAAATCACTAGTTTAGCCTCTACCACTTCTGGAAGGCTGTTCCATATATCCACCACCCTCTCAGTAAAATAATACTTCATGATGTTACTTCTATACCTTCGCCCCTCTAATCGAAGACCACTGACGTGCGCAGCCCATGACATTAGGGTGTGTACCCATGGAACATTTATTAATTATAAACTTAAAAGATTTGCACAAAATGCACATTTTTCATTAGAAATAACAAACGAGTAATCAGAAATACAGTCAGTTTTTATTCATCATGAACCAGATAAGAGACATGTAAAATGTCAGTATAAGAGTTGAAAGAGGACCTCTTCACCCAACATTAGGGTACGCAGGGCCGGATTTATAACTAGGCAGAGTAGGCATGTGCCTACAGGCGCCTGCCACAAGGGGGTGCCTTGTTTTGGTAAAAAAAAAGGTTATTTTTTACAATAATTTAGACCACTGTATCTCTGTAGCCCTAAGGGCTACAGGGACATACAAGGTATCATTGGAAAGGCCAGATCATGGCCTTTTCAGTGGTGTCAAATATAACCAGATTAGATTTATGTAAAAGTAAAACAAATAAAATATAATTTTTCTAATTTTCTTCTAACGCTGCACTATTATTTAGTTTGCAATTATAAGTGAACAGTGATGCTGCACTAACTCACTTTCTCATTTCCCAGACTGAGAGCAAGTGTGGCGCTGATCATGCAATGCTTTGTTTAATTGACAACCTAGACCATGGCACTGCAGTGAGGAGAGACAGGGGGACTTTGGAACCTGCATCTCTGAATTGTACACAGCACAAGGTTAAGTAATGTGTACTAGCTGCCGGCATCTTCAGCAGTTCAGTACAAGGTTAAGCGAGGTGTCACTGGAAAAGTCAGAGTCTGGTCTTTACAATGATATTAAACATGACCATGTAGTGGGTAAAAATAAAACATTTAAAAAAGTAAATGCAAATTGTATTTTTTTGTCTGTTCTACGGCAGAGGCAATATATGCTTTTACATATAAAACAAACAATGCTGCTGCACTAACTCAACTTAGGCTAGGGACAGATGAGCGCATTTTCTGCAGCCACCGTCAAAATGTACGTCGATGCGTGCGCACGCATTTTTTCACGGAATACGCTTAAGTGGTCAGACGATGCGCAATTCTGGACGTATTTCATGACGATGGGGTGAAAAGAAGTCTAGGGAAATCCGGCTGTTTGAACGTTATGTTGGCCGCACACTAGCAGCGTCTGACATCTCCTAATCACGCACACACGCTGCTATGCGGCCGCAGCGCACTCTGTACGTCAGTACCAGCGGTTTAACGTTCTCGAAAAAATGCGTTCATTTTCCACTTGCGTTGCGCGGCCGGACTTTTGTGCGACCGTACTTCGTATATTGGCCGTCATTGCCCGGCATCTGCTGCTAGTGCGGCCGTGATTAAGTGCGCCAGAACGCGCGTTCGCACTGCCTCAGTCTGACCCTAGCCTAAGGCAACAGATTCTGACCCTTCTTTTCATTTGATGCAGAGAGAAACAGTTTTTCATTTTTTTAAAATGTCATTTTTTTTTTTTTAAAAAGAATTTCATTTGCCCCAAAACGAAAATAAAGTTATTTTGGCCTGTTTATTGTTTGTTCGGGGGCGCTCCACATTTCTGTGCCTACAGGCTCCTGAGATGTAAATCCAGCCCTGAGGGTATGCCTGGGCACCAAGCAAACCCCACGTACATGCCTATATGTAAGTCTATCAGGGTTATTCAAAGAGAGACCAAAAGTCACAGTACGTTCAGTGATTTTTTGTTCGCTTCAATTCGGCGCGATTCGGCGATCCTATTTCAGCGACCCTGCGGTGTATTCAGCAAGTACCACAGGGCCGTTGTAGTGCAGGGAAAAGCCGCCGTGAACCCGCCGAACACTCACCGCAAAACCTGCCGAACATTCACTAAGACCCGCAAAACAGCTGGATTAACCCCGCCGAACACGCCGGAGGAACCCAAGCAGCCGCTGGAAAAAGCCGACACCGCGGACGAATTGAGTGATAATAAAAAAAAAAACGTGCGCTTGAATGTTTGAAAAGTGAAACGCTGTTTGCAAAGAAACTACAGAACGAAAATGTCAGAAATTTACATATAAGATCCAATGAATGATAATAAAAAGGGCTGTTACAAAAAAGAAAAAACGATTAAAAAAAAAAAAAGGAAATTTTTTTCTCTTAAAAAAATCCCAAAAAATGCCTAAAAGATCCTAAAAAATCTATATATAGACTTTTTACTGCAGAATATTATAATCAACGGTTTATTAGATATTGAATTAAAACAGGAATATTTTTAACATTGAAGCCTATGGGATTCTCCTGAATAAATCTCCTGAATGAAACCACCGAACAGCAGGGCATTTCGGCAACTTTTCCCTGCTGTTTTGTGTTCTCTGAATAGACAAACCATTGCTTCTCTACGGGGATTTCACTGCCCTCGAACAGGCACTGTACGTGCAGGCAATTCGCCAGAATTTGGCGAATTGCCTGCTCTCTGAATGGCCCTGAAATTGCACCGTATACTAAATTTCAGTGTCCGGTTACATTTTGGGGCCAGATCGACTCTCTCTGAATATCTGAATAACCCTGTAAGTCTTTCTCCTTCAAGCCGTACACCATTTTAGTAGCCCTTCTCTGAACTCTCTCTAAGATGTCTATATCCTTCTGGAGATACGGTCTCCAGTACTGCACACAGTACTCCAAGTGAGGTCTCACCAGTGCTCTGTACAGTGGCATGAGCACTTCCCTTTTCCTACTGCTAATACCTCTCCCTACACAACCAAGCATTCTGCTAGCATTTCCTGCTGCTCTATTACATTGACTACTTACCCTTAGATCCTCTGAAATAATAACCCCTAAATCCCTTTCCTCAGATGTTGAGGTTAGGACTGTATCAAATATTCTATATTCAGCCCTTGGGTTTTTACGTCCCAGGTGCATTATCTTGCACTTATCCACTTTAAAACTCAATTGCCACAACTCCGACCATTTTTTTAGCTTACCTAAATCATTTGTCATTTGGCTGATCCCTCCAGGAACGTCAACCCTGTTGCAAAGCTTTGTGTCATCAGCAAAAAGACATACTTTTCCATTAATACCTTCTGCAATATCACTAATAAAAATATTAAAGAGAATGGGTCCAAGTACTGACCCCTGAGGTACCCCACTGGTAACAAGACCTTGCGCCGAATAAACTCCATTTACCACAACCCTCTGTCTGTCACTCAGCCACTGCCTAATACATTCAACAATATTGGAATCCAAGCTCAAAGATTGCATTTTTTTTTTAAAAAAAGTATTTTACCTGGAAGGATACATTGAGATTTCTCTCGTTTTCAAGTATGTCCTGGGTGGTGAGTATGTACCGTTAGGTGTCTTGCCCAAGGACACTTACTGGAGAGGTGCTCTTGCCAGGATTCAAACCTGTGTCTCCACAGTTATAGAGCAGTGATGTTACCTCTACTCCACCCAGCCGGTATGATATTGACAAGCCTTCTATGCAGAACAGTATCAGAAATATGGTTTTGCTGCTGAATCACACTATACATGTGCTCATTGTAATTCAATTCTAGTTATATTTAGATTTTTTTGCAGAGCTTACACAAGAATAAACTCAGTCTCTCAGAAGTCAAACCCCCTATTTATGTCTGCTTTCACAGTCAAGTGATTTTGGGGGAAAAAAAACACTACCAGGAACCAGTGTGTTTTGGAATATAATTTAAATTAATTATACAGTAAGAAATATTCAGGAGTATTCCAATGTATTTCTTACTGTAATAGTCTATTTGGCAGGCAGATGTCGCCATCTGCTGGCCAAATGGAATTACTGCAAGCATCTGCCACAGCATATGCTGCCCCCAGCAAGTAATCATAGGCGGCCACGACCCCACGACATACCACAACTTGTTTTTATGCTTTCAATCAAATTATGTATTATGCCCCAATTTAATTGTATGCCTCATTTCTTGCTTCTGTGTCATTATTTCATTTATTAATGCCTCCATTCAATTTATTATGTTGTTTCATTAGAGTATGCTCAAATTCATTTGCCTGACTCTATTCGCTTCTCAGACTTGCTCCCTTACTTGCAAATGTAACAATATAATACAAGTAGGTCTCTGACATCTTGTGGGAGTGCAGCAAAGAGTCAGAGTTGCACATGAGGGGGCAAGTCCATGATATGCATGGGGCCCCAGACTTGGAGCTGCAGTTCCACCAGCCCCTATGTTGATCTGGTCCTGGGAGAAAGAAGACCATTAGGAGAAAAAAAAGGTATAGAGTGAGTTTTGCCCAAAATAGGTACTTTTCCTTGAACACATGGACGGGATCCAGGAATTGTACCAATACCAGAAATCGGAAACGAAAACATTTTATTGTATCAAAATAATTATATACAAAACAGAAAAAATAGGAATCATGCCTGAATTATCAGTAAAGGTCAGGAGATGGAGCCAGAGGCACAGTAAAACAAGTGTTTCGTTCGCTAAAAGACAAATGTGTGTTTCCAATGTTCAACAGATTATGCTCATCTCAGTTTACATACAGCAGATAACACTTTTTGGTGCAGTCAATTCATTGTCTGTTGAATGGAAACGGAAATGATCTGATAGGTAGCAGCCACAGCTTCACTGAAAATCAGGAGAACCTCAGTTGAGCTGCAAGAGAACATATTACTAATTTTATTATTTTTCCATATTTAAAAAAAACACTCTAGGACAGGTCTGTCACACTCGCAGCCCCCCAAGATGTTGATGCCTACAATTCCCAAAATTCTTCTAAAGCGATAGATGGCCATTGTAAATTAGAAACATCTGGGAGGCCGAAGTTCGACAGCCCTGGTTCTAGGCTAAAAAATGGATGGGGGTGATGTGCTTTGCAATAGAGAATATCTGTGTATGCCTATTAGTATTCTGAGGTTGGTCAGCTAGAAATATAACTTTTTACAGTTCTTTTTTATTCATTTAATCTTTATATTTCTGGAGTAAAAAGTTCTGGAACCTTATTCCACCCATTAATGATTTATTCGAAAAGTATAATAACCCCAGTTGTTAATTGCTAATGGCTCCTCTCACATTCAAGTCCGCTTCTTAACTGCCAAAACCAGGGGCCCTAGTCCGAGAAGGGCCGGAATTATAATTAGGCAGAGTAGACATGTTCCTATATGTATATAGGAAATTGCCAAGCGCCCACACTATCCTCTCCGAACACCCCGCAAACCAGATAGTAGTGGTTTCCCCCAAACCAATAAATGCAAATATACTTTTATATATATATAATTTAAAGAGAAAGGAGAGGAAAGTTAAGGGAGAAGTAGAAAAATTATTATATTTTTTTTTCTCACTATGATATTTAGTTTAGATCACTTAGGGGAATCTATTTCATATATATTTGGTTTTTACAGAACCTAGTATCGGGTGTGACATAACCATCAATATTCACATTGGATTACTTATATCCCCACAATTATACCTCACACTTATATGTCACTATATCGCCTATTATCTATTATGATAATTTTTTACCTACACATAGGCATCTACTACTTAAACATCACTTCATAAGATTTTTAGCATCTACATACACTTTATCCAATATGGTGACTTGCTGGACAGTACCCCTTATCTGTTGTAACACACTTCATGTGGTGATAATAATTTTCCTAGAATCGAGAAGACAGCCTGCTTTTCTTAAAACTTTATTTTGAACATCCTTTCCTATTTATGGACGCAGACAGTTACATTGTTTTTGTGTGACTTGATTGTGGGAATAGCTTATCAGTGTCCGTTTGTACTCATAATGATATTTATAATATGCCTAGATCTTGGATATAAGTTGTGCAACGCATGGCAAAAGTTTTCAATATGACCGGACTTTGGACTTTACATCGCAAAACACATGCTGCGATTGACAGCCCCTTTTTGGATTTTGGTCAAGAGGTGATAAAACGCACAGTAGAACGCGCAACCACCGAGAACTCATGCGCAATATGGCGCCGAATACGATCGGGACACAGAGGATCCGAAATGAGGCTAGAAACACATTGATTGCCAGTTACGAATTGAAGCGCGGAGGATCCGAAACGAAGCTATAAACGCACACTGATTGTCAATTACTAATTGAAGCGAAGCGCGGAATATCCGAAACGAGGCTAGAAACGCACGCTGATTGACGATTACGAATCGAAGCGCGGAATATCCGAAATGAGGCTAGTAACGAATGTTGATTGTCAATTACGAATCGAAGCGCGGAATATCCGAAATGAGGCTAGATACGCACGCTGATTGTCAATTACGAATCGAAGCGCGGAATATCCGAAACGAGGCTAGATACGCACGCTTATTGTCAATTACGAAGCGAAGCGCGGAAGATCCGAAACGAGGTTAGAAACGCACGCTGATTGCCAATTACGAATCCATACGAGATAAGTCGTTTATTTTTTTAATTTTTTAGGGTATATAAACATGCATGTTAGTTCTGTATTGTATAGACCAGCTGATGAAGCCGTGTGTCGACGGCGAAACGCGTCCTGGCTTATTTTCTTGATTTTATTTTGTTTTAACCATTTATTAAATTTTAGAAGAACCGTTGCAGCATGTTTTGTTTTTTTTATTGGGTTTGACCTACGAAACCCATGTGCCTTCGTTCTAGAGCTGGGAATAGCTCCACCAAATGTGAGTTTTCACCTTTATCTGTTACAATACGATTGTAAGTCAGATATACACAAGATTGTATCTTCTTCTTCTCTCCTATACCTTATGGATGCAATGAGTGAACAACGTTAAGGAGTGGGTTACCTGAGAAGTTATTTGAAGATAATCAACCCAAAAGCAACGATCCACTCAGGGCCAGTGTATGGGCTCTTCGTTTGTGAGTTGAACAACTACATAAAGACCTACACGTTGTACTTGTTGACACTGTACTGCACTTAGAGTTGCGATTTTTTGTGTTTATATCTCCACATGTAATAACATCGATGACGTCACGTGAGAAACCTATCCGAATTCCCTAGCGTCCATTTCGCGCAGACCAGATACGTATTGTTCCAATGTTCCTATATGTGTCTACCGCAAGGGGGAGTCTTGCTCTGTAAAAAAAAAAAGTTTAAAAAAAGTACACTTTACAATTATTTAGAGCCCTGTATCTCTGGAGTGCTGCCTGCTAGAGGGATGTATGACATATCATTGGGTATGACCTTTCCAATCATATCAAAAATGACCGTGTTTCTGTAAAAATAAAATAAAAATAAAGAAAATATTTTTTTTTCTAATGCAGCACTATTGTTCATTTTAGCTGCAGTAACTCACCTTCTCGTTTCCAACACTGCCAGCAGGTGTGAAGGTGATAGCGCAATGTATTGCTTCATCAATAACCTAAACCGTTGCACTGCTTGTGAGGAGAGAGAGGGGGGTCTTTGGAACCCTGCATCTCTGATTTTTATACCACACAAGGTCAGAGTCTGGCCTTTCCAATAATACCAAACATGACTGTATAATGTGTCAAAATAAAAATATATATATATTTTTTTTTTAAAAAAAAGGAAATATGAAGAAAATAGATGAGCAACATGGCTAGATGCCCTGTGTATTGGTATTTGTTTTCATCATCATGCAAAAATAATGTGATATTATTAGTAATAATAATAATAGTAAATCTGTATACAGAAGGTATCGTAACATCACATATCTGCTCTATATAGGAATTTTCGGCATTTTTTTCTCAAGGTGTGCTCCAAAAATGTATTGAAAATGTAGATACGTATATTACATGGGCTACATTTGTTTTGCATTTTTACATATTTTGTAAAAACATTTATATCTTTATGTTGAGAAGGGGTTAATGTTTTGGTTTGATCACTAATTCATTTTTACTGAACCCCTCCTGCCAAAACATGTCAGCTTTCTGTTGTTGATTTCCCCAGTTCCTTTCCCCAGTTTCCTTAAATAAATTAAAACAATTGTAAGTGTTGAAAATGAAACGCTGTTTGCAAAAAAACTATTGAATGAAAATGTCTGGAATGGAATGATAATAAAAAGGTTTGTTACAGAAAAAGAAAAACCGTTATTTAAAAATAAAAACAGAAAACAACATTTTGCCGAAAAAATCCCCAAAAATGCCTAAAAGATCCTAGAAAATTAATAAATAGAGACTTTTCACTGCAGATTAAAAGAATAAACGTTTTATTAGATATTGGTTAAAAACGGGAATATTTTTAACATAGAAACCTATAGGATGCAACCGGAATAAACCTGCCGAATGAAAGCACCGAACAGCAAGGCATTTCTCTGACATTTCACTGCTGCTCGGGGCTCTGTGAATAGATTAACCATTGCTTCTCAATAGGGACTTTCACTGCTTTCGAACAGGCACTGCACTCGTTGGCAATTTGCAAACTTTGGTGAACTGCCTGCTTTCTGAATAGCCGAATGGCCACGAAGATGCACTGTAAGGGGAAATTCACAGTTCGGTGCCATTTCAAGGCCAGATCGTCTCTCTCTGAATAACCCTGTTAGGGCCAAATTACATACTTGGTGCTAACGTTAGCGTAAGTAATTTACACATATAAAATCCAAACGCTAATGGGTTAAGTAACCCATTTGTGTTTGGTACTTGCGCTTTTCAGCGCGAGGTTACTGTACTTTGAGCTTCCTATACTTAACATGGGGAGCCCAACGTGTTAATCAGCGTTAGGCTTACAAAGTCCTAACGTTGATTAACGTCCGGCCACGGTTAATAAAAAGTTAACCAGAGCCAGGACTTGGTGCTAACGGATTCCGCTTCTGCAGAATTCAAGGCTCTCCAGATGTATATTAGGGTGTGGGCAGAGGCCAGCGGCGCTCTGCCCTGTAGCCAGCGCTTCTGCTGGCGGGTTGGACACAAGAGTAGTGTCCGCTGGTGGGGACGGGGGGAGGTCTTCCTCCACTCGCGTTGGAGATGGAGAGGGCCATCCGGACCCGTCCGTCAGTTGTTCAGGCATGACATGGGCAACCCCAGGCTCATCCTGGCAATTTAGCACCTGCAGTGCTTCGTGCAACAATGCCACTTCTTCCATGGTGGGCAAGACGGGAAAATGTAGGAGCACTTCCGGCTCCATTTCCTCAGGTTCCTCTGTCCCATCCAGACTGTCCGCTCCTTCTGCCGGACAGTCCCCGGCCTCTGTCACCGCCATAACCAGGCCTTCAAGCTCCCTCAGCCATCCTTGGCTGGGAGCAGCTTGACCCACCTGCTTCTGATTCTCTGCCCTAGAGCCGTTAGGAATTTCCAGAGGGCCACTCGGTGGCTTCTGAGGGTGATAGTGGGTACCCTGAATGAGACACCAGACGAGCTGTATGTTCCCACAGGATTCTCTCTCTCTCTGAGCTCTGAGAGTTCTGACCTTTAATGAATAAAAACGCCACCATTTATGCTGAAATACAACAGTCATAATTTGCATAAATGACGCACCTCGTCCTACCAATATGCTAATTACATTATGTCAGTTAGATATTTACAATAAACATTCCTCTTTACATTCTTTAGCCTTTAGCTCACACACCATTTGCATAACCTATTGTTCTAACACATCAGATTAAAGACAAACACTATCACAGACTTCTTGAATCAAAGATGCAGCCAGATAAGGGGAAAAGCCCTGTTGCATAAATTACACAGCAGTAAAGCTTGTTTACTGACTATACAGAAACACATTTACCTACAGGAATATAAGTATATTTAAAACTAAAGTTACGCCATTTTACACTAAACTAATTTAAACTAAAACCAAACGATGTAAGATTTATTTAAAAACACACAATATAAATTGAACATAAAGTCTCTTGGGGTTTGAAGCATGGAGCATTACATCAGCTCCATGACACTCACCTCCTGTCCCATGGCGAGGACCACGGCTCTGTCCGCCTCCTCAGTCTGGCAGGAGCAGGGAGATACTCCCTGGGACAGGAGGTGAGTATCTAATTAGTTTTCTTATTTTTCAGCTTGTTTAACGGATTCTGCAGAAGCGGAATCCGTTAACACCAAGTCCTGGCTGTGGTTAACTGCGGCCGGACGTTAATCAGCGCTAGTAGATTGTAATACCAACGCTGATTAACACTTTGCGCTCCCCATTTTAAGTATAGGGAGCGCAAAGTACAGTAACCTCACGCTGAAAAGCGCAAGGTACCAAACACAAACTGGTTACTTAACCCGTTAGCATTTGGATTGTAATATGCGGTATGCACCGCGGCTAACGTTAATGCTCACGCAGGTGAGCGTTAACGTTAGCACCTAGATTGTAATGTGGCCCTAACTGTCTATACCTGATAAAGTTCAGACATACTTTTATATTGCTCCTGACATACCTGTGTAACAAACCCGGCTTACCCATTTGACGACTGCTCTCTGGAATATCCCTGTGTACCACGAGAGGATCCCTCCTGTGTCCCCTATCCTGTCTCCAGCACCCCTGTGTACATCCCTCCATGGCACCCTCTAAGTTCATAGTGTCATCCAAGCATCTAAGGTATCTGTGGCTTCATCGTGTTCCCCCTCAAGTACACAAGACCCTGCTGTATTCGGGTTTCTGGTATCCTTTCCAGAGAGCGGTGTTTTGGCCTTTTTTCACCATTGAATTGATCTTTGAGTATGGCGGAAGGTGGAGACTTGGAGTCGCTGTTGGCGGAAGTGCGGGAGGCGGCTCGGCATCTTGGTGTGGAGTGGGCGAGAAGGAGTTTTGTCGGAGGTGTTGGCGGCAGAGTCGGAGGTTGGAGCTCGGCCTGTCAGGGTTTCTAGGCCACTGGAGCGGTTCAGTCCGGGAGGAGAATCCAGCGGTGGACCGGCGTCTGAGAGGTCGAGGTCGGAAACGGTGAGAGGCAGAGGACGGTTGGTTCGGCGGATGTTGGTTGGAGGTGACGCAGTTGGGACTGAGGCTGGCGGGAGCGTTTCAAGGAGGTTGGCAGGTCCTATGGTACGGGAGCGGAGTCCGAGGCCGGCTGGTGGTTTTCAGGCTGGTGGAGTCGGTGGAGTTGGAGTATCGGCTATGGAGAGTGTGGCGCAGGAGATTACAGGAAGTTTGGATGGGCCTAGTGTGGCGGCAGGTAATGGAAATGGGGGTGATATGAGTTCCTTCATGTCTTTTTTACAGGGTGCGTTTGAAGCTTGGTCGGGTTATAAAGGGGCTGTGAGCCAGGGAGTTGATTTGGCCCAGGCTTGGAGGGTTGCAGGAAAGTCAGTTTGGGGAGCTGGTGGAGCTCTCGGTGGTGAAGCAGTGGCTTCGGGGGGGCCGAGTGGTGTGTCGGGTTCACTCGGTGAGTCCTCAGGGGTGGCGGATTTAGCCAGGAGGAATGCATACGTGTCATTTGCTGGTCCTTTGGGGTTACATTTGAAGCAGGAGGTTAAGGAGTGTCTCTGGCGGGGTGAGTATGTGGAGCTGTTTTCCTTGCTTCCGTTGTGGGGGTTGAGGACGATTCATCTAACGAAGGGTTAAAAGAGGAAGAGGAAAGGAAAAAGAGGTATCGGAGGATTCCTAAGTCATTTGGGAACTGGCTCCGGGCTTTTTGTATTTTGGCTAGTGTGGTAGGGGAGAAGAACCCCCAGCACTGATCAGCTCTTTTTTGCAATGTGGATGGGATTTGGGAGGCTTATCGGTGGTTGGGTGTGGTGGAAATATGATGAGCAGTTTAGGCAACGTTTGGCGGCTCACCCAGGTATGGGGTGGGACCAGATGGACATTACATTGTGGTTACGTTTGATGGGGGCTCAGAATGCTTTGCCCTTTCCAGGGGTCGCTGGTGGGGGAGAGGCCAGTTATCTACCAGCATGTGTTAACCCCTTCACTGCTGAGGCATTTCACCACTGTGTGCTGAGCTCATTTTTACCGCTTTCGCTCATCATGTTTAAACGCGATTTTAAAGCCACATTTTAATAAATGACCCAGACATATTATATATCGTTCTTTCCGGCAGAATACGCAGATTCATAATATATCATTTTTATATGTATACGTCATGTCCTGCCTGTATATTATAACAAAAAATACAATAAAAATAGATTTTTTAATCATCTGCAGTGTGTAAAGTGTTTTTTTTCACATTTTATCACATGAGCGTTTGCGGTTATGTTTTCTATGGGGTGCGCTTGTACAAAAAATTTGAAATGGGGACTTGTTACTTTTTTTGGGGGGAATTACGTGATTTTAAGCAAACACACCCCATAGAAAAAAATCATTAGTGCAGCATCATTGTTCACATTATAATTGAAATGTGAACAATATTGCTGCATTAATAAAAACAACACACAAAAAAAAACATGTTTTTATTTATTTATTTATTTTTTAAAATTTATTTATTTAAATTTTTGTTTTCTACTTTCTACCTAGTCATGTTGGGTATCATTCGAAAGGCCATGCTCAGGCCTTTCAAATGACACCCTCCATGACCCCCTAGCTGCCACGGTTCTGGAGATATCGGGGTTCACAAGAACCCCCTATCTCCACCAGGGGATTTCCTTGGGAAATCCCCGGCAGCTAGGGGTTCCCCGGCTATCTGACGTCATCACGCTATGCGTGATGACGTCAGACAGCGAGGGGATTCCCGGGGCTGGAGCCGCCATCCAAGATGGCGGCCCCCACCGGAGATAGGCTGCACTTCGGCGCCGCAAGGCGCTGAAGTGCAACCCAGCACTTGAGGGGTTAAAGCCAGGCACTGCTTAAAAGGGAGACTCTCCCCTTATAAGCGGTGCCTGGCTTTTAGCGCTGCTCCTTCCCGATCGGGAGGGAGAGGGATCCGAACGGATCCCCCCTCCCTTCCAGGCTATCTCCCGTCATTTACGCCGGGTGGAGCTTGACTTCAGCGTCTGAGGACGCTGAAGTCAGAACGCCGTGGGACCCCGGACAGAGAGGTGAGTATCTCCGCCGGGGGTCCCATACAGCTGATGACGTGTGGGGCACGTCCTCAGCATGCAACGTGCATCAATGAGGACGTGCCCCACACGTCTTCAGCAGTGAAAGGGTTAAGAAGGGGTCTTGCTGGCAGTTTAACGAGGGTCAGTGTAAGTTTGGTAATGGGTGCAAGTTTAAACACGAATGTTCAAATTGTGGAGGATTGCATTCGTTGTCCAGATGTTTTAAAAGGGCGAGACAGGGCGGTTTGCCTTTTAGAGGGTCTGGAGATGGGGGCTTCCCCAGTGAAACTTAACGCGATGTTACCGTGGCTAAGGCTTTATGGAAAACTTAGGGATGCAGAGTTTCTGCGGGACGGTTTCAGAGATGGTTTCCGGATTCCTTTTGTGGCAAGGCCAGGGGGTGGCAAGTTGAGGAATTTGAAGTCGGCTAGGGAATATCCGGAGGTAGTTCGAGAGAAGGTTTTCAAGGAGATCAGGGCCGGTAGGATGGCGGGTCCATTCTCGTCACCGCCGGTGCGGGATTTGAGGATATCCCCTTTGGGGGTGGTGCCTAAGCGGAAGGCTGGGGAATTTCGGTTGATTCATCGTTTATCCTATCTGTGGGGAGGATCGGTGAATGATGATATTGGTGAGGAGTTGGCCTCGGTGTCGTACGTGTCATTTGATTCAGCAGTTGGTTTGGTTCGGGATGCAGGAAGGGGGGCTTTGATGGCTAAGGTGGATATTGAGCCGACGTTTTGGCTCTTAACTATTCATCCTTCATGTCATCACCTTCTGGGATTTTGGTTTGAAGGTGAATTTTATGTGGATCTTTGTTTGCCTATGGGTTGTTCCATTTCCTTTTCCTTTTTTGAGTGTTTTAGAACATTTTTGGAATGGGTGGGTCGTGTGGTGGCAGGGTCGGCTAATTTGACACATTATTTGGATGATTTTCTTTGCGTGGGTAGGGAAGGGACAGGAGAATGTCTTCACATTCTTTGGTCTTTTCAATGGGTGGCGCACCGATTTGGTGTTCCTTTGCCTTCTGATAAAACGGAAGGTCTGGCGTCAGTCATCACTTTCCTGGGGATTGAGATTGATTCGGTTAAGGGTGAATGTCGTTTACCTTTGGTGAAAGTCGTGGAAGCTTTAAGGCAAGTGGAAGGAGCCTTGTCGGTCAGGAAGTTGCGGTTGAGAGAGCTTCAATCTCTGATTGGTCGTTTGAATTTCGCGTGCAGGGTTATTCCGGTGGGTAGAGTCTTTTTGCGAGGTTTGGCTTTGGCGACGCGGGGTATTCGCGAAGGTCATCATTTTATTAGAATATCTGGTGCCATGAAGGAGGATTTGGAAGTGTGGAGATCCTTTTTGGCTTTGTTTAACGGGGTGGCCATATGCCCTTCTAAGGAAGTATTGGCAAAGGAGCTGGAATTTTTCACGGATGCCTCGGGAGGTGTTAGTTTTGGGGTATACGTTGGGGGGGCGTTGGTGTGCCTCTCATTGGCCTGATTGTTGGTTGGCATCTGCATTGGTGCGAATTTAGCATTTTTGGAGTTGTTTCTGTTAGTGGTGGCCTTGGAACTTGGTGTTCTCGAGGGTAGAAGGATTTTGTTCCGTTCTGACGACATGCCAGTGGTGTCGGCGGTTAATTCTTTGTCGGCTTCATCATTGCCAGTCATCAGGTTGCTTAAGAGGTTTGCGTTGCTTTGTCTGAAATTTAATGTTTTATGCAGGGCAAGGCATGTTCCAGGATGCCTTAACTCAGTGGCGGATGCTTTGTCTCATTTGCAGTGGGACAGGTTTCGTTCTCTGGCTCCGATGGCGGAGGAGGTGGGCACCCCTTGTCCGGAGGGCCTTTGGCAGCTAGGCTCGGAATTTTTGGAGGACGGGTGAGAGGTTCTTTGTCTGATTCCACTTGGAAGGCGTACTCACGAGTCTGGAGGGAATGGGACGCATTGGCTGAACGTTTCAGGTACGTTTCGGTTGGTGGATGGGATGAGGAACGTCTGCTTAGGGCTTACCTCATCCGGTTATTTGAATCAGGGGCATCTCCTGGGGTGGTGCGGCAGTTGTTGGCCGCCTTGGCTTTCCTTTTTCAGATTTCGGGGAAAAAGGATGTCACCAAGGATTTTGTCATTAGGTGTGCAGTTTGGGGTTATGTGAGGGGGAGGTGCAGGGTGGACGCACGGCGTCCAGTTTCTAAGCAGTTATTGGAAGGTCTATGGGATTTTGTTGGGAGTTTTTGTTCCTCACCTTATGAGGTTCTGCTTATGAGGGCGGCTTTTTGTTTGTAGCATTTCGAGTGGGTGAGCTGGTTTGCAATTCTAGGAGAGGAGGTGGTGGTTTGGGTGCTGATGCGGTTTGGTTGGGAGTTGAGGAAGTTGTTATTTGGGTTTCTAACTCCAAGACTGATCAGTTGGGTAGGGGGTGTAGAGTTGGTTTATCCAGAGTGGATAACTGCGTTGTCTGTCCGGTCAAGAACGTTAAGGAGTTTTTGGAGGTGCGGGTGGAGTCTGGAGTGGCCTTTTTATGTCACGCAGACGGCTCGGCTTTATCGAGGTATCAGTTTGTTACCATTTTTAAGAAGTGTTTGTTTAGTTTAGGGAGAAATTTGGTTCTCACTCCTTCCGTATTGGGGCAGCAACAGAAACTTCGCGGTTGGGGTTGTCTGGAGCGGAAATTCAAGAGTTGGGAAGATGGAACTCGAGGGCTTTTCAGACTTACGTTCGGCCAGGTTTGGTGGTATGACTTTTGAAACACTTTGGTTAATGCTGGGAGGTTACGTGGAGAAACGTTTGCTGTATGGTTTGTTCTGTTATGTTTTTTCAATTAAAAAAAAAAAGAAGAAATATCAAAATTATACATGGAGTAAGAATTATACTTTATTATATGGAATATATATATTTATTCTTACTTTTGTACTTTGTATATTTGTTCTGTTGTATGCTGAAGGAGTGTGGGGGTTGGCATATTTATAGGCAATGGGTATGTTCATTGCTTATGTCATGTTTTCTTTGCAGGTATGGACATCGTTTATTAGGTGGATGTGTATGGTGGGTTGGTGTGGAGTTTTTTCTTTTGGAGTCATTTTTGTGTGGTGTAGATGGTGGTAGTTTGTTTTGTTTTGCAGATCCTTCGAGAGTGGTGCGGATCATTGGAGATTCGCTGGTTTTCTGGGCTCGGAGGAGGGCGTTGGTGCGAGCATCTGGAGTGCAGATGGGTCTGCATGGGTTGGCAACACGGGTACGGTGGTTCAGAATCCGTGGGTTCCTGTGGGAGGAGTTTAAGCCGACGGTGTTGGGTGCCCTTAGGCACGGTGAAGTCCCCCTTGTGTTGGTGGTGCACGTGGGGGGGAATGATTTGGGTGTGGTCCCTTTTGGTATGCTGCTGGAGCAGATGAAGGCAGATCTGCGGCACCTGAGGGAGTGGTCACCATGGACGGTGGTGGTGTGGTCTGAGGTGTTGCCGAGGATGGTGTGGAGGCAGGCGGAGAATGAGGAGGCAGTGCGGCTTTGCCGGACAAGGTGAACCGCTGTATGGGAAGGTTTGTGAGGCTGATGGATGGTGTGGTGGTGCGGCATCTCCCCTTTGAAGAGGAGGATGCGGCGTGCTATTATATGGAGGATGGTGTTCACCTGACAGATGTGGGCAAGGATCTGTTCATCCTGGGTTTAAAGGAGGGGATTGAACAAGCCCTGTTTTTCATTGGTGGGGGAGCTCTCCCTTAGGGGGTTATGTGAGGAGCTTGTAGGCAGTGCTGGGTAGGGGTTCCTTTTATTTAGGTTATTTGTGGATCAAATGGTTAGGAGATGGGAGGATTTTGTGGTTGGTTGTTTTGGAGGTGTGTGGTGGTTGTGTGGAGTTCCCTTTCAGCACTGTGTTATTATGTCATATTTGTTATGGCAATTTTTATGTCATGGTGGTGAGTATATTGTGTGGAGTTTTTAGCTGTGGCTGGTAGATATATATAATAAATATATATTATTCCACAGTTAAGTGTTCGTGTATTTTTGTGTATTTCTTGTCTCCCTGCGTACGACTCGGTCATCAGTAGGCGACTTAAGGAAATGCTCGAAGTAATGATCTGACCAAAATATTTGTCGAAAAAATACCTGAGAGCACTGATCCATTAAAGTTTAGAGAATCTTAAAATAATTAGTAGCAAGACTAGATGGCTGCACTCAACCTGAATATGCATGATTAAAAAGCCTCTGGGACCATATAACATAAAAAATACGAAATACAGAGCACTATAGATTAATAGAGCTTTAAAGATTTTAAAAACACCTGGTTTGGGCTAAAGTGTACAAAAATGTTTCCATTAGCTTATTAGGGGGAAAAACAATGGGAATTTAATTTCAAAATATAATTACAAAAGCCTGTCACAACAATAATGTGCTCTAGTGGTGTGCTCTGTATTTAATATATTCAGGGTTATTCAGAGAGCACCGAAATGTTGCCGACATATCGGTACCCTCTTGTTCCCTGCACTTCCCTGCACTTCAGGGGATCACAGTTCGCCACCCTGCGGTGTATTCAGCATGTACCGCAGGATCCCTGGACTGCAGGGAAAACTCGCCGCAAACCCGACGAAACACTCGCCGAACACTCACTGAAAACCCCAAGAATCCGCTGCAAAAACCACTCTGAACATGCCGGAAAAAGTCGCCGATCTCAGTGCAGAGCAGCTGCCAGAAAAAGCCGACAAGCAGATGAACGGGGCAAAAAATAAAATAAAAAATAATACGCTTGGAAGTTTGAAAATATAAACGTTGTTTGCAAAAAGCTACCGAAGGAAAATGTCTGGAATTTACATATAAGATCCAATGAATGATAATAAAAAGGTCTGTTCAAGAAAAATGAAAAAACGATTTAAAAAAAAAGAGGAAAATAAAATTGCCGAAAAAAAACCAAAATACCTAAAAGATCCTAAAAAATCGAAAAATAAAGAGGCTTTTTACTGCAGAATAATAGAATAAACAGTTTATTAGATATTGAATTAAAATGGGAACATTTTTAACATTGAAGCCTATGGGATTCACCTGAATAAACCTGCTGAATGAAAACACCGAACAGCAGGGCACTTCGGCAACTTTTCTCTGCTGTTCGGTGTTCTTTGACTAGATTAACCATTGCTTCTCTATGGGGGATTTCACTGCCCTCGAACAGGCACCGTACGTGCCGGCAATAGTCAAAATTGGGCGAAATGCCTGCCCTCTGAATAGCCGAATGGCCCCGAAATGACACCGTATGCTGAATTTTAGTGTCCGGTTACATTTCGGGGCCAGATCGGTTCTCTCTGAATAACCACTATTGTGTTAAATCAAATGGTCTCAGAAGTGCCCTTGTGAAAAATGTATGTCCAGTTTGAATGCAAGCATTCTGGTTTTGTGTTACATTTTGAATACCTACCACCTCCATGGATTTGCACTCCTCCCTGTTGCAGGTCCCTCACTGCATGACCTATTTAAAATTTGAACTGCAGGGAGCCCCGGAAGGATGTACGTTCAATGTCAGTGGATTCATCTCGTGAGTAGGGATGAGCTGTTCGGTTCGATCGGTTCGGAGTTCGATTCGAAAATCGCATGTTCGCGAACTACGAACATTTCCGCGTGTTCGCCCACAATGCACCACAATGGACCACAATGCACTTTTCCACTGGCCTGAAGTTTGTAATTGGCTACAGCCTTGCACCTGACCACAGGTCAGTTGCAAGACAGGTGCAAGACTATGCCAATCACGGCTCAGAGTCCTGATTGGGCAAATTTTGTCCAATCATGGGCTCACAGAGCTACGTAAGTCCCGCAGCACACTATATAAGGCTTCACACAGCCTTCAGCACATGTTTTTTGAGAGGAGATTGTTGTGTTAGTGTGTGTTCTCACTGCCAGTCTGCGAGCAGCTATTGGGGGGGTCTCATTTCTACAAAAAATCTGGGAATTGTTTTAATCTTTGTTCTCACTGCCAGCAACTATTTTGCAGGTCTCATTTCTACAAAATATCTGGGAATTGTTTTAATCTTTGTGTTCTCACTGCCAGCAACTATTTTGGGGGTCAGTCATTTATACAAAATATCTGGGAATTGTTCTAATCTTTGTGTTCTCACTGCCACCAGCAATTGTGGGGGTCTCGTTTCTACAAAATATCTGGGAATTGTTGTAATCTTTGTGTTCTCACTGCCACCAACTATTTTGGGGGTCAGTCATTTCTACAAAATATCTGGGAATTGTTCTAATCTTTGTGTTCTCACTGCCACCAGCAATTTTGGGTGTTTAATTTCTACAAAATATCTGGGAATTGTTCTAATCTTTGTGTTCTCACTGCCACCAGCAATTTTGGGGGTCAGTCATTTCTACAAAATATCTGGGAATTGTTTTAATCTTTGTGTTCTCACTGCCACAAACTATTTTGGGGGTCAGTCATTTCTACAAAATATCTGGGAATTGTTCTAATCTCTGTGTTCTCACTGCCACAAACTATTTTGGGGGTCAGTCATTTCTACAAAATATCTGGGAATTGTTCTAATCTTTGTGTTCTCACTGCCAGCAACTATTTTGCAGGTCTCATTTCTTCAAAATATCTGGGAATTGTTGTAATCTTTGTGTTCTCACTGCCACCAGCAATTTTGGGGGTCTCATTTCTACAAAATATCTGGGAATTGTTCTAATCTTTGTGTTCTCACTGCCACCAGCAATTTTGGGTGTTTAATTTCTACAAAATATCTGGGAATTGTTCTAATCTTTGTGTTCTCACTGCCACCAGCAATTGTGGGGGTCTCATTTCTACAAAATATCTGGGAATTGTTTTAATCTTTGTGTTCTCACTGCCACCAGCAATTTTGGGGGTCAGTCATTTCTACAAAATATCTGGGAATTGTTCTAATATTTGTGTTCTCACTGCCAGCAACTATTTTGGGGGTCTCATTTCTACAAAATATCTGGGAATTGTTGTAATCTTTGTGTTCTCACTGCCACCAGCAATTGTGTGGGTCTCATTTCTACAAAATATCTGGGAATTGTTCTAATCTTGTGTTCTCACTGCCACCAGCAATTTTGGGGGTCTCATTTCTACAAAATATCTGGGAATTGTTCTAATCTTTGTGTTCTCACTGCCACAAACTATTTTGGGGGTCAGTCATTTCTACAAAATATCTGGGAATTGTTCTAATCTTTGTGTTCTCACTGCCACAAACTATTTTGCAGGTCTCATTTCTTCAAAATATCTGGGAATTGTTGTAATCTTTGTGTTCTCACTGCCACCAGCAATTTTGGGGGTCTCATTTCTACAAAATATCTGGGAATTGTTCTAATCTTTGTGTTCTCACTGCCACCAGCAATTTTGGGTGTTTAATTTCTACAAAATATCTGGGAATTGTTCTAATCTTTGTGTTCTCACTGCCACCAGCAATTGTGGGGGTCTCATTTCTACAAAATATCTGGGAATTGTTTTAATCTTTGTGTTCTCACTGCCACCAGCAATTTTGGGGGTCAGTCATTTCTACAAAATATCTGGGAATTGTTCTAATATTTGTGTTCTCACTGCCAGCAACTATTTTGGGGGTCTCATTTCTACAAAATATCTGGGAATTGTTGTAATCTTTGTGTTCTCACTGCCACCAGCAATTGTGTGGGTCTCATTTCTACAAAATATCTGGGAATTGTTCTAATCTTTGTGTTCTCACTGCCACCAGCAATTGTGGGGGTCTCATTTCTACAAAATATCTGGGAATTGTTCTAATCTTTGTGTTCTCACTGCCACAAACTATTTTGGGGGTCAGTCATTTCTACAAAATATCTGGGAATTGTTCTAATCTCTGTGTTCTCACTGCCACAAACTATTTTGGGGGTCAGTCATTTCTACAAAATATCTGGGAATTGTTCTAATCTTTGTGTTCTCACTGCCACAAACTATTTTGGGGGTCAGTCATTTCTACAAAATATCTGGGAATTGTTCTAATCTTTGTTCTCACTGCCACCAACTATTTTGGGGGTCTCATTTCTACAAAATATCTGGGAATTGTTGTAATCTTTGTGTTCTCACTGCCACCAGCAATTGTGGGGGTCTTGTTTCTACAAAATATCTAGGAATTGTTTTAGTCTTTGTGTTCTCACTGCCACCAACTATTTTGGGGGTCAGTCATTTATACAAAATATCTGGGAATTGTTGTAATCTTTGTGTTCTCACTGCCAGCAACTATTTTGGGGGTCTCATTTCTACAAAATATCTGGGAATTGTTGTAATCTTTGTGTTCTCACTGCCACCAGCAATTGTGTGGGTCTCATTTCTACAAAATATCTGGGAATTGTTCTAATCTTTGTGTTCTCACTGCCACCAGCAATTGTGGGGGTCTCATTTCTACAAAATATCTGGGAATTGTTCTAATCTTTGTGTTGTCACTGCCACCAGCAATTTTGGGTGTTTAATTTCTACAAAACATCTGGGAATTGTTCTAATCTGTGTGTTCTCACTGCCACCCATCAGGGGGTCTCACTGATTTATAGGAGGTTTCTGGGAATTGTAATCTGTGTCTTCTCACTGCCAGCTATCAGGGGGTCCCACATACTTCTAGCAGATTTCTGCGAATTGTAATCTATGTCTTGTCACTGTTGCCAGCTATCAGGGGGTCCTATCAGGGGGTCTCACTGACTTGTAGGTGGTTTCTGGAAATTGTAATCTGTGTCTTGTCACTGTTGCCAGCCAGCTATCAGGGTGTCTCACTGAGTTATACCAGAGTTCTGGAAATCTTTAATCGTTATACCAGAGTTGAATCAGAGTTCTGCAGCATATCTCCAATTTTTATAACAGAGTTGAATCAGAGTTCTGCATATCTTTAATCTATATATCACTCACCATGTCAGAAAGACCAAAAAGGACAGGCAGACGCTCCCAGACACAGATAAGAGGGCAAGCAGCCTTTGTGTCGGGAGGCTGTGCCTCTGGTCGTGGTGGACGTGGTGCATCCTCTGCAGGGGCACGCTTGTCCTTTCTAACTGGTGCTGGCCGTCTTAAGCAGCAGCAACATAGAGGATTTGGTGGATTGGCTAACCAGGCCATCCTCATCCTCCGAATCCTCTGCCAGCCAGGCTTGTAGTGCTTTACAGTCCACCTCAGCTGCCAAAGCATCTAATGCAGCCTCCATGTCCACAGCTACTCCTGCCGTAGCCTCACTATCACACACGGAGGAGTCAGCTGAATTGTTTGACTACAATGACAGTGACATGCTGCTTGAGGATGCGCAGCAACTACAGTGCTCTGATTCAATCTCTGAGGTTGAGGAAGGGAATATAATCAACCTAGAGGAAGGGGGTGCCAGTGATGAAACACAAATAACTGGCACTCATGTTGCCCCAGCAGCTGCAGCATACTGCCAAGTTGGCTCCAGTGACGAGGAGATAGGGGGTGATGACAATGACGATGAGGTCACTGACTCCACCTGGGTGCCTGATCGAACAGAGTAGTCAAGTGAGGAGGAGGAGGCACAACAAACACGAGGCACAACGTCCTCTATGACTAACCGTAGCACTAGCCAGTCCAAGGCATCAGATGTCAGAGCTACTCAAGTGCAGAGCGCTGTTGTCTCAAAGCACACATCCAGGAACTCTGCTATCTGGGAGTTCTTTAAGAAATGTGCAGCAGACCGCACCGTTGCTATTTGTAATCTGTGTCAGATGAGGCTCAAGCGTGGGAAAGACACCGGACGCTTGGATACCACATGCTTGAGGCGACATATGACCACCTGCCATGCATCTCGTTGGCGCAAAACTTTGCGTAGGTCCTCCTCACCTGTCTCTACCCCCACTATATGTCCTGCCATGTCATTGACTCCAACCTCCACTGACAGGGATGATGCTACAGTAATGGATGTACCAGGTGCTTCCTCACAATGTGACAGCATCCCATCAGCTGAAGATTTACGCAGTCAGATTACGTTGCCCCAGCTGCTGCAGCGTAATAAAAAATATAGTTCCAACCATCCCCAAACACAGCGTCTAAATGCCAGCTTAGCAAAATTACTCGCATTGCAGCTGCTGCCTTTCCAGCTGGTGGACTCTGCTTCCTTCCGTGAATTTGCTGAATGTGCTGTACCACAGTGGCAGGTTCCAAAACACCATTACTTTTCACGGAAGGCCATTCCAGCACTATACCAGCACGTGGAACACAATGTTATGGAGTCATTGGGAAAGGCAGTCAGCAGCAAGGTGCATGTGACTTTAGACACGTGGTCCAGCAAGCATGGACAGGGCCGTTACATTTCCTTCATGGCACACTGGGTAACTCTGATTGCAGCTGGGAGGGATCCAAGATGGGGCTCTGTGCTGGAGCTTGTTCATCCACCACGCCTCCAGAAAGCTGCTTGTATGAGGTCTGTCTGCTCCACTACCACCTCTCCCTCTTCCTCCTCCTCTTTCTATGTCTCTGGCGAAGTGGAACCAGGTGGAACTCGACATTAGCAATGCTGCAGCGTCTGCATAAGCAGCAGAGGGCCATCAACGAGTACCTGTGTGAGTATGACACAAGGACAGGTTCAGGTCAACTTGGGTTTCCCCCCCCCCGCAGTGGCTGATGATCAAGGATGCATGCACTGTACTGTCACCATTTGAGGAGGCAACGAGGATGGTGAGCAGGGACAGTGCATGCATCAGTGACACAATTTCTTTAGTGTTACTGCTGGAGCGCACTCTGTGGGGAATTATAGATGTGGCACTAGAGGCAGAGCAGCAGGAGGAAGAGGAGGCCTTCCCTAGCTCTCAAGGCCCTAGTCTTTATGCAGACAGCATTCCTGCGGGTCCTCAGATCAGACAGGAGGAGGATGAGGAGGAGGAGGAATATTTAAGTAGTGGGGGCATTGAAGGGGGGGATTCCTCAAGGGAGGGTTTTGTGTGCCCAAAAACACAAGGACTAGTACGTGGCTGGGAGGAGGAAGTGCACGATGGGGTCATCCTCATTGACCAGGAAGACTCGGAAACTAATGCCACCTCCAACCTACGCTGCATGGGTTCCCTTATCCTGCAAAGCCTGGTAAAGGACCCCAGGATTCGTGCTATCAAGGAGAGGGATCATTACTGGTTGGCAAGCCTTCTTGATCCACGATACAAGGGTAAAGTTGCAGAGCTCATCCTGCCCGCACAGAGGGAGCACAGGATGAAAAAACTTGAGGCCGCTCTAAAGCGACACTTGTGTAACACCTTTCCAGGCACTGGTAGGTTACCAAGTGATGACACAGGTGCTTCTGAGGCTGCGGATGATCAGAGGAAGAGCGGTGAAGGCCATGGCCGCTTGACTGATGCCTTTTTACAGTTTTTTTAGTTCACGACGCCCAGGGACGTCAAATATAGGCACCCATTGCCAGCGTCTTCACCATATGGTGCAGGACTATCTAGGGGCAAGGGCAGGTGATCAGACTCAAGGTCAGCCCATTTCTGGGTGTGCATAGATAAATGGAACATCACAAATTGTTTAATCTGAGCAGCCTGAAAATATTTATATAAATGAGGAAGGCCTAGACCCCCTCTCTGGGCTGATACAATATATACCTGGATACCCGCCTCCGCTTACCAGCCCAGACAAATGAATCAATTTGCGACTGCAGGTGTTGGAGAGATCGGGGCAAACCCAGATCGGCAAGGTCTGAAATAAATATAAAAAAGTCTACGGAGCAGATTCATTTTCACACAATTGATCCTGCGATCCAGGAAACCCCTTCTCCTGCACACCAGTCAATGTCATCCCCCAAGACCTTAAACATGGCATCATAATTCAGGGTGTACATTTTATGCATATTCGTTGCCAACCAAACAATAAGGTATTTAAGGGACGTGTATGTGAAGTGTAACCCTGTAAGCGATTTCACGTGTTGATGGGCTGAATCCGACAAAGAGAGGGGCAGGGCTATGGATTTCTCTAAATTAACCTTATATCTCGACACCCTCGAAAAATCCTCCAGGAGAGCCAGGAGGTGTGGGACCGAGGTGGAAGGCTGGCTAATAGTGAGGAGCACATCATCTGCGTACGCTGACACCCAGTATTCCTCCCTGCCCACCACCACCCCCTTAATAAGAGTTGATTGACAAATAGCTAACAAAAGGGGCTCGAGGGACAAAGTGAAAAGCAAAGGAAAAAGGGGACAGCCCTTTCTCGTACCATTCCCAATGTATAAGCTCTCAGGTGAAAATCCAGGAGTGATAACGGACGAGGAGGAGGAAGAGTACGGCAACCACAGCGTGGAGATGAGTGTCACTGGGCATCCCCTCCAGCTCTGAACAAATATGGCCATTCCAGTCTGTCGAACGCCTTCTCCGCGTCCAGGTAAAGAAGCAGAGCAGGCAATTGAGTCTTATCCATATGTTCCAACAGCACCACCGTCCGCCTGGTATCTGCAAAGGCATGTCGAGAGGGGATAAAACACACCTGATCAGGATTAATAACATCAGACAGAAAAGAGTCCAATCTATAAGCCATAATCTTGGTGAGGATTTTGTATTCTACATTAAGAAGGGGAATGGGTCTGCTCTTCTGCGGGTATGAAGGATCCTTCCCCTTCTTAGGAATTAGTATAATATCAGAGCGCACAAAGTTCCCTGGAGCTGGGGCCCCCTCCCAGATCAAGAAGAGTGCAAGTCTTGTAATAAAAGGCCGTGAAACTGTCCAGACCTTATGTGTCTTATGTGTTCCTTCAGAACGGTCGCAATCTCTTCCACTGTAGGGGGGGCTATAGAGAACCGACCTCTGGGAAGGAGTAGAGTTTGGGGAGGGAGGTACCCGATAGGAAATGATCAATGGAACGGCCCAGGAGGGAGAGAGTCTGATGTGTGGTCAGGGGAATGATTACACAAGGCCTTAAAATATGAGGTAAAAATGTTGTTAACTGAGGCAGTCTCTGAGGGGTCTCTAGCCCCTGTGACATGCTTCTAGTGGGTTTTATGTTTAAGTTTGTTAGGCAAGAGGGTATGGGGCTTATTATCAAACTCATAATAGGTTTGCTTGGACGGGCAAAAAACTGAGCCACGTCATCCAGCAAGAGATGCCAAACGCGGACCTTCACTGCTTCAATTTGAGCGTCCATGTGTAACGTGGGGGGACCTGGCCTGACATGGACCAGGAGGGGTGTGAGCTACTGAAGCAGTGAACAGACAAAAAGCAGTATGTATAAACAATAAAACAAGGAATTTATTTACAACGAGAGACTAGATACACACATGGAATGAAAGACCTAAGCATTAGAAATAAACTATTATATAGCAACGGAAACAAATGCAGGAATAAAGGACTATAAACATAGAAACATAGAAACATAAAAAATGTCGGCAGATAAGAACCTTTCGGCCCATCTAGTCTGCCCAGTTGCAGGGCAACTATGAGGAGAGACAGATACCTGAACTTAAACAGCAGACTAAATCACAAAACAACATGAGAGAACTAAATACTAGAGGCGCCAGGAGCCCAGGACGTAACATAATCCCCCCCTCCACGAGCGGACCCTCAAAACCAAAAACAACAAATGTTCCATGATATCAGACTCGACATATGTCTCAATCAGAGTCCGAATCGACATTAAAGGTCTTCCAAAGGTGGGGGTTTCGCTGGAGCACCGCCAAGTGCTCCTCACGGATGATCGAACCAGAGGGTGTCCGGACGTACCCCTTAGGAACAGGCCATCTGGTAGGGAACCTCCTACCAATCAGACTACCCTCCTTTTGGCATTCATCGAAGATGGCCAGAAGTATGGCCCTGTCAGACTCGGCATCAGGAAACCCAAGTGACGTGTCATCGGCACAGCTCGGCTCAATGACGATACCTCGGCAACTGGGCTCTGTGACGACACCTCGGCAGCTGGGCTCTGTGAGCTGTGACGACACCTCGGCAGCTGGGCTCTGTGATGACACCTCGGCAGCTGGGCTCTGTGATGACACCTCGGCAGCTGGGCTCTGTGACGACAGCTGGGCTATGTGATGACACCTCGGCAGCTGGACTCTGTGGCACCTTGCCACTAGGGCGACGGCGACCCCGTGTCGGTGAAGAACCTCGGGCAGCTGGGCTTGAAGATGCTAGGACAGCTAGGCTCGAAGACGCTGGGACAGCAGGGGTCGAAGACGCTGGGACAGCTGGGCTGGAAGACGCTGGGACAGCTGGGCTCTCAGACGCTTGGACCCCTGGGCTCTCAGACGCTTGGACCGCTGGGTTCGAAGATGCTTGGACCGCTGGGTTCGAAGATGCTTGGACCGCTGAGCTCGAAGAAGCTTGGACCGCTGGGCTCGAAGAAGCTTGGACCACTAGACTCGAAGAAGCTGATATTCCCTTTGCGGCAGCGTTCATAGCTTGTCTTGACTTGGCAGCAACCACCAAGGGTGAGCATGGCTTGGCAACAACCACCTCGGGTGAGCATGGCTTGGCAACAACCACCTCGGGTGAGCATGGCTTGGCAACAACCACCTCGGGTGAGCATGGCTTGGCAACCACCTTGGTCTCACGGTGTTTGGCAGCTACCTTGGTCTCACAGTGCTTGGCTACCACCTCGGTCTCACAGTGCTTGGCAACCACCTTGGTCTCACAGTGCTTGGCAACCACCTCGGTCTCACAGTGCTTGGCAACCACCTCGGTCTCACAGTGCTTGGCAGCTGTGACCTCGGCTTGACACTGTGGAGCTGTGACCTTGGCTTGACACTGTGGAGCTGTGACCTCGGCTTGACACTGTGGAGCTGTGACCTCGGCTTGACACAGTCTTTCAAACCGCTGCACAGTGGACTGGATCGTGAACTGCTGAACAGTGGACCAGATCTCGCACTGCTGGGCCGTGGACTTGACGCTGAACAGCTGACTTGATCTCACACTGCTGGGCAGTGGACTTGACGTGATGCTGAACAGCTGACTGGATCTCGCACTGCTGGGCAGTGGACTTGACGTGGAGCTGGCAAGCAGCAAACTTAGATTCTTCGGACTGCAGGGCAGCACACTTAACTGGAGCTGCTTGCGTCAGCAAAGCAGACATAGGCAATGGCATGACTGGAAGCTGTAGGGCATCAAACTCGACTTGAACTGCTGGTTTTGGCACAGCAGACATGGGCTTGACTTGAAGCTGCTGAGCAGCAAACTTGGATTTTTCATGCTGCGGGGCAGCACTCTTGACATGAACTGCTGGCTTTAGCACAGCAGACATGGGCTTGACTTGAAGCTGCTGAGCAGAAAACTTGGATCTTTCATGCAGCAGGGCAGTACTCTTTACTTGAACTGCTTGTTCTGGCACAGCAGACATGGATGTAACAGGAAGCTGCTGGGCCAGTAATAACAGGGGTTCTGTGACCGAAGACTGGAGAGAGTTGCTCCCAGAGGCCTGGCAAGGCTGGAACATGGGAGCCTTCTGTGGGCGCACTGGGCAATAAGCCAATTGGTGCTGGAAAGACCCGCAGTAATAGCACAGGTCTTGGTTCTTCCTCCAGGTCTTCTCCTCTTGGGTCAGGGGTCCTCTTGGACCTTTCTCAGGAACAGTAGGGAAGACGCCCCTAGACTTGTGCAGCAGAAGTGCACACAGGATCTCCAGGTGCTGCTTAATTTGTTCATTAACCCTTCGCAGGTTCTCCAGCAGACTTAGAATCACTGCTAGCTCACTTTGAACGGGCTGCCTCATTGTGTAACGTTGGTGGACCTGGCCTGACATGGAGCAGGAGGGGTTTGAGCTACTGAAGCAGTGAACAGACAAGAAGCAGTATGTATAAACAATAAAACAAGGAATTTATTTACAACGAGAGACTAGATACACACATGGAACCAAAGACCTAAGCATTAGAAATAAACTATTATATATAAACAGAAACAAATGCAGGAATAAAGAACTATAAGTAGGGCAATTATGAGGAGAGACATATACCTGAACTTAAACAGCAGACTAAATCACAAAACAACATGAGAGAACTAAATACTAGAGTAACATGAGTGAAAACATAAACCTGAATAAACCTAGAGAAGATACATGAAATGCAAACATAAATACCAGACATAAGCATGAACCATATAAACATGAAACAGATGAATAACCAAGGACCTGGGTAACTATAAGCAAATATATATAGACTTAAACAGGGGAATTACAAGACAATACCTAACATGGAGGAGACCTGAGGACAGACAAGAAATGCTAGAGCAACATAGGATATAGCCAGAATAAGTACGCAAAGAATATGAATCAGAATAAGGCTTACATCAGGACGGGGAGTACAGATCAAATTGAGAACCTGGATCAGAATGAGATCCTAACAAAATGAGGCAGCGCCCTTCTTTGGGCGCTGCCTGCTTATAGGCACAAGAGTTCATTGAACAAGTGAGTCCAGGTGTGTGTGTCCAGGCTTGAAGTCAGAAAGTGAACGAAAGTCCTGAACAGCAATGTCCACTTCTGTCAGAGGGGGCGCCAGGGACGTAGAATGTCCAGAATCGCTCTGGCAATGTCCACTTCCGCCAGAGGGGGCGCCAGGAGCCCAGGACGTAACACCATGTCCTCCATGGGCAAGAGTTTGGTCCTAGCCTCCAGATCAGCCAAGTCAGTCATTAGGGAAAGAAGGGGGGCCACCTTTAGCCTCTTGACCCTGCAACCCAGTTGAATCAGCTGGCACCGTATGGCTTACGTATGGCTTACGTATGGCTTATGAGCCATCCAGAGAGTGACGGCAAAATTTTCAGCCTCGGCATTGTCCCCAAAGCATTCCTGTAAATGCTGCTTTGACTCCTGGACCTGGGCCGGGTGCTGGAGCAGCGAGGAATTCAATCTCCAGGACCAGGTGGGTTTTGTCGGGTATTTTCACAGGAAAACTAAATGGATTCTGTCGCCATTTTGTGTATTTTCATATAAGCCATTCTTTCTTATAATATAATTTTTTCTCTTGTGTTACCTTTCACCTATTTTCAAGATTGGAGTCATATTACTTTTATAAAACTTTTTTAAGAAGAAAAGTTCAAACAAAGTTTAACTCATTAGAGGAAAACTATTGTGTCAGACTTAAAGACGCCATAGTGTTTCTATATGATATAAAGTGCTAAGATATGTCAAAAGACAGATTTATAATTATCTGCTTTAAAGAGGTTCTTGAATAAAATATATTTTACTAAGGTTTCTATACACAAAATATCTATGCACAAGTACATATATACAATATATATATGATGTATCCAAAATATATCTATTAGTAGTGATAGAATAAATGCTCCAATATATATTGTAGTAGTGTTATTTTGGTATATTTGCTGAAGTAGAATAGTAAGTAAAAGATTTAGAACTACTTTAGTTTAAAAGTTAAGGAATGTCTATGTTAACTGATAAGAGCAACTGAGAAGAAACCTTGAGAAATTAGTAGGATAGAGAAGGATCTTAAATTTAAATTTGACAGAAGAGACTGAAGTCTGGAAAGACATTGAAGCGGTCTTTGTTTAACTAGATAAGAGTAGATTGATCTCTGACCTATGTCAAATAAAATAGAGGGGAAAAGAAATCAAATCTTGCTATTTATTTTTAAATCAACACTGCCATCTAGTGTTATGTTATGAGTTTGACAAGATTCATTGAGAATCATTGATCATATATGTATATGCTAATTAGAAGAACATGATAAGTGACGTAAATTACCCTATATCTGTGTAGTCACTCACAGAGAGTATACTCAGTTCAGTTTCACTTCAATTTCAATTCTTTCTCTCATGCATTCTCACTCATCTCTCTCTCACCCATCCCAAAAGCCATGCTCATGGAGGGGCTCAAAGAGACTCAGACACAAAGAAACTTATAATATCTTATAAGAGTCTCACAATTTCTCACATACTCTCCATTTAACATTACATCCACTGATATCATACGAAGTTGCAGAAAGGCTTGAATTCAGATTGAACAGGTAAAGTATGAAAGCAATTTAAGTGGAATTAATGTAGAGATATATATATATATATATATACAGTTGTGTTCAAAATTATTCAACCCCCAATGCTGTAAAGGGTTTTAGGGAATTTAGTGTACATTTGTAATTGTATTCAGAATGAAATCCTACAAGGACTTTTTAAAGAACCATATGCAACTAAAATGACATCAATTGGTTTTGTAATACAGTAGTAACGTTTTTTTTGTGAATTCTTCATTGACACAATTATTCAACCCCTTAAAGACTACCACTCTGAAGAACAGAGGTTCATTCAAGTGTTTTCAATCAGGTATTGAAAACACCTGTGGATGTCACGGAGCAGCAATAAAGCATAATAAGCACCAATTAGACAGCTTTAAAATGACTGTGATACTCAGCTCCTTCTAGACATTTACTGGTGTGGTTACAAACATGGTGAAGTCAAGAGAATGGTCCAGGAAGACAAGAGAAGAGGTGATTACTCTTCACAGGAAGGGCAATGGCTATAAGAAGATTGCAAAGATGTTAAACATACCAAGAGAGACCATAGGAAGCATCATTCGCAAATTCAAGGCAAAGGGCACTGTTGAAACGCTACCTGGTCGTGGCAGAAAGAAGATGCTGACTTCGACTGCTGTGCGCTACCTGAAGCGTAGAGTGGAGAAAAGTCCCCGTGTGACTGCTGAGGAACTGAGAAAAGCTTTGTCAGATGTGGGTACTGAAGTTTCAGCTCAGACAATACGGCGCACACTGCGTAATGAAGGCCTCCATGCCAGAACTCCCATGCGCACCCCTTGCTGTCTCCAAAGAATAAGAAGAGTCGACTGCAGTATGCCAAAAGTCATGTGGACAAACCACAGAAGTTTTGGGATAGTGTTCTGTGGACTGATGAAACAAAATTAGAACTGTTTGGGCCCATGGATCAACGCTATGTTTGGAGGAGGAAGAACAAGGCCTATGAAGAAAAGAACACCTTGCCTACTGTGAAGCATGGCGGGGGGTCAATCATGCTTTGGGGCTGTTTTGCTTCTGCAGGTACAGGGAAACTTCAGCGTGTGCAAGGTACCATGAATTCTCCTCAGTACCAGGAGATATTGGATGACAATGTGATGCAGTCTGTCACAAACCTGAGGCTTGGGAGACGTTGGACCTTTCAACAGGACAATGATCCCAAGCATACCTCCAAGTCCACTAGAGCATGGTTGCAGATTAAAGGCTGGAACATTTTGGAGTGGCCATCGCAGTCACCTGACTTAAATCCGATTGAGAACCTCTGGTGGGATTTAAATAAAGCAGTTGCAGTGCGCAAGCCTAAGAATGTGACTGAACTGGAGGCTTTTGCCCATGACGAATGGGCGAAGATACCCGTAGATCACTGCAAGACACTTGTGTCAAGCTATGCTTCACGTTTAAAAGCTGTTATAACTGTAAAAGGATGTTGTACTAAGTACTAAGATTGAATGTCACTTGGGGTTGAATAAAACTGATAATGATGTGAGCACAGAAAAGACATTTGTGGTTATTTCATTATAAATGTTATGTTATATTTGTCTGACCTACACGTGCCTCTTTGATTTAATTGTAAGCAAGATGACTGAATGATCAAAATCAATGTCAAACTGGCCAAAACACTCAATTTCAGTGGGGGTTGAATAATTTTGAACACAACTCTATATATTGGTGTGTATATTGCAATGGATATAGACTGAGATTTATCTCAGATTATCGCTAGATCGGAATCTTCAATATATTTCTAACCTGCAGTATAGAAATATGAGAGAGTCTGATAAAAAGGATATAAATTTATCCTAAATTATTTGTTGCGGTATACATATATATATTGAAATTGGAAGAGCTATTGTGATTGAATTACTAAGCAGGGATTTTATAACCTATAAATTAAAAAGCAAAAGATTAGAAGGTTAATCCTTGATATGGGAGGATTGACTAAATAAGTTTTTCTTACTTATCATTCCAAATAGAATAACTGATAGCTTCATCTTTTTGTTGACCCAGGTAGCACAGAGATATATATATGTGTATACATAAAAGAATCAGTCGACCGGGCACTCGTTTCCCCGGGTGGCTAGCTCCTAGGAGGCCCCCAATGAGTAGTAAATAGTTTCTGGCCTCAGTGCTTAGGTCCTATGAGCAAGATATGTAGAAAAATATATGTATGGGGAGGCACTTGAGGACTTAATTCAATAAAAAGTGAAATTTATTAAGTAATCATATAAAAAAAACAAAGTTTCGGCCCCTAAAGGCCTTTTTCAAGGTGTATACATATATGCATATATATATACAGGCTTACTAGCTTGTTTGAATATTTGTTTGCTGGGAATTATATGTTCTTTCCAGAAACGGTTATTAAGTCGTATTAACCATATGTGTTTAGTCACTAACTTAATCAAAGTAAATCGTACTAATAATTTCTGATGTTACTAACATATTTTAATTCTAAAAGCTAGAAATCTGTGTGCTGATGGATGTTGTGTTTATAAATCCTTGACTTTTGTTGTGAGAATAAATCAATTTGCATACGTAATAAACATATATATTTTTATCTAGTTTGGTTGTGGTTATATTTTTGTAAACAAAACGCACATTGAAAACAGACTCAGAAGATCACTTTCTGAGAAATATGGGCGAGATAGTTTTATTATAGCTTATATCTCGTATAAATTTCTTATTGAATATACATCCTGACAGTTTGAAGGACAGAATGGTCAACGTCATCGAGACCAGTGCATGGTCTGACCAAGTTATAACCCCCACTTTAGTATCAGAAAAGACAGAAATCAGAGGCATCATCAGAAGGGGAATCAGGAAGAAGTCTATATGGGAGTAGGAGCGGTGGGGATGGGAGTAAAAGAAGTCACTCTCACCAGGGTGGTGAAGGTGCCAGGCATCAGTCGCCAGGAGAGTGGTCCGGCAGAAAAGTCGCCAGGAGAAGATCCCGAAGGTACGCTCGAACAGAATCAGGGGAAAGTCGTCTGTTGACCAGGGGCTGAGGGGTGGCATTAAAACTTCCCAACTATCAAGTGACCTTCCGCTCGACTGGTAATAAGGGAGGAAATCTCTTGGTTGGACCCAATTTGGCCAGTCAGCATCAGGTACCGCCCCGCCGGGTCAGCCACCTGAGAGTGTACTCAGTAGGGACAGGAGGAATGTATAAGGATGGCCACCCCTTTTTGTTTCTGAGGGGCAGACGCCAGAAAGGAGGTGGGGAAATACTGGTCACATCAGGAGAACTGAGGAGAGCTAGCAAAGTGAGTCTTCTGCAGCATAGCAATGTGGCAGGAGGCCCTCCGCAGCTCGCGCAGGAGTAGAAGCCATTTTGGGGGGCTATTTAAACCTTTAACATTAAGGGACAGAAGATATAAGCCGTCAGCCGTCATTTATAACATCGTGGTCGAGTGTGTCCAGGGACCCTCATAGGAGAGTCCACGCGGAAGGCAGAGCAGGGAAAGGCAGGGACACTATGCCCAATGGGGGGGGGGGAGAAAAAGGGGAAGTAGGGGGAGAACAGAAACAGAAAGAGTAAAAGACCAGGTGAGATGCCCAAAAAAGAAGAACCACTGTCAAGGACAAACATCACAACAAATAATGCACCTGGACTTATTGTGCTCCAGGTTGACCTCAGAGGGGAAGGCGGGGAACCAAACTGCTCTCAGCATGTCGGTCACTCACACCTCACCTAACCATTCACCTTAAAAGAGAAACTTGACCCTATGGGACCCTACTGCCAAAAACTCGACTGAGGGCCACCCCTGTTGATTGGTGTTGAAATCCGCCAATGGCGGGTACTTCACCGAGGCCCAGACGGCAGGGAGATCCAACAGGGGAATGAGGGCCACCTGCTTTTCTGCCACCAACACCTGCAGATAGAAGGGGAATCCCCATGTCTAAGAAATCTCGTGATGGGACAGGTGCTCCGTGATGGGGTGCCAGTGTCAGGATACAGGTTCCGGGGTGGCAGGTTCGAGTCAATGTGCAATGACATATGAAGCAAGTATAACTGGGTGGAGTAGAGGTAACATCACTGCTCTGCATGGAGAGAGCCTGTGGAGACAGGAGTTTTATTCCAGGCCCAGCAAGAGCACCTCTCCAGTAAGTGTCCTTGGGCCAGACACCTAACGGTACATACTCGTCGCCACCCAGGACATACTTGAAAACAAGAGAAATCTGAATGTATCCTTCCTGGTAAAATACTTTCTCAAAAAAATAAAAAAATGTGGGTTTATTGATATATAAAGGGAAAATAACAGAAGTAACAACTAAGTATAAAGGAACTGGATAAGAGAGAGAAGGGGAAATAAAGAATAAGTAATAGACTAAAGGTACACAGGTAGAAATGCTGGTATGGAAAAGAGGAATGAGATTTAGATATACAGATTACGGGAGCTAGTAGTAAACAGAAGGAATAGAGGAATGAGAACAATAGTATTAGATAAACATATACAGGTTACAGATACTGGTCAGAGGGGATTGAGTGGAAACAATAGTATTAGGCAGTGATATATAACAGAAAGGGAAATAGAGAGAGGGGATATATACTGTAGATATACAGATTACAGGTACTAATCAGAATATAAAGAGATACATTATTATTATTCTTTATTTATAAAGCGCCAGCATATTCCGCAGCGCTGTACAATAAGCACAATAATAATAAGTAATACATAATACTAATCTATACAAAAGAAGGGACTGGGAGGCAAAACGGATTAGAGAATATATATATAGGTTTCTTAGTCCTTAGAGTGCACTCTGTTGAAGTTTCTTGGGTAGGTTGCAAGTAAGTCCTTTATAATCCGGTTAGGGTAAATGTAGATGATCCAGGAAGATAATAATAAGTCCAGGGGGCTTGTAACAGGGATAGCCTTGAGAGCAGGGGATTTACACCTCAGGAGCCTGTAGGCACAGAAATGTGGAGCACCCTCCCCCCCGAACAAACAAAAAAGAAACAGGCCAAAATGACTTTTTATTTTCGTTTTGGGGCAAATTAAATTAATTTAAAATTAATTCAAATGATTCATCAAATGAAAAGAGAGGGCAGAATCAGTTGCCTTAGTTGAGTTAGTGCAGCGGCATTGTTTGTTTTATATGTAAAAGCATATACTGCCTCTGCTGTACAACAGAGAAAAAAATACAATTTGCATTTACTTTATTTAAATGTTTTATTTTTACCCATTACATGGTCATGTTTGGTATCATTGTAAAGACCAGACTCTGACCTTTCCAGTGACACCTCACTTAACCTTGTACTGACCCACTGAAGAGGCCGGCAGCTAGTACACCTTACTCACTTAACCTTGTGCTGTGTACAATTCAGAGATGCAGGTTCCAAAGTCCCTCTGTCTCTCCTCACTGCAGTGCCATGGTCTAGGTTGTCAATTAAACAATGCATTGCATGATCAGCTCCACACTTGCTCACAGTGTGGGAAATGAGAAAGTGAGTTAGTGCAGCATCACTGTTCCCTTATAATTGCAAACTGAATAATAGTGCAGCGTTTGAAGAAAAAAGAGAAAAATTATATTTTATTTATTGTTTTATTTTTACATAAATCTAATCTGGTTATTTCTGACACCAATGAAAAGGCCATAATCAGGCCTTTCCAATGATACCTCATATGTCCCTGTAGCCCTTAGGGCTACAGAGATACAATGGTCTAAATTATTGTAAAAAAAACTTGCTTTTTTTTTACCAAAGCAAGGTGCCCCCTTGTGGTAGGCGCCTGTAGGCACATGCCTACTCTGCCTAGTTATAAACCGGCCCTGCTTGAGAGGATAAAGGATCCAGCGGAGTATGGGTTATAGGATTCTCAGGAAGTTTGGAGAAACAGCAGGTAGCTCCTTGCAACTTGGATATTCTCAAGACAATGTGGAAGCATTGTTACTGAGGTGTGGTCTGGTTTTATGCAGAGAGCATTTATCTGAATTAGACAACACCTGAGAGCTGCATGATAGAGGTGAATCCTTACAGCCAGGCCCTGCGGGGGTGAAGAGTAACGGGATCTAGATCCTGAAACAGCTGCAGCGGTTTATCTTCGTACTCCAATTTATGGTCCCGCACATCACGCAGGATATGATTCTTCACCGTGAAATAATGCATACGGAAAATCACATCCCTCGGGACCAGCATAAGGAGATTAGGGGGTCTGATAGACAGGTCTGAGGTGCGTAAAAGGGGCTCAGGGGAGCTTCAATGGTCGGATTTAAGCGCTAGATGTGCCAGAGCCACAAACTCACGTGGCCATCTTGGTCCTGCGCTAGCTTTGCCCCATTTGCAGATTGTTTTATCTTAAGTCTACACGGTACCTGGGGAGAGATAAACCAATGGATTTTGTTTCTCCACAGGGGACACACTATTCTGGCATTAAAAAAGGTGTGAAAATTGGGTTTTTGGTGCTTTTCCATGTATTAAAATGCAGAATCAAGATAACTCGACTTTGGGAAGGAAGGCGTTAAGCACCATAATGAGACCTTTAGCGTGGTCAGTTTTTCGCTCAGTAAACTGCATAAGTAGGCTCTAACTCTATATGACTATATATATAAATAAATGGGGAGAGGCCGGACACTCGTATCCTATTGGGTAGCTAAAACCGTGGTTGCTCCCAAGAAAAATCAACAGAGTTGTTGCACCAGTGCTGAACTCCCAAGTGAGGTAAATATATGGTGGAGGGATGGAGGGTGGAGGATGGTGAAGGGTGGCACTCGGGGACTTCTCTAAAATCTGAACTTTAAAATCTGAAGTTTATTAGTTTACATTTATAGAGAAGTCCTCGAGTGCCTCCCTCGAGTGCAGGGCCGGCCCAAGCCACACTGCTGCCCTGAGCGATGGATGAAATGCTGCCCCCAAGAAAAAAAACACGACATGTATGAGTGTATCACAGAGCTCCACAGCCATAAAACTCACAGTAATGTGCAATGTGTATGAGCATATCACAGAGCTCCACAGCCATAAAACTCACAGTAATGTGCGGTGTGTACACTCTCTGTAAGATATACACCAAAATACAATGCAAATAACTTTATAAGACAGCGCTTGCTTTCTGTATAGCGCACAGGCTTTGTATTTATTTATATGTCCTATACAGAGCAAGCATTGTCTTATATAAAGCTATTTGCATTGTATTTTGGTGTATAACTTACAGAGAGTGTGAGTAGCCTTATATACAGATATGTGCTTTGTATTTAATTATATATGTCTTACACATTGAGAGAGCTGCCTTAAATCAGCATATATCTGTATATAAGGCTACTCACACTCTCTAAGTTATACACCAAAATACAATGCAAATAGCTTTATATAAGACAGCGCTGATCTCTGTATAGGGCATATAAATAAATACAAAGCATGTGCCCTATGCAGAGAGCAAGCACTGTCTTATATAAAGCTATTTGCATTGTATTTTGGTGTATTTCTTACAGAGAGTGTGAGAAGCCTTATATACAGATATGTGCTTTGCATTTAGGGCAGTTTCTCTCTAGGAATTGGCTAAATGTGCATCATGTCAGTTTCTGTATGAGGCTGCTCTGGATTCCCACACAGGGCCACCTCATACAGACCAGCAAAGATGCACTCACTTTCTGGCATCTTTACACCCCCCTCATCCTGACTACATCTTTTTAGAGGCAGGATGAGAGAGAGAGAGATCTCCCAACCCCCGGCAAATGCATTAACTCACCGGGAAGCTGCTCTGCTTCTGAGCTGTGGAGGGGACCTGGCTGACGAGCCGGCTTGTGTAGTAATGCTGGGTCTGCTGGGGGGAGCACACGCTCCCTCTGATGCAGTTTCTTTACCCTCTCTTCTGCTGCCGGTGGGGAATCCCTACCTTCACAGGGTGGAGCTGCGTGCCTCCTCGTGCTTGGCTGCTAAAGTAGATCCGGCCTGCCCACACGCTTATAAATTAATTCTCACTACTCTCCCCCTCCTGGCCGCATGTGGGTAGGCAGATCGGCGTTATAGCACGCACCGGGCTCGAAGAGATGCCAGCCCGGCCCCGATGCAGAAAAATAGTGCGGCGGCAGCAGGAAGAATATGTCGCCCCAAAATTTGGCCATAAATTTCCTGCCTGGAGCAGTTGCGCCACACTGCTCCATTGTCGGGCCGGCCCTGCACGAGTGCCTAGCATCATGAAGAAATATTTAAAAAATAGTTGTCAAGGGCCAAAGCAAAGGCATCAACAAATTGTGTGAACTGTATTGCAAAGCAGAACATGACTTTTTATGTTAATTAACCACTTGGCTGCTAAGGACGCGCTCAGCGCGTCCAGCCAAGTGGTTCTCCTGTGCTATGGACGAGCTCAGCGCATCCTAGCACAGGAGGCAGCAATCAGCTGGGATTCTGGCTGATTGCTGCACCCCCCCTGGTGCGGGCTGACATCTTGGATGTCAGCCCGGCACTCCGGGACCCCAGCGGGGATAATAGATGTCATCGCGCTAGCGCGATGACATCTATTTCAGGCGCCCCCCGGAGTGCGGGGAAGGTGCCTGAAAGGGAGGGGAGGAGGTCCTTTGGACTTCTCTCCCTCCCCTTCCGTGTGGGGCAGCGGTGAAAGTCAGGCACCATTTAGAAGGGCACAGCCTGCCCTTCAAAATGGTGCCTGGCTTTAACCCCTTGGGCTACATCTTGGATGTCGGCCAAGCTTCCAGGATCTCCCCCTGACAATTGGCGTCATCGTGCATAGCGTGATGATGTCAGTTCTGGAGTTAACCCCTAGTTGCCACCAATGGTGGAGATAGGGGGTTCCAATTAACCCCCTACCGCCCGATCCGTGGCAGCTAGGGGTTAATGTTTGGTATCGTTGGATCGGCCAGAGCATGTTAAATGTTAACAAAATAAAAATGAAAAATGAAAATAAAAAAAATGTATAAAAAAAATAAACTGTTTTTTTTTTGTTGTTTTTGTTTTGTTATTGCAGCAATATTGTTCCCATTTCAATTATATTGTGAACAATGATGCTGCACCAACGATTTTTGTATGGGGTGCGTTTGTTAAAAATCGCTTAATTTCCCCCCAAAAAATGTAACAAGTCCCCCATTTCAAATTTTTTTAACAAGCGCAACTCATAGAAAATATAACCGCAAATGATCGCATGTTAAAATGTGAAAAAAAAAAATTTACACTTTGTAAATTATTGAAAATTCTAATTTTATTGCATTTTTTGTTATAATAGACAGACAGGACATGACATATACATATAATAATGATATATTATGAATCTGCCGAGTCTGCCGGAATGAACAATATATAATACTGGCTGGGTGGAGTAGAGGTAATGTCATTGCTCTGCATGGAGAGAGCCTGTGGAGTCATGGGGTTGATCCCAGCGAGCAACCTCTCCAGTAAGGCTAGGGTCAGAGTGGGGCAGTCGGAACGCGCGTGCAGACGCACTAAATCACGGCGGCAGTAGCAGCACATAACGGCCAATGACGGCCAATATACGCAGTACGTGCGTACGAAAGTGCGCCGACACCACGCAACCAGCAAATGAACGCATTTTTATCAGAACGTGAAACCGCTGCTACTGACGTACAAAGTGCGCTGCGGCCGCATAGCAGCGTGTGTGCGTGATTAGGAGACGTCAGACGCTGCTAGTGTGCGGCCAACATAACGTTCAAACAGCCGGATTTCCCTAGACTTCTTTTTACCCCACCGTCATGAAATACGTCCAGAATTGCGCATCGTCTGACCACTTAAGCGTATTCCGTGAAAAAATGCGTGCGCACGCATCGACGTACATTTTGACGGTGGCTGCAGAAAATGCGCTCATCTGTCCCTAGCCTAAGTGTCCTTGGCAAGACACCCAACGGTACATACTCGCCACCCAGGACATACTTGAAAACAAGAGAAATCTTAATGTATCCTTCCTGGTAAAATCCTTTCTCAAAAAAAAATAAAATATGTCTGGGTCATATAATAAAACGTGGCTTCAAAACACATTTAAACATGATGAGCAAAACCGGTAAAAATGAGCTCAGCACACTGACGTGAAATGCCTCAGCAGCAAAAGGGTTAATAAATTAACCCTTTCGCTGCTGAGGCTTTTCCTGCCCCTATGCTGAGGTCATTTTTACCTGTTTTGCGCATCATGTTTAAACGTGTTTTGAAGGCTTATTTTAGTATATGACCCAGACATATTATATATCGTTCTTTCCGTCAGACTCAGTAGATTCATAATATGTCATTATTATATGTATACGTTATGTCATGTCTGTATATTATAACAAAAAATGCAATAAAATATGTATTTTCAATAATTTACAATGTGTAAAGTGTTTTTTTCCACATTTTAACATGCGAGCAATTGCGGTTATATTTTGTATGGGGTGCGCTTGTTAAAAAAATTAGAGATGGGGTCTCGTTACATTTTTTTTTGGGGAAAATGACACTATTTTTAACAAACGCACCGCATACAAAAATCGTTAGTGCAGCATCATTGTTCACATTATAATTGAAATGGGAACAATATTGCTGCATTAACAAACCAAAAAAAAAAAAAAAGTGTTTTTTTTTTTTTTTTTAATTTTTTTAATTTTTTATTTTTCATTTTTTTTTACAAAATTTTTCACTTTCATGTTTGGTATCGTTGGAACGGCCATGCTCTGGCCGATCCAACGATACCAAACTTTAACCCCTAGCTGCCACGGATCGGGAGATAGGGAGTTCATTGGAACTCCCTATCTCCACAGTTGGTGGCAGTTAGGGGTTAAGTCTAGGACTGGCGTCATCGTGCTACGCACGATGACGCCAGTCCTCTGGGGGAGTTCCCGGAGGCTTGGCCGACATCCAAGATGTCGGCCAGCTCCGGGAAAGGATCGCGAACCGGCGCTTTTCAGCGCCGATTCGCGATCCAGCTCCCCAGGGGTTAATGCCAGGCATCATTTGGAAGGGCAGGCTGTGCCCTTCCAAATGATGCCTGGGTTAACCCCCTGTGCGCCGCCGATCGGGAGGGAGAGAGGTCCGAAGGACCTCCCCCCCTCCCTTTCAGGCGCCTCCTCCGCACATGCGGGGGGGGCGCCTGAATTAGGTGTCATCGCGCCCCCGCGATGACACCTAATTCTGGCGGCTGCTGGTCCGGATGCCGGGCTGACATCCAGGATGTCAGCCCGCACCGGAGGGGCCAGCGATCGGCCGGAACCCGGCGAACGCTGACCCCGATGGAGGACGCGCTCAGCGCGTCCTCCGCATACCAGTGGGACTGCTGAGGACGCGCTGAGCGCGTCCTCAGCAGTGAAGTGGTTAATAACAAATTACTTAAATGAAAAATTTAAAAAGATTGTGGTTGAATAGATTGATGTCTGAAGAGAATTTATCATGCTTAAATAGTCTCATAAATGTTGCATTTATAGTAATAATAGTACAATATTGATAGTATATTGTACTTCTGCACCAGTACACTCTACATTCGGTGAAATAAACATCTTTCTACATTACTTAACATTTTATGTGCTGGAGTATGATATATATGTACTACACTGTCTTGTTCTAAGGTACTTCCTGGTTACATAGCAGCCATTCTGTGCTCACTGCTGGACAAAATTAATGACTTTTTACCTGCATAATCTGTACACTAACAAGATTGTCAGTCTCATCATTAAACTCTTCAACTGGATTAATCTTTCTACGTGTCAGTTTTGCTGAGTTGAAGCTATCTGCTGTACTTCATCATGTGAGTACTGGTCAAATACAGACTTCGCTAGTCTAAAGCATCCACACCTCACAGCTTTGCTTAGGGAAGCAGAATAGTAAAAAGTCAATACTGTCTAGCATTACTGCTGTTAGTGAAAAGACAACAACTGCTAGCAATAGTAAAAGACATTAACAGCAGCTGCAGCAGAAGTTCGCAGCTAAACCAGCAGTAAAAGAGCTTTCAGCACTAGCATACAGCTTCAGTAACCAGAGAGCAGATACTGCTGCATCCCACAGATAGTGCCTGTTAACCACAGCTACTCTGCTGCTCTCTTCTTATTCTTCTCATCTGTGTAAGCATGGCAGACAGAAGAAACTCTCTAACACAGGAAATGCAACTTGTTTCAGATGTGGAAGTAATGAAAATAAATCCAATCAGAAGCAAACGCAATACAAAACCTACATGGAAGATTACTGAAACACTTATCGACATAAACTATGAGAAATCACAGCAAATGTCATGGCTTTGGGAACAGGTGATGAGTTATGTCTCCACCCTCACACAACCTATTTGTGATGCATCCGAACTAAAAGAAGGTTTAAGACAGCTTTCTACAGCTCATGCTCAATATCTTGCCCACTGTTACATTTATGTCTCTAATTTAGAGAAGATAAATTCTGAACAGTCTTTACAGGAAATAGACGAATTAAAATGTCTTAATGCAGAAAGAGACAATTTAGTCCATCAGGCCAGAGTAAAGGCGGAGGAGAGAATTGCCCAGCTCCAAGAGACTGCTTCTCACGTTTCAGCATCTAGCAAGCATTCAAATAGCTCATGTCTCTCAAGGTCAAAATCCTCACAATATTCAAAGAGTTCATCAATTAGTCTGCAGCTTATCCAAGCCCGGGCAAAGGCAGAAACTACAAAAATACAGGCGGCCTTTGCAAAAAGGAAAGCAGAAATGGAAATGGTCGCCGTTCGCAAAAAAGCAGAAATGGAAATGGTCGCCGTTCGCAAAAAAGCAGAAATGGAAATGGACGCCGCTCGCAAGAAAGCAGCTATGGAAACAGAAGAAGCTCGCAAAAGAGCAGAAATAGAAGCCCTAGAGAAACAGTGCGAGTATGCCACAGCCATAGCAACACTGAAAATTCTAGAACAAGCTGCCGGGGAAAGTGAAAGAGACAGCACCAGCTTATGCAACGTGGATACGGAAGATTCCGTTAAACATACCAGATTCTATGTACTAAAGCAAAAAAGTGAATCTCTCATAACATTAACTGTTCCTGACAGTTGTGACAACCTTCCAAAACAGGTAAAAGACTCTAATTCTCCTGGGCAGAGATATCCTAAGAGTACATAAGGTACGGCAACAAATTAATGGTCCACATGATGCTCCATTCGCTCAACACCTTGATCTAGGTTGGGTTATCATAGGCAATGTTTGTATAAGGGAAACGAAGGTGCCTACCAAGATTGCTTCCTTCAAAACACACATCTTGCCAAATGGTCGCAACACCTATCTTGAATCATGCCCACACCATTACAGAGTGAAGGAGAAATTGAACAGCAACGAATGGCAGCATGACGACCAAGATAAATTAAAAGCCTTTCAGTCCTGGGATAACACCTTTGGAGCCACAGTGTTGAATTCTACCAATGATGGCAACAAACTAGCACTGGCAAGAGAGGATAAAGAATTCACTCAGGATGATGCCAATAGCTGGGTAGCACCCTTACCCTCTCGTATTTCCTAGAGAAAAGCTACCTAATAATCCACAGCAAGCAGCTGCTCGATTTGCCACTTTAGAGCACACCTCGAAGAAGAAAACCGAGGCTGTGAAGAAGGCGAACCGGCCGCATGCCAGCCGGAATCCAGTGTTGGTCCGCGGAATCGGGAAATGTTCCAGTTCTGCCAGAAAAGCCCTCTACAAGTGCAAGTACAAAGCCCCAGAAAATAAGATTGAAAGGAAGAAAAAGGAGAAGGCTAGAGCTACTGTGTCAAAGACAGTCGGTGGGGATAAGAATGGCGGTACACGTGTAGTCAATCTGCGTAAAATGCCTCTCTATTCTCCTACTGAAGATGTTCCAAGGAAGCTGTTAAGCCACGGCAAGAAGCTTTTCAGCCAGCACAAACGCAACCTGCGCTCCTCCATCACTCCTGGAACTGTACTTATACTCCTCAATGGACACCACAGGGGGAAGCGTGTGGTTTTTCAGAAGGCTTTCCTCATACAGCCAGTTGGATTACAATTGTGTTGGTGGAAGTTTGGCCTAGTGCGGCTTCCCCAGCACGAAGATGGGTTAACTTGTTAAACTACTCCTCGTATCTGGAACTATGGCCTACATTTAAGACTGTCGACTTACTGACTATAAAGTGTAAAGTTGTATTGTTGAATGCTTTATCTTTGTTTTTCAGGTCTCTGCATTGGGTTTCCAGGAGGACATTTAAAGTTATAGTATTAGTTTATTTTGAAATCCAAAGATTTCAGACGGGGAGTGTCATGCCCCATGATTTAGGATTTATTTAATATTTTTCTGTTTTGTGTTGAATCTGCCTTTGCTGCTTACATGCTATTGATTTCATAACTATTTTGTCCCTGCTCAGTTTCCTTAGCCTTCTGCATTCAGCTAGTTCCACCCCTTTGCTTAGTGTCTTGTTCTAAGGTACTTCCTGGTTACATAGCAGCCATTCTGTGCTCACTGCTGGACAAAATTAATGACTTTTTACCTGCATAATCTGTACACTAACAAGATTGTCAGTCTGATCATTAAACTCTTCAACTGGATTCATCTTTCTACATGACAGTTTTGCTGAGTTGAAGCTATCTGCTGAACTTCATCGTGTGAGTAATGGTCAAAAACAGACTTCGCTAGTCTAAAGCATCTACACCTCACAGCTTTGCTTAGGGAAGCAGAATAGGAGGTGAGTATACAATTAAGTTTATCATTTTTTTGGCTGGTGTTAACGGGTTCTGCAGAAGCGGTATCCATTAGCACCAAGTCCTGGCTCTGGTTAACTATTTGTTAACTGCGTCCGGACAGTAATCAGCGTTAGGACTTTGTAATCCTAACGCTGATTAACACTTTGCGCTCCCCATGTTAAGTATAGGGAGCGCAAAGTACAGTAAGCTCTCGCAAGGTTCGCGCAGGTTCACCCGCAGTACACGATTCCACGCGGTTGTTGCACCGAGTATGTAATTCGCAAATGATTTTACCCCAAGCGTTAAAAATGACTTATGCCGGCACAAACGTTTGCGTCAAGATTGTAATGTGGCCCATAGTTGCCAAGAGGGCTTGATTTAATGAGTCAGGTCAAGCAGGCCTTGAGACAAGGCCAGAAAAGAACAAAAAAAGCAGTTTTTGCAGCTGAGTTCTTATCTAACGGGAGTTGCCAGCAACCCTGTGAGAAGGAACACCAGATCTTTTTGTCACCCTCCTAAATCATGTTTGTGTACAAATAGTTTATTGAGAGCCTAATTGCGGAATGTTCTTTGTCTTCGATCTGGAGGTAGGGGGCAACTGGACAGGAGTTGTACCTGGGATGTCCCTTTTTACAAATCAATGTGTAAGAATTGTATCTCTGTTCCAAAATTTCACTTGAGATTCTGAAGTCCATCCTGCTCAAGTCAGGTACCTAATAAAGGACGCTTTTCCTGCTAATTGACTCTTGTCCGGAGTGTCATTGTCCACACTACATCGAACTTTCTTGAATGAATTAACAGATTGCAGGTTTCCTTTTCTGGGGGCTCGTCTGGGATTGGTCGATGGGGAAAGGAGGTGACTACCGGGCAGTAGGGGTTGACTGCAAGCCCGCGAAGTCCCGGGAGCGGGACGTCTGTTGCAGGTGAGTTGACATCTACAAGCGCCAAGCAGGAGTTCCTGCTAAATGGAGCTCGACTCGTCCCTAACGGACTCCCGGCCCGGGAACGGGGACATCACCGAGTCACAGGAAACAGTGTTGGCGCAGCTGGAGGTACAATAAAACATACATAGTACAGGATAGGTGGGGTCACTAGTAGGCGCGACCCCACCCCTCCTGTACTATGTATGTTTTATTGTACCTCCAGCCAGGTCATCATTGCAGCATGTTCCATTCTGTGTCTTTGTTTTTTGATCCCAAGGTGGATTTTGTTTCTGGGAGGGCATTAAATAAAGGCCCACCAGTCTACCTCATGACTGAAAAGCAGCATGAGCCGTGATGGTTTGCTACACAGCAGCCTGTGGTTTCATTTTTGGATAGGACTCACCCTCACTAGAGGTGCCTTGATGTTTGGCGGGTGAGCTTACTCTCTTAATGGCCATTAATAGAAACCAAAGCCTCTAATTGTGTTTTGTTTCACACGGTATAATGGGAATAAACGCAGATTACATATTTTCTCTTATGTTTTAAAAATGGTTGCATGGAAAGAATCAATATACCCCAAGTTTAATACCTTGGGTTGTGTACTTTAAAAAATATGTATATGTGGAGGGTTATGCAGGTATTAGTGACATCTATGAGAGAAACCCTTTGGAAATGGCAAAGTGCTACTTGCACTTATTGGTATATAAGATGGGGAAAAAGCAAAGAATATGTAAACATTGGGTATTGCTAAACTCAGGACAAAATTTAGAAACTATTAAGCAAAGTTGTTTTTTTGACGGTGGTAGATGTATAAGAGATTGTGGGGATCAAATTTCGAAAAAGTGTTGATTTTTTTATTTTTTGTCATATTTCACAATTTTTTATAGTAAATTATATGAAATGATGAAACAAAATAGTATCTTTAGAAAGTCCATTTAATACTGAGAAAACCAGTATATAATATGTGTGGGTATAATAAACGAGTAAGAGGAAAATTTTACCTAAACACAAACAGCGCAGAAATGTAAAAACAGCAGCGGGCACTTACGGACGGACTTTTGTAAGGGCAGAGGCTATGACCCCTGTATAGTGTTGTGTGTATGGAACCCAATGGCAAGCCGAAGAAGGAGACCAGGAGGTGTATGATCAGTTGAGCATTTACTGGATGGAACAAAATATAAGTCCAGAACAAAAGGTAACGCAAGATATTTTTGACAAGAGTAAAGTCCAGAACGAATGATTGTAGGGGTAAATAACACGAGTTGTAATCTTTGAAATAGATCAGGGTAGAGGAATTGGACTTGAAGATAGGATCTGGAACTGGTACCGTGGGTATAGAAGCAAGTCTGGAAATGGAGCTGGTGCCGTGGAAACAAGTCTGGAGGTGGAATTGGTGCCGTGGAAGCAAGCCTGGAGATGGAACTGGTGCCTTGGAAGCAAGCCTGGAGATGGAACTGGTGCCGTGGAAGCAAGCCTGGAGATGGAACTGGTGCCGTGGAAGCAAGCCTGGAGATGGAACTGGTGCCGTGGAAGCAAGCCTGTAGATGGAGCTGGCACCGTGGGGGCAAGCCTGGAGAGGAAACTGGTACTGTGGTAGCAAGCTTGAACATGGAACTGGCACTGTGGTAGGAAGCTTGAAGATGGAACTGGCACTGTGGTAGCAAGCTTGAAGATGGAACTGGTACCGTGGAAGCAGGCCTGGAGACGGAGCTGGTACCGTGGAAGCAGGTCTGGAAGCGGAGCTGGTACCGTGGAAGCAGGTCTGGAAGCGGAACTGGTACCGTGGAAGCAGGCCGGGAAGCAGAGCTGGTACCGTGGAAGCGGGTCGGGAATCAGAATCCTTTTACTGTGGATGCAGGTCTGGAAGCGGAGCTGGTACAGTGGAAGCAGGTCGGGAAGCAGAGCTGGTACCGTGGAAGCAGGTCGGGAAGCAGAGCTGGTACCGTGGAAGCAGGTCGGGAAGCAGAGCTGGTACCGTGGAAGCAGGTCTGGAATTCAGGATTCTCTTGGATTCTCTTGGAGCAAATATGAAGAGGGACCACTGGATAACGTGGTGGTGAACCACAGTATAACCTGGTTAATGAACTGGGAAAGGCGGCAGATATAAATAGGGTTCAGAGGATCATAAGAACACCGTTCACCTGGGGCTCGTAGGTGGAGTTGGGATACCTGAGTACTTGATAGGTTAATTGGTAGCATACGAGGATCTCCACTGCAGGTGTAATGCAGTACCTTTACTTGACCAGCAGAGGGCGCCAGAGTACCTAGGTCTTCATGCTTTAGGATGGACGATCGCGCATGCGCGCTTGGTTTCTGGTCAGTCGGATCCCGGAGGCAGCGTGGGACACATCATGGCTCTCCTCCTCCGAGCTGAAGACCGGAACCAGGGAGCATCGCGCCACGAGGGACCTCGGGTGAGTATACAGAGTGTCCCAACATGGCGGCCGCGGTCCGGCCGCGGCGTGGGGCATGACAGGACCCCCCACCAAGGCGCGACCCCCGGGTGCGCTTGATTGATGGCTTGGAAGGATAACAGATATGAAAGGCACGAACTGTCGCAGGAGCATGGATGTTGGCACTGGGTTCCCAAGATCGTTCTTCAGGACCGTATCCCTTCCAGTGTACCAAATATTCCAACCTGCTGTAACGGAGTCTTGAGTCCTGAATGCGTGAGATCTCGTATTCCTCTTCTCCAGATATGGGCACAGGAGCAGGTGGTTCAGTATTCCGATCAGGGAACGGATTCTCATGCCAGGGTTTCAAGCGAGACACATGGAAGACAGGATGGATCCTGTAGGAAAGAGGAAGAGTTAAATGGGCCACAACAGAGTTAACCATTCTGAGGACCGGGAATGGGCCAATGTAGCGAGGGCCCAGTTTCTTCGAAGGACAATCCAAACGAAGATGGGCAGTGGATAGTAACACCTTATCCCCAGGTGCATACACAGGAACTTCCTTTCGACCACGATCAGCATATTTCTTTTGGTTCTGCTGGGCTAGTCGCAACTGGTGACGTAGCGTTCGTAGTTGACCGCGTAGGGTTCTCAGATGGGTTGACACTTCTGGGACTGGAGTGTTGAGCGGCATCTCCGGAAGAGTGCTAGGATGATAACCATAATTGGCAAAGAAAGGTGAAAAACGAGTTGATGAGTGTACCTGATTATTGTATGCAAATTCGGCAGTCGGTATGACGTCCAGCCAGTCGTCTTAGAGGTGCGTGGTGAAGCAACGAAGGTATTGTTCCAACATCTGATTTGTCCGCTCAGTCTGGCCATTACTCTGTGGATGAAAAGCTGAAGAGAGACACCTGGCAATCCGTAAGCTACGACACAATTGAGACCAGAAACGGGAAGTAAACTGAGATCCTCTATCTGTGACAATAGAACGAGGAGTACCATGGAGTCGGAATATCTCCTTGATGAACAAGGTGGCTCTTTCGGCCGCTGTGGGTAGGCCTACTGCTGGTATAAAATGGGCCATCTTGGTACAGCGGTCTACCACCACCAGGATGGTGGTGTAGCGATGCGAAGGGGGAAGATCCACTATAAAGTCCATCGAAATATCTTTCCACGGATGCAGCGGTGGAGCCAAAGGTTGGAGAAGACCAGCAGGACGGGTGCGGGGTTGTTTGTTGCGCGCACAGACAGAACAGGAGGCTACAAAGGCGATGATGTCCTTCTTAACGGATGGCCACCAGAAGTATCGCTGTACGGCATCTATGGTTTTCTTGATGCCACCATGACCAGCAGCCGGGATGTCGTGGGAGTGTTGTAATACCTGTAGACGAACCTCAGGAGGAACATATATTTGTTCGTCATGATAGAAGAGACCATCGTTGGATACGAGTCCCTGGACGTCAGTCGGTGGTTGAAGACTGTATTTCTTTATATTTTCTATTAAGGATCCTTGTGAGGCACAGAAGAAGTCGTTAGGCAGGATGGAGTCGGTTTGAGTGGTAGATGGAGTCTGAGTCGTACCGACGGGAAAGAGCGTCTGCCTTACCATTTCTTACTCCAGGTCTGTAGGTGATGTGCAACAGAAAGCGGGCGAAGAATAACGCCCATCTGGCTTGTCGAGGTCGCAGCCTTTTGGCGGTGCAGAGATATTCCAAATTGCGGTGGTCCGTGTAGACGACCACAGGATGTTTCGCCCCTTCGAGACGGTGTCTCCATTCCTGGAGGGCACTCTTGATCGCAAGGAGTTCTTTCTCACCAATACTGTAATTCTTTTCGGCTGGGGTAAGACGTCTGGAATAAAAGGCCACGGGATGCATAAGGTTCTTGACTCCGGATTTTTGGGAGAGAATCGCTCCTAGGGCAATATCAGAGGCGTCTGTTTCCAGAGAGTATGGTAGATTGATGTCTGACTGTTTCAGGATTGGGGCTTGGGTGAAGCTTTCTTTCAGCTTGTCGAAAGCTTGCTGAGCTTCTTCAGTCCACCAGAATCTCACATCTTTTTTGGTCAGGGAAGTGATAGGTGCGCTGAGATGAGAGAAGGACCGAATGAAGCGACGGTAAAAGTTGGCGAATCCCATGAATTGCTGAACCATCTTTTTGTCTCTGGGTGTCGGCCAGTCTAGAATCGCCTTAATCTTGGCTTTATCCATTTCAACATGTCCTGGTGATAGGACATATCCCAGGAATTCTATAGAGGATTTTTCAAAAGTGCTTTTCTCGAGTTTACCGTATAACTTATGTTGACGAAGACGAGATAATACGAGACGGACGTGTTGTTCATGTTCTTGGATGGTTCGAGAGTATACTAAGAGATTGTCGAGGTAGACCACCAGGAAGGTATCCAGGACGTCACGGAAGATGTCATTGAGAAAATGCTGGAAGGCGGCTGGAGCATTGCATAACCCAAACAGCATGACGAGATACTCGAAGTGGCCGTATCGGGTTCGGAAGGCGGTCTTCCATTCGTCTCCTTCTCTTATGCGGACCAAGTTATACGCTCCTCGAAGATCTATCTTAGGGTGAAAGATGCGTGTATTTTTACTATCGAGCAGTTCAGGAATCAATGGGAGCAGGTAACGATTCCGTACTGTGATTGCGTTTAGTGCTCTATAATCGATGCAGGGGCGAAGGCCGCCGTCTCTTTTCCCAACGAAGAAGATGCCAGCTCCAGCAGGAAATGTGGAGTGACGGATGAATCCTTTTGTAAGGCTATCTTCGATGTAGTCCTTCAGAGATTGTGATTCGGGGACAGACAGATTAAAAATGCGTCCATGGGGTCTGGTGCTCCTGGAAGGAGATCAATAGGACAGTCGTACTCTCTGTGTGGAGGAAGTGTATCAACCCCTTTTTTCTCGAACACGTCTTGGATTTCTGAATACTTAGTTGGTAGCGTGGAAGATGGATAGGTGGAAAAGGCGACCTTCTCACACTCGGAGTCGTTCATGCAGCGGACTCGACAGTGACAGGATGGGAAGGATACGGTATTTGAAGACCAATTAATATAAGGGTTATGGGTGCGAAGCCAAGGAAGTCCCAGTACAATAGGGAATAAGGGAGAAGGAACGATGTCCCACTGAAGATATTCTTTGTGCTTGGTTCCATGGGTTCTGGGCTTGAGGAGGAGGAGGTCGGTCGTGAAGAGGACACAGGGGAAGGCTCGTGTCTTCGAGGAGACGTTAAAGGAGCATTGGAGAGTCTCTCTTGACGTCGTTCTCTGAACCGCTGGTCCAAGACCAGAGATTGGGTGATCAAGGCCTCTAAGGAAGCAGGTATTCCTATGCGAGCCAATTCATCTTTCAGTTGTTCGGAAAGACCATGACGAAAGTGATCTTTAAGGCCCACATCGTTCAGACCTGTGTCGGCTGCCACCGCCCGGAATTCAGAGACGTAGTCCTCGACCGGTCGCCTTCCTTGTTTTAGGTCTCGGATGGTGGTTAATGCAGCAGAAGACCTCAGAGGGTCATAGATAGGGTTGATGGCCCGCACGAAGGAACCCCAGGAAGTCAGTAGGGGGCTTCCTTCATGTAGCAACTGGAAGGCCCATTCCTGTGGAGGTCCAGACAGTAAGGAGATGGCTGACCTCACCTTCACAGAGTCCGACTCATAGGTACGTGGGCAAAGGGAGAACATGAGTTCACATGCGGTGATGAGCATGGATGTTGGCACTGGGTTCCCAAGATCGTTCTTCAGGACCGTATCCCTTCCAGTGTACCAAATATTCCAACCTGCCGTAACGGAGTCTTGAGTCCAGAATGCGTGAGATCTCATATTCCTCTTCTCCAGATATGGACACAGGAGCAGGTGGTTCAGTATTCCGATCAGGGAACGGATTCTCATGCCAGGGTTTCAAGAGAGACACATGGAAGACAGGATGGATCCTGTAGGAAGGAGGAAGAGTTAAATGGGCCGCAACAGAGTTAACCATTCTGAGGACCGGGAATGGGCCAATGTAGCGAGGGCCCAGTTTCTTCGAAGGACAATCCAAACGAAGATGGGCAGTGGATAGTAACACCTTATCCCCAGGTGCATACACAGGAGCTTCCTTTCGACCACGATCAGCATATTTCTTTTGGTTCTGCTGGGCTAGTCGCAACTGGTGATGTAGTGTTCGTAGTTGACCGCATAGGGTTCTCAGATGGGTGCCAGAGTACCTAGGTCTTCATGCTTTAGGATGGACGGTCGCGCATGCGCGCTTGGTTTCTGATCAGTCGGATCCCGGAGGCGGCGTGGGACACATCCTGGCTCTCCTCCTCCGAGCTGAAGACCGGAACCAGGGAGCGACGCGCCACGAGGGACCTCGGGTGAGTATACAGAGTGTCCCAACATGGCGGCCACGGTTCGGCTGCGGCGTGGGGCATGACACTTTTGTAAAACCGCCCGGTCACGAAGGGATTAAGACTCCTTGAGAAAGAGCAGAATTGTTGGTATCTGATAGTTTGAGCTGTTTCCTCCTTCTTTCCTATTATGTGCACCCCTGAAGGTGCGCTTTTTACTGCCTTTTCCTAGTGCCCCTTGCTAATTTGGAGCATTAGTTGTATTATGACTATAGTCATACTTTTACTCCGTTCTCTGTCATAGTTTGGTAGTGAGTATCCATCTATGAATATCGAAAGAGCTACGATATTACCTGTTTTGACAGATTAGGCTGGCAGTGTCTAAGTATACTTTTGACACTGCAGCTATCTGGCAGCAAGTACACTGCACTGCTAACTGTAAGCAAACAGCTGTCTCTTTCCTAGCTCTTCTATTTTGCACACAGAATAAAGTGCATTTTCCACTGCCTTTTTTCAGTATTTGGAGTAATAGTTATCATAAGTGAAACCTTTATTTTCCCTCTTAGTGTCCTGGTTTTAGCGAGAGACACACAATAGTGCCCCTGGTGTTTAAAAGCTTCTCTGGAAAGCGTCCACCCTACCTGAATAGACTGCTTCCACTAGCAGTACCCTCATCCTATACTCTCCGATCCAGGACCTGCACCTTACTTGCAATACCACAATACAAAAAGACAGTGTCTCGATCCTCATTTTCCTACAGGGCACCGCAATTCTGGAATAACCTTCCAGACACCATCAAATCTTCCCCCAGTCTAAAGTCACTTAAGAGATCTCTATTAATATACCTTTGATACAGAATGCACCTGTAAACTTGTAACATAGTGAATATATTTCCTACAGATCTGTTAATCTGTATATTTGTGTTGTTTTTAGTATCTTGCATTTTATTACTTTGTATCTCTGTACCTACTGTAACAATTCAATGTTCTTGAACCCAGAACATACTTGAAAATGAGAGAATGAATCCTTCCTGGTAAAATACTTTATAATTAAATAAATAAATTTTGTTTCGTTTCGAATTCAAATTCAGACAAAAATCACAGTTTTTGTTGGTTTTTGTTACCGAAAAATGAAAAATTGGCCATCCGAAAATACAAATCGTGGTAGCAACACGAAAACAACTAAATGAAATATCGGCAAACCTGGTGGGCGCTGCGTCATCATGCCGCGTCCCACCCCTGGCCACATCACATGATTGCAGCCGGAGGCTTATTCACTCGGTAGCCAGCGAGTGAGCAGCGTGGAAGACGCCGAGCAATGCAGACGGCATGGGATGTCACAGTATTTTCATTTTATTGGTAATAATCAATTTCACATTCTGAAATAACTAATAAAAAATGAAATAACTCATGAAAACGAAATACAAATCAACCCAAAATACGAAAGAACTCATAAAAATGAAAAACAAAAGGATCTGAAATACGAAATATCGGTCGTGCGAAAATACGAATTGCCCGAAAATATGAAAAAACTCAAAAACAAAGTGATCCGAAAAAAATGAAAACTAAACGTCCGAAATTTCAGATCTGTCCGAAAATACGAATTGCGGTAAAATAGCGAACAACCCAAAACAAAAAAAAAATGGAACGAAATGACCCGGAACAAAAAATAAGCAGGACGTAAGAACGGCCGTGCACATGTCTAATAATTTAGCCTATTGTGTATAATATCTATTGTAGTGATCTTATCAACAACTATGGAATAGGGCCCTCAGTCGATTATCAAAGGCCCAATTATTTCCTATGTCATATCTCGACACAATGCCGTGACACCCACTGAAACCACTTTGAAATAATCGCACAATCTATACAAACTATACCCAACCCCAGGGAATAACCAGACATGATATAGAGACTGTTATAAATGCTAAATCACAAACTAATTATTTTCAACCTCAGTTCTTCTAATTCTGGGAGGGCAGATCTGGAAACTTTTCACTTGTATGACCCCTCCTTGGTGAAACTACCAACCTGTTTCACATCTACGCATGATGCTTGGATCCACACAACTTCCCATTAAGAAGTTAATCACATCTTCTATGAGTTTTTAAAATCCCTGTTCTCTTCAGTTGTGGATTTCCCCACCCAAGGGGAAGATTTTTTTATACCAATTTCATGTACCTTGATTACAATCATAGAAAGCCACTAAGCCAATCAATTCAGGAGAAAGAAGTAGAAATCGCCATCTCCATTCAGTCAGGAAAATCCCATCAGGAGAGTGACAGCCTATGCTATGTTCAGGGGCCCAGTGGCTCCAGTGGTCCCTAACTGTTATCAAACCATGTGCAGCTTGTCTAAGTGCCACAAATAGTAGGGTCCCTTCATGTCCTCCTGGACTGATACACCAAGATAGCAGCATTTGGGGCCGGTAAGAGCTCAGACTCATCACTCAGGGAGCGATTAATATCCAGGTAGCAGTGCAAAGCGAATGCTCTTCCACCAGGGAACACTTATTATCTCCAAGCTTGACCACCAGGGATTGAGCCCACTCCCTATAAATTAAGGTAAGATGAAGAGGACACATATTACAATGTTACTACTAAAACAGGGATGCTAAGGTGGAAAACCTGCGCCTGCTGGTTTCCTCTTAGCAACCCCGCTTTAGCACCCTATTACAGGGCAGGTGCTGATTCAACAGCCTTCTCCGTAATGCAGCACTAACCCATAATGCAGCGCTAATGCAGCACTAACCCCCTGAATACTCGCTGCAACGCTAACATGCCCCAGCGAGTACTACCTCCTGGAGTCCATAGAACTACATTGAGGGTTGTGCTGGCAGGCTTTTAGCCCTGCACAATCTTGCTAGCGCTAGATCGTGCAGGGCCACTGAGTGATTCACGGAGGGAGACTGGAGACCATTTGTCCCCAGTCTCACTCTGCTCCCAGTGGCAAGAAGCGGCAGATCGATCTACCATTCACACCCCAGAATGAGATGTGAGCATCTGATTTTTGGGGAGGTTTTCAGCTGATGCTGACTGATTCCACATAAGCAGAATCAGTTAGCACCAGCTCCTAGCTGTGGTTAACATTTTAGTTATCTGCAGCGGTGCGGTAATTAGAGTTACAACTTTGTAATCCTTACGCTAATTACTCTTGGCGCTCCCCATGTTAAGTATGAGAAGCACAAAGTACAGTAAGCTTGTGGAAGCGAGAGCAATCCCAGATGAGCTGACAGTTTTTTTTAACTCGTTAGTGTCCAGAATGTAATAGGTTGGGTCAAGCACTAGATTCACTTAAGCTAGCATTAGCGCTCACATATCTGAGCATTAACGCTAGCATTAATCTTGTAATAGTGCCCTGAAATGGGTGGCTGAGGGAAAGGGGGGCCCAGACCAGAACTTCAGTAAGGGGCCTCAAAATTTCTGATGGCAGCCCTCAAGCAGTAGGCTTGAGTTTAAATGGATTCCTGAAGATGGTAGAGGACAGGAACGTCTGGTGGAACGCTGTCCATGGGGTCGCGACGGGTTGGACACAACTTCCTAACTAACAACAACAAAAAGGGTGTAAAGCAATAATAATTTTAGCAACATAACAGCAATCATGGTTACAACTTCAGTTACAGTCGATCGCACTATATAAAGGTAAGTACTGGTTAAAACTAAGTCCCTGCAAACATGGTGTTTATGTATGTTTGTAAGGCAGTGTAACTGCAGTCATTTTTGATGTGGCATTTATAAGAAGGAGGCATTAATCGAATTTTAGAAATCTCATCTCTAGTGAGTCATCTACACATTAGTTTAACTTTTGGGGAGGGAATGGGGGGTTGTGGCTGGGGGGGGGTTGGAGGCTAGAAATAGGGAAGTCAGGGAAGTCTTAAGACCGAGGCCTCAGTTTTATTTGGCTCAATAGCCGAAACGGTTTTTAAGCTGCATTTTGGATATTTTTTGGTGAGGAAATTCATAGTCATGCTTACTATAATTTCAATTCCCAATAAAAATTCTGGTGAAATTTGGACTCTCGCAACTATACTTTTTAATGGAAGTTTCAGGTTTTAGCAATTCAATCCAAATTTATGAGTATGCCATTTTCCAAATATATATCACGTGCTGAAAGAGGTTGATAAAAAGGCTCTTTGGATGCTTGTTGTGCCATCAAGTGTATTCTTTCAGATCTTACTGTATGAGCATTGTGTGTTGCGTGTATTAATCCTAAGTATAGTTTTAAATGGTTTACTGAAAATAACGAACATGCATGTTTTACTGTAAATCATGGACTTGCCCTTTATACTGTACCAGTGGAAATATTAAAATACAGACTTCCGCATCATAACTGTAATTGTGAAATATTACATAACAGACTTGCGCTTTTACACTTTCATATTATAATGTTAAAGTTCTAACTCAAAAGTCGTTAAATAAATATTTTAATTTATCGTTATAATGTTTAAGTCTATACTTTAATATTCCACAGTAACAGTATAACACCTAAGCCTGTGATTTACAGTAAAATGCACAAATCTGTACTTTAAGATCCACATTATTACGCAAAATGTATCCAAGCACATATATTTGCACTTTGATTTTCTGGCTTTTTACTGAAGCAATATTTTTTGCAATCAGGGACGTTTCTTGTAATTCAGCTCTGGACGAATTTTTTCTATTGAATCAGTTGATATTTGTTTTTAAAAAAAAATACCGGCTAAAAGCGCAGGTGATATTTTTCAGACAAATTGGCCAATAGAATTAAATCAAGCCATGTGTATCAGTCACTATACCTAACTTCCAGGGGTTTTGGGTAACCAATCCATTCATCATCAGTCAGACTTTGCTTGGCTGAGGATAATAGTAGCATTCTGCAAAAGAGCCAGTGAAAAGAAACCTTCATGTGATTGGTGTCGGTGATGATGATTATGAGACCACAAACAGTGGAAATGGAAAATAAACGTTACCCACTGACCATTTTTTTTTTTTTTTTTAATTTAAGATTTTTATTTTGCTAGCAAGAAGAGGTCACAAACCGACCATCATAGTTGGCCTCGTAGGGCCAAATATTGTACTCTCATAAAACTCACTTACAACATAAAAAGGGGGGAGGGGGGGTCACAGGAAAAATCAGCAAGAAGTTGAAAAATGGGGGGGAGGGGGTCAAAGCAAAAGTCAGCAAAAAAAAAACTTTGGGAAAACAAAACTAAAGTCTCAAAATTTATCCCCGGCCGGGGAATGTCAGCAAGAAAAAATAAAATAGTGGCCGAAGCGTCTCAGGACCAGCAGAATAAACATGAAAACAGCAAGGGAAGAATCCAAATAAGAGTCATCGGTGTGAAAGAAAATGTTTGCAGGAGAAAAAACAACAGGTCATCTAGAAAATAAAAGATTCATCACCCCGTATCCCGAAATGGTAGTTTATGTAAGACAGGTAGTACATTGCATGCGAGACCGGGGCTTCCAAACACAGCGAGCCTGCAGTCACAAAGCTGACCTCCAAGTCGCCTCTGGACCTGACACTCTTCATACCCTCCTCCGTCAGATGCTCGGGGTACAGCTGCATGCGTCAGTGGGTACCGCGGTGCCGTCTGAAGGCCATCGGCAGGGGGTCAGTCTCCGCAGGCTTATGGCTGGAGTACGGCATCCCCGGGTCCAGTGAGTCCAGTGCCACCTGGACGTCGCGAGACTCCAGCTCGCCCTTTCCAGACAGCTCCGGGGTCAGCGTCCCAGTCAGGTCGCCGGTCCCGACGCACCTCTCCAGAGCATCAGTCACGTTCCCAAGATATAGAAAAAATGTATGGTACAAGGTACTTAGCTTTTGAAGTTTGATCTGCTCCTCGTGGAGGTATTCCCACTCTCCTCAAGATAAAGCAACAGATGAAAGGTTGAGAAGCTATGGATCCTTGTTGTGCCTGGGTGGGATGAACCCAGTTGGAAGATGTAAATCAGACGTCTCCAAGACTTATTTAAATAAATAATCGGGAAGGTATATAAATGATTAAAAAATAATAAAATTTATTGGATAATAACAAACTGCCCAACGCGTTTCGTCCTAAGACTTTCTCAAGGGCGATAAATCAAAATTAAAAGCATAAAAAATAATATAAACCTTCCCTTCCTCCTTCTCATGTTTAAATAGTCTACACAGTCCTCTCATTGGTTGATTCGATCTCCCAGCGTTCACCATATATGGTCAGAACGGGTTCCTTCGGTACATCACTTCCGATTTTCGGGCTCCTCCGATTCGTCACTTCCGATACGTCCCTTCCGTTTTGGTTCGGAGGTTACCATATCTCCATGTACTCCGAAGAGTCGCGCACTTTCATTTTCGGACGTAATGTCAATTCCGATCGTATTCCATCTAAAAGTCCCGCACTTCTGATGTTCACTTCTGAGTAACACAATTCCGAAGCGCAAAACTTCTCTCAGGATCTTCCATATATAACACCATCCCCTATAAGAAAAAGGTGAATTCGATCTCCCAGCGTTCACCATATAAGGTCACCAAGAGTTCCTTCAATACATCGCTTCCGATTTTCAGACTCCTCCGATTCATTACTTCCGATACGTCCCTTCCGTTTCGGTTCGTAAATTACCATATCTCCATATACTCCGAAGAGTCGCGCACTTTCATTTTCGGACGTAATATCAATTCCGATCGTATCCTGATCTTTTGAATATGGATTATCTTGGCCCTTTTGATTGTAGAATCTTTTCTTTATCTCCTAAAACAAAATCTCCATATTACGATCTATAAAAAACATTTGATATCAAACTCTTCATTTAAACCCTTCGGGCTCATAGTTTTTAATTTGAACACCCAAAACATTTCTTTTTTCAACAGATCTTTTTCTCTATTTCCTCCTCGCCATGGTTTCTCTATCTGATCTATACCAGACCACAGAAATTCAGATACTCGGTAACTATGGCAACCGGTACAATGCACAGGTACCGTGTGTTTTCGAACGCCTCTTCTGATGTTACCCATGTGTTCTAAGATTCTTTCCTTTAGTTGTCTTGTTGTTTGACCGACGTACTGAATACCGCATGGACATTGTAACAAATATACCACATGTGTCGAATTACAATTAATATGTGTGTTGATCTTGAAACTTTCTCCTGTACTCCTACTTGTAAATGTTTCCAATTTCCTCTTCTTCAAAAATCTGCATGCTTTACATCTGGCACACTTGAAAAAACCCTTATCTTCTTTTCTTTTATTTTGTGTAAACGTAGCACTGGGAGCTAACCAGCTTTTTAGGTTCCGCGGTCTTCTAAATGTGAGTTTCGGTTTAATTGGGAGTACTGGACCCAAAATCGGATCTTGTTTTAGAATGAACCAGTTTTTTTTAAAATTTTCCTTATTTCCTTATGCTGAATGTTGTATTTCGTAAAGAAAGAATATTGGAAATCATTATCCACTTTTCTTATATTTTCTTTATAGAGAAGATCTTTACGATCCATAGATGCCACTTCAAAACAAGCTTTCTCTACATTATTTATTTCGTACTGTTTCTCTTTCAATTTATTCCCCACCATTTCAACTTGTGTATGATAATCTTCTACTCTTGAGCAGTTCCTGCGCATACGTCGAGCTTGACCTTTTGGGATCCCTCTTACCCATGGTTTATGATGACAACTCGAAAAATAGATATAACCATTACCATCGGTGGGTTTGAAAAAACATTTCGACTCAATATTCCCCTCTTCTATAAAAAAGGTGATGTCCAAAAAATTTATCTCAACTGCACTAAATGTTGAAGTGAACTTTAAACCAAACTCATTCTGATTCAAAGTATCCACGAATAAATTAAACTCATCCTCCTCTCCCTTCCAAATAATTAAAACATCATCAATAAATCTTCTCCATAGCACCAGGTTCGCCCCCCATACGGAAGGACTCCAAATATGTGAATTCTCCCAATGTGCCATGTAGATGTTAGCATAGCTGGGGGTGAACCTGATGCCCATGGCTGTACCATTTATTTGAAGAAACATATCCTCATTATACATGAAGAAATTATGTTCCAATATAAACCTAATAGCCAAATGTAAAAAGGTTTGTAGACTAGTCTCTAAAGTACTTTGAGATTCTAAAGTTCTAGCTATTGCTTCTAAACCTAGTTCGTGTTTGATAACTGTATACAGTGATGTACCATCTAGAGTTGCCCATTTATAGCTAGGATGCCATTTTATTGTTTCTATTTCTTGTAGGATGTGAGTAGAATCTTTTATGTAGGACCTGGTTTTCTGAGCTATAGGTTGCAAATGAAAATCTATAAATTCCGATAAATTGGCTGTCAGAGAATCGATACCACTGATAATCGGTCGGCCTGGAGGTGCTGTTAAATTTTTGTGGACTTTCGGAAGGAAATAAAAAATCGGAGTGAGTGGAAATTTTGGATACAAAAAAATCAAAATTTTCTTTAGTGATGACACCACGATCAACCGCTTCTTCTAGAAGATTTCTCAAATCTATTTTGAAGTTTTCCGTTGGATTATTTTCTAAGATTTTATAAGTAGTTCTGTCCATCAAGATCCATCTGGCTTCTGTCTCATAATACTCTCTTTTCATTATAACGGTCCCTCCTCCTTTATCTGCCGCTCTGATCACCCATTCTTTTCTCGTTTGTAATCTTTTCAAAACCTCATTTTCTTCTCTTGTTAGATTATATGCACCCTTTTTCACTTTATTTTCTTCTAGGTTTTCAAAATCTTGACATACGGTCTTTGAAAATGTTTCTAAAAAGGGACCTTTCTCCCACCATGGAAAAAAATCTGATTTAGGTTTAAAGTTTTTCTTTTTATTATCATAAACTGTGGTTTCTGCACCTTTTTTTAGGAAAAACTTTTTAATCGTTAGTTTCCGCAGAAATTTATTGGCATCAATAAATAATTCAAATTTATTAACTTTATCCGTAGGGCAAAATTTAAGTCCTTTTTTGAGAACTTTAATTTCTATTTTACCTAAGGTTTCTCCTGTCAAGTTGAAAATGCCCTCACTACGCAACCTCAGATTAGCATTTTCTAGATTTGCATCTTCTACGTTCTCATCTGTATGATTTATTCCCATCTTCTTTTCTTTAGGGGGGATTCCTCTATCAATGGTGCAAACCTGTTGGACTGAACTATAGATTTCTGTTTTTTCTGGAAGTAGTTGGTTATCTGTCCTTCTCTTCGGTCGTGCCCCTTGTCTAAAAAAACCTCCTCTTGGGAGTTGGGATAATTCGTATGTTTCTTAACCGCTGTTGCATAGGAGGTTGATGGCTGATTCCTTTCTTCTTCATTAATGGATGTTGTAAATTGCTTGTCCTGATATCTTCCATCTTTTGATCTTATTTGTGTCCTTTTCTCCTTCGGAGAAAGCCCTGTATTTCCCTGTGAAGGTCGTTGTTGTGTCTTGGAATGGAATTCTTGAGGAGAGTGGGAATACCTCCACGAGAAGCGGATCAATCTTCAAAAGCTAAGTACCTTGTACCATACATTTTTTCTATATCTTGGGTTTGAGTATTCCCGGTACAGGGTACAGCTAGATTATAACATGGCATACATTTTGTAAGCTTTTGGAAATTTCCAAAAAAACAGAGCAAAGAAATTTGAAAATATATGTGTAATGAAATCGAACACAGACCGCATTCAAGAAAATAACATAGAAACCTATTTTCTCAAAATGGAAAAACTGCTAGTCAAAGAGACCAAGAGATGGTGGGAAATCTCTTTTTTAGAGAAGTACCTGAAAGAGAGGTTAATACCTCGTGGCTTACGCATAGATAAGGCCCCAGCCTTTGGTCTCGAAGACAGCAATTTTATGGAGCAGTGGGATAAAATATTGCACACTTGCTCATTCCAGTTAATGGAATTGCTGGTGAAAAGAGAAAAAGAGGTTCAAAAACACCTGGAAGAGGAAATTCATGAACTTGAATCCACGAATTCTCATGTGGATTCTATCCAGGGGTATGCAGAGTTAGAAAAGATAATGTTTGAAAACATTGGGAGGATTCACATATTTGGAGTCCTTCCGTATGGGGGGCGAACCTGGTGCTATGGAGAAGATTTATTGATGATGTTTTAATTATTTGGAAGGGAGAGGAGGATGAGTTTAATTTATTCGTGGATACTTTGAATCAGAATGAGTTTGGTTTAACCCCTTAATGACCCCTGACGTACCCTGTACGTCCTGTACTCGGGTCTCCCTTAGACCCGCGGACGTACAGGGTACGTCAGCGGCGCCAAATCCCCCTCCCGTCCGATACTCACCTCCCTCGTCGGATCCCACGGCGATCTGGCAGGGAGGAAGCCTGCCCATGTGATTTACATGGGCAGGCGAGGCTGATGACGTCGCCACGCTGCGTGGTGACGTCATCAGAAGGTGCCCCCATGTGTTTCAATGGAGGGGAGGGGGGCTCCTTCGGAGCCCTCTATCTCCCCAACCATTGAAGCTAGGGAGATGCCGTTTGCACCGCTGGAGAGGGGAGAGCCTCCCCTTTCCAGTGGTGTATGGCATTAACAGTTTCGCCGCCGGATCGCTTTTCGGCGCCAATTGGCGCCAAAACGCGATTCAAACCTGGAGGGGGGCTGACATCTTGGATGTCAGCCAAGCCTCCAGGTCCCCCCCCACCCACTGACAACCTCACCATATGTGTGAGGATGTCAGTGGGCCAGTTAACCCTCTAGCTGCCATGTAGAGATAAGGGGATCCTAAGGATCCCTTTATCTCCCGATCCATGGCATCTGGATGGTCATATTTGCCATCATTTAAAAGGCCTGATTATGGCCTTTCAAATGATACCAAACATGACCAGGTTTGGTTTTAAAAAAAAAATTAAAAAAAAATTAAATAAAAAATAAAAAATAAAAAAATTAAATAAAATAAAAAAATGTTTTTTTTTTAAAAAGTTTTTTTTGTCTGGGGGGTTTAATTAAATAGGACCTAGGCTGTCATCTAAAAATAATTAGCACAAAATGGTCAGAATGAGCGCAGCGCACATAGGTGAACTGTCTCAGCAGTGAAGGGGTTAAAAAGCAAAAGCATGATAAAATTGGGTATTTCTAGTCTCGGGACAAAATTTTGAACCTATTTAGCCGGGGTCTTTTTGGGTGGTTGTAGATTTTGGGGATTAAATTACGAAAAAGTGTGTTTTTACCATTTTTTTCCTCATATTTCATATTTTTTTTTATAGTAAATTATTCGATATGATGGAAATAATGGTATTTCTAGAAAGTCCATTTAATGGCGGGAAAAAGGGTGTATAATATGTGTGGGTCGAATAAACGAGTAAGAGGAAAAATTGTCCTAAACACTAACAGCGCAGAAACGTAAAAACAGCAGCGGTCACTAAAAGACGGATTTGTGTAAAACCGCCCGGTCACTAAGGGGTTAAAGTTCACTTCAACATTTAGTGCAGTTGAGATAAATTTTTTGGACATCACCTTTTTTATAGAAGAGGGGAATATTGAGTCGAAATGTTTTTTCAAACCCACCGATGGTAATGGTTATATCCATTTTTCGAGTTGTCATCATAAACCATGGCTAAGAGGGATCCCAAAAGGTCAAGCTCGACGTATGCGCAGGAACTGCTCAAGAGTAGAAGATTATCGTACACAAGTTGAAATGGTGGGGAATAAATTGAAAGAGAAACAGTACGAAATAAATAATGTAGAGAAAGCTTTTTTTGAAGTGGCATCTATGGATCATAAAGATCTTCTCTATAAAGAAAATATATATTTCATCTGTTGCTTCATCAGTCACGTTCCAGCAGAGTCCAATGGGACACGAGGTCGGATCTTCTCCGAGAGCATCTACCTCCTGGGTCTCTGCATCCACTCTACGGTCTGCGGTCACCCGGCCAGTCCTCCACGCGGTCATCAGTCGTCCCCACGAGCTTTGGGAAATCGGGCTCTCTTCCTCCCCCCCATCTGCGCCAAGCAGACCTCAAGGGCCGCAAACGCAGCCTCCATGCCACCGGTGGGGAGGGGGGTCCGCTCCAGGCCGCTCCATCCCACTCGCTCCATCAACATCAGGTCCCCAGGCATCGCAGATACAGCTGGAAGACAGGGGCCCTCCATCCTCTCAGTCCGCAGCCACCAAGCACCGGGTGAGGCTCTCTACAAGTGAAGCAGGAGGGACAACGAGCACCCGGAGGCAGATGGGTAGGCCGCAAGATGGCCACCAGGGAAACAGACCCACAGGGCTAAAACTCTGCCGTGCTCCGGGTGGGGGGCAAAAAACGGTCACCGGAGCAGTCCCCGTTATGGCTAGCCGTCCAGGGACCCTAATAATGGGCTAGTTGATGAGGGGCTCCAGCTAAAAACCCCCAATATCAGGCGAATCCGGCAGAGCTCCCCCACGACGCGTCTTGTCCTTTTCAGAGCCAGCCACGCCCACCCCACTGACCATTTAACCCTAATATCGCACATACTTTACCCCTCCACCCTACAATCAACTATCTGAAATTCTTCTAAATAATGTTTTAGCTACCATGATTATTTCATTGGATAGAGCAGCAAACCTCTTGCTTTAATGTTGCTCAATATTAATGGTGGTATTATGGCATATACAGTTGTGTTCAAAATTATTCAACCCCCAATGCTGTAAAGGGTTTTAGGGAATTTAGTGTACATTTGTAATTGTATTCAGAATGAAATCCTACAAGGACTTTTTAAAGAACCATATGCTACTAAAATGACATCAATTGGTTTTGTAATACAGTAGTAAATGTTTCTTTTGTGAATTCTTCATTGACACAATTATTCAACCCCTTAAAGACTACCACTCTGAAGAACAGAGGTTCATTCAAGTGTTTTCAATCAGGTATTGAAAACACCTGTGGATGTCACGGAGCAGCAATAAAGCATAATAAGCACCAATTGGGCAGCTTTAAAATGACTGTGATACTCAGCTCCTTCTAGACATTTACTGGTGTGGTTACAAACATGGTGAAGTCAAGAGAATGGTCCAGGAAAACAAGAGAAGAGGTGATTACTCTTCACAGGAAGGGCAATGGCTATAAGAAGATTGCAAAGATGTTAAACATACCAAGAGAGACCATAGGAAGCATCATTCGCAAATTCAAGGCAAAGGGCACTGTTGAAACGCTACCTGGTCGTGGCAGAAAGAAGATGCTGACTTCGACTGCTGTGCGTTACCTGAAGTGTAGAGTGGAGAAAAGTCCCCGTGTGACTGCTGAGGAACTGAGAAAAGATTTGTCAGATGTGGGTACTGAAGTTTCAGCTCAGACAATACGGCGCACACTGCGTAATGAAGGCCTCCATGCCAGAACTCCCAGGCGCTCCCCCTTGCTGTCTCCAAAGAATAAGAAGAGTCGACTGCAGTATGCCAAAAGTCATGTGGACAAACCACAGAAGTTTTGGGATAGTGTTCTGTGGACTGATGAAACAAAATTAGAACTGTTTGGGCCCATGGATCAACGCTATGTTTGGAGGAGGAAGAACAAGGCCTATGAAGAAAAGAACACCTTGCCTACTGTGAAGCATGGCGGGGGTCAATCATGCTTTGGGGCTGTTTTGCTTCTGCAGGTACAGGGAAGCTTCAGCGTGTGCAAGGTAACATGAATTCTCTTCAGTACCAGGAGATATTGGATGACAATGTGATGCAGTCCGTCACAAACCTGAGGCTTGGGAGACGTTGGACCTTTCAACAGGACAATGATCCCAAGCATACCTCCAAGTCCACTAGAGCATGGTTGCAGATTAAAGGCTGGAACATTTTGGAGTGGCCATCGCAGTCACCTGACTTAAATCCGATTGAGAACCTCTGGTGGGACTTAAAGAAAGCAGTTGCAGTGCGCAAGCCTAAGAATGTGACTGAACTGGAGGCTTTTGCCCATGACGAATGGGCGAAGATACCCGTAGATCGCTGCAAGACACTTGTGTCAAGCTATGCTTCACGTTTAAAAGCTGTTATAACTGTAAAAGGATGTTGTACTAAGTACTAAGATTGAATGTCACTTGGGGGTTGAATAAAACTGATAATGATGTGAGCACAGAAAAGACATTTGTGGTTATTTCATTATAAATGTTATGTTATATTTGTCTGACCTACACGTGCCTCTTTGATTTAATTGTAAGCAAGATGACTGAATGATCAAAATCAATGTCAAACTGGCCAAAACACTCAATTTCAGTGGGGGTTGAATAATTTTGAACACAACTGTAGAAGCTCAGAAGAATTATAGCCTTATTATAACATTGGGTGATATTTTGAATTTGACACGTAAACACCAACAGGGTTATTCAGAGAGCGGTGAAAAGCAGGAGACTGACTGGAGAATGGAAAATTCTAGGTCAAAATAGCTGATTTGTTAAGTGAGATGAATGGCAGAATTTTTCTGGTTTGGCTATTTTGACCTAGAATTTTCCATTCTCCAGTCATTCTCCTGCTTTTCACCGCTCTCTGAATAACCATGCAAGACATCAGTGCATTTAAACTGCAGTTTTAAAGTAAATCACACTCTCTATTTCTCTTGCTGTCTCTCTAGATAGAAAACCTCTCTCTATTTAGTAAAACTCTCACATTCACTTTATATTCTATATGGTAAAGCATTCTCTCTATATTGTAAAGCTCTCTCTATACAAAATAAAGCGCTTTATATATTTATTTATAGTAAAGCTCTCTATATATACATAGTAAAGTGCTCTCTCTCTCTCTATATATAGTAAAGCTCTCTCTATACATAATAAAGCGCTTTCTATACTTATTTATAGTAAAGTTCTCTAAATATACATAGTAAAGCGCTCTCTCTCTCTATATATATATAGTAAAACTTTCTCTACATAATAAAGTGCTCTCTTTATTTATTTATAGTAAAGCTCTCTATATATACATAGTAAAGCGCTCTCTCTATATATATATAGTAAATCTCTCTCTATACATAATAAAGCACTCTATATTTATTTATAGTTAAGCTCTCTATATATACATAGTAAAGCGCTCTCTCTCTATATATATATTAAATCTCTCTATACATAATAAGGCACTCTATATTTATTTATAGTTAAGCTCTCTATATATACATAGCAAAGCGCTCTCTCTCTATATATATAGTAAAGCTCTCTCTATAAATAATAAAGTGCTCTGTATATTTATTTATAGTAAAGCTCTCTCTATATACATAGTAAAGCTCTCTCTCCCTATATATACAGTATATATTTATATGTATAGTAAAACTCTCACTGTGTGTGTATATATATCTCTATATATAGTAAAGCTCTCTATATATACATAGCAAAGCGCTCTCTCTATATATATAGTAAAGCTCTCTCTATAAATAATAAAGTGCTCTGTATATTTAATTATAGTAAAGCTCTCTCTCCCTATATATACCGTATATATTTATACGTATAGTAAAACTCTCCCTGTGTGTATATATACAGTATATATGTATCTATATTAAAGCTCTCTCTATATATATGTACAGCAAAACTCTCTCTATAAAGTTCTTTCTCTTTATACCACACCTTACTAGTAATAATACTAAAATGATGAAAGACCCTAAATAAATCGAAGGACATATTCTTAGTGGGGGGAAGGGTGGAGTTTGCCTTGACACATGAATATAACATCTCTTTTATATCAGTGCAAATTGCTTACCCTTTTTATGAGCTCTATCTCATGACACCAAATACCAGACAGGAGACTGTCAGACATTTGCTTACACACACTATCACTCATATAGGATCACAAGACAGTCATCTAATGCACCGAGCAAGGTAGGAGGGAGATAAGAGATGCTGGCTTGGTAAGGAGGGATGCAGGCAGCTTCCCTCCCCCCTCTCAGCACAGTGTTAACAGCTTCTGTTCATTTGCCCACCCCCCTCCTCCACTCCCACATCAGCCTCTATGTCAGTAGCAGCAGCAGCACCAGAAGAAGTACTATTGCTGCTGCTGCCTGCAAGAAGCACAGACAAGGCAGGGGAGAGGAGATCTGGATCTCTTATTCCTCTTACTGCTACACCCAGCTGCAGGGGCGGGGGGATCACCATTTCCTTCCAAAAGATGGGGGCTAGATCTCAAGGTGCCTAAAACTTGGGGGGACTTGCCCCCCATCCCATGTCCTACTTCCCCCTCCCTTCTCCCCCACAGCTTTCTCATATGGATGTGCTGTAAGTGTGGTTAGTATCCAGCAAAAGCCAAGACTTCACTGTCAAGGTAGGGTGGGCAATCAAGAGGTCCATTTCCCTGGTCACTGAGGCTGAAGGTGGGCGCCTCTCACCCATCCCCGACCTCCACCCTAATCTAATGTCTTCTTCAATGGGGCCAAAAGGCCCTCGGCCATCCACAGTGCCTCCCCCCATGCCAGATCTCCCCGACCTCAGCCATCTGACAGAAGAGGAGAGGGACATCATCATGGCAGTGATGGACCGACAGAAGGAGGAGGAGGAGAAGGAAGAGGCGATGCTAAAGTAAGAGCTTTATTAAAACACAAATATCACATTTTTTGAGTGTAAAAATAAATAAATCAAGAAGGTCGTTTTAGAGTGAAAATGTGATTATGTTGTATAGGTGTGTTACATTGTTGCCATGTTTTATATAGTGTTTTAACATCTTCGTTGCTGAATGGATGGGATGCTCCAGAAGGTATTATGTCTGCTTGTGTGCTGAAATGATGTCATTCCCTTTGGATGGAATGAATCCTGTGTGAAAACTGATTTACTCTGTGCCTTCAACCTGCCATCCGTGCAAGCTGTCATTTCCCTGCACTGACAGGTAGCAAGATCACAGATTCCTGGCAATGCCTTCCATTGAGACACAAGCACTGTGTGTTTTGTGCTGTGGAGTATTAAATCATGATGACCAATGAAGCCTCCTTATATGCGGTGAAGGTGCAAAATGGCCTGGCACAGGACTTGTCCTGATCCTTTTTTTTTTTTCAGTCTGCAGCACAGGGACCTCCAAGGCCTATCCCTTCCTGGCACCACTGGCAATATGCAGACATTCTGGGCACTGGGCACAGTCTTCCTCTGTATGCTGCAGAGAACCCTATCAGTGATACTGTGTCTCTTTTGGACCTACTTGATCACTGTTTGGAAATATTCTCTTACATTTCAGAGATTATATTTCTAATCGAAGGCAGAACAAACATTGTTTATAAACACATAGAATGTACCAGTGAGGTGGATACAAAGTAACCACTTTCAACAGGCATTGATCTCCCTCATAAATTCCATGTTGATGGTTGTTGGAACTCTTTATTATCATACTAAATATGTCCATTGGAAGCTGTAATATCCTCTGCCATAGCGTGGAAGTGGATATCTGACCCTCTTCCTGGGAGCAGTTGACTTGCTAGTCTAGAGATCATGGGGTGTGGTTGAATTTTCTGATGGTGTAAAATGTCGAGTAGCCCATTTTTCTATATTTTCATCTTATTGACAGGGAGAGCAGCCAGTGCTGAAGCCATTTTCTTTATTCCTGTATGTTTTTCTAGTTTATTTTGTAACATTTCTTAGCTAATGATTACATTTGTTTTACTATATCCTGTAATTTATCTGCCTATTTGATGGAGTGGTTTTATACCAATTTCTCACATACACTTAATAGCACTGTGCATGTCATAGTGACATTACTATCTATCTATCTATCTATCTATCTATCTATCTATCTATCTATCTATCTATCTATCTATCTATCTATTAGCACGGTATGATGGAATGCATACATAATATGATTTAAATGTATTTTAGGTGCTCTTGATCAGGCAATACCATTTTTACATGAATCACAGGCCTTAACCAATCAAAGCACATCAACCAGTTCTGGTTATGCACTAGTCTTAATTTTTTCCCCAATTATTTTTTTTTTATGCACGGGTTGATTTAGTTCCATGCAAGCTGCTATAATTTTTTAACTTCTATTCCCTATCTGAGAAGTCTATGGGACTGTAGGTTTATAGATACACATTACTACCAATTGACTGTGCTAGTAATCTAAACGATGGCATGGAACAGTTCTGAGATTGACCATGGTACTCTAGAATAGCTCCTTATTGGAAATGCAATGTCATTTCCATCATCAACCAACAGAAGACTTTAAATATTTATACTATAATTTTATGTTGACAGGACAAAGTCCAGTTTTCAGGCTTAAACTATACATACATTAAAATTTTGACATTAAAGGGGAATTACCCATCATAGCACATTATAAATGCAAATAACAATACGTATTTGTACATTAAAATATTAAGTGGTGATATAGTCAGATGTATGGCTTGATGGCCTTATGGTTATTACCTCTTTTTGTTATATAGATCTTGTAGAGCACTAATAGGATAATAATATTGGTGGGGTGGTTGTAAAATATGCTAGTGTGTTTATAGCGCATGCTGTGTTGTAAGCGAAATATGAGAATATATATGCCCTACAGAAGCTTTTAATACTATTGGTGGGTGTGGCCTAGGTTAAAATCAGGGATCTCGAGGCTACGATCACATTCAAACTGGCTACTGTACATGGTTTAGTTGTTAAAAAAGCAGTAACTGTGACATCTGAACAAATGATATACTCATTGTATACTTAAAATCAAGTCCGTCCACTCCCCAGTATGGGATTTTTGTAAACCTTGGATTTCCGCATGCATGGATTCACTACGATCTAGGCATGGTATTCGGAGCTCTTTATGACATCTTGCATGAATTTTGTGTATGCTATACACTCTGTGAAGAAATAATGCACACCCCTTTTAATTCACTGTATCAAAACCAATGGGCCAAATATATTGTATAGAACCTCTGCTGCATCTTCCTTTACCTGCTTTTTAAACTCTGCTATTAAGATTATATTTTTATGGGCCTGGTTTATGCCCTGGGGTCCATGAATCAGTCAGTGCAGCTGCAGCTCTCTTATTTGTGAAAGACATTCATAAAGCGAGCACAGTGATGGTGTTCTGCTGCCTTGCCTGCCAGGGATTTGTGAATGGGCTGTGTTCGCTTAGTGCATCACAGCATTGGTTAAGAGAGCCATTATGCTGTACAGGGACAGAAACAGAAATGCAAGACCTTAAAGTGACGCTCCAAGCCAGTTTCTTAGTATTGACCATCATTTAGGTTGTGGTTCATAAGTCCCCATCCCAATCTCCTACAACAATTATGAAGATATTTTGCATTTGTTCTCACAAATATACTCTGGCACCTTCAAATTTGACAGCAGGGAAATCTTTGCACCTTTAAATTTGACAGTGTATTACTAATTGTATTACTAGTATTATTATGGTCGTCATTTATATAGTATCAACAGTTTCCAAAGGGAATAACAAAGGTGAACAATATACAGATAAATGGATATAGGATGAAACAAGAAGTGTTGAGGGTCCTGCTCATAGGAGCTACAATACAAATATTTGTGTCTGTCTTCTGTGAATCGAGGCTGTTTGTGAGTTATTTAACTGTTCATGGTCTACAGGAGAGTGCTGAAAACTGAACTGCAACACTGAAAGACCTCAATGTGTTCTTAAAATCCCCGTGAGATAAACTCAGCTATTCTCTATCATAGTGCGTTATAGGAGCATGCTGATTTGCCGAGTCACTTCCTGGTCTGAACAAACTAATCAGGATGCAAAAACTGTAGCTTTACATAACATATAGTAGGTTAGAGGGCAAACTATGTGATATTCTTGATTTTAGTTCTTGATTTTAGTTCTTATATTAATGACATATATAAGAATTCTTCAAGAGTGACCCTTTTTTACGTTGTTAGTGGTAATGTGTTGTACATAGCAATCAGGCTCGGACTGGGACAAAATATAGGCCCGGGCATTTTGGACTGAGCAGCCCACTTTTTTTTTCTACACAGTGCACATTACTGTGTGTTTTATTGCTGTGGAGCTCTGTGACACCCTTATAAACACTGCACATTACTGTGGAGCACTGTGACACCTTCATAAACACTGCACATTACTGTGGAGCTCTGTAACACCCTCATAAACACTGTATGTTACTGTGGAGCTCTGTAACACCCTCATAAACACCACATGTTACTATGGAGCTCTGTAACACCCTCATAAACACTGTATGTTACTGTGGAGCTCTGTAACACCCTCATAAACACCACATGTTACTGTGGAGCTCTGTAACACCCCCAAAATGTGCAGTGTTGTGAGTGTCACAGAGCTCCTCAGTAATGTGCAATGTTCATTGAATTTCATTCCATTCCTCCTTATCACTTTTCATTCCATTCCTCCCTCCCTCTTTTTATTCTCTCCCCCTCTCTCCCTCTTTTCACTCCATTCCTCCCTCTCTTTTCATTCTCCCCACTTTCTCTTTTCATTCTCCCCACTTTCTCTTTTCATAACATCCCCTCACTCTCTCTTTTCACTCCATTCCTCCCTCTCTTTTCATTATCCCCACTTTCTCTTTTCATAACATCCCCTCACTCTCTCTTTTCACTCCATTCCTCCCTCTCTCTTTTCATTCCCCCCCCCCCACTTTCGCTTTTCTTATGGGAACTATGCAGCCAGAGTCCAGTAGATTACAGGTGAAGAGTTGAGTGAGGGAATGTAGTGTGAAAAACACTCTTGCAGCTGCCAAATCAAGTCACTTTTAGCTTCCAATATACTGGACCATCAGGAAAAAAAAACAGCTGACCGTGAACCACATTGAAACTGAATTTCCTGGCATGTGGTCAGAGTCCTTAACCCTATACACAGCTCAGGAATGGTGGGCCTGTGGCCTAGTGCTGTTCGTAATGTCAGTTTGATGATAGGCCATCAGCTAAATGCTGCCCATTTGAAACTTCTCATTTCTTTGGTGCCATTTTGCTTACCTGCACAGTCTGTCATCCTGTACACATTCAGAATGCCACAGTCATCAACATCATTGAATCAGATCTTGCCCAGATGATGTGACGGGATCTCATCACAATGGCATATCAAATTTTCTATTGCATTTATATAATGGTATACTATTCGATTTTGATTGAAAAATGTGTTATCACTAAGGGTCGATTATAGGGTATATGGGTGACATTGACTGGGATTTATTATATTTAGATTATATTTATATTTATATAGTTATATATATTTAATTGCAAAATATGGGAAAAAAACTGAATAGGTTGGAAAAAACTGTTTCCCCAACTTAGTTTCAGTTAAAAAAAAAGTGCATTTTGGCTTATACTTCACAGAGGTTCATTGTTTATTTAGAAAACACCAGTTATCTTGAGAATATATCCTGTGTAAACCTTCAGTGATAGCAAGCTCATGGACAGATATTGCCTGTTACATATACTAGTAAACTGCAATATACCACGATCTCTGCACTCCTTCTCTGTTCCAAGTTTTGCTCCGATGCCAGGAAAAGGACTGCCCGCTCCAGTATACAATGCACGAAATCCTGCAACACGGAGACTTGATCAAGAAGTAAAGACTGTTATTAATACTTCAGTGTATTGACGTTTCAGTCCCGAATGACTTTTCTAACGACAAGTTGAGAAACTTGTCTTGAGAAAAGTCTTTTGGGACATAGGGGGTTATTCAGAGAGCACCGAAATGTCACCGACATTTTGGTGCTCTTTCGTTCCCCACACTTCCCTGCACTTCGGGGAATCAAAGTTCCCTACCCTGAGTCCCCGGAGTGCAGGGAAAACCTGTTGACAACCCACCGGAACCAACACAAAATACACGCCGAACACGTCAGAAAAAGCCAACAAGCCGTCGAACACAGCGAAGACCAGCTGCTGGAAAAAGCCGATAAGCTGACGAACGTGGTAAAAAAAAAATTATTTGAAAGTGTGAAGATTTAAACGCTGTTTGCAAAAAAACTGATTAACGAAAATGCCTGGAATTTACATATAAGGGCCTATGAATGATATTTAAAAGGTCTGTTACAGAAAAATGGAAAAATGCTTTTAAAAAAAAAACGGAAACTTTTTTGAGGAAAAAAATCCCCAAAAATGTCTAAATGATCCTATAAAAAGTCTATAAATAAAGAGACTTTTTACTACAGATTAAAATAATAAACGGTTTATTAAATATTGAATTAAAATGGGAATATTTTTAACATTGAAGCCTATGGGATTCGCATGAATAAACCTGACGAATGAAACCACCGAAAGGCAGGTCACTTTGGCAACTTTTCACTGCTGTTTGGTGTTCTCTGAATAGATGAACCATTGCCTCTCTATGGGAGATTTCACTGCCTTTGAACAGGCACCGTACTTGCTGGCAGTTCAAATAGCCGAATTGCCCCGTACGGGGAAATTCACTGTTCGGTGACATTTCGGGGCCAGATCGGTTCTCTCTGAATAACCCTAATATAGAATAAAATATTTTCTTGACTAAACAAGAGAAAACCAAAACACATGTAAGATATCAGCAACATAAAATAAACACAATAAGGACATTTAGTTTTTGCTGGTAGTGGCCCTTTAAGTATGAAACCGTGTTCAATGTGCTGTCCATGGTGCTGAAACCCCCAGCCCAAATTCACCCAACAAAATCAAAGACATTTGCATGTCATGAAATCAAGACAAACCCCTGCTTTATAGGCCTTTCACTTGCTTTATTTTTAGAACACATTGCATAATGTTATTGATTAATGTTAATTGATTTGCTTATTATCCCATGATGATGGTACATATTATTTCTCTGTTTAACGCTACAGTGCATATAATTTACTCTAAACACAGTAAAATAATTTTGGTAACTCTTGAGGTTAAATTACATTTATCTTTTAAAAAGAGGACATGGAAGGTGGAGAAATGGGATGCAAATAGGTGTAAAATAAAACTTAACTGTTATTGAAGGTAAGCACATTACAAAAAAAAATTATGAAGAAATTATGCTAGGCTATACTAATAAGAGACAAAAAAATAAAAAATAAATAAACTCAAACGGCAAGTTGCAAATACTCTTTGTTCAGAGAAAAAAAAACCTCATTAAAGTAACTCTTACATTGAGATGAAACACCTCTGTAGTTTGCTTTGCTTGTGTGTGGCTACAGTAGGCTGCAGTACAAGATCAATAGCCACATAGTTCCTCATTACATGGGATAAAAAAAAGAAGCTCATCTTCTAGGACCCATGTAGGAGATAGGAAAGAGAGTAAATGGGGCTATTCAAAGAGCATCGGAATTTCACCGAAATTTTGCATCTAGCAGGGTCCTCGAAGTGCGGTGAATCGATCTGCCGAACGCCTCCATTAAACCCGACGAACGGAGCCACAAACCGCCGAACGCAATGGATAAACCGTTGAAAAAACAACAAACCGATCCGATAAACCGCCGAACGCATCTGCAAACCCGCCAGACGCAGCTGAGCAGCTGCCAAACAGAAGTAAAAAAAACAAGAAAGAAAACGTAATTTTTAAAAGGCGTTTTAAACCAAAAATAATGCATGGAAATAATATATGAGGTCTTATGAATAACAATAAACCGATCTGTTTCAAAATAAAAAAAAAACATTTACTAAGCATCGGAAACAAAATTTTTGTCAAAAAAAGCCTAATTTTTTTTAAAAATGAATAAAGAGACTTTTTACTGCAAATTAAAAGAGTAAACGGTTGAATAAAAAAAATTAAACAGGGATTTTTTTTTACATTGAAACCTATGGAATTCTCCTGTTTAACCCCTTAAGGACCCCTTACGTACCCTGTACGTCCTGTCCTCGGGTCTCCCTTAGACCCGCGGACGTACAGGGTACGTCAGCGGCGCCTAATCCCCCTCCCGCCCGATACTCACCTCCCTCGCCGGATCCCACGGCGATCTGGCAGGGAGGAAGCCTGCCCATGTGATTTACATGGGCAGGCGAGGCTGATGACGTCGCCACGCTGCGTGGTGACGTCATCAGCAGGCGTCCCCATGCCTTTCAATGGAGGGGAGGGGGGGGCTCCTTCGGAGCCCTCTATCTCCCCAACCATTGAAGCTAGGAAGATGCCGTTTGCACCGCTGGAGAGGGGAGAGCCTCCCCTTTCCAGCGGTGTATGGCATTAACCGTTTCGCCGCCGGATCATGTTGCGGCGCCAATTGGCCCCAAAACGCGATTCAAACCTGGAGGGGGGCTGACATCTTGGATGTCAGCCAAGCCTCCAGGTCCCCCCCCACCCACTGACAACCTCACCATATGTGTGAGGATGTCAGTGGGCCAGTTAACCCTCTAGCTGCCATGTAGAGATAAGGGGATCCTAAGGATCCCTTTATCTCCCGATCCATCGCAGCTAGATGATTATGGCCTGATTATGGCCTTTCAAATGATACCAAACATGACCAGGTTTGGTTTTAAATTTTTTTTTTAAAAAAAAATAAATAAAAAGAAATAATAAAAAAATTTAATAAAATAATTTTTTTTTTTTTTTAAAGTTTTTTTTGTCTGGGGGGGTTTAATTAAATAGGACCTAGGCTGTCATCTAAAAATAATTAGCACAAAATGGTCAGAATGAGCGCAGCGCACATAGGTGAACTGTCTCAGCAGTGAAGGGGTTAAAAAGCAAACGCATGTAAAAATTGGGTATTTCTAGTCTCGGGACAAAATTTTGAACCTATTTAGCCGGGGTCGTTTTGGGTGGTTGTAGATTTTGGGGATTAAATTACAAAAAAGTGTGTTTTTACCATTTTTTTCCTCATATTTCATATTTTTTTTTATAGTAAATTATTCGATATGATGGAAATAATGGTATTTCTAGAAAGTCCATTTAATGGCGGGAAAAAGGGTGTATAATATGTGTGGGTTGAATAAACGAGTAAGAGGAAAATTTGACCTAAACACTAACAGCGCAGAAACGTAAAAACAGCAGCGGTCACTTAAAGACGGATTTGTGTAAAACCGCCCGGTCACTAAGGGGTTAAACCTGTCGAAGGAAACCACTGAAAATCAGGGCATTTCGGTGCTGTTCGGCGTTCTCTGAATAGATTAACCATTACATCTGTATGGGGAATTTCACTGCTGCTGAATTGCACCATATTGTGCTTGCAATTCACCAATATTTGGTGAATTGCCAGCTTTTTGAATAGCCAAATTCCCACAAATATGCACAGTACCGTTCGTTTGCCAATCAGCTCTCTTATGTGCATTGTATGGCAAATAAGTATATTGTTGTACAATGTTCTTTAATGCTCCGCTCCTATATGGCCTAGAGCAGATGTGAGTAAGACCAGACAAGAGCAGCTCGTGATTAAAACCGGATCTTGATGGCCTATAGAAAAGCAGTATAAAGATAAGTGTAGTTAGTTGGAATAGGGTATCAGTAGCTACCCAATTCATATATTGTTCCACCAGGGGTGGATCCAGACACAAGTTTCGGGATGGGCACTATTTTGGCCATTTTAAAAACCCAACATTTTCCCTTGGATTTTAGTTATCTATTTTTTTATGTACATTTTACTTGGTCATGTGTGGCTATTCCTTTGACAATGTAGGTTGCGTAGAACAAGAAATAGAGGGATCCGAATTTTCAAGTCCCCAGTTTTCCCCTCAATGGGTTTGCAGTGGGGGGATGCTGTCTGTGCCCCCTCTCTGAATCCCCCCAGTGTGTCTTACTATTCTCAGGCAGCTCAGTTAGGTATATGGTACACTGTTGGCAATAGTTTGCAAGCCTTTTCATATGCAGTAAGCAGAACACTATATGCACTGGGTGGTTACTGATACCCTATTCCAACTAACCACACTTATCTCTAAACTGCTATTTACACAGGCCAGCAATATCAGCTTTTCATCACTAGCTGCTCTGTCTAGTCCAGGGGTCAGCAACCTTAACTCCCTGATGATTTGGGAACTACATCTCCCACAATGCTCAGTCACCCATTAGGCTGACCGAGCCACATGGGAAATGTAGTTCCCAAAACATCAGGGAGCCAAGGTTGCTAACCCCTGGTCTAGTCCTGCTCTCATCTGCCCACGCCTAGGACCTAAGCATTGTAGAACAGTATAATTACCTCATATACAATATACTTACTCCCTTTTCTAACTCCCACAGTTCCTAGATGAGCCACCTCATTTCTTTACACCCCAAATATCAGGGAGCCCTGTGGCTATTGGTTATGTACCGTAGCCTGCTATCTTCAAGCAGAATACACTACACACGTTACACAAACTACATATGCATTATTCCACTGGGTGCGCAGCACATTACATTAGGGTTTGCACACATGGAACATTTATTAATTGAAAGATTATGCTTAGAAGATTTTGCAGAAAATACGCTCTTTCATAAGAAATAATAAGCCTGTAATCAGAAATACAGTTGGTTTTTATGTTATTCATCATGAACCAGATAAGGGACATCTAAGTCACTGTAAGAGATGAAAGAGGACCTCTTCACCCAACATTAGGGTGTGCCTGGACACACCCAGCACCCCCCCCGCACATGCCTATACATTATTCCCTGAGCAAGAAGTATGTTAAACCTGCAGTTTGAACGAATTTTTGTTTTGACTGTGTGTTGCCTAACATGGTTGTTTTATTAAATTATTATTTTTATTTATCTTTTAATGTGAAAACCATCAATAAAGTTATGTTTATTTTACCTCTATTTACATCCCTGTTTTCCTCCTATCATGTCCTTTTTTCAAAGTGTTAAGAACTAGGGTTACTACCTTTACAATTTTCGATTAGGGCTTGGCAAGTGGTGATTCTAGTCTGCAAATTTCTATAGATATTTGGTGACCTTTCACATTCTCTTTCCAAGCGCATTAGCAGCTTACCTATATTTATGTTTTAGTTTAAAATACTTTTATATGATCATTTCACTAAGTAGTATTCATAACATTTATGGAAATACTGTGAATATACCTGGAGCAGTATTTTTGTTTATCAATACTTAGTGTAATTATTATATATATATATATATATATATATGTACAAACCACGGAGAGAGCACTCCAGTCAACACATTCAAAAACCAGCAACAACAACTCCATGCATGGGTACATTATACCAGATTTTATCACATGTTGAAAAATTCTTAAATCTGAGCTTTGTTGTTTATATATATATATAAACAGGCCTCGAGTCCTGCGGGAACGGCGTTCCCGCACTTCTATCACAGCGGTAACTCTGCGGGAACGCAGACAGGAAGTGCAGCCGCTCGCCTGGGATCTAACAGCCAGCCGCGATCTCGTCAGTGGCCATTCTAGCAGGAAGCACGCCGGCAATGTGCGGCGGCGGCGGCCTGCTCATCGTTTCGGGCCCACAGAGAGGTGAGCTGAGCTGCTGGGGGCAATAATATCCATGAGAACTGGGACATTATCCATGAGAGCTGGGGGGCATATCCATGAGACCTGGGGGGCATATCCACGAGAGCTGGGGGACATATCCACGAGAGCTGGGGACATATCCACGAGAGCTGGGGGCATAGCCACGAGACCTGGGGGGCATATCTATGAGAGCTGGGGGGGCATATCCATGAGACCTGGGGGGCATATCCATGAGACCTGGGGCATAATCCATGAGACCTGGGGCATATCCATGAGACCTGGGGCATATCCATGAGAGCTGGGGCATATCCATGAGACCTGGGGCATTATCCTTGAGAGCTGGGGCATTATCCATGAGACCTGGGGCAAATCCATGAGACCTGGGGGGCATATCCATGAGAGCTGGGGGGCATATCCATGAGACCTGGGGGACATATCCACGAGTGCTGGGGGCATATCCATGAGAGCTGGGGGCATATCCATGAGACCTGGGGGGCATATCCATGAGAGCTGGGGCTATATGAGCTGGGGGGCATATCCATGAGACTGGGGGCATATCCATGAGACCTGGGACATGTCCATGAGACTGGGGCTATATCCTTGGGGCAATATCCATGAGAGCTTGGGGCATATCATGAGATAGGAGCATATCCATGAGAGCTGGGGGCTGGGGGCCATACCATGAGCCTGGGGCATTATCCATGAGACCTGGGGCATATCCATGAGACCTGGGGCATATCCATGAGACTGGGGCATATCCATGAGAGCTGGGGCATATCCATGAGAGCTGGTATATCCATGAGACCTGGGCATTATCCAAGCTGGGGCATATCCATGAGACCTGGGGCATATCCATGAAAGCTGGGGCATATCCATGAGACCTGGCATTATCCATTGAGAGCTGGGGCATTATCCATGAGACCTGGGGCATATCCATGAGACCTGGGGCATATCCATGAGAGCTGGGGCATATCCATGAGACTGGGGGCATATCCATGAGACCTGGGGGCATATCCATGAGACCTGGGACATATCCATGAGACTTGGGGGCATATCCAAGACCTGGGGCAATATCCATGAGAGCTGGGGACAATATCCATGAGAGCTGGAGCATATCCATGAGAGCTGGGGCATATCCATGAGACCTGGGGCATTATCCATGAGACCTGGGGCATATCCATGAGAGCTTGGGGCATATCCATGAGACCTGGGGCATATCCATGAGAGCTGGGGCATATCCATGAGACCTGGGCATATCCATGAGACCTGGGCATTATCCATGAGACCTGGGCATATCCATGAGACCTGGGGTATATCAATGAGAGCTGGGGGCATATCCATGAGACCTGGGGCATTATCCATGAGACCTTGGGGCATAATCCATTGAGACCTGGGGCATATCCATGAGACCTGGGGCATATCCATGAGAGCTGGGGCATATCCATGAGACCTGGGGGCATATCATGAGAGCTGGGGCATTATCCATGAGACCTGGGGCAAATCCATGAGACCTGGGGGGCATATCCATGAGAGCTGGGGGGCATATCCATGAGACCTGGGGGACATATCCACGAGTGCTGGGGGGCATATCCATGAGAGCTGGGGGGCATATCCATGAGACCTGGGGGGCATATCTACGAGAGCTGGGGGGCATATCCATGAGAGCTGGGGGGCATATCCATGAGACCTGGGGGGCATATCCATGAGACCTGGGACATATCCATTAGACTTGGGGGGCATATCATGAGACCTGGGGCAATATCCATGAGAGCTGGGGACAATATCCATGAGAGCTGGAGCATATCCATGAGAGCTGGGGGGCATATCCATGAGACCTGGGGCATTATCCATGAGACCTGGGGCATATCCATGAGACCTGGGGCATTATCCATGAGACCTGGGGCATATCCATGAGAGCTGGGGCATATCCATGAGAGCTGGGGCATATCCATGAGACCTGGGGCATATCCATGAGAGCTGGGGCATATCCATGAGACCTGGGGCATATCCATGAAAGCTGGGGCATATCCATGAGACCTGGGGCATTATCCTTGAGAGCTGGGGCATTATCCATGAGACCTGGGGCAAATCCATGAGACCTGGGGGCATATCCATGAGACCTGGGGCATATCCATGAGAGCTGGGGGCATATCCATGAGACCTGGGGGCATATCCATGAGACCTGGGACATATCCATTAGACTTGGGGGCATATCATGAGACCTGGGGCAATATCCATGAGAGCTGGGGACAATATCCATGAGAGCTGGAGCATATCCATGAGAGCTGGGGAGCATATCCATGAGACCTGGGGCATATCCATGAGACCTGGGCATATCCATGAGAGCTTGGCATTATCCATGAGACCTGGGCATATCTATGAGAGCTGGGGCATATCCATGAGACCTGGGGCATATCCATGAGACCTGGGGCATATCCATGAGACCTGGGGCATATCCATGAGACCTGGGGTATATCAATGAGAGCTGGGGGCATATCCATGAGACCTGGGGCATTATCCATGAGACCTGGGGCATATCCATGAGAGCTGGGGCATATCCATGAGACCTGGGGGGCATATCCATGAGAGCTGGGGGGCATACCTATGAAACCTGGGGGGCATATCCATGAGACTTGGGGCATATCCATGAGACCTAGGGGGCATTATCCATGAGACCTGGGGCATATCCATGAGACCTGGGGCATATCCATGAGAGCTGGGGCATATCCATGAGACCTGGGGGGCATATCCATGAGAGCTGGGGGGCATACCTATGAAACCTGGGGGACATATCCATGAGACTTGGGGCATATCCATGAGACCTGGGGCATTATCCATGAGACCTGGGGCATATCCATGAGAGCTGGGGCATATCCATGAGACCTGGGGCATATCCATGAGAGCTGGGGCATATCCATGAGAGCTGGGGCATATCCATGATACCTGGGGCATTATCCATGAGACCTGGGGCATATCCATGAGAGCTGGGGCATTATCCATGAGGCCTGGGGCATATCCATGAGAGCTGGGGCATATCCATGAGACCTGGGGCATATCCATGAGAGATGGGGCATATCCATGAGACCTGGGTTGCATATCCATGAGACCTGGGGCATATCCATGAGACCTGGGGGACATATCCATGAGGACCTGGGGCATATCCATGAGACCTGGGGGGCATATCCATAAGACCTGGGGCAATATCCATGAGAGCTGGGGGCAATATCCATGAGAGCTGGGGCATATCCATGAGAGCTGGGGGGCATATCCATGAGACCTGGGGCATTATCCATGAGACCTGGGGCATATCCATGAGACCTGGGGCATTATCCATGAGACCTGGGGCACATCCATGAGAGCTGGGGCATATCCATGAGACCTGGGGCATATCCATGAAAGCTGGGGCATATCCATGAGACCTGGGGGCATATCCATGAGACCTGGGGTATATCAATGACAGCTGGGGGCATATCCATGAGACCTGGGGCAATATCCATGAGACCTGGGGCATATCCATGAGAGCTGGGGCATATCCATGAGACCTGGGGGCATATCCATGAGAGCTGGGGGGCATACCTATGAAACCTGGGGGGCATATCCATGAGACTTGGGGCATATCCATGAGACCTAGGGGGCATATCCATGAGTCCTGGGGCATTAACCATGAGACCTGGGGCATATCCATGAGACCTGGGGCATTATCCATGAGACCTGGGGCATATCCATGAGAGCTGGGGCATATCCATGAGACCTGGGGCATATCCATGAGAGCTGGGGCATATCCATGATACCTGGGACATTATCCATGAGAGCTGGGGCATTATCCATGAGACCTGGGGCATCCATCCAGAGTCTGGGGCATATCCATGAGACCTGGGGCATATCCATGAGAGCTGGGGCAATATCCATGAGAGCTGGGGGGCATATCCATGAGACCTGGGACATTATCCATGAGACCTGGGGCATATCCATGAGACCTGGGGCATTATCCATGAGATCTGGGGCAATATCCATGAGAGCTGGGGGCATATCCATGAGACCTGGGACATTATCCATGAGACCTGGGGCATATCCATGAGACCTGGGGCATTATCCATGAGACCTGGGGCATATCCATGAAAGCTGGGGCATATCCATAAGACCTGGGGCATATCCATGAGACCTGGGGCATATCCATGAGACCAATCAACCTGGGGGCATATCCATGAGACCTGGGGCATATCCTGCGGCATATCCATGAGAGCTGGGGCATATCCATGAGACCTGGGGGCATATCCATGAGAGCTGGGGGCATACCATGAGACCTGGGGGCATATCCATGAGACTGGGGCATATCCATGAGACCTGGGGGCATATCCATGAGTCCTGGGGCATATTAACCATGAGACCTGGCATATCCATGAGACCTGGGGCATATCCTTGAGAGCTGGGGCATATCCATGATACCTGGGACATTATCCATGAGAGCTGCGGCATTATCCATGAGACCTGGGGCATATCCATGAGAGCTGGGGCATATCCATGAGACCTGGGGCATATCCATGAGAGCTGGGGCAATATCCATGAGAGCTGGGGCAATATCCATGAGAGCTGGGGGGCATATCCATGAGACCTGGGACATTATCCATGAGACCTGGGGCATATCCATGAGACCTGGGGCATTATCCATGAGACCTGGGGCAATATCCATGAGAGCTGGGGGGCATATCTATGAGACCTGGGACATTATCCATGAGACTTGTGGCATATCCATGAGACCTGGGGCATTATCCATGAGACCTGGGGCATATCCATGAGAGCTGGGGCATATCCATAAGACCTGGGGCATATCCATGAGAGCTGGGGCATATCCGTGAGACCTGGGGCATTATCCATGAGACCTGGGGAATATCAATGAGAGCTGGGGGGCATATCCATGAGACCTGGGGCATTTTCCATGAGACCTGGGGCATATCCATGAGACCTGGGGCATATCCATGAGAGCTGGGGCATATCCATGAGACCTGGGGCATATCCATGAGAGCTGGGGCATATCCATTAGACCTGGGGCATTATCCTTGAGAGCTGGGGCATATCCATGAGACCTGGGGCATTATCCATGAGACCTGGGGCATATCCATGAGACCTGGGGCATATCCATGAGAGCTGGGGCATATCAATGAGACCTGGGGCATTATCTATGAGACCTGGGGCATATCCATGAGAGCTGGGGCATTATCCATGAAAGCAGGGGACATATCCATGAGAGCTGGGGCAATATCCATGAGAGCTGGGGGGCATATCCATGAGACCTGGGACATTATCCATGAGACCTGGGGCATATCCATGAGACTTGGGGCATTATCCATGAGACCTGGGGCATTATCCATGAGACCTGGGGCATATCCATGAGAGCTGGGGCATATCCATGAGACCTGGGGCATATCCATGAGAGCTGGGGCATATCAATGAGACCTGGGGCATTATCCATGAGACATGGGGCATATCCATGAGAGCTGGGGCATTATCCATGAGAGCAGGGGACATATCCATGAGAGCTGGGGAAATATCCATGAGAGCTTGGGGGCATATCCATGAGCTGGGGGCATATCCATGAGCTGGGGCATATCCATGAGAGCTGGGGGGCATATCCATGAGCTGGGGCATATCCATGTGAACTGGGTCAATATATACCCATATGAGCTGGGGTCAATAATATCCATGTGAAATGGGGGCAATTATATCCATGTGAACTGGGGAAAATATATCCATGTGAACTGGGGAAAATATATCCATGTGAGCTGGGGCAATATATACCCATATGAGCTGGGGCAAAAATATCCATGTGAGCTGGGGACAAATATATCCATATAACCAGTGCTGTGTATATAATTCTGGGGCTCAGTGCTGTGTATATTATTCTTGGGGTCCAGTGCTGGGTATATTATTCTGGGGATCAGTGCTGTGTATATTATTCTTGGGGTCCAATGCTGGGTATATTATTCTGGGGCTCAGTGCTGTGTATATTATTCTGGGGTCTCAGTGCTGTGTATATTATTTTGGGGGTTCAGTGTTGTGTATGTTATTCTGGGGGTCCAGTGCCTGTGTATGTAATTCTGGGGGTTCTGTGCCTGTGTATATAATTCTGGGGGGGGGGGGTCTGTGCCTGGATAGATATATAGATGTATGTGATATATATATATTATATATAAAACCCATTAGTACAGTTGCCAAAATCACGAGTATATCGGCACGTAGTGATACCTTTCACTGATCAGTATAGTTTCCAGACCTGAAGAGGAGAGGTTACACTCTTGAAAGCTTGTCTTTTAAATGTAATATTAACCCAATAAAAATGGTATCACCACGTACTGCTATACTCGTGATATATATATTTTTTCTTCAGGTAATAGGGGTTGTGGAATTCGTGGGTGAGTTCCCTCACTTGTTTTTGCAGGACTTGACCCCTGTTTATAAAGTACAAAATATCAGCTACACTCTGGGTCTTTTTCCAGAAATAATACTTTATTGTTTAAAAGGTCAACGTTTCAGCCCTCTCATCGCGAGCTTTCTTCAGGACATATATATCAATGAAGAGGTCTTGAATATAACACGACCCTTCCAATTTTAACCCTTTCGCTGCTGAGGCTTTTCCCGCCCCTGTGCTGAGGTCATATTTACCGGTTTTGCTCATCATGTTTAAACGTGTTTTGAAGGCTTATTTTAGTATATGACCCAGACATATTATATATCGTTCTTTCCGTCAGACTCGGCAGATTCATAATATGTCATTATTATTTGTATACGTCATGACCTGTCTGTATATTATTACAAAAAATGCAATAAAATATGAATTTTCAATAATTTACAACGTGTAAAGTGTTTTTTTTTCACATTTTAACATGCGAGCAATTGCGGTTATATTTTGTATGGGGTGCGCTTGTTAAAAAAATTAGAGATGGGGTCTCGTTACATTTTTTTTTGGGGAAAATTACGCGATTTTTAACAAACGCACCGCATACAAAAATCGTTAGTGCAGCATCATTGTTCACATTATAATTGAAATGGGAACAATATTGCTGCATTAACGAACCAAAAAAAAGAAAAAAAAACTTGTTATTTTTTTTTATAATTTTTTTTAAAATATTTTTTATTTTTTATTTCTTTTTACAAACTTTTTCATAGTTATGTTTGGTATTGTTGTTTGGTATTATTGTTTGGTATCTCTGGCCGATCCAACAATATCAAACATTAACTCCTAACTGCCACGGATCGGGAGATAGGGGGTTCATTGGAACCCCCTATCTCCACCATTGGTGGCAGTTAGGGGTTAACTCCAGGACTGGCGTCATCGTGCTATGCACGATGACGCCAGTCCTCAGAGGGAGTTCCTGGAGGCTTGGCCGACATCCAAGATGTCGGCCAGCTCCGGGAAAGGATCACGAACCGGCGCTTTTCGGCGCTGATTCGTGATCCAGCCCCCATGGGGTTAATTTCAGGTACCGTTAGGAAGGACAGGCTGTGCCCTTCCAAACGGTGCCTGGATTAACCCCCTGCACGCCGGCGATTGGGAGGGAGAGAGGTCCGAATTAGATGTCATCGCGCCGTCGTGATGACATCTAATTAGGCCGGCAGCGGTTCCGTGTGCTGGGCTGACATCGAGGATGTCAGCCCGCACCGGGGGGCACAGCGATCGGCCGGAACCCGGCCGATCGCTGGCCCCAAAGGGAGGACGCGCTCAGCGCGTCCTCTGCAAGGAACGCTGAGCGCGTCCTCCGCAGCGAAGGGGTTAAGGTAAATTTTTGTCACCAAAATCTAGCAGTGTACTCGAGTATCTACAGTTAGCGCAGTCTTTATATCACAAGTAGTGTCTCTTGTGGCTGTACACCATGCAGTGAAAATGTTAGACGTAGATAATACTTATATTTAAAAGTCGATCTTCAATACATTTGTACAGCATCCAACCTGCATAAAAATATCACAAATCTAAAAGCAGCATCTGTGTCCGTAATCCTGGCAGTATATATTTTAGAAGCCAAACTCAAAAGCGAGGAGCAATCACGTGTGCTCTCACGGAATTCACCTGAAGATTCAAACCTCCCGATTTTAAACTGCACACTCTACTTGTGCAAGGAAATCCTCAGTATCCATAAACATGTGGAGCCGGAAAAAGACAGAATAAAAGCCCAATTGTGCTTACTCATTTATTCACAAGCTTTTATCTTGAGTTTCCAACACATATATTAAAACCTGTGGGTATCCAAATCAGTTATGCCCACATAAAGCAAAACAAGAAGAAAATATACAGGTCTGTTCAAAGAAAGGTGAAACTCAGAGTAATGACCTGGAGAAGTGAAAATTCAAGGTCAAAGTAGCCAAACCAGAAAAATTCTCCCATTTATCTCACTTTCCAAATCGGCTATTTGGTCTAGATTATTCTCTTTCCTTCCAATTCTCCTGGTTTTCACCTTTCTCTGAATAACCCTGATAGTCTATCTCACGTTCCGTCCTTCTATGTTCCCCTCGCGTCTTGCTTTGGAGCTCCTAACATACTCGCAAAAGCATATGTGATCAAGTGGTCCGGTGTGTTTGATAGTAGTGACGTATTGCTGATGCGTTTCGCCCCGCCGGGACTTCATCAGAGCATACGTCACAGTTGCTCACACGGCTTTAAATATCCTCATATGAGAAAGAAACTGCTTGTCCCAATTAACTCTATCCAGTCTTTCCTAAAAGAGATCATCCTTATTAAAATCCATCAATTTAAATATCCACAAGTCAAAAAATCCTCATGCTGGCCTAGGGGAAAAAAACTTTATTACCCCAACTTACAAACATATTACATTTAATAAATATTTCATATTTCATAAAACAATACAGAAAATTATACAATTAAATAAATGTATATAAAATAAAGGATTTTATGTTAGATGCTATCTTCATTTCCTCCTGCCCCATTCTTTTGATATTATCACCCCCCCACTCCAATATTTATTAACCCTTTTACAGCCCAAAAAGGTTAATTCATTAGTGTGGGAGTTATGTGCCTGCCTGGTACATAAATTATAGCTTGTTGTATCTTCACAACTCAATATATGCATATGAGTTGTGAAGATACAGCAAGTTACAATTTATGTACAGAATACTATACTCCGTTACATATGTATGTAATGAAAGTGAAATTTGTTGGTTGATATTATCCCTTTCATATTCCGTAATTTGCAGGGTTATTCAAAGAGATCCGAATAGTGGCCGAAAGGTAACCGAACAGTGAAATTCAGCGTACGGTTACCTTTCCTGGCCATTCGGCTATTCAGAGACCAGGCAGTTCGCCAAATCTTGGCGAATTGCCTGCACATACGGTGCCTATTCGTTGCCTGCTTGAGGGCAGTGAAATCCCCATAGAGAAGCAATGCTTCGTCTATTCAGAGAACAAAAACCAGCAGTGAAAAGTTGCCGAATTGCCCTGCTGTTCGGTGGTTTCATGCGGCAGATTTATTCAGGAGAATCCCATAGGCTTCAATGTTAAAAATATTTCTGTTTTAATTCAATATCTAATAAACCATTGATTATAATATTCTGCAGTATAAAGTCTCTTTATTTATCGATTTTTTTTAGGATCTTTTAGGCATTTTTCGGGATTTTGAGAAAATCTTTTTTTGTTAGTTTTTTTAAATCGTTTTTTTTTCTGTAACAGCCCTTTTTATTATCATTCATTGGATCTTATACATGCACAACGGTTTAGCTGCCATTTGCACTACATGCACTTTTGATTGCATTTTGCACCTTTTTAGTGTTCACTTTAAGATAGCACTTTTATCAGTGGTCTGTTCTTAGACTGTGCTTTTCTAGTTGGGATCTACTGTTTTTCTAGAATCTGAAACTCTTCCCCGCCTTTTATTAACACAGAATATTTACGTATACCCACTTCTTTTGCGCCACTGGAGTAACCCCCCTTTTCCATTTAATTTGAGGGTATGTACATCCAACTCAGGTGAACGGTGTAGGACTTACAGCAGTTTGCAGATGTGTCTCCCACTTGTTAAGGGACCAAAAGTAATGGGACAGAATAATAATCATAAATCAAACTTTCCCTTCTTAATACTTGGTTGCAAATCCTTTGCAGTCAATCACAGCCTGAAGTCTGGAACGCATAGACATCACCAGACGCTGGGTTTCATCCCTGGTGATGCTCTGCCAGGCCTCTACTGCAACTGTCTTCAGTTCCTGCTTGTTCTTGGGGCATTTTCCCTTCAGTTTTGTCTTCAGCAAGTGAAATGCATGTTCAATGGGATTCAGGTCAGGTGATTGACTTGGCCATTGCATAACATTCCACTTCTGTCCCTTCAAAAACTCCTTGGTTGCTTTTGCAGTATGCTTTGGGTCATTGTCCATCTGCACTGTGAAGTGCCGTCCAATGAGTTCTGCAGCATTTGGCTGAATTTGAGCAGATAATATTGCCCGAAACACTTCAGAATTCATCCTGCTGCTTTTGTCAGCAGTCACATCATCAATAAATACAAGAGAACCAGTTCCATTGGCAGCCATACATGCCCACGCCATGACACTACCACCACCATGCTTCACTGATGAGGTGGTATGCTTAGGATCATGAGCAGTTCCTTTCCTTCTCCATACTCTTCTCTTCCCAACACTCTGGTACAAGTTGATCTTGGTCTCATCTGTCCATAGGATCTTGTTCCAGAACTGTGAAGGCTTTGTTAGGTGTTGTTTGGCAAACTCTAATCTGGCCTTCCTGTTTTTGAGGCTCAACAATGGTTTACATCTTGTGGTGAACCCTCTGTATTTACTCTGGTGAAGTCTTCTCTTGATTGTTGACTTTGACACACATACACCTACCTCCTGGAGAGTGTTCTTGATCTGGCCAACTGTTGTGAAGGGTGTTTTCTTCACCAGGGAAAGAAGTCTTCGGTCATCCACCACAGTTGTTTTCCGTGGTCTCCCGGGTCTTTTGGTGTTGCTGAGCTCACCAGTGCGTTCCTTCTTTTTGAGAACGTTTCAAACAGTTGTTTTGGCCACGCCTGCTGTAAGTCCTACACCGTTCACCTGAGTTGGATGTACATACCCTCAAAATAAAGCTGACAGTCTGCAGTTAAAGCACATTGTGTTTGTTTCATTCCAACTCCATTGTGGTGGTGTATAGAGCCAAAGATGTTAGAATTGTGTCAATGTCCCAATATTTCTGGACCTGACTGTATGTAAATTTCAGACAATTTCGTTCTGTAGTTTCTTTGCAAACAGCATTTCACTTTTCTAACATTCAAGCCTCCTTTTTTTTTTCACTCCATTCGTCTGTGTGTCGGGTTTTTCTGGCGGCTGCTCTGCGCTGTGATCGGCGGCTGCTCGGGTTTCTCCGGCATGTTCGGCGGGGTTAATCCAGATGTTTTTGCGGGTTTCGGTGTGCGTTCGCCAGGTTTTGTGGTGAGTGTTCGGCGGGTTTGCGGCGGCTTTTCCCTGCATTACGGCGGCCCTGTGGTGCTTGCTGAATACACCGCAGGGTTCCCGAAATGGGATTGCCAAATCGCACCGAATTGAAGAGAACGAAAAGTCACCGAACGTGCAATGACTTTTCGATTCTCTTTGAATAACCCTGTTGGTGTATGGTCACAGTAGAAATTATATGTATATCCAGGAGATGATGATCGCTTAGGCGAGGAAACACTGTAAATTTATTTTCCCACATATTATCATCCGATCCTTTGTGTTTATATATTCGACAAGGTAATCTTTTTGGAAAAAAAATTAAACTCTGCGGGTTGCGTTGTGTTTCGCAGCAATGTGGCGAGGTAACGCCTGCCCCCGGAATATCACTCTAAAATAGGGACGCAACGGCATAGCTCCCTATATGCCTAGAACAGGGGTCTCAAACTCACGGCCCCCCAGATGTTTTTGCCTACAAGTCCCAGAATGCTTTGAATGCAATAGATAGCCAAGGAGTCATGGGAGTTGTAGTTCAGAAACATCAGGGGGGCCAGCGTTTGAGACTCCTGGCCTAGAACATTTCATAAGCCAAGCCACAGGCTTATCCCTGGATGGAATCATTTCAAAACCATTATGTCTAAATGACTTATTTGTGCACTTGATTCTATACTCCAACGCTCCTATCTAGACCCAAGTGTTTTTACATTTTTTTCACACTACTTTATTTTTTTAACATGTTTATTTGTCGGGAAGATTTTCAATCCCTTTAAGGATATGCATTCAGAACCTGGGGGGTGGGTGATAAATTGGTCATTTGTTTTCACTGACATTGGTAAAGTGCAGTAAGGCTGGGTTCACACCTGGGCGTTTTAACGCGCGTTCGTGCGCGCTTTAAAACGCAGGAACGGGGAAATCCCATGCTTTGCTATGGGACCCATTCAGACCTAAGCATTTTACAGCGCGCAGGAACGCGCGTTAAAACGGCCAACGCAAAAAGAAGTTCAGGAGCTTCTTTTCGGGCATACAGCAGCGCGTTCGCGGCCATATAATAGCCGCGAACGCGCTGCAACGCGTTTTTTTTTGTATGCGCGAACACGCGTAAACAAAACGCGCGCATTGCGCGACGCAGCGCTACGCCCAGGTGTGAACCCAGCCTAAGCCTCCAGCAGTGGACGGTCCAGTAAAAAGTAGAAGACTAATCAGCTTTTTTTTTAATGGGGTGAAGTTATAAGAATTTTTTTTTTGACTGTATTCACCAAACTAATGGTGCTGTTGTGTTCCATTTCATTGCACCATTACTATAAAATGTTGTTGTTTTACATTTAGTTTCATTACATGTGACTCTTATCATAACATGTGCTGTTTGTTAGGTTTTGTTTTTTTTGGTTCAAATGCTATCCTGAGCAATATTAAATCAACAATATTATATAATGAAGCCAATGGGGTTTTAAGCCACTCCTGAAAGTCCCTTGAGATATGTAGCTGCCCAGAAGTGTCATAGTTTGCTTTTTTGAAATAATATTTTTTCCCAAATAAAGGATGTGTACTCTTACAAACAATGATCTGTTTTAAGTTTGAATGTTACATTCTTCTTTTGCATCATCCACGTTCTACCAAGTCATTTGATACCAATACAATTCACTAGTTGTAGGGGTTTGTAAATATTCATACTTAGTATGTGGGCCAATTGTCCAAACTTCAGTAGTTTAATTTCAAAAGAAAAATTAACATATATTTCACTAATTTGAATAATCTAATATGTGTCACATCCTTGGCACCTGCAGGTCTTCAGGGGGGTCTGGGCACTCGGCGGCATCGCTAGCTGGTCAGGTGCCAGAAGTTCTTGCCATTCGTGCGTCTGGAGGGGTTGGGTGGGGCGTGGCGTGATGACAAGAGCCACCGGCCTTAAAGGCAGGGCGCATGAGTCGACTCATTGCCCTGACGTGGAGTTAGTTCCCGCATCGCCTGGTGTATTCTCTCATTGATTCACTGTTTCTTTAGCTCTGTTGCTGAACTGGATTGTATGAGGACCCTGATTGTTGCTGACTCGGACGGCTTTCTTGACCATTCTCTTTCTGACCAAGCCTGTATATGTGCTGTGCTTAAAGCAGACTCAGGGTGCTTGTTGCGTTTGAACCACGCTGACCCAGAGTGTAGAACTATCTTGCATAACATTGATACAGAGTATATGTCTGTCCTGCATAGCTCTCACTCAGATAGTCCATCGATCTGCTCTGTTGCCAAATTGGAGTGTATGAGGACCTTGTTTGTTGCCAAATCTGCCTGTAAGAAAACCCTCTCTGTTGCCAACTCGGAACGTTTACATGACCACGCTTCTGTTAACCCCTGGTGTATGAGCACACTGCCCAAACCTCTTCCTGACTGCTTTTTGCTTATCAGTGAAGTTAACCCTTTATGGCTCAGCGATAACTTGATCTCAAAACCTGCTGTGACTAGACTATGTTTATTATTGTTGGTCTGTCTATTCTCCTGGCTAGGAGTGATAGGGTTAGTGGTCCCGACCATTAAAGGATCGGAGGGTTCTAGAAGTCTATCCAAAAGGATTCCCACCACGGTTGTGAGGGGTGAGCGGGACAGCGAACATGACAACATGATACACAGTTTAAGGATGAGCACAATATATAACTAGCTAAAGCAATCATGACTATGAAGTTAGAAAGTTGACCCATCTACAGGGTAATTCATATAGACCCAAACACAATGTTTTTGTTACAGATCTTAAGTGAATGAATGGAAATTAATTAATGTTTCAGGCAAAGCACCTTCTCTTATGTTGAGCACATCCCATCACACCAAGTACTGAACGTGGTCATCATTTTCTGTTAGGCACATGTTCATGCATCCCTGCATGTTGTTGCTAATACATTTCAATATAGCATCATCAATGTTTTGGATCTCATTCGTCGTATTCATCGTATTGTTATCCGCTAAGGCATCAGTTGTGCGCGGCTTGTTGCGGTGTACTCGTTCCTTCAGATAGTTGCACAAAAATAAGTCCTGCTTGGTAAGATTGGGATACTGGGTGGCCACAGATTCTTGTAAATGACTCAGCCCTCAAAAAACTCTGGATTATTGCCTTGATTCTTGTGAAGTGCAAGTGTACACCAGCAATCCAAAAGATTTGCAGAAGAGACACTCGTTTTTCCAAAAATTAAGCCATTTTGATCAATGGGAGTGCTATTCTCGAGGCTGTGCTGTTGTTAGAGATTTCACCTGTGAGATGGTATACAGGGTGAGGAGTATCTGAATATAGCTGTAACTGTAATGAATAGGTAAGGAGCGCGGCAAGCAGAAGTGGCCAAATGGATAGTCGAGGAGAGAACTGAGGTCAGGGCAGGTTGCTGGCAGATGTGGTCGATATGGCTGGCTGACGTCAGGGCAGGTGGCTGATAGGCGTGATCAATATGGCTATCACAGGTCTGGGCAGGCGGCTGGCAAGGAATCTTAGAGAGGTTGGTCCAGGGTGAAATACCAAGATTACAGAATGCACTGTAATGTGTAAAGTGGAGGAGTACAAGGAGAGAGGAACTGCTTCAAACCTGGAGCAGTAAGTGAATGAGGAGGCCTGTCTTTTATAGGCACCAGCCCTTGAGACGACCTCACTGACGTCATTGGTGTGTGCCGTTTATCTGCCAACAAATTGGTGGAGACAGGAGACGTGCAGGCCCCTATCTTAGGGCTTAGCCCGTGCCTGTACCCTCGTGCTTCTCCTGGCTCCATCGGCAGTCCCAGGAGAAAGGGATCCAGATGCCCTGGGACACCAACTAGCAGCCGCTCAATCTGGTCGCTGGCAGGGAACCACTGTGGGCGGCCGTGAGGGAACCACCAAGACAGCTACCGGCTGTTGAGTGGCACTTGCCCTGGAACTCCTACCTGACCCCAGTAAGATATTTATAGGGCATCATTGCTTGATGATCACAGGCATGTTAATTTGCATACAATTAGTTATTATTAGCTTTTTCAAAGTTCACAAATTAAATAAAACAGAGGAAATCAACACAGTAAATCCAAATATAGTTTTGACCTATTTTACTATACCAACCTTGTTTTTCTTTGTTATAGTTTCAAGACACATAGTCACATTATCTTGATCCCTCAATATGGAAGCACATATTTACGCCCCCTCAGTAACTTGCATTTGTTTATCATGTTGTTTCTGCAACCCTCATATGCTAAATTTTATCCATCCAGTTCTTAGCTGTTGGAAATAGCAAGAAATGTTCAAATGCCAATCTGTCAATGTCAATCTGCCTGTTCTCCTAGCACTGTATGACCGGTCCTTAAAGTGGCGATTTATGCTGAACCATCTGCCATAGAATCATAAACAATTTCTTGTCAGTGTCCACAAAGTATACTTTTCATTTGTGTGTTTTCATTTACATGGAAACTGTTGCGCACATGATATATAGGCAATGCCAAAACCATGAGCAGTGAAGAATAAAAATAGCAATGAAAGTGTTCCAGTTTCTATTACGTACATAGTGCCTGCTGTGCTTCTTCTTGGAATCTGGGCATTATTGCTGATTTAACATGGGCCAACACGTCATGTTTTATCATTTGAATTTAACCTCGTGGGGGCATGATGGACTTCACCGTGTGTTGACATCCAAATTTAGATATTAGATGGTGCCACATTCATCATTTAAAGGGCCACTACCACCAAAAAAATGAAACATTCTTATTGTGTTTATTTATGTTGCTGATAGCTTACATATACTTCGTTTTTCTCAGGTATGATTAGTTAAGAAAATATTTTATTCTATATGTGTCACTGTGTGCATCTATTTTGTGCTATTTTGTGTTGTAAACTGCCCCTCCCCCACTTTTGGCACTGTCACCTTGTGTGAGCTAACCTTAGCGTCGGCAAGTTTTTGCGTTAGTGCCGGGTTGCATAGTTACATAGTTACAAAGGCTGAAAAAAGACATGCGACCATCGGGTTCAGCCTCTCACACATCACCTACTGCTGCTGATCCAGTGCTAATTCAGTTTAGCGCCTGACCAACAGATCGTTTGCCTCTCACTAGACATAGGAAAAATCATTTAGCGTGTCACTATTAGCGATTCGTAGCGCAAGCATTCTGCACTTTCCGCATCCTATACCTAACATGGGGAGCGCTAGAGATCTCTAGCGCTTTTGTAATCAACAGATCACTTGCCAGCGTTAATTTCTAGAACGACGCCAACGCAAAATTTTACCTACTGCTCAACCCTGGTGCTAACTCCAAAATACACAAAAAACAGGTCCTCGCCCCAAAATTAACAGGCAATTAGCAGGCAATTGAAAGGAATGCAGCACAGGTGTTCACTTGGCCTCATACACCATAGTAATGGATCTGGTCAGCAATGTCGCTGCTGTTGCAGTAGGCTATATTATGATATATATGTATCCTTTATCCACATATATCCTAAATCTAATATATTTCCTCATTTTAAACATTTTATGCTGGGGTTATTCATAGTGTGTAAGCGGTCGATTATTAGGGTGACCATGTGGACCATTTTTAAAGGGACACATGGATAATCTTGCACTGAAACATGTATTATTTATATGCTGCAGCAGGGAGATTATTGTTGCTCTCCTGGCCTTCCTTCTGGATTATTAAATGCATTGAAATGATTCTACATGATGTTGGGTGGCATTTATCATGCAATGTCCATCAGTCTTAATTAATATATGTGTGCATAAAAACATGAATAATATGGCCACCTTGCAGGATTTTAATAATGCAGCGGAGTGAGGGGTCTTGGCTGGATGTGTTCATACTTACACAAGCTGTGGGGTCCAGTGTTAACGTCTCTACCCTTTGAACGTGGAGAAGCAAGTCAAATCCTGTTCAGCACATCCCTCCAATACAATGGTGGAGAAGCAAGTCTCAAGTTTATGAGAAGTGGGTTCAACCCGAACCGCCGGGTCGCTGATCAATAATCATGGAAAGCCAACTCGATCCCACTCAGAAGACACCACTAGCGAGTGTCCATAGGCAAGACGCCTAACGATATGGATGCGCCTACCTCACAAAATACATATCATAGATTCCCTGGGAACAGGGACCCCCTGAATCAGGCCATATCATTGGTGTGTGGTATTCTAGTGTATCAACTCCTTGTACATTGATCTTGTAAAGCGCTGCGGAATATGTGGCGCTATATAAATAAAGGATAATAATAATACACAAATGCATTAGCCCTGGGTCTCACCCGGATCTTAGCATTTCCCAGGAGTGCGCTAAATGACCTTGTACACAGACTCCAGGAGACAAAATGATATGTTGGTGGGTTGTCAGGGGCTAAGTTTTTTTGTAGCGATGGCGTTGTAGCTCACACCAAGTGATAGTGTCCTTTATCTTTATATCACTTGCTCCTCACTGTGTGGCAGTGGGCATAGAATGGCGCGAGTAGGTCAGATCTCCAAAATTTTGACTCGTAAGGACTGAAATGTGTGGAATGTATTTCAAAGGACATCACCAGAGGATAGATTAATCCATTAATCCACCGACTGGGTGGAATAGAGGTAACATCACTGCTCTGCATGGAGAGAGCCTGTGGAGACATGGGTTCGATCCTGGCAAGAGCACATCTCCAGTAAGTGTCCTTGGGCAAGACACCCAACGGTACATACTCGCCACCCAGGACATACTTGAAAATTAGAGAAATCTCAATGTATCCTTCCTGGTAAAATCCTTTCTAAAAAAATTATCAGTTCTCATTCAGCTTCCAGCTCTTATCTCAAGTAGCCTATACAACACAATAGACCCACAGTAGCTTTGTCTAAAGATTCACTCCTCCATCCATTGTCCTATGCCACAGCTGTAAAGTGAAACTTGTGCTAAGATTTCGGTAAATGTTGCATCATGGGAGAAATCCACAAAATGGAAACAGGAGATAAAAACCTAACTTTATTTATCCTTTTTTACTTGCAACTACTTCAAGCAAAGAAAAAAACAGTAGCATCAGTTTTGTAAGGTGTTTTTTTTGTACTGCACAAGTAATCTAGTTGCTGCTTATGTTAGTGGTAGTGTTCCTTTAAGTACCTCAATAAAATCCATGCATTTTATAGAGAGTGCAAAATATTGTTTTTGTTAGAAGAATTAATAGGTATAATAATCATGGCCATGGCTTCCAAAGACTTTTTGTTGAAACTACATGTTATCATAACATTTATTTTAAAATGGGATGCATAGTTTACACATAAATGTAGGGTAAAATAGCAATTTGGTGTATAGATTTGTTATCTTCAGATGGTTAAAAGATTAATTTAATGTAAATTGACTCATTTTTAATTTTGCTTGTATTTGTTTATCATACAGTAATGTTGTTAAGACGAATGGTTCTGTTTCCTTATCCTGCACAATTTCACGTGGGGTTTGCATTTTATATCCTACTTATGGGGATTTGTAGTGATCATATTGTGATTATTAGCAATGCAGCACCCACAAAATACCAGTAGAATATATAAATAATATCTGGATGTGACATTATATTGCCTTCCCATTGTCTTGCAATCAGACTTTTGCATTCCATCCTGTTCTGATTAGTCCTCTGTGTTCCTCCATACCATTTATTCTTTGTGATGCTTTTCCCCCCTGTCCTTTTCTAGAGTGTTCCTTTCATTATATTTAGGGATGAGCCGCACACCCCCGTGTTCGGTTCGCATTCGAACAATTTCAAAAGTTCGAGTTCGACCGTGAACACGAACCGAACTCAATGCAAGTCAATGGGACTCAAAAGTTCGATTTTTAGAGTGCCCTGCAAGAGGGCATATATGAGTCAGACGTCTCCAAAACTATGTTATAAATGAACGAATAAATCGGGAAGGTATATAAATGAATAAAAATAATAAAATTTATTGAATGATAACAAAACTGCCCAGGGCATTTTTATTCATTTATATACCTTCCCGATTTATTCGTTCATTTATAACATAGTTTTGGAGACGTCTGACTCATATCTTCCAACTGGGTCTATCCCATCCAGACATAACACGGATCCATAGCTTCTCAACTATCTATCTGCGGCTTTATCTTGAGGAGAGTGGGAATATCTCCACGAGGAGCGGATCCAACTTCAAAGGCTAAGTACCTTGTACCAAATATTTTTCTTATAAGAGGGCATATATGCAAGATATTTGCCATAAAAAGTGTATGGGGGTCCGGGTAGTGCCCTGGGGGACAGGAAACAAAGATAAACAGTTTTAAAAAAAACTTTTTAAAGGGACAGTGAGTTTTCCATGAAATAAGGGTCAAAAATAAAAATGAAAAATTCCTTCAAATATCGTGCCTAGGAGGTCCCCATAACCTGCCCGTGAAGTAGCGGATTTGTAGGATGTATAGAAACATTTAAAAACAAAAAAATGACATTTCAAATGACGGTAAACGGTTTTCCTTTAATCTATTCATGAACAGCTGCTTGGGGCGGCAGTCTGTATTAAAAAAGGAGACATTTTAGGACACGCAGAACAAGTTTAGTGATTTTTTGGCTAAATTATGGTGAAACATAGGTGCTTTAAAATTGGGCCTTTAGTGTCGGCAACAGTGCCGTCCCACCGTAGCCCCTCTGTGGTATTGTAGAAGAGTGCAGGATTGGATCCTGCGGTCCAATATTAAAATGATATAAATCTGGTAATATAGGCATCAGTGTCAGTGCACCCAAATATTGTGCCTTTGGTGGCAGCAAGTGCCTTCACACCGTAACCCCTTTGTGATATTGTGGAAGAGTTCAGTGGTGGAGGTTTTGTGAATGCAGAAGAGATCCCCGATCTATTCCCTTATGTCGGCATCAGGGGATTGCTAGCTGCTGATCCAGGACTGATTCATTTTTATAAATGTCAGCCGGTCTACAGAGTCGGTGGACAGACGCACTCTTTTGTCTGTGACAAAACCTCCAGCGGCACTGAACATCCTTTCAGAAAGTATGCTGGATGAAGGGCAACCTAGTAGCTGCATAACGTATTGGCTAAGTTCTGGCCAGTGATCCAATCTCAACACCCAGTAAGCCAGTGGATCATCTGCTGGAAAGGTATCCAGGTCTGCCCTTGCCCCTAGGTAGTCCTGCACCATATGGTGAGGATGCTGGCAATGGGTGCCTACATTTGACGTCCCTGGGCGTTCTGGACTAAAAAATTTAAAAAGGCATCAGTCAAGCGGCCCCGGCCTTCACCGCTCTTCCTCTGATCATCCGCAGCCTCAGAAGCACCTGTGTCATCACTTGGTAACCTACCAGTGCCTGGAAAGGTGTTACACAAGTGTCGCTTTAGAGCGTCCTCAAGTTTTTTCATCCTGTCCTCCCTCTGTGCGGGCAGGATGAGCTCTGCAACTTTACCCTTGTATCGTGGATCAAGAAGGCTTGCCAAACAGTAATGATCCCTCTCCTTGATATCACGAATCCTGGGGTCCTTTACCAGGCTTTGCAGGATAAGAGAGCCCATGCAGTGTAGGTTGGAGGTGGCATTAGCTTCCGAGTCTTCCTGGTCAATGAGGATGACCCCATCGTGCACTTCCTCCTCCCAGCCACGTACTAGTTCTTGGGTTTCTGGGCACACAAAACCCTCCCATGAGGAATCTCCACCTTCAATGCCCCCACTACTTAAATATTCTTCCTCCTACTCCTCCTGTCTGATCTGAGGAGGACCCGCTGGAATGCTGTCTACGGAAAGACTGGGGCCTCGAGAGCTAGGGAAGGCCTCCTCTTCCTCCTGCTGCTCTGCCTCTACAGCCACATCTATAATTCCCCGCAGAGTGTGCTCCAGCAGGAACACTAAAGGAACTGTGTCACTGATGCATGCACTGTCCCTGCTCACCATCCTCGTTCCCTCCTCAAATGGTGACAGTACAGTGCATGCATCCTTGATCATCAGCCACTGCGGGGGGGGAAAGAAAAACAAGTTGACCTGAAGCTGTCCTTGTGCCATACTCACACAGGTACTCGTTGATGGCCCTCTGCTGCTTGTGCAGACGCTGCAGCATTGCTAATGTCGAGTTCCACCTGGTGGGCATGTCACAGATCAGACGGTTTGTGGGAAGGTGGAATTCTCTTTGAATTTCTGCCATGCGAACACTTGGTGGGAATGACCGTCTGAAGTGGCTGCAGATTACAAAAATTCCCAGATATTTTGTAGAAATGAGACCCCCACAATTGCTGGTGGCAGTGAGAACACAAAGATTACAACAATTCCCAGATATTTTGTAGAAATGAGACCCCCAAAATAGTTGGTGGCAGTGAGAACAAAGATTAGAACAATTCCCAGATATTTTGTAGAAATTAGACCTCCACAATTGCTGGTGGCAGTGAGAACACAAAGCTTAGCACAATTCCCATATATTTTGTAGAAATGAGACCCCCACAATTGCTGGTGGCAGTGAGAACACAAAGATTAGAACAATTCCCAGATGTTTTGTATAAATGACTGACCTCCAAAATAGTTGGTGGCAGTGAGAACACAAGGGTTAAAACAATTCCCAGATATTTTGTAGAAATGAGACCCCCCCCCCCAATAGCTGCTGGCAGACTGGCAGTGAGAACACACACTAACACAACAATCTCCTCTCAAAAAACACGTGCTGAAGGCTGTGTGAAGCCTTATATAGTGTGCTGCGGGACTTAGCTCTGTGAGCCCATGATTGGGCAAAATGTGGGTGTGCACCTGGGTTCAAGTCGTAAAAAAATAACTTTTGGAACTCGCCAACTTTTCTGTCCATTCCGGTCTTAAAGATTACTGAGCAGCTGCAGCGCTTCTTTATGCATGACAATGCCATTCCTCTGCCAAACACTGAGAAATTGTCATTCAATGTGCTGAAACCCAGGAAAAACCTTTAATATAAAGAATTTTATAAAATTGTGTCTATATAGAAAGGTATTGCAGCTTCCCAATATATCAGCCAAATGGGAACTAAGTTCCTCCTGCTAAAATAGTGAAGGAACTGTGTTCCCAAGCATTCCTGCAGGACTTGACCCCTGGTGTGTACAGTAACAATTTGACTGGGGCAAAATATGATAATGTAGTCCTTGTAGTGAAAATAGAATTCCCTTTTTTGCCCTTAAATAATTGGGCAGATACTGCTTTCAGCCTCTGCCCAATTATTATTATTATTTTTTTATTATTATTATTTAGGGTGATTATACTCACCATATGTCCCTTGCCTTGCGGAGCTCCTCCTCTTCTTCAACTCAGTGACTTCCAAACCTGGAGGTCCGTGCAGCTATCCAAAGCAATTTTCGGTCCTATGCAACTTGTATAGTGTAGGAACTGCAAATTGTGCACCGCTACAGACTTTCACACTTTCTGTGCGCAAGTTCCATAGTGCCTGCTCAGAGTGATGGAACGGAGCTGCAGATCCGATAGATCATTGGCTTTCTGAAACTGCTCTCTAACATGAGCGGTCTCTGAGAAGGTGACGTCAGCACGCTCCCTGTGTACTGACAACACTAGTGAATGATCTGGTGACCGCATCTGTGAAATTCATAATTCTGACTACTTGCGACGCAGGGTGATGTAGACGAAACTCCTTCACTTCACCCAGCATTTTCTCCAGATTGCGGCAGGAGAGAGGAGGGCATTCCTTCCAACCTGACCACTTTAAAACGATAAAGTGGTCAGGATAAGTAGAGTGTCCCTTTAAGGCTATCATGAGATGCTTCTGGTGTAGTAAAATATTGCTAAAATCAGGCTGCCATTAATGCTCAGTCACTGCATCAGATTTGGCCCTATGTTACAGTGCCTTCGTACATCTTTCACTTTTTATAGGACACTCAGAACTGGTATTAGAGCTAAAAATAATGATGAAGTTGCTTTTTATTCTTAACATAAGCACAAAAAGAAGAAAATTTACAGATTTTCATTAGCTATCATGACTGATTTGAGCTGGAAAATATTAAAATTTAAATACTTTTCGCGGCCGATTTGTGAAGGGGACAGCGGGTTCTGTGGGCAGCTTTCTGCTCTCAGAAGACCATCGAAATCAAATACAATATTGGCGTCCTACTGGAAATGTATCTTAGTCTGAGGCTTAACATTTACAGATAAACATAAACTGCTAGTGGCATCAGGTCTTAGCACTAAAATACTACTGCTTTAGTTACTGGCAGAGTAACCTGCCAAGAGTTACACATTGCGGTTCACGGTATTAACATGAGATTCTGGTCATCATTCATTGCTATATTCATAGGACATACTTGAAAATGAGAGAAAGCTCAATGTATCCTTCCTGGTAAAATACTTTATAAATAAATAGGCGCATTCCATTGACTGGAAAGGGTGGAGTAGAGGTAACATCACTGCTCTATAACCATGGAGAGAGACTGTGGAGATGCAGGTTTGATCCCGGCAAGAGCACCTCTCCAGTGTCCTTCGGCAAGACACCTAATGGTACATACTCGCCACCCAGGACATACTTAAACAACAGAAATCTCAATGTATCTTTGTTTATTAACAGTGCGCTTCTGATGTTCAAATGCTTTCTACCGAGTTAATTTCTGTGTCCATGGTGGCTGCAGCCAACAGAAAAATGAGTTAGTGGATGGCAAGTTTTGCCATGAATTTGTTGCCCTACCATCTGCTAGCAACAGCTTTAGAGAGTAATATAAAATCCCCCTCCTCAGTTAAGGAGTCTGTAATGTTTAACAGCTAGAAGAAAAAGCCATTGTGGTATTATGTTTTTGTCATACAAGTCAGGTGATTATTCTCAACAAGACTCTTGGACTTCTGAAAGCACTTAAGCCTTACATGATCAATAAAAGTCTGCTCCTAATTTATATATTGTAGGAGGAAGATTCTTGGTAACATTAACTATTAAACTGCATGCTGCTATTTATAGTTGTAATAACCTGAACTGTTTTGGCCTGTAGGTTGTTAGGCATGTAATAGATCATACATAAAATGAATACGCTTATCTGTCCTAATGATTTGATAAAAAAATACAATTATTTATTGACTGTATTTAGCTTTTGTATAGACGCAAGAGATGTGCCATGTGTTGGCCGTCACTAGAGCATGTAAAGTATTAAGAATTGAGTGGTGATATAGTTCATCTATTCTAACACATTTTGAACTTAGCAGTTGTCTCAAGGCTTTAGGGAGTTGTTGTTAAAGTGGAATATTGTGTTGTGCTTTATGAATGCAATGAGGTGATAAAAATGCTATTTGTTTTTCCGAAGGGATGCTTTTATTGGGAGCCATGGGGCATGTCGACTCCCATATGTTACAGTCCAGGCTTTACCTAAAATGCTAGTGGCTTTTTAAAGATATTAGACAATCTCGTAGTATGGTAAAATGAGTTGGCATGAGAAATGTTTGTAGACATCCACTGATGTGCACTGAGTACCGTAGATACTCGAGTATAGCGCGACCCGAATATAATGCAATGGATAGAGATTTATTATGGAAGTGAGAGAATACTCAAGACTCGAATATAATGCGAGGAGCAAAATTATAAAAGTATACTGTACTGGAAAACCATTAAAATTCTTCCAGGTTCTCTTGACACAGTCAGGCTCCCCCTCAGGCCAGGGTGCTCTGCTCTAGAGTGATTGTAGTTGTTACTAAGTATGAAGTCACCAACCACCCGTCTTCTTTACTTGCGATAAGATGGCCGGTGAGGCGAGGTGACCAACACATTGAATCATTCACCAATAGCCAGCACACCGGGAGGTGTCATTTTCTGACCTCCAGCTCCAGCAGGCAGGCTCATCTAACGCGTCGTCCACCGTTAGTCAGGGAGACTTGGGATCCATGAGCAAGTTAAGTTTTTATTTTTTTACACGCAATGCAGATGTCTTGAATATAATGCGACCCCTCCAGTTTTAAAGTAAATTTTTGTCACCAAAATCTAGTGGTATACTCGAGTATCTACAGTAGTTGATGGCTTTGGTACTTTAAATTGGTTAATAGTGACCATCGTGATATTGGTATAATTTGATAGAGATAACATTAAAAGAAGAGTCTGCAGACTTTTCCTTCTGACTTAAATGTCTCAGTGCCTTGGATAAAAAAAAATGGATCCTGAAACACATCAAACAACATAACTCACATAGTAGTACATAGCAGAAATAGGAGTTGGAGAAGAAGGGAGCTTAATGGTAAGTCAGTTTTATTCAGGATGGAGAAGGCTGTGGAATCTTCTTTTAAATAGGAATTATACGGTAAATGAATGATAAAAATAAGGGATGTAAATTAGAAAAGCCCATGTTTCACTATGCTGAATTGATTTAGATAAAGCTTAAAAATGATTATATGCCCCATACAGAGCAGAGGAGAAATAAAAATGGTAGCACTTAAATAAATACCTACAGGGCAATGAATGCAATGAGAATAATACTGCACATTTGATCATGGTGTTGGACCATGTATGCAGCTTTATAACAAAGGCAAATCATAGACAGAGCTATAGTAACTAAACTATCAGGGTTAATCAGAGAAAGGTGAAAGTCTGGAGAACGTTTGGAGAAGTGAAAATTCTAGGTCAAAATAGCCAAATCAGAGAAATTCTCCCATTTATCTCACTTTCCAAATCAGCTATTTTGACCTAGAATTTTCACTTCTCCAAAAGTTCTCCAGAGTTTCACCTTTCTCTGAATAACACTGATAGTTTGGTTACCATAGCTCTGTCTTTTCTCCATCATTTACCCCAGTAATATCTGTCTCCTCACCTCCCTCATATAAAGCCACACAGAGATATAAACATACAACACATAGTGCTACTCTGAAAAATATTTAACGCTTATACTAAAGCCACAATATTGAACCACTCACATGGTATAGAGCAAACACATGCAACACCGGCTCTGGGCACTTGCGCCTTTTGGAATAATTGTCAACCAAACCTTCCAAATGCCCACCTCAATTGTGCAGACGTGAGGTGGGCTTTTGTAAGGTTTGGCCGACAATTGAACCAAAAGGCACAAGTAGCCAGAGCCGGTTCCTTGGCTCTAGGGGGTAAAGTCCAAAAAGCATTGAGGACCGCCGAAGAGCATTGTACTGGCCTTGGTGAAATCCACTGAAATGGGGAAAAAAAATACTGAACTCTCCCATTCTCTTAATAAGTGTTTAAACCTATTAAAATTGATCTAAATAATAAAAAAGTTAATTGAAAAAAGAATAAAAAAGTCTGTTAAAGAATAAAAATATAAGGGGTTATTCCCAGAGCAATGAAATGTCACTGGCATGTCGGTGCTCTGTTGTTCCCCGCACTTCAGGGAATCAAATTTCCCCACCCTGTGGTGAATTCTGCATTCACCGCAGGGTCCGTGGAGTGCAGGAAAAAGCCACTGCAAAGCCGCCGAAAGAAAAAAAGCCGCAAAACCACCGAAACGATAATTGCAGCTTTTTTTATTTTTAAATCCGGCAGCAGCTATCGGATCCGATCCTGTAAACCGCTGCAAACACGTCGCCGCCAAAATGCCAGAAAACTGCCGGAAACCCCCCAGAGGGGTGCCAAACGCAGCTGACGAGCCGCAGAAGAAAGCCGACAAGCCGCTGCAGGGGTAAAAAAACAAACAAAAAGCAATACGATTGAAAGTGTCAAAATTGAAACGCTGTTTACAAAATAACTTCTGAATGGAAATGCCTGGAATTAACATATAAGGTCCTAAGACTGATAATAAAAATGTCTGTTACAGAAAAAAAGACATTTTTTTTAAAATAAAAACTGGAAAAAAAATTCCCGAAAAATGCTTTAAAGATCCTTAAAAAAATTAAATAAAGAGACTTTTTGCTACAGATTAGAAGAATAAACAGTTTATTAGCTAATGAATAAAAACAGGAATTTTAACATTGAAGCCTATGGTATTCGCCTGATTAAACCTGCCGAATGAAAGCAGCGAACACCAGGGCATTTCTCTGACTTTTCTCTGCTGGTCGGTGTTCTCTGTATAGATTAACCATTGCTTCTCTATGCGGATTTCACTGTACATGCTGGCAATTTGCCAAAATTTGGCGAACCGCCTGCTTTCTGAATAGCCCATTGGCCACGAAATGGCACGGCCAAATCGGCTCTCTGTGAATAACCCTGATAGCCTTTGAAAAGAGAAAACAAGAAATTTGTAAAAAAAAAATACAAAAAGGTGTTCAAAAATAAATAAAAATAATTTTTGCTTAAAATTAAAGGAATAAATGGTTTTTAAAAAATAAAATAAATAAATAAATGAACTTTTGAACCTAATCACTGAAAATCAGGGCATTTCGCAGACATTCGGTGCGGTTTGGCATTCTGTGAATAGATTAACCATTACTTCTCTATTGGGCAATTTCTCTGCCGCTGAAGATCGCCGAATTGCAAACAAACACTATAGTAATTTGTTATGTTATTCATCAAGAACCAGATAAGGGACATCTAACATTTCAATATAGGAGGCGAAAAAGTACCTCATCACCCAACATTAGGGGCACACCCCCTGCGCACGCCTAGGCTATAGAGGTGTATAGATTTTGAGTGGATCCAGGAATCCTTGTCAAGTCAACTCCAGAGGTTAGATATGTAAAAGTTAACCACTTCGCTTCTGAGCCAATTTCATTTTCCATGTGCTAAGCTAATTTTGACCTTTTATTCCTCATGCTGTTTAAACCATATTTGAGGTCATGCTTTATTGCACATCTTTTTTTCAGTGGACTCAGCAGATTCAACATATAACATTACAATGTATATATGTCGTGACACATCAGAATGCCATTTGAAAATAAGTCAAAGTAATTTAATTCAGATTCTCCATGTAAATCTATTCACCCCTCATCCTTTCTCATTCAAACCTTTGTGGTTATATATTTGACAGAGCACCCTTTTTGGTGGAAAAAAAACACCTCAGAAATGGAAAACCTGCATTAGAGATCCTGCATTTTTTTCTGTGGAAATACACAATTTCAACCTAAATTGAAAAATACATTTTCTCTTTGAATATATTTATCTTTGTTTTTTTTTTTCTTTGTACATTTTCCATGGTGACACATGGTACTACTGGAAAGGCCAGACTCTGATCTTTCCAATGATAACTTCCTAGACCATGTAGAGTGCATGTAACCAGGGATACAGGAGTTCAAGTGTTCAAAGGTCCCCTGTATCTTCTAGAGTACAATGGGTTTGCAGCTGGGTGGGGAGGGCATTCCCCCTGTACCCCATCTCTGGATTTGCCTTGTTGTTTTTTGACAGCTGCCAGTTAAAAGTTACTTCCACACTGATACTCTGCCATACAAGTATTTTTGATAAGTGGGCAGGTAACGATCCCATTGTCCGTTCTAGCAAAAGATGGGTCACATGTCTGGGTGAGTAATTTCTTAGGAATTCAGGATCCAAGCAAAGCACTTTGTGTCAGTAGAATTAGTACACGGTAAAAATTCCAGTTATTTCAGTAAAGTGTCAGAAAACTGCACATCCCACCAGTGTTTTTGTTGTAGATGGAAAGGCTTTCTGTCAGAGACAGCAGGGTAGCTAGACATCCAGCTGAACAGACATTCACTTTAATGTTTCCAATGAAAGAGTCACATTTTGAAGATGTACCTTATTAGGTCAGTGAAAACTACAGTATGAACAATATAGAATAGCAAAAATCTAGTCCAAAGGGTTAAGACTGAAAGATATCAAAAGTAAAAGAAAGCAGCATGAGAAAGAAATGTAATACAATCATTATAAGAGCAATACTTTATTATACTTGTAGCGCTTTCCCCCTCGAAGGAGCCGCTGAATAAACCTCAGGATAGTCTCACCACACCAGGAAATAATTATACACCAGCAGTGTTGTGGATTTTTCTATATTATATTCTTTACTGATCCCAATAAAGCAGCATATAATACGCATATACGGTATTTGAGTAACAAGAATTCGTAACGCGGGAAAAACACGCGGCAGTAAAAGAAACCGGTTAACCCCTTCAGTTCTGGAGTGTAAGTCCCGTGAAAAATAGCTCAAAAATATATATGTGTGTTGTCTAGGGTACCCGGGTACTATGTTCAACTGGCCAGTGAACAAAAAGAGCAATCTACGACTAGTCACCGTTGGGGTCCTGTAAATTTAAACAATATTGCAGCGTGCGTTTCTGTTGTTGGAACTGTGGCCTGGGAGGCCTCTCACCCATCCGATGAACGAAACTGTCCAGCACTCGATGCCTCGACCAAAAGATCTTCTCCGCTTTGTACTGGGACTCCGTGCCACTGAATCTGCTCCCTGCTTGCCAAATCTCCGCAACTGAAACAACGATCCGCCGCCTGCACTACCAATCGATCGGCGCAGCCTCCTAACGAGGGGTCCTGCCGGAACCAGCTTTTCCCCCAGACTTCTCAGCACTGCGCAGGTAGGTCCCAACACGATTACTGTCCCGATCTCCAGCACCAGTAAGACAGCGTCTGTACTCCGGCCTGGTTGCAATCCCTGACAGCTCCAACGTGCATCCTCCACCTTTCACTGCTCCACTCACTCTGCCCATGCCTTGCATGAGGCTGCTGATCTCTTTCCTCTTCCTTGTCCCACCTACTTCCTGTCCTCATGCAAAGGATGATGGTAGGTGTAGTTTGGTTTTGTCCAGCATAGTCCACAATGTCTCTGTCTCCCTCTGGTGGCCATAATAATTCAATGCACCAGAATACAGTTTTTAAAGCAGCGCTACACCCCCCCCCTAAACTCTTGGGCCCCTCCAAGGGAGTGTAACAGATACATAACATTGCAATATTTACATTAATCAATACATTCAGTTTCAGTAGCAAACATATAATGGGTCAGATATACATCCTCAAGTTGACTCATGTCCCTAGCTACCTCAACCAGCATAGCAGACACTTTGGGCAGCCTTCGCACAGTTGTAACCGCTTCTTCTGTGCTATGTCCCGGTGAATCATATGTAAATCTCTGAGGGGGCCGTATTGAACGTTTAGGCTCAGATTTATCAATTTCCTCTTCTACAGCTGGAGCAGACACCTCCTCAGAGTATGAGCCTTCCAGTGAAGGCATAGAACTATAGTCTATTGATACATCTTCTAGAATTTCAGGAACTTCCAAGGTTTCAGGTACTTCAGGTCTGAATTCTGGAGCATCAGCCCTCAGGCTTTTTTCACACTGATCAGAGGCCGGAATAACTTCGTCAGGCTAAGGTGGTGCACCCAGCTCAAACACCAGTTCTCTTCCTCACTGTCTTCACTTTCTCTGACAGAACATAACTGCTGAGACCGAGTAACAGGAGCCGAACAAGGAACAGGCGGATTAGTCAAGGAAAGTTTGTCTCCAACTGGTATCCATACCGCCTCTCTCAAAGGTAACAGAGGATTTCTGTGCCAGTTCTTTAGAGGACTGGCCTTTCCATCCGGACGGATTTGGTATACTGGCAGACCAGACAGTTGCTTGCAGACAATGTAAATTTGAGAACTCAAATTCTCTGCCTTGCAGAGCTGTAGATCCTGTACCCGAACTCTCAAATCGTTATTTCACTTGTTTCTCTACTCTCTACCTTCTGAGGTCAAACGGGCCTGTTCAAATGCAGCAGCTAAGTTTCTCCGGAGTCTGTCCACATAATTTTTGTAGGAAGTGACAGACGTCTGGTCAAGAGATAGGCCAAAAGCTAAATCAACTGGCAGTCGAGCCTCTCTTCCAAACATGAGACGATAAGGCAAGTACCCAGTTGCATCGCTCTCAGTACTATTGTACGCATACACCAGAGTAGCTATGTGACGACTCCAACTCTGTCTCTCTTTAGCTGACAGTGTCCCCAACATATTCATATTCAGTGTCCCCAACATATTCAGTAGAGTGTGATTAAATCTTTCTGGTTGAGCATCACCTTGGGGGTGATATGGAGAAGTTCGTGTCTTCTGAATTCCTAATACTTCTAACAATTGCCCGACAAGTCGGCTCTCAAAGTCTCTGCCTTGATCTGAGTGGATTCTTTGTGGTAAGCCGTAATGAACGAAAAACTTCTCCATTAAAACTTTTGCTACTGTAGGAGCACGTTGGTCTTTTGTAGAGAAAGCTTGGGCATAACGAGTGAAATGATCAGTCACTACAAGAATATTTCCCTGCCCACTAGCATCAGGCTCTAAGCACAGGAAATCAATGCACACCAAGTCCATGGGTCCTTGACTTTGCAGGTGGCTCATTGGAGCAGTTCGGGTTGATAGGGTCTTCCTCTGAATACACCTCAAACACGAATGGCAGTAACTTTCAACTTCAGATCTCATACAGGGCCAATAGAATCTGTCTCGCACCAGTTTAAAAGTTCTCACTGCACCCAAATGTCCATGATCATCGTGCAATGCTCTCAACACACTTTCTCTGTACATCTCTGGGAGGAACAATTGTTGCGTTTCTTCAGCATTGTTCGAGGGGCCCCTTCGGTAGACCACCCCATCTAACATCTTCAGCTGCTCCCATTCTTTATAGACCAAACGAGCTCCTTCGCGAGAATTAGTCAGCAAAAATCCCCTTTGACCCGCATTCATTGCTTTCATTGTCAATCCGATCAGGGGATCTCCAGCTTGATCTGCTCTCAGGTCCTGTTTCGAGAGAGTAGGTAAGCTTTTACTCCTCAATTGTGTAGGATTACAATAAAGTTCTGGAACGCCCGCAGCCATAACTCCTATAGCTTCTGCCCCAATCGCTCCCTTGACCCAGCGCTCGACCCCTTGACATAAGGCTTGCACCCCTTCAGGAGTCAACTGAGTCCATTCTGTATTATAAAGCCTTCTTGACAAAGCATCTGCATCTCGATTATTTACTCCAGGGCGATACTTGAGGCTGAACCGGAACCCTGACAAAGCGGCTAACCACCGATGTCCTGTCGCATCCAGTTTCGCAGTAGTAAGGACGTACGTAAGAGGATTGTTATCGGTCTTAATCTTTCAGCTTGTCCACGACCACCCACTTCAAGGCCAAGAACTCCAATTTGTGAGTAGGATAATTCTTCTCTGAAGGCGAAAGACTTCGGCTCACATAAGCTACAGGCCTCAGCAGACCATCGTATTCTTGATACAAGACTCCCCCTAGACCTTCTCTTCTGGCATCCACATGCAATTCGTACGGCTTATGAGGATCAGCATCATAAAGGCACTTTCACATTGATTAGTCCACTCTTCTTGGATAGATTCTCGAGCCTTCCTAGGCCCTTGAGCCAACGAACTTCAATCAGAGGCATTGGAGTCTTCTCCCACTTCTTTTCGTAGGAGCTTATTCAGAGGTTGAGCTATTTTAGCAAATCCTGCTATGAATCTTCGGTAGTATGAGCAGAACCCCAAGAAGGATCTAAGTTCGGTAACATTCCGGGGTCTAGGCCAGGAAGCTACGCCTTCCAACTTCCGAGGATCCGTCGAAACACCGTCTGCCGAAACAACATGTCCCAGGTACATAACTGAAGGTAGACAAAATTGACACTTCTCCAGGCTCAGTTTCAACCCCTCTTCATGGAGCCGCTTCAAAACCTTCCAACCATTGCTCATGTTCTTCCAAAGTCTTCCCGAACACAATAATATCATCTAGATACACCAACACCTCTATCAAGTTCATATCTCTGACTGTCTTCTCCATTAATCGTTGGAACGTGGTGGGAGTGGCCTAGTTTGCTCCCTCACCAGGGCCCTCTGGAGTTTCCCGCTTGCAAGGTGGACAACAGTTTTTCCACGGCCTTCAGGAGTTCTTCGACCGGTTTCTTTTCGGCCCTCCTTTTTGGGCACTGGGCCCTGAAATGGCCGATTTCCCCGCAGCCAAAACATTTCTTTCTAGAGAGTGTGGGCATATTCTCTTCTTGCGGCTCACTTGGAGACCCCCTGTTGGAGGCTACAGCAACCCCCTCAGTTCTGGTGTCCTTAGCCGACAGCAATGTCATCAACTCTATCATTTGCGACATCTGAGTTTTCAAAGCCAGCAGTTCGGTCTGTATGTCCGCTACACAGAGAGTTCCTACTTCTGCGGTGAAAACTGTGTGTGAAGCATTAGCAACCCTTTTAGCCTTAATTAAAGCGTCTTCTTCTCGGATAGCTTTGACCAGTTTGGGATAGGTCAGTCTCTTGCTTTGGTATCTAGTCTGAAATTTCAACATTATGGGATCCAGGGGGAGTGCTCCTTTGAAAATTTGATCCATCAAGGCTTTGCTTGCATGACTCGGTTCCATGCCTCCTTTTAGAATAACCTGATGGATGATTTTATCCAGCCGCCAGACATAGGTGGACAATTCTTCTCCTTCCTTTTGATAGGTGTGAGAGAACTTGTGGATAAGCTCGGCACAATCCTCCACTCCCCCGAAAACTTCCTGTATAGCTTCTAAATACTCAGCAGCATTGCAGCCTGGTTTGTCCCTTTTCAGATATCGGATGACATCTGAAGCAGGAGCTCTTAAGCTCTCGATCAACCTTTGTCTCTTCACAGTGTCAGCAACTTCCCATTCTTCCACGGCTTGCACTGCCTGATCTATCCAAGTCTCAAAGTCCTCTTCTCCAGCTGGCACACGGACCTTACCAGAATAAAACCGTAACTTGCGATATCCATAATTGGCAGACGCAGCGGAGTTTTGGGCTAATGTTTCCACCAGTTTTCCCATTGCGGTAAAGAATGCAACAGGAGGGAACCCTGTCACCAGGGTAGAAGTAGTATCCGGTACCCTGTGACTTGACGTTGTCGGGCTAGCCGCGGGAACATTCGCGGGATCACCACGTGGCGCACTGGGCTGAACCAGTCGAACTTCCACATCGTCGGCCAGCTTCACAATCGCGCCCTGAAAACACACTGGAACATCCTATCTCCACACAAAAAGAACATATGTGTGAGAAGTCTCTGGGTTCTCCTTAATGTCCAGTATTGCCCCCCTATGATCTGGTGTCAGCGTGGCCACGGCCCGGCGAATTTGGTCTTCGGCCCAAGTGTCTGCGGGAATGTCCAGAACTACACTTAACCCTAGCTGGCTATTCTGCCCCTTACACCATTCTGCAGCAGCGTCTGGATCCATATTTAACCCTTTAATTGAAAAGTAATAAGAAGTAAATCCCAGTTCCAGCAGTATGTCAAAAAAACAAAGTAGCTTGCAATGCCACATAAATCAGTTCCTAAATACACCACAAACCCATGGTTACATAAATTTGTAGATGTATCACATAGCGGGTATGTGTTAAAGCTATTAGCTTAAAGTAAATAACTACATTTAAACCACAGAGGTACAAAAGGCCAGTATTATTTATTATTAAGCGCCAACACATTTCGCAGCACTGAACAATGGTGCAATGGGTAAAGATAGGACAATTCTACAATTCTACTTCCTAGTTCAGGAGTCCCTGAGCCGAAGAGGGGACGTAGCACGCGGTGAGGGGCAAAAGGTGAGTAAATTCATCTTAAATAACAAAAATACACAAAAAATAAGCAGCCTGGCTCAATTATTTAAGGACAAAAAGGTGACTCTATTTTTCAATAGGATATCCCTTTAATAATCCTAACAAATTTTAAACAGACCCTGGCAGACCAAGGAACCATGGTAACCAGCCACAGACATCTTGCATTGCACCTCTGTCTCCTAAATTTCTGGATTTTCCTAACTAAACACATACTGTATGTAGAAAAAAAAAATTGGTCCTGAAATTTGATGTTGGCCTATTGGCGTTTTGCTGCTTAGGTTTAATAATGGAATATCCTCCCGTGAAGTGGTTAACTTGTTTTATACCATATAATCATGGAGAAACACAGTAAATCTGCTTTTGTTACAATATGCTCTAGCCATATGCACGGCTGTGTATTCCATATTAACGACAATTTCAATACAATGTTCTTTTATTTGATTTTCAGTCATTGTTTCTATTTTGCAGTACATTGCCATAAATTTTTTCATCTTTTTCACGTGTGTTCTATCCATAGAATGGATAATGAGCTTATTCTTATTTGACCTTGTTATAATTGATCTCATATTGACAGACAATGTCTGGCATCCTCACAGCTGCTATGCGCATATGACTTAACTGTATTGAGAATTTGTCCCTTCATATATTGAGTTCAGATTATAGCTGTACTTGTTATGTCTTAAGTCTGCCTTAAAAGTAATTTCTAGTTAGTATTAAGCGTGGAGTCAAATGTAGGAGGTACCTAATAATTAGGGGTCATGTCAAGGGGAAGAAAGTGAGGGAACTAACCCAAGAATTCCACAACCCCCCCATAAACTGAAGAAGAAAAAAAAGGATGTATATATACACCCGAGAATCATGTGTAACCAGGCATAGACCCCTCAGAATTATATATATCCAGCACAGACCGCCAGAATTATATATACCAGCAGACACTAGAATTGTATGTATCCAGCAGACCCCAGAATTTTATATACCCAGACAGACCCTAGAATTTTATGTACCAGCAGAGCCCAGAATTTGATATACCCAGCAGAGCCCAGAATTTGATATAACCAGCAGAACCCAGAATTTGATATAACCAGTAGAGCCCAGCATTTGATATAACCAGCAGAGCCCAGAATTTGATATTCCAGCAGAGTCCAGAATTTGATATACCCAGCAGAGCCCAGAATTTGATATACCCAGCAGAACCCAGATTTTGATATAACCAGCAGAGCCCAGCATTTGATATACCCAGCAGAGCCCAGAATTTGATATACCCAGCAGAGCCCAGAATTTGATATAACCAGCAGAGCCCAGAATTTGATATACCCAGCAGAACCCAGAATTTGATATAACCAGCAGAACCCAGAATTTGATATAACAGCAGAGCCCAGAATTTGATATAACCAGCAGAGCCCAGAAATTGATATACCCAGCAGAGCCAGAATTTGATATATCCGGCAGAGCCCAGAATTTGATATATACCAGCAGAGCCCAGAAATTGATATACCCAGCAGAACCCAGATTTTGATATAACCAGCAGAGCCCAGAATTTGATATTCCAGCAGAGCCCAGAATTTGATATTCCAGCAGAGCCCAGAATTTGATATACCCAGCAGATCCCAGAATTTGATATACCCAGCAGAACCCAGATTTTGATATAACCAGCAGAGCCCAGAATTTGATATACCAGCAGAGCCCAGAATTTGATATTACCAGCAGAGCCCAAAATTTGATATATCCAGCAGAGCCCAGAATTTGATATTAGGGATGAGCTGTTCGATTCGATCGGTTCGGAGTTCGATTGGAACATCGCCTGTTCGCATGTTTGCATATACCCAGCAGAGCCCAGAATTTGATATACCCAGCAGAGCCCAGAATTTGATATACCAGCAGAGCCCAGAATTTGATATTCCAGCAGAGCCCAGAATTTGATATACCCAGCAGATCCCAGAATTTGATATACCCAGCAGATCCCAGAATTTGATATAACCAGCAGAGCCCAGAATTTGATATACCCAGCAGAGCCCAGAATTTGATATACCAAGCAGAGCCCAGAATTTGATATACCAGCAGAGCCCAAAATTTGATATATCCAGCAGAGCCCAGAATTTGATATTAGGGATGAGCTGTTCGATTCGATCGGTTCGGAGTTCGATTGGAACATCGCCTGTTCGCATGTTTGCATATACCCAGCAGAGCCCAGAATTTGATATACTCAGCAGAGCCCAGAATTTGATATACCAGCAGAGCCCAGAATTTGATATACCCAGCAGAGCCCAGAATTTGATATACCCAGCAGAGCCCAGAATTTGATATACCAGCGGAGCCCAGAATTTGATATACCCAGCAGAGCCCAGAATTTGATATACCAGCAGAGCCCGGAATTTGATATTACCAGCAGAGCCCAGAATTTGATATACCCAGCAGAGCCCAGAATTTGATATATCCAGCAGAGCCCATAATTTGATATTACCAGCAGAGCCCAGAATTTGATATACTCAGCAGAGCCCAGAATTTGATATACCAGCAGAGCCCAGAATTTGATATACCCAGCAGAGCCCAGAATTTGATATTACCAGCAGAGCCCAGAATTTGATATACCCAGCAGAGCCCAGAATTTGATATACCAGCAGAGCCCAGAATTTGATATACCAGCAGAGCCCAGAATTTGATATACCAGCAGAGCCCAAAATTTGATATATCCAGCAGAGCCCAGAATTTGATATTAGGGATGAGCTGTTCGATTCGATCGGTTCGGAGTTCGATTGGAACATCGCCTGTTCGCATGTTTGCATATACCCAGCAGAGACCAGAATTTGATATACCAGCAGAGCCCAGAATTTGATATACCCAGCAGAGCCCAGAATTTGATATAACAGCAGAGCCCAGAATTTGATATACCCAGCAGAGCCCAGAATTTGATATACCCAGCAGAGCCCAGAATTTGAAATACCCAGCAGAGCCCAGAATTTAATATACCAGCAGAGTCCAGAATTTGATATACCCAGCAGAGGCCAGAATTTGATATACCAGCAGAGCCCAGAATTTGATATATCCAGCAGAGCCCAGAATTTGATATTACCAGCAGAGCCCAGAAATTGATATACCCAGCAGAGCCCAGAATTTGATATACTCAGCAGAGCCCAGAATTTGATATACCAGCAGAGCCCAGAATTTGATATACCCAGCAGAGCCCAGAATTTGATATATCCGGCAGAGCCCAGAATTTGATATTACCAGCAGAGCACAGAATTTGATATTACCAGCAGAACCCAGAATTTGTATTTTGTATTTTGGGGGGTCAGTAATTTCTACAAAATATTTGGGAATTGTTATAATCCTCGTGTTCTCACTGCCACCAAGTATTTTGGGGGGTCAGTAATTTCTACAAAATATTTGGGAATTGTTATAATCCGTGTGTTCTCACTGCCACCAAGTATTTTGGGGGTTAGTAATTTCTACAAAATATTTGGGAATTGTTATAATCCGTGTGTTCTCACTGCCACCAAGTATTTTGGGGGGTCAGTAATCTCTACAAAATATTTGGGAATTGTTATAATCCGTGTGTTCTCACTGCCACCAAGTATTTTGGGGGGGTCAGTAATTTCTACAAAATATCTGGGAATTGTTGTAATCTTTGTGTTCTCACTGCCAGCAGCAATTGTGGGGTCTCATTTCTACAAAATATCTGGGAATTGTTGTAATCTTTGTGTTCTCACTGCCAGCAGCAATTGTGGGGTCTCATTTCTACAAAATATCTGGGAATTGTGGTAATCTGTGTGTTCTCACTGCCACCCATCAGGGGGTCTCACTGATTTATAGGAGGTTTCTGGGAATTGTAATCTGTGTCTTCTCACTGCCAGCTATCAGGGGGTTCCACATACTTCTAGCAGATTTCTGCGAATTGTAATCTGTGTCTTGTCACTGTTGCCAGCTATCAGGGTGTCCTATCAGGGGGTCTCACCGACTTGTAGGTGGTTTCTGGGAATTGTAATTTGTGTCTTGTCACTGGCTGCCAGCTATCAGGGTGTCTCACTGAGTTATACTAGAGTTCTGGAAATCTTTAATCTTTATACCAGAGTTGAATCAGAGTTTTGCAGCATATCTCCAATTTTTATAACAGAGTTGAATCAGAGTTCTGTATATATTTAATCTATATATCACTCACCATGTCAGAAAGACCAAAAAGGACAGGCAGGCACTCCCAGGCACAGATAAGAGGGCAAGCAGCCTCTGTGTCGGAAGGCTGTGCCTCTGGTCGTGGACGTGGTGCATCCTCTGCAGGGGCACGCTTGTCCTTTCTAACTGGTGCTGGCCGTCTTAAGCAGCAGCAACATACAGAGGATTTGGTGGATTGGCTAACCAGGCCATCCTCATCCTCCGAGTCCGCTGCCAGCCAGGCTTGTAGTGCTTTACAGTTAGGGATGTGCGTTTCGGGTTTCGGAATTCCGGAATTTTCACGAAATTTCCCGATTCATGTTTTCGGATGCGGCCGAATTTCCGAAAATTTTTAGATCCGAAAATGGCAGATCCGAAAAGTTTTCCGAGCCGAAACGAAATATTTTCGGAATTTTCGAATGGACTTGAAATGTGTCAAATCAAAATTTATTGCTTTGAAACGAGGAGAACAGACTTTCCGAAAAAAACGAAAATTTCCGAACTTACGAAAAGTCGATACAAAAACGAGCTAAGTGACACGAAAATACGAACAATGGTCGAAATTCTGAAAACATGTACAATTCCGAAAAACGAAAATTTCCGAAATCACGAAAAGTCGATACAAAAACGAGCTAAGTGACACGAAAATACGAAAAATGGTCGATATTGCGAAAAAAAAAAGTACACGAAAAACGAATCAAGCCGAACCGAATCGAAACAGAAATCGGTCGAAACGAGCCGAGTCGAAAAGTTTAAAAATCCGAAAAATCTAACCGAATCGAACCGAAAAAAGAATCGGTGCACAAGCCTATTTACAGTCCACCTCCGCTGCCAAAGCATCTAATGCAGCCTCCATGTCCACAGCTACTCCTGCCGTAGCCTCACTATCACACACAGAGGAGTCAGCTGAATTGTTTGACTACAATGACAGTGACATGCTGCTTGAGGATGCGCAGCAACTACAGTGCTCTGATTCAATCTCTGAGGTTGAGGAAGGGAGTATAATGAACCTAGAGGAAGGGGGTGCCAGTGACACACAAATAACTGGCACTCCTGTTGCCCCAGCAGCTGCAGCATACTGCCAAGTTGGCTCCAGTGACGAGGAGATAGGGGGTGATGACAATGATGATGAGGTCACTGACTCCACCTGGGTGCCTGATCGAACAGAGGAGTCAAGTGAGGAGGAGGAGGAGGCACAACAAACACGAGGCACAACATCCTCTATGACCAACCGTAGCCCTAGCCAGTCCAAGGCATCAGATGTCAGAGCTGCTCAGATGTAGAGAGCTGTTGTCTCAAAGCACACATCCAGGAACTCTGCTGTCTGGGAGTTCTTTAAGAAATGTACAGCAGACCGCACAGTTGCTATTTGTAATCTATGTCAGATGAGGCTCAAGCATGGGAAAGACCCCAGATGCTTGGGTACCACGTGCTTGAGGTGACATATGACCACCTGCCACGCATCCCGTTGGCGCAAAACTTTGCGTAGGTCCTCCTCACCTGTCTCTACCCCCACTATATGTCCTGCCATGTCAATGACTCCAACCTCCACTGACAGGGATGATGCTACAGTAATGAATGTACCAGGTCCTTCCTCACAATGTGAAAGCATCCCATCATCTGAAGATTTACGCAGTCAGATTACGTTGCCCCAGCTGCTGCAGCGTAAGAAAAAATATAGTCATAACCATCTCCAAGCACAGCATCTAAATGCCAGCTTAGCAAAATTACTCGCATTGCAGCTGCTGCGTTTCCAGCTGGTGGACTCTGCTCCCTTCCGTGAATTTGCTGAATGTGCTGTACCACAGTGGCATGTACCAAAACGCCATTACTTTTCACGGAAGGCCATTCAAGCACTATACCAGCACGTGGAAGACAATGTTATCGAGTCATTGGGAAAGGCAGTCAGCAGCAAGGTGCATGTGACTTTAGACACGTGGTCCAGCAAGCATGGACAGGGCCATTACATTTCCTTCACGGCACACTGGGTAACTCTGATTGCAGCTGGGAGGGATCCAAGATGGGGCTCTGTGCTGGAGTTTGCTCATCCACCACGCCTCCATAAAGCTGCTTGTATGAGGTCTGTCTGCTCCACCACCACCTCTCCCTCTTCCTCCTCCTCCTTCTCTGTCTCTGGTGAAATGGCAGTTAAACCGACGCGTGACAGGGGCTATGCAATGGTTCAAGCAAAAAGATGCCATACTGTGCTTGAGCTGGTTTGTTTAGGGGACAGGAACCACACTGGGCCAGAAATTCTGTCAGCTCTGCAGGGGCAGGTGCAGAGATGGTTAACACCACGCCAGCTTCAGCTGGGAATGGTCGTCTGTGATAATGGCAGCAACCTTCTCTCCGCCCTATGCTTGGGTAAGTTGACGCATGTACCATGCCTAGCACACATCCTAAATCTGGTGGTACGTGTGTGAGTATGGCACAAGGACAGGTTCAGGTCAACTTATTTTTTTTCCCCCCGCAGTGGCTGATGATCAAGGATGCATGCACTGTACTGTCACCATTTGAGGAGGCAACGAGGATGGTGAGCAGGGACAGTGCATGCATCAGTGACACAATTCCTTTAGTGTTCCTGCTGGAGCACACTCTGCAGGGAATTATAGATGTGGCTCTAGAGGCAGAGCAGCAGGAGGAAGAGGAGGCCTTCCATAGCTCTGAAGGCCCCAGTCTTTCCGCAGACAGCATTCCAGCGGGTCCTCCTCAGATCAGACAGGAGGAAGATGAGGAGGAGGAAGAATATTTAAGTAGTGGGGGCATTTAAGGTGGGGATTCCTCAAGGGAGGGTTTTGTTTTCCCAGAAACCCAAGGACTAGTACATGGCTGGGAGGAGGAAGTGCACGATGGGGTCATCCTCCTCATTGACCAGGAAGACTTGTAAGCTAATGCCACCTCCAATTTACGCTGCATGGGCTCCCTTATCCTGCAAAGCCTGGTAAAGGACCCCAGGATTCGTGCTATCAAGGAGAGGGATCATTACTGGTTGGCAACCCTTCTTGATCCATGATACAAGTGTAAAGTTGCAGAGCTCATCCTGCCCGCACAGAGGGAGGACAGGATGAAAAAACTTGAGGACGCTCTAAAGCGACACTTGTGTAACACCTTTCCAGGCACTGGTAGGTTACCAAGTGATGACACAGGTGCTTCTGAGGCTGCGGATGATCAGAGGAATAGAGGTGAAGGCCGGGGCCGCTTGACTGATGCCTTTTTAAATTTTTTTGGTTTTTTGGCCTGGTAGTATGAAAATATAGAGATATGTGGTTACTGCCTAATGGAGCCAAATCTACTGCTTATATAAAGTGCAGTAAATTTTAAAAAGATATGTGATTGATTTTTTTTAATATATTTAAGCACACTAGTGTTTTATATACAGTGGCAAGAAAAAGTATGTAAACCCTTTGGGATTACGTGGAGTTTTGCATGAATTGGTCATAAAATGTGCTCTGATCTTCATCTAAGTCACAACAATTTGAAAAACACAGTCTGCTTAAAATAATACAACACAAACATTATATGTTTTCATGTGTTTATTGAACATAACATGTAAACATTCACAGTGCAGGGTGGAAAAAGTATGTGAACCCCCGAGCCTAATGACTTCTCCAAGAGCTAATTGGAGCCAGGAGTGAGCCAACCTTGAGTCCAATCAGTGTGAGATTATTGGATGTGTTGCTGAAAGCTGTCCTGCCCTTTAAAAACACACACCAGTTTTGGGTTTACTGGTTTCAAGAAGCACTGCCTGATGTAAACCATGCCTCGCAGAAAAGAGCTCTCAGAAGACCTACGATCAAAAATTGTTAACTTGCATGAAGCTGGAAAGGGTTACAAAAGTATCTCCAAAAGCCTTGATGTTCATGTGTCCACGGTAAGACAGACTGTATACAAATGGAGAAAGTCCAGCACTGTTGCTACTCTCCCTAGGCGTGGTCATCCTGTAAAGATGACTGCAAGAGCACAGTGCAGAATGCTTAATGAGGTAAAGAAGTATACTAGAGTGTCAGCTAAAGACTTACAGAAATCTCTGGCACATGCTAACATTTTTGTTGACACATCTACAATAAGGAAAACAGTAAACAAGAATGGAGTACATGGGAGGACACCACGGAGAAAGCCATTGCTGTCCAAAAAGAATATTGCTGCATGTTTGAAGTTTGCAAAAGAGCACCTGGATGTTCCACAGCACTACTGGCAAAATATTCTGTGGACAGATGAAACCAAAATTGATTTGTTTGGAAAAAACACACAACACTATGTGTGAGAAAAAAAGGCACAGCACACCAACATCATAACCTCATCCCCACTGTAAAACATGGCGGAGGGAGCATCATGGTTTGGGGCTGCTTTGCTGCCTCAGGGCCTGGACGGATTGTTGTCATTGATGGAAAAATGAATTCCAGAGTTTATCAAGACATTTTGCAGGAAAACGGAAGACCATCTGTCCTCCAACTGAAGCTCCGCAGAGGATGGGTGATGCAACAGGACAATGACCCAAAGCATACAAGTAATTCAACAAAAGAATCGCTTCAACAAAACAAAATACGCCTTTTGGAGTGGCCCAGTCAGAGTCCTGACCTCAACCCAATTGAAATGCTGTGGCATGACCTTAGAAGAGCAATTCACACCAGACATCCCAAGAATATTGCTACACTCAGGGCCGGCCCGATGATGGAGCAGTGTGGTGCGGCTGCTCCAGGCGCGAAAAATCAAAAGCGGCAAATTTTTGCGTGGCCTTCGCCGACGCTGCACTATTTTTTTTTCAGCGCCGGCGGCAGCATCTACTTAGGCAGCAGCACAATATGGGACAGTGAGTGAGTGATGCCGCCGCTGACCACGCCCACACGCATGCGTCCACTTGAGGGCGCGTGTGTGTCGTGTGGGCAGATCATCAGCCTGGCAGGAGCAAATTGTTCGCTCTCCTTCAGCTTCCACCAGGACCACCCAGACACCAGGTATGTGCCTGCCTGCCTGTCCCAGCCGGCTGAAGGGGCGGCCTGCTTTCTCCACGGAGAGCACTGTGGAAAGCACCGGCTTGCTGGAGGTCCTCACACCCCAACCTCCTTAAGTGCAAAGGTCCTGAGCCCGCAGGCAGAAAATGGGGTGGGTATCCTGCAGCTCCCACCCGGCTCAGCCTTCCCAGGGCTGGCGGGGGACAGGGTGCTGGGGAGGGCCCAGGGCAGACTTCACCTCCACCCTCAGATAGGAAACTGACACACCTCCAGGTCGCCCTCCACCCCCCTCCCCCGCAGCAAGGGAGCGGAAAGCGCCTACCAGAAACTGGGGCTCACTGAGGCCACCTCGGATCAGGCCAGAAAAGACAGGCTGCTTCATCTGTGTGTGTGGAGGGGGGGGGGGGTCTGGCTGGGGGGACCCTAGGGAGCACTTTTTAAATTCCTGGGGGATATTCTTCTATTGTGTGGATGCCTCCTGTATGGGAGATGTGTAAAGTAGTTTTGTCCTGCTACTGGTTTGTGAGTGAAAAGGAAGGTCTCCTGTGGTGCATAAATAATGTGTATTGATAAAGAATGTATGTATCTCTACTTAATGTGGGACACAGTGAATGCAATTGTATTGTGGGGGGTAAATACTAGGTATTATCCTATAGTATCCCCATAAGTGGGTGCTGATATACTGGTCTGTTCGTTTGGGAATGTGAGTTATTAACTTAGTTTGTGCCATGCAAGACACAGTAGTGTGTTTATAACTGTGATAGCACCCTCTACTGGTAGATTATATTCGTGCAGTTTTATGGTGCTCAGGTGCAGGGAAACAGAAAGCAAAAAAATCAGTTAAAATATATAAAGTGATTAAAGTAGAGAAACCTCAGAATGGGGTGTCTCTGTGCTATTATGGTGGTTTGCCTATTTGTCCAATATAGTAGACAATACCCAAATGGGTTTATAGAAAAGTCAATGACAGTCTCAGGTAATCAATATAAAAGAAATGGCCTAGATGGTATTCCTGGATATAATCCTATGAACCATAAAAAGGGAACACTGCAGTTACCTGGGCTGTCCCAAGTCTAAATATCCCCGTTCCAATGTGACGCCACCCAGCGTGTGATTTGTGTGTGTGTGAGTGGAGTGTGACGTGTGTGTGTGACTGTGGGCTATGTGGTGTTATGGGATACGCTCACACACACCGTATACTGTGAGTTTTAATACTGTGCAGCTCTGTGATACACTCTTACATACTGCACATTACTGTGAGGTTTATTGGCTGTGGAGCTCTGTGATACATTCATATACAACACATTTTTTTTTGGGGGGGGCAGCACGTCATCCATTGCTCCAGGCAGCACAGTGGCTTGGGCCGGCCCTGGCTACACTGAAACAGTTTCGTGAAGAGGAGTGGTCCAAAATTACTCCAGATCGTTGTGCAGGTCTGATCTGCAACTACAGGAAACGTTTGGTTGAGGTTATTGCTGCCAAAGGAGGGTCAACCAGTTATTAAGTCCAAAGGTTCACATACTTTTTCCGCCCTGCACTGTGAATGTTTACATGTTCTGTTCAATAAAAACATGAAAACCTATAATGTTTGTGTTGTATTATTTTAAGCAGATTGTGTTTTTCAAATTGTTGTGGCTTAGATGAAGATCAGAGCACATTTCATGACCAATTCATGCAAAACTCTACGTAATCCCAAAGGGTTCACATACTTTTTCTTGCCACTGTAGATATAGGTAGGCATATAGTGGTGGTGAAGCTGTGAATATATGATGGAGGAGCAGCAATGTTCTGCAGGAAAAAATCATAAAATGTATTTATTGATAGTAACAGTAACAAGTCATGCTAATGCTACTTTTATTTTGCAGATTAAAATATGCTAATTACAGGTAGGTGTCTTCTATAAAATATTATTCACATAAGAGATTTTGCATATACATGAGGCCTTCTGAGGTGTTACAACTTTCCTTTTAAAAATTGGAAAAATGACAGAAATATTTCTATTCATTCCTTGGCAAAAACAAGTGACAGCTGGGCTTAAACATAAGTAACATTTTGTTTTTGTCATCTATTCTCATGATGAAGAATGTCAGGGTGTGTATGTAGGCGCAGTTTAGAGAATTTTCATACATTTTTAAAGAGACAATTTACACTATACCAACTGTATTAAAACAATAAAGATTTTTCACCAGGTCTTGGAAGTGCTTGAACTTGACTAAGATAATTAAAAGGTGAAAACTACTACAAATCTAGAAACGTTGTATGCCCATCTTCTCCTGTCTGCTCCATGGAGGCCAATCTCTTGATATACTGTATGGCTTTGTGTGCCAGGGAACTCTGGCATTAATTTCATGTTTGGATTTACAAGTGGGCTAAATGTGACATTGCAGTTACAGTATTTTGCGTCTGCTTTGTTGAAATATCACTGTTCGAATCCTGATGTTTAATTGGTCACATTTCTAATATGAAATAGAATATTTAGATCCCCATTTGTGGACTTCATTCAGTCTGTAGGTATACCGTCAGTTAAAATTGTGTTTTTTTAAAAAACATATTCAAAACAGCGTACATGACAGAAATGCAAATCAAACAGTGCTGGTAAGACAATGAACCGTGCATAAGATATATTAATATACAGGACCCTAGCAGTCTAACGAGGGAAGGGGCAAAGAAAAAGAGGAAGGAAAGAGGGCAGAAGGAGAGACAGCGGCTGTAAGAACTGAGCACATTATATGAAAATGAGTACAAAACGACAGAGCAGTACCAGGGCTAGTAACATCAGATCAGATGATGTTCGATATCTACACATGTGAGATTGGCAGGGGGGGGGTCAGTGGGCACGCCTATCCCACAAAAATCCTAGGGAAAGGTATACCTCAATTGCTATCTAGGTGTTGGAGGGGTCGGGGACGGAGTGGCGCTTACGTAAGCCAATAAAACCATTTGGCAGAACAATCCACGTAGCAGTCGCGGGCACGAAGAGTCAGCTCGTACATTCCACGGATAAACTCTACTTCATCGAGCCAGACAGAGATTGGGGGAACAACCTCCTGTTTCCAAAATCTAGGGATTGTGAGCCTAGCAGCATGAATCAGGCAGGGGATTATCGACTTTTTGTAGGAAGAGATGCTGTAAGATATGTAGTGTAACAAATAAAATTCAAGCGTGTAAGACGGATGAGGCTCTACAAGTCTGTAAACATACTCGTGGACGCTTTAGCAGAATGGCTGAACTCGGGGGCACTTATTTTTTTAAGCGTAAAAATTAATGATTTAATTAACGTAGAATGATGCTGAGCAGGTAATATTATTCTCCACCTCTTTCTGCGACAATAGAAGACTTCTGCATACATTAGAACTTATACGGAAGAAGCCTACTAGTATTTCCAAATAATTTCATCATAAAATATTACAAGCATATAAAATACATTTATTTTAAAATGCTACTAGCCCATGTCATTTCATAAAATAGCAATTGTTTGAAGAATAAGACTTCTCTGCCTAGCTGAAGAATAAGACTTCTCTACCTAGCTGTTTCATCTACAAATATCAAAAGGCACACAATTTATATTTTAAGTATCATTCTACTTCCATTCACCCTCTGTGATGTCATCAGCCCCTCTGAATTCACACCTGTATTCTGTATCCCAATCCTCGGTCAGCCACCACAGTTGATTTACACCTTCACCGCTAGCTTAGTGACTCTTGAAGTCCTGTCTACGTAAAAAGCACATATCTAAAAATAAGTGAATTCTTGAAGCATATTTTCAGTAATAAAATTGCCATTTTGTTCCACCTTTTTGAAGAGGCACTTGAACTTTTCTTGTAGTTAATCAATAGTGTGATTACATTTGGCACTACAGCACTGAAAACGTCCTTGCAGCTCGCTAGGAGTTGTCATGCTAGAGCGCTGATTCTGTTAACTCATTTGATTATATAACTCCCATATTGTGATTCCTAAGCAACTTGTCACGAGTCTAATACTTATTTGGCTGAATGCCTCTTTATTGTTTTATTTAGCGCATTCTTGTTAACACCCTTCATATTATAATATTACTGTCTAATACTGTAATAAATATCACCATAGCTTGTATACTATTTGGTCATGGATGAGTTAAAAGAAAACTGCTTGTATCCACGCATTTAAGGTGCAATGTAAGGTTACAGGCTGCTATAACAAAACTATATATGTACTGTATATGACTGTGTATATTTTGTATGATGTCCTTTTAAGGAATGTTGCAGACCAATGATGGAGATTTGGTCACAAAATTAAATCATAAGTTGTTTAAGCCTGCCACAATGTCAGTGTACACCATCCTGACAGGTTCTTTCCAGAGAAAACCTTATGCCTGCTCTTAAGTGATTAACCTTATTTGGTACTTACAGTAGAAACATAGAAACATAGAAACATAGAAAAATGTTAGCAGATAAGAACCTTTCGGCCCATCTAGTCTGCCCAATTACATGGATACTTTACCTGGATTTATCTTTTGTTTAGGATAGCCTTATGCCTATCCCATGCCTGCTTAAATTCAATTACTGTTTTGGCCTCTACCACTTCTACTGGAAGGCTGTTCCATGTATCCACCACCCTCTCAGTAAAATAATGCTTCCTGATGTTACTTTTAAACCTTTGCCCCTCTAATCTAAGACTATGTCCTCTTGTTTTGCTACTTTGTTTCCTTTTAAATATACTCCCTTCCTCTACCTTGTGCATTCCCTTTACGTATTTAAATGTTTCTATCATATCTCCTCTGTCTCGTCTTTTTTCCAAGCTGTACATGTTAAGATCATTAAGCCTTTCCTGGTAACTTTTCTCCTTCAAGCCGTACACCATTTTAGTAGCCCTTCTCTGAACTCTCTCTAAGATATCTATATCCTTCTGGAGATACGGTCTCCAGTACTGCACACAGTACTCCAAGTGAGGTCTCACCAGTGCTCTGTACAGTGGCATGAGCACTTCCCTTTTCCTACTGCTAATACCTCTCCCTACACAACCAAGCATTCTGCTAGCATTTCCTGCTGCTCTATTACATTGACTACTTACCCTTAGATCCTCTGAAATAATAACCCCTAAATCCCTTTCCTCAGGTGTTGAGGTTAGGACTGTATCAAATATTCTATATTCAGCCCTTGGGTTTTTACGTCCCAGGTGCATTATCTTGCACTTATCCACATTAAAACTCAATTGCCACAGCTCCGACCATCTTTTTAGTTTACCTAAATCATTTGTCATTTGGCTGATTCCTCCAGGAACGTCAACCCTGTTGCAAGTAGACCTACTGGAGCTTTATGCAGCCCAATGTTAAATAGGCACTGAAATTTCACTGAGGGGTTGAAGCCTAACAGGTCAGCTCTTAACATGTAACAAAAAAAACTGGGAGAGGTTGCACTCACCTTACCATAAATTTAATTAAGAGTGTTACTGAGATCCAAAATGCACCAAAATGTATACAGTGCACTCCACTTAAATATAACACTACAAATCAGCTAAGGAAACTATGATGGAGATGTGGTCACAAAATGTGATCATAATTTAAGTCTGCCACAGCATCAATGTATGTTGACATTGTGGCAGCCTTAAAAAGGTTTTTATCATATTTTGGAACCAAAATCAACATCACAGATCGTTTAGTTAAGTGGTATTAAAGTATGTTGTATTTATATAGATTTTGTTTATATTCTTTAAGGATGTCATTTAACCGATCGGCTGTGGACGACATGCTGAGCGAGTACTCTGCTTTCCTGCATAACTGCAGAAGGCGCACTTTGACTATCATATGCTCTTTTGGATGCTAGCTTTGAATCATAATTCTACACAATATTAGGTGTAGGCGATCAAGAGTTACCCCTCACTACAATCACCACGATCGCTGTACACACCCAACGTGTAGTTTCCACCCTCAACACCACAAATGAATAATAGCACAAAAGCTAGTTTTGCTAGTCACTGCCGAGTGCTGCACCCCAATGGCGGAACTACCAGGGTCGCAGTGGTCGCATTTGCGATCGAGCCCTGGCATTCCACCACTGGGGGTGGCCCAGGCACAGACAGTAACCGCTGATGGCTCTTTAATCAGGCGGCTGAGGCAAATTTCAGCAAACGCTACTATTTTTCAGTGCGCCAGTATCTTCAAGCAGTGTCGCCGGCTGACCACGCCCACACATATGCGGCCAGCCATGGCAGGAGAAGGAGTGGCTGTGTGCGCGTATGCGTATCCCTGCTGCGGCTCCACGGTAGCTCGTCTCCCGCTGGACCAGCAGCAGGTATGTGTTCTGCCATGGAGGCTCTGTGAGTCCGGCCCTTTTATTCACATTCTGCCTTCATCACGACCGGTATCCCGGTCTGAGAGACCTGCAGTGTGCGGGGAGAGGCCTGCGGAGCTCAGGGGGTGCGATACTGCGATCCCCCGATACAATCTGGGGCTTTCTGAATGGCGGCCTGCGTGACCAGGTCCTGAGTCTGGCTCCCATGTGTGCAGGGGGGGGAGTCCAGCTCCAGTGCCGTGTGTGCGGGGGGGGGGGTACAGCACTAGTGCTTGGGGGTGCTGTAGTGGCAGTGCTGTGTTTGAACCTGTGGGGGCCCCTTGTTCAGCTCTAGAGGGGGGAGCTGAGTACAGCTCCAGTGCTCTGTGAGGGGGGGCTGCACCTCACTTTTGTATATGGGTATACATGCATCTGGGGGTCTGATATGAGAGTATACATACATCTGAGGTAGGATATCTGGGTAGACATGCATCTGGGGGTCTGATATCTGGGTAGACATGCATCTGGGGGTCTGATATCTGGGTAGACATGCATCTGGGGGTCTGATGTCTGTGTATACATACATCTGGGGGTCTGATATCTGGGTAGACATGCATCTGTATTTTAAATATTAACATATGGATTTTTTTGGGGGGCCCTTCAAGGATTCTTGCACCGGGGCCCTGAGGTTTCTAGTTACACCTCTGCTGCACCCTATAATTTATTTTTGCTTTCAATCAAAATTCCTTTGTCCAATTTAACTCAAATGTGCCTTATGGAGAACATATATATAAAAGTTAGCCGGTTTTTAGGTAATCATTATAATAACCATAATAAATTTCATATATTTAAAGAAATCATAGGCATTATCTCCTAAACAAAAGTTTCACAGAGCGATTTGAATGAAAACTCCATTCCTCCCACAAAAATAGCGGCGGGACTGCGTTCCCATGCATTCCAGCTGGACGTGACCCCCTGGTCAGAGGCGTAACTAGAAACCATAGGGCCCCGGTGCAAGAATCCATGAAGGGCCCCCCCCACAGCAGCTGCAGAGAGGGGCCGAGGTGGGCCATTGACGTCAGAGGGGCGTACCAGTACACCCCGCATCTTCAAGAACCATCCTCCACGCGGGCCCCAGATACATGTATGCCCAGATTTCAGAGCCCAGCTATCAGACCTCCAGTATCAAACCCCTACTAATCAGACCCAAGTATCACCCCCCCAATATCACACCCCCAGTATCAGACCCTCAGTATCAAACCCCAGTGTCAGATCCCAGTATCAGACCTCCAGTATCAGACCCCAGTATCAGACCCCCAGTATCAGACCCCCAGTATCAAACCCCCAGTAAGCAGACCCCAATTTTCAGACTCCAGGATCAAACCCCCAGTATCAGACCCCAGTATCAGACCCCCAGTATCAGACCTCCAGTATCAGACCCCCAGTAATCCGACCCCAGTAATCAGACCCCAATTTTCAGACCCCCAGTAATCAGACCCCAGTGACAGACCCCCAGTAATTAGACATCCAGTATCAGACCCCCGCACACACACGCCACTCATTGGAGCCAGACTCGGGGGGGCACTAAAGCAGGACTCTGATACCTTGCAGTTGGTGCTGGCGCTGGCAGGAGAGGAGCTGCTGCAGCCCAGGGGTAGGATCCGCCCCCACACGTGTGCTGCACCTTAATCACGCTAGCCAGCTGGCGGCATGTGTGTGTGGGCGCAGTCAGCCAGCGACACTTCTCCCTGGTGTTGGTGCTAAAAAAAAATAGTGCCAAAATCCAGTGGCTGCCTCGGCCCCCTCCAGTGGCAGAATGCCAGGGCCTGGTCGCAAGTGCGACCGCTGTGATCCTGGTAGTTCCGCCACTACCCCTGGTCAAATCTTTGTAATTAGTCCACTTTCCATGCAAGAGTTTTTCTTTGTGAACTTTCTTCTTTAACCTCCCTGGCGCTCTATTTATTCTGAAAATTCTTGTCTAAAAGTGGATATTTAATTTTTTTGCCCCCCCTAGCAGCATCCCAAGTGTGGCTCGGGGTTAAATTCCTATATTTGGAAGCGGTAACCCCGAGCCACACTCGTGATGCCGCTGGATACATTACCTGTCCCTGCGCTCCCTCGATGTCCCCAGCTGCCTCCTCCGGCGACCGCGACCTCATTACTTCCTGGTTCCCTGCTCGTGAGAAGGAATTCAGGAAGTATGTGGTCGCGATTGCCAGAGGAGACTGCAGAGATCAGAGAGGGAGCGCAGGGAGAGGTGATGTATACAGCCCGAGTGTGTCTCTGGGTTACCGCTCTCAGCGGTGAAATTTAACCCCGAGACACTCGGGAACACTGCCAGGGAGGTTAAATGATACTCTAGACATGCTGATTCAGCCCTCTGAGTGCAGGGGCTTAGTCATGGCCAGACCCGAGTGCAGAGTTTGGATTCTAGGGATTTGGGACCATCGAAACCTAGGTCTCATTAATGGCTTTCAATGTGCTATGGCACAGAAAGCCATTGGATTGGCTGGACGCTTGCCCAAGCATCCTCCTCCCCTGTCACATGACATGCTACTGCTTACAAAAAGGTAAGTTTTCATCAAAACTAAAGGGTTAAAATGGGTAGTGGGTACAGAGGGAGGTCAGGTGGGGTAATGTTTAACCCATAAGTATATGTTTAAATTTCTCAGCAATCTCATAAACCCTTGATTTGCTCACTGTTAGTGGACAGGTTAATCCAGACATGGATACTTTGCTCAAGGTGCCTAGAGGGGTAAACATTCTCCATACAATCTCCTGACAAGGCCTAACAAGGCCTTGCGCAGAGGAGGTTGCCTTTGCACTTCTTCAGCTCTTTCTCCCCCTTCTCAGTGTTGTCACACTGATTTGCAAACGGTATAGCCTTCACTGTAATGGCACCATCAAAGTAAAATTGTATGAGATCTGAGTGGGGATCTGCCGTTAAACATATTGGCCTAGTGTTGCTGCCCATCCTCGGCAATCTTATACAACCTTGCTTTGCTCACTAGCAGGGCTATTCAAAGAAAGGTGAAAACCAGGAGAATGACTGGAGGAGTGAAAATCCTAGGTCAAAATAGCCAAACCAGAAAAATTCTCAAATTTATCTCACTTTCCAAATTGGCTATTCTGACCTAGAATTTTCACTTCTCCAGTCATTTTCCTGGTTTTCACCTCTCTCTGAATAACCCTGTATATGTTTAAATTAGATCCAAGTTTTATAAGGCATTTGTTTTCTCTCCAGTTTGTTTCTGTTATATGAGCTGTGAATTGAATTGGATCCAGAAGGGTTGAGGTCCTGATAAAAAGCAGCTTAATCGGTTAGTTTTATAAACCCTATGAGCAATTCGAAAAGCACTAGAGTGAGATTACCTAAAGTTTGGTGAATATCATATTGAACCTCAAAGTGGTGCAAATTCACCCTTTCAGATTTAGGTGTGTTTCCGTCTTATACAGTATTTATAAAGTTTTATCCACCAGTATTAGGAACTTGCCACTTTAACAGTCCCAAAAATATAGACCTGCCCCGCTGCCGTTATCCTCAAGCCAGTGTGGATATGCATGCAAATTGAGGACATATTCCAGGGACTGTGCTAAAAACAGACATTATTAATGCATATTTGAAATGACTGACATTTTGACCCATTTGAGGTCTTTATGAAAATGAGAAGATTTGATTAAATAATCCCATGGGCTGAAACACTGGTCTGATGTTTTAGCATGTTATAATAAAGACTCTGTGCACTATTACAATGTGCCCGGTAAAACGGGGACGCTAAGGTGGCAAACCTGCACCTGCAGGTTTCCTTTAGAATCCCTGTTTTAGCACCAAATTACGGGGCAGGAGCTGATTCAGCAGACTGCCCTGTAATGCAGCAATAAGCCACTATATAATCATGGTGGCGCTAATGTGCCGACGCGAGTATACCTACTGGAGTCCATAGGCCTCAATGGAGGCTTGTGCTGCCATGTCATGTGACCTGCAGAGTGATCGCGGAGGGAGACTGGAGACTTTTTGTCCCCAGTGTCACTCTGCTCCCAGCAGCCATAAGCGGCGGATCAGGACAAAGTTTGTGCCGCGGGATGAGAGGTGAATATTTGATTTTTTGGGGGGATTTTAAGCTGGTGTTGACTGATTCTGCAGAATTCCATAGTGGTGTGGTAATTAGCATTAGGATTACAAACCCTAGTTACTCTTTGCGCTCCCCGTGTTAAGTATAGGGAGCGCAAAGTACAGTAAGCTCGCGGCAGCAGGCACAATTCCCAATACGCTAAAGCGTATTTTAACCCGTTAGCCTAGCGTTAATGCCCCACATAGCTGAGCGCTAACATTAGCGTTAAGATTGCAATATTGCCCTCTATTTTTAATGAAATATACCCTGAAGTCTATATATATATATATATATATTATAGAAGATTAACCTGCCATAAATAGTTACTATTTTAGAATGTCTTCCTTGTTACTCATGTAGCGGCAGTGTGCATCTCGGCACCATTGAACATAATATACTAGTTTTATTACTCTCTATACATTATAAAGAACATTATGCTGCCTGTGATAAAAAAAAGCTGGTAGAGTGACTTGTTGGAGTCTCATTTGTATTCTGTGTACATTGCTCCATGCTCTAGTGTGTACGTGCAGAGAGTAGAAAGGGTTGAGTGGGCAGTTGGCAGTCATTCATTGTCATTGATTGCCAGTCATTCATAAAAACTGCAGAGCCGGGAAAGGTGGAGTCACAATAAAAAGCCTCGGAGACTCTTGCCGGAGACATTGGTTTGCATAATATAACGCAATAACAATGGCGACTGCTATGCTGCACGACTAATATAATGAAGAGACGCATGATAATGCACTTTGCCTTAATCACTGCGTTTCCAGAAAGGGGCTTTGTGAAGTAGGACTTCACACTCTTCTCTGAAAGGATAAAAAAAATGACTGCTTATTCAGAAAAATGTTTTTGCAGGGGAGTGTTATACATATCTATTCATAGTCCGTTTGTTACTAGATGGAGACGCAGCTGTACAATCTGTGATCTAAAAACAAATCAAATATGTTTTTCATGGGTACAATGCTAATTAGACTTATAAATTTTAAAAGAAAATAATCCATTTTATGTGTTGATTGTGAAAGGCAAGAAGAAGTAACTAGAATTTCCAGTCATTTTCTGCATTTCCTCGTCTTTTCATAAGGCACATGCCACTACTTATCCTCATGTATTTAATTATACATGGTCAATCAAGCAGCCGGTGCTTCAAAGTGCATGAAACAGAAACAGGCGTATGCAATTATTTCACAAAATATAATTGCTTTGTAGAATCATCTGGCAAAATGTGGAATCATTCTATTACGCTTGCTGAACGCTGGCAAGATTTCTCATGTTAAGATGAAGTCTTAGATATTTTCCTGCAAATATTGGATAGACTCAATGGGCTAAATTACAATCTTCACGCAAACGTTTGCGCCGGGGCAAAAAAAACATTAACGCGAGGGGTGTAAAACCCTTTGCGCCGAATGCCGTATTCCAAAGTCAGCACAACAAACGCGCGCAATCATCTACTGCAGGTGAACCTGCGCGAACCCTGCGCAAGCTTACTGTACTGTGCGCGTCCTATACTTAACATTGTGAGCGCAAACGCGAATGTGTGCTGGTACGCGGATGGTATTACAATCTATGCGCAGGATTTAACGCTTAGCCTTTGCGCGCATAATTTTAGCAACTCCTAAAAGCTGGTGTTAATGGTAAATCTGAACGACCTGGCCGACACCAAATACACCAGCCCAAAAAAAAACCCGCACCACAGTATAGTTACACATTCTACTCATACCAAAGCAATAAAATGGGGAAGTTGTGTGTGCATTTATTATTGCTGCAGCACATATGCTCAGATTGAGTTGGCAGGCACAAAAACTTAATGTGAGATAATTGTGGTTCTTAATTCTGATTGGCTGAATTGCGTGAAAAAAACAGTGTGCACACTGATTTCTGCGCGCGACGGTACTGAGCGAGCATTTGGATGCGTTCGGTTTACGCGTTATTGATCGACGGATGAAAGGACGCGCGAGGATTGTAATTCCAGCGGTGATTTGCGCACGCAAACGTTTAACGGTTGGCGCAAAAATTCACGCGTTGCGCGAGCGTTTTTGCGCAAAGATTGTAGTATAGCCCAATGTATTTTTAAATTGGCTACTTCCAGATGTACTACTATAAATTAATTAAAAAATTTAGGAATGTATTTTCTAAATATCCAAACTGCAGCTAAAAATCTAAAAATGAAAATTTTATTAGCTTGACTTCCAGTCCCTGTGTCCTCATGATGTTATCCTCCTTTCCATTATCAAACTAAGCTGTTTAGTTCAACAGGTGAATCCCATAGGTTTCAAAATAAAAAAAATATATCTTTTTCAAACTTTTTTTAAAGACTGTTTATTCTTTTTTTGCAAAAACCCTTTAATTTTTTTTAAAACACCTTTTTGTAATTTTTAGATGTCATTTTTGTCTTATTCTTTTAAATATTTTATCAACTGTGACAGACCTTTTTATTCTTTTTTATAGGACTTTTTTATTATTGACACTTTGATTATTGATTTATACATCTATTAGGAGAAGTATTTTTTGTTTTGCAGTTCGGTGGAATTCGCTGAAGCTAATTTGCCGCGATTAAGCAGTTACATGGTTACATAGGCTGAAAAAAGACATGCGTCCATCGGGTTCAGCCTCTCACACATCACCTACTGCTGTTGATCCAAAAGAAGGAAAAAAACCCAGTCTGAAATGCTCGCCAATATGCAACACACTGGGAAAAAATTCCTTCTTGACCCCAGTTATCGGTGCAATTCATCAGTTTTTGCCGACGTCCGATATCTGCTTCTGCGACTTCAATTTCTACAAAATACCATTCATAAATAGTGAATTTACCATTTTTTCTGCAAAATGGAATCACCAAAATGCGGCAAATTGCAGCAAAACACAAATCACCAAAAATGCAAGCAATTTCAGTGCTTTGTGAATAGACCCTAAATTCTTCTTACACAAATTGTACTTGTAAATTGCATCAGAATTCATTATAATAAAGCTGCTACATCCTCTTTATCAGCCGGTAAAATGTAGCACAAGTAGATGCTTTAAGATTAGCTACAATACAGCAGATGCCTGCCTACCATATAGCAATCAAATATGCTATCTTTTTTTCTACAAATCAAATATAATGATATTCAGAATGTCCATACTGCATGACATAAGACATTAAACTACATTTGTAGCATCTGTTTAATAAAAATGCCAAAATGTTCTCCATTAAAGGAGATCCTTTGCCCCTTATTGATTCACATCATGCATAAGCCCCTTATTGTCTGGTGCCCTCACACCTCCCCCCATTTCCATGCATGATTAACAAGTTATTTTGACACTCTTGCTTTTTATTTGTCCTTGAGAGTGGACGTTGCTTCGACTCTGATGCTCGTCTGACCCCTTCGCTGAGCTGAGTGCGCTCACCGCTGCAAGGCTTGATCCTCCTATTGAGGATTGCTCTTTGCATCCCCGAACGGTCATCGTAGATCTTCGACAGGGAGGCTTGCAGAACGTCCGCAGCACACCCGCTGTAGCGCGTGCAATTTGTGCGCACGCTACAGCGTGTGGCTGGCCGGGAGGCATGTCAGGAGTGCGCTCGTCTGACCCCGGCCTAAAACATATGCCTGACCTTAATATAATGCCTAACCCTTATATTACACACATTGAACACCAAATACATATTGATTTACAATTGGCAGGCCGTCCCCTTGTGTTTTCCAATAGTAATTATCCAGATTTGAAAAAAGGAGCGTGAATTCAGAAACTATGCAAAAAAATTACGAACTTGCATTGTTTTGCACTACAGCTTAGCACCATACTTGCATCAAATTTCTTACACAAGTATGGTGCAAATTCTATTTTTGCTTCAGGGTTAGGGTTACATTTAGCATTAGGGTTGGAGTTGGATTTAATTTTACGGTAGGTTACCCTAACCAACCAACAGATCCTGCTCCCTTTTTTACACAATCTTCACTACATTTCTATTATACTTGTTTCATTAAAAGGCAACAGATCCTTCTCCTTTATCTTGCAGTGAGCTAAACTCACATCAAAAGAATGAGGCCAATCGTTTGCCTAATAATGAAGTGAGCATAATAGAGTTGTAGTGAAGACTTGGTAATAATTGGAGTAAAATCTGTTGGCAGGGGTTAGAGGTTAGGACAGGGGTTAGGTTATCTCTAACCCTATAACTAACTTTAATCCTAAAATTAGCTTAACACTAATAATAACCGTAGACCTATTACTAACCCTAATGTTAACCCTAAAATTCTGAGAGAAAACTGACCCACATGTGGAACTAAGTTGCACTAAAAGGACACGAATGTGTGGTATATTTTTCCTTAAAAAAAAGGATCCCTATTCCAATGTTGGTGTTAAATGGCAGATGCTAATGGAAACCTGAGCGTCTGCCGTTTAACACCCGTATAATGAAGGAGCCGCTTTCTCAGCAGTTTCATACATAATACTGACGAGGTGTTAAAAGATAACACCGGCAGCGCTAAGCACCATGGGCGTTATTTGCTCCAGGAGTCCATATACTGTATGACTCCATGGAGAAAGGACTCAAGCAAGCGATGATATCCGGCCGGTTGGCGGAGTGATACGCAGAGGTACACTGGGGACCATTTGTTCCCAGTGTACCTCTGCTGCAGAGCGGGGAAGCAGCAGATCATGCTGCTCTCTGCACCGAGAGAGTATGGGATTAAATGGTTGGGTTAGATTAATGAGTTAGGTGATTGTGCTGAAGCCCAGTCACATAAACCGGAGTCTGAAAGACGTTATTCTTTTCAGAATATCGCCAGATGCAGATGGAGAACGTGCTCGTTGGAATAGCTCGTTCTCCATCTGCTGGGGCTACTTTAGCATCTCCCATACAAAGTATAGGATACGCTAAAGTACAATAACCTGACGCTACATTTGAGAAGCAAGCTCCATTTGCATCTCAGATGGAATATACCGTTAAAAAAAAATAGGAGCACGGAACTCGAGCCATTCTGCGGAACCTCTCGAGCGCTGTGCTTAACTTGGGCCCTATTGCAATGTTGCCGTTTTCATAGCATCTAAATTCACATAACATTTTGTAGTCCACCATATTTTTGATGTGACATTACTATCAGTGGTCATGAAGTGGCAACCTACCCGATACCATCCATATTGTACCCCAAAACCTCAAACAAATTTCTATATCTAACCCTAAACTTAGAACTAGTTTTAACAGCAGGGCTGGATGTCCAAACTGGATCCAAAATATGTGGACACCTGTCCTCCACATATGCGTATTGGACTTCCCATTAAAAAACATTTCAGCTAATATGTAGTTGTCCCCTCACATCCCACGTCCTCTGTTATTTTGTAGCAGCCACAAGTCTTCTGGGAATCCATATAATTTCTGAGTTTGACCTTAGAATTTTGTTTGTCTTTTTAGGCCAAAAAAGAAATTGTAAGGTCAGGCACTGATTTTAATCACGAAGTCACCTACAATTGGGTTTACAAGGTGTTCCGTGGGGTTGAGGGTATGGTAGAGTTCACCTACCATTATCCATCCTGATTCTTTCTTCAGACTGCTGATTGAAGTATGAGTAGACACCCCAGAGTACTCACTATGACTGATCCGGAGTCCATCACTCCAGCTGTTGCTTGGCATTGCACATATGAGTATGAAGCTTACGTACAGCCACATAGACAATAAAAGCCATATAGCTCCCAATGCACAGTTATTGAGATGATGTTGCTTCTAGAGAGTGATTAGAACTCTGTAGTGAGTGATTCATCAGATTATAAGAAATTTGCGCACACTAACACAGCCTCTGCCTTGTGCATTTGTGTGGTCTACCACTTCATTGCTAAACTGGTTGTTACTTCTAGACATTAACACTTATGAATACTAGCACTTACATTGGACACAGGACCAAGAACGACAGAAATTTCTTCCCTAGACTTTTGACGTCTTATCCCATTGTCATGTTTAAAGTCACTGAGCTCTTCATTACAACTCAATGAAATACAGTGTTTATCTAGGCATATTTCATGGATATGTATTGGGGTTTATGTTTCTGTTTATAATGGGTATGGCTGAAACAACTGAACTACATTTTTAGCAGGGGTGAACACGTACCATTGGCCATATGCTTTATGTGCTTATGAGCGAATTAATAACTCTTGGGGAATTTATATTTCCACCATGTTGTCATGTCACTATCAATATGATGTTTTAAATAGAAATGGCATGTGGGAGATAGCTTGTGTGTATCTAACCAAGGGCTTGATTTAATTATTACAACCAGTTTAACGTTAGAGTGTCCATTTAATGAAACATCCCATTCTCTTAATCCAGTAGTATCTAGTTAGTTTCAAGACGATCAGGTAGCAGCAACTGACTCTAACATGATCTCTGAAAATGACACCTCTTGCTCTAAAACAACATATAGTGGTTTATGTAGTAAATACTATATAAACCAGGACATAAAACATTAAACAATAGGGTTTATCTGTTTCAACACAACACTTGTTAAATAGGTTTTTGAAACAGAATTTATTGAGTTATACAATGCTTTTTATCTCAGCTAGCATGTAATGGTTTAAACTTGATAAACCAAAAGACACTGGGATAAACTGCAAGGTATCGCCAGTGTAAGACATGTGACATCACACTGTTCCATCAACCAAAATGCAGGGAGTCAAACTGTTAAGTTTTAGCCTATGTAGCCTATTATTCATTACAGAGCAGGTGTTCCATAAACCAGAATAGAGTGTTTCAATCCTTTTGTCATTTACCGTAATCTCTGTCAGACATCTGGAATAGTTTAATTGTCTAATGAACAATACCTTTCACACATGGATAATAATTTGTGTTTTGGATGCCAGAACTGTTAAACATTAATACTATATATATATATATATATATATAATGCATATAACCAATCTACAATGACACTGAGCTTCATTTATACTCAGTTATTAACTATAGGCTTAATGTCTTATACTAAGCATCATTAATAAACTATTGTTGTACGTATAATTGCATGAATATGGACACATATCATAAATATATCCCTAAAAAAAAACATAACTGTGTATGTTTCATTGCAGTCCTACTGAGGTATTAATGTGCTATGTAAATTATAATCCGTAGACATCTTTCTAGAAGAAATATAAGCCTAATAAAGAATGAAAACACACCTTTTCAAGATTTATAATCTACGAGAGAAGATCTTTCTCTGTTTCCCTACATTGTTCTTTGACATTCTCATGTCATTAGTGACCTTTCCTTAACTGCAAATTGTAGAGTTAATGTGAGGGCATTAATGATGCCAAATTCAAGTGCTGTGTCAATTATTCACAACTGTAGTAACCCATCAGGAGCCATACCTTCCCATTCTCTATTCCCAGATCCTGTGCATATTGTTCCCAACTATAGGAATGCATATTTCTTCTAATCCATTTGCTTATGAATATACAAAAAACATTTTTCCTTAAAGATGTTGGCATGAATGTAACTGAAATAATTATATGCAAAATAAGATAATGTTGGTAAAAATAGTCTAGTTGTCTTGGTAAATGCTCATTCTATTTTTAAATACTACAGCAAATACTGCAATGTAATTAAATTGGTTCCTTTCATTAATTACTTATATTGTCAATGCTGGTTTTTAACCTTTCCCAACAAGCTATCTGGGGGAATCTAAAATTCTTTTATATGTGTTTTGGGCTTCTAGGTTTTATATCATTTTCTTCATCAACCTCTAATTTCTTTCCAGGATATTTTTGCAACATAAATTTTATGTTCTTCACTTGTTTATTTCTTCATCTAAAATTACAAGAATCACTCATTGATGATGGGTCAGCAATTAGAAGATGTTGCATGCTCGACTCCCATGACTGCTTAGGCCCAGACCTCCCCACCTATACCCTCTACAAACACACAGAGATTTGAACATTGGAAAGGGCATAGGCCATAGCTTTATTTAAAATAAATATACAGATCTAATAATAACACTAAAAACCTGACCCCTCCGCCAGAAACCTGCGGAGGGCAGTTTCAACCATATATTACCAAGAGCTCATCGCCCTACCTGACCCCATGCAGGCAGAATTCCTCACTCCCAGGGCCCACCTTTTGGCAGCTTATTTTACTCTAAAAGTGTCGCTGGCAAGGCAAAAACCGCCACACCAGGAGCAGCCTAATACCCATTGAGGCTGCCCCTGTGCCCCACTGCAGCCAACGTGCCCTCAATGCCATCCATCAATCTTGACAAGAATATTTCCAAACCAATGTCGGTTAATTGAACACCATCTGCTCTCATCAAATTACCATTCGCACCCTCTAACTCCCTATGTTGCACTGCAATCCCCCCCAAAACGCTCCACAAAAAAACGACACCTCCCTATTCTTCATCTAAAATTGCAAGCATCACTCATTGATGACGGGTCAGCAAATAGTTGTTGCATGCTCAACTCTCATTACTTTAGGGAGGAGCAATGCAACACTAGCAGCATGGGTCTAGTCCTGCAGGAACACATGGGAACGCAGTTCCTTCACTATTTTAGCAGGGGGAACTTAGTTCCCTTTTGGCTGATATACTGGGAAACTACAATACCTTTCTATGTAGACACAACTTTATAATACTGTCTATATTTAAGGGTTTTTCCTGGTTTAAGTACATTGGGAAGGCATGGGAATGACAATTTCTCAGTTTTCTCATGCATAAAGATGTGCTGCAGCTGCTGTGGCTCCCAGTAATCTTTGAGACCAGAATGTACAAAAATATTAGTGAGTTCCCTCACTTATTTTTTTAGGACTTGACCCCTGACTAGCAGTCAGCCCCATTGATGAACGATGACTGTTATGACATGTTAGTTATTATTACTGGTTAATACTGAGTTATGATATAATTTATTACTATTGGTCATTATTAGCTTGGCATAATAGTTTCATTTACTAGCTGTTCTAATTTAATAAAGCTTATAATGAAATCTGTGTATGTGTGCTAATATTTATTCCAATGCATAGGTCGTCGCATTAGACCTATCGAACACACGTATATTTGATTTTCATCATTATTTTTATTCTAAATACAAACCTATCTACAAACATAATTTGGCAAAATATTGATTTACTGTAAGAAGCTATATATATATATAATATATATGTATATATAAAAATTACGAGTATAGCAGTACATAGTGACTCGTGATTTTGGCATCTGGACTAACACGGCCTATCAAATGTATATACAGTTGTGTTCAAAATTATTCAACCCCCACTGAAATTGAGTGTTTTGGCCAGTTTGACATTGATTTTGATCATTCAGTCATCTTGCTTAGAATTAAATCAAAGAGGCACGTGTAGGTCAGACAAATATAACATAACATTTATAATGAAATAACCACAAATGTCTTTTCTGTGCTCACATCATTATCAGTTTTATTCAACCCCCAAGTGACATTCAATCTTAGTACTTAGTACAACATCCTTTTACAGTTATAACAGCTTTTAAACGTGAAGCATAGCTTGACACAAGTGTCTTGCAGCAATCTACGGGTATCTTCGCCCATTCGTCATGGGCAAAAGCCTCCAGTTCAGTCACATTCTTAGGCTTGCGCACTGCAACTGCTTTCTTTAAGTCCCACCAGAGGTTCTGAATCGGATTTAAGTCAGGTGACTGCGATGGCCACTCCAAAATGTTCCAGCCTTTAATCTGCAACCATGCTCTAGTGGACTTGGAGGTATGCTTAGGATCATTGTCCTGTTGAAAGGTCCAACGTCTCCCAAGCCTCAGGTTTGTGACGGACTGCATCACATTGTCATCCAATATCTCCTGGTACTGAAGAGAATTCATGGTACCTTGCACACGCTGAAGCTTCCCTGTACCTGCAGAAGCAAAACAGCCCCAAAGCATGATTGACCCCCCGCCATGCTTCACAGTAGGCAAGGTGTTCTTTTCTTCATAGGCCTTGTTCTTCCTCCAAACATACTGTAGCGTTAATCCATGGGTCCAAACAGTTCTAATTTTGTTTCATCAGTCCACAGAACACTATCCCAAAACCTCTTCCTTTGTCCACATGACTTTTGGCATACTGCAGTCGACTCTTCTTATTCTTTGGAGACAGCAAGGGGGTGCGCCTGGGAGTTCTGGCATGGAGGCCTTCATTACGCAGTGTGCGCCGTATTGTCTGAGCTGAAACTTCAGTACCCACATCTGACAAATCTTTTCTCAGTTCCTCAGCAGTCACACGGGGACTTTTCTCCACTCTAGGCTTCAGATAACGCACAGCAGTCGAAGTCAGCATCTTCTTTCTGCCACGACCAGGTAGCGTTTCAACAGTGCTCTTTGCCTTGAATTTGCGAATGATGCTTCCTATGGTCTCTCTTGGTATGTTTAACATCTTTGCAATCTTCTTATAGCCATTGCCCTTCCTGTGAAGAGTAATCACCTCTTCTCTTGTCTTCCTGGACCATTCTCTTGACTTCACCATGTTTGTAACCACACCAGTAAATGTCTAGAAGGAGCTGAGTATCACAGTCATTTTAAAGCTGCCTAATTGGTGCTTATTATGCTTTATTGCTGCTCCGTGACATCCACAGGTGTTTTCAATACCTGATTGAAAACACTTGAATGAACCTCTGTTCTTCAGAGTGGTAGTCTTTAAGGGGTTGAATAATTGTGTCAATGAAGAATTCACAAAAGAAACATTTACTACTGTATTACAAAACCAATTGATGTCATTTTAGTTGCATATGGTTCTTTAAAAAGTCCTTGTAGGATTTCATTCTGAATACAATTACAAATGTACACTAAATTCCCTAAAACCCTTTACAGCATTGGGGGTTGAATAATTTTGAACACAACTGTATATATACACACACTATATTAAATATAATTTGCAAATTATATATTTATATTCGCAATGTGAATCTTGAGAATGTCTTCAATATATGTCAGATCTGGTGTCAACATTACATATTCTAGCTGTCATTGTTTATTCACCCATTGAGAGCGCAAATCCTTCTGTCTCTCCACAATATTTTCTGTATTTCCAATTATTCCGTTTGAATGAGAGTGTGAAATAGCTCACCAACAATAAAAACCACAGCGATATGTCTTATTTGCTGTTAGAAATGTTTTAGTTTAAATAAGATTCTTTGTTGTCTGTTACCATGCATATCATTAAGTCTTTAAAATGCCCCGTAATAACCATGTGTGACTACATCTCAAGCCACAGTCCCTAAAACACAAATGCCCCCTTCAGGAGGTAAGTGTCTGAATTGTAAACCTCCATTATTAAACAAGCCCTTGTCAGATATCAGCTGAGCCAACCTATGTGCTATCACTCCAAAACAAATAACCCATCCATTAACATCTTACGAAAATACTACTGTTTATCATTTTTTAGAGGTGAAGAGTTAAAGCAGTCCATTAATATAAAATATATATATCACTTGTCATGTACTTGGATCAAACAATACCATGCACAGTATAAGGTTGGCTATAAATTAGAAACTGGAATTAGAAACTTTTGTTTTATTTTACTGTTTGTCTTTGGACATAGACTCTGGGCCCTATTTCCCTTTTGTTTATAGAAGGAAGCCGGTAAGAGAAAATAGCCAGCATGAGACGATTTTTCCTATTGACGTTTACCGCAAGTATACTGACCCCGCTCCTGTATTTGCAGTTGGAGTCTGAATTCATAGGGAGCCACAACTTGATACTTGCAGTGGCACCACTACAAGTATTGGCTCCCGGAGTCCGTAGAACTATATGAAACCCAGCAAGATCCTGCTGCGTGCTCACACTAGCATCGCGTCTGCAGGAGCCGTGGAGGGACAAAGGGAAATATTTGTTCCCAGTATTCCGCTGCTCACGGAGAGAAGCGGTACATTGTGCGGTCCTCTCAAAACAATAAAATGTATCCATCAAAAAATTCTTTACCATTCAACCTACGATTAAGTGATTTTTGCAGAATCCCTTGACAGCAGTTTTAAGGAAGGAATTAACATGGAAAAGCTTGTTCTTCTACTACGGGTGAAAATTAACAGCTCTTATACAAGGTATAGGGGACAGTATGGAGTTGATATAACTGAGTCGCAAATGAAGCTCCGGATGACATCTTAATGTTGCCAGTGGAATAGGGCCCTCTATTTAAAAAAAAATTAAAAATACAAAAAGAAGTTTAAAATTCAATTTTACAAACAGTAGAGTCCTTCAAAGCTTTTATCGTATAACGATTCTATATGAATAATAAGATAACAAATTAAATATTATTAAATTTAGATGTTTTTTTGAAATTCAAAAGAGTTTATTGCATTTTCATATAAATGGGGTACAGAAGCAGAAAAAAGATGAACACAAGATAACATATGAGGGGGATCAACAATACCGTATAGTTACATTTCAAGTTTCCACCCCCCCAAACCGCAAGGTTAATTTTCTCGACCACCAGGGGGGTCAAAGGGAGTGCAACGCTTATAAAGCTTGTACATATGTCCCAGAAGATTCAGGAACTGAATATCGTTGTGTGGAAATATACTAACGTGGCTAAGAGACTCAGTAGCGTCAAACTCATGGCGTTGCCGGTAGTCGACTATCAGTAAATGGTCATAATGGGATCCAGAAGCTGACCGGGGGTCACCTCCCCCTCTCCATTCAGGGACAGAGAGGAGCGGAGGGGAAGGAGAGGGACAAACAGACTAGGGGGGAAGAGAGAATGGGAATAGAGGAGCTGAAGTAGAGAGTAGAGAGAAAAAGAGAGAGGACAAAAAAAAAAAATAAGGGAAAGAATAGCTGGGGGTGTAGCAGGAGCAGGTCGAAGGGGCTGCACCACCTCTCCTCCTCAGCCCGAAAATGCGAGCGCTGCTAGGGCCGGGGGGCGAACCTCTCCACACCCGCTCAAAATGTGCCATGCAGTTGTGAATCACTGCCGTCAGTCTCTTCATAGTGATCATGTAGTGAATTTTAGCTGTGATGTGCTCCCAGGTCGGGGGTGGGCCCTTCCATGTGCGAGCCAGACACATACGGACCGCAGCGCAGACACGCGCAACCAAGTTATCCGTGGCATGGGTCAAGGGGGGGTGCTGACATGGACGGTTAAGCAACCCCAGCCAGGGGTCCGGGGTGATCCGTACTCCCAAGCACGTGCTGAGGTTGTCGAAGACTCCCTCCCATATTGGTCTGACCACACCACATGTCCACCATGTGTGGAGGTAGGTGCCCTCCTCCCCACAGCCCCTGTAGCAATCGGAGGAAGCCCCCACATGCATGTGTGCCAGTCGACGCGGGTGAATATACCATCTACTCATCACCTTTAAGAAATTTTCCCTGATCGTGGTGCAGGTCGTTATCCTGGAGGTCCGATCCAGCACCACCTTCCAGTCGTCTGGATCCGATGGACTCCCCAGGTCCTCCTCCCATTTTCCCACAAAACTGCAGTCCTGGGTGAAGTCAACTCGCAGCAGATGTGAATAAAGCAGGAAGATGAGACCCCAGGTCCTCGTCCTTCTCCTACAGCTATTCTCAAAGAAGGAAGGCTTCAGGTTAGGGGCCCCTCGCAGAAAGCTTTGGACGTAGTGCAGAAGTTGGCTAGCCCCGAAAGTCTCACCCGGCGGAAGATCGTGTGACTCTCTGAGGTACGCCAAAGTGGCCGTTTTACCCAAAAGGGTCAAGTGTCTCAATTCCTTGAATCCCCTCTCCCACCACCACCCAAATCCCCGAGGTCGCAGTCCTTCCAGGAACTCAGGGTTCCAGAAGAGAGGGGTAAGTCCCGTGTGGGGGGTGGAGAGGCCGTCTCTGTATCAGTGTTTCCGCCACAAGGACAGTGAATCGCGAAATGCCGGGCTAGGGTGGGCCATCTCGGAGCGTAGGCCAGGAAGCCACATAACCATTTCCATGGGGCACCCGTCCCCCATCGCCCCCTCCAACTGGACCCAAAATTTTTATGATTTTAATTATCATCATAAATTTACGGAGGGTCAACACTTTCCTCGGCACTTTACAACAAAGAATGTGAAATTACATTAATAAAATTGCGAAGTTAGGAACCAGAGACAAGGTGTAGAGGACCCCTCTTAGAAATGAGTTTACAATGTAGATTAGTAGGGTTGGAGGAGAGCATTGTAACAATAACAGGATCACAGGGAAATTGTGATGGGCATGGTAGTAAAGCAATCTATGATGGCGCTGGAAGGCTACGTGATAAGGACTTTTTGTCAGGAATGTGATACACATTCTGAAAAAGTTGGTTTAAGGAACTTCGACTGAAAATTACAGGCGAGTCATGGGGCAAAGAAGGTCATTCCACAGGACTAAAGCTGCTCTTGAGAAGTGTTGATGGGTTGTTAATGATGTGGGTGGAAACAGAGGCCTGGCGAAAGTCTATTGCAGAACACAGTGATCAAGAAGGGCTGTACTTACAGGGTTAGAAGTAAATGCAAGTCATTTTTGGATTGTTCTGCACACCGTCTCAAATGTTGCTTAAAACCAATTTTTTTATACTAGCTCCTCATTCCAGACTCCTTATAATTACTGCCCTGCTTTAAATTAATTAGAATGGAAAGGGACGGAGGGTGTGAGTTTATATTAAAAATGAAGTTCTTAATAGCTGCATGAAAAGACTTGTCTTTTTTTTTTATTGTTTTAGATATACACTTCATTATAGATAGCTAAGCTTTAATATGTGCAATTCCGTTTTCTTCTTAGAAAACTTTAAAAATATGCTCTTTTAAAACCTCTATTGCCTCTTATAGTAACAGTGTGAGCCTGACAAACTCTCATTCTTTCCATCTATATAATAGAATGTTTTTGAAATATATGGAATTGAACGAGGCAGTGACACATTTAAACCCGCTGTTGCGCTGCTAATGATTCATTGCTTTGTAGAGAGAACAATAAATGTCACTATAAAAGCCAAGTTAAATATACAGTTGTCTGTTAATCAAATAAGGGAGCATGAAGCAAAGTGAAAACAACAATATCTGCTTTGCTGCTTTATTTTTCCTTATTTTAATTTCAGTTGTGACGATTCTGCCCAGAACAGGGCAGACCTTGCAAGCCACAAAAGATGATTAAAATTACATGTGCATCAACAAACAGCATATCCCATTTATAGAAATGCCAGAAACCACACTGCTAATACATGCTAATACGTCATATACATGTGTCCTGATTTTCTTCTCACGAGTTATATACGTAGGCACTTCATCTGCACACAATAAATCAATTTTTTTTTGTAGTTTATTCAAGGAAGCGCTTGTTTTGTCACATAAAAACAGAGACGTGAAAAATAGCTGTAAGGCATCAGTTATGGGTTTACTTCCTTTTTTTGGTTATTATAGTACAGTATAGAGTATGCTGTCAGATAACATACACACACAAAAAAGAGAACGCTCTATGAACATGACGCTTTCAATATATAATAATAGATCTATATCAGCAATGGGTTTAGGAATAGTCACGGATGAATAATGGAAACCAGTTTAAAGATATAAAGCTGAACCAAAGACAGTATGTACATCAAAACTGCTAATATTGAAAATATTTTTTGTAGATTGCATACTGTGTCATGTCACAGGAAATGATGTCATAGGAAATGACACTGTACACTATTGTAACCATTGAGAAAAGGTTGCTGCTGAGCCACTTCATTTGTTTTGCAGGGTCTCTGTGTAACTTAGACAAGTTTAACCAAACTGAAACAAACTCCTAATCCCTTTTGGAGACTAACTAAGCAAATATATTCCTTTCTAAAATCACTAAACAGGTAAACTGGATCCTAGTAACAATACAGCAATTCCAGTACTTTTTTGGTTAGCTTCACAATCTGAGTCTTACAGGGTTATTCAAAGAGATACGATTAGTGGCCGAAAGGTAATCGAACAGTGAAATTCAGCGTACGGTTACCTTTCCTGGCTATTCGGCTATCGAGAGAGCAGGCAGTTTGCCAAATGTTGGCGAATTGCCTGCACATACGGTGCCTGTTCGTTGCCTGTTCGAGGGCAGTGAAATCCCCATAGAGAACCAATGCTTCATCTATTCAGAGAACAAAAACCAGCAGTGAAAAGTTGCCGAATTGCCCTGCTGTACGGTTGTTTCATTCAACGGGTTTATTCAGGCGAATCCCATAGGCTTCAATGTTAAAAACAGGGGTCAAGTCCTGGGAAAAAAAGTGAGGGAACTCACCCACGAATTCCACAACCCCCATTACCTGAAGAAAATTATATATATATATATATATATATATATATATATATATATATATATATATATATATATTACGAGTATAGCAGTGCGTGCCGGTGATACCATTTTTATTGGGTTAACTTTACATTTAAAAGACAAGCTTTCAAGAGTGTAAACTGGAAACTATACTGATCAGTGAAAGGTATCACTACGTACAGGTATACTCGTGATTGTGGCAACTGGACTAACGCATTATATATATATATCTCCAGGCACAGACCCCCAGAATAATATACACAGTGCTGAACCCCCAGAATAATATACACAGCGCTGAACCCCCAGAATAATATACACAGCGCTGAGCCCCCAGAATAATATACACAGCACTGAGCCCCCAGAATAATAAACACAGCACTGAGCCCCCAGAATAATATACACAGCACTGAGCCCCCAGAATAATATACACAGCACTGAGCCCCCAGAATAATATACACAACATTGTGCCCCCAGAATAATATACACAACATTGTGCCCCCAGAATAATATAACACAGCACTGAGCCCCAGAATAATATACACAGCACTGAGCCCCAGAATAATATACACAACATTGTGCCCCCAGAATAATATACACAGCACTGAGCCCCCAGAATAATATACACAGCACTGAGCCCCAGAATAACATACACACAGCACTGAACCCCAAGAATAATATACACAGCGCTGAGCCCCCAGAATAACATACACAGCACTGAGCCCCCAGAATAATATACACAGCACTGAGCCCCCAGAATAATATACACAACACTGAGCCCCAGAATAATATACACAACACTGAGCCCCCAGAATAATATACACAGCACTGAGCCCCAGAATAACATACACAACACTGAGCCCCCAGAATAATATACACAGCGCTGAGCCCCAGAATAACATACACAGCACTGAGCCCCCAGAATAATATACACAGCACTGAGCCCCAGAATAATATACACAACATTGTGCCCCCAGAATAACATACACAGCACTGAGCCCCCAGAATAATATACACAACATTGTGCCCCCAGAATAACATACACAGCACTGAGCCCCAGAATAACATACACAACACTGAACCCCAAGAATAATATACACAGCACTGAGCCCCAGAATAATATACACAGCACTGAGCCTCCATGATAATATACACAGCACTGAGCCTCCAGAATAACATACACAGCACTGAACCCCAAGAATAATATACACAGCACTGGTTATATGGATATATTTTCCCCAGTTCACATGGATATAATTGCCCCAGCTCATATGGATAATGCCCCCCCTGCTCTCATGGATAATGCCCCCAGGTCTCATGGATAATGCCCCCAGCTCTCATGGATAATGCCCCCAGCTCTCATGGATAATGCCCCAGCTCTCATGGATATTGCCCCAGCTCTCATGGATATTGCCCCAGCTCTCATGGATAATGTCCCAGCTCTCATGGATATTGCCCCAGCTCTCATGGATATTGCCCCAGCTCTCATGGATAATGCCCCAGCTCTCATGGATATTGCCCCAGCTCTCATGGATAATGCCCCAGCTCTCATGGATAATGCCCCAGCTCTCATGGATATTGCCCCCAGGTCTCATGGATAATGCCCCAGCTCTCATGGATATTGCCCCAGCTCTCATGGATAATGCCCCAGCTCTCATGGATAATGCCCCAGCTCTCATGGATATTGCCCCCAGGTCTCATGGATAATGCCCCAGCTCTCATGGATATTGCCCCCAGGTCTCATGGATATTGCCCCCTGGTCTCATGGATATTGCCCCCCTGGTCTCATGGATATTGCCCCCCTGGTCTCATGGATAATGCCCCCCTGGTCTCATGGATACTGCCCCCCTGGTCTCATGGATACTGCCCCCCTGGTTCATGGATAATGCCCCCTGGTCTCATGGATAATGCCCCCCTGGTCTCATGGATATTGCCCCCCTGGTCTCATGGATAATGCCCCCCTGGTCTCATGGATACTGCCCCCCTGGTCTCATGGATACTGCCCACCTGGTCTCATGGATAATGCCCCCCTGGTCTCATGGATATTGCCCCCCTGGTCTCATGGATACTGCCCCCTGGTCTCATGGATACTGCCCCCTGGTCTCATGGATACTGCCCCCTGGTCTCATGGATAATGCCCCCCTGGTCTCATGGATATTGCCCCCCTGGTCTCATGGATATTGCCCCCCTGGTCTCATGGATAATGCCCCCCTGGTCTCATGGATAATGCCCCCCTGGTCTCATGGATATTGCCCCCCTGGTCTCATGGATACTGCCCCCCTGGTCTCATGGATAATGCCCCCCTGGTCTCATGGATAATGCCCCCCTGGTCTCATGGATATTGCCCCCTGGTCTCATGTATACTGCCCCCCTGGTCTCATGGATAATGCCCCCCTGGTCTCATGGATAATGCCCCCCTGGATAATGCCCCCCTGGTCTCATGGATATTGCCCCCCTGGTCTCATGGATACTGCCCCCTGGTCTCATGGATAATGCCCCCCTGGTCTCATGGATAATGCCCCCCTGGTCTCATGGATAATGCCCCCAGCCCAGCTCACCTTTGCTGCTCCACATTGCCAGCGGCCGCGTGCTTCCTGCTTCAGTGGCCGCTGACAGGAAGTGCAGCCGCTCGCCTGGGAACTATGAAACAGCCAGGCGAGCGGCTCCACCTCCTGTCACCGGCCCTTGTAACAGGAAGCACGCCGGCCGCCGGCAATGTGCGGCGGCGGCGTTCGGGCTCGGGCCACAGCGGGAACGCTGCGTTCCCGCAGCGTTCCCGCTGTGGGAAAAGTGCGGGAACGCCGTTCCTGCGCGTTCCCGCTCGACTCGAGCCCTGGTTAAAAATATTCCCTTTTTAATGCATTATCTAATAAACCGTTGATTATAATATTCTGCAGTAAAAAGTCTCTATGTATCGATTTTTTTTGATCTATTAGGCATTTTTTGGTATTTTGTTGCAAATGTTTTTTCATTTTTTTTTAAATCGTTTTTTATTTTTTCTGTAACATCCTTTTTATTATCATTCATTGGATCTTATATGTAAATTTCAGCCATTTTCGTTCTCTAGTTTCTTTGCAAACAGCATTTCACTTTTCAAACATTCAAGCGTACTGTTTTTTTTTTTCACTCCATTCATCTGCGGTGTCGAGTTTTTCCAGCGACTGCTGTGATCGGCGGCTGCTCGGGTTTCTCCAGCGTGTTCGGCGGGGTTAATCCACCAGATTTTTTTGTGGGTTTCGGTGTGTGTTCGCCGGGTTTTGTAGTGAGTGTTCGTCGGGTTTGTGGCGGCTTTTCCCTGCACTACGATGGCCCTGTGGTGCTTACTGAATACACACAGGGTCGCCGAAAAGGGATCGCCAAATCGCACCGAATTGAAGAGAAGGAAAACTCACCGAATGTGCGGTGACTTTTCGATTGTCTTTGAATAACCCCGTTAGTGTTTGTTCCACATGTTTTTTCCACACACCCTGCCCCTAACAGGAATAAGACTGACCACTCTTTCTCTAATATATAAATATATTAAACAATCCAGAAGGAGAGCACTCCAATTCGTAGATGTAAAGACTTTAACAGAAGCTCAGGCATTAAAGGTTTCAACACATTTTAACCCTTTATAGGTTCTAACAACTCTTAACCCTTTCAAGATTTCAACAGCTGGATCTGTAGGACTTGTTACGTTGGGATACATTGACGTTTGTCACAGGCTTAAGCAATTTATGGCCATATATTGTGAACTAAAATATCATTTGTTTTTAACAGAGCTTAGGTTTAAAACGAAAAAAAGGTGTCATCTGCGCTTCTTTCTATTACCCTGTGTGAAACAAAACACAATTAGAGGCTTTGGTTTCTTTTAATGGCCACTCAGAGAGTAAGCTCACCTGCCGACCTCAAGGCACCTCTAGTGAAGGTGAGAAACCACAGGCTGCTATGTAGCACACCATAGCTGCTCATGCTGCTTTTCAGTCATGAGGTAGACTGGTGGGCCTTTATTTATGCCCTCCCAGAAATAAATCCCCCTTGGGATCAAAAAACAAAGACACGGAACGGAACATGCTGCAATGATGACCTGGCTGGAGGTACAATCAAACATATATAGTACAGGAGGAGCGGGGTCATGCCTATTCCCCAATGGGGCGGCTGCAACCACCAATTGTATCCAGCCCAGCAACATGTATAAAACATAACAAGAAACAATGGTGTCATCTTCACTTATTCCCATTATATTGTGTGAAACAAAACACAATTAGAGGCTTTGGTTTCTTTTAATGGCCACTAAGTGAGTAAGCTCACCTGCCGACGTCAAGGCACCTCTAGTGAAGGTAAGTCCTATCCAAAAATTAAACCACAGGCTGCTATGTAGCAACCATAACTGCTCATGCTGCTTTTCAGTCATGAGGTAAGCTGGTGGGCCTTTATTTATACCCTCCCAGAAGCAAATTTGGTGGTTGCAGTCGCCCCATTGGGGAATAGGCACAACCCTGCTCCTCCTGTATTACTTAGGTTTAAAAACCTTGTATAAAATCAGCAATGAGTTACCAGCTATTGAAATTTTGAAAGGGGGATATATATATATATATATATAATCATTGCAATCTCCTAATTGATCCACGTAAAATTTAGCCTTGTGCTACCGAGGGTAAAACAACCTGTTACACAGTTTGAAAATCAGGTGTATTTATAGATTTATACTTTGTTTATATTTATATGTGAGCATATGGGGCTTTATGCCAAGAGTCTTAAGCTACTATATGGAAAGTGCTCTTCATAATATGATCCCTGACAAAAGTTTGAAGATTCAGAAACCTCCTAATTTCAGAATTTAATTCTTGGAATAGAATGTTGTGATGCACAATGAGAGTTGGAGTGATGTAAATTTATCATAACAAGGTGGCTCAAGCAAAAGCTGGATTTCATGATCTGTATGCTAGAGTCAACAATATCAGATTGTCTCTGGGTATTTTTATGTGTCTAGTATCAAACATATGAGGACAGCAGAGAAAAAAATCACCTCCACCACCATCACAGACCTGATGCTTCCTGTAACAGCTTGAAAGCCAGGACTGGGTAAAAATTACAATACTTAAAACTTCTTCAACAAGTGTGACATTGGGACACTATAATGTGATCAGGAGGAATTTCAAAATGTATTGGGTCACATTTGACAATTTAATGTTGACCGTGAGAGAGATTTTTTTTTTAGCAATAAATCATGCAAAAAGTCCCCTACATCTTCACTGACCCCTTCCTGCTATATCTATTCATTCTGTATTCAAAGCTATGATATACAAAAATATTTTAAAATATATTCATTTATATCATATATATTTTATGTATGCTTGTTATATCTAGTGTCTATGATAAAAAGAATATTTTTGCTACTGCTTGGTACTTATTTAATTACACATTCAAGTCTATTCAGTAATGGAGAAACTCAGGAGAATTGGCAGGATAAGTGAAAATTCTAGGTCAAAACAGCAAAACCAGAAAAATTATATTTATCTCACTTTCCGAATGGGCTATTTGGACTAGATTGTTCTCCCGAGTTTCACCTTTTAGTGAATAGACCTGCTGGAAAGATTCCCCAAATGGACATTGGACTTGCTTTTGTTATACAGTAGTTGTGAATCATAGTTAATGTGTGACATTGTTCAAGTCAAATAGTAAACAACTAGTCATACCTTTTTAAAAATAAATTTGGTTGTACATAATTTTATTACAAGACCGAAAGCTCATTTTATTGCTAGGTTTCTTTTACTTTGCCCTCAGTAGCAAAAGACATTTTTACAAATAGCAATGTAAAAAATTTAAAATTGTCCAACAACAGCAAGCCAATCACAAATAATCAGCCCGATATATGTTCCAAATGTGAGCTTTCTGTGGCTTTGTTCCTCTTGATTTATAATCCTTGTTGTTGTTGTGTTTTACTACAGATATATATAATAAAACCTGACACCCATTCCAAGTCTCCAATCTCATTCCTGTTCTTGTTTCCTCCTTTCACATTTCACCATTTTGTGCTTATCATGTTTAAATACAATTTGAGGTCAAGTTTTATTGTAGGACCCAGACATATTATATATCCATTTTTCAGAAGATTCTAAATACGTCGTCACTATGTGAATGCGTTGTGTCACATCAGAATGCTATATCAAAAAATGTCAAACAAAATGTAGCATGGATCCTTTCTGACTTCAGAAATGCTCCAGTCAGGAGTTGACATATTATGGGATTTTGTGTCCATACAACACCATACTTTATCTTTTACTGAGAGCCCAGTCCATCTTTGCTTTTTTTGTTATTCCTGGTGATATGTTGTGTGTCCTATACAAAGTATAGGGTGCTTAAAAGATGAATAAAGGCATGGAAATTCTGCCATGCTGAAACTCATTTACTACCAAATTTGGAGTACCAAGTTGTGTGGTTATGAACATGCAAGGAAAATGCTATGCCTTTCTATTACTTCCATTTGATAGACCTACAGGGTTTTATTCAGAGAGATCCGAAAAGTCACTGCACGTTTGGTGACTTCTCGTTCCCTGCACTTTGGGGGCGATTCGGCGATTCCTAGTTCACCGACCCTGCGGTGTATTCTGCAAGCACCGCAGGGCCCCCGTAGTGCAGGGAACACTCACTCGCCGAACACTCGCCGAACACCCGCAGAAACCGCTGCAAAAACCAAGCCGAACATGCTGGAAAAATCCGAGCAGCCGCCGATCAAAGCGCAGAGCAGCTGCCGGAAAAAGCTGACCGGCAGATGAACGGGGTGAAAAAAACAAAAAACAGTTTGTCGAAAGTCTGAAATTTGAAACGCTGTTTGCAAAAAAACTACTGAACGAAAATGTCTGGAATTTACATATAAGATCCAATGAATGATAATAAAAAGGTCTGTTACAGAAAAATGAAAAAACTATTTAAAAAAAAGAAACGGAATTTTTTTTACAAAAAAATCGCAAAAATGCCTAAAAGATCCTAAAGAAATCTATAAATAAAGAGACTTTTTACTGCAGAATAAAATGATAAACGGTTTATTAGATAGTGAATTAAACAGGAATATTTTTAACATCGAAGCCTATGGGATTCGCCTGAATAAACCTGTCGAATGAAACGACCAAACAGCAGTGCATTTCACTGACATTCCTCAGCTGTTCGGTGTTCTGTGATTAGATTAACCATTGCTTCTCTATGGGGGATTTCACTGCACTCGAACAGCCACCGTACGTGCAGGCATTTCGCCAGAATTTGGCGAATTGCCTGCTCTCTGAATAGCGAATGTCCCCGAAATGTCCCCGTTCGCTGAAATTCAGTGTCCGGTTACATTTCGACCACATTTCAGATCTCTCTGAATAACCCCCCTAGTGCTGATTTAAAACAATTACAAATATCAATTATGTTCTTAAAATGATATTATCAACTTTCTTTTTCAAGTTTTCTGAAAGAATATGAAGTTTCATTGGGACATACTTCAAGGTTTTGAAATGAATATCTGCTTTAGAAAGATCTTTTTTTTCATCCAACATTTTCCAAGTGACTGTGATCAAAAATATATATCACACTATGTTGTGTACTTTGGCAGGATTCATATTTCAGTAATTTCACATAGCTACACAGTTGGACATGGCAGAACACCTTTTATGCTTTTTCTCCATCAAGGGGAAAGTACCATACAGAAGCCTAGTGCCGGGCAAATATCCTGTCATGTTAGATAATGTTGAATAGGTAACTTTTTCTGAAAAGTTAAAGAATCACAATTCAAAGAAGAGAAAAATAATGATTTCCTCCAGCTGTGAAATGACACTTGGGCTTATCTAACTGTAATAAAAGAAAACAAGTCATAAAGATTTTTTTATTTCTCATCAAGTTTGAATGGTTTTGTTTATTTGTGTTGAAATAGTTATTGTTGCTTTGTGTTTAGAATTTTATATATTGTCTTTTGGTGTATTTTCAGTGTTCTTCATCATCACATTACTGTTTTTTTATAGGAAGCATCTTTCATATGAGCCCTTGTATAAAGGAAATATTGTATATTTATGTTTTATCTTACACTGTAATTTGTTTATATATCAGAGTAAAAGGAATGCCAGTGTTGGAACATAATTAATGCTGGTGTACTGAAAAATAAAAAAAATTAAGCCACGGAGATAATATGCTTGTATTTGCAAGAAACTTGCCTGTATTTTGTGGTATTTATCGTCACAAAATTGTCATGAAAATTTAAATAAAATGTCTTGTCTGCAGTTAAGCCATTTTTTGGAACAGTGGAGCACTGTCCACTCAGCAAGGGACTGTTTGTCCCAAAACGTACGTTTTTTGTTTCTCATTTACAGGGTTATTCAAAGAGAATCGAAAAGTCACCGCACGTTCGGTGACTTTTCGTTCTCCAATTTGGTGTGATTTGGCGATCCCATTTCGGCGTCCCTGCGGTGTATTCAGCAAGCACCACAGGGCCGTTGTAGTGCAGGGAAAACCCGCCGCAAACCCGACGAACACTCACCGCAAAACCCGGCGAACGCTCACTGAAAGCTGCAAAAACATATAAATTAACCCCGCCGAACACGCCGGAGAAACCCGAGCAGGAGCCGATCACAGCGCAGAGCAGCCGCCGGAAAAACCCGACACCGCAGATGAATGGAGTGAAAAAAACCAAAACAGTATGCTCGAATGTTTGAAAAGTGAAATGCTGTTTGCAAAGAAACTACAGAACGAAAATGTCTGAAATTGACATATAAGATCCAATGAATGATAATAAAAAGGGCTGTTACAGAAAAATGAAAAAAATGATTAAAAAAAACAGAAAAAAAATTCGCAAAAAATTCCAGAAAAATGCCTAAAAGATCCTAAAAAAATCTATAAATAAAGATACTTTTTAGTGCAGAATAAAATAATAAACGGTTTATTAAATATTGAGTTAAAACGGGAATATTTTTAACATTGAAGCCTATGGGATTCGCCTGAATAAACCTGTCGAATTAAACCATCGAACAGCAGGGCAATTCGGCAACTTTTCACTGCTGGTTTTTGTTCTCTGAATAGACAAAGCATTGCTTCTCTATGGGGATTTCACTGCCCTCGAACAGGCACCAAACAGGCACCGTATGTGCAGGCAATTCGCCAACATTTGGCAAACTGCCTGCTCTCTGAATAGCCGAATGGCCAGGAAACGTAACTGTATGCTGAATTTCACTATTCGGTTAGCTTTCGGCCACAATTCGGATCTCTTTGAATAACCCTGTTCGTAAACTCAGGACCAGTGAACCTTATTGCTATAGCAGCCCTTGTGTGTTTTTTTATTTATTTGCTATCTTTGAGAAACCAACAACACAGGTTAACTTCCTACAAATAATGGAAAACAATGCTGAAAGAGAAATAACGCTGGAAACAACAGTAAATACTATGCTCGAAAAGTTTGACTGAAACTAGAGGGTAACTATGGTGAAATTTACTCTGTATAACTTTGGCAGATACTATGGATGAAAAGGGTTTTTCTACTTTTAAACATTCAGAAATAATTCCATCGAAATGGTAAATCCCATTTTGACAACCTGCAAAAAAGGTATTAAAATGGATACACGTTCCCATAAAGTACACTTTTGCAGCCACAACCTAAAAATGTATAGAATTGGTGTATGAGGAATTGCAACAGCACCAAAGCACAAACCAACATCAGAGAGTCCATGGTGGGATGGTCAGCAGACAATACTGAGAGTGCATCCTTGACTGGTTACCAAGTGAAGAGAAAGTTTTCCTTCAAAATGTTTATCTGGGATCCATGAGTATTACAGTTCAATATATCAAGCCGGGTGACTGATGGGGCTGTATTCCAACCTTGGTGTAAACTTGCTCACAGCTGTTGCAAATATATCAACTCCATCTACTATGGGCTTTATTCCACCCTGGTGTAAAGCTAACCAGAGTTGTTGTACTCTTACCAGGGTCCATTATAGTCTACGGAGTTGCTACGTTTACAGCAACTTTAGTTACGCTTATCCCAGGATTGGAAAACAGCCCCATAATGGCTCTGGCAAGTTTACAAGAGGGCTGGGTTAGTTTACACCAGGGTTGGAATTGTGCCTGAGATTTTTTTGAGGCTCAGCAACAATCATCTTGTATGCTACTGCTCACTTCCATAAGAGACGAGTTTATCTCCAAGATCAGTGAGAAAAGGAGCAGAGACAGAGGCTTACTCAAATCCTCCCCTACAGTCCACATTAAAGGACAGAGATCTGAGTTATAAAGTCATCACTCACCCTGACACCCATAACCTTTTCGAAGAAGAAAATCCTTCTCCACATCTTTTATTTTCAACTTTCTACTCCATGCTTCTTTAACTATTGTTTTTAAGCTTTAATTCACTCTAATGTTCATGTCTTTTTCTAAAACTATAAATCAAGTTTAATAATGTGAAATATTATTAAAAAATGCAGCGTTCCCATGATTCACATCATTACACCTGCTCTGCGAATGGACAGGAATATGTTTTAATTCTCTTTTGTTCTACAGAGAGTAAGAGAAATTAAAACCTTCCTCAAGAGAATCTTAGGAACTTTTGTTAGCCTATAATTAGACAGAACACTATGATTTCCTTATTAGTAAATACTGTGGGCACTGCTTTGGCAGCCTACCAAACTACTGTGACAGTAACATAAAGAAAAATTAGGAATAGCATTTAAGGCAGTACTAATTATAGGAGTTGTCAATTCTTATGGAATACTCCTAGTAATGTATAATTATTCCTGCTTTTATAATGGTTTAATTGTTTTAAATTCCCTCCTCCTGAAATTAATTTAATGTCAAAATGGTAGCATTGTAAAAAATAATAGAGAAGGTATATTATTATAGCAGATTAATTGACCAAAATTGACATAAAGTTGTTTAAAGAACTTCAGTTTATAAAGAGAAACTCATTATCCTGTTGTATGTGCTAGTATCTAAAAACACTGTTATATTTATCTTATATCAATCATCTGTAATGTTGAAAGAAGACAGGTTGCTTAACAGGGAATGCCTGGATAGGGAGTGAAGCAATTCTGGTTAGAATATATGTCTAGAGTACATGGTTTAATTGTCAACTCTGAATTGAAGACCGGGTTTCTCAACTTGGCTCTATGTTAAATGATGCATGCTAATCCACTTAAATAGTTCCCGTGTTAGGTTCTCGATGCTATGTAGTGCATAGGACTCCAAATCTCAGCATCACATTTTTTGCAAAACACTGCTCTACTATATTTAGTTGATAAATAAATGATTCCTACCAGGGCAAGTTGCAGTGTTGTGTGGACCAAAATCATACACATGTCTCCATTGCTGGTGCCTCTTCACCACTGCTTCCTCTCTCAGTTGGGGTACCTCAAGGCTCTGTTCTGGGTCCCCTACTCTTCTCAGTCTATACTGCCTTTCTTGGCAACCTACTCTTCTCAATCTATACCGCCTATCTGGGCAACCTAATTTCTTCCTATGGACTCCAATATCATCTATATGCTGACAACACCCAAATCTACCTTTCCTCCCCCAATCTCTCTCCTCCCGTGTTGGACCATGTTACTGCCTGCCTGTCAGCTGTCTCCGACTGGATGACCTCCCATTTCCTGAAGCTCAACCTCTCTAAAACTGAGCTTTTAGTCTTCCCTCCCGTAAAACCATTCTTCTCAATTTCCCTTCAGGTGAATGGTGCCACCATTACTTCTTCCTCTCAGGCTCATTGCCTAGGGGTCCTCTTGGTCTCTGATCTCTCCTTCACTCCTCACATTCAGTCACTAACCAAATCCTGCTACTTTCATCTAAAAAACATTGCACGCATCCGTCCTTTTCTTAATCAGGACTCTACTAAAATGCTCATCCAAGCTCTAATTATCTCCCACCTTACTACTGTAACCTCCTTCTCTCTGGCTTTAAAAAATCCCAGATTCTCCCTCTGTAGTCTGTAATGAACGCCTGACTCATTCACCGCACGTCCCACACCTGTCACACCTCACCCCTTTGTCAATCTCTACACTGGCTCCCTTTTTCCATCTTCAGGACACCTCCCCCGAGCTGCCCCCTTTCTATGGAACTCCCTCCCCCGCAACATTATACTCCCCCATCTCTCCTGTCCTTCAAGAAGTCTCTGAAAACACATTACTATAGAGAAGCCTATCAGCTCACTCCATAATCCCCACTGTACATTTCATGCAATATCTTCCCATTCAGCCAACACGCTCTCACATACCCTGCTATTCATGCTCACCTAATGTGTCACCCCTCTCCTCTCAACTTGTAGGTTCTCTAGCAGGGTCCTCTCTCTTACTGTTTTATGTGTGTGTAACGTGTATGTATATTTGTTATTCTGTCTCCCCCATTGAACAGCGTTACGGAATTTGTTGGCACTTTATAAATACTTGTAACTGTAACGTGAATAATCTTGAGACTGTTACTACTATCATTTTTTTGTAAGCAATTTTTCCTCGTGGTATGTATGGTATCCAGCAGTAGTTTTACCCATATGTATTTATCAGGGCATTAAAGCCCGTGATGTGGTCAGGGGTCTGCCACTGGCAGTGTCTTTCCTTGATCATGGCACATTCTGGGGCCCTGCTTGCCACATCCTATTAGGACAGCTGTCGGCCCCTGCAGCTGGGCAGATATCCCTTATTTCTCCTCCATCCGAGGAAGTCATGTGGACCTTAGGAGTGCAATGCAATCTGTGCTTTCACTGAGCGCAGGTCGTGTAGCCTTTCTCCCCCATGATGCCTCATCACTCCGTCAGAGAGCAGGCTGCACACTGGTGACATATCAGACCAGCGGGCTATCTCTGTGGGCTCAAAAGAGTGAGGTCCTGGACGTCTCCTGTCATGATTTTTCCACTAGACAACAGGCAACGACCCTGAGAAATATTTTAACACATTATTTTGACAGGTGTGTTGGGGACTTCACCTGAACTGCTGCCTGTTATTTGCTGGAAATATCAGCAGATGACAGGGACAATGGATGTATCGCCCTTGCAGGATCTTACTCTCCTGCAACTCTGGGGCAACATGTATTTTTTTAATAATTTATTAATTTCGCTATATTTATTTTATTTAATCTTTTTATATAATTATTTAAATCTATAAATTATTTTAAAGCGAACCTGAAAGGGCATCACATACTGTAGATAAGTGTATTTCTTTTGTGAAGATTTCTTAACCCTTTCAATGCGGAGGACGCGCTCAGCGCGTCCTCCGCATTACCGCTGCTGTGCGGAGGACGCGCTGAGCGCGTCCTCCCATTGGGGTCAGCGTTCGGCCGGGTTCCGGCCGATCGCTGGCCCCCCCGGTGCGGGCTGACATCCTCGATGTCAGCCGCGCATCCGGGACCGCAGCCGCCGGAATTAGGTGTCATCGCGGCAGCGCGATGACACCTAATTCAGGCGCCCCCCCGCATGTGCGGAGGAGGCGCCTGAAAGGGAGGGGGGGAGGTCCTTCTGACCTCTCTCCCCCCCGATCGGCGGCTCTGCGGGGGTTAACCCAGGCATCATTTGGAAGGGCACAGCCTGCCCTTCCAAATGGTGCCTGTCATTAACCCCTGGGGAGCTGGATCGCGAATCGGCGCTGAAAAGCGCCGGTTCGCGATCCTTTCCCGGAGCTGGCCGACATCTTGGATGTCGGCCAAGCCTCCAGGAACTCCCCCTGAGGACGCCACGATGACGCCAGTCCTAGAGTTAACCCCTAACTGCCACCAACGGTGGAGATAGGGAGTTCCAATGAACTCCCTATCTCCCGATCCGTGGCAGTTAGGGGTTAATGTTTGGTATGGTTGGATCGGCCAGAGCATGGCCGTTCCAACAATACCAAACTTGAATGTGAAAAAAGTTTTTTAAAAAAAATAAAAATAAAAATTAAAAATAAAAATATATTTTAAAAAACAATTATTAAAAAAAAACAAAAACATTTTTTTTTCTTTTTTTTCGTTTGTTAGTGTAGCAATATTGTTCCCATTGCAATTATAATGTGAACAATGATGCTGCACTAACGATTTTTGTATGCGGTGCGTTTGTTAAAAATCGCGTAATTTTCCCCCAAAAAAAATGTAACGAGACCCCATCTCTAATTTTTTTAACAAGCGCACCCCATACAAAATATAACCGCAATTGCTCGCATGTTAAAATGTGAAAAAAAACACTTTACACGTTGTAAATTATTGAAAATACATATTTTATTGCATTTTTTGTTATAATATACAGACATGACATAACGTATACATATAATAATGACATATTATGAATCTACTGAGTCTGACGGAAAGAACGATATATAATATGTCTGGGTCATATACTAAAATAAGCCTTAAAAACACGTTTAAACATGATGAGCAAAACCGGTAAAAATGACCTCAGCACAGAGGCGGGAAAAGCCTCAGCAGCGAAAGGGTTAAAAGGAGCCACCTCCCTCCTTTCAATTATGTATGTAAACACCAAAAAATTCTTATATAATAAAGGGAGAGATTCCTTGTCGAATGGGAAAACTTGTTTTGCCCATAACAGGTTCACTTTAATAATACATAGCTTTGTTTTTTTTGTATTGCTCTGGATCTCTGTGACACACTCATACACACCACACATCACTGAGTTTTATTGATGTGGAGCTTTGTGACACGCTCATACACACTACACATCACTGTGAGTTTCATTGCTGCGGAGCTCTGTGATACACTTTTCGTATTTTGGAGGGGGGCGGGCTCTTAAAGGTAGAGGGATCATCCTGAGGTTCATTAAGGGGCCCCAAGATTTCGGAAGGCTGCCCTGATACGTATTAATCCTTTTCTGTAGAGTACAATTGTTTATTCTGTTTTATGATTCCCTTGACTTATTTGATATAAACTTCTTTCTGAAATTATTGCTTTACTATGTGCACATACAGTGCATTCAGAAAATATTCAGCCCCTTCAATTTTTATCAAGTACTCATATTGCAGCCTTATGCTAAAATTGTTTAAAGGTTTTTTATGTTGGTCTTTTTTTGTATTCTATTTAAAAAAACTTAATTATTAAGAATACTAATTTACCATTCCTTATATCCATGATTACTTTAGGTAAAGAAATGTTCAAATCAAATTCTGAATTACCGTATTTATCTGCGTATAACACACATGGGCATATAACACGCACCTTAATTTTGAGAAGGAAGTTTGCTTAAAAAAGCTTAACTTCGAAGCAAAATAAAGTGAACTCTGAACATTTTGTTTATTAATATATATACCACGTATAAGGTAAATATGTAAGTTTCAATCTTGCATCCCACTATGTCCCTAGTCCCATTCATTCCCCATCTCCCAGTGCCATTCATTCTCCCGCCATCTGCCCAGAGCATCCATCCAACCCAACATTTCCCCAGTGCCTTTCAGCCCCATCTCTCCATGTCATTCATCCTCCCATCTCCCTAGGGTCCTTCTTTAACTCCACCATCCCCCCAGTCCCACTAATTCCCCCTTCCCCATTTATCCCTCCATCTTGGAAGCAACATAAAGTGAACTCTGAACATTTTGTTTATTAATATATATACCACATATAAGGTAAATATGTAAATTTCAATCTTGCATCCCACTATGTCCCTAGTCCCATTCATTCCCCCATCTCCCAGTGCCATTCATTCTCCCGCCATCTGCCCAGAGCATCCATCCAACCCAACATTTCCCCAGTGCCTTTCAGCCCCATCTCTCCATGTCATTCATCCTCCCATCTCCCTAGGGTCCTTCTTTAACTCCACCATCCCCCCAGTCCCACTAATTCCCCCTTCCCCATTTATCCCTCCATCTTGGAAGCAACATGGAAGCAAAATAAAGTGAACTCTGAACATTTTGTTTATTAATATATATACCACGTATAAGGTAAATATGTAAGTTTCAATCTTGCATCCCACTATGTCCCCAGTCCCATTCATTCCCCCATCTCCCAGTGCCATTCATTCTCCCACCATCTGCCCAGAGCATCCACCCAACCCAACATTTCCCCAGTGCCTTTCATCCCCATCTCTCCATGTCATTCATCCTCCCATCTCCCTAGGGTCCTTCTTTATTCCACCATTCCCCAGTCCCACTAATTCCCCCTTCCCCATTTATCCCTCCATCTTATCCTCTTTCATGCTGCGCCCTTTCACCTTTTGGGCACAGCTTGAAGGAGTTTGCGGCGCACAGCAACAAGTGAGAGGATGCAGGGATAATCCCCGCCCTCTCGTTATGCTGCCAACCGCATAGCCCCGTATTTCATCAGCTTATAACACGCATTTCGGCATATGACACGACTGTAGAATTTCAGCCTAATTTTTTAACGGAAAAGGTTTGTGTCATACACCGATAGATACGGTAGTTAAAAATACCATAAGATCACTATATCTATAGATAGATCATTTCTTAAAGTTATGATATTAACCCCCCCCACATTTAAAATTTATTTCAAGCAAACTTGTGAAAAAAGTTCCTTTTTTCCCTCTACATTATGGACATACTTATAAACTGAAGGCTATATATCATAAATACAAAACACATAGTAAAAGTTAAAAGATTGTGTTTAATGTAGCTGAGCAGTGGAGCATTGTATGCTCACCCGTACTTCCCTTAATCTTTCTCAATGATTTATATATTGGCAGAATCATCTAAATGATCATGCTTTAGTATGGGCACCTTGAGAGTATCATATATTCTATTTTGTAGGGTTGGCGTTGGGAAGAAGGGACTATGATAATGAAGGTTGTGCGCTGAACCATGAACGCAGTAAAACTAAATTAATGATTTCCTGAGTTAGCTAGCAACATAAATGCTGCCTATAAATCTGATGTAAAAAAGATTCGAAATTGTGCCTCATGGAATTCCATGTATAAAAATATACTACTGCTTAAGGTGGAATAAATTTGCTCTTTTTTAGCTAATGTACTATTCAGCTTTCCTTGGGAAGGTGATACGTGACAGTTATCATGATGTTTAATATCATGTAAAGCTTCAAAATGAGAATATGAAATCATGCTGAACACTTGCATTGTGATATTCAATCCATAAAACTTGCATGATATGCATTTGCATATTTATATGTGTACATTCTCTGGCAGTGGACACGTTACTGAGTACACGTATACACTTGCTCGTTAATGCAAAACTGTAATCAACCGATTTTGTGATAGTAGCTAAGTGTGTTGGACATGGTCAAAAGGCTCAGTTGTTTTAAAACCAAAACATCAGTGTGAAAAAAAATGTATTCTAAGTGGAATAATTCTTGATGTCAGACATGGTAGTTTGAGTAGTTCAAAAATTGTCCGATACAAAAGTCTCTAGTGTTCAGATAGAATATCGCCAAAAAGTGCCATTGTTGTAGGTGAATAGGCTTTTGTTAAAGGCGAGCAGAGGAGAATGACCAGATAGGTTAAAGGTGAATCTTCAGAAATAACAATATATTACAACGGCTCCTTCAGTGAACTCTGAAACTAGTCATATCTTGAATTGGATGGACTGCACACCAAGAAGATCATACTGGGTTCAACTACTGTCAGTTAAAAATAGAAACAGCCAGTATGACAAATGTAACAAAGTTGTCTGGTCTGAAGAATTTGTCCTGTGACCTTTTGCTTTTAGTTTCAGAATTTGACTTATAAAGTTATCTTTCTTGACATCAATGATTAAGGCTGGTGGTGGTGATGTCGGTCCTATGGGACAGTTACAGTTACAAGTATTTATAAAGTGCCAACAAATTCCTTGGCGCTTGTACAATGGGAGAGACAGAATAACAAATATGCATACACATTACACACATGGACCAGAAGGAGGCAGGACCCTGCTTGAGAGATCACAATCTAAGAGGAGAGGGGTGACCCATTAGGTGAGGGTTAATAGGGTAGGTGACATGGCGGGTTGCAGGAGGACTGAATGGGAAGAGGAGCAGGTAATGACAATGGGGAGATCATGGTATGAGCCTATAGGCTTCGCTAAAGTAATGCGTTTTCAGAGACTTTTTGAAAGACTAGAGAGACAGGGAGAGTCTAATGTTGCGGGGGAGGGAGTTCCATAGAAAGGGGGCAGCTCGGGAGAAGTCCTGAAGGCGAGAGTTGCGCGTGTGACATTTTAGGTATAGAGTGAATTGGAATATTCTTAACATGCCAGTACGTTCAAAGCAAGTGTATGATGCCAGGAGTCTGTTCCTAAAAAATATCAGTCTGGGAACTATCCGTGATTTATGTTCCAACATTAATCATTGATGTGTTGAATTTGCCCATCAACCCCACACTAAAAGGAGTTTATCTCTGGCTATTGCATTTGCTACAGTACCAAGTTATTTGGATATATATACCCCGGAGTTGTTGCCATTAGTAAGGATACGTATCTGTGACACACAATTATTATCATTACTGGCTCTTTATTGACCCAAGGTGGCAGATGGTTCATACCATTTCAACCATTATTGTGTTTTACATTTCCGTGTAGTTTAATTTTTGGTCTTTAATAAAGTAATATGTGTATAGGATCTGCGTCTCGTTGGTTTTGTTCTGGCATATTTTTTAAAATGTTTGCTATGTAACTACTTCTTAGTGTAACCCCAGTTGAAATGTGATATGAGATGAACGCTATACTCACACTCATCATCATTTACATGTTTATGGTACTCTTTATTAAGTGGCCAATGATATACTCTTAACTACTGTATTGTTTCGCCCTTTGTCAGTTAAAGATAAACTGAGAGACTGACTAATGATTTATATTGACTCTATTATAATTGAGCATCGCTAACCTGTAAAATGCATAGAGAGAGATCAGTAGACAATGTGAATTGTAACTATTGTACACAGGGCCCGACTGGTACAAAACATAGGCTGGGAATGCAAAGACTGGGCAGTTGTCCCTTTTTTTTAAGGCAAATTTATGGGGAGAAGAAGTAACACAAAATGAACACACTGAAATAAAGCTACACAAGAAATGCTATTTTTTTTAAACCAAATTCATGAATTTTTCAACTCTAGCTTCTGCTGGCATTTATAGAGGTAGCAAAAATTACAATAACACATCACTTTTGTATTTAATTTGTACACTGAGATTTGAGTGAGTATCTCAGGCTGCATTTATGTGATGAGATGTGAGTTTGTTTGTGTCCATGTACGTCTGTCTTCCATTCAGAGCCATACATACCCACACTCTTAGTCATTCAAAGGCACATTTATATAGTGGCACACTCGCCCTTGTGCAGCCTCACAATCACTTTCAAATATAGACATAATCACACTAAACCACATTCATTTGCACAACTACATACAATCTCACACTTCCATAATCATACAGGTACACATTTCTGCAGACTCTTCCATCATCACATAAGAGGTTATTCACAGAGCACCAAAATGTCGCCGACCTTTCTTTGCCCTGTCGTTCCCTGCACTTTGGGGAATCAAATTTCCCCACCCCAATTCTGCATTCACCACAGGGTCCCTGGAGTGGGGGGGGGGGGGGGGGGGAAAGCAGCTGGAAGAAAAAAAAAAAAGCTTCAGAACCGCTGAATTTATCAGATCCGCTAATTTTGGCGCGCAGGCATATTATCTTATTGGATTCGATTTGAAAATACACTGAGAACCGGCTGAAATTATCGGATTCGATCATTTCAGCGGTTTTGCAGCTTTTTTTTTTCATAACAAAAACCCTCAGAAATATCGAATCCGATCTGATCCGATTCATTATCGGATTGGATCCGATCCGATGATCCGCTGAACACGAAATGAAAAAAGCCGACAAGCCACCGAACGGGTAAAAAAAAAGAAAAGAAATAAAACTATTGAAAGTGTCAAGATTGATATGCTGTTGGCAAAAATAACACTGAACGAAAATGTCTGAAATTAACATATAAGGTCCTATGAATGATATTAAAAAGGTCTGTTACAGAAAAAAGAAAAACCTCTATTTAAAAAAACGTAAAAAAAATTTTGCCAAAAAAATCCTGAAAATCCATAAAAGATAATAAAACATCAATAAATAAAGAGACTTTTTACTGCATATTAAAATAATAAAAGGTTTACTAGATATTGAATAAAAATGGGAATATTTTTAACATTGTAACCTATGGGGTTTGCCTGAATAAACCTGTCGAATGAAACCACCGAACATCAGGGCATTTCTCTGACATTTCACTGCTGTTCGGTGTTCTGTGAATAGATTAACCATTGCTTCTCTATGGGATTTCACTGCCGTTGAACAGGCACCGTATACTTGCTGGCAATTCGCCAAAATTCGGCAAACTGCCTGCTTTCTGAATAGCCAAATGGCCCCAAAATGGCAACATACGGGGAAATTCACAGTTCAGTGCCATTTCGGGGCCACATCGGCTATTTGTGAATAACCCTGATAGTGAAAACAGCCCCTCCCATTAACCCCATAGTAAAAGCAGCTCCTTCCATCACTCCTACTGTAAAAATGTGTACCTTTCTTCACTCCTATACTAAAAATCACTCTTCCATCAGCCCAATACCAAAAATCAGTCCCTTTCCAACCACCATGCTGAATATCGGCTCCTTCACTCACCACTTCAGGGAAGAATATAGAAATCCTCTTATCAGCCTCTTTTCTTGATTGTCTACCCCCACTTGTGTGCAAGGTATCTGGCAACAGAAGCAAGCCACACAGCCTCCAGCTCGGGCAGGTGTTGTAGCTGCTGTATTGTCCTTGCATGTTGCCACCGTCAGGCTGAAGAGATGCACTGTACAGGTAAATTTGCAACTCTACACAGGCAGTGCTGATTTGAAATGTCTGGTGCACCGAATGACCTACCTACTGGCTATCGGGAGCACCGGGAGAATCCAGAGGGGACGATGGGTCAGTGGGCCGGCTGAGCCGGGATGCTTTTTTTTTTTTTAAACTTAGTCCAGCACTTAGTATAACCAGGACTGGATAACACAAGTGTGGAATGTCAGTACTTGTTTCAAAGGTCTGAAAGATTTCTGCATTGCAGGGGTGGGTTAGGGGGACTTCCTTGGACACCCACACTCAGGAGCTGGCTGAGGCTTTATTGTGTGTAAAGGATCGGAATCCACAGAGACTGTGAGGATTCCGCTCCACATTTTACTTACAGCTTCTCCTTCTAGTGACTGGGGCTTCAGAGTTTGAAGCCAGCAGCAGTCCTACTCACCTCTCCTGTGTAGTCTGCTGTGACCAGGAGGCCATCCAATACCTAAGGTATTGACTAAACATACCAAGTGAGGGTGAATCCCACCGTTATGTCTTATATCTGGGCACTGATGCGACTCTTGAGAGCAGTGTGGCGGCCAGACTCACAGCCAGGCATGCAGGGAGCCGTAAATCTGACAGATCTGCTGATCTGACAGTCCCCCCTCCCTTTCTATAGCCTATTAAGCCAGAGCTCAGTGTGGTAGTGCTGTGCTTTCTCTATACGAGCACTCAAGGGGTTAATTATCACAGGAGTCTGCACAGAGCTCAGGAAAGTATTTGCTAATCAGCCATAGCCATGTAGCAGGGAGACATGTCCAGGGACAGAGTCTAACTTGGCTTCTAATTTAGAAAACGTGTACCCTTTTTATATTCATATACTGTAAATCCAGCAGCTCCTGAGCTGGACAATCTCTCTCTGGACTTGTCTGCCTGTTACATGGCTGGGGTTGAACAGGGATTACTTTTCAGGCCTCTGTGTACCCCCTTATTACAACACTATCAGAGTTATTCAGGTGAAAACCTTGAGAATGACTGTAGAAGGGAAAATTCTAGGTCAAAATAGCCAAACCAGAAAAATTCTCCCATTTATCTCAGTTTCCAAATTGGCTATTTGGTCTAGATTGTTCATTCTCCTGGCAATTCTCAAGGTTTTCTCCTCTCTCTGGATAACCCTATATGTCACAGTTCTGAGCCCCTTCTTAGAAGTGTCCCCTAATTACATTTTAGTAAAGTATATTTTAATATTTATTTTTTATAAAATTATTTAAATTAGAATATTGATTAAAGTAAGTATATTTTAATGCATATTTTTTTTTTTTTTTTTTTTTTTTTTTTTATATTCTTTATTTTAGAATAGTTGCATATTCAAACAGAAAGCCAGCATACTGAAATGGCCACCTAGAGCCATAATACATCAAAGGGGAACATAATGAGGGAGGGGCGGGGGGATATGAACTCATCAGGAGGGCGGTGAAATCCGGTAGGAAGAGCACAGAGGAAAACATACACACACAAAAACCAAAAAAAAAAAAAAAAAAAAAAACGGGGGGAGAAATGAAGATGGTGAGGGACTGCCGTTTAAATTGTGGCGTTCCTGGCTCCCCCGGCGACCATGAGGACACCGAGGGCCATGGAAGGGGCCACGTGGCCGGGGGACCTGGGGCCAAGAGGACGAACAGAGCCTAGGTATGTGCCCTAGCGGCTCGCCCAGGTTACCTCCCGATGCCCAACACCAAAAAAAAAAAAAAAAAAAAAAAAAAAAAAAAGGGGGGGAGGGGGGAAGGGTCTCCGTGCTCCGGCAGATAAATATCAGGAAGCCCTAAAAGTCAGCAAGTATAAACATAGAGTCAATCAAGTGGTTACATAAGAAAAAAGGGAAGGGGGAACTTGCAGGGAATAAGCAGAGGGTATGAAGAACATGAGGGGGGACCACATTTCAGCCAGGTTCCGTCATCGGGGCCAGTGGACCTGGCGGCTCCATTCCAATTCCCGCAGAAAGCAGAACCGCTCGCGCCTCTGCTACGGAAGTCACTGCATGTGTCTTGCCATCATGATGAATAATGAGCGATCCCGAAGATCCCCATCTGTAGCGTATCCCACGAGTGCGCAGCAGAGAAGTGACCTCCTTGAAACTTCGCCGGGCCACCAGCGCCAGAAAGGGCAAATCCCGGAAAAAAGTAAGGCAGCTGGAGGCATGGGTGACCCTGAACGAGGGACCAGCCGCGGATAGGACCCGGGAGTGAACATCCGTGTCCCGGACGACCAGTAGAACGTCGCGCGGTGCTTCTGCCGGGGCTGCTGCAGATTTCCTCAATCGAATCGTCGACAAGACCAGCGGAGGCGAGACATCCCCATCCAGCTGCAAGAGAGAGGACACCAATTCCACCACATACCTGAGGAGCTCATCCCCTCGTATCTCCTCGGGGACTCCCCGTAGCCTGAGGTTCCTGCGCCGGTGTCGAGTCTCCAGAGCCAGCACAGCAGAACTAAGGTGAGTGACCTGTGCTTGGAGATCTTTCACAGTGGCAGCAGTAGCCACCTGCGCCGCCGCTGTTTCCTGTGTCCGAGTCTGAACGTCGGCCAGCTGCGTCTGCAAGGGCTCCAAGACAGCTCTCACCTCCCTCAGGTCCTGTCGCCAGAGTGCACGAAAGTCCTCCATTACTCGCTGCAGTTCTGCGGAGGTGAGTACCGGTGCCACGGGCAAAGCGTCAGGGACACTCACAGGTGGGGGCCGGTCAGCTGTGATCTTTCCATCTGATGGCGGCGAAACCGAGGCAACCTTAGGGCCTCCAGCCCCTCCCGTCCGTCCAGCTCCCAGAGAGGTCCGGATGTCTGGTAGGGCAGAGCCCCCAACCGCTCCGGAATCCTTCAGCTTCTTGCCCATGAACGTCGAGTGCAGAGTTCGTATAGGTACAAACACAGGCCGCAAGATGGCCGCCACGTGCTGTGTGCTGCAGATGGGGGAGACTGCAAGTTGGCTCACGGAGCCGGGGTCCTCTCCACTCCTATATGTCAAAAGGATCCCTGGACAATCAGTGACCCCTCAGAGGAGAGCGTGCCAAAAACGGGGTACAAAAACGGCCGCTGGGTATCAAAATCCAACGTCTCAGCACGGAGCTCAGCTAAAAGGCAACCACTCTCCTCGAGGTCAGGACACGCCCCCCCGCATATTTATTTTAATTGTTCAAATTACATTTACATGAATATATAATTCATATTAAAATACAATTTATTTTAATAATCCATAATTTTTTTTTAATTCTATTGCTGTGGATTCTGTGATACGCTCATACTCACTGCACATTACTGTTAGTTTTAAGGCTGTGAAGCTCTGTGATACGCTCATACACACCGTACATTACTGTGAGTTTTATTTTTGTGCCACTCTGTGATATGCATTAACATGTTTTGGTGGGCATGGGGGGGCAGTATTTCATCCTTGGATCCAGGCAGCACAATGTCTTGTGCTGGCCCTGCCCCAGTCCATATCAATATATGAATCCGGGCCTGCGTGTTTGCATATCGGAGTGAGTCTGGATGAAGTCCAGGGCTGTTTTTTTGTCCCAGTCCAGCCCTGCCTACCTGGGCATGTTCCCAAGCATAGGTGCTATGGGCATTTATATAGTATCCTAGAGTCTTTCATTTACATGAAAAAGGTCAGATCAAAATCAGTCAGGGTGAATCCTCATCTGTTTTGCTGTCAGGTATAAATACTACATTCATCAGAGTATTTGCCATATGAATGGCCAAATACAATGTCCCATTACTGAGTTAAAGCTATCCATTTTTGTTATCCATTTAGGCTGAACTCGATGGACGCATGTCTTTTTTTCATCCTATGTAACTATCAGATCTATTCAAAGAAATGTGAAACTCAGGAGAATGACTGAAGAAGTGAAAATTCGAGGTCAAAATAGCCAAACCAGAAAAATTCTCACATTTATCTCACTTTCCAAATCGGCTATTTGGTCTAGATTGTTCTCTTCTCCTGACAATTCTCCTGGGTTTCACCTTTTAGTGACTAGACTTGAATGTGATAGAAATTGAATGGGACCTCAATCCCAGTAATAAGAGACAATGGGCCATCCCCTGGGCCTCTGGCTATTGAAAAGGTGATTTCCACCTTTCTTTGAATTGACCGGTATGTAACATTTCAATGTTAATGATTTTGAGAACTCTGCCTCCATTGAGCTCTATCGCCTCCTTCGAGCTAACGCTAGCGCTCACGTTAGCGCTAGCTTAAGGGAGGTCATAGTGCTCCGCACAGAGCGCCTCCGATTCCCTAACGTGTTAAAAAACCTGTTAGCGTTTGTTAATTTGCAATACGTGACACATGTTTACTGTACTTTGCGCTCCCTATACATTACACGGGGAGTGTTAAGTAAAAGCAGAGAATAACTAGCGTTTGGATCACAAGGTCCTAATGCTAGTTACTAAGAGCTGACGCTAAATAAAACAGTTAACACCAGCTCAGAGGTGTAGGTAACGGATCCCGTTGCTGTAGAATCAGTTAGCTGCAGCTCAAAACCCGCCCCAAAAATCAAATACACACATCTGTGCCTTGGCGAGAACAGTGGCTTGATCAGTTGCTTCTGGCGGCCAGGAGCAGAGTGAGGCTGGGAAAAAAAGTCCCCAGTCTCACTCTGCGATCACTCTGCCGACCAGCAGGATTTCGCCAGAGGCAAGATCCTGCCGGTCATGTGACTATGGACTCCATGGAGCGGATCCTTGGATGGTGTGTTAGCACTGCCCCCAGCATTAGTGAGCCTATCGGCCGCTATGAAGCGTCTGGACTCAGCGCCTAACCCATAATCAACCGGTGAAACTGGGACCCAAAGTGGAAATAGGCGATCACTAATTTTCTCTTCAGCATCCCTGTTTTTAGCTACAAGCACATGATAGCGCACATTGTGTTTAGCTTCAAAGGCAAATTTTCATAAGAACATTCTGGAGCAAATCAGTCTCCTTCTACACTTCAAACAATAGGACATTACGGAAATTGTAATATGCAGCAGACCACTCTGTCACAGTATATGCTTATGTGTGACATTTGTTTTGCCAGCCGATGAAGCCGGTTCGCCGGCGAAACGCGTTCTGGAGATTATTTTAATAAAAAGCGTTTTTTTACCCTGCTGCACCTGTGATTGATTGGGAGAGGTTTGGTGGATTTTCTTTCATAAAAATTCACATGCTGACATCCTAGAGCCTCTAAGGCTCCAACTAGTGTAAGTGCGAAATTAGCTTACTCTGTATGTATAAATGTTTATAACAGTATTATACTAGGGAATTCTCGGTCTGTTCCTTTTTTCCATATGTGATATTCGATAATAATAAGAAATGAAGAGCATATGGGTGCCTGAGAACAAGAAGTAAAATCCTACAAGGCAAACCACACTAGAGCCGGTTGGGGCTCTCTGTATGTGAGTGTGTTATCCCTACATCTGCTTGAATCTGTAATTACAGAAATATACTGCACAATTATTTCTCTATGTTTTTGTCCCCTTATGTTATAAAGGGACACAAAGAAGATCTGCCCAGCCATACAACGTGTATGTAACATTACTGATAATACTGAGTGCGCTGTGCCGTGTCGATATATTTATTGGACCTTTTGTTAATTTATATACTACATATTCCTCTTTCATGGAGTCAGAGGTACAAATGATGACATGCTGCACTATACTACATAAATTATGCACATATTTTCTAGTTTCCTTATAGATAGAAGTAGATTAATTGATCTAAATAGTTGGGTATTGCTCATGGTGTTATTACATATGAATGCTGAGGAAAAATAGTAGTGAAACATGGGTGATTTTAAGTATCCATGTATGTTTGTTTACAACAGATGGATTTGCAGAATTCAAAATTGCTTAGTAAATCATTTTGATGATTATAATGATGATTATTAAAACTATACAATACATATAGATTGAAGATGTATCTAATTTTTTTTTAACGCTGTCCAAGTTTCAAACAATTATACACATTAATTATGATTGTCCACACGCGAAACCAGAACCAAGCTCAACCTTAAAGGATCGAACTGTCATTTTGACCAATGCATCTCTAATTTTCTCCACTACAAGACTAGGAGATAAAAACACACTATGCCTTAATAATTTATGTTCGTACGTCTTAACATTAATCTATATTGATCCATTCCCTTTTTCGTTCTTTTGTGTGCTACACTGATGGGTACATTAATTTTTTAGATTACAGGAAGTTTACGTCTTCTTTTTTCTTGGGTGATTTATGTATTTGCTTTTAGAATATGGAGCCTGCACATCAGACTAGTGAATTAGTGGCTTGGATTTAATAATATAAGGCTAATGTAGATCAGGGAGTTTAATAAAATGATAATTGATCTTTATTTATAATGTGATTACCAGAAACCTTCCAAATGCCCTAGTTTAATAAAATTTAGAACCCAGTGGGAGAGTTTTTTTTATTCCAGCATATATTCTTAAATTATTACATTAAGACAGCCAAACAATATTTTCTTCCATTTTTAAGCAAAATATGAAAAGTATCTCTAAAAAAAACTGCCTGAGGAAAAAATCCTCTCAACTCCATTTTTATTACAACCTTACATTATAAATAAAACTGTCAACATATCACAACTTGCTGTTTTGTGAATACATATTAATAAATGTATACATTTATACTGTTAACCCTTTAATGAATGGTAGAGTAGACTGTGAACTAACTCACATATTGGTGATAGTGATTAGACATGGGAACAATGAACAAATTTGTTTAGTTTCTGATCGATTCATTATTTCAGAAGAATAGTAAACTGTATTTCGTATCTGTTAAATAATCTTTTTAATTCCCTGTATCTATATATATGTATATATATATATATATATATATAGTGTGTTTATTATTGTAGAAGCCACATGCACATCACAGCAATTCGATGAATTGCATCCCAGAGCTCCTGTGCTACATTCCCCATATGCAGCAAGGAATTCTGGGTAGGATATGCAAATGACATCTGTCTCACAGATGTCATTTGCATATCCTACCCAGAATTTCTTGCTGCATATGGGGAATGTGGCACAGGAGCTCTGGGATGCAATTCATCAAATTACTGTGATGTGCAAGTGGCTTCTGCAATAATAAACACACTTATTATAGTGTGGAGGCTTTTTATTTCACTTTTTGTCCTCCACCACAACCCTTGTAGATATATATATATATATATTAGTTCAAATACATATCTTAGTTGATATTCCTTTTTTCTTAATAAGCCATTCTGCTGGAGAAACACAGAAATATGGAATATAAACAGCCACTCCCTCTTTGAATATACTATGAAACGTGTTGCTGGGCAAAGAGAAAGAAAGATGTCTTTGTTCACTTCTAAAAGTTAAATGTATAATCATATATGGTAAACAGGTCTTGTGGATTCAACTATGGTAATTATCTCTGGCGTAGAATGTATGCTATTGGTCACATATGCTACATAAGATAATGCAAGAGAAACTCATCAGAGAGAAAGATGCCTGACTAACAGAAACTTTGTTTTATCTCTCTCTCTTGCTCGAGCGGTGTCTAAATTGGATCTAAAATACAACAGAATCTTTAAATATGTCGGACTCGCTATCCTGCCAAGGGTTATTAAAATTAACCCTTTTTCAGTATTGATTCATTGTTTCATTTTGATTCGTTGTTTTGTTTTGATTTTGGAATGGCGAAACATATGAATTAATTACTGTTAGATTAGGGTTAAAAAATAAGGGCTAAAAAATATGTAATCCCCCTTTCCTTAGTGCCTAAATAGGTTTCAGCACCAAGGACAACAGCATAGCGGGGCCCCGGAGCAAAAAATCCAACATCTTTGGCGCTGAAATAGGTCTCAGCACCGAGGACAGTACCCGCCAAAGTCAGTCAGACTTAAGGAAAGGAAAAAAACGCTGCGTTCGACAAAGAATAAAGCCTAGTCTTTTTAAAATTATTGTGAATCTAAAAATTTCACCCAAAAAATTACAAAAAATACTGAAAAAATTCTAAAAAAAACCCAATAAATAAAAAGGCCTTTTACTGCAAATGAAAAGAATAAATGGTTGAATAAGAATTTAATAAAAACAGGACATTGTTTTTACATTACAACCTATGGGATTCGCCTGTTTAAACCTGTTTAAAGAACCACCGAAAATCAGAGCATTTCCCTGACATTTCGGTGCTGTTCAGCATTCTCTGAATAGATTAAACATTACGGGCCCTATTACAATCTTCGCGCAAACGTCAGCGCGTGCGCAAAAACGCATTAACGCGAGGGACAAAACCCTTTGGACAGAACGTCGTATTACAATGTCAGCGCAGCAAACGCACGTATACGTCTACCGCGGGTGAACCTGCGCGAACATTGCGCAAGCTTACTGTACTTTGCGAGTCCTATACATTGTGAGCGCAAATGCGTTTATGCGCTGGTACACGGATGGTATTGCAATCTATGTGCAGTTTGTAACGCACAGCCTTTGCGCGCATCATTTTAGCAACTCCTAAAAGCTGGTGCTAATGGCAAATTCTATCAACCTGGCCGAAACCAAATACACCAGCCCAAAAAAAATACGCAGCAAAGTATAGTTACACATTCTAAACATACCAAACCAATACATTTGAGAAGTTGCGTGTTTTTTTTATTGATGCAGCATATATGCGCAGATTGACTTTGACAGGTGCAAAAACGTGAGACAATTGTGGTTCTTAATTCTGATTGGCTGAATCGCGTTAAAAAAACAGTCCACACACTGATTTCTGCTCGCAGTGATGCTACGTGCGTTATTTTTTGACGGATGAAAAAATGCGCGAGGATTGTAATACCAGCATTGTTTTACGTGCGTTAACGTTTAACGCTTTGTGCAAAAATTCACGTGTTGCACGTGCGTTTTTGCGTGAAGAATGTAATAGGGCCCAACTTCTCTATGGGGATTTTCACTGCTGCCGAATGGCACTGTATGGCACCATGACGCTGTCCATGACATGTGGTGCTGAATACAACAGATTCAGTACCATGGCCAATGGACAGGAACGCGGTGCTGAGTCTGACTCAGTCTAAGTAAAGCAGTATAACAAATCGATTTGTGAAAACAAAATCCATTTGTTTTATACTGTTTTGTTAAATTTTCTTTCCATTTTGTGCGAAATTGATTTGTTATTTTGGAAGTGCAAAGCGAAATAAGAATCAGTATAATTTCTAATATCTAATAGTGATCTCGTGCTGAAGCTGCTGCAGTGTGAAATCAGTGTTGTTGTGTTTGCCAGACTGTGAGGCAGTCTGCAAAAAAACCCAAATTATGCCAGTGCTGTGGGATCCTCAAGAAGACTGTGATAGCCATTCAGAGTTCGTCAAGTAAAAGAGTGAGGATTAGTAAACTCTGATTTTACCAAATTGGTTTTTCTCCTTCTGCCTGCATTGTTTGTGTGCCCTATAGGGAAGATTAATTTCCCCCAAATCCCATGGTGACCTTAAATGCCCTTAAGCACCCCACACACATAAATGCCCTCAAGTAGGCAGTAAAGAATCTTATTTTGTGTCCACTTTTTAAAAAAAAATAATTAACAGTTGATAAAATCTTATAAAAAAAAGAATAATTTTATCAGGTATTATTATTATCCTTTATTTATATAATGCCACAAATTCCACAGCGCTTTACAAGATCAGTGTACAAGGAAGGAGTTGATACATTAGACTACCACACATGGATGATGACCTGATTCAGGGGGACCTGATACAATCTATGAGATGTACAAGTATTTTGTGAGGTAGGCGCATCCACAATGTTAGGTGTCTTGCCCAAGGACACTCACTGGTGGTGTCTTCTGAATGGGATCGGGTCATCTTCCCATGATTGTAGATCAGCAACCTGGTGGTTAGGTTGAACCCGCTTCTCGTGAAGTCGAGACTTCTCCACAGTTGTATTGGAGGGATGTGCTGAATGGTATTTTGACTTGCTTCTCCATGGTCGAAAGGTAGAGGCATCACCACTGGACTCCACAGCCAATATTGGGCACTATCACCTGATGTGAGCTAACCCTAGCATCAGCATGTTTTCTGCGTTAGTGCCAGGTAAATTCACTCTAACGCCTGACCAACAGATCATTTGCTTCTCGCTAGAAATGGAGAAAGCCACTTAGGCTGGTGGGCCACGAGCGGATTTTTTGCATCCGTCTGTGTGCGTAATTTGCCATCCGTAGTAGCTTTTTAATTGAGTCAATGAAGAACACCGCACGATGCACCTGCACACTTGTCCACACACGGCATACGCGTATTGCTATGGAAGTGAAAATGGCATGGATGTGAAAAAGCTAGGCGTCCCGCAGGAACTATGTGCTGCTTCTTGTGGGCATAAATATTTACGAGCGCAAGTGCGAAGGCCGGCACGCTGAAGCATCTGACGATGGCATTACTGATTGTCTGTTGAACACAATATCTCCCATTAAAATGTGCGTCCGTGGCAGGCACACTTCTTTCACGCAGTACACACATTTCCTATCAAAAAATGGGTCCGTAACGGACGCACTGAACGCAGTACCTGAACGCTCATGTGCCGGTTGCCTTAGCGCATGGTAAATTTGCGATTCCTAGCACGTGCTTACTATGCTTATCATGTCCTATATTTAAAATGGGGAGTGCTAGAAATCACTTGCACTATTGTAACCAACAGATCATTTGATCCCGGCACTAATTTCTACACGTGCGCTAATCATAAAAATTGACCTACTGCTTAACCCTGATGTTAACTGAGGGAAAGGAGCATAAAAGGAAGAAAAAAAAAGGTCCTTGCAACAAATTAGCAGGTAATTAACAGGCAATTGAACGGAATGCAGCACAAGTGTTCTCTTGGCCCCATTCACCATAGTAATGGATCTGGTCAGCAATGTCGCTGCTGTTGCAGTAGGCTATATTATAAATGTATCCTTTTGATATGTATCCTAAATCAAATATATTAGCTAATTCTAAACATATTATGCTGGGGGTTATTCATAGTATGTAAGCGGTTGAGTAAGGTGGGGGTCATCTAAGTAATAAGAAGGCAAACAACCCGCAGGCGTGGATCCACTCAGTGCAGTGCAGGGGCTCTCTATTTGTGAGTGGAAAATCACTAGAAACCTGTTATTTCTAATTCTAATTTCTAATAATAAGTAAAGTCATACTGCACCATAATTGTGTTGCTTTGTATTTTTCATGCTCGCTGGAGTTTCGTTAAAAACATACGGAAACATTGGGAGATACAAGGACCCCAAAAAGCATTGTTTTGCCCCGTATCAGGTCAAAATTTTGTATTTTGGGTGCTTTTGGTTTAGGGGGAACCACTGAACTCTGATACTGGCTATTTGGGTGCCTTGGTGGTGGATACACATTGTATGGTGCTACATCATCATCTTTGTGTTGGTTGAGTAACAGGGTTAGGACCATGTTTAAAGGGACACATGGATAAGTTTTGCCCTGAAACATTGGAATTATTGTCGCTCACCTGGCCTTCTTTTTGGATCTATTAAATGCAGTGTAATGATTCTAAATGCTTTTGGGTGGCATTTATCATGCAATGTCCATCAGCATTAATTAATATGTGTACATATAAACATGTATAATACGGCCACCTTGAAGGATTTTAATAATGCAGGGGTGTGAGGGCTCTTGGCTGAATGTGTTTATACTTATACAAGCTTGTGAGGGCAGAGGATAGGTACGGTCAGGCACTCTGCACTGGAAAAAACTGTTCTATCCTGTACACAACAGCATTAGTGCTGTGTCTCAGCAAGCATTTGTTAGCCTGCACTAATGAATCTTGTACACCGACAACAAAGCGATCTGTTGGTGGGTCATAACTCAGGTGCTACATTTTAGAAGCTTGTGCTAGATTTTTCTTGTAGCATCGGCATTTTAGCTCACTCCAGGTGATAGTGCCTGTTGTGTGCTAGGCAAGTATGTACCGTTCGGTGTCTTGATCAAGGACACTTACTGGAGAGGTGCTCTGGTCAGAATTTGAACCTGGGTCTCCACAGTAATAGAGCAGTGATGTTACCTCTACTCCACCCTCTACTCCATGGACATAGACTTGTTAAGTCACTATAAATGTGAACTCACTGTGGTAGTCTGCTTTGGTAATAGAAATGTATTTATTCTACACTAAGACGAAAATTGCTGGAGCCTTCAAAAAACTTTGTATTGTTAGTGTAAGTTATTTAGTTTAACCCTTTAGGGACCGCTGACGTACCATGTACGTCCTGCCCACTGGTCTCCCTTAGACCCGCGGACGTACGTCAGCGACTCCTAACCTCCCTCCCGCCCAATACTTACCTCCCTCGCTGGGTCCCTCGCAGTTCTGGCAGGGAGGAAGCCTGCCCCTGTGTTTTAGAGGGGCCGGCGAGCTCGATGACGTCACCACGCTGCGTGGTGATGTCATCAGCAGGTGCCCCCATTGAAATCAATGGAGGGAGGGGCTCCCTTCGGAGCCCTCTATCTCCCCAACCATCGGCGCAAATTTGCGCTAAATCGCGATTCAAACCTGGAAGGGCTGACATCGTGGATGTCAGCCAAGCCTCCAGGTCACCCCCCACCCACTGACATCTCCACCATATAAGTGAGGATGTCAGTGGGCCAGTTAACCCCCTAGCTGCCAAGGGGAGATAGGGGGATCCTTAGGATCCTGTTATCTCCTGATACGGCAAAAATTTGGCAAACTGCCTGCTTTTTGAATAGCTGAATAACCACGAAATTTCACTGTACAAGGAAATTCAGTCTTCAGTGCAATTTCAGGGCCAGTTCGGCTGCCTCTGAATAACCCTGTATATAGAACCTTGACATGTTCTTTTAAACATGGGTCAGAGTCTGTACAAACTTTTAACTGGTTGACTTCCTGCAAAAAATTAATATTAAGGGTTATAACATTTAATATGTGGGTAAAATCTGCTTGATCCAAGGAGAAATCTTCCTGCCATTCTGGGGTCAAGATGGAATCTTTTCCCATTATGTTCCATATTTGGTGAGCGCATCAGACTGGTTTTTTTGCCTTCTTGTGGATCAACGGCAGTAGGTGATGTGTGATTGGCTGAACTCAATGGACGCACATCTTTATTTTATTTATTTATTTATTTATTTTTAAAGGATTTTACCAGGAAGGATACATTGAGATTTCTCTTGTTTTCAAGTATGTTTCAGCCTATGTAACTATGTGAAGTCAGTGTTATCATCGAGCAAGTAACTTGCTATGCTTAACCACATAACTTCAGTTTTGCCACCCGCTGTGCAAGATTTTATACATTTTGAAAATAACTTGGATTAAGGCTAGGGTCAGACTAACGCATTTTTCACGTTGTCCGTGAAAATGTGCGTTCGAAGAATGGACGTATTTTTTCACGGAATACGCGATAGCGGTCATACTATGCGCAGTTTCATCCGTGATTTTGTACGGATCATCAATAAAACACTTCTTGCATCTGGACGTTATGTTGGCCGGACATTAGCAGCGTCTGACATCTCCAAATCACGCACACACGCCGCTAGTGGACGCAGCGCACTCTGTACGTCAGTACTAGTGGTTTAACGTTCTCGAAAAAATGCGTTCATTTTCCACTTGCGTTGCGCAGCCGGACTTTTGTGCGACCGTACTTCGTATATTGGCTGTCATTGCCCGGCATCTGCTGCTAGTGCGGCCGTGATTAAGTGCGCCAGAACGCGCGTTCGCACTGCCTCAGTCTGACCCTAGCCTTAGCTGTATGTTTAATAAACATCAAGCAGAGGAAATGAAATCCTTGTTGCAAGAATGCTCCATACAAAGAGTTTGTAAAAAATGGTTGTAAGGTTATACGTTTTTATTCTTTTCACAATTAGATGAGCAATATCTGTAGAAGAAACTCTGTATGAATGTACTGTAGCTGCCAGGGTTTTTCTTTGTGCTCCTACAGAGCTTGAAGAAAGCTGAGCAGACCCAGATATCCAACACAGAACATTATTATTTTTAAATGGTAAGATGGGGCATTTTATTTGAATCAGCTCATCTTTGCCATAGTTATTTTTCAAGAAGCTTCTTTGTTTATAAGGACACAGAATGCAATATAATTCATAAAAGTACTACAGTTTTAACCCCTTGACTACCAAATGATTTTTCAAAAAAACACAGTCAGGTACCAGTGTTTTTTTTTTTAAATCATTTTAATTTGTTATACAGTAAGAAATATTTGGGAACATCCCAGTGTATTCCTTTCTGTAATAACCTATTGTGACATTCGTCACTTTGAATTGGGGTACACAGGCCTAGAGATGTATTTGGGACTGGGAGGTGCAGGCCTGATGTTCTATACTATTTCCCTGCCCTCTCCTATGTTGAAGTCGCCCTGTACCTGTACGGTGCAGGGTGATTGTCTAATCTGTGTTATGTATGTATACTGTTATTGTCTATTATTGTCTATGTGTATAAGTTATCTGCTGATTACTGTGTGGGTAACATTATTCTTTTTCACACCCCCTATCTGGAATGTGTTATTATCTGTTAAAGGTTTGAATGGATATTTTTCTGTCTTGTTTGCCAAATGTTGAGCAATTCTAATACCATTATCTATCCCAGGTCTAATTATGTCCCAGACTCTGGAAAGCAGAAACTTCTGAACAAAATTCTAGGGGATTATTATGAGGTGCAGTGGGAGGCCAGGGTATCGGTTTCCATTGGCTGTCGGGCTCCGCCTGGTAATGTGTATATTATTTCATTAAAGGCTGAGCAAGACTGTTCAAAACTTCGAGATCTACATGTTGGCTCATTCCTGCTGGAAGCTATCAAAGCTCTTTGCATGTGCCTGTCCTTATGTTTCGACTAATGGCTATTGAAAGGCACAAAAGACTGCTGGGGGAGAACAGGGGTCCAGCAAGGAAGCGGCATTAGCATATGTGAACCAGTTGGGGTACGGAGATCTGTTATATCTGTTTAGCAGGCAGATGATGCCATCTACTGGCAAAATGGAGATATTGCAGATAGAACTACAGCTCGTGGCTTTGTGCAGCGACTGTCGAAATGGGGTCAGGGGCAACATTTTTTTCCTGAAGTACTGCTGAAGGGTCTGCAGAGCACCATGTCCGATCTGGGGGTTAGTAAGGAGATTCTCATTAAGGCAACAATGTCTCTCTTTGGGACAGACAAGGGGGGGAATGGAGGGTGATCATTACGGGGTGGTGTTCAGACCAGGCCATGGGCCCAATGACTGTAGATTTGAGAAGGTGGAGGTGGCCAAATGGGAGGAACAGGCAGTCTAACCTCAAGTAGGACCGATGGGGAGAGCTATAAAAAGTGTAGTCACTAGGGATGAGCCGAACACCCCCGAGTTTGGTTCGCATTCGAACTCAAACTTTTCAAACGTTCGAATTCGAACTCGAACTCAATACAAGTCAATGGGACTCAAAATTCGGTTTTTAGAGTGCCCTCCAAGAGGGCATATATGCTAGATATTTCCCATAAAAGGTGTATGGGGGTCCGGGTAGTGCCCTGGGGGACAGGAAACAAGGACAAAAAGTAAAAAAAAAACGTTTTTAAAGGGACAGTGAGTTTTCCATGAAATAGGGGTTAAAAATAAAAACAAAAAATTTCTTCAAATATCGTGCCTAGGAGGTCCCCATAACCTGCCCGTGAAGTGGCGGATTTCTAGGATGTATAGAAACATTTAAAACCAATGTCCGGGTCCAGGTAGTGCCCTGGGGGACAGGAAACAAGGACAAAAAGTTTAAAAAAATAAGTTTTTAACCCCTTCACTGCTGACGATGTGTGGGACACGTCCTCAGTTACTCCCGCTGTATGCTGAGGAGGACGTGTCCCACACGTCATCAGCTTTGCGGGACCCCCGGCGGAGATACTCACCTCTCTGTCCGGGGTTCCGCAGCTTTCTGACTTCAGCGTCCTCGGACGCTGAAGTCAAGCTCCTCCAGACGTAAATGACGTCATTGCGCCATACGCAATGACGTAATTTCCAGGCGACCCCCCGGCAATGCCGGGAGATCGCCTGGAAGGGAGGGGGGGATCTGTTTGGATCCCTCTCCCTCCCGGGAGGTCCCACAAAAAAAGCCAAGCACCGCTTAAAAGGGGAGAGTCTCCCCTTTTAAGCGGTGCCTGGCTTTAACCCCTTAGTCACCGGGTCGCACTTCGGCCTAGCTCCGGTGGGGGCCGCCATCTTGGATGACGGCTGCACCCCCGGGTCCCCCCTCACTGCCTGAAGTCCTCACGCATAGCGTGATGATGTCAGATAGCCGGGGAACCCCTAGCTGCCCGGAATCCCCTGGTGGAGATAGGGGGTTCATTTGAGGGTTCACAGACATGTTGTGAGGTTGTGTATAGAGATGCTGTGAGGTTGTGTATAGAGATGTTGTGAGGCTGTGTATAGAGATGCTGTGTATAGAGATGCTGATGGGGTTGTGTATAGAGATGCTGTGAGGCTGTGTATAGAGATGCTGATGGGGTTGTGTATAGAGATGCTGTGAGGTTGTGTATAGAGATGCTGTGAGGCTGTGTTTAGAGATGCTGATGGGGTTGTGTATAGAGAAGCTGTGTATAGAGATGCTGATGGGGCTGTGTATAGAGATGCTGTGAGGTTGTGTATAGAGATGCTGTGAGGTTGTGTATAGAGATGCTGATGGGGCTGTGTATAGAGATGCCTTGCGGCGCCGAAGTGCGGCCTAGCTCCGGTGGGAGCCGCCATCTTGGATGGCGGCTCCACCCCCGGGTCCCGCTCACTGCCTGACGTCCTCACGCATAGCGTGATGACGTCAGATAGCCGGGGAACCCGAAGCTGCCCGGAATCCCCTGGTGGAGATAGGGGGTTCATTTGAACCCCGATATCTCCAGAACCGTGGCAGCTAGGTGGTCGTGGAGGGTGTCAATCGAAAGGCCTGAGCATGATACCCAACATGACCAGGTATAAAGTAAACAAAAACAAAACCATGTATTTTTTTGGCGTGTTATTTTTATTAATGCAGCAATATTGTTCTCATTTCAATTATAATGTGAACAATGATGCTGCACTAATGATTTTTTTCTATGGGGTGCGTTTGCTAAAAATCACGTAATTCCCCCCAACAAAATGTAACAAGTCCCCATTTCTAATTTTTGTACAAGCGCACCCCATAGAAAACATAACCGTAACTGTTCATGTGCTAAAATGTGAAAAGAAACACTTTACACACTGCAGATGATTCAAAATTCAATTGTTTTGCATTTTTTGTCATAATATACAGGCAGGACATGACGTATACATATAAAAATTATATATTATAAATCTGCGGAGTCTAACGGAAAGAACAATATCTAATATGTCTGGGTCATTTAATAAAATGTGGCTTCAAATCGCGTTTAAACATGATGAGCGAAAGCGGTAAAAATGAGCTGAGCACACAGCAGTGAAATGCAGGGTTAAGGGGTTAAACAGCATATCAGAGGAACATTTAGTAGAGAAATGAACACTTCTCAGAAGCACAGGTGTTGTTTGATACATGTTCAGGAGACACCTCCAGACACCCTCAGTCTACAGACAATGTATCAAACTCATTAGACCAGACTAATTAAAAGCACATGTTATTTCCAAAACACTAATTAACACCTGTTGTTTACGGCGTTTGAGAGCACATGTCATTTAGAGGTGAGAATCTTTGCACGTAGACATTAGTTTTTAATTCAATCTCTAATAAACCGTTGCTTATAATATTCTGCAGTAAAGAGTCTCTTTATTTCTAAATTTTTTTGTATTTTTTAAGCAATTTTTATACTTTTTTCCAATTTTTTTTTTTTTAGAACTCGAACCGAACACGCCAAAAAGTTCGAAGTTCGCAAACTTTCGAACTGCCGATGTTCGAGTCGAACTCCGAACTGATTGAACCGAACAGCTCATTCCTAGTAGTCACGAGTGGTTGGGTGGAGGGCGCGCCAGAAAGTGTTTAGAGTAACGTGGGCCTCTTGTACTACTGAGTGCAGGACGCTAGTGATTCCCTTCGAGGTGTCTAAGCAAGCATCAAGCGTAAGGTTAATATCGCCCCCCACAATCACAATACCCTCATGAAAATCAGCCAAAATTTGCATAAAGGAGTGAAGCACCTGATATTATCTCCGATTTATTTATTTATTTATAAAGGATTTTACCACGAAGGATACATTGAGATTTCTCTCATTTTCAAGTATGTCCTGGGTAGATAAATAGAGGCAATGGTGTATAGCTGGCCACCCAGGGAACCTTTAATAAAAGTGTAAAGTCTGTCAGGGTCTAATATTGTGTCCCTGGTAGAGAAGCGGAGGTTACGAGACAGGAGAATGGCTGTACCACAAACTTTGCTGGCAGGGGAATTACTGCAAAAGCCAACAGGGAATTTCTTGTCATGAAATTGCAGTTATAGCAAGCTTTTTATACCTACCTCTTGACCTCTCAGCTGTATCTTTTTTGTGCAGTACATTTTCACGTGAGCTTTGAGAGGGACACATTCATGATATGCACTTTATAATTACTTTACAGAGCTCATTGTACCAGATTGCATCATCTTCTAGAAGAAGATACCACCTTTCCATTATAGGTATTTCAAAAATAGTTTAGACCAAGGCTATCAAAGTCCGGCCCCACAGATGTTGTTGGCCCTCAATTCCTTGAAATCTTTGACTGTTACAGGTGGCCAGAGAATCATGGATATTGTAGTACATGAACTTCTGGGGGCGGAGCTTGACAGCTGTGATTTAGACAGTGGCTGATGTTTATATGGATAGCAAAATATACAGGTCTATTCACAAAAGGTGAAACTCAGGAGAATGATTAGAGAAGTGAAAATTCTAGGTCAAAATAGCCAAACCAGAATAATTCTCCCATTTATCTCAGTTTCCAAATCGGCTGTTTGGTCTAAATTGTTCATTCTCCTGGCAATTTTCCAGGTTTTCACCTCTCTCTGACTGTTGGTCTGGATTGTTCACTTCTCCTGCCAGTTCTCCTGAGTTTCACCTTTTAGTGAATAGGCCTGATAGTGTTTATTTCCCTTTAGGGGTCAAGCCCAATCCATTCTTTTTCAAATAGTTAAGTATGAGTTTACTAAGGTGTTTCAATGTTTACTGCTTTTCAGTAAAGCTGCATTTGTCCACTATAAAAAGCTTAATTTCCATGAATTCTGTATTTAAAGGAATATTCAGAGAGAGCCGTTCTGGCCCCGAAATGTCACCGAACAGGGAATTTCAGAGAGCAGGCAGTTCACTAAATTTTGGCGAATTGCCTGCACAGACGGTCCCTGTTCGAAGGCAGTGCAATCCCCCATAGAGAAGAAATGGTTCATCTATTCAGAGAACACCAAACAGCAGAGAAAAGTTGCCGAATTGCCCTGCTGTTCGGTGTTTTCATTCGGCAAGTTTATTCTGGCGAATCCCATAGTCTTCAATATTAAAAATATTCCCGTTTTAATTCAAAATCTAATAAACCATTTATTATTTTAATCTGCAGTAAAAAGTCTCTTTATTTATTGATATTTTAAGAACTTTTAGGCATTTTTGAGGATTTTTTCAGCAATTTTCTTCCTTTTTTTTTAAAGTGTTTTTTCTTTTGTTTTTAACAGAACCTTTTATTATCATTTATTGCATCTTATATGTAAATTCCAGGCATTTCGTTCAGTAGTTTTTTTGCATTTTTTTTTTTTACCCGTTTGGCGGCTTGTCAGCTTTCTCCTGCGGCTGGTCGGCGGCTCGTTGCCTGCGTTTGGTGGCTGTCTGGCGTGTTTGCGGCAGATGTTCGGCAGGTTGGCGGCCGGTGGGATGGTGGAGGCGGCCAGTGGGTTGGCGACGGCAGTCAGGCAGCCGACTCCCTGCACTTTGGGAACCCTGCGGTGAGTGCTGAATTCACCGAAGGGTGGGGAAATTTGATTCCCTGACGTGCTGGTAAGTGCAGTGAACAAGAGAACACCGAAATGTCGGCGACATGTCGGTGCTTTCTGAATAATCCCCATAGTGTTTCAGCTTTTATTTGTGCTTATTGAGGGCCCTGTGCTGCTTATTTTCTTTTCAGGCTAACGAATAAATGCCAAAAGTCATAGTAAAGGATACACTCACACTGCAATCTTTAGTGCAATTTTATAATATAATCACAGGTCTCAAAATTTCCACTCGCCTGCTCTCATTTGGCGAGTGGAAATTACATGAGGGCGAGTGGGAATGCAGAGGCAATGCTGGAAAGGGGTTAGGTGGGGCACCTAGTGGTCAGTAACTCTTAAGGCCTGGCTAGTAGCTCAGGACTTGAAATTTTGAGGCCTGATAATCAGATAGATAAAGTTGGACTAAGAGGAGAAAAAGGTAGAAATGGACACAAAGCACCTCTGGTTGACTGAGATTGACAGTGTGGGACATATACTGTAGATGACATAATGCATAATATAAATTATGAAAATTTGAAACAATTTACTTCTATTTTGGTGTTTAATCAGCTCATGTTTATTTTTGCTCCATTACCAGGGCTACCTAAGAAGGCCACGTGGGTTGCCTTTCACATACAATAGACTGCACAAATATATTTGCTTGCGTAGAAGACAGCGTTTCTGTGGAATCAGCACACAAGCTACGTAGCCTCAACCTTTGGCTTCTTCATAGCATCTTGCTACATCAGTTTGCAACATTTCTTTACTGAGGCATAGTCAAAACGTGTGACTTTCTTTTTTTTTTAATGTATAAATTTTTATTAAAGAAGTTCACATATAAACATACAGCTTGCCAGAAATTAGGCACATATCACCAATAAGAGTAAAGGAGCCACGCAGGTCCCTATAGGTAGTAGAAGATCTGACAAGGAACGTAACGAGTGTTGTAAAATGCTGTGAACCAAACATTTTCATTTTGTAAAAACTAAGGTGCAGCAGAGTTATAATCCACATACAGAAAACTACTAAAGCTGTATGAGAGATAGAGAAGAAAAGAGAAGAGAAAGAAGAAAAAGAAAATAGACAGACAATAAAGAAAAAAGACAATGCTCATCAAGATCCACAGATCAACATATCTTTAAATCAATTTCCCAGAGGAGACAAAAATCTTCCATCCTTCCCAAACATCATGACAAAAGGCAAGAGAGTTTGCAGCCCTGTGATACATTTCCTCATAATGATACACATCCTCTAATGATGACATAACCTCCTTCATAGAGGGACTAACCTTGGAGAGCCAATGGCGTGCAGTGGTAGATTTGGCCACCCTGAGTACAATCGAAATTATACCTCTACGCCGTAATTGTATGTTAATGGGTATCATATGTAGTAAATACTGTTTAGGACATAAAGGCATGGTCAGGCCAGTACAATGAGAGATCAATCTACACACCTTATCACAGTAGTTAGCAATAAGTGGGCAGTGCCAAAATACATGGAGAAGAGATCCGATACCAGCACCACAACGCCAACACACTCCAGAATATCCGGGTATGTGAGCTAGACGATTCGGGGTCAGATACCATCTAAACAAAATTTTAAGGTGTGATTCCCGCAAATTAGTACTCCTGGTGTATTTATAAACAGTGTCAGTGGCATAGTACCACTCGTCCCTGGAAGTCGTTATGGACAGTTCTTTATCCCATCAGGACATATAGGGCAATTTCTTATTAGGATGTGCAGTTAGCAGACTATCATAGCATAGGGACAGCGTTTTTTTCGTAACCTTCTTACCCAGACATAATTTATGAAAACGTGTGACTTTCAAAGCCACATTGACTTAGATTTAAGACGTAATTCTAACAGATTCACTGAATAGCATTCTTAAACAAAAATAAAAAATACTGGTATACTGAGCAACCACATAGCATATTATACTGCATGTATACATTGAGCCATCAGACAGTGTTTAAACAAAACCATTAAAATAATAAAATGCTATCATCTTGGGGAAAAAAGAATATTTAAACAGATTTTTGTTTTAACTTTTTTCTTTATCACTAACAATAACAACTGTTAACGTTCCGTATAAGTAACAATTTGGTATGAGGAAAATAAGCACATTAGGGTCAGTATTTTAACAGTTAAATGTATCATAAATGAGATCCACAATATTAGAAATTCCAGGATTTATTATATGTTTGAAGAGAAACTGTATTTAATGTTTACTAATACTTGCCCCTTCGCATATCTGATAAAAACAATTTCTGTAAATTGGAAATCATGGCTACACAATCGGTGTGTGTTTTAGGACCTCATTTAAAGTCTTAGTTCATGATGTTTGAATTACTGATTCTCCAGGAAAGTGAAACTTTCTATGATTTGTTTTTATTATATTTTTATATTTAGAATTAAGTACTCTCCATATCTCAATAAATTATTTTTATTTTCTAAATGTATAACCCACACTGCCATCTAATGGAGAACTGAAATATAGAAACAAACCTAGACTCCGATCTTATTACAGGATACATGCGTTTTGGTACCTGGTTATTATTTTGTGATAATCACTGTGCAACTAAAAAGTGCTACATATAAACTCATATCCTAATTAAAAAATAATTAGGTGTATGGGCAGCTCGCAGGAAATGAGCTGACATTGGGCAATGAGGTGTCTGCTCATTTGCTACGAGCTGTCTGTACACCTTATTTGATTATTAATTAGGATATTTATTTTATTTATTTATTTGCAAAGGATTTTACCAGGAAGGATACATTGAGATTTCTCTCATTTTCAAGTATGTCCTGGGTTGAGTTGAGTTGATATGTAGCCCTTTTTAGCGGCCACAACAATATTTTAAAGTGTAAAAAAAAAAATAAGATGGTAACACGTTCAGTGAAATTTATTTGAGATTTCATCCTTCCATGGCACTTCATTGTGGTTCTTATTTTTCACAGAAAAGATCTTTTCACCTTTCTATTTTTCACTATTTTTCTTTTTCACTCACAAAATCTGCCTTGCCTTGACGTGGTGATGTCGTAACTGTTGTTAAGCCTGCCAGGAGGGCAGTCTATTGTTGTTGTGGCGGCTCAAAATCCGTGTCCACATATTTGCTTTTCTATGTCCTATCCAAGAGTACCTCCATATATAAATGCATTTGTAACGCATCCGTCGCCGTCCCATCTGCAATGGGAGGGCCGAGTGAGCAGCTGTGATGCGCATTACAAATGCATTTAAATATTAGAGCAGGCTCCTCTTTTCCCTCTTAGATTGTAAACTCACGGGAGCGACTCCTCTTTTCCCTCTTAGACTGTAAGCTCACAGAAGTGGCTCCTCTTTTCCCCTCTTAGATTGTAAGCTCACAGGAACAGACCCCCTTAGATTGTAAACTCATAGGAACAGGACCCCCTTAGATTGTAAACTCATGGGAACAGGACCCTCTTAGATTGTAAACGCATAGGAACAGGACCCCTTAGATTGTAAACTCATGGGAACAGGACCCTCTTAGATTGTAAACTCATAGGAACAGGAGCCCTTAGATTGTAAACTCATAGGGACAGGACCCTTTTAGATTGTAAACTCATAGGAACAGGACCCTCTTAGATTGTAAGCTCATAGGAACAGGACCCTCTTAGATTGTAAACTCATAGGAACAGGACCCTCTTAGATTGTAAACTCATAGGAACAGGACCCCTTAGATTGTAAGCTCATGGGAACAGGACCCTCTTAGATTGTAAACTCATAGGAACAGGACCCTCTTAGATTGTAAGCTCATGGGAACAGGACCCTCTTAAATTGTAAACTCACGGGAACAGGACCCCTTAGATTGTAAACTCACAACAGGACCCCTTAGATTGTAAGCTCACGGGAACAGGACCCCTTAGATTGTAAACTCATGGGACCCCTTAGATTGTAAACTCATCGGAGCAGGCTCAAGGTGGTGGTGCTGGTGGGGTGCCCAGTTGCAGGGAGGCCAATACTTACCTGGTTCCAGCGCCGTGCTCACGTCCCAAGTTCTTCACCACGCTGGTTCCAGCACCAGCCGCTGGGGGTGACTCAGGGCAGGGGTGATGGTCGTTGGCGAGGCGCTTTGGGCGAAGGAGAAAAAAGCTGATCCGTTGGAGAGGCGCTGTGTGCACGCCTCTCCAACGAATTTTTTTGTCCATCACGCAAGCCGGCTGTTTCTCTCCCTGACGCGCATGCGCAATGTGCAAGTAAGCTTGCGCATGCGCATTGCTTCCGCCGCCTGCGGCGACGGACGCAAACGTTTTTATATATAGAGATGGGTGATATATCACAGCTGTATTGGTTGGGCATAATGTTTTATGTTGAATTTGGCAATTTAATCACGAAATTACTTAAAGTGTGATGTTTAGTGAATCCATCCCTCAGAGTTGTGTTATTTTTACAGTACAGGCTTTCCAGAATCTCAGAATCTCTCGAATTCTAAAACAGTTATTAGTTATTTTTTAGAGCAAAGGACATTGTCTCTTGCTCAAATCTCTGAGCAAGAGGTTTCACTGCTGCAGAAGATGAACAACACGTCTCGTATCTTTTTTTTTTTTATTGCTTCGGTCATACAAGCTTCTGCTTTTGTCTTTTGACTCAAGAAGGCCAGAGGACAAAGCAGTTGCTGGGCTTTATTGTGTTATTATTTGGTCTAAAGAAATCAGATGTCGGTTGCTTTTGTTACATATATTTCAAATAATAGTATCAAGTAGAAAGCAATACTTAGTTGTGCCGGACTTGAAACTGCTTCTATCAGAATGCTCAATAGGATTTTAAATATTTTCCTTGTACATTTTTTTTTAAAGTCAGCATCTTCTATCTATCTATCATGCCTATCCCTTTTTTCGTTTTCGTAATTGTATTACCAGTTTCAGTTGTATTCCAATTGGGTTCAATAATAATAAGCTTATCATAGTACAAATAGTTTTATTTTTTCAGATTCTTGGTATGTCTTTGAGCTCTGACTTGAGAATTAGAGATATACATTTGCAAATAGGCGGAGAGCAGGGATTTTAGAATAATGTTTTTCCATTTTTGAGTGAATTTTTTAAACAGTCTTTAATTAGACTGTTTAGTCGCTGATCAATGTTTAGATTGTTTTAATTGTACTACTTACAACAAGTAGCTGACAGAAAATGTGTACAATGATATACATTCACCAGCCACTTTAATAGGTACACCTTGCTAGTACTGGGTTTGACCCCTTTTTGCCTTCAGAACTGCCTTAATTCTTTGTGGCATAGATTCAACAAGATGTTGAAACCATTCCTCTGAGATTTTGGTCCATATTGACATAATAGCATCATGCAGTTGTTGCAGATTTATCAGCTGCACATCCATGATGTAAATCTCCCGTTCCACCACATCCCAAACTTGCTCTATTGTGATTGAGATTGGTGACTGTGGAGGCCATTGGAGTACAGCGAACTCATTGTCATGTTCAAGAAACCAGTTCGAGAGTAGCCATCAGAAGATACACTGTGGTCATAACGAGATGAACATGACCAGCAACAGTACTCAGGTATGCTGTGGCATTTAAACAAGGCTCAGTTGGTACAAAGGGGTTCAACGTGTGCCAAGAAAATATCCCCCACACCATTACACCACCACCAGACTGAACCGTTGATACAAGGCAGGATTGATCCATGCTTTCATGTTGTTTATGCAAAAATTCTGACCCTACCATCTGAATGTCGCAGCTGAAATTAAGACTCATCAGACCAGGCAACATTTTTACAATCTTCTATTGTTCAGTTTTGGTGAGCCTGTGCGAATTCTAGCCTCAGTTTCCTGTTCTTAGCTGACAGGAATGGCAACCGGTGTGATCTGCTGCTGCTGCTGTAGCCCATTTGCTTCAAGGTTCAATGTGTTCTGCAATCACAGATGGTATTCTGCATACCTTGGTTGTAACGAGTGGTTATTTGAGTTACTGTTTATCATCTCGAACCAGTCTGCCCATTCTCCTCTGACATAAACAAGACATTTTCGTTCACACAACTGCCGCTCACTAGATATTTTCTCTTTTTCGGACCATTCTCTGTAAACCCTAGAGATGGTTGTGCGCAAAAATCCCAGTAGATCAGCAGTTTTTTAAATACTCAGACCAGCCCGTCTTCCATCAACAACCATGCCACGTTCAGTCACTTAAATCCCCTTTGTTCCCCATTCTGATGCTCGATCTGAACTTCAGCAAGTTGTCTTCGCCACATCTAGATATCTAAATGTATTGAGTTGCCATGTGATTGGTTGATTAGAAATTTGTTTTAACAAGCAATTAAACAGTTGTACCTAATAAAGTGGCCGTTGAGAGCATAATGACATGCCAAGCCTAGTCTAAAGCTTTTATGTTGATGGTATTCTTGGTGCAGGGGCTGGAATAGAATGATGGGGAACCTATGATTTCATTGCTCAGCATGCAGCATAGACATATGTACCTCTAAACAGTCTCTGTTGAGCTATATAAAATGCTTATATGGATTACTTGTAGTGATCAAAATTTAAACACCAAAGGCTAGATTAAAAACCTGGCGTAAACATAATTATCAGAATTTTAATAAATGTACCATCTCCATAGACTTAAACGCTTCTTGTAAGTTTACGAGAGCTCTGGTTAAGATAACACCAGGCTCTGATTGTAGTCCCAAGTGAATAAGAGCAGTCTCCTATTTTAATAGTCAGTAAATGTACATTAGATTAGAAGGTTATGCCAGTAAATCTACCTTGTGGTGATTAGGGATGAGCCGAACGCCCCCGTGTTCGGTTCAACTTCGAACTCGAACAATTTCAAAAGTTCGAGTTCGAACTCGAACACGATCCGAACTCAATGTAAGTCAATGGGACCCGAACGTTCGATTTTTAGAGTGCCCTCCAAGAGGGCATACATGCTAGATATTTTCCATAAAAGGTGTATGGGGGTCTGGGTAGTGCCCTGGGGGACAGGAAACAAGGACAAAAAGTTAAAAAAAAACCTTTTTAAAGGAACAGTGAGTTTTCCATGAAATAAAGGTTAATAATAAAAACGAAAAATTCCTTCAACTATCGTGCCTAGGAGGTCCCCATAACCTGCCCGTGAAGTGGCGGATTTCTAGGATGTATAGAAACATTTTAAAACAAAAAAATGACATTTCAAATGACAGTAAATGGTTTTCCTTTAATCTATTCATAAACAACTGCTTGGGGCGGCAGCCTGTATGAAAAGAGAAGACGTTTTAGGACACGAAGTACAAGTTTAGTGATTTTTTTGGCTAACTTATGGTGAAACTTATGCAGACTTTGGATGAAAGTAACAATAGGTGCTTTAAAATTGGGCCTTTAGTGTCAGCAACAGTGTTGTCACACCGTAACCCCTCTGTGGTACTGTGGAAGAGTGCAGGGTTGGACCCTGCGGTCAAATATTAAAATGATATGAATCTGGTACAGGTGTCAGCGGCAGTGCACCCAAATATTTTACCTTTGGTGGCAGCAAGTGCCTTCACATCGTAAGCCCTCTGTGGTATTGTGGAAGAGTGCAGTGGTGGACCCTGCGGTCCAATATTAAAATGATATGAATCTGGTATAGGCGTCAGTGGCAGTGCACCCAAATATTGTGCCTTTGGTGGCAGAAAGTGCCTTCACACCATAAGTAACCCCTCTGTGGTATTGTGGAAGAGTGCAGGGTTGGACCATGCGGTCAAATATTAAAATGATATGAATCTGGTATAGGCGTCAGTGGCAGTGCACCCAAATATTGGCAGTGCCAACACAGATTAAATTCCCAGAAATCTCCTACAACTCACTGAAACACACTGTCCCTGATAGCCTGGCAGTGCCAAGACAGATTCAAATTCGCAGAAATCTCCTACAACTCACTGATACACCCTGACAGAACAATCTCCTTTCCTCTCTGATTCACTCCTGCAAACACACATGCTGGGGCTGCAGGCAGGGAAGCCTTATATAGTGTGCTGCGGGACTTAGCTCTGTGAGCCCATGATTGGGCAAAATTTGCCCAATCAGGACTCTGAGCCGTGATTGGCATAGTCAGGTGCAAGGCTGTAGCCAATTACAAGCTTCAGGCCAGTGGAAAAGTGCATTGTGGTGCATTGTGGGCGAACATGCGGCGAACACGCGGAAATATTCAGAGTTCGACGAACAGCTGAACGGCGATGTTCGAATTGAACTGCGAACAGATCCGAACCGAACGCTCATCCCTAGTGGTGATGTAAGGAATACTGCGAATCAAGAAAGACATTGATGAATGCACTTAGAACGACAGTGCCTGCTGCATTTTTGGACTGTTGCCCACACCTGACAAGGTGTGTGTAGGGTTAAGTGGGCAACAGTCCAAAAATGCAGCAGGCAAAGGAACAACGGGAAGGTAATAATGAAATTGTTAACCAGTAATAATACGTTTTCAAACATTTGTCAATACAAGGCAAATTGTATTTGTGAAATGATTGCAACTTTATAATCAGAGAGACTGATTTTCGATTTACATGTTTGCATGTAGTGTAGTGAAGCCAGAAAGTCACACTTCACTACCATTTTCCCCCTGAACCACAAGCAAGCCATACTCAAAGCAATCTCTCCTGTTTCCTGCAAGTAAGCCAGAAAGGTATTCTCCAATCAACACTTTTTTGCCATATTGTTACTGCTGCTAGTTTATTTTTTTCTTCCCTCTTTTTTTGATAGTTTAATTCTGTACTGATTCTCGGTCTGCTCTGCTCCTCCCTGTTGTAAATACTTTGCATGAACAAATGGCTACCACTCTAAACTCTATTTGTTTTTATCCACAGTCACACTTCGCTACCATTTTTCCCTCTGCTGTCCCACCCACCCGCTCCATCCACCCACCCAGCCCCTATTCTAATTATATAGCCTCCTTTTCTCAGCTGCTTCAATCCACTCTCGGTGTAACCTCACCATGCCCAACCTCTCGGTCTATCATTATGCAGTGTCTGCAATATTCTCGGTGGTAATTATCTCAACACTCCCCCTGTTCCTTTTTGTTTCATTTGCCTTAGTCCCTTAGATTGTAAGCACACGGGGTATCTGGCTGAGCACTTCTATAAAGTGCTGCATTTGCAGGACAATGATCCTTTATTATTTCACCTGTTTGTGCTTCCCCACTGTAACGCGCTACGGAATCTGTTGGCGCTGTTTAAGTACTTGTAACTGTAACTGCATGTTTTGTAAGGGGGAATCTTTAGCCTTTTTTTAGTTAATATTTTGTATCACTTTTCTTAGATGGCAACGACAGAAAATAGCTACAAGCAAATCTATGTGGCAATATCTCCCTTGGTGATAGTGATGTTAGTTTTCTGAAAAAAGAGAAAACAAATCTAGCTCCACATACTGCATAGGGTATTCCCAATGGAAGGGTGTTCAGATCCTGTCTAAAAGTGTTTAAGTGAGCACAAGGGAATTTTCAGAAACCCTCAAGCACACAAAACACACACACACACATTACATATATATATCTGTGTGTATGTGTGTTCAAGTGTTCAAGCATAAAATCCCTTGTGTGCGTATATATATTTATCCCCTGTGTGTGTGTGTGTGTGTTGTGTTTGTGTGTGTGTTTAGGTGTGCTATTTCAGAAAATTTGAATTTAACCTCCCTGGCGGTGTTCCTGAGTGTGTCTCAGGGTTAAATTTCACTGCTGAGAGCGGTAACCCCGAGACACACTCGGGTTGTATACATTACCTCTCCGTGCGCTCCCTCGATGATCTCTGCAGTCTCCTCTGGTGATCGCAGCATTTTACTTCCTGGATTCCTTCACGCGAGCAGGAAACCAGGAAGTAATGAGGTCGCCGATCGCCGGAGGAGGCAGCTGGGGACATCGAGGGAACGCAGGGAGAGGTAATGTATCCAGTGGCATCCTGAGTGTTGCTCAGGGTTACCGCTTCCAACATAGGAATTTAAACCGAGCCACACTCGGGATGCCGCTGGGGGGGGGCAATAAAAAAAAATTTGACCGTTTTCAGCACAGAATTTTCTGAAGAAATAGAACGCCAGGGAGGTTAAACACTTATAGACAGGATTTATTTATAAACTTTTTTTACTTTGTGTTCATCTGGAATAAATTCTGGATAAATACATCCTAGAAAAAAGTTAATATGCATATTGAAAATACATAATGTATCTGTCTTTAGTTTGTGTGTTTTCTAAGATGATGAGCCTGCAAATAAAAGCAATCTTTATTATAGTGTACCGTATTTTTCAAAAAAGTGGGGGGAAAAGTGTGTGCGTCTTATGGAGCGAATACTGCAAAGTGCACATTGCAGTGTTTGGCTCCCTGCGAGTGTCCAAAGTTATGGAGCTTCGGCGCTCGCCTGGGGGAACCACGTCACCAGCCGAGTTCTCACGAGATCACGGCTGGTCACGTGACTCCCCCAGGCGAGCGCCCAAGCTCAATGCTGCTGGACGCTCAGAGGGAGCCGAACACGCGGCGGCGGCCGGAGGTGAGCTGGGGCCTGGGGGCAGTATCCATGAGAGCTGCTGGGGCAGTATATCCATGAGAGGAGCTGGGGCAATATCCATGAGAGGAGCTGGGGCAATATCCATGAGAGGAGCTGGGACATATCCATGAGAGCTGCTGGGGCATTATCCATGAGAGGAGCTGGGGCATTATCCATGAGAGGAGCTGGGGCAATATCCATGAGAGCTCCTGGGGCATATCCATGAGAGGAGCTGGGGCATTATCCATGAGAGGAGCTGGAGCATATCCATGAGAGGAGCTGGGGCATTATCCATGAGAGGAGCTGGGGCATATCCATGAGAGGAGCTGGGGCATATCCATGAGAGCTGCTGGGGCAATATCCATGAGAGCTCCTGGGGCATATCCATGGGAGCTCCTGGGGAATATCCATGAGAGCTCCTGGGGCATATTCATGAGAGCTCCTGGGGCATATCCATGAGGGCATATCCATTATTACACTATTTGATTCAGAATATTTTTCTTCCTGTTTTCCTCCTCTAAAAACTAGGTGCGTCTTATGGTCAGGTGCATCTTATGGAGCGAAAAATATTTAATTTTTTCTCTCGTTCTGACCTGTGTTTTTCCTTCCTGTGCAGGCGCCTGCATCAACAATTTGAGAGCTATAAAGAACAAATTAGGAATATTGGGGAAGATACTCGTCGCTATCCAGGAGAGCACAAAGATGATGCCCCAACCTGTGGGATCTGCCATAAAACAAAGTTTGCAGATGGCTGTGGCCACTTATGTTCTTACTGCCGAAGGAAATTTTGTGCACGGTGTGGAGGTCGTGTTTCTCTGCGATCAAACAATGTAAGTGTTCAAAACAAGTATTCTTCAATTACAAAAATGCTTTGTCAAGTCACGGAGTCCTAAGGACTCACCTCCATGAGAGGATACCACATGGTACTGCTGATGGTATCTATTAACCCCTTCCCGACTGCTGACGTACCCTGTACGTCCTGTGTTCGGGTCTCCCTTAGACCGATGACGTACAGGGTACGTCAGCGGCGCCAAATCCCCCTCCCGCCCGATACTCACCTCCTCGTCGGATCCCACGTCGATCTGACAGGGAGGAAGCCTGCCCATGTGATTTACATGGGCAGGCGAGGCTGATGACGTCGCCACGCTGCGTGGTGACGTCATCAGAAGGTGCCCCCATGTGTTTCAATGGAGGGGAGGGGGGGCTCCTTCGGAGCCCTCTATCTCCCCAACCATTGAAGCTAGGGAGATGCCGTTTGCACCGCTGGAGAGGGGAGAGCCTCCCCTTTCCAGCGGTGTATGGCATTAACCATTTCGCCGCCGGATCACGTTGCGGCGCAAATTGGCGCCAAAACGTGATTCAAACCTGGAGGGGGGCTGACATCTTGGATGTCAGCCTAGCCTCCAGGTCCCCCCCACCCACTGACAACCTCACCATATGTGTGAGGATGTCAGTGGGCCAGTTAACCCTCTAGCTGCCATGTAGAGATAAGGGGATCCTTATCCTGATTATGGCCTTTCAAATGATACCAAACATGACCAGGTTTGGTTTTAAAAAAAAATGTAAAAAAAAATAAAAAAAAAAAAAAATAATAAAAAATTTAATAAAATAAAAAAATGTTTTTTTTTAAAGTTTTTTTTGTCTGGGGGGAGTTTAATTAAATAGGACCTAGGCTGTCATCTAAAAATAATTAGCACAAAATGGTCAGAATGAGCGCAGTGCACATAGGTGAACTGGCTCAGCAGTGAAAGGATAAAAGGTAAAAACATGTAAAAATTGGGTATTTATATTCTCGGGATAAAATTTGGAAACTATTTAGCCGGGGTCTTTATTGGTGGTTATAGCTTTAGGGGATTAAATTACGAAAAAGTGTGTTTTTACCATTTTTTTCATCATATTTCATATTTTTTTTATATTAAATTATTGGATATGATGGAAATAATGGTATTTCTAGAAAGTCCATTTAATGGCGGGAAAAAGGGTGTATAATATGTGTGGGTTGAATAAACGAGTAAGAGGAAAATTTGATCTAAACACGAGCAGCGCAGAAACGTAAAAACAGCAGCGGTCACTAAAGGACGGATTTGTGTAAAACCGCCCGGTCACTAAGGGGTTAATATTTCCCAAATGGAAATGGCAAAAGATTTATGTAGAATACACCATGAAGGCAGCACTTAACCTTTGCTAAGCATAATGAGATAATGGGCATGGTGCTTCCCAAGACAAAAAAAAAAAACAACAAACCAGAAAGAGTGCACACCAACTCATGCATTTAAAGAGTTTAACAGTAGCTCAAATATTTTAAAGATTTTAACAACTGTTAACCCTTTAGAGAGTCTACCAACTCATAACCTTTCAAAGATTTTAACAATTTTTAACCCTTTAAAGATTTTTTTTTTTTACAAATTTTTAACCCTAAGATCTGTTACCTCTTCACTGCTGAGTCATTTCACCACTGTGTGCTGAACTCATTTTGACCGTTTTGTAGTCATGTTTTATTATAGGACCCAAACATGTTATATATCCTTATTTTCAACAGACTCGGCAGATTCAAAATAGATCATTATTATAGAGGTTATTCAGAGAGAGGCGATCTGGCACTGAAATGGCACAGAACAATGAATTTTTCCGTACGGTGACATTTTGGGGCCATTCGGCTATTCAGAGAGCAGGCAGTTTGCCAAATTTTAGTGAACTGATGGCAACTACGGTGCCTGTTCGAAGGCAGTGAAATCCCCCATAGAGAAGCAAGGGTTAATCTATTCAGAGAACACCGAACAGCAGTGAAAAGTTGCCGAAGTGCCCTGCTGTTCGGTGGTCTCATTCGGCAGGTTTATTCAGGCGAATCCCATAGGCTTCAATGTTAAAAATATTCCCATTTTTATTCAATATCTAATAAACCGTTTATTATTTTAATCTGCAGTAAAAAGTCTATTTATTGATTTTTTTTTAGGATCTTTTAGGCATTTTTTGGGCAATTTTTTTTCCTTTTTTTTAAAAGTGATTTATCTTTCTTCTATAATAGACCTTTTTATTATCATTCATAGGACCTTATATAGTAATTTCAGCCATTTTCGTTCAGTAGTTTTTTGCAGTGTTTCAATTTTGACACTTTCAATCGTATTGATTTTTTTTTTTACCCGTCTGGCAGCTTTTCGGCTTTCTTCTGCGGCTAGTCGGCGCTGTGCTCGGTGGCTGCGTTTGGTGGCTCGCCGGCAGGTTTGTGGGAGGTTGGCAGCGGCATTCGGCAGGCTGAGTCACTGCACTTCGGGGACCCTGCGCTGAATGGTGAATTCACCGCAAGTGGGGAAATTTGATTCCCCGAAGTGCGTGGAACAACAGAGCACCACAATATCAGTGACATTTCGGTGCTCAGTGAATAACCCCTTTAGTGTATACATCATGTCCTTTCAGAATGCTATAACAGAAAATGTAAAAATTTTTTTATTTATATTCGATTTTTTGGGCACTCTTGTTAAAAAAAATTAGAAATGGCAACCTATTACTGCATTTTTTTATGCAAAATACGCAATTGTAACTAAAACTGGAAGAAAAAAAAAGAGAAGCTTTGCTTGTAGATTGGAAGATTGTAGTTTATGAATAATATGACTATGTATAAACCACTGACCTTGCTCCCGGCATGGGAAATGACTAGGTGAGTAACTGCAGTGGTATTGCTCATTTTATACGTGACAATTGGACAATGCCATTGCTTTGGAACAAGAACAATAAATAAATAAGTAAAAGCCTAGGGCCACCACCTTAGAAATGAGAAAAAAAGGTAAATTTTGCATATAATATTATTTAATAGGGCCAGACTCCATTCCAATGACACCTCACTTGAACTTGTGCGATGTAGACATCAGGGACACAGTGTTTCAAAGGACCCCCGGCGCTTCTCGCTGCAGTGTGGCGGTTTAGGGTTTTGATTGAAACAATGTGTAATAATGCATTATGCCTTCACCTCCACACTTGCTGGCATCGTGGGAAATGGGAAGGTGAGTTAGTGCAGTATCAATGTTCATTTTATAATTGAAAAGTGAACAATAGTGCTGCATTTTAAGAAAATAATTTTCACTTCTCCAGTCATTCTCCTGAGTTTCACGTATACAGGTCTATTCAACAAATGCAAATCTCTGGAGAACTGGCAGAGGTGAAATATCCAGGTCAAAATAAACAAACCATAAAAATTCGCCCATTTATCTCACATTCCAAATCTGCTATTTGATCTAGATTGTTCTCTTCTCCTGCCAATTCTCCTGGGTTTCACCTTTTAGTGACTAGACTTGAATGTGATAGAAATTGAATGGGACCTCAATCCCAGTATTAAGAGACAATGGGCCATCCCCTGGGCCTCTGGCTATTGAAACCTACTAATTCAGGATTCTAAACCAACACTGCACTGCAAACAGGGGGATACAAACTTGTCCGCTGTTCTGGATAGGGAGAATTAGCTTGTAAATTGCACGAAGAATACAAATGTAAATATACCCTAAGTGAAAAATATGTACAAATCTTTCCTGGAAAAAAAATGAAAAAACACAAATAAAACAACATAGGATGAATAATATGTAATGTGTCCTTTTTGAACGTCTTTATGGCTATTTTTTTTATAAAAATAATACTTAAACAATGTGACTCATATCACTGGTAGAAAAAACACTTGCCTAATGTAACAAATATGATTAACACTATTTTTGCAAAGGCAAAGAAAATTATGGTGTGCGATCAACCATAATCTAGTATTTGAAACTGTAATGTGTAATATTTAGATTTTTTGTAACAAAAAATTAGTTTTTTGTTCTATGCCAGTTTTTTAAAATTTTGAAATCAGAAGTACTGTCTTTCTCAATAGAAATGATTATGTCTGTATTAAAGTAACATTACCACTAATATATGCTGTAACTAGATTACTTGTGCACTACAAACAAAAACACATTATAAACACATACGACTGGTTTAGTTTTCTTTGTTTGAGTTGATTCTACACAAAAAGGAAAAATATAGTTAGGTTTTTATCTCCTGTTTCCATTTTGTGGATTTTTCTCATGATGCAACATTTACCAATACCTGAGCAGAAGTTTCATTTTACACCATAGTATAGTTTCTACAATAGTGAAAAAGCAATGAGTTGGAGCAGTGGTTCCCAACAGTGGTCCTCAAGTATCCCTAACAGGCCAGGTTTTAAGGATTACCTTGGGGAAATGCAGACTGAATCCTGCAATCACTGAGCAGCAAATCATATCACCTGTGCTGTGCTTCACATATCTGGAAAAACTTGCCTGTTAGGGGGTACTTGAGGACCACGGTTGGGAACCACTGTGTTCATAGGCTGTCCGAGATAACAGATGGCAGCTGAATGAGAAGAACTCATAATGCTCCATGGTACCTGCTACTGATGTACAATGCATGTCAATAGGTTGCCTTTCTAGTCTTCTTATCCATAGAGCTCATTCTATGCCCAATGCCAGAGAGTGCGGAACAAATGCTGTAAAGATACTGCAGGGCAACAGTTTACACCTCAAAATATAACAAAATAGATATACCCAGTGAAACATATAGGGTAAAATATTTTCTCAACTAAAGAAACATGAGAAAAAGAAAACACATGTAAGATATCAGCAACATAAAATAAACACAATAAGGATATTTCATTTTTTGGTGGTAGTGGCCCTTTAAATTATATACCATGTTTAAGTCAGATGTGTTTACTGCGTAATAATGTGCTGGCCTGAAACCAAGTTATTTAATTTTTTTTCCTCCAACCTATCTGTTAATTCATACTTTTGTCTCTTCTTCTTTTCTCTTTTCTGCTTTCTTGGATGCATTCCCAAAGGAGGACAAAGTGGTTAGAATCATTTCTTTCTTTTATCTTTTATATAATGGTACAATGTTAGACTATTTCACAAGGCATAGCTCTGTGGTGCCGAATGCATAGGATTGTTAATGAATGTATATCTTTTCAAAGTCCTTATTCCTTTATTCACTTGCTGAGTTGTAAGATCTGAATTGTAAGCCATTGGTTTTCAAATCTCAAACCTGTCATCTCAATGGAACAGTTTTGTTGGGCTTTCAAGAACCACACCACACATTATACAATATATAGATGCCTATATAAGAAAATGAGCTGAATTTAATGTAAAATAAAATTGTATTTGACCATATTTAAAAATTTTACATTCATCAGGGTCCACCTAACCAAAGGGAAATGGGGCTTGCTCTCAGGATCATTGAACTCCTGGCAAAATGGCTGTGTTCCTTTGACATCCAATTCCTTATCCTAGTTACTCGATTAACCTCCCTGGCGGTCTAATTTTTGTGAAAAACCACATCTAAAAGTGGTCTATTCCCCCCCCCCCTTAGCGGTATCCCGAGTGTGGCTCGGGGTTAAATTCCTATGTTGGAAGCGGTAACCCCGAGCAACACTCAAGATGCCGCTGGATACATCACCTCTCCCTGCGCTCCCTCGATGTCCCCAGCTGCCTCCTCCGGTGACCGTGACCTTATACTTCCTGGTTCCTTCCTCGCGAGAAGGAATCCAGGAAGTAAAACGCCGCGATCGCCGGAGGAGACTGCGGAGATCATCGAGGGAGTGCAGGGAGAGGTAATGTATACAGCCAGAGTGTGGCTCGAGGGTACCGCTCCCAGCGGTGAAATTTAACCCGGAGACACACTCGGGACAACCGTCAGGGAGGTTAAGGACTGCCTGAAACTTAAACTTTTGCCCATCCTTCATGGGAAAGTCTTCAAAATGAGGGAGATTAAAATGGCTTCCATTATTGAGAGCACTAGTCCCTAGTGAGTGCTAACTGTAGCGTTCGGTGAGTAAGCGTTAACATATTACCTTCCTTAAGCTAACAGGTTAAAAAAAATCACTTAGCGCACAGTGATTGCGCTACCTTGCAGGAGCTTGCTGTACTTTGCGCTCCCTATCCTTAACATGTGGAACGCAATCAGTAATTAGCATTAGGATAAGTAAGGTCCTAACGATAGTTACACACCAATGAGTTAACCAATATTTTACCGGCAGTCAAAAGCTTGTACTTAAATGATTCCGCTTGGACTCCAGGAGGTGATATTTGCTGCAGCACGGAAGTACTACCGTGAGTTTCATTGAGGGTTGCGCTGTGTTCCGTGGAAAGATGCTGAATTAGCGCCTGCCCCAGAATATGGTGCTAAGATGGAGGCGCTATGGGGAAACCTGCAGGCGCAGGTTTTCCCCTTTAGCATTCCTATTTTAGTGCCACAAAGGGAAAAGTGCCCTAAGTATTTACAGGTAGAGGCCCGAGGTCCCCATTTTCCAGCAGCTATGCCTGAACGTCATCTGGCCAGAGGGACACTGCATAGGGAGTGTAGCAAATTAGCTCTGTTGGCAAAGCAGCTGTTTTATTTGCTGGAATGTGTAGATGTTTTTCATAATTATTTATGTTACTTATTGTAGTTTGTAGTATGGAAGCATTTAATCTCACTTTTTGTCCTTAGTCTTAAAATATATATGTATACGTGTGTGTGTCGCAAATGAATGCAAATAGCATATCATTTTATCAACAACTGATGAAATACACGAATTTAGCAAAAGAGAGGATTCACATCAGGAAAGCCACTGTCACAGCATATTACACCTGTAAAATACTGTGTGGGAAGTGTGGGTTACACTAATTAAACACATTCAATCTACACAAGACTTGGGAAGAGCTATATTAAATGTGGTAAAATAGTCATAGTTTTTCAATATTGAGGTTTGCTGTTGAAAATACCCAGTGGAAATGGAATTTCGCTGAAATTCTCAGATAATACATTCATGTCCTGTTGCAAAAAATATTATTTAAATAATTTACGTAAAATGGAAGAGGTTAAAAACAAGTCCCAAATTTAGAATTTAGACTGTCAATGAAGATGCGATGTATAGGAATTGGAACTACATACTAGCTCAATTGGACTGATGGGGAACACCCTTCCCCCAATAAAAATTCAGAATATTTTATATACCTCAATTCTCATGCCCTCTTTGACATCCTTCAATCTGGCTTTCGCCCCTGCACTTAACAGAAACAGCGCTAACTAAACTAGCCAAAAACGTTGTCACAGCTAAATCTAAAAGCAACTATTCCTTACTAATACTTAATACTTTCCTGTTTGGTTTCTCAGCTGCTTCTGACATGGTAGGCCATTCACTCCCCCCACAAACTCTTCATGCCATAGACCTTTAAGGTACTGCACTTTCATGGTTCCCTTCCTGTCTGTCCCAATGATCATTTGGTACCTTGAAGTACCTCCTCTCTGCAACCTATCTCAGTTGGGGTTCCCCAAGGTTCAGTACTAAGCTCTCTTCCTTTTTCGATCTATAATGCATCTCTAGGCAAGCTGATAAGTTATTTTGGATTTCAGCACTACCTATACAGTGCTGACACCCAAATATACCTTTACTCCCTTGATCTTTCTTCTGCTCTCCTGGATTTTGTCACTGTATGTCTCTCCACTTTCTTTAACTAGATATCTTCCATAAACTAAAGCTGATCGTCCACTGGTCCATAGTCATACGACTGACTTAGTCGCCAGACTAGAGACAACCTTGTTTGTATGACTACATGCAACTAGTGTTCGGCCACTGCTTTTTTGAATGTTCCCGTGATTGCAAATGTATGGACAAGTTGTTTTTTTGCAACCATGTTTTATTTGCTTAACTTGCCTAATTTCTTTATCAGGGTTTTAACCTCGATTCCATTTTGGTTGTGTATGTCAATTCACACCCACTGGCAAGTATTGGCTCCTATGCTTATAATGGAAGGAGATTGCTGCTGATAATAGTAAATTTGAGGGTTTTCCAGACGCAAATTAAATATTTTTTAAATTTTGAGGATTAGTGACTGTAGGTAACTGCCGCTATTTATGCTGTTTCTGTATAGTCTGTAGGGATACAACATATGAGGCAGATTAGTAAAATTTCTTTTTGTGAAAAATAACCATCGCTCTGTATAGCTATGTCAATTATCACTTGTTCTTTAACAGTGTTTCACCTGTGTTGTGTTAACAAGTATTCTTCATAGCAGACTCTGAAAGTACCACAGAATAAATCAAATTGTCATTTTTAGACCTTCCATATATTCAGTTTAGTATTACAGAAAATGGAAATAGATCATTTTAACAAACAAATCTGTTACGAGGATATTAAACAATTCTTTTTATTATCAGACGTTTGTTTAATGCAATCTTTGTGATAATGTACATGTAACTGACATCAATGATGCTAATCTTTACTTGATTGCTACCTACTTATCCTGTAGCCCCAACGAATAGGGTTCTACACCTATATTTAATCTCTTGGTAAAAGAAGCTTACAGTTTAATATGTTTATTACTGACTAAGGGCCACATTACATTCTTGACGGTAACGTTAACACTCACCTGCGTGAGCATTAACGTTAGCTGCAGTGTCTACCGCATATTACAATCCAAACGCAAACGGGTTAAGCAACCCATTTGCGTTTGGTACTTTGAGCTTTTCAGCGCGAGGTTACTGTACTTTGCATTCCCTATACTTAACATGGGGAGCGCAAAGTGTTAATCAGCGCTGGATTACAAAGTCCTAACACTGATTAACATCTGGCTCTGGTTAGCGAAAAGTTAACCAGAGCCAGGACTTACTCACTACGCAGACCAGCTGGATCTCGCGAAGTGAGATCCGGCTGGTCATGTGACCGGCAGGGGGAAACTCAATGGAGTTCTAAGGACTCCATCGAGTGGATGCTCGCGGCTGCGCTCAGCGCTGCCACGAACATAGCGGGGCCGTAGCGCCAGCTAACAATGCAGGCAGCATTTTTTGCCCCTGCATTGTAATCTAGCATTAATACACGGGCGCAAGGGGGAAAACTGTGGGCACAGTTTTTCCTCCCTTGCGCCCGCATTTTAACGCTACGATCGTAATGTGGTCCTAAGAGTATAATTCAGTTGATATATGTTAATGTCTCAATATCATTAAATCATTTATTTGTTCTAATTTGCCATTTTAGAGCTTGGTTCACAAGGTATTTCCAACTCTGCACAAAATTACTGTGGTCAAATCATATGTTAATCAGGTTATATCTGTATCGTGACATTAATAATATGGGAATGCAGCGTTCCAGTAACTATAAATAAAAAAGGTGATGATTTTTCATTTGTAAAATCTCTCATCTTGCTGTTGAGAAAATAGAGGTGTTAATTTGAGGAATTCAAAGGCTGCAGATAAGAAAGCTGTGCTGCAAAATGGACCTTTTTAGATATATTCTCACACACGCTTGGATTTTAGTGGGTGCCGGAGGTGCTGTACTCCTGGCCGCGCTCTTCCATCAACCCCACCGTGGGCCCCATTGGAGGCTGTTTGACAGGGGGGTCTTGTGGCCATCCTAGTGCTGTGCACTGGCTGAAGCTGTGGACCCCTACCCTCATACAGATCTGTGAGTTCAGCAGCAGGGAGTGTGGCAGACCTAATGAGTTGCTCACAGAATGCTGAGCTGGGTAGACAGGCACGTACTGGCCATTGGGACTACCAGGAGATTCCTGGTGGGCCAGGGTGTGTGTGGGCCTGTGTGACCTGCCGCCTGCCTAAGTCTTTCCCGGGCCAGGCAGTCACTTGAGCCTGCCGGCAGCCTGGTGCATGCCTGGTGCTCTTCTTGGCCTGGTGGCCGCCTGTGGCATACCTAGGCTGGCCAGACACATGGGGCTTGCCTAGGCCTAGGCCTAGACTATCCTGGACCTGCGGCTGCCTGAGGCTCTCCTTGGCCTGTGTTTTTTTTTAAAAAAAATTAAAAGACCATTTATTCTTTTCATAATTTGCAAAAAAACTTTACTTTTTAAAATAAAATGTTTAACTTTTTTTTGGTTTAAAAAAAATTGTGACACATCTTTTTATTATTTTTTTATTCCTTCAGAAGAATAGGAGAATTTTTTTTTCAGTTCTAAGGAATTTTCCGACGCCAATTTGGCGTGATTCAGCTGTTATTGGCACAATTCAGCAGTTTCCGCCTACGTCCGATAACTGCTTCGGCAAGTCCATTTTCGCCAAAACATAGTGAACATTCAGTAAGTAGTGAATTCGACATATTTTCAGCCAAATGGAATCATTCAACTAAATGTTAAAAATTCCGAACAAAATCTTTAGCTCCAGGCCCATAGACACCTTAGGCTGGGGTCAGACGAACGCAGTGTTAACGTCCGTGTTGCTGCACATAAGTACGTCCGTGATAGCATACAATTGTGTTAAATGAAGCTCCACACACGAAGTACGTCCGCACAGAAGTGCGGGGGCTGACGGACGCTGCAAACGGACGCAGGTTAGGCAAGAACGTAATACTGCTAGAACGGACATGCAGAGTGCGCCACGTCCACAACGTCCGCATAGCTTTGTGTGTGAGTGATGGAGCATGGTCAGACGGACTGCATTTATACGTCCAGCATTTTTGACGGACAGAATGTTTTTTCATTTTTATTTATTTTCCCTGCTATTTTATTTCCCCTGGATATTATTCACAATCTGTGTTGACTCCCGATGAAGCCGGTCTAGCACCGGCGAAACACGTGTCGAGTCTTGTGCTTTCTTTTAAATTTGTATGCGATGTGATTTGATAGGGAGATGATAGAATCTGTTCAGCCTCTTAGGGTCAGTTGCATGTGAATCATTTTGCCTTTGGCTTTCAAGAACTTCACAACTATGTTTTTGGATGGTTGATATCCTGAAGTGCCTTTGTGTCTTATGCACACCGGCTTTTGCTGTGGTATTTACCAGTTTGCGGCTGAGTACGTTTCAAATACAAGGTAGCCAGGCCAAATGAACTTTGTGAATGTGGTTCGAGATTCTGGTATCTTTAAACCTTGAAATCTTTATTTGCTGTTTTTTAAGCCTTACCCGCAATCAGTTATTCCCAGCCTGGGCACTTCATAATTTTGAAGTGTAGTAGCATACTTTGCAATTGCCAATTTAACCTGTCTACTTTCTATAAGGTTTATTTATGCTTCAATGCAACATTCAGCAACTGATTATTTTCAGCCTCCAATCTATTTGAAAACCTCAATTTTTGATATCTGTATATATCTGTACCCTAGGGTTGTTATTGGGCAATTTGCGTCTTATATTATATATATATCTACCTATCTCATCGTGCTTGTGTTCATGTTTTTTATACTTGTCGGTTCAATAATGTGTGTAGTTTACTATAATTAATAAAAGTTATGTTTTAATCAGCACTCTCTCTTTGCTACCCGAGGGTTTATCCCTCATTCTTCTCCTTTATTTTCCCTGCTACATCAGTCAAGAAATCCATCAGTGAAAAAAACAGACTGTTTGGCCACTACCTTGTTGTCAGTCAGTAAGTACGTCCGTCCGTCCTGCACGGACGCACAGTCCGTACAAAATGCGCTCATCTGACCCTAGCCTTAAACTGGCCCTGTGTGTTTACATAACTGTAATGGGCCAGTCTGGATAAGGTCCAGGGCTAATTTCATTTGTCCCAGTCCAGTGCTGCACGGCGGAGATGCATGACAGACTTTCCCTGAAAGTGCAGAAGATACACTACAACTACTATAATTCTAGAGTGATGATCACATTGTTGAATATGACTTGGTAAATAGACAATCCAAGTTATAATTTGACCTAATATTAGATTTGGCTGGATATGTTTTTATTTTACTTTGCATATTTACGTCACGACTCACCAAAAAAAAAATGTTATTAAAAATATTTCTGTAAATTATATAAACTGTGAACTTCACAAATGTACATTTATTTGTTGGTTTTTGCATTGTTGAGTAGAACAGTTTGGATTATGTCTCGCCAACCATACATAAATCGGTAAGCTTCAATATTTTCCAGAAATGCATCCCATAAATCATCCCTAGAAATAATAACATAAAGTGAATTCACTTTATTCCATATCAGCAGATTTATATATATTTTCTAAATCATGAGCCACCCACAGTGCAGAGATGATTTATGTTGTATTACTTGCAGGCATTTTTAGGTTTGTGACTATAGCATGCCAAATCTTAATCCAAGTGAGTTTAGTTTATCTCTCATGTTGAATTATTGAGTTCTTGTTCCTGCAGATACTTTAGATAAGTGAGCCGCAGTGGTCACCTTCTTTCATAGGCGGCATCAAAGCAGTTTTGTTCTTGGCTTTTGTTATATCTGCAATATGTGAAAGTCTGTTATAATTATTTGTCTTTTGTACAATAGCCAGATGCAGAGCCCGAGCTTGGAAAAGAATGTGAAAAATATGAATAATTAAGGCTTCTATTGATTGTTAGCATTCTAATTCTATTTGTTTCCCCTTGTTTAATTCATTAAGACCAAGGATTTAGGGATTACATTCTTGCTTCTTCTGAACATTTGTCAATTCTTTTATGTGTTCCCCACCCCAGGAATCTCTGTCTTCTGATGTGATTTCCAGCTTCTCTAAAACAAAACTATCCTTAACTTTTATGGAGCTCAGGGCAAGAAATATTTGCATTTTCTCTTTTACTTCTTAGACATTTTATGAATGAGAGGTACGTCTTAAAGAATGCACACGTGGTTGCATAAGAGAAATAAAAATCTAAAAGATCTAGGGCATTATTACAAAGTTGGTGCTAGTTAGGGATGGGCCGAGTGTTCGATTCGAACATGAGTTCGAATCGAACATCGGCCGTTCGAGTGTTCGGCGAACGCCGAACATTATGGGATGTTCGCGCTCTGTTCGACTGCGGACATTCCATAATACAAGGTGCATTTACAAAATGTGTTCACAGTTCTCCTAAATGTACAGGCAGCTGCCGGTACATTTAGGAGACCTGTGGCTGCAGCCTCCCGGCCCCCGTGCCTTTGGCCCTCCTGTTCCTCTGCTCCGTCTACTCCTCCGTCTGGCCACGGCTCCTCTGCCCCATGCCTCGTCTTCATGCTGAGCCCTGATTGGGCAAAGTCCTGCGCCTGACCTGGACTTTGCCCAATCTGGGCTCTAATTCAATATTGAGCCCTGATTGGGCAAAGTCCAGGTCAGGTGCAGGACTTTGACCAATCAGGGCTCAGCATGAAGACGAGGCGTGGGGCAGAGGAGCCACGGCCAGACGGAGGAGCAGATGGACCGGAGGAACAGGAGGCCGGGACAGCAGCAGGACAGCAGAGGTACGGGCTGGGGGGCTGCAGCCACAGGTCTCCTAAATGTATTGGCAGCTGCCGGTATATTTAGGAGAACTGTGAACACATTTTGCATGCTCGTCCCCATTGATTTGCATTGTGTTCGAGTTCGTATTCAAACATTTGCGCTGTTCTAATGTTCGAATATGAACTGAACACAGGGGTGTTCGGCCCATCACTAGTGCTCACTGCTAACTTAACTTGAGCTGTTGCAAACTTACCAGAGCCATTATCGCCTATGGAGTTGTTAAGTTTACAACAGCTCTTGCCAAGTTAGCACCATCTTTGTAATATTGCCCCTAATAGTTAATAATAAGAAACCTCTACCTCTTTACCCTGAAAATCTGCACCCTAAATACATCCTAAAATAGAGAGTCTCTATTTACAAAATAAATCCTCTGCCCTCGACCCCCTCCTGGCCATAGTTCGCTCAAGATTGCGTCTTTCTCCATGGAGTCCAGTAGACTCCTGGAGCTGATAAAAACGCGGCTCTTAGCACCGCTGTAGTTATCACTTAGCATTTAAAAAGTGTCACGACTCGAGATGCCGAGAAAGTGGCTCTGTTGGAATATGGGTGTTAAATGACAAATGCTAATGGAAAACGGCTGATGCTCAGGTTTTTAGAACTTTAACACAAGTTTGGCGCACGTTACTGTCTGACGTTTAACACCAATCTTGGAATAGAGAGCTAAATAATCAAAAAATGTACACTTACATCTGTATTACCCTCTTCATACTGCAAATTGAAATACACCTCTTTTTACACTGTTGGGCTACACTTACCACCTTTTAGGAATTGGTTAATTGCCTGGATAAACTAAAGTCATTTTAGGACTGTTCTGCATGATGCAGCTGTACTTTAACCCTACTACTAACTAAAGCATTATCTCTCAATAGTCATTTATTTTTTACATACACTGGTGGCCAAAATTGTGGATACACCTTACATTTTTACAAACTTTTGCAGTATAAAGTTATTTTTATATAAAATCCTCTAAAAATGTCATAGCACAAGTAAAATTAAATATAGTAAATGAATGCTTTAACAACAAAAATTCAATTTTGGCTGGAAATGTACTATAATGCATCCTTGTTATTATGTAGCATAAAAATAATAATTTCAAGTTTGTCACAATGTGTTTTTTCAATAACGTGTTGGATAGCCTTTGGCCTTAACTACTTTCTAGGCATTAACTCTACAAGTCTTTTGACATCCTCTTCTCTGATCAAACGATGCCAGGAATTGATTATAGCCTCAATGAGTTCTCGCTTGTTGCTTGGTTTCTTGCTCGAGACCATGCGTTTCAATCTTGAGCACAGATTTTTGATGGGATTGAAGTCAGGACTATTTCCAGGTCAGGGAAGAAGAGGAATTTTCTTATCAACCAAAACTGCCAAAATCAGAAGGTGTATCCACAATTTTGGCCACTAGTGTAGAGTGGGATAACACATTCTATTAGTTATTAGCAAATTCTTCTCAAAAACACTTCCATAAAAATTCTATCATCCTCCAAGCCTAGTCAGGTGGTTGAAAGATTTACATCACTTACTATTTATGGATTTTCCTAAAGCTCATGCCACAACAAAACATATATTATCTGTTGAACCATATTGCAAAATATTTTACAAGAAATTACATTATAAACTCTCCACATAAATGCTTACTCATCAAATGCTCCTCGACAAGCTTTTGTGGGATTTGCAAGCACTCTGCAAACAGCAACCTAATGCGGGAAACCCTTACTACTCTTAAAGTCTTTTTAACTTCGGTTAACCTTTATTGAGTTATTAAAATGCACAAATGCTATAATCAAAATGAAACCAAGGAAAAGAAGAAATCACAAGACCGTTGAAAACAGATACACTATATTGCCAAAAGTATTCGCTCACCCATCCAAATAATCAGAATCAGGTGTTCCAATCACTTCCATGGCCACAGGTATATAAAATCAAACACCTAGGCATACAGACTGTTTTTACAAACATTTGTGAAAGAATAGGTCGCTCTCAGGAGCTCAGTGAATTCCAGCGTGGAACTGTGATAGGATGCCACCTGTGCAACAAATCCAGTCGTGAAATTTCCTCGCTCCTAAATATTCCACAGTCAACTTTCTGCTGTATTATAAGAACATGGAAGTGTTTGGGAACGACAGCACCTCAGCCACGAAGTGGTAGGCCACGCAAACTGACGGAGCGGGGTCAGTGGATGCTGAGGCGCATAGTGCGAACAGGTCGCCAACTTTCTGCAGAGTCAATCACTACAGACCTCCAAACTTCATGTGGCCTTCAGATTAGCTCAAGAACAGTGCGCAGAGAGCTTCATGGAATGGGTTTCCATGGCCGAACAGCTGCATCCAAGCCATACATCACCAAGTGCAATGCAAAGCGTTGGATGCAGTTGTGTAAAGCTTGCTGCCACCGGACTCTAGAGCAGTGGAGATGCGTTCTCTGGAGTGACAAATCGCGCTTCTCCATCCGGCAATCTGATGGACGAGTCTGGGTTTGGTGGTTACCAGGAGAACGGTACTTGTTTGACTGCATTGTGCCAAGTGTAAAGTTTGGTGGAGGGGGGATTATGGTGCGGGGTTGTTTTTCAGGAGTTGGGCTTGGCGCCTTAGTTCCAGTGAAAGGAACTCTGAATGCTTCAGCATACCAAGACATTTTGGACAATTCCATGCTCCCAACTTTGTGGGAAACGAACAAGAAACTATGAAATAATAGGTACTTAACACGTATTTATTGGCAAGAAATAAAAACAATTCTCAAACTATGTTAGTAGTTTTGTAAATACAATACATTGTACTCACTAGTTCTGAACACCGTATTCGTGGCAAGTTCACTTTAAAACGGAAAAAGAAAAATATGTTTTAATAGAATGCATGTATGTCCCTGACACACAGAATCAAAAGAGGTTGTTTAAAAATAGAGTTTAAAAGTAGTGCATGAGCTCTGAATGTCTAGGGAGAATCGTTGCTTGCTTTTTGGTTTCTTTTACTGTGATAGTGATCTTATTAAAGAACAGTGATTAATCATTGTAGCCATCTTACATCCTCATGGGATGAAACCACAGACAACATGTATAAATCTTAACTAGAAAAAAATATTGTATTAAGTGAACTAGTAATAGAATTCTTAAAGATAAAAGCATAAGCGCTCAATATTACCACACAATCCAATTCTTTTCTTATTTTCTGATGGAGTGAAACGAGAGAGCACTTCAGGCTGCTTAGACAGTGTTATTAAATATGGCAATGCTATTCTATAAAAAAGGGTTATATAAGGTACAATATATTCAATCAAGTCAATGGGAAACATGTTTGGCTAAAATCTAATAAATGCCTGAAGTTGTGTTTTATTCTTCATTGTGTTCTCCATTTTTTTTTGTACTCATTTTGCTGTCTTAGTAACCTAACATAGTAATTTAGATTAGTAGGAGACTCAACCAAGACCAACTATTTATACATTACGTTTTATCTGTTGGTCATAAACAAGATGTGTTTCAACAGAGAGATTGACAATCTAGGATTGACAATCTAGGAAATGAATCAAGTTAGTCTAGTTAAAAATATGTGCTATGGAAGAAAACCGATTGGGTGACAGGTTCATATCTGGAGAACAGTTGGACATTTTTGTGGGGGAGAGCAATGACCTGTCCATATTACACTTATTCCTTCCTATCTAAAAGGTGAATATCATGAAGGTGATCTTGTCAGTTGGATATAGCTGTTCCATGTAACAGCTGGCTGCTTTCTAGAATGGATGGGTTCTGGAGGGCAGGAAAGTAACAGCATCTGGTACAATAATGCATCTCACGCTGCAGTGGTGGTTGTCATTATTAAATGGCTCCATAGTGAAAATACTGCACATCATTTGTATAAAGCATCATATGTATACTTAATATTCCTAGTATACTTAATATGGCTATATCACTCTAGTGAGATAGGAAGCTTGGATGACACCAGGAAGAGTGATGCGGCAATTAAAGTTAATGAAAACTATGCTTCAGGTTTAAAACGTATTCCCTTATAACTAGTTAGATTATATGGAATCATACCACACTGTCTTATATTATATGTATTACAAGCTAAATTAAAAACAAAAACATATTCTATGATAATTATAAAAAATAGGTTAAAACAGTTTGGAACTTGCAGAGCTTTGTGCTTAAGTCCGAGGAAACCATTACTGTAATGGTTACTAATCAACAATATTCAATAATTTATATTGAACATTGTCATTAATAGAAACAAGCGTGGTTTTGCAATCTATTTATAACGTGACTCCTCTTGGTGTTACTTTCTTCTAACATCATCCCAAAATTGGGATGCAAAAGTAGAAACCCGAGGTCCTGCAAATTGGGGCTGTAACATCAAACCAAAGTTGGTCTGATGTAAACATTTGGAACCCAGGACATACTTGAAAACGAGAGAAATCTCAATGTATCCTTCCTGTGAAAATACTTTGCAAATAAATAAATGAATTAATAAGTGCCATTTTTGACCCATTCAGCAGAGAACCAAACACATTAAAGGACCTGTGAAATGAGTGGTCCAGAATACAGACGTTAATCAGTGCAGCAAACTGAAATACAACATTTTTTGCAATGTAAAAATGGGACAAATAGGCGGATTGGAGATTTATTGCAGCAGTGGTAAATTTTAAGTATTGGTTTGTATATATTTTACAGGGATTGCAACCTCTGTAATAACCTATGTCTTCTTGGTGAACTGAATCCAGAACCCTTCCTACCATTTTTATTAGAATGTTTGGTTTGAAGTTGTGTTTTTGCAGTTTCCTTTGCAGTGTTGGAGGAAAAGTTATATTCAATCATAATCCAAAAGGGACGCACTGGAGCCTAGCAGGAAACAAAGGTAAATTCAAGCCAAGTTTATACTTAACCAGAGCTCTGGTACACATCGCTGAACCATTAAAGTTAATGTAGGGCTAGATCCCACTGCTTCTGCAAAATTACTTAAAACGTGAATCTAAATGGATCACCCACCTGAGACTGAGATCCCAGGTTGCAGAGGACAATGTGATCTACCACTCCCGGAACACGAGCAGCAGAAAGACATAGAACGAATAGTTTCCAGTGTTTGTCCATGACTCCTGCATATTCCTACTCAACTGAGCTCTCGCAGCTCTCATGCAGGTATGCGATGGGCTCCATGGAGTCCTATAGACTCTAGAAGCTGATTGCCGCAGGGTCTCACAGCACCGCTGCTGGTATCAATGAATACCTTTAAAAATATTACATCTCGAGCTGCTGATAGAGTGGCACAGCTGGAATTGGGCTGTTAATGGAAACCCATAGATTGGAAAATGCTTTTTCCTATTTGTGCTCACCATTACTGGGCCAACTACAAAGTAGTTGGTAGGTTTACAACACATCTAGTTACGATTACAGCAGGATTGGAATCTAGCCTTAAGTTTTAACCCCGTGGTCAGGCCTGGACTGGGACGAAAAATAGACCCGGGCATTATAAAGTGAGCAGCCCACTTTTGTGTACCACACACACACATGTAACCAACCCTGTACACATCAGCACGTACACACGTAACCAACCCCATACACCTCAAAACACACACAACTAACCACCCCTAAAGCCTAAACACCCACACCTACCTAACAACCACCGTACACCTAAAAACACACACCTATAAATATGCATTAAAAGTTAAACTAAAATGTATTAAAATATGTGTTAAATTATAGATTAGTGAAAAAAAATATTTTATTATATTTTAATATATTATAATAAATAAAAAAATCTAATTTCAAAATGAATATGTTAAAATTTAAATTTTTTTAACAATAAATTATATTTATAATGAATTATTGCCCCCTCTCCTGTTTACCTTTTGTTCAATGTTTCGACTCCTGAGTCTTTAACAATTCTAAAGGTCCAAGTGACATAACCACATATAAATAGCATGGGAGAACAATCAATGAATTACAGGGTTAATCAGAGAGAGGTCAAAACCAGGAGAATGACTGGAGAAGTGAAAATTCTAGGTCGAAATAGCCAAACCAGAAAAATTCTCCCATTTAGCTCACTTTCCAAATCGGCTATTTGGTCTAGATTGTACTCTTCTTCTGCCAGTTCTCCTGGTTTTCACCTTTCTCTGAATAACCCTGATTTACACAAAGTAAGACTCCCTATAATTAACTCTATACATAAGTGAACAATAGTATTGTCATATAAATCAGAATTACCAGTCAATTAATTTATATAACATAAAATATACTTAACCCCTTCGCTGCGGAGGACGTGTGGGGAACGTCCTCATAGACTCCTGCTATATGTAGAGGACGTTCCCCACATGTCATCCGCTACCGGGAGCCCAGTGAGAGATACTCACCTCTCTCTCCGGGGTCCCTCAGCGTTCTGATCCCTCTCCGATCGGGAGGTCCCACAAAGAAAAGCCAGGCACTGCTTAAAAGGAGAGAGTCTCCCCTTTTAAGCGGTGCCTGGCTTTAACCCCTCAGGCACCGGGCTGAGATTCAGCGCTGTCTGGCGCAGAATCGCGGCCTAGCTCTGGTGGGGGCCGCCATCTTGGATGGCAGCTCCACCTCCAGGTCCCCCCTCGCTACAAAAATTTCATCATTGCGCATGACGCGATGACGTCAGTTAGCCGGGGAATCCCTAGCTACCCGGAGATAGGGGGTTCAAAACCTTATCATCCGAATGGTGGCAGCTAGGGGGTCATGTACGGTGTCATTTGAAAGGCCTGAGCATGGCATAAAAAATAAATAAATTAAAAAAGTGTTTTTTGTGTTATTTTTTATTAATGCAGCAATATTGTTCCCATTTCAATTATAATGTGAACAATGATGCTCCACTAGTGATTTTTTTTCTATGGGGTGCATTTGCTAAAAATCATGTAATTCCCCCCAAAAAAATTTAACAAGTCCCCATTTGTAATTTTTTAACAAGCGCACCCCATAGAAAATATAACTGCAAAGGCTCGGATAATAAAATGTGAAAAAAAAAAACTTTACACATCGTAGATGATTAAAAAATCAAATTTTATTGCATTTTTTGTTTTAATATACAGACAGGACATGATGTATACATATAAAAATTATATATTATGAATCTGCGGAGTCTGACGGAAAGAATGATATATAATATGTCTGGGTCATATAATAAAACGTGGCTTCAAATCGCGTTTAAACATGATGAGCAAAAGTGGTAAAAATTAGCTGAGCACACAGACATGAAATCGCTCAGCAGTGAAGGGGTTAATAACAAGTGATAAATTGTCATAAATTACCAGCATAAAATCACTGGAAATAAGATGAAAAACAAAGATTAAAATTATATCATATATACTGTACATACACATATGTATGCACACATACACACGAATAAAAAAACACACTTCCCTTACAAATAATACAGAAAGATATTACAAAATTACTTAATGGTCATTGGGATTTGGGATCGTGTCAATGGCTAGAAATTTTAACTGTGCTACCATATGCCCATGTTTAGAAAAAGGCAGTAGGAACTGGATTAATCAATTTTCTAAGTTTGAATATTTGATTTATGTTTAGAGATCCTGTGTGGTTTCACCAACATAAGTAACTCCACATGGACATTTAATTATATAACCGACAAACAATATTTTGCAAGTAAAATAATGTCTGATATTATATATTTTACCTGTTATGGGGTGTGAAAAATTACTATCTTTAATTACAGCATGAGCTGCATCCCAAACAGGGAAAATTACTCAGCTTGGGTGTGCCCAAAAATCTCTAGAAATACCCAGGACCTTATGCTCTCATTTTACCAAAAACAATCGCAAAGGGATTTGCCTCTTTAATATGACAATAAAAGGTGGATTTTTAAATTCCTCAACCTGCAGATGGTCAAAACTTAAAATATGCCCATATGTCCTAAGTAACAGATCTAATTGCTGTGAATGCGGAACTCGAGCCCGTGAGTAGCACAAGACCTTCGGCCGTCGTGTCCCTCAAGGGCTGCCAGCCGATCGGCTGTCTAGGCTATCGGGCAAACGACCGATACACCCTATGGCCAGTCCGGGCCTGCCCATCATATATATCATTCTCATAGTAGGACGTATAGTAAATGGTATTTTGCATTACACATAATTTGTATGTCTTTTTAATTGAATCACATGTATCTGCTGGTGGCCAGTTGTTGCCTATTGTTATCATTTAAGTCCTACTGATATCACTATCATCATATTCTGTATTTTACTTGCTAATGATTTTTGAGTAAGATGTTATTCTGAAACCATCACACAGGTGGAGCACAGTTATCTCAAAAGAGATAAACATCCAATATTAATAATCTTCTTCAGTGTGTCAGCATTCTCCTTGAAATTCTACTTCAGGATATGATAAATATTTATGTCCGGTACCTGAAAGAAATTATCTTTTCACTCCTAAATTGATATCATTCATAGATATGGAGTCATTGGTGTTGTGAGAGTCCATAAATAATAAGACTCGCTCAGCACGCCTGTGATTTCTTAGTGTTAACTTTGATGTTCTTAAAGAATTGTTAAAGTTATTGTGTGATATTTGTATACAGGTATTAAACAGAAAGAAGGGGTGACCAAAATGTATGTATATTCAGCAAAATAAATAAGATTAATCCATACGTTAGTAGCCATGATCCAACCAGGAGTAGTGGTATCCTATCCTTTGTTACTTAAAGTAACTTTATTCCCTCGTGGGTTCTATATTGGGTGCCATTAAACATAACAGAAATTCCCTATAACAAAATTCTAGTTTTTTTTTTGAGAAAGGATTTTACCAGGAAGGATACATTGAGATTTCTCTCGTTTTTAAGTATGTCCTGGGTGGTGAGTATGTGCCGTTAGGTGTCTTGTCCAAGAACACTTACTGGAGAGGTGCTCTTGCTGGGATTTAAACCTGTGTCTCCACAGTCTCCACAGTCATAGAGCACTGATGTTACCTCTACTCCACCCAGCCGATACGCAGTTAATGGCAATACACTTTGGGCTCTATTACATTCTTCACGTAAAAACGTACGCAGAACACGTGAATTTTTGCACGAAGCATTAAACGTTAACGCTCGTAAAACAACGCTGGTATTACAATCCTTGCGCATTTTTACATCCATCAAAAAATAACGTGTAAAACGGACACGCAAAAATGTGCGCGCAGCAACGTAGCGTGCAGAAATCAGTGTGCGGACTGTTTTTTCACGCGATTCGGCGACCCTGCGATGTATTCAGCAAGCACTACAGGGCCGTCGTAGTGCAGGGAAAAGCCGCCGCAAACCTGACGAACACTCACTGCAAAACCGGCGAATGCACACCGAAACCCGCAAAACATCTGGATTAAGGGGCGGAGCCAACTGCGGAGCATGGCGGACGTGTTTTAGTCCGGCTCCAGACCAGTGAGCGAGGAAAAACGGATATTATCCGCCAGAGACCACATACAACCTTTAAGGTACCATAATCCCCCACCGGAATACATAGCCGTCACGATGGCTACCGCCAAGGAAAAAAAAACCTCAGGAGCAAAGGAGTTTTTTACTCCCCGGCCCAGCAAATGCCATGAGGATGTAGATCCCCAAAATGGCGGCGGCCCTCCGTCCCAATCTCCCGCTTCGACGGCAGGCACCAGAGAGGTCGACCTAATACTGTTCACCACCCGCATGGAGACATTATTTAAAGAATTTTCGACCTCCCTGTCAACGCGCCTCGATGCAGTGTCGCGGACATTCGTAAAGGCATCCAAGAGATTGGGGACCGGACTTCACATTTAAAAAATAAAATGTCTGAAATAGCGGACGTGCACAACACCATGGCCGCAGCAGTGGAATCTCTGGAATCCAAAATATTGCACTGTACAAATAAACTGGCGAATCTTGAGGACAGGTCCCAACGACACAATCTTAAAATCCGAGGGATCCCGGAGACGGTTCACCCCCGTGACCTCATGGCTTATGGAACGGATTTATTTACACATTTGCTTCCCGGAGATGCTCTTGACACGTTACTCATGGACAGAATACATCGCATACCGAAGCCACCGTCTGCCCCTCTAATAGCACCTAGGGACGTGATCCTCAGGATGCACTACTATAAACCAAGGGAGGACGTCTTACGAGCAATGCGTAAACCATAAATCTTGGGTTCCCAATACGAACATCTGGAAATTTACCCAGACTTTTCTAAAACAACTTTACAATTACGAAGGCTATTTCGCCTGCTAACAACGTCTCTACGCGATGCTGGTATATTATACAGGTGGGGATTCCCTACCAAGCTAATTGTTCTACGCGATGGCGTCACCACTGTTCTCACATCTCCCACTGAGGGACGTACAACCCTGGAATCATGGGGCCTTCAACTAAACAGTGATGCCCAGGACCGCACGTCTACACTAAAAAAGATGACACCTGATTGGCGCAAACGCTGACTGGATGGATACGAGAGAGTCAAGTATTCGTAGACCCGTTCCTTGTGATGGAAACCTTACACTCTCTCGGCAGCAGGACACAAGTTGGGTAAAATTGGTGGCTTACTGACACGACATCTTGGTCTTGCTGCTGGTGGCAGATGGACCTACGCCCTCTTTTTTCATTTCTCCCCCTTCTTAGTTATTAAGGGCACGGATGTCTCCCTGACAGGGGACTCCGATGGAGAGTACGGCGTTCTGGAACGCACCAAGTTTTGTCGCTATGTTGCGACTTTCTATTCTGTTTATGTGTCCCTTCCCCCCCTCCTCCCAGTCCCTAAGGGGTTGCAGCGTTTCTCGATCCTACTTATCACTCTCTTGGATACGAGGTCTAGCTAATCATTTCAAATGTCGTTTATATGCTCCTTACATCTCTTTTGTAGACTTTTATGAAGATAGTATCATATAATGTAAAAGGTTTAAACCTACCCGTTAAACGCCACTCTTTATATCAGCGTCATAAGTACGAAGATCTTTATATAGTCTGCCTCCAAGAAACACACTTCAGGAGACTGGATCACCCTAAATTGTATGCACCTCACTACCACACTCAATTTCACTCGACTTTTAGGGCTAAGTCTAGAGGGGTGACAATATTGATTCACAACAGAATAACGATGCAGACTCACAGAATTCTCACTGACCCCAGAGGCAGATATATTATTTTAATATGCACTATTAATGGCAGGGTGTACACGATAGAAGCAGCTTACGCCCCTAATAACTCTCAAGCGCAATTTTTGACACATCTTTTAAACAAACTTACGGATGTTTTATCGGGCAACTTAATATTATGTGGTGATCTGAACCTATGCTTGGACCCAACGAAAGACCGCTTGGTCCCTACGGGTATTCCAGCGGGGAGACAGATGTCGAAACTGCACTCCCTCCTAGGGCAACACCATTTATATGATGCATTGCGCCTGCTCCATCCTACAGAGAGACTATACTTTTCGATCGGGAGTACACAATAGTTATTCACGTATGGACTACTTTCTGCTACCAATGAATTTACTCTCCCGTGTTACCACATGCGATATACTCCCCTTCACATGGTCTGACGATGCCCCGCTGCTCCTTGACCTACAGGACGAATTTCACTCTCACACGAGACCACCCTGGAGATTTAGTGAACACCTTTTGCACCATGAGCCGGCGTCTTTAGCAATACATGAAGCAATGACTAACTATTTTAAAGAAAACACTTCTTCGGAAGTAAACCCTTTTGTTACATGGCAAGCTAATAAAGCGGTCATTAGGGGTGTATGTATACAGTGGGGAGCGCGACTTAAAAAAGCAACACATGACACAACGCTTAGATATTCTTCGGAACATACAAGACATAGACACCCGAAACAAATTGCCCCCGACGGCGGAGCTTGCGGACGCATTGGACGCTGCCCTATGCTCACTTGCCGACTTAGAAGCTGACAGATTTAATTTGGCCATGCACAGGAAGCGGACACGGTTTTGTGCGTTTCAAAATAAACCGGGTAGACTTATAGCTCGCAGACTTAAACCCCCCCGCTACACCAGGAATCTCCTACCTCAAAACCAACTAAGGACTAATACATAATCCGTTAGATATTGCTAATGAATTTGCAGATTTCTACGAGAAACTGTATAACCTATCAACAGACAAGAACACGACACAACCTACACCTGACGCCTTTACTGATCATCTTCATACACTGAACTTGCCGAAACTATTACCCTCACAAATGACAAAACTAGCTTCTCCAATCTCTTTAGAAGAAATCTCTGAAGTGATTAAAGGGCTACAAAAACGAAAAGCCCCAGGTCCTGACGGCCTCAATGGATTATACTACTCGACCTTCGTCTCTCACCTCCTACCACACCTACACTCAATATTTAATGTTGCCCGAGAACAAGGTACATTCCCGACAGACATGTTACGAGCTCATATAATTAGATTCCCTAAGTCAGGTAAAACCCCTGATGAGTGCCGTAATCTTTGCCCGATCTCACTTTCTTAATGTAGATATAAACTTATACGGGAAAATTCTGGCGAACAGACTACAATACATCCTGCCGACTCTAATTGGACAGGACCAGGTGGGGTTCATCTCCAGCAGGCAAGGACCAGACAGTACAATAAAACTGATCAATTTGTTGGAAACGTTGCAGCGGTCGGGCCGACCCTGCTTGGTCCTTTCCTTAGATGCTGAGAAAGCCTTTGATAGGATGAGCTGGCTATTTCTTCATGAGACCCTTAAGATGTATGGCTTTCCCCCTCCGATGTTGACAGCAGTACAAGCATTGTATGACTCCCCATCAGCTGGGGTTCTGACATCAGGATTTCTGTCTGATGAATTTGTGATTACGAACGGCACGCGTCAGGGGTGCCCTCTTTCTCCCCTATTGTATGCCCTGGTGTTGGAGCCTCTAGCACAAGCTATTCGTCAGAATGATGACATTAGAGGTATACAAGTAGGCCCAACCACATATAAACAACAACTTTATGCAGATGACATCCTCCTGACGTTGACTGACCCAGTAGTCTCCTTATCGACCTTATATCAAGAACTAGAAGCATACAGTAGAGTGTCCTATCATTTAGTGAACCTACTTAAGACACAAGCTCTGCTAATTAATATACCATACCCTTTCTTGGATATTCTTAAAATGCAATATAAATTTGATTGGCGTTCTACTTATTTAGTTTATCTAGGACTTAGAATTTCGGAGAAATCTGAGGATCTTTTTCAATATAACTATGAACGATTGCTTTCTGAGATAAGATTGCTTATCCACAGGTGGAGAATGAAAGAAGTCTCATGGTTGGGTAGGATGGCGGCCGCCAAGCCGCTTTTAGACAGGGAATTTCAAAATAAATAGCCTGCCAGGGAGGTTAATTGAAATTGGACGGTCAGCAGCCTCTGCCCAATTATTTAAGGGCAAAAGAGAACATACTTTTTTTGTAATAGAGTATCTTTTTAAAATTCATGACATTTATACTGTGCTTATTGTACTATACTGTGCTTATTGTACAGCGCTGCGGAATATGCTGGCGCTTTATAAATAAAGAAAAATAATAATAATAATAACCTGGTGCTATTGATAATATTACCAAAACTATTGTATGTGTTCCACGCCCTACCCCTAAATCTACCCCAGTCTTATCTGGCTAAGGTACAATCTATTTTGGCCTCTTATGTCTGGAACAATAAAAGACCTAGAGTTCCTTGGAAACTATTAAGTTACAGTCACAGGGATGGAGGTCTAAACATGATACACGTGCAGCATTATTTTTGGGCATCGTGCCTGGCATCCTTATCGGAATCCTTCCATACACGCCCCATTCCACGATAGCTAACCATCGAGGCAGCATACATGGAGGGACACAATCTTGCAACATTACTCTGGGTCCCTTTAAAAGATCGACCACGGATAAAATCCCCACTTGCTAGTATCTCGTTACACCTTAAGATATGGGACCAACTGCTCCCCTCTTTCACGAACCATCATCCGATCTCTATGGCCACACCCTTGGAATCCTTTAGGTACCTAATTCCTCAGGGAAATTGTGTTAGATGGGCTAATTTACGGGGTTTTAAACCTTCATCATTTCTTTGACGCGGCCTCCATTCTGCCCTTTGAGACATTATGTACTAAATTCAAAGTTCCAAATACAATGTTTCTATCATATATGCAAATACACTCTTATCTTAAAGCTCAGAAGGTTTTTTCTATACTGTCCGCCAAGGTTCCATTACTTTCAGAAATGGAACTATTCTGTATGGACTCTCACTCCACTACTAAATCGATCTCGTTGTATTATAGACTACTTAATAGCCCACAAAAACCTGTTACTTGGACTCTCCAGAAAAGATGGGAAAGAGAACTGGAACAATCTTTTACACCTACTCAATGGGCCACAGCCTACATGTTTGCGGTGGGAGCGACTCGCTGCGTTACCTTATTAGAGACACAACGAAAGATCGTTTACCGATTGTACCTCACTCCAGACAGAATTAAAAAATACGCTCCGCACCAGTCAGATACATGCTGGAGATGCTCCCTAGTTCAAGGTTCTATGAGTCACATTTGGTGGCATTGCCCCAAAATATATTCCTTATGGAAGGACATCTCTATATTGGCGACTGAGGTCCTGGGTACGCTGATTCCTCACAAGCCGGAGGTCCTATTATTAGGCATGATCAACCTTCCGAAGCCTCAAAGACGGATGTTATTTATTCTTATTTCCACGACCTCTTTGCTCATAGCACGGAATTGGAAGTCCACGCTAGTTCCTACTAAAAAACAAGTTATTGACTTACTAGACCAATATTGTGGATTTGACTTTCACGGATTGTGGCATCGGAAGATATGCGTCCCCCCAAATCGGATCCCTGGAAACTTTGGGACATACACAAAATTTATAAAGCATGTGGATTGTGAATGCGCTAAAGACCCTGATACACACGTTCCCTGCTGCAACCCCCTACTTCCCCTCCCTTCCCTTTTCCTCCCTCTTTCAAGTTTATTTTTTTATTTATGTAACTTTGTATTCTTGCTAATGGAAACGCAATAAAAATTTATGTTTTAAAAAAAAAACATCTGGATTAACCCCGCCGAACACGCCGGAAAAATCTGAGCAGCCACCGATCACAGCGCAGAACCTGACACCGCAGACGAATGGAGTGAAAAAAACAACAAATGTTCGTTTGAATGTTTGAAAAGTAAAACGCTGTTTGCAAAGAAACTACAGAACTAAAATGTCAGAAATTTACATATAAGATCCAATGAATGATAATAAAAAAGAAAAAGCTATTTAAAAAAAATGGAAAAAAAGTTTCGCTAAAAAACCCCGAAAAATGCCTAAAAGATCCTAAAAAAATCTAAAAATAAAGAGACTTTTTACTGCAAAATATTATAATCAACGGTTTATTAGATATTGGATTAAAGCGGGAATATTTTTAGTGAAATCCCCATTGAGAAGCAATGCTTCGTCTATACAGAGAACAAAAACCAGCAGTGAAATGCCCTGCCATTCGGTGGTTTCATTCGGCAGGTTTATTCGGGAGAATCCCATAGGCTTCATTGTTAAAAATATTCCTGTTTTAATTCAATATCTGATAAACTGTTTATCATAATATTCTGCAGTAAAAAGTTTCTTTATTTATAGATTTTTTAGGATCTTTTAAGCATTTTTCGGGATTTTTTGGAAAAAAATTCTTATTTTTCTTTTTAAAAAAAAAGTTTTTTCTTTTTTCTGTAACAGCCCTTTTTATTATCATTCATTGGACCTGATATGTAAATTTCAGACATTTTCGCTCAGTAGTTTGAAAAGTGAAACGCTGTTTGCAAACAAACATTCAAGCATACTGGTTTTTTTTTTCACTCCATTCGTCTGCAGTGTCGGGTTTTTCCGGCGGTTGCTCTGTGATCGGCGGCTGCTCGGGTTTCTCCGGCATGTTCGGCGGGGTTAATCTAGATGTTTTTGCGGGTTTCGGTGTGCATTCGCCTGAGTTTTGCGGTGAGTGTTCGGCAGGTTTTCGGCAGCTTTTCCCTGCACTACGACGGCCCTGTGGTGCTTGCTGAATACACCGTAGGGTCGCCGAAATGGGATCGCCAAATCACCCCGAATTGAAGAGAACAAAAAGTCACCGAACGTGCGATGACTTTTCAATTCTCTTTGAATGTTAGTTAGATTTGATTAAAGGCAATACGCACCAACTTTTACTGAATGTGGTATACAGTTGCAAGAAAAAGTATGTGAACCCTTTGGGATTACGTGGAGTTTTGCATCAATTGGTCATAAAATGTGCTCTGATCGTCATCTAAGTCACAACAATTTGAAAAACACAGTCTGCTTAAAATAATACAACAAAACATTATATGTTTTCATGTTTTTATTGAACAGAACATGTAAACATTCACAGTACAGGGTGGAAAAAGTATGTGAACCTTTGGACTTAATAACTGGTTGACCCTCCTTTGGCAGCAATAACCTCAACCAAACGTTTCCTGTAGTTCCAGATCAGACCTGCACAACGATCTGGAGTAATTTTGGACCACTCCTCTTCACAAAACTGTTTCAGTGTAGCAATATTCTTGGGATGTCTGGTGTGAATCGCTCTCTTAAGGTCATGCCACAGCATTTCAATCGGGTTGAGGTTAGGACTCTGACTGGGCCACTCCAGAAGGCGAATTTGTTTTGTTGAAGCCATTCTTTTGCTGAATTACTTGTATGCTTTGGGTCATTGTCCTGTTGCATCACCCATCCTCTGCGGAGCTTCAGTTGGCGGACAGATGGTCTTACGTTTTCCTGCAAAATGTCTTGATAAACTCTGGAATTCATTTTTCCATCAATGACAACCAGGGCAGCCATCAGAAATGATGGGGCCCCTTACTAAACCTCCTGATGGGGCCCCCCGGCACTCCCTCAACCTCTAACAGCTTTTCTCCCCCTTCAAAAAAAACGGACATAACATAGCACCACAGCAATAAAACTCCCAGTAATGTGCAGTGTGTATGAGCGTATCACAGAATCCACAGCAATAAAACTCACAGTAATGTGCGGTGTGTATGAACGTATCACAGAATCCACAGCAGTAAATCTCACAGTAACGGGCTGTATATGATGGCCTTTGGGTCTGGGCCTGGTCCCTGGGTCTGGTTTGGGCCTTGGGGTCTGGGCCCTGGGGTCTGTGCTCTGGGCCTTGGGGTCTGGGCTGGGCCTGGTCCCTGGGCCTTGGGGTCTGGTCTGGGCTCTGGTCCCTGGGACTGGGCCTTGGGGTCTTGTCCCTGGGGTCTGGGCCTGAGTCTGACCTGGGGTCTGGGCCTTGGGGTCTGGTCCCTGGGTCTGGGCCTTGGGGTCTCGTCCCTGGGGTCTGGGCCCTTGGTCTAGGCTGGGCCTGGTCCCTAGGGTCTGGACCCTGGGTCTGGCCTGGGTCTGGGCCTTGGGGTCTGGTCCCTGGGTCTTGGGGTCTGGGCCTTAGGGTCTGGGCCCTGGGTCTTGGGGTCTGGGCCTGGGTCTCGGCCTTGGGGTCTGGGCCCTGGGTCTTGGGGTCTGGGCCTTAGGGACTGGACCCTGGGTCTGGGTCCTGGGGACTGGGCCTGGGCCCTGGGGACTGGGTCTGGGCCCTGTGCCTTGGGGTCTGGGCCCTGGGTCTGGGGCTTGGGGTTTGGGTCTGGGCCTTGGGTCTGAGCCCTGGGGTCTGGGCCCTGCACCTTGGCCCTGGGTCTTGGGGTCTGGGCCTTGGGTCCTGGCCCTGAGTCTTGGGGTCTGGGCCTTGGGCTTTGGGCCCTGTGGACTGGGCCCTGGGTCTGGGCCTTGGTGTCTGGGCCTTGGGTCTGGGCCCTGCGCCTTGGCCCTGGGCTTGGGGTCTGGGCCTTGGGGTCTGGGCCCTGGGGTCTGGGCCCTGGGGACTGGGCCTTGGGGACTGGGTCTGGGTCCTGGGGTCTGGGACCTGGGGTCTGGGCCTTGGGGTCTGGGCCCTGGGCCTGGGTCTGGGCCTTGGGTCTGGGCCTTGGGGTCTGGGACCGGGCCTTGGGGTCTGGGCCCTGGGTCTTGGGGTCTGGGCCCTGGGTCTGGGCCTTGGGGTCTGGGCTTGGGCCTTGGGGTCTGGGCCCTGGGGTTTGGGGACTGGGCCCTGGGTCTGGGCCTTGGGGTCTGGCCCCTGGGCCTTGGGGTCTGGGCCCTGGGCCTTGGCCCTGGGTCTTGGGGTCTGAGCCCTGGGTCTAGGCCTTGGGGTCTGGGTCTTGGGGTCTGTGCCCTGGGTCTGGGCCCTGGGGACTGGGCCCTGAAGTCTGGGCCTTGGGGACTGGGTCTGAGCCTTGGGGACTGGGCCCTGGGCCCTGGGGTTTGGGGACTGGGGTCTGGGTCTGGGCCTTGGTATCTGGGCCCTGGGCCTTGGGGTCTGGGCCCTGGGCCTTGGCCCTGGGTCTTGGGGTCTGAGCCCTGGGTCTAGGCCTTGGGGTCTGGGTCTTGGGGTCTGTGCCCTGGGTCTGGGCCCTGGGGACTGGGCCCTGGGGACTGGGCCCTGAAGTCTGGGCCTTGGGGACTGGGTCTGAGCCTTGGGGACTGGGCCCTGGGGTCTGGGCCTTGGGGTCTGGGCCCTGGGTCTTGCCCTGCATGGGGCAACTTTAATAGCCCTCACCATCTGGCCACAGGTGCCATTGGATGTTTGCTGCTTATGTGATGTGCTCCCATCGTTGACATTTGGGTGTGGGCATAGGTTGTTATGGGAGTCATATGGATTCTTTAGATATTTATTTTTTCAAAGTTGCAACTGGCTAGCAAGGACTTACCAGCTGCCACTAATCTAACCCCCCCTCTACACTGAAGGCCATATTACGATTCTAACGGGGACGCAAAGGAGAAAAACCTGCGCCTGCAGGTTTCTCCTTAGCGTTCCTGTTTTAGCGTGATATTATGGTGTAGGTGCTAATACAGCAGCCTGCACCGTAACACGGAGCTAAACCATGGGATGCTCGCAGCAATGTTGAGCGCCGCTGCGAGCATCCCCTCCATAGAGTCCATAGGACTCCATTGAGGCTAACGCTGCCGGTCACATGACTGATCCGGCAGGTCATCGTAGTGATCTGCAGAGGGAGACTGGGGAACTTTCCTCCCAGTCTCTCACTGCTCCCGGCAGTCAGACGAGGCGGTTGGGGAGATTTTTGGCTGGTGACGGTTTCTGCAGAAGCGAACGTTAGCGTCAGGAATGTAATAGGGCCCTGAGTATGTGTCACAGTTCTTTCTGTGATTCAGATTGTCAATTCACACATTATAAATGAACTGGATATGAAATTAAGCTCGGTGGTTGATAATGTTTCAGAAAACTAATTTTTTTTATTTGTTTTGCTATGTACAAGTCTAATATCAGGAAGCATTATTTTACTGAGAGGGTGGCGGATACATGGAACAGTCTTCCAGTAGAAGTGGTAGAGGCCAAAACAGTAATTGAATTTAAGCAAGCATGGGATAGGCATAAGGCTATCCTAAACAAAAGATAAATCCAGGTAAAGTATCCATGTAATTGGGCAGACTAGATGGGCCAAAAGGTTCTTATCTGCCGACATTTTTCTATGTTTCTATGTTTCTAATAGCATGAAAGAGAGACAGCGAGACACTCTGACTGAGAGAGACGCAGAGAAAGGAGGAGAAACACATGGAGAGATACAGAGAGAGACATACGTAGAGAAACAGACAGGTAGAGACAGAGAAAAAGAGACAGAATAAGAGAGTGACACAGAGAAACAGAGAGAAAGACAGAAAAACTGACACCTATGCAGACCAGTCCTCATCCTAAATGATTTTTGAACCATTCTCTCAATTGATCACTGAAGCCCTGATATCAAACTCAAAGAACCTCAAATTATATTCTAAGATAATGCAAATTCTCCATGACTCAGAGACACCAGAGGTATTATACAGGAGCAGACCATCTGAGGGGCCAGGCCTTTGGATGGAGTCCAGTGTGCCTGAGCACTCGGTCCGCGCCTTGGTTTGACACATTTCTATAAATATGCATTTGTTTTATTGCTATGGGTACACTGTCCTCTAGGTAGATTTTTATCAATAGAAAATAATACTAATGCTGTAGCAAAGTTGTTTGCTGTTATTGCATTTTTGTAGCTTATCAGCACTTCTTTGGGCATTTGTTAAACTGATGCCTGCCTGCCTACCAGCCGTCTGTTCTTGTGTTTGAAAATTGATGGCATGCTGCCTGGGCTGAAATTCTTACTTTCAATATCTCTGCTCAGGTAAGCAAATCTTAAATAAATTCATATTGCAGTGTACCTTGACAGAAATCAAGGAGTCTGGAAAAAAAAAAAAAAATGCACATAAGGAAAGGTAGAAATGTTCAACAGATTGGTTTCATTGTACTGCTGATGGAAGAATGTGCACTACCAAAACTATTTAAATAAAAGGGCTAAATATAACTTGCATACACTGGCGCAATGGAGATTTACACTAAACTACATGCAGGTATGGTCAGATAGTACTTAGTATGGTTATTTAGGGAAGTGATTCATTATTTTTTGCAGATAACGGGCAGCTTCAGGTTAAAATCTTTTATTCTTTTGCTGCGGAAAAAGTCTGGGAGAAGACGTGGACTAATTATACTTACTGATCCAGTGATCCCTCCTCGATTTACAATTTTCCCCACCCTAGACTGACTGATGAAGTATCTGGTGAATCCTGGGAACCCCAGAGTGAGGACACGTAGTGACATGTCAACATCCTAACCTGACATCTGTTACATCCTCTTAACTCCTGCATTACGTAACCTTCTTGCAAGATGATGTCAGTGCACCGGTGGCAGTCCCACAGGAAGTGCCGACATTCAAGATGTCAGTCCGCTGAGGGTGAACTAATCTTTATTAGATCAAAATGAATGCACAGTAAAAACAATGTGCTGGGTGCGTTGTCTACAATTTTAGGTGTACCCAAGGACACGACCAGTGAGTCCTCTGCAGCAAAAGGGTTAAACACTGAGCCCGTTCAATACCTCAGCAGCTGCTCAATTACTGCAGCGCTGTTCTTTAGCGCTGTGTTGTATTTCTTGTCTAAAGTGTCATTGAACGCTTTGGATGCGAATTTCGAAGTAAAATGGCCGACGATTTCTTAATGAAAGATTCCGATTGTTTTTCGTATGACTCGGACAACAGTTGAGGTATATATGATAAAGAAAAGCAGTCAGCACAATTCCGTTTGTATGCACACACCACAAATGATAGTTTTTATTGAATAAACATTATGTTTACTTCTGAAAGAAAATATAATTGAACTGTAATATATGTCTATGTGCAGGGGGAAATAATAAATAAATATTTTGTGCTTTGGTGAACAAAAACCTAAAAATTAACATTGCCGTACGGAATTGATACTTGCTTCATGGCGGCGGCCATCTTTGCTACGTCACACTCAGCTACTCGCAGCATCTCCTCGAGTCGCTGCAAGTGCTAAGTTAGCAGTGCTGAGCGCTGAGCGGCAGAACGGCATTCAATGGCAAGTTGCTAACTTAGCACTTGCAGCGGCTGAGGTATTGAACGCGCCTCTGGTACTTAAAACTGCTCCTTATGTTTATGATTGAGGCTCACCATTGCTTTATAAAGAGAGTTTATTGGCTACAATTATTTTCAGATCCTTCTCATTATCATCTACACGCTCTTTAAAGGCTGCGGTCTGACGAGCGCACTGACTGCGCACAGTAATGGACGTACTTTTTAATTGATGAGATTGTGGTTACATTGTATCAGTTAATTTTAACTGATGTTGAGAAAAAGAAAAAAAAACTATGCAGTTGTTTCTCTACGTCTGTCTAGCCTTTTCACGTTGATGCAATTTTGGCGTCCGTTGCAACATGCATTGTGCGCATGTGAAAAAGTGTGCACGTGCTTTGTGTGTTGTTCTCTATTGACTCCTTTGAAAAGCTACAACGGACAGCAAACAGTGCGGTCAGACGGACGCAAAACGTACGCTCGTCTGACGCAGGCCTTTAGAGTATAGGATACATACTTTAGTGTGTTTTAAATAACTATTCGTTCTTTATGTCCTTTAAACTGTAGCAGGATACTGAGGTACGTAAGTAGTTTCACAGGACAATGTGCAATATTTTTTATGTATTTTATAAGTTAGAAATGTATTTTAGTTTAGCGGCTCATTCATACACAAGGTGGAGAAACCAAAGTGGCTTGGAGTAAATATTTTGACTTAGAATTCCTATTACATGTAAGAAATTATAAATATTTTCATAAAGGCCCAGCTTCTGTAAAACATACTGTATAGTTTATCACTTGCAGACAAGCCATAGGTATTAGCAGATGATAAACCATTTAGCCAAACTGTATGCCTTGACAGTATGCAGCCATGGCAGTTTTACAGCTTTGAAGATCCACAGAATTAAATCTAGTGTGAATTAAATAAATATTGTTTAGAACATGATATTCCAAATAATTTCCTAATGGGATGTAATCAAGTGGAGAAGACATCTGAGTAGGTTCTGTTGGACAAATTTACATTGAAAAAAGGAAAACTTTAAATTTTATTTCTGTCAATAGATTTTTTTCTATAGACAGATTGTAGGCGTTATAGTTCAAATTAGCACTTGAAGTCAAGAAGATTTATACCGTCGAGTCCCACTCACGTTATATTAGAACTGAAGTGATAGAGTTATAGACAGCTTATTATTTTTCATCAAAAAGGAAAACATGGAAATGTTACTTCACTTAATTCACTGCTTTTTTTTTCTTTTAGAAAACTAATAGGGTTATTCAAAGAGAATCAAAGTCACTGCACGTGGTAAATTGAGTCTAGTGCCTGACCAACAGATCATTTGTCTCCTGCTACAAATGGGAAAAATCACTTAACGCGACCCTATTAGCCATTTGTACCGCAAGCTTACTCTATTTTCCGCGTCCTATACTTAACATGGGGAGCGATAGAGATCTCTTTTGCTTTTGCAACTAACAGATCACTTGGTGCCAGCGCTGATTTCTGGAGCGACGCTAATAGCAAAATTTTACCTACTGCACAACCCTGATGCTAACTCCAAAAAAACACAAGCAGGTCCTCACCCAAAATTAACAAGCAATTGAAAGGAATGCAGCACAGGTATTCTCTTGGCCCCATACACCATAGTAATGGAACTGGTCAGCCGTGTCACTGCTGTTGCAGTTGGCTTTATTATGATATATATGTATACTTTATCCACCTATATCCTAATTCTAATATATTGGGTAATTTTAATTATTTTATGCTGGGGGTTATTCATAGTTTGGAAGCGACTGATTATTAGGGTGACCGTGTGAATTATGTTTAAAGGGACACATGGATAAGTCTTGCCCTAAAACATGTATTTTTTATATGCTGCAGTAGGGAAGTTATTGTGGTGTGAGGGATCTTCGTTGGATGTGTACATACTTATACAAGCTTGTGAGGGCGGGGGATAGGTATGGCCCGGGACTCTGCACTGGAAAAAAACTATATCCTGTACACAACCACATTAGCACTGGGTCTCAGCCCAGGTCTTAGCGTTTCCCTAGCGTGTGCTAATGAATAAACAAACTTGTACACAGACTACCGCGGACAAGGTGATCTGTTAGTAGGTCATCAGGCGGTTAAGTTTTAGCGACTTGTGCTAAATTTTTCCTTTACTGATTGCGTTTTAGCTCACACCAGGTGATAGGACCCTTAGTTTTATTAAGTGGTATGATTTAGTGGTGAAAATTATTAGTACCCCCCCAGTTTTGATTGTGGTATCTTATCTGCCCCCCTAAATATTGTTCCTAGAGTCGTCACTGCCTATTCGACGTCAGTGAAATCCCCATAGAGAAGCAATGGTTTATTTATTTATTTATAAAGGATTGTACCAGGAAGGATACATTGAGATTTCTCTCGTTTTCAAGTATGTCCTGTGTTCAAGAACATTGAGTTGTTAAGTTGTTACAGAAATACAAAGTAGTAAAATGCAAGATATTAACACTAAACAAATATACAGATTAACAAATATACCGTATATACTCGGGTATAAGCCGAGTTTTTTGACTCAGATTTTGAGTAAAAAAAACGCGATTCGGCTTATACCCGAGTCAAGGAGCGCAGCAATCGGCAACATGTTGAAATGTTGAAGGGGATGCGGCTGCGTGCAGGCGCAGCCGGTCACGTGGTCCAGCTAATCAGGTGGTACTGAGTCTCTGTACCACCTGACTGGCCGGACCGCGTGAGCTGCGCACGCACGCAGCCGCATCCCCTTCAACACGGACGGACTCGCGCTGTTCAGGACCGGGCAGGCACTCCCGCTGCCCGGCATCTGGGCCCCCTCAACCCCTGCTGGATCCGGAGCTGGGGTAAGTATCCATGTGAGAGCTGGCTGCTGCTGGGGCAATATCCAGGTGAGAGCTGGGGCAAATCCATGGGCTGGGGGCAAATCCATGTGTGAGCTGGGGCATATCCATGAGCTGGGGCAAATCCATGTGTGAGCTGGGGCATATCCATGAGCTGGGGCAAATCCATGAGCTGGGGCATATCCATGTGTGAGCTGGGGCATATCCATGAGCTGGGGCAAATCCATGTGTGAGCTGGGGCATATCCATGAGCTGGGGCAAATCCATGAGCTGGGGCATATCCATGTGTGAGCTGGGGCATATCCATGAGCTGGGGCATATCCATGTGCTGGGGCAAATCCATGTGCTGGGGCAAATCCATGTGTGAGCTGGGGCATATCCATGTGTGAGCTGGGGCAATATCCATGAGCTGGGGCAATATCCATGTGATGCCTCATTGGTATTTTTTTTTTGGTATCTATTTTTATTTTTGAAATTTACCAGTGGCTGCTGCATTTCCCACTTAGGCTTATACGCGAGTCAATAAGTTTTCACAGGTTTTTTGGGAAAAAGTAGGGGGGTCGGCTTATACACGGGTCGGCTTATACCCGAGTATATATGGTAACAGCAAAAGGTGAGAAAATGGTCCCACCTAGAAAACAATCACCTGTCCACGCAGCAAAAGTTTTGTTATCTGCGATCCACTTTTCTACCTCTGTGAATTGTTCTTGCAGCACTGCCTCCAGCTGCGGGAGATTTGGTTTGCTGGTATAGATTACAGTGTCGTCTGCGTACATGTGTACAGTTGAGGCTTTGCAGACATTGGGCAGATAATTTATGAATATCGTAAATAACAGGGGGCCGAGTATTGAGCCTTGGGGTACACCGCATGTGACTGGGAGGGGGAGGGAGGAGCTGTCAGAAATGGACACATATTGCGACCGATCAGATACATATGATTGAAACCAGGTTAGCGTGCAATCACCAATACTGGAGTTTTTAAGTTTTTGTAATAGGATGCCATAGTCTACTGTGTCAGAGGCCTTGGCAAAATCAAGGAAGATGGCTCCAGTTAGGATACCTTGTTCCATGCCAGCTTGGATATCATTACAAACTTTTAAAAGGGCAGTTGTAGTGGAATGATTTGGACGAAAGCCTGATTGATCTGGGGTTAAATAGTTCCGATACTGATAATAATCACGTAATTGAGTGTAGACACATTTTTCCAGAATTTTTGACATTACAGGGAGCAATGATATCTGGCGGTAGTTGGATGCCAAAGTATTGTCTCCACTTTTATGGATAGGTACCACATGTCACGGGATGCCCCAAGAGGCTCGGCCACAAACCCCAGGACCCTCAGCCAGGGACAGCTTTAATGACGCTGGGGTTACTGTGGACTCTTCAGTGCCGTTGCACCATAGGGACATATGTCATGGAGTTGATGTAACGCTCCATGCTTCAAACCCCAAGAGACTTTATGTTCATTTATATGGTGTGATTTTAAATATATTTTACATCGTTTGGTTTTAGTTAATTTAGTTTAGTGTTAAATGACATAGCTTTGGTTTTAAAATACTATATTCCTGTAGGTAAATGTGTTTTGTGTATACAGTAAACAAGCTTTGCTGCTGTGTAATTTATGCATCAGGGTTTCCCCCATTATCTAGCTGCATGTTTAATTCAAGGGATCTCTGATAGTGTGTTTAATCTGATGTGCTAGAACAATGGATATACAAACGTTGTGTGAGTTGAAGGCTAAGAGAATGTGAAGAATGTTTATTGTAAATAACTGACATAACTAATTAGTATGGGTATGCTAGTAATTAGTATGGGTATGCAAATTATGACTGTTGTACTTCAGCATAAATGGTGGCGTTGTTCATTAAAAGGAGAGAGAGAACTCTCAAGCTGAGAGAGAGAGGATCCTGTTGGAACATACAACCGCGTTTGGTGTTTCATTCAGCGACGCTACACTACACTATCACCCTCAGAAGGCAGAGAGCGGCCTTCTGGAGATTCCTAACGGCTCCAGGGCAGAGGAACAGAAGCAGGCCGGTCAAGCTGCTCGAGGTGCTGAGGACAGCGCTCCCAGTAGCCGGGCTGACCGCAACGAAGGGGGTGTCTGGAGAGGAAGGACCGACGGAAGGGAACGGTTCCTTCACACTGCAAACGTTCAAAGGAAAACAAGGTCCTTTTAAAAATGTCTTGGGTTTGAGTCCTGGGTCTCGCTGCGCCGAGCCTCTTAGGTCATTCCGTGACACCACACTTGCAGTCTTCCAGAGTTTGGGTATGTATCCAGTCGCCAGTGATTCATTGATTAGGGTTGCGACAGGTTTTTCAATTGCTCTGATTTTCAGCAGCATTGCTGGGATTTGATCAGGTCCAGACTGGTATTTCATTTTTTGGATATGGAGAAGTTTAGTGATGACACTGACAGGCACTGGTCTAAAACTGAATTTCTCTGTATTACAGGGTCTTTGCACAGTTGGTGGGGCCAGACCTTAGTGCAGCCTTTTTGATTGCGTGTCATTTCCTAGCTTAGCAATCAGGGTGGTGGCACATCCAACAAAGTAATTATTAAAGGCATTTGCTGCATCTAGAGGGTGTTGTACAGTTTGGTTGTTTACTTTGACAGCAGCCGGTTGGGAGTGGATGGGGGGTGATTGTATGTGTCACGGCTGGTCAGGGGCTGGGGCGCCTGGCAGCAGATTCCTCGCTGCTCGCTGGCCAGGTGCCGAATGATAAACGCTACCGGGTGCGCTCACGTGGGACGCCGAGGGGCGGGGCCTGGCGTTATGACGCGGACCCGCCGGGTTTAAAGCCCAGTCTCACTACTATGCCGGTGCCCTGACGTGGTATTCGCTTCCCGCAGAGCTCTTGTGTATTTTGGCAAACGAACCCTCCTGTGTATGACCCTTGGCATTGGCAAACAAACCCTCCTGTGTATGACCCCTGGCATTGACAAACGAACCCTCCTGTGTATGACCCCTGGCATTGGCAAACGAACCCTCCTGTGTATGACCCTTGGCATTGGCAAACGAACCCTCCTGTGTATGACCCCTGGCATTGGCAAACGAACCCTCCTGTGTATGACCCCTGGCATTGGCAAACAAACCATTCTGTGTATAACCCCTGGTATTGGCATTTACTCTGCTCTTGGTTCTGCCCTTAATGTTGGTACCGAGGTCAGTCTATGTGGCACCCTAAGCACACATCAGATTTCCTCTGCTATAACTAAGGTCCTAGGGAGAACGTATACTCTGGTCTGTACCTCTGTCTGGTGTTTCCCTTTGTTTATCTATTACCTGGTTAATTGTCTATCTAGTTTTGCCGACCATTCAAGGATCGGAAGGGTAGAGAGCGATCTACATAAAGGGATCACTATCTTGGTAGTCAGAAGGATTCGTGACAATACTCTATTCTGTACCTCTGTCTGGTGTTACCTCTTGTTTATCTATTGTCTGGTTAATTGTCTTTCTAGTTTTGCCGACCATTCAAGGATCGGAAGGGTAGAGAGCGGTCTGCGTAAAGGGACCACTATTTTGGTAATCAGGGGGATCCGTGACATTACGTCAGGGCCAATGGATCCCGCAGACCTCTCTAACCAGCTGGCACGTATCGCAGCCAGACAAGAGGAACAGGACCATAGGATGGACCAGATTTCTCTCGCTCTGCAAGCCCTGTTAAATCGGTCCAATACAGGTACCACAAACCCTCCAGATCCAGTATTACCTAGGGTCAGTTCCGTCTCCCCTGAAGGACATAGGCTTAGTATGAAGGCACCCCTACGCTATGATGGTACACCAAGCTTATGCCGGGGTTTTTTGACTCAACTCGAGATCTTGTTTGAGAACAACCCAGGTTCTTGTATGTCTGATAAAGCCAAAGTAGGTTATCTGATTAATCATTTAACAGAAAAAGCTTTATTGTGGGCTACGCCGTTGTGGGAAAATAAGAAACCCATCATCTATGACTATGAGGGTTTTACCTCTGAGTTAAAACGTACCTTTGATCCCTCTAGAAGGGCTACCAATGCAGGTAGGTCCTTGTTTCACATCAAACAAGGTAATAAGAGGGTTGCCGACTATGCCATAGAGTTTAAGACTTTGACTTCTGAGGTGCTTTGGCCGAACGACGTTTTAACCTTAGCCTTTACCGAAGGTTTGAACGAGGCTTTTATGTTTGAGCTGGCTCCCTTAAAATTACCAGAGAATCTAGACCACGTGATAGATTTTTGTATAGCCATGGACGATCAAATTAGGGAAAGGAGACACCCCAGAGACAGACCCAGAAGGGTCTTGCCTCCTTTACCCTCATTACCCAGACACACCAGTACGTCAGGTAACTCGGATAATGTGAGAACAGATTTGCCAGTCGTTGAACCCGTGCAAATAGGGAAAACGGGTATTTCAGAAGCAGAAAGAGCGCACAGAAGAGAAAAAGGGCTCTGCTTCTATTGTGCAGGGGCAGATCACTTCCGCCTTCAATGTCCTCAGAGACCCAGGGTTACCCGGGGTGAATATGGCAAACTGGGTCAAAGAACAGCCAATACCCAGGTTATCGGTTCTCTGTATGCCTCCTTTGTGGACAATGAAAAAAAAAATCCAGGATTCTGTTACCAATCTCCCTAACCTGGGAGGGGGTTCACCTCAAGACTGAGGCGTTCTTAGACTCTGGGGCCTCAGGCAATTTCATGGATAAGAATTTTGCTGCCAAAAACCTCTTACCTCTGGTTCTTAAGGAGAAACCTCTAATGGTGGAAGCCATAGATGGTAAACCCCTGTCATGCCCACATATCACTCACGACACTATCGATGTATGTATGAAAACAGGAATTTTGCACCAGGAGACAATAAGATTTCAAATTATTGAATCACCCTCATGTCCTGTCGTTCTTGGGTTTCCATGGTTAACAGAGCACAACCCGGTTGTCGATTGGGTCCTGAGAGACATAAAATGTTGGGGTCAGAGTTGTCAGTCTAAGTGCCTAGGCAGAGTTAATGTGATTGGTAGCCTCAATATTGCCACAGCCCCTCCTTTGTCCACAGAGGTCCCTGAATGTTACCTGGCATTAAAGGAGGTGTTCTCTAAAGCCAGGACTGAGGTCCTACCACCACATCGTCCATATGACTGTGCTATTGATTTACTCCCCGGTACGATGCCTCCTAGGGGTCACGTATACCCTTTATCACAAAAAGAGAACGACATTATGGAGGAATACATAAGGGAGAATCTGGAACGAGGATTCATTAGACGGTCCTCTTCTCCAGCAGGAGCAGGTTTCTTTTTTGTTTCCAAGAAAGAGGGAGATCTGCGACCTTGCATCGATTATAGAGGTTTGAACAGGATAACTATAAGAAATGCATATCCCATACCTCTCATAACAGAATTGTTCGACCGATTAAAAGGGGCCCGTGTTTATACGAAGCTTGATTTACGCGGAGCGTACAACCTGGTCAGGGTTAAAAAGGGAGATGAATGGAAAACGGCTTTTAATACACGTAGCGGGCATTATGAATACCTGGTGATGCCTTTTGGGTTGTGTAATGCGCCAGCCGTTTTCCAGGACCTTATAAACGACACCCTAAGGGATTTTTTGCAAGAATTCGTTATAGTATATCTGGACGACATCCTGATATACTCTCCTGATGTGGACACTCATCATGTCCACGTAAAACAAGTATTGGAAAAACTATTGAAGGCTGGATTGTATTGTAAACTAGAAAAATGTCTATTCGACATAGTAACTGTGCAATTCCTTGGTTATATAATAACCCCTGAGGGTTTTCAAATGGATCCTAAAAAGCTCTCAGCTATTCTTGACTGGCCTCTACCCCAAGGGCTTAAAGCCATTCAGAGGTTTCTGGGGTTTACGAACTATTATCGAAGGTTCATTAAAGATTTTTCGGCCTTGGTAGCTCCCCTCACGGCTATGACAAAGAAAGGGGTGAGGAATCAGAAATGGACACCTCAAGCCACTCAAGCCTTTGAGGCACTTAAGCAGGCATTCACTACTGCCCCTGTTCTCCGACATCCAGATCCGGCTCTGCCTTTCCAAGTAGAAGTTGATGCCTCCGAACTAGGTCTTGGCGCAGTCTTGTCCCAAAGGGAGGCACCCGACAAACCCTTGCATCCATGCGGCTTCTATTCTCGGAAATTGTCCCCGGCAGAGAAGAACTATGACATTGGAAATAGAGAGTTGTTAGCAGTCATCTCGGCCTTGGCCGAATGGAGATACTTATTAGAGGGGTCTAAGGACCCCATCGTTATCATAACCGATCATAAGAATCTCACGTACATTGGTGATGCTAAACGTTTAAATTCCAGACAAGCGAGATGGTCATTGTTTCTCTCCAGTTTTAATTTCGTGCTTACCTATAGACCTGGGTCCAGAAACATTAAAGCAGACGCATTGTCGAGACAGTATGAATCTTATGAACACAATATCCAAGATCAGCATCCCATTGTACCCCAGGAAAGGATTATAGCCTCTACCACGATTAGTGTCTCGTCTCCCCTAATGAAAAGGTTGCAGACCGTCCAGGGTGCAGCTCCTGGGGGAAAACCTCCTGCGAAACTCTTTGTACCTGAGAACGAAAGAGAGGAAGTACTTAACATCTATCATGATAATAAAACTTCTGGGCATATGGGTATCACCAAGACTGTGTCTAATATCAGTAGACTCCTCTGGTGGCCCACGTTGCGCCGAGATGTCAAGGATTACATTGCCGTGTGCGAAGTGTGCACAAGGCAGAAAAGTCCCCAAACAGCACCCATTGGGTTACTCCAGCCTTTGCCGATCCCCGAACGACCATGGTCACATGTAGCCATGGATTTCATAGTAGATTTACCTGAGTCAAGAGGGAATACAGTGATACTTACGGTCATAGATTGATTTTCCAAGATGGGTCACAATGTTCCTCTTCGGAAACTACCTTCGGCAGCCGAACTGGTGCCCATATTCATTTCCAACGTGGTCCGCATACACGGTGTCCCTCTGGAGATTGTCTCTGATAGGGGGACCCAATTCATCTCCAGATTCTGGAGAGGGTTTTGTAAGAACGTGGGGATAGACCTCTCTTTCTCTTCGGCCTATCACCCCCAGACCAACGGAGCAGCAGAACGAGCAAACCAAAATGTAGAGAAATATCTCAGGTGCTTTATATCAGAACAACAAGACAACTGGTCAGACCTCTTACCATGGGCCGAATATGCCTTGAACAGTGCAGTGAGTGAGTCCACAGGACATTCTCCTTTCTTCGCTGTTTATGGTTTTGATCCTCCCGTGCTCCCCGCTACGTTTCCTGATACCACGATTCCTGCTTTGGATGAGCAACTGGCATCATTGAAAGAGACTTGGGGGAGAGTGAGACGGGCACTGGAGGAGAGTAGTGCCATCCAGAAAACCAAGGCCGACAGACACAGGCGGCAGGCACCCGTGTATCAAGTTGGGGACAGGGTTTGGCTTTCTTCACGTAACATCAAGCTCTTAGTGCCTTCCATGAAGTTGGCTCCTAGGTATATCGGTCCCTATAAGATTCTGCGGCGAATCAACCCTGTCTCCTATGCTTTGGCGTTACCCCCCCATTTTAAGATACACAATGTGTTCCATGTAAACCTTTTGAAGCCGTTGTTATGTAACCGGTACACCAAGGTCCATGCTCCACCGCCTCCTGTCTCTGTGGAGGGCGAGGAGGAGTTCGAGGTTAAGGCCATTCTGGGTGCCAGGATATCTAGGGGGTCCTTGCAGTACTTGGTCGATTGGGTGGGATACGGTCCGGAGGATCGTTCTTGGATTCCGGCTGCAGAGGTCCATGCTCCTAGGCTGGTGAAGGCCTTCTATTTGGCGCACCCCCGTGCCCCTGGGGGTCGTCCAGTGGCCGCCCGTGGAGGGGGGGGTTCTGTCACGGCTGGTCAGGGGCTGGGGCGCCTGGCAGCAGATTCCTCGCTGCTCGCTGGCCAGGCGCCGAATGATAAACGCTACCGGGTGCGCTCACGTGGGACGCCGAGGGGCGGGGCCTGGCATTATGACGCGGACCCGCCGGGTTTAAAGCCCAGTCTCACACTACTATGCCGGTGCCCTGATGTGGTATTCGCTTCCCGCAGAGCTCTTGTGTATTTTGGCAAACGAACCCTCCTGTGTATGACCCTTGGCATTGGCAAACGAACCCTCCTGTGTATGACCCCTGGCATTGGCAAACGAACCCTCCTGTGTATGACCCCTGGCATTGGCAAACGAACCCTCCTGTGTATGACCCTTGGCATTGGCAAACGAACCCTCCTGTGTATGACCCCTGGCATTGGCAAACGAACCCTCCTGTGTATGACCCCTGGCATTGGCAAACAAACCATTCTGTGTATAACCCCTGGTATTGGCATTTACTCTGCTCTTGGTTCTGCCCTTAACGTTGGTACCGAGGTCAGTCTATGTGGCACCCTAAGCACACATCAGATTTCCTCTGCTATAACTAAGGTCCTAGGGAGAACGTATACTCTGGTCTGTACCTCTGTCTGGTGTTTCCCTTTGTTTATCTATTACCTGGTTAATTGTCTATCTAGTTTTGCCGACCATTCAAGGATCGGAAGGGTAGAGAGCGATCTACATAAAGGGATCACTATCTTGGTAGTCAGAAGGATTCGTGACAATACTCTATTCTGTACCTCTGTCTGGTGTTACCTCTTGTTTATCTATTGTCTGGTTAATTGTCTTTCTAGTTTTGCCGACCATTCAAGGATCGGAAGGGTAGAGAGCGGTCTGCGTAAAGGGACCACTATTTTGGTAATCAGGGGGATCCGTGACAGTATGTTACTTATGTGTAGCGCTCACTCCCGGAGGAGCTGCTGAATTTAAACCTCGGGTCAGTCTCCCCGCACTAGGGAATAAATATACATCAGCACTGTTGTGGATTTTATACGTTATATAGTTTACTGATCTCAAATAAACTGGCATATATAAAGCAGCACGGTATACATATATATTTACAGGTGTTCGTAATGCGAGAAACGCGTAGCGGAAAAAGAAAATAAATATTAACCCCTTCGTTGTTGGAATGTGAGTGCCGTACAGGTTGTGTCCCAAAAAGGTGTACATGTATGCGTGTGTTGGTACCCGGGTACAAGATTCAACTGGCCAGTGAATAATTTACAGGTGTCTTCGACTAGTCACGTTGGGGCCCTGTAGGGTTAGACAAACTTTCAGCGTGTTTTTTTTTTTTTTTCTGTGGCCAGGAAGGCCTCTCACCCATCCGCCAGATACTCTGCGCTCTGCTCGACCCAGGACGTCTCTCTGCTTGGCTTGACTGGGACTCTGTGCCACCGGATCCGCTTGTCTTGCTTGTCCGTTTCTGCCACAAGATGCTCAGCTCACCGCCTGCACTCCCATTAGGTCATCTGCGGTCTCCTAACTCGGGATCCTTCAGCTACTTGGTATCTGTATAAACTTATCAGCGGTGGATCGCTAGGTCTCTGACAAGTAAGGTGAAACCGATCTCCAGCTCCGCAAGGCTGCACCTGCGCTCCGGCCTGGTCACGATCGTTGTCTGTCTCACGTGCATCTTGCTCTCTTGCTCCTCGGCGCGCTCTGGGTTTCCCCTGGACGAGGCTGCGGATGTAAGTCCGTTTCGCCCCACCCACTTCCGGTTCCCAGCGCAAAGCATGCTGGAAAACGTAGTCCCATTGGACAGTGTCTCTTACATTGCGCTTGTCTCCCTCTGGTGGCCAAAAATAAGTACTACAGCAACAGTGTTTTAAACCAGCGCTACATATGATTTTCCAAAAATTTATAGGGTTTGATATGTTATTGTTTAAATTTTTATTGAAGTATTGGGCTTTAGCCATTTTTGTTTGTTTTGTGCATGCATTCCGCCATTTTTGGTATTCACAGTGATCGTTCATGGAACCAGTATTCTTGAAATTTGACCACAGTGAGTCTCTAAACTGGTACATTTGCGTGAGGTCAGCTGTAACCCAGGGGAGATGGGCCCCTTTTACTCGCACTTTACGTAGTGGGGCATGGGAATTCCAGACCTGCAGGAGCTCGGACTGAAAGTATTCAATTGCACAGCTCAGGTCTGGGATTAGGTTTAGTCTGTACCATGGGAGTTGTTTGAGATCATTTAGGAAGGATTCAAGATTACATTTCTTGAAAGACCTGGTGATTATTACCTATGGTGGACATTTTGTGGCCTTTATTTTGCCCACACAGTACACTAGGCAGTGATCATTGAAACTGTTAGCGAGAACGCCTGCCTCCTGTATACGATCAGGACATGAGGAGAGAATCCAGTCCAGCAAGGTGTGGTTAGGGCTTTTCATATTAATGTGAGTGGGGAGGAAATTAATTGTGTTAGCTGCAAAGCCTTAAACAGTGAGCAGTGTTTATTGTTTCTAGGATTCAGCCAATCAACATTAAAGTCACAGAGGACCAGCAGTTCACTGTTTTGGTTTTGAGCTACTAATTTACTAAGGATTTGGGTTATGTCAGAAAGGGAGTGCACTGGAGAACTCGGTGGGCGGTAGAATCCAGCAACAATAATTGTTTTACTGAATAGTGCCAGAAAGGAAATCAAATGTGGCTGGGGAGCTAGGATTCTGCAATGGGGTGAACTTTATGGAGTTGTCAACATAAATAACAATTCCCCCTCCTCTCTTAGCTCTGTCCTTTCTAGAGCATGAATATCCTTGTATTAATATGGCAGAGTCTGGTACTTTAGGGGTTAACCATGATTCTGTCAGCACAATGACTTTAGGTTTGTAATAGAAGCACCAAGCTTTAAGCTCATCCAGTTTAGGGAGTAAGCTGCGGATGTTGCAGTGCACAAAGGAGAGACCTTTATTAGTGTGGAGATTAAATGTGGAGTCAACTATTGGACCATGGTTGGGTTCAACATCATTTGCCAGGGCAAGCAGCAGAACAGCAGTGAAAAGTTGACGAAATGCCCTGCTGTTCAGTGATCTCATTTGGCAGGTTTATTCAGACGAACCCCGTAGGCTTCAATTTTAAAAATATTCACGTTTTTATTCAATATCTAATAAGCTGTTTGTTATTATAATCTGCAGTAAAAAGGCTCTTTTATTTATTGATTTTTTTTAGGATCTTTAAGCACTTTTCGGGAATTTTTTCAGCAAATTTCTTAATTTTTTTTTAAATCATTTTTTCTATTTTCTATAACAGACCTTTTTATTATCATTCATAGGATCTTATATGTAAATTCACACATTTCCGTTCAGTAGTTTTTTTTGCAAACAGTGTTTCAATTTTGGCAATTTCAATCGTTTTCTTTTCTTTTTTTTTACCCCGTTTGTCAGTTTGTCGGCTTTTTCCGGCAGCTGGTCTACACGGTGATCTGGGGCTTGTTGGCTTTTTCTGATGTGTTCGGCATTTTTTTGCAGCAGTTCTGGTGGGATTTTGGTGGGTTTTCAATGGGTTTTCAGCGGGTTTGCGGCGTGCTTTCCCTGCACTCTGAGAACCCTGCGGTGAATGCTGAATTCACCGCAGGGTGGGGATTTGATTCATCAAAGTGCAGGGAATAAGAAAGCACCAAAATGTCGGCGACATTTCTGTGCTGTCTGAATAACCCCCATAGTGAACCATTTTTGATGCTGTAGTCGGAAATGATTTGGCCTTTGCACATACACTGAAAAGTGGAAATGTATCTGCTTGTTTTGTTGGATTTCCTTTCTGGGAAAAAGTAGAATAAATTAAAATTTTACATAAGTGAAAAATTGTATACAAGCAATAAAAAAGATCTGAGAGCGGATGCAGTAAGGCACTTATTTTATCATACCCTGAGTTGCTCCATGACGTGTGTTTCTATAAAAAGATGAGTTAGCCCCTCGCAGAAGATTTACTGAGCTGATCAATTCTCTTTTCCTTGAAATGCATTGCTGCACTTAACTGAACCTTACTTTGAAAACTATCTACAGATCATTTATCAACACATGCTGCAAGCATCCGCTAATACAATTTATATCTTATGCAAGCAAATGGAAAATAATAGAGCTCTAAATTTAGTATTATTTGTGCTAGATTATCCACATGCTAAGCACACATTTGTATAGCAGATTGAGCAATGAATCTGTCACTGATTCATGCTTGCCAGTATGTTTAATTTTTGGCAGTTCATAATATAAAATCCTGTTCCGCAATCAAAATATGCCCTTCTTTTCTGTGTCCAGGAGATTTTAAGTATTATCACGTGTTTACTGATTCCTTGAGGTTCCTTCGTCCAGTTTGTAATTAGTTAAAAGATACTCATACATTGTTTTTTCAACCTTTACTTTCTATCTATTATTTTTCCTACAGATGGTTTAGCCAACACTCTTCTCCTCCTAGCATCAGAGTGAATATTATAAGCGCACACACTTTGTTATCCTGTCAGCCAAGCAATCTGTTTGTTATATGTGGCAATTAATCGGGGGGATTTCAGAACCATTCACTTTCTTCTGCTATAATGTGTATATTATTCAGAAAACTGAAAGGGTCTTTGTCTTTCTTTCTTACGCGCTGATGTGAATGATTACTAGATGTAAGTAAAAATGTTTAATAATAAGCTTTTTATAATTAAGGTTGGGTTTCGACTAAGCGTTATCTTTAAAATATGATTATGTTTAGAAGTAACCCCTTCACTGATAAGATCGAGTACACACGTTCTTCCAAAGCGCCTGCTGGTGCACCGATGTCAAGTCCTTTCAATTTGGTATAATTCTGGAGCAATGGTACGGAATTTTGTTTATTGGAAACAGAATTCGTTTGCAAATAAGCACCAGAACGCGCCTCAACGATTTTATCACCGTCTGCACGAACATCTGGCAATCTGTGTCTAAAACAAGGAGCCCTAGCAAGGAGCCCCCAGATGCAGTGGTGCTTTTTGGCCAGCAGATGGTGAGGTCTGCATGTCAAATAGGGCTACTACAGTAACAAATACATTGAATATATTTTCAATATTTTTTTTACCAAACAAATCACTGGTTATATGGAAAATAGCATGATAATGAAGGGGTTGATGCTTAGAATGAGTTTTATACTTTAGCTTGCAGTGCATTTTATATGGTCTGGGCAGTTATTCAGATTAAATCGGCAGGTGAATTTATATTTTAGTATTAATTTATAATAAAGCATGCTTTATGGGATGTTAATTTTGTAAGATTTTTGTGTTTATTTTGATATTTTTATTTCTTTTCTGCCACGTGTTATATGTTACGATGAAAGTGACTGAAGTGTTAAGAGCAGATATACATACATAGCCTGGTAAAATTCCAAAGGGCTATTTCAATTTTGGACCTTCTTTTCCACCCTGAAGGATGAATTAATTTATCAAAATCAGTCCAATGCCATTCCATTCTATAACGTTAGAACATCCCACACATCTGAATAAAATAGTTGGTAAACAACATAATAATACTTACATTCAAAATGGAATTCTTAATTGGGAAGGCCCAGCAAATTCTTGCCTTGTCAGCAGGGCCGGTGCAAGCATTTTTGCCCACTCAGGCGACGGTGCGTTTTGGTGCCCCCCATCCATGCCATGCCAATCCGCATAGAGATGCATAATAATCTCTATCACGAGTGTTTGGTGTCTTCACTGATGTATTATGCACCGTGGCAATCTATGATGTACCTTGTGTCCCTCACGTCCCAATCTATGCAGTGCCTGGTGCCAATCCTTTGCCACAGTGGCACAGGAGAGGAACCAGGCACAGCATAGATTGGCAGAGTGGCACCAGGCACAGCATAGATTGCCAAAGTGCCAATCTATACTGTGCCATCAATGCTGTGACTGGTGTCCCTCATGTGCCAATCTATACTGTGCCTGTTGCCCCTCCTGTGCCACACTGCCAATATATGCAGTGTCTGGTGCCTCTCCTTTGGCACTGTGCCAAAGGAGGGGTACCAGGCACTGCATAGATTGGCGCTGTGGTACAGGAGGAGAGGCACCAGGCACAGCATAGATTACCACCTCAATTTATGCTGTGCATGGTGCCCATCATTGCTGTACCTGGTGATGCCCCTTATGTGCCACAGACAGTGCTAATAATTAGATATTAAATAATTGCATGTGCCAGACCAGTGTTTCCCTACATACCACTCTGTCTTTCATTCAAGTAGCTGGTCTGTGGCTTAGGCTGCCTGTCTCATCTGATCTGGTTACAGTGGTTGTGGTCCACTGTGCAGCAGGGTCCTCATTTTGTCCTCCTCATCACGTCTTTTCTTCAGGGGACCAGAGTGCGGCTGGTGCCTGCCGCCTGTACCACTGGGAACTGGGAGTCAAGGGGTAGAGCAGTGGAGGTTGCACAATGATGACAACATTGGTGGGTGTGGGGCCAGTCGACTCGTCACCATCTAGTTGTAGCCAGTCAACGAAGATCGCGGACTGCGCAAACGTTCATGTTAAGAAAGGCAAGTACCAGCCGCTGGAGACTAGAGTCGAGGGGTAGGGCGATGGGTGACACGCCCTGCTGCCTGTGCTGACGTGTCACTGTTGGGGCCAGCCGATTCGCCGCCATCTTGGTGGAGTCCAAGATAGCTGCAGAGTTTTTTATGATATCGAAATCACCGGTCATTTTTCCTCCCCCTCCACCCTAGCAGCAGGCCAGCGCCCTAGGCGGCCACCTGTGTCGCCTTACATTAGAGCCGGCCCTGCTTGTCAGGCACTATGGAATCTGGAATATGGAGCTCTATCAATAAGTAATAATAATAATGTGAACTAATTGTTTCCTGAAAGCCTGGACAAGATCCTCTTTACTTAACTAAAGTTGTTGCAGTAATTAGAAGGCCTTCTTAACCACTTCACTACCAAAATATAATCATAACATGTTTTAGAAATATGCTAAGCGTAGTTAACAATTAACCCTTTCGCTGCTGAGGCTTTTCCCGCCCCTGTGCTGAAGTCATTTTTACTGGTTTGCTCATCATGTTTAAACTCGTTTTGAAGCCTTATTTTTTTTATATGACCCAGACATATTATATATCGTTCTTTCCGGCAGACTCATAATATATCATTATTATATGTATACGTCATGTCCTGTCTGTATATTAGAACAAAATCTGCAATAAAATTAGAATTTTCAATAATTTACAACGTGTAAAGTGTTTATTTTCCCAGTTTAACATGCGATCGTTTGCGGTTATATTTTCTATGGGGTGCGCTTGTTAAAAAAATTAGAAATGGGATCTCGTTACATTTTTTTTGGGGAAAACTGGGGGAAATTTTTTTTTTTAACAAACGCATCCCATACAAAAATCGTTAGTGCAGCATCATTGTTCACATTATAAATTAAATGGGAACAATATTGGTGCATTACCAAAACAAATTAAAAAAAAAATTGTTTTATTTTTTTATTATTATTATTTTTTAAAATATTTTTTTATTTTCGGGAATCCGGCCGATTGCTGGCTGCGAAGAGAGGACGCGCTGAACCCTTTAACCAACCCTTCCTGCAGGAGGATGCGCTCAACGCGTCCTCTGCAGCAAAGTGGTTAAATTTAGGGTGAAATTGCAATTGCAGAAATTGTTATTATGAGATAATTGAAAACAGAGGTCAAGTCGAGGGGAAACGCATGGGAATGCAGTTCCTCGACTATTTCTGCAGACAGAATGGAGTTCTCATACACTGTAAAGCTTGTATTAAGGTGCTTAATCATATGTTTACCTTTTAAATCATATATTTATTCTTAATTATCGTATATTTTTGCTAAAATCCATATATCCATATATATATATATATAAAAATCCACTGCATACAGCACTCTCCATATTACCGTTCATTGCCTGGTGCAATCCAGTTGAAGTATATAGAATTAGGCAATAGAGGATGCACTCACGGTCTTCCAAACAAATATAAAGAATTTATTTTACAAAACTCACATGGACATCAACGTTTCGGCTCGCAGAGCCTTTTTCAAGATAAACAAACAACACCAAATAACACATTTTTATACTAACAAACCAATGAATGAATTAACTCACAAATCTGTCAGAAATCTCACTAATGAGTTGCCCCACCCCATCCTGAATCAACAAGATTACGGGCGGGGGCCAACAAAACATTGATAATGGGACTGAATACTAAGAAAAAAATATATAACAATACAGAGATACAAAAATACAAAAAAGTTAAAAGCAAAAGATGAATGACTGAATATTATAACTAATATTGCAATGAAACAAAAATCTTTTTACACCAACTGACCCAAAAAATATGAACCTCTAAATGTAAAGTCAGTGATTTAACGGGGAGATAAAAATGATGTAAAGGAAATATATTCGTTCAAACCTCTAGGTGAAACTGTATCTAGTTTCATTGTCCAGAACGCTTCTCTTTGCAACAATAATTGAGACCGATTACCTCCACGTTTTAAAGGTGGTATATGGTCTATAGCCTTAAATTTGAGTGTAGGTAACCTATGCTGTAAAGCCAAAAAAATTTTGCCACAGGCTTATCAGTAGACCCATCTCTAAAGGCAGTGGTAATATTAGACCTGTGGCCTCGGATCCTATCTCTAAGGGGTCGGTCGGTTTTTCCAACATAAGAGAGTCCGCAAGGACATGTAATTAAATACACCACAAACTCTGTGGTGCAAGTAATATGATGACGAATGGAAAAGATTTTTCCTGACCTAGGATGTGAAAAAGTTGAGCCAGGCTGCATATGGCTACACGTTACACAACTTGTGCATCTGAAGCAACCATGCCGAAGAGAGATAGAACTAGATGAATATGATTTAATTGGGTCTGTCTTGACCAACCAGTCACGAAGACTTCTGGACCTCCTATAACTTATTACAGGAGTATTATGAAATTTAGAGGGCAAAGTACTATCGTATTTAAACATTTCCCATTGTCGATGTATATTTTGTGTGATTTTATGACTATAGGAATGATATGTCATAGGTAGGTACATCTTACTATTGGCCAAAGGATTTTCTATTTTCTTGGATGAAATTTTTTCACAAGCCTTCACAAAGGCTTGCTAAAGAACGTTGTCAGAATAACCTCTCTGTTTAAACCTATTATAGGTATCGGCTAATTGCAAAGTACAGCGTTCCTCATCACTATTGTTTCTTAATGTATTTAGGTTTGCTGAATAAAATGGTGGAAATTTGGTTCGCAATGAACGGCCATGAATTGCTTAAGCTGCCAACAGCGTCAATGTAATCCACCCTCTGGCAGGTCCTACTCTGCAAACCTAATGACTGCCCATAATGGGATAAACTCACTTACTGAGGAACAGGTCCCTTCATGGAGCTCCCGCAGATCAAGGTTAAATAGAACCTGGAGGAGGAGTACCTGTGGCAGGGAGGGGTGCATACCCAGGAAATACATACAAAAAACATGGAGGGGGGGTAGCACTCATTGACGCTGTTGGCAGGCTTAAGCAATTCACGGCCGTTTATTGCGAACCAAATTTCCAACATTTTATTCAGCAAAGCTCAGAGTTATGAAATTTTCACCATGTGGTAAAAGCTGGTATTATGTACCCATGCATGGAGCTGTTGTTGCAGGATTTTGAATGTGTTTGTCTGGAGTGCTCTCTCCATGTTTTTGTTTTGTATTTTATTCTGAGACGCACCCGCACTGAAACGCTTAGTTAAGGCTGAGTGCTACCCCCCCCTCCATGTTTTTTGTATATATATATATATATATACGATCCAAGGCGATCCGCACTCTCCTTCACACTTTTGAAAAAAGTTTTGAATCTGCCTCGGTGCTAATTGAGTTCCAGCGTGCATACAAAAAGATCCATAAACGGAACTGCACTCGAGGTCTTCATAAAATAAACAAATTCATTAGGGTTACATTAAAAGAAAAGCCGACGTTTCGGCCCTAATACGGGCCTTCATCAGGGTAAACGAACATAATATGAACCATTGCTTTTATAATATAAAGATTAAATGGGACTTACCAAGTCTGTGCCGCGTTGCCAGCGATCACGCCCACCCGGAAGCCGGAAGTGGCGCATCGTTACTAGGCAATCGCGTAGCGTCCCAGCTGTACAATGCATAACCCACTGACAACTCCCCATGTTGTCATGGAGACCCGATACTGGGTTGCTGATTAAACACAAAGGGCTGGAGGCAAAGAGAGAGCAATATAGAAACCAGATGAATACCAGAAACTTAAATAAACAAATAAACCATTATCAATATTAAAGACGACCTCTAATAAAAGATATGATAATAAAGTGATGATTATCAAAAAAATCATAAAACCAGAAAATAAGTGAAACTACTGGTGGGTAATTACAAGAACAAAACATCTATCTGTCATATAAAAATGATGTAAATGAAATATATTCATTGAGTCCATTGGGCATAAGTGTGTTCAACGTTCTAATCCAAAATGTTTCTCTCTGTAAATGAATCTGAGAGCGATTTCCTCCTCGTCGTAGAGGTGGAACATGATCAATACCAATGAACTTCAGTGTAGGCAGACTGTGTTGGCATTGTAAAAAATGTTTAGCGACCGGCTTGTCCGTGTGGCCGTCACGATATGCTGTGTTAATTGCAGACCTGTGGCCTCTTATGTGATCACGTAGGGTTAAATCGGTCTTACCTACTAATTGATTGCTAATCTGATTTTGTACACTCGTTTCATAGACGATATTTTTCTCGTATGGAGAGGAGACCGTAATTCTTTTGATGATATGGTTCAATATATTAATGATCTTCAACTACCAGTACAATTAACCAGTGTGAGAGACACAGACAGAGTGTCATTTTTGGAAGTTACAGTCTTTCGTGATGGGAACAAATTGGGTTATACACTGTTCCGTTAGGAGACAGACAGAAACTCATTACTTGTAGCCACTAGTAATCATCATAGACATCTGAAGAATTCTTTGCCGATTTCGCAATATTTAAGAGAACTACTCTATAATTCAGACCCCTCTCGGCGACAACTTCAAATTGATGAAATGACGTCTAAATTTCTGAATAGGGGCTACGCAAGACCCATTCTTCAGAAAGCATTACTGAAGGCGGAGGATAGGTTTAGAAACCCGAAAGTGGTCGATCAAGCGCAAACACCCCATTTTGTTTTCCCCCTTGTGTATCATACAGCTGGAGACCAGGCGGCTGCCCAAATCCGACAACATTGGCCAATTTTTCAATATGATAAAACGTTACCAACACAATTTCATACTCCACCTCTCATCTCCTTTCGAAGAACCAAGAATTTACGTGACCTATTGGTCAAAACGGATCCACATCATTCCTATGATAAAACATCTACATTTCAGAAAATGGGATGCTTCCGCTGTCTGGATTGCGTCACCTGCCGCCATATGATGCCAGGCAACTCCTTTGTGCACCCCACTAGTGGCAAAAGATATAAGATTCGCTTTAGAATCACTTGCCAAACGGAGTTTGTGATTTACCTAATCAACTGTCCCTGTGGCCTAGCTTATGTAGGTAAGACCGATTTAAACCTACGTGATCTCATAAGAGGCCACAGGTCTGCAATTAACACAGCATATCGTGACGGCCACACGGACAAGCCGGTCGCTAAACATTTTTTACAATGCCAACACAGTCTGCCTACATTGAAGTTCATTGGTATCGATCATGTTCCACCTCTACGACGAGGAGGAAATCGCTCTCAGATTCTTTTACAGAGAGAAACATTTTGGATTAGAACGTTGAACACACTTATGCCCAATGAACTCAATGAATATATTTCATTTACATCATTTTTATATGACAGATAGATGTTTTGTTCTTGTAATTACCCACCAGTAGTTTCACTTATTTTCTGGTTTTATGATTTTTTTGATAATCATCACTTTATTATCATATATTTTATTAGAGGTCGTCTTTAATATTGATAATGGTTTATTTGTTTATTTAAGTTTCTGGTATTCATCTGGTTTCTATATTGCTCTCTCTTTGCCTCCAGCCCTTTGTGTTTAATCAGCAACCCAGTATCGGATCTCCATGACAACATGGGGAGTTGTCAGTGGGTTATGCATTGTACAGCTGGGACGCTACGCGATTGCCTAGTAACGATGCGCCACTTCCGGCTTCCGGGTGGGCGTGATCGCTGGCAACGCGGCACAGACTTGGTAAGTCCCATTTAATCTTTATATTATAAAAGCAATGGTTCATATTATGTTCGTTTACCCTGATGAAGGCCCGTATTAGGACGGAAACGTCGGCTTTTCTTTTAATGTAACCCTAATAAATTTGTTTATTTTATGAAGACCTCGAGTAAAGTTCCGTTTATGGATCTCTTTATATGTATAATTTGAGTGTATGTTTATGTTACGTGTGATATGATAATAGTGAATTGGGGGGACAGAAAACTTGGCGAATTCCTACATAAATTTTTTAAGAACTAAACACCTGGTTAAAAGGTTAAAACAATGTTAATTTGCTAATTTCTAATATTTCATGTATTCATTTATCCTATACAAATATTGTGGGGAATCGGGATAACAGGTTCCAAGGTTTTATCACCATCAAGTGTGTGTAGGAGTGGTTGACTACTGAAAATGGCTAAAGGAGGCAGCTAAATAACTAACATTGTAGGCAGCAGGGTTAGATGGATTTTTTGATGTTGATATATATAAGAATAACAGCTGGTACATTAGCGGAAAGAAAAAAAATTGATTCAGGTGAGAGGTGAAGACAGCAACTCTTCGCTGAACTGACAAATCGAGTGTCTGTCATGCAGACATGATTGTAAAGAAAATGGCATTTTTCTTCTTATTTTCCTCATATTAAACACAGTGGCACGAAAAGCTGTGTGACACTTTGAGATTAGTTGGTTTCTGCATGAGTTGGTTATAAAATGTCATCTTATCTTCATCAATGTCCTGACTAGAGACAAACACAATGTGCTTAAGCTAACAAGACACAATTATAATCTTTCATGTCTTTATTGAACACATCTCATTAAATATTCACAGTGCTGTGGAAAAAGTGAGTATCTGGATTTAATAGCTATTTAATCCTTCTTTGGCAGCAATACCTCAAGCAATACCTCAACCAAGCATTTCTAGTACATTTTAGGCCCGCGTCAGACGTACACAGTGATCACGTCCGTGTCGGCGCACAGTTTAACGTCCATCGTAGCATAGAATCATGATTAATAGAGACCCACACACGAAGTAAGTGCGCACCGAACTGCGCACGCACAACGCAAGTGGCAAACGATCACAAGTTAGGCAAGAACGTAAAACCGCTAGACGGACGCGCAGAGTGCGCCACGTCCACATAGCGTTCTGTGCGAGTGATGAGATGTCAGTCGCAGCGCATTTGCGACGTCCAGCACCTTCACGCACAAAATGGCTTTTCATATCCTTTTTCAATTTTTTTATCAATTTTCATATTAACCCTTTCGCTGCTGAGCCTTTTCACGCCTCTGTGCTGAGCTCATTTTTACCGGTTTCGCTCATCATGTTTAACCGTGTTTTGAAGCCTTATTTTAATATATGACCCAGACATATTATATATCGTTCTTTCCGGCAGACTGTGCAGATTCATAATATGTCATTATTATATGTATACGTTATGTCATGTCTGTATATTATAACAAAAAATGCAATAAAATTTGAATTTTCAATAATTTACAATGTGTAAAGTGTTTTTTTTCACATTTTAACATGCGATCGTTTGCGGTTATATTTTCTATGGGGTGCGCTTGTTAAAAAAATTAGAAACGAGGAATCGTTACTGTTTTTGGGGAAAATTACGTGTTTTTTAGCAAACATAGAAAAAATCGTTAGTGCAGCATCATTGTTCACATTATAATTTAAATGGGAACAATATTGTTGCACTAATAAAACGAAAAAAGAAAAAAAAATTTTTTTGTTTTAATTTTTTTTTAAATTTAAATTATTTTTTTTAAATTTTTTTTTACATTTTACATGAGTGCGTCCACCGCATTGAAAGGGTTAATTTTATTTCCCATATTTCCCTTTTTTGTTCTACGTCTGTCAACAAAAGCGGACCGTGTGGTGTCTACAGTATCTTCCGTCAGCACGTCTGTCCGTTATGCACGCACGCAGAGTGCGCTCAGACTGCATTCGTCTGACATTAGCCTTAGACCTGAACATTGTTCAGGGAATATTTTGGATCGCTCTTCCTTACAGAACTGCTTTAGCTCAGCTATATTGTTAGGATGCATGGTGTGAGCAGCTTTCTTGAGGTCATTCCACAGTATCTCTACGAGGTTACGGTCTAGAGACTCTATCTTACTGGGCTACTCCAAAAAAATTATTTTCTTTATTTAAGCCATTCTGTAGTGCATTTTCTTTGAAGCTTTGTATCATTGGCCTACTACAACACCCAACTTCAACAGAGCTTTAGCTGGTGCACAGTCACCATAATGTGATCCTGTAGAACCTCTCCAATAGATCTTTTTCTGTATCCATTTCTGGCAATTCCTCCTTTTCAATGCCTCTGTCAGTTGGCATTCACCAAGGCTCTGTCCTAGGTCCTCTGCTCTTTTCCATTTATACTTCCTTGCTGGGTGAACTCATCACCAACTACAGTTGTGTTCAAAATTATTCAACCCCCACTGAAATTGAGTGTTTTGGCCAGTTTGACATTTGATTTTGACCATTCAGTCATCTTGCTTACAATTAAATCAAAGAGGCACGTGTAGGTCAGACAAATATAACATAACATTTATAATGAAATAACCACAAATGTCTTTTCTGTGCTCACATCATTATCAGTTTTATTCAACCCCCAAGTGACATTCAATCTTAGTACTTAGTACAACATCCTTTTACAGTTATAACAGCTTTTAAACGTGAAGCATAGCTTGACACAAGTGTCTTGCAACGATCTACGGGTATCTTCGCCCATTCGTCATGGGCAAAAGCCTCCAGTTCAGTCACATTCTTAGGCTTGCGCACTGCAACTGCTTTCTTTAAGTCCCACCAGAGGTTCTCAATCAGATTTAAGTCAGGTGACTGCGATGGCCACTCCAAAATGTTCCAGCCTTTAATCTGCAACCATGCTCTAGTGGACTTGGAGGTATGCTTGGGATCATTGTCCTGTTGAAAGGTCCAACGTCTCCCAAGCCTCAGGTTTGTGACGGACTGCATCACATTGTCATCCAATATCTCCTGGTACTGAAGAGAATTCATGGTACCTTGCACACGCTGAAGCTTCCCTGTACCTGCAGAAGCAAAACAGCCGCAAAGCATGATTGACCCCCGCCATGCTTCACAGTAGGCAAGGTGTTCTTTTCTTCATAGGCCTTGTTCTTCCTCCTCCAAACATAGCGTTGATCCATGGGCCCAAACAGTTCTAATTTTGTTTCATCAGTCCACAGAACACTATCCCAAAACTTCTGTGGTTTGTCCACATGACTTTTGACATACTGCAGTCGACTCTTCTTATTCTTTGAAGACAGCAAGGGGGTGCGCCTGGGAGTTCTAGCATGGAGACCTTCATTACGCAGTGTGCGCCGTATTGTCTGAGCTGAAACTTCAGTACCCACATCTGACAAATCTTTTCTCAGTTCCTCAGCAGTCACACGGGGACTTTTCTCCACTCTACGCTTCAGGTAGCGTACAGCAGTCGAAGTCAGCATCTTCTTTCTGCCACGACCAGGTAGCATTTCAACAGTGCCCTTTGCCTTGAATTTGCGAATGATGCTTCCTATGGTCTCTCTTGGTATGTTTAACATCTTTGCAATCTTCTTATAGCCATTGCCCTTCCTGTGAAGAGTAATCACCTCTTCTCTTGTCTTCCTGGACCATTCTCTTGACTTCACCATGTTTGTAACCACACCAGTAAATGTCTAGAAGGAGCTGAGTATCACAGTCATTTTAAAGCTGCCTAATTGGTGCTTATTATGCTTTATTGCTGCTCCGTGACATACACAGGTGTTTTCAATACCTGATTGAAAACACTTGAATGAACCTCTGTTCTTCAGAGTGGTAGTCTTAAAGGGGTTGAATAATTGTGTCAATGAAGAATTCACAAAAGAAACATTTACTACTGTATTACAAAACCAATTGATGTCATTTTAGTTGCATATGGTTCTTTAAAAAGTCCTTGTAGGATTTCATTCTGAATACAATTACAAATGTACACTAAATTCCCTAAAACCCTTTACAGCATTGGGGGTTGAATAATTTTGAACACAACTGTATGGCTTTCATAACGCCTATATGCAGAGGACACCCAGATCTACCTCTCCATTCCCAATCTCTTCCTCTCTGTTCTCTCTCAGGTCAGTGACTGTCTGTTTGGTATCTCTTCCTGGATGACCTCTCAGTACCTGAAGATCAATATGTCGAAGACTAAGCTCCTTCTAAATCCCCCTCTAAATCCCCCTCTAACTTAGATGGTTGACTTTTCTATAACTTTTGACGGTATCACTATCCTTCCCTCAGCTCAAGTCCGCTGCCTTGGAGTGAATTTTGACGCCAGACTTTCCTTCTGCCTCCACATCCAATCGCGCTCCTCATCTTGCCGCAATCACCTAAGCAATATTGCCAAAATTCATCCTTTTCTGACTGCTGACACCTCCAAGCAACTTATCCACTTTTAGAATTTGGGCTTAGCTAACTGCAATAACCTTCTAACTGGCCTTTCTCTCTCCCGCTTCTCCCCCCTGCAGTCCATCCTAAACACATCAGCCCGGCTCATCCTCCCCTCCCATTACTCTCTGCAGCCTCTCTCAATAAATCCCTACACTGGCTCCCCATCCACAGCAGAATTAAATTCAAATTACTCACTCTGACCTACAAAGCTTTTACTAACTCCCCACTACTAGCTCCCCACTACTTGTACTCACTAGTTACTAAATATAACCCAGCTTGCCCCCTAAGATCCAACAACGATCTATTTCTGGTATCCTCCATTAACATCACTGCACATTCCAGACTGCTGGTCTTTTCTCATCCGGCGTCAACCCTATGGAATGCACTTCCTTGCACTATCACACTCTCTCCAAATTTTCCTTCTTTTTAAATACTCTCTAAAGAAACTTCAGTTTAGGGAAGCCTACCACCCAACTCTGTAACAAACATCCAACCAACCAACCCAATAACCATCCTCATTTCTCTCTCTACATTTCAGTCCTTCCCTTTTTTCCCCCTCCACCTCATCTCCTGTATCTGTTAGGGAAATATTGACTTGCCTGTTTGGTGTATTGTAAAATTGTCTTGCTACCCATGGTACCTCTGTACAGTGCTGCAGAATGTGTTGCCGCTTAACAAATAAAATAATAGTAACATCTTGCTAAACTTGGGAATTAGTTTTTCTTTCAATTATATCAAGTGATTCAGGCCTTTGGCAGCAAAGAAGACCTAAATCATGATGCACCCTCCACCGTTCTTAAGTGTCGGGATGGTCATTTAATTTTGGTATGCAGTGCCCTTTTTACACCTTACTGTACATAAAGCTGTGTGTTCTTACGAAATAACTCAACGTAAAGTCATGAGGCCAGACATTTTTTTTCCCAGAAGCATTGTGGTGTGTCAAGGTAGTCTTTGGCAAATTTCAGAAGTCCAGCAATTTATTTTTGGAAAGCTGTGGCTTTTCTCAAGGTGTCCTGCCATGGGCAATATGCATGTTCAATGCTTTCTGTATAGTAGACTCACAAAGAGAGATGGTAACCAGTTCCATTAATGTCTTCAATTCTTTTGATGAACTCCAAGGATCATTTTCACTTTATTGAGAATTGTGCAGTGTGCCCTTCGAGTCATCTTAGTTGGCCAGCCACTTCTAGGAAGGGTAGCCACCATATGAAATCGTTAATTTTTTTTAGATAATTTGTCTCACAGTGGGCTGATGAACATCTAAGCTCGTTGAGATAACTTTGTAACCCTTTCCAGCTTTAAGCAACACAACAATTCTTGATCTCAGGTCTTCTGAGAGCTCTTTTTGTGAGGCATAGTTCACATCAACAGATTGCCTCAACAGTAAGTCTTAGTAGGTCTAAGCACATCTCCAATCTTGTTTCATTAATTGGACACTATGGGCTCGATTTAATTTAGCTTGACCACCAAAATGTACTCTAATTTGACTTATTTATCAAGACTTGCTAATGCAATTTTCAGCTTTAACGATTACATTTGATCTTCTCAGTAAGCCGAAAATAGCAAGTTCTGAAAGGTGTTGATAAATGTCCCTTGGGGAAGAAAACAGGGGGAAAAAAATCGCACTGAAATCACACGTAATACACTCATTTTATATATTAGTGTGGGTTTCACTTCTCAGGCAGACTCATTAAAATTTTCAGCCATCCAGGCCAGCCATCCAGGCCAGCCATCATCATGTCTCTATGTTGGGTACTGCTCTCTGGTCTGTGTCATCTTGAATTAATTTATGGACACCAGGTTTCAAATTACTGCGAATTCATGTAATCTTTTTCTGACAAAGACATCTGGAAATCATGACAGGATTAAAAAAGTATGTATTTTTCAGAACAAAATGGGATTTAGATGCAAATAGACTGGGGGAAGTGAAGTAATCAGGGCTCTTTGTGGTTCACTGGGGTTATTGGTGTTTATGGACAAGTGGAAGAGCATGGCTTTTTTGAAACTGGACCTGCGTGAGCATTAACGTTAGCTGCTGTATCTACCACATATAACAATCCAAATGCTAACGGGTTAAGTAACCCGTTTGCGTGTGGTACCTTGTGCTTTTCAGCGTGAGGTTACTGTACTTTGTGCTCTCTATACTTAACATGGGGAGCACAAAGTGTTAATCAGCATTAGTATTACAATCTACTAGCGCTGATTAACGTCCATCCGCGGTTAGCAAAAAGTTAACCACAGTCAGGACTTGGTGTTAACGGATTCCACTTCTGCAGAATCCGTTTACAGCATCCAAAAAATAAAAAAAGTGATCAGATACTAAACTCCTGTCCCGCGGCGAGGACCGCAGCTCCGTCCAGCGGGAGCAGGGAGAGACTGGGGGGAAAAGTTCCTACGCCGAACGCGAGGCGAGATCCGGCAGGTCATGTGACCGCCGGCATCTGGCTCAATGGAGTCCTATGGACTCCATTGAGAGGATGCGGGACTTTGGGCCCGATAACAGCGCAGGCAGCTTTTTTGCACCTGCATTTTAATTCCACGCTAAAACGGGGGCACTAGGGGGAAAACTGCGGGCGCAGTTTTTCCTCCCTAGCGCCCCCGTTTTAGCGTTAGGAATGTAATGTGGCCCCAGGTTGGAAAGGTGAAGGGTGCGTCTAGAATCCAGCGATGGCCAGTTTAGCTCTTTTAACATGTCACAATGGTGGGTCATGTAGTTACATTGTAGCACAAAGCGGCAGAAAGAGTTATACAATGTAGTAAGTTTCTGAAGGTGTGAATAATATTACTCAAATTATATTAAAACTAGTTGTAAAGCCTGCCCAGAGGGCAGTCTATTGTGGATATACTGCCCCAGCTCATGGATATACTGCCCCAGCTCGTGGATATACTGCCCCAGCTCGTGGATATACTGCCCCAGCTCGTGGATATACTGCCCCAGCTCGTGGATACTGCCCCAGCTCGTGGATATTGCCCCAGCACGTGGATACTGCCCCAGCTCGTGGATACTGCCCCAGCTCGTGGATATGCCCCCCAGCTCGTGGATACTGCCCCCGCACGTGGATACTGCCCCTGCACGTGGATACTGCCCCCGCACGTGGATACTGCCCCCGCCTCATGGATTTGCCCCAGCTCATGGATTTGCCCCAGCACGTGGATACTGCCCCAGCACGTGGATACTGCCCCCGCTCGTGGATACTGCCCCCGCTCGTGGATACTGCCCCAGCACGTGGATATTTACCCCCAGCTCATGGATTTGCCCCAGCACGTGGATACTGCCCCCGCTCGTGGATACTGCCCCAGCACGTGGATATTTACCCCCAGCTCATGGATTTGCCCCCGCTCGTGGATACTGCCCCCGCACGTGGATATTTACCCCCAGCTCATGGATTTGCCCCAGCACGTGGATACTGCCTCAGCACGTGGATACTGCCCCCGCACGTGGATACTGCCCCAGCACATGGATATTTGCCCCCAGCTCATGGATTTGCCCCAGCTCATGGATTTGCCCCCAGCTCATGGATTTGCCCCAGCACGTGGATACTGCCCCAGCACGTGGATACTGCCCCAGCACGTGGATACTGCCCCCGCACGTGGATATTTACCCCCAGCTCATGGATTTGCCCCCGCACGTGGATACTGCCCCAGCACGTGGATATTTGCCCCCAGCTCATGGATTTGCCCCAGCTCATGGATTTGCCCCCAGCTCATGGATTTGCCCCAGGTCATGGATTTGCCCCCAGCTCATGGATTTGCCCCAGCACATGGATTTGCCCCCAGCTCATGGATTTGCCCAGCTCATGGATTTGCCCCCAGGTCATGGATATGGTCCCCCAGCTCGTGGATATGCCCCCCCCAGCGCTCATACTTACCTGTCGAGCGGCGCCAGGGAAGTGAAGATTTCCCCGCTTCCTGTTTTCGAAGGACCCAAGCCCCGGTCACGTGACCGGGGCTTGGGTCCTTCAAAGCGGAAGCGAGGGAACTTTCCCTCCGCCGCTCGGGGGGTAGGATGCGCGCGGCAGCTGGGTAGAGGCTGCGCCTCTACCCGGCTGCCGCGCGCATCCTACCCCTGAGCGGCGGAGGGAACTTTCCCTTCGCCGCTCGGGGGACCCGTTAGATGCGCACAGCAGCCGGGTAGAGGCTGCGCTCGCAGCCTCTACCCGGCTGCCGCGCGCATCCAACCCCCGAGCGGCGGAGGGAACTTTCCCTTCGCCGCTCGGGGGGTTGGATGCGCGCGGCAGCCGGGTAGAGGCTGCGAGCGCAGCCTCTACCCGGCTGCTGTGTGCATGTGTAACCGCCGCGGCGAGCCGGCAGCCGGCTCGTGCCGCGGCGGTTGCATGCGCGCGCAACCAACCGCCGCTGGTTGCGCGCGCATGCGCAGTAGGGCTTTGGCGACGGACAGCCAAAGCCTTACTCTATTATAGTATAGATGTGACACCATTAACTTTAAATTCTTAAAAACAGATACATAAAATCTAATTATTTGGGGTCGTTTGTGCTATACACACAGGGAAGCATTTGTGAAAGTTAAAAGATATAGGGCTCTATTAAATACTTTGCGCAAACGATAACGCGTTATTAACGCGAGGGGGAAAAACCCTTTGCGCAGAACGTCGTATTACAGTGTCCGTGCAAAAAATGCACGTTAATGTCTGCCGCGGGTGGACCTGCTCGAACCCTTTGCGAGCGTAATGTACTTTGCGCGTCCTATACTTAACATTGTGAGCGCAAATGCGTTTGTGCGCTGGTACGCGGATAGTATTATAATCTATGCGCAAATTTTAACGGACAACGTTTGCACGCATAATTTTAACGTCTTTTAAAAGCTGGTGTTAATGGCAGATCTGAACGTCCTGGCCAAACCCAAATACACCAGCCCAAAAATAAAAATACAGCAAAGTATAGTTACACATTCTACGCATACCCAAACAATAAAATTGAGAAGTTGTGCGTGTTTTTATTATTGATGCAGCATATATACTCAGATTGATTTTGACAGGCGCAAAAACTTAACGGGAGACAATTGTGGTTCTTAATTCTGATTGGCTGAATCGCCAAAAAAACAACAGTCTGCCCACCGATTTCTGCGCGCAACGTTAATGCGCGCGCGTTTTTGCGCGTCTTTTTTACACACGTTATTTTGTGACGGATGAAAAAATGCGCTCGGAATTTAATACCAGCGTTAATTTTTGCGCGCTAACATTTAACGCTGCACGCACAAAAATAGCGCTAAGCGTGCGTTTTTGCGCGAAGCAGTTAATAGAGCCCATAATGATTCTAAACACACCAAAATAACATTATATTCAAATCCATGAAATTTCTCTTCCAGCATACAGTATATAAGGATGAATATACTAGAGCAATATTATGTATAATGGTCACAATAAATATAAATTACCCCTTTGCAACAATTAAACAATGAATCAAAGCATAAGGTACTGGACTATTTCCCGCAAATGATTTATCAATGAATACTGACAATCACTAAGATATGCACCTATAGTCATAGATTATGTCAGTCCCTACAGACATAGATTTCTAACAGGATACATCAATCTCATAATTCTCACCTAGCTACAAGATAATTTACTGGAACACAGATCACTACAGTGTATGCACATAAGGCAGAGATAAATGGCATTAAATCTTTCTAACCCTATTCAATCACACCTCAACATAGTAAGAATGATTAATAGAATTATCTACTATAGGATTTGTAACAATATTCTCACTCTATGTAGACAAATCCATAATTTCTTCTGCATCAGATATTATGAATTTGTTATTCCAACATAAAATTCAACTGTATATTATTATTAATCTTTATTTATAAAGCGCCGGCATCATATTCCGCAGCGCTGTATACTATATAATTCTCTGAACCTTCTCATACAAACCACTGCCAATTGCCAAATCAGTAAGAGAGCAATAAAAAATGTGTATTCAGAATGATATACATTAAGTTACTAAAATGTCCTTGAGTGAGTAGTCTGGTTTTTATATCAATGGTATCGCATGACCTGGTCTGTGTTTTCTCTCTTTCGCCTCAATCCACTTTTTTCCTTATTCACGCAGCTCTCCTTTTTCTAGAGTTATTGATCAGCAAGTTAATTCTTACTTAAATGGTTCACATATGATAAAAGGTTGATAGTCTTTTACTTTCAGAATGATGAGAGTTCGTTAATTTAGTTTTATTACTGAATTTACACCTGGCTACCTCTGAGATATATATATAGTTAGTCATGGTATATGGTTGGCTATAATATGGCCTGGCTAGTGATGGTATAGCAATGCAATATACACATAAACTCAGTAAAAGAAAAAGTATCCCTTTTCAGGATATTGTATTTTAATGATAATTTGTGAAATTCCAAATAAACTGACGATCTTTATTGGAAATTGTTTAACCCCTTCGCTGCGGAGGGTGATATACATCAGGGATGTCCAAACTCCGGCCCCCCAGATGTCCCTGAACTTCAATTCCCATGCTTCCCCCGTCCATCTAATGCAGTCAGAGATATCTGGGAGTTGAAGTTCAGGAACATCTGGAGGGCCGGAGTTTGGACATCCCTGACATACGTCATCTGCTTTTTCCGCTGCGGACCGGATGAAGTCTTTATATTGATGTCCGGTTCCTGCAGCACTGGGGTCTCTTACTGCCGATCGCCGTGGTTTTCCATAGTGGAATAGTAGCCCTCACTATGGGACAATCCCTGGTGCACTGAGGTCATCAGCATGGGTGCAATGATGTCACAAGAAAGGGCCAGCCAGGACTACTGGCAAAATGCCCATAGAGGAGTGGGGGCTGGGATCTTTACACCCTTCTACCTCTGGACCTGTGAAAGCTAGAAACACAAAAGAGGTATCATTGGAAAGGTCTGAGTCTTTCCTTTAATCACTTTAGAATGTACAATCTAAAAACAAAATAATTAAAATGAATCCCTTGGCTATGGTTGACGTGCTGGAAACATCCTCCGGTTTCCTAATTGCATACGGAGGATGTCTCCAGCAGGTCATTGAAGTTCCTTGGCTCGGCGTGGATCTGGCCCTTATCACGGACTTTCCCCCAGAGGGCTGACATCTTGGATGTCGGCCCTGCCTTCAGAACCTCCCCCTGCCACCAGCAAGTGTGGACGTGAAGGAGCTGTGTTATTACACATTGTTCCATCAAAAACCGAACCCTCGTCACAGCAATGAGGAGCACTGAGGGTTCTTTGGAACCCTGAGTCTTTAATCTTTACACAACACACGGTCAAGTGAGGTGTAATTGGAAAGGTTAGAGTCCAGCCTTTTCAACAGTACAAAATATGATAACGTAACCTGGAATTTTTTTTAAATAAATTAAAAAAAAAAAATTCTCTCTGTTCTAAGGCAGAGGCATTAGGTGCTTTTATTTAGTGCAGCAGCACTGCTTGGCTTATCATTTCCAATGGGGAGGTGATGGAGCAATGCGTTATTACGCATATGTCCATCTATAACAAAAGCCACTGCACAGCTGCGAGGAGAGTGGTATACCTTGGACCCCTGTATCTCCATTCTTTATACCCCACAAGATCAAGTTAGGTGTCATGGTGTCCTTTAGGGAATAGCCAGTTTCACCATACTGTCTTTTCTGAAACGTATATGTATGTGCCTGCTCCCAATCCCACTGCCCCATGCTTCCATCATGTGTCTACTCATTCTTCACCTCCACCCCTCTCATACTCTATATGATCTCTTCAACTCCTCTTCCTTCAAGTCCACCTCTCCTCTCCACTATCCTTTGCAACTATCCACTCTCTTTTCCAATTTCCCTCTGCCCACTGCCCTCCATTGTCCATCTTTTCTCATCTCTACGTCTTCTACCTCTTGACACTGACCTCTTTTGCTCCACTTCGTTTGCACTTTCACAGAGCCATCATCACATACTTCATTCACACACTCTTTTGATTTATACACCTACGATCACCCTAAATGAAGCCCTCAAACACTCCCTTGCGTTTTGTCAATCACACTCTATAAAATAAAGGAATTGTGTGATGTTATGGTTAAATTGTTTTAGGTATAAAAATGTGGTACAGTGTGAGTGTGTGAAATGCATAGAATTGTGGTAAACGAGGCAAATATCTCACTCCAAACTTTCCATTTAATGTTTCGTTCTAGTCCACAATCGCAGTCTTCTTCTCAGGCTCAAGGATCGTTTCCCTTGTATGAACTCTGCACCATATTGAATGTTGCGAAAGTCTTTGGTACTTCCTCTAAGTAACCTCAAACTCCTTTCATCCACTTAATCTATCGGCCCCTACTTTTTAGTTCTGAAATTTTACTTGCATGAGCATTGCACAGGCACGTTAACATATCTTCATAAGTTTATTTTATCATTAACAGTAAATTTACCTATTCTTGAATGGAAATTACCAGTTAATATTGAAGATTAATTACGATGGGCTCCTTGCCAGTTTGTGTGCTCAGAATATCGTCTACTTGCTCGTACACCTCTGTAATGTAAACTATTATGTCACAAAAGCTACAGTGCTTTTGTGCAAAACTGAGCCTGCCGGGCAGCTTATAAAAATGTGTAATTCTGCACCGTGAGACAGTGAGTGAAGTGAAAAAAATCATTAGGTATACCTCATTCTTAATTTGGCCTTCTTTGAATTCTGCGTAAATGTGTGATGGTATACTGAATAGGAATTGCAAAAAAGGGTTTTAAGCATTTACACAATAATGATAGGTTTGAATAAAAGTTTCTGAAATTCCGTATTGTTCTTCTGACAGTTCTCATAAAGGTCTGAAAGCTGAATGTAATCACTGTAATCCTTCATCAAAGTATTTGTTTGGCTGAATAACATCTGTTGGTTGTAAAGAAAAGGTTATTTTCTAGACCTGCTTTTGATTGCTTTGGACTAAATCCCAGTATATTTGTGTTATAGAATACATTCTATACTTGTAGGCCACTCCCAGATAATTATCAACATTAATCTAAAGAATTTCACTTCTTTGTGGAAGATTCTTTTGTGGTTATATTTTGAGGAACATATTTTTTTTAGCACTACCCAGAAAAAATTCAGAGAGCAGGCAAATGATAGCATAAAAAACTTTCTTTTATTATGTGGTTGACAAATTCACACTCTATATTTAATTAACCATGGGCAGATACTAAAAAATATACCATCCAAGCCATGGGTCCACAAAAACACATTTGTTTTTAGTAACCTTTTAAAACTGATCCATGCTAGAATATTTTTGTGTGTCAAGGATCCAGATTATTCCGTTTATAGAAATGAAAGAATGCATTTGTTTCTATTATTAGCATTTTGGAACGCATGAGTGAACTGCATTTCTTCTACTATTGATGTATGCAAATGCAGAAGAATATTTTGAATGCAGGGCGACATTATCAGGGTTATTCAAAGCGCTCCAAATTGTGGCCGAAAGGTAACCGAACAAGTGAAATTGAGCGTACGGTTACCTTTCCTGGCCATTCGGCTATTCAGAGAACAGGCAGTTCACCAAATGTTGGCGAATTACCTGCACATACGGTGCCTGTTCGAGGGCAGTGAAATCCCCATAGAGAAGCAATGCTTCGTCTATTCAGAGAACACAAAACAGCTGAGAAAGGTTGCCGAAATGCCCCGTCATTCGGTGGTTTCATTCGACAGGTTTAATATTCAGGAGAATCCCATAGGCTTCAATGTTAAAAAATATTCCCGTTTTAATCCAATATCTAATAAACCGTTTATTATTTTATTCTGCAATAAAAAGTCTCTTTTTTTTTAGATTTTGTAAGCATTTTTTAGGATTTTTAGGCAAAAAAAATCTGTTTTTTTTTTAAAAATCGTTTTTTCTTTTTCCTGTAACAGCCCTTTTTATTATCATTCATTGGATCTTATATGTAAATTTCAGACATTTTCGTTCTGTAGATTCTTTCCAAACAGTGTTTCACTTTTCAAACATTCAAGCGTACTGGGTTTTTTTTTTCCACTCCATTCGTCTGCGGTGTCGGCTTTTTTGCGGTGGCTGCTCTGTGCTGTGATCGGCGGCTGCTCGGGTTTCTCCGGCGTGTTCGGCGGGGTTAATCCAGATGTTTTTGTGGGTTTCGGTGTGCGTTCGCCCTGGTTTTGCGGTGAGTTGTTGCCGGGTTTGCGGCGACTTTTTCCTGCATTACGACGGCTCTGTGGTGCTTGCTGAATTCACCACAGGGTCGCTCAAATGGGATCACCAAATCGAACCGAATTGAAGAGAACAAAAAGTCACCGAACGTGCGGCGACTTTTCGATTCTCTTTGAATAACCCTGTATGTGTTTGTTATTTCTTTTGAGTAGTTACACATTCAAGTATTTTGTGTATTGTGTAATTTTGACTGTATGCGGTACTTATCAGAGTGATTGAAGGTTGTCCATGAGTTTGTAGGTGTGTGTAAGTGCACAATACTGAAGCTAAATATCGTGGTGTTTGAGTACAGAGGCCTGTTCAGTTCCTCAGCAGCTGCTGAATTGGTACACTGCAGCAGTTCAGTTTGCTGCAGCAGTCTCACTGCTTTGGCTGTGAATATTGAAGCAAAAGGACGGAGGATTGCTTAATGAAAGCTGCTGTTTCTGCAACATCCACTGTTGTCCATTTTATTACCACTTTAGTGTTAATAAAGTGTTCAACATGTTCCAATAAATATTTGGTACTAAATTACAATCCTAGTGTTAAAATGCGGGCGCAAGGGAGAAAAAACTGCACCCGCAGTTTTCCCCCTTGCGCTTACGTTTTAATGCTGGATTACAATGCAGGTGCAAAAAAATGCTACCTGCATTGTTACCGCGCGGTAAAATCCAGGACTCGCAGCAGCGTTGAGCGCAGCCGCGAGCATCCACTCATCGAGTCCGTGGGACTCCATTGAGTGCCCCCCTGCCGGTCACATGACCAGCCGGATGCGGCCGGTCGGCGTAGTGATACGAAGGGAGAGACTGGGGGGACTTTTTCACCCAGTCTCTCCCTTGTCCCGCCGGCCGGAGGAGGCGGTTGGAGCCGCGGTCCTCACTGCGGGACAGGAGGTGAGTATTCGATTCATTTTTTTTTTTTTTCTGGATGGTGTTAACGGATACTGCAGAAGCGGAATCCGTTAACACCAAGCCCTGGCTATGGTTAACTTTTTGCTAACCACAGCCGGACGTTAATCAGCGCTAGTAGATTGTAATACATGTTAAGCATAGGGAGCACAAAGTACAGTAACCTCGCGCTGAAAAGCGCAAGGTACCAAACGCAAATGGGTTACTTAACCTGTTTGCGTTTGGATTGTAATATGCGGTAAACACCGCAGCAAACGTTAATGCTCACGCAAGTGAGCGTTTACGTTTGCGTGAAGAGTGTAATTTAGCCCTAGGTGTTTTGCTCCACCAAAACTTCAAACTGAACATTTCCTTATTGGATTATTTGCTCCATGGAGGCGGCCATCTTTCCCACGTCACACTCAGCTACTCTGCAGCACCTCTACTTAGCTGCAAGTACTAAGTTAGCAGTGTGGAGCGCTGAACTGCAGCACTGTGTTCAGTGCCAAGTTGCTAACTTAGCACTTGCAGTAGCTAAGGAACTGAACGCGCCTCTGATATCCTTTTATATAAAATGTCTGTTTTTCTATGAATGTATGAATGCCCAAAGATATTTACACTGAGTATCCATTTGTTTAAGTGAATGCTGGCCTGTTTTGGAATATACCTATACCTGTTTACTGCAAATGTGTGATTTAAATGCATTTTTAAAAATGCTTCAGGTCTTTTCATTCAGTTGACTCCTTTAGCTCTCTTTATTTCCAGTTTCGATTGTTAAAGGGACATCAATTAACATTTATCATGTCAAAGGGACAGTCTAGGGTTAAAATGAAGGGGATTGGAGGAGTGAAACATTGACCCTTCCTAATTAGGGATGAGCCGAACGCCCGTGTTTGGTTCGAATTCGAACAATTTCAGAAGTTCGAGTTCGAACTCGAACACGATCCGAACTCATTGTAAGTCAATGGAGCCCGAACGTTCGATTTTTAGAGTGCCCTCCAAGAGGGCATATATGTTAGATATTTGCCATAAAAGGTGTATGGGGGTCTGGGTAGTGCCCTGGGGGACAGGAAACAAGGACAAAAAGTTTTAAAAACAAACTATTTTAAAGGAACAGTGAGTTTTCCATGAAATAAAGGTTAAGAATAAAAACGAATGTAGCGCTGGTTTTAAATTCCCTGTCGTTGTAGTACTTGTTTTTGGCCACCGGAGGGAGACAAGCGCGATGTAAGACACTGAACATTGGGACTACATTTTCCAGCATGCTTTGCGGGCGGGAACAGGAAGTGGGTGGGAGAGAGACACTGATATCCGCAGCCTCGTGCAAAGAGCTGGCAGAGCGCGCCGAGGAGTGAGAGGAGCAAGACGCAGTGTAGCAGAAAGTGATCTCGACCAGGCCAGAGCGCAGGTGCGGCCTAGCGGAGCTAGAGATCGGGTTTTTTCCTTCCTATTTAACGAAGACCCAGTAACCCACGCTGAGAGAGAGTAAGCTGAAGGACCCCGAGTGAGGAGAACCGCAGACGATTCAACAGGGAGTGCAGGCGGTGAGCTGGACATCTTGTGGCCGATACAGAGGAGCAAGACAGCGGATCCGGTGACACAGAGAACCCCAGTCAAAATCGAGCGGAGAGACGTCCTGGGTCGAGCGGAGCACCGAGTATCTGGCGGATGGGTGAGAGGCCTTCCAGGCCACGGTGAAATACTAAAGCACACTACAGTTGTTCCAAAACCTACAGGGCCCCAACGTGACTAGTCGAAGATACCTCCTAAATAATTCACTGGCCAGTTGAATATTGTACCCGGGTACCAATACAAGCATACACATACATTCCTTGGGACATAACCTGTACGAGACTCACACTCCAACCACTAAGGGGTTAAAAATACTTTTTTTCCTTTTCCGCTGCGCGTTTCTCGCATTACGAAGTGCTGTATTTTTCCTTTTCCGCTGCGCGTTTCTTGCATTACGAAGTGCTGTTTTTTTCCTTTTCCGCTACGTGTTTCTCGTATTACGAAGTACTGTAAAAATATATACATATACCGTGTTACTCATTATATGCCCATTTATTCAGTAAACTATATAATTTTATAAAATCCACGACGGTGCTGGAGTATATTTATTCCCTAGTGCGGGGAGACTGACCCGAGGTTAAAATTCAGCGGCTCCTCCGGGAGTGAGCACTACACGAACAATTCCTTCAAATATCGTGACTAGGAGGTCCCCATAACCTGCCCGTGAAGTGGCGAATTTGTAGGATGTACATTTAAAAACAAAAAAATGACATTTCAAATGACGGTAAATGGTTTTCCTTTAATCTATTCATAAACAACTGCTTGGGGCGGCAGCCTGTATGAAAAGAGGAGATGTTTTAGGACACACAGAACAAGTTTAGTGATTTGTTTGGCTAAATTATGGCAATTTATGCAGGCTTTGGATGAAAGTAACAATAGGTGCTTTAAAATTGGGTCTTTAGTGTCAGCAACAGTGCCGTCACACCTTAACCCCTCTGTGGTATTGTGGAAGAGTGCAGGGTTGGACCCTGCGGTCAAATATTAAAATGATATGATTCTGGTGTAGGCGTCAGTGGCAGTGTACCCAAATATTTTGCCTCTGGTGGCAGCAAGTGCCTTCACACCGTAAGTAACCCCACTGTGGTATTGTGGAAGAGTGCAGGGTTGGACCCTGCGGTCAAATATTAAAATGATATGAATCTGGTATAGGCGTCAGTGGCAGTGTACCCAAATATTTTACCTTTGGTGGCAGCAAGTGCCTTCACACCGTAAGCCCTCTGTGGTATTGTGGAAGAGTGCAGTGGTGGACCCTGTGGTCCAATATTAAAATGATATGAATCTGGTATAGGCATCAGTGGCAGTGCACCCAAATATTTTATCTTTGGTGGCAGCAAGTGCCTTCACATCGTAACCCCTCTGTGGTATTGTGGAAGAATGCAGTGGTGGACCCTGCGGTCCAATATTAAAATGATATGAATCTGGTATAGGCATCAGTGGCAGTGCACCCAAATAGTTTACCTTTGGTGGCAGCAAGTGCCTTCACACCGTAACCCCTTTGTGGTATTGTGGAAGAGTGCAGTGGTGGACCCTGCGGTCCAATATTAAAATGATATGAATCTGGTATAGGCATCAGTGGCAGTGCACCCAAATAGTTTACCTTTGGTGGCAGCAAGTGCCTTCACACCGTAACCCCTTTGTGGTATTGTGGAAGAGTGCAGTGGTGGAGGTTTTGGGAATGCAGAAGAGATCCCCGATCTATTCAGCTATGTCAGCATCAGGGGATTGATAGCTGCTGATCCAGGACTGATTCATATTTATAAATGTCAGCCGGTCTACAGAGTCGGTGGACAGACGCACTCTTTTGTCTGTGACAAAACCTCCAACGGCACTGAACGTCCTTTCAGAAAGCACACTGGATGAAGGGCAATGTAGTAGCTGCATAGCATATTGGCTAAGTTCTGGCCAGTGATCCAATCTCAACACCCAGTAAGCCAGTGGTCATCTGCTGGAAAGGTATCCAGGTCTGCCCTTGCCCCTAGGTAGTCCTGCACCATACGGTGAAGACGCTGGCAATGGGTGCCTACATTTGACATCCCTGGGCGTTCTGGACTAAAAAATTTAAAAAGGCATCAGTCAAGCGGCCCCGGCCTTCACCGCTCTTCCTCTGATCATCCGCAGCCTCAGAAGCCCCTGTGTCATCACTTGGTAACCTACCAGTGCCTGGAAAGGTGTTACACAAGTGTCGCTTTAGAGCGTCCTCGAGTTTTTTCATCCTGTGCTCCCTCTGTGCGGGCAGGATGAGCTCTACAACTTTACCCTTGTATTGTGGATCTAGAAGGCTTGCAAACCAGTAATGATCCCTCTCCTTGATAGCATGAAAACTGGGGTCCTTTACCAGGCTTTTCATCAGGATAAGGGAGCCCATGCAGCGTAGGTTGGAGGTGGCATTAGCTTCCGAGTCTTCCTGGTCAATGAGGATGACCCCATCGTGCACTTCCTCCTCCCAGCCACGTACTAGTCCTAGTACTAGTGTTTCTGGGCACACAAAACCCTCCCTTGAGGAATCCCCACCTTCAATGCCCCCACTACTTAAATATTCCTCCTCCTCCTCCTCCTGTCTGATCTGAGGAGGTCCCGCTGGAATGCTGTCTGCGGAAAGACTGGGTCCTTGAGAGCTAGGGAAGGCCTCTTCCTCCCTCTGCTCTGCCTCTAGTGCCACATCTATAATTCCCCGCAGAGTGCGCTCCAGCAGGAACAATAAAGGAATTGTGTCACTGATGCATGCACTGTCCCTGCTCACCATCCTTGTTGCCTCCTCGAATGGTGACAGTACAGTGCATGCATCCTTGATCATCAGCAACTGTGGGGGGGGGGACAAGTTGACCTGAACCTGTCCTTGTGCCATACTCACACAGGTACTGTAATGGGGATCGGGGACCTGACATGACATGGGTACAGAATGGTGTGAGCTAAAGCGCAGTGGTAGACTAAATACAGATATAAACAGATCTCAAAACAGAAAAAACAGGTTTATTTGTAACCCAAATAAACACATATTAAATACCAACCAGGAAACCACAACAGAATAAATGCAAGACCTAACACAACAAGAGAGGGCTAAACACTAGAGAACCACATGAAATTCAGACATTGCATGGAAAGAAAATAAAATACTAGACCGTTAAACGCAATAACAATATATACAGAAAACAAAAATAACAAGAACAGGCAGATAAATATAACAGAACTAGCGGAGGAGAAAACACTGAGACAAAACCTGAATGAAAGGACCTAAAGGGTAACTTGAAAACATATAAGAAAACCAGAGCAACAGATCCCTACCAGAACTGCAAGGAAAGTAATAAGGATCTAGAGGAACAAGAGGCATGGAACAAATCAGACTGAGGCTTATAACAAAATGAAGCAGCGCCCTTCCTAGGACGATGCCTGCCTTTATACACAGTTCAATTAAGAACAATTGAGTCCAGGTAAGTGTCCAGGCTTGGATTCCAAAAAGTGAACGACATGAAAAGTCCAAAACAGCAATGTCCATTTGAGACCAGGGGTGGCGCCAGAGACACAGAATGTCCATATCACAAATGGCAACCTCCACCTCTGCCAGAGGGGGCGCAGAACGTTACATGTACTCATTGATGGCCCTCTGCTGCTTGTGCAGACGCTGCAGCATTGCCAATGTCGAGTTCCACCTGGTGGGCATGTCACAGATCAGGCGGTTAGTGGGAAGGTGGAATTCTCTTTGAATTTCTGCCAGGCGTACACTTGCTGGGAATGACCATCTGAAGTGGCTGCAGACTTTTCTGGCCTGGTCTGAGAAGCTCTGCCAGCCCTGGGTACCTGAGAAAAGGCTGTACCACTAGATTTAGGACGTGTGCTAGGCATGGTACATGCGTCAATTTACCCTTGCATAGGGCAGAGAGAAGGTTGCTGCCATTATCACAGATGACCATTCCCAGCTCAAGCTGGCGTGGTGTTAACCATCTCTGCACCTGCCCCTGCACAGCTGACAGAATTTCTGGCCCAGTGTGGCTCCTGACACCCTAAACAAACCAGCTCAAGCACAGTATGGCATCTTTTTGCTTGAGCCATTGCGTAGCCCCTGCCACTCATCGGTTTAACTGCCTCTTCGCCAGAGACATTGAAGGAGGAGGAAGAGGAAGAGGTGGTGGAGCAGACAGACCTCATATAAGCAGCTTTCTGGAGGCGTGGTGGATGAGCAAGCTCCAGCACAGAGCCCCATCCTGGATCCCTCCCAGCTGCAAGCAGAGTTACCCAGTGTGCCGTGAAGGAAATGTAACGGCCCTGTCCATGCTTGCTGGACCACGTGTCTAAAGTAATGTGCCCCTTGCTGCTGACTGCCTTTCCCAGTGACACCATAACATTGTGTTCCACATGCTGGTATAGTGCTGGAATGGCCTTCCGTGAAAATAAATGGCATTTTGGAACCTGCCACTGTGGTACAGCACATTCGGCAAATTCACGGAAGGAAGCAGAGTCCACCAGCTGGAAAGGCAGCAGCTGTAATGCGAGTAATTTTGCTAAGCTGGCATTTAGACGTTGTGCTTGGGGATGGTTGGGACTATATTTTTTCTTACGCTGCAGCAGCTGGGGCAATGTAATCTGACTGCCTAAATCTTCAGCTGATGGGATGCTGTCACATTCTGAGGAAGGACCTGGTACACTCATTACTGTAGCATCATCCGTGTCAGTGGAGGTTGTAGGCAATAACATGGCAGGACATATAGTGGGGGTAGAGACAGATGACAGGGGTTATGTGTGTGTGTGAACAGGGGTGTGAGTGAGCAGGGGTGATGTGTGTGTGTGATGTGTGTGTGTGAGCAGGGGTGATGTGTGTGTGTGAGCAGGGGTGATGTGTGTTTGTGTGAGCAGGGGTGATGTGTGTGTGTGTGAGCAGGGGTGATGTGTGTGTGTGTGTGAGCAGGGGTGATGTGTGAGCAGGGGTGATGTGTGTGTGTGTGAGCAGGGGTGATGTGTGTGTGTGAGCAGGGGTGATGTGTGTGTGTGAGCAGGGGTGATGTGTGTTTGTGTGAGCAGGGGTGATGTGTGTGTGTGTGTGTGAGCAGGGGTGATGTGTGAGCAGGGGTGATGTGTGTGTGTGTGAGCAGGGGTGATGTGTGTGTGTGTGAGCAGGGGTGATGTGTGAGCAGGGGTGATGTGTGAGTGTGTGTGAGCAGGGGTGATGTGTGAGCAGGGGTGGTGTGTGTGTGAGCAGGGGTGGTGTGTGTGTGAGCAGGGGTGGTGTGTGTGTGAGCAGGGGTGATCTGTGTGAGCAGGGGTGGTGTGTGTGTGTGTGTGTGTGAGTGAGCGAGCAGGGGTGATGTGCGCATGTGAGCAGGGGTATGAAATGAATTAAAGAGGAGATTGAATTGAAGGGAGAATGAATTGAAGGGGTGGAGGAATTGAGGGGGTGAAATTGAGGGGAAGAATGATGTGAGCTGGGGGCAAATTTACCCATGTGTGAGCTCTGGGGGCAAATATATCCATGTGTGAGCTCTGGGGGCAAATATACCCATGTGTGAGCTGGGACAAATATACCCATATGTGAGTTGGGGCAAATATACCCATATGTGAGTTGGGGAAAATATACCCATATGTTAGCTGGGGCAAATATACCCATGTGTGAGCTCTGGGGGCAAATATACCCATGTGTGAGCTCTGGGGGCAAATATACCCATGTGTGAGCTGTGGTAAATAAACCCATATGTGAGATGGGGGCAAATATACCCATATGTGAGCTGGGGGCAAATATACCCTTGTGAGCTGGGGCTATATATATATCCATGTGAGCTGGGGGCAATATATATACCCTTGTGAGCTGGAGCAAATATATCCATGTGAGCTGGGGGCAATATATATATATATATCTGGACATGTTCTGGTCTGAGGTCTCTGTGTGTATATATATATATATATATATATATATATAATATATATATATATATATATATATGTATCTGGACATGTTCTGGTCTGTATATATGTATCTGAGTGGGCATGATATCGGTGAATACCTGAAAAAAAGTATTGGTACTTGTACTCGGTCTTAAAGTGGTATCGGTGCGACACTAGAGTGTGTATATATGTATGTGTGCATATATAGAGATTATTATGGCACCTCTATCCTGATTGGCTTGACATGACACGGATGGGGGGGCACCAAAACGCACCTTCGCCTGACTAGACAAAAATGCTTGCACCGGCCCTGGTTAGGCAATCCTGCAAATCCTCTGTATGTTGCTGCAGCATAAGACGGCCAGCACCAGTTAGAAAGGACAAGCGTGCCCCTGCAGAGGATGCACCACGTCCACGATGACCAGGGGCGCTGCCTTCCGACACAGAGGCTGCTTGCCCTCTTATCTGTGTCTGGGAGCATCTGCCTGTCCTCTTTGGTCTTTCTGACATGCTGAGTGATATATAGATTAAAGATATACAGAACTCTGATTCAACTCTGGTATAAAGTTAGGAGATATGCAGAATTCTGATTCAACTCTGGTATATAGATTAAAGATATTCAGAACTCTGATATAAGTTGGCGATTTTACTGATATTTTCCCTGCAAGGCTGCCAATGTCCTCTACTCTCTGTCTCTCTGATTCACTTCCTCTCCTGCAGGCTGCAACACCCTGATAGCTGGTAACAGCCAGATTCAACTCTCAATAGATAAACAGATGAACTGATTAAACTGTGTTATTGTATGGTATCTAGAATTAGATCAAAGATATACAGATTTTCCAGAACAATGCTATAAAACAGTGATACACACTGTCCCTGATAGCCGGGCTGTGCCAAGACAGATTCAAATTTGCTGAACTGTGGTAAAACTCTCTGATACACACTGATAACAGGCTGTGCCAAGACAGATTCTAATTTGCTGAACTGTGGTATAACTCACTGATACACACTGATAACAGGCTGTGCCAAGACAGATTCAAATTTGCTGAACTGTGGTATAACTCACTGATACACACTGATAACAGGATGTGCCAAGACAGATTCTAATTTGCTGAACTGTGGTAGAACTCACTGATATACACTGTCCCTGATAGCCTGGCAGTGCCAACAGAGATGCAAATTCCCAGAAATCTCCTACAACTCACTGATACACACTGTCCCTGATAGCCTGGCACTGCCAAGACAGATTCAAATTCCCAGAAATCTCCTACAACTCACTGAAACACACTGTCCCTGATAGCCTGGCATTGCCAAGACAGATTCAAATTCCCAGAAATCTCCTACAACTCACTGATACACACTGTCCCTGATAGCCTGGCAGTGCCAACACAGATTCTAATTCCCAGAAATCTCCTACAACTCACTGATACACACTGTCCCTGATAGCCTGGCACTGCCAAGACAGATTCTAATTCCCAGAAATCTCCTACAACTCACTGAAACACACTGTCCCTGATAGCCTGGCAGTGCCAAGACAGATTCAAATTCCCAGAAATCTCCTACAACTCACTGAAACACACTGTCCCTGATAGCCTGGCAGTGCCAACACAGATTCTAATTCCCAGAAATCTCCAACAACGTCACTGATACACCCTGACAGAACAATCTCCTCTCCTCTCTGATTCACTCCTGCAAACTCACACGCTGGGGCTGCAGGCAGGGAAGCCTTATATAGTGTGCTGCGGGACTTAGCTCTGTGAGCCCATGATTGGGCAAAATTTGCCCAATCAGGACTCTGAGCCATGATTGGCATAGTCTTGCACCTGTCTTGCACCTGACCGCAGCTCAGGTGCAAGGCTGTAGCCAATTACAAGCTTCAGGCCAGTGTAAAAGTGCATTGTGGTCCATTGTGGTGCATTGTGGGCGAACATGCAGTGAACACGTGGAAATGTTCGGAGTTCGACGAACAGACGAACGGGCGATGTTCGAATCGAACTCCGAACAGATCCGAACCGAACGCGCATCCCTATTCCTAATGCCCCTGTGCCTTTCCTTCTATTTTAACCCTCAAGTGTCTATTAAGACTTACCTTCAGTCTTGTGCAATGATCCCGTGACATTGCCCTGGAGCTCACAGCTCGCTGCCTCTGACAGAGAGCAGGACGCTCACTTGATCAGCCATTCAATTAAAAGGCTCTCAGTGTGAGCGCATTGAAATCAATTAGCTGGTGTGGACTGTGTGGATTTGTACGTTTCCACCCTATAACTAGCAATGCAGGCTGGTTCACGGTTTTTTGATTGTGGGACCCCCCCCCCCTTTCCCTCATTCTTAGGGTTGAATCAGCATCTTGGGACACCTGTCAGGAGAAGCACACTCAGATAATATAATATATTTTAAATATATTAAATGGTCATGGTGGCTAGATGTCCCTTTACTAAGCTTGACTATTATTATTAATCTTTATTTATAAAGCGCCAGCATATTCCACAGCGCTGTACAATGGGCACAGTATAGACAAGGTTACAATACATTGAACAACATTTGACAAATCAGTACAGGAGGAGATGAGGTCCCTATTCCCGTAGGATCTCAGAATCTAGAAGGGATGGGGTTGGAAACAGGAGGAGAGGACTGCTAGGTGAGAGTGATGGACTGCTAGGTGAGAGTGATGGACTGGTTACGTCAGTGAGTTTGGGTGGTAGGCTTCCCTAAATAGGAATGTTTTAAGGGAGCTTTTGAAGGAAAGGAAACTATGGGAAAGTCTGACCGTACAAGGGAGAGCGTTCGAAAGAACCGGGGCTGTGAGTGAGAAATCCTGCAGTCTATCATGGGAAGAGGTGATGCGGGGAGAAGCTAGGCACAGGTCACTGTTTGGTCTTAGGGAGCGGGCTGGGGTGTATTTGGTGATTAGTGAGGACAGGTAGTGGGAAGCTGAGTTAGTGAGAGCTTTATAGGTCAGGGTAAGGATTTTAAATTTAATTCTGCAGTGGATGGGGAGCCAGTGAAGGGATTCACAGAGGGGAGCGGCAGAGACAAAGTGGCGGGTGAGGTGGATGAGCCTGGCGGAGGCGTTCAGAATGGATGGTAGGGGGAGAGGTGGGAGAGAGGAAGGCCAGATAAGAGACTATTGCAATATTCAAGTCGGGAGAATACAACGGCGCGGATGAGTTGTTTCGTGGTGTCAGCAGTAAGAAATGGTCGAGTTCTGGAAATATTGCATAGTTGGTAGCGGCAGGAGGAGGAAAGAGACTGGATGTGGGGGATGAAGGAAAGAGCAGAGTCAAGTGTAACTCCGAGACAGTAACCAGGTTAGATGGGGAGATAGTGATACCCTCCACCGTGATATAAAAGTCAGGAGGCGGGGAGGCATTAGTAGGAGGAATTAGTAGGAGCTCAGTCTTAGACGTGTTGATCTTTAGGTGGTGAGAGGCCATCCAGGAGGAGATGCCAGATAAGCAGTCGCTGACTTTGGAAAGGACAGGGGGAGAGAGATCAGTGGTAGAGAGGTAGATCTGAGTATCATGAGCATAGAGGTGGTAATTGAAGCCAAAGCTGTTAATGATTTTGCTCAGAGAGGAGGTGTAGATAGAAAAGAGCAGAGGACCTAGGACAGAGCCTTGAGGTACACCAACAGATAGAGGCAATGAAGAGGAGGAGTTACCAGCAAAGAACACAGAGAAGGACCTGTTGGATAGATAGGAGTCAACCCAAGCGAGTGCAGTGTCACAGAGACCAAGAGAGCTGAGAGTCTTTAGAAGAAGGGGGTGGTCAACAGTGTTAAAAGCAGCCAAGAGGTCAAGCAGGATGAGAATAGAATAGTGGTCGTGTTTTTTAGCAGTTAGGAGGTAGTTGGTGACTTTGGTGAGGGCAGTTTCAGTTGAGTGTAGGGAACGGAAACCTGATTACAGGAGGTCGAGTAGGGAATTAATGGACAGGAAGAGGAAGAGGCGGTTGAAAACTAGTTTTTCCAAGAGGTTAGAGTTAGAGGTAGATAAAAGCAGGGATACAGGACGATAGTTGGATGGAGAGTTGGGATCAACGGAGGGTTTGTGAAGGCAGATGGGAAGAAGCCGGTGGAGAGCGATAGGTTGAAGATGTGTGTGAGAGCAGGGGAGAGGGAGGAGGAGAGTGAAAGAATTAGATGTGAGGGAATGGGGTCAAGTGGGCATGTGGTGAAATGAGAGGAGGACAGTAAGGAATTGACTTCCTCCTCAGTGGCTGGGGGAGGAAACGGCAGAGGGGACTTCTGGGAGTGGAGGTGGTGGATTACTATCTTGTGTTGGGATGTTGCTTCTGATAATTAGAGTTCTATTGAGGAAGAAATCTGCCAGGTCCTAAGCGCTGAAGGCAGTTGAGGGGGAGGTGCGGGTGGGTAGAGAAGGGTGTTGAAGGTGGACCAGAGTCGTTTAGGGTTAGAGGACAGGGTAGAAATAAGAGATGAGAAGAAGGATTGTTTGGCCAAGTGAAGGGAAGAGGTGTATGACCGAAGAATAAACTTGAAGTGAACAAAATCTGCTTCAGAGTGTGATTTCCTCCAGACACGCTCTGCAGTGCGGGAGCATCAAGTCAGGCAGCATGTCTGGGGGGTGTGCCAGGGCTGAAGCTGGCGGCATGGGGCCTTACAGAGTCGAGGAGGAGCAAGCATGTCTAGAGCACAGATAAGTGTGGTGTTGTAGTGGTTAGTGGCAGCATCAGGGCAGGTGAAGGTTGAGGTGTGAGGGAGATGATGAAGTAGATTGGATAGATGGGGAGCCACGGCATGTAATTTTCTGTGAGTGCATGTGCGGGGTGGGGGAGCAGGGTGTTTTGGAAGTCCAGATAGGTTGAAAGAGAGAAGGTTGTGGTCAGAGATGGGGAAAGAGCAACAGGTGAACTCAGAAACTGAGCAGAGGTTGGAAAAGACAAGCAAGGTCAATAGAGTGACCATCGCGGTGTGTAGGGAGGAAGGAGGATTGTGTGAGTCAAAGGGAGGATGTGAGTGAAAGAAGTTTGGAGGCAGCAGGGGCAGAAGGATCATCAATGGGAATGTTGTAGTCTCCAAGAACTAGGCATGGAAGATTAGAAGACAAGAAGTGAGAAAGCCAGGTAGCATAGTGGTTGAAGAACTGGAAGGTTTGTCCCGGTGGGCGGTAGATGACTGCCACCCTGAGAGCCAGGGGAGAGAACAGGCGGATGCAGTGTATTTCAAAGGATGAGAAGGAGAGGGATGGAGGTGGAGGGAGATGCTGGCAGGTACAGGTGGGAGAGAGCAGGATTCCGACCCCGCCACCATTTCTCTCACCCAGTCTGGGGGTATAGCTCAAGTGTAGACCACCATGCAAGAGAGCAGCAACGGAGGCAGTGTCAGAGGGAGTTAGCCAGGTTTCAGTTAGAGCTAGGAGGTTGAAGGAGTTTGAAAGGAAGAGGTCATGAATGGCTGTGAGTATATTGCATAGAGACCGAGCATTCCAGTAAAGAATTGGTGTTTTGCATTTTTTGCAGCCAACCCTTGTAAATTCTTAATTATTTATTTAACTGAGGGCAAAGTAGGTCCATCCTATTCATAGTAAAATAGCTGACTTAAACTATTTATTTCCAAATTATCTCCAATATGTGTCAGGCCCATGCAGTGATTTTAAATATTAAAGATTGATACTCATACACCCCAAACATTTAATGTGACTCTACAGATAAGCCTAACAATGAAAATGTGAAAATGTATTATGCTTTAGAAAAATCTACTAGATTACAACACTTTAATTTTTTTAAGCTTTACCTTTGATATTTTATCTAAGAAATTGGTGCTCCATTTGTCAACAGTTTGTGCTTAGAAAAAAAAAGTACTAAAGTTTTGCAGAAGAAAAACCAAACTGTGTTTAGCTGGTAGATAAAGGTTGCCAGGTGATTTATGCAAATAAGTAGCATTTTCTTTGTAATACTTTTTCTGAAACGTATCCGAAAATCTTTATGTTCGCTTACATTTCCCATTTTCCTTATATTTTTCTTAAGGTTATGTGGGTTTGCAATTTATGTCGGAAGCAGCAAGAAATTCTGACAAAGTCTGGGGCTTGGTTCTTTGGAAGTGGGGCTCAACAGCCATCCATTCAAGATGGAGCACTGAGTGATACCGCTACAGGGGCCACTTTTGATGCACCAAGAGAGAAAAAAGCAAGACTTCAAGAGAGATCCCGTTCACAAACTCCGTTATGTACAGCAGCAACAGCAGGTTCACAAGAAACCTCTCCTTCCAGTTTACAGTCGGATATCAGCAAAGGCTCAGCATCGTCTTTACAGTCTGCACCTCAAGAACAAAAGGGTTCGTCCAGGTCAAGAAGTGAACCACCCAGAGACAGGTAACAAACTCTTTTCACACTGTAAGCTATTTGTGTTGATTTTCATCACTGTGGTCGATCAATGTGAGATTTATTGGTTACGAAAAGATGTTCAAAGACTTTCAGGTCTATTCGCTAAAAGTAAAACTCAGAAGAATTGACAGGAGACGTGGAAAATCTAGGTCAAAATAGCCAAACCAAAAACATTCTCCCATTTATCTCACTTTCCATATCAGCTATTTGGTCTAGATTGTTCCCTACTCCTGCCAATTCTCCTCAGTTTCACTTTTAGTAAATTGATCTGTTTGTTTATGAAACATTTAGAGGCCCTAAACTACACATAATTAGTAATTTACCTAATTTAAACACCAGCACCCACCCACAAGAGGATTAATACATTTCAAATAACAACAAATTGTTATTTGAAGCTGAAATTTGAGTTAAAAATTCCTTTATCTAGTGTAAACACTCACTAAAATATTAATTAAGTTAACCAATTTACAGACTGCCAAATTTTGCCAAAGTAGCAAACGCAGGAGAAAATAACCTTTGCGGCAATATCTGCAAAAATGACCAAAGTAAATCCAAACAGTGGCAGAAGCTTCACTGTGAAGCTTCTCCTGACACTGTTTGGATGTCTCCTTAGTGAAAATCCTGCGTTTATCCCTGTTTGCAACTTTGGGAAACATCGGCAGTCTTTGAATTACAAATTTTGATTTCAGAGTGTTACATTATGATTTGGACAAAGATATCATTAAGTTTTTATTTTATTCTTTGTATCCCTTGATCAATAAAATCTTCTATATTTCACAATCATTATTGAATAGGTACAAAATAATGTATGGGATAGAGAAAACTGGTAAGGTAATGGAGAGGACATGACTTAATAAAAGTGTATCCATCTGACTTACATTTATGGGACTTCAAGGCCATGTTGTAAAACCTGTACTTTTCTTTACAGGGCAAAGGGGAAAGAATGAGTTCTAAAAACTTTTGTAGGGGAGGGCTCAGGGTGCTGGATGGAGTTTCTGCTCTTTGTCAAGATCCTGAAAATTGTTTTGGGATGATGCATAAATGTTTTCCATAAACAAAACAAGCTGCATTGTTTAGAGCAGTGTTTCCCAAACCTGTCCTCGGGACCCTCAACCAGGCCAGATTTTGCAGATCATCTTGGGGAAAGACAGACTGAATCCTGCAACCACTGAGCAGCAAATCATATCACCTGTGCTGTGCTACAGATATCTGGAAAACCTGGCGAGGTGGAGGGTCCTGAGGACAGGTTTGGGAAACACTGGTTTAGAGTGCTCAGAGTGGTACCTAAAATCTTTTACTTCTATGAAATTTGTGCTTTCTATCATATTATTTAACCTATTAAATCAACAGCCTATTATGTGCATGTGGCACGAATATAAGAGTCACGTTTGCCCAGTTTAATGTGTATAACAGTACTATATTTGGTGGAGCTTAAAATGACTATATCTGTTATTTTGGAACTCTTCCAGGAAGAAAATGACAGAGCAAAATGGAAAAGTCCATAAAGGTGATCGCAAAAGAGTACAGAAATATTTAAAACAACAGGAGGAAGGATATGTAGATGAACATAAAGAAAGGAGAGAAAGCAGAAGGCCAACAAAAGGAAGGTCACAAGATATTCCTGAAAAAGAAGAGGAAGATGCAAGTATAGAAGACCAACAGAGAGCAGAGGATGATTATCAGTCACGATATATGAGTGACCCAAATCTAGCACGGTATCCTGTGAAGCCACAGCCTGAGGAGCAACAAATGCGAATGCATGCAAGGGTTTCAAAAGCACGTCATGAAAGGAGGCACAGTGATGCATCCTTACCACACACAGAATTAGAAGAGGCTGAACTACCTGAGAATAAACTGGGTAAAAATTCACAAAGTCTAGGACCTCAGGACAAAATATCCTCTGTAGACAACCAGTGGTCTTATTCGGTAGAACAAAATGGGGAAGGCAATGGTCCGGTGTCAAAACAAGTGTCTAATCATAGTCCTCCAAGCCCTAGGCACAGTCCATTGCCACCAGAACATTTAGAATCTAAGAATCATGAATCTTTTATAAAACAAAGCCGGTTAGACCCAGGCTCGGCACTTCTACTTAGAAAGGCTAAACGAGAGAAAATGGAAACTATTTTGAGAAATGACTCTCTTAGTTCCGATCAATCAGAATCTGTTAGACCTTCCCCGCCTAAGCCCCACAGATCAAAAAAGGGTGGAAAGAAGAGGCAAATGTCAATAAGCAGTTCTGAGGAAGAAGGAATATCTACCCCAGAATACACCAGTTGTGAAGAGGCTGAAATAGAAAGTGAAAGTGTCAGTGAAAAAGGTAAGATAATTGTTAACATACTAGTCCAAGCTATGTATTTGTTTAGAAGAGAAAGGACTAGAAAAATAGGGTCTGATGTGTCTTTTGTGTTGTCTAATTACCTAGTTGTCTGTTGTATACCATGATACAGGTTGAGCACCCCTTATATGGAATGCTAAGGACCCCGAGCATTCTGGTCCACCTTCAACACCCTCCTCTACCCACCCCTCAGCTGCCTTCAGCGCTCAAGACCTGGCAGATTTCTTCCTCAATAAAACTCTAACTATCAGAAGCAACATCCCAACACAAGATGGTTATCTGCCACATCCACTCCCAGAGGCCCCCTCTGCCACCCTCTGCCACCCTCTGCCACTTCCTCCCAGCCACTGAGGAGGACGTCAATTCCTTATTATGCTCCTCACATCTCACCACGTGCCCGCTCGACCCCATTCCCTCACATCTAATTCCTCCCCTCTCCTCCTCCCTCACCCCTGCTCTCACACACATCTTCAACCTATCTCTCTCCGCGGCTCCTTCCCATCTGCCTTCAAACTCGCTAGTGTTACCCCTTTACTAAAGAAACCATCCCTCGATCCCAACTCTCCATCCAACTACCGTCCTGTATCCCTGCTTCCCTTCACATCTAAGCTCTTAGAAAAACTAGTCTTCAACCGCCTCTCCCTCTTCCTGTCCTCCAATTCCCTACTTGACCCCCTGCAATCTGGCTTCCGTCCCCTACACTCAATCGAAACTCCTCACCAAAGTCACCAACGACCTCCCAACTGCTAAAAAACACGGCCACTATTCTATTCTCATCCTGCTTGACCTCTCAGCTGCTTTTGACACTGTTGACCACCCCCTCCTTCTACAGACCCTCAGCTCTCTTGGTCTCGGTGACGCTGCTCTCGCTTGGGTTGACTCCTATTTATCCAACAGGTCCTTCTCTGTGTCCTTTGCTGGTAACTCTTCCTCTTCATCGCCTCTATCTGTTGGTGTACCTCAAGGCTCTGTCCTTGGTCCTCTGTTCTTTTCCATCTACACCTCCTTCCTGGGCAAAATCATTAATAGCTTTGGCTTTAATTACCACCTCTATTCTGATGACACTCAGATCTACCTCTCTACCCCTGATCTCTCTCCCCTGTCCTTTCCAAAGTCAGCGACTGCTTATCTGGCATCTCCTCCTGGATGGCCTCTCACCACCTAAAGATCAACATGTCTAAGACTGAGCTCCTACTAATTCCTCCCTCTAATGCCTCCCCACCTCCTGACTTCTCTATCACGGTGGAGGGTATCACCATCTCACCATCAAACCAAGTTCGCTGTCTTGGAGTTACACTTGACTCTGCTCTTTCCTTCATCCCCCACATCCAGTCTCTTTCCTCCTCCTGCCGATACCAACTGCGTAATATTTCCAGAATTCGGCCATTCCTTACTGCTGTCACCACAAAACAATTCATCCACGCCCTGGTAATCTCCCGACTTGACTATTGCAATAATCTCTTATCTGGCCTCCCTCTCTCCCGCCTCTCCCCCTACCATCCATCCTGAACACCTCCGCCAGGCTAATACACCTCACCTGCCGCTCTGTCTCTACCGCTCTGCGAGTCCCTTCCCTGGCTCTCCATCCACTGCAGAATTAAATTCAGAATCCTTACCCTGACCTACAAAATCCTCACTAACTCAGCTCCCCACTACCTGTCCTCACTAATCACCAAATACACCCCAGCCCGCTCCCTAAGGTCAAACAGCGACCTGCGCCTAGCGTCTCCCTGCATCACCTCTTCCCATGATAGACTACAGGACTTCTCACGCGCAGCCCCCATTCTCTGGAACGCTCTCCCTCGTACTGTCAGACTTTCCCCTGATTTCCCTTCCTTCAAATGCTCCCTTAAAACGTTCCTGTTTAGGGAAGCCTACCACCCAACTCACTGACGCAACCATCAATCACTCTCACCTTGCAGTCCTCTCATCCTGTTTCCAACCCCAACCCTTCTAGATTGTGAGTTCCTACGGGAATAGGGTCCTCATCTCATCCTGTACCGTTTGTCAAATGTTGTTCAATGTATTGTAAACCTGTCTATACTGTGCCTATTGTACAGCGCTGCGGAATATGCTGGCGCTTTATAAATAAAGAATAATAATAAAATAATAATTCCCGATTTTGGATTCTTACGGATTTCAGAATCGGATGTTTTAGTACCCCTAACAGGCCAGGTTTTGCAGATCACTTTGGTGAAATGCAGACTGAATCCTGAGCAGCAAACACTGAGCAGCATCACCGTGCAGTGCTTCAGATATCTGGAAAACCTGACCTGTTGGCGGTACTTGAGGACCGCGGTTGGGAACCACTGTTTTAGAGGACATAGATCGTTTGGAACACTGTGTGGGGTACCAATCCTACACAAGTGAGCCAGGTAATTAAACCTTCCTTTATATAGCCACCTCATTAGCATATACCTAGCCAACGCCCAATAGTGATTGCACACCCGCACCCATTAGGCCCAGGCCAGCAGTCATGCCCCCCTTTCTGAACGTTCCAGGGTTTGCTTGACTGCTTAAACCTGTATCCCTAGGTGCCCATACCTTTCTTTATCAATAAATCACACAACTCATTTATTATTGTTGGAAAAAGGTATAGGCCACAGCTTTATTTAAATATATACATATATATACAACATATATTTTTCTGACCCTACCGCAGCATCCTTGGCGGTAGGCAGTTATCTTTCCACACCTGAGCTCGTCGCTCCTCCTGGCTTACACAGGAGCCGAGGACGTCTCACCCAGCGCCCACCTTACCCGGCGGCTTAACAACTAGTTCTTCCTCGCTGGCTGGGGTTAACGCCAACACAAAGGGCAATACTTCCTTTATTGACCCTGCCCCCCCCCGCAGCCAGCGCCACCTCCACTCCTGATCGCAAGCCTTCCAAAAAAAGTTTCCACGCAGACATTATGCACAGTCAGCGATTTTTTTTTAGAATTCTGCATAAGAGGTGCCCGTCATTTACTACTGAAATATCTAAAGTGGCAAAGCATTTACATAAAGTATGTCAATGAATATGTCTCATACTAAAATATCAGCAATGAATAAACCACAACATATAGGGCAGTATTACAATGTTGGTGCTAACGTAACCAGAACAGTTGTAAACTTAAAACCTCCATAGGCTATAATGGCTCTGGGAAGTTTACAACAGCTCTGGTTAAATTAGCACCAACTATGTAATATGGCCCAAAGTATGTAAATGGGTAAATGTTAAGCTCTGTCTGTATCATTATTACACTGTGGGTCTATGCAACCACGTTTGAATGTTTTTGTTTCCTGATTAATATTATCTTTATATGGTACAACTGTTAAAACTCTTTAACTGTAGATGTACTGGAATTTTCATGGGACATACAGTATATTGCCAAAAGGCTGTTAGTATGCTCTGCACAGGGTCTTAGTATGCTCTTTGCAAATTGTTCATCTACTCTGCACAGGGGGTTAATAAGGCTGTTAGTATACTCTGCACAGGAGGTGAATGAGGGTGGTAGTATGCTTTGCATTGTGTTAATTTGCTCTGCACATGCTGTTAATATGCATTGCACAGGCTGTGAATCAGGCTGGTAGTATGCTCTTGCACATTGTTAATATGCTCTGCACAGACCAGTAAACAGGCTGTTCCTATGCTATGCACACTGTGTTAGTATGCTCTGCAGAGTGTTAACATATTCGGGAAACAGGCTGTTAGTATGCTCTGCACACGGTGTTAGTATGCTCTGCACAGTGTTAATATATACTCTGCACAGGGGGTATATCAGGCTGTTAGTATGCTCTGCACAGGGTGTTAATCAGGGTGGTAGTATGCTCTGCCCAATGTTAATATGCTCTGCACAAATTGTAATATACTCTGCACAGGGGTTATATCAGGCTGTTAGTATGCTCTGCACAGGGTGTTACTCAGGGTGGTACTATGCTCTGCGCAGATCCTTAATATGCTTTACACAGGGGGTGAATTAGGTGGTAAGTATGATCTGTACATTGTGTTAATCAGGGTGGTAGTATGTTCTGCACAGTGTTAACATGATCTGTGCATATTGTTAATATGATCTGCATAGAGGGGCAGGCTATTAGTATGCTCTGCACAGGATGTGAATCAGGGTGGTAGTATGCTCTTGCACAATGTTCATATGCTCTGCACGGACAGGGAAAGAGGCTGTTAGTATGCTCTGCAAACTGTTAGTATGCTCTGCACAGTGTTAATATGTTCTGCACAATTTGTTAATATACTCTGCACAGGGGGTATATCAGGCTGTTAGTATGCTCTGCACAGGGTGTTAACTAGGGTGGTAGTATGCTCTGCCCAATGTTATTATGCTCTGCACAAATTGTTAATATACTCTGCACAGGGGTTATATCAGGCTGTTAGTATGCTCTGCACAGGGTGTTACTCAGGGTGGTACTATGCTCTGCACAGTGTTAATTTGCGCTGCACACTGGGTGAATAAGGGTTTTAGTATGCTCTGCCACTGTTTTAATATGCTCTGCACAAATTGTTAATATGCTCTGCACAGAGGGGGAAACAGGCTGTTAGTATGCTCTGCACAGGGTGTTATTATGCTCTGCGCAAATTGTTCATATACTCTGCACAGGGGTTATATCAGGCTGTTAGTATGCTCGGCACAGTGTTAATATGCTCTGCACATGGGGTGAATCAGGGTGGTAGTATGCGCTGCACTGTATTAATATGCTCTGCACAAATTGTTAATATGCTCTGCACAGACAGGGAAACAGGCTGTTCGTATGCTCTGCACAGTGTTATTGTGTTCTGCACAATTTGTTAATATACTCTGCACAGGGGGTATGTCAGGCTGTTAGTATGCTCTGCACAAGGAGGTGAATGAGGGTGGTAGTATGCTTTGCATTGTGTTAATTTGCTCTGCACATGCTGTTAGTATGCATTGCACAGGCTGTGAATCAGGGTGGTAGTATGCTCTGCACAAGAGACAGCAGAGAGAGGGACAACAAAGAAAGCACAGAGACACAGCAAGAAAAGGTAAAGAGAGAAAGACAGCAAGATAAAGCAGAGGGCCACCAAGAAAAGGTGCAGTGAGCGGGAGCGCACAAGAGACAGCACAAGAAAGAGTGTGAGAGGGAGTTTGAGTAAGATAGTGAGTATGGAAACCATGAAAGGGCACAAGTGAGCGTGTCACTGGGTGAGTGAGTTTGTGGGAGAGTGTGTGAGTGTGGGAGCGAGTCAGCAGGTGAGTGTGTTTTGCTTCCACAGTTGCAGAGATGCTAATATTCAGTTCCTCATTTTCCCCAGCCTGAGGTCCTGAGCTGCACAGCTTGTGTTCGTTCATACAGTCACAGGTATCTATAAATCGCTAGCAAGTTCCGCAGCGCTGTACAATGGGGAGAGGCAGAATAACAAATGTCCATACAAGTTAAACACACAGAACAGTGGGAGAGAGGACCCTGCCCAAGAGCTTGCAATCTAAGAGGAGAGGGGTGAGACAATAGGTTAGAGTAATAGCGGAGTATGTGAAGCAGTGGGGTGCAGGGGGGCTGTGGGCTAGATGGAGCAAGACATGTAGTTCATGTGAAGCTTTGATGGGCGGAGTGGGTGGGGAGGAGGCGGGGAATATTCAGGAAGTAGGAGCTGAAGAAACACCCCTAGTTGAGGGGCGTCACCAGAGAAGATGAAATGACAGAGTTTAGAGCAAGAAAAGTCAATTTTAAAAAATATTACTAGACATAATAATCCCTTTAAATATGACTATTAGAATTATCCAATGTTTAAGAAAAGATTTCTGCCTAATTCCCTCTATTTCTTTGCCTGAAAATCCATTCATTCCCAGCTTTTAGCATTTGTAATTTTTTCAGAAATCACCATACCAATAAATTCATGCGACGTTGCCACATGTACAGTTATTGTTGTGAGGGCCAAGGCAGCTGCTCATTGAGCCAACAAAAGCCATACGTCATACACGTCGGAAATCTCCTGCAGCACAGCAGTACGCAAGAGTTGTGATGTAAGCAACACCCAGACTAGGTTGCACTGATTGGGGGCCTGGCTAACGCTGCATAGCTCAATGTGAGGTAAAGAAAATAAGTAATAATAATGGTAGTTTTGTTTATCAATGCAAGCCTCTAGTTTATAGATCAGTGAGTAATAATAGCCAGATGGAATAAGGGTCACAATGGTCACCTGTAACTGTAAGCAAGCCTTAGCAGGACCTGTTTGCTATTATTACTCCCTGATCCATAATCGTTTTATTGAGAGTAGCGAATGTGTTTTTATTTTTTCAGGGGGCTCTTGGCGTGGAGAGCAAAAATTGCATGGGGGGGCCCAAGAAAATGTTTTGCCCAGCCAGGGCCCAGTAAATATTAAACAGGCTCTGCCTCTCATACCCCTTATAGCCAATTTAGTGCTGTAGCCTTTAGAATCAGGAGATAGATGGGTCCAACAGACCCACCCCCTACCCTCTTAGGGCATTTTGCCAGTAGTTTTGGCTGTCAATTTTTCTGACATCATCACTAGGGATGAGCTGTTCGGTTCGGACGGTTCGGAGTTCGACCCGAACTTAGCCTGTTCGATTAGATCGCGAACACCGAACATTTCGCCGCATGTTCGACCACAATGGACCACAATGCATTTTCCCACTGGCCTGAAGCTCGTAATTGGCTACAGCCTTGCACCTGACCACAGGTCTTGTGCAAGACTGGTTCAACAGTATGCCAATCACGGCTCAGAGTCCTGATTGGGCAAATTTTGCCCAATCATGGGCTCACAGAGCTAAGTCCCGCAGCACACTATATAACGTTTCCACGCGCCGATTCTGCACGCATTTCAGAGGAAATTTCAGAGGAGATAGTTGTGTGTTGTTACTGCCGGTCTGCCACGCTACTGGGGGGGTCTGGGGGGGTCTCATTTCTACCAAATATCAGGGAATTTAGGTGATGTGTGTCTTGTCACTGTGCCAGCAAGTTTTTTTGGGGTTTACAAATTTCTTTAAAACATTTGTGAATTGAGGTGATCTTCTGTGTCTTGTCACACAGTCAGCAAGTCTTTTTGGGGGTTAAAAATTTCTTTAAAACATTTGCGAATTGAGGTGATCTTCTGTGTCTTGTCACACAGCCAGTACCACGCAGTATTTTGGGGCTCACTAATTTCTTTAAAACATTTGTGAATTGAGGTGATCTGTGTCTTGTCACACAACCAGTACCACGCAGTATTTTGGGGCTCACTAATTTCTTTAAAACATTTGTGAATTGAGGTGATCTGTGTCTTGTCACACAACCAGTACCACGCAGTATTTTGGGGGTCACTAATTTCTTTAAAACATTTGTGAATTGAGGTGATCTGTGTCTTGTCTCACAACCAGTACCACGCAGTATTTTGGGTGTCACTAATTTCTTTAAAACATTTGTGAATTGAGGTGATCTGTGTCTTGTCACACAACGTACCACGCAGTATTTTGGGGCTCACTAATTTCTTTAAAACATTTGTGAATTGAGGTGATCTGTGTCTTGTCACACAACCAGGAACACACAGTATTTTGGGGCTCACTAATTTCTTTAAAACATTTGTGAATTGAGGTGATCTGTGTCTTGTCACACAACCAGTACCACGCAGTATTTTGGGTGTCACTAATTTCTTTAAAACATTTGTGAATTGAGGTGATCTGTGTCTTGTCACACAACCAGTACCACGCAGTATTTTGGGGCTCACTAATTTCTTTAAAACATTTGTGAATTGAGGTGATCTGTGTCTTGTCACACAACCAGTACCACACAGTATTTTAGGGCTCACTAATTTCTTTAAAACATTTGGGAATTGTTATAATCCGTGTGTTCTCACTGGCTGCCACCCAACAAGGGGTCTCACTGATTTATAGGAGGTTTCACTGCCACCCATCAAGGGGTCTCACTGATTTATAGGAGGTGTCTGAGACTTGTAATCTGTGTCTTGTCACTGGCTGCCAGCTATCAGGGTGTCTCACTGAGTTATACCAGAGTTCTTTAAATCTTTATACCAGAGTTGAATCAGAGTTCTGTATATATTAATCTATATATCACTCACCATGTCTGAAAGAACAAAAAGGACAGGCAGACGCTCCCACACACAGATAAGAGGGCAAGCAGCCCCTGTGTCGGGAGGCTGTGCCTCTGGTCGTGGTGGACGTGGTGCATCCTCTGCAGGGGCACGCTTGTCCTTTCTAACTGGTGCTGGCCGTCTTTAGCAGCAGCAACATACAGAGGACTTGGTGGATTGGCTAACCAGGCCATCCTCATCCTCCGAGTCCTCTGCCAGCCAGGCTTCTAGTGCTTTACAGTCCACCTCAGCTGCCAAAGCATCTAATGCAGCCTCCATGTCCACAGCTACTCCTGCCGTAGCCTCGCTATCACACACGGAGGAGTCAGCTGAATTGTTTGACTACAATGAGAGTGACATGCTGCTTGAGGATGCGCAGCAAGTACAGTGTTCTGATTCAATCTCTGAGGTTGAGCAAGGGAGTATAATCAACCTAGAGGAAGGGGGTGCTAGTGATGACACAAAAATAACTGGCACTCATGTTGCCCCAGCAGCTGCAGCATACTGCCAAGTTGGCTCCAGTGACGAGGAGATAGGGGGTGATGATGACAATGATGATGAGGTCATTGACTCCACCTGGGTGTCTGATCGAACAGAGGAATTAAGTGAGGAAGAGGGGGAGGAGGAGGCACAGCAAACACAAGGCACAACATCCTCTGTGACCAACCGTAGCACTAGCCAGTCCAAGGCATCACATGTCAGAGCTGCTCCGGTGCAGAGCGCTGTTGTCTCAAAGAACACATGTAGGAACTCTGTTGTCTGGGAGTTCTTTAAGAAATGTGCAGTAGAGCGTAGCGTTGCTATTTGTAATCTATGTCAGATGAGGCTTAAGTGTGGGAAAGATACCGGACACTTGGGTACCACGTGCTTGAGGCGACATATGAACAACTGCCACACATCCCGTTGGCGCAAAACTTTGTGTAGGTCCTCCTCCTCCTCATCTGTCTCTACCCCCACTGTATGTCCTGCCATGTCATTGCCTACAACCTCCACCGACAGGGATGATGCTACAGTAATGGATGTACCAGGTCCTTCCTCACAATGTGACATCATCCCAGCAGCTGAAGATTTACGCAGTCAGATTAAGTTGCCGCAGCTGCTGCAGCGAAAGAAAAAATATAGTCCCAACCATCGCCAAGCACAGCGTCTAAATGCCAGCTTAGCAAAATTACTGGCATTGCAGCTGCTGCCTTTCCAGCTGGTGGACTCTGCTCCCTTCCGTGAATTTGCTGAATGTGCTGTACCACAGTGGCAGGTTCCAAAATGCCATTACTTTTCACGCAAGGCCATTCCAGCACTATACCAGCACTTGTAAGACAATGTTATCCAGTCATTGGGAAAGGCAGTCAGCAGCAAGGTGCATGCGACTTTAGACACGTGGTCCAGCAAGCATGGACAGGGTCATTACATTTCCTTCATGGCACACTGGGTAACTCTGATTGCAGCTGGGAGGGATCCAAGACGGGGCTCTGTGCTGGAGCTTGTTCATCCACCACGCCTCCAGAAAGCTGCTTGTATGAGGTCTGTCTGCTCCACCACCACCTCCTCTTCCTCTTCCTCCTCCTCCTCCTCCTCCTTCTCTGTCTCTGGCAAAGTGGCAGTTAAACCGACGCCTGACAGGGTCTACGCAATGGCTCAAGCAAAAAGATGCCATACTGTGCTTGAGCTGGTTTGTTTAGGGACAGGAGCCACACCGGGCCAGAAATTCTGTCAGCTCTGCAGGAGCAGGTGCAGAGATGGTTAACACCACGCCAGCTTCAGCTGGGAATGATCGTCTGCGATAATGGCAGCAACCTTCTCTCCGCCCTACGCAAGGGTAAATTGACGCATGTACCATGCCTAGCACATGTCCTAAATCTGGTGGTACAGCGTTTCCTAACCAAGTACCAGGGCTGCCAGAGCTTCTCATCCAGGCCAGAAAAGTCTGCAGCCACTTCAGACGGTCATTCCCAGCAAGCGTTCGCCTGGCAGAAATTCAAAGAGAATTCCACCTTCCCACATACCGTCTGATCTGTGACATGCTCACCAGGTGGAACTCGACATTAGCAATGCTGCAGCATCTGCACAAGCAGCAGAGGGCCATCAACGAGTACCTGTGTGAGTATGGCACAAGGACAGGTTCAGGTCAACTTGTTTTTTTCCCCCCCGCAGTGTCTGATGATCAAGGATGCATGCACTGTACTGTCACCATTTGAGGAGGCAATGAGGATGGTGAGCAGGGACACAGTGCATGCATCAGTGAAATGACACAATTCCTTTAGTGTTCCTGCTGGAGCACACTCTGCGGGGAATTATAGATGTGGCTCTAGAGGCAGAGCGCGGGAGGAAGAGGAGGCCTTCCCTAGCCTCAAGGCCCCAGTCTTTCCGCAGACAGCATTCCAGCGGGTCCTACTCAGATCAGACAGGAGGAGGATGAGGAGGAGGAGGAGGCAGAATATTTAAGTAGTGGGGGCATTGAAGGTGGGGATTCCTCAAGGAGGGTTTTGTTGCCCAGAAACACAAGGGCTAGTGCGGCTGAGGAGGAAGTGCACGATACGGTCATCCTCATTGACCAGGAAGACTCGGAAGCTAATGCCACCTCCAACCTACGCTGCATGGGCTCCCTAATGATGCAAAGCCTGCTAAAGGACCCAGGATTCGTGCTATCAAGAGAGGGATCATTACTGGTTGGCAACCCTTCTTGATCCACGATACAAGGGGAAAGTTGCAGAGCTCATCCTGCCCGCACAGAGGGAGCACAGGATGAAAAAACTTGGACGCTCTAAAGCGACACTTGTGTAACACCTTTCCAGGCACTGGTAGATTACCAAGTGCTGACACACGTGCTTCTGAGGCTGCGGATGATCAGAGGAATAGTGGTGAAGGCCAGGGCCGCATGACTGATGCATTTTTTAATTTTTTAGTCCTCGACGCCCAGGGATGTCAAATGTAGGCACCCATTGCCAGCGTCTTCACCATATGGTGCAGGACTACCTAGGGGCAAGGCAGACCTGGATACCTTTCCAGCAGATGATCCACTGGGTTACTGGGTGTTGAGATTGGATCACTGGCCAGAACTTAGCCAATATGCTATGCAGCTACTAGGTTGCCCTTCATCTAGCGTGCTTTCCGAAAGGACGTTCAGTGCCACTGGAGTTTTGTCACAGACAAAAGAGTGCGTCTGTCCACCGACTCTGTAGACCGGCTGACATTTATAAAAATGAATCAGTCCTGGATCAGCAGCTATCAACCCTGATGCTGAAGTAATGGAATAGATCGGGGATGTCCTCTTCTGCATTCACAAAACCTCCAGCACTGAAACTCTTCCACAATACCACAAAAGGGTTTACGGTGTGAAGGCACTTGCTGCCATGAAGGCACAATATCTGTCTGCACTGACGCCCATTAACAGATAAAAAACTTTTCAATATAGGACCACATGGTCCACCCCTGCACTCTTCCACAATACCACAGGAGGGTTACTGTATGATGATTCTGATGGCCTGGCATTAAAGGCACAATATCTGGGTACACTGACGCCCATAACAGATAAAAAACTTTTCAATATAGGACCACATGGTCCACCCCTGCACTCTTCCCAATACTACAGAGGGGTTACTTTATGATGATACTTGATGGCCTGGCATTAAAGGCACAATATCTGGGTGCACTGACGCCCTTAACCAGATGCATATCTTTTCATATAGGACCACCATGGTCCACCCCTGCACTCTTCCACAATACCACAGAGGGGTTACTGTATGAAGAATACTTGCTGGCCTGGCACCAAAGGCACAATATCTGGGTGCACTGACGCCCATTACCAGATCAAAAAAATTTCAATAAAGGTAATGGGCGTCAGTGCACCCAGATATTGTGCATTTAATACCAGGCCATCAAGTATCATCATACAGTAACCCCTCTGTGGTATTGTGGAAGAATGCAGGGGTGGACCATGTGGTCCTATATTGAAAAGTTTTTGATCTGGTAATGGGCGTCAGTGCACCCAGATATTCTGCCTTTTGTGCAAGACTGCCAGGCCAGCAAGTATCATCATACAGTAACCCTCTGTGGTATGGTGGAAGAGTGCCAGGGTGAACCATGTGGTCCTATATTGAAAAGTTTTTGATCTGGTAATGGGCATCAGTGCACCCAGATATTGTGCCTTTAATGCCAGGCCATCAAGTATCATCATACAGTAACCCCTCTGTAGTATTGTGGAAGCTTCCCTGTACCTGCAGAAGCAAACAGCCCCAAAGCATGATTGACCCTCCCGCCATGCTTCACAGTAGGCAAGGTGTTCTTTCTTCATAGGCCTTGTTCTTTCCCTCCAAACATAGCGTTGATCCATGGGCCCAAACAGTTCTAATTTTGTTTCATCAGTCCACAGAACCACTATCCCAAAACTTCTGTGGTTTGTCCACATGACTTTTTGGCATACTGCAGTCGACTCTTCTTATTCTTGGAGACAGCAAGGGGGTGCGCCTGGGGAGTTCTGGCATGGAGGGCTTCATTACGCAGGGTGCGCCGTATTGTCTGAGCTGAAACTTCAGTACCCACATCTGACAAATCTTTTCTCAGTTCCCTCAGCAGTCACACGGGGACTTTTCTCAACTCTACGCTTCAGGTAGCGCACAGCAGTCGAAGTCAGCATCTTCTTTCTGCCACGACCAGGTAGCATTTCAACAGTGCCCTTTGCCTTGAATTTGGAATGATGCTTCCTATGGTCTCTCTTGGTATGTTTAACATCTTTGCAATCTTCTTATAGCCATTGCCCTTCCTGTGAAGAGTAATCACCTCTTCTCTTGTCTTCCTGGACCATTCTCTTGACTTCACCATGTTTGTAACCGCACCAGTAAATGTCTAGAAGGAGCTGAGTATCACAGTCATTTTAAAGCTGCCTAATTGGTGCTTATTATACGTTATTGCTGCTCCGTGACATCCACAGGTGTTTTTCAATACCTGATTGAAAACACTTGAATGAACCTCTGTTCTTCAGAGTGGTAGTCTTTAAGGGTTGAATAATTGTGTCAATGAAGAATACACAAAAGAAACATTTACTACTGTTATTACAAAACCAATTGATGTCATTTTAGTTGCATATGGTTCTTTAAAAAGTCCTTGAAGGATTTCATTCTGAATATAATTACAAATACACTAAATTCCCTAAAACCCTTTACAGCATTGGGGGTTGAAATAATTTTTGAACACAACTGTATATGCCCTCTTGGAGGGGCACTCTTAAAAATCTGAATTTTCAGCCCCATTGACTTGCATGGGGTTCGGGTTCGGTCCCGAACAAATGGGAAGTTCAGGTTCGGGCTCGAACCGAACTCGGGGAGTGTTCGGCTCATCCCTATATAGGATCACATGGTCCACCCCTGCACTCTTCCTCAATACCACAGAGGGGTACTGTATGATGATACTTGCTGGCCTGGCACCAAAGGCACAATATCTGGGTGCACTGATGCCTTGATCAGAATCATATCTTTTCAATATAGGACCACATGGTCCACCCCTGCACTCTTCCAAAATACTACAGAGGGGTTACTGTATGATGATACTTGCTGGCCTGGCACCAAAGGCACAATATCTGGGTGCACTGACGCCTTGACCAGAATCATATCTTTTCAATATAGGACCGCAAGGTTCACCCCTGCATTCTTCCACAATACCACAGAGGGGTTACTGTATGATAGTACTTGCAGGCCTGGCACCAAAGGCACAATATTTGGGTGCACTGCCACTGACGCCTGTATCAGATTCATATCCTCAGAGGGGTTACGGTGTGACGGCACTGTTGGGGATGCTAAAGGACCAATTTTGAAGCACCTATTGTTACTTTCATCCAAAGCCTGCATAAGTTTCACAATAATTTAGCCAAACAAATCAGTAAACTTTTTCTGCGTGTACGAAAATGTCTCCTCTTTTCATACAGACTGCCGCCCAAGCAGTTGTTTATGGATAGATTAAAGGAAAAGCATTTACCGTCATTATGAAACGTCATTTTTTTTTTTTTAAGTGTTTCTATACATCCTAGAAATCCGCCACTTCACGGGCAGGTTATGGGGACCTCCTAGGCACGATATTTTGAAGGAATTTTTCGTTTTTATTCCCTTTTAAAAATGTTTTTTTAAAACTTTTGTCCTTGTTTCCTGTCCCCCAGGGCACTACCCGGACCCCATACACCTTTTATGGCAAATATCTAGCATATATGCCCTCTTGGAGGGCACTCTAAAAACCGAAATTTTCAGCCCCATTGACTTGCATGGAGTTCGAGTTCGGGTTCGGACCCGAACATATGGGAAGTTCGGGTTCGTCCCCAAACCGAACTCGGGGGGTGTTCGGCTCATCCATAATCATCACACCCGTGCGTAATGACATCAGTACGATGTGGGGAAATCCTGGGACATGGTCTGACCTCCAGAAAGTCAGATTGCTGTGATTGCCCACTTCACTGCAGGTATGTAACGAGGTGTGGGGGACATTCTCCACATACAGTGGGGACACCTGAGGACATCTCCCACAAGTTATTTTTTACCTGCAGCGAAGGGGGTTAAAGAAAGGAATGAACAGGAAGAAGGGTGGACAGGTAAGGGAGTGAAGCAGACTGTATAACCTTTTAGTAATGCGAGTATAAGAAGAGAAAAAGTGATACTACTCAGTAGGGATGTGTTAATGGGGTGGCTGACAAGAGGGGATGCATCAAGACCTCACCTCAACTCAGGACAGTGGATGCGACAAGGTTGTGATCAGAGCAGGAGTATATGGGAACTTGTTCCCATATGCTCCTTTTCTTTGCGATCTGAGAGCCTCACTGCGAGGAGCCAAAAAGGTGGAAAACTCTGTTTCCAGACATCGGCAAACTGCTTACCCTCCTCTTAACTGCATGTGCCTGCTTGCTCCTGGCCAGGCACCTCTTACTTCATCTGGTGCTTAGTGGACATATCCTCGCCTCTCCACTTCATTCTCTCTGCATACATTCTAGGCAGGGCACACAGGCAGTGTTTCAAATTCAAATTTCAAATACTGATGAATTGACAGCGAAATACGGTGCAGTTTGCCACAGATCCCTGCAATTCGGGGATCTTCAGCAGCAGGGAAATTGTCCCATAGAGAAGTAATTGTTAATCTATACAGATAACACCAAACTGCACCGAAGTGTCAGTGAAATGCCCTGATTTTTGATGGTTGAGTTCAGCAGGTTTAAACAGGTGAATCCCATAGGATTCAATGTAAAAAAACTATTATCGTTTTTCCGTTTATTCTTTTAATTTTTAGCAAATCTTCTTTCGATAAAAATGTTTTTGTAAATTTTAGATGAAATTTTTGATTCCTTTTTTTTTTTATTCGTAACAGACCGTTTTATTATTTTTTATAGGACCTTTTTTATTATTTCCACATATTTTCATTAGGGCTGGGGAAATTAACGATTAATTAATTGATTAATCGTTAAACTTTTTGATCAATTAAATTTATTTTGATCAGGGGGGGCCCCATCAGCTCCGGTATCAGACTCTAGGGCCCCTATTACATTCTTCGCGCGCGCAAAAGCGCATTAACGCGAGGGGAAAAACCCTTCACGCTGAACGTCGTATTACGCGAGTGACCCTGCGCAAACAAAATTTTGTGCGAGCATCCCATACTTTACATTGTCAGTGCAAATGCATTCATGCGCTGGTACGCGGATGGTATTACAATCTATGCGCAACTTTTTAAGAACAAAGTTTGCGTGCATAATTTTAACGTCTTCGAATAGCTGGTGGTAACTGCAAATCGGAACGTTCTGGCCAAAACAAATAAAACCTGCATGAAAAAAAAATATACAGCACAGTATAGTTACACATTCTACACATACCCAAACAATAAAATTGTGAATTCGTGCGTGTTTTTATTATTTCTGCAGCATATATACTCAGATTTACTTTGACAGGCGCAAAAACTTAAGTGAGTCAATTAAGATAAATTGATGTCAATTAAGGTTCTTAATTCTGATTGGCTGAACCCAGCGAAAAAAACAGTCCGCACACTGATTTACATGCGCAACGTTATTGCGTGCGTATTACTCTTCGTTTTGCGCGTCGTTTTTACGAACATTATTTTTTGACGGTTGAGAAAATGTGTTCGGATCGTAATACCACCGTTAATTTTCACGCGATAACGCTTGACGCTGCCCACAAAAAAAATTGCGCTGCGTGGACGAATTTGCGTGAAGAATGTAATAGGGGCCTAGGAGTCTGAATCCAGAGCTGTATTGGCTTCCTGCGGCCCTGAGCGGCCCTACAGCAGCGTGCGACCTGTCACACACAGTGACTGGCGCAGGAAGAAAACGGCAGAGGAGAAGGCAGCAGAGGAGCGGTGAGTATTGTGCTGCCTGTCTCAGTCCAGCCTCGGACCCAGCCAAACCCCAGGCACACATCAGGCCCCAGACAAGACCCAGGGCCCAGACCCAGGGCCCAGACCCAGGGCCCAAGACCCAGGACCCAAGTGCCAGGACCCAAGACCCAGACCCAAGACACAGGGTCCAGATCCAAGACCCAGGGTGCAGACCCAAGACCCAGTGCCCAGACCCCAGACCCAAGGCCCAGGCCCAGACCCAAGACCCAGGGCCCAGACCCAAGACCCAGGGCCCAGACCCATGACCCAAGACCCAAGCAGATCAGCTAAAAGTAGTTGGATCTGTATGTGCGTTATAATTAATCAAAATGAATCGATTAATCGAATAAAAAAAATATTGGTTAATCGAACACGAAAATTTTAATCAGTACCGGCCCTAATGTTCATGCATTTTATTGTTGTAAATGCCTTTTTAAAGAATAGCAGAGTTCCGTGTTTATTTTTCCTCGGCAGTTTGGCAGCGACCAGCGGTCAGTTAATAGTTATTATTATTTATTAAGCGCCAATACATTCTGCAGCGCTGTACAATGGTGCAAAGGGTAAAGACAGGATAATTCTACAATACATAAAGGAAGCAGTTCAATATTACGCCAACAGATACAGGAGGGAACTCACAATCTAGATGTGTTCATTGAAATTTCGGTGCTTTCTAATCCATTTAGTGTGTTAATTTCTTCCCCCACAGTTAAGAGGATGGCATGATTCCTCATTTACTTTTTCTAACAACTGTAAAACATGGAGTTCCTAGCTCTTTCACCGCAAAGCGATATCCTGTGAGATTGTGCACATGTAATCTTGCTCTGGTCTTTGCACAATTTTACAGTCCGGAAGAGAGTGCCAAAAGCAACATGAAGCAACTCTGCTGGTATTGCTCTGCAAGCTGGCACAATTTGACTTGTACTTGAACTTGTGCACCTGCAGAGGTTTGTGGCTTTCCTGATTGCGGCAGACTAAGAACAGCGCTCCTAATTTTATTTATTGTATTTCTTGGTTGCAATATCGCATGGTTGACCACTAGATGTCACTCAAGCGCAATCATGCTGTTGCTTTGTTTTGAACAAAGATTACCAAAGAATAATTCCACTGACATATACAAAATAATTTCCCATAGTTTACTCCTCAAATATTTCATCAACTGATTTTCTAGAAGGCTTTTCGACAGTGTTATAACAAGCAGTGCCTTTCGATTTCGCTGTTAGGAATGCACCATAGTGAAGCTTTTAAGTCAGTGCCATTCAAATAAGTGAATTCTTTTAGTAAGGGGTCAGTGAAGGCAGATAAATAATCAAAAGCATTCCTTTATAATATTGTTGTTTTAAAATGGGACCTACAGCATAGTAGGGTTTATATAAAAATAAAAAAAACCCGGTTCCTATACTCATAATTTTTCACACACAGTCGTTGCATTTTTATGAGGAAATACATAATAAGGTTTTATTTTTAGCAAAATGGGTTACACTATGCAATTAATAGAAATATAATATTATTTTAATCTCATCTCTACAGAGGGTGTGGGGGACATCTCCGTATTTACCTCCATGGTTCATAAGATGTGCCACGCAGGCCTTACAGTATGTGCTACTCATGTTTAGATTACACCCAAGGCATTTTACTTCTACTCCCTGGCAGAGCGACATACAGACTGTCAGGTCGTGCAGCTAGAATCCATTGAGTGTGATGACATCAGGAAAACTTCTTTAACCCGTCACTCCTGTGATCGAGATAACTTGGGTCTTCAAAGGCACAGGTGCTTGATATTGAGTTAGGAAAGGAAATGCATTTGTTGCAAATGAATTTCATTTGCTTTTTTGGCTCTAGAATATACCCCTACAGTTTAGCACCCTGGGCGTGATGCCCAAGGTGCTAAAACTGTCAAGATTATGGTGTGCAGGGTCAAGCCCATCGTAGTAACAGAGTGGAATGTGGCAAATATATAGGGGTATAATCAGTGCTTTTTTTCTGGAAAAATAGGTGGGGGTACTCTCACGCCCAGGGGAAAACTGATTATTATGACGATTGTTTGTGTCCTAATAAATACTCCTTTATTCTCTCTGGATATATTGCCCCCAGTTCACCCTGGATATATTGCCCCAGCTCACACACGGATATATTGCCCCAGCTCACACATGGATATATTGCCCCAGCTCACACATGGATATATTGCCCCAGCTCACACATGGATATATTGCCCCCAGCTCACATGGATATATTTCCCCCAGCTCACCTCTGCCAGGCTCCTCTGAGTCATTGCCGGCCGCTGCGTTCTTTCCTTCTATGAGCGGCCGCCTGCATGGATATCTGCCGTTTGCCTGGGATCCACCCACTAGGCAGCCTCGCGAGGCAGATCTCGCGGCTGGCTGTTACAGGGGTTACAAAGATTGGATGCAACCAAAACGGTGCTACCGACTGGTAGAACCAGAGAAACAAGAGGAATCGATAAGGAAACAATAGCCCAGTCCTCTAATCAAGTGTGTGTTGGGGGGGGGTTAACCCCCGAAATGCATCTATATATTTTATATTTAACCTGAAACCCCAGTCTCTACACACACATATAGTGGACTGCTTGGAACCTGACAAGAAAATTTGACAGTTGTAAAATCCGGACTGGAACCATATATGGAGAACATTACATGAAGGAGGTTACCGGAGTCTTATTGTGGAGCAGCACCAGATTTGGCCTTCTTACGCCGACAACAGCAAGGGCCGTGATAAAAACTGTTAAAATCTACTAGGAAAGTTCCTAATAGACCTTTCTAAACTGATAAAACAAAAATCACCGAGCTGCAGTTTCAACTGCAGTAACTCCATTTGGCCTGTAGATAGCTACATCTGCCTGTTAAACAGGTTACTAAAATTAGAAACACATTGGGAATATTCCCATATATTCCTGTAAAATAAATTTAAACTTTTTTAAAAAAAAAACCAAAACACTGGTTCTTGGTAGTGGAGAGGTTAAATGGAGAAAATTTTCAAGTATAGAAATTGATGTATTGAGAAAGAGAGACGTGACACAGAGCTACCGGCTGTGTATCTTATAGTTGCATATTTGAAAATATAAATATTAAACATTTAAACATACAGTGGCAAGAAAAAGTATGTGAACCCTTTGGGATTACATGGAGTTTTGCATGAATTGGTCATAAAATGTACTCTGATCTTCATCTAAGTCACAACAATTTGAAAAACACAGTCTGCTTAAAATAATACAACACAAGTCCAGGGTGGAAAAAGTATGTGAACCTTTGGACTTAATAACTGGTTGAACCTCCTTTGGCAGCAAAACCTCAACCAAACGTTTCCTGTAGTTCCAGATCAGACCTGCACAACGATCTGGAGTATTTTTGGACCACTCCTCTTCACAAAACTGTTTCAGTGTAGCAATATTCTTGGAATGTCTGGTGTGAATCGCTCTCTTAAGGTCATGCCACAGCATTTCAATCGGATTGAGGTCAGGACTCTGACTGGGCCACTCCAGAAGGCGTATTTTGTTTTGTTGAAGCCATTCTTTTGTTGAATTACTTGTATGCTTTGGGTCATTGTCCTGTTGCATCACCCATCCTCTGCGGAGCTTCAGTTGGCGGACAGATTGTCTTACGTTTTCCTGCAAAATGTCTTGATAAACTCTGGAATTCATTTTTCCATCAATGACAACAATCCGTCCAGGCCCTGAGGCAGCAAAGCAGCCCCAAACCATGATGCTCCCTCTGCCATGTTTTACAGTGGGGATGAGGTATTGATGTTGGTGTGCTGTGCCTTTTTTTTCTCCACACATAGTGTTGTGTGTTTTTTCCAAACAACTAAATTTTGGTTTCATCTGTCCACAGAATATTTTGCCAGTAGTGCTGTGGAACATCTAGGTGCTCTTTTGCAAACTTCAAACGTGCTTCAATATTCTTTTTGGACAGCAATGGCTTCCTCTGTGGTGTCCTCCCATGTACTCCATTCTTGTTTAATGTTTTCCTTATTGTAGATGTGTCAACAAAAATGTTAGCATGTGCCAGGGATTTCTGTAAGTCTTTAGCTGACACTCTAGGATTCTTCTTTACCTCATTAAGCATTCTGCGCTGTGATCTTGCAGTCATCTTTACAGGACGACCATGCCTAGGTAGAGTAGCAACAGTGTGGAACTTTCTCCATTTGTAGACAGTCTGTCTTACCTTGGACACATGAACATCAAGGCTTTTGGAAATACTTTTGTAACCCTTTCCAGCTTCATGCAAGTCACCAATTCTTGATTGTAGGTCTTCTGAGAGCTCTTTTCTGCGAGGCATGGTTCACATCAGGCAGTGCTTCTTGAAACCAGTAAACCCAAAACTGGTGTGTGTTTTTAAAGGGCAGGACAGCTTTCAGCAACACATCCAATAATATCACACTGATTGGACTCAAGGTTGGCTCACTCCTGGCTCCAATTAGCTCTTGGAGAAGTCATTAGGCTAGGGGTTCACATACTTTTTCCACCCTGCACTGTCAATGTTTACATGTTATGTTCAATAAAAACATGAAAACATATAATGTTTATGTTGTATTATTTTAAGCAGACTGTGTTTTTCAAATTGTTGTCACTTAGATGAAGATCAGAGCACATTTTATGACCAATTCATGCAAAACTCCATGTAATACCAAAGGGTTCACATATTTTTTATTGCCACTGTATATTAAAGTCACTTTAACATCTGCAAGGCCTAAGAACAAAGTTTATGATTTCACATACAAATATCTGGCACGCAATGCATACAGTTAACTCATGGCCTTGGGGAGTAATGATTTTTTTAATGGACTATAAACACACTAGTTTTTCATATATTATATAGCCTGTGAGGGAATATAAGGGACATGTCAGTATACCACCGGGGGCCAACTGTCCAGCATCATGCTATGGTCCACAGGAAGCACAGCCCACTCTGTGGGATAGATGGCAGTGCCTGACACTGGAACCGGGGAAGCGCAGCTATGGTACCTCATCAAAGGATGAGATATTGTATTGATCTTTAAGTCTCAAATAGGACTTAAAGATCAATATGATATCTCATCCTTTGATGAGGTACCATAGCTGGCACTTCGCCGGTTCCAGTGTCAGGCACTGCCATCTATCCCACAGAGTGAGTGGTGCTACCTGTGGGCCGTAGCATGATGCTGGACAGTTGGCCCCCAGTGATATACTGACATGTACCTTATATTCATCTCCTGGTCACAACAGGTACACTTTTAACTATTAGGTCACTCCTTGGTGTTGAGGAACAATGGGGATTTCAAACATTTAACACAACAATGACAAGGGGCTTGCATGCCTTATAAATGTGCTGTTTTTAATGCTTACATATCAATTCTATGATTGCAGAGTTGAATTAATGTGGATTTCACATTGCCAATTTTGTGTGGATAATAAATATGAAAAAAATATGTGCTACAGATAGATTTATAAACATTCTAATGTTATGTTTATGTGGAATAACGGAAAAAACATATTTATGTTTCATATTTCTGTTGATGTTCGTATTGCTGTTGAAGAAGAGAAGAACCTGATTTTACTCCGGTGCCGTGTTTTAATGTCTGCTGGAAGAAATAGCATTAAACTGTGAACGTGGATTGTACAAGAAGTTGCTTACATTACTGTTTACTCTGTAGTTTGGTGATTTAGTAGCAAGTCTTTTATTGATTGGGTGATTAGTCTTCTGACCACATTTCAGTGATGTGCAGTGACTGCAGTATTTCCAACAATTTGCTAGGGTCTTTTGATGAAGTGCCTCAACAGCTCATGTTATATCTGGTCTGGTTTGCGTGCCTTTCAGGTATGGAAAAAGTGGGGAGCTACGTTTACTATACAGATTAAAAAGGAAGCCTAGAAGAATTTCATAATCGTTCTCGAGTTTTATTTCAGGTTTTTCCAAGATGGCTTGTTTTTATTGTTGCTCTAGAGTTATGTCTACCAGTTCCATAAATTTATTGGAGAGAATAAGTACACATTTTATAATTATGTATCAGAATGCCTTCTTATATTTTTTTAAATATCACTCTAAAACAGCGATGGCTGATAAAAATTTCAGTTTGGTTGGGCAGTTGACTCTGGCTCTCTATCTCTATCAGGGTTATTCAGAGGGAGGTGAAAAGCAGGAGAATGGCTGGAGAATAGAAAATTCTAGGTCAAAATAGCTGATTTGGAAAGTGAGATAAATGGGAGCATTTTTCTGGTTTGGCTATTTTGACCTAGAATTTTCCATTCTCCAGCCATTCTCCTGCTTTTCACCTCTCTCTGAATAACTCTGTATATATTCAATTTCCACAATGATAACCTTCTAGCTTATGAGTAAGTCAAAGAATCATCAGAATCATCATGTGATATTATTTTATCAACATTGACTGATAATGTGGGGCAGTTAGTTTTTTTAGTACAGTACTGCAATTATTATATACAGGTCTATTCAAAGAAAGGTGAAAACCAGGAGACTGGCTGGAGAAGTGAAAATTTTAGGTCAAAATAGCCAAACCAGAAAAATTCTCCCATTTATCTAACTTTCCAAATCGGCTATTTGGTCAAGATTGTTCTCTTCTGCCAGTTCTCCTGCTTTTCACCTTTCTCTGAATAACCCTGAAAGTTACATAGTAACATCCCTCATCATTATATTATTATTTATTCTACTAGAATATTTTTAAAGTCTGGAAGCACCCATAGCATTTTTCTTTTTATCGTTCACTTCTAATGTGCTTTTGTATCTCATCCTTCTGCATAAAGGGGTTAAGTGAAAGCGCACTGAGCTGGCTTCAGTTCCAAAACAATATTTGTAGATCGTGTCACAGTAATTCAAAACACTGGTGAGAAAAGAGTGATTAACCAAGCTGCTTCTAGCATCCTAGAGATCACAATGTACTTTTCCCAAAAATGAAATTAATCTTCTTGTGTGTACTGCTCCTTGTAACACTCTGCAGCTGCTAGATGGAGTTAGATTAGGTTGAATTATTCTGATATGAACTTCTTCCACTTCATTTATCTCCTGTTACCTTCATGGACACTGTAGGAGCAGTACATTTGTGGCATTCTAAGAAAATCAATATTTACTTAAAGTGCAATATTCATTTGGATGGGTAATTATTTGTAAGGTATGTAAGTTAAATATATGAGCATTTTACCATATATGTGCCTAAAACTTTAGCTACCAATAGTTGTTTCACAGATGATTTACTGATGGTCTTTCATAAACAGACTCCGAATGTTTTGTTTTACTTTTCTCTTGTAACTGTAGTACCTTGACGTTTATAAATGCTGTTCTTTTAGTGGCTTGGACTATTGCCCAACTTGTATGGTCCTGTGTTCTGAAATGATACTGATTGGTGGAATGTATGAGTGACTCCAAATATCCTTCGAGAAAGGGAGAAAGCCGAAAATGATTAACATTACAAAGTATGGTACTTTTTTTCTGTCTGGTTTTCCTCTAAAAAAACAACATCCTTAGCTAATGAAGTTAGTGAAAAGGATCGCTACTTCTATACCATTTTATCAGCCTGAGTGTCTCAGATGGTGTAGCATTATATGAATAACGGCTGTCACTGGACAGTGTTTAGATCAGTATCTTATTATGTCTCGCTGTCATGCTTCATGTCTTCTATTCCATATCTTTTTTTTAGATTTAGTTCTAAAAAAAATGATATTTTACGTAACACCAAAAATTATCTCTTGTTATTCTTATATTTTAAGAACATGTACATACTAAACATATGGAAAATACAGACAAATAGCATCTGCAAATGTTAGTAAAAAATATGAAATTCTAATAAAAGTATTTGTTTGCCATGAAAAGTAGTATAGAAGGGGTCAGGAACCTTGGCTCTCGAGATGTTTGGAACTACATCTTCCATGATGCTTTGCCACTTATCAGGTTAAATAAGCCACATAGTTAGTTCTAAACATCTGGAGGGTCAAAGTTGCTTTTCCCTTGAGTATAGTATTTGGGCTCTCTTATTAGATCTCTATTATTATGGCAACGATTTGGGTTATAGAAGAATAGCATCAATGTCAGTGTTATGTGGTGGCAAATTGTCACTGAATTAAAACGACTTTACAAACAAATTGCCCATAATGATCAAACATATGTGTAGGATTTATATATTTTGATTCTCCTAGTTTTACATTTTCTATAAAACCCCTTCAGGGCTCTTCAAATAGCATCGAAATTCCACTGGAATTTCGATGCTCTTTCAATCCTCGCACTTTGGGGGATTAAATTCCCTGACTATGAGGTGAATTCAGTATTCACCGCAAGGTCCTCGAAGTGCAGGGAAAAGCCGCCACCCTCATCTGAAAAACTGCCACAAAAAACCCTGAAACGAATGAAAAACCTCAGAAAAAATGCCGAATGCACCCGTCCATCCATCGCAAAACCCATGAACGCATCCAATAAAATGACGAACAGGGTAAAACAAACAAAAAAAGACTGTGTGAAAATGCCCGATAACTACGTATAAGGTCCTATGAATAATAATAAAAATATCGGTTACAGAAAAAAAAAACAACGCTATTTAAAAAAGAAAATCTGAAAAAAATGTTTCGCCTTAAAACTCCTAAAACTACGAATTAAAAGAATAAACGGTTTAATAAATATTCAATAAAAACGGGAATATTTTATACATTGAAACCTATGGGATTTGTCTGATTAAACCTACCGAGTGAAACCTCTAAAAATCAGGGCATTTCACTGACATTTCACTGTTGTTCTCTGAATAGATTAACCATTGCTTCTCTATGGGGATTTCACTGCTGCCGAAGATCACTGTATTTTGCTGGCGATACGCCAATATTTGGCGAATTGGCTGCTCTTTGAATAGCCGAATGGCCACGAAACTGCACCGTACGGGGTTAATTCGCCGTTCGGTGCAATTTCAGAGCCAAGTTGGCGCTCTTTGAATAACCAGTCTTATGTTTATTTCTCTACGGTCTCAGGTAAGACACCTGCAGCAGGAAATAGCTTGTATGAGATTATCTGTGATAAGTAGTCCATTAAGAGTTAGCCGGTATTACACTGCTAACCAGGAACAATAGGCGCAGCAGCACTATCGATTCTAGCAATTTCCAGGCATGTGTGTAGTATTTCTGGTGTCAGTTTTATGAGCTACAATATTTATTTCATACAGTCCTCTACAAACGACTTGCATTTTTGCATCCATGCTGGTGAGACAGTTAATTCTTAGCTCATCAAGCGTGCAGGGTGTTGAGAAGCTGAGGTCTAGTTAGCATTGCACTGAGTACCTATTGATTAATGTGGTAATCAATGAGGAAATTCCACTGCAGAGATTTGTTTTGATGACAGCAGCATATATGGCAGGATTGGCCCGTCTGCTGTGGCTTGTTTGATGCTGCAGAATATTTTGGCTCAGACTTAAAAGGCATCATTCACGGAGGCTTTATAGCCTTAAGGTTTTTGGCGAGGGTAGCTGGATATTTTATTGCTCAACCCTTTGTCGTATTCTATTTGACAGCGACCTACTTCAAGGGGGCCCTGTGTTAGTCCTCAGATGCTGATATGTTCTCTGGACTCTTTCAGTTTATGCTCGAGACGCTGCGTACAGGGACAGGTAACAATTGTGGAGCGGTAGGAGTTGCAGAATTTGTATAAATAATGATTTAGCAATAGGCTGGATTCTTTGTTCCTTATATCATAAGTTGTATTGGATGCTTCTTCTGCTATGTTGATTTGTTTGTAAGTCATGTGACATTGAATTGTAATGATCTAGCAACATTTTACCTTTTTAAAATAATCCTTAAGGAAAACGTTTTGCGCATGTAAACTGTAAAACTGTTGCTTGTTTTATTGCTGGCAGGACCCAGGAACTTGTAAAAATGTTCTTTGTTCCTCCTGTATGTATAGCACAGGAATACTTTATTATAAAATTATACTTTATTATACAATATAGCGTTCGGTACTTTATTATGGGTATTTTCAAAGACTGTTTGGGAAATATTTAAGTAGAACTGTTGCATATTATGCACTAAAACCTATAAAAAATGCAACCCGTGATTTAGTAACATAAAAGAAATGTATTTTGTTAAACCACACTCACACAAACACAAACACTGACTTGCATGTATTTACCAAATTGTATTTCCGCAGTTTATTTTTCTTAGATCAAAAGTCATGTAGTGTGTCTGGGTTATTTTTAGTCGCAGTGTTTGGCAGAAGACAGTTGGATTGCCCCGTGTCCCCTCTGCCATGCTGTGGTTAGTACATTTTAAGAGCCTTCTGTAAAGCATTGAGTGTCAAATTGTGATTAACATTCCATCTTATTAAGTGATTACATGGCAACTAATATGCGTAGACGAGAAGAGGGGGAAACTATTTGCATGTATACCTCACTTTTTTTTTTCCTTTTAGCCAGCAGTAATTGAGCATCAATCCTAACAAAAACATTATACTGGGAATAGAATAGCTAGGACATGTAATGCTTTAGCCCAGATAACTATACAGCACAAGCAAATACAATGCATCTTAGTGATGAATGCTCTCTTTAGAATGGACAATATAATACCCACACATCTGCCAAGTAGAATGCTTTATATTTGGAGAAAGCTAGTTCAACGGAATCTGTAAACAGTTTTTTTTTCTTTATGAATTTTGCTGTTATGGTTTATCTTTTTGCCTGAGACTTAACTCATTCTAATCAACATTTCAGCTTGCGCTGCTAATTAATTAAAAAAATGTTCTGTTGATATGAATGTCTTTTATTAACTGGTATAATCATTATTACATGAATTGATAAAGCAGCAGTAAAAATCAGAAGTGTCCTCAATCTCTCTTTTACATGCCTAACATCAGGGATGTCCAAACTCCGGCCCCCCAGATGTCCATGAACTACAACTCCCATGCTTCACCATCCATCTAATGCAGTCAGAGATTTCTGGGAGCTGTAGTTCAGGAATATCTGGCGGGGGGCTGGAGTTTGGAAATCCCTGCCTAACATCATCTCATAATCTGGTGTAAATATTTGTGATTTGGTTTTACTAAACTCTCTCCAAATGCCTTCTGTTGAATTACTTCTATGGTAGGCTGTCGGGTTATACCAAGCTTGCTTGGAATGACAAGCACTCACAGGTCCTTAGGCTAGGGTCAGACGAATGCAGTATTAACGTGCGTTTAGCCGCACTTAATCACGGCCATGCTAGCAGCAAATGACGTCCAATGCCGGGCAGCATACGAAGAACGGCCGCACGAAAGTGCGGCCGCGCAACGCAAGCGGCACACAAACGCATTTTTTCGAAAATGTCAAACCGCTAGTACTGACGTACAGAGTGCGCTGTGTCCGCTAGCGGCATGTGTGCGTGATTAGGAGACGTCAGTCGCTGCTAATGTCCAGCCAACATAACGTCCAGATGCAAAAAGTGTTTTATTGATGATCCGTACAAAATCATGGCCGAAAATGCGCATCGTATGACCGCTATCGCGTATTCCGTGAAAAAATACGCCAATTCGTTCAAACACACTTTTTCGCGGACAACGCAGAAAATGCGTTCGTCTGACAATAGCCTTACTCTAGAAATAAACTTCTTTATTCAAAATTTCACTGTTTGAGCTACTCCGAGACTAGGATTTTGGCAAAGGTCTCTGAGAGGACCGTAATGCTAAATTGTGAACAAGAAAATAAAAATACCTGTCAGTGCTTGTCATTCTGAGAAGAAAAAATATATAAAGTATGTAAAAAAAGTAGAACTGAAACTTGTGTATTAATAAAATAATACTCACCTGATAATAAACCTCTGAGCTTACCTACCTTCTGTCCATATAAATATATATATATATCATAAAATCACTCTGAGTGTGTGTGTACACTAAAACCAGAATGATTTCACAATTTGTTTATATGAGCACTCAATTAAGAGCACTCCACTTTCATATATATTTTTCTAAATTTCAAAACACCTGACAAAGGAATAGACGATGGGGATCCGGTTACCAAATATGATAGAACAGTATTGTATCCAATCACTGCAGGTCGTTTCATTCCTAATGTAAAGACTGTTCTCATAAGATAAACCCATGTTTTGGAGATATACATACTCCTGGAGCTCTCTGAAGTTTAAATAGGTCCTCTTATTGTAGGCGGACAAAAACAGATTCACTTTCAAGACGGCGCCGGACCGGGCACAAGTAAGGATTGTCAGAACACGAGTCTCTTCAGGAAAGGCAAACTTTATTGTGTCGTCACACAAGTGCCCACACAGGATTGAATCGCAAAGAGTGAGCCCCCCCTTTCACCCGTGCAAGGGATCTTATACCCAAAAATACGTAATTAGGTACATCCCACTTAGCCCACCTCCCAATGACACTTTATTCCACCCCACGTGGGTTAATACCTCCCTTTGGCTAATACAAAGACTTTCCATTAATTGGCTGTAAATTGGCAAACTTTGTGTTAGTTTCAGTAAATCATAAATAATTGCTCTTACTGTTCCGGGCTGCGCCCTCCTCCCTTGCGCCTACACTCACTTGTTACAGATGGCACCTGGCCTAATCTCTACTCCTTTGTCTTTCTGCGGGCCCCAACGACCTTGAGTCGCTTTTCTCCTCCGTGCCAGGAACAGCAGGGATCTTTCATAAGGCTTTAATTGCTTTTCTGCTAATCTAAACGCATTCCTAAATTTCTACGTATACCTCATTCTAGTTTCAGCTACAAACCTGTCTAGTTATATACAAGTGAACCAATATTCTGAACAAGATGGCCGCCTGTGTACAATGGCGGCCATCTTCCAGCCTATTTCCACTTCATTATAAGGCACCTGTGATAGGGAGGGGTGCAAAAATCTTAACACTTTCACTACCAAACACATTTTGTTGAAATAAGTATTAGCATAACAATTATTTGAAACATGGGATCCAACGACAATAGCTAAACATTTATGGTGGCTCAGCAGATATCCAGATGATATTCAAGCTCATTCCATGTAGCTTGAAGTCTTTCCTGATGTGATTGACATTTTCCTCAGATACTAGACATGTGCATTCGTTTTAGTACTAAAACGATTTAGTCAGAATTTTGGGATAATTTAGTTTTAGTATGACTCAAGAGAAACGAAACTGCTCAGTACAAAAAACGAAAGAAACTAAAATAAAATGCACTACATTTTAGTTTCAGTCCTTTTTGTGATATTACATTGAGTGAAGGAGACCAGCAATGAAGAACGCAACATCCGAAGATCTGCACCCTCCACATGCCAATGCAGTAGGATGTTCTATACAGAGAGGGGCATTAATTAATGCAGGAGGATGTTCTATACATTATACAGAGAGGGGTATTAATGCAGGAGGGTGTTATATACATTATACAGAGAAAGGTATAAATTGAGGAGGATGTTCTATACAGAGAGGGACATTAATTAATTCAGGAGGATGCTCTATATATTATACAGAGAGGGGTATTAATAATGCAGGTGGATGTTGTATACATTATACAGAGAGGGGTATTAATTAATGCAGGAGGATGTTCTAAACATTAAACAGAGAGGATCCTTTTTTTTCAGCCCTTTAAATCCAGTGGCTGTGAGCGCTGAGATCGGCTGCTTGTTACATTATCTCTCAGTACAATGTATCAGGCTCAGTTGTTACAGTAACTGACTGTAACAGTGCTCAGCATTTCATTAAAACAAGGAAATAATATTGTTCTAACCTCTTATATATGAAAATATTATTTACTAGTTTTACTGAAACTCTGAGCGCTGTGATGAGCAGCAGTCAGTTACTGTAACAGCTTTGCCTGACACGGCGTGGCAGTATTCCAATGTTGGTGTTAACTTAACCAGAGCGGTTGTAAACTGAAAACCTCCATTGGCTATAATGGCTCTGGGAAGTTTACAACAACTCTGGTTATGTTAGCACCAACTATGTAATATGGCCCACATTGTGCTGAGAGTGAGAGATACTGTAACAAGCAGCGATCTCACCCCTCTGAGGAGCCACTACAATAGTAATTGTATCCATTGGTTTTCGGATGAATGAATTTAGTTTTCATACTAAAGAACTGAAAACGAATTTCTTCAGTAACTAAATAAATTGCATTTTAGGACTAATCCATTAGTTCAAAACGAAATTTTGTGCTGTGCACATGTCTATCAGATACCTGGTTTTCCAGGAGACTTCTCAAGTAACAGAGTTCTGATAGTTTTTATTTCCAGAACCAGATGCTTTTCCACATTGGAGGTTTCAGCCCATATTGTGTTCTGAAAGAACAACACTGAACAGCATTAACATTTTAATTCAGCAAGCCACACACCTTCGCCTACAGCAGTGGTTTCCAACTCCGGTCCTCAAGCACCCCTAACAGGCCAGATTTAAGGATTCTTTTGTGCTCACTGATACAGTCAAGCATGTGGAAGAGTACTTCACTGTTTTTTTGCAGCATAAAACTAAAACACAGAGATATACACACAAGAGACACTAACCACACATGAGAACAAATGCACACATTTACTACGCTGCCCTCTGCTGGATGGAGGACAGCATAATACCTCAATACATAACAGATTACCTTGGGGAAACCCAGACTGAATGTCGCAATCACTGAGTAGCAAATCATATCAAGTGTACTGTGTTTCAGATATATATGACAAAACTGGCCTGTTAGGGGGACTTGAGGACCAGTGTTGGGAACCATTGTCCTACAGTGTTGATGTTGTGACTGAACTCGTCTTCTGTCAGTCAAAATGCTGACACTAACTAGTGAATGCGTGTCAGCAGACGTGGAAAAAAAACATTGAATGATTCCCTCTGTGATGATTAAACTCATATTTGGTTAGAATAAATGCTTTCCGTGATATACATATTTTTGCTTTGGATACTTTTCTTCCAAACACCCTGCATTGGGAAGATGAAAAGCTCTAGACTTTAGATGATGTATTATCACAATTTCAAATAGGGTCTGTATTAGCTCTTTACATATGCTGCCCTCTCCCTGGCTATTGCAATTCAGCAGTAAGGTTTGTTGTACTTTTTTTTCTACAGTGAAGATCTGGGCACCTCCTTTCAGCTTGTTTGCATTAATATGGGATGACATTAGTAAGGAATTTTGTTTCTCCAGAGAAATAACATTAATCCTACTTTATAACGTTGTGCAAAAGAAGTTTCATGGGCAAAATTTACAGGTATATTCAAAGAAAGGTGAAACTCAGGAGAACTGTCAGAAGTGAAACTTTTAGGTCAAAATAGCCAAACCAGAAAAATTATCCCATTTATCTCACTTTCCAAATCGGTTATTACATTGTTCTCTTCTCCTGACAGTTCTCCTGATTTTCACCTTTCTTTGAATAGACATGATTATGCCAAAAAGTAGTAAAGTAAGAGAAATTTAATGCTCTGCGATATTGTTATTTGGGAGCACAAATATTGAGATAGTATTTGTGCTGTGTCAGATAAGTAGGTGACATTTCGATTTACTGGGACACAAAGATATATTCTTTAATCTGAGTGATTTAATTTCTCTTTCTACAGGGGATCTTGACTGTTACATTTTGGATCCTACTACATGGAATAGTAGAGAAACATCTCCCCTTGGTTTGGTAAGCGTATAATTTTTACATATTTTCTGTATTAGAAAGAGAAGTGCAATATAAAGAATGACATGTACTATATCCTTAGAAGGCTAGGATCTCTGTATTACTTAGCAATTGTAATTAACGCAGCAAAGGTTGTGGGTTTTTTTTTGGGCATAATGCCCAAAGAGCTAAAACTATGTACAAACGTCTAACTGAATTTCCTGACATTGGACATTCAGCAGCCAATGCAGGGACTACGAACTGCAACTGTAACTCTATTAACCCAGGACATACATGAAGACGAGAGAAATCTCATCCTGGTAAAATAGTTTATAAATAAATAAATATTTGGTAGTAGATGGCGTCATCTACTGGCCAAATATGTTATTACAGTAAGAAATACATTGGGAATATGCCCAACTATTTCACATTGTATAATTAAGTAAAAAAGATTTTTCAAAAAAACACTGGTTCCTGACAATGTTTTTTTGGGAAAAAAAACTTGGTAGTGAAGGGATTAAACAAGAGTGAGTGACTTCTACTTATGGTGTGACATCCGAGCATTTGTTACACATCTAGTGAGTTGCTCTTAGAAGTTTACTTCTGGTTCCTACATTCACGGAAAATTACATACAAATCCATTGTGTACTGCTTCCTTTATTTTATTATCGGCTCCTAATGTTGATATAGTCATGTCTACAAAAACTGGTAAATGCACTGTAAACTGTAATCATAATAATAGATTACGGATACAGTGATAAATAGTGCTGCCATTTTGACATGAGGAAGATTTTACTCACTTTAAGGCTGGGGTCAGACCAGCGCACTTTTAACGTGCGTTCTGGCGCACATAATTACGGCCGCACTAGCAGCAGATGACGGGCAATGACGGCCAATATACGATGTACGGCCGCACAAAAGTCCGGCCGTGCAACGCAAGTGGAATTTGAACGCATTTTTCTGAGAACGCTGAACCGCTAGTACTGACGTACTGAGTGCGCAGCTGCGGCATAGCGGCGTGTTTGCGTGATTAGGAGATCTCAGACGCTGCTAATGTCCAGCCTACATAACGTCCAGACGCAAAAAGAGTTTTATTGGCGATCCGTACAAAATCACGCCCGAAAATGCGCGTCGTCTGACTGTTTTTGCGCATTCCGTGAAAAAATACGTCAATGCGTTCGGACGCACTTTTTCACGTTCGCGGGGAAAAATGCTTTCGTCTGACCCTAGCCTAAAACAGACAGAATGTACAGAAGTGTAAACATTCCCTAACTAGCATAGAAATGTTCCATATTTATCAAATACTGAACTGTATCAAATTAGATATTTTTTCTCTAAGACATATTGATCTAGATCTATTGGGCTAGATCCACTAAAGCTCTATGGGGGTTAGATATGCATTACAAAGAAGGAGTGTTATTCATTAATCTCCAATCCAGGGTTATTACCATTTCTTTTAGCAAGAATCTTGCAACTGGAGGCAAATTTTATTAGGCTCCCTTGGCAGGTCATGATTTCAGAGTGAAGTGTATTTTTACTTTTTTTTACGGTTATTACTCTTTTATTTTTCAAGAAAAGCAAGGTATACATTTTAAAAAAGAGACATTGTGCCTGTATTTCAAGAATACAAAGGCATTAAATAGATATGTCCCTAAAGCAGTGTACAAGTACATCAAAAATGCTAAAATAAGTAAAATAAGAAAGACAGGGAGAAATTAAACAAAAAAGTGAAAAAACAAATATAATTAAATAGACATTGATTATTATTATTATTATTATTCTTTATTTATAAAGCGCCAGCATATTCCGCAGCACTGTACAATAAGCACAGTATAGACAGGGTTACAATACATTGAACAACATTTGACAAACAGTACAGGAGGAGATGAGGGCCCTATTCCCGTAGGAACTCACAATCTGGGAGGGTTGGGGTTGGAAACAGGAGGAGAGGACTGTAAGGTGAGAGTGATTGATGGTTGCGTCAGTGAGTTGGGTGGTAGGCTTCCCTAAATAGGAACGTTTTATGGGAGCGTTTGAAGGAAGAGAAGTTAGGGGAAAGTCTGACAGTACGAGGGAGAGCGTTCCAGAGAGTGGGGGCTGCGCGTGAGAAATCCTGCAGTCTATCATGGGAAGAGGTGATGCGGGGAGAAGCTAGTCGCAGGTCACTGTTTGACCTTAGGGAGCGGGCCGGGGTGTGTTTGGTGATTAGTGAGGACAGGTAGTGGGGAGCTGAGTTAGTGAGGGTTTTGTAGGTAAGGATAAGGATTTTGAACTTTATTCTGCAGTGGATGGGGAGCCAGTGAAGGGACTCGCAGAGGGGAGCGGCAGAGACAGAGCTGCGGGTGAGGTGAATTAGCCTGGCGGAGGCGTTCAGGATGGATTGTAGGGGGGAGAGGTGGGACAGAGGGAGGCCAGATAAGAGATTATTGCAATAGTCGAGTCGGGAGATTACCAGGGCGTGTATGAGTTGTTTTGTGGTGACAGCGGTAAGAAATGGGCGAATTCTGGAAATATTACGCAGTTGTTATCGGCAGGAGGAGGAAAGAGACTTGATGTGGGGGATGAAGGAAAGAGCAGAGTCAAGTGTAACTCCAAGACAGCGAACTTGGTTTGATGGGGAGATGGTGATACCCTCCACCGTGATAGAGAAGTCAGGAGGTGGGGAGGCATTGGAGGGAGGAATAAGTAGGAGTTCAGTCTTTGACATGTTGATCTTTAGGTGGTGGGAGGCCATCCAGGAGGAGATGCCAGATCTCCTCTTATTCTACAAAGACTTTTAAAAAAGTAGATTCCCATGAATACCAATAAATCCCAATAAAGATGGCAGTAGGGGAGAGGGTTTTGGGGCCCTTACAGTGGGTGGAAGGGGTTAATAGGGCCACTCATTTTTGGGAAGGGAGGTCTATGCTTGTGGGGTATTTTACAGATGGAGGGGGAGTGATGATTTGGTGTTTTACTGAAGGGGATTGATGGCTGGGGTATTTTACTGAAGAGGAGTGATGGCTGGGGTATTTTACTAAGAGGGTTTGATAGCCGGAGGAGGAGGGGTATTTTACTGGTGGTGGTGGTGTGCGATGACCAAGGGTATATTGGGGGGTGATGGCTGGGGGGGTATTTCACTGGGGAGGAAGGGGGATGTATGTGTTTGTTAGGGTTATTTTACTTGGGGGTTGTGATGGCCAGGGCGTGTGTAGATTGGGGGTGATGGCCAGGGAGTGTTTAGACTGGGCGGAGATGGTTAAGGGTATTTTACAAGGAGTGTGTGATGACCAGGGGTTGTTTATATTGGGGGGTGAAGGTCATGGGTATTTTACTGGGGGTGATGGCTATGGGGTGTTTAGACTGGGGGGTGATGGTTAGGGGTATTTTAGTGGGGGAGTGTGATGGCCAGGGGCTGTTTCTGTGGGAGTGATGGCCAGGGGTTGTTTATACTTGTTGGTTATGGGTACTTTACTGGGGGGGACCTGACAGGACAATGTGCATATTCGCATCCTCAAATTGACGCCTCTTGATCTCCTTAGCGTGCCCCTCTGATAAGGCTACAGCTAAGGCGCGACGCGTGATGTCTGGGGCGGAAGACATCACGCTGCACACCCTGTGACCCTGGAAGGCCGGCTCCCTCTAATTAGGGCATAGGGAGTAGGGATGAGCTGTTCGGGTTCGGACGGTTCGGAGTTCGGCCCGAACTTTGGCAGTTCGAAAGTTTCGCAAACTTCAAACTTTTTGGGGTGTGTTCGGTTCGAGTTCGAAAAAAAAAAGAAATTTTGAAAAAAGTATAGAAAATGTTTAAAAAAATACAAAAAAATCTAGAAATAAAGAGACTCTTTACTGCAGAATATTATAAGCAACGGTTTATTAGATATTGAATTAAAAACTAATGTATACGTGGAAAGATTCTCAACTCTAAATGACCTCTGTTAACAAATGGGCATAACACCAGGTGTTTTTAGTCTGGTAATCAATTTGATACATTGCACACTATGCTGAGGTACTGAGGGGGTGGGGTGGTGTCTGCTTTTGATTGAGATTTGAGAATTCATTTCCCTCCTTAGGCTAGGGTCAGACTAATGCATTTTTCACGTTGTCCGTGAAAAAGTGCGTTCGAATGAATGGACGTATTTTTTCACGGAATACGCAATAGCGGTCATACGATGCGCAGTTGATTTTGTACGGATCATCAATAAAACACTTTTTGGGTCTGGACGTTATGTTGGCCGGACATTAGCAGCGTCTGATGTCTCCTAATCACGCACACACGCCGCTAGCGGACGCAGCGCACTCTGTACGTCAGTACTAGTGGTTTCACGTTCTCGAAAAAATGCGTTTGTTTGCCGCTTGCGTTGCGCGGCCGCACTTTTGTGCGACCGTACTTCGTATATTGGCCGTCATTGCCCGTCATCTGCTGCTAGCACGGCCGTGATTAAGTGCGGCTGCACGCGCGTTCGCACTGCCTCAGTCTGACCCTAGCCTAAAACTTCCTAATATGCTGCATTTAACTGGTGTTTGAAAAAAAATTCAAAATAACATCTAAAGCAATGTTATTTTTCACCTCGGGATTAAACATTCACAGGGTTATTCAGAGAGCGGTGAAAAGCAGGAGAATAACTGGATAAGTGAAAATTCTAGGTCAAAATAGCCAAATCAGAAAAATTCTCCCATTTAATTCACTTTCCAAATTGGCTATTTGGTCTAGATTGTTCTCTTCTCCTGCCAGTTCTCCTGGCTTTCACCTCTCTCTCAGGGTTGTTCAGAGAAAGGTGAAAACCAGGAGAATGGCAGGAAAAGAGAACAATCTGGACCAAATAGCCGATTTGGAAAGTGAGATAAGGCTAGGGTCAGACTAACGCATTTTTCGCAGCGACCGTCAAAAAGTGCGTCCGAATGCATTAGCAGTGTCTGACGTCTCCAAATCATGCACACACGCCGCTAGTGGACGCAGCGCACTCTGTACGTCCGTACTAGCGGTTCTGCGTTCCCGAAAAAATGTGTTCATTTTCCACTTGCGTTGCGCAGCCGGACTTTCGTGCGACCGTACTTCGTATATTGGCCGTCATTGCCCGTCATTTGCTGCTAGTGTGGCCGTGATTAAGTGCGCCTAAACGCACGTTAAAAATTCGCTAGTCTGACCCTAGCCTAAATGGGAGATTTTTTCTGGTTTGGCTATTTTGACCTAGAATTTTCCATTCTCCAGTCATTCTCCTGCTCTTCACCGCTCTCTGAATAACCCTGACAGGGTTATTCAGAGAAAGGTGAAACTCAGGAGAATTACTGAAGAGAGAATTCTAGGTCAAAATAGCCAAACCAGAAAAATTCTCCCATTTATCTCACTTTCCAAATCGGCTATTTGGTCTCGAATTTTCCATTCTCCAGTCATTCTCCTGCTTTTCACTGCCAAAAAATCAGTAAACCTTTTCTCCGTGTCCGAAAATGTCTCCTCTTTTCATACAGACTGCCGCCCCAAGCAGTTGTTTATGGATAGATTAATGGAAAAGCATTTACCGTCATTTGAAATGTCATTTTTTGGTTTTTACATATTTCTATACATCCTAGAAATCCACCACTTCACGGGCAGGTTATGGGGACCTCCAAGGCACGATATTTGAAGGAATTTTTCGTTTTTATTTTTAACCCTTATTTCATGGAAAACTCTCTGTCCGTTTAAAAACGTTTTTTTTTTACTTTTTGTCCTTGTTTCCTGTCTCCCAGGGCACTACCCGGACTAATATCTAGCATATATGCCCTCTTGGAGGGCACTCTAAAAACCGAATTTTCAGCCCCATTGACTTGTATTGAATTCGAGTTCGGGTTCGGATACGAACATTTGGAAAGTACGGGTTCGGCTCCGAACCTAACTCAGGGAGTGTTCAGCTCATCCCTAATAGGGAGTGCCGGATGGCCACAGTATCGCGGTGCGCTGGCGGTGAACCTTGCAACTGCAAGGGCCGCTCATGGACACCAGTGTTTGGGAAGAAGGGTCAGCTTAACCACTGCAATCTGACCCAACCAGTATATCTGGTAGTAGGATCAAAGGTTGAGATCTCTGTGTAAGTAGCATAGCAGAGGGATATAATTTACTTTATATATTGTCGAGAAGAAAATGGTAAGGGATGTAATTAATATCTTAATAGAAAAGGGGGCCAAGAGCATGGTGTAGTGGCCTTTAGGGGAGCTAAATGTATGAAAATCCCGATAACATCCATCTAGAATGGAATAGAAGCCATTTGTCTAATGTTTCAATGCAAAATAATAGGGGTTATTGAGAGAGCACCGAAATGTCACCGACATTTCGGTGCTCTCTCGATCCCCACACATCAAGGAATCAAATTCCCCGACCCTGCGGTGAAGTCAGCATTCACCGCAGGGTCCCCGACCTGCAGGGAAAAGCCACCAAACGGAACAAAAAAAATCACCGAAAATCGCCGAAAATGCACCGATAACCTGCTGATAACCCAACGATACGATTCGAAAATATCGGATCACTTCGAAATGCCGCAGAAAACCCACCAAACGTACCCAACGAACCACCGCAAACCTACCAAACATGTCCGAATAAAGCCGACGATCTGTCGGACACAGTGCCGACCAGCTCACGGAAAAAGCCATCAAGCCGACGAACTTAAAAAAAAAAAAGTGAAACTTTAAAAATTTTAAACGCTGTTTGCAAAAAAACATATATATTAACATATAAGGTCCAATGAATAATAATATAAAGGTCTGCTACAGAAAAAAAACATGCAACTTAAAAAAAATCTGAGATTTTTTTTCTTCTGAAAAACGTCTAAAAATTCCTATTTTTTAAAAAAAAATTCCTGCAAAGTAAAAGAATAAACCGTCTAATAGATATAGATAACCATTTCTTCTCTATGGTGTTTCACTGCTGTCGAACAGGCACTGTATTTCACTGACAATTTGCCAATATTTGGCGTATAGGCAGGTTTTGAATAGCCGAATGGCCTCTGATACTGCCCCTTACGGGTAAATTTACCATTCAGTGCAATTTCAGGGCCAGTTCAGCTCTCTGAATAACCCTGAAAGTGTAATACATGTATTAGGTAGTGAATGGGTAAAAACCAAACCAAACAAAAAACGTATAACTTTTGCTTAGACCACTATGGCTAAATACTGTAATGAGAGAAAAGTTAATTATACTAGTATAAAATAATCCGCGTGTTGCTATTCCTGCTTGAGTTTCTTTCACCTAGCCTTTCATTCAAAGAATGAGCATTATTATACGTCCAATTAAATATATTTTGCATGTAGAACTTATCAATAACCCAGTTTGAGAAACTATGATTTGCCATTGTAATATTTATGATTAAATAAAATAACCATTCATTTACAATAAATGAAATCTTTTCGAATTGTGACATATTCATAGGTAGATCCAATCTTACGTTTCCTATTATATGAATTGATATAAAACCCATTTTCATGTATTCAATTACGTTCCCTTAGATGACTTCTCCATTTATTCCTTGGTTGATCAGATGCTACAAATACATGTTAATGTGTTCTTTTACACTCTATTTCTTTCATATTCTATTTTCTTTATACATGTATATGCCCTTATTCATGGCAGCAATAGTATAGAGATATTTTAAAGTTCACCGTAGTTCTAAACGGCTGTAAAAATCACCATATGGAGCTTTGTGGATCCCGGCTGCAAGCTCACGTAGAGCCGCTCAGTGTTCGTGGAGGGAGACTACAAACTATTTATTCCCAGTCTCACTCTGCTGCCGGTGAGAAGAAGTGGCAGAACGCTCTAACCTTTTCACATGGGATAAGAGGTGGAAATGGGATTTAATGGGGGCGGGGGTGTTAAAGAGTGTTAAATGATTTTGCAAATGCATAATTATGTAACACCAGCTTTTAGGAGTCGGTATTTCTCACTGAAATACTGTCTACCTTGTGGAAGCACAGTCTACTGTGGAATAGCTTCACTTCCACGTGGAGGTTGTCATGCTTCCAACCTGCAGATCCATGGGATACCCTGGAATCCCTTTGTTGGTAGAAATCCAGGCCGGATCTTACCCCTGTCTGGTCCATCCCTCATCTGCTTTTGCTCCCATCCTGCTGTGCTCTTTTATAGTCTACTTACTGCTAGTTATTTTGTCTGTTTCTGCTGCCAGTATACACCTCTGATTTTCACTTTCTATGTTTGTTCTGTTTATTTGATTCCCTGTTTCCCTTGGCTGTTCGTCTCTCTGTTTGCCTTGTCTTTGCCATTTGTTCATTTTGGCTATTCCTTTATGCTTTTACTTTATATCTTAGGTTGCTTATTCTTCCTCTACTTTTACCCTTCCTGCTCCTGTGTGGTTTTCCCATGCTGCACTGTTTATTCTGTATTCCGACCTTGGTTACCCTATTTGGCTATTATGTGGTTTACCTTTTCTGTGTTGTTTACTCTGTGTACCGAACCTGGCTTTTTCTCTCTGACTTTGTCCCTGTATTTTTCCCATTTTGTTTTGCCACGCACCATTTGCATGTTTGTCCTATATATTTGCTTTACCCAGCAGTGCTATTTTCTATCCATAGAATAGATCCAGCTACTTCAAGGACCGACCTTTAGATTAGGGTTTCCTTATGTGTGCTGCTGGGTGTCTGTGTATTTGGCTCTCACCTTAACCCTTAACCCTTGCACTTCCTTCTGGTCTGTGCTGCTTCCCGTTATTTCTGCTGTTATCCCTGTCCAGTTGTGTGGTGTCTTCATCTTCTGTCTGTCTGCAATTCAGCCAGCAACTCTCCTGCCTTATGGGCTTCGAGCCAGCCCCGTAATATGGGTCCCACTCTGGCTAATGCTGGATGCCGCCCTGATAGAGGTTACAATTAATGTCTCCCATAATAAGTATAGGAGATGTTAATGTACAGTAACCTCATGCAGGGAAACATTTACATCTGAGCCGCAAGCTAACCTTGTGGCAGGAATAGAATGAATAGAATGGCATTTACCCTCGATAAACTAACTACAGGAGACATTACGTGTAATGTTTCCTGTAGTCAGCTTGTCGACAACTATGGAATATAGCCCTTAGACTGCATTTAATATACAAAGTAAATGATAAATGAAGGTACATGTTTATTAGCAGGTGGTTCCTGTAATAAAACCAGTGAGTGATCAGTGATCATGCTAGATACTTTACCATTTAGAGTCAAAGCAGTGAGGCTTATAAAGCCATCTATTTGATATCATATGTCTTGGACAAATAGTACAGTCATTAAGCATGCTGGTAAAGTAAAACAATGGATACTTAGAACATTCTGTTTTCTCTTCCTTTGATGTTTTCGTCCAGCATCCTGTAACCTGGCAGCCATCTAAGGAAGGTGATCGTTTAATTGGACGTGTTATTTTAAATAAAAGAACAACTATGCCAAAAGAACCAGGACCTCTTCTGGGGTTAAAAGTAAGTGTAAAAACATCAAACATATTTATTCAGTAATGTTTTTTTTAATTCTTAAACACCAGGAGGGTATTGAAACCCTAGCATCTTTATATTATGTTCAGCTATATGTTCAAAGCAGTTGGGACATTTGTTGAGCTTTTATGACTAAAGTTAATTTACTTTGAAGCATTTCTAAGTGGTAGAGCATTAGAAACATGACCGTGTCCTTAAAATTAACATTCTGCCCCGGATCTCTTTTAAACAGTCCCTATTTCCTTACCCTCCACCTTTTTCTGCTCTTTACAGCAGTTATTCACAACTTCTGTTTGGAACCAGTGCCAACCACATCTCTGCTTGTTGGTTTTGACGGCTCCTAAAACTCAGGGCGGCCTTGTGCTACACCTCCAAAAATATTATCAGGCGGTGCATCTGCTACGCTTAGTGGAGTCAAGAGCAGGAATGTCCTGTTAACTATGGATTTCCATAGAACAGGCTCTGGCGGGATGTTCTCTGGCCCCTTTCATTTGGCTCTGGGGCACAATAGCCTAAAGGAGCATTACCCAGCATCCAACTCTGTCGGCAGCCATGTCTATCTGGAACTCCTTGCAGTGCACCACTCAAATTTCTCCGTGGCCTTCGCTTCTTATAGCACTACTCCTCCTCCCAGCATTTTCATGGAGAATACATCCCATACAGTCGCCAAATGAATCACAATCACCTGGCTAGTCATGAAACACAATCACCTGGCTAGTCATTACATACATGAGGACCAATCCAAATTGTCTATTGATAATCCACTTAAGCATCCACACTCTCTTTTCTCTCTCTTTTATTTATTCATTTGAAATTCTGATGCAACCCGTGACTTTGTCATGCCATGGTATTTCCCTCCTTTTTAGACTCCTACAGACTCTGTCCCCCCATGACCCCCCCCATGTATGGCCAAACGGGAGGATGACCTCCAGTTGATGCTCTCTACAGAGGCCTGGAGTCAAATTTTTGAGTTAGTGAAGTCTTGCTCTGTTTCGTCTAAGACTCAGGAGATGGCATACATGGTGTTATCACGTTGTTACCGTCCGTCCTCTTTGCTCGCTCGCTACCCTGACCACAGGAATGACCACTGCTGGAAATGTAATGCATCACAGGTGGACTTTTTACATATGTGGTGGTCATGCCCCCTGGTTCAGCCTTTTTGGCAACAAGTGCATATGGTCCTTTGTAAGGTTTCTGCAGCCCCTCCTGATTTCAATCCAGCGTCAATGTTGCTGAACCATACTCCTTTGGACTTTAAGCAATCATTTAACTTTCACTTTCTGAATGCGGCAAAGGCGGTTATCCCCAGACATTGGAAATCCCCTGTTGCCCTATGAGTGACTAGCAGTAGGGATGAGCTGTTCGGTTCGGACGGTTCGGAGTTCGAACCGAACTTAGCCTGTTCGGTCTGCCCGCGAACTCCGAACAGTTCCGGGTGTTCGGCGCATGTTCGACCACAATGCATCACAATGGACCACAATGCACTTTCCAACTGGCCTGAAGCTCGTAATTGGCTACAGCCTTGCACCTGACCACAGGTATGGTGCAAGACAGGTTCAACAGTATGCCAATCATGGCTCAGAGTCCGATTGGGCAAATTTTGCCCAATCATGGGCTCACAGAGCTAAGTCCCGCAGCACACTATATAAGGTTTCCACGCACCGCTTCTGCACGCATTTGAGAGGAGATTTCATAGGAGATTGTTGTTGTGTGTTCTTACTGCCGGTCTGCCACACTACTGGGGGGGCCTGGGGGTCTCATTTCTACAAAACATTTGGGAATTGAGGTGATCTGTGTCTTGTCACTGGCTGCCAGCAAGTATTTTGGGGGTCTCACAAATTTCTACAAAACATTTGGGAATTGAGGTGATCTGTGTCTTGTCACTGGTGCCAGCAAGTATTTTGGGGGTCTCACAAATTTCTACAAAACATTTGGGAATTGAGGTGATCTTCTGTGTCTTGTCACTGCCAGCAAGTATTTTGGGGGTCTCACAAATTTCCACAAAACATTTGGGAATTGAGGTGATCTGTGTCTTGTCACTGGCAGCAAGTATTTTGGGGGTCTCACAAATTTCTACAAAACATTTGGGAATTGAGGTGATCTGTGTCTTGTCACTGGTGCCAGCAAGTATTTTGGGGGTCTCACAAATTTCCACAAAACATTTGGGAATTGAGGTGATCTGTGTCTTGTCACTGGTGCCAGCAAGTATTTTGGGGGTCTCACAAATTTCCACAAAACATTTGGGAATTGAGGTGATCTGTGTCTTGTCACTGGTGCCAGCAAGTATTTTGGGGGTCTCACAAATTTCTACAAAACGTTTGGAAATTGAGGTGATCTTCTGTGTCTTGTCACTGCCAGCAAGTATTTTGGGGTGTCACGGAATGGCCCAGCACCCTCAGCCAGGGGCGGTGCAGTGACAGTGGGGGCTATGGACACTTAGGTGCAGTGGCACGCACCTAGTTTTGCACGTACTTTATTTAGATGTGATTATTGTGTGGTGTAATAAAGTGTCCCTGTTGGTTTATTGCGAAATGTATTTTCCCTTTGTCTGCCTTGCCGCCGCCATTTTCCGATCACCTTGTGGCGCAGTTCAGAATCTTCGATTCGGAAAATGGCCAATTCGAACCATCCGGTTCGAATCGTAAAATGGCCGATTCGGACCATCCGGTCCGAATTGGCGACTCCCCGAATCGTAATGGCCAATGGGTCCCGGGAGGGCGGGCAAGGAGTCCCATTGTATTGTAATTTTGTGTAAAGTTGATAAATGCTTGAGCTGTGCATAATAAAGGCAGATTTAGCAGTGCATCCAGCCTCGACTGATGTGGTTATTTCCCCGCCGTATTTTCGCATCTGTGTATCCTCCGCGGTCTCAGGATACGGTGCCCACCCAGATCCGAACCGAACCGAGCGCTCTGTGCCTGCATCGAGCATCAGGACAGAGGCGCAGCGGCTGGTGTTCGGTTCCCAGATTGAGAGATCCGATCCGAAGGGCGCGGCCGTGTACCGCGCTTCGGTATTGCGAGGGATTGCGGTGAGATCCGAATCCTTCGCCGATCCCGCAAGATCCGAAGCTTCATCTGTCCCCGATCCGAAAAGTCCTCCACCGGAGATCCGAAGATTCACCCGCACCTGGATCGGAAACGTTTCCCGCAGAAGATCCGAAACGTTTCCCACATAAGATCCGAAGATTCCTCCGCGGCTGGCAGAACCGATCTCCACGAACGTCCCACACCCACAAGGTCAGTGAACCAGCTGCTCGGGACGCTGAGTGCCGTATGGCTCAGTGGTCGGGCTGGTTCTAGGCAGGGGTCCCCTCCACCGCCCGCTAACCCCTTCCCGGGGTCACGCCAGGCCGCACGAGACGCCGAGTGCGCGCCACTCGGTAGTCGGGCCAGCGGTAAGCGACGGGGTCACGCAGATAGAGCACACCCGCAGGCGGAACAACATCCCATTCCGTCATACTGGTGGCAGCGGTGGGATTGCTCTCTGCAGGCCCCTAGGAGACCTACGCCATGGTGGTGTACACCTACTACGACCGGGACACCCTGCGTGGGATGTTGGAAAACCGGGGAGGAACGCCGGGTAAGAAGAACCGGAAAACCCTGATCAAGGAACTGACCAGGATGGATCAGGACAGGGTGACGACGCCCGTCCCCAGCCCTGTCCACACAGAGGTGGAGGAAGATGCTGGCCTCCGAGAGGTGCGGCGTCGGATCGCCCTGCTCGGAGATGCCCCGACGACGGCGGACCGATGCAAAGTGATTCGGGAGGTTTACCGTGAGGTTGAACAAGAAAAGGACCGCCAGCACGAGCTGCGGTTGGCAGAGCTCCGCGGAGCAGAGACTGAATATAGTAACCCCGAACCCTACCCCGTGGAACCCCGGGACGAGGCTTGCAGCTTGACTGGAGCTTCACCTTGGGAATCTGCAACCCCCAGTGATTGCCCTTGCGGGACTTTCAGCTCGCCTGGAGCCTGTACTGAGGACGTCACTCATCCCAGCGACCCCCGGATGGAGACTCACAGCTCGCCTGGAGCTGCATCTGAGGACGCCACATTCCCCGTTGAGGAGCGGTGCTCCTGTGCTGGCACCTTCGCCGACATGAAGGTCGTGTTGGCAAGAAGGCTGCAGGAGGGCCTGGAGCGGGACCAGAGGTCCACAGAGGAACTGTGGTACGAGGCCCTGGACCATGAGCGGGACTGCCATGGTGTGTACATTCCCTCCGACGCTGTCGTCCATCGGGTGCAGTACGATGTGCGAGCAGCGTTCCTGCAAGGTCGGGCCCCAGAGGAGTGGGAGGCCGAGCTCCGGAGTCTGGTGCAACAGGAGATCGCACTGGACGCCGCGTACCGCGCGCTCCGGTGGCTAACCGCCTCTCCGACAGTGCGCCCTATTGAAGGCAGTTCCACTGCAGGGCCTCGCTACGGAGGCACGGGGCTGCTCTACGAGGGCATGGCCGCCGACCCTGAGTTCGGAGAGGAGACCGAAGAACGGATGGAAGACATCCTGGAACGACGGGAACTGGAGCTCCCGTCAGACAGCAGGGACTCGGTGTTTGAGGAACTGGAGTCTCTAGCTGAGCGAGAGTGGGAGCTCGAGGTGGCTTCCCGAAGACTGTTGGACGGCGTTCCGCAGTCGAGCCTGAGCTCCCCGTGGTGGGACGGGTCGGCGGAGGAAGTCGACAGTCCCCAGGTTTGGGACCTATGGGAGGCCGAGGCGGACCCATGGGTGCCCGTGGGGGTTCCGGCAGAGGAAGTTACCCCCTTCACCCCGCAAGAGGACAGGGTGGCCGAGGCCACGGGTCCAGCGGGGGAGGAGACGGATGGTCTCCCCGGGATGGGTTGTGCGCAACCATTGTTTGCCCCGGGGGGTGAAGTGCCCATCCTTCCCCAAGGAGATCTCCAACCAGCGGAAGAGCTGGCTACGGGGCAGAGTGTCGCTGGCCTCTGCCCACTGCTTACAGTCCGCCAGGAGGAGCAGACAGATGGTTTCCCCGGGATGGGTTGTGCGCAACCATTGATTGCCCCGGGGGGTGAAGTGACCATCCTTCCCCAAGGAGATCTCCAACCAGCGGAAGAGCTGGCTACGGGGCAGAGTGCCTCTGGCCTCTGCCCACTACTCAAAATCTGCCAGGAGGAGCAGACAGATGGTTCCCCCGGGATGGGTTGTGCGCAACCATTGATTGCCCCGGGGGGGGAAGAAACCATCCTCCCGCAAGGAGATCCTCACCCAGCTGAAGAGCTGGCCACGGGGCAGAGCGCCGCTGGCCTCTGCCCACTACCCACAGTCTGCCAGGTGGAGCAGACAGATGGTCCCCCCGGGCTGGGTTGTGCGCAACCGCTGATGGCCCCGGGGGGGGAAGAAACCATCCTCCCGCAAGGAGATCCCCACTCAGCAGAAGAGCTGACACCAGGGCAGAGCGCCGCTGGCCTCTGCCCGTTCCTCCCAACTTGCCCCGAGGGGCAGAGCGAGGATGACCCCGTGCAACTGCCGTTGCATCCATTTATCCCCTTCTTCGGCTGCCAGGAAGAGCAGCCCGGTTCGGCTCTATTTGTTCCTCCGGTTGCCGTGTCCGTACCTGGCCATCCAGCGGAAGAGCTGGCAACGGGGCAGAGCGCCGCTGGCCTCTGCCCATTTTGGCAACCCTTGGGCTCGGGGGCCTCACGCAGCCACGGTTCCTTCCCACGGCTGACCTGGGCACCCGGGGCGTGTGCATTTAGCACCCGGTTTCCCCGGGTGAGCGATAACCCTGGAGGGGACACAGGAGGTACTCCGGCCCAGACGTATGTCCTCTCGCCCAGCCGGGGTAACCCTAAGGACATGGGGTCCCGACCAAGCTGGCACGGCCGCAAGGCCAAATGGAGAGGCCTGGTGACCCGGCCTCCCCAGACAGACTACGGGCCTGGGAGCACCGACTTCCCCGGTATGACCCGGTGGGGTCAGACCAGGTGCGTCGAACTGGGGGAGGGGGAGGAGTGTCACGGAATGGCCCAGCACCCTCAGCCAGGGGCGGTGCAGTGACAGTGGGGGCTATGGACACTTAGGTGCGGTGGCACGCACCTAGTTTTGCACGTACTTTATTTAGATGTGATTATTGTGTGGTGTAATAAAGTGTCCCCGTTGGTTTATTGCGAAATGTATTTTCCCTTTGTCTGCCTTGCCCGCCGCCATTTTCCGATCACCTTGTGGCGCAGTTCAGAATCTTCGATTCGGAAAATGGCCGATTCGAACCATCCGGTTCGAATCGTAAAATGGCCGATTCGGACCATCCGGTCCGAATTGGCGACTCCCCGAATCGTAATGGCCAATGGGTCCCGGGAGGGCGGGCAAGGAGTCCCATTGTATTGTAATTTTGTGTAAAGTTGATAAATGCTTGAGCTGTGCATAATAAAGGCAGATTTAGCAGTGCATCCAGCCTCGACTGATGTGGTTATTTCCCCGCCGTATTTTCGCATCTGAGTATCTCCTCCGCGGTCTCAGGATACGGTGCCACCCAGATCCGAACCGAACCGAGCGCTCTGTGCCTGCATCGAGCATCAGGACAGAGGCGCAGCGGCTGGTGTTCGGTTCCCAGATTGAGAGATCCGATCCGAAGGGCGCGGCCGTGTACCGCGCTTCGGTATTGCGAGGGATTGCGGTGAGATCCGAATCCTTCGCCGATCCCGCAAGATCCGAAGCTTCATCTGTCCCCGATCCGAAAAGTCCTCCACCGGAGATCCGAAGATTCACCCGCACCTGGATCGGAAACGTTTCCCGCAGAAGATCCGAAACGTTTCCCACATAAGATCCGAAGATTCCTCCGCGGCTGGCAGAACCGATCTCCACGAACGTCCCACACCCACAAGGTCAGTGAACCAGCTGCTCGGGACGCTGAGTGCCGTATGGCTCAGTGGTCGGGCTGGTTCTAGGCAGGGGTCCCCTCCACCGCCCGCTAACCCCTTCCCGGGGTCACGCCAGGCCGCACGAGACGCCGAGTGCGCGCCACTCGGTAGTCGGGCCAGCGGTAAGCGACGGGGTCACGCAGATAGAGCACACCCGCAGGCGGAACAACATCCCATTCGTCATATGGGGGTCTCACAAATTTCCACAAAACATTTGGGAATTGAGGTTATCTGTGTCTTGTCACTGGTGCCAGCAAGTATTTTGGGGGTCTCACAAATTTCTACAAAACATTTGGGAATTGAGGTGATCTTCTGTGTCTTGTCACTGCCAGCAAGTATTTTGGGGGTCTCACAAATTTCTACAAAACATTTGGGAATTGAGCTGATCTGTGTCTTGTCACTGGTGCCAGCAAGTATTTTGGGGGTCTCACAAATTTCCACAAAACATTTGGGAATTGAGGTGATCTGTGTCTTGTCACTGGTGCCAGCAAATATTTTGGGGGTCTCACAAATTTCTACAAAACATTTGGGAATTGAGGTGATCTGTGTCTTGTCACTGCCAGCAAGTATTTTGGGGGTCTCACAAATTTCCACAAAACATTTGGGAATTGAGGTGATCTGTGTCTTGTCAATGCCAGCAAGTATTTTGGGGGTCTCACAAATTTCTACAAAACATTTGGGAATTGAGGTAATCTTCTGTGTCTTGTCACTGCCAACAAGAATTTTGGGGGTCTCACAAATTTCTACAAAACATTTGGGAATTGAGGTGATCTGTGTCTTGTCACACAGTTAGTGCCACGCAGTATTTTGGGGGTCACTAATTTTTACTAAATATCTGGGAATTGAGGTGATCTGTCTCTTGTCACTGACAGCAAGTATTTTGGGGTCACTAATTTCTACAAAATATTTGGGAATTGTCATAATCCGTGTGTTCTCACTGGCTGCCACCCATCAGGGGGTCTCACTGATTTATAGGAGGTTTCTGTGACTTGTAATCTGTGGCTTCTCACTGCCACCCATCAGGGGGTCCCACATACTTCTAGCAGATTTATGCGAATTGTAATTTGTGTCTTCTCACTGCCACCCATCAGGGGGTCCCATATACTTCTAGCAGATTTATGCGAATTGTAATCTGTGGCTTCTCACTTCCAACCATCAAGGGGTCACGCTGATTTATAGGAGGTTTCTGAGACTTGTAATCTGTGGCTTCTCACTGCCACCCATCAAGGGGTCCCACATACTTCTAGCAGATTTATGCGAATTGTAATTTGCAGGGGGGTCTCACTGATTTATAGGAGGGAATTGTAATCTGTGTCTTGTCACTGGCTGCCAGCTATCAGGGTGTCTCACTGAGTTATACCAGAGTTCTGTAAATCTTTAATCTTTATACCAAAGTTGAATCAGAGTTCTGTATATATTTAATCTATATATCACTCACTATGTCTGAAAGAACAAAGAGGACAGGCAGACGCTCCCAGACACAGATAAGAGGGCAAGCAGCCCCTGTGTCGGGGGAGGCTGTGCCTCTGGTCATGGTGGAAGTGGTGCATCCTCTGCAGGGGCACGCTTGTCCTTTCTAACTGGTGCTGGCCATCTTAAGCAACAGCAAAAATACTGAGGATTTGGTGGATTGGCTAACCAGGCCATCCTCATCCTCCGAGTCCTCTGCCAGCCAGGCTTGTAGTGCTTTACAGTCCACCTCAGCTGACAAAACATCTAATGCAGCCTCCATGTCCACAGCTACTCTTGCCGTAGTCTCACTATCACACACGGAGGAGTCAGCTGAATTGTTTGACTACAATGAGAGTGACATGCTGCTTGAGGATGTGCAGCAAGTACAGTGCTCTGATTCAATCTCTGAGGTTGAGGAAGGGAATATAATCAACCTAGAGGAAGGGGGTGCCAGTGATGACACACAAATAACTGGCACTCATGCTGCCCCAGCAGCTGCAGCATACTGCCAAGTTGGCTCGAGTGACGAGGAGATAGGGGGTGAAGATGACATTGATGATGAGGTCACTGACTCCACCTGGGTGCCAGATCGAACAGAGGAATCAAGTGAGGAGGAGGAGGCACAGCAAACACGAGGCACAACATCCTCTATGACCAACCGAAGCACTAGCCAGTCCAAGGCATCAGATGTCAGAGCTGCTCCGGTGCAGAGCGCTGTTGTCTCAAAGCACACATGCAGGAACTCTGTTGTCTGGGAGTTCTTTAAGAAATGTGCAGCAGAGCGCACCGTTGCTATTTGTAATCTATGTCAGATGAGGCTGAAGGGTGGGAACACCGGACACTTGGGTACCACGTGCTTGAGGCGACATATGAACACCTGCCACACATCCTGTTGGCGCAAAACGTTGCGTAGGTCCTCCTCCTCCTCATCTGTCTCTACCCCCCACTCTATGTCCTGCCATGTCATTGCCTACAACCTCCACTGACAGGGATGCTACAGTAATGGATGTACCAGCTCCTTCCTCACAATGTGACATCATCCCATCAGCTGAAGGTTTACGCAGTTAGATTACGTTGCCGCAGCTGCTGCAGCGTAAGAAAAAATATAGTCCCAACCATCCCCAAGCACAGCATCTAAATGCCAGCTTAGCAAAATTACTCGCATTGCAGCTGCTGCCTTTTTAGCTGGTGGACTCTGCTCCCTTCCGTGAATTTGCTGAATGTGCTGTACCACAGTGACAGGTTCCAAAACGCCATTACTTTTCACGCAAGGCCATTCCAGCACTATACCAGCACGTGGAAGACAATGTTATCCAGTCATTGGGAAAGGCAATCAGCAACAAGGTGCATGTGACTTTAGACATGTGGTCCAGCAAGCATGGACAGGGCCATTACATTTCCTTCACGGCACACTGGGTAATTCTGATTGCAGCTGGGAGGGATCCAAGGCGGGGCTCTGTGCTGGAGCTTGTTCATCCACCACACCTCCAGAACGCTGTTTGTATGAGGTCTGTCTGCTCCACCACCTCCTCCTTCTCTGTCTCTGGCGAAGTGGCAGTTAAACCGGCGCGTGGCAGAGGCTACGCAATGGCTCAAGCAAAAAGATGCCATACTGTGCTTGAGCTGGTTTGTTTAGGGGACAGGAGCCACACCGGGCCAGAAATTCTGTCAGCTCTGCAGGGGCAGGTGCAGTGATGGTTAACACCACGCCAGCTTCAGCTTGGAATGATCGTCTGCGATAATGGCAGCAACCTTCTCTCCGCCCTACGCAAGGGTAAATTGACGCATGTACCATGCCTAGCACACATCCTAAATCTAGTGGTACAGCATTTCCTAACCAAGTACCCAGGGCTGCCAGAGCTTCTCAGCCAGGCCAGAAAAGTCTGCAGCCACTTCAGACGGTCATTCCCAGCAAGCGTTCGCCTGGCAGAAATTCTAAGAGAATTCCACCTTCCCACAAACCGTCTGATCTGTGACATGCCCACTAGGTGGAACTTGACATTAGCAATGCTGCAGCCTCTGCACAAGCAGCAGAGGGCCATCAACGAGTACCTGTGTGAGTATGGCACAAGGACAGGTTCAGGTCAACTTGGTTTCCCCCCCTCCGCAGTGGCTGATGATCAAGGATGCATGCACTGTACTGTCACCATTTGAGGAGGCAACAAGGATGGTGAGCAGGGACAGTGCATGCATCAGTGACACAATTCCTTTAGTGTTCCTGCTGGAGCACACTCTGCGGGGAATTATAGATGTGGCTCTAGAGGTAGAGCAGCGGGAGGAAGAGGAGGCCTTCCCTAGCTCTCAAGGCCCCAGTCTTTCTGCAGACAGCATTCCAGCGGGTCCTACTCCGATCACACAGGAGGAGGATGAGGAGGAGGAGGTGGACTATTTAAGTAGTGGGGGCATTGAAGGTGGGGATTCCTCAAGGGAGGGTTTCGTGTGCCCAGAAACACAAGGGCTAGTGCGTGGCTGGGAGGAGGAAGTGCACGATACGGTCATCCTCATTGACCAGGAAGACTCGGAAGCTAATGCCACCTCCAACCTACGCTGCATGGGCTCCCTTATGATGCAAAGCCTGCCAAAGGACCCCAGGATTCGTGCTATCAAGGAGAGGGATCATTACTGGTTGGCAAGCCTTCTTGATCCACGATACAAGGGTAAAGTTGCAGAGCTCATCCTGCCCGCACAGAGGGAGCACAGGATGAAAAAACTTGAGGACGCTCTAAAGCGACACTTGTGTAACACCTTTCCAGGCACTGGTAGGTTACCAAGTGATGACACACATGCTTCTGAGGCTGTGGATGATCAGAGGAATAGTGGTGAAGGCCAGGGCCGCTTGACTGATGCATTTTTTTAAAATTTTAGTCCACGATGCCTAGGGACGTCAAATGTAGGCACCCATTGCCAGTGTCTTCACCATATGGTGCAGGACTACCTAGGGGCAAGGGCAGACCTGGATACCTTTCCAGCAGATGATCCACTGGCTTACTGGGTGTTGAGATTGGATCAATGGCCAGAATTTAGCCAATATGCTATGCAGCTACTAGGTTGCCCTTCATCCAGCGTGCTTTCTGAAAGGACGTTCAGTGTCACTGGAGCTTTTGTCACAGACAAAAAAGTGCGTCTGTCCACCGACTCTGTAGACCGGCTGACATTTATAAAAATGAATCATTCCTGGATCAGCAGTTATCAATCCCCTGACGCAACGGAATAGATCGGGGATGTCTTCTGCATGCACAAAACCTCCACCACTGAACTCTTCCACAATACCACAAAAGGGTTACGGTGTGAATGCACTTGCTGCCATGAAAGGCACAATATTTGGCTGCACTGACGCCTGTGCCACATCTATATCATTTTAATTTTTTGAACCGCAGGGTCCAACCCTGCACTCTTCCACAATACCACAAAAGGGTTACGGTGTGAATGCACTTGCTGCCATGAAAGGCACAATATTTGGCTGCAATGACGCCTGTGCCAGATTTATATCATTTTAATTTTTTGAACAGCAGGGTCCAACCCTGCACTCTTCCACAATACTACAGAGGGGTTACTGTATGATAGTACTTGCTGGCAGTCTGGCACCAAAAGCACAATATCTGGGTGCACTGACTCCTTTACCAGATTCATATCTTTTTAATATAGGACCGCAAGGTCCACCCCTGCATTCTTCCACAATACTACAGAGGGGATACTGTATGATAGTACTTGCAGGCCTGGCACCAAAAGCACAATATTTGGGTGCACTGCCACTGACGCCTGTATCAGATTCATATCCTCAGAGGGGTTACGGTGTGACGGCACTGTTGCCGACGCTAAAGGCCCAATTTTAAAGCACCTATTGTTATTTTCATCCAAAGCCTGCATAAGTTTCACAATAACTTAGCCAAAAAATCACTAAACTTTTTCTGCGTGTCCCGAAAATGTCTCCTCTTTTCATACAGACTGCAGCTGTTTATGGATAGATTAAAGGAAAAGCATTTACTGTCATTTGAAACGTCATTTTTTTCTTTTCAAGTGTTTCTATACATCCTAGAAATCCGCCACTTCACGGGCAGGTTATGGGGACCTCCTAGGCACGATATTTGAAGGAATTTTTCGTTTTTATTTTTAACCCTTATTTCATGGAAAACTCTGTCCCTTTAAAAACTTTTTTTTAACTTTTTGTCCTTGTTTCCTGTCCCCCAGGGCACTACCCGGACCCCCATACACCTTTTATGGCAAATATATAGCATATATATATCCTCTTGGAGGGCACTCTAAAAACCGAATTTTCAGCCCCATTGACTTGTATTGAGTTCGGGTTCGGATTCAAACATTTGGAAAGTTCGGGTTCGGGTACGAACCCGAACTCGGGCGTGTTCGGCTCATCCCTAACTAGCAGAAGTGCAGCTTACCCATTATATTGAGACATAGATCTAGGGGCATGATTGAACAGCACCTCTGCCGATGGTACCATTGGTCACCCTTACTTATCTCTCCCTGCCCAGAGCAGCTGCTTTAATTTAGTTTAGTTTAATTTAGTTTGGTACAGTTATGTTTCATCTGTTGTGGACCTGTCCCACTTGTGCTGCCCATGTGTCGACCAGTTCTCTCTGTGGCTCCTTTCTGTCTGCACCTTTGTGCGTACATGACCACCCGAAGGAAGCATACTATTACAATTGCTAATGCAAAGTTTAATATATAAATGTTTTGAAAGTATTCTTTGGATAACAGGGATTCTATGTCATGCATTTGCATTGTATTGCTTTACCTGATACTTTGCATGTCTACTGTTTTTGACAAACGATTGTACTGTGATTATACCATCCTCCTTTTGCTATAATGTAACTTTTGTGAAACGTTTAATACAAATTTATTACAATAAAAAAGAATCATGATGACATTGGGGAAAATACTGTACGCACTTTTTATTTTGCATACAAATTAGTCCTCTCTTGTATATAATGTTCCATTAATTAAAGTGTTTTATTGCTATTGCTGTCTTAAAATTGATTTAGATTGTAGGGGGAAAGATTACAGAAACCGGACGCCTAGGTGCCTTCATCACCAAAGTAAAGAAAGGAAGCTTAGCAGATGTTGTTGGTCATTTAAGAGCAGGTAACAAACAAAAACATTTTTTTAAATTCTGAAATGTAAAATAAGCAAACAAATGCATAATAATGTTTTTGGCACAGATGTCTCTTGTCCTGATGAAAGTTTCCATAAGAAATGTTTAAAAAGGTTAAAATTGTCATAACTGATTAGATGATGCTGTCTTTCATCTCTTTTTTTATAATTGTCATACAGAAGAACAATTTATTTACGCAGGATCTAAATTTTTAATTAAAACAAAAATGGTTTGAAATGTAGGATTTGTTTGTAAAAGGTAATTTAATTTACCCATAGGATTGAATGTAACATAGAAATGTTACACACTATTTAATATGGAAGAGAAATATTCTACCTTCAAGTATTGGCAGTATTAGCTCTCGCAAAACACTCCAGACATGTAATCCAAAGCACTAGGTACAGCTTTAAAAAATACAATTGCTATCCAAAGAGACACAGCAGTTCTTTTCAATGGAAATATTGGCTATAGTGATTCAATTTGAGTTTATCTATGATTAGTTTTGAGAACATATCAAATTCTGAAAAGTTTTGATAAATGGCTCTTTAGAAGCTTATAGTACCATATACAGGGTTATTCAGAGAGCAGTGAAAAGCAGGAGAATGACTGGAGAACGGAAAATTCTAGGTCAAAATAGCCAAACCAGAAAATTTTTCCCATTCATTGCTTTTTCCAAATCGGCTATTTTAACCTAGAATTTTCCATTCTCCAGTCATTCTCCTGCTTTTCACCGCTCTCTGAATAACCCTGATAATGTTTTAAGTCGACTCTTACTGTACAGAGATTGTACAGTATGAGTTTTAATTCAACTGCAGTTCATACTTGTACTGTACATACAAGTACTTGCGTGTTTTGCTGTATTTGATAACATGCGTGGTCTTGCATGTTTTACTGTAATTGGTAAATTGAGTGGACTTGCATATTGTACTGTGAATATAGGTCATACTGCACGGGAATTGCGGCATTCAAGTTTTAATGTAAAATGGGGTCATAGTGCATGGAGGTTGTGCAGAAACATGTGCCTTAGTCAACAAAGAGTGTGCTTGCTGCACACTTCTTAAGGTTCAGCTGAGTTTTTTTGGGCTTTTGGGAGGGTGTCTAAGCATTCATTGCCTGTAAGCTGAAAGCTCACTTGGCACTCGAAGGGTCAAGTCTATCGTCTTTGAAAAAGATTGCTTGTGCTGTACCATGCCATGAGATGTCTGCTGGAACAATAGGTCATTACTATTGACCTCTGTCTGGCCAAAAGAACAAAAGAGCAATTATACCTCTGTAACAGAAGGAGCAGCCTGCCTGTCACGCTTATATCACGTAAGGTGACATAGGACCCGAGTTGTCTGGCACAAGCCAGGATACACTGAGCAGGCAAGCAATATGGCAGCTCAGCAATATGCTAACATTGTGTGTTGTTGCTGCTGGGGTTTTCTCCTCTCTGCTGTGTCTTCACTGCTGTTTACTAGTAAATTGACACAACATGATAGACCAATTATTCTCCACCCGGGTGGTTATATAGCTGCATGCAGACTTACTCCTTCTCTCTCTGAACTTGACCGTGCCCTCAGGCATCTGGAAAGAGCCCGGCGTTCACACAGGAGACAAACTCAACTCGTTGCTTACTCATAGCTCTTCTGAAAGAACAGTGTCTTTATTCTTGATGATATATATTTTAGTGTCTAAGAGGTAAAAAAAACAGTGAACCAATCAAAAACAGTTTACATTACATACTTCTTTAGAAATGCTGAATACACAGTTTCAAATATAATAAACAATTAGCAAAAGAACACCTAAACGTATTCCATTACATGTGTTAAGTGTTTAAACATTCTAATACTTGTAGATAATGTTTTACTGCATGACCATGGGAGGATAATCGTTTCAGTCTTGGGACCACATCTTCTTTCAAGGTCCCTGGAACAATTAATTATTCTGATCTATCTTTGGATAGATAAGAAAAAGCAAGAATTAAAGCACATATTTTCTCAACGAACGTTTTTTTTAAACATTTTGTGTTGCATGGTAATTTTTTACTTTTTGACTACAAACGGGCAACAGCAACTACAAGAGACGATAAGCAATCCAAATAACAGTTATTTTAAAATGAACAGGAATCAAAATTATTTGCAAAATTGAGCATGTGACACTATCAGGGTTATTCAAAGAGAATCGAAAAGCCACCGCACGTTCGGTGACTTTTCATTCTCTTCAATTCGGTGCGATTCAGCGATCCCATTTCGGCTACCCTGCTGTGTATTCAGCAAGCACCACAGGGCCGCCGTAATGCAGGGAAAAGTCGCCGCAAACCCACCGAAAACTCACGTCAAAACCAGGGCGAATGCACACCGAAACCCACAAAAACATCTGGATTAACCCCGCCGAAAACACGCCAGAGAAACCCGAACAGGAGCCGATAACAGCGCAGAGCAGCCGCCGGAAAAACCCGACACCGCAGACAAATGGAGTGGAAAAAAACCCAGTACGCTTGAATGTTTGAAAGGTGAAACACTGTTTGCAAACAAACTACTTAGCAAAAATGTCTGAAATTTACATATAAGATCCAATGAATGATAATAAAAAGAGCTGTTACAGAAAAAAGAAATAAAGTTTAAAAAAAAATTAAAAGAAAAACGGAAAAAAAAGGTTTTACAAACAAATCCCGAAAAATGCTTAAAAGATCCTAAAAAATCTATACATAAAGAGACTTTTTACTGCAGAATATTATAATAAACAGTTTATTAGATATTGTATTAAAATGGGAATATTTTTAACATTGAAACCTATGGGATTCACCTAAATAAACCTGCCGAATGAAACCACCGTATGGCAGGGCATTTCGGCAACGTTTCACTGCTGGTTTTTGTTCTCTGAATAGACGAAGCTATGGGGATTTCACTGCCCTCGAATAGGCACCGAAACAGGCACCGTATGTGCAGGCAATTCGCCAACAATTGGCGAATTGCCTGCTCTCTGGATTGCCGAATGGCCAAGAAAGGTGACCGAACGTGATTTTCAGCTCATTGGATTTAATTTGAATCAATGTTAATAATTTTATGGGTATTTACAATATTGGTACAAAAGTGCTAACATTCAATAAAAGCTCTTTTAAGAATTTTATGAAAGGAGTAGAAAAGAACCACCAGATAAAGGTGACACATTTTGAGCCATCAGAAGCAATTTGTGGAGAGGCCAGATCCAGTGTAGAGAGGTCAGGTCCAGTATATCCTGATATAATGGTCTCTTTGAATGTTTATTGAAAGAGTTCAAAACTGACTTCTTGACCGAGGGTTGGCAAATGTATTTTTAACATACAAAGCAAGGGTCAGAAACCATAACCCCCTCCACATGTTTTTGAACTACAGTCAGATCCAGAAATATTGGGACATCGACACAATTCTAACTTTTTTGGCTCTATACACCACTACAATGGAGTTGGAATGAAACAAACACAATGTGCTTTAATTGCAGACTGTTAGCTTCAATTTGAGGGTATGTACATCCAACTCAGGTGAACGGTGTAGGACTTACAGCAGTTTGCAGATGTGCCTCCCACTTGTTAAGGGACCAAAGGTAATGGGACAGAATAATAATCATAAATCAAACTTTCCCTTCTTAATACTTGGTTGCAAATCCTTTGCAGTCAATCACAACCGGAAGTCTGGAACGCATAGACATCACCAGACGCCGGGTTTCATCCCTGGTGATGCTCTGCCAGGCCTCTACTGCAACTGTCTTCAGTTCCTGCTTGTTCTTGGGGCATTTTCCCTTCAGTTTTGTCTTCAGCAAGTGAAATACATGCTCAATGGGATTCAGGTCAGGTGATTGACTTGGCCATTGCATAACATTCCACTTCTGTCCCTTCAAAAACTCTTTGGTTGCTTTTGCAGTATGCTTTGGGTCATTGTCCATCTGCACTGTGAAACGCCGTCCAATGAGTTCTGCAGCATTTGGCTGAATGTGAGCAGATAATATTGCCTGAAACACTTCAGAATTCATCCTGCTGCTTTTGTCAGCAGTCACATCATCAATAAATACAAGAGAACCAGTTCCATTGGCAGCCATACATGCCCACGCCATGAAACTACCACCACCATGCTTCACTGATGAGGTGGTATGCTTAAGATCATGAGCAGTTCCTTTCCTTCTCCATATTCTTCTCTTCCCATCACTCTGGTACAAGTTGATCTTGGTCTCATCTGTCCATAGGATCTTGTTCCAGAACTGTGAAGGCTTTGTTAGGTGTTGTTTGGCAAACTCTAATCTGGCCTTCCTGTTTTTGAGGCTCACCAATGGTTTACATCTTGTGGTGAACCCTCTGTATTCACTCTGGTGAAGTCTTCTCTTGATTGTTGATTTTGACACACATACACCTACCTCCTGGAGAGTGTTCTTGATCTGGCCAACTGTTGTGAAGGGTGTTTTCTTCACTAGGGAAAGAATTCTTCGGTCATCCACCACAGTTGTTTTCCGTGGTCTCCCGGGTCTTTTGGTGTTGCTGAGCTCACCAGTGCTTCTTTTTGAGAATGTTCCAAACAGTTGTTTTGGCCACGCCTAATGTTCTTGCTATCTCTCTGATGGGTTTGTTTTGTTTCTTCAGCCTAATGATGGCTTGCTACACTGATAGTGACAGTTCTTTGGATCTCATCTTGAGAGTTGACAGCAACAGATTCCAAATGCAAATAGCACACTTGAAATGAACTCTGGGCCTTTTATCTGCACATTGTAATTGGGGTAATGAGGGAATATCACACACCTGGCCATGGAACAGCTGAGAAGCTGTTGTACATACCCTCCAATTAAAGCTGACAGTCTGCAGTTAAAGCACATTGTGTTTGTTTCATTCCAACTCCATTGTGGTGGTGTGTAGAGCCAAAGATGTTAGACTTGTGTCGATGTCCCAATATTTCTGGACCTGACTGTACATCTCCCATGATGCTTAGACACCTGTTAGGTTGGCAGTATCATACAAAGCGTAGTTTCAAAACATCTAAAATGCCAAGGTTGCTGATCCCTCATATAAAGTATATTTTGAAATATATTTTTTTTTAATGTTTCTGCGGTTTGTACATAACAGAAATCTGAAGCATTGCTACCAGAACAGACAAAATTGTCCTCTAAATAAATATAAATTGTGTTCCTGGTATACAATACATTTCTAATTTTTTCTTTAACATTTTTTAACTTGAAGGTGATGAAGTTTTAGAATGGAACGGGAAACCTTTGCCCGGAGCAACAAATGAAGATGTTTACAACATTATTGTACAATCAAAATCTGAACCACAAGTTGAAATCATTGTTTCAAGGCCCATTGGGTAAGGAATATTTCAAGCCATAATGATAGTAATATAAAATAATCGCTATGCATAAATTTGATTTTATAGGGGAAATATGGATTGACTCCTATATGAAGATTTTATATGACACATCTTTAAAAGAAAAAAACGTAATTGAAATGTATATTAGCTTATGCCACTTTGTTATTAAGCAGAAAAAAGCAATAAGTGGAAGTGGAAAGCGATAAGTGGAAGCATTCCCCTGTATATATTTGTTTAGTTAAATGGTACACATTTTTCCCAAAGACCTAAATGAGAAGTAGTAAATGTTGACAGGGTGCCATCTATTCCAGAAAAATAGCCTTTGTAGTGTAGGTTAAAAAATGTTTAATTCAAATCTATGTCAGGCAAAATACAGAAAAAGTATCAATAACATATTGGAATTACAGATCTATATTCAATAAATATAACATGATTAATGATCATTTGATTTGAAAAGATATTTGCTGCAGAAATAATTAGCACATTTAAAAAATTATATATACATATTTAACAAGAAACAATAATGCTTGATTTTTTTTGTGCAATACTCTATTTTGTTTAATATGTATCTTCTTTAATGATCAATTACAGTGATATTCCAAGGATTCCAGAGAGTTCCCACCCACCACTAGAATCCAGTAGGTGCAATCTTGTTTTGTGTATAACTGATATGATAAATAATGATTTTTTAAAAAAATTTCAAGGTTTTTGTTTAGATTTTCTGTGTGTGTGTGAATGATATACAGGTTCATGTTGGTTTCAGCTTGTACATAATATTTTTTGTTTAATTACATTTTGGAGCAGATGATTCTTTGTTTGGACCTCAGTGTCTTGATATTTATGATTTATGAATTAATCTGCAAGGAAAGTGCTGAATCGTTTTTGATTGATTCTCGTGTGGGTTCTCCCTCTGACACCCCTCATTTACCAATAAACGGCCTTACTATATAAAATCAATAGTATATCGATAATCAGAAAGAACAGAGCTCTGTATGCTTTTGGAATCTTCTAATCCGAATTGGTGGCCAATCTCTGTGGCCAGTAAATTGTGCCCTAAGCATGGCCTTTGAGAAGCGCCAGTTCTGCTGATTTGCTGTATCCGTTCCCTGCCTTTAGTCTGACACCAAAAAGTTGTTCATGATCTTGTGTTACTCTTTTATAACCTTCCATGAAGTCCTAAGGACTCTATTTGTGAATACTGTCAGCTAGGCATGTCACTGCTGCTGGGATTAGTGCTACACTCTAAATATGGATGGTTACATTTCAATAGTAGCAAACTTTACTCCTTGTAGAACTTTACCTTTACTCCTTGTAGAACAAGACCGATATTTTTTCAGTGAGCTTGAGAAAGAGCCAAGACAAATTGTGTGAAATAAACGAGGGCTAATATTAATATGGTGCTGAACGATAATCGAATTATTAAAACTGAATTCTGACAAATTGAGATTCACAAGTGTAAAACCTCCAAATTAATACACTACAGCAAACAATAAATATATACAAAATATCTCAGTGGCGCAAGCAAAGGCTGCTTTCAAAATAAGTGACATGAACAGATTATATAACGATGGTATTAAACAAACTGGTGCACATGCAGGTGCCTTAAATTGGAACTATAAGCCAATAATACTTATATTATAAATATGTCCTGAAAGGATCCTCCTCACTGCAGTATAACAGCCTGAGGATCTCAAAAAGAAAAAACAGTCCAGTAATGCAAATAGTATCTATTGTGCTATGCACTCACAAATTTTAGTGCCATAATGTCCTGGCTCTCGTTATATGCGTATTCGGTCAACCATGGGGAGACACACTCCTTCTTTATTGAAGAACCTTAAAAACAAAAGAATGGAGATGGCACCCCATAGCGTAACAGGTTACCATAAATGATGTCAATATCAAAATGAAAGGAAAACCACTCACCTTTGGTGGAGCCTCTTGTATATTGAAGCCATAGACACCAGCAAATGATACTTTTCTAAAGGTAAGTTTCCAACCTCACCAGTTTCTGTTAATGTAGTTATTCTGTTTCTTGGTTGTATACCAGCTGAAAAGAGTGGCCCAAAAAAAAGCAAAGCAAAAAAAAATATATATACAGTTGCAAGAAAAATTATGTGAACCCTTTGGGATTACGTGGAGCTTTGCATGAATTGGTCATAAAATATGCTCTGATCTTCATCTAAGTCCCAACAATTTGAAAAACACAGTCTGCTTAAAATAATACAACACAAACATTATATGTTTTCATGTGTTTATTGAACAGAACATGTAAACATTCACAGTGCAGGGTGGGAAAAGTATGTGAACCCCTAGCCTAATGTCTTCTCCTAGAACTAATTGGAGCCAGGAGTGAGCCAACCTTGAGTCCAATCAGTGTGATATTATTGGATGTGTTGCTGAAAGCTGTCCTGCCCTTTAAAAACACACACCAGTTTTGGGTTTACTGGTTTTCAAGAAGCACTGCCTGATGTGAACCATGCCTCGCAGAAAAGAGCTCTCAGAAGACCTACGATCAAGAATTGTTAACTTGCATGAAGCTGGAAAGGGTTACAAAAGTATCTCCAAAAGCCTTGATGTTCATGTGTCCACGGTAAGACAGACTGTCTACAAATGGAGGGAGCATCATGGATAGGGGCTGCTTTTCTGCCTCAGGGCCTGGACAGATTGTTGTCATTGATAGAAAAATGAATTCCAGAGCTTATCAAGACATTTTGCAGGAAAACGTAAGACCATCTGTCCGCCAACTGAAGCTCCGCAGAGGATGGGTGATGCAACAGGACAATGACCCAAAGCATACAAGTAATTCAACAAAAGAATGGCTTCAACAAAACTAAATACGCCTTCTGGAGTGGCCCAGTTAGAGTCCTGACCTCAACCCGATTGAAATGCTGTGGCATGACCTTAAGAGAGCGATTCACACCAGACATCCCAAGAATATTGCTACACGAAACAGTTTTGTGAAGAGGAGTGGTCCAAAATTACTCCAGATCATTGTGCAGGTCTGATCTGCAACTACAGGAAACGTTTGGTTGAGGTTATTGCTGCCAAAGGAGGGTCAACCAGTTATTAAGTCCAAAGGTTCACATACTTTTTTTACCCTGCACTGTGAATGTTTACATGTTCTGTTCAATAAAAACATGAAAACATATAATGTTTGTGTTGTATTATTTTAAGCAGACTGTGTTTTTCAAATTGTTGTGACTTAGATGACGATCAGAGCACATTTTATGACCAATTCATGCAAAACTCCACGTAATCCCAAAGGATTCACATACTTTTTCTTGCAACTGTATATAATATCAAGGTCTGCCTGTACTGCCAACCACACGCAGACATACACAAACACACTCTCTCCTACAGTATATCAGATGCACATGGTCACATTAACTTCACTCACGTAATCACTCACACACTAATATGTTTGGTCCTAAGTCAGCAAAACCACATATTCACTGCCATTGCAAGCTCAACTACTTGCCCACTCCCATGTCGCCGAGCCAACCACACTCTCTTCCCCATGCATTTAGTCAATCACGTGCTCACTCCCAAGTCACTCTGCCAACATGCACACTCCCATTTGATGTACAAAGCCACTCATGTCCATCTCAAACAGTCCCTAACCTCCTTGCCAAACAAACAAACTAACCCACATTCCATGCAGTTGGTCACTCACATGCACATAACTATTCTCTGGCACACATAGTCCTCCCATACATAATACATCTGTTGTCAAACAGAGGTTGTTTACAGGAATGGGTTTTTACCTTTGTGCCAGGGAACCTTTGCACTAGTGCCAACTGCAACATTCTACACGGTACAGATGGTTGTGAACCCCTACTTTTTAAGTTAGTTCTTTACGGGCTAACAATTACCATTTATTACTTTGTTATTTGTTTAGATATGAAAAGCATTTTTCCAAGAAAATGGGTAGTGACAACAAGCTGAAAACAAACCACTCTAATTAATTAGATTTTATGCACCACAAAATTACAATTTCATGTTTTTCCCTTAAAATTCTAGGCTCCAGTTCTTTTGAATCTCAAAAGATGGATCGGCCTTCCATATCAGTTATTTCTCCAACAAGCCCTGGAGCTCTGAAAGATGCACCTCAGGTCTTGCCGGGACAGCTTTCTGTAAGTATTTTAAAGACCCTTGGTCTTTAAGGGGTTAATTAATGAAAAATATATGGATAATGATTTCATTTCTTAATTATATTTTACTTATTTTTAGCATAATACAAAATCATACGACCCAAATGTAACTGAGGTAGTAATGGGGAGTTCCTAATAAAAAAACTTTAGTGCAAGCTGTTATCCATCAGCGACTCCATATTACTGCTCCATTATGCGCTATATTATATAATTATTATTATCCATTATGTGTTATTTTATATTAGCAGCTCCAATCATAATATCGCTAACAGCTGTCGTCTGGACCCCATGGAGACCAGAGAGAGTCTTCAGTGAGACTGTATGTAGGGCTGGTGGAATTACATTAGAAACTATTTGTTCCCAACTTCCATCTGCTAGCAGTGAGAAGAGGCGAGGATCATTCCGTCCTCTACTCGTTGAGACAAGGGTTAACTAAAATTAATTTATTTATTAACATCAAATTCTGAGAGCTTTGTGGTTTTTTTTTAAAACCAGCTTGAGACAATAATTATGAGCGATCAGAAAATTGGAATTGCTTGTTATTCTCTGGCTGCTCCCACGTTAGCGCTTCCTATAAAAAGTGTAGGAAGTGTTAATTTACAGTAGGCAGCCACAACAGACTAGCCATAAGGGAGGCTTTTGGCTCGTCTGGAACACAATGGAGAAGTTATGATTAATGAGTGGGGTCATTATAATTAACAGATCACTCATTAATCATAACAACTCACTTAAAGGAACACTCCAACAAAAAAATCACACCCCGTTTTTTTTTCCTAACCTATCCCTATTCCCTTAATAAAACCTTCTTTTTTTTTTTTTTTCTTGTAACTGCAATACTTACCTTAAAATCCTCTTGTTTCCAGCGGCGTTTTTTTTTTTTGATACTCACCTCCCTCCTCTTCCGCTCCCGTCCTTCTTCTTGCTGCGTCTTGGCTTCTGGTTTACGTGAGAAGCGCGCATGCGCGCCTCTCACATAAGCCAGCCAATCGGCAGGCTTCCTCCCGGCTCCCTCTGAGGATTAGTGTTGCGCGCAAGAGGATGCGCGCAACACTAACCCGAAGAGGGAGCCGCCAGCTTCTGCGGGGAGTAGGAGACGTCATCGCGCTGAAAGCGCGATGACGTCTCCTACTCGGCAAAAGTCGGCAGAAGCGGGAAATATGATTCCCGCTCTGCTGACTGACAGCTGGGAGGGCGGAGTAAAGTCCTCCGCCTCTCTCAGCTGTTTTCAGCCTTTTCTGCAGATCGGCTGAGCGGAGAGAGGGGGGACAAAGGGCAGGATACTCCGGGCATCATGACCACCTAAAATAGCTTAGGTGGTCATGTTGCTTAGAGTATCCCTTTAATAAAGGGCCAATAGCTTTATACTAGACAGTATTTGGCAGTTGACCAATTTCTCCATGCCACTTACTTAAATGGGATCCGTCAATGCTAAATAATTCCGTAACAGTCCTGTCAATATTACTTTCTGCTTACTGCACAAACGTGTCCTCTATGTTTCTAACAATTATCCTTTATAGTAAGGTAGTAACTTACAGAGAGGTAAATGATAAACACCCAAAGCTGCTTTTATAAGACATTTAGGAAAAAAAAGACAGGTTTCTACAGATTTTTAAAATAAAGAAGCAGTTTCTAATGTCATGTTGTGATCCATTTTTTCAGGAAAAAATAAATTTTTGTTAGGTTTACATTGTACATTTACTGATTACAAGCTGTGCACAGGGTTTCACGTGCACAGCTTGTGCTAGTTCATGTGAAGCTTTGATGCATGGGAATATTCAGGAAGTAGGAGCTGAAGAAACACCCCTAGCTGAGGGGCGTGGCCAGAGAAGAGGAAATGACGGAGTTTAAAGCAAGAAAATAATACTTTTTTAACAGAGCGCTAAAACGTTTATGGATTTATTCTAGTTTGTGTATAGGTATAAAAATGTTTAAATGTCAATGATTTTTTTTTTCTAGACATGCATATCCCTTTAAGCAAATAGAAAATAAAATCTCCTGTAATCATTGAGGCCTTGTATTATTTTTTTCTTTCAGGTAAAGTTGTTATATGATAAAGTGGGACATCAACTGACTGTAAACGTACTGCAAGCAATAGACCTACCATCAAGGTCAGATGGACGTCCAAGGAATCCTTATGTAAAAATGTACTTTCTTCCGGATAGAAGGTAAAGTGATTGGATGCTGATATGAAAGGTCTTTAACTATGGCAATGCAAAAAATATTACAACAGTCTTGGGTTTTTAAAGTACATTACATTTACTTAATCAAATAGTAGCTTTAATTACATCAGTTGTATTAAAAGGACAGAAAGAAGCAATATGTGATAACGAGAAGGCAGGGATAGTTTATACAGATCTAATACTATAATACACTAATGCAACTAGAAAATTTTTTAAATGAATACATACAAATGAATATGTCACTGTAGTTGTTGGTTTATTTATTATTCCATCTCAAAGTTATGCTTTAATAATTTGCACAAATTTATTTTCTTTTATGGCTATAGTTTGCATATTTTCCCCACTTCCTTTGTCATTATAGTTCTGTCAGTATATATTCTGTAATATGTAACTGTCTTACATTAGCATTTTGTCTTAAGTCTCTGTGAATTTATTTACATTAACCAAGAAAAGTTATTAATTCACCAAACTGCAGTTAACCAAATTTTCACTAGATGGCAGTATGTAACTGTTTTTTATGGTGTTCTTCATGCAGCGACAAAAGTAAAAGACGGACTAAAACGGTGAAGAAAAGCTTGGAACCAAAATGGAACCAAACCTTTGTATATACTCATGTGCATCGTAGAGACTTTAGAGAGCGAATGTTGGAAATAACAGTGTGGGATCAGCCAAGGGTACAGGAAGAAGAAAGTGATTTTCTTGGCGAGGTATTTTTTCATTACATATGATAGTGCAGTTACGAAGGGGTCTATTAAGCACCGAGCTTGCCGCCAAATTGCTCTGAAGGGTTATATTTCACTGTTCGGTGCAATTTCGAAGCAGTTCGCCTATTCACTAAGCTGTCAATTCGCCCAATACAGGCGAAATACAGAGCAGTTCAGTGATCTTCGGCGGCAGCGAAATTGTCCCATATAGAAGTAATGGTGTGTCTTTTCACAGAACACCGAACTGCACCGAAGTGTAGGCAAAATGCTCTGCTTTTCGGTGTTTCAGTTCGACAGGTTTAAACAGGCGAATCCCATAGATTTCAATGCAAAAAAGTAACATCATTTTAAAACATAAATGAAATGTATTCTTTTCATTTTCAGTAAAAAGTCTTTTTAATTGTTTATTTTTTAGAGCACCTTTCTGTATTTTTTGTATTTTTTAGCGGAAATTTGCATTTCCGAATTATAATTAAAAGACTTTTTTTTATTCTGTAACAAAACTTTTAATTATTTTTTAATGGATCGTTTTTTTATTATTTACAAACATTTTAATGCATTGTTTTGGTTTAACCCTGTCACACCGGGAAGATGGTGCCCAGCAGAAGGGCTTTAACACTGGGCAGGGCGTACTAGTATGCCCTCCGAGCTGGCTGCTGCGGCAGGCCCCTCCTTTGGTCGCAAATCATTGGCTGCTGGGAGAAGGCCTGAACCAGGCGATTGGCACGCGGTGCACGCCAGCTAGTTGGCGGGGCTGGAGAAGGCCCTTTGAAGTCATCTTCAAGGTCTACCCGCCGCAGGGGCAGGATAATACGCCCTGTGGTGGGAAAGGGTTAAACACCTATTAGGAGAATAGGAGAGTTCCGTTTTCTTCTTTTTTTTGCAGTGTGGTGGAGTTCGCCAAGGCCACTTCCATGTTGTTTGGTGACATTCTCCAACTTTTTAATAATACTTCGCGACTCCATCTACATCGCACTACGGTGACCATCTGGTGAATAGTGAATTCACAGTACTGTTGGCAAAATGGAATCACCGAAGTGCACCAAACTGCGCCAAGTGAAAAGCACCAAAATTTTGCTGACATGTCGGTGCTTACTGAATAGACCCTGTAGTGTCAATTGTATTCTTATATTCAACGCAGCTGGACAATAGACCTAAATGCTTATTGAAAAACACTTTGTGGCATGCACTTAATCTCTTCAAAGTCACGCAGACACCTTTTATTATTGAATTACAAAAAATGAGGAAATTAACCACAAATATATATAATTAATGAAGGCTCAGACAGCTCCCATGGCAGATTGGTGGATGTTAATGTAGGAGTATATTTGTGTGGTATATCAGTAATCCCATGGAGGTGAGCATATTGAAATTCCATATAAAAACCATTGTAATAGGTCCCGGTTTGTGTGAGGCCGTAGGTGACCATCTATCCGGCCTAATTATAGAGCCGCCTCTGTGTGTGTGTGACTGGCCGACCTTCTTTTTGGCTGTGTGTGCGTGGCTGTGACATTGTGTGTGGCATAGTGTATGACTGGCTTCATGTATGTCTCATCGCTTGTGTGGCTGGGGGTCTGTGGATGTGTATGGCTGTGTGAATGTGTGTGTGCCTTTGTTGTAATTTATACATGTGGTTTTGTATCTAATTAATAAATAAATAGGTTGCTAGACTTTAAATGCCCTGGCCTATTTTTGTCCCAAACTAACCCTGTTGACAACCTTTCAGTCAATTATTGTTTTTTAAATGTAACCCATTTTTGTTGGCATTTTAAATCTAAATCTATAAAGGAAACACTGTTCTTCGAGAAGAATTTATTGAGAATTAACAATGTTAATTATATTTTAGATACTGATAGAGCTAGAGACTGCACTATTAGATGATGAACCTCATTGGTATAAACTACAAACACACGATGAATCTTCACTACCTCTGCCTCAGCCATCGCCGTTCATGCCAAGGAGACATGTACACGGAGAGAGTTCTAGCAAAAAATTACAAAGTAAGTGTCAGAATGTTGTGTTAGGAAGTCTTGGCACTCCTGTTTATACATCAAAGACGACTATGTAAATCTAGTGTACAATTAATCTTTATGTTCCCAAAAATGATCACATATACCGGTATTTATTTGCCAGGATCACAGCCAGTCAATGATAGTGACATCTCAGATATTGATGTTGATGATGGTAATGAAGCAGTGCCTCTAGGTGCGTTGTTAAATGGCATGGTCCTATATCTTTTTGCTTCTGCTTTGTTTCACTAAGTAGGATTCTAACATTATGTTCATTTTGGAAATTCAGTGTATTGTGGAGTCATTTTTAATCAATCAAAAAATTCACATAAGCAACAAAAAATCTTTTTTTCCAAATACCTTGAAGCTGTTCTACCCGATTTGCCATAATGCACACTAAAAATACAGTTACAATCTTGTGAAATGTATTGACCGAGTAATTGCATAGTTTTAAAGTCCAGTGTAAACTTAACCAGATCCGTTGCAAACTCAATAGACCTCAATTGCTCTTTTAAGTTTCCCACAGCTCCTATATGGCGCAGAATCTAGCCCGATATGTTCTGAGAACTCTGCCAGCACAAAGTACACTAAAGTTAAGTTTCCTTTATTGGGAAGGTACCTACAATATAACAAAAGTGATTTCAGCTCTGCCCTTGTCACTGTTCTACAGTTTTTCCCTGTAACCGAGGAGGTCTGCCTAGCCTTTATTAAAACAGGTAAAGTTGCCTATAAAAACTATACAGTTTTGTACAGTTGATCTTCCAAGCAGATAATCATAAGCCATCCGACAAATAGAATATACATGCCACTGATTAGCCCATATTTTAAGAAAATGCCTTTTTGAGTCACAGGCCTGCAATAAACCAGCTGTGACATGAAGATTTACTCCAAATACAAAGCATATATAGAGTATTTTCAAGAACCATTAATCAATATAACAAGCTTAAATCGAAGAGTGACTTGTAGAAACCATTGTTAACAATGCAGGAAAGAGGAAAAAAATCTACTTGTACCAAAAAAAGCAAAGACTGGATGGATGAGACGATGGCTTTGTCATAGGTGGAATGTGGCCCCCTCTCTCTCTCTTTCGTTCTCTCTTGTTTTCTCTCATTCTCTTTCTTTCTCTCTCGTTCTCTCTCGTACTCTCGTTCTCTCTCGTACTCTCGTTCTCTCTCGTACTCTCGTTCTCTCTCTATCGTTCTTTATCTTTCTCTCTCGTACTTTCTCGTACTTTCTTGTACTCTCTCATTCTCTCTTGTTCTCTCTCTTTCTCTCTTCGTTCTCTATCTTTCTCTCTCGTACTCTCTTGTTCTCTCTCGTTCTCTCTCTTTCTCTCTCGTACTCTCTCGTTCTCTCTCGTTCTCTCTCTTTCTCTCTTCGTTCTCTATCGTTCTCTCTCGTTCTCTCCCGTTCTCTCTCTTTCTCTCTTCGTTCTCTATCGTTCTCTCTCGTTCTCTCCCGTTCTCTCTCTTTCTCTCTTCGTTCTCTCTCTTTCTCTCTCGTACTCTCTCGTTCTCTCTCGTTCTCTCTCTTTCTCTCTTCGTTCTCTATCGTTCTCTCTCGTTCTCTCCCGTTCTCTCTCGTTCTCTCCTTCTCTTTCGATCTCTATATATAATCCAGCAAATCTATCAGCTATCACCACAACTTCAATATATATTTTTTCCTCCCTCTGGGTACAATCCATATCTATATGTGCAACATAATTGTATTACAGGATGCCGCTATGGGTCTTCTGAAAGTCCTTAATCATAATCTTTATTTTTATATCCATAATGAGGGTTCAGTTTTTTTCTAGAGTTTTTGCCATCTTGGCATCTGATGGCTTTACATAAGGCCAAAACATTGAAGTTACGAACCTAAATAAAGAGTATTTTGAGTAGTCCCACGAGTATTCTGTAAAAAGTGTTTATTATTGATATATATCAGTGTTTCTCAACTCCGTTCCTCAAGACCCACTAACAGGCCAGGTTTTAAGGCTCACCTTGGGGAAACGCAAGCTGGGTACTGCCATCACTGAGCAGCAAATCCTCTCACCTGTGCTGTGCTTCAGATATCTGGTAAACAAGGCTTGTTAGTTGGTCTTCAGGACCGAAGTTGAGAAACACCGTTACACATGTATGTAATTTCCTAGCATCTTTTAGATTCTGGACCCAAATGTTGTGATAAAAGTTGAAGTCCTACTTTCTACTCTTTAACTGTTGATGTTCCAATCTGCAAAATGTAACTGGTACTACAAATCACAAGATTGAAACGGCTGACTGCTTTTAAGCAGGTAATTTAAAAAAAATATTTTGTAAACAACCATTCAGATTCATAGACATTCACTAAATAGCTACACAATGTCATCAAAATGATTACAATATTTCAACTGAAATGGTTAAATATGTGTTGTAAACTATATTACTTCACAATGCTCTGAGCTAATAAAAATGCAACATTGATCTTACAGAATAAACACGTTTATCAATTAACAGTTACAGATGCATATATGTTTATCTGTTCTGCCTGTTTACTGAACCTTCTGTAGCTATCACACTGCTGGTGCACGGTAGTTTTAGCAGTGCATGCTGCATGGCTACTAATATATAGTTTGCAGAATCATTACTGGTTAAGTAAAGGAGATATTAAACTGAAGCAATGTGTCTTATATGTGCTTAAAACTGTCCTGTTTCAACCACTCACTTTAAGTATTTCAATACATCTACTTAAAAGGGACGTGTAAAAGGAGAAGATTGTTGCGCCATGGTGGCATGTCTTAAGGGGTTGTTATTCACAGAGATCCGAAAATGCACCGAATAGTGAATTTTCCCGTACGGTGCATCTTCGTGGCATTTGGCTATTCACAAAGCAGGCCGTTCGCCAAATTTTGGCGAATTGCCAGCAAAATACAATGCTGTTCGACGGCAGTGAAATCCCCCATAGAGAAGCAATGGTTAATCTATTTGCAGAACACTGAACTGCAGTGAAAAGTTTGTCTAAGTGCCCTCCTGTTCGGTGGTTTCATTCGGCAGGTTTAATCAGGCGAATCCCATAGGCTTCAATGTTAAAAATATTCCCGTTTTTATCCAATATCCAATAAAGCGTTTATTTTTTTAATTTGCAGTAAAACGTTTATTTTTTAAGATTTTTTTTAAGCATTTTTCTGGATTTTTTTGGCAATTTTTTTTCAGATTTCGATTAAATAGTGTATTTTATTTTTTTCTGTGACAGACCTTTTTATTATTATTCATAGGACCTTATATGTTAATTCCAGACATTTTCATACGGTAGTTTTTTGCAAACAGGGTTTCAAGTTTGACACTTTTAATAGTTATTTTTTTCTTCTTTACCCTGTTCGTCGGCTTGTCGACTTTTTCCAGCACCTGGTCGGCGCTGTGTTCGGCGTCTCATTAGCGGCTGTCCGGTGGGTTTGCGACGGCTGCCTGGCAGGTTGGCGGCGTCGGCCAGTCGGTTGGCAGTGGTGGGTGGCAGGTTGGCGGCGACTGTCCAGAGGGTTGGCAGTTGCGGCCGGTGGGTTGGCGGCAATGCAGAGGGTTGGCAGTTGTAGCCGGTGGGTTTGCGGCAGCTGTCAGGCGTGTTGGACGGCGGTTTTTCGATTTGTACAACGGCCGATTCGGCGCACTTCGGGGACCCTGTGGTGAATGCTGAATTCACCACAGGGTCAGCAAATCCGACTCGCTGAATTGCCACGAATCACAGAACACCGAAATGTTGCTGGCATTTCGGTGCTCTTGAATAACTCTAATAACCATGAATGATGTAGCTAATAGCACAGACCATTAGACTACTATAGCCAATTCAGTTTACAGAGATTTCTTCTTTTCAGATTCTTTGACTCTTCTTAAGAAAAGATCAAACCTCCTTTCACTTTTAGTTGTTTTTTTTTTTTTAAACATTCTGTTTACAGATGAAATCTCTCTTAAAAATTCAGTTTGCGTTCTCCGTCCTTTGTACGAACAACCCTCAAATATCAATTTTATTTAGAAATGTAGAAAGTCTAGTATATTTTTTTGATGTGTGTGGTTTTATCAGACTTTGAAATACATTTTATATTAGGATCAACGGAGCCTCATTCCCCTTGAAATAAAAGATCATTCACTTTTTGTTTTTCAAAGGAAGTGTTTGTTAGAGAATGCGGATCAGAAGTATAATTTACATAGCTATATTCAAGTGACATTATTTGTAATAATTCCGTTTTACTAGATCAGGAAAACAATGGTTAATGTTTATGTGTGATTTCACTAACGCTGTCTAAATAGACATTTATTGTGCATGGTGATTTACAAATCTAATATCGCTTATGTGTTCTTTAAGTGTAAGCTTTTTATGAACCGACTATTTACCCAGTAATAAACATTGACTTCATACATTTACATGCTATAACAAAATCATTTGTGTGTAATATGTTCACCTGTAAAGCATTTCCATTCAATAGGAGCATGTTCATCATTAAAGACATCATAATTCAGCTGTCATGTGCGATTTCATCTGCAAATTTAATTTCAGGTTTTACCCACTTTGATTTGGCCACAGTTCATGTATAGTACGCTGACTAATGGTAATAAAACGTATGGTATACCACTTACTTCATTAGGTTCAAGGTCTAATGCAAGAGAAAGTAGAGCCACGACATTAACAGTACCAGAACAGCAAAGACAAACACACCATCGTTCACGTTCTGTATCTCCTCACCGTGTTGATGATCAGGGCAGGACCCGTTCCCGTTTACCAAATGTGCCATTACAGAGGTATGTTATGGATTTTCTGTTAGTTCATTTATATCTGAAAAATTAGGTGGAATTTAGCTCATACCTAATGGCATTGAAATCACATTTTGACTTAAATTCCACTTATCTTTTTAATAATCAAATTTATGTATTAAGAAACAACTTGGAAGAACTTTGCCTGCCAGGTAAAGTCTTATTCCAAAAATATATAAGCTTAGACATGACATTGGTTTGTTGATTTGGTGCAAAGACGGCAAATTGCAAGGAAAACAAAACCAAAAATATTAGTTTCCTAAGATGTGTCACCCACAGATGCTGGGAAAGGTAAGATAACTTGCTGATTAAACACTATGGAGATACCCAAATACACATGTAGCTAGCCACCTGAAAATTACCACTGTATGAATATTCAGATTACCAATTAAACTATTACAGTCAATTTCTGTCCCTTCAGGGAGGATAATTACTGGTTGCAAGACAGCAAATGAGTATTAATAAATAGCATATTAAGGCTGGTGTTAGACAAGCGTTTTTAAGAGCAGAAACATCGTCCGTGAGAGTGGACATTCCTTCCATTCTGATGCCCGTCTGGCCACCTCCCTGAACGCAGTTAGTGCGCTCAGCGATGCAAGGCACGATCCTCCTATGTAGGATCGCTCTTTGCAGCCCCGTCGATTGCGCGTTGTAGCGCTTCGCCGGGGAGGCTTGCTGCACTGCTGCTGTTACGCGTGCAATTTGTGCTCGCATAACAGCGTGTGGCCGGCCCCGTCACAGTGTCACAACCTTTCCTTCATCCTCCACCACACGTAGCCTACTTTAGAATGAGGCAATAACATTTATGAACTTTGAGGTTTCATTTGCAGTTTAGGCGGGGCAGCCATTCACCCTATAGACATATACAGGAACAGAAGAGAAGGGGTCCCTGAAAGAGAAATTTCATGTCTATTCTTTTTCATTTTATTAAAAACCTTTAAAAATGATAAAATCAGGTTTAATTCCTTCATTAAAATTATTATTCTTTATTTATTTTTATTCTTTATTTATAAAGCGCCAGCATATTCCGCAGCGCTGTACAATAAGCACAGTATAGACAGGGTTACAATACATTGAACAACATTTGACAAACAGTACAGGAGGAGATGAGGGCCCTATTCCCGTAGGAACTCACAATCTGGGAGGGTTGGGGTTGGAAACAGGAGGAGAGGAAAAAAAACAAAAACAAAAACAAAATTTAGAACTTAGACAAATTTCCAAAATGGGTATGATGTTTTCTTTGTGAAGCAATAAAATTCTTATTTAGGTCTCACTTCTGTAACCCTATTTTACAGCAGAGAAGCTAAATGGAGGAGCCCCCGCCCTCACTGTAATAAAAAATTCAAGAACAGTAAACTTTACTAATGTAGTACAACTGCCAGGGAGAGGGCTCTGGGGTTACTCATCACTGTACAGGGATACGATTCAGGGGTTATAATTTGATTTCATAGTATAGTACAGATAGTGATTTTCAAAATAAAAAAAAATCTCATTTTCTGACATTTTTTTTATAGAAAATCACTTGGTAGTGAATGGGTTATAGATGATTCTAGTAAAATAAGCAACATGCCTAATTCAAAAGAATGACTGTAGACCATGCCAGTGACTTGAATTGAGATTTTTATTAAGCCCCATAAAAGGGTTAATATGTCAACTTTGTTTGATACATAATAAATCTTATATAATTCAGGAATATTGCTCTCTTTGCATACCAGTGGTCCACACATGAAAAGGTACTAAGTTGGGTAACGTATTGCGACTCGGCTAGTAATCTGCATTTCTATTGGTTTAATGGATAATGCCATAATTAATGAAGCAGTTAAGATCCAAAATTCTTGGAAATGACAACAACATTTTTGAAGAAGTTAGAAATAAATGTCCCATATGTTTATTATGTGGTGTCTTACCAGTGACTAAGTAGTCAATGCTTAAATGGAGCTTGATCCGTAAGGTTAGGCTGCCATGGTTTTAAAATATCATTTTTATTAAACACTCTGTTTTCTTTTGGATTTGCAATACAAAAAAAAGCAAAACATGGGAGGTGGGAAAGTGTTCCACATAATTTATCAGTGTCCCATATATGCGGTATCATTACTAAATACGTGTGTGGAAGGATATTTGTTGTCAAGATAATATGAATATGTCCTTTGTAACCTTGGTTGAACTTAAATGAAGCAAAAAAATTAAGGTTTTCTGCAATTTATAGGAGTCTAGATGAAATTCATCAAATGAGACGATCACGATCTCCAACAAGACACCATGATGCCTCTCGAAGCCCAGTAGATCGCCGGTCAAGGGATTCAGATAGCCAGTATTTGTCTGAGCAAGAAGGGTATGTCTGTATAACAATAATGTACTGAGCATTAAGATCACAAAGCGATATATCTTTGTAATACAATTTCATTTTTGTAAACAATACCATTTCAAGCAATATTTGAATTTGAATATGCAAAACTAATTAGTTACTGTTTAATGATGGTGACACGACATTTATTGATCGTATCACACTACAAATACCTAATAAACACTTGCAAAGGTCGTATACTTTCCATACATATTGTAATATTGTACTATGTTAAACATGTTTTTTACATAATTTTGAGAGCTACTCATTTCCTATATATTATCCATAGTTTTCACTATTAGTGTATCACCAGAAAAAAAAACGGAATATATTTTTATATGATTTATTATACAATACACAATACTTTTTAACAGAAATTTACAACTTGGGTCTTTATTGTCATCAACTTTATCTGTGTTGATTTGATGCGCAATATAGGACAGCAAGTCATACCTAAATCTTGGTGAAACACTTGATCAAGTATCTTACTCCAGCCTCCCCTGATGTTGATGGCTTACATTCCCATAATTCTTTGAATTCAATAGATGACCTGAGGATATGGGAGTTTAAGTTCAGAAACATCCAGGGGCCAGAATTTAACAGCCCTGTCTTAGATGTATGTTGGCTAGCAACTCGAATACCCTTTGGTGCCCACAAAATGTTAGTAATAGATTCAACTACATTTAGTTACTACCATGTTTCTGTGCATATGAGTCTATCACTTGATTAGGTGAAAATTATATGAATGTGATGAGAAAACTGATTCTTGGGTAAAAAAAAAAAACACCCCAGATTGGACCTGCTTATTGGATAATGAAACAGAGGTGCTAACAGAAAAAGACATAGAGCAGGGTTCAGCAACACTGGCACTACAAGGGCTATATTCCATAGTTCGCGCTAATGTAGCGCATCGATATGTAAACTTTACCACGCGGATAAGTGAGCTTAATGCATGTCATCCATATTCCATTCCTGACACTACCTCATTAGTAATCTGGTAGCCCATTGGACTTTGCACAAGCTTACTGTACTTTGCACATCCTATATCTAACTTGGGGAGCGCAAACCTACATTAGATTACAGCTCGATAAGTAAAGTATTCCAAAGTGCTAGCGCTAATTACCACAGGGATGCGGACAGTCATATTTTTGTTACTCCTAAAAGCTGGCGCTATATGATTCCACATTTGCAGAATAATGTAGCGCCCCCTAAGACCCCCCCATTAAAACTGATACTCACCTCTCATCCAGTTTCTTTTGGCCAGGAGCAGAGTGAGAATGGAAACAAATAGGTCCCAGTCTCCCTCTGCGATCACTCCTAGAAGCTGCATGGTCTTGCGAGAGCAAGATTGCGCAAGACCCGCGGCCCGGAAGCATAAACCTCCATGGAGTCCCATGGGCTTCAGGAGGTGATACTCACTGGAGCACTTCCGGTTACCGCTGCATTCCGGGGTGAGGTGCTGAGGTTGCGCCTGAACCTGGAATATCGCGCTAACATGGGGATGCTACAGGGAATTCTGCAAGCGCAGATTTTCCCCCTTAGCGTCCCCATGTAAGTGCGAACAAGGTAATTGGGCCCCAGATGTTTTGGAAATACATCTTCCATTATGCTCAGCTGCTCATCAGGTTAGCAGAGACAATGGGAAATGTAGTTTCAAAACATCTGGAGGGCCAAGGTTGCTTACCCCTGCCTTAGAGTATCAATCACAGGATGTAGCGATTAAACAGGAGTATAGACAGAAATCTCACGGACCACGTGATACTGAATACCTTGGAAAGTAGGATTCCGGTAGAGTAGAGATAAGGTGTGTAGCCCCGGCAAAACTTACGTAACTTACGTATAAAAAAACTATTTATTCCACATAAGGTTTAAAAAGATTCAAGGAATTTCATTGACTTCATCAGGGATACCTCAACTCATTGAGGTCCTGCAGTAGCCATAAACGGCATCTGTTTAACCTAGAGTTATCATGGTGTTTTTTTACTCTATAACACTGCTAGGATTAGACAGAAACAGGATCTCACCAAAGTTAGGATCTTACTTAGCTGTACTCTGTAAAAAGGGGCTTGAACCTGCCGCAGCCATGCCTTGCCCCTGATGAACATACTAGATAACGATGCTTAATTAAGCAAATTGTGTACATGATTATTTAAATTTAATGCTCGTTTTAGTAAAGCAGGGGGCAGTATACTAAAACATGCACTTGCTTAAGTAAAGCATGTGCATGTTTTATTTAAGTTTGTTTACGGATTTTGGACAAATTGAGTCAGTTAGAAACCAAAAAAAGAAGGAAACACATATTGAAATGAAACTTGATCACATGCGCACATGTTATATTTCAGACATGCTTATAGATCCATGTATTCTATTAGATTAATTCTTTATATCAATGGTGCTTTGATGCACAGATCCAAGGGATTGGCTTTTGTTTTGTTTTTTTAACTCAAAATGCAAATGAATTCTTCGGCACTCAATTCAACCATGCACATAATATTTTTAACAGATTTTTGTGATCTACATGAACACTCATTAACCTGCACTCACATCCTAGTTATCTTTCTAGCCGAATAGTGATTAATATTCCTATTTATGCAGTGAACTTCTAATGTTGCCCGGAGCCAAACGTGGACGAAGTGCTGAGTGCCTACATACCATCAGGTACAGTAAATTGGCTAACCCATGTGGTTTGTCATTACAAAATGTGAATAACAGCAAAGCATAATATTATACAGTGATATCTGAGCTTTGATTTCACTGTCAACTGTGAAATATTATTAAAGGTCAATGACAATTAGTAATCACATTCTGTTACTGTTTGGAAATGGCACCCGCCTTAGATGCAGTCATTGTATTGACACAATAAAGCATTGGAAAGATTGGCAGGAAATAGTCCATTTTTTCCTAGACTTGATAAAGGAATTTGTAAAATGATGCCTTCTCCAACTATGTGGTTTCACCTTTAGTGTTTACAAGAGTAGGTGTACTTAATATAGCCTCCATTTTTTTCTTTTTCTATTATTTAAAGTTTAGTTTCGGCATTTTTATTTATGCTAAGGATAGTGAAACAACTGAGTGGCAAAAATAAAAACCGTCTTAAGCTTTTACTTTATATATCAACTACACAGTGGAATGGCCAAAATGCATTGAAGAAAAATAAAGGGCAAAGCATGCTCACCCTGTCACTCTAGTGTCATTGAAATGAATGTTATGATGTATTAATTGGACTATATTGTGCTTTTGTGATTCCACTTTACATTTCGATCTATATGTTTAAAGTCAAAAGTCAAACATTGCATGAAGTTAGTGGATATAGTAAATTTTCTTTTGTTGAAAAGCAGTTCAAACGTTCTCTACATTAATATAGTGGCTGCTTATATTACTTAATACTAGAAAAGCTTTTTATATATTACTTCATGTTGCTAAATATAGTCATAGGGACTATGAGAAATACCATATAATGGCTTTGACCATTTTCATACAGTGCTTTGTAGCCTGTACATGTGTTTGGTCCAATCTATTTCAGAAAACAATTTCATATACAATTACATTTTCTGATATAAAAGTAATATTTATAGGTATAGTGGTTATATCTTGTACAGTATGAGTACACAACAGAACTATTTTTGGGTATGTCTATACCTTTGCTTTGTTTTTATTTGCTTAATAGAACAATCATATTCTATCTTATTCTAAGAACCATTATGAAACTTAAACAGTTGTGTGAAAAAATACAGGTTTAGGCATTGGCTTTCAGGACTTTAAGTAATTTATTTTTAGACACATTTTAAGTTAATTTGTGGCTTTTTTCAGTGTATTGATTCGAGTAGGTGCTGCTTACTTCAAGTGGTCAACTTCTGATCTACAACCTTTTTGTTAGTAAATATATACTGTATACTGCGGTTGACTTTACCTTAGCATTAGCAGTATGTTAGCAAACTTATGTTACACATAGATTGTTGGCAATCATCTTATAAAACTCTTCAGTAGTTGTAGCAGTGTAATTAGCAAGTCTTGATGCTAACACCAAGTAATGCTACTTGGCTTCCAAAGATGAGCTACTCTCATTGACATTGGCTCTGATACTTTGAAAAGAAGCAGTCAGCTAATTGGCCAACTCTTTTGTTAGCAATTACCTCAACTGAAGCCCAGGAGAGCAATCTAGCAATGATAGCCGAGAAGCATTACTCGCCGCGGATTGGGAAATTGCGAATAAACCTAATGTTGTTTCTCTAAGTGTCCAGTTAAGGTCAATTATTAAGTACATAAAGATTATCGGTGATTATTAAAAGTGTGTGTGCCTTAATAGTTTGACAGAGTTATTTTACTATGAGCTTGTCAGCTGATCTCCCATCAACATTCAGCGATATGGCTAGCTGTATCACATTAAATAATTTTTACAAATCAAAATAAATTTCAAAGATTCCATTGTGGCAATTCGGTGGTTTGGTTTCATTCCATTAACTTTTCTACAGTATCTTTTCTCAAAATTGTTTTCAAGTTTTCAAAATTGATAATGATTCAACTTTCACCCCAGAGAAGACAGGCCCACTGTTGTCAGGTCACAAGCACACTCACTAAAAATACAGGATGCATGGACATAATCCCAAACATCCTATCCTTTACAGCAGGGGTCAACTACCTTGACCCTCCAGATGTTTTGGAACTACACTTCCCATGATGCTCAGCCAAACTAATGAGTGACTGAGAATCATGGGAGATGCAGTTCCAAAACATCTGGAGGACCAAGGATGCTGACCCCTGGGTTACAATAATCATTTCACCACCCTAGTAGACACAGATATAAGTGTGCAATCCTCACATGCTATCTGAGTACACCTAGACCATTGACCACCTAAAAGGAAATACAACATGTTAAGCATTTACTTTTGTACCCTGTGTTGCTGAAGTATTATCGCATTCTTTCTTTGTGTCCACTTGTGTTTTGCAATACACAAGAAGTACTGTTAGGCACAGTAAAACTTTGCCACCCAAGATGCCTTTACTAGAGTTTGGTTCTCATTGGAGACTCTACAGGTAAGAATTGTGTTGTGGAGTCCAAGTAACTAGTTATGTGGTCCTTGTTTCCTGCAGAGCACACAGAGAGAAGGAACAACTCCCTTAAACTGTGCTTTCATGTATAGAAACATTGTTTTAGTGCTGTTGCTTTGTGGTTTTGTAGTGTATGCATAGTGCATTGCGGTGTTTGCTAATCTCATTAACTTGCATTTTCTTTATTTATCATTTGAAGATTGCTATTGTAGCTGTATGCATGTTTGTAAGGGCAGGGCTCTTTAATAATAAACATGTACACAAATAAATCGAACGGAAGATGCCCTGTGTTATGTGAAAACAATTTGAGTGATAACATATAAGCCTATAAATATGAGAAAATCTAGATAGAATTCTAGATTATTTCAAAATATACTAATAATCCAGTTATGACCAATAAATTAAAGGGCCCTGTGCTTTAATTGTTTGTTTTTGAGCTGCTTCAACAGATTATACTGAGTATATTTTATTTACTCGAATATACATGGGAACAAACCAGTATAGTGTTAGTGAAGAGGAATATAAGGACATTAAATCAGCTGTAAAAAGAGTTTCATTGAAAATGTGTATATATGGCGCTATGCATCAAACACAAAAAAAAACAAAGGGAAGCTGCAAGGTACTTGTGTGTACCCACATAATACACGAATAGTAGATAAGAAAGCAAAATGTAGTCCTCGTGCTTCGAATGCAATAGGAGATACTTCTAGGAGATAATCCTCAAATATCCTATAAGAAACAATAAAAAACATACATTGCGCAGTATGTATTGCTGTTTTTGAAAAAATCTCACTCAAGTAGTAAAAATACACTCACTCATTAAAAAGCCTTAATGAAGTCGGCTCTAGGCTATATACACAATAGGATATTGGGTTGATGAACCTCACCATCTCCGGGTTTCCGATCCAATTTATATATAGAGTGGTCCGGTCAACTGCAATCCTGGCCTCTGTAGAATCTCTTTTCAAGATTTCCTCAGTTGGTAACCCGTTGCAGATTTCATACAGATTCTACGACAGGGAGGGGTGCATGCTCAACGGTGTCAGCCCTTTTCATACAGAATCTGTATGAAATCTGCAACGGGTTACCACTTACCAGCGGATGAAATCTTGAAAAGAGATAGTACAGAGGCCAGGATTTCAGCTTGGACAGACCACTCTATATAAAATGGATTGAAAACCCGTAGGTGGTGAGGTTCATCAACCCAATATCCTATTGTGTATATAGCCTAGAGCTGACTTCATTAGGCTCTTTAATGAGTGAGTGTATTTCTACCTACTCGAGTGAGAATTTTTCAAAAAAAGCATTACATACTACGCAATGTATGTTTTTTATTTGTTTCTTATAGGCTATTTGAGGATTGAAGTATCTCCTATTGCATTCCAAGCGCGAGGACTACATTTTGCTTTCTTACCAAATCAGCTGTGCCATCAACATTTTGAAATTGTGTTTAGAAATACAAATTTAAACCCACGCTACAGAACAGCAATTCTGCAATTTTGGTTTTATAATGTCTTTTATTTTGGAAAATAAAAATTTCTTTCAGGAAAGAAAATACATAAAACAGAAGTGACCATGGATAAAAAAAAAACCTTAATCTGATTTAGACTGAACTGAAATGTAAATAATAAGATTAAAACAGATAGCATCATTATCTACTATTTTTTATTGCAGTTGCCCATTGTGGCAAGGCAACCTCACAATTGCTTGTGAGAACTGTAAATTGTGTTTCTATTATGTGTATTTGAAAGTCTGCGATAATAGATTGATTTACATGTAAAGTATATTTGCCATAGGCAACTTGAGACATAGGTTGGAATTACTAATACATGGAAATGCGTTATAAAATTAACAAGAGATAGGTGATGCTTGATACTCAAATGTTTTCTTTAGTTATCCTAAATTAATGAATGAAATTGATTTTACGCGGTTTAATGGTACTTGGAAGGAAGTATACTGGATGTTTTGTGTTTTCTCTTTGTGAAATTTGGGATTGAGTCAATAGATGCTAAGGGCTTGCAAATCTTATGACTTGCCGAATTTGGCAGCTTTGAATTTATAATATTGTAGTGTTTATATAGTTCTCATGGTTTAAAATGTGTATTGTGTTGTACTAATGTTGTTATTTTTTAATGATGTTGGGATTTTTCCTTGTAAGAATCTGGTTCCAATTGGAACTTTGTTGGAAAAACATATAGCACAATTTTTAACCCACCACTGATTAAAGGGACACACCAGGTTTAGAACATGGGGAATAGAATGGTTACCTCCATTCAGAGCCCTACCATGGTTTTAGTTTAAAGTGCCTTTAAACTCCACTGCTCCACTTCATTGGTCTCTCTTCAAGGCTAATGGTGTCCTCTGCAGAAAACAGCAGCTGTTGTCACTCTGATGATCAGGTGTGCACATAGAAAATCCGATTTATCTAAATGCAAAGAGATTGAGAAATATTTACAAATCAGGTTTAAAAAAGAGTTCGAAATCCCTGGAGGTTGCCCAGCACTATCTGTCTGACACCCTCCTGGGCAGAAAGAAGACCTCTACTTGAAGGACTGTCACAGTGCATGGGGACAGCTGTAGGAGAAGGGGTAAACATCAGAAACACATTGAACAGTTGTGGTTACAGTGGCTCAAGTGCTCTCTGATTGTGAATGTAGCTAATGCCTTGTTTCCAGCAGAACACATTTTTACATAAATCAGAAAGAACATTGCAAAAAAAATATAAAACGGGTTTATATTTTGTGTTAACAAGCTATAATTACTGTGTATAGCTAAAATATTTTATGTGAAATCCAGGGATGGCCAGAGGAAGAAATGCAGCCAGGAAAGTGAGTGGTACGAAGAAGACAGACCTTATACATGGAGTGGGGTTTAGATGGGTAACAGGTGTGGTTTTGGTAGTGTTTGGGTGGCAGTGGCCCAATTGGGATTTGTCTGGAGTGCACTGCCCAATAGCCAGTAAGGGACTGATCAAGTCAGTGAACACTGAAGTACATCTAAGATGGGTTTGCCATAAGTTAGGTTCTATTACACACATTTCATTATGATGTGCTTATCCATACATAATTTTGTTATATATATGTTGCTACCATTATGCATATACATTATTTTTTTTAATTCATGAAGACATTTCTGATAGCTTCATTTATATATGGTTTCATATTTTCTTCTCAAGGTTGTGCCACAACTTTGCTTGGTATATGGGTGTATTTTACTAAAAACAATCTTGTAGTGCTTTGGAAACTTAATGAGTAATATTCACTATACAGCAAGATGTGGGGAGTTGTGATAATAGTCTAGGTTACGTTAGCTGTAGGGTTATAACATTGAAGTTTTTGGTAGCTGTTTTTTATCATAAATTCAGGTAGCTGATGTGTTTCGGATACTATGGATTTTAAGTTTCAGAGTGTGTGTTTTCACATTCAGTTTACAGTTTATTCTCTTGTATCCTTAAAAACGACATAATCCTAATTCTAATAGTGAAACACAGGAGCTCTTCTTAAAGACACAATGAGATACTTGGGACTACTGGGAAGGAGATCTAGTGGTACCTTGAAAATTAAAACTATGAAATCATTAGTGAATTCAAACATCAGCTTTACTATACAAACCAGACTGACAATTTTCCTGGTTTATATAATCTAAATCAGTGGTTCCCATACCTGTTCCTCAAGGCCAGGTTTTGCAGATCACCTTGGGGAAATGCAGACTGAGTCCTGCAATCACTGAGCAGCAAATCATATCACCTGTGCTGTGCTTCAGATTTCTGGCAAACCTGGCCTGTTAGTGTTAGGTTAGGAAACACTGCTCTAAACTACCACCGTTGGGATTCTCCTTTGTCTAGTTTTGGTGTGCCAATATTGCCTTCATTACTTAAAGCTGCTGTGTTGGGGCAGCGCAGGTAATAAATAGATCAACGATACCACAGTATCACACAAGGGATTTAATAACTAGAAAAAAGTTAAAATGATAGTGTATTGTCAGTTTCTTTAGAATTAGTAACACAGAATTAATCTTGGAGATTAATCAATTTCAACTAAGGCAGGTAAAAAATAAACTAAGTATAGCTAAGGGTATTTTATTTTTTCATTTTGTTGCATTCAATTTAACAGTTCCCATGAAAAGTCTAACTCTTATAACACTTGGATTATGCTCATTTTCAGGATGGAGTGTGACCATATTCCAGCGAAACATAACTGCTTTTTTTATTTATTTATTATTTTTGTCATGATAGTTTTTGCATCTTATGCAGAAGAACATTGCTTTTTATGATTTTATCTAACATTGTATCCCTTTCTTTGTTTTTTCTTTTCTACTCTTCTTTCTCTTCTACCACTGGATGCAATGCGCTGGCACTAGTGAACTACAGCCCTCCCTTGACAGGGCTAGAAGTGCTAGTACCAACTGCTTGAGACCAGATACTAGTTTGCATTCACCAGAACGAGAAAGGTATAAATCAGACTTATTCATTCTTATCATGTGTGCTAATGAATTTCTTTTTATATCATGTTGAGCTGTTACATGTCATTTAGTGGTTAAGTTTTAAAAAAAAAACTTTTTATTTGTTTGTGTTTTGTTCTCATTTGTCACACTGTGTTTTTTGTAGTTCATAAATGCTTTACTTACCATTGCCTAATCGCTCATCTATTTGTTATAACTAAAATACAGGTATTTAACAAGCGACCCGAATTAGTTTACACAAATTTGTAATTAAAACAGTTTCTCCATCAGGTTCTTACCATCCTACCTTAAAAGACCACTAGAGTCAGAAGGCATAAACATCGCATAACAAGTTTTAGGACATTTTGTGCTGGGACAGACATTGATACATATACAGTCAGGTCCAGAAATATTGGGACGTCGACACAATTCTAACATCTTTGGCTCTATACACCACCACAATGGAGTTGGAATGAAACAAACACAATGTTCTTTAACTGCAGACTGTCAGCTTTAATTTGAGGGTATGTACATCCATCTCAGGTGAACGGTGTAGGACTTACAGCAATTTGCAGAGGTGTCTCCCACTTGTTAAGGGACCAAAAGTAATGGGACAGAATAATAATCATAAATCAAACTTTCCCTTCTTAATACTTGGTTGCAAATCCTTTGCAGTCAATCACAGCCTGAAGTCTGGAACGCATAGACATCACCAGACGCTGGGTTTCATCCCTGGTCATGCTCTGCCAGGCCTCTACTGCAACTGTCTTCAGTTCCTGCTTGTTCTTGGGGCATTTTCCCTTCAGTTTTGTCTTCAGCAAGTGAAATGCATGCTCAATGGGATTCAGGTCAGGTGATTGACTTGACCATTGCATAACATTCCACTTCTGTCCCTTCAAAAACTCTTTGGTTGCTTTTGCAGTATGCTTTGGGTCATTGTCCATCTGCACTGTGAAGCACCGTCCAATGAGTTCTGCAGCATTTGACTGAATGTGAGCAGATGATATTGCCCGAAACACTTCAGAAATCATCCTGCTGCTTTTTTCAGCAGTCACATCATCAATAAATACAAGAGAACCAATTCCATTGGCAGCCATACATGCCCACGCCATGACACTACCACCACCATGCTTCACTGATGAGGTGGTATGCTTAGGATCATGAGCAGTTCCTTTCCTTCTCCATACTCTTCTCTTCCCATCACTCTGGTACAAGTTGATCTTGGTCTCATCTGTCCATAGGATCTTGTTCCAGTACTGTGAAGGCTTTGTTAGGTATTGTTTGGCAAACTCTAATCTGGCCTTCCTGTTTTTGAGGCTCACCAATGGTCTACATCTTGTGGTGAACCCTCTGTATTCACTCTGTTGAAGTCTTCTCTTGATTGTTGACTTTGACACACATACACCTACCTCCTGGAGAGTGTTCTTGATCTGGCCAACTGTTGTGAAGGGTGTTTTCTTCACCAGGGAAAGAATTCTTTGGTCATCCACCACAGTTGTTTTCCATGGTCTCCCGGGTCTTTTGGTGTTGCTGAGCTCACCGGTGCGTTCCTTCTTTTTGAGAATGTTCCAAACAGTTGTTTTGGCCACACCTAATGTTCTTGCTCTCTCTTTTTGTTTTGTTTCTTCAGCCTAATGATGGCTTCCTTCACTGATAGTGACAGTTCTTTGGATCTCATCTTGAGAGTTGACCGCAACAGATTCCAAATGCAAATAGCACACTTGAAATGAACTCTGGGCCTTTTATCTGCACATTGTAATTGGGATAATGAGAGAATATCACACACCTGGCCATGGAACAGCTGAGAAGCCAATTGTCCCATTACTTTTGGTCCCTTAACAAGTGGGAGGCACATCTGCAAACTGCTGTAAATCCTACACCGTTCACCTGAGTTGGATGTACATACCCTCAAATTAAAGCTGACAGTCTGCAGTTAAAGTACATTGTGTTTGTTTCATTCCAACTCCATTGTGGTGGTGTATAGAGCCAAAGATGTTAGAATTGTGTCGATGTCCCAATATTTATGGACCTGACTGTATTAATGTAATTAACAATCCATAAATCCACGCCATGCTTTGGTGGGAAAATTCAATTTATAGGTTACTTAATTTTATTTTATAGCAAATTTCTTTATATTGTAGTACAAATCTATGATAATTTACCTAAATAAACAAGTATTGGACATATACAATATATTTAAATTGGTACAAATATATATTTTTAAATCAGTCTCAGTTTGATTTGGTTCTGTGTGTTCATCCAAAATCTCATCACAGAAAATGGAATTTTATTATACATTTATAATTGTACAGTGGATGGAAATCAGTCAGAGAACAGAAACATTTTAATGGTATAAGACTTTAAAAAATATTATTTAGGGATAATAAATATATTTAGTTTTTAACTCCTTAAAGTGACCATGCTCAGTTGCTTAGGCATCTGTAAAATATACATTATACTGGTAACGTAAACCAGATATACCTAATGTATCTTTTATTACCTGATTATCAGTTGCTCCCAGGAAAGCCTTATCCACAAATTATATGCAATGTACGCAAATATGCTTGTCACTACACGCTAACCATTGTGGTTTGACTTATGTGTCAGCTTCCTGCTGTAACATATTTTTTCTTAGTAAAGATAATAGATATAAGCATAAAATTAGATAAAATGTAAAGTGTGCCCATGTAGAGATGAAACGTTTTTCATTAAGGTGCCGTTACGTCATATTTGTATGACAGGTGAACTTTCACGCTACACATCGAAGCTCTCCATTCTTTTACAGAAAACTCGTATTTGCAATAATAGGAATATAAAATTAAGGAGGTTACAGTTGCTAAGATGCAGTTCAGTCAAGGTATCACTAAACCTATAGGATAGAAGATGTGACTCTACTTGATGGGAAAAATTATGAAATAATGTGAAAAAAAACATGAATATTAAAATTTGTACGTAATTGTACATATTAAGGACTTATTTCACAACTGGCTAGTGTTTCAACATACCGTGTGTTTATATATGTTTCGGTATGAATACTTTAATTGTTCTAATACTCTTTTATTGAAATATATATATTGCAATGTGTACAACATCTTGAAAGGCTTAAGCTGTTATTAAAAATAACCTGGTAATGAACTATAAGCACAATATTCATAAAGGCATATGGACAACCTAAAATCATTGTCATTGTAAGTCATCAAACAAACAGATAAAGACACAGTCATCGTACCAACTAAGATCTGAGGATATCTTGGAAAATCATTAAAAAAAAAACACATTAATTGGATGTATGTAAAATAAGTAAAAATGACAAAATACAAACACAATGTTTACTCCATGTAAAATAATGGCCAACCAAAGTGCCATCACATTTCCCACTATTAATAATCGGAGGACTCTATCTCATACGTAGTTTACTGAAAAATTATTTAGTTTTGAACTTTTTTCTGCAGAAAGGTACTACATGCCTGAGATACTAAAGTAGTATATAACTTGGTTATAGGAGCATGCTCAAGGCACCCATTCTCAAAACAGGATAAAAAGTAGGAGGAATGTCTCCTGAGTAAAGGGGACCGCCAGTGATGTATAAACGAGGAACAACTGCCTTATGGCGGGCCAGAACAAAGTAAGGTCTGGAACCGACCAAAAGACGCGGGGGAGCGACCCTTTATGCAGGGTGCAGTGCCAGCATATATCAGGAGCCCCAGAGACTTGCATCGATCTAGCTGGAGTTATATTATGACAGTGAAAAACTATGCACTATACGTTTTGCCATCTAAAATAGAGTTTTATCAAGCACTTAACCGTTGAAAACATTTTAAGAAGCCATCGTGAGAACATAAGGAACACATCAGGAAGTGTCTGCAGAATACAATTCATAAGAAATCTGTTAGCAAAGCTGCTAAATATATTTTTTGTGACAGAACAATTACAACTTTCATTTATGCTCAAGGTATCACCTTACTAATTCAATGGTGTAGTACTTTATAGTAAATTTATGGTCATAATTGCTAGCAAAAAATGTATTGAGTTAATTATTTATATAATATCGAATGGTTCTTTTCCCTACTAATTCTCCTACCATGGCGCCTCTTATTTCTCCTGTTCATATGTTCATTGGGCCAAGTAGTTCATATTTGGTGCATTTAAATATGATTTTCATCTCCCTTCTTTTAAATATCCCCACCATTTTTATGCTTTTCATATACCTCAAGTCCCCTTCCAACTTGTATACCCTATTTTTAATGCCCTTTTTGTTCCGGATCACTCTCATTCAACCCTCATATATTGTGCCTGACTACACAAATTGATTTCAGCTCACGACATGCAGATTGTAACAAATGTCCTTAATGTTATTATATGCAAATTCAAATCAGTATTTGTGATGTAGTACTAAACTAAATGCAACCTGATTTGCTAGTGGTTCTTTGGAAATGTCATTCACAAGTCTTTATATTCTTGTTTAAATGTATGATGAGTAGTGAAGAAAACCCTCCAAAATAAAGGCTTCATTAGTATTACTCAAGAATAGTTCATGATTAGGATACCTAAGACATACAAGTTTTTTGTTTTAATCTCTTCCTGCCTGCTTTCCTCCAGAGCCCAAATTACATTTCTTGCTGCAACCAGTGTATTGCGGTCTTACTGTATATTAACTGATATTATTTTCAAATGTAATCATCAGCAGAAGAGCAAACATAATTAGAAGCAGTGCTAAACTTGTGTCCTTGGTTCACCTCAAAATAACAATAGTTTTATCCGGTAAATGAAAATGTTCTAAGGAAATTTCTCATATTAACCCTTAAGGCTAGTGTCAGACGAGCGTCTTTGGAGAGCGGAAGGAACGTTCGTGAGAGTGGATGTTCCTTCCACTCTACGCCCATCTGGCCACCTCGCTGAGCGCACTCAGCGCGCTCAGCAGTGAAAAGCGCAATCCTCCTATGGAGAATCGTGCTTTGCAGCTCCAACAATGCGCATCCTAGCGCTTTGCCTGAGAGGCTTGGATAATGGACGCTTGGTGTGCGCGCGTCACAACCCTGCGACGGATGCCGGTAAGTACGTCAGTACAAGCGCACATAGCGCGCTTGTCTGACGCCAGCCTAAAATAACATTTTATAAGGTTTTGTATCCCTTGATCATTTAACCCCCCCTGACGGTTTTCCCGAGTGTGGCTCAGGGGTTAACGTTTTGTACCGAAAGCGGTATCCCTGAGCCACACTCGGGCTGGGTACTTAAATGTCCTGCGCTCCCTCGCTGATCCCCGCAGTCTCCTCCAGCTGCTCATAATGTGACAGTACCTGCATCTCTTCTCGTGAGGAGTGAACCAGGAAGTGTGACCTCGCGATCGGCTGCAGTGTGACTGCGGGGACAGCGAGGGAGCACAGGACATGTAAGTATCGGCCCGAGTGTGGCTCAGGGATACCGCTTTCAGTATCGAAAGTTAACCCCCGAGCCACACTCATACCGCTAGAGGGCCAGAATAAATTGGACCGATTCTGACATATAAAATATGTCAGAATCGGACCGCCTGGGAGGTTAAAAACATTTTAATCAAGTCTTCATGTATGGAATTCCATGTTTGTCTCATACCTCTCACTTCATAATCACGTTCTTAGAATGAGTGAATTCAAATTTGTATACTTTATTGCTCTCCTGATATCTGACATTTTATTTAATTTCAATAATCACACTAATAATTGTAATAATAATAAATGTGAGAAGCCATGCCGACAGTGAACAATCTGAGCATCTAGGCAACCATGTTTTAAACAGGAAATAAGAGTAATTTGTATTTATAGGATTAGTATGTTCAAAAGGCTGGAAAGACCATGGACCAGTCAGCTGGAGTCCTCCTGTTGACTGGCCCATTGATTTTCCAGTCTTTTGTCTTTCGTACATTCCTAGTTTGAGTTAGGCCCTGTTGTTAAGAATATAGTTTACTTCTCGTGGTGTCAGCCTGTGACCAATTTTGTAGAATCTTATTGCAGGAAATGTATGACACAATCTGTAGAATCAGGGTGTACGAGCTCATAAAGCACACCTGTCATACTCGCCCTCTTGCCTGTCTCCTATAGGTTGGCAGGTGTGGTTTAAGGTTGTGATTCCATTTTTAGGTTTACTCCTCTGGCGTATTTGAAATTAGTGACATCAAGTATTGTGTTGTGTATGTGTATAAGTTTGTGTGACTTTGCTTAATTTGATAGAAGTGTAATTGTTTCCCATAGAATTTTTATATTTTTCCATATTATCTCTAATTTCGTCAGGATGTAACTGAAATTGATTTGCAACATCTATGTTTATTTAGTAATTTCTATTGTGTTCATCATAAAAATTGCGAAACATTGTATGTATGCTTTCTCATTCTGCGTATTATTGTATTTCTTTTTTTTCTGTTTCTTTTTTTTCCCTCATCATTCCATCCCAGGCAGTACAGAAAGCTGGAAAGATCTAGCAACCAAAAACAGAACAGGAAATTCACTGTTTCTGAAGTAGAAAGGTAGGAGAGATTTCAATCCATACAGCACCATTCCAAATCATACTGTATGTATTACTATGAAGAAGATACACGATCATGTAGAAATCATACATGTGTATGTCAAGTGACAAAGGGCTCATATTATAACTCATGTGTCATTATTTGATTCATTGATTAATATCATTTTTATTCAGCAATGAATGGCTCTATTCAAGACACATTGCTACCTGATCCGCTGACACATCATAGAATATTGTAGTTTAACCTAGAGCTAGAATAGAGGGAATCAAAGCAAAATAATAATAGGAATAAAAGAAAAGTCAACATTTCGTATGGATTTTATAGGGTTTTAGAGTAGATCCCCTTAGTAACAGATCAATTTACATTGTACCTAATCATCACAGGTCTATATTCTGACCCTGGTGTAAACTTAACTAAGACTGTTTTAAATGTACTAACTCCATAGACTTTTAATGGCTCTGGAATGTTTACAATAACTCCGGATACGTTTTATAACAGGGTTGGAATAGATCCCACAAAATGCTTAAAATGATACGTGTTGTACTTTGCACATTCATTATATGGCTTCCTGTGTCACTAGTTTCACAGATTGCAGCAAATGTTGTGTTCATCAGTTCATTAGTGTGGTATCTTGGAATAGATCTTGGTAAACTGCCTTGGGCACCTTCTTGATAGAGCGCTATACAATAGTTCGATGAGATGGCTTAACTGATGGTCTTTGGAATATACTTGAAGCATTATTTGTGGAGCCTACGAGGCTATTGCAGAATGTGTAAGGCTTTATGAATTCAACAGTATACTATCTGAAACATCCATTTGTCAGGAAGCCATTTCCATTAATTGGATGCAATAGGTTTGGCCTAATATAGATATTAAATTTAGATATTATGGTTATATTTGGAATTAAGGGTATGTGTAGTTATTGGCTTTTTATTGAAAGGTTTTATCTGGCTGCAAGATTAAACGTTAGACAAAAGGGTTAGATATTAAAATGATGTTTAGAATTACAGCTGTATGTAAACGTTTAGAACCAGTATTTTGTTTTTTGTGTAGTTGTTTAAGGGAACTATATAAGAAGGTAATTTAGAAAACTGCATTTTTGTTTAAAATAAAGATTATTCACTTGAAAGATAGTTGCCATGTAGCACAATGGCTCTGACCCTGTGTCAAGTGTTGTTACAGGTGAGTATAGATATGCAGTATTGTGAAATGTCTAAATTAAAAGATGCAATATTCACTGTGTGTAAAAGAGTGCCGGTTCTACTTTTGGATATGAACAAAATGCTTTTCCTATCCCCTCATCTACCGTGGTAGCCAAACTTTGTTGGTGAAACACATAGGGAGATCAGTATGTGCTGTATTTGAGTATTTGAGAGTTGCACTCTTGACTAGGTGATTGCTAGAGATCAGTACTGTCTTAAATAGGACTTTAGGCTTTTGCGATATCCCCACTTAGGGCTAGATTACGTACGTCCCGCTAAAACGGGGACCTGCACCTGCAGGTTTCCCCATAGCATTCCTGTTTTAGCGTGAGATTCCGGGACAGGTACTAACTCGGCACCTTGTCCCCGAACTATGCGCTAACCTAGGTGATACTCATGGCAGCACTTCCATGCTGCAGCGAGGATCACCTCCTGGAGTCCATAGAACTCCAGGGAGAGTTGCGCTTCCGGGCTGCGTACCCTGCGGAATCTCGCAAGATCGCGAGGGGCCGTGCAGTGATCCTGGACGGTGACTGGGAACTATTTGTCATTTCTGCAATGCATTCCCTTGCTCTATTTCTTCATGAGACAGACTCTGTTCTATTTATACAGACCCTTTGTATATCCTCTTAGTTTAGCGAGAAACTTTTATTTTATTTTGCGTGTATGATTTTTAGCTGTAACCAGGTAATATTATCTCTAATGACTATGGGCCCTATCACCTGGTGTGAGCTAACCCTAGCGTTGGCATATTTTTGTGTTAGCACCGGGTTAATTCAGTTAGCGCCTGACCAACAGATCATTTGCCTCTCGAGGGGCCGTGCAGTGATCCCGGAGGGTGACTGGGAACTATTTGTCCCCAGTCTCACTCTGCGCAGAAGATAGGTAAGTATCAGATCTATTGGGGGAATTGCAAAAGCGCAATCATTTAGCACCAGGTACTAGATGACGGTAACATTTTTGTTACTGCATCTTTGTTGTAAGTAGTGTTGGGATAAGTAAGGTAATACAAAATCCTAACGCTAATTACTGTTTTCTCTCCACATGTTAAGTATAGGATGTGCAAAGTACAGTAAGCTCGCGCAAGCTAGCGCAATCCTGACGTTAACGCTTACATATCTGAATACTAATGTTGGCGTCCGGTATGTAATCTAGCCCTTAGTCTTAATTATGGCAGGCCAGCTGCACTTGATTTGTGATACCTCTGATTTCCCTCATACACTCTCACTCTTCATTTCTGCAATGCATTCCCTTGCTCTATTTCTTCATGAGACAGACTGTTCTATTTATACAGACGCCTTTGTATATCCTCTTAGTTTAGCGAGAAACTTTGATTTTATTTTGCGTGTATGATTTTTAGCTGTAACCAGGTAATATTATCTCTAATGACTATGGGCCCTATAAACTGGTGTGAGCTAACCCTAGCATTGGTATATTTTTGCATTAGCACCGGGTTAATTCAGTTAGCGTCTGGCCAACAGATCGTTTGCCTCTCGCTGCAAACGGGAAAAATCACTGAGTGCGTCGCTATTAGCGATTCGTAGCGCAGGCCAGGGGCGGACTAACAACTAATGGGGCCCCCAGACAATAGGAGATCTAGGGGCCCCTTGTGCCACACCCACAGTAGGCCATACACCTATAAAACCCCACTCATACAATGCACAACCCACATTCACATTTTTGTGTTAAAGAATTTATTTCTTTACACCATTTTCAAAATAATAATTGTAATGAGAAAAGAAAATCCACTCAGGCTCTTCACTGAATTAGGGGAATCCATGGTGGCCCCTCCAGATTTACAGACTGCCACTGCTCTGCTAATAAAACTCACAGTAATGTGCGGTGTGTATGAGCGTATCACAGAGCTGCACAACAGTATAACTCTCATGGAAATGGGCAGTGCGTGTGTATAAGCATACACAGAATCCACACTAGTAATAGGCAGTGCATATGAGTCTACACAGGAGCCACAGCAATATAACTCACAGTAATGGCTGGGGCGTATGGGCACAGAATCCACAGCAATATAACTCACAGTAATGGCTGGAGCGTATGGGCACAGAATCCACAGCAATATTACTCACAGTAATGGCTGGGGCATATGGGCACAGAATCCAAAACAATATAACTCACAGTAATGGCTGGGGCGTATGGGAACAGAATCCACAGCAATATAACTCACAGTCATGGTTGGGGTGTGTCATTTTTACTTTGTGCAGTGCAGGCAGCAGATAATGTGTCGATTCTAGGAGTAATACCAGCCTTTAGGGTGCAGGGTGAGGGGGCAACGCCGGACTGCAACAAGGGCACAGATGCAGAATTTTACACACAGCAGCCTGTTTAAAGACAAATACATGCATTTACACACACAGCCATACGCTCACATACATAACAATACATCCCATACACCCCAGGGGTATGTAGCCATGTGCAGTGTGTATGAGCGTATCCCAGAGCTCCAGAGCAATAAAACTCACAGCAGTGTTAATTTTGACAGCAAATTTAATTTTAGTCTTAATTTTAGTCTTTTGACTAAAATACCACTTAATTTTCGTCGTATTTTAGTTGTCAGAATTATTATTAATTTTAGTATAATTTTAGTCGACTAAATTTAGAGTAGATTTTAGTCGACTAAAATCAAATGTGTTTAGCAGCGAATTGTGCCCCCCCATATTTACAGATGGCCACCGCACTGCTGCAGCAGCCATCACCCACTCACTGCAGCTAAGGCTGCGCCACGGCACAAAGTCCCAGTGGAAAATGTGGGAAACTGCCGATCATTTTAAAAGATACTGTACAATCCTGACACACTGCACATTACAGAGCTCCACAGAAATAAAACTCAATGGAATGTGCAGTGTGTATGAGCGTATTACAGAGCTCCGCAGCAATAAAACCCACACTAATGTGCAGCTCAAACATGGATATGAATTGCCCCCATTAGCTCAAACATGGTTATGAATTGCCCCCATTAGCTCACACATGGATATGAATTGCCCCCATTAGCTCACACATGGATATGAATTGCCCCATTAGCTCACACATGGTTATGAATTTCCCCATTAGCTCACACATGGATATGAATTGCCCCCATTAGCTCACACATGGATATGAATTGCCCCATTAGCTCACACATGGTTATGAAGTGCCCCCATTAGCTCACACATGGTTATGAATTGCCCCATTAGCTCACACATGGTTATGAATTGCCCCCATTAGCTCACACATGGTTATGAATTGCCCCCATTAGCTCACACATGGATATGAATTGCCCCCATTAGCTCACACATGGTTATGAATTGCCGCCGCCCCCATTGCTCACCGGGACGCGGGTCAATAGGGGCCCAGTTTGGGGCACCACAGTGAGCCCCCGCCGGTTTCCCTCTGCCTCCGATGACTGAAATTCACAGGCAGCCAGCGGTGCAGTCTGAAAAACCGCTGCGGTGGCGCCTGTAGCGTGCCTGCATCCATCCGATCCCACACTGGAGCAGGCACATTGCACTGGCGCCGCCCCTCACGTGACACGTCACGTGAGGGGGCGGCGCAGGCGCCACCGCAACGTTTTCACAGTGCGCCGCTGGCTGCCTGTGAATTTCAATCAACAGAGGCAGAGGGGGAACCGGTGTGGGCCCCAAACTGGGCCTACTGACCCGAGGTTTCATTGACGAAAATGGCAGAGTATTTTCACCATGATTTTCATCAGGCACACATCATTTTCGTCTCATTACAATTTCGTTTCTAGTAAGGAAAAAGTGTGCCTGACAAAAATTATGACGAAAATATTTTGTCGCCGAAATTAACACTGACACTGAGTAATATGCAGTGTGTATCACAGAATCCACAGTAATAAAACTCCCAGCAATGTGCGGTGTATGTCAGCGTATCAGAATCCACAGTAATAATGTTCTTGAACCCAGGACATACTTGAAAACGAGAGAAATCTCAATGTGTCCTTCCTGGTTAAATCCTTTATAAATAAATAAATAAATAAAATAAGAAAACTCCAAGCAATGCAATGTGCGTTGTGTGTCAGCGTATCAGAATCCACAGCAATAAAACTCCCAGCAATGTGCTGTGTGTGTCAAGCGTATCAGAATCCACAGCAATAAAACTCACAGCAATGCAATGTGCTGTGTGTGTGTATCAGAATCCACAGCAATAAAACCCCCAGCAATGCAATGTGCGGTGTGTGTCAGAATCCACAGCAATAAAACCCCCAGCAATGCAATGTGCGGTGTGTGTGTGTATCAGAATCCACAGCAATAAAACCCCAGCAATGCAATGTGCGGTGTGTGTGTCAGAATCCACAGCAATAAAACCCCCAGCAATGCAATGTGCAGTGTGTGTGTCAGAATCCACAGCAATTAAACCCCCAGCAAACCGAGTGAATAGGAGCACACAGCAATTATTTATTCTATATTTACCGGCATCTGTGCGCAGAGTCAGCAGGGGCTCTGTATGAAGTCGGCAGCGGGTCCCTCCAGGCCGTGTTCCGATCGCGGCTGTGCCTGTGCGTAGAGGCGGAGCCATCTTGTCAGCAGTGGGGTGCCACTGCCAGAGGGTGCACCGTGTGGCTTTGATTGCCTTCCCGGTGGGAGCCCAGTCCATAATAGAGCGAGAGTCCGCGTTAGGGCTGGAGGCTGCGTGCGTGCGTGTCACGCGGTCCAGCCAGTCAGGTGGTACTGAGACTCAGTACTACCTGACTGGATGAACCGCGTGACATGCACGTGCACTCGCAGCCTCCGGCCCTTTCTTCAATGCAGGCTCTCACTCTATTTTGGACGGCACCCCCTGCTGTCGTAAAGTGCTGGACCGCCTGCAATCCGAATGGGATCAGATTGCAGCGCGAGAATCCATCATGGAATCCGGGCCCCCCTCAACCCGCGGGCCCTCGGACGACGCCCGAGTGCCCGACGGGTCAGTCTGCCCCTGGCGCAGGCTTACTGTACTTTCTGTGTCCTATACTTAACATGGGGAGCGCTTTTGTAACTAACAGATCACCTGGTGTTTGCGCTAATTTCTGGAGCAAAGCTAATCGCAAAATTTTACCTAGTTCTCAACTCTAGTGCTAACTCCAAAACAACACAAAAAACTCGTCCTCGCCCGAAATTAACAGGCAATTAACAGGCAATTGAAAAGGATGCAGCACACGTGTTCTCTTGGCCCCGTACACCAAAACAATGGATCTGGTCAGCAATGACACTGCTGTTACAGTATGCTCTATCATGTATATTTGTATCCTTTATTGACATGTATCCTAATTCTAATATATTGCCTAATTTTAAACATTTTATGCTGGGGTTATTCATAGTATGTGAACGGTTGATTATTAGGGGATTGTGTGGACCATGTTTAAAGGGACACATGGATAAGTTTTGCCCTGAAACATGTATTATTTATATGCTGCAGCAGGGAGATTATTGTTGCTCTCCTGGCCTTCCTTATGGATCTATTAAATGCATTGAAATGATTCTACATGATGCTGGGTGGCTTTTATCATGCAATGCCCATCAGCCTTATTATATGTATGGGTACCGGCTGGGTGGAGTAGAGGTAACATTACTGCTCTGTGTGGAGAGAGCCTGTGGAGACATGAGTTTGATTCCAGCAAGAGTACCTCTCCAGTAAGTGTCCTTGGGCAAGACACCTACCGGTACATACTCGCCACCCAGGACATACTTGAAAATGAGAGAAATCTCATTGTATCCTTCCTGGTAAAATACTTTCTCCAAAAAAAAAAATATGAACATGGATAATATGGCCACCTTGGAGGATTTTAATAATGAAGGGGTGTGAGGGCTATTCGCTGGATGTTTTCATAGTTATACAAGGTTCTATCCTGTACACAACCGCATTAGCCTAGCGCTGGGTCTCAGCCCTGGTCTTAGTGTTTCCCTAGTGTTGCGCTAAACGACCTTGTACACAGACCCGCGGACCAGGTGATATGTAGGTTGTCAGGTGCTAAGTTTTAGCGACTCACGCTAACGTTTTTCTTTAGCTATGGCAATTTAGCTCACACCAGGTGATAGGGCCCAACATATTTTATTTAGTTTGCTTCTTTTGTAATGACATCTCAAGAAATTAAAGTTGTTTTATTTGGCACTCGCGATTGTGTGTGTGTGTCTGTGTTCAAAGAATTCATAGGGTTCCATTTCTGCTCAGTCTCCTGCCCAGCGGTTCTCTGGTCCATTGCTTGTATTTGTATGAGTGGGCAATTTTATATCTACCTTGATTGAATATTAATTATAATTGTATGCAATGGACTTTCTGTTTTGTTTGTATATTTGGCAGCTATCACTGGCTGCCATTTATGAGTTGTGCTTTTTCTACTCAAACTCCTATAGAGTATACCAGTACAAAGTGTTATGGGTTATTGGTAAACAATATTGGGCTCCCACATTTGCCACTTCTGTGTATAAAGCATTTCATTGCCTATCTTATCACATTTACTGCATTTGAAAAAAGGTAATTTCTGCCTGTATGCTAATGCAGCAGTCACAGTTAGAAAGTGACGTTCATCGTGGAAGTATTTTACAGTAGAGATAAATCACTCTAGTCTAAACAGCACAAAACAAAATATTGAAAATGGAAAATAATTAAGTTACAATGTATGTCAGTATGACAAAAATACATAAAAAAACAACCTGAATGTTAGTGGTAGATAGCTATTTGCTAAGAATGAATACAGTGTATTTGACAACGAGTATGAGAGGCACGAGGCAAACATAAGTATGACAAATACTGAGGAATGTAAGACGCATATGTCTGGAAGTAAACTATGCAAGGTATTCAGAACAAGACGTAAGAAATACAGGAAGTAAGTCTTGACATATGGGGAATTACATTAAATGATGCTACACAATGTGTAAAACCAGAAATGGAAGACATGCCACTTGCAAATGAGAAGACATAAGCAGCACAAGATGTACTGTATACAAGGATGTAAGATAGTTACATGAGGAATGCAGTGTTCTTAAAATTGTATTTACGGTAAAGTATACACATAAGCATTATAGTTTGAAAAGTGATATTTAGTCTTCAAATGTATTGGGTAGGTAGCCTGTTCACTTGAATGGTGAATGTTGAGACTTTATAGTAAAGCTGTGGAAAATGAAATAACTGGGTAACTTTGAAATTGGAAATTTTTGATGGAACACAATAAGTGAAATTTGTTGTTATTATTATTATTAGTTATTATTGTTGGAGAATAGAATGTTTTATATTTTAGTAAGAAGAATTTGTTACAGTTAAGTATAGTAAAATTGCTAAATTGTTTTGTCACACCCAGTCATTGCAACAATTGAACACACGACATTGTTATTGTGTGGAGTTAGAGTATGTAGTTTGACAAAATTTGCATATTAAAAAACACAATAATTGTTACAAATTTTCTGTTGCTATATGAAAATACACAACAAAAAACTATTATAAAAATCTTATAGAGCCTGCATTCCTGTACTTTTTGGAGGGGGGTATTTTTCATGTAAATCCTACTTTTTCTTCTATCGAAAAATTTTCAAATGATTTTTTATAAGCATTTTTTTCATATCTAGTTACTAGGTTTGACAAAAGATTTGTTTGAAATGTGAGGGTCTGTTTCTTGCTTGCAGTTATGGCCAGTGTACAGTGTTGCCACTTGAATTAAGGTGTACCTTGAATGGTTACTGTTTAAATGTCACTGTGTCACTGGTCTTGTCGATCATGATGAGACCGTTCCATTGCAGGATGGAATCTCTGCTAGCTCGTTTTGTTGATCATCACGAGACCACTCCATTGCAGGGTGGAATCCCACTGAGATGCAATATGAACAGCATAAGGGATAAACATAAACTTTGGGTCAATAAGTGACATAAGAGTAGGCACATATATTAGGATTCTGTTTAATATTGATGTGAAGTATAAATTTAAGATTTCGTTAGGTTTTAGCACTAAATCATTATAACAAGTTGGTTTATACTGTGTTAGGTAGCCTGGTGTGATATTTGTTTAAAATAACTGGGCATAATGAGGATAATTTAGATTTAGGACCTGCCATGCAATTCTAAGAAGACATGTCCCTCAAAAATGTAGTTCTTCAAAATTACGGCAGATCTTGTACTTGACTGTATGTCTAGGATTCACTAAGCCTTGACATGGGCGCAATGTGTCTGATATTGACGTGAAGTTGTGCGCCTCATTCACAAAGAACTCAGATTGCAGCAAGGCACATATTATGCCTGTACGAGTTCCTGTACCTATAATAGGCTACATATCTTGGCTACATTGGGCGGGCTTAAACTTTCGCAATCTTGGTGAATGTCCTGCAGCAATTTAACCGCTCTACATCACAAGTATCTCATTTTTATAAAATGTGACCGTTAGTGAATCCAGCCGTATGACTCCTCACATGCCTTACTAATGTAAACACTCGGGGTCATGTACCAGAATACAAATTCCATCTCTGTGCAATACATCGCAATAAAATTCCTTTTAATTTTCCCCCATTTAGAAAATGTAAACTGAAGGTGGAGCTGAATTCTGTCTGCATCTTTATTTCAGCAAAATCTGGGAAAATTGCAGCTCATATATTTAAGAAAGTTAAAGCACCAAATTCTCACAAATATTCACACAAGGCTTTCAGGGGCTTCAAAGGAAAACATTTTGAAGTTCTTCAAATAGTTTTATTATTCTATACTTTTATATGGTCAACAGAAAGTGTAAGCAATGTATACATTTACTTGCAATTGTTTAAAAAAGCCCAACTTCAATTATATATTTGTTTGAATGCTGACATCAGAATATCTATGCCGAAGATTGCTGGAAGAGTATATCTTCTTGCTTCCAGTCATTCCATCAGAACATATCGATGTTCTTGCTCTGGATTGAAAACAGCATATCAGTGCATTTCCCGGTTGGAAATTTGTTTATCTCATAGCACTTTTTTTGCTAACAATCCAGTTCTAATAATTCTTAGTAAATCTAAAAATAATGTAAACAAAATTAAAATTATTGATTGTGCAACTTTAATGTGTGAAACAAACTGTATCCTAATGCAATAATTATTATTGACTTGGTATTTTCAGTGATAATTATGTAATTGTGTACCAATATTTTCTTTTGTGACCTTACAGAAACCATCAAATAGGAAACCAGTCTTCTAATGTGGATTCTTCGTTTAGCTGTCGAAGAGGAAGGCAGCTTCCGCAGGTTCCTTTAAGAAGCAACAGTGTAGAACAAGGTAGCCCAAGTGAGCAGCCGCACTGGCAAACGTTTTGTGGTTTTGTTTGTTTTCTATATTTTGACGTTATGTCAGTTGTTAAAGTATCCACAGTGTTCTTATCATTAACTTATATCATTATACATGTTGATTCATTTCAAAATGTAATGTCGTATGAGATCTTGAACGTTGTGTTATTTTTCGTTGTCTGCCTTACAGCTCTCAATTCAAACCCACAATCCTATATGCACAGTTTGAATATGTCTAGTACAATTTAAGTTGGGTATTTGCTTTGAAAATTGTCGGAAATGTAAGTCAAGCCATTCATTTGTTCATGAATTTGATACAGAAGCAAATCGATTTACTATAACTTCAAAAATGTGTTTTAAGGAAGTCTTTGTCAAATGTTTCCTGTTTTATATTTTGTACGTCACTATGCTTAGATAAAATGTGTTTTATTTTTTTACCTGATATGTTGATATGCAATGCAGATGTTTAAAAAAATAAAAGAAATAGGATCGGGCAAGAATGTAGGCAATACTACTTAATTGTATTCTTATTGTAACACAATCCTTTGTATATCATAAAGTAATATAAATACACAGATTCAATGAGATGTAGAGAGCATGTGAATTGTAGGTGCATGAAAGAATCTTTCCAACCCTGATACATACATCTACGTTTTGCAAAGCAGTTGTTGGTTCATTATAGCCAATTGTTCACTGAATGGTTAGTAAAGCTTAGTGTGTCGTACTGTAGAAGTGCTCATTTTACAAAAATTACATAATAAGTATAGTTTTTGGGAAAGAAGTTGATGATGCAAAGATATTGAAAGCAAATTGAAGAGTTCATGTATGCTTCCAGTTTCTAGAGGAGTAAAGATTTTGCTTGGCAAATTTTATTTCTAAGACTTTTTTTAATGTACTAGTAGTTGTTTTACTCATGAGCTATTAGCACAGGAGGTAAAAACCCATGGCTATTGACACCCGTGCCTGTTACATTAGGGTGTGCACCCATGGAACATTTATTAATTGAAAACTTTAGAAGATTTTGCACAAAATATGTACATTTAATAAGAAATAACAAGCCTGTGATCAGAGATAGTCAGTTTTTATACTACTTATCATGAACCAGATAAGGGACACCTAAAATATCAATGTAAGAGGTGAAAGAGGACCTCTTCATCCAACATTGGGAAGTTCGTGCACACCCCCTGCGCACGCCTATGGCTGTTGGCTATCCTACAATAATCTTTGTACATCTAAAATCCTGTTTGAACTGTGCTGAGTGCTATCCTTTATTTTCTTATATTAACCTAATCCAATAGGTTGTCAAACATGGGCACAATGTACTATTGAAAACCTGATAAATATAATGTACACACACAAACATATAGTGCATATAGAGTGTGTCTGTGTATGTATACTCGAACGCTTCTCTTAAAAATGCAACGTTAGTCCAGTAGAAAAACTGTACTCTGTTGATATATATATATATATATATACTACCTCTAACAGGGTTATCCAAAGAGATTCGAAAAGTCACCGCACGTTCGGTGACTTTTCGTTCTCTTCAATTCGGTTCCTTTTGCCGATTGCATTTCGGTGACCCTGCGGTGTATTCAGCAAACACCACAGGGTCCCCGAATTGCAGGGAAAGGCTGCCGCACACCCACCGAAAACTAACCGAATGCACGCTGAAAACAAGCAAAAACATCTGGATTAACCTTTGAAAAAGACGAACAGGAGTCGAACAGGAGCCGAACATGAGCCGAATCACACAGAGCCGAAGCAGCTGTGACGTAGAGGAGGCAGTGAATAAATTAGAAAAACCATTTGTATGAATCTGGGAAAAAGAAACGCTGTTTGCAAAGAAACTACTGAGCGAAAATGTCTGAAATTTTCACAGGAGGTCCAGGGAATGATAATAAAGAGGGCTGTTACAAAAAAAATAAGCAAACTGAAAAAAAAAAAAAAAAAATCGGACTTTTAATTTTTTTTAAAAAATTCATAAAAATGCTTAAAGTATCCTAAAAAATCTATAAATAAAGAGACTTTTTGCTGCAGAATTTTATAATGAACGGTTTATTAGATATTGAATTAAAACGGGAATATTTTTAACATTGAAGCCTATGGGATTCTCCTGAATAAATTTGCCGAATTAAACCACCGAATGACAGGGCATTAGGGGAACCTTTCACTGCTGGTTTGTGTTCTCTGAATAGCCGAAGCAGTGCTTTTTGATGGGGATTTCTCTGCCCTCGAACAGGGACCGAACAGGCACCGTATGTGCCGGCAATTCGACAGGATTTGGAGAATTGCCTGCTCTCTGGATAGCCGAATGCCCAGGAAAGGTAACCGAACGCTGATTTTCAGCGTTCGGTTACCTTTCTCAAGCAATTCGAATCTCTTTGGATAACCCTGTAAGTAGAAAGTGCATTTAGCTGTGAATTGTCACTGTGACTTATTACATGTAGTTACTGTAGTTAACGGAAGCACGTAAGAATGTATACAGAGTAGACATGTGCTGCTACGTCAAGACATTAAGCATGTCATGTTGCTTATATGTTAAGCACTCTTATTCCATCAACAGCCTAATCTTGCAGACAAAACATTGTAGAAAGGCATCATATTTCTTAGCAGACATTTATATAAGAATAACATGGCCGTGTAACAAATGTAGATTAGTTCTATAGAATATTACTCGATTAGGATTGAAGTGTCTTCATAATGTATATAATAATCCATGTAGACTATTTTATAAATTTTTAAGATGAACAGGTCTAGAAAACTTTAAGTGTTCTTCCATGATTGTTTGCAACTTTAAAACATGATTATGTTACGGATTTTTATATAGTATCAATGGTATTTACAGTATGTCTGTAATTGTGGAGTTACAACAAAAACCTATTTTCTTACAAGTACTACTATTAGTTTATTTTAAAATACATGTTATATATTTCATTACCATGTATTTAGCACTGTGCACACTAAGCATGTGATACATATATTTAAACACAATAATTGTTAATGGGCCTCTGTGATGTTAGCATTACACAGTCACCTTATAATTGCTAATTATTTGCATTTCAGTATTTTAGGGATTAAATTATTTTTTAGTAATACAGGGATAGAGTAGTGATGTTTTATTACCATTTTATATCCTTAAATACTAAAAATACCAGAGTTTATGCCTGCCCTCCTTCAGACGGTTTTCGTTTGGTTTGATGTTTTGCAATACAAACATAAATTTTTTACATTCTATTATACAAACAACATGGGCGATGCTGCTAATGGTTAGACAGTTTATGTGAAAAAATAGATATATAGAACATATAGACATATAGAGTTTGAAAGAAATAACAAAAACTGAGAAGCTTAAGCATAATAGAAAAATATAGTAATATGAATTAGTCTATGGATTCTGTTCAGTTATGGAATAATAAAAATGCATCAACTCCTTAAGGACATTTTAAAGTACAAATGTATTGTACAGTATTCTACAGATGTCTATGCTTGCATATATCATGCAAAAGGAAATTATACTAGAATGGTTGTTTGTTTTAATTTTTATTTCAGAAATTGAGGCTGTATTCCAAAAACTAAATATACATTCCTAGCTATACCATATACACATCCATGTTGTTGCCAGGTATTGATGGTAACAACATTAAAGAGCAAAATTATGGCACTGGTAAATTGAGAAGTGCAGTATACAGTTAGGATTTCATAGACACAAGCCAATGAATTTGTATGTCTATAGAAGGATAGTGTAAATGGGACTGTAGAACTAGCCAATCCATTCTAGAAGCATTTTTGTATCTTCTATATATTACATTTTCTGTCATAAAAATATAGCTTTTAGTGGTCAGCATGTCCTCCTACCTCAATCTCAATCCTGTGTTGTTGCTTGCAATTCCAGCAAAACAATTGGGAAGTGGGATTGTCACTGTATAATTTAAAAGTAGATGTGCTGATATTTAGGGTTTTCAATCAACTAATCATTTCCAAACAGTGTGAGTCTGCAGACATACCACTAGGCCGAAAAAAACTGATTTACAGATTTATGTTGTTTACTGATCATAGTGAGATTTAAACCAAGTAGTACAATGTTATATTATTTTTATTTTTGTATCTTTTGCAATAGTTTTAGAATTATCTACACTATTCATAAACACTAAGCTCTGCAGTTGTGTGTTAAGCAGGACTGGTGCTCCCACTAGGCAAGCTAGGCAACCGCCTAGGGCGTACTGCCACCTAGGGATGCAGCCTGTCCCAACCCGGGTTCCATTATTGTACCCGTTCGTCATTGTGCAGCTCACAAAGCTGGCATTGTCAGCTCGTGGACCCCCACTAGCGGAGCAGAAGGTGGATGTCTTATGGTGATGCACAGGCGCCACCAGATGACATGCGGGTGCTGCCAGAGACTGATTAAAGAGAAAAGAGACAGAAGAAAGAGAGAAAGGAACAGAAGGAAGACAGAAAGGCACAGAAGGAAGAAAAAAAAGAAAAGGCAGATGAAAGAATACAAAAAAGAGACAGATGAAAGAAAGAGGCAGAGGAAAGAAAAAGGAAAATTAATGAAAAGGTGAAAGAAAGCGGCATAGAAGAAAGAGAGAAAGAAAAAGAAGGATGGAAAAAAAAGACAGATGAATGAAAGAATGAGGCAGATGAAAGAAAAGGCGAAAGAAAGAGGTATAGAAGAAAGAAAAGAGAGACACAGAGTGCAGAAGAAAAAGAAAGAGGCAGTGGAAAGTAAGGCACAGACCGGGCCTAACTAGCGCAGGGTTAAGATGGGCATCGAAAGACCATGTGCAGCCCCCCGTGCACAGTGTGTGTGTCCCCGTGCACAGTGTGTGCCCCCCCTACGCGTGCACAGTGTGTGTTTCCCCCAACGTATTTCAACAATTAACAATATTTTATGGGGAGGGGGCGCAAGTAGCTGGTTTTGCCTAGGGTGCAAAATAGTCTAGCACTGGTCCTGTGTGTAAGACAGGATCATGACAAGTGGTCTTTTACCCCAAAAATTCATCAGAAGGGCTATGAAAGGACATGTGCATGTTCTACCAGCTGAAAAACAAAAGAAAAGAAGATTATTGTCCCAACCAAAACAGAAATAAAGAGGAATCCCATGTGATCAGCACCCTTTTGAGGTCAAAAATAGTAAAGTAGTGTAAAAAAAAAAAAAAGATGCACAGGTTAAAGTTCTTTTTCACTGCAACTTTAACCAGAGGCAAAGTTATGTAGTGTCAGTACAGTAAATAAAACAAAAGCATTATATAAATATAATTTTTTTGAAAACCACCACTGTGCTCGCCTCAAATATTGGAGCAGAATCTGTTGCCTAAAAATTAAGTGAGTGTCAATGAATTAAAGTGACGCTCACACACAAAACTCGCACAGAATCTGCTTGTTTGGATTAGGTGTAGTTATTATTAAAAATAATATTTTAATTAAACCTTTTTTTTATCTATTCATTTTTCTCATTAAATTAGGGTGACACTCCTGGGATATGCGCAGGTTAGGAGTTGGGGTTAGGGTTAGTTTTAGGGTTAATGTTAGAAGTGTTTTTTTATTAAAACAATTTGCATAAAACTTTATATTTATTTAGTTATTTTATCTGACATAGCTTCAGGTAGGATCATTTTTCATACTAGCACAATTTTTGTCCTGTTTCTTGATGCAAGGTAAGCCCAAGTCAATTTCTGACCGTTTTCAGTGGTGTTCAAAACAAACTTTTTTTTGAGCTAAGACTCTATTTGTGTGATGTGACTTTACTTTTCAGAACCTAAATGTTTCATTGTACTCACGGTAAAGTATAAAAAATCAGAACTGCTTTTTAATCAACCCTAGCCAAAAACAAACATGTGTACTTGTAGTCTACTGCAAAGCATTTTGTATTCAGCAATGGGGGAAATCAAATTTTGGATTTAATGGGAGTTTATAACTATTAAAATTTCTTGTCTGCTAGAAGAAGTTTAGAAAAGTATAGAACAGTGGAGATAAAGGTACATGGATTGGGTGATTTTGTTCAGAACTTATTTGGTTTAATAAACTCAATATGCCAGTAGACAAACAAATCCCCAAGGTTCTTAGTGCAACAAATTACTATCAAGGTTCTATGTACAAGGTAATTTTACTTCTAGTCTCCCTATTCTACAGTATGAATACTATGGGATCACTTAGAGGCAGACAGGCAGACTACCTTGTCGATAATCTTAAATTCCGTTTGCAAAACTGAAAACAGTGACAATCATTATTTTCAAAACCCCATGATTTATGGGATTTTAGTGCTATTAAAGTTTATTATCACAGATTGTAGGTATTCCTATCAGTAAGATCCGTTTTTTTTCCCAATGTTGTCCTTTTGTGCGAAATGCGTTGGTGTTTGTTACTTTGCTTTATTCCAATACATACCAACATTTTAAGAAGGAAATGGGTGAAAAGCTATTTTTTCTATTTTATAAATGTGCCAAGTAAAATCTTTGACTAATGAGACTTGTCGTTATTAACAGTAAATCATTAAAGAGAGAATAATAAATTAACTACACATCTACTTGTATGTCCAATGAATTTGACACATTCTAGAAAGAACAGGTATTCTCAAACAAAAAGAACCGTAAATGTTTAATTTCAATATAATGTGAACATTTTTGTCTAATGGAAATAAGTAGCACCAGTCATTTTTATCCTAGAGTTCACTAAAAGCTTTTATTGACATGGAAGCATTTTAGAGTCCAGTTTTAATTTATTCGGGTTATTTTAAGTGTGGTTTTTATATTGCATTGTTTTATTATCTGGAAAACCATAATTATTAAAGTGTAAAAATGTTAAGTAGGGAATTATCTACTTTTGACATAATTTCCTAATCACAAAGCTCCGTTGCGTGATGTATGATATAGAAACAATTAAACATTGTGCTGGTGCAGGGTATAGCATCCTGCTCGGACGATTACCATCATTGTAGTTCCAGTCACATATCTTTGTGTCTCATATCTATACTGTGTCTTTTTGTATCTTACTGTATCTGTTTGCTCCCTCGTCTTTCTGTCCATCCAGCTATTTGTTTTCTGATACAACTACAGAATGTGAGGATAAATGGTAAGGTAAAGGTCAATGGACCTGAAGTATGTGTGGAGGTGATGTTATAATGTCACATGAGTGTAGTGGCACTAAAAGTCCTAATATTCCACTGTGTGGGTGTCACAGAGTTCATTTGAAAGAGATATATGTGTGACCATTGACCATATCACATAATTGCACAGAAGCAGTGTACGTCAACCCAGGAGTATATCAGAGTTTTGCATCAATGACATTTTAAATGCGCATTGCGACTCAGAGGCTTGTGTAAATTATAGTTATGTTGATATGCAGTATGATGGAGTGTGTTGCCGAAAAACAAACCTTGTTTGTTTTACCATATGTTTCTATCATATAATTCAAATTTCATCTCGCTCCATCTCACTGATTTTCTTATCAAACAATATAATGCACTAAGAGATGTTGAATATGTTTCCGTCTTTCTATCTATGTGTCCATCTATCTATCCATCTATCCACTTTTGCTACTTATATCGAACCAAAAAACAATACTGTTGTCACTTTTAATAAGCTCACACGATTCATTTGTAAACATCCAGTGTTTGAAACATATTTTCCTTTGATACTCACTTAATTGAAAATTATAAAAAAAGTCAGCATTTGTTTAAAGAAACTGAATTTAACAATTTCTCCTATACCATACTAGTTAGTGTGTGACAGCACTGACCTAAAACTGTGTTTTTCTTGCCTTGTTTGCATCAGTAAAGTCCAATATTTGTTACTTTGTGTATGTTCATCTTTATCGTCATTCATAAATACATGTATTTAAATATGATTATCTGTGTTGATTGTTCAAGGTATTAAGTTACTGCAATAGAATTGTCACATTACAATAAAATGCAACACGTTGACCATGCAAAGTCATTCCATTAAGTGGAAAAGCATATTACTTTATCATATATAACTTGTTTCTTGATAATTTATTTCTTGATGAGCCAGAGGAATCATGTTTTTTGCTGAATTTGGGATTTTATAGTAATTACCACATTGCAAAGAGCAAATTCCATGTTAAATGAAGTGGAGATAGAATACAATAATCTAGTGTTGAAAGATAGTGTTTAAAAATAAGGTAATCTGTGGATGTGTTCAAAACCATCCGGATTTTATAGTAAATATTTGCTAGATAAAAAGAAAATCAGAAATAGTGAAGAACATTATTGTCTATAACAATAATTTCTTTATCTACTTACCTCAAAAACTCAAAAAGAAGTGTACCTTCCAAATCTTCTCATTTTTATCTTAAGGTGTAGTGAATATTTTACATTGTCATTTGTGATGCCTGATTTATGATTTTTACTCTGCTGATTTCTTTCTTTTGTTTTTCACCATTCTATGCATTAAATCATTGAAGAACCAGAGAATTATTCTACATCTTCAAAAGGTAAATATCACTGTGCATGTATTAAGTATTGTACAGTATTAACAAGTTGAATATAACTACCCATATATTTGCGTAATTTTCCTTTGACGTTCATTTTCTATGATATATATATATATATATGTTACGGTTAAAGCCCGAAGTGCGGTTAATCCTAGGATTACCCGGGTGATCCTGACATTACCCAGGCGTCATTAGCAAAAGTCCAAAGTGAAATGAAATTTCGGACTTTACCCGGGTAATCTGCAAAGTATCCAGAGGCCTCTGGGTATCCTGCTTTTCTGATCTATTTTAACCGGGTAATTCGCACATTACCCTAGTGTTGCTGGGTAAATTGTGATGTGCAACGAAACATCGGACTTTATCCGGGTAATCTGCAAAGTATCCAAACGCTTCTGGTTGCTCCGCTTTTCATGGGTTTTCAACATGTTACAGTGGACTGAATTCTGAGGATTACCCGGATAAAGCTGCAAACTGTTATCTGACTGATAACAAAATTGTGTTTTTGGTTATTTTAATGAAATTGTAACCACAGTCACAAACAACACTAAATAACCATGATGTTACTCTGTGTGTTAATTGTCTGAAAATTAATTTGTGAAGATAAAGATATTATATAAAGAGTAACCTGACACATGACACATAATAAAGATCATGTAACCTTTCACATTCATATAAGAAACATATCCTGTCACTCTGTATAATCATTATATCCTTAATACATTTTAATGTTTGTCTTTTTGCCATTTTCATTGATAATATCTATAGATAATAGCAAAATTCACTGTTACCTAAGCGGGGTTGGATGCTCTGCAGATTACCTGGGTGAAGCTGTGGATAGTCCTCAGATTACCCTGGTGAAGCTTCAGATTTGCACATTATCGGGGTAAAGTGCAAATTTTTCAGCTCTTCCAGACTGTTATCCAAGGGCAGATGGTTAGTCCTAAAATTACCCGGGTAAAGTCCGAAATTTTAATTTTTTTGCAGCTTTACCCAGCAGTTTTGGGTGATGTCAGGATTACCCGGGTAATCCTAGGATTAACTGCACTCCTGGCTTTACCCATAACATATATATATGTTACGGTTAAAGTCTGAAGTGCGGTTAATCCTAGGATTACCCGGGTAATCCTGACATTACCCAAAACCACTGGGTACAGCTGCAAAAATATGAAAAATTTGGACATTACCCAGGTAATTTTAGGACTAACCAAATGCCCTTGGGTAACAGCCTGGAAGAGCTGAAAAATTTGCACTTTACCCGGATGATTTGCAGACTATCCAGCCCCATTTGGTTAAAACCAAATTTTGTTATCTTTCAGAGAAAAGTCTGAAGCTTCACCCGGGTAATTTGAGGACTATCCACAGCTTCACTTGGGTAATCTGCAGAGTATCCAACCCCGCTTGGATAAAAGGGAATTTTGCTATTATCTATGGATATTATCCCACGAAAAATGGCAAAAGTTTAAAAAAATGAATAAAGGATAACAAAAATAATTTATTGAAGATATAATGAATATACAAAGTAACAGGATATGTTTCTTATATCAATGTTAAAGTTACAAGATCTTTATTATGTGTCATATGTATTAAATATCATTTATAAAACATAATAACCATTAGGTTACTCTTTATATAATATCTTTATCTTCATAAATTAATTTTCTGACAATTAACGCACCGAGTAACCTGACGGTTATTCAGTGTGGTTTGTGACTGTGGATACAATTTGGTTAAATTAAAAATAAAAAAAATACACAATTTTGTTATCAGTCAGGTAACCGTTTGCAGCTTTACCTGGGTAATCCTCAGAATTCAGTCAACTGTAACCTGCTGAAAACCAAAGAAACCTGGAGTACCCAGAGGCCTCTGGATACTATGCAGTTTACCCGGATAAAGTCCGAAATTTCATTTCACATTGGACTTTTGCTAACGATGCTTGGGTAATGTCAGTATTACCCGGGTAATCCTGAAATTAACCGCATTTCGGACTTTAACCTTAACATTTATACTCTACTAGCTTTTGCCCGCGGCTTCGCTCGCGTGGATTATAGGATTTGTTAAAATAGTTTTTTAAATGAAACTTGAGGTTTTTTTGGTAGAACCCCCCTTTCCCCCCACTTGGGATTTTTTGAAAATTGTAAAACACGTGTTTTTTTATTTTTCAAGAAGAATGTAAGTGGCAAATTTCACACCTGTAACATCTTTGGTTTTTGAAATATAGGTATACTGATAAAAGTATTCACATCCCTTTCCCCCACCCCCCTTAACTGGATTTTCGAAGAAAATGGTAAAACATGTTTTTTTTTGCACGAAGATTGTAAATATCGAATTACACACCTGTAACATCATTGGTTTTTGAAATATAGGTATAGTGATAAAGGTATTCATCCCCCTTTTTGTCCCCCTACTGGATTTTTGGAAAATGGTAAAATACGTGTTGTTTCTATTTTCAAGACGGATCTAAATACCAATTTTCACGTCTGTAACATCTTCTGTTTTTGAGATATAGGTATCCTGTTGAAAAGTATTCACCCCCCTTTTTTTCACCCACCACGTGGGATTCTTGGAAAATGGTAAAAGATGTGTTTTTTTTATTTTTCAAGAAGATTGTAAATGCCAGATTTCACACCTGTAACATCTTTGGTTTTGGAAATGTAGATATACTGATAAAAGTATTCAACCCCCTTTTATCCCCCTCCCACTGCATTTTTGGAAAATGGTAAAATAGCTGTTTTTTTGTTATTCAAGACAAATGTAAATACCATTTTTCACGTCTGTAACATCTTCTGTTTTTGAGATGTAGGTATCCTGCTTAAAAGTATTCTCCCCCCTTTTTTTTAACCCCACACTTGGGTTTTTGGAAAATGGTGAAACACCTGTTACTTTATTTTCAAAAGATTGTAATTACCAAACTTCACACCTGTAACATCTTGGTTTTTGAAATATAGATGTACTGATAAAAGTATTCAGACCCCTTTCCCTCGACCCCCCTTATTTGGATTTGTGGAAAATGGCAAAACACATGTTTGGTTTTCTTCACGAAGTTTGTAAATACCAAATTTCACACCTGTAACAGCTTTGGTTTTTGAAATATAGGTATAATGATAAAAGTATTCAACCCCCCTCTTTTTGCCCCCTCCCACTGAATTTTTGGAAAATGGTAAAATAGGTCTTTTTTTGTTTCTCAAGACGAATCTAAATACCAATTTTCACGTATGTAACATCTTCTGTTTTTGAGATATAGGTACCCTGTTTAAAAGTATTCAGCCCCCCTTTTTTCACCCCCCACGTGGGATTTTTGGAAAATGATAAAACACCTGTTTTTATCTTTCAAGAAGATTGTAGATACCAAATTTCACATCTGTAACATCTTTGGTTTTTGAAATATAGGTATAATGATAAAAATATTCAGACCCCTTTCTCCCAACCCCCCCCCCCAATTGGATTTGTGGAAAATGGCAAAAAGCATGTTTGGTTTTCTTCACGAAGTTTGTAAATACCAAATTTCACACCTGTAACAGCTTTGGTTTTTGAAATATAGGTATAATGATAAAAGTATTCAACCCCCCTCTTTTTGCCCCCTCCCACTGAATTTTTGGAAAATGGTAAAATAGGTCTTGTTTCTCAAGACGAATCTAAATACCAATTTTCACGTATGTAACATCTTCTGTTTTTGAGATATAGGTACCTGTTTAAAAGTATTCAGCCCCCCTTTTTTTCACCCCCACGTGGGATTTTTGGAAAATGATAAAACACCTGTTTTTATCTTTCAAGAAGATTGTAGATACCAAATTTCACATCTGTAACATCTTTGGTTTTTGAAATATAGGTATAATGATAAAAATATTCAGACCCCTTTCTCCCAATCCCCCCCCAATTGGATTTGTGGAAAATGGCAAAAAGCATGTTTGGTTTTTTTCACGAAGATTGTAAATACCAAATTTCACACCCGTAACAACTTCGGTTTTTGAAATATAGGTATACTAATAAAAGTATTCAACCCCCTTTTTGCCCCCCCAAGGAATTTTCAGAACATGGTAAAATACGTGTTTTATTTTTCAAGACGAATCTAAATACCAATTTTCAGGTCTGTAATATCTTCTGTTTTGGAGCTATAGGTATCCTGTTTAAAATATTCAACACCTTTTTCACCCCCTTAGGGGTGGAGTTTCCAAAAATCCTTCCTTAGTGGGTGCCCACATCATAAAAACAGTGCACCTTCAAAATTTCACGTTCCTAGGTTAAACGATTTCAGCTGGGTGTTGATCAGTCAGTCAGTCAGGACTTTCGCGTTTGTGATAAAAGTATTCAACCCCCCTTTTTGCCCCCCCAAGGAATTTTCAGAAAATGGTAAATTACGTGTTTTTTTTATTTGTCAAGATGAATCTAAATACCGATTTTCATATTTGTACCATCTTCTGTTTTTAAGATATAGGTATCCTGTTTAAAATATTTAAAATATTCAACCCCTTTTTTCACCCCCCCAGTCGAATTTTTGAAAAACGGTAAAATACATGTTTTTTTTTCTCAAGTCGAATCTAAATACTGATTTTCACATCTGTAACATCTTCTGTTTTTGAGCTATAGGTATCATGTTTAAAATATTCAACCCCCTTTTTCACCCCCTTAGGGGCGGAGTTTCCAAAAATCCTTCCTTAGTGGGTGCCTACATCATAAAAACAGTGCACCTTCAAAATTTCACATTCCTAGGTTAAACGGTTTCAGCTGGGCGTTGATGAGTCAGTCAGTCAGTCAGTCAGGACTTTCGCATTTATATATATATAGATAAACATACATACATACATATACACAGCATAGAGAGTATAAGGCACTCATGAGTTCTCTTTAGAAATATTGCTGGTTGCTTTATTTCAGTTTCTTAGCGCAGAAAATCTACTCCGCCAAGGCTTTATCATGATATTCTGAACATACAATAACATAATTTATATATATACAAAACAATACAACTAACCAATAAGGTCATCAGTCCGTCCACCTTGCACTTGTGCATTTACTACACGGATCCATCCCCGATAACACTCATACGTAGTCACACACCTAGGATGTAACATTCTTTGTGGCAATAGCGACTTTAACGTTTTTTCAATCACACATTTAATCCAAATTAAAAACAAAATAAGTGAATAAACATTATACTCCATTCTCTGTATGAAATAAAAACAATAGGTACCATTTTATCCTATAAATACTAATTTACACTGATTAAATAAACTCTTAAAAATAAATTGCAAGAAATAAATTGCCAAAACCTCAACAGTGTCAGATAACAATGTAGTAAAGGTTACAGATGGTCTTAGTTTGGTTCCCCTACTATTTGACGAGACAGCCTTTAACTATTAGGCCTCATTCACACTGATAAGCACATACACGCGTATAAGCACTTATTGTACTTATTGTAACAACTGTAAAATTTCAATGCTCTTGAACCCAGGCAGGACATACTTGAAAACGAGAGAATCTCAATGCATCCTTCCTGGTAAAATACTTTGCAAATAAATAAATAAATATGCAAACAAATGGCTCTATACACATAGCAGTGTATGGAGCCGTATATTTGCATTGCGTAAACGCGCGCAAAAACAGAATGGAACTGAGCTGCATCCCGGCAGCGTATTTTTCTGTTTTTGCGCGTATTTACGTGGGTTTACGTGTGTATACGCGTGTGCGCACGCATATATGCACATACTTTACAAAGTTTAACCCCCCGACGGAGTTCCTGAGTGTGGCTCGGGGATAACTTTCAGTGCTGAAAGCGGTAACCCCAAGCCACACTCGGGCTGCAAACATTACCTGTCCCTGCGTTCCATTGCTGAGCTCCGCTGTTTCCTCCGGTGATCACAGAGTTTTACTTCCTGGTTGCCTTCTCGCGTGAAAAGAACCAGGAAGTAAAACTCTGCGATCGCCGGAGGAGACAGCGGGGACATCGAGGGAGCGCAGGGACAGGTAATGTATGCAGCGGCAGCTCGAGTGTGGCTCGGGGTTAACGCTTTCAGTACTGAAGGTTAACCACGAGCCACACTCGATACCAGGGGGCCAAAATGCCAGCGACGAAAAAAAAACACAAAACCATTTTATTTTACGCCCGTATGTGCGCACATATACGTGCACGTACACAAAATAAAAACCCGTATACAGTGGGGCAAAAAAGTATTTAGTCAGCCACCAATTGTGCAGGTTCTCCCACTTAAAAAACGAGAGAGGCCTGTAATTGTCATCATAGGTACACTTCAACTATGAGAGACAAAATGTGAAAAAACAAATCCAGAAAATCACTTTGTCTGATTTTTAAAGAATTTATTTGCAGATTATGGTGGAAAATAAGTATTTGGTCACCTACAGTACAAACAAGCAAGATTTCTGGCTCTCACAGACCTGTAAAGTCTTCTTTAAGAGGCTCCTCTGTCCTCCACTCGTTACCTGTATGAATGGCACCTGTTTGAACTTGTTATCAGTATAAAGGACACCTGTCCACAACCTCAAACAGACACACTCCAAACTCCACTATGGTCAAGACCAAAGAGCTTTCGAAGGACACCAGAAACAAAATTGTAGACCTGCACCAGGCTGGGAAGACTGAATCTGCAATAGGCAAGCAGCTTGGTGTGAAGAAATCACCTGTGGGAGCAATCATTAGAAAATGGAAGACATACAAGACCACTGATAATCTCCATCGATCTGGGGCTCCACGCAAGATTTCACCCTGTGGGGTAAAATGATCACAAGAACGGTGAGCAAAAATCCCAGAACCACACATAGTGAATGACCTGCAGAGAGCTGGGACCAAAGTAACAAAGGCTACCATCAGTAACACACTACGCCGCCAGGGACTCAAATCCTGCAGTGCCAGACGTGTCCCCTGCTTAAGCCAGTACATGTCCGGGCCCGTCTGAAGTTTGCTAGAGAGCATTTGGATGATCCAGAAGAGGATTGGGAGAATGTCATATGGTCAGGTGAAACCAAAGTAGAACTTTTTGGTAAAAACTCAACTCGTCGTGTTTGGAGGAGAGAGAATGCTGAGTTGCATCCAAAGAATACCATACTTACTGTCAAGCATGGTGGCGGAAACATCATGCTTTGGGGCTGTTTTTCTGCAAAGGGACCAGGACGACTGATCCGTGTAAAGGGAAAAATGAATGGGGCCATGTATCGTGAGATTTTGAGGGAAAACCTCCTTCCATCAGCAAGGGCATTGAAGATGAACGTGGCTGGGTCTTTCAGCAGGACAATGATCCCAAACACACCGCCCGGGCAACGAAGGAGTGGCTTCGTAAGAAGCATATCAAGGTCCTGGAGTGGCCTAGCCAGTCTCCAGATCTCAACCCCATAGAAAAACTTGAGGGAGTTGAAGGTCTGTGTTGCCCAGCAACAGCCCCAAAACATCACTGCTCTAGAGGAGATCTGCATGGAGGAATGGGCAAAAATACCAGCAACAGTGTGTGAAAACCTTGTGAAGACTTACAGAAAATGTTTGTCCTCTGTCATTGCCAACAAAGGATACATAACAAAGTATTGAGATGGACTTTTGATATTGACCAAATACTTCTTTTCCACCATAATTTGCAAATAAATTCTTTATTGCACTGGTGAGACCTCACTTGGAGTACTTTGTGCAGTACTGGAGACCGTATCTCCAGAAGGATATAGACATCTTAGAGAGAGTTCAGAGAAGGGCTACTAAAATGGTGTACGGCTTGAAGGAGAAAAGTTACCAGGAAAGGCTTAATGATCTTAACATGTATAGCTTGGAAAAAAGACGAGACAGATGAGATATGATAGAAACATTTAAATACGTAAAGGGAATCCACAAGGTAGAGGAAGGGAGTATAGTTAAAAGGAAACAAAGTAGCAAAACAAGAGGACATAGTCTTAGATTAGAGGGGCAAAGATTTAAAAGTACCATCAGGAAGCATTATTTTACTGAGAGGGTGGTGGATACATGGAACAGCCTTCCAGTTGAAGTGGTAGAGGCCAAAACAGTAACAGAATTTAAGCAGGCATGGGATAGGCATAAGGCTATCCTAAACAAAAGATAAATCCAGGTAAAGTATCCATGTAATTGTGCAGACTAGATGGGCCGAAAGGTTCTTATCTGCTGACATTTTCTATGTTACTATGTTTAAAAATCAGACAATGTAATTTTCTGTATTTTGTTTCTCATTTTGTCTCTCATAGTTGAAGTGTGCCCATGATGACAATTACAGGCCTCTCTCATCTTTTTAAGTGGGAGAACCTGCACAATTGGTGGCTGACTAAATACTTTTTTGCCCCACTGTATGTGTGAATGAGGCCTGCGCAGTGTAGCCATACAAAAATCCCCAACCTGCCACCAGTAGTAGGAACAGTCTCAAACACGATTTTTCTCTTCCTCTCATATAGAAATATTGTTTTGTTACTTATTTCTTGTTTTAGCGAGCTTCCTAAGCTGTTTGTTTTACTATGGGCTGCTTGGAGTCAAATTTATGTACATTTCCATGTGAGTTTTTTGTAATTATTTTTGTAAAAATTTTTCAGAAACCATCGGCTTTTTAAATGCAGTATTCCTATTAAAAGTCAATTTTTTTTCCCTGCTGTGAATCAGTAGCACATTTTGTTCGATCTCTCACCTTTAGCTTGTTATTCATTCTTCTTCATTGCTCTGACCCCAGCATCTTATTGCATTATTACTGGAAATAATATGTGCAAATAAAACCAGTATAAATTACTGTATACAATGTTTATACATATAAAGGATAAATATCTAATCCATTCCGTAACCCTTTCACTACCAAAGTCGCATTTACTCAATTTTGCATTTTAAGACAATGAATTGAAAATTCACTCCTGTCCCTATGCATTACTGTACAACAAGCTGCAAAGAGCAGCCCCAAACCTGACTGCTGTCAAGGATAGCGGGTAACCCAGCACACAGACAAAACCCAGTAAAGCGAGGAATCCCCTAATCTGACAGTCTGGACCTTGAAATAGCCTGATCTAAGCTGAATAAAGAATATTAAAATAACAGAAGGACAATACATAGAAATGCTGAACCCACAGGGATAAGAGAGAGCACAATACAAATTCAGAGCCAAGGTTGTTACACAAACTCAGTGTCACGTTTAGACTGCGGGTGGTGTAGCAGGTTGGGGTTGTGAGCCCAGGATGCAGTGATGAAGGCAAATTCAGATTAGCAATGAGTGTTTATTGCAGGTAAACACAGTGGCATCAAATCAGACAGGGTATAGGCAATGGAGTTGTCAGGGTTCAGCAAGGGGGTCCGGTACACGGCAAGGCTGGCAGAGAATAGTCGGTGGTACAGCAGGGGTTCGTACACGGCAAGGCTTCGATGGGGGGGGGGCAGAGGGGGAGCAGGATGGGAGGGTTACCGGTGAGTGAAGCAATGAGAGTCCAGATATATAGCAGAAGGTCCTTGGCAGAGAGGGTTCAGGAGATGATCAGGCGGTTCCAGGGAGCTTTGAATAAACAGGTATCGCAGTCAGTAACTTCAATGTGGAAGTGAAGTCTGGAGGGCGTAGCTTCCTGATATACAGGGATAATTAGGGGAAGGTGAGGTCAGGTGAAATTCTAGGGCTAGGATGCTGGGAACACACAGGTTTAGGAACGTGTATTGTTCATGATGCAGGGTTGGCGTGGGTGACAGGGGCCAGAGGGTGGCGATCCTGACACTACTCCCACCCTAAGAGTCGACCTCCGGGCGGCCAAGAGTCAACCAACGGGCAGTAGAAGAGTCCATCATGAACTCCTGCACCGTGTAGGGATCCATACGGATGGCGCCGTCCGAGGTAGCGTCAGCGGTGCCAAGATGTGCAGTATCTTGGCTTGGTTGACCAGAATAAAGTCCAAACTTGTGGCTGTGAGGGATGGGAGAGTCAACCTTGGAAAACCCCCAAATCCTCCTTGGTACGGCTAGAGCAGGAAACTGCCAACAATGGGTGGTGGAGATGGGGGTCTCCACGGCAACAGCTGGGTACAGTGGGGCAGCCCCCTTGGCGTGGCACGGAGGGGCAGTGCCCTTGACGAGGTGCGGTGGGGCAGCGCCCTCGGCAACCGGTGGGGCAGCGCCCTTGAAGAATACCGGAGGGGCAGCGACCTTGGCGACCTCCTTGGCACTGCACGGCTCTGCGGCGGCGACCTCCATGGCACTGCACGGCTCTGCGGCGGCGACCTTGGCCTTACGGCGACGTCCGACCCGCGGCCGTGACACAGGAAGATTCTGCGGGTTCGTCCAGATGTATGGGGTTGCTGGTGGCAACGATCGGGAGTAGAAGAATGTCCACGGGCTAATGCAACCTGTACCTGAGACTGCAGGAACTTATGGTTCAGCTGCATGTCCTGTATGGTATGGGTAAGTATTCACCTGGGCTGCCATGGCAGAGACAAGTACCAGGACTGCGCTAGATGGACTGGCTTTACCAGGAATTGGCAGGGTAGCTGCAGCGGTATCAGTGTCCACAAATGCTGTTTTGGTGGCAGCAGTCTGGACTTGGACCTCGGTACGCACGGCTCCTGGACCTCGGTACGGCACGGCTCCTGGACCTCGGTACGGCACGGCTCCTGGACCTGGACCTCGGTACGGCACGGCTCCTGGACCTGGACCTCGGTACAGCACGGCTCCTGGACCTGGACCTCGGTACAGCACGGCTCCTGGACCTCGGTACAGCACGGCTCCTGGACTGGACCTGGACCTCGGTACAGCACGGCTCCTGGACCTGGACCTGGACCTCGGTAAGGCACGGCTCCTGGACCTGGACCTGGACCTCGGTACAGCACGGCTCCTGGCCTGGACCTGGACCTCGGTACAGCACGGCTCCTGGACCTGGACCTGGACCTCGGTACAGCACGGCTCCTGGACCTGGACCTGGACCTCGGTACAGCACGGCTCCTGGACCTGGACCTGGACCTCGGTACAGCACGGCTCCTGGACCTGGACCTGGACCTCGGTACAGCACGGCTCCTGGACCTGGACCTGGACCTCGGTACAGCACGGCTCCTGGACCTGGACCTGGACCTCGGTACAGCACGGCTCCTGGACCTGGACCTGGACCTCGATACAGCACGGCTCCTGGACCTGGACCTGGACCTCGATACAGCACGGCTCCTGGACCTGGACCTGGACCTCGATACAGCACGGCTCCTGGACCTGGACCTGGACCTCGATACAGCACGGCTCCTGGACCTGGACCTGGACCTCGGTACAGCACGGCTCCTGGACCTGGACCTGGGTACAGCACGGCTCCTGGACCTGGACCTCGGTACAGCACGGCTCCTGGACCTGGACCTGGGTACAGCACGGCTCCTGGACCTGGACCTGGGTACAGCACGGCTCTTGGACCTCGGTAAAGCACGGCTCCTGGACCTGGACCTCGGTACAGCACGGCTCCTGGACCTGGACCTCGGTACAGCACGGCTCCTGGACCTGGACCTCGGTACAGCACGGCTCCTGGACCTGGACCTCGGTACAGCACGGCTCCTGGACCTCGTACAGCACGGCTCCTGGACCTGACCTCGGTACAGCACGGCTCCTGGACCTCGGTACAGCACGGCTCCTGGACCTCGGTACAGCACGGCTCCTGGACCTCGGTACAGCACGGCTCCTGGACCTCGGTACAGCACGGCTCCTGGACCTCGGTACAGCACGGCTCCTGGACCTCGGTACAGCACGGCTCCTGGACCTGGGTACAGCACGGCTCCTGGAATCCTGCAGGTTGCAGGGCAGCGACGTCCTGAGAACCTGTGGGTTGCAGGGCAGCGACCTCGGGCTTTCGCTCAACCCCCAATTCAACGACGTATGGGTGAGTCTCCAGTTCCTGAGGTTTTGGTTTAGCAGGCAACCGAACAATGGTGGGTGACATGAAGAGGGCACCAATGAAGGCGGATCTTGGGCAAGGTGCACTCGAGATGGTTTTGGTAGCTGGAGTTCCGTAGTCCGTCCCCATGTGACAGCAAGGTACAGTGGTACGGTGAGTCATTCCAGTCGGGCAACAAACAGATCTCGCAACGCCAACATGTCCCCTATGCTGACCTGGGGGTCCCTGGGTGCGGCGTGCAGTCTGTCTGAGAAAGTCTAAACCAGCATCAGCAGCTTCCTCTTCTGACTCCGAGTCATCAGAAGGACATGGTGAGGCATATAGGCAGCATGGAGGTAGCGGGCTGGATTCAGGATCTCTGGCAACACCAGCCATGAGATGTAGGCCAGGCTCGATCTCCATTGACACGGCTGGCTCAGCGTCCATGGGTTCCTGCTCCATGGGCATTTCAGGGTCAGACTCCGGTTCGGCACTCTGCATAGGGGTTTCCTGGTCTGACTCCTCAGAAGAAGCTTCTGGGTAACCAGGTTTCTAGGTGCAGAGAGTCTGGTAGCCCTTGACTCAGGTTCCCTGGGAGCAGGGACACGCTTAGGTGCAGGAGGTTTGCTTACCCGGCTTCTTCTGGAAGTAGGCAGGGATAGGGGTCTTTCTTTGGGTGCTTGCTTGATAGGTGATGAAGTCTTTTTCTGCAGGGCAGGCACCGGCTTCCCCAACGAAGACTTTGTGGGCTTGATCGTTGGTGTAGCCATTTTTGGCTTGGTGGGTACTGTTTTAACCACCCGCCTAGTGGTTTTGATAGGTGCAGGCTCGGTACAAACAGGCTTTACAGGAACAGGGGTATGAAAGCATTTTGTACCTGGCTTAGGTGGGCGCAGCGGGCAGGCCGAGATCTGATGCAAGGGGTCCCCGCAGTAGAAGCAGAGGTCTAGCGCCCTCCTCCTTGCCTTTTCTTCTGGGGTCAGCGGTCCTCTGGCTCCCTCTGTAGCAGGAACGCGCACCTTAGTTGAGGTGCCCCTTGGGTTTTGCTGCACATAATCAAGCAGGGAGTCCAGGTGCTGCTGGATCTGTAGAAAGGCACTTTTCAAGTTCTTCACCATGGCATGGATCACCGCGGGCTCACAGGTTTTAGACTTCCACATTCTGTCACGTTTAGACTGCGGGTGGTGTAGCAGGTTGGGGTTGTGAGCCCAGGATGCAGTGATGAAGGCAAATTCAGATTAGCAATGAGTGTTTATTGCAGGTAAACACAGTGGCATCAAATCAGACAGGGTATAGGCAATGGAGTTGTCAGGGTTCAGCAAGGGGGTCCGGTACACGGCAAGGCTGGCAGAGAATAGTCGGTGGTACAGCAGGGGTTCGGTACACGGCAAGGCTGGCAGAGAATAGTCGGTGGTACAGCAGGGGTTCGGTACACGGCAAGGCTTCGATGGGGGGGCAGAGGGGGAGCAGGATGGGAGGGTTACCGGTGAGTGAAGCAATGAGAGTCCAGATATATAGCAGAAGGTCCTTGGGGTCTTGGCAGAGAGGGTTCAGGAGATGATCAGGCGGTTCCAGGGAGCTTTGAATAAACAGGTATCGCAGTCAGTAACTTCAATGTGGAAGTGAAGTCTGGAGGGCGTAGCTTCCTGATATACAGGGATAATTAGGGGAAGGTGAGGTTAGGTGAAATTCTAGGGCTAGGATGCTGGGAACACACAGGTTTAGGAACGTGTATTGTTCATGATGCAGGGTTGGCGTGGGTGACAGGGGCCAGAGGGTGGCGATCCTGACACTCAGTATAATATATAACCATTAAGGGGATATAGAGCAAAAGCAGAGTCCAGATACAATAGCCAGGGTCGGTACACAGAATCAGTATAATAGCCAAACAGGGACAAGAGCAGAAACCAGAACCGAGATTTCTTAGCCAGAGGTCAAACTGAGGGATCAAGAACATAGAGGTACCGGAACGCTCCTAGGGGTCTGCTAGACACCACGACAAGGCGCAGAGCTCTGTCAGCTGCTGCTATTTAAAGCCCTCAAAGGTCTCTGACCAGGGGCAGCAGTCCTAGAGGATAATAGGTGTCCAGAATGGCGCCCTCTCTGCCCAGGAGGCCTAAATGCAGCACGAGCTGGCAAAGCACCACCAGCTGGCATGACAACTGTAACAAAGTGTTCATAAATGTTGATACTACAACACAATAACCATGGAGAGGGCAGACTATAGGGCAATATCTGGGGTCACTTACTACTGTACAGGTAAAAGATTCAGGGGGACTGAATGACTGAAAATCCCTGTAAAGTAGAAATAAAAGGTGTTACTGTAATTTCCATACACGGGCGTTATGTCGCGTACAGATACTATTTTTGTGCTCTGTTGCTATCTTGTTTAAGCTGCATTGCTAATAATCTCATTATGATCATGATTAATCCCCATAACCAGGCAATTTGACCATTTTTAATATCTATCTATATTACATTTACTGGATTTGATACAAAGGCCATTTCTGCCTATATGTTAACCCCTTCACTGCTGAGCCATTTCCCCCGTGTGCTGAGCTAATTTTTACCGGTTTTGCTCATCATGTTTAAATGCGATTTGAATTTACGTCTTATTATACGTCCCAGACAAATTATATATGCAAATGTCATGCCCTGCCAGAAGGCTATAGCAAAAAATGTAAAAAAAATTGAATTTTCAATCATCTACAACGTGTAAAATTATTTTCTTCACATTTTTATCATCCGAACCTTTGTGCTTATATATTCTATGAGGTATTCTTGTTGAAAAAAAAATAATTACTAAAATTAGTAATGGGAACCCATTACTTAAATTTTTCTGAGAAATTACGTGATTTTATCTAAAACCAAAAAAAAATCATCAATGCAGCATCATTATTCACATTACAATTGAAATGGGAACAATATTGCTGCAGCTGCATTAATAAATAAAAAATAAATAAAAACTTACATTTTTATTTATTTATTTAGTATTTTTTTATTTTGTTTTATTTATTTATAAACATGGTCATGCTTGGTATCATTGGAAAGGGAATGCTCTGGCATTTGTAATGATATCAAATATGACCCTCTAGTTTCCAACGATAGGGGGGGTCCTTTGGACCTCTGTATCTCCCTATCTAACACTTGGCAGCTAGGGGTTATCTGCCCAACTGATGTTATCGCGCATATGGCGATGATGTCAATGGGCAGGGGGGGTCCCCGGAGCCATGGCTGACATCCAAGATGCCAGCCTCCTCCGGGAGAGGATCCGGCACCTAAGGGGTTAAAGACAGACACCTCTGAAAATTATCGCGCCTGTCGCGCTGGGAGGGTGCTTAAAAGTAGCATCTGACTTCCATGAAGTCAGATCGCTGTGGGACCCCGGAAGAGTATAGGAGGGAGAGCCCTCTAAGCAGAAGATGTGTGGGGAACGTCTTCCGCATATAGCGAGAGACTTCTTCCATGATGTTCCCCACACGTCTTCCGCAGGGAAGAGGTTAATATTGCAGACCCCATGTGAAATTGTGTAAGGTAAAGGACACCATCTAGAGTACAGAATCTTTCATCCCAGTAATATTTCTATAATAGATAAATTATTACATGAGAAATCAGTAATGAGCAAATATACATTATTTAAATTTTTTAAACTATCTTCAAACAACACTTTCTGTGCGAAATTTCTATTTTTTTCTATAGTTGTTAACTTCGCATACCCATTTTTGGAATAAATGTTATATTATTTTTTCAACAAAAAGATGCTTGATAGGGAAGGGTTAATGTGGCTATTGAGTAAACTCTACACAAAACCAAAACCATGTGTAGAAACTAGAATTATTTTTACAACAAGATTCAAAACACACTGGAACAACTAAAACAGAAGTGACACCTAAATTACATGGATCTGCTACATAAACTAAACCCTAATGTACCACATAATATGCAAACATACATAATTCATCGGTTAAAAAGGCTGCATAGCTGATATAGTTAGTTCAGCCCATGCAGAGACACTCAGGGTTATTCAAAGAGATCCGAATTGCAGCCGAAGGGTAAGCAAACATTGAAATTCAGCGTTCGGTTACCTTTCCTGGCCATTCGGCTATCCAGAGAGAAGGCAGTTCGCCAAATTCTGGCGAATTGCCTGCACATACGGTGCCTGTTCGTCGGTGCCTGTTCGGTGCCTGTTCGAGGGCAGTGAAATCCCCATACAGAAACAATGCTTTGTCTATTCAGAGAACAAAAAACAGCAGTGAAAAGTAGCCGAATTGCCCTGCTGTTCGGTGGTTTCATTCGACAGGTTTATTCAGGCGATTCCCATAGGCTTCAATGTTAAAAATATTCCCGTTTTAAATCAATATCTAATAAACCGTTGATTATAATATTCTGCAGTAAAAAGTCTCTTCATTTATAGATTTTTTTGGATCTTTTATGCATTTTTCTGGATTTTTTAGCGAATCTTTTTTTCAAATCAGTTTTTCTTTTTTTGTAACAGACCTTTTTATTATCATTCATTGGATCTTATACAGTGGCAAGAAAAAGTATGTGAACCATTTGGGATTACGTGGAGTTTTGCATGAATTGGTCATAAAATGTGCTCTGATCTTCATCTAAGTCCCAACAATTTGAAAAACACAGTCTGCTTAAAATAATACAACACAAACATTATATGTTTTCATGTTTTTATTGAACAGAACATGTAAACATTCACAGTGCAGCGTGGAAAAAGTATGTGAACCTTTGGACTTAATAACTGGTTGACCCTCCTTTGGCAGCAATAACCTCAACCAAACATTTCCTGTAGTTGCAGATCAGACCTGCACAACGATCTGGAGTAATTTTGGACCACTCATCTTCACAAAACTGTTTCAGTGTAGCAATATTCTTGGGATGTCTGGTGTGAATCGCTCTCTTAAGGTCATGCCACAGCATTTCAATCGGGTTGAGGTCAGGACTCTGACTGGGCCACTCCAGAAGGCGTATTTAGTTTTGTTGAAGCCATTCTTTTGTTGAATTATTTGTATGCTTTGGGTCATTGTCCTGTTGCATCACTCATCCTCTGCGGAGCTTCAGTTGGCGGACAGATGGTCTTACGTTTTCCTGCAAAATGTCTTGATAAACTCTGGAATTCATTTTTCCATCAATGACAACAATCCGTCCAGGCCCTGAGGCAGCAAAGCAGCCCCAAACCATGATGCTCCCTCCGCCATGTTTTACAGTGGGGATGAGGTTTTGATGTTGGTGTGCTGTGCCTTTTTTTCTCCACACATAGTGTTGTGTGTTTTTTCCAAACAACTCAATTTTGGTTTCATCTGTCCACAGAATATTTCACCAGTAGTGCTGTGGAACATCCAGGTGCTCTTTTGCAAACTTCAAACATGCTGCAATATTCTTTTTGGACAGCAATGGCTTCCTCCGTGGTGTCCTCCCATGTACTCCATTCTTGTTTAATGTTTTCCTTATTGTAGATGTGTCAACAAAAATGTTAGCATGTGCCAGAGATTCCTGTAAGTCTTTAGCTGACACTCTAGGATTCTTCTTTACCTCATTAAGCATTCTGCGCTGTGCTCTTGCAGTCATCTTTACAGGGCGACCACGCCTAGGGAGAGTAGCAACAGTGCTGGACTTTCTCCATTTTAGACAGTCTGTCTTACCGTGGACACATGAACATCAAGGCTTTTGGAGATACTTTTGTAACCCTTTCCAGCTTCATGCAAGTCAACAATTCTTGATCGTAGGTCTTCTGAGAGCTCTTTTCTGCGAAGCATGGTTCACATCAGACAGTGCTTCTTGAAACCAGTAAACCCAAAACTGGGGTGTGTTTTTAAAGGGCAGGACAGCTTTCAGCAACACATCCAATAATATCACACTGATTGGACTCAAGGTTGGCTCACTCCTGGCTCCAAATTAGCTCTTGGAGAAGTCATTAGGCTAGGGCTTCACATACTTTTTCCACCCTGCACTGTGAATGTTTACATGTTATGTTCAATAAACACATGAAAACATATAATGTTTGTGTTATATTATTTTAAGCAGACTGTGTTTTTCAAAATGTTGTGACTTAGATGAAGATCAGAGCACATTTTATGACCAATTCATGCAAAACTCCACGTAATCCCAAAGGGTTCACATACTTTTTCTTGCCACTGTATGTAAATTTCAACTACATTCTGTAGTTTCTTTGCAAACAGCATTTCACTTTTCAAACATTCAAGCGTACTGTTTGGTTTTTTCACTCCATTCGTCTACGGTGTCGGCTTTTTTCGGCGGCTGCTCTGCACTGTGATCGGCGGCTGCTCGGGTTTCTCCGGCGTGTTCGGCGGGGTTAATACAGATGTTTTTATGGATTTCGGTGTGCGTTCGCTGGGTTTTGCGGTGAGTGTTCATCGAGTTTGTGGCGGCTTTTCCCTGCACTACGACAGCCCTGTGGTGCTTGCTAGCCAAGAACTTTTCAATACCTATGGTTACATGATTCAAATATAAGATATCGGTAAAACCAATTTAACAGTGAGAGTTCCACTAGGGGGTCACAGATCTGCCATTTGCACAGCATTTAGAGAAAATAAAATGGAAAAGCATGTCATCAAAAAATTTCTGATCCACGGATACATGCTGCCTACGTTGCAGTTTATAGCCATAGACAAATTTCCCCCAATGCAACAAGAAGGTATGCATAAGGACTCTTAATACAGTCAGGGTTAGTCAGAGAGAGGTGAAAACCAGGAGAATGACTGAGAAGTGAAAATTCATGCAGTAGTATTCTTGCAAATGCATTTTAAAAGTTTATTTTCTATTAAAGTTTTCTTTTTAACCCCTGTTCGGTGACTTGTCGGCTTTGTTCGGCGGCTGGCTGTCGTTCTGTTTGGCGAGTTGTCGGCTTTTTTTGTACTGATTCAGCAGTTTTGTGGCAGATTGTCGTATGCATTTGGTGGTTTTACAGTGTTTTTGGATCAGTTCGGTGTTGTTTCTGCAGTTTTTCCGATCCGGTGGTTTTGCAGCAGTTTTTTGGATGCGTACTGTGTCTCGTTCGCTGAACTTCAAGGACCTTGAGGTGAATACTAAATTCACCGCAGGGTCGTCGAATTTGACTCGCCAAGTGTGACGAATGGGAAAGCACTGAAATGTCGGTGACATGTTGGTACTCTCTGAATAACCCTGTATGTGTGGACTGTATGCAGTGTGTGCTCTGTGGTGTGTACAGTGTGAGCGGTATGCACTACATATGCCGTGGGGGCACTATTACATACTTAACGTTAACATTAGCACTCAGCTGTGTGTGCATTCATGTTAGCTCTGGTTGCCCTTAGGGATGAGCCGAACACCCCCGTGCTCGGTTCGCATTCGAACTCGAACAATTTCAAAAGTTCGAGTTCGGACGCGAACACGATCCGAACTCAATGCAAGTCAATGGGACCCGAACATTCGATTTTTAGAGTGCCCTCCAAGAGGGCATATATGCTAGATAAACGGTGTATGGGGGTCCGGGTAGTGCCCTGGGGGACAGGAAACAAGGACAAAAAGTAAAAAAAAATAAGTTGTTAAAGGTTAAGAATAAAAACAAAAAATTCCTTCAAATATCGTGCCTAGGAAGTCCCCATAACCTGCCTGTGAAGTGGCGGATTTGTAGGATGTATAGAAACGTTTAAAAACAAAAAAATTACATTTCAAATGACGGTAAATGGTTTTCCTTTAATCTATTCATAAACAACTGCTTGGGACGGCAGCCTGTATGAAAAGAGGAGACGTTTTAGGACACGCAGAACAAGTTTAGTCATTTTTTTGGCTAAATTATGGTGAAACTTATGCAGTCTTTGGATGAAAGTAACAATAGGTGCTTTAAAATTGGGCCTTTAGTGTTGGCAACAATGCCGTTACACCGTAACCCCTCTGTGGTATTGTGGAAGAGTGCAGGGTTGGACCCTGCGGTCAAATATTAAAATGATATGAATCTGGTACAGGCGTCAGTGCACCCAAATATTTTTCCTTTGGTGGCAGCAAGTGCCTTCACACCTTAACCCCTCTGTGGTATTGTGGAAGAGTGCAGTGGTGGACCCTGCGGTCCAATATAAAATGATATGAATCTGGTATAGGCGTCAGTGGCAGTGCACCCAAATATTGTGCCTTTGGTGGCAGCAAGTGCCTTCACACCATAAGTAACCCCTCTGTGGTATTGTGGAAGAGTGCAGGGTTGGACCCTGCGGTCAAATATTAAAATGATATGAATCTGGTATAGGTGTCAGTGGCAGTGCACCCAAATATTTTACCTTTGGTGGCAGCAAGTGCCTTCACACCGTAACCCCTCTGTGGTATTGTGCCAAGACAGATTCTAATTTGCTGAACTCTGGTAGAACTCACTGATACACACTGTCCCTGATAACCTGGTAGTGCCAACACAGATTCAAATTCCCAGAAATCTCTTAAAACTCACTGAAACACACTGTCTCTGATAGAATCTGTGTTGGCACTTCCAGGCTAATTCCCTGAAATCTCCTACAACGTCACTGATATACCCTGACAGAACAATCTCCTCTCCTCTCTGATTCACTCCTGCAAACAAACACGCTGGAGCTGCAGACAGGGAAGCCTTATATAGTGTGCTGGGAGACTTAGCTCTGTGAGCCCATGATTGGGCAATATTTGCCCAATCAGGACTCTGAGCCGTGATTGGCATAGTCTTGCACTGACCTGTGGTCAGGTGCAAGGCTGTAGCCAATTACAAGCTTCAGGCCAGTGGAAAAGTGCATTGTGGTCCATTGTGGTGCATTGTGGGCGAACATGCATCGAACATGCGGAAATGTTCGGAGTTCGCCGAACAGGCGATGTTCGAATTGAACTCCGAACAGATCCGAACCGAACACTCATCCCTAGTTGCCCTAGCGCGGGCCAACAATTGTACATTTCGAGTGCTAAAGGGTTAAAAAAACACATTAGTAATTTGAATCTCGCGCTTTTCTGCGCGAGGTTACTGTACTTTGCCCTCCCTATTCCTAACATGGGGAGCGTAAAGTGTTAATTAGCGTTAGGATTACAAAGTCCTAACGCTAATTACTCACCACTGTTGTTAACTGAAAAGTTATCCACAGCTAGGACCTGGTGCTGATACCACTTCTGCAGAATCTGTCAGCACCAGCTAAAAAACCCACCAAAAATCACATACTCACCTCTCATCCCGCAGCGAGAATGGTGGCTCGATCCGCTTCTTCTTGCCACCAGTAGAGGGAGATTGGGGGGAAAAAAGTTCCCCAGTCTCCCTTCGCGATCACTCCACCGTCCTGCCGGATCTTGCGAGAGGCCTCAACTGCTGGATTAGCGCCTACCCATAATATCACGCTAAAACAGGGATGCTAAAGAGTAACCTGCAGGCGCTCTAAATTTGCTCTATGGTGTTGCAACGCTTGGTTTATATTGTGTGTAGTGTGCATTCAACCAATCACACATGCAGTCTTACCTCCATTGACACCATCATATATGCTCTACGATCCCACTCATATTGACTCTCACCCCATTCAGTCGCATTAACTCCATGCCACAGACTAAACTGTACGCATCCACATGCCACACACGTGCACATAACTATCATCCTGCAATACAATTCACACACACAAAACATCTTTCACTACGAATCAGCTGTTTGCTATTGCTGGGGGAGGTGGGAGGCAATAAAATAGAACTTCGCCTTTATGAATGAAAATGTCGCACTGAACCTGGCTGCTTGTGAGCTAATTAATTCTTACTTGACAGCTGCCAGTTTAATGCTGTGACCTTATGCTTTTTACTATTATTTTTTTTCCATCAGAAAGTAGCCACAGACTTTAACAAAGTAAACAATTGCTAGCATATCAACATCAAATTGACCATCGGGCATTTCTTTTTTTGTTTGTATTATTATGACCAGCTTTAGTTACCATTATTTCTTGTCTAGCTACAATTAAAAAGAAAAGGAATTAGACGGCATTTATATAATTGTTTACTTTTATTACAAGTTATACATTTATCTTAATTCATTGTGGTTACCTGTAGAACTGTCCCCGTAAGGATCAGGGGTCTTTAAAGTCAATGCATTTATGACGTAAAGGTTACGTCGTTAGTCCTTAAGGCTAGGGTCAGACTAACGCATTTTTCACGTTGTCCGTGAAAAAGTGCGTTCGAACGAATGGACGTATTTTTTCACGGAATACGCGATAGCGGTCATACGATGCGCATTTTCGTCCGTGATTTTGTACGGATCATCAATAAAACACTTTTTGTGTCTGGACGTTATGTTAGCCGGACATTAGCAGCGTCTGACGTCTCCCAATCACACACACACGCCGCTATGCGGACGCAGCGCACTCTGTACTTCAGTAGTAGCGGTTTGACGTTCTAGAAAAAATGCGTTCGTTTGCCACTTGCGTTGCGCGGACGAACGTACGTGCGGCCGTTCTTCGTATGTTACCCGGCATTGGACGTCATTTGCTGCTAGCACGGCCGTGATTTCGTGCGGCTAAACGCACGTTAAAAATGCTTTCATCTGACCTTAGCCTTAGGGGTTAAAGAGTGTGTACAACTAAACTTTACCTTTTATTTATTTGCAAAGTATTTTACCAGGAAGGATACATTGAGATTTCTCTTGTTTTCAACTATGTCCTGGGTTGAAAAACATTGACATTTTTACATTCGTTACAGGAATACAAATAAATGCAAGATATTAAAAACAAAACACAAATCTACAGATTAACACAGAAAATAAATATGTAGGAAATATACTCATTATGTTACATGTAATTTTGAATACATTCAACATATTTGTTTCACAGGGAGTTTGTTTATGGATGAAAGATCAAGACAGACAAAAATAAAAGTGCAGCGATATAAGCAGACAACAACATCTAGTTACAGTCAGGAGCAAGACAGAGAGCAATATTCCAAGGTAATGTAATGGAACCTATTTTAATACTATTGTTTTGGCACATGTAATAAACTGAAGAGCTATTTTGTGATCCTATTGTAAGGATTTAATTCATAAATTTGAATTTATCAAACCATTTTTTAATACTGGTGCAGTAATGTTAAGGTTTCACGATGTATTGCCTTCATGTGACTTATTCCATTGCAGATATCTAAATATATGTTTATCTTTAAGCTATGTTGCACTATATAAAATAGTTACAGTATTATTTTTTTTAGTTGACCTGGATCAAAAAATACTCTAAGTGACAGATTATGTGGTTTGTGAACTATTAAGCACAGAATATGGCAAAAATTGTCTAGATAACAACTCCTAATTATTCATCATACCATAAGTTATCATTTCCTGACATAATTGGTTTCATAATTATATAAAAATTGATGCCCATCCTATTTTAAATGATTGATAATAGAATTTCCTCTGCAAAGTAAGGAGATGATGCCTGACAGATGAGTCACGGCATGGAGGAAATGACTTTTAATATATTTTTCACTGCCAGTTACATGAATGACGTCTGTGATTTATATGGCAATATCACTAATCAGCAATCTTGCTATTTTTGATTTTACGTTTTTGAGTCAGGAAACCTTTAACACATTATTAGTATACAGTTACAATTTAGATATATCAGAACTTTCTCTATTTTATCTCTGGTCACCTTAATACTAATAGACATGCAAGAAACAAAGTGTTCTGGTACAGATTAGTTTTTTTGAAATGACCTTTTTTTTTTCCTTTTGTCTGCCTCAAATATTTATATTATCTAAGTACAACCTGCCATTTCAGAGTATTAGAAACATCTGGCATATTCAGCAGTTTCCAATATTCGGGGCTGCAATGTAGTTAGGGTTACTGTTTCTGCTTATTTTATGTTTAGGGTTAGGGTTGCGGTCAGGGTTACTATCATGGTTACTGTTAGAATTAGGATTACTGTTAAATTAATGTTTCTATTTGGTTTATAATTAAGGTAAGGGTTAGAGTTACAGTCGGAGTTAGATTTAGTTACTGTTAAGGTAAAATGTTCTCCTTGTTTTATAATTAGGGTTAAAGTTAATGATTGTTTTTTTGATTAAAGTTAGAGTTATATTTTCTGCTTGCTGTTTGATTAGAGTTACATTTATGGTTAGAGCTACAGTTAGTGCTAAGGCTATCTTTTTTTCTTGTTTTTTGAATAGGGTTACAGTTAAAGTTGGGTTACTCTAAGGGTTACAGTTAGGGCTAGGGTTATATTTTCTGCTTGTTTATTGATCAGGCTTACCAGTAGGGTTAGGGTTACATTTTCTGCTTGTTTTTTGATCAGGCTTACCGTTAGGCTTACTGTTGCACTCAGGGCTAGGGTTATATTTTCTGCTTGGTTTTTGATCAGGCTTACCGTTAGGGTTGCACTCAGGGCTAGGGTTATATTTTCTGCTTGGTTTTTGATCAGGCTTACCGTTAGGGTTGCACTCAAAGCCAGGGGTATATTTTCTGCTTGTTTTTTGATCAGGCTTACCGTTAGGCTTACTGTTGCACTCAGGGCTAGGGTTATATTTTCTGCTTGGTTTTTGATCAGGCTTACCGTTAGGGTTGCACTCAGGGCTAGGGTTATATTTTCTGCTTGGTTTTTGATCAGGCTTACCGTTAGGGTTGCACTCAGAGCCAGGGGTATATTTTCTGCTTGTTTTTTGATCAGGCTTACCGTTAGGCTTACTGTTGCACTCAGGGCTAGGGTTATATTTTCTGCTTGGTTTTTGATCAGGCTTACCGTTAGGGTTGCACTCAGGGCTAGGGTTATATTTTCTGCTTGGTTTTTTTATTAGGGTTACAGTTTTTGCTTGATTTTTATTAGGGTTGAGATTACCTTTTTTCATTTAAGCGTAAAAATTTGAATTAATTTGAATAGATCCGATCACAATAATGATTGTATTTTGGGTAAACTCAGGTCAGTTTGTATTTTTTTTAATTTGGTTTGTGATTCAGTTTGGACATCAGCAATTAGGATTTCAGATCAATTTGATTTGGTAGTTCGGCAGATTGGCCGATTCACGAATCAGACTGAACCGAATCTCACATGTATACTACATATAACGTGTTTGGTTTTCAGTTTCAGAGTCTCTCAGTGTTTGTCCTAGCACCTTCTCACAGGAAAGAAGCTAATTTACTCTTTGCATAGTGTGCTTTAGCTTCTTAACCTTTATGCTACAGAAGATGCACATTTGTCCTGCTAGAATGCCATGTTTTTAAAAAAGAAATAATTTCTTTTTATAAAAAGCATTAGTATTGTCCACTTTTCAATTCTAAAGTGAACAATGCTGCTGTAATAACTCACTTTCTCATTTTCCACCCCAGCAGTAAGTATGGAGGTAATGGCGCAGCTAAATTTTACACACCGTTTCATGGAAAATGTAAACTGCTGCACTGCTTTAAGGAGAGGCAGGCAATCTTTATCTCCATTCTATATATTAATCAAGGTGCAGTGAAGTGTTATTGGACAGGTCACGGTCTTTCCAATTATACCAAACATGACTGTAATGTTTAAAAATTTGGAAATGAAAATAAACTTATTGGTATGCACGACAAACATTTCGCAATAGTTCTGAACATCATGAGTTGGTTACTCACGTTGTATCTGGACACAGATACGTTTACTTATACTGTAAGGACTTGATGCACAGCAATTTGCAACTGGGTAAATATCCATTTCCTTTCATTTTTTCAAATTTAACTGCAGTTTTCATTTTGCAATATATAAGCTATATATTGTACTTGTACAGTCAGGTCCAGAAATATTGGGACATCGACACAATTCTAACATCTTTGGTTCTATACACCACCACAATGGAGTTGGAATGAAACAAACACAATGTGCTTTAACTGCAGACTGACAGCTTTAATTTGAGGGTATGTACATCCAACTCAGGTGAACGGTGTAGGACTTACAGCAGTTTGCAGATGTGCCTCCCACTTGTTAAGGGACCAAAGGTAATGGGACAGAATAATAATCATAAACCAAACTTTCTCTACTTAATACTTGGTTGCAAATCCTTTGCAGTCAATCACAGCCTGAAGTCTGGAACGCATAGACATCACCAGATGCTGGTTTTCATCCCTGGTGATGCGCTGCCAGACCTCTACTGCAACTGTCTTCAGTTCCTGCTTGTTCTTGGGGCATTTTCCCTTCAGTTTTGTCTTCAACAAGTGAAATGCATGCTCAATGGGATTCAGGTCAGGTGATTGACTTGGCCATTGCATAACATTCCACTTCTGTCGCTTCAAAAACTCTTTGGTTGCTTTTGCAGTATGCTTTGGGTCATTGTCCATCTGCACTGTGAAGTGCCGTCCAATGAGTTCTGCAGCATTTGGCTGAATGTGAGCAGATAATATTGCCCGAAACACTTCAGAATTCATCCTGCTGCTTTTGTCAGCAGTCACATCATCAATAAATACAAGAGAACCAGTTCCATTGGCAGCCATACATGCCCACGACACTACCACCACAATGCTTCACTGATGCGGTGGTATGATTAGGATCATGAGCAGTTCCTTTCCTTCTTCATACTCTTCTCTTCCCATCACTCTGGTACAAGTTAATCTTGGTCTCATCTGTCCATAGGATCTTGTTCCAGAACTGTGAAGGCTTTGTTAGGTGTTGTTTGGCAAACTCTAATCTGGCCTTCCTGTTTTTGAGGCTCACCAATGGTTTACATCTTGTGGTGAACCCTCTGTATTCACTTTGGTGAAGTGTTCTCTTGATTGTTAACTTTGACACACATACACCTACCTCCTGGAGAGTGTTCTTGATCTGGCCAACTGTTGTGAAGGGTGTTTTCTTCACCAGGGAAATAATTCTTCGGTCATACACCACAGTTGTTTTCCGTTGTCTCCCAAGTCTTTTGGTGTTGCTGAGCTCAACGGTGCGTTCCTTCTTTTTGAGAATGTTCCAAACAGTTGTTTTGGCGTCTAATGTTCTTGCTATCTTTCTGATGGGTTTGTTTTGTTTCTTCAGCCTAATGATGGCTTGCTTCACTGATAGTGACAGCTCTTTGGATCTCATCTTGAGAGTTGACAGCAACAGATTCCAAATGCAAATAGCACACTTGAAATGAACTCTGGGCCTTTTATCTGCACATTGTAATTGGGGTAATGAGGGAATATCACACACCTGGCCATGGAACAGCTGAGAAGCCAATTGTCCCATTACCTTTGGTCCCTTAACAAGTGGGAGGCACATCTGCAAACTGCTGTAAGTCCTACATTGTTCACCTGAGTTGTATGTACATACCCTCAAATTAAAGCTGACAGTCTACAGTTAAAGCACATTGTGTTTGTTTCATTCCAACTCCATTGTGGTGGTGTATAGAGCCAAAGATGTTAGAATTGTGTCGATGTCCCAATATTTCTGGACCTGACTGTATATACAGTATCTTTCATAATAAGGTTATATTCCAGAAGCAAGTGTCCCTATAGTTAACATTTGGAGGTAAGACAGACATTGGTCTAGATTTAATAATCATCAAAAAATTTGAATTATCGAGATGTTTATTTACAACACACACAAAAATTTGATAGTGCAGAAAACATTTTTAGAAAACCACTTAAGTCATCATCAACATCAAGCGGCAATCATCAACTGCGAGGTCCACCCCATTGCATATCGAATGCAGACTTTAGCAAACATAGCCACCAGTCTAATTACCCCTGTGCAAAAATGCAAAACAGACATGGAATGGCTTCCTTCTGCTCATTCAATCAACATGTATTAAGGGAAAACAAACCCCACAGATTCATCTAGAGTCAAAACAATGTCCTGTTGTTGGATGCAAGCTCAATAAATTTGCCCTGATTGTAAAGTCCGGAGTGCCTGTATTGTCTTCCTGTTTCCTTATGCCCAGTGAAAGACCAACGAGGACAACTTTGTTCTTTCTGCAGTCAAGAATGAGAAACCCAGAGCAAGAAAAATGGATTCCAGCAAAACTGACACATGCATACAAAAAATACCCTATACATGCTTCATGTGCCCCTTTTCAACACTCAAGTCACAAAACATGATGGCCTCTATTCCTTTATTGGCGCTAAAATGGGGCACTAATAGGGAAAACCTGCAGGTTTCCCCATAGTTTCCCCACTTTAGAACTATATTCTGGAGCAGGCGCTAACTCGGCCGCTGCGTGTATTGCCTCCTGGACTCCATAGGACTCCATGGACGGTTGCGCTGTCAGGGCTAGCAAGATCGCGCAGGGCTGAGGAATGATCGCTGAAACGTTTTGTCCCCAGTCTCACTCTGCTCCCGTAGGCCAGGAGACACAGTGGATCGGGCAGCCGTTCATTGCCGTGGGATGAGAGGTGAGTATCAGATTTATTGGAGGGTTTTAGCTGGTGTTAACTGATTCTGAAAAAGTTAGCGTTGCCATTACTGCATTGGTGAGGTAATAAGTGCTAGGACTTTGTAATACCTTACATATCCTAATATTAATTACTGATTGCGCTCCCCATGTTAAGTATAGGATGCGCAAAATACAGAAAGTTTGCACAAGCTAGCGCAATCACTGATACACAAACCAATTTCTCTCGGAAGTAGCGTGAGGAAGGTAATATAGGGGGCGTTAAAGTCATTTATCCTGACATTACTGCTTACTCACCCGAACACTACAGTTAGTGTTCACTAGGAAATAGCGCCCAATGTCTGTACATACAGTTATCCATTTCACCTCTTCTCTGATTGGTTTACGTAAGGGCTCACGTGTAGACATTGGACCAATCGGATAAGTCTCTCTGATTGTCCGAAATCTGACATGTACTTCAGCCAATGAGAGTGGCTTCATATCAGAAGGCAGCTCATTGTCTGAAATTGTATTTCCTAACATGGAATGCAATTGCACTCCTTGTTAAATAGCCCCTGTCCTGTTTTTTAATGAAGAAGGCCTGGACCTGGAAGGATCGCCGTGACGTCACAAATTTCCAGAGGAGACCTATGGTTTTAAAGCAGGATTTTATGTTATTTTTTTTAGTTTGTTTTAAGTTAATTTAAGGGGGTTTAGGCTAGGTGGTTTAAGGCCTAATGTTAAGGATAGATCATTTTATTGTAGTAAGTTAGGTTTAGGGTGGGGAGCTTATTAAAGTTTGTGGGGGTTAATTGTCTGTAGGGGCACCTGGGAGGACAATTATGGAATTAACCCCTTAAGGCCCATTGAGTTTTTAGATGAGGAGTGAATGGGCTGTGCTGCAGTTTATCTGATTTCTCATATTAATCCCTTACCTGTCGACAAACCATCATGTCAGGCAGGGTCTCATAACTTTATGGTCCCAATGTGGCACATACCTGGCCTCGTGGGTGGGCAGAATATGGCTTTGAAGCCCTGAACACCCCAATCCAAGGACACAGATTGAAATGCGCTGCGGACAGGTTGCAGCGCGATCCAGGTCTTTAGTGAATGAGGCAGGATGCCTCTTGTCAATAGCAGGCTCATCACTCCCCTATCGATTGCTTTATAAATCCTGTCTGAGGAGTGATGGAGAATTTTAAAAGGATATCAAGCGAAACACATGATAAATTCGATCTAGCGCTGCAAAAATCAGTGATAAATTATAGCAGACAACTATTTGGAGACGTTCTAAATGTGTTTGGGCTAAAGAAGGCAGGTCAATAAAAATGTAATTGTAGAAGAAACTGACACAAAAAATAACAAATTATTATATGTAAATGGGAACCTGGAGACAATCTAGTGGCAGGAAGTAAAGAACAGCAAAGTAATTGGTATGAATAACATCAGCCATCATTTGTCCCAAGAAATACTGTAGGAAGTACAAATGTAGTTTTGAAAATACTGTATGATGGAGCAAATGCATATTCTGAAGAATAATAACTATAAAATGCCTAACTTCCAAAAAATCATCTGTATATAATTACCAATCAGTACAATTCCTCCCACCACTGTAAATCTGTAAAATCCCCTGCAAACCTTTTTTTCTGTGTATTTGCTGTGTCATGTGAAGTATAGCATAACCAGCCATTGAATGCTGTTCCCTTAGCAATACTGCAATCATACTAAAAATTAAGCAGATCCAGTAAAAGCTCTGAATGGAAAATTCCAGAAATATTAGAAACCTCCGATATAATCAGCTGATTTCGATATTCAGACGTGTCCTAAATTTGGAACACAAAACTGAACAAGAAAAACTAATAGTTGTTAAAAAAATGCCCTTACATTAAAAAACTGACTATTTTAACCCTTTCGCTGCTGAGGCTTTTCCCGCCCCTGTGCTGAGGTCATTTTTACCTGTTTTGCGCATCATGTTTAAACGTGTTTTGAAGGCTTATTTTAGTATATGACCAGACATATTATATATCGTTCTTTCCGTCAGACTCAGTAGATTCATAATATGTCATTATTATATGTATACGTTATGTCATGTCTGTATATTATAACAAAAAATGCAATAAAATATGTATTTTCAATAATTTACAACGTGTAAAGTGTTTTTTTCACATTTTAACATGCGAGCAATTGCGGTTATATTTTGTATGGGGTGCGCTTGTTAAAAAAATTAGAGATGGGGTCTCGTTACATTTTTTTTTGGGGAAAATGACACTATTTTTAACAAACGCACCGCATACAAAAATCGTTAGTGCAGCATCATTGTTCACATTATAATTGAAATGGGAACAATATTGCTGCATTAACAAACCCAAAAAAATAAAAAAAAAGTGTTTATTTTTTTTTTCTTTTTTTTTTTTTTAAATTTTTTTTAATTTTTATTTTTCATTTTTTTTTTTTTTTACAAAATTTTACACTTTCATGTTTGGTATCGTTGGAACGGCCATGCTCTGGCCGATCCAACCATACCAAAATTTAACCCCTAACTGCCACGGATCGGGAGATAGGGAGTTCATTGGAACTCCCTATCTCCACAGTTGGTGGCAGTTAGGGGTTAAGTCTAGGACTGGCGTCATCGTGCTACGCACGATGACGCCAGTCCTCTGGGGGAGTTCCCGGAGGCTTGGCCGACATCCAAGATGTCGGCCAGCTCCGGGAAAGGATCGCGAACCGGCGCTTTACAGCGCCGATTCGCGATCCAGCTCCCCAGGGGTTAATGCCAGGCATCATTCGGAAGGGCAGGCTGTGCCCTTCCAAATGATGCCTGGGTTAAGCCCCTGTGCGCCGCCGATCGGGAGGGAGAGAGGTCCGAGGGACCTCCCCCCCTCCCTTTCAGGCGCCTCCTCCGCACATGCGGGGGGGGCGCCTGAATTAGGTGTCATCGCGCCCCCGCGATGACACCTAATTCTGGCGGCTGGTGGTCCGGATGCCGGGCTGACATCCAGGATGTCAGCCCGCACCGGAGGGGCCAGCGATCGGCCGGAACCCGGCCGAACGCTGACCCCAATGTGAGGACGCGCTCAGCGCGTCCTCAGCACACCAGCGGGAATGCTGAGGACGCGCTGAGCGCGTCCTTAGCATTCAAGTGGTTAATATGATTATGAGAATCAGACAGATATTTATGGATTACATGTATTAATGCACAAGGCACGAAAAACTTCACACTCAGCATATGATTTTGCTGTATGGCAGCTCTTATCATGTCATGCACATTGCATGAAACTTTAAACAAAAAACTTCACAATATACAGGCCACTGCTGGCATTGGCTGTCTTTTTCTAGTCATCTGAATTGATCCAAATCGATGCTGTTATTATATCCAGTTCGGGGAGATTATATCCTGATCAATTAGCAATATTTTATTTGGATGTGTATTGGCTCGGCATGTCTGCAATTCAGATGCTTCTGATTTTACAAATCGACATTCTTTTGGACATTTGTCTGAAACCGAATTGCACAAGTATGGCCGAATTGCACAAGCAGGCAAACCTCAGTAAGATATAAATATCCAAATTCAAGGTTTGAGAGTTGAGACCAGGGTGTAAGGTGACCAAGCATTTAAACATTTTTTGATACATAACATCAAGCAGATATATACATTAAATCACTGTTAGAATGTTGTATCTTTACCGTTTTTGCAGCATTCCTAAACTTTAATGTATGTTCTGCCCCCAGTACAACATGCATAAAGATCAATACAGAAGTTGTGATAACGTCTCAGCCAAATCATCAGATAGCGATGTCAGTGATGTGTCAGCCATTTCTCGTACCAGTAGTGCCTCACGCCTCAGCAGCACAAGCTTTATGTCAGAGCAGTCTGAGCGTCCTCGCAGAAGACTATGGTGAGTAACTCAAACTGTTGAAAAGCATGGCATTGAGAAAAATGTTTTAGGGTGCATAGCTTTAGTGGACGCTGTGTAACTCAATCACACCAAGTCTGTATCATGCAGAATTACTTATACTACCCTGAGAATATTAAAGGATGGAACCTCTCTGGTTGTACAATGATCTGCCAAATCATTATAAAATACAAGTTACGATGTGGAAGAACGCATGGAGAGACTATTAATCCTTCAAAACTAGCCCACATTATAATGCAGATTAATTTAAAAAAGACATTAATGAATACCTGTTTATTGTATTATTGGTACACTATGGGCCATGTTACATAGTTGGTGTTAACTTAACCAGAGCTGTTGTAAACTTCCCAGAGCCATTATAGCCTATGGAGGTTTTCAGTTAACAACAGCTCTGGTTAAATTAGCACCAACATTGTAATATAGCCCTATAACTTGCCATTTTATACATTATTTCTATATAATAAATTAAGATACATCAGCTTATAAAGGACTTACACTGGTGAAGAGTAACACTTATTTATGGAATTTGCTTTATCCCTCCATTTATATTTTTGATGAACAATAGATTAAATCAGTAAAAGTGAACTGTTCAATTAGACATTCATCTTAAAAGTATACTTAATAAGGCTGTATTAGTGAACATGATGAATCGATTGCCTCATTCAGTCTTTACACATGTATTTCCCTTTTCTGTTGACAAACCCAGGGCCATATTACAATGTTGGTGCTAACTTAACCAGAGCTGTTGTAAACTTAAAACCTCCATAGACTATAATGGCTCTGGGAAGTTTACAACAGCTCTGGTTAAGTTAGCAACAACTTTGTGATATAGCCCCCAGAGTTTTGAGTATACACGTTAAATGAATTTGCTAAAATTTATGCATGAGGTGAATTGTGTATGGATCTTCAAAAGTTGCTTTCTAAAATATAGATGTAATACCACACACAATTGTTAACAGTTTGACTGCTATTCAGAGTTAAGTTGTAATTCCTGTTATGGCTTGAATTGGCCTCCAGCTTCATTTATTTATAAAGGATTTTACCAGGAAGGATACATTGAGATTTCTCTAGTTTTCAAGTATGTCCTGGGTTCAGCATCATTAAATTGTTACAGTTGTTACTGAAATACAAAGTAATAAAATGCAAGATATATATATATATATAATATATATATATATATATATATATATATATATATAAAACCATTTATGCTTCTTCTGATGTGTGTATATGTTACGGGTAAAGCCCGAAGTGCGGTTAATTCTAGGATTACCTGGGTAATCCTGTCATTACCCAAAACCGCTGGGTAAAGCTGAAAAAAGATGAAAATTTCGGGTAATTTTAGGACTAACCAACTGCCCTTGGGAAAAATCCACACTTTACCCGGATAATGTCCAAGTCTGAAGCTTCACCCGGGTAATCTGAGATCTATCCACAGCTTCACCTGGATAATCTGCAGAGCATCCAACCCTGTTTGGGTAGCAGTGAATTTAGCTATTAGCTATGGATATTATCAACAAAAAGGGCAAAAGACAAACATTATAATGTATTAAGGACATAATGAATATACAGAGTGACAGGATAGGTTTCTTATATGAATGTTAAAGGGTTACATGATCTTTACTTATGTGTCATACAGTATGTGCTTATATATCATTTATAAAACATAACCATTAGGTTACTCTTTATATAATATCTTTATCTTCATAAATTAATTTTCAGACAATTAATGCACAGAGTTACTTGACGGTTATTTAATGTGGTTTGTGACTGTGGATACAATTTCATTAAAAATAAAATAAAAAAACACTATTTTGCTATCAGTCAGATAACAGTTTGCAGCTTTATCCGGGTAATCCTCGGAATTCAGTCAACTGTAACCTGCTGAAAACCCAAGAAAAGCAGAGAACCCAGAGGCGTTTGGATATTTTGCAGATTACCCGGATAAAGTCTGATGTTTCATTGCATATCGCACTTTATCCAGCAACACTAGGGTAATGTGCGAATTACCCGGTTAAAACAGTGCAGAAAACCGGAGTACCCAGAGGCCTCTGGATACTTTGCAGATTACCCGGGTAAAGTCTGAAATTTAATTTCACTTTGGATTTTTGCTAATGAAGCCTGGGTAATGTCAGGATTAACCGGGTAATCCTAGGATTAACTGCACTTCGGGCTTTAACCGTTACATACATATATATATAGCAGAAATGCACTGGGAGACACTGAAAAATAAGCTATTCAAGTGCGAGGGGGTAAAAAAATGACAAACTACTAAAATCTGGTTTTAACCCAATAAGGACCACTGACGTACATAGTACGTCCTGGGGAAAATTCCCCTTAACCCTTTCGCTGCTGAGGCTTTTCACACCTCTGTGCTGAGGTCATTTTTACCGCTTTCGCTCATCATGTTTAACCGCGTTTTGTAGCCATATTTTGATATATGACCCAGACATATTATATATCCTTCTTTCCGGCAGACTTGGCAGATTCATAATATGTCATTATTATATGTATACGTTATGTCATGTCTGTATATTATAACAAAAAATGCAATAAAATTTGAATTTTCAATAATTTATTATGTGTAAAGTGGTTTTTTTCACATTTTAACATGCGATCATTTGCAGTTATATTTTGTATGGGGTGCGCTTGTTAAAAAAATTAGAAATGGGGTCTCGTTACATTTTTTTTTGGGGGAAATTTTGCTTTTTTTAACAAACGCACCGCATACAAAAATCGTTAGTGCAGCATTATTGTTCACATTATAATTGAAATGGGAACAATATTGCTGCATTAACAAAACAAAAAAAAAACTTGTTTATTTTTTTTTAGAATTTTTTTTTTAAAATATTTTTATTTTTTTATTTTTATTTTTTATTTTTTTAAAAAAAACATTTTTCATGCTCATGTTTGGTATCGTTGGAAAGGCCATGCTCTGGCCGATCCCACAATATCAAACATTAACCCCTAGCTGCCACAGATCGGGAGATAGGGGTTCATTGGAACCCCCTATCTCCACCATTGGTGGCAGCTAGGGGTTAACTCCAGGACTGGCGTCATCGTGCTATGCACGATGACGCCAGTCCTCAGGGGGAGTTCCTGGAGGCTTGGCCGACATCCAAGATGTCGGCCAGCTCCAGGAGAGGATCACGATCTGGCGCTTTTCAGCGCCGATTCGTGATCCGGCTCCCCAGGGGTTAATCACAGCCACCGTTTGGAAGGGCAGGCTGTGCCCTTCCAAACGGTGCCTGGATTAACCTCCTGCTCCCCGGCGATCGGGAGGGAGAGAGGTCCGAAGGACCTCCCCCCTCCCTTTCAGGCGCTTCCTCCGCACATCCGCGGGGGGGGGGGCCTGAATTAGATGTCATCGCGGTGCCGCGATGACATCTAATTGCTGTGCTGGGCTGACATCCAAGATGTCAGCCCGCACCGGGGGGCGCAGCAATCCGCTGGAATCCGGCAGATTGCTGCCTCCTGTGCATGGACACGCTCAGCGCGTCCATAGTACAGGAGAACCACTTGGCTGGACGCGCTCAGCGCGTCCATAGCAGCCAAGTTGTTAAGGACCAAGGACGTACTATGTACGTCATGGTCCTATACCCCCTCCCTCTCTATACTCACCTCTCTGGCCGAGCTCTCAATTGGACTGGCTTCCATGAAGTGAGTCCAATGGTTTTATGGGCCCCAGCCATCGCGATGATGTCATTTTCAGGTGCCCCCCGGTGCCTGCAGGGGGAACCTGAAAGGGGAGGGGGCGAGGTCCTTTGGACAACTCTCCCTCCCCAACGGCTGTAGCTAGAAATAAAATAAAAGCACCGTTGGAAAGGGCAGAGTCTGCCCTTTCCAGTGGTGCCTCTCTTTAACCCCTTTAGGTGCTGGATCACAATTTGGCCCCAATTGGCGCCAGATCGCGATTTGCTCCCGGAATTGGCTGACATCTTTGTCAGCCAAGCCTCCAGGGTCACCCCCAGCCATGGACATTGCTGCCATGTGTGTGATGATGTCAGTGGGTCAGTTAACCGCTTAGCTGCCAAGTGGAGCTAGGGGGATCTTTTGGATCCCTGTGGCTACTGGACCGTTGCAGCTAGAGGGCCATATTTACCATCATTGGAAAGGCCTGATCATGGCCTTTCCAATGAGGCAAGACATGCTCAGGTTTGGTGTAAAATAAAAAAAAATAATAAATAAATATAATATATATTTTTTAAATTGTCTGGGGGTATAACAAAATAAGATATGCGGCATTTTTGTTTTTTGTACATTGTATTCATTTAACGGCTTCAAGGTGCCCTTCTATATTGAGCTGCGGTGGGCCAGGAACGTGACACAATTTACTTTTTAACTGTATAACAAAATAGGACTTCAAATCATGTTTAAACATGATGAGCATAAAACGGTCAAAATGAGCTCAACACAGAGAGGTGAAATGGCTCAGCAGTGAAGGGTTAAAAATAAAAGCCATATAAATATTGGGTATATCTAATTTCAGGACAAAATTCAGAACTATTTAGCTGGGGTCTTTTTTGGCGGTTGTAGGTTTTGGGGATTAGAGTTCGAAAAAGTATGTTTTTTGCATTTTTTCATCATATTTTAGAATTTTTAGAGTAAATAATGGTATCTTTAAAAAGTCCATTTAATGGTGAGAAAAACGGTATATAATATGTGTGGGTTCCATGAAAGAGTAAAAGGAAAATTAGACCTAAACACAAACAGCGCAGAAATGTAAAAACAGCAGTGGGTACTTTCGGACAGACAATAGTAAAACCGCCTGTTCACTATGGAGTTAAGGGAGAAGCAGGGAGACAGAGCTGAAAAGTGTCACTGGAGACCTAGAAATTAAAACAAGGTAAGTTTAAATTGATTTTCTAAGGTTTAAAAAATCCATGTCTCTCCTTCCTTTTTACCTCAAAAGACCCTTTCAATACCTTAAAAAAAAATATTCAGCTCAAAACTCTCACCCTGACTTCCGGTCAGACTGCCATCTTGCCTGGACACGGTCATGCCGGGCTCCCAACTCTTGAAAGTGTCTAAGTGGGCGTACGTCTGACAGGAAAAACGCCCACAACCCGCGCCGGGAAGAGGGGCAGGCTTGTGGCCTACCTGCGGCCTACTTGCGCTTAAACTGTGGCTTTTCAGCCCATCCACACCACGCCTTGTGCACTGACCACAGTGGAGGCAGAGGCCACAGGACACCAGGATTAGACCCGGAAAGGGAGAGGTACGAGGGGTGAAAGGGAGACCCCAACATGGACTGGAGGTCTTGACCCGTTCCGAAGTGGCCATCTGCCATAGTCGATTTTTGATGTAGTTTCATGCTCCTTGCTGGGGAACGAGGAATAGATGAATATTGCTGCATTCTGCTTCTCATATGTATGTCCATATGTATGTTTTACTAGACCATATTTTTAGTTGCACCAATATCACTACTACTCAGCTGTGAGACTGCAAGACACCTTTTGATTTTCAACTATTACAGTATACTGGCGGAGATATTTGTTTTTTTTCTGACGCCTTTCATATTCACTTATGCACTCTTTTCCTCTTCATCTGTATACTGACCATGGACAAATACATAGACAAACAAACCACGCAAAAGCAAACCTCTTCAAAGTCGCTAAAAATAGCAAGAAGTAAAGACGCAAAAGCGCCACAATCGCCCCCCACTATCCTTGCCTACCTGCGCAGACGACATGTTTCCTCTGGATCCCTCACAATCCACATTCCGTGAGACACAATTATTCTTGCAAGCTACAGCGACAGCTCAAGAGGTCTCACAATTTCTTATGCTATTTTTTGAAAACCAATTCGGTGAGATAAAACAGCAAATCCCTACGGTTTTGCAATCAGTGCAACCTAATTCTGATAGAATGTCACCCTGGAACACCAAACATCGGAAATGGATAACTCCCTTCATACACTGCGGAGAAAGCTAAAGGATCAAGAAAGGCAAATTACTCTACTGTCTGACAAAACTGATGACCTAGAAAACTGCAGCAGGTGTAACAATATTCGCCTTATCTGTAACCCAGAAGCGAAATCACAATCCACTCTTGTAGAAAGAATTTAAATTTGGCTCATTAATGCTTTACATATTGGATCAAGACTAATGTCTACAGCTTTTGTTGAAAAGGCTCATTGTGTAGGTCCTCAGCGAAATAAACCACAAACGAAACCCAGACCTGTTATATTTAAAGTGCTCCACTATGTCGACAAGGCACTCATAATGTCTGCCGCACGAAAACAACAATCTTTTACATGTTAAGGCCAGAAGATCCTGTTCTTGCATTGATTTCTCTGCGCAAGTCTTGGCTAAACGTAAAACCTTCACTCCTATGTGGAGACATTGCACTCAAGGGCAAGACATTCTTGTTGCTCAGTCCAGCCAAACTGAGATTTGTGATTGGTGATACCACCTATCTCTTTGACACCCCAGAAGCAGCCTCTACTCAACTTGCCTTTATCCTATGGAAGTCACCTCGTACCTCTGCTCCAACTTTCCCATTAGAGATGTGCATTTCGTTTCGTTCCGAATTAAGATTCGGACTAAATTTTCCCAATTTGTATTTTGGAAGTGCTTCCAAAATACAAAATCGGTTCCGTCCGAAACGGTCTGAAAACCAAACGAAAACAAATCAATTCGGATCGAAGCGCTATAAAACAAATTGATTTTGTTTTTACTGATCAATTCGTTATACCGTTTCACTTAACCCCTTAAGGGCCGCTGACGTACCCTGTACGTCCTGTCCTCGGGTCTCCCTTAGACCCGTGGACGTACAGGGTACGTCAGCGGCGCCTAATCCCCCTCCCGCCCGATACTCACCTCCCTCGCCAGATCCCACGGCGATCTGGCAGGGAGGAAGCCTGCCCATGTGATTTACATGGGCAGGCGAGGCTGATGACGTCGCCACGCTGCGTGGTGACGTCATCAGCAGGCGTCCCCATGCATTTCAATGGAGGGGAGGGGGGGCTCCTTCAGAGCCCTCTATCTCCCCAACCATTGAAGCTAGGGAGATGCTGTTTGCACCGCTGGAGAGGGGAGAGCCTCCCCTTTTCAGCGGTGTATAGCATTAACCGTTTCGCCGCTGGATCACGTTGCGGCGCCAATTGGCGCCAAAACGTGATTCAAACCTGGAGGGGGGCTGACATCTTGGATGTCAGCCAAGCCTCCAGGTCCCCCCCCACCCACTGACAACCTCACCATATGTGTGAGGATGTCAGTGGGCCAGTTAACCATCTAGCTGCCATGTAGAGATAAGGGGATCCTAAGGATCCCTTTATCTCCCGATCCGTGGCAGCTAGATGGTCATATTTGCCATCATTTGAAAGGCCTGATTATGGCCTTTCAAATGATACCAAACATGACCAGGTTTGGTTTTAAAAAAAAATAAAAAATAAAAATTAAATAAAAAAAAAATAATAAAAAAATTAAATAAAATAAAAAATTATTTTTTTAAAAAGTTTTTTTGTCTGGGGGGTTTAATTAAATAGGACCTAGGCTGTCATCTAAAAATAATTAGCACAAAATGGTCAGAATGAGCGCAGCGCACATAGGTGAACTGTCTCAGCAGTGAAGGGGTTAAAAAGCAAACGCATGTAAAAATTGGGTATTTCTAGTCTCGGGACAAAATTTTGAACCTATTTAGCTGGGGCCGTTTTGGGTGGTTGTAGATTTTGGGGATTAAATTACGAAAAAGTGTGTTTTTACAATTTTTTTCCTCATATTTCAGATTTTTTTTATAGTAAATTATTCGATATGATGGAAATAATGGTATTTCTAGAAAGTCCATTTCATGGCGGGAAAAAGGGTGTATAATATGTGTGGGTCGAATAAACGAGTAAGAGGAAAATTTGACCTAAACACTAACAGCGCAGAAACGTAAAAACAGCAGCGGTCACTAAAAGACGGATTTGTGTAAAACCGCCCGGTCACTAAGGGGTTAAACTTAGCACCGTGTCCCAGTCCATTGGCCGTGGTGCTGAATCTGTTGTATTCAGCACAACAGGCCATGGACAGCGGCATGGTGCCGTTCGGTGCGATTCGGTGGCAGTGAAATTCCCCATGGAAAAGTAATGGTTAATGTATTCAGAGAGCGTCGAACAGCACCGAAATGTCAGTGAAGTGCCCTGATTTTCAGTGGTTCGTTCGAAAGCTTTAAACAGGTGAATCCCATAGGTTTCAATGTAAAAATGATTCCCCGTTTTATCAAATATTTATTCAACCATTTATTCTTTTCACTTGTAGGAAAAAGTCTCTTTATTTAGAATTTTTTAGGCATCTCTTGGGGTTTTTTGGGTGAAATTTTTTTTCTGATTGTTTTAATATTTTTTTCTGAAATTTTTTTGGTGAAATCTTTGGATTCCTAATTTATTTTATAACCAGGCTTTTTTTCTTTGCAAAATGCAGCATTTTTTTCTTTCCTTCAGTCTGGCTGGTTCGGCGGGAGCAGTCTGTGGTGCTGAAACCTATTCAGTCCCAAGACAGCAGCTATTCTTGGTGCTGAAACCTATTCAGTACCAAGGACAGCAGCCCCGCGGTGCTCCAGAGCCCCCCAAACCTGCTATCCAGTTACAGTTACAAGTTCGCTGTACAGTGGGAGGCACAACAACAAATAAACATACAGGTTAAACACACAGTAGAATAGGTGTGAGGACCTACCTACCTTCCTCCTACCTTCTTGCAGTGGTGGCTCTTTAATTAAGCAAATTAGGCGGCCGCCCAAAGCCTCGTGCCCACAGTGCCTCGCGGCTGCCTAATTTGTATGATCCACCACACGCAGGTGGCAGCATGATAATTTATTTTGTGCTGCTGCACTGTGTGCATATTCTGGCAGGCCGACAGCGGTCGTGTTTTCCTTTAGGCCTGGCTGCTGGCAGGAGAATCTATGATGGTGGCCCCCTCTGATGTCAGAGAGGACGCGCCAGATGTCTGCCACTCATGCATCGTCTGGCTGCACCTGCCTCCCACCATGCATGCACCACCATGTGTCGTTGATGATCCCTCACTCTGCTTCTGCTCACAGACAGAGTGACAGCAGCTGAAGGCACAGCGTCAGTCCGGTCTCGGCTCGTAACTGTCAAAATCTGCAACTGCAAGTATGTTGCCGTTGCCCGCCAGTATATGTATAGCCTCCAGGCTCCTATGACCTATATTTTGTTTTTGGCAGTGGAGTAATAGATTTAGGGTTAATTGTGGAATTGTGTTTTTGCCACAAAACATGTTCTTTTTCATGTGAAAAAATACAATTCCCCAGTTAACCCTAAATCTATTATTCCACTGCCAAAAAAACATAAGCAAGTGTGTAGGAGGGCTGGTGGGTATACATGTATCTGGTGTCTGATGTCTGGGTATACATGTATCTGGTATATGTCTCTGGGGTCTGTGTCTTGGTATACATGCATCTGGAGTCTCTGTCTGGGTATACATGTGTCTGGGGTCTGTGTCTACCTGTATCTAGTGTCTGTGTCTACATGTATCTGGGGCCTTGCCTTTTTTTTCAGTGTGGCCGTTAGTGGGGCCTCATGTTTAAGTTTTGCCTAAGGCCTCACAAAGTCTAGAGCCGCCTCTGCCCTCTTGCCCTTAGTAATTGACGTACACATTGCTAATAATCTCATTTATGATCACATGTCAGTGCTATTCACGCTTAAAAACTTTCACCAAAGCGGGCCCATAACAGGTCCTTCCCTACTTATTAGTGTTCCAAGCTGACTTTCATTCCCATGTTGAATTGTCTTGGCTTAGTTTTGTAGCTGATAATATTGAACATGTTGACACGCATAAATTGTTTTGGGAGACCTCTAAAGCAGTTTTAAGAGGCCAAATAATATCATATGTTGCGTCGAAATGGAAAGAAAAACTTAACAAATGAAAGTTTTAAGTGAGGCCTTGAAAACTTTGCAAACATCCTTTATTCAACAACCATCCCCTGATAGAAAAGCCTACTTAAAAGCCCTACTTAACTGATAAACTCCTTTATGAATCGTTTTATAATTCTTGTTCTCTGGTGTCCTTTCATTTTACTGTAAAGTGTGATTCCACAAGAACATAGGGTTATGCAAAGAGATCCGAATGGCTCCCAAAAGGGAACCAAACGCTGAAAATCAGCATTCCGTTACCTTTCTTGGCCATTTGGCTATCCAGAGAGCAGGCAATTCGCCAAGTCCTGGCGAATTGCCTGCACATACGGTGCCTGTTCGGTGCCTGTTCGAGGGCAGTGAATCCCCATAGAGAAGCAATGCTTCGTCTATTCAGAAAGCACAAACCAGCAGTGAAAGGTTCCCCTAATGCCCTGCCATTCAGTGGTTTAATTTGGCAGGTTTATTCAGGCGAATCCCATAGGCTTCAATGTTAAAAATTTTCCCGTTTTAATCCAATATCTAATAAACCGTTGATTATAATATTCTGCAGTAAAGAGTCCCTTTATTTTTAGGTTGTTATAGGATATTTTAAGCATTTTTCAGGTTTTTTTAACTTTACTTATTTTTTCTGTAACAGCCCTTTTTATTATCATTCCTTGGACCTCATATGTAAATTTCAGACATTTTCGCTCAGAAGTTTCTTTGCAAACAGCGTTTCACTTTTCAAACATTCAAGCAAACTGTTTTTCTAATTTATTCACTCCATTCGTCTGCGGTGTCGGCTTTTTCTGGCAGCTGCGCTGCGAAGCAAACTGTATTTCTAATTTATTCACTCCATTCGTCTGCGGTGTCGGCTTTTTCTGGCAGCTGCGCTGCGAAGCAAACTGTATTTCTAATTTATTCACTCCATTCGTCTGCGGTGTCGGCTTTTTCCGGCAGCTGCGCTGCGTGTGATCGGCTCCTGCTCGGGTTTTTCCGACGTTTTCGGCGGGTTAATCCAGATGTTTTTGCAGGTTTCAGTGTGCGTTCGCCCTCGTTTTGCGGTGAGTTTTCGGCGGGTTTGCAGCAACTTTTCCCTGCATTTCGGTGGCCCTGTGGTGTTTGCTGAATACACCGCAGGGTCACCGAAATGGGATCGCCAAATCGAACCGAATTGAAGAGAAGGAAAAGTCACCGAACGTGCGGTGACTTTTCGATTCTCTTTGAATAAACCTAATAGTGTCACGTGTAGGCTATAATTTATGCAGCAGGTGTTTCTGTGAGCCCAATATGCAGTGCACTGAAGGAGATTAGACAGGTTACAGTGCACAACAGGGTTTATTAGAATAAACACAGGAACATAAACAGGAGATCAGAACTAGACAATGGAGGAGACTGGGCAAGATGGGGAATAGATTAGAGAAGGGAGGAGATGCAGGAAAAAGGAGAGGTAGAGGCAATAGAGGGATGGCTGAGAGTAGTGGGAAGGGAGGTTAGGGAGAACTGAATATGGGAGTAACATGGAAACAGGAGAAATAAGGAATAACAAGATGAGAATACTATAGAGGCGAGAGGAGCATTACACACAAGGGGAAACTAACAGCACATAGGGGCAGACTCTATATAAACACAATAAACAGATAACACAGATATATATACACGGTATGAGGCAGGGAACAGGTAATAAGAATAGTCGTAATCCAGAGCAGGGGTCTTAGGCAACTGGCAATCAGAGCGGTCTAAAGTCCAAGCAAGGGGTCTGGTAAACGGGGATCCAAGATGGGGGGCACAGGGAGCAAAAGGGGGGTACCGGTATGTATAAAGTGAATGTCCAGATAATCAACAGAGGGATCTCAGGAAAGTATTTGGTTGTTCAGGGAGCCTTCAGTAAACCGGTCTGCTCAGATTGATAGCCAGGGAATTCAATGTGGAAGCATCCTAAGGAGGGCATAGCTTCCTTAAATGCAGGCCTCATTAACAGGATGCAATTCAGGTGAGGATGCAGAGCTTGAAGGCAAATCTGAGAAAATCCATAAACCCGTATAGCCCATTATTACAGGGCTTAAAGGGGGTGCCAGGGGCCAGAGTATAGTGACCCTGACACATAGTCACCAGACTAGAACCTACATTATAGTAAAAGGCTTCTATCAAAGCTGCTTGGTTAATCCAACTTCGTTTCTTTTAATGTGTTTTTTTTTTTGTCCCTGACTATGAATTGTATTTTAGTTGAGTTCTAGTTTATTTAATTACCAGTAATGCAGCTTATAGTAATTCTTCTTGAACGGCACATTTTTTTACGTTTTGACTGACTGAAACACATAAAATGCTAATCCAATAAAATATCCCGTTCTGTTTAAATTAACCAGATTAATTCCTCATTTAACACAAAAGAGAAACACATTACCGGGCTATAAGAAGGTTGAGTAAAAGGGTGGACTAAGTATAGATATCTTTATCAAACTGGGTTACTTTACTCAAATTCATCAAATTTGCATATTGCACAAATGATTTACTATATCAGGTTACCAGATCTACTATGTTGTTCTGAACACTTACTACTCTTTTATAAAGGGGGAACTACATGGATGATACTGCTCTGCAGTAGGGAGATGTTGTATAAGGGAAATTAAAAAAATAAGTAACTGATGTGGAGTGTAGTGACATGAATGGAAGAGGACAATGTGGAAAGGGACTGATGTGGCATGTTAGAGGCCTGGATCACAACTGCAATGGGCACAGTCACGAAGTCTGGGGAACAGATGGGAATTGTGTGTGTGTAAGTATGCAGCTTGCTGCTTCCTTTAAATCCCCACTCCTTGGGCCCTATTACAATCTTCGTGCAAACGTGTGCGCCGGTGCAAAAAAAATTAACGCAATGGGTAAAACCCTTTGCGCTGAATGTCGTATTACATTGTCAGTGCAACAAGCACACGTAATCATCTACCACGGGTGAACCTGCGCGAACCCTGGCGAGCGTACTTTACTGCGCGCGTCCTATACTTAACATTGTGAGTGCAAACGCGAATGAATGCTGGTATGCGGATGGTATTACAATCTATGCGCAGAATTTAACGCATAGCCTTTGCGCACATAATTTTAGCAACTCCTAAAAGCTGGTGTTAATGGCAAATCTGAACAACCTGCCCGAACCCAAATACACCAGCCCAAAAAAAAAAAACGTAGCAAAGTATTGTTACACATTCTACTTATACCAAACCAATAAAATGGAGAAGTTGTGTGTGCATTTATTATTGCTGCAGCATATATACTCAGATTGACTTTGACAGGCGCAAAAACTTAATGTGAGATAATTGTGGTTCTTAATTCTGATTGGCTGAATCGTGTGAAAAAAACAGTCAAGGGCCCTGAAATGTCCCCGTTCGCTGAAATTCAATATCCAGTTACATTTTGGATCTCTCTGAATAACCCCCTTAGGGCCATATTACATAGTTGGTGTTAACTTAACCAGAGCTGTTGTAAACTTCCCAGAGCCATTATAGCCTATGGAGGTTTTACATTTACAACAGCTCTGGTTAAGTTAGCACCAACTATGTAATATGGCCCTTAGTGTCAGACTATGTAATATGGCCCGTACTGTCAGACTTTCCCCTAACTTCTCTTCCTTCAAACACTCCCTTAAAACGTTCCTATTTAGGGAAGCCTACCACCCAACTCACTGACGCAACCATCAATCACTCTCACCTTACAGTCCTCTCCTTCTGTTTCCAACCCCAACCCTCCTAGATTGTGAGTTCCTACGGGAATAGGGCCCTCATCTCCTCCTGTACTGTTTGTCAAATGTTGTTCAATGTATTGTATTGTAACCCTGTCTATACTGTGCCTATTGTACAGTGCTATGGAATATGCTGGCGCTTTATAAATAAAGAATAATAATAATAATAATAATAGTGTACAAAATTGTAGATTTGCGGATAAGTTTAAGTGTCCTTGAATCTTGGAATTTTTTAAGTCATTTTCTTGACTATTTGTTCTAGTATGACAGTTGACAGCTTAAAATAGTTTTGTTGATTCATATTCAAACTGTAGATCAGAAATGTTTCTATCTTAGACGACAATGCGTCCATGTTCTAGTGTGCTTTTTTTCTTCAACTTTTAGCATGCATTTAATAATTTTAAACTGTAATGAATTGCAATAATTGGTAGTTGTGATTCAGTTTTTTTAAAAATGTGTAATTATATAACATAATAGTATAATAGTTCCAACAACTTCAACCTAGTTGATTTCTCATGATTTTTATCATAAACAATCTCTTGGAAACCAACCTGTATTGCAACCTCCTACTAGTTAGCACCACTCACCCACAGGTGACAGGTGAGGGTTTACAGCTAGAATCAAGTGGACAGCCTTGTTGCACATTCATTCCTGGCTATGTGTTGACAGACAGGGTTATTCAGAGAGAGGTGAAAACCAGGAGAACTGGCAGAAGAGAACAATCTAGACCTTATTTTCACCTCTCTCTGAATAACCCTGAGAATTTTTTAAATTCTGCTCATGTTCATCAATAGTTTCTCCTCAGCAATAATTACACATAATAGTAGAGGAATCCTATTTTTGTCAGACATGTAGACGTGTGATTTGTTTTTTTTACTGGATAATTATAATTTAGTAGATGATTATGTTGTGCTTGGCATCTTTTTTTCCATCTTCATTTATAGAAAAGTTAAATAAGTGGATCTAAGAATTACAAGGTTACAATTTAAAACCAAGGCATATTCAGTGCTTTTGCAATTAACATATTTATCCTGAATACAAGAAAAAGTAAGAAAAAGACATATAGCCATCCAATTAGTAGTGGTGGTGGCAGCGCTTTTTTTCTACAAAAAAAGGTGGGGATACTAATAATGAATCTGACTTTTTGTCTGGCGGAGGCAAAAAGATTGATCAGAACAGGTTTAAATCATTTATAAATCTAACCAGATTGTATTATCTGTATATAAATTATACACCTCTTATTAAAACCACACAGGAAGCATTATTTGTTAGCATTAGAGTTTCAAAACTTAGTCAACATTACACAGTTATATTAAAAAAATACAAAAAAAATACACTTTCTTTTTAATCCAGCTTTGCTTCTGTTATGCTGACATTTTCCTGAAAAGACTTAAAAATCCTGGACCAACATATATATTTTATGTCTACATATAGTTCGTTTACACCCAAAATGCAAAGCAGACGGATGGGATCTTCAGGGAGAACAATTACTAAGAGCACAAGTGTGAGTGGAGAGATATACAAGCTGGAACACAATGATGGAAGCCAATCAGACACAGCCGTTGGGACAGTCGGAACTCTGGGGAAGAAAAGGAGGTCCAGCCTGAGTGCCAAAGTTGCTGCACTAGTTTCACGGAGAAGTAGAAGCACATCCCAACTTAGCCAAACAGGTGAGTGTGTGGTACCAATTACATCAAGTACATTTCTTTCCTACACACGTAACAAATGCTACTATTTTTCTTACTAACTAAAGGCTCAATTTAAATCTATCAGCAGTTTTTTGAATCCGTATATTTATATACATTTTTTTTCCATCATTGGCTGATTCAATTGAATGGATTCAGCCACTGCCAAATTCCAATAAATGACCCCCTTAATGATACAATTTGTGCTAGTAATAAACCTGATAAAATGGATTTTTCTCTATAACTAACCTCTGTTAGTAACCCTAATCCTAAAAATATCCCTAACCCTAAAAGTTAATCTAACACTCAAAGTAACCCCTGGTGTCCAGGAATTTTAATGTTAGGGATACCTATAGGGTTAGGGTTTTAGTGCTATTATTGCGCAAAGAGACATTTATTAACACCTTTCAGTACTTTATATTTTTTCAAAAATCGGCTTTCCTGTAAATTAAAATTGACCAACTATACCTGAAATTTCCATTAACAAGTAAAAGCGCAAGTGCCAATAATCAAGCCAAATATTTTAATGGGAAATTAAATGCTGGTATACCCTTATTTAAATCTTCTGAGCCAAAAATTGACAAATTACATCCAATGTGCACTAAATTTCAGTGACTGGGTTGAATTAAAACAGGCCCTAAGTATATAAAGCACCTTTTTGACTCCCTGTATTTTACTGTTAATAATAATATGTAAATAATATATGTGCCAACATTTCAATATTTAAGCCAACGAACTTCACTCCCCCCTTTAAATGTCAGTAGTACTTAAATTTTGTACTGTCAAACAGAGTCCGTCAAGGAGTAAAAGTTTGCTGAATTTAATAGTTCTGAGCTGGATTTACATCTCTAACATGTAAACCCTGTAAAACAACTCACAACTTTGAAATAATAAAATACTATGTGGCTATTTGGAGGCCCTTTTTTGGCATTTTTCTTTACAAAATATCTATGGTTTCTATTTTGGAGAACATTTTTTTCATCCAGTTTTTAGAATCATTAAACTTACAAAATAACGTTATTATCAGGGGCGTAACTAGAAATCAAAATCACAGGGCACCATAGCAAAATGTTGTATGGGGCCGCTCGCCTGCAACCTAACACCCCCCCCCGTAGCCTACCCCCACACACAAAAAAATTAACTAATGCCGTTGAACAACACATTGCTACATCCCAGAATTATATATACACAGCAGACTCCCAGAATTATATACACAGCAGACCCACATAATTATATATACACAGCAGACCCACAGAATTAAATACACAGCAGTGCCCCCAGAATTATACACAGTAGACCCCCCAGAATTATATACACAGCAGACCCCCTAGAATTATATATGCACAGCAGACCCCAGAATTATATATACACAGCAGACCCCCATAATTATATACACAGCAGAGTCCCCCAGAATTATAGACACAGCAGAGCCCCCAGAATTAAATACACAGCAGAGCCCCCAGAATTATATATACACAGCAGACCCCAGAATTATATACACAGCAGAGCCCCCAGAGTTAAATACACAGCAGAGCCCCCAGAATTATATACACAGGACTGCACTTTTCATTTCATTGACCCCCAACACTCATTTCATTAACCCCTTACACTCATTTCATTAACCCCCCCTATTCACCGGGAGCAGGGAGAGTCCTTCGTGCCACCTCTCTCCTCCATCTGCATGTGGTGGAGGCAGCGCGCTTGGAGGAAGTGACGTTATATGATCACTTCCTCCCAGCGCCGCAGGGCACAATAGCAGGCAGCTGCAGGAGGTCTTGTGGCAGTGCTTGGCGGCCGGTGATTCAGACACCGGCGGTCGCGGGCCCCACCGAGCGCGGGCGGTCGCCCCCTGGAAACTGCTGCCAAATTACTCCACTGGCCAGGCTGCCGGGCCCCACTCGGCTGCGGGCCCCATGGCGCCCGCGTGGGTCGCTATGGCGGTAGTTCTGCCATTGGTTATTATACAATATTAATTTATGGATAACTGTATGATCGTGGATTAAACTTTGCAATGTCTTTGTACATACTTATCAATTTGAGAGTATAGTTTTGTGAACAAGCCCTGCAAGTAATTTATTTTCTTTGTAATATTTAGCTCTACCGCAACACACAGGTTTTGTCGCCAAACCAGATATTGTATACAAAAAGATACAGTATATGTATATATAGATAAAAAGATAAAAGATAAAAAGAGTTGACCCCTCAACTTACCCCTCCCACCTCCACCTCCCTTTTTGCTTTCGCATGCCTTACACTGTGTTACCACAAACTTGTGTGTTAGAATACTTACATTTTGGTCCTGCACGACCAAGAAAACGTCTGCAACTATATTGACAACTATATTGGTTTGAAATATTTTATTGATAGGCAATAAACATATATTTACAAATGAAAAAAAAAAACAACATAGACAGATAGAATTACAGTTTTGATGATATGGTAAATTATAATGAAATGTGCTCTTTAGCCTGTACATAAGATATTTTTTTATAGAACAGAGTTTATTAATGGCTGACTTCTCATGGGTGCATGTCAGAATGTGTAGCAGAAAATTGGAATATTCATATTGTCTATCTAATCCCTTCATGAATTCATTGATGGGAAATGAATCAGAAGACCTAGTAAACAAAAAATTCTCTGACTTTATTTTAGATTCCAGACGTTAATTCTTTTTAAAAAGTTAAATTGTAAGAGCCAAAGGTGGTTAACACACTTCTACAATCTCAAAGCAAACATATGTAAAGCTTATGTAAATTCATTTCACTATTATTTGAAAATGAGTGAAACATACATGTAGAATTTCTATGCAGGTGTCTTTATTATATATACACACAGCATTGGAAAAGGTTGCACTGCTCCTATACTTAGCATAGCAATAATATTATAAATATTGATACAGTTGACCACTCGCTCCTCCTTCAAACTCTTAGTGATATAGGCCTTCAAGTACTGGTCTTTCATGGTTCGCTTCTTACCTGTCCCAACGATCGTTTAGTGTATTACTTGCAGGAAGTACCTCCTCCCGGCAGCTTGTCTCTGATGGGGTGTCCCAAGGTTCAGTACTGGGTCCTCTACTTTTTTCAATCTACACTGCCTCTCTAGGCAAACTGATCAGTTCCTTTGGATTCCAGTACCACCTATATGCTGATGACACTCAAATATACCTCTCCTCCCCTGATCTCACTCCAGCTCTCCTGGATCGAGTCACTGATTGTCTCTTTGCCATCACGAATTGGATGCCTTCTCACTTCCTTAAACTCAATCTTACCAAAACTGAAATTCTCATTATTCCTCCCTCCAAGAAGAACCCAATATCACCTATCTCTCTACGAGTAAATGGAACGCTCATTGGCCCAACGCCTCAAGCTCGCTGCCTTGGTTTCACTTTTGATTCTGACCTAACATTCTCTCCCCACATCCAGACAGTGACTATATCCTGCTACTTTCAACTCAAAACATTGCCCGTGTCCACCCCTTTCTGACTCAAGATACCGTGAAGGTGCTGGTTCATGCTCTTGTCATTTCGCGACTCGATTACTGCAACTCGCTCCTTATTGGCCTCCCCAACTCCCGTATTGCCCCATTGCAATCTGTAATGAATGCAGGGGCCAGGCTTATTTTTCTCACCAGACGTACCTCGCTTACCTTCCCACTCTGCCAGTCCCTCCATTGGCTTCTTGTACATTCCAGTATACAGTTTAAAATATTGACGCTCACGTTCAAATCGCTCAATAACTCAACTCCTCCCTACATGTCTTCGTTACTCCACAAGCACATCCCATCTAGACAATTCCGGTCAGCAGGCAATCTCCTCCTGTTATCTGTTTACATGCGCACGGCTAAGTCTCACCTCCAAGACTTCTCACAGGCAGCACCGGTCCTGTGGAATGACTTGCCTCGCCCTATCAAACTCTCCCCTAATCTTCAACCCTTCAAGAAATCCCTCAAAGCCCTTCTCTTCAGATTAGCGTACCACATCACTTATGCAACTCATCTGCTAATCTACTCACACATGATTGAAGTTGCTTTTATGGCCCTACCAAACCACAGTCACTAATGATCCTGCTATCTAGTAAAATTCCTCTTGTCTTCCTCAACCAAAATCCCTCTAGAGTGTAAATTCCTATGAGCAGGGCCATCTACACCACTTGTTTCCATCATATGTATGTTTATCTCGTTCCCTTTGGTTATTGTAAAGCACCGAGTAAACTGTTGCCGCTACCTAAAATATGACAATAATAATAATAAATAAATATGATGGGCCCTAACGCTAGCGCTACTGCTCACATAAGTGAGCGTTAGCGCTAGGTTAATTGAGGTAATAGTGTAATGCCTATATTACCTCCCGATCTCTAACGGGTTAAAAAAAATCTGCGCTTTGGTATTAGTACTTTTTAAGTGCAAGCTTACTGTACTTGGCTCCCCCTATGCTTAACATGGGGAGCACAAAGTGTAAGCAAAGAGTAATTAACGTTAGGATTACAAAGGCCTAATGCCAATTACTAACCACTGCGGCTAACTGAAAAGTTATTCACAGCTCGATGCTGTAGCTAAATGATACCACTTCTGCGTAATCAGCTAGCAGCAGCTGGAACCCCCCCATAAAAGTTAGTTACTCACCTCTCATCCACAGCAATGAACAGTGTCCTGATCTGCCTCTTCTGGCTGCTGGGAGGAGAGTGAGACTGGGGAAAAAAGTCCCCAATCTCCTGCAACGGTAACTCCTTGGACCTGTAGGATCTTGCTAGATCCTGCAGGTCATGTGATCTAGCAGCAGAATCCTCCATGTAGTCCTATGGACTCCAGGAGATGATGCTTGTGACAGCGAGTTAGCACTGCTGCGAGTATCCTAGAGACTAATGGCTGGTACGTGGCAGGCTGTCAAATTCAGCGCCTGCCTCGTAATCTACTTTTAAAATGGGGACGCTAAGGGGAAATTTGTTATCACAAATGTTTCCCCTTAGCGTCACAGTTTTAGGTACAGGTACAGTCATGGCCGAAATTTTTGGCACCCCAGACATTTTTCCAGAAAATCAAGTATTTCTCACAGAAAAGTATTGCAGTAACACATGTTTTGCTATACACATGTTTATTCCCTTTGTGTGTATTGGAACAAAACAAAAAAAGGGAGGAAAAAAGCAAATTGGACATAATGTCACACAAAAATCCAAAAATGGGCTGGACAAAATTCTTGGCACCCTTTCAAAATTGTGGATAAATAAGATTGTTTCAAGCATGTGAACTCACCTGGGGCAAGTAACAGGTGTGGGCAATATAAAAATCACACCTGAAAGCAGATTAAAAGGAGAGAAGTTCACTTAGTCTTTGCATTGTGTGTCTGTGTGTGCCACACTAAGCATGGACAACAGAATGAGAAGAGAACTGTCTGAGGACTTGAGAACCAAAATTGTGGAAAAATCTCAACAATCTCAAGGTTACAAGTCCATCTCCAGAGATCTAGATTTGCTTTTGTCCACAGTGCGCAACATTATCAAGAAGTTTGCAATCCATGGCACTGTAGCTAATCTCTCTGGGCGTGGACTGAAGAGAAAAATTGAAGAAAGGTTGAAAGGCAGGATAGTCCGGATGGTGGATAAGCAGCCCCAAACAAGTTCCAAAGAAATTCAAGCTGTCCTGAAGGCTCAGGGAGCATCAGTGTCAGCGCAAACTATCCGTCGACCCTTAAATGAAATGAAACGCTATGGCAGGAGACCCAGGAGGACCCCACTGCTGACACTGAGACATAAAAAAGCAAGACTACAGTTTGCCAAAATGTACTTGAGTAAGCCAAAATCCTTCTGGGAAAACGTCTTGTGGACAGATGAGACCAAGATAGAGCTTTTTGGTAAAGCACATCATTCTACTGTTTACCGAAAATGGAATGAGGCCTACAAAGAAAAGAACACAGTACCTACAGTGAAATATGGTGGAGGTTCAGTGATGTTTTGGGGTTGTTTTGCTGCCTCTGGCACTGGGTGCCTTGAACGTGTGCAAGGCATCATGAAATCTGAGGATTACCAAAGGATTTTGGGTCGCACTGTAGAGCCCGGTGTCAAAGCTGGGTTTGCGTCTGAGATCTTGGGTCTTCCAACAGGACAATGACCCCAAACATACGTCAAAAAGCACCCAGAAATGGATGACAACAAAGCGCTGAAGAGTTCTGAAGTGGCCAGCAATGAGTCCAGATCTAAATCCCATTGAACACCTGTGGAGAGATCTTAAAATTGCTGTTGGGAAAAGGCGCCCTTCCAATAAGAGAGACCTGGAGCAGTTTGCAAAGGAAGAGTGTTCCAAAATTCCGGGTGAGAGGTGTAAGAAGCTTATTGATGGTTATAGGAAGCAACTGATTTCAGTTATTTTTTTCCAAAGGGTGTGCAACCAAATATTAAGTTAAGGGTGCCAATAATTTTGTCCAGCCCATTTTTGGAGTTTTGTGTGACATTATGTCCAATTTGCTTTTTTTCCTCCCTTTTTTTGTTTTGTTCCGATACACACAAAGTGAATAAACATGTTTATAGCAAAACATGTGTTACTGCAATACTTTTCTGTGAGAAATACTTGATTTTCTGGAAAAATGTCTGGGGTGCCAACAATTTCGGCCATGACTGTATATGATAGTGCCCAACATATTTCGAACCGCAGAGAGCTACAGTAAGGAATCTGTCTTCGGTGAGCGGATCCCATTAGAGCAGTCATTAGGTTATAAAGGGTTAGAAACTGCCGGCGATAGGATACATTGATGTTGTGACAGGCTTAAAGCAGCATATGTTCAAATTCTGTGAACTAAATTCCCATAATTTTTTTCTAAGTGTGGTGCTTAATATCTTTCAAAATGTTGAAAATCTTTGAAATGGCATGTTTTTCCCTTGGTATGCTGTGTGTGTTTGTATGTATATATACAGTTAGGCCATATATATTTGGACACCGGCACAATTTTAGTCTTTTCAAGTATTTTCCAAAACATTCAAGCTATAGTTATATAATGGATATGGACTGAAAGTGCATACTCTCAGGTTTAATTTGAGGGTAAGTACATCCAAATTGGAGGAAGGATTCAAGAATTAAAACTTTAAGAGTTGTCATCCTCCCTTTTTCAAGGGACCAAAAGTAATTGGACAATTGAATCAAAAGCTGTTTCATGGCTGTTTCATGGCCAATTTAGTGAATTGTGTTGTTTTGTAACACTGCAAAAGCAACTCAGCAGTTTGTGAAGGAAAAGAAGTGGAATATTCTGCAATGGCCGAGTCAATCATCTGATCTCAACCCAATTGAGCAGCATTTCACTTGTTATTTGTAAGTCACAACTAAAAGCAGAAAGTCCACAAACAAAAAAACAACTGAAGACAGCTACAGTTAGAGCATAAGAAAGGAGGAAACCAAGTCTTTGGTAATGTCCATGGCTTCCAGACTTCAGGCAGTCATTGCCAGTAAAGGATTCTCCACAAAATATTAAAAATGAACATTTTATTTATGGTTATATTCATTTGTTCAATTACATTTGAGAACTGAAATGTGGGGACTGTGTATAAAAATGGTTGCAGTTCCTAAAATTTGTACTTGATATTTATGTTCAACCCCTTGAATTAAAGCTGAAAGACTGCACTTCAAATTCATTTGGATTGTTTTGTTTTAATTCTCTTCTGGCGACATAGAGAGCCAAAAGTATGAAAATTGTGCCTGTGTCTAAATATATATGGACCTAACTGTGAGCTTAGAACATACTTGAAAACGAGAGAAATCTCAATGTTTCCATCCTGGTAAAATACTTTATAAATAAATAAATAAATATATATATAATTATATACATGATAGTCAAATAATTGATTTTTTCTTTACAATTTATTCATTATGCTACCTTTATTTAAAAAAAAAAATGTTTGCTACCTTGGGGCAGTTTTACAAAGGTGGCGTTAACAGCCAGAGCTGTTGTAAACTTAGCAACTCCATAGACTGTAATGGCTCTGGTAAATTTACAACAGCTCTGGTTAAGTTAGCACCAGCTTTGTAATACCGAAAGGAGAGAGGTCGGTATGGGCGCTCTTATCTAGGTATGGGTGCTTGTTTTAACTTGCTGCCGTCTAGGGGATAGCACAGACTCTCGAATTGGGTGTGCAGATATCAGTAGAGGAAAAAAAAGGGGGGGGTTCCTAGTGGCGCAACAATTATGTACAACATCTCACAATGTCGTACTTATGAACCAATAGATGTGTATAAATCCTTACGGTTCGTATAAATGCAGCTTCACTGGTGCAGATTTAGGATAAAGTGCTAATGTCACAGTTGGTGTGATATTAAAGTGCAACAGTTTATGCAATATAAAGGTGCAACAATTTATGCATTATTAAAGTACAACAGTGACAGCCTGGGTGCATAGGGAGAGCTAGCACAGCACGTTGATAAATACTGAAAAAAGGGTGGTACGGATGCCCGCGTCAGCGTTATGGTGACCGGTGCAGTCTGAGTATAGATACTTGACGTCTATTTGTGAGTATACAAAATGACCTTACACTGATTTCCCGTGTGTATTGAAGGTTTATTGTCCTTAGTGTCTTTGTCTTCCAGAGGTCCTAAGATAGCAGAATGTGCACTAAACGTGCTCTGCCTTGTGCTCAATGTAGCGGCTCCTCCTATAGCGTTGATTAACTCCACTCAAATGGGAGATAAAGAACGGGGGAGAGAGAAAGAAATAACAATAGTGCAGCAGCGTTTTATATTGGTGAAATCTCTGGTGTTCAATAATTGCGCACTTACAAGAGCCAGAGCCGCTTAAATCCGGGCTCTGGAGTGGAACGCCTGGTGTCAACTATAGGGTGACCACTGCCCTTCTTTAATGTAACGCCTTCACCTCAGGTGGAGAGACATAGAAAAGGGGAAAAGGGTGCTCTCATGGCACAGCATCAGTGGTTACTGACTTGCTATAATAGGAGGGAGGTTGGTTACACTCACCGATTTGGGAGCCTTATCACTCCAGGCTCAACCGCTGTGCGTGTGGTACTGCTTGATGGTGAGTACCAGGACCCCTCTTAGCTGCTTCTTTGGGTGCAGGTTGCGGTGTCCGTGGTGGATCCTGGAGAACTGGCTTGATCAGGTTGGTTTAAATTACCAATATAGGTTCAGTAACCAAATACTCCTGTGTACTTGGATAGAGGTTTATTCATATAAAAAATATATACAATGGATTACAAATGCAATCAATATGGGGGGGAGGGGTAGTGTCTCGAGACGCGTTTCAGCGCTATTAGCGCCTTCCTCAGTCGATAGGGTAAGTGAAATGGGGGAATATCCTGGTAAAATACTTTATAAATAAATAAATATATATATATATAATTATATACATGATAGTCAAATAATTGATTTTTTCTTTACAATTTATTCATTATGCTACCTTTATTTAAAAAAAAAAAATGTTTGCTACCTTGGGGCAGTATTACAAAGGTGGCGTTAACAGCCAGAGCTTTTGTAAACTTAGCAACTCCATAGACTGTAATGGCTCTGGTAAATTTACAACAGCTCTGGTTAAGTTAGCAGCAGCTTTGTAATACTGCCCATAGTATTTGGGAGGAGTGGTATTTATTATATGAGTAACAGTAATACACAGGTTAAGAAAGCAGAAGACCAGCCATAAAATTACAACATAAATAGGTTGATTTTCACTGAACTTCAGTTTTTTTTCAGTTACACCAAATGACACAATTGTTTATAACATTTCTATAGAAAACATACAGGGTTATTCAGAGAAAGATGAAACCCAGGAGAATTGGCAAGAGAAGTGAAAATTCTAGGTCTAAGTAACCAAACCAGAAAAATTCTCCCATTTACCTCACTTTCCAAATTGGATAGTTGGTCTAGATTGTTCTCTTCTCCTGCCAGTTCTCCTGGTTTTCACCTTTCTCTGAAAACGATAGTTATATGCTCTGTTCCAGCTTTTGAGCCATTTAGCTTAGTAAATGAGTAGATGGAAATAAAGGGGGGAAAATAGTAAGTCGTGGGGAAAACCTATTCTGAAATAAAATGATTTCCTTTTTTTCATCTTAACCATCAAAATATAATCTTTGCACGACAAGTTATATGCTAATGTTGTCCCGAGAGAGATTTGCTCATATCTAGATGAAAACGCAAATATTTTTTCTTTAAAGAACATTGGCAAAATTAGGTCAGTGGATTTCTGTAAATAGAGTCCGCTTTGCTTCCGATTATGTAAGTTTCAATTCAAACATCTTAAAAGCCTGCTATACCATTGCCCAAAGCAAATCCAAGTAGAATGAAACACAGGAGAAGGATGGGCTTTAAGTGGCCCCTTTTTTAATCAAAGTAAAAGAACTGATTTTGATAGGCAATTAGCAGAATGATTTTTGCTGCTAGAGAGATAAGTAAGAGGTAAGAATCGTATTTTATATTATGAATAATGTTGAATGAAATACATTTGCATTATTATTTGTAAAATGAATGTTTATTGATATTACTTATTTTTAATCTCTAAATTGATAACGGATTGCCTGCAAACTATATACATAGAATATATAATCTACAGTATTATTATTATTATTCTTTATTTATAAATATAGTGTAGTACACCATGACTATAATCTATGTGGCTTTTGGAAAAAAATGTTGTGAATTTGTTCCTTTACACTTTGGGAAATTGGGAATATGATTTAGGGTAAAAAAAACAAAACTTATGGTTTAGACTAGAGCACAAAATCTTCAAACTGCTATTTTTGTAAAAATCTATACAAGTTTTGTGAATGCCTACCATATACTTATTTTATGAATAATGCGACTGGGTTTTGAATTATTATTTTGGTATTTTTTCTTGGTCAAATGCTTTTCTGATTTGTTATTTGACAAGTAGTATTCTAGTGATATCAAGTGAAAGGGTTTAGTAAACTGAGTCAGATTACGTTAGAAAGAAAAATCTACGTTCATGTTTCTGTAATTCAACATAAAATTCTCCATGATTCTGTATTTTGCTGTGAATCAATGTATGACGATGTGATGTTTTAATCTGATGACCAAGCCCACCAATGTATCACAATATTGTCAGTTAATTTAATAATGGGTAATTCTATAATCCTGAGGACAATCAGGAATATTGTTATTTTTTTTCAGAGCTATATTTACTTTCCAAACCATTTCTTTCTTAGTTTTAGAAGCATTACTATATTTAAATAAACTTAATGATAGCATTTAAAGCACATTCTCAACCAGCATGTGTAAACATTCATTATCTGATTCAAGAACCCATGACTGCCCATGAAATTGCTCTCACTATGAGAGCCATAAAGTAGCACACGAGCATTGTTTCTCAAATGTTGGCTTGTCATAATCAATTCACATGTGAAAAATATAATTTTCACAGTGAAGGATTTCAGTTTCGGTGAAAAGGGATGTTTATTATCACAGAGTGACTATATTGCGTGGTAGAGCTGATGTTCCAAAATGTGTGTTTGGAGACAGCTCCATTGCTCAGCATGAAAAGTCTATAAAGACTGTAATTTTACACTAAACTGACAAAAAGCCTGCGGTTTAAATGTGATTAGATGAATCAACAAATGCGCTGTGACCATGTGAAAATAAATTGGTGCATACGTATATACCATCTCAGCTGCATTCTTTCAAATGCTTGGGGCTGTTTATAGGTAGGTACCTTCTAGGAAGCAAATGACCAACTTCATCTGTATGTTTTGATTCCTTGTCAAAATATGTAATCTTTCTCACTACGGACAACAGCATTTTGATCTAAATGTATTCATCCCGTAAGACTGGATATTTTGGATATGGATATATTTTTGGAGGCTGTATTAATGATTTGAATGGCCCTGATACAAGGTTGTGTATATGGGTATTTTGCCCAAACACAGACATTATTTTGTTTATTGATATTCATTTTAGAATTTGGTTCCAAGAAATCCAACCAAGACAAAGGCATACTTTAGATATAGTTTGCATAATTTCTTAAGCAAACTTTATAAATGCTAACGTATCCAGGTATCCTTGAACTGACATCTATACAAACGGCAAGTAGAGGGACAGAGTGCAGGAGGGTAGGAAGGGGGAAAAAAGGGAGGAATGGGTTCAGAAGAGGGTTGGGCAGCTTTTAGTCAGCTGCATTCTTGGTGCCCTCTCATGTCCCATCAGGGAACAGAAGGCCATGGAAGTGGCTACATGACGGTGCATAAATTGGCCTAAAAAGGCTTAATAATGTCCTTGCTAAATTATAACTTCACTTTTAATTCTGTACCAAAAAATCACTAAGCAATACAAAAAGACAAAAAAATATACACGTCTATGAGAAAATAAAAAATAATAATAAACTGATTCTAACCATCCACTCCAGAGTCAAAATATTCTATAGTTGCTGTAGATACTCAAGTATACAGCTAGATTTGTGACAAAAATTTACCTTAAAATTGGAGGTGTCACATTATATTCCAGACATCTGCATCGTGTGTAAAACAAAAATAATTACTAAATAAATAAAAACTTGCTTTGCTCTGGATCCCAAGTCTCCCAGAAGTTCCAGTAGTCTCGCTGAAGTGAATGCGGGCTCCCTGATACTTGCAAACACTTCAGGAACTCTCGGATTTGGGAGAGGTGGGATCCATCACATCCAGAGGGCACGCTCGGTTTAAGCCAATCATTAATCTCGCTTGCCTCCGCTGGCCATCTAATCCCTAGTAAAAAAGACGGGTGGCCGGTGGCTTCATACTTAGTAGCAACTGCAATCATTCTAGAACAGAGCACCCTGGCCTGAGGGGTAGCCTGTCTGTGTTAAGAGAACCTGGGAGGATCTTAATTGTTTACTGGTACAGTAAAATTTTGCTCCTCGTGTTATATTAGAGTCTTGAGTATTCTCTCATTTCCATAATAAATCTCTATCCATCGTGTTATATTCGGGTCGCGCTATACTCGTGTATCTACGGGTATATATTGTGAAAGAGAAGATGGATTGTTACAATTTGCTCGTGTCACTCTGAATATAATGTCAAACTGGATAAAGTACCCATAAGCATAAAAATATACCATCAGAGTCTCACGAGCAGTAACATTATAATTGCTCCTCTAGATATCCAATTCTTATTGATATTTACCTCTTAGAAGATTATTCCAAGTATCAGTCGCTACCAAACTTATAGTCCTCAGCTAAATAACTAATTACAGTCAATAATATTCATCTAGGAAAAAATTCTCTAAACATCCTAACTATTTAGCTTACATTGATACTTCAATGATTAAATAAACGTTCAAATCCATTGCCCAAGCATCATATGTATTCAGTTTGCACTGATACTTCGGAGAGTGTAGCCCTTTGATATTAAGATGTCTAAGGTGATCACTCGTTACACTTTCATTGTTAATCTTTTATTTACACGCCACCGACGTGAATTTCAACTCCGGCTCATCAGGCAAGGCATCCCTGATGAGCCGGAGGCAAAACGCGCTTCGCATGCTCGTATATTTCATTGCTCCAGATTTAACAATGAAACTGTAATTTATCAAGCACCCTATTAAGCCTTTTTTAGGCCAATTTATGTATGGTTTATTAGCGGGTTTAGCATGTATCTGTGTGTTGGGTAATTCAGGTGAATACTATTGTTCTTTAACACTATAGTTCCAATAGAGACATGTTGTTGTATTTGTCTATATGGCTGAGTCATCCCAGGGCTAACCATGGCAAGCAAAGTCAAGGTGGTGTCCAACATGGCACGTCCAAGACAAGCCCCTGCCCTGTACCCTCTTCAGAATATGACAAATGTCAGTTTTTTTATTGCTTTTGTATGTTGGACATTTCATTGTCTCATATGACTCCTAAAGGCTAGGTTGTTATTCTGGTACTAATTTATCATTGTCTTTAAGGTGCCCATGTGCATGTTTTCCTTAACATGAATCACATAGATAGTAAAAAAGCAGTCTCTGTGATCTTATGGAAGGCTATGTTTCTGGAAATCCATATTTTATAGCCACTTGGGTATCTTTTTCAAATGCTTTTATATTCTGTTTACCAAACTGGTACGGCAAAAAAATATAGTTGAAGGTTGTTGCATCCAATATTCCCACCCTTAGTCATGATTGGTCATGTTGAGGAGCCTAAAGGTCCCCAGAAATACTGAAATTCTGGCTTTACAGAGAACACGTGTCCGTCACAGAGTGGGTGAAAGAGAGCAAAGGAATTGCACTTACCTGTATGAATATCTTCCTTGTTCTTACCTGTCACTTAATCATTAGAACAATGTGTTTAACAGGGGCAAGGAAGTGATTGGCAGATTGGATTGGACAGTCTAATTCTAATTTTTTTAATAAAATAATATTTTGCTTTGTACCTATTTCATTGTTAATAAGAAATACACTACACACTGATCGCCATATTAACAGCCATATGCAAATTATATGTTTAAATATGTTGTTGATATTTCTATTTCACAAAAATATGCAATTAGTAAGTAATGGAGAAATGCTCCAGGCAGCTAAGAAGAAAGATGGCATCTAAATACAATGGGTCCTATTGCAAAGTTGGTGCTAACTTAACCAGAGCTGTTGTAATATTATCAACTCCATAGACTATAAAAACTTTGGTAAGTTTACAACAGCTCTGGTTAAGTTAGCATCAATTTTGGAATATTGTCCAATATGTTTTATATACCTGTATAATGCAAAATAATATTAAAAAATCCAGAACAATGTCCCAATGTCTTTACTTTTTGTTATCTGAAGGCATTTCTTTCCATTCCTGTCTCTCCTTTTATAATGGAAGCTACTTCCTTGACATGATCCCATTATACTTTTTTTGGGCAGTTCTGTGACTTCTTGTCTGTGCATTCTGAAATCACCTTAGTGTTCACCTTTTGTCTCCAACATGGCTTTCTCTGTTTCTGATTTTCGTCTCTGGATTTAATCTTATTCACGTACCGTAATTTTTTAATACACTGAACGACACCTACTGGGTGGTACTTTGCTGATCCCAGTAGAATAATGACATCTCAGTCTAGTGGAATTATATTTACTTAGAATAAAGTTTTTTCTGTAACAGCATGGGAATTATATTTTCCATTTTCAATGACTTTGTAAGCCTGTAGAAATAATGACTGTAAACCATATTATTTCAGTGAGAATTAGAAATAATTCTAGAACTCACTGAGGAAGTTTTACTGCATGATCATTATCAGGGTTATTCAAAGAGATCCGAATGGCTGCCGAAAGGGAACCGAACACTGAAAATCAGCGTTCGGTTACCTTTCTTGGCCATTCGGTTATCCAGAGAGCAGGCAATTCGCCAAATCTTGGCGAATTACCAGCACATACGGTGCCTGTTCGGTGCCTGTTTGAGGGCAGTGAATCCCATAGAGAAGCAATGCTTCGGCTATTCAGAGAACACAAACCAGCAGTGAAAGGTTCCCGAAATGCCCTGCCATTTGGTGGTTTAATTTGGCAAGTTTATTCAGGCGAATCCCATAGGCTTCAATGTTAAAAATATTCCCGTTTTAATGCAATATCTAATAAACCATTCATTATAATATTCTGCAGTAAAGAGTCTCTTTATTAATAGATTTTTTAGGATATTTTAGGCATTTTTCAGGATTTTTTTTATTTTTATAAAAATCTGATTTTTTTAAAATTTTGAAGTTTTATAACTTTATTTATTTTTTCTGTAACAGCCCTTTTTATTATCATTCCCTGGACCTCATTTGTAAATTTCAGACATTTTCGCTCAGTAGTTTCTTTGCAAACAGCGTTTCACTTTTCAAACATTCAAGGAAACTTTTTTCTAATTTATTCACTGCATTCGTCTGGGGTGTCGGCTTTTTCCGGCGGCTGCGCTGCATTTGATCGGCTCCTGCTCGGGTTTTTCTGGCGTTTTCGGCGGGTTAATCCAGATGTTTTTACAGGTTTCGGTGTGTGTTCGCCCTCGTTTTTCGGTGAATTTTCGACGGGTTTGCGGCGACTTTTCCCTGCAATTCGGGGACCCTGTGGTACTTGCTGAATACACTGCAGGGTTGCCGAAATCGGATCGCCAAATCGAACCAAATTGAAGAGAATAAAAAGTCACCGAACGTGTGTTGGCTTTTCGATTCTCTTTGAATAACGGATTTTTTCGCATGTAAATCTTCTTTAAAATGGTTTATGACAGACTTTAATACTTGAATATTCAGATATCTAATGTTCTCAAATCATAATAGTACAAAAGGAATTGGTGCTGAAAGAAGTACATATATTCAAGGAGTGACTATTGGGTCTATTCAATATAGGTGAAACACAGGAGAATTGGCAGGAGAAGTGAAAAATCCACGTCAAAATAGTCAAACCAGAAAAAATCTCCTATTTATCTCACATTCCAAATTTTCTATTTGGTCTAGATTGTTCGCTTCTCCAGCCAATTCTCCTGAGTTTCACCTTTTTAGTGAGTAGACCTGTAATTTTTTTTTTTTTCAATACTGAAGTTGTCCTCACTTGGTACAAACATGCAATGGACATTTTGTACAGATGATTCTGCCAGTTGTCTGCATTGATTTTGATACACATTGTAATGGATTTTATTTATTAAGCTTTTTCCCAAGCTGTCATCCAGTTTTCAGGAAGCCTGAGGGACAGAACTTGGGCATATGTACAAGTCAAATCAGTTTACACATGTCAAAGAGATGTTTTTATTTATCTACTACTCTATTGTTTGTAAATACTAATGCAAGGCCTTTAACTCTACTGAAAGCAACTGTGAGAAGGATTTGATGGGTTAAAATAGAGAGTAGTTGGGCTGCCATGCAGCCAAATCATTTCATATCCCCATTCCTTATGCTGAAGTTCTCACAGAGGTCCCTTGTTTATCTCTCTCCTTCACATTTAAATGTTGTATTTATAAATCTTTTTTCTCTGAGTGTGAGCGTGTCTGTCCATTTCTGCATTCTCCCGGTGTGTCTATCCATTTCCATAATCCCCTAGCGTGTTGCTAGATTTTTGCATCTTCAATGTGCCTGTCCATTCCCTATATTTTCCTTTGTTTCTGTTCAGTTCTGCATTCGCCTAGTGTTTGTCCACTCCGATATACTGAGGACTGTCCTCAGGGGTGTGTGGTCTGTGCCGCCACACAGGGCACACCTGTTAGGCAACATTGCCCTTCCTCTTTGCTACAGAGATGCCTTGAATTCAGTGGAGAGAGACAGAGGAAACCAAGATCCCTGATGAAGTTTCAAGTTGTTTGTGGAAGAAATGTGTTGGATTGCAGCTTTTATATTATTGCTATTTTATATTTATTGCTCTTGTATTTTGCTGTATTAACCCACTTATGCATGAAGTCCCACATGTAGAACACATTTTCATTCTGCAGTGTTTTCTCAGGAGTAAATGGCTTCATTTAAAACCAATTAATAAATCAATTAATTGATCTATAAATAAAACATTTAAATCATTGTCTTATCAGTAAACGGATATGCATTTTGATAATGCCGGCTGGGTGGAGTAGAGGTAACATCACTGCTCTATGACTGTGGAGACACAGGTTTGATCCCGGCAAGAGCACCTCTCCAGTAAGTGTCCTTGGGCAAGACACCTAACGGTACATACTCGCCACCCAGGACATATTTGAAAACGAGAGAAATCTCAATGTATCCTTCCTGGTAAAATCCTTTCTCAAAAAAAAAAAAAAATGCTAGTGGATCATAATGCAACTCAAATCAGATGTTTTGCAAAAGTAACAATCGTATCATATATAGATATAGTTTGAAGTTCTAAAATATAGGAAAATAAAGTTGACCTTTCTGTAACATTTAACTACCTTATATATCAGTATCAAAGTTCTCTAAAATGGATTTATTGTAGTCTTATATGTATTGTTTATCAATGATTTCATTTTTAGAATTGTTTATTTTGACTTTAATAATACGTAAGCTACTTTACAACAGACTTAATTCTATGGTATGAAAATGACTGTAAGCGAAATATCTTGTACTTAACTTTTCTACGCAGCCTACAAATTCTTTGCCGTTAATAGATTACAGGCGCAGCTCAATTCTACATACTCATCTTCAAAAAAGATTACCTAATAAGGGCTAGTATTTTTAAACAAACCTAACTGCGTGGATGAACGCATGGTACATAGTTTTCTTTTCTTACATAAGAAGGGGAACTGAAATGGATATCCGTGCCACTGGTGTTCTTTTGTTCAGATTCGAGGTTTTGGCAAGTAAAATACTTGTATGCAGCTTTTAGTGAGTTTTGTTTGGCTGACAGCAGACTTAAGTAAGTACAACTTCAGATTTTCTTAAGAACTACAAATTACAGTCCATTAGCAGTAAGATAATTGTGTCTAAGTTAATGTGCCTTAACTGTTTGGCAGTTCATTCATTTGTACGTTTTTGTTGTAGTTGTAGTTTTAAGCAATTTAAATGCAATCAGAGATTTAATTTAAATATGGCCGTTATTGCAACATTACAGTTTATGTATGGATTTATGTTCGGTACATGAGCTTGCATAGCTGTAATTTACTCACAATTTTTTATCTGTCCAGTAATGAAAAACATTCCATATAAATATATATTCATATATTAACAATATGGATATTTTATTGCTTAATGCATTTTTTTTATTTTTTTGAGGCGATGTCAAATATGAAATTTATATCTACCCCGATATCTGTAGTATTTGCAATTCAATCAATTTATTGGGAGAAAACACTGAAATGTATGGAAGCATTGCTTAAAGAACGTGATGTTTATACTAGACATTTCATATTGGGAGATAGTCATAAAAATGTTGTTGTGAGCTCTTCCAGTGGAACCCAGGACGTACTTGAAAACGAGAGAAATCTCAATGTATCCTTCCTGGTAAAATCCTTTATAGATAAATAAATAAATAAATACATTTGAAATTTGAAAACTGCTTAGGAAATGTAACCAACCTTGTTCGATGTGGAAAATATCCAATGTGATGCAAAGGTGCTTGTATTTTGTGAGTCTTTGGTTTTGGCCAGACCATTCTGGAGTTATGACACAGGACATAATATTAACTATATTTTATGTTAAGCTGAATTTTAACAGTTGCACAGTACTTTATCTTTTGCAAAATGATACATTGTTTTTCTAATTACTGATCAGTCGTTATGAATGCATTTAGTAGATGCAAATAATCAAAGGTAAACAACAACAAAGCTGTTTAAAAAATACAACCAATATTATCAATAAACATTATGTGATGAATTATACACTCATTTAAGTTTGGGTTTTAATATCAATGGCTTGCAAGTAATATTTTTGTAAGTTTTTCAAAGATTTGAACGTTATGCTTCTACATGGTCTAGTTATGTTTATAATTTCTAATTCTGCTTATTTTACAGAAGTGTGCTCATCTTTTTGATTGTGCTGCAAGCACACTTTTTAGAACCTGTTATAGAACAATATCATTGTGCCAGGTTCCCTATTGATGACTAATAGATATGAAATTAGGCTGCAAGCTCAGGTTGGAGACGTAAAATGCAATTTTTAATAGGATCCATGACTCACAAGGACTCACTGGGATCTATTGTTAAGAGAAGAAGCTGAAAAGTTGTAATCATTATAACTTTAAGCATTTAAACTTAATTGAATGTCTTTTGTGGCAAAAGCTGAAAAATTAAAATGCAGTTTTTGGCTGAAAGAAAACTGATAATCATCCAAAAAGCCCCCAAAACAAAGAAATACACTTAGAATTTTTTTTTGCACCTCAAGTTAAAACTTTCTATAACAATCTAATCAGCTTAGGTCAATTAAAATAAAAGTCAATATTTCAAATACAATCTTCCTTAAAGTTTAATTTCAGGATGTTTTTCGAAGCCATCCTGGACCCCTTTTCAGTTGCCCAGGGCAGGAATTGTGTTTGCACATTAACTATTCTGCTAGTGCCGCAAGGTGATATCTGTCCAGTATTGCAGGGATTTGGAAATGTGTAAATGCTGTGTGGTAATAAATAATACTGTATTCTCCCCTAGGCAGTTCACAGTATGATATTCAGTCACTGAACAAGCTTCATAAATATCCTCACAGCATACGGTGAACCAATGTTTATCACTTATGGCTTTATCGCTCCCTTTGCTATAACGATACATCATTTGTACAGGCCAATGAGTTATGCCTTTACTGTTTTTAAGCTATGAACTCTTCACTGCTAAAACTATTTCGGAATCTTTTAATTGCTACTTATTGTTTATTGATCCCCTTAAATAGTTGTTTCAAGAATAGAGAGAAATAGCCAAGTTAATTCCTGAGTTGCAAAATAAATTTTGGAACTTAGGATATTGGTAGGAAGGTGCCACGCAGTGGTGGAGTGAATGATATAAAATATAAGGAGAGTATTGGTGACCATAATGCATGCAAGGCACTAGGAATTCTTCAATGTAGATATCTATATATTCCTCGATCATGCATATCCATATAAGGTACTGTAAATCCAGGAGGCAGAAACAAACATAGGATTGCAGTTTTATAACTTGTCATGCCTATGTTATTATTCATTATTATGATACTATCATCAGAAAAAATATGTGTGGGGTATGTAGCAGATATAACTAAAGAGATGTCACAACAAGGACATTCACAACAAATTAAAGACCGTGACTTTATTTTGGGATTTATAATTTAACAAAATAATCAATATAATATATACATACACTATATTGCCAAAAGTATTCGCTCACCCATCCAAATAATCAGAATCAGGTGCTCCAATCACTTCCATGGCCACAGGTATATAAAATCAAGCACCTAGGCATGCAGACTGTTTTTACAAACATTTGTGAAAGAATGGGTCGCTCTCAGGAGCTCAGTGAATTCCAGTGTGGAACTGTGATAGGATGCCACCTGTGCAACAAATCCAGTCGTGAAATTTCCTCGCTCCTAAATATTCCACAGTCAACTGTCAGCTGTATAATTAGGAAGTGTTTGGGAATGACAGCAACTCAGCCACGAAGTGGTAGGCCACGTAAACTGACGGAGTGGGGTCAGCGGATGCTGAGGCGCATAGTGTGAAGAGGTCGCCAACTTTCTGCAGAGTCAATCGCTACAGACCTACAAACTTTATGTGGCCTTCAGATTAGCTCAAGAACAGTGTGCAGAGAGCTTCATGGAATGGGTTTCCATGGCCGAGCAGCTACATCCAAGCCATACATTACCAAGTGCAATGCAAAGCGTCAGATGCAGTGGTGTAAAGCACGCCGCCACTGGACTCTAGAGCAGTGGAGATGCGTTCTCTGGAGTGATGAATCGCGCTTCTCCATCTGGCAATCTGATGGACGAGTCTGGGTTTGGCGGTTGCCAGGAGACTCTGACTGCATTGTGCCAAGTGTAAAGTTTGGTGGAGGGGGGATTATGGTGTGGGGTTGTTTTTTAGGAGCTGGGCTTGGCCCCTGAGTTCCAGTGAAAGGAACTCTGAATGCTTCAGCATACAAAGACAGTTTGGACAATTCCATGCTTCCAACTTTGTGGGAACAGTTTGGAGCTGGCCCCTTCCAACATGACTGTGCACCAGTGCACAAAGCAAGGTCCATAAAGACTTGGATGACAGAGTCTGGTGTGGATGAACTTGACTGGCCTGCACAGAGTCCTGACCTCAACCCGATAGAACTCCTTTGGGATGAATTAGAGCGGAGACTGAGAGCCAGGCCTTCTCGTCCAACATCAGTGTGTGACCTCACAAATGCACTTCTGGAAGAATGGTCAAAAATTCCCATAAACAGCCTTCCCAGAAGAGTTGAAGCTGTTATAGCTGCAAAGGGTGGACCGATGTCATATTGAACCCTATGGATTAGGAATGGGATGTCACTTAAATTCATATGCGAGTCAAGGCAGGTGAGCGAATACTTTTGGCAATATAGTGTACATGCCTACCCTACATATAGGGAATGCGAGTGGGTGTGTGCACCTAAGCAGTCTAGCTGATCAATTCGTCAGTGTGCCAAGAAAGTGCTTCAAATGACTGATGCCGTACAATATATAGTCTACATACAAACCCTCATGCACATGTGCACCAATGAAATTAACAGGTATGTCAACATATATCTGTCCCACGCCAGTGCTCAATGTTGCCTAAATGTAATCCTTGCTAAATCTCTACCCTGCAACAAGCATTTATCATTATGTGTGAATAGCACACAAAGTGGTGATGCACCCCATGGGTAAGTCTATTCAAGTGATCTCAAGAGTGGTCCGCCTCACCACACGCAAACATACATGCAATAAAAAAAGCACCGAAATAATACTGTGCAGAAGGTTAAATTTGTGTAAAATGTGTTTTGTGGTTTTTACTGTCTGAAGATATCTACTTCAAAGAAGGTTTGTTATTCCCTGGTAGTCCTCACTTCTCTCCATGGTAAATCAAAGGCCAATCCTGTAGCCATGGTAGTATATCGGAGCTTCCTTACAATTGAATCCCAGACTAATTAGCACCCATATATTGTATAGGAGGACAAAACTAGTTGAGCATGTTGGCTGTTTATTCAATCCAGCAGAATCTATTTTATCAGACTTTGTGTGCGCTATAATTAGACCGTGACTCTATTGTAAGGTTGCTCCGAGATAGTACTGTGGCTCGAAGGGTTGTCCTGCAACTTTCTGTGGAGAGAAGCAAGAACCTACAAACCTCTTTTGGAGCAGAGACCTTGAGAAACTACACCAACTAAAATAACTATTTTGTGCAATATTGTTTCAATATTGTTTTTATTGCTTATATGTTTTTGGATCGCCTATATACACGTATGGGTGCATCACTTCTTAGTTTAGATTGTGTTCTCTAGAGCCACCTGAAGATAACAGAGCTTCTTTCCTTTAATTACCAAACCTCAAACTATTGTAGGTATTCTGAATAAATGTGTACCTTTAATGTGTCTTTGTAATCATTTTTGTTTTTTGAAAGCCAATGAGGGTTCAGGTCTTTTGCTAATAATCTCTTGAGAAATACCCAAATTTTGCAGCATTTTGATAGTTATTTTAAAAAGTGGATTGTCACCATGGAAGCTAATATAGGGCCGGATTCCAACAGAGCCATTAATAAATAATAATGGCTCTCAAATGGATAAATTGTGTTATTAATTTGCTTGCTATTAATGACTCTATTCAGACTGAGCTGGTGTGATAGCGACTTTAGTCAGAATGTTTTTGAGCCACTCATACAGTAGATTGTGGCAGCGGTTCAATGTGGTATCTGACAAATTGCCTCGAAATTGCACCGAATGGTTAGTGCATAAACCCTTTAGTAAAATTAATGCATTTTGCCTCCTGTCCTGCTTACCTTATTTTACAGAGTGTAATAAATCCCTGGTGGTCCAGCGAGGCAATAAAAAGAGTTTCCAGCAGGGATGAATCAGAATGCTAGTACTGGCCCCAGATGCTACTTCCCTCTAAGAAATCTGTTGGCTCAGTCCTGTGTGGCATAGAGGGATTTTTACATCTGTGGCACTTAGACACTACACAAGGTTTCTAAAGGGCAAGGGCCCTCTGGAGCCATGGGGCCCTGGAACTGTTCATAGGCCTCCACCCCCATGATGGCGTCCCTGCATGCACTTGCCTTGCGTACACAACTGAAAAGATTTTGATGCGATATCACACAGAATGGGCATGTAATTTCAGCAATTTTTACAGTGGTTATAAATGGCATTATTAAAGAAGCACCTCTTTATCAAAAGTAACCTCTTCTGTTCTATTAAGGTTATGGGTACAGAATATGTTCCATCAATGGGACATATTGAGACCAGATGCTGAACTGATTATATGTCCCAGTTATTTTCATGTCATCAGGGATGCAATAGGTTGCAGTCCCAATCATAAATCACTTTTGTAAATAATATGGGTAGAAAATTCCCTAAAATGTTAAGATAATGTAGATACACTGATATTGTGGCATGGACATTTTCTAAATGCAGAATATTCAGTACAAACATTATGGGCCTGATTCCACACGAGCCTTTAAGTCAGTGTTTCCCAACCCTGTCCTCCGAACCCTCAACCAGGCCAGATTTTGCAGATCACCTTGGGGAAATGCAGACTGAATCCTGCAATTGTTCTTATTTTGTATACTATGAATAGAAGTGACTACAGATGATTTTATTTCTGTGGTTGCTACATCCTATAGTACTTTACATCCCCAACCCTACTCCTCAGGGCCCACTAACAGGCCAGGTTTTACAGATCACCTTGGAGAAATGCAGACTGAATCCTGCAATCATTGAACAGCAAATCATATCACCTGCGCTGTGCTTCAGCTATCTGGAAAACCTGACTTGTCAGCAGGTCCTGAGGACAGGTTTGGGAAACACTGCTTTAAACTAATAACTTTAGACGTCAATGGATGCAGCATGTAGCCTAACGACTCGAGCTACTATTTCAGTCTGAAAGCATTAATTTTGGTTGCTGCAGCGGGATATACAGGGTTATCCAAAGAGATCCGAATTGCTTGAGAAAGGTAACCGAATGCTGAAAATCAGCGTTCGGTTACCTTTCCTGGCCATTCGGCTATCCAGAGAGCAGGCAATTCGCCAAATCCTGGCGAATTGCCTGAACATACGGTGCCTGTTCGGTGCCTGTTCGAGGGCAGTGAAATCCCCATGAAAAAGCACTGCTTCGGCTATTCAGAGAACACAAACCAGCAGTGAAAGGTTCCCCTAATGTCCTGCCATTCGGTGGTTTCATTCGGCAAATTTATTCAGGAGAATCCCATAGGCTTCAATGGTAAAAATATTCCCGTTTTAATTCAATATCTAATAAACCGTTCATTATAAAATTCTGCAGCAAAAAGTCTCTGTATTTATAGATTTTTTAGGATACTTTAAGCATTTTTCATATTTTTTTTTTTTTTTTAAAAAAGTCCGATTTTTTTTTTTTTTTTTTTCAGTTAACTTATTTTTTTTGTAACAGCCCTCTTTATGATCATTCCCTGGACCTCCTGTGAAAATTTCAGACATTTTCGCTTAGTAGTTTCTTTGCAAACAGCGTTTCTTTTTCCCAGATTCATACAAATGGTTTTTCTAATTTATTCACTGCCTCCTCTACGTCACAGCTGCTTCGGCTCTGTGTGATTCGGCTCCTTTTCGGCTCCTGTTCGGCTTTTTCGAAGGTTAATCCAGATGTTTTTGCTTGTTTTCAGCGTGCATTCGGTTAGTTTTCGGTGGGTTTACGGCAGCTTTTCCCTGCAATTCGGGGACCCTGTGCTCTTTGCTGAATACACCGCAGTGTCACCGAAATGCAATCGGCAAAAGGAACCGAATTGAAGAGAACGAAAAGTCACCGAACGTGCGGTGACTTTTCGAATCTCTTTGGATAACCCTGATAGTAAAATAATAGCTGTTAGTTTGCTGTTAGCACTGTGATTCCAAAACTGCAATTCCAATGTAGCTCATTCATCATGGCTCAAGTTAGTATTCAGAAATTAATTATCAAATTTCAAACCATGCTGTTAAATGATTTTGCATATGTGAAATTACTTACCACTCAAATTTAAGTTACTTGAAAAATTTGATATTTACCCCTGGTCCCACATTGAAGTGTGTGTCACAATCTGCCGTTTCCTTTGGTCACAGGCAGCAGAACAATGGGAGCAAAATAGTTCCCAGTGCACTTTCATGGCCACAGTGTGACCCTGCTCATGTGAGCAAACGCAGGACTAGTGCAAGGTAATGCTTGGCTCCATGGAGTTCTAAGGACTGCATGAGCTCATACCTCTGCAGATGACTGTAATGCCCCGTGCCGCGGTCGGACCGCGGCCGCCATGTTGGGACGCCTGACAAACTCACCTGAGGTCCCTCGTGGCGCGTCGCTCCCTGGTTCCGGCCTGCAGCTCGAGGGAGGAGAGCCAGGATGTGTTCCACGCCGCCTCCGCGATCCATCTGAGCAGAAGGCAGGCGCGCATGCGCGATCGTCCATCCTAGAGCATGAAGACCTAGGTACTCTGGCGCCCTCTGCTGGTCAAGTTAAGGTACTGCATCCCACCTGCACTGGAGATCCTCGTATACCACCAATTAATCTACCTAGCACTCAGGTATCCCTATTCCACCTGCGAGTCCCAGGTGAACGGTGTTCATATGATTCCCTGAACCCTATTTAAACCTGCCGCCTTCTCTAGTTCACTAACCAGGTTATACTGTGGTTACACCACGTTACCCAGTGGTTCCCCTTCGTGTTCCTCTAAAAGGATTCTGACTTCCGTTCCTGCTGCCGATACAGCTTCGCCTCCGGTTCCTGTTGCCACGGTACCAGCTCCACTTCTGTTCCGGCCATCACGGTACCAGCTCCACTCCGGTTCCTGTTGCCACGGTACCAGCTCGACTTCTGTTCCGGCCATCACAGTACCAGCTCCGCTCCGGTTCCTGTTGCCACGGTACAGCTCCGCTCCTGTTCCTGTTGCCACGGTACAGCTCCGCTCCTGTTCCTGTTGCCACGGTATGGCTCCGCTCCGGTTCCTGTTGCCACGGTACAGCTCCACTCCTGTTCCTGTTGCCACGGTACAGCTCCGCTCCTGTTCCTGTTGCCACGGTACAGCTCCGCTCCGGTTCCTGTTGCCACAGTACAGCTCCGCTTCCACTTCTGCTGCCACGATACAGCTCCGCTTCTGTTGCCACGATACAGCTCCGCTTCTGTTCCTGCCACCACGGTACAGCTCCATTCCGCTTCCATATTCAAGATTGCCATCGCAGTACCAGTTCCACCTCCCGGCATACCTCTAATCCTGGACTATTTCCAAGATTGCAACCGTATTTATTTATCCTTACAACTCTCCGTTCTGGACTCTTATTTCTGTCAAAAGAAACATTACATTACTTTATTCTGGACTTATATTTTGTTGCCTTCAGTAAAGCTTAATCAATCATATTCCTTCTGGTCTCCTCCTTCGGCTTGCCATTGGGTTCCATACACCCAACACCATACAGGGGTCAAAGCCTCTGTCCTTACAATGACTGCCTTTGCCCAATTATTTTAATTAATTTTTTGCCCCATTTTACTCACCTTTTCTCCCTCTCTGGGTGCAGCTCCTCCTCTTTGGCTCAGGGACTTCCAAACCTGCAAGTCCCTAAGGCTTTTCCTGCGCAATTTGTGCTCCCTGCGCTACTTGCATTGCGTAGGAAACGCAAATTGCGCAACACAGTGGGTCTTGAAAACTTTAGGTACGATGGATCTGAGCTGCGCGCATGCTAGCACAATTGGTTACAGAGATAGCGATATTGGCATACTCACTGCATGTCAGTGTCACTACAAAAACAAACCCCACCCAACACAGTGGGGATAACAAGAGAATAGCAAGTATATGGAAATGAATGCTGGGAGTGCCTCACCTGAGACCTGCAGGGTTTAACCCTTTGAAGTAAATGAAAACATATGGATCACTGATCCAAAAAATCAAGTGAGGAAAAAATAGGCAAAAATTGCAAAGAAATAAAAATTTCAAAATTTATTGACACATGAGAAAAATATATAACACACACCAAAACCAACAGTGCAAAAAAGGAAAAATATATACCAGGCCAGGTATATATTTTTCCTTTTTTGCACTGTTGGTTTTGATGCGTGTTATATATTTTTCTCATGTGTCAATAAATTTTGAAATTTTTATTTCTTTGCAATTTTTTGCTTATTTTCCTCACTTGATTTTTTGGATCAGTGATCCATATGTTGCCAGTGTCACTAGTATCCGAATAGCAACCGTCAGCCAGGAAATTCAAATTTCCCGACTGCTGATGATGGTGGGTGGCGGTGGAGCAAACTCCTCCATTTCCCCTAGCAATTTGTGCAAAATGGGGGGGGGCTGAGAGGGGTGGGGAGAAGGGTGCCACTCCTCACATCCTGACCATTTGAGCTTACTGTACTTTGCGCGACCTATGCTTAACATTGTGAGCGCAAATGCGAATGTGCGCTGGCACGAGTATGGTATTACAATCTATTTTGCGGTAATTACCGCATGGCCTTATCGCGCATAATTTTAGAAACTCCTAAAAGCTGGTGCTAATGGCAAATCTGAACAACCTGGCCAAACCCAAATACACCAGCCCATAAAAAGGAATGCACCAAAGCACAGTGGCCCATTCAAATCATACCAAACCAATACAATGGATGAAGTTGTGTGTGCATGTATTATTGCTGCAGCATATATGGTCTGATTGACAGTGGCAGATGCAATTTGTTAACGTGAGACAGGTGTGGTTCTTAATTCTGATTGACTGAATCTCGAAAAAAGACTGCGCGTGCAAAGATTTTTGCGCCAGACAGTACTACGCGTGCATTTGGGTGCGTCCTGTTTGCACACGCTATTGATCGGTGGATGAAAAAACAGGCGAGGATTGTAATTCTAACGGTGATTTGCGCGCGCAAAACTTTAACGCTTGGTGCAAAGATTTTCACTTTGCGCGAAGATTTTTGCGTTAAGAATGTAATGTGGCCCACTATTTGGATTTCTTTTATCTGGTTCTTGATACGTGAAACAAGAAAATTGATTCTTTATTATTAACATTATGTAAGTAATAAATGTTCCATGTGTGCACACACAATGATATAGGTTGTGTGCACCTGTGATCCTAGAAATAGCTTCATGAAGCTTCGCAAAGCGTCTGATAAATGATTGCTATGGCTCTGATTGCATTATCACAGATGTGAGACATCATGTATTGCATTTAGTGATTGACTTATTGCATCTGGATGCTGTGACAGCCTATGCCAATAATTGGATACCATGGATTTGCTGGCAGAACTATGGGCAGTGTGGGCACCCTCTATACTAGGTGTGCATACTGAATATCACGCCAGATTGCTGGAAGTTATATTGCTATGCCTGGCATCCAGCAATTCAAGATTTATTATATTATGGTTTTGGTAGCCAATCACAGTGCAGGCTTTCTATAATTATCAGTTTGCTGTTATTGTCACTCACAGCCAGGACTCGGATTTAATTAAAACCAAGGTTAGTTTTCCTATTTTAGTGTTACATTTTAATGTAGTTTTAGGTTTTAGTGTAGTATAAAAGCTTATGTTTAGATCTACAGTGTTTGAATATTTGGTTTCGATTTTATGGTTAAGATGTCTGTTTGTTTATTTAGTATGGACAGTTATTTACTGGATATTGCCAGGTTTGCCTTCTCTTCACTTTTCAGTTGTGATTTAAAAATTGGACAGTAACTTACATGGGAAGTTTATCTTGGAAATTAGGTTAAGGATGGCACAATTTAAGGGTAAAGAGTTTAGATAAGGAGTGGGATATAGAGGAGCGCTGCTAGATTGGAGGGCAAAGGTAGTTTACAAATTGCCTGTTCAGTAATTGGCTAGAAGGATTAAATGGTGAATGACGGCCAAAGTCATTTTATGTAGATGATGGGAGCAGTTGTGAAATTCAATTATTTTACTCCAGGTTAAAATTGACCCTTTTATCTCTGACCTTTGAAGCTCCTAAGAGTCCTATGAGGTTGTAAGAATAGGTGGAAATAAGACTAGCAAAATGTGCCTGTTTAGCAAGACAGAACACTCTCTTGTAGGAACATAAGAATTTGTTATGGGAGAATTCACAGTTATGTCAACATTGCTATGGGAAGATTACTTCCATCAGTGTTCAGCCGTATGATAAATTCTTGGAGATAGCAAGGCTAGTTGGTGTGCCCACGTTGTGTGAAACTTGCCGATTTCAACAACATTATTGGGTTTCGTTTTCCTTTGTCATGGGTGGAGAAAAGAACATAGTTATAAAAGTTAATAGATGGATCACAGCGGCAACTGGAGATCCAAACAGAAATGTGACACTCCAAGTAACCTGACGTCTCTGATTGGCTAAGATGGTTGTAGCTCAAGTTGTGGGGAATGTTGAAGATGCTGGCCAGAAGAGACAGAAAGAATATCGTACTGTAACTATGTAAACCATTTTATTTTTACATGTCAGTTATATAATACAAGGCCAGACACTTATTTTATTCTAGAGTATTCTGAATATTTACTTTTAATCGAGCATACTTATAAGGTAGTATCAAGCGAAAGACAAGAATGTGAGACTATCATGCTGCGTAAACTGTACCTGAATTAAAGTCTGCAGATTGCAAACATTAGGCAGTGAAAGGCTACAGAACAGTGTTTTATGACCTCAAGGATGTTCTCTTCTCTGGCATCAGGTCTTCTGAGATAAAACAGATCAGGTAAGTAAGAATAGATTACATCTAAAATGCATGAATGTAAGTGTGTTATGCAAAGTTGATGCGAAAGCACAGGATAGTTTTAACAGCTGAGATGCATTTATCTCTTGCCGTTAAACATTTTACGTAGATGTTGATTATAAGAAGACATGACAGTCTAAATATAGGCAGAAATATTACAAGCAGATGCTCTTTTATGCAGCACAAACCTCTCAAAATTCCAGAAGCTCTGTTTTAATAAATGGAATAGTTACTGAAATCTTTTCTTACTGGTATGAAGCGCAGAATGTATTTTGCAGATTCCTCTTCTACGGTTCTAAAATAGGGACGCCGAAAACACTTTGACTATGTAAATAGACAATATTTATAGAACTGGAAGATTTGATTTTTTTTTTTTTTTTTTTTTTACCGGAGACTGATTTAATACTGTCCTTTGTAAAGTATTAAGACTATTTGTACATAAAAAAAACAAATGTTTTTAAAGCCTTTTCACATTTTGGTATAAAATCAAGAGCCACTATTATTAAAGAATGTGTTGTTAAGTATAAAGGCCCCACCCGTTTATCATAATGGCTCCCGTCCAATTCCAGCAGAAATGCAAACTTCCCTTGAAGTTCCCTTCAGCTTGAGAAAGGCTGGCATCACAGTTGAAACGTTGCTGAGTACCCATTAAGGTGGTCATCAATGAGACAGAAGTGCCAGATTCCTCGGTTTCTAACCTGGTAAACGTCCCTTGAGGCTTGGCTGTTGCAGCTCCCTATTGTAAATTAATGCACCCCATACTTTGTGTAGACGTTGCTAATGTGTAGGCAGACAAAAAATAACAAGAAATTCCAAGATCCACTCATTATTCCTGTTTTAGGCCAGTATTTAAGAAAAATACCGACTCTCGGCACCTGGTGTCAAGTGATTTTGAATATGCAAAGTCACTTAAAATTATAAAAAGATTAAAAAAAATCAAGGGCTCTATTACAATCTTTGCGTTAAAACGCGGGCGCAAGGGAGGAAAAACTGCGCCCGCAGTTTTCCCCCTTGCGCCCGCTTTTTAACGCTATATTACAAGGCAGGCGCAAAAAATGCTGCCTGCATTGTTTCCGCTCGTTAAAATCAGGGATGCTCGCCGCAGCGCTGAGCGCAGCTGCGAGCATCCACTCGCTGGAGTCCATAGGACACCATTGAGTTTCCCCCTGCCGGTCACATGACCAGCCGGATCTTGCCTTGCGAGATCCGGCAGGTCAGCGTAGTGATAGGCAGGGAGAGACTGGGGGGACTTTTTCCCCCAGTCTCTCCCTGCTCCCGCCGGCCGGATGAGGCGGTTGGAGCCGCGGTCCTCGCCGCGGGACAGAGGGTGAGTATGTGATGCTTTTTTTATTTTTTTAGCCTGGTGTTAACAGATTCTGCCGAAGCGGAATCCGTTAACACCAAGTCCTGGCTCTGGTTAACTTTTTGCTGACCAGAGTCAGGCAGTAATCAGCGCTGGGACTTTGTAATCCAGTGCTGATTAACACTTTGCGCTCTCCATGTTAAGTATAGGGAGCACAAAGTACAGTAACCTCGCACAGAGAAGCGCAAGGTACCAAACACAAACGTTTTTTTTTACCTGTTTGTTTTTGGATTGTAATATGCGGTAAATACCGCAGCAAACGTTAACGCTCACGCATGTAAGCGTTAACGTTTGCGTGAAGATTGTAATAGGGCCCCAAGACTTACCTCTGATTCCTCTGATTCCATTTCTTTCACTTCCTCACATTGCTAATGGAAGGACAATAGGGAACAAATAGCTCTCATTGTCCTTCCATCGCCAGCCATGCGAGTTCATGAATAAGTAATCTTGCAGAGGGACTATGGATTCCAATAGACACTAAAAATAGCAGTGTTAGTGGCTCCAATTAATACTTAGCAGCTAACTCTTTGATTTAAACATACCTGGCCAAAAGACATACATGCGCTTTTTTTTAACATTTCTTCATGCGTAAACTAAAAAGTAACAGGTTATAGGATGTTTCAATATGATACATCTAGAAATCTGTCTATGTTTCTGTCTGTTTATCGATTTGTTTGTCTATATATTGCCTTGGAGCAACTCACAGAAAAGCGATGGGAAGCAGACTGATAAAAGAGTGAACCTTAATTAAGAATAAGAATAGACCACAATTCCCTGTCTGCCCCTATCATTGAAGATAAGGTACGCTGCCCACTGTCTGTACTACAGAATTTAAAAAAAAAAAAAATTTGGAGAAAGGATTTTACCAGGATGGATACATTGAGATTTCTCTCATTTTCAAGTATGTACTAACCATAAACTCTTTGAAAGGAAAAGTTGTCATCAAGTTTTTGAGTAAATGAAATGTATGGCAGGTGTTGGTTAACATGTGTCTGATATAAAATCTTGTTTTAAACATTATCATTTTAAAATCAAATTTAAACCAATTAAATAGAACACCTTCTTATGAAGAAAGCAAGTGTTATCTGTAATTTCTATCTGGTATTAAAAGTAATTGAGTTACAATATATTTCTGGGGAGATTTGTTAAGAATTTAACATTTTTTATAAGTATGTCAATTAACATATAAACCATCTTCTTATTATTATAGGATTAGCTACTTTCAAAGATTTTACCGTTTCGGTGTCACTTGCTCCTCTTCCTTTCGATGTTATTTATGCTTATCGCAGCTGGGATTTAGTCAGATAGAAAGTTGTGGTAGAGCAGCAATCCATTTACTTGGAGAAAGAGACATAAAATAAGTTTGTTCCATCATCCAAATGGTTTAGATTTATGTAGTGTTTCAAATGGAAATGGTTTAGGTCATTTTTTTCCCAGTCTTTGCCCAGTACATAGTTTATTGAAGACTGAAATGTCAACAAGGCAGTAATTTGTTTTCATACAGATTATATCATCCCACTGATAAGAGTTAGTAAAGTATTTTTTTTTAGTTGTTCCTTGATATTTTATATCTTGAAATCAAAATCAATTATACATAAAATCATTTATTTTTATTTGTATTACTTAAATCATCTTTTATCCCCTACAAATGCTTTTATTTCTGTTTTTGCTTTAGAGGACAAAATATACATGTGCATCAACAGTTGTTTTCAGTAGTGGATGAACTTATAACTCTTTCCAATTACCTTTCCTTTCTTTGTTTTTCAAAGCAATCAGTCTCATTCTTTAGCCTTCTCTGCATGCTTCATAATGGAAAACCATCTCATGAGCAACTAATGGCCATATGAAGCAATTTTACAAGAACTGTACTCAACGAGACCAGTCATTACTGTTTTTCTCAGCAAACGTGACTTTATAGATTTCCTTCTCCAAGTTTGGCAAATACACAATCTGATTTCACAGCTTGTAGAAGGCAACTGAGAGCAAATAGTTTCCAGCATCCTTTTGCTGTGAGATCATGTACAAGCAATGTCATGGAACATTATCTGTGCTCACCATGGAGTCGTATGGACACCAGAAGATGCTACTGGCTGCTGTTAGCATCTTTGGTATATTACTAGTAATGTGGCTAATATAACGACTTACCCATAATAAAGAGGGTAACAGGGAACCACAACAGGTTAACAGATCACACTGAATTTTTCCATTATTTCCCCTTATTTTACCAGGTCAGTCTGAACAGGGCCCCATGTGTTTACTTTAGCAAATATTAACAGGAATGTGGTTGTAACCGCATTGTATCTAACTCAGCTCCCCACCACTTCTCATTAATCACCAAATACACCCCAGCCCGCTCTCTAAGGTCAAACAGTGACCTCCGCTTAGCTTCTCCTAACATCACCTCTTTCCATGATAGACTGCAGGATTTCTCACGCGCAGCCCCCATCCTCTGGAACGCTCTACCTCATACTGTCAGACTTTCCCCTAGTTTCCCTTCCTTCAAACGCTCCCTTAAGACATTTCTATTTAGGGAAACCTACCACCCACCTCACTGACGCAACCAGTCCATCACTCACCAGTCCATCACTCTCACCTTGCAGTCCTCTCCTCCTGTTTCCACCCCAACCCTTCTAAATTCTAAGTTCCCACGGGGATAGGGCCCTCGTTTCCTCCTATACTAGTTTGTCAAATGTTGTTCAATGTATTGTAACACTGTTTATGTTTTGCCCATTTTGCAGCGCTGCGGAATATGCTGGCGTTATATAAATAATAATAATAACAATAATAATAATAATGCATCTTTTTTCTTCTTTTCTTCCACTTTAAAAAAATAAAATAAATAAATAAAAACCTCTTCTTTCAATGCTCTTAGCTTTACTTTGCCCTGATCGTAATTATAGAACAGTAAATTCACTCTGGGGTAAAAACCCCAATATATTTCTTTTTTTGGGCCAGAACATTCTATTATGATATTTTAAATGATTATATGAAAGTCTACACTTTAAATTAAACAAATAACTATAAGTTAAGAAATAGTTCATGAGTTGTTAAAAGTCATTGAGTTTTCATTTAACGTCTTGCGACTGTAAATCATTTGCAAATAAAACAAGTGACTTAAACAATTTGGACACTGCATAGAGTGCCAAATGAAGAACGTAAAAAAAGAAAAGACAAAGCAACAGTCTTAATGCTAGAGCAACCTTTTGGAATCCATCAAATTAGTGACAGCATGCTGCATTTAAGAAGGTGACAGTTTTCTGGGAATGTTCTTCCACAGAATCTTGTTTCAGTTGTGCCCTTCTCATGAGCTCAGATAGGTAGGTTATGTTTTATTGAGATCAATTTATATTTGTTTATATTTCTTTAAAATAAGATATTTCTGTTTATTGTAAAATGATACACATTCCAAAACTGCGTGTGTATGTGTTACTGATTTTGTTGATTTAAATGTGACTTTAATGCATTCATTTTGTAGCATATCATAAAATATTTCTTATGAAATTTAGCAGAAAGTGTGTAATATTATATCATCTTCTGTTTATTATAGTATTAGGTCAGAAGTGCATTTTTAGATCGCATAGTCACATAATTCTGCTTTGACATGATATATTGCAATAATGCAATAATTTATGTGTGAGTCCAATTTTTCAAATCGCAATATATTTATATAGTATGAAACGGTTCTCTGCACATTTTCCTTGCGGCAAATTAATGAATGGAGAAGTACATTGAATGATGCTGAATTCACTGTGTTAAACGTATACGTTATTGAAGCTTTTAATTCTTTCTATTCAAACTGAAGCCCAAAAGGCATCTACCTGAGGCGCAATGCTTCAACAATAACAGGGCATCACTAAATATGGATCTGCCTTATGTAGTCCCAAGATTGTAAATGTTCAGCATGATTAAACATCCTAAGTATATTTTCTAGCAATTTTCTTCCTAGTGGTGCACTGTCTCTGCAAAATAATTTATAGAATAATGATGTCTCTTACTATTTATTTTTCTACCACTACTAGCACAATTTCAATATGGCAACTTTTATATAAAAATACTTTTTTATTGTGTGTGCAGTAGTTTTTACCTGCGTGGTTACATATTTATTTATTTATAAAGTATTTTACCAGGAAGGATACATTGAGATTTCTCTCGTTTTCAAGTATGTCCTGGGTTCAAGAACATTAAGATGTTACAGTTGTTACAGAAATACAAAGTAATACAATGCAAGATATTAAAAAAACACAAATATACAGATTAACAGAAAATAAATATGTAGGAAATAGTCATTATGTTACATGTTTACAGGTGCATTCTGTATTGAGGTACAGTATGTTAATAGGGAGCTCTTGAGTGACTTTAGACTGGGGGAAGATTTGATGGTGTCTGGGAGGTTAATCCATAACTGTGGTGCTCTGTAGGAAAATGAGGATCGAGCCACTTTCTTTTTGTATTGTGGTACTGCAAGTAAGGTGCTGGTCCTGGATCGTAGGCTATAGGATGAGGGAACTGCTGCTGGAAGCAGTCTATTCAGGTAGGGTGGTAGCTTCCCAGAATTTCAATAGGTCTATGAAATAATGCAAATTATTATTACTTGCTATATATGTCTGGTTTAAATAAATAAATGTATAACTCTCCCTGAAATTGATATATGATATGATCATATGATATTAGCTTATATGAAAATAAATCACAAAAAGACTAATGGATACCAGAACAGGAAAAACAAACTATAGGGCAATGTCCTTCCTTAATTATTCAAGGACTTTTCTTAGTTTAGATTTCTGTTATCTTCTATTTAATGATAAAAATGCTTTGTGTGTGTAATGTTTTCAAATATTTCATAGTTATGGTTTTATTTCAATATATTCCAATATCAATAAATTACTTTAGTAGACCTATAGTATGAGATAAACTACTAAAGCATACTAATTTCATTTAAACTTACAAAACACATATTCCCCATAGTAAATCATACATAATCTAGAATTGATTCAATTTTATATGTTTATTTTGCATACAGAATGATAAATGTATTGTTTTTTTTATTTTAAGACCAAATACTTTGAGGATTTAGGACTCCTGTGAACGCTTGTGCTTGTGTTTTTTGATTGCATGGCTTTTGAAAAGTATGTCTCAGTAGTATGGGTCACTGGAAGTCTGACATTGATTTACAGTAGATTTACTGTCTATTTTACACTTAATTCAAGAGTAGACAATTCATCTGTAGAGAAATACTGTGCCACAAAGGAAATTAGATCTTGATACAGAGCTTTATTACTCTCTAAGCCAAGCTGAACTCAAAGCATATAATTCAGAAACCTTATTGTTTTTCTACAACTAAAAAACAGTTATTGTTAAGAAATGCCTTATAGAAGCAGTCACAGAAAGATGCAGGACATACTTGAAAACGAGAGAAATCTCAATGTATCCTTCCTGGTAAAATACTTTGCAAATAAATAAATAAGCTTGACAGCAAAAGGCACTAGACACCCCCATGTCCCCATAGGAACTTGCTGCAGCCATGCAGTAGGGAACAGCCCTGGACAGGCTCACACTTTCTTGACATGTTACCCTTATAGAGTTCTTCCTCTTACAGTTCCTAAATGTACTCCACACTAAAAGGAATGACGTACTCTTCTGAAGTCATTGATTGCACATATTACACTGCTCCCTAGGGAGGGAATTCACCTATTTTAGTCCTTGAACACAAAATTTGGCATCCACGAGTGGATGTCAAGCAGAATTTGAAATTCTATAACTCGATCTCTCATTAGACGTTCACAATTTTGGGGATTTAAGAGAGAAAAAATCCTTCCAATTGAAAGGAGCAATGAACCGTCAATCGTGAACCATCCAATTGTTAAAACTTAACCTTTATTATTATTATTTATTAAGCGCCAACACTTTCCGCAGCGCTGTACAAGGTGTAATGGGTAAAGACAGGACAATTCTACAATACATACAGGAGACAGGTCAGCATTCCCACCAGCAGATACATGAGGATATGAGGACCCTATTCCCGTGGGAATTTACAATCTAGATGTTGAGGGGATTAGAAACAGGAGGGGGGGGACTGCAGTGATGAGCTAATGCAGGGAGAGGTGAGGACTGTTTTTGGGTCGGTCGGATGTCTTGTTACGGAGTCGGGTGGTAGGCTTCCCTAAATAGAAGAGTCTTTAGGGAGCGTTTAAATGAAGCCAGATTTGGGGACAGTCTGATATTGCGAGGAAGCGTGTTCCATAGGGTCGGCACCGCACGAGAAAAGTCCTGCAATCTGGCATGTGAAGAGGTAATGATGGAGGATGCCAGGCGCAGGTCATCGTTGGATCGTAGGGGACGGGCTGGGGTGTATTTGGTGATTAGTGAGGACAGGTAGTGAGGGGCGGTGTTATTGAGGGTTTTGTAGGTCAAGGTGAGTAGTTTGAATTTGATTCTGCTGTCGATGGGGAGCCGGTGCAGGGATTCACAGAGAGGAGCAGCAGAGACAGAGCGACGGATGAGATGGATAAGCCGGGCTGATGTGTTTAGGATGGACTGCAGGGGGAGAGGTGGAGATAGGAAGGCCAGTCAGGAGGTTGTTGCAGTAGTCCAGGCGGGAGATAACAAGCGAGTGGATAAGTTGTTTGGTGGTGTTAGCAGTCAGAAATGGATGAATTTTGGCAATGTTACGGAGGTGATTGCGGCAAGATGATGAGAGTGATTAGATGTAGGGGCTGAAGGAAAGACTGGAGTCAAGTGTCACTCTGAGGCAACGGACTTGTGCCGAAGGAAGGATAGTGATACCGTCAACAAGTATGGAGAAGTCAGAAATTGGAGTAGATTTAGAGGGGGGAATAAGAATGAGCTCGGTCTTGGACATGTTGATCTTCAGGTAGTGAGCGGCCATCCAGGCAGAGATACCAGACAGACAATCACTGACCTGAGAGAGAACGGAGGGGGAGAGATCGGGAGTGGAGAGGTAGATCTGAGTGTCATCAGCGTATAGGTGATACTTTAAGCCATAGCTGGTGATGGGTTTACCCAGTGAGGAGGTATAGATGGAGAAGAGCAGAGGACCTAGGACTGAGCCTTGAGGTACACCGACTGACAGAGGCATTGAAGAGTAGGAATTGCCAGCAAGGGATACTGAGAAGGATCTATTGGAGAGGTATGATTTTAGCCAGGAGAGGGTGGTATCAGAGACCAAGAGAGAAGAGGGTCTCTATGAGGAGGGGATGGTGGACTGTATCGAAGGCAGCTGAGAGGTCAAGTAGGATCAGTATGGAGTAGTGGCCATTGCATTTAGCAGAGAGGAGGTCATTAGTAACCTTTGTGAGAGCAGCTTCTATTGAATGTTGAGCGCGAAAGCCAGATTGCAGTGGGTTGAATTTAAAAGAAGGAAGACCAGTGCACTTTACAAATAACAATTATCATTAAAATGTAGCAGGAAATTGAGTCAGAAAAGTTCTTTAACCCCTTAAAGACGCCGGATGTACTATTACGTCCTGCATTAGGCGGGCTTTAACGACACAGGATGTAACGTCTTCCACCCGCCTCTCCCTGATACTCACCTCCTCCGGCGGCTCCCTCGCTGATCTGACTTCCACGAAGTCAGATCGGCAGTTTTGACTCCTCCCAGTGCACTGACGTCATTGCGCCGGGTGCGATGACGTCAGTTTCAGGTGCCGGAGCAGAGGGAGAGCCTGAAAGGGAGGGGGAATAATTTTGATCCCTCTATCTCCCCATCGCCAGGGGCTAGCAGCTAATGCCAGGCATCCCTGGAAAGGTCACAGCTTGCCTTTCTAGGGATGTATGGAATTAACCTCTTGCTAGTAAGGCCACGATCCAGCACCAATCGGCGCCAGATCGCGGCCTTTTTCCGTTGCGGGCCACCATCTTGGATGGCAGCCCCACCTCCGGGACACCCAACGTCCACTGACGTCATCAGGCGCCACGCCACGCCCAATTGTATTCAAAAAATATTATTAATATTCGAAAAATACAATAACCAAGTTTATCATGTACTAAAGTACTCTAAGGAATAGTAGTCTCTCTCCTTAGTATGCTGCTAATTGATTCCTTAGTTTAGGAGTGCCCCATTGCCGATCAAGCAGTTAAATCCAGTGATCTGCAATCCTATAATGGTTCAATTTGCCCCTGTGGTATAGAGTGCAAAAAGCAGAAGAATTGTGGCTACATATTAGATGCTGCTTTGTATTAGCTTCTGATCAACAGGTTGCATCCAAGATATTTATATATAAACAATTCTATTGAATTCCACATATGGAGCCACCGTATCTGTTACAATTTGCATGTAAATATAAATATCTTGAATGCAACCTGTTGATTGGAAGCTAATACTAAGCAGCATCTAATATGTAGCCACAATTCTTCTACTTTTTGCACTCTATACCACAGGGGCAAATTGAACCATTATAGGATTGCAGATCACTGGATTTAACTGCTTGATTGACAATGGGGCACTCCTAAACTAAGGAATCAATTAGCAGCATACTAAGGAGATAGACTACTATTCCTTAGAGTACTTTAGGACATGATAAACTTGGTTATTGTATTTTTTGAATAGAGATTAATCTGTGTACGATACTATTCTAAGGCTGCAGTTCAATTGGTTTCACAACATTATTGGCCATACGGATGGTTATATATTTTCCACATATGGGTTAAGACTAACGCCACCGAATCATTTACTAGTTTTTCTAGTGTGATCTTTATAGCCACTACTCAACACTAGCAACTCCTCCTCAACTTAATTATTGTTCTGATACCAATACTACGATTAGATATATCGGCCAGGTTTTGGTTCTGACCAGCACCAGATCGATTTAAGGTTAAAGAACTTTTCTGACTCAAGTTCCTGCTACATTTTAATTAATAATTATAATTGTTGTTTGTATGAATAGTGCACTGATCTTCCTTCTTTTAAATTCATGTTGGCTACTTCAATAAAGGTTAAGTTTTTCCTTTCAATTGTAAGGATTTTTTCACTATTTTAGTCCTTAACCAGCTTTCAGGACACAAATGGGTTGTTAACCTCTTGGCAAAGGTGTTGGCTAGCACATTCAGAGCAGCCCTGCCATCTTAAGTGGACTGTCATGGGGCTTTGTCCTAGATAGGGAAGTACGAGACAATACCATGTGTTCTCAACTTGGTCCACTTGGCTACAGTGTGCAAGCTCCCGGTCATTCCTCTTCAACAGTGTCAAAAAGTCTTTTGAGCAGGTGAATTGGAGATTCCTGAGGGAGGCCCTTCAGCAGGTAGGAATGGGTCCTTTCTGTCATGGATAATAGATACCATGTATGAAGACACATCCGCCCTGCTTAGGGACAATGGCACCTTAATGGCCCACTTCATGATCTGAAACAACAGCATCTCTCACCAGTACTGTTAATCTTTCCATGGACCTATGTATGGATTGCACGTTTACCCTAAACATTGTTTGAAACCAACTTTCTGAAAATAGCCTTCTCTAAAACTCTGGCTCTTAGGAAATGAGGCGGAACGTGCCTTACCTGGATTGGAAGGGTAGGGATGATTAAAATGCCACTCCTCCCTAAATTATTACATTTGTTTCATACCCTTTAATTTTTTTTATTTTTTTGTAATCAAAATTTTTGTTAAGAGACAAGGGTACACACATTAAGAACATCTTCAGAAGGTACATACAAAAATGCCAGGACATAGGAGAGGAACATTGTAATAACTAAATCCTTATCCTTACCTACAAAACCCTCACTAACTCAGCTCCCCACTACCTGTCCTCACTAATCACCAAATACACCCCAGCCCGCTCCCTAAAGTCAAACAGCGACCTGCGCCTAGCGTCTCCCTGCATCACCTCTTCCCATGATAGACTGCAGGATTTCTCACGCGCAGCCCCCACTCTCTGGAACGCTCTCCCTCGTACTGTCAGACTTTCCTCTAACTTCTCTTCCTTCAAACGCTCCCTTAAAACGTTCCTATTTAGGGAAGTCTACCACCCAACTCACTGACGCAATCATCAATCACTCTCACCTTGCAGTCCTCTCCTCCTGTTTCCAACCCAAACCCTCCTAGATTGTGAGTTCCTACGGGAATAGGGCCTCATCTCCTCCTGTACTGTTTGTCAAATGTTGTTCAATGTATTGTAACCCTGTCTATACTGTGCTTATTGTACAGCGCTGCGGAATATGCTGGCGCTTTATAAATAAATAATAATAATAATAACATAACCTCTAATTTTTTTAAACATTCACATAACTGCAGGACCTTGTGAAAGGCATTTTGTGAATTTGTTTGGACAATTACTCCCAAACATTCTGTCTTTTTATTCCTCCTGGGGTCTTAGGTGAACATTGAGATGGGATGATGAAGTGCTTGACTTTTTACAGGGCATACATCCTGTACCCCCTCCTGACTTGACCCTTTTTGACTGTCTTTGTTGACTAGCTGATGGACTGGTGGATGTTCGGTGGGTGCTCTCTACCGCAGTAACTGCTCTGGGAATCAGACTACGTACTTACATAGGCCACTTATTTTGTAAAGCACGTGTTACCTGTCCTGGGACACTTCCTGCTTCCATCATATGTACCTGAGCTGTATGCTGTGACCCATATGTTCTTAACAAATGCTCTGATTTAGCAAGCAGCTCTGACTTGTGAGGCTGAAAGGGATTTTCTTTTAAACTGACTTGCATAGCTACACTATTTTAACAATTATTTAAAGCTTGTGTGTTTTTTCCTATTTAAATATATCTTTGGTAAAAAAAAAACTGTATTGTTTATGGTATAGGAAAAAAACATGGTTATATTCTGATACTTATCCATGAGATCCAATGCCTACATTTATAATGGTGGTAAAATTCTCGCTTTCATTAATCTATGCATATTTTTAACTGCAATTTCCTACTGAGAATTCACAGTTTAGCTAATAGAACTGGTGGTATTTTTTGTGTGTACTTATCTCAGTGTGCACCATTTTCCAACAGACATAATTATTAATTCACCTTTTCTGGGCATAATATTAATTAACAGTAACATTGTTTATGTGATATAAAGTCTCATGTACATATTAACTGACTCCTCAGTAACTATAGATTAAAGAAAGCAAACACTATTTTCATGAGGCTGAACACAATATTCTGAAGTTTATAACTGTTATGTTCTGCTAGAAAAGGATAATATCCGCTCCCAAAAAGTATCTATTATTAACCATTCATACTTATTATAGTCAAATGAAAAAGCTGATGACATTGGAGACATACACAGAAAATGTAATAAAAGTAATTATATTAAGAGTTTGCATATTGCAATAAGAAAATTTGCCTTTCTTCCAATTTTGGACGTGACCTTTTGTCCCAGAGGCTTTGTGGAATCCTCCATATTTTTATCTGGACTTTCTATCTGATCTCATGAGGGAACTTTATTTTCCATGTCTGCTACTCCTCATATTATTTTTCTACAATACAATTACAAGACAATTTCCAATGTTAGACATGGGATATAGTAAACCATGGGACTACATGGCTAAAGAATTTTATGATTGAAAGGATATATTGGGGAATTTAGAGGCCCTGTATCAATATCAGAAGAGCAGTTCACGGAAACACTTTACAGCTGGTTGCCAACATATTATTGTATGCATTTTTTCTTGAAAATGGAACATTAGCACCATAATTGTAAATGGAAATGAATAAAAAAATTGACCCTCTTGTAATGAGTACAAACCAGTACATTATAATATTCTCATTTTCCCACAGAAAAGAAAGTCCAGTAATTTAACACTGTGGGAAGAAAATGCACTACTTACAAAGTCATGATGGTTTGACTTGAAATTTGAAGTAAAAAGCACAGGGGAATAAACGCCACATATAATATTAAATGCCTATTTTGAATCATGTCTTGCTTTAATGTAACCAAAAGTAGATTGTTTTGAATTTTGACCTCTCCTGTTCTAAATAACAAGTTTTTTTTTTTAAACTGCTTAAATACTTTTCATACACAAACCTCTTAATCCCTTCACTATCAAGTGATTTTCCAAAAAACATTGTCAGGAACCAGTGGTTTTTTGAAAAATTATTTAAAATTAATTATATAGTAAGAAATATTTGGCCTTATACCCTGAGTATTTCTTACTGTAATAACATATTTGGCCAGTAGATGGTGCCATCTACTGCAAAATTGAGTTACAGTCATTGCAGGGAACAGCAGCTGCAACTGTATCGGCTTCTGAATGTCCGATGTCAGGACATTCAGTTATCTGATTTTGCACAGTTTTAGCTCTTTGGGCATTATGTTCACAGTGCTAAACCTTTGGGGGCACCTTCTGCAGCCCAAAAGCAAACAAAATTCATTTGGAGCAAACTAATTTTGTTAGCTCGATCTGCAGCTCTGCAGACCAAAAGCAATCTCGATACTGGGCACCGCATGGTGCCTTTGAAGCCTGAGATAGCTTGATCTCGGTAGTGAAGGGGTTAAGTGCCAAGGGGTGTCACAAATGTAGTATAGGATGATTATTTAAGTCTTCCACTATCAATTATTTAATAGATTGGTTTTCTCCCTGGGGAGAAAAGAAATCTTCTATGAAAAGTCACTCCTGTCACCCTGTATTACTGCAAAAAATATCAGTCACCGTCTTCACTGTGACAAAAAGCACTACAAACCTTACTGCTGAATTACAACAGTCAGGGAAAGGGCATAATACAGGGAGAACTCTGGGATCACTCATTTTGGAGGAATAAGGTTTAGGGGCTTAAATTTTTTGAAAATCCCCATACAATACAGATATAAGGTATTACTGATATTTCCATATACAGGCATTATGACGCATACAGATATTTATTTTATATTCTGTTGGCATTTTTATTCAGTGATCGCCATTGTTTATCATTGTTGCAAACAGCAAAGAAAATCTCTTTTTTAACTTGATAAACTGCAGCAATACAGAGAGGGAAATTTGAAGAACAGCAGAAGTTTCATCAAAAAGACTTTGCCCCTAGTTCTTGAATTCCCCATTCTGGATCACTGTAGTTTAGCAAGGTCACAGTAAAGGTGATATTCATCATATTTTTTTTTTCTTTTGAGAAAGGATTTTACCAGGAAGGATACATTGAGATTTCTCTCGTTTTCAAGTATGTCCTGGGTGCCAAGTATGTACCGTTAGGTGTCTTGCCCAAGGACACTTATTGGAGAGGTGCTCCTGGGGATCGAACACATGACTCCACAGGCTCTCTCCACGCAGAGCAGTGATGTTACCTCTACTCCACCCAGCCGGTACTTGGGTAGCCCCATTTGATAAATAATGAGAACTTTTTTTGGGAAATATGAAAACGTTTTAAAATGAGAGAAGTCATCATGATGACTCATATGGAAACTTCCATTTCCGTTACATTATTATGGTACCTGGTATGGATCATTGAGAATCTTTTTGTTAATGTAGTTACATAAACATTCCCCCACAACATCGAACAAGGATGTAGCGTTAGTTCAGATAAAGTCCTACAAACACAACGCATAGCTGCTTGTTCAGCAAACAGTTTGACAATGTTTGACATGCATGCAAATGCCATAAGGTTTTCCACAATAATCCTACCTATAAACAAAGATACTCCAGATCAGTTCCAGTAGCTACTAGATTGATAGACAGATATGTAGGTAGATAGGTTAGTCAGATCAATGTTGACCTCTAAATTGGATAACAAGTGCCTTTCTTTTGTCATTTGTCTGCAAAAGTATAAAACCATAGCCTTAACATCCAATAAGTTAGAGCTAGTATCATGGAATCACAACTGAAAATGTTAAATATTCTAAGAAGCATAGCAGCAAAATTATTTATTTATAAACATTTATTTAATGCTCCTGAAATCTCAGGCTCTAATGCTGTTTACTCCAGACCCTACAGTCCATGCATACTTTATAAAAGTGACTTGGATGACTGAGAGACTTGCAACAAATATTACAGGGTTATTCAGAGAGCGTGAAAAGCAGGAGAATGACTGGAGAATGAAAAATTCTAGGTCAAAATAGCCAAACCAGAAATATTCACCCTTTCATCTCACTTTCCAAATCGGCTATTTTGGTGCTTTTCACCTCTCTCTGAATAAACCTGTTAGTTTCTGATAGGTGCAAAATCAGAAAAGAACAGAGCTGGTATTCTTTTGCACCAAATAACATGATTTTAGATCATACAAGGTGTGCTGGACCATGGATTTCTCATTCTTCACTTATGTTAGACCTGCTCAGATTCAGCTACTCACCTGTTGATGGTTATTTTTGGTTCCATATTCAACTTTGTACCTTGTAAATAATTGGGGATAGTTGTTGAAAAAACATGTATGATTCATGGACGATTCGCTACCATCTCTAGATTGAAAACAAGGTTACTTGATGGCTGTAAATATTTGTAGGTGGGTTAAACCTTGACTTCCAAAATGTTTTTGTACATGATTTTTCATTAAAACAACACAATCAAAAAAGAAAAGTTTTTTTATAAACCCCCAGAAATATTTCTGTATTTTATAAATGAATGCTTGAAAAATTAAAAATTGGCAAATTCAAATTACATAAATCTTTTAATGATCTTAGAATAATAATTACTATTTTACCATACACCTAATGTGATGATAACTACACATCTCATGTCTCAACTTTAATGATAATATTGTTTTTCCATCAATATCCATTTGGTATTTGATAGAGTTAATGCATGGCAAGTGGTCAAGGTTGCTTGACCAGTTTTATTTTCACAATTAACTATTTGCATAGCAAAATCACCAGTTTATTATTTTACTTATTTTTAAACAGAGCGACCATCTTTTTGGTGTGGTACTTGACAAACTTTGCTTCTATAGATATTTACGGAAACCTTAATATCTCAGCTCAGGATGGTCATAGCTCCTTGGGGGAAAAAAACTGATTTCTAGAGCATACAAGGGACATGTACTGTAGATATATAAACATTTTGCACATTCTTTTTCCTTAAACTTAGAACTCAAGTTCTAATGTAAAGATCATGGACCATATTACATATGTCCTGCTAAAACGGGGACGCAAAGGTGGAAAACTTGCACCTGCAGGTTTACCCTTAGCGTCCCCGTTTTAGCTCCATTTTATGTGGCAGGCACTAATTCAGCAGCATGCCCCATAATGCAGCGCTAACCTCTGAGATACTCGAGGCAGCTCTAACGCACCACCCTGAGTACCCCTCCTGCAGTCCATAGAACTCCATTGAGGGTTGTGCTGCCGAGTTACCTGACCTGTAGGATCTCGCCTCTCTCACGATCCTGTACGTCCACAGAGTGATCGCGGAGGGAGACTGGGGACTATTTGTCCCCAGTCTCACTCTGCTCCTGATGTCCAGAAGACCTGTTCTCACCGCAGGATGAGAGCTGAGTATCTGATTTTGGGGGGGGGGGCTTTTCAGCTGGTGATAACTGATTCTGCAGAAGCAGAATCAGTTAGCACCAGTTCCTAGCTGTGGTTAACATTTCAGTTAACTGCAGTGAGGCATAATTAGAGCTAGGACTTTGTAATCCTAATGCTAATTACCCTTTGCACACCCAATGTTGAGCATAGGGAGCGCAAAGTGCAAAGTGAGTATAAGAAGGCATGGGATAGGCATTAGGCTAGCCTAAATTAATAAATAAATACAGGGATGTATCCATATAATTGGGCTGACTAGATGGGCTGAAAAGTTCTTATCTGCCAACATATTCTATGTTTCTAAGTACAGTAAGTTTGTGCTGGAAAGCGCAATCTCTGATGCGCTAACGGGTTTTTTAACCCGTTATCGTTTGGATTGTAATATGGGTGGCCCGCGCTAGGGCCACTTAACCTAACGGTAACTCTCACATAGATGAGTACTAACGTCAGCATTAAGATTGTAATATTGCCCGTAGATTGCTGAAAATTCCACTTTTGCCATAGAGAACTTATATCTGTGAAAATTCCTTTATGGTCCCCCACCAGAGATAATCAACCTGAAAGTGAGAGGAAATGTTAAAAAAAGTTTTCTCTCCCCCATAAAAAAAAATAAGAACAGACTCTATCTTGCAAATCATCTGAATGCACTCTATACTTACTTAGATACCCCCAAAAAGATATAGGACTGATACTAGAACTCTCTTCATTATAAAATGAAACTTAAAGTGTACTTTTCAGCAGCCTTGATCATTACATTTGGACTTGAGTTCTAAGTCTAAGAAACAAGAATGTTCAAACTGTTTAGACTGGGGTCAGACAAGCGCAGTTATCACATCCGTGTTGCCGCACATTTGTACGTCCGTGGCAGCATAGCATTCTGATCAATGGAGCCCCACACACGAAGTACGCCCGCATGGAAGTGCGGACACACAACGGACGCGGCAAACGGACGCAGGTTAGGCATGGACGTAATACCGCTAGAACGGATGCACAGAGTGCACCGCGTCCGCAACGTCCGCATAGCTTTGTGTGTGAGTGATGGAACGAAGTCCAGCATGATTTTCATATTAATTTATTTTCCCTCCTACATCCGTCAAAAGAAACTGGCCACTACCTTGTCGTCAGTCAGAAAGTACGTCTGTTGTGCACGGACGTACAGTCCGCACAAAATCCGCTCGTCTGACCCTAGCCTTATATATGTACGTATACCTTGTAATATACTTTAGAGCTCAGTTTTTTGTTCCAAGGAGCCAGGGTCAGTCTGCAAACATTTTTTTTTCTGTGATTCTATACAAATCCACTTCTCCTACATTTCCAATATGCAGTCAAACTTACTATAACATAATCGTGGTATTTAATAGTAATTTCGATGCTTTGTCTTTTGTCTAACTCAGGGATGTCAAACTCCTCACCAAGATGTTGCTGGCATACAATTCCCAGTATATTTTGAATGCAGTAGATAACCATAGAATCATGGGAGTTGTAGTTCTGTAGCATGTGTTTTGTTAAATTTAACGAGAAACAATAATATTTTGTCAGAGTGAGGAGTTAATGTTAAACTAACGAGGACGTAACGAAGAGGGGAATGACGGTGAGAAAAGGGGACTCACAATTGTATGCTCGACAAAATACATAAAGGATTTAGGAAAAACAAGTAAATATATAAGTGCTAGGAACAATTAATATAAAGAACACTATATACTGTATGTTAGAAGCAACATTTAGAAATGGTACTAGATTGGTTTGTTTATTGACCCTGTCCGAATTAAGGCTGGGGTCAGACGAGCGTGATTTCTACGGGCTGTACGTCCGTGCAGTATGGACATCGTCAGTACGGATGACGCAGTAGTGGCCACACAGTCCGTTTTTTCACTGAAGTTATTTTTGACGGATGTAGGAGGGAAAAATAAATTACAATGAAAAAACATTCTGTCCGTCAAAAATGCTGGACGTATAAATGCAGTCCGTCTGACCATGCTCCATCACTCACACACAAAGCTATGCAGACGTTGCGGACGTGGCGCACTCCGCACGTCCGTTCTAGCAGTATTACGTTCTTGCCTAACCTGCGTCCGTTTGCAGCATCCGTCATGCGTCCGCAGTTCAGTGCGGACGTACTTCATGTGTCAGGCTCCAATGGACTTTCTTTCATGCTATCACGGACGTACTTTTAGGCGCAATCACGGACGTGAACACTACGCTCGTCTGACACCAGCCTTATACTCCTATTTGTTAAAATTGTCTTAGTCAAATTTTTTATTAACTTATATTCATTCTCTCCTTCCCGGTTATTTATTCTGGTTTGCACAGGTGCTCTTTAAATGACGTTTTCTGATTTACTTGCTCTTCGTAGTTTATCTATAAGCAGTTGCTAGAAAACCTATTTATCAAATCAATTGAGATACAATTCAGGACCACTTCATTTTGATTGAAAAAGTCCAAATATACATGGCTATATACAAAAACAACATATGAAAGCATTTTCAAAAAATGAAAAACTGCTACTAGAAATTTTAGGAAATTAGAAACGTTTACGGTTTGCTTCTGTATTAATTCAGAAATGCATTTGCTTCATGTGATGGAATATTGTGAAAAAGTATCCTGTGTATTATTTTAGATTCTGGCAACAAGAAATTAAAAAGTTCTATTCAGAGAAGCACAGAAACAGGAATGGCAGCCGAAATGAGGAGTCGTATGGTTCGGCAACCAAGCCGAGAATCAACCGATGGAAGTATTAACAGCTACAGCTCAGAGGGAAAGTATGTTAAACGTTCTACCCTTTGTATTTTTCCGTTTTTACTTGTGTGTGTTCTCCAAATTAACAACCAGTAGAAGTGAAAGAGTTTTATGAATTAGAATAACTTAAAATGCATTGAAGGAGCCTTCACTAGTAAAAAAGAATAGTGGCTAAATTAATCAAAATCAATGTCAGTTATGATTATGATACTATGAGGTCATTTCAAAGAGACGTGCCACTTAGGCCGGGTGCACACGTGACGTTATCTTTAACGCACATTACGTGCGTTAAAGAAAACCAGTGTCGCACTCGACGCCCGCCCACTCACCCTCAGCGCTGCATAGGAGGATCGCAGAGCCCCGTCATCATCACTGTCGATGCGCTAGGATGTGCGTTGACGTGGCTATTTTTTTTCTCACAAATTCCAGAAAAAGAAGTAGTAGTAATAGTCTTGGGTATATTTTTTCAATAGTGAAAAGCAAACAGAAATAAATCAATCTTTTTTTTAAGTTTCGGCAGCAGAACTGCTTCAGTAAGCCATCATACCATTTTCAATGTACTTAAAAATTACAATTTCAGGACTTTAAGTTGCCTATTTCAGTCTTTTAAATCCACGCGTGTGTGTGTGTGTGTGTGTGTGTGTGTGTATGTGTGTGATATATCTTGACAGGTAAGTGAGAATTCTTGGATATATAAAATCCATAAAAACTATTAGAAACTCATAAACCGTAACAGTAAAAAATGTAATAAAAATGTATAATCAAGTCAGTAAAGTGCATAGAGTAAAGTCCAGGTCAAATGTGCAAACAGTGCAAAAAAGTGCTCAAGTATATATTGATGGAATACTCAAAAGATGATGATGGGAAATGATGAGCTGATCTTCTTATAAGTGCTGGTGCTGAATCCTCATATCCGTCAGTAATCCTCAAAGAAAGCACATCACAAGAGAGGATAATAGTGCAGACAGTCAAAATAAAATAGGCTCGAATTGTAACCAAAATCCAAACCACTCACATTTGTGGGAGCCCACAAGGTCCCGGCTCAAGGAGAAAACAGCCTGCAGCCAAATAGAGGGTGGCACTTCCCTTCTTTCTGTTCGTACTGGAGACTAAAAATAGAGAGAATCGGGAGACAGCACTCCATAGCGTAATGCTGCATATATATGGAAATGTGATAAAGGAAGAAATTAGGCACACTCACCGATTTTTGAGCCTCGCAATATCAGGCTCAATCTATGTCGCTCTGGGTCCTCTTAAGGTGGGAACCCAAACCTCTTTGCCTCCGTGATGATGGATCCAAAATTCCAAAACGGAAAAAAGGGGTCGGAGAAAGGTGGCAAATATTGGGAAATTTATTGGATAAATAAAATAAAATACAGGACAGAATCTACCGAGACGCGTTTCGGCTTAAAAAGCCTTCCTCAGTCGGTGTAAAGGTAAATGTCCATAAAAAAGTCAGTGATACTGACTTTTTTATGGACATTTACCTTTACACCGACTGAGGAAGGCTTTTTAAGCCGAAACGCGTCTCGGTAGATTCTGTCCTGTATTTTATTTTATTTATCCAATAAATTTCCCAATATTTGCCACCTTTCTCCGACCCCTTTTTTCCGTTTTGGAATTTTGGATCCATCATCACGGAGGCAAAGAGGTTTGGGTTCCCACCTTAAGAGGACCCAGAGCGACATAGATTGAGCCTGATATTGCGAGGCTCAAAAATCGGTGAGTGTGCCTAATTTCTTCCTTTATCACATTTCCATATATATGCAGCATTACGCTATGGGAGTGCTGTCTCCCGATTCTCTCTATTTTTAGTCTCCAGTACGAACAGAAAGAAGGGAAGTGCCACCCTCTATTTGGCTGCAGGCTGTTTTCTCCTTGAGCCGGGACCTTGTGGGCTCCCACAAATGTGAGTGGTTTGGATTTTGGTTACAATTCGAGCCTATTTTATTTTGACTGTCTGCACTATTATCCTCTCTTGTGATGTGCTTTCTTTGAGGATTACTGACGGATATGAGGATTCAGCACCAGCACTTATAAGAAGATCAGCTCATCATTTCCCATCATCATCTTTTGAGTATTCCATCAATATATACTTGAGCACTTTTTTGCACTGTTTGCACATTTGACCTGGACTTTACTCTATGCACTTTACTGACTTGATTATACATTTTTATTACATTTTTTACTGTTACGGTTTATGAGTTTCTAATAGTTTTTATGGATTTTATATATCCATTGATTTATTAACATATTAATTGTACTAGATGCGCCGTATGGACATTCGCCTTTATCTTGTATATTGACACATATTTTGGTTGTTTTTTATGTGTTTTTACCATACTTTAGGCAGCATTTGACTATTTATTAGCACTACATCCTGCACTTTAAATTTATTTATAAATAGGCGCCCACACTGTATAGTGTATATTTATATATACACACTCTTTGCTTTAAGTGAGAATTCTTGCCAGTCACTAAAGTTTGCTTCTGGCTGGAAATGTTTTTTTCTTCCCTTTGCAGGTGACGAGCTGGGCTTCTGCCTGACAACATGCAATATAGCTATAAAAATGTAAAATGTTGCATGTGTTACCAAAAACACTTTGTGCTTATTGTGATGTTTTTTGGAACTTCAATGTTTTAGTATTCACGATAAAACCTTTTTTTGCGCAAGAGGGGTTCCGTGCCATTTTGGCCAACTTGAAGAGAAGCTCGTAGAGTTTGCTTGTGCGAAATCATATACTTACAATGGGTGATACGTATCAAGACTGTATTTGGTGGCTTAGAATCTAGTGAGTTTGGCGATTTTCTCATGTATGTGTTCTCAAGTAAGTGATGTATTCTCGATATAGCGCAAATATCGCATTTTTTAAAATGCAATATTTAGTGAATCTATCCCACAGACACACCTATGCAAACGGGCTGTAAAATGGGCTATCAGGGCTGTCAAACTCCAGCCCCCCCCCCCAGGGATGTTTCTAAACTGCAACTACCATGATTCCCTGGCCATCTATGCAGTAAAATTATTCTGGGAATTGTAGGCATCAAAATCTGGGGGGGCATGAGTTGACTGCCCTGGTGTACATGCTCTGTAACTATCATTGTGTATAGACTAAGGGCTAGATTACATACGGAAAGCTTACATTAGCGTTCGGATATGTAAGCTTTAATGTCAGGGTATGTGACTTTAACGCATGCCCCCTGATTAGCTTCCTGAAAGAAATCAGTTCCCGTTTCGGTGATTGCGTGAGCTTCCCTGAGCTTACTGAACATTGCGCACCCTACGCTTAACGTGGGGAGCGCATTCAGAAATTAGCGTTAGGATATGAAGGGTATTAAAAGTCCTAAAGCATATTACCACACCGATGCGGTAAACGGATTTTCTCCATCACCTAAAATCTGAAGCTAACTGATTACGCTTTTGCAGATTCATCTAGCACCAGCTAAACCCTCCCCCAATAAATCGGATGCTCCCCTCTCATCCTGCAGCGAGAATGGCGGCCCGAGCCACTGCTTCTGGTCGCCAGGAGCAGAGTGAGACTGGGGACAAATAGTCCCCAGTCTCCCTCCGCGTTCACTCCGCGGGGCTGCGCAATCACGCAAGAGCGAGATCGCACAGGGCGGGACCCTCCATAGAGTCCTATGTATTCCAGGAAGTGATACTTGCAGCGGCGGGGAAGAGCTACCGCGAGTATCATTGAGGGTAGCACTTGTTCCGGGTTAGGCTGCTGAATTAGTGCCTGCCTTGGAATTTCACACAAAAATGGGGACGCAATGGGGAAACCTGCAGGCGCAGATTTTCCCCATTAGCTTCCCCATTTTAGCTCTACCCTTGTAATCGAGCCCTGTATGTACTATTTTACACACAGACATCAGATTGACCTCTGCTGGTCAATCCTAGTATTGCAACTGAGACTGCTGCAAATTTCCAAAGGAGACTCAGAAGTCCCAGCTTTTCAAAAAGTAACTGCACATCAGCTTTCATATCCAATGTATTGTAACTTTAGCAACATATTTTGCATCCCACATACAAATGAAATTTGTTTTAAAAAAAAAACTCATTTGCATTTCTCCAGAATACATGCAGATCTAGTAAACTAGAGCAAACAATAGGGATTCTGGCAGACAAGTTAAACCTATCGTGGTAGTGATGGGGTTAAACTTAGATTTTTTTTCCTCAAAATCTTTCCAATACTGCCAGTTTTTAACAGGATTTTTTTTTCATATGAACAGACACACACAGACATGATAGGAATAATAGAAATATGTTTTGTTCTCTAAATGTTTTCTATATGTCCTTTTTTAGTATCGGACAAACATTTGTAACAATATCGGTTTTCGAAAACAAATTCCATTTTTAAGAACAGAGCAAGCTAACTGATGAATACATAAAGATTTTTTTTTACTGTTTATGTATTTATCATGTAAGGAGTTCCACAATGAGAGGATACAATTAATACTGAAAATAACTAGCTGAAGTGGAAAGATTCTTCAGCATCCACCTTGAGCATAAATATTTATACAGGATGTTCAAAAATAGCTAGACCTATAATTCCAGTGCAGCAATGCAGATCTAAGTAAATCTTGGGACTTGGTCGATTAACACTGTGCAAAAACTGAGGAATTCCTATGGAATGCCTACATCCCACTGCATCCCTATCAAGGACGAAAGTGACACCTAAGGCTGGGGTCAGACCAGCGCACTTTTAACGTGCGTTCTGTCGCACATAATTATGGCTGCACTAGCAGCAGATGACGGGCAATGACGGCCAATATATGATGTACGGCAGCACAAAAGTCCGGCCGTGCAACGCAAGTGGAATTTGAACGCATTTTTCTGAAAACGCTGAACCGCTAGTACTGACGTACTGAGTGCGCAGCTGCGGCATAGCGGCGTGTTTGTGTGATTAGGAGATGTCAGACGCTGCTAATGTCCAGCCTACATAACGTCCAGACGCAAAAAGAGTTTTATTGACGATCCGTACAAAATCACGCCCGACAATGCGCGTCGTCTGACTGTTTTTGCGCATTCCGTGAAAAAATACGTCAATGCGTTCGGACGCACTTTTTCACGTTCGCGGGGAAAAATGCTTTCGTCTGACCCTAGCCTTACAGTACATACTCACCACCCAGGACAGACTTGAAAATGAGAGAAATCTTAATCAGGGTTAGTGAAAGAGATCAGAATTTTGGCCGAAAGGTAACTGAACAGTGAAATTCAGCGTACGGTTACCTTTCCTGGCCATTCTGCTATTCAGAGAGCAGGCAATTCGCCAAATCCTGGTGCATCGCCTGCACATACGGTGCCTGTTCGAGGGCAGTGAAATCCCCATCGAGAAGCAATGCTTCCTCTATTCAGAGAACAAAAACCAGCAGTGAAAAGTTGCCGAATTGCCCTGCTGTTCGGTGGTTTCATTCGACAGGTTTATTCAGACGAATCCCATAGGCTTCAGTGTTAAAAATATTCCTGTTTTAATTCAATATCTAATAAACCGTTGATTATAATATTCTGCAGTAAAGAGTCTCTTTATTTATCGATTTTTTAGGATCTTTTAGACATTTCTCTGGATTTTTTTGTGAAAAGTTTTTTTCATTTTTTTTAAAAAAAAAAACATTTTTTCTTTTCTGTAACAGTTCTTTTTATTATCATTCGTTGGATCTTATATGTAAATTCCAGACATTTTCGTTCTGTAGTTTTTTTGCAAACAGTGTTTCACTTTTCAAACATTCAAGCGTACTGGTTTTTTTTTCACTCCATTTGTCTGCGGTTTCGGTTTTTCCGGCGGCTGCTCTGCGCTCTGATTGGCGGCTGCTCGGGTTCCTCCGGCGTGTTCCGCGGGGTTAATCCAGATGTTTTTGCGGGTTTCGGTGTGCGTTAGCCGGGATTTGCATTGAGTGCTCGGTGGGTTTGCGTCAGCTTTTCCCTGCACCGACGGCCCTGTGCTGTTTGCTGAATACACCGCAGGGTCATCGAAATGGGATCGCCAAATCGCAACGAATTGAAGAGAACGAAAAGTCACCGAACGTGCAATGACTTTTCGATTCTCTTTGAATAACCCTGAATGTATCCTTCCTGGTAAAATACTTTCTAAAAAAAAAACACGTGACAGAAGTGACACCATGGAGGTGAGACGAAGTGCATTGCAAAAGATATGGGCAGAGCAGCCCTGTGTTATAGAAGGTCATTGATGCTTTGGGATTTGAGATGCCATATTAAAGCTGTGGATTATTGATGGGCTAGGTTTATGTGCCTCTGGCTTGGGGAATCATTTCTGACACATCAGTGGTGAAATATTTGCCTCCAAGATGCACAATAACATGTCAAAACATTCAATTTACTAATGTAGTGAGTGCCCATTATTTTAATCACTAGATTTGATTATTATGGTCTGCATTATTAAATGTCTCTTTACGTGGTTTATAGAAATGATGTTTCTATCCTATTGTGCACACATTCTGATATTGAGACATCACTGGGAAAAGGACATATTTTTAGTACAGAATAATCTATCAATATCGTCTATCTCTGGGCTTTTACATTGTTATATTACTTATTTGTTCTCTTGAACTATATAGACTATACTTTATAGAAATGTATATTTATATTGATTGGCAACTAGACATACAATTGTGAGATGCTTCTGTAATCTTGAAAAACCGTAACATGCAGTAGGGTCAGCAATATTTTTCAAATACAGTAACCATTCGTTAAAATAGAATGAAGTAGTTTAACTAAATAGGCAATAATGAGTGAGCAAAAGAACTACGGAAATAAAAATAAGAATTGCATACATCCCAGCATCCGGAGGTCATGTAAGTGACACACCTTCTATCACTGGCATTGCTGAAAAGGGTAGTCTTGCCATGAAAAGGGGTACACCAGACCAGGTCACCATTATGGGGTGAGTTGCCTAGGTAAGGATTGTGTCTCCGTAGAAAAGGGGCATGTACATATGAAAAGTGATAATGTGGGGCAGATTACAGTCTTGGAAGAACAGTATGGCAGTCCTTGAAATTCATGACGACCCTACTTAAAGTGAGAATTTGGCAAGTATGGCATTGTTATTCCCTTTTTCCTTCTTATGCGAGGCCTGGAACTGGTAGCCATGTGGTGAGGTGCTTTCAAGTAATTCCTAGCTGTTACTAAACCTTCTAAAACAATTGGACAGAGTCACAAAATATCTCCCCACTCCAGGCAATAAAAGTCACTAATCCTCTCTTTCTATCAGGGTTATTCAAAGAGAATCAAAAAGTCACCGCACGTTCGGTGACCTTTCGTTCTCTTCAATTCAGTGCGATTTGGCGATCCCATTTTGACGACCCTGCGGTGTATTCAGCGAGCACTACAGGGCCGTCGTAGTGCAGGGAAAAGCCGCCGCAAACCCGCCGAACACACTGCAAAACCCAGCGAACGCGCACCGAAACCTGCAAAAACATCTGGATTAACCCCGCCGAACACACCGGAGAAACCCAAGCAGCCGCCAATCACAGCGCAGAGCAGCCGCCGGAAAAAGCCAACACCGCAGACGAATGGAGTGAAAAAAATAAAAAACAGTACGCTTGAAAGTTTGAAAAGTGAAATGCCGTTTGCAAAGAAACTACTGAACGAAAATGTCTGAAATTTACATATAAGATCCTAGGAATGATTATAAAAAGGTCTGTTAACAGAAAAAAGAAAAAACGATTTTAAAATAACAAAATCCGGACAAATGCCTAAAAGATCCTAAAAAATCGATACATAGAGACTCTTTACTGCAGAATATTATAATCAATGGTTTATTAGATATTGAATTAAAACGGGAATATTTTTAACATTGAAGCCTATGGGATTCGCCTGAATAAACCTGTCAAATGAAACCACCGAATGGCAGGGCATTTTGGCAACTTTTCACTGCTGTTTTTTGTTCTCTGAATAGACGAAGCATTGCTTCTCTATGGGGATTTCGCTGCCCTCGAACAGGCACCGTATGTGCAGGAAATTCGCCAAAATTTGGTGAACTGCCTGCTCTCTGGATAGCCGAATGGCCAGGAAAGGTAACCGTATGCTGGGTTTTGCGGTGAGTGTTCGGCAGGTTTGCGGCAGCTTTTCCCTGCACTACGACGGCCCTGTGGTGCTTGCTGAATACACTGCAGGGTCACCGAAATGGGATTGCAAAATTGCAGCGAATTGAAGAGAACTAAAAGTCACCGAACGTGCGGTGACTTCTCGATTCTCTTTGAATAACCCTGATAGTCTTATTTTTAATTCCGGCGACTTTTCAAGTTGTTGTTAAAACAGATAGGATGTGACCTACCAATAAGATACCCATTTCTAGTCATTGTAGATATTGCCACTCACATCCACCACCCACAGTTGGAAAGTATGCTACGTCTGATTCCATCTTATCTTCACTTCTCAGAAAGATATCCATGATAGATGTTACTGTGGATATATGTGAAGTGAGCCTTATTTTATATTGCCTTTGCACCGTCATATCAGATGTAATTAAACAATACTTTGTTCTGAAAAAATTAAAGTAGGATTATATCTTGTCTATTCATTTTTGTCAACAGCTTAATATTTCCAGGGGTAAGACTAGGAGTTGACAGCCAGTTCACTGAGTTTCTTGATGGACTTGGACCTGCCCAGTTAGTAGGAAGACAAACACTTGCAACACCAGCAATGGGTATGAACAAAAATGCTATATTAAAAGAATTTGGCTGAAAGCTATTTCCTTTAATGAAATAACTGTATAATATGATATATATATATACATTTTTATTGGAATATCATAGATAAGTATGCAGTAGAAACTATTGAATTTGGATTGAACTACTTGTTGCCTCTAATGTACTTATTTCAAGAAAATTTATAAAATGTATAAAAAATATGCAGGAAGATGTGGTCTATTATTTGATGGAAGTAAGATACCTGCCTTTTCCAGTGTTTTAACCCCTTCACTAAGGATGACGTGTGGGGAACATCCTCATAGACTCCCGCTGTATGCAGAGGACGTTGCCCACACATCATCCGCTACACGGGAGCTCCTCGTATACTCACCTCTCTCCTCCAGGGGCCAGCGGCGTTCTGACTTCCTAGAAGACAGACGCTACTTTTATGGACCCTCCCGACGTAATGATGTCATTGCGTCGGATGCGATTATGTCATTTTCTGGCGACCACCCTGCAAAGCCAGGAGATCGCCTGAAGGGAGGGGGGTCCTTTCAGATCCATCTCCCTCCCGATTGGGAGGAGGTAGAAGTTCAAGACAGGCATCGCTTGGAAGGGCAGTGTCTGCCCTTTCAATTGATGCCTGTCTTTAGCCCCCAGAACGCGGCCTAGTTTCGGTGGGGCCCACCATCTTAGATGGCGCGGCTCCACCTCTGGGTTCCCCCTCGCCATCTGACGTCACCCGCATGGCGCGATGATGTCAGTTAGCTGGGGAGCCCCTAGCTGCACGGGGACCCCGCATATCTCCCGAACGGTGACAGCTAGAAGGTCATGTTTGGTATCATTCGAATGGACAGAGCATAACTTTTCCAATCCAATGATACCAAACTTGAACATGTTCAAATTAAGAAAAAAATAATAAAAATAAGAGTTATGAAAATAATAATAATAAAAAAAAATAGTTTTTGTGTGTGTGTGTTATTTTTATTGATGCATCTATATTGTTCCCATTTCAATCATGTGAACAATGATGCTTCACTAATAATTTTTTTCTATGGGGGTTTGGTAAAAATCACATAATTTCCCCCCAAAAAAATGTAACGAGTCCCCATTTCTAATTTTTTTAACAAGCGCACCCCATAGAAAATATAACCCCAAAGACTCTGATGATAAAATGTGAAAAATTGGTGGCTCATGCAAATATAGAGTATATACAGTCTAATACAATCTATAATAACTATTGATTTAACCCCTTCGCTGCAGGTGATGTGTGGGGAACGTCCTCATTGACTCCTGCTATATGCGGTGGATGTTCCCCACATGTCATCCACTAACGGGAGCCCTAGGGGAGATACTCACCTCTCTCTCCGGGGTCCCGCGGCGGTCTGACTTCAGGGAAGTCAGACGCCACTTTTATAGGCATCCCGGCGTAAATTATGTCATTGCGCCGTGTGCGATGATGTCATTTTCAGGCTACCCCCTCCCGGCAAAGCCAGGAGATCGCCTGGAAGGAGGGGTGATCCTTTTGGATCCCTCTCCCTCCTGATCGGAAGGTCCTAGCAGGACAAGCCAGCCACCGCTTTAAAGGGGAGAGTCTCCCCTTTTAAGCGGTGCCTGACTTTAACCCCTGTGGCACCGGTTCACGATCCGGCGCCATTCGGGGCTGGATCGCAGCCTAGCTCCGGTGGAGGCCACCATCTTGGATGGCGGCTCCACCTCCCGGTCCCCCCTTGTCACCTGAAGTCATCCATCTCGCATGGCGCGATGATGTCAGTTAGCTGAGAAACCCATAGCTGCCCGGGGATTTCCTAAGGAAATCCCCTGGTGGAGATAAAGGGTTCCTTTGAACTCCCTTATCTCCTGACCGGTGGCAGCTAAGGGTCACGTTTGGTGTCATTCGAAAGGCCAGTGCATGGCCTTTCGATTAATAATACCAAACATGACCATGTTAAAAGTAAGAAAAAATTAATAAAAATATATTTAAAATAATAATAATAATGTGTTTTATTTTTATTAATGCAGCAATATTGTTAACATTTCAATTATAATGTGAACAATGATGCTGCACTAATGATTTTTTTTCTATGGGGTGCGTTTGCTAAAAATCATGTAATTCCCCCTTAAAAAAAGGAATGAGTCCCCATTTCTAATTTGTTTAACACCGTACCCCATAGAAAATATAAACGCAAAGGCTCGGATGATAAAATGTGAAAAAAACACTTTACACGCTGTAGATTATTTAAAATTCTAATTTTATTGCATTTTTTGTTATAATATTCAGGCAGGACTAGACGTATACATATAATAATGATATATTATGAATCTGCCAAGTCTGCCGAAAAAAAGGATACATAATATGTCTGGGTCGTATAATAAAACGTGACTTCAAATCGTGTTTAAACATAATGAGAAAAACCGGTAAAATTGAGCTCAGCACACAGACGTGAAATGGCTCAGCAGTGAAAGGGTTAAAACACAAAACATTGCAAAGTGAATTAATGTTATCAATGAAGTACTAAACAGGAAATTATATGATAAATGTTCAACTTGCTTTCTGTTTCTCGATTTTGTGGATAACGCTTTTTATTTGTCTTCATTAATTGCTTTTCAGGTGATATTCAGATTGGAATGGTAGACAAAAAAGGGCAATTAGAAGTTGAGGTAATCAGAGCACGAGGTCTTGTACAAAAACCAGCCGCAAAAACCACACCAGGTAAGAAATGGAAATTTTTAGACCACCATAGACACCCCTAGTTTTTTTTACATGAATGTTATAAATACAGGCCTAGCACCTCTCCTTTTGCTGTTTTATTTTGAAAGATGTTGCTGGAATTTTGGATTATATATATATTCACACATAAAATATAATAATAAGGAATTGAATCCATCATAGCGCTGTTTGTAATTTGAATAACTTGCCACTATTTTTAGAAGCAATGTTCACCCTAGTTTCAGTATATTGTGGAGAAATATAAATGAGAATTCGATTCCATCTTACATTGAGTCAAAATGATTGACACTACCATTTAAAAAAGTTAGTAAAATATTTTATGAAAGCTAATTAACCCCGAACCTGTATCCCTTAATTTAACACCAAACCCATAGAACCCTAGTGGTTAGTGCTACAGGTTAGGGATTTAGTTTATGGTTAGGGAATACCTGTAGGGTTAAGGGTCGGCTCTTTTTTTTAAAACTATTGGCAGCGTCAATCTTCTGATGCCAGTTAGAGTAGCGTTAATGTTTTGTTCTATTTCTAAACTATGGTGATACGGTCTTTCTTCATAATTTCAATGTACTCAAACTAATGTGAACATTGCATAAAACAATCAGGGTTATTCAGAGAGGTCCGAAATGTTACCGGACACTGAATTTCAGCGAATGGGGACATTTCGGGGACATTCGGCTATTCAGAGAGAAACACAGAAATGTAGAAAATGTCGGCAGATAAAAACATTTCGGCCCATCTAGTCTGCCCAATTACATGGATACTTTACCTGGATTTATCTTTTGTTTAGGATAGCCTTATGCCTATCCCATGCCTGCTTAAATTCAATTACTGTTTTGGCCTCTACCACTTCTACTGGAAGGCTGTTCCATGTATCCACCACCCTCTCAGTAAAATAATGCTTCCTGATGTTACTTTTAAACCTTTGCCCCTCTAATCTAAGACTATGTCCTCTTGTTTTGCTACTTTGTTTCCTTTTAAATATACTCCCTTCCTCTACCTTGTGGATTCCCTTTACATATTTAAATGTTTCTATCATATCTCCTCTGTCTCGTCTTTTTTCCAAGCTGTACATGTTAAGATCATTAAGCCTTTCCTGGTAACTTTTCTCCTTCAAGCCGTACACCATTTTAGTAGCCCTTCTCTGAACTCTCTCTAAGTTGTCTATATCCTTCTGGAGATACGGTCTCCAGTACTGCACACAGTACTCCAAGTGAGGTCTCACCAGTGCTCTGTACAGTGGCATGAGCACTTCCCTTTTCCTAGAGAGCAGGCAATTTGCCAAATTCTGGCAAATTGCCTGCACGTACGGTGCCTGTTTGAGGGCAGTGAAATCCCGCATAGAGAAGCAATGGTTCCTATATTCAGAGACACCAAACAGCTGAGGAATGTCAGTGAAATGCCCTGCCGTTCGGTGGTTTCATTCGTCAGGTTTATTCAGGCCAATCCCATGGGCTTCAATGTTAAAAATATTCCAGTTTTAATTCAATATCTAATAAACCGTTTATCATTTTATTCTGCAGTAAAAATTCTCTTTATTTTTTTAGGATCTTTTAGACATTTTTGGCGATTTTTTTTTTCCTTTTTTTTAAATCGTTTTTTCATTTTTCTGTAACAAACCTTTTTATTTTCATTCGTTGGATCTTAATGTCTGGAATTTACATATTTCGTTCAGTAGTTTTTTCCAAACAGCGTTTCACTTTTAAATCTTTCAAGCGAACTGTTTTGTTTTGGTTTTTTTTTTACCACGTTCGTCTGCGTGTCGGCTTTTTCCTGGCGGCTGCTCTGCGCTGTGATCCACAGCTTCTCATATTTTTCCGCTGTGTTCGGCTTGGTTTTTGCGGCAGTTTCTGCGGGTTTTCGGTGAGTGTTCGGCGAGTGGTTTGCGGGTTTGCGACGAGTATTCCCTGCACTACGGGGGCCCTGCGGTGCTTGCGGAATACACTGCAGGGTCGGCGAACTAGGAACCGCCGACTCACCCCGACGTGCAGGGAACGAAAAGTCACCGAACGTGCGGTGTCTTTTCAGATCTCTCTGTATAACCCTGAATGTTTTTTTTTGGTAACACAATTGTTTGAAGCGTGATCTTCTATTCAAACAATGGTGGCAACATTTTTGGAATAAACTATGTTAAACTTCACATTAAACAATGGTGGAGCCGTTGTTTTGAAGGTTTTCTTGTTTTTACTAGTTCACGGGGATTACTCTATTTTTTTAATTTAGGTGACTTTTTAAATCAACCTTACAAAACTCCTGTAGAATGCAACCTTAGAATAGTAATCCAGTTGAGTGGGAAGGGAGTCATCATTATGTGTTGTCTGGGTTGCATGGGAGAGTGTGGCTGTGTTGGGTGGGATTGCGCTTGGGGTTAGTTGAGTGGCATAAGGGTGTGGAGCCTCCGTGTACATTTTATAAGATTTAATTGACATATATGAATCTAATCTAAGAGAAATGTTGTTGTAATTATACTTATGGTGTATAATGTTAACAAATTATGTATTGATTTCAGCTCCTTATGTAAAAGTATACCTGTTAGAAAATGGAGTTTGCGTAGCCAAAAAGAAGACAAGAATTGCTCGGAAAACCCTTGACCCTCTTTACCAACAGACTCTGGCTTTTGAAGAGAGTCCCCATGGAAAAATCCTTCAGGTAAAAAAAATATTAGAAGTAAAGCATTTTCTTGTGCAAGTAAATGGCCCAATTCCATACTAGACAGTATCAGGGAGCCGTTTTGCCTGGCTGGCTCCCTGTTACCAAGTGTATTTCTATCAAGCGGCTTGGATTAATTGAGAGCCACATGCAGATACCATCGGCACCTCCGGTATTGGCTCCTTAGAGTAGCTCATTCTCCTCTGGGTAGATGTACTTTAACTACTTCTATACAACGTGCAGAAGATGTTTATTTACAGTAAGCAGCCGAAATCTCCAAGGGGCAAGCAAAGCTGACAAATCAAAAGGTTTTACATCTGAGGGGACTATAAGGGAGCATAACCCCTTCCATGCGGAGGACGCGCTTAGCGCGTCCAGCCGCATGTGCACTTGGCTACGGAGGACGTGTTGAGCGCATCCTCCCATTGCAGCAGGGATTCCGGCCGATCGCTGCGGCCCGCTGGTGCTGGCTGACATCTTTGATGTCAACCCAGCCTCCGGGACCCCGGTTCTTGGATGTCGGCCAAGCTTCCGAGATCTTCCCCTGCCGACTGGTGTCATCGCGCATAGCGAGTTAACCCCTAGCTGCCACCTATGGTACATTTTGAAATGTAAAGTAAAAATAATTAAAAATAAAAAATACAATTTTTTTTAAAAAAAGTGTTTTTTTTGTGTTGTTTTGTTAATGCAGCAATATTGTTCTCATTTCAATTATAATGCGAACAATGATGCTGCATTAATGATTTTTTCTATGGAGGGCGTTTGCTAAAAATCAGGTAATTTCCCCCCAAAAAATGTAACAAGTCCCCATTTCTAATTTTTTTAACAAGCGCACCCCATATAAAATATAAACGCAAAGGCTCGGATGATAAAATGTGGAAAAAAAAAACTTTACATGCTGTAGATTATTGAAAATTCAAATTTTATTATGTTTTTGTTATAATATTCAGGCAGGACATGACGTATACATATAATAATGATATACAGGGTTATTCAAAAAGAGTGAACCGATTTCTTTACGTAATATTTTATTAAGGAAAGTAATACAAAACTCCAACCAAGTCCCAAGTATTATACTCACAAACAACTTTTATTTCCTGTCTTAGGCTAGGGTCAGACGAGCGTGATTTCTATGGACTGTACGTCCGTGCACACGGACGTACGTCAGTACGGAAGACACAGTAGTGGCCACACAGTCCGGTTTTTCACTGACGTATATTTTGAGGGATGTAGGAGGGAAAATAAATTAAAAGGCAAAACCATTTTGTCCGTGAGAAATGCTGGACGTATAAATGCAGTCCGTCTGACCACATTCCATCACTCACACACAAAGCTATGCGGACGTTGCGGATGCAGCGCACTTTGTGCGGCCGTTCTAGTGGTTGTACATTCTTGCCCGTCTTGCGTCCGTTTGCCGCGGCCGTGGTGCGTCCGCAGTTCAGTGCGGACGTACTTTGTGTAACAGGCTCCAATGGACTTTCTTTCATGCTATCACGGACGTACTTTTAGGCGCAATCACGGACGTGAACACTACGCTCGTCTGACCCCAGCCTTACAAGTGTTCAATGTGACCACCATCTGCAGCACGGGCAACATCAATGCGAGAATTGCTCCCAGGTGCGTATCAGCATATCACGATCCACTGAGTTGATCGCTGTTGTTATTCGATGTTTAAGGTTATCGAGGTTAGTGGGTAGCGGTGGAACTTAAACGTATCTTTTACATATCCCCACAAGACGATAAAAAAATCACACACGTTGAGGTCTGGGGATCTCGCAGTCCAAGCACAAATAGCAAGGTCATTGGCCCTCTTCCGACCAATCCATTGCTGGGGCACTTTTTCATTTAAAAAAGCTCGAACCATTAGGTGCCAATGGGGCGGTGCTCCATCTTGTTGAAAAATGAAGTCATGTGAATCTGCTTGCAGTTAAGTGAAGAGCACGTTTTGGAGCAAATCGAGATAGGTTTGTCCTGTAACAGTGTTTCCTTCAAAGAAAAAGGGATCATAAACCTTGTTCTGAGACACAGCACAGAAGACCTTAGGGGAATCTCTTTCGTGTTCAACTGTTTTATGTGGGTGCTCTGTTCCCCAAATACGGACATTGTGACGATTGACTGTGCCGATTCATTTTTCAACAAGATCACCGCCCCGTTGGCACCTAATGGTTCGAGCTTTTTTAAATGAAAAAGTGCCCCAGCGATGGATTGGTCGAAAGGGGGCCATTGACCTTGCTCTTTGTGCTTGGCCTGCGAGATCCCCAGACCTCACCGTGTGTGATTTTTTTTCTTCTTTCTTGTGGGGATATGTAAAAGATCGCATTTAAGTTCCACCACTAACCACTAACCTCGATAACCTTAAACATCGAATAACAACAGCGATCAACTCAGTGGATCGTGATATGCTGATACGCACCTGGGAACAATTCTCTTCTTGCATTGATGTTGCCCTTGCTGCAGATGGTGGTCACATTGAACACTTGTAAGACAAGAAATAAAAGTTGATAGTGAGTATAATACTTGTGACTTGGCTGTGGTTTTGTGTCACTTTTCCTTAATAAAATATTGCGTAAAGAAATCGGTTCATTCTTTTTGAATAACCCTGTATTATGAATCTGCAGAGTCTGCCGGAAAGAACGATATGTCTGGGTCGTATAATAAAACGTGGCTTCAAATCGCATTTAAACATGATGAGCAAAACCGGTAAAAATTAACTCAGCACACAGCGGTGAAATGGCTCAGCAGGGAAAGGGTTAAATTTGTATGAGAGATACTTGAAAAGAAAAACAGAGAGAGAAAGAGTTGTTTTATAAAAAAAAGATTGTGTATGATGTGATAAATTAATACTCCACTATAGGCACAACATCGGTATAACATATAAAATCATACATTGAAATTGTTTGACAACCTTGACATCTAAAAAAGCTAGAAAACAAAGTAATGAAAAAAACGTTTTGTGGCAAACCGGCTTATTAAATATTTATTTTGATTGTGGCACTATCGATTTTAATGTGGGACACCCCTTTTCCGAATGAGACTCTTCGTTACTTAAAAGTAATAATTTATTACATACATTTTAGCATTTTTGGGATTGGTTATGTTATGTCATTGAATATAATCTGGATTAATTTGAAAGTACCGAACTGGTCTGGTTTTAGACAGAATTCATTTTACTTTTCTGTTTTGTTCGTAAAGGTAAACGTCTGGGGAGATTATGGTCGAATGGATCACAAATGCTTCATGGGAGTTGCACAGATACTTCTGGAAGACCTTGACCTGTCTAGTGTGGTGATTGGATGGTATAAATTGTTTCCGACCTCATCTTTGGTGGAGCCAGCAATGACGCCACTTACTCGCAGAGCTTCCCAATCATCTCTTGAAAGTTCAACAGGTCCTCCTTCTATACGATCCTAATGACGTGAAGAGGGTTTAACCAGATGTAATAACAATGTTAATACCCAATAAAAGAATCAGAACAATGTATGTACATGATCAAAAGCATTGCTGGAGACAGACAATCACTTTTTTTTTTTTGCCTGTAGTAGTGATCCAAAAATCAACCTGAAAAAAAAATAATATATATATATATATTGACAGAGAAAGCGTGAATATGTGTACTGTAAGAAAAAAATCAAAACGGAAAAAAAAAAAAGCGTTAAGCACTAGGAAGAGTCACATGTGTTCTAGACAATACTTAATGTGACATTAGAATACAAACTGGAAGCTTTCACTCTGTTAAAAATGTGTGTGATGCATTTTTGCAGACCATAAGCAGTGTTATCATATTGGTATTTCAGCATATTTTATACTTGTTAATTCCATTATTATTTTTTTTAAATAATATGTTAGTCTGGCAGTTTCATAAAAGCATTTGTGAAAATTCTCACAGGAGGTTGATTTTTGTCCTTTTTTTAAAAAAAATTTATATTTTTTATTTGTTGCAACTGAGCATGGCAGAAGTGGAGATGGATCTAGTTGTGTGTAATATTCCTGGCTGCCTGAAATACTGACAGTGACTTTTGAGAAGCACTACCATGTAGTGCTGTCCTGTTACGAATTCTCTTTACTTTTCGATGTAGTGCTACAAATTTGGAACTACAAAGCTATTCAATGTATTATACAGCATGCTGTTATAACATCATAGTACAGCATCTTACTGCACGAAGTCTCATCTTCCTGTGCCAATGCCTTCATCAGGGCTTGGAGGCAATGCAGTCGCTGCAGCGCAGCCGCTGCAGGAAATAGAACACTCAGTAGGTGTGAGGGAGTGTATTTTTTAGCTCACGTGAAAGAGAGTTACACCATAAAAAAAAGCTATAAATGCACACTGTAGTCCTTGTTTCACCAGGAACATTTCTTTGCCAACATTTTAAGGTTAAAGTTTAAGATCATCAGAATGAAAAAAAAAAAAGAAGAAAACAAATGCCAATATATTTGTGTTAGTTCTTTTTTCACTATAGGCAATTGTGGAATATATGACCATATAAAATATTTCTTTAATAAATAAATATAAACAAAAGGAGAGGACAAAATAAAAAAAGAAATAATATTTTTTGTTCCACTTTTCCACTTTGTTTTGTAAACTTTTGGATTGCAGTATAAATGATGATTTTTATGCTTTATGATGTTCTGCATGAGAGAATTTTAAAAGAAGCCTATCTGTAAGCAATGCCGAGATTGATGCAACTGACTTCATTCCTGTTTCACAATTACAACTACTATACCTGTTACATACGCTATTTTCATTTGACAAAAAAATCCGCCAATTGCTGTACTTGTTTCTGTGTATAAATTGTATATTTTACATCCCAAAATACTGACCGTGATGGGGATGGAGCATATGACACTTTGAGCTGTACCCAGGCTTCTATGGCATGTGTTACTTTATACACACGTGTCTGTCCTGGATAGAGCATGGTATGAGCTGTTTAAAAAAAATAAAAATAAAAAAAATCACTGGAAATTCCAGTTGAACTATTCTGCACTTAATAATATTTTTATCAGATTTTCGTTTACATTTGTTTGAGATTGATGCAAGCACAAAGCTTGATTTTTTAACGCAAAATATTATTACTTTTTTGAGAGGCTCCCTCAAAATTGCAATTTGCCTTTTCCTTTCTTTCAGTTCTTGAAAGCCCTTGTGATTTTGTGTACACGTGCTAAAAACTGCAGGCCATGCAGGTGCCATGATACGTTTCCCTTGCCTTTTATAGGCCATTCGATTTTGTGATCACATGTATAGAGCAGCATGTCTTGGAGCTATTCAAAGCTGCATGCACGTTTTTTGTAAAAAGAAACATAAAAAGGTTACTTAATAATATGTGTTAGTTCCACATAGGCCAGCTTGTATGTTGCATGCACCTGTGCAGTTTGCTCGTAAATATGACATAACCAAGAAATCTAAGCCATCCATTTTTCTTATAGACATTTTGCAGGTTTTTAACCAGACTAAGTCTGTTTAGTCCGGTGCCAAATGTCTACAGATGGACTTTATTTTTTAACCCTATGGAAACGTAATGTAGTACGGACCAAATTCCTTCTAATAAATATTTTGGTGTAAATTCCTACTGTGGGGCTGTAACACATAGAAATGGTGTACACATTAGGTTTTGATTCATAGACATACTGCCTGCACCAAGTGAATTCTTTATTGTTAATACACAGGCTGAAACTATTATGCCCATATTTCAGTAGGGCAACGATAGATTACTGCTTGACCTGCTGAGCAGGAAGAACTGACCGCACTGGTGCACTAATATATTATGTACTGTCTTAGTGGCCAAAACAAATGAACTAATTATAATTGGGTTGTATCTTTCTATTTTGACCACTTGTCTTAACACCCCCTTGTGCTTTTAAATAAACTTCAAACTCATGTTATGTAAACATGTTTAATAAAATTTACTTTTCATGTCCATCCTTGTTGTCTTTACTTTAATATAAATGATATTGGAGGAATCATTGACCAAACGGTGAGTTGAACATGGACACCGAGTTTAGACTGATCATCTTAACCCCTTTACTTCAAAGGGGTTTTCCAGAAAACCACTGTCAGGAAACAGTGGTTTTTGAAAAAAAAAAAATCCTTTTTAATTAATTATGCAATAAGAAAAATTTTAGGAAAATTTCCTATGTATTCTATACTGTAATAATCTATTTGGCAGGCAGATTTCGCCATCTGCAGCCCAAAAGGAGGTAATACAATTCTGAGCTCCGTGCAGGATCAGCTGGGGAGATTCAGTTAGCAACACAATTCCCCAGTTGGTTTTAACTCTTTCACTGCTGAGGACAGGTGGGGAACGTCCTCATTGACTCCTAAGGAAAGATAGGGGTGGAGATAGGGGGTTCATTTGAGCTCCAATATCTCCCGACTGTTAGCAGGGTCATGTTTGGTATCATTAGAAAGGTCAGAGCATGGCCTTTCCATTGATACCACACATGACCATGTTTAAAGTAAAGAAAAATAATAATAAAAAGAATAATAAAAAAAGGAAAATCATGTTTTTTTTAAGACGTGAAATGGCTCAGCAGTGAAGGGGTTAAAAAGTGTTAGAACCTCAGGCATCATGCCCATGCTAAAAATGTAGGTGCTCGTTCTGTAACCCAAATGCAAAGGAATTTTGTTTTCAATAGAGGAAATTACTTTGCATTACGCCTGTGGAACATTATATTGACTGTACTCATTATCGGGGCACCAGGAGGCGCCTAGCAGATCGAGTATAGTTGAACTGGATAGTAAAGGGGTTATTATATAGAAAGACTGTTTTGATTAACATGTTGCTGGATGGTAGTCAGCTTACCACAAAATGGAATATAGCACATTATAATTATACATCAACCAACAATAATAATTTTGACATATTAAATCGGACATTAATTCTATAATTGACTCAGTTTGAAAAGTTAACATTGCTTTTATGCATGTGCCATTAGTGAATGTGCATTCAGTCCAACCTAGTCATGCCTTATGTCTGACACTATTTAAAAAAGCAGAGCCAAAAGGTTTAATTAAATAATAGGCACCCATAATCAATGAATATTTATTTACAAACTTGTATATTAATTTCACACCACAAACACAGTTTGACAGGCAAAAACTATAAATTCAGCAGGTGGTAGAGTTTTACAGTAGAGTTTGTCCATATGCAAAATTTCAGTCTAACCAAATTAATGATCCTGGTAAGTGAATGAATTACTTAAACAAAAAGAGTTAGGTTTTGATCTTTTGTACTCATAAAAACTCAAAGCAATCATAAATTGTGGATTTTTCTTTTCCATTCAGGGGAAGATCTTACAAGGTATGTGTATAAATTACTATTGGCAAGCTCTCCTTTTTATCATTTACTGAGACAAACTCTGTAAAGTGACCACATGGAGAGTCTGCTTTATACTTTACAAGTGATACCCATCTTGCTCACAAAAGTGGATGCTCTTAATATCATTAACTTTATTCTAGACAATTGTTTGGACTAAGAGCCTGGCTGCAAATCTCCTTTGCAAAATTGTAGAAAACAGAACCACTATCAACAGCCCCCATAGATCCTTACACTGTCCGCAGACTCAAAAACTCCACCATAAACCATGGTATCTGCCCAGCAGGCACTGACAATCCCATGGACCCATGAATATTCCCATAGACCCTGATAATCCTGCAAAGACTCAGTCACCCCTCGAACACCCTGGTACACCTTACTCCCACATGCAAAGCTTACTATACTTGGGGATAATGGCAGATATGATGAAAGATTGCCCTGTGAAGCTCAGGCTCCATGCATTTCCTTGCATGACTTCTTTGGGGGCTCTTCGTGTGTCTAATGTGGCCAGTTTCATGGAGCAGCTAACGGATGAGAGGAGACTACCCTGCTTCCATTTTAAGTTCCACAAGGATATTATACAATGTAGACTACACATGTAGAATAGTACAGAAAGAGATGTTTTGTTTTAATTACAACCAGTTCTGTGATGTAGAAAAAAATACAAATTTTTAACAGCATATAGATAGAAATAAAAACACAACCCCAAACGGAGTAGAGGTAACATCACTGCTCTGCATGGAGAGAGCCTGTGGAGACATGAGTTCGATTCCAGCAAGAGCACCTCTCCAGTAAGTGTCCTTGGGCAAGACACCTAACGGTACATACTCGCCACCCAGGACATACTTGAAAACGAGAGAAATCTCAATGTATCCTTCCTGGTAAAACACTTTCTCCAAAAAAAAAACCCACGTATGATTTATTATTGGTGCTGCTGAAGTGACCACCCCTACTGTAAAATACATCTTATAAAATAAGCACTCTAAAAAGACTGAGGATTCAACTGAGTTTCAATTTCAGATCTTACAGAACCCAGAGCAAAATCACACAACTTGAGAAGAAAGTATTTTCCGTTGAAAAACAATTTGACATGTAAAAAATTGTAAAGCAGTGTTCCCCCAACTCAATGATTTGCTGCTCAGTGATTGCAGGATTCAGTCTGCATTTCTCCAAGTTGATCCTTTAGGCTAATGTCAGACGAACGCAGTCTGGGCGCACTCTGCGTGCATGCATAACGGACGTACTGACGGAAGATACCGTAGACACCACACGGTCTGTTTTTTTGACAGATGTAGAAAAAAAAGGGAAATATGGGAATCAAAATTAATTAAAATGAAAAGACAGGTACGGTCAGCCAGACTAAAAAAACTTCTGAGCGTCAACATGATGGACGTCGCAAATGCACTGCGTCTGACGTCGCATCATCATGAACACAGGCAGCTACGCGGACGCTGCGCACTCTGGCCGTCCGTCGTAGCACTTTTACGTCGAGGCCTAATTGGCGTCCATTGCCACCTGCGTGTTGCGTGCGCACTTCGGTGCGCACGTACTTCGTGTGTTGGTCTCTATTGATCACAATCAATGCTACGACGGACGTTAAACTGTGCGGCGACACGGACGTGATGACTGCGTTCGTCTGACGCTCGCCTAAAACCTGGCCTGTTAGTGGGCCTTGAGGAGTAGGGTTGGGGACCGCTGATGTAAAGGACTATAGGATGTAGCAATCACAAAAATAAAATCTTCTATAGTCACTTCTATTCATAGTATACAAAATAAAAACAATGCTGGAAGCCACTTGTCAGTTTGATACACATTTTATATGAGCTATATATTTGTCTTTGACTTGAGTTTTATACTAAAAAATAAAGAAATACTCATACAGGGTTATTCACAGAGAGCCGAACTGGCCCCCGAAATTGCACCAGACAGTGAATTTCCACGTACGTTGCAATTTCGGGCCATTTGGCTTTTCAAAACCTAGCAATTCAATTGGTGAATTGCCAGCGAAATACGGGTGATCTTTGGCAGCAGTGAAATCCCCATAGAGAAGCAATGGTTAATCTATTCAGAGAACACCAAACAGCAGAGAAATGTCAGTGAAATGCCCTGATTTTTGGTGGTTTCATTCGACAGGTGTAATCAGGCGAATACCATAGGTTATTCTGTTTTTTATTCAATATCTATTAAACCATTTATTTTAATTTGCAGCAAAAATTCTCTTTATTTATTTATTATTTTTAGGATTTTTGAGGCATTTTTCGTGATTTTTTTTATTTTAAATTTGACAATTTTTATTGGAGGTATATAACATGTATTACAAGTTAAATTACAAGAAGAAAGCTCGGGCAAGCGTATTATTAGTTGAAGGAAACATGCCGTTCAGAGGCGGTGTGACGATCGCAGAAAAAAAACTTACGAAGGGCACAATCGGCAAGAAATAAAGGTGCCTCGAGGGTATTACTGTCTCGGTATACATCTCCATATATTATAGAATATCAAACAAAAATGAGGGGGTAATCGGGGTGGGAGAAAACTTAAGGATAGAGAAAGATAAAAAAAAAAAGGGGGAATATAGGGGGGACTAAATAGTCAGAAATGAAGATAAACAGAATCTAGCGAGCTAGTAGGAGCGCCAGCAGGTCCCGTCAGCCACAGAAAACACCCCACCGCGAGTCCGCCGGGCCCACAGCCCCGGCTTCAAACATAGCGTTAGGGAAGGAGCTACTATCCACTCCAGAGTGGAGGAGGGGAGAGGCGGAGCTGGAGGGAGGAAGGCAAGGAGAGGGGGAAAGATCAAGGAATTAGATAAGATGGGAGGGGAGAGGGCAATTTGGAAGGTGAAGGGGGTGTGTGAAGACGTCCCTTCCACCCCTCGCCCCCCCATAAGCTGCCTCTGCGTGGGTCACCCCGCAGGTCTCCCCCTGCTATCCGGGGGCGGGTGCGTCCAGGTCAGGCCAACCCCGACCATCGGCATGCAGAGTCTATCCAGAAAAGGGGAGATGAGCAGAGGTCAGAGAGGCAAATGCCGCCAGCCGCAGTGCTAACACCCTCTCAAAGTCTCCCATGCGATCCAGGACAACTACCGTCAGTTGCTCCATAGTAAGCATGTGCCAGATCTTGGCCTCAGAGCCCAAGGCTGCAGTGACCCTTCCAGGTTTTGGCCAGGCAGATATGCACCACAGCACACACCCTGGAGATTAGAGAATGTTCGCCACGGGCGAGGTGCGCTAATGGGTGCTGCCTGTTAAGAAGCGCCATCCAAGGATCTGGGGGAAGGGGGACTCCCAGTGCCCTGCTCAGGTGCCGAAATACTGCCTCCCATATGGGCCGGACCGTGCAGCAGTCTCCTTACGTCAAGAGGCCAAAGCGATAAGAGAGCTGCGCATATAGGCCTTATGGGCCTCCCACACCGTGGTGGTACTGATATCTGGTGTAAAGTTACGGTCAAAGAATTACGCTAAGTTGTTCGTCAGCTCATCCCTCTATCCCGGCTCCAGGAGCAGAGAGGCGTTGAACCTCCAGACCCTGTCCGTTCCTCCCTGAACGTCCCCCACCATCACCGTCTTGACCGCAGCATGATCTGACTACGAGATTTCGTGTAAGGCCCCTGTCAGACGAGCACACTTTTTGCATCCATCTGACCGCACTGTTTGCTGTCTGTTGTAGCTTTTCAAAGGAGTCAATAGAGAACAACACTCGAAGCACTTTTTCATGCGCGTGCAACGCATGTTGCAATGGACGCCAAAAGGACATCAACGTTAAAAAGCTACAACGGACGTAGAAAAACAACTGCATACAGGTTGTTTTTTCTTTTTCATCAGTCAAAATTAACTGATACAATGTATCCACAATCTCATCAGTTAAAAAGTACTTCCGTTATTGTACTCAGTCAGTGCGCTCGTCTGACCCCAGCCTAACCGGGAGGAGGCGAGGTCCGGAATCACATACCTACTGCAAAGGACCTAATCTATCCTGGAATAGGAGTCATGCGGGTGAGAGTAAAAGGAGTAGTCTCTGTCCCTGGGGTGGAGCAACTGCCAAGAGTCGAACAGATTGTGACAGATTGGACAGTGGTTCGGCACCCCCTGCAGAGGCGTGACTGAGAAGGGTTAGGGTTTGGGCTGCTGTGGTCTAGACATGGGTCCAGGACGGTGTTAAAGTCACCCCCCACGAACACCCCCCTGTTGGGGAGCAACGTCAGCTTGTCTCCAAGGACCCTCCAGAAAGCCCCATCAGGAGGGGAGGGAGTATAAACACCCATGAAGGTGACTGGGTGGCCCCTCACCGTCCCAGTTACCCGAAGGTAGCGGCCGTCCAGAGCTGGCTCCTGAGAGTCAAGGTGAAAGTGGAGGTTACCTCGCATGAGGATAGAGATGCCAGTCCTGCGGGAACAGCCAGCCGAGTGGAAGTGGGTAGAGTAGCCATCTCCCCAATGGGTCAGGACTTGGCCCCAGGTGAAATGGGTCTCCTGGAGGATGACAACATCTGCCCGCAGCCTCCTATAGTACCTTGTTGCCATCCGCCTCTTCTGTGGAGACAAACGCCCTTTAACGTTATGAGACAGCACCCTGAGGCACGCCCACAAGGGCTCACCTGCCCCGTCATCCCGGCACAGGGTATGGGTGGCACCATGCCCTCGGGTGGGGGCAGCAGGAGAGGGATGCCCACAATAAAGGGAAGGAAAGGGCGAGACAGGGAGGGTGAGAAGGTGGGAAGGGGAGGCCAGTAAGGGGCATGGGGAGAGGAGAAGAGAAAAAGAGAGAAAAGAAAAAGAGGAAAAAAAACAAATACCCGCAAGGGAGAGAAAAGAAAGAAAGTATGGGGGAAGGGTAACAAAAAGGTAAGAAAAAAGAAGAGGGGTTAAAGACGACCAATCGTCACGTGGTGGTTTGTACCAACCACTCCAGGTTCACACGGGGGTGTATGAGTCGGGCAAGCAGCGACTGACAACCCAGCGCTCCTTTTCTAGCTCGTGGAGAACCACAACACACACAATAAGTAACACAGACCAGCGAACAAAAACTGAACTCTATCGGTGATTCACTCAGTCCTGCCGCCAAAGAGCTGGGGGGGTAGGAAGTCATTGGACCATGGGCAAAAAGGCAAACGTTGTACGAAGTCCCTGAGGTGACCTGACCCTCAAGCCTGGGTCAGGTTGGTCGAAGAAGTCGGGGGGAGGAGGTGTGCCCAGGGCTTCCAGGATAGCCGGGCCATCAGAGGGAGTGCATGAAGTGAGAAAGGCCCCATTGTGCGGGATCAGGAGGCGAAAAGGGAAACCCCACCAATAATGAATGTTGTGCTGCTACAGGAGTTCCGTGAGGGGCTTCAGGGACAGTCGTTTCTGGAGGGTCGAGGGCGCCAGATCGTTAAAGAAGTGTGGGGTGACCCCCTTCAGGGACGGGGCGGCATTCCGAACCGCCCACAGAATCGCCTCCTTGGTGGTGTAGTAGTGGCATCGGATCATGACATCCCTTGGGGGCTCTGTCTCCTGGGGCTTTGGGCAAAGGGCTCTGTGGGTCCTGTCAAGCAGCAGCTCCTCTTCTGGCGTCTCGGGCAGCAGGAGGTGAAAATAACGGTGGAGAAATTCTCTCAGATCGGTAATCGCTTCTGGGACATTTCTCAGGTGCAGATTAGAGCAGCGGGACGCGTTATCCATGTCCTCCACAATTTCCTGCAGTGATTCATATCTTTTGCGCAGGGCTATCATATCAGCCTGGGTGGAATCAGTAGCGGCCTGCACCACCTCCAATTCCTCCGGTCTGGTCTGTCTCGCCTGCTCCTCTGTCCGGCCGGCCGCGACTCCTCTGCCCCATGCCTCCTCTTATTGCTGACTGAGCCCTGATTGGGCAAAGTCCTGCGCCTGACCTGGACTTTGCCCAATCAGGGTTCTAATTCAATATTGATCCCTGATTGGGCAAAGTCCAGGTCAGGTGCAGGACTTTGCCAATCAGGGCTCAGCCTGAAGACGAGGCGTGGGGCAGAGGAGCCGCGGCCTGATGGAGGAGCAGACGTACCGGAGGAACAGGAGATCGGGACAGCAGCAGGACAGGTGAGGTACAGGGGCCAGGGGGCTGCAGCCACAGGCAGCTGCCGGTACATTTAGGAGAACTGTGAACACATTTTGCAGGTTCGACCCCCATTGATTAGCATTGTGTTCGAGTTCGTATTCAAACATTTGGGCTGTTCTAATGTTCGAATACGAACCGAACACAGGGGTGTTCGGCCCATCACTAATCTTAACATAGAAACATAGAAAAATGTCGTCAGATAAGAACCTTTCAGCCCATCTAGTCTGCCCAATTACATGGATACTTTACCTGGATTTATCTTTTGTTTAGGATAGCCATATGCCTATCCCATGCCTGCTTAAATTCAATTACTGTTTTGGCCTCTACCACTTCAACTGGAAGGCTGTTCCATGTATCCACCACCCTCTCAGTAAAATAATGCTTCCTGATATTACTTTTAAACCTTTGCCCCTCTAATCTAAGACTATGTCCTCTTGTTTTTGTCACGGTTCCCGGATCCCACCACGCAGTCCTTAAAGCCCAACACTCCACAGAGCCAAAAAGCTGCAAACAGGGTAGCCGTAGAAAAATCCCTAACTGTCTGGTCCATAAAAATTGGCCAGGTAAATATGTACTAGCTACACAGAAAGGGTTAATCAAAAGACAATGTCGTAATACAAAACATGGTCAGCAACACGGGGGTAGTCAGACAAGCCAGAATCAGGAATACAGAGTATAGAATAGTCAAATGGAATAGCCGGGTCGATATCAGTGCAGTAGTGTAGTACAAGGAAAATAGTCTAGGGCAACAGAAGGTAGAATGGTCAGAAAACAAGCAGAGGTCAATAACATGTTAAATGACGAGAGAATTCAGGTACAGGGAGCTCAGGTATGGATAACCACGATCTGGCACTGCTGAGAAGAAACTGTGGGTTTTTAAAGACCTTTACCAGACCGCGCCCCCTCTCAAGCCGCGCCTCATGCAGTCACCTCCCTGCCTGTCTCTATTTAAACCGGGTGTTGGTCAGCGAGCAGCATCAGACATGCTGCCTTCAAGCACACTAGAGAGGCTGGAAGCCCCCAACGTTACAGTACCCCCATCTCCACAGGAGGCCACCGGACGACCAACAGGACAAGTGGCAGGACGACCACCGGGGCGAGTGGCTGGACGACCACCAGGGCGAGTGGCAGGACGACCACCAGGGCAATCGGGTTCGAGGCATGGAACGCCCTGACCAACCTAGAGGCAGATATGTTGGAAGCCGGAATCCAGGACCGATCCTCCAGACCATAACCCACCCAATCAACCAAGTACTGCAGAGCACCCCTGAACAGCCTAGAATCCAGGACTTTCCTAACCTCATACTCTGTCTCCCCATCAACCTGAACAGGTGGAGGAGGAGGAACGACCCACGTGTACCTGTTACACAACAAAGGCTTCAGTAGGGAGGTGTGGAAGACGTTGTGCAAGCGAAGATGTTTAGGAAGGGCAAGAGCATAAGCCACAGGGTTAACGCGGCGAATGATCTTGTATGGACCTATAAACCGAGGAGCCATTTTCATAGAAGGCACCCGCAACTTCACATTCCTAGTGGACAACCAAACTCTATCCCCCACGTTATAGGAAGGAGCTTGTAACCTATGCCTGTCAGCCTTGCGTTTCTGGACAGCTACATTGCGCTCCATGTTTTCGCGAATCTGTCTCCAAATCTCTTGTAGTTGTGTGAGATGTTCATCGAGAGCCGGAATGGCCTGTTCAGCAAACTGAAGCGGTAGAGCCGGAGGGAAAAAAACATAGATGCCAGAAAAAGGAGAGTGGCCAGTAGTCTCATTAACGGCGTTATTACGTGCATACTCAGCCCAGGGCAACAACTCCGACCAATTGTCTTGTTGTTGTGTGGTAAAGCAACGTATGTACTGCTCGAGAGCCTGATTTGCCCTCTCTGCTGCCCCATTGGTTTGTGGATGGTATGCTGAAGAGAAGGCCAATCGCACCCCCATCTCCGCACAGAAATCCCTCCAGAAACGAGAGACGAACTGAGCTCCTCTGTCAGAGACTATTTCAGACAGAACCCCATGTATTCATACAATCTCTCTAGCAAAGACAACCGCCAGTTCTTTGGCTGTAGGAAGCTTAGGTAAGAAATAAAATTAGCCATTTTGGAGAAGCGGTCTACAACTGTCAGAACCACAGTATGACCCTTGGACTTCTGCAAGTCCACAATAAAATCCATAGATAGATGAGACCAAGGCCTCTTAGGCGTAGGTAAAGGCTGCAATAGACCGGCAGGCAAGGTTTTACTGGTTTTGCTTCTTGCACAGACTTGACAAGCCAAAACAAACAGACGTACGTCCTGTCACATGGTGGGCCACCAGAACTGTCTGGAGATACTGGTAAGAGTCTTAGTAATACCAGGATGACCTGCTGGTTTAGAATCATGAAACATTATGAGTAATTCTTGTCTTTCCTTTTCAGGCACAAACAACATATCTGGAGGCTTGTTAGGTGGAGCCCCCATTTGAGCTGCTTGGAGGCGTTCCAGGAAAGGCGAGGAAACTGACAAGACCGTGGAAGCCACAATACGTTCAGGAGGAACTATAGGATTGTGGTCTTGTGTATTTGATTAATACGGGTCATAGTGACGAGATAAGGCATCAGCCTTTACATTGCGGTCACCTGGTCTGTAAGTCAACACAAAATTAAACCGAGACAGTAGTAATGACCACCTGGCCTGTCTCGAGTTCAAACGTTTAGCATCCCCGTTGTACGTAAGGTTCTTATGATCAGTGATTATTAACAAAGGGTCAAGAGTACCCTCCAACAAATGTCTCCACTCTGACAGGGCAGAGGGCAGACACAATAGCAAGCAAATCTCTGTTACCGATATCATAATTGCGTTCTGCTGGTGATAATTTTCTTGAAAAGAACCCACAAGGATGTAGAGGCTTCCCTGGAGACTCTCTTTGAGATAGGACAGCCCCAATGCCTATCTCGGAAGAATCAACCTCAAGGACAAATGGAATTCTGGGATCAGGATGCCGTAACACGGGAGCGGAAGTGAAAACCTGCTTAAGAGCTTCGAATGCCTGTTTGGATTGTGAAGACCAGACCTGATTCTTCAGACCTTTACGTGTCATATTAATGATAGGAGAGGCTACAGTGGAATAATTCTTGATAAATCTCCTATAATAGTTGGAAAACCCCCAAAACCTCTGTATGGCTTTGAGGCCTTGAGGGAAAGGCCATTCTGAGATGGCCGTGAGTTTGGAAGGATCATCTCAAAACCTTCTGGAGTGATAATGTACCCAAGAAATTTTACAGTGGTAATGTCGAATAAACAATTCTCCAGTTTGCAATAAAGACCGTTGTCTAGTAATTTTGCTAATACCTGTCTGACATGTTCATGGTGGGTTTTCAGATTGGGAGAGTAAATCATAGAAACAGAAACATAGAAAAATGTCGGCAGATAAGAACCTTTCGGCCCATCTAGTCTGCCCAATTACATGGATACTTTACCTGGATTTATCTTTTGTTTAGGATAGCCTTATGCCTATCCCATGCTTGCTTAAATTCAATTACTGTTTTGGCCTCTACCACTTCAACTGGAAGGCTGTTCCATGTATCCACCACCCTCTCAGTAAAATAATGCTTCCTGATGTTACTTTTAAACCTTTGCCCCTCTAATCTAAGACTATGTCCTCTTGTTTTGCTACTTTGTTTTCGTTTAAATGCACTCCCTTCCTCTACCTTGTGGATTCCCTTTACGTATTTAAATGTTTCTATCATATCACCTCTGTCTCGTCTTTTTTCCAAGCTGTACATGTTAACATCATTAAGCCTTTCCTGGTAACTTTTCTCCTTCAAGCCGTACACTATTTTAGTAGCCCTTCTCTGAACTCTCTCTAAGATGTCTATATCCTTCTGGAGATACGGTCTCCAGTACTGCACACAGTACTCCAAGTGAGGTCTCACCAGTGCTCTGTACAGTGGCATGAGCACTTCCCTTTTCCTACTGCTAATACCTCTCCCTACACAACCAAGCATTCTGCTAGCATTTCCTGCTGCTCTATTACATTGACTACTTACCCTTAGATCCTCTGAAATAATAACCCCTAAATCCCTTTCCTCAGATATTGAGGTTAGGACTGTATCAAATATTCAATATTCAGCCCTTGGGTTTTTACATCCCAGGTGCATTATCTTGCACTTATCCACTTTAAAACTCAATTGCCACAGCTCCGACCATTTTTTTAGTTTACCTAAATCATTTGTCATTTGGCTGATCCCTCCAGGAACGTCAACCCTGTTGCAAATCTTTGTGTCATCAGCAAAAAGACATACTTTTCCATTAATACCTTCTGCAATATCACTAATAAAAATATTAAAGAGAATGGGTCCAAGTACCAGAGCCGTAGCTAGCTCCTTTTGCACCCGAGGCAAAACAGAAAATTGTGCCCCCCCCACATAATTTTAAAAATCAGAGTCCCCGACGACCAGAAGTAGTGGATCGGACCACCCTTTGTACCCTACATATATAGTGCACACTTAGTACATGTACAAATACAGTACACACAGAATACATGCACGTATAGCAAAAGAACATATAGCATAATATACACCCCCCCAGAATAATATACACAGCACTGAGCCCCCAGACTATTTTCCCCAGTTCACATGGATATTATTGACCCCAGCTCATATGGGTATATATTGCCCCAGTTCACATGAATATGCCCCAGCTCATGGATATGCCCCCCAGCTCTCATGGATATTGCCCCAGCTCTCATGGATAATGCCCCAGGTCTCATGGATAATGCCCCAGGTCTCATGGATATGCCCCCCCAGGTCTCATGGATATGCCCCCCCAGGTCTCATGGATATGCCCCCCAGGTCTCATGGATAGTGCCCCCCCAGGTCTCATGGATAGTGCCCCCAGGTCTCATGGATAGTGCCCCCAGGTCTAATGGATAATGCCCCAGGTCTCATGGATAGTGTCCCCAGATAGTGCCCCCAGGTCTCATGGATATTGCCCCAGGTCTCATGGATATTGCCCCCAGGTCTCCTGGATACTGCCCCCCAGGTCTCATGGATAGTGCCCCCAGGTCTCATGGATAGTGCCCCAGGTCTCCTGGATACTGCCCCCCAGGTCTCATGGATATTGCCCCAGGTCTCATGGATAGTGCCCCCAGGTCTCATGGATATTGCCCCCAGGTCTCATGGATATTGCCCCCAGGTCTCATGGATAGTGCCCTCAGGTCTCATGGGTAGTGCCTCCAGGTCTCATGGATAGTGCCCCCAGGTCTCTTGGATATTGCCCCAGGTCTCCTGGATATTGCCCCCAGGTCTTATGGATAGTGCCCCCAGGTCTCATGGATAGTGTCCCCAGATAGTGCCCCCAGGTCTCATGGATATGGCCCCCCAGGTCTCATGGATATTGCCCCCAGGTCTCATGGATATTGCCCCCAGGTCTCATGGATATCATATTGCCCCCCAGGTCTCATGGATATCATATTGCCCCCAGGTCTCATGGATAGTGCCCCCAGGCCTCATGGATATGGCCCCCCAGGTCTCATGGATATTGCCCCCAGGTCTCATGGATATTGCCCCAGGTATCATGGATATGGCCCCCCAGGTCTCATGGATATTGCCCCCTGGTCTCATGGATAGTGCCCCCCAGGTCTCATGGATAGTGCCCCCCAGGTTTCATGGATATCATATTGCCCCCCAGGTCTCCTGGATATTTCCCCCCAGGTCTCCTGGATATTGCCCCAGCTCACCTCTCATTGCCGGCGGACGCTTGCTTCCTGCTTGATCGGTCACTGACAGGAAGTGCAGCCGCTCGCACTTCCTGTCAGCGGCCGTTCAAGCAGGAAGCAAGCGGCCACTGGCAATTATTTCGTTCCCGCAGCATTCCCGCAGGACTCGAGCCATGGCTGCGCCCCTTCACAGCTGTGCCCGAGGCAGGCGCCTCACTCACCCTTCCTACGGCCTTGCCAAGTACTGACCCCTGAGGTACCCCACTGGTAACAAGACCTTGCGCTGAATAAACTCCATTTACCACAACCCTCTGTTGCCTGTCACTCAGCCACTGCCTAATCCATTCAACAATATTGGAATCCAAGATCAAAGATTGCAATTTATTGATAAGCCTTCTATGCGGAACAGTATCAAAAGCCTTACTGAAATCTAAATAAGCAATGTCTACTGCACCACCTGTGTCTATTATTTTTGTTACCCAATCAAAAAAATCAATAAGTTTAGTTTGGCATGATCTCCCTGAGGTAAACCCATGTTGTTTCTGATCCTGTAATCTATGTGTTTTTAGATGTTCAATCCTTTCCTTTCACATGGTTTCCATTAATTTCCCCACTACTGACGTAAGACTAACTGGCCTATAGTTCCCCGATTCCTCCCTACTACCCTTCTTGTAAATGGGCACACCATTTGCTAAATTCCAGTCTTCTGGGACGACTCCCGTTAGCAAGGATTGGTTAAATAAATCTGTTAACGGTTTTGCTATTACATCACTGAACTCTTTTAATAATTTAGGGTGGATCCCATCAGGCCCCATTGACTTATTTGTCTTTACTTTAGACAGCTGCTGTAGAACCTCCTCCTCTGTAAACTGATATGTAAATGTCTCGTTAGTGTTTCCTCCTAACTGAGGTCCCTTTCCTTCCTTTTCTTCTGCAAAGACTGAACAAAAAAATTCATTGAGGTGTCAGCGAGACTTTTATCCTCTTCTACATACCTTCCTTCCTTTGTTTTTAATCTAACTAATCCTTGTTTTACTTTTCTTTTCTCGTTTATGTATCTAAAAAATGTTTTGTCCCCCTTTTTTACTGACTGTGCTATTTTCTCTTCTGCGTGTGCTTTGGAAGCTCTTATAAATTGCTTTGCCTCTTTCTGCCTAATTTATAGGTTTGCCTATCTTCTTCACTCTGAGTTTTTTTATAATTATTGAATGCTGTCTTTTTGTTCTTCACTATTTTGGCTACTTCTGCAGAGTACCACAGTGGTTTCTTACCCTTTTTTGTTTTTGCTAGCAAGCCGAATGCAATTGCCTGTGGCCTTCAATAATGCTTCCTTTAAATAATCCCATTTCTCCTGGACTCCCTTTAAACTCCTCCAGTCTGATAATGACTCCTTCACACAAAATCTCATTTAAAAAAAATCTGTTTTTTTTAAAGTCTAAAACTTTTGTTTTTGTGTGGTGCGGCTCCATCCCTGTTCGTATATTAAACCATACTGACTGGTGATCACTAGATCCCAAATTTTCACTAGATCCCAAATCAGTATATCGTCTAGGTATACTATAACAAAGGATTGCAAAAAATCTCTGAGCACATCATTAATAAAATCTTGGAATACAGCTGGAGCATTACAAAGACCGAAAGGCATGACCAGATATTCATAATGCCCACTCCTGGTGTTAAATGCTGTTTTCCACTCATGCCCTTCTTTTATAGCTGTAGGTGTGTTCAGGGCACCAATATGTTGAATGGGGATTAAACAAGTCTCAAAACAAGTAGGACTCCAAGATAGTCACTCAAGAGCTCCTTACTAACATACCTCAATACAGAATGCACCTGTAAACATGTAACCTAGTGACTATATTTCCTACATATTTATTTTCTGTTAATCTGTATATTTGTGTTGTTTTTTTAATATCTTGCATTGTATTACTTTGTATTTCTGTAACTGTAACACTTCAATGTTCTTGAACCCAGGACATACTTGAAAAGGAGAGAAATCTCAATGTATCCTTCCTGGTAAAATCCTTTATAAATAAATAAATAAATACGTATCAGGTTGTAAGCCCCTCTTAAATCGAGTTTTGTGTATACTGCTGATCCCCTTAACCTGTCGAACAGTTCTGATATAAGAGGGATAGGGTACACATTCTTGATGGTGATCTTGTTAAGCCCCCTATAATCAATACACGGGCGTAAATCTCCTTTTTTAGACACAAAAAAGAAGCCAGCCCCTGCTGGAGAAGAGGAACGTCTGATAAAACCTCTCTCCAAATTCTCTTTTATGTACTCCTCCATGATTTGGTTCTCTTTTATGGATAAAGGATATACTTTGCCTTGAGGAGGCATGGTACCTGGATGAATATCTATGGCACAATCATACGGTCTATGTGGAGGTAGTTTCTCTGCCTCTCTTTTATCAAATACAGCTCTGAGGTCGGCATACTGGTCAGGAACCTCTGGTGACAATGGGGGAGCTGTAGGTGTGTTTAGGGCACCAATATGTTGAATGGGGATTAAACAAGTCCCAAAACAAGTAGGACTCCAAGATAGTTTCTCTCCCTTAGCCCAATCAATAACAGGATTATGTTCCACCAACCAAGGGAAACCAAGCACAACAGGATTGGAAGGTGAACGGATAACCTGAAATATGATCTCTTCATTATGTAAGAGACCAGTGGTAAGAACCCTGGTCCCGTATCGTGAGTAATCCTAGGGCAGGATAACGGCCTACCGTCTATGGCTTCGACGGCTAAGGGTGTCTCTCTTACAACCAGAGGGAGAGAAATGGAAGAGATGCAGGTCATGGAACTGGTGTCCGGCGCTAATATTCATAATCTTCGGCATTCAGTAGAGGTTGTCCAGCCTGGGGAGCACGTAATCAGTACATCACGTTGGTGAATGCGATGTGAAAAAAGGAAGAGAGAAAAAGAAAATTTTGTGCAGACTGTATTATCCCAATATGAATAATTGCAGGCAGGGGGTATACTCACATTTTCTGGTGCCAATTTAAACAAAGAGGCACCAAAACGAAGACAAATCGGTGGATTAAAACAAGAGGCACCGATTCCCCTATCAGAGATGCAGAGATCAGGAAACTCGATCCTTCAAGATGTCAGTTCAGGATACCACAGGAATAATGTCACCAAGAGTCATCGAGAAATGGAAGAAGCGTATTCAACATCGATAAAATTACCAGCAGCCCCAGAATCAACAAAAGCGGTAGTATGCGTGGTCTTGGTCTCCCAAGCCACGGATACTGGTAACAAAAGTTTAGTGTCTTTGACAGGAGACATGCACGTCACACCCAAGGCCTGTCTCCTCAGCTGCCTTAGGTGTGGTAGTTTTCCGACTTATCATGCATTCTAGGGCGAGTGGGACATTGAAGTCGTAACTGTCCTTTCAAACCACAATACAGGCACAATCCCTCATGAAGACGCCTTGTTCTCTCTTCCTCTGTAAGCCTAGTATGGCCTAGTTGCATAGGCTCAGAGGGAGGAGATACCTCTCTGGGTGGTGCCTGAAAGACAGGAGCCAACCTTGGTAATGGTCTCTTAGGTTTCACTCTTGGAGTTCTTCTGTCCCTTATCTGATCATCCAGATCTATACAATAATCAATGAGTTCACTCAATACCTCAGGTAATTTACGGGGCGCCAATTCATGCATCAATGACTCTGATAGCCCCTCCATAAAAGCCAGAACCAGAGCCTCATCAGTCCAGTTCACGTCAGAAACCAACGTTTTCAATTCTATGGCATAATCAGACACAGTCCTGTTCCCTTGACGTATGCGGAACAAGGATTTGCCAGCTACCTTGGCCTTTCTGGTAGGATTAAATGTACGTTTTAACTCGGCTATGAATTCTTTATAGTTCGTACGATAGGCTTCTCTGCCTCCCATAAGGGATTCGCCCATGTCAACGCTGTGCCAGACAGATGGTTAATAATGAACCCCACTTTGGCTATGTCAGGGACAAACATTTGTGGATTTAACTTAAAATGAATATCCACATGGACCAAAACCCCGGCACTCCGAGGGAGTACCATCAAACCTCATAGGAGCGGTCATGTGTACCTGGGATGTCTGAACGACAGGGGACACAGGTATAGCAGGCGGAGGTGCAACTCCAGCTGGTTCCAGGTGAGCCGTACGAGTCAGGATAGTTTGTAAGGCAAGAGCAAACTGATCCGTCCTATGGTCCTGCTCGTCCTGTCTGGATACAAAGGTACTCAAATGCTGTGCTAAGTCTGCGGGATCCATTTGGCCAGATCGTAATGTCACGGTTCCCGGATCCCACCACGCAGTCCTTAAAGCCCAACACTCCACAGAGCCAAAAAACTGCAAACAGGGTAGCCGTAGAAAAATCCCTAACTGTCTGGTCCATAAAAATTGGCCAGGTAAATATGTACTAGCTAGACAGAAAGGGTTAATCAAAAGACAATGTCGTAATACAAAACCAGGTCAGCAACACGGGGGTAGTCAGACAAGCCAGAATCAGGAATACAGAGTATAGAATAGTCAAATGGAATAGCCGGGTCGATATCAGTGCAGTAGCGTAGTACAAGGAAAATAGTCTAGGGCAACAGAAGGTAGAATGGTCATAAAACAAGCAGAGGTCAATAACAGGTTAAATCACGAGAGAATTCAGGTACAGGGAGCTCAGGTATGGATAACCACGATCTGGCACTGCTGAGAAGGAACTGTGGGTTTTTAAAGACCTTCACCAGACCGCGCCCCCCTCTCAAGCCGCGCCTCATGCAGCCACCTCCCTGCCTGTCTCTGTTTAAACTGGGTGTTGGTCAGCGAGCAGCATCAGACATGCTGCCTTCAAGCACACTGGAGAGGCTGGAAGCCCCCAACGTTACAGTTTTGTTATTTGTTTCCTTTTAAATATACTCCCTTCCTCTACCTTGTGGATTCCCTTTACGTATTTAAATGTTTCTATCATATCTCCTCTGTCTCGTCTTTTTTCCAAGCTGTACATGTTAAGATCATTAAGCCTTTCCTGGTAACTTTTCTCCTTCAAGCCGTACACCATTTTAGTAGCCCCTCTCTGAACTCTCTCTAAGATGTCTATATCCTTCTGGAGATACGGTCTCCAGTACTGCACACAGTACTCCAAGTGAGGTCTCACCAGTGCTCTGTACAGTGGCATGAGCACTTCCCTTTTCCTACTGCTATTACCTCTCCCTACACAACCAAGCATTCTGCTAGCATTTCCTGCTGCTCTATTACATTGACTACTTACCCTTAGATCCTCTGAAATAATAACCCCTAAATCCCTTTCCTCAGATGTTGAGGTTAGGACTGTATCAATTATCTTGCACTTATCCACATTAAAACTCAATTGCCACAGCTCCGACCATTTTATTAGTTTACCTAAATCATTTGTCATTTGGCCGATCCCTCCAGGAACGTCAACCCTGTTGCAAATCTTTGTGTCATCAGCAAAAAGACATACTTTTCCATTAATACCTTCTGCAATATCACTAATAAAAATATTAAAGAGAATGGGTCCAAGTACTAACCCCTGAGGTACCCCACTGGTAACAAGACCTTGCGCCGAATAAACACCATTTACCACAACCCTCTGTTGCCTGTCACTCAGCCACTGCCTAATCCATTCAACAATATTGGAATCTTGAATCCTTTCTAAGTGATCTCAAACAGTTCCCATGGTACAGACTAAACTTATTCCCAGAACTGGACTGTGCAATTGAATACTTTCAGTCCGAGCTCCTGGAAATCTGGAATTCCTCCAGAATACCTCAGCCACAATCTCCGACTCAACCTGGGTCATGGCCGTCATGAGATCCGAGAGAGTCAGCAGGTTTTGTAGCAGTTGCTGCATATCCTGCGGTGGCCCCATGATCCTTGGGAAAAGGCCAGGGTGAAGGGATCAGCGATGAAGCGGACGATGCCATATTGGTGGAGGAACGGCTGTTATATTTTCCACCGCGGGCATGAGGTAAGCCCTAATGGAGAACGAAGGGGTGCCCAAAGGGGACCCCAAGGGCCCAGGGGTAGAGGAAGTCTTGTGGCTCTTACCCATGCTGCATTCAGTGCATGTGTGCTTGCTAAATGTTTTGCTGTGTAACAGAGAGCTCAACTCACGTTGCCATCTCCTTCAGCGTCCAGGCCACGGCCCCCATAATGAGTATATTTCCTACATATTTATTTTCTGTGTTAATCTGTATTTTGGTTTTAATATCTTGCATTTTATTACTTTGTATTTCTGTAACGACTGTAAAAATTTCAATGTTCTTAAACCCTAGGACATACTTGAAAACTAGAGAAATCTCAATGTATCCTTCCTGGTAAAAATACTTTATTTTTATTTTTAGAAATAAACAAACAAATAAATAAATAATATATAATTTTCAGTGGTTGATAAAATGATAGCAATAAAGAAATAATTACAAATATTTTTTTTTAATCTAGAATTTCACATATAACTATATTTGACACCCGGATAAAGTGCAGTAACAGTTATTAAAGTGCTTCTTCATCTTGATAATGCAAGCTTTGTGCCAGAAAACCTTTCAATCTGGAAACACAGCGGCACAATGAAAATCTCCATTCCACAAGCCAAACCTTTTTTATTCTTTCAGAAAAAAGAGGGGTTTATTCTGCTATGATACGGTGTCCGTGCAGCTCACTGAAATTTCTTTTAAAATTGAAAAAAATAACAGCAAATTGTAGATGGAACTGAAAAATAATTAAGGGATATGATAGTCCATGAAAAGGATGACTCACATTATATCTCTCCATTATATATTAAAAGAAGCAGAAGCAGACCTTTAATCATTTCCTGATAACAATCTACTTAGGGGGAGGTAGCTCTAGGTGCAAGTTAATGTTCTCAGAAATGAAAGGCATTATATTCTATTCAAAATAATATTTTAGACTTTTTTTGTGATTGCTAGTACAGTACGTACAGCCTTTACACCAACTACATCCAAGGTAATATAATACATTTCACAATGCCATAGACTCCTGTAGATTAGTTTCCAGTGAGATTACAGCAGGAGCAACCCATGACTTTACCTTATTTTTTTTGCTTGCCTGGTGGAATATCAACCCTATAAAATCGTTTTCAGTCTGCAGATTTGCTTTTATTCTGAGTCAAGATTTAAGATAATTTTTTGGCTTTGTATTTTCTTTTTTTTCCATGTAAATTTTTTTTTAGCTCACAACAATGCAAGATAACAGACAATAATATAAATGAGTACAACATGTATGGTTGCAGGCAGAGAAAAAATGCAAAGAATAAGTCACGGCAACGACGCCGCAAGTTGCTTATTCAAACAATAGTACACAGAACACACGTGAACATGTTTTTCATATATTATACTGCAAACAGAATAATAAAAAACAGAATAAACAGAAACATGGTTCACATGTCACATTCAGATCAATAAGCCTCAGGATATAAATTGTATCCACCCTCCCAGGTATACTGAAAAGAGTCAAGGAATTGCTTGCTCCGTGAAACATTTCCTCATAAAGGAAAACCCCTCACAAGGTAGACATCACCCAACCCCTGCATGGACGGTATCGCAGCAGAGCGCCAGTGCCACGCAATAACAGATCTTGCCACGCCTTATACTATAGAAATAAACCCACTGGGGATGAGCTGAATGTCAGTGGGCAAGAGATGTAATAAATATGTTTCCGGGCGCAGTGGGAAGTCAAGAGACTGACAATGGAGAATCAATTTCTGTATCTTAACCCTTTCACTGTGGGTGACGTGTGGGGAACGTCCTGATTGACTCCCGCTATATGTGGAAAATGTTCCCCACAGGTCACCTTCAAGCGGGAGCCCTGGGAGAGATACTCACCTCTCTCTCCAGGGTTCCACGGCGTTCTGACATCAGGGAAGTCAGATGTCGAATTTAAACCCCTCCCGACGTCAATGATGTCATTGCGCCATGTGCGATGACGTCATTTTCAGGCGACCCCCTGACAATGCCGGGAGATCGCCTGAAAGGGAGGCGGGGATCCTTTTGGATCCCTCTCCCTTCCGATTGGGAGGTCCCAGTGCCAAAAGCCAGGCACCACTTAAGAGGGGAGAGTCTCCCCTTTTAAGCGGTGCCTGGTTTTAACCCCTCAGGCACTGGGTCGCAATCCGGCACCATCCGGTGCCAGATCATGGCCTAGTTCCGGTGGGGGCCGCCATCTTGGACCGTTCTGGGTCCCCCTCGCCTCCTGACATCATCGCACATGGTGCGATGATGTCAGTTAGCTGGGGAACCCCTAGCTGCCTGGGGAAATCCCATGGTGCAGATTGGCGGTACCTTTGAACCCCCATATCTCCAGAACAGTAGCAGTTAGGGGGTCACGGGGGGTATTATTCGAAAGGCCAGAGCATGATACCTACCATAGCCTTTCAAATGATACCTACCATGGCTATGTTCAATGAAAAGAAAATCAATTAAAAAACAATTTAAAAGTTTTTAAAAAAATTTACATTTTTTTGGTGTGTTGTTTTTATAAATGCAGCAATATTGTTCATATTTCAATTACAGACGCTCTGTAATATATTCAAACATTCGGGAAACCTCCTTATGCTTGAGTGAGATGACGGCAGAGGCAGAGATTCCAGGTGGTTTTCATTTCCAAATATGCGCAAAAGGCAATTTTTGTAAACGTAATAAATGGGCAGGGATAAAAACCGGTGGTATGAAAATAGTCCAAATTTTGAGGGAGAATTACCATTTTAAATCTCTGCCACTCTGCCATATGGCCTAACCCCAAGACCCCGACCGCATGCCAGTGCTGCAATTGTTGTTCAATAGAGATGAGTAAGGGTGTGAAGTTAGTCTTGAGTAACTCCAAGAGTTAGTGAGAGAGATACCCAAGTTTTTTTAAGGAAGCGGACCTCCAATCAAAGGGGTAGGTCTCATACAGAGAATGAAGGGAAGCTTCAAAGATATTTAGGGGCAAACTTGCATTTTACTCAAGTTGTTTTATATTAGGAAATTGAGCCATAGATTTTGCGCAGGCTGTGTAGGGCCTGTAGCGAGGAGTCTGGCTGAGTAAGGAACAATATAATAGCATCAGCAAATAACGCCTGTTATAGCGGGCACCGGGCGCGGCTCTGATATGAGAGGTTAAGGGTTAAAATGAAAATTAAAGGAGAAAGGGGGCAACCTTGGCGAGTTCTGTTAGAAATAGGGACTGGAGAGGAGAGAAACCCCGAATTTAAAATCCTGGCTGACGGAGAGGAATATATCACCATATTGCTTTAGATGAATGTGAGAGGAAAATCAAATGCCTCTAATGCCAGTCGCATATACCCCAGTGGAGGCGATCATAGACCTTTTTGGCATCTAACATCAGAAGAAGGCCAGACACATTTCTAAGCACCAAGTCCACCAAGGTCAAAAAACGGCAAGTATTTTTGCGCGGCTGCCTACCTGAGACAAATGCTGTTTTCTCAGATGAGACAAGCAGCGAGAGCACAGGGCTATTCTTGATGCCAATAATTTAGCATATTCCCGTGACAAGGAAGGTGGCGGCAAAAGTAAACAAAAGGGGAGTGTGGTAAAACCAAGTAATAGACCTGATATGGGCATCCAAGAGACAAGGAATGGAGGATTTATGAATAAGATCAATTCTCCTATAGGAGGAATGAACATGCGAGAAATAAGTATAATCTCTTGTAGTAGGGTTTCGCAATCTCCACAAATCATATAGGTCAAAAGTCTGCATCAGGTCCCTAAGTCTAGGTCTACAGCTCATTAGCATTTCCTAATCTTCTAAGTTGGAGCTCTAAAAACTCGGAAACAATAGGGTCCAAATTATTATGCATTTGGTCACATTGCAGCACCTGCAAGTTGAAATGTCAAGTACGATATTTGTGTGGCTATGTACATGGTTTTGGGTTTGTGAAATTCTTGGCTCTCTGATTAGTACATTGTTAGAACGGAGCAATGACAACCCAGAGGCGTAACTAGAATCCATGAAGGGCCCCCCCCACACAAGGCAACAACATATTTTGCCCCCGCCCCCTGCATCCCCTTGCACTGGGCCCCTCCAGTTCTATAATCAGGGTTATTCAAAGAGAGCTAAACTGACCCCGAAATTGCACCGAACAGTGAATTTCCCCATATGGTGACGTTTCGTGGCCATTCGGCTATTCAGAAAGCAGGCAGTTCACCAAATGTTCGCGAATTACCAGCAAAATATGGTGATTTTCATCAGTAGTGAAATCCCCATTTAGAAGTAATGCTTAATCTATTTAGAGAACACCGAACAGCAGAGAAATGTCAGAGAAATGCCCTGATGTTCGATGGCTTTCATACAGCAGGTTCAATCGGGCGAAGCCCAAAGATTTCAATGTAAAAAATATTCCTGTTTTTATTGAATATTTATTAAACTGTTTATCATTTTAATCTGCAGCAAAAAGACTCTTAGTTGTTTTATTTTTTAGTATATCTTAGGTATTTTTTGTAATGTTTTTGGATAAAAAACTTTTCTGTTTTTTTCTGTAACAGACCTTTTTATTATTATTCATAGGACCATATATGTAATTTTCAGGCATTTTCATGGAGTAGTTTTTTTTTGCAAAACAGCTTTACAAAGTCGCTGTGTTTTTTTTTTTTCTTTTACCCTGTTCGTCGGCTTGATGGCTTTTTCATGTGGTTGGTCTGCGCTCTGTTCGGGGGATAGTCGGCAGTTTTGCGGCGGATCGTCAGGTACATTGGCTTTTCTTCATTGCTTTCTCGGCTAACTCCAATTCTTTTTTTTGGCGGTTTTGCAGCTTTTTTTTTGTTCGAATCGGTGGTTTTTCCGATGAGGTCGGTGGCTTTTCCCTGCATTCGGGGACCCTGCAGTGAACGCTGAATTCACAGCAGGATCAGGGAATTTGATTCCCCAAAGTGGTGGAATTTCGGTGCTCTTTGAATAATCCTGAATGTTGAGGCCAAAAAATCAGTGTCCCTTTTTTTCCCGGGTCCACTATGACCACTTCACACTCATACACACCACATATTACTGTGAGTTTTATTTCTGTGGAGCTCTGTGATACGCTCATGCACACCACACGTTACTGTGAGGTTTATTGCTATGGTGCTCTGTCATACACACCATACATTGTTGTGAGTTTTATTGCTGTGGAGCTCTGTGATACGCTCATATACACAGATCACTACTGTGAGTTTTATGGAGCCCTGTGAGATATACATAGCACACATTACATTAAAAATGGGATGGACTGAAGTGGTCTTAGTGGACATGGAAAGAAATGTGACACTGATTGTCTGGAGTCAATATTGTGGACCTGGAGGGGTCCAGTGCATGGGGATGGCAGAGTGGGGGGCAAAATATGTTTTTGCTTAGGTTGGGGTGGGCCTTTATGGATTCCCGTACTTGGGCCTTGATGTTTCTAGTTACGCCTCCGTTTGCAAGCATTTTCTTTCAATTTCAAACATTTTTTTCCAATCAATGGATTACAGAGAGCTTCAAATCACAGAATGACTCATGGTAAATGGATTTATTCCTCCAACATAAATGAGGATTGTGTCCATTTTGTATTTGAATGCAACAGTCCCCTGGTGGAATTATTCATCACTGTCATATTTTGTTTTGCCTATTTAATGATTTATTGCAGGAATACATTGTAAAATTGTGCGAGTGTGACATGGAATACCTCAGCCAGCAAAAAGGCATATGCTGAAAAACTAGTCTATTTTTAATCAACTATCGTGACAACTTAGAAGTGCCCTAAAGCAAATGCACAAATTTATACTATACTACAACAAACAACTGCTACTTTATTATGTAGGTGTCATGATAACGAACAACGGAAACAAAATTTTTCACTTGTATTTTTGTGCATTGTGTTTTATGAATAATATGACTTTGTATAAACCACTGACCTTGCTCGCATCATGAGAAGGCGAGTGACAGCAGTGGTATTACTCATTTTATACGTGACAAATGGGCAATGCCATTGCTTTGGAACAAAAAATAAATAAACACAAATTATTTTATGTTTGTGTGTTGTTTTTTAACTGACATTTTACATGTTTGGTATCTTTAGAAAGGCCAGACTCTAACATGTCCAATGACACCTAACATGACTTTGTGGGAGGTAAAGAATGGAAATAGATTGGTCCAAAGGACCCCCACTCTCCTTGCAACGGTGAAGCAGCTTGTGTTTTAGATGGACCAATGTGTAATACATTACCTCCACATTTTCTCTTGTCATTGGAAAAGAGGTGAGTTAGTGTAGCAACATTGTTTGCTTTATATGTAGAAGTACTTAATGCCATCGCCTTAGAACAGAAAAAAGTACAATTTATATAAATGTTTTTGGTTAATTTTTCTCTTTTTTACATATTATATAGTCATATTTGGTATTGATGGAAAGGCCAGACTCTGATCTTTCCAATGACATCTCACTTGACCTTGTGCAGTGTAAAGAGTAAAGATTAGAGATGCAGTGTCCCAAAGTACCCCCTACACCCCTCGCTGCAGTGCAGCGGTTTAACCCCTTCCCGACCGATGACGTACCATGTACGTCCTGCCCACAGGTCTCCCTTAGACCCGCAGACGTACATGGTACGTCAGCGGGCTCCTAACCTCCCTCCCGCTGATACTTACCTCCCTCATTGGCTCCCATGGAGTTCTGGCAGGGAGGATGCTTGCCCCTCTGTTTTAGAGGGGCCGGTGGGCACGATGACCCCACCCCGCTGCATGGTGATATCATCGGCAGGTGCCCACTGGTGCCTGCACTGAAATCAAGTAAGAGGAGGGCGGCTCCTTTGGAGCCCTCTTTCGCCCCAACCATTTACCCTACAGCGATGCGTTTTGCACCGCTGGAAAGGGGAGAGCCTCCGTTAACCGTTTCGCTGCCGAATCACGATTTAAACCTGGAGGTGGCTGACATCATGGATGTCAGCCAAGCCTCCGGGTCACCCCTCACCCACTGACATCCCCACCATAAGTGTGAGGATGTCAGTGGGCCAGTTAACCCCTTAGCTGCCAAGGAGAGATAGGGGGATCCTTTGGCAGCTAGAGGGTCATGTTGGACATCATTGGAAAGGCCTGATCATGGCCTGTCCAATGATACCAAACATGACTAAATAGTTTTTTTTAAAAAGAAATTGACTGTTTTTTTTAAAATTAAATAGTACCTAGGCTGTCATCTAAAAATGATGCACATAAAATGGTCATAATGAGTTCAGAGCACATAGGTGAACTGGCTCAGTAGGGAAGGGGTTAAAAAGCAAAACATGTAAAAATTGAGTAAAAAAGAGTGTTTTTTTAACAATTTTTTCATCATATTTCATATATAAAAACGGTGTATAATATGTGTGGGTTGCATAAACGAGTAAGAGGAAAATTTGACCTAAACACAAACAGCGCAGAAACGTAAAAACAGCAGCGGGCACTAAAGGACGGATTTGTGTAAAACCGCCTGGTCCCTAAGGGGTTAAGCTGCTGAAAATATAGGGCACATTCTGCATTTTTGCAATCAATGAAAGTCCTTTGGCTATGGGGTAATTTATTCACTGAAAGGGCTTTTCATAGTATGGCCATAAGGTAAAACTAAATCAAAAAAAGTTGGACTTTTAAGCATTCTTAAATGGGCTGTAGTATACAATTTTTTGTGTGTGCTGATATTTTCAATTGTGCAATTGCGGTATTACTTCACAACAGATTTTGGGCTCAAGTTTTATTTTTTACCTGTCTCTTTGAAAAGTGTAGGATACATAGAATTACAGGAACCTGCCCAAACAAGTCAAGCCATTAGAAAAGTTATCGCACAACTTGGAATACCAGCTGAACCATTGCAATGTGTTAGTGGAAGTGGAAGAGTTAATGGCTGACATGTAACATTGTAACAATATGTACCAGTTGATATATTGATGAAAGTGACTTAACAAGAACCAACATACAGTCACTGTTCTAACAGATGTCTTTCACGCAAGATAGCTACATAAAAGAGATTTGAACAAAACTTTTTCTTGTTAGGTCATTAGTTATTTCTTTTGATTACTTATCCCTAAACAAGTGTTTTTGTCGTTTTTCTTATATTTTATTCCTGAACAGAATGTCCTGCTGTTTTCCAGTATTATATATGCACATAAACAAGGATAATGGTGGAAAAAAAATCCCCAGCAAATAATTGGCTTTTACTATATGTTAAAAAGAACATGTCTTTGTATGGGTACTTTCCGTGTGTTCTTTTTTGTTGTATGTGTGCTTTCACGCTGATTGTCAGCAAAACCCAGCAGTGCTGTTTCAGAACAAGAATTAGGTTTCTGGAAACCTTTTATTCTTTTTTTTTTTTTTAAAGTAGCAGTATGAGACTAAAAAGGAGGTTTGACAATTTTCGTAATTGTCAATGTTTTTTTGTTTACTACTGTACTTTCCTGTTTTCCACCACCCTCCTGTGGCCAAATTAAACCTGCAAAGTGCTCTTGTTCTGATTAGTTTCATCCCACCCTGTGAAGTAAAGTGTTCGTGAGGTATTCTTTGTATAAAAAAACAACTACAAACAATAAATAAATAAAAAAGAGGTGAACTGTTAAATCCAATTGTAAACAGCATTGATTGTTGAACTGTCGTGCAAACCATCTGTTCTACAGTTTTTCGATTACACAGAATTCTAGCTTCATGGAGTCAATCAATGCTTTGATAAAAGTCAACCAGAAGTGAAATTGGGCAGTTAGCAGTCTACAGCGTAATCACATCCATGTCCTGAAAACACATAAGAGCACAGAATTAAAAAATCAATATTTCTTCAAATCCATATGAACAGTTTGAGTAATGACTCAGTCATCTTCCAGCAGCTCAGCAAATCATTCTCAAGGGATTTTGATTTTAAACCTTAACACCACATATTTGTGAAACCTCATGATTAAGTGACATGATACAGAAGCATGAAGCACAATACATTATGAGACGCAAGACATTACTTACACAATCTGTCGTGTAGAATTGAAAGTGAAGTTCTTTTTTATAGGACATTTGTCTAAAAATAGGAAGTTTTAAATTATTTTCCCATAGCCTTCATAAACAACAAACGCATTTTTCACTCAAAGTGTTCGAATCTTTTTTTCGTTCACTATAGAGTTGAGGTGGCTACTGATCGAATATCCTGTCAAAGTTACACTTTCCGCTTGTGTTGTTTAGGGACAATGCAAGACGCCCAGCTGTGTTCAGCAGGAATGCACGTTAAAAAACAATTAATCTTAACCTGTAGGCAAAACACTAACAAGCTACTAAATTAAATGCAAGTTAACATCTTATCTGTGTAATTATAGATACATTTTAGAAGGACTTATTTTATAGAAACCTTTCCAGAGAAAAAAACGGGTCACTATTCCTTAAGGAGTTATTAAAGGGATATACTAGGCACTGTGAGCCCTCACCCATCTCCAGGAGTGTTTGCAGAGGCTACCCAGGACGTATTTGAAAACGAGAGAAATCTCAATATATCCTTCCTGGTAAAATCCGTTCTCAAAAAAGCACTGATGTCAGGTTCCTGGATACCGAGACTCTTTTCTAGCCATTGAGTCTCAATACGATGGATTTCGTTTAGTCTAAATTCAACTAGTCTAAATTCAATGGGAGAAACTGGGCAATATGGAATTTTGGAGCATGCAAAATCTCAAATTGCTGAGCCACCAAACCGAAATGCATCCATAATGAATGTAATCGAATCAATTCAAATATATTAAAATTTATTTGTTTTTATTTAAGTCATGAAAAAAATTGCACTCATTATTGCGCAATGCAAAATCCCTAACTCTCAGAAAAGCAGAAATAGTAATCCTAACCCCAATCCTAAAACAAGCAGAAATAGTAATCCTAACTAGGGATGAGCTGTTCGGTTCAATCGGTTCGGAGTTCGCATCGAACATAACCTGTTCGCATGTTCGCGAACTACGAACATTTCCGGGTGTTCGCCGCTTGTTCGCCCACAATGCACCACAACGGACCACAATGCACTTTTCCACTGGCCTGAAGCTCGTAATTGGCTACAGCCTTGCACCTGACCACAGGTCTGGTGCAAGACAGGTTCAACACTATGCCAATCACGGCTCAGAGTCCTGATTGGGCACATTTTGCCCAATCATGGGCTCACAGAGCTAAGTCCCGCAGCACACTATATAAGGTTTCCACGCAGCGCTTCTGCACGCATTTGAGAGGATATTTCATAGGAGATTGTTGTTTTGTGTTCTTACTACCGGTCTGCCACGCTACTGAGGGGGTCTGGGGGGGGTCTCATTTCTACCAAATATCTGGGAATTGAGGTGATCTGTGTCTTGTCACTGCCAGCAAGTATTTTGGGGGTCACTAATTTCTACAAAATATCTGGGAATTGAGGTGATCTGTGTCTTGTCACTGTCAGCAAGTATTTTGGGGTCACTAATTTCTACAAAATATCTGGGAATTGAGGTGATCTGTGTCTTGTCACACAGCCAGTACCACGCAGTATTTTGGGGGTCACTAATTTCTACAAAATATCTGGGAATTGAGGTGATCTGTGTCTTGTCACACAGCCAGTGCCACGCAGTATTTTGGGGGTCACTAATTTCCACAAAATATCTGGGAATTGAGGTGATCTGTGTCTTGTCACACAACCAGTGCAACGCAGTATTTTGGGGGTCACTAATTTCTACCAAATATATGGGAATTGAGGTGATCTGTGTCTTGTCACTGTCAGCAAGTATTTTGGGGTCACTAATTTCTACAAAATATCTGGGAATTGAGGTGATCTGTGTCTTGTCACACAGCCAGTACCACGCAGTATTTTGGGGGTCACTAATTTCTACAAAATATCTGGGAATTGAGGTGATCTGTGTCTTGTCACACAGCCAGTGCCACGCAGTATTTTGGGGGTCACTAATTTCCACAAAATATCTGGGAATTGAGGTGATCTGTGTCTTGTCACACAACCAGTGCAACACAGTATTTTGGGGGTCACTAATTTCTACCAAATATCTGGGAATTGAGGTGATCTGTGTCTTGTCACTGCCAGCAAGTATTTTGGGGTCACTAATTTCTACAAAATATCTGGGAATTGAGGTGATCTGTGTCTTGTGACTCACTGCCAGTACCACGCAGTATTTTGGGGGTCACTAATTTCTACCAAATATCTGGGAATTGAGGTGATCTGTGTCTTGTCACACAGCCAGTGCAACGCAGTATTTTGGGGGTCACTAATTTCTACAAAATATCTGGGAATTGAGGTGATCTATGTCTTGTCACACAGCCAGAGCCACGCAGTATTTTGGGGTCACTAATTTCTACAAAATATCTGGGAATTGAGGTGATCTGTGTCTTGTCACACAGCCAGTGCCACGCAGTATTTTGGGCGTCAGTAATTTCTACAAAATATTTGGAAATTGTTATAATCCGTGTGTTCTCACTGGCTGCCACCCATCAGGGGATCTCACTGATTTATAGGAGGTGTCTGAGACTTGTAATCTGTGTCTTCTCACTGCAACACATCAGGGGGTCACACTGATTTATAGGAGGTTTCTGCGATTTGTAATCTGTCTTCTCACTGCCAGCAATCAGAGGGTCCCACATACTTCTAGCAGATTTATGCAAATTATAATTTGTGTCTTCTCACTGCCACTCATCAGGGGGTCACACTGATTTATAGGAGGTTTCTGCGATTTGTAATCTGTGTCTTCTCACTGCCACCCATCAGGGGGTCACACTGATTTATAGGAGGTTTCTGCGATTTGTAATCTGTGTCTTCTCACTGCCACACATCAGGGGGTCACACTGATTTATAGGAGGTTTCTGGGAATTGTAATCTGTGTCTCGTCACTAGCTGCCAGCTATCAGGGTGTCTCACTGAGTTATACCAGAGTTCTGTAAATCTTTAATCTTTATACCAGAGTTGAATCAGAGTTCTGTATATATTTAATCTATATATCACTCACCATGTCTGAAAGAACAAAAAGGACTGGCAGACGCTCCCAGACACAGATAAGAGGGCAAGCAGCCCCTGTGTCAGGAGGCTGTGCCTCTGGTCGTGGTGGACGTGGTGCTTCCTCTGCAGGGGCACGCTTGTCTTTTCTAACTGGTGTCTTAAGCAGCAGCAGCATACAGAGGATTTGGTGGATTGGCTAACCAGGCCATCCTCATCCTCCGAGTCCTCTGCCAGCCAGGCTTCTAGTGGTTTACAGTACACCTCAGCTGCCAAAGCATCTAATGCAGACTCCATGTCCACAGCTACTCCTGCCGTAGCCTCGCTATCACACACAGAGGAGTCAGCTGAATTGTTTGACTACAAGGACAGTGACATGCTGCTTGAGGATGCGCAGCAAGTACAGTGCTCTGATTCAATCTCTGAGGTTGAAGGGAGAATAATCAACCTAGAGGAAGGGGGTGCCAGTGATGACACACAAATAACTGGCACTCATGCTGCTCCAGCAGCTGCAGCATACTGCCAAGTTGGCTCCAGTGATGAGGAGATAGGGGGTGATGATGACAATGATGATGAGGTCACTGACTCCACCTGTGTGCCTGATCGAACAGAGGAATCAAGTGAGGAGGGGGAGGAGGAGGAGGTACAGCAAACACGAGGCACAACATCCTCTATGACCAACCATAGCACTAGTCAGTCCAAGGCATCAGATGTCAGAGCTGCTCAGGTGCAGAGCACTGTTGTCTCAAAGCACACATCCAGGAACTTTGCTGTCTGGGAGTTCTTTAAGAAATGTGCAGCAGACCCCACCGTTGCTATTTGTAATCTATGTCAGATGAGGCTCAAGCGTGGGAAAGAAACCGGACGCTTGGGTACCACGTGCTTGAGGCGACATATGAACACCTGCCACACATCCCGTTGGCGCAAAACTTTGCGTAGGTCCTCCTCCTCATCTGTCTCTACCCCCACTGTATGTCCTGCCATGTAATTGCCTACAACCTCCACTGACAGGGATGATGCTATAGTAATGGATGTACCAGGTCCTTCCTCACAATGTGACATCATCCCATCAGCTGAAGATGTACGCAGTCAGATTACGTTGCCGCAGCTGCTGCAGCGTAAGAAAAAATATAGTCCCAACCATCCCCAAGCACAGCGACTAAATGCCAGCTTAGCAAAATTACTCTCATTGCAGCTGCTGCCTTTCCAGCTGGTGGACTCTGCTCCCTTCTGTGAATTTGCTGAATGTGCTGTGCCACAGTGGCAGGTTCCAAAATGCCATTACTTTTCACGCAAGGCCATTCCAGCACTATACCAGCACGTGGAAGACAATGTTATCGAGCCATTGGGAAAGGCAGTCAGCAGCAAGGTGTCACGATTCCCAGATCCCACCACGCAGTACTTAACGCCCCACACTCCACAGAGCCCAGAAGCTACCAAGAGAGTAGCCGTGAAAGATCTCTAACTGTCTGGTCCTTAGAATTGGCCAGGTAAACTAGCTAGACAGAAAGGGTTAACAACACGGGGAGTAGTCAGCCGAGCCAGAATCAGGAATACAGAGTTCAGAATGGTCAAATGGAATAGCCGGGTCGATATCAGAGCAGTAGCGTAGTACAAGAAAATGGTCTAGGGCAACAGAAGGCAGAATAGTCAGAAACAAGCAGAGGTCAATAACGGGTTAATTCAATATAGCAGTCAGGTACAAGGAGCTCAGGTATGGATAACCACGATCTGGCAACTGCTGAGAATACACTGAGGGTTTTTAAAGACCTTCACCAGGCCACGCCCCCACTCAAGCCACGCCTCATGCAACCACCTCCCTGCCTGTCTCCATTTAAACCGGGCTTTGGTCAGCGAGCAGCACCAGACATGCTGCCCTCAAGCACACAGGTAGGGCTGGAAGCTCCCAACGTTACAGTACCCCCTCTCCACGGGAGGCCACCGGACGACCAAAAGGACGAGCGGCAGGACGACCACCAGGGCGATCGGGGTGCGAGGCATGGAACGCCCTGACCAACCTAGAAGCAGACATGTCGGAAGCTGGAATCCAGGACCGGTCCTCTGGACCATAACCCACCCAATCGACCAAGTACTGCAGAGTGCCCCTGCACAGCCTAGAATCCAAAACCCTCCTAACCTCATACTCAGATTCACCATCAACCTGAATAGGTGGAGGAGGAGGAACGACCCGCGTGTACCTGTTACACAACAAAGGCTTCAGTAGGGAGGTGTGGAAGACGTTGTGCATGCGAAGATGTTTAGGAAGAGCATAAGCCACAGGATTAATGCGGCGAATGATCTTATATGAACCTATAAACCGAGGTGCCATTTTCATAGAAGGCACCCGCAACTTCACGTTCCTAGTGGACAACCAAATTCTATCCCCCACGTTATAGGAGGGAGCTTGTAACCTATGCCTGTCAGCCTTGCGTTTCTGGACAGCAACATTGCGCTCCATAATTTCTCGAATCTGTCTCCAAATCTCTTGCAGTTGAGTGAGATGGTCATCGAGAGCCGGGATGGCCTGTTCAGTAAACTGAAGCGGTAGAGCTGGAGGGAAAAAACCATAGATGGCAGAAAAAGGAGTGGCCAGTGGTCTCGTTAACGGCGTTATTACATGCATACTCAGCCCAGGGCAACAACTCTGACCAATTGTCTTGCTGTTGTGTGGTAAAGCAATGTATGTACTGCTCGAGACCCTGATTTGCCCTCTCTGCTGCCCCATTAGTTTGTGGATGATATGCTGAAGAGAAGGCCAATCGCACCCCCATCTCTGCACAGAAAACCCTCCAGAAACGAGAGACGAACTGGGCTCCTCTGTCAGAGACTATTTCAGACAGAACCCCATGTATTCGTACAATCTCTCTAGCAAATACAAATGCCTGTTCTTTGGCTGTAGGAAGCTTAGGTAGAGGGACAAAATGAGCCATTTTGGAGAAGCGGTCTACAGCTGTCAGAACCACAGTATGACCCTTGGACTTCGGCAAGTCCACAATAAAATCCATAGATAGATGAGACCAAGGCCTCTTAGGCATGGGTAAAGGCTGCAGTAGACCGACAGGCAAGGATTTACTGGTTTTGCTTCTGGCACAGACTTGACAAGCCAAAACAAACAGACATACGTCCTGTCGCATGGTGGGCCACCAGAACTGTTTGGAGATACTGGTAAGAGTCTTAGTAATACCAGGATGACCTGCTGGTTTAGAATCATGAAACATTATGAGTAATTCTTGTCTTTCCTTTTCAGGTACAAACAATATATCTGGAGGCTTGTCAGGTGGAGCCCCTACTTGAACTGCCTGGAGGCGTTCCAGGAAAGGCAAGGAGACAGACAAGACTGTGGAAGCCACAATACGTTCAGGAGGAACTAGGCTTGTGCACCGATTTTTTTTCGGTTCGATTCGGTTCGACTTTTCCGAATTTTAAACTTTTCGATTCGGCTTGTTTCGACCGATTTCTGTTTCGATTCGGTTCGATTCGTTTTTCGTGTACTTTTTTTTTCGGAATATCGACCATTTTTCGTGTTTTCGTGTCACTTAGCTCGTTTTTTGTATCGACTTTTCGTGATTTCGGAAATTTTCGTTTTTCGGAATTGTACATGTTTTCGGAATTTCGACCATTTTTCGTATTTTCGTGTCACTTTGCTCGTTTTTGTATCGACTTTTCGGAAGTTCGGAAATTTTCATTTTTTCGGAAAGTCTGTTCTCCTCGTTTCAAAGAAATAAATTTCGATTTGACACATTTCAAGTCCATTCGAAAATTCCGAAAATATTTCGTTTCGGCTCGGAAAACTTTTCGGATCTGCCATTTTCGCATCTAAATATTTTCGGAAATTTGGCCGCATCCGAAAACACGAATCGGGAAATTTTGTGAAAATTCCGAAATTCTGAAACCCGAAACGCACATCACTAGGAGGAACTATAGGATTGTGGTCTTGTGTATTAGATTCATACGGGTCATATTGACGAGATAAGGCATCAGCCTTTACATTGCGGTCACCTGGTCTGTAAGTCAATACAAAATTAAACCGAGACAGTAGTAATGACCACCTGGCCTGTCTCGAGTTCAGACGTTTAGCATCCCCGATGTACGTAAGGTTCTTATGATCAGTAATTATCAATAAAGGGTCAAGAGTACCTTCCAACAAATGTCTCCACTCTGATAGGGCAGACACAATAGCAAGCAATTCTCTGTTACCGATATCATAATTGCGTTCTGCTGGTGATAATTTTCTTGAAAAGAACCCACAAGGATGTAGAGGTTTTCCTGGAAACTCTCTTTGAGACAGGACAGCCCCAATGCCTATCTCGGAAGCATCAACCTCAAGAACAAACGGAATCCTGAGATCAGGATGCCGTAACACGGGAGCGGAAGTGAAAGCTTGTTTGAGGGCTTCGAATGCTTGTTTGGATTGAGAAGACCAGATCTGGTTCTTCAGACCTTTACGTGTCATATTAATGATAGGGGAGGCTACAGCGGAATAATTCTTGATAAATCTCCTATAATAGTTGGAAAACCCCAGAAACCTCTGTATGGCCTTGAGACCTTGAGGCAGAGACCATTCTGAGATGGCCGTGAGTTTAGAAGGATCCATCTCAAAACCCTCTGGAGTGATAATATACCCAAGAAATTTCACAGTAGTAATGTCGAATAAACACTTCTCTAGTTTGCAATAAAGACCATTGTCCAGTAATTTTGCTAATACCTGTCTGACATGTGCATGGTGGGTTTTCAGATCGGGAGAGTAAATCAATATATCGTCTAGGTATACTATAACAAAGGTTTGTAAGAAATCTCTGAGCACATCATTAATAAAATCCTGGAATACCGCTGGAGCATTACAAAGACCGAAAGGCATGACCAAGTATTCATAATGCCCACTCCTGGTGTTAAATGCTGTTCTCCACTCATGCCCCTCTTTTATACGTATCAGGTTGTAAGCTCCTCTTAAATCAAGTTTTGTGTATACTGCTGACCCCCTTAACCTGTCGAACAGTTCTGATATGAGAGGGATAGGATACACGTTCTTAATGGTGATCTTGTTAAGCCCCTATAATCGATACACGGGCGTAAATCTCCCTCTTTTTTAGACACAAAAAAGAACCCAGCCCCTGCTGGAGAAGAGGAACGTCGGATAAAACCTCTCTCCAAATTCTCCTTTATGTACTCCTCCATAATTTGGTTCTCCTTTATGGAAAGAGGATATACTTTGCCTCGAGGACGCATGGTACCAGGATGAATATCTATGGCACAATCATATGGTCTATGTGGAGGCAGTTTCTCTGCCTCTCTTTTATCAAATACAGCCCTGAGGTCGGCATATTGGTCAGGAACCTCTGTAGACAATGGAGGAGCTGTGGGTGTGTTCAGGGCACCGACATGCTGAATGGGTATTAAACAAGTCCCAAAACAAGCAGGACTCCAAGACAGTATCTCTCCCTTAGCCCAATCAATAACAGGATTATGTTTCACCAACCAAGGGAAACCAAGTACAACAGGATTGGAAGGTGAATGGATAACTTGAAATATGATTTCTTCTTTATGCAAGAGACCAGCGGTAAGACCCACTGTAACCGTATCTTGAGTAATCCTAGGGCAGGATAACGATCTGCCGTCTATGGCTTCGACGGCTAAGGGTGTCTCTCTTACAACCAGAGGTAGAGAAATGGAAGAAGCGTAGTTAACATCGATAAAGTTGCCAGCAGCCCCAGAATCCAAAAAAGCGGTAGTCTGTGTGGTCTTGGTCTCCCAAGCCAAGGATACTGGTAACATAAGTTTAGTGTCTTTGACAGGAGACATGCACGTCACACCCAAGGCCTGTCTCCTCAGCTGCCTTAGGTGCGGTAGTTTTCCGGCTTATCATGCATCTTAGGACGAGTAGGACATTGAAATCGTACATGTCCCCCCAAACCACAATACAGGCACAATCCCTCACGAAAACGCCTTGTTCTCTCTTCCTCTGTAAGCCTAGTACGGCCTAGTTGCATAGGCTCAGAGGGAGGAGATAACTCTCTTGGTGGTGCCTGAAAGACAGGGTCCAACCTAGGTAACGGTCTCTTGGGTTTCTCTCTTGGAGTCCTTCTGTCCCTTATCTGATTATCCAGATCTATACAATAATCAATGAGTTCACACAATACCTCAGGTAGTTTACGTGGAGCCAATTCATGCATCAATGACTCTGATAACTCCTCCATAAAAGCCAGAACCAGTGTCTCATTTGTCCAGTTCACATCAGAGATCAAGGTTTTAAATTCTATGGCATAATCAGAAACAGTCCTGTTCCCTTGACGTATGCGGAACAAGGATTTGCCAGCTACCGTGGCCTTTCTGGTAGGATTAAATGTACGTTGTAACTCGGCTATGAATTCTTTATAATCCCGTATGATGGGCTTCTCTGCCTCCCATAACGGAGTCGCCCATGTCAATGCTCTGCCAGACAGATGATTAATAATGAACCCCACTTTGGCAATGTCAGAGAAAAACATCTGTGGATTTAATTTAAAATGAATATCCACATGGACCAAAAATCCCCGGCACTCTGAGGGAGTACCGTCAAACCTCATAGGAGCGGTCATGTGTACCTGGGATGTCTGAACGACAGGGGACACAGGTATATCAAGCGGGGGTGCAACCCCAGCTGGTTCCAGGTGAGCCGTATGAGTGAGGATAGTTTGTAAGGCAATAGCAAACTGATCCATCCTATGATCCTGCTCATCCTGTCTGGATACAAAGTTAGCCAAGTGCTGTGTTAAGTCTGCGGGATCCATAGTGGCCAGATCGTAATGTCACGATTCCCAGATCCCACCACGCAGTACTTAACGCCCCACACTCCACAGAGCCCAGAAGCTACCAACAGAGTAGCCGTGAAAGATCTCTAACTGTCTGGTCCTTAGAATTGGCCAGGTAAACTAGCTAGACAGAAAGGGTTAACAACACAGGGAGTAGTCAGCCGAGCCAGAATCAGGAATACAGAGTTCAGAATGGTCAAATGGAATAGCCGGGTCGATATCAGAGCAGTAGCGTAGTACAAGAAAATGGTCTAGGGCAACAGAAGGCAGAATAGTCAGAAACAAGCAGAGGTCAATAACGGGTTAATTCAATATAGCAGTCAGGTACAAGGAGCTCAGGTATGGATAACCACGATCTGGCAACTGCTGAGAATACACTGAGGGTTTTTAAAGACCTTCACCAGGCCACGCCCCCCACTCAAGCCGCGCCTCATGCAACCACCTCCCTGCCTGTCTCCATTTAAACCGGGCTTTGGTCAGTGAGCAGCATCAGACATGCTGCCCTCAAGCACACAGGTAGGGCTGGAAGCTCCCAATGTTACACAAGGTGCATGTGACTTTAGACACGTGGTCCAGCAAGCATGGACAGGGTCGTTACATTTCCTTCACGGCACACTGGGTAACTCTAATTGCAGCTGGGAGGGATCCAAGACGGGGCTCTGTGCTGGAGCTTGTTCATCCACCACGCCTCCAGAAAGCTGCTTCTATGAGGTCTGTCTGCTCCACCACCACCTCTCCCTCTTCCTCCTCCTCCTCCTTCTCTGTCTCTGGCAAAGTGGCAGTTAAACCGATGCCTGACAGGGTCTACGCAATGGCTCAAGCAAAAAGAAGCCATACCGTGCTTGAGCTGGTTTGTTTAGGGGACAGGAGCCACACCGGGCCAGAAATTCTGTCAGCTCTGCAGGGCCAGGTGCAGAGATGGTTAACACCACGCCAGCTTCAGCTGGGAATGATCGTCTGTGATAATGGCAGCAACCTTCTCCCTACGCAAGGGTAAATTGACGCATGTACCATGCCTAGCACACGTCCTAAATCTAGCGGTACAGCATTTCCTAACCAAGTACCCAGGGCTGCCAGAGCTTCTCAGCCAGGCCAGAAAAGTCTGCAGTCACTTCAGACGGTCATTCCCATCAAGCATTCGCCTGGCAGAAATTCAAAGAGAATTCCACCTTCCCACAAACCGTCTGATCTGTGACATGCCCACCAGGTGGAACTTGACATTAGCAATGCTGCAGCCTCTGCACAAGCATCAGAGGGCCATCAACGAGCACCTGTGTGAGTATGGCACAAGGACAGGTTCAGGTCAACTTGTTTCCCCCCCCCCGCAGTGGCTGATGATCAAGGATGCATGCACTGTACTGTCACCATTTGAGGAGGCAACGAGGACGGTGAGCAGAGACAGTGCATGCATCAGTGACACAATTCCTTTAGTGTTCCTGCTGGAGCACACTCTGCGGGGAATTATAGATGTGGCTCTAGAGGCAGAGCAGCGGGAGGAAGAGGAGGCCTTCCCTAGCTCTGAAGGCCCAAGTCTTTCCGCAGACAGCATACCAGCGGGTCCTACTCAGATCAGACAGGAGGAGGATGAGGAGGAATATTTAAGTAGTGGGGGCATTGAAGGTGGGGATTCCTCAAGGGAGGGTTTCGTGTGCCCAGAAACACAAGGGCTAGTGCGTGGCTGGGAGGAGGAAGTGCACGATGGGGTCATCCTCATTGACCAGGAAGACTCAGAAGCTAATGCCACCTCCAACCTACGCTGCATGGGCTCCCTTATAATGCAAAGCCTGCTAAAGGACCCCAGGATTCGTGCTATCAAGGAGAGGGATCATTACTGGTTGGCAAGCCTTCTTGATCCACGATACAAGGGTAAAGTTGCAGAGCTCATCCTGCCCGCACAGAGGGAGCACAGGATGAAAAAACTTGAGGACGCTCTAAAACGACACTTGTTTAACACCTTTCCAGGCACTGGTAGGTTACCAAGTGAGGACACATGTGCTTCTGAGGCTGCGGAGGATCAGAGGAATAGTGGTGAAGGCCAGGGCTGCTTGACTGATGCATTTTTAAATTGTTTTAGTCCACGACGCCCAGGGACTTCAAATGTAGGCACCCATTGCCAGCGTCTTCACCATATGGTGCAGGACTACCTAGGGGCAAGGGCAGACCTGGATACCTTTCCAGCAGATGATCCACTGGCTTACTGCGTGTTGAGATTGGATCACTGGCCAGAATTTAGCCAATATGCTATGCAGCTACTAGGTTTCCCTTCATCTAGCGTGTTTTCTGAAAGGACGTTCAGTGCCGCTGGAGGTTTTGTCACAGACAAAAGAGTGCGTCTGTCCACCGACTCTGTAGACCGGCTGACATTTATAAAAATGAATCAGTCCTGGATCAGCAGTTATCAATCCCCTGATGCTGACGTAACGGAATAGATCGGGGATGTCTTCTGCATTCACATAACCTCCACCACTGAACTCTTCCACAATACCACAAAAGGGTTACAGTGTGAATGCACTTGCTGCCATGAAAGGCACAATATTTGGCTGCACTGACGCCTGTGCCAGATTTATATCATTTGAATTTTTTGAACCGCAGGGTCCAACCCTGCACTCTTCCACAATACCACAAAAGGGTTACGGTGTGAATGCACTTGCTGCCATGAAAGGCACAATATTTGGCTGCACTGATGCCTGTGCCAGATTTATATCATTTTAATTTTTTGAACCGCAGGGTCCATCCCTGCACTCTTCCACAATACTACAGAGGGGTTACTGTATGGTGGTACTTGCTGGCCTGGCAGTCTGGCACCAAAAGCACAATATCTGGGTGCACTGACGCCCATTACCAGATTCATATCTTTTTAATATAGGACCGCAAGGTCCACCCCTGCATTCTTCCACAATACTACAGAGGGGTTACTGTATGACGGTACTTGCTGGCCTGGCACTAAAGGCACAATATTTGGGTGCACTGCCTCTGACGCCTGTATCAGATTCATATCCTCAGAGGGGTTACTGTGTGACGGCACTGTTGCCGACGCTAAAGGTCCAATTTTAAAGCACCTATTGTTACTTTCATCCAAAGCCTGCATAAGTTTCACCACAATTTAGACAAAAAAATCACTAAACTTTTTCTGCGTGTCCGAAAATGTCTCCTCTTTTCATACAGACTGCCGCCCCAAGCAGTTGTTTATGGATAGATTAAATGTAATTTGAAATGTCATTTTTTGTTTTTTTACATATTTCTATACATCCTAGAAATCCGCCACTTCACGGGCAGGTTATTGGGACCTCCTAGGCACGATATTTGAAGGAATTTTTCGTTTTTATTTTTAACCCTTATTTCATGGAAAACTCACTGTCCCTTTAAAAATGTTTTTTTTTAACTTTTTGTCCTTGTTTCCTGTCCCCCAGGGCACTACCCGGACCCTCATACACCTTTTATGGCAAATATCTAGCTTTTATGCCCTCTTGGAGGGCACTCTAAAAATCGAATTTTGAGTCCCATTGACTTGCATTGAGTTCGAGTTCGAATCCGAACATTTGAAAAATTCGAGTTCGAATGCGAACCGAACTCGGGGGTGTTCGTCTCATCCCTAATCCTAACCCCAATCCTAAAACAAGCAGAAATAGTAATCCTAACCCCCAATCCTAAAACAGGCAGAAATAGTAAACCTAACCCTAAACCTAAAACAAGCGGAAATAGTAAACCTAACCCCAATCCTAAAACAAGCACAAATAGTAAACCTAACCCTAATCCTAAAAAATGCAGAAATAGTAATCCTAACTTTAAACCTAAAACAAACACAAATAGTAATCCTAACCTTAATCCTTTAGCAAGCAGAAATAGTAATCCTAACCCCAATCCTAAAACAAACAGAAATAGTAAACCTAACCCTAAACCGAAAACAAGCACAACTAGTAAATTTAACCCTAATCCTAAAACAAGCACAACTAGTAATCCTAATCCTAAACCAAGCAGAAATAGTAAACCTAACCCTAATCCTAAAACAAGCACTAATAGTAATCCTAACCTTAATCCTAAAACAAGCACAAATAGTAATCCTAACCCTTAAACAGGTAAAAATAATATAGGAAAAGAAATACCCTCTAATGGCATTTCCTATGCTGACTTTGAATTGCATGACATGCATGTATCACATGAAAGTGATGCCCTTCGCTGTTTTACATGCTGAGTGTGAAGAGTTCTACAAGTTTATGAATTATCAGTCAAAATGGCAATTCCAAAACAAATTGGATATTTTAGCTCTGAAAAAGGCTACTTTAAAACCCGCTGAATGGCTGGACTCTCAAGTGTCTGGCTTCATGCTGGTCAGATCTGCATTTAAGTATGTTTTTAAACAATAAAAAAGTATTAAAATGGGACATGTGTGGAGGGATCAAGTGGTATGAATGTTTAAACCTTCCGTCTCCCCCCACACATTTTAATCCTAGACAGAAAGGGTTAACAACACGGGGAGTAGTCAGCCGAGCCAGAATCAGGAAAATAATGATGAATAATAGTAAACACTGAGGGCTCTATTACATTCTATACGCAAGCGTTAACGCTCACTTTAAATTCACATTAAATTCCCCCAGTCTTTCCCTGCGTATCCCTACGCAAACCGGCCGGATCTCACAAGGCGAGATCCGGCCATTCACGTGACCAGCAGGGAGGAACTCAATGGAGTCCTATGGACTCCAGCGAGGGGATGCTCGCGGCTCCGCTCAGCGCTGCCATGAGCATCCCGGCTTTTTATGCTCGATAACGATGCAGGCAGCATTTTTTGCGCCGGCATTGTAATCCAGAGATAAAATGCGGGTGCAAGGGGGAAAACTGCGGGCGCAGTTTTTCCTCCCTTGCGCCCGCATTTTAACGCTAAGAGCGTAATAGAGTCCCGAGTATTTCGAGCAAGTCCATGGTCTACTTAAATCCATCTGTTGAAAATTATGTACTGATGTTTTCAAGAATGAAAAAGGAAGTTGCTAAGTGGTAGCAAAAGAAATAGCAGCTTGCTGATTTACTCATTACTCATTAGAAATCACCCAAAATTTATAGATAATTGGAAAAACAAAACATAACTACAATTTTTAGTTAATTGTGCCAGCATAAGAATGGAGGTGAGAAATAAACTCACATTGTCCACTGATTAGTTGAGATTTAGTGGAAAAGATTTATATGACAAAGGAAATAATTCTATAAATGGTTACATAAGGTGTTATTCAAAGCAAGCTGAACTGGCCCCAAACTGCACCCCGTAGGGTGCAATTTTGTGGCCATTTGACTATTCAAGACCTGGCAATTCGCCAATCGAATTACGGGTGATCTCTGGCAACAGTGAAAGCCCCAAAGAGAAACAATGGTAATCTATTCAGAGAACACCGAACAGCAGTAAAATGTCAGTGCCATGATGTTCAGTGGTTTCATTCGGCAGGTTTAATCAGGCGAATCCCATAGGTTTCAATATAAAAATATTCCTGTTCTTATTCAATATCAAACCATTTATTCTTTTAATTTTAATCACAAGGTCTCTTTATTTATAGATTTTTTCGGATCTTCTAGGCATTCTTTGGGAATTTTTCCGTAAATTTTTTCTTTTTTCTGTAAGAGACCTTTTTATTATTATTCATAGGACCTTATAAGTAAATTCCAGGCATTTTCATTCAGTAGTTTTTTTGCAAACAGCCTTCAGAATTTTAAAAGTTGCAGTTGTTTTTTGTTTTTTATTCTTTTCTTACTCCGTTCGTCAGCTTGTCGTTTTTTTCCAGCGGCTGATTGGCCCTCTGTTAGGCAGATTGCCGCCATTTTTTCGGACGTGGTCGGCAGGTTTTCAGCAGCTTATCGGATCCGTTGTTTTATCTTGACTTATCGGATCTGAGCCAATAATTTTTGATAGTTTTTATTTTCGATTCGGTGGTTTTTCAGCGGATTTTCCCTGCACTTCAGGGTCAGGGAATTTGATTCCCCGAAGTGCAGAGAGCGAAAGAGCATCGAAATTCCAGTGGAATTTCAGTGCTGTTTGAATAACCCCTTTACTCTTCTAACTAGTAATAAATGACAGGTTTAGGGAATCCCTAACCTTGCTTTAACAGCAGCAGTTAGCACAAATAATGAATGCCCATAGCAGACTGGGTCATTAACTCTTTCACTACCGTGATCATGTATGCATGATCAGCAGTAGCAGACACAGCGGCCTGGTAATGTGTCTCAATGACATCTCTCCAGTTGATCCTGCACAGAGCTTAGACGTTTAGTAACTCCATGTGGCCAGCAGATGACGACATTTGCCTGCCAAATAGGTTATTACAGTAAGGAATATATTAACAATATTTCCAAATATTTCTTCTTGTATAATTAATAGAATTTTTTTTTAAATAAAAGACAATGGATCCTGAAAGTTCTTTTTTGTAAAATCACTTGGTAGTGAAGGGGTAAGCAGGGCTGTATCAAGTCATTTAAATTATAAGCACAATTTTTCAATTTCATGTTTTCTATGTGTCTTTTTTCTACCAATCAATTGTAATTTGGTGAGGTCCTAAATTATATATTTTTTTAATTATTATGGGGCTTATGCTTTAAAAGTAGGCTTGTGCACCGATTTTTTTTTCGGTTCGATTCGGTTCGATTTTTCGGATTTTTAAACTTTTCGATTCGGCTCGTTTCGACCGATTTCGGTTTCGATTCGATTCGGTTCGGCCCGTTTTTCGGGTACATTTTTTTTTCGGAATTTCGACCATTTTTCGTATTTTCGTGTCACTGTGCTCGGTTTTTGTATCGACTTTTCGTAATTTCGGAAATTTTCGTTTTTCGGAATTGCACATTTTTCGGAATATCGACCATCTTTCGTATTTTTCGTGTCATTTTGCCCGTTTTTTGTATCGAATTTTCGTTTTTTCGATAAATTTTAGTTTTTCAGAAAATTTTCGTTTTTACAAAATTTTCGTTTTTCCGAAAATTTTCGTTTTTCCGAAAATTTTCGTTTTTCGGAAAATCTGTTCTCCTCGTTTGACACATTTCAAGTCCATTCGAAAAATCCGAAAATATTTCGTTTCAGCTCGGAAAACATTTCGGATCTGAAATTTTCGGATCTAAAATTTTTCGGAAATTCGGCCGCATCCGAAAACACGAATCGGGAAATTTTGTGAAAATTCCGAAATTCCGAAACGCACATCCCTATTTAAAAGACGCATCCAGGTATTCCTTCAACCTATTCTTCATCCTCCTATTATCCTTCATGGTCCTCCTATTATTTTGAGGACAAAATAATAATGCAGGTGATTCTTGGCTGATCTCATTTCTCCAAGTCATAGGGTCTTACATCATCGAAAGGGCATGGCAGCAATAGACTGACCGACTTGCGCAGTTTTACTTTTAATGTCCCTGGGCAAATTTATAGCAAAGGATGACACATTGTTTAAAGCTGTTTGACTGCAGTTATGTAATGAGGCCAGTCAATTTAATTCATGTAATAAGAGCAGAAAACAAGTGTGAAACCAGAAATGTAAGCATCAATAACCGTCTAATAAAATAAAAACACATTTTCTGCAGCTTAATCTATTAAAAAAATAATGATGTAATAAAATCGGATTAAGTGTCACATAAAATATGAATTATTTTATTGTATAAAAAAAGAAACAAAACATTTAATCACACAACAAACCGTCAACCTCTTGATTTTTTGTTCAATCCTTTATATGTCCTTTATATAGATTATAGGGTGCTTAATCCAGCTCTGTAAAACACATGATAGTATGATAGTAGGTACTGAAGTATCAATGAGTGTGATATAGGTTACAATTAGTCCCAGAAAAAACTATATAACTCAAACTTGACATGGTAATTCAAAGAGATCCGAATTGCTTGGCCATTCGGCTATCCAGAGAGCAGGCAATTCGCCAAATCCTGACGAATTGCCTGCACATACGGTGCCTGTTCGGTGCCTGTTCGAGGACAGTGAATCCCCATAAAAAAGCACTGCTTTGTCTATTCAGAGAGCACAAATCAGCAGTGAAAGGTTCCTAAAATGCCCTGCCATTCGGTGGTTTCATTCGACAGGTTTATTCAGGAGAATCCCATAGGCTTCAATGTTAAAAATATTCCCGTTTTAATTCAATATCTAATAAACCGTTCATTATAAAATTCTGCAGCAAAGAGTCTCTTTATTTGTAGATTTTTTAGGATATTTTAAGCATTTGTCTGGATTTTTTTTTAAAGTTTACTTATTTTTTCTGTAACAGCCCTTTTTATTATCATTCCCTGGACCTCATATGTAAATTTCAGACATTTTCGCTCAGTAGTTTCTTTGCAAACAGCGTTTCACTTTTCAAACATTCAAGCAAACTGTTTTGCTAATTTATTCACTGCCTTCGTCTGCGGTGTCGGCTATTTCCGGCAGCTTTGCTGCGTGTGATCGGCTCCTGCTCGGGTTTTCAGCGGGTTAATCCAGATGTTTTCGTGGGTTTTCGACGTGCATTCGCTGGGTTTTGCAGTTAGTTTTCGTCGGGTTTGCGGCAGCTTTTCCCTGCAATTCGGGGAACCCTGTGGTGCTTGCTGAATACACCGCAGGGTCGCCGAAATGGGATCGGCAAAACGAACTGAATTGAAGAGAACGAAAAGTCACCGAACGTGCGGTGACTTTTCGATTCTCTTTGAATTACCCTGTGAGTTTTTTTAGATTGCAGGCTATCCAACATGCCAATTTGTTTAATCTATTTCTAGTTGTTTTTATTTTCTAAAAGTATCCCCCCCCCTTCAATTTGTCCATACCTTTTTATTTCCCCCAAATGTTAGTCCTTCAGGATTTTGGCTGTGTTTACTTTTTAAAATGTAAAGAATGCTATATTGTATATTTAATGTATATTATATATATAATAATATATTATTATATGTAATTTATCTAACAGAAAACAGAATAATATATTATCTGTAGTTCAAATCAGATAGGTCTAGGATAAAAATAAAATTATCTTTGAGAGTATGTTATGCACTTACAGCTGGTTCACTCCTCACATTTATTTTGCTGATAGCTTTGTCATATATGTTACATATTTTACCAGGGTGTGAAACACACGTATAACAAATTATATAGATCAGGCAAAACAAGATTCACAGAGTAAGAGAAGTAAATGTCTATGGTTAATTACCGACACCTTAGAAAGCCCTAGGGCAGCAAGGCCCTCTTGTGGCTATGTCTTAAAATAATATAAAATGAAGCAAATAAAATTGCAAAAATGACTGAAGAAATGGCTACCGTAGAAATTAAATGGATGGCAAACTACTGCAAATTACAATATTTTCAAATAATCCTTGGATTACACTATTTGTTTTCAATATGTTTATAAACAATACTAATTTATTGGTGTTTTCTTTTTGTTACTTTTTCTAAAATAATTTTTTTAAAGGGGTTATTCATTCAGGGGACGTGCAATTCGGCAATTTCAATTTGCTGACCCTGCAGTCAATTCAGCATTCACCACAGGGTCCCCGAAGTGTGGCAAACGCATCCGCCGAATGCTGCCAATAAAACCACTGAATGTATATGATAAACCCACCGAATGCATCCGGTAAACCGCCGAACGCATCCGATAAACTGCCAAACGCAGCCGACGATCCGCCAAACAGACTGCCAAAAGCCTCCGAAAAAGCCACCAGCCGACGAACAGGGGTAAAAAAATATGCATGGAAATAATATATAAATTTCTATGTATAACAATAAAAAGGTCTGTTACAAAATAAAAAAACATCAATAATAAAAAAATAAAAAAATCGGAATCAAACATTGATGGAAAAATGCCTAAGACATTCTAAAAAAAATAAAGTAAAAATACTTTTTGCTGCAAATGAAAAGAAAAAATGGTTGAATAAATTTTTTTATAAAAACAGATTTTTTTTCATTGAAATCTATGAGATTCACCTGTTTAAACTTTAAAACACTGAAAATCTGGACATTTTGCCAACTTTTCGGTGCTGTTCGGCATTCTCTGAACAGATTGTTACTTCTCTAAGGGGATTTTCACTGCCGACAAAGGTCACCAAATTGCACCGTATTTCACTGGCAAGTCGTCAATATTTGGCAAATTGCCAGCTTTCTGAATAGCCGAATTGTCACAACATTGCACCGTTCAGAGAAATTCACCGTTTGGTGCAATTTGGTGGCAAATTCAGCACTCTTTGAATAGCTCCAATAGTCCTGAATAGGGATGAGCTGTTCGGTTCGATCAGTTCGGAGTTCGATTCGAACTTTGGCCGTTCGCAAGTTCGCGAACTTCAAACCTTTTGGCGTGTTCGGTTCGAGTTCGAATTTTTTTTTTTTAAAAAAAGTATAAAAATGCTTAAAAAAATACAAAAAAATCTAGAAATAAAGAGACTCTTTACTGCAGAATATTATAAGCCACGGTTTATTAGATATTGAATTAAAAACTAATGTCTAAATGTCTAGGTGCAAAGATTCTCACCTCTAAATGACCTATGCTCTCAAACGGCGTAAACAACAGGTGTTTAATTAGTGTTTGGAAATAACATGTGCTTCTAATTAGTCCGGTCTCATGAATTTGATACATTGTATGCAGACTGAGAGTGCCAGGTGTCGTGTGTGGGTCTGTGATGGCGATGTTTCCATACATCCTACAAATCCGCCACTTCACGGGCAGGTTATGGGGACCTCCTAGGCACGATAGTTGAAGGAATTTTTCGTTTTTATTTTTAACCTTTATTTTATGGAAAACTCACTGTTCCTTTAGCCCTTTCACTGCTGAGGCATTTCACCGATGTGTGCTGAGCTAATTTTTACCGCTTTCTCTCATGTTTAAACGCGATTTGAAGCCACATTTTATTATACGACCCAGACATATTATATATCGTTCTTTCCGGCAGACTCGGCAGATTCATAATATATAATTTTTATATGTATATGTCATGTTCTGCCTGTATATTAGAACAAAAAATGCAATAAAACTTGAATTTTTAATCATCTGCAGCGTGTAAAGTGTTTTTTTTTACCTTTTATCACATGAACATTTGCGGTTATATTTTCTATGGGGTGCGCTTGTAAAAAAGTTAGAAATGGGGACTTATTAAATTTGTTGCGGGGAATTATGTGATTTTTAGCAAACGCACACCATAGAAAAAAATCATTAGTGCAGCATCATTGTTCACATTATAATTGAAATGTGAACAATATTGCTGCATTAATAAAAATAACACACAAAAAATAATACATGTTTTTTATTTTTTTACATTATACCTGGTCATGTTGGGTAACATTGAAAAGGCCATGCTCAGGCCTTTCGATTGACACCCCCCATGACCCCCTAGCTGCCACGGTTCTGGAGATATGGGGTTCCCCCTATCTCCACCAGGGGATTCCGGGCAGCTAGGGGTTCCCCGGCTATCTGACGTCATCACGCTATGCGTGAGGACGTCAGGCAGTGAGGGGGGACCCGGGGGTGGAGCCGCCATCCAAGATGGTGGCCCCCACCGGAGCTTGGCCCCACTTCGGCGCCCCAAGGCGCCGAAGTGCGACCCGGTGCCTATGGTCAGACTAACGCATATTTCGCGTTGTCTGTGAAAAAGTGCGTTCGAACAAATGGACGCATTTTTTCACGGAATACGCAATAGCGGTCATACGATGCGCATTTTTGGCCGTGATTTTGTACAGTTATCAATAAAACACTTTTTGCGTCTGGACGTGATGTTGGCCGGACATTAGCAGCATCTGACGTCTCCTAATCACGCACACACGCCGCTAGCGGACGCAGCGCACTTTGTACGTCAGTACTAGCGGCTTGATGTTCTCGAAAAAAGCATTTGTTTGCCACTTGCGTTGCGTGGCCACACTTTTGTGCGGCCGTTCTTTGTATGCTGCCCGGCATTGGACGTAATTTGCTGCTAACGCGGCCGTGATTTAGTGCGGCTAAACGGACGTTAATACTGCGTTAGTCTGACCTTAGCCTTAAAGCCAGGCACCGCTTAAAAGGGGAGACTCTCCCCTTTTAAGCGTTGCCTGGCTTTTTATTGTGGGACCTCCCGATCGGGAGGGAGAGGGATCCGAACGGATCCCCCCCTCCCTCCCTTCCAGGCGATCTCCCGGCATTGCCGGGGGTCGCCTGGAAATGGTGTCATCGCGGACAGAGAGGTGAGTATCTCCGCCGGGGGTCCCGCAAAGCTGATGACGTGTGGTACACGTCCTCCTCAGCATACAGCGGGAGTAACTGAGGACGTGTCCCACACGTCGTCAGCAGTGAAGGGGTTAAAAACGTATTTTTTTAAAACTTTTTGTCCTTGTTTCCTGTCCCCCAGGGCACTACCCGGACCCGGACATTGGTTTTAAATGTTTCTATACATCCTAGAAATCCGCCACTTCACGGGCAGGTTATGGGGACCTCCTAGGCACGATATTTGAAGGAATTTTTTGTTTTTATTTTTAACCCTTATTTCATGGAAAACTCACTGTCCCTTTAAAAATGTTTTTTTTTAACTTTTTGTCCTTGTTTCCTGTCCCCCAGGGCACTACCCGGACCCCCATACACCTTTTATGGCAAATATCTAGCATATATGCCCTCTTGGAGGACACTCTAAAAATCGAATTTTGAGTCCCATTGACTTGTATTGAGTTCGTGTTCATGTTTGAGTTCGAATTCGAACTTTTGAAAAATTCGAGTTCGAATGAGAACCGAACTCAGGGGTGTTCGGCTCATCCCTAGTCCTCAATGAAAACATATCAATGTTGACCTTTGGATTGTCACCATGACCAGGGAATGACCATACTGGGTAGCAAATATACAGAATGACATCTAAAATTCACTAAAAGGATTTTTTTTGTACTCCTCAGCTCTAATCTTGAAGAGCAGGTGTTTTTGTTATTTTAATTTCTTCATACCTAATTATATTTCTTGTAATTTTGAAATGCCTTATTATGTAAATGTGAAAGTTTTGTAAAGTAACATGAGATTAGGAATCAAAGCATTCCAGAGACTCTAATGATCACTGAACTACCGATCCTCATTTGTGTACATCTAATTCATCTAATTTTGCTCTGTAAATCAGTAAAATGATTCTGATGAGTTGTGCCATCTTAATGAGCTCAGGTGCACATTTCATATAGGTAAAGATTAATGAAAATAATATACTTGCAATGGGATGATTCACAAGTACTTTATGTAATATATCCCATACATTTAACACGGTGTCCTGACATCACTATTTACTAAACAACAATAAAACTTTCAATATACTGTTCAATATAATTATGTTGTAAATCAATACCATTTATGTATTATTGTGAAACATTGAAATCTATTTTTTGTGACATGTAGTGTTCTTCTACGCAACCCCTCTGGTGACAGCAGAAAAAAACCTATGCCCATACATTACTACACTGTGCAGTCTCTGTATTCTTCATTTGTTTTTAGATGGAATCTGAGTGATTACAAAGGGTCCCAATTATTACATCTTTATATCTATGTTAATTAAAGTCATATTTAAAAAAAGTCAGAATCAGAGTAAATATTTTCATTTTAAGTACTCCATTCATACTCACCTTCTGGGAACGTGTCTTCTATGTGCCGGCTCTTCTCATTTCACCTGACAGGTAGAAATTAACAGCTCTGATTGGACCTCAGGCAGCTGTGCCGATGTTGTGCTAATGCTATTACCAAGATGGTACTGCCCAGGTGGAAAGTATGACATGTGTCCAGGGCCGGCCCAAGCCACTGTGCTGCCTGGAGCGAAGGATGAAATGCTGCCCCCCCCCAAAAAAAAATACGTGACATGTATGAGCTTAACACAGAGCTCAACAGCAATAAAAGTCACAGTAATGTGCAGTGTGTATGAGCGTATCACAGAGCTGCACAGCAATAAAAGTCACAGTAATGTGCAGTGTGTATGAGCGTATCTCACAGCCCCACAGGAATAAAAGTCACAGTAATGTGTGGTGTGTATGACCGTATCACAGAGCTCCACAGCAATAAAACTCATATCAAACTCACAGTAACATGCGGTGTGTACGAGTATCACAGTGCACCACATATCCCGGGCCCACTGTCACACACACACATCCAGTCGCACACACACACACATCCACATTCAGTCACACACATCCACATACAGACACCGTCACACAAACTTACCCACACACCCACATACAGGCGCACACACAAACACACCCACAAACATACCCACACATCCACATACAGGCGCACACACACCCACACACCTACCCACACATCCACAAACCTACTCACACATCCACATACAAACTTACCCACACATCCAGACACACACATCCACATACAAACTTACCCACACATCCAGACACACAAACCCACACATCCACATACAGACAAGCACACACACACACCTTGGCAAAAAAAAAGGGATATCTAAAGTACATGGCAAAAAAAAAGGGATATCTAAAATACAATGCAAAAAAAAGGGATATCTAAAATACATGGCAAAAAAAAGGGATATCTAAAATACATGGCAAAAAAAAAAGGGATATCTGAAATAAACACAAGGGATTTTACACACACACACATACCCACACATCCACATACAGACAAGCACTGCACACACACACAAACTTATACACACATGTACATGCTCCCATGTGTACATGTTTTGCATGTTTTTTTCTTTACACTGGTGTGGAAGGTTTCTCTTTTCTCCTTTGGTGGGTCTCCCCCTCTCAGCCATCCCAGACGGCAGGAGGTCGGAGTTAGAGCTGCACAGAATCATTGGAATGTGATTCATACCTCTGCAGGCCTCTCAGTCCCCAGCTTCTCCTCCTCTTCCCACTCATACAGGGTGATGGGGGTCAAGGTTCACTGGGGTCTAACAGCCTTACGGGAAGAAGTCTTCACTTCCCATCAGTAGTAAATGTATAGTATTTGTTTCTCTAGTTTACTTTGTATATCTTCTCACCTCAGTACTTGGAGACCTGGCTATCTGTCCCCACCCCCCACCCCACTTACGTTTGCAGTCTCAGTCAATGGGCAGTGGCTGGTCCTCCTCCTCTCCGTCTCCTTTCAACAAGTTAGTCACGAGTCCTGTCCAGTCCACGGTCCACCCGGCACCCACGACTCAGATCCGGCCGGTCAGGGGTCTTAGGCAGCTGGCAGCTCACACACTGTGTCTGTCCTCAGACAGTGCCTCACACAGACAGTCACCTCCTCGCTCGCACTCATCCTCACCAGCCATGTCTTGTCTCCTGTCCTCTCCTCAACCTCACCCACGGCCTCACGCCTCACCACAACGGCGTGTGTGCGTGCGCTGCCCGCCCTGGGAGGAGGAAGTGTGACATCGTCGTTTCTTCCTCGGCCGCGCCGCCACCCGCACACCAATGGACGCATTCCTAGCATGCGAGTGGGTGGGCGCGGCCAGCGGCGGCGCCAGCGCGCAGTGTAGCAACGCGCCGGCTGCCACCCACACACCACACACCACATAACCTGCTGCTGCCGCCGCCGCACTGACTGAAAAATAGTGCGTGCACACCGGAAATTTGGGGAATAAGCAAATAGAAGATGGCGGGCAGGCGCAAAATTTCTTGCCTTTCAAAACTGCCGCCTGGAGCAAGCGCTCTGCACTGCTCCATCGTAGGGCCGGCCCTGCATGTGTCTTTTAAATTATGCAAGGCCTTGCAATTCTAGCTGTAATATGCTTCAACCCTTTCAAGCAGTCCTGTATTACCTCTGTCTCTGTAATATGTGATTATCTCATAACAATGCCACCAGAGGTGGACTCACCAGTGATGTCATGCCTGCAGATATCAATGACGTAACTGAGGATTTCAAGATTCACAATGGAGATTTTTTTCATTAGTAATTAAAAACATGGCAACTATATGCAATTCAGGGGCGTCGCTACATGGGGCGGGGGGTGCGGCCCGCACCAGGTGACACCCGCCCTTAGGGTGACACCGTCACCCTAAGGGCGGGTGTCTCACCCTGCGACGCGTGTTCACTCCCTGCGAGCGTCCGAAGCTATGCAGCTTCGGCGCTTGCCTGGGAGAAACACGTCATCAGCCGAGTTCTCGCGAGATCGCGGCTGGTCACGTGGCTCCCCCAGGCGAGCGCCCATGCTCCACCCTGCCGAACGCTCAGAGGGAGCAGAACATGCGGCGCAGGAGGTGAGTTGGGGGCATTATCCATGAGCTGGGGGCAATATCCATGAGCTGAGGCAAATCCATGAGCTGGGGCATATCCATGAGCTGGGGCATATCCATGAGCTGGGGCAGTATCCATGAGCTGGGGCATATCCATAAGCTGGGGCATATCCATAAGCTGGGGCATTATCCATGAGCTGGGGCATATCCATGAGCTGGGGCAGTATCCATGAGCTGGGGCATTATCCATGAGCTGGGGCATATCCATAAGCTGGGGCATTATCCATGAGCTGGGGCATTATCCATGAGCTGGGGCATTATCCATGACTTGTGGCATTATCCATGAGCTGGGGCAGTATCCATGTGCTGGGGCAGTATCCATGAGCTGGGGCAATATCCATGAGCTGGGGGCAGTATCCATGAGCTGGGGGCAGTATCCATGAGCTGGGGCATATCCATGAGCTGGGGCATTATCCATGAGCTGGGGCAGTATCCATGAGCTGGGGACAGTATCCATGAGCTGGGGCATATCCATAAGCTGGGGCATATCCATAAGCTGGGGCATTATCCATGAGCTGGGGCATATCCATGAGCTGGGGCAAATCCATGAGCTGGGGCATATCCATGAGCTGGGGCATTATCCATGAGCTGGGGCATTATCCATGAGCTGGGGCAGTATCCATGAGCTGGGGGCAGTATCCATGAACTGGGGGCAGTATCCATGAGCTGGGGCATTATCCATGAGCTGGGGCAGTATATCCATGAGCTGGGGCAGTATATCCATGAGCTGGGGCAAAATCCATGAGAGGAGCTGGGGCAAAATCCATGAGAGGAGCTGGAGCAGTATATCCATGAGAAGAGCTGGGGCAGTATATCCATGAGAGGAGCTGGGGCAATATCCATGAGAGGAGCTGGGGCAATATCCATGAGAGCTGCTGGGGCATACCCATGAGAGCTGCTGGGGCATATCCATGAGAGCTCCTGGGGCATATCCATGAGAGCTGGGGCATATCCATGTGAACTGGGGCAGTATCCATGTGTGCTTGGGGCAGTATCCATGTGTGCTTGGGGCAGTATCCATGTGTGCTGGGGGCATATCCATGAGAGCTGGGGCAATATCCATGTGTGAGCTGGTCTGGGGGCAATATATCCATGCGTGAGCTGGTCTGGGGCAATATATCCATGTGTGAGCTGGTCTGGGACAAAATATCCATATGTGAGCTGAGGCGCAATATATCCATATGTGAGCTGGCGCAATATATATCCATGGGTGAGCTGCTGGGGGCAATATATAATTGTGAACTGGGGCAATATATCCATATGTGAGCTGGGGGCAATATATATCCATGGGTGAGCTGCTGGGGGCAATATATCCAGAGCTGCTGGGGGCAATATATATCCATGTGTGCTTTCACTGCCTTCAAACAGGCACCGTACTTGCTGGCAGTTGGCAAAAAATTGTGTGAGCATATGAGAGAGCTGCACAGCAATAAACCTCACAGTAATGTGCGCTGTGTGTATGAGCATTCGGTGTTATATGGGAGTACTGATTTAGGAGTAAGAGTAGTTAAAAAAAATCCGTAAAACTCGGGGGGGGGGTGACACCATAAGTTACCGTACCGTGTGACACCAACCCTAGTGATGCCACTGATGCAATTTATGATGCGGTAATCAATCCAGTCAGTTTTGCAATCTGCAGGCTGTTATCTAATTCCTGATGTCACTCACTGATAAGAGCCCATTGCTTCCTTTTCACCTCTGGTTCTGTCAGTAAGGTCACTATGAAAAAAATATAAAGATGACAACCTTTTTCTCACCGAACAAGTATAGCAGTGGTATATTTTGGAGTATATGCATGGTCTTTTGATGGAGTTAAATGGAGAAATGTTCATGCAGAAGGTCTAGGACAGCGATCTCAAACTCTGGGCCCCCAGATGTTTCTGAACTACACCTCCCTTGATTCTCTGGCCAGATTGAGATCCCTGGTCTAGGTACTCCCTGGCTCTGTGTTTGAGTATCAGTAATCCCTGTATGGGGGTCAGGAGGCCTGATAAACTCCAGCTTTACTGTGTGTAAGCATTAGCAGACTGGATATCCCATATTTTGGCAACTGTGAGATAGTGAACCCCTTAAACCATTGTACAAGTATTATCATTCTATCACAGAGTACTAAAGGAAGATCATTTTCATTCCTAAAGAGGATATGGAGCCATCTTTGCGGTTCTATTTATATACATATATTAAGTCAAATTTCCGTCTCCTGTTTTTAGAGTGAACCTGTTACTCAAAAGGAATTCTTGGGAAGTTTCTAACGTGGATGATGATTTTAGCTGAAGTTTCCAACTCTGGCAAACTCCAGCACTCTTTCACTAACCCCCACACTGTTACACCATAAAAATATTGTATATATAAAGGGTCAAGAGGTCCCGCACTCCACATACCGAAAATTTCTTGCTCCAGTGCAGTCAATCCAGCTGCAGGTAGATAAGAGACCAGAATCCAGACGCACACGGAGACTTCTTTTCAAAGTTGAAATAAAATAAAACTTTATTCTGGCATCAAATTTCAACGTTTCAGTCCCCAGAGGGACTTTCCTCAGGAACGGCCAACATACAAAGGAAGACATATATATACATCAAACAATTAAGCTCCCACAGATGTGTCTACCCTGCAATCACAGAGCAGGCGTGGACATACTCTGCAAGCCAATTGATAGTGATAGAATATTCCAGCTACATTTAAAGAGAACATATTAGCATCTTAGTATAGATATAGCAGTGTAATTAACATAGCTAGGAATAGTAATCCATATATGGCAAAAGCATAATAATATTGTATTACTGTATCCTACATGTTGACTTTCTCTTTTTTTCTTAGACTCTTTTTGAGGGGTCATTGTGATTTATGTTTCCTTTTTTTTGCATTATTACTTTGGTTAATTGGGTTGCAGAGTATGTCCACGCCTGCTCTGTGATTGCAGGGTAGACACATCTGTGGGAGCTTAATTGTTTGATGTATATATACGTCTTCCTTTGTATGTTGGCCATTCCTGAGGAAAGTCCCTCTGGGGACTGAAACGTTGAAATTTGCCAGAATAAAGTTTTATTTTATTTAAACTTTGAAAAGAAGTCTCCGCGTGCGTCTGGATTTTGGTCTCTTATATATATATATATATAGATATATATATATAGATATAGTACTTACAAGGGTTGTGGTGGAGGACAATATACATACATATCCTCACAAACCTCTTTTTTCCAAAAAAGGGCAGTCATTAGCTTAACTGCACTCAAATTGTAAAGTGTCTTCAGTAAACATTTTTTGGAAGGCATCTTCATTTTCAGGATTTTTTCACAATGCATTTATTGGTTTGCAAAAATGCACAAAAACGTATGTAATTAATTAAACTTAATGACAGTGAGTGGCCAGTACTTACCACTAGATGTCACTACCGAGCCACAGCAATGCAATGGCATCCATTCATTACTAATCGGTTTTGTAAAACTGCGAGAGTTAAAAGTTCAAAAACCCAAATATCCTCTGTGTTGTAAGTATAGGAACTGACCCCTGTAAGCATCTGCCAGTTGATCTCCGCTTAAAGTGGAGTTGCAGTTAAAATTCCCCAATAAAATCAGCTAAGAAACAAAGCATTCAAAATATGGGGAAAAAACAACGATTCGGCAACACATTAGCTAACACACACAAAAAGTCAAAAGTGCAGGAAAACATACAATTAAAAAGAAAAATAGCTGTATTGCCAATTTCAAAGTGCTCGGTCTTGACCAACAGGCCGGCCCGTTAGCAAAGGAGAGGCACCCTTTAGTGAAATGTCAATACTGTTCCTTCTCCCACTAGGAGAAAACAAACCAATGTCCATGGAACGCCAACATTCCACCCATTGGTGGAACAACAAGGACAGTAAACCCCCCTCTATGATGGTGAACAAAATAGAACAAGTTAATGTGACACACACACCCTGATCAAACATTGCAAAGGTCTTTTCAACAAGTAAGTCACCAAATATACAAAACGAATCATGTGTCAGAACATACAAGTCAATTTAAGTACACCATGAGTACTAATGGTTTTGTAAGCTCCTATGAGCAGGGCCCTCTACGCCTCTTGTTTCCATCATATGTTTGTTTATTTTGTTCCCTTTGGTTATTGTAAAGCGCTGCTTAAACTGTTGGCGCTATATAAATGATGACAATAATAATGAGCCATTAGAAACTGGCACCCACTGTGAGAACTGGCATGATACATGCATGATCTAATTTATCTCGATGGATCTCTGCCAAATGATACTGTATTAAAAACACAAGCCTCTGGGAGCTTTAAAGTCAAATTATTAGTATGATAGTAAAGTATTGGAACCTTTTCCAAATAATTATTTTCTTCTGTATTAAATGGTTTCTTTTATTCCTACGTTATCATATTGCAGCGTTTAGTAACATCGCAACGAAGTCCAAAATGATCAAATGACAAAAACTTGAGGAGCTCTCACAATAGAATTGTGTTCAAAAATTGGTGAATTGCCAGCAAAAAACAGGTGATCTTCGGAAGCAGTGAGATCCCCATAGAGAAGTAATGGACAATCTATTCAGAGAACACCAGACAGCAGTGAAATGTCAGTGAAATGCCCTGCTGTTCGGTGGTTTCATTCAACAGGTTTAATCCGGCGAATCCCATAGGTTTCAATGTTAAAAATATTTCCTGTTTTTATTAAATATTTATTCAACCGTTTATTATTTTCATTTGCAGCAAAAAGTCTCTTTATTTATTTATTTTGTAGGATTTTTTAGGCATTCATCGGTGAAGTTTTTTCTGATTTTTTTTTTAAAATGACCTCTTTTTTTTTTACTTTTTATTATTATTCATAGGATCTTATATATTATTTCCAGGCATTTTCATGCAGTAGTTTTTTTTGCAAACAGTTTTTAAAAGTTGTTTTTTTTAAATTTTAATTTTACCTGTCGGCTTTTTCTGGCAGCTGGTCAGCTCGGTGGGATTTTTTTTGCATTAATTCGATGTTTTTTCGGTGGATTTTTTAGGATGCGTTCGGTGGTTTTGCAGTGGTTTTTCCAATCGATTCGGTGGTTTTGCGGCAGTTCTCAGATGCGTTCGATGGCTCGTTCCCTGCACTAAATTCTGAATGCCGAATTCACTGTAGGGTCAATGAATTGGACTAGCCAAAGTGCGGGGAATGGGAGGTGCTCTCTGCATAATCCTGAACGTTTGAACGTTAAATGCATATATGATTTTATTTTTATTTATAAAAGGATTTTACCAGGAAGGATACATTGAGATTTCTCTCGTTTTCAAGTATGTCCTGGGTTCGAGAACATTGAGTGGTTACAGAAATACAAAAAAAAAAAATAGTAAAATGCAAGATATTAACACAAGACCAAATATACAGATTAACAGAAAAATAAATATGGAGCAAATAAAGTCATTATGTTACATGTTTACAGGTGCATTTCGTATTGAGGTATGTTAATAGGGAAGTCTTAAGGGACTTTAGACTGGGGGAAGATTTGATGGCGTCTGGGAGGTTATTCCATAACTGCGGTGCTCTGTAGGAAAATGAGGATCGAGCCATTTTCTTTTTGTATTGTGGTATTGCAAGTAAGGTGCTGGTCCTGGATCTGAGGTTATAGGATGAGGGAACTGCCGGGGGAAGCAGCATATTCAGATAGGGTGGTAGCTTCCCAGAAAAGCTCTTAAACACCAGGATGGAAAGGTGAAGGGTGCGTCTAGAGTCCAGTGATGGCCAGTTTAGTTCTTTTAACATGTCACAATGGTGTGTCATGTAGTTACATTGTAGCACAAAGCGACAGAATGAGTTATACAATGTAGTAAGTTTCTGGAGGTGTGTTTGCGGGGCGGCTGCATACACTACATCTCCGTATTCAATGGCTGGCTTAAGCATTTGTTGTACAATCTGCTTTCTTACCGCGGGGCTCAGGCAGGATTTGTATCTGTACAGGGCACCTAGTTTGGGGTAGAGTTTAGATGAGAGTTTTTCGATGTGGGGGCCAAAAGATAGATTTGGGTCTAACCACATACCTAGGTATTTGAGAGAAGTGACTGTGGTCAGCGTGCCATTTGATTTTGTCCCAACACATAGATGGGGTGTTTGCAATTTGTGTAGTTTAGGTGCGGTTCCAAAGAGCATTGTAACAGTTTTGTCAGTATTTAGAAAAAGTTTGTTATTTGCTATCCACTTTTCTACCCCTGTGAATTGTTCTTGCAGCACTGCCTCCAGCTGTGGGAGATTTGGTTTGCTGGTATAGATTACAGTGTCATCTGCGTACATGTGTACAGTAGAAGCTTTGCAGACATTGGGCAGATCGTTTATGAATATTGTGAATAGCAGGGGGCCAAGTATCGAGCCTTGGGGTACACCGCACGTGACTGGGAGGGGGAGGGAAGTGCTGTCAGAAATGGATACAAATTGAGACCTATCAGACACATATGATTGGAACCAGGTTAATGTACTATCACCAATACCAGAGTTCTTAAGTTTTTGTAATAGGATGCCATGGTCTACTGTGTCAAAAGCCTTGGCAAAATCAAGGAAGATGGCTCCAGTTAGATTTCCTTGTTCCATGCCAGCTTGGATATCATTACAAACTTTTAAAAGGGCAGTTGTAGTTGAATGGTTTGTACAGTACATTAATTAACAAACCCAGAACATACTTGAAAACAAGAGAAATCTCAATGTATCCTTCCTGGTAAAATACTTTATAAATAAATAAATAAATAAATAAATGTCATCTTAATCTCTTCAGGCCAGGACATAAAATCTGCAAATTGGAAATCGTTATTAGACACCTTATTTTTTTATTCTACATAATGAAAGCAAAACATTATACTTAGAGTCATTACAGATGTTTAAAATGCCACCAGCTTTTATCTATGTGTTCTGTATGACTGACTACTTTGTTGCTAAACTCTGCTGGAGAGGACTTTGTTGAGAGTCTTTGACAACAATGGAAGGTGGGAGTCGAGTGTGTAAAGGGCTTGGCCAGACTTGATGGATTAAGAGTTAGCCAGGGATTTAGCAGGAACCACTTAAGGTCTTATCAAATTTCACACTAATGGTTATTGCAAAAACACCAACCGACACAGTCGCACATCAAACTAAATTGATGGGGTTACCAAGCTAATACATGTGGTGCAGACAACTATTCTGGATTTTAATAGCCCTATCATACAAGCTTGCATTATTCACGACACTCTGTCTCAAAACATCAACCTTGGAAAGTAAGAGATGCTGTCTGTTTGTATAAAGGGCGTGATAATGGTATTTATACATTGTTTTACTTTACAGGGTAAGCAGGTTAATAGATTGTCACATAGTTATCTTGTACCGGAGGAGTACCCCTAACATCTGAAAATTAGGCAACAGTCTCTTCGTAATGTTTTCTTAAAATGGAGACATTTCATTTGAAATCTCTTGATTTTAACCTAAGATTTCAAAATAATTGCTGACCTTTTATTGGCTATTGCACTGACAGGTTAACCAATATAAGCTTTAATTGTGAAATGAAATGAGAAAATGTGGGTGAATAGAGTTTAAAAATGAGTAAAAGGATTAGAATGTTATATAAAAGTACATGAACAAGGCTTAAAGACGGGGACTTTGGCTTTTAGTCATTGCTGCTTGAGATGTGGAGAGTTCTGTTTACTGTAATTGAATGGGGTCATCACAGTTTAAGAGCACTGACCGAAGGCTTTATTCTACGGATGTATTAGCATTTGCCAGAAGAATGTTAACTCCTGTGGCTCCATTTCTACATGCTGCTGGTTTAAGCATTAAAGTGATGTGCACACAGGTGAGGCAGAACCTTCCTGCTATCACCACTGATGTGCTGTGCTGCTGTTAAAGAAACAGAGGCTGGCAAAAATGAATCCTCAAGCTGAACCTATCCTCTTGACACGCAACCTGTCAGAAACTAGGGATGTGCGTTTCGGGATTTCGGAATTTTCACGAAATTTCCCGATTCGTGTTTTCGGATGCGGCCGATTTTCCGAAAATTTTTAGATCCGAAAATGGCAGATCCGAAAAGTTTTCCGAGCCGAAACGAAATATTTTCGGAATTTTCGAATGGACTTGAAATGTGTCAAATCGAAATTTATTTTTGCTCTATTCATGATTTGATCTTTATTTAATAAAAAAAAACACGATAGAATCGCCAGAATTATCGTAGACACTTTGAAACGAGGAGAACAGAAGTTCCTAAAAAACGAAAATTTCCGAAATTTCCGAAAAGTCGATACAAAAAACGAGCAAAGTGACACGAAAATACGAAAAATGGTCGATATTCCTAAAAAAAAATGTACACGAAAAACGAACCGAACCGAACCGAATCGAAACAGAAATCGGTCGAAACGAGCCGAATCGAAAAGTTTAAACATCCGAACAAATCGAACCGAATCGAACCGAAAAAAAAATCGGTGCACAAGCCTATCAGAAACTGGATGGAGCGCTGGAACAGACAGTCAGCATAGGCAGGGGAGGCAGTGCCTCCTTTGTCTCAAAACCCAAAAGCTGTTTGTGGTATTGTGAAACGGGGGGGGCATAAATTGGAATGGGTGGATGGATATTTTCCCTTGTTACCAAAAACTAATGAACCGGCATGTCTCCACTGTCCATAACACAGGTAGGGTCTCCCCATCCTTCGACCTTACCGCACGCCTTTGTAATGTAATGTCTTCACTTGTACGTTAGGTTACAGCCTTTTTAAACTTACATGGGGTTCAAAGTGGGTTAACAAACATGACGCAGAGCACCTCTCCAGTAAGTGTCCTTGGGCAAGACACCTAATGGCAGAGCCGTAGCTAGCTCCTTTTGCACCCGAGGCAAGAATAGAAAATTGTGCCCCCCCCCCGAAACACAATATTTTTAGAGGTTATTTAGAGGAAAATAGGTCATAAATTACAAAATTAATAATACTAAATAACGTTAGTTAACTAATGTTAGTCAGCAGAGGCGGCTCCAGATTTGGTAAGGCCTTAGGTGAAGCTCCGTTATGCGGTCCCGCAGGGCCAGAAACCAAGCTATTCACAGATGTTTTAGAGGACAGTGTGTGTATGAGTGTATCAGAGCACCACAGCAATAAAACTCACAGTAAAGTGCAGTGTGTATGAGTATATCACAGAGCTCCACAGCAATAAAACTCACAGTAATGTGTATCGATTGCGTATTAAACATGAGAGCGTTGTGGATTGCGTATTGAACATGAGAGCGTTGTGGATTGCGTATTGAACATGAGAGCATTGTGGATTGCGTATTGAAAATGAGAGCGTTGTGGATTGCGTATTGAACATGAGAGCGTTGTGGATTGGGTAGTGAACATGAGAGCGTTGTGGATTGCGTATTGAACATGAGAGCGATGTGGATTGCGTATTGAACATGAGAGCATTGTGGATTGCGTATTGAACATGAGAGCGTTGTGGATTGCATATTGAACATGAGAGCGTTGTGGATTGCGTATTGAACATGAGAGCGTTGTGGATTGTGTATTGAACATGAGAGCGTTGTTGATTGCGTATTGAACATGAGAGCATTGTGGATTGCGTATTGAACATGAGAGCGTTGTGGATTGCGTATTGAACATGAGAGCGTTGTGGATTGCGTATTGAATATGAGAGCATTGTGGATTGCGTATTGAACATGAGAGCGTTATGGATTGCGTATTGAACAGGAGAGCGTTGTGGATTGCGTATTGAACATGAGAGCGTTGTGGATTGGGTATTGAACATGAGAGCGTTGTGGATTGCGTATTGAACATGAGAGCGTTGTGGATTGGGTATTGAACATGTGAGTGTTGTGGATTATTCAATGAGAGGAGCATTATTATATGTATATTAACCTCCCTGGCAGTAACTACGAGTGTGGCTCGGGGTTAATTTTCAGTACCAAAAGCAGTAACCCAGAGCCACCCTCGAGATTGTACATACCTTGTCCCTGCGTTGCCTCAATGTCCTCCCGCTGTGTCCCCCAGCAGATTGCAGCAAACTGCTTGCGGGTCCCCTTCCCTGCGCGTTGTGATGCGGGGACGACGACATGGCAGGGGATGCAGAAAAAAAAATCCTATTTAAAATAAATTACTAATTTGACATAAAATCGGAGAGGGGAGGAGAGCTTATAGGGGGAGCTGGTGGTAGAAATGTGGGGGGGAAGAGAGCTGGGGGCTGGGGGTAGAGATGTGGGGATAGAGAGCTTGGGGCTGGGGAGAGATGTGGGGGTAGAGTGCTGGGGGTTGGGGGTAGATATGTGGAAGTAGAGATTTGGGGCTGGGGGTTAGAGGGCTGAGAGGTAGAGAGCTGGGGGGCAGATGTGGAAGTAGAGATCTGGGGGGCTGGGGGGTAGAGAGGGGGGTAGAGATGTGGGGGTAAAGGACTGGGGGTAGAGATGTGGGGGTAAAGAGCTGGGGGGCTGGGGTAGAGTGCTGGGGATAGAGAGCTGGGGGTAGAGATGGGGGTAAAGAGCTGGGTTAGAGAGCTGGGGGGCTGGGGTAGGGGCTGGGGTAGAGGGCTGGGGGTAGATAGCTGGGTAGAGATGTGGGGGTAAAGAGCTGGGGGCTGGGGTAGAGATGGGGCAGAGGGCTGGGGGTAGAGAGCTGGGGGTAAAGAGCTGGGGGGTTGGGGTAGAGATGGGGCAGAGGGCTGGGGGGTAGAGATGTGGGGTAAAGAGCGGCTGGGGTAGAGATGTGGGGATAGAAAGCTGGGGGCTGGTGAGAGAGTGTTGGGGTAGATATGTGAAAGTAGAGATTTGGGGGCTGGGGGTTAGAGGGCCGAGAGGTAGAGATCTGGGGGGCAGATGTGGAAGTAGAGAGCTGGGGTACAGATGTGGGGGTAAAGAGCTGGGGGGCTGGGGTAGAGATGGGGCAGAGGGCTGGGGGGTAGAGTGCTGGGGTAGAGATGTGGGGGTAAAGAGCGGCTGGGGTAGAGATGTGGGGATAGAAAGCTGGGGGCTGGTGAGAGATGTGGGGGTAGAGTGCTGGGGGGTAGATATGTGGAAGTAGAGATTTGGGGCTGGGGGTTAGAGGGCTGAGAGGTAGAGATCTGGGGGGCAGATGTGGAAGTAGAGAGCTGGGGGTAGAGATGTGGGGGTAAAGGACTGGGGGTAGAGATGTGGGGTAAAGAGCTGGGGGGCTGGGGTAGAGAGGGTAGAGTGCTGGGGGGTAGAGAGCTGGGGATAGAGATGTGGGGGTAAAGAGCTGGGGTAGAGATGGGGTAGAGAGCTGGGGGCGGGGTAGAGGGCTGGGGGTAGATAGCTGGGGTAGAGATGTGGGGGTAAAGAGCTGGGGGGCTGGGGTAGAGATGGGGCAGAGGGCTGGGGTAGAGAGCTGGGGGTAAAGAGCTGGGGGGCTGGGGTAGAGATGTGGGGCAGAGGGCTGGGGGTAGAGTGCTGGGGTAGAAATGTGGGGGTAAAGAGCAGCTGGGGTAGAGATGTGGGGATAGAAAGCTGGGGGCTGGTGAGAGATGTGTGGGGTAGAGTGCTGGGGTAGATATGTGGAAGTAGAGATTTGTGGGGCTGGGGGTTAGAGGGCTGAGAGGTAGAGATCTGGGGGGCAGATGTGGATGTAGAGATCTGAGGGGCTGGGTGGTAGAGAGCTGGGGGTAGAGATGGGGGGTAAAGGGCTGGGGGGTAGAGATGTGGGGGTAAAGAGCTGGGGGGCTGGGGTAGAGATGGGGTAGATAGCTGGGGTAGAGATGTGGGGGTAAAGAGCTGAGGGGCTGGGGTAGAGATGGGGCAGAGGGCTGGGGGTAGAGAGCTGGGTTAGAGATGTGGGGGTAAAGGGCTGGGGTAGGGTTGGGGTAGAGGGCTGGGGGAAGAGAGCTGGGGTAGAGATGTGGGGTAAAGAGCTGGGGGTAGAGAACTGGGGCTGGGGTTGAGGGCTGGGGGTAGATAGCTGGGGTAGAGATGTGGGGTAAAGAGCTGGGGGGCAGGGGTAGAGTTGGGTTAGAGGGTTTGGGGTAGAGAGCTGGGGTAGAGATGTGGGGGTAAAGAGCTGGGGGGCTGGGGTAGAGGGCTGGGGGGTAGACATCTGGGGGCTGGGGTAGAGATGTGGGGCTGGGGTAGAGGGCTGGGGGGTAGACATCTGGGGGCTGGGGTAGAGATGTGGGGGTAAAGAGCTGGGGGGCTGGGGGTAGATATGTGGAAGTAGAGATTTGAGGGGGCTGGGGGTAGAGGGCTGAGGGATAGAGAGCTGGGGGCTGGGGGTAGAGATGTGGGGGTAAAGAGCTGTGGGACTGGGGGTAGAGGGCTGGGGTAGGTAGAGATGTGGGGGTAAAGAGCTGGGGGGCTGGGGGTAGATATTTGAAAGTAGAGATTTGAGGGGGCTGGGGGTAAAGATGTGGGGGTAGAGAGCTGGGGGTGCTGGGGCTAGAGAGCTGGGGGCTGGGGAGTAGAGATGTGAGGTAGAGCTTGGGGGCTGGGGCATAGAGAGCTGGGGGAAAGATGCTAAAGAGGGGGTAGAGATCTTATAGGGGTAGAGAGCTGGGGAGGTAGAGCTAATGAGGGGGAGCTTGGAGGGGGGAGCTGCAGGAGAGGGGGCTGTTTGAGGGGAGAGCAGTTGAGGGTGATCTTACCTAAGAGGTGTCCCCCTGGCTGCAGCTGCAGTGCTCTGCTCTACTGCTTCTTCTCTTCCTGCTCCCTCCCTTCCACGTGGTGTGGGGACAGGAAGTCTTGCAGGAGGATGGGAGGAGCAGCCGGAAGGGGCCTCGCTCAGCAGCTGAGTGAGACACCTTTTGCAGGCTCCTTCCCATCCTCCTGCACGTCTCTCATCTCGCTGCTCTCAGCAAGTGAATGCAGCAGAGCAGCCCTGTCTCCCCTGTGCTCTGCTCCACTCCGGCAGTCAGAGAGGTGATTTTCTTTCTGACTGCCCCTGCGCCCCATTGTAACTGTGCCCGAGGCGAGGGCCTCACTGGCCTCACCCTCCCTACGGCCCTGCCTAATGGTACATACTTGCCTACCACACAATATTGGCTGTGGAGTCCAGTGGTAACATCTCTACCTTTCGACCGTGAAGAAGCAAGTCAAAATACCATTCAGCACATCCCTCCAATACAACTGTGGGGAAGCAAGTCTCGAGTTTAAGCGAAGTGTATTCAACTTAACCACCAGGTCGCTTATCTACAATAATGAAAATACGACTCAATCCCACTCAGAAGACGCCACCAGTGAGTGTCCTTGGGTAAAACACCTAACGATATGGATGCAGATTGTAAATTCACTTGGGAACAGGGTCCCCCTGAATCAGATCTTCATCCATGTGTGGTATTCCAATGTATCAACCCCTTGTACACTGAACTTGTAAAGCGCTGCAGAATTTGTGGCGCTATATAAATAGAGGATAATAATAAATAATAATAATAATGAACTAGAAAAACAAATAGGCTGTGGAACCTGATCATAAGGATTCTGTAACTGTTCCGCATAGAAGGCTTATCAATAAATTGCAATCTTTGAGCTTGGATTCCAATATTGTTGAATGGATTAGGCAGTGGCTGAGTGACAGGCAAAAGAGGGTTGTGGTAAATGAAGTTTATTCGGCGCAAGGTCTTGTTACCAGTGGGGTACCTCAGGGGTCAGTACTTGGACCCATTCTATTTAATATTTTTATTAGTGATATTGCAGAAGGTATTAATGGAAAAGTATGTCTTTTTGCTGATGACACAAAGATTTGCAACAGGGTTGATGTTCCTGGAGGGATCAACCAAATGACAAATGATTTAGGTAAACTAAAAAAATGGTCGGAGCTGTGGCAATTAAGTTTTAACGTGGATAAGTGCAAGATAATGCACCTGGGACGTAAAAACCCAAGGGCTGAATATAGAATATTTGATACAGTCCTAACCGCAACATCTGAGGAAAGGGATTTAGGGGTTATTATTGCAGAGGATCTAAGAGTAAGTAGTCAATGTAATAGAGCAGCAGGAAATGCTAGCAGAATGCTTGGTTGTGTAGGGAGAGGTATTAGCAGTAGGAAAAGGGAAGTGCTCATGCCACTGTACAGAGCACTGGTGAGACCTCACTTGGAGTACTGTGTGCAGTACTGGAGACCGTATCTCCAGAAGGATATAGACATCTTAGAGAGAGTTCAGAGAAGGGCTACTAAAATGGTGTACGGCTTGAAAGAGAAAAGTTACCAGGAAAGGCTTAATGATCTTAACATGTACAGCTTGGAAAAAAGACGAGACAGAGGAGATATGATAGAAACATTTAAATACGTAAAGGGAATCCACAAGGTAGAGGAAGGGAGTATATTTAAAAGGAAACAAAGTAGCAAAACAAGAGGACATAGTCTTAGATTAGAGGGGCAAAGGTTTAAAAGTAACATCAGGAAGCATTATTTCACTGAGAGGGTGGTGGATACATGGAACAATCTTCCAGTAGAAGTGGTAGAGGCCAAAACAGTAATTGAATTTAAGCAGACATGGGATAGGCATAAGGCTATCCTAAACAAAAGATAAATCCAGGTAAAGTATCCATGTAATTGGGCAGACTAGATGGGCCGAAAGGTTCTTACCTGCCGACATTTTTCTATGTTTCTATGTTTCTATGTTTCTATGAAACATTAAAAAGCAAAATAAATAATTAAAGCAAATTGAGAGAAAAAATACAGCATTCTGATAAAAGATGTTAAAACCAATTGAGCTATTTGTGACGTTTTAAACCTATTGCTATCAGACCTTTTCAAGTCTTCATGAAATACCAGATTTATTGGTGTTGAAAACTCTGTTCTCTAAAGTTACATTTAATTCTTTGAATAAGTGCTCTGAAATCTTGAGTGGGTGTTGATGCATAGATTGTTTTTGTACAGAGGAGTACCACCTTTAAATTGCTCTTATTTATAGCAGTGGCATGCACAAATTAAACACAGCTACATATATATTTAAAAAAACAGCATGTAGCTGAATATGCAGCACTCAGTTTCGTAACTACCCATCAGAGAAATGTGTTTTTTTTATTTTTAAAAATGTAGATTTTTTTATATTCTGTGATACTATGCTGGTACTGAAAATATACGGGTAGAAAATGACATCTGGGAAAAAATGACAAGATGAGGAATGAATACAGCAAAAAACAATCCATCCTGCAGTCTACTCCCTGTAGAGCAGTAACTGCTACCTTTGGCACTCTAGATAAGAGGGAATCACATTTTTTGAGTATTACATTGGGCTGAGCATCATGGGAAATGCAGTCACAAACAACTGGGGTGTCACGGTTCATTGATCCCACTGCCACAGCAGATGCAACTGAAAGGTTATCTGAACCAGAGGCAGTACCATATAAGAAAAACAATCAAGGTTATTCAGAGAGCGGTGAAAAGCAGGAGAAAGCAGGAAAAATTCTAGGTCAAAATAGCCGATTTGGAAAGTGAGATAAATGGAAGAATTTTTCTGGTTTGGCTATTTTGACCTAGAATTTTCCATTGTCCAATCATTCTCCTGCTTTTCACTTCTCTTTGAATAACCCTGAATGGAAAATACCTTCATTAACCGTTTACCGCCAGACGGGTTGTGCCTAGCGGGAGGGCACTAACACCAGTGGGGTATACACCGCTTGCCAGCTGCTGCGGCGGCACTTCCTCTGGCCTGCCTATGCAGTTGACGTTCAGCACGCATCATTGGATGCATAGGGACGGCCTGAGTTCAGGTCGTCCCGTGGCAGCCAATGACGCACTACACACGCCAACTAGTGGGCAGCTTGTCGTGGCCTATAGACACCAGTGTAGCATGCTGTGCCACCCAGCGGCGTTCAGTACCACCCGCCACTGGGACAACTTAGTACGCCCCGTGGCATGAAAGAGTTAATAAAGAGTATGTTAGAAAGAGCAAATGGAAGATGTATACAAGGAGGCAGATGAAGTGATGTCATGGAGAGATACCTTTCTTGGCTAGACATGTGGAAACTTGAGGCATGGAGATTACAGCTCTGTTTATGATTCACTGCCAGCACTTTCTTGTTTACAGGACAGGGGTTAAAGACAGATGACAGCTGCATCATGTGTGACAAGGATCCTTCCTTAAAGAGAATCTACTTTGTGTGCTAAGCATTGCATCTTATAGAGGTGGAAATATAAAACGTTTAGCAGACTGTCAAGCCATGTAAAATTAGATGATTAATTTGAAAGCACAAAAAAGAATTTCCATTCCTGGTTAGGATTTCTTTTCTTCAAAGTATTTACGCAAGAACTGCTGCCATAGATAATGTTATATATTTTTTAAATACCTATAGATTTGTTTGCTCTGTAATGCTAAAACCTATTTATATTGTGGAAATGTAAGGTATAGAGTCAGGTATGTAAATAATTTGGCTCAGGTGGAGTCCCCCCCCCATGAGAGTAATGCTTGTGGCATAGTATTGAATTAGATTGTAAGCTTTTGGGATGCCTGGCTGAGTACTGTGTAAAGTACTGTATTTGCTGTCGCATATCCCAGGTAGTGCCCATTGTTCAATATGTAACGTTATAACTCTCTTGCTTAGAATTTTTCAACTGTAATAGCTGAGGAATCTGTTGGAGCTATATAAATATTGAATATACTAAAGAAGAATAATGATGCTGATCGTAGTGCATATATGAGTACAAAATACATGTGACAGTCCATTGCCGATAAGCATAATAAATGTATTAATGTAAATAATACTGCTGCTTAGAATAATACAACTGACAAAATGAGTTGAACTCATAAAGTAGAGCTTACCATGAAGTTAATAGGGAAAAAAACATAGCAATTCTGTGTAAATGTTTCATAAAACAATACTGAGCATGAAAATAATAAATGTTAGTGTGTTAACTAGGGATGAGCTGTTTGGTTCGATCAGTTTGGAGTTTGATCCAAACTTTGGGCGTTCGCAAGTTCGCGAACTTCGAACTTTTTGGCGTGTTTGGTTCGAGTTCGCAAAAAAATTTTGAAAAAAGTATAAAAAATGCTTAAAAAATGATTAAAAAATACTAAAAAAAATTGAAATAAATAGACTCTTTACTGCAGAATATTATAAGCAACGGTTTATTATATATTGAATTAAAAACTAATGTGTACGTGCAAAGATTCTCACCTCTAAATGACCTGTGTTCTCAAACTGTAAACAACAGGTGTTTTTAGTCTGGTCTAATGAATTTGATACATTGTATGTATGTAGACTATACTGAGGGTGTGGTGTCTGCTTCTGAGAAGTGTTAATTTCTCTACTTACAGTCCTCTCCTCCTGTTTCCAACCCCAACCCTCCTAGATTGTGAGTTCCTACGGGAATAGGGCCCTCATCTCCTCCTGTACTGTTTGTCAAATGTTGTTCAATGTATTGTAACCCTGTCTGTACTGTGCTTATTGTACAGCGCTGCGGAATATGCTGGCGCTTTATAAATAAAGAATAATAATAAATAATAAATACTAAATCTTCCTCTAATATGCTGCATTTCACTGCTGTGTGCTCAGTTCATTTTTACCGCTTTCGCTCATCATGTTTAAACGCGATATGAAGCCACATTTTATTAAATGACGCAGACCATAGGCGACTCTACAGGGGGGCAAGGGGGGGCAATTGCCCCCCCTAGGTTATTCCTTGCCCCCCCATGTGCCCCCCCACCAAAAATCAGCATCCAGCTTCCCACACTTCTTCGGACCAACGTATCTCCGTCGCTATGCATCGTATATGGACGACCTAGGTGTCATTTGAAAGGGAAGATTCTGGCCTTTCCAATGATACCCAACATGACCATATTCAGTGTGAAGTATAAGTCATAAAACATTAAATAAAAAGGTGTACTTAAACTTAAACATTTTCACAGGGTTGAAATGGATCAGCAGTGAAATGGTTAATGTTCAGACTATACACTACATTGTGTATTACGTTAGTTTTTGCCTTGGTTTTAGTTGTATATTAAGGGTTAATGGGCAGGCTTTATCCCTTACAGTATACATTTGTTTTTTCCTTGATTAATGGCATTTTACGGGTTGATGGGTAAACTACATGCCTCAGTGTATTCATTTCAGGTTTTCCCTTGATGAATGGCATTTTACGGGTTAAGGGGTAGCTAAATGCCACATTGTTTATTATTTTTATTGTATTTCTCTGGGTTTATGGCATTTTAGGGGTTATTATGGAAGTTAGAATCTAAAGGGTCTATTTATCTTTAGATCCTCTGCTTTCCGTCACATTTCGGGGAATTTATTTTGCAGAAAATAAGGTGAATTCCCTATTTAGCGAATGGTCACCGTAATTTGCTAAAAGTGGAGTCGCTGAAGCAGTTATCAGACATTCAGCGAAAACTGCCGAATTGCGGCAAATAAAATATAGAATTTAAGTATCAGGTTAGTACAACAAAAAGGTATCATTGCATCACATTACTCTGGGGTTTTGGAATCTTATTTATATATACTTATTTAGGGCACTATTACCTGGTGTGAGCTAACCCTTGCGTCAGCGTGATTTTGCGTTAGCGCCAGGTTAATTGAGTCTAGCGCTGGACCAACAGATTGTTTGCCTCCCGCTACAAATGGAAAAAATCACTTAGCGCGTCGCTATTAGCGATTTGTACCGCGAGCTTAATGTACTTTCCGCGTCCTATACTTAACACAGGGAGTGCTAGAGATCTCTCGTGCTTTTGTAGCTAACAGATCACTTGGTGCCAGCGCTAAATTTTTTGAGGTGCACTAATTGCAACATTTTACCTACTGCTCAACCCTGGTGCTAACTCTAAAAAAACAGAAAAACCAGGTCCTTGTCCAAAATTAATAGGCAATTGAAAAGAATGGAGCACAGGTCTTCTCTTGGCCCCATACACCATAGTAATGGATATGGTCAGCAATGTCGCTGCTGTTGCAGTAAGCTCTATTATAAATGTATCCTTTATGCACATATATCCTAATTCTAATATATTGCCTAATTTCAAACATTTTATGCTGGGGGTTATTCATAGTATGGAAGCAGTTGATTATTAGGGAGACTGTGTGGACCATGTTTAAAGGGACGCGTGAATAAGTCTTGCCCTGAAACATGTATTATTGCTATGATGCAGCAGGGAAATTTTTGTCGCTCACCTGGCCTTCCTTTTGGATCTATTAAATGCAGTGTAATGATTCTACATGCTGTTGGGAGGCATTTATCATGCAATGCCCATCAGCCTTAATATATGTGTGCATCAAAACATGGATGATACGGCCACCGTGGAGGATTTTAATAATGCAGGGGTGTGAGGTGATTCACTGGATGTGTTCATATTCAAGCTTGTGAGGGTGGGGGATAGGTATGGAAAAGAAAAAACGTTCTATCCTGTACATAACCGCATTAGCGCTGGGTATCAACCCGGGTCTTAGAGTTTCCCTAGCGTGCGCCAAACGACGACCTTGTTCATGGACTACTGCGGACAAGGTGATCTGTTAGTAGGTCGTCAGGCACTAACAGGGTTATTCAGAGAGCGGTGAAAAGCAGGAGAATGACTGGAGAATGGAAAATTCAAGGTCAAAATAGCCGATTTGGAAAGTGAGATGAAAGGGAGAATTTTTCTGGTTTGGCTATTTTGACCTAGAATTTTCCATTCTCCAGTCATTCTCCTGCTTTTCACGCTCTCTGAATAACCCTGTAAGTTTTAGCGACTTGTACTAAATTTTTCCTTTATTGATGGTGTTTTAGTTCACACCAGGTGAAAGGGCCCTTAGTTTTATTCAGTGGTTTGATTTAGTGGTGAAAATTATTAGTGCCCCCCCAGTTTTGACTGCGGTTTCTTCTGTGCCCCCCTAAATATTGTTCCTAGAGTCGCCACTGACGCAGACATATTAGATATCGTTCTTTCCAGCCGACTCCGCAGATTCATAATATATAATTTTTAAATGTATACGTCATGTCCTGCCTGTATATTATGACAAAAAATGCAATAAAAATTGAATTTTTAATCATCTGCAGTGTGTAAAGTGTTTTTTTCACATTTTAGCACATGAGCGTTTGCGGTTATGTTTTCTATGGGGTGCGCTTGTACAAAAATTAGAAATGGGGACTTGTTACATTTTGTGGCGGGGAATTACTTGATTTATAGCAAACTCACCCCATAGAAAAAAATCATTAGTGCAGCATCATTGTTCACATTATAATTGAAATGTGAACAATATTGCTGCATTAATAAAAATAACACACAAAAAAATACATGTTTTTTTTTTTATTTTTACTTTATACCTGGTCATGTTGGGTATCATGCTCAGGCCTTTCGATTGACACCCTCCATGACCCCCTAGCTGCCACGGTTCTGGAGATATCAGGGTTCAAATGAACACCCTATCTCCACCCGGGGATTCCGGGCAGCTAGGGGTTCCCCCGGCTATCTGACATCATCACGCTATGCGTGAGGACGTCAGGCAGTGAGGGGGGAACCGGGGGTGGAGACGACATCCAAGATGGCGGCCCCCAACGGAGCTAGGCCGCACTTTGGCGCCGCAAGGCATCTCTATACACAGCCCCATCAGCATCTCTATACACAACCTCACAGCATCTCTATATACAAACAGCATCTCTATACACAATCCCATCAGCATCTCTATACACAAACAGCATCTCTATACACAACCCCATCAGCATCTCTATACACAAACAGCATCTCTATACACAACCCCATCAGCATCTCTATACACAGCCACACAACATCTCTATACACAGCCTCACAGCATCTCTATACACAAACCCATCAGCATCTCTATATACAAACAGCATCTCTATACACAACCCCGTCGTCATCTCTATACACAAACAGCATCTCTATACATAACCCCATCAGCATCTCTATACACTGCATCTCACGGCGTCTGAGGACGCTGATGTCAGAACGTCACGGGACCCTGGACAGAGAGGTGAGTATCTCCGCCGGGGGTCCTGCAAAGCTGATGACGTGTGGGACACATCCTCCTCAGCATACAGCGGGAGTAACTGAGGACGTGTCCCACACGTCGTCAGCAGTGAAGGGGTTAAAAAGTCTTTTTTTAAACTTTTTGTCCTTGTTTACTGTCCCCCAGGGCACTACCCGGACCCGGACATTGTTTTTAAATGTTTCTATACATCCTAGAAATCCTCCACTTCACGGGCAGGTTATGAGGACCTCCTAGGCACGATATTTGAAGGAATTTTCCGTTTTTATTTTTAACCCTTATTTCATGGAAAACTCACTGTCCCTTTAAAAACGTTTTTTTTTTTTACTTTTTGTCCTTGTTTCCTGTCCCCCAGGGCACTACCCGGACCCCCATACACCTTTTATGGCAAAATATCTAGCATACATGCCCTCTTGGAGGGCACTCTAAAAATCGAATTTTGCATCCCATTGACTTGCATTGAGTTCGAGTTCGAATTCGAACTTTTGAAAAGTTCGAGTTCGAATGCGAACCGAACTCAGGGGTGTTCGGCTCATCCCTAGTGTTAACTATTGAAAATAACCACACAGTTATGGTATACATAACAAACAACTGCCCATAAGAGTAAGACTTTTTCACTTAATCAGGGTTATTCAGGCTGGGGTCAGACGAGCGCACTTTTCACATCCGTCTGACCGCACTGTTTGCTGTCCGTTGTAGCTTTTCAAAGGAGTCAATAGAGAACAACACATGAAGCACGTGCACACTTTTTCATGCGCGGGCAATGCATGTTGCAACAGACACCAAAATGGCATTGACGTGAAAAAGCTACACAGACGTAGAGAAACCCCGGTATACAGCTTTTTTTTTTTTTTTTCTCAACATCAGTTAAAACTAACTGATACATACAACTGATACATTGTAATCACAATCTCATCCGTTACAAAGTGCATCCGTTACTGTGCGCAATCAGTGCGCTCGCCTGACCCCAGCCTCAGAGAGTGACATTTCGGTGCTCTCTTTTCCCCCGCACTTTAGAGAATCAAATTCCCTGACCCTGCATTCAGCATTCACCACATGGTCCCTGAAGTGCAGGGAAAATCTGCTGCAAAACCGTCGCATCAAACGGCAAAAAAAAATAAGAATACTTTTTCTGAGCAAGAAATAAATTTATGTAACGATGAACAGATTTTTCAATGGACTTACAGGTCTATTCACTGAAAGGTGAATCTCAGGAGAATTGGCAGGAGAAGCGAACAATCTAGACCAAATAGCTGATTTGGAAAGTGAGATAAATGGGAGAATTTTCCTGGTTTGGCTATTTTGACCTAGAATTTTCACTTATGTCAATTCTCCTTTCACCTTTATTGAGTTTCACCTTTATTGAATAGACCTGTAAATGCCTTGTACAAACATTTGTGAAATCACACTCGCATCTGAAAATATTCCTACTTATTAATGTGAACGATTGTTTTGATGTATACAGTATGTTGTGACGGAGTGTGGGATTCTAGCTACATCAGCAGGAGGCTGGATAAGGCAACATTCCCAGGTTGGTAAGGGGTTAAGCCTCTTCCCTGGTAGAAAGTACACCTGCAGCTCATTAATGATCCCTGATCATTAATGAGCTGCAGGTAGAGTAGCTCTGAGAGCAGAGGAAGCCAGACATAAACTGCATTTGGAGACTGCTGGATGGACAGTACAGAGCTGTAGAAAAAGGTTGGCTAAAACACATACACTGTGAAAGCCTTTTATTTTGTTGTTTCTACTGGGGGCAAGGATAGCTGCCCCAGTAACCAGTAGTCTGGGAACTACTGGTTAGTTAGCCTCCTAACCAGAGTAGGCCTGTTTGTTTTCTTTTGCTTCTGCAAGCTGTTATTTTTTTGCTTTAAAGGACTGTATATCCTATGATTAAAGATGTTTTTTTTTTCTGATTGCAATAAAAGCAATATAGACCTCTAAATTCCTGGATCTGCCTGCGTGGCCTTGCCACAATGTATTTAAATTGGTAGCATTAAAATTCAACAGCCGTAAGAACAATCCTATTGTATTCAGAGCTTCCAACCTATTTAGTAGAAGCTTCCCATCTGCCTCTACAATAAGCACTACTCATTCTCCAACCCAGGGATTGCTAACAGGCCAGATTGCCAGATATCTGAAGCACAGCACAGGTGATACGATCTGCTGCTCAGTTATTGCAGGGTTCCGTCTGCATTTCCCCAAGGTGATCCTTAAAATCTGGTTTATTCGTCCCTTATTACAGGGTTGGGAAACACTGCTCCAAACCACTTGTGCACAATTTCACTTAAGTGCCCCTCACATATACCTTTCTGCGAGACCTATATATTTAATAAAAATTTTACTAGTTACAAGGGTTGTGGTGGACAAAAAGCGAGATAAAAAGCCTCCACGCTATAATGGTTATGTTTATTATTGCAGAAGCCACTTGCACATCACAGCAATTCAAAGAACTGTATCCCAGAGCTCCTGTGCTGCGTTCCCCATATGCAGCAAATAACTCTGGGTAGGATATGCAAATTACCACTTTCACTTGTATTGCATCCTGGGTCTGTTTTTACACAGAACCCTTAAATCCATGCCATGCCATAATATGATGATAATATTTATATATATTTCCTCTTTTTTTTGCGAGGGAGCTGATTTCCTCTTCATTCTGTGGTTGGCCGTGTGGCCCAGGTGAGGCCCCCCCAGCCTCAAAGGCCCAGGTGCAGTGGCACTCACAGCGCCCGTGGTAGTTCCGCCTCTGGTATGATCATTTAAAGTCTAAACTATTCTGTTTCTGCCTTTGTACAGTGAGAGGAAGCAGTGGATCAGCAGGATTTAAAAAACTAAATTTTTTTCTCTCAATACATTGAGATGAGAATAACTCATGTCTTTGGAATAACTAGTTATACTCTAGCTGCCTGCATGTAAGCAATGCCTATACAAAACCTAAGTATTAACTTACAATAGACAGTCGCAATAGCCGAGTCGTAAGGAAACTTTACAGCTTGGTTGTAATAAGACCAAGCTGTTATTAACAAATGGGGCTGTAATTTGTGAAGTCTCACTTGTTAACCCCTTAACGCCGCAGGACGTACATTTACGCCCTGCATTAGGCGGGCTTTGCCGCCGCAGGACGTAAATGTACGTCCTCGGCGTTTAGAGCCCCCCCGGGAGATACTCACCTTCTCCGGTCGCTTCCCACGCTGTTCTGACTCCCGCGGAGTCAGATCAGTGTGATCCCTCCTCCGGCGTTGTGACGTCATCGCGCCGGTGGCGCGATGACGTCAGTTTCAGGCGTCCCCCCCCGCCGGAGCAGGGGAAGCGCCTGGAGTGGAGGGGAGGGATCCTTTGGATCCCTCTATCTCCCGATCGCTTGGTCCCCGGCGGCTGTGGCCAGCATCGCTGGAAGGGTCACAGCCTGACCTTTCCAGCGATGTATGGGGGGTTAACCCCTTAGTTGCCAGGTCGCGACCGGGCACTAATTTGTGCCCGATCGCGGCCTATTTCCGGTGGGGGCCGCCATCTTGGATGGCAGCCCCACCTCTGGGTCACCCCCCGGTCAACTGACTCATCGCGCCATGCGCGATGATGTCAGTTAACCGGGAACCCCCTAGCTGCAAAGGGATTTCCTATGGAAATCCCTTGCAGGAGATAGGGGGTTCTTTGAACCCCTTTATCTCCTGATCGGTGGCAGCTAGGGGGTCATGGTTGATATTTCTGGAAAGGCCAGAGCATGGCCTTTCCAATGATATCAAACATGACCATGTTATATGTAAAATAAAAGTGTAAAAAAAGTAAAAATAAAAATAATAAAAAAATAATAAATTAAATAATAAAAAAATAATAAATATAATAATAAAAAAAAAATTTGTTTTTTTTAATGCAGCACTATTGTTCACATTTCAATTATAATGTGAACAATGATGCTTCACTAATGATTTTTTTTTTTGGGGGGTTTAGCTAAAATCACGCAATTTCTCCCCAAAAAAAAAATGGGTTCCCCGTCCTAATTTTTTTAACAAATCTACCTAATAGAATATGACCGCAGAGCCTCGGATAATAAAATTAAAAAAAAAAACACTTTACACACTGTGGAAGATTGAAATTTTATTGAAAATTCACATTTTTTTACATTTTTTGTTATAGCATTTTGGCAGGGCATGACATATACATTTAATAATGATATATTATTAATCTGCCGAGTCTGACGGAAAGAACGATATATAATTTGTCTGGGTGGTATAAGAATACGTGACTTAAAAATGGTCAAAATGCGCTCAGCAAACTTCTACTTCCGAAACAGCGCCGAAGTTGTAAAATTACTCCCGTCCTTAAGGGGTTAAACATAACAGCTTTATAGGAATGGGGCACTGTTTCCGAAGTGGGGCAGGAATCTGGTTATTGCAAATACATGCTCAATTACTTGTAGTAAAACGAGCAAACGTTCTGTAGAATTGTGTTTTTCTCTGCAGTGCCAAAAGTACATTTATTAGAGATCCTAAATGTTTTTGTGACATCTGATTATCTATTAGTCTCTCCACAATTGTTATGTAATGAGGAAATGGGGATTAAATAAGGAGAATGCAATTCCTAGTGCATTGAAAGTTTGACACCGTGCTGGCTGTTGCTTGTGTTCATTTTGCGATTTACCATTTCATTTAGGAAGCTGCCAATTATTTTACTAATAAGGAAAGTATTGCATTCTGATCCGTGCAAGAATTTCTATTCTCGTCTCGTTTATAAAATTGCAATAGCATGTTAAACATTGGTGTCAAATGAGGTAAACTGAGTTCTAGTATTTTCATACATTTGTTTTTACTTTTGCATTCTCCTGTACAATTAACAAACACAATTACAAAAAAAATCATGGGTCTCCGTCAGCAGCTGGACAAGCAACAAAAGCCTTTCAACTCTACTGCATTAAACAGACACATCTGGCTTTTAGCTGTTATGTACATGGCACTTAAACAAAGTCACTAAGCAAATTAGTAAGTACAAAGGCTTCATAATGTTTCATTTAGCAAAATATAAAGTGAGCAAATGCACATGAACTGAATTTGTAACTGCTTGAATTTAATTGAATTAACTGATCTTTTAATATGTATTGGAATGATTTAAAACAGAATAACTTTACACTTTAATGTTTATGCTTTTTTTATTTATTTTATTATCCAGTGGAGTAAATCACTGCAAAGGGCTACACATGGGGTGTGGGTCCCTACAGCAATTTTATAATCTTGAATAATTGCATTTTAATGAAAAGTGGAGTCCTAATGTATATTTAAAACTTCAAGAAATGCTGTGGGGAGATAACATTTTTAATCTTAAAAATCAGCTCCCATTGAGTAATGTACAGTGACAAATCAGTGTTCCATAAAACATGTGCTGCTTATTTATTAACAGCAATATCTTGATCATCATAACATTTTATACTCCATGGACATGTCTTAATATACTGCGTTATAAATTCTAGCCATAATGTTCTCTTATAGTCCTATTCCATAGCTGTCTATAAGGTAGGTACAGCAGACATTATGCATAACGTCTAATTATATGTAAATGAAACAGTCTGACGATTGTTCCACCAACAAAAGGGGAGCCGCCCGGTAAATTAGGGATTAAACCCTCCTGAATAAGCAATCATAATGTGGAACAGAGGGGTAACAGGCCAATCGTAACAGCGCCTGTTAACCCAATAACCGGGCTAGAAAAGCAGAAATGACAGTGAATTATATACCAATATAAAAAGGGCCTTTTATTCCGTGGATGTATCCTTTGGCCCAAAATAAGAATTGTAGTCAAAAAGTATATTACACAAAACTGGGTCACAAGAATGATAAAATGCATAAACCTAATAGTACCACCGGAATGCAAATACTAGCATATGTATCAGACTATTAGTTCACATTATATCCATGCGATAGTATCCACTCGCACAACACAAATCATACATGAAAAAGTAAATAGTCTGACCAATGACCAGTCGCATTGACAGCGCGGATCCCGGGTGGGGCATACATACAAGGGTAGATCTGTGTCCTACATAACCCTATTGCTCTTTGATTTCTGCCCTTTCCCTGTAGATCTATCAGAGAGGCGGTCATAGCCACACGCTAATCAACCGGTGGACCAACAAAATAGACACCACACCAAAATAGTGCATCACTTTTCCAGGGGAGGGATTAATGATGAAGTGCAGTAAGAAGCCAGGGTGTCATACCATTTGCTGCCAGGTTCCCCCTGGCACTGTATATATTATTAATTAACCTCCCTGGCATTCCGATTCCGATATATTTTATATGTCAGAATCTGAACTATTTTTATATCCCCTTAGCGGTTTTCCCCGAGTGTGGCTCGGGGTTAAATTCTTTTGCTGAAAGAAGTAACCTCAAGCCACACTCGGGCTGGATACATACCTTTACCTGCGCTCCCTCGCTGCCCTCCCGGAATCGCATTCTCCTCCGTGCGATCGCGACGTCCTGCTTCCGGGTTCCCTTCAGCTGTTTACAATGCACCGGAACTGAGTGTTTTGTGTATTGTTTTCTGATATTGTTCTGATGTTCTAGGACTTTTTCCTTTTAGTTTTCATATAGTTTTGCCCACATATTGTTTACTATTAACCCTTTCGCTGCTGAGCCATTTCACGCCTGTGTGCTGAGCTCATTTTTACCGGTTTCGCTCATCATGTTTAACCGTGTTTTGAAGCCTTCTTTTATTATATGACCCCGACATATATCGTTCTTTCTGGCAGACTCGGTAGATTCATAATATGTCATAATTATATGTATACGTCATGTCCTGTCTGTATATTATAACAAAAATGCAATAAAATTTAAATTTTCAATAATTTACAATGTGTTTTTTTTTCACATTTTAACATGCGAGAGTTTGCGTTATATTGTCTATGGGTTGCGTTGTGAAAAAAATTAGAAATGGGGTCTCGTTACATTTTTTTTGGGAAATTACACAATTACACATTATTAACAAACGCACCCCATACAAAAATCGTTAGGTGCAGCATCATTGTTCACATTATAATTGAAATGGGACCAATATTGCTGCATTAACAAAAACAAAAAACTTGTTTTATTATAATTTTTAATATTATTTTTTATTAACTTTTACATGGTCATGTGTGGTATCGTTGGAAAGGCCATGTTCTGGTCGATCCAACAATACCAAACATTAACCCCTAGCTACCACGGATCGGGAGATAGGGGTTCCAATGAACTTCCTATCTCCACCATTGGTGGCAACTAGGGGTTAACTCCAGGACTGACGTCATCGCGCTATGCACGATGACGCCAGTCATCAGGGGGAGTTCCCGGAAGCTTGGCTGACATCCAAGATGTCGCCAGCTCCGGGAGAGGATCACGATCCGGCGCTTTTCGGCAACGAATTGTGATCCAGCACCCAAGGGGTTAAAGCCAGGCACGGTTTGGCAGGGCAGGCTGTGCCCTTCCAAACCATGCCTGGCTTTGATCGTTGGCCCCCCGGCGATCGGGAGGGAGAGAGATCCGAAGGACCTCCCCCCTCCCTTTCAGGCACCTCCTCTGCACTCGCGGGGGGTGCCTGCAATAGATGTCATCGCGGCGGCACAATGACATCTATCGGTGCCCGTGGCGGTCCCGGATACTGGGCTGACATCAAGGATGTCAGCCCGCACCGGGGGGCACAGCAATCGGCTGGAATCTGGCCGATCACTGGCTGCAAAGGGAGGACGCGCTCAGCGCATCCTCTGCAGCCAACGCTTCCTGCGGGAGGACGCGCTCAGCGTGTCCTCCACAGCGAAGTGGTTAAATCTCATGAAGTTTCATATTTGTGTAATATAACCTATAGAATCAAAACTATTTACCCCTGGGGTCAGCAACCTTGGGGTCAGCAACCTTGGCCCCTCCATGTTTTGGAACTACATCCCCCATGATGCTCAGCTGCTCATTAGGTTGGCTGAGTATCATGGGAGATGAAGTTCCAAAACATCTGGAGCACCAAGCTTGCTAACCCCTGCTTTAATTGGTGATGTGATGGTAATTGTATTGGTATCTATTAATACATTTCCCCCACATGCTATGAATGGAAGTAGGAAAACATAATTTTGCTAAAATACATAAGACAGTATTTGCTATGGTTAGAAATGGAAGATGAGCTCCTGTAAGATAAGTGACTCCAAACCTCTTAAATATGACCATGTAGCCTACAAATGATGCAATGTGTTTCTTAGTTTTGGGTCTGCGCAATGATGGAATATACCTAAAGTGTTGTCTTGGTGAATACTAATTCTTCCTACTCTGATTGTTGAAGATGGAAAGTGTCATTTGTTTGTTTTATGCGCTGTCCGATATAGAGCCCTATTCCATAGTTGTCAGTAAAAGGCAGATGCTAATATGAATAATGTGCGCGAACAATTAAACCTTAACGTCTTCCCATTACCAACCGTATTCCAAAGGTTTTGGCACTGGAGCAGTTAATGTCTCAGCACGAGACATTAACTTTACTTCAAGACATTAAGTTTTCATCTCCAGGTGCTAACGGGGCGCACAGAGCACGCAGCTTTTGCTTGTGTTTTTTTAATTTTTGCATCCAAATGGAAGACTTTCTGCATCAACATTCTGTCATAGGCTGCCCTCTATTGTCTAGACCAGTGTTTCTCAACTTCAATCCTCAGTACTCCTAATAAGCCAGATTTTAAGGATTAAATATTTAAACATCATAGGGTATCCGGAAGACCAAAAATTGCCAGTAGCGGCTGGTAATACATATGGCAATATAACCTGTCCATAGGCTTGCTCATATATACTATAATCAATAAATAATAAAATACAGCAACGTAAAACATTGATGGTCAACAATGTAGGCACCTACCAAGAGGTTAATAGCATTAGGGTCTCAGATAACCAAAAGACTCACCACAACATTTCGGCTATTAAGCCTTTTTCCATGGGGTGTAATACACTTACACATCTTGTGTAAATATACCCACTTAAACACGTGACATGATCATATAGCAACACACCCAATTAAGGTACATCATTATTTATCAACCACTTAGGTTCCCAAAACAAAAATAAACGCACAACAAATTATTCCTCCATTGTATAGGTCGTTACCTGCTGATATGCGAAAGCGCAATTAAACAAGGGAAATACAGTAGCTAATGAGATATATGCTCATGTCGTAAAGATAGCTGTCAGGATCGTAATCTATGCCTGCACTTGTGTCACGGTCCTCGCCGGAGGAAGGGCAAGTAAGGAGCCGTTCCTCTTCCAGAATCAGGTTCCGTTCCAGAAATTACCACTGCCTGGACTGGTGTCCAGGCACTCAGGGATCCAGTACAGGTTTCCCCTCACCTCTCCAGCTTCAGGTGTGGGCTGGGCCTGGACCACCCATATAATCAGGCCTCACTATTCAGAGAAGGCTTCTGCATTGTCCTTGGAAGCATCGCGGTGTGCCAGTCCTGAGTACTATGCACATCGCCTGTCCGAGACCCTTCATATCTATTTCCTGTGGAACCCCTCTTTGCTATACCCTGTTGACCACCTTCCTTGCTGTACCCTGTGGAGGCCACCTTCCTTGCTGTACCCTGTGGAGGCCACCTTCCTTGCTGTACCCTGTGGAGGCCACCTTCCTTGCTGTACCCTGTGGAGGCCACCTTCCTTGCTGTACCCTGTGGAGGCCACCTTCCTTGCTGTACCCTGTGGAGGCCACCTTCCTTGCTGTACCCTGTGGAGGCCACCTTCCTTGCTGTACCCTGTGGAGGCCACCTTCCTTGCTGTACCCTGTGGAGGCCACCTTCCTTGCTGTACCCTGTGGAGGCCACCTTCCTTGCTGTACCCTGTGGAGCCACCTTCCTTGCTGTACCCTGTGGAGGCCACCTTCCTTGCTGTACCCTGTGGAGGCCACCTTCCTTGCTGTACCCTGTAGAGGCACCTTCCTTGCTGTACCCTGTAGAGGCCACCTTCCTTGCTGTACCCTGTAGAGGCCACCTTCCTTGCTGTACCCTGTGGAGGCCACCTTCCTTGCTGTACCCTGTGGAGGCCACCTTCCTTGCTGTACCCTGTGGAGGCCACCTTCCTTGCTGTACCCTGTGGAGGCCACCTTCCTTGCTGTACCCTGTGGGAGGCCACCTTCCTTGCTGTACCCTGTGGGAGGCCACCTTCCTGGACATTCCTTGCAATCTCCATTCGTGGACTCTATCTGCAACTCCCAACACTGCTTCAGATCCGCTTATTGATTGACCTCTTGTGTATGACCATCAGCTCTGGACTTTGATCACCCGCTGCCTGCTAAGACCCCTGCTTGCTCTGACCATTCTCCTCTTATAGCCCTTCTGAAACCACGCCTGATATTATTCCTTTTGCCCTCTGTGTCTCCTGGTCCTCCATCCTCTGTTAATCCAGTAAGTGTGTAGTATAGTTTATCTGTATGCCCTTGTGTTACAACAGTACCTGTTCTGTCCACCCTTGTGTTATTCAGTGTCCAGTCCAGCACCAGTCCAGCCCTATTGTGCTATTCAGTGTCCTGTCCTGTCCACCCCTTCCTATCCCATCTGCTCCGTGTACCCTGCCCTGTGTATATAGTATCTCACCCAGCTAGCTCCTTTACCTGTTATTACTTATCTATTGTCCCCTCCTGGTTTACTTCTGTTTCTTATTGAATAAACCTTTTTATGTCTGGTTTAACCCCACTTACCTCTCTCTGTGTAACCACACCCCGGCACCCACGTGACAACTTGAGAGCAGCACTCTTCATGCGCTGCTCATGCTCAGCACTGAGATTCCTGCACAAATCACCTAGCACAAACTGACCTGAATACAGGGCTGTGCCCATCCATCACCTGTGCTTCAGCATTGTTTGCTTGCAGAGTAAGGTTCTATCCTCTGTAGCCTCTAATACCCTTGCTGCTGTGGTCCCCTTATCCAATAACCTGCTCCTGTGTGTTCCCAGTGTTTCCACCAAGATCCTATCCTCTTGCGCACATACAGGTACTGATCCCGGACACTAATGTTGTTGGGGAGTTCCATGGAAAGGGGGCAGCTCATAAGTCCTAAAGGCAGGAGTTGGGGGTGGGGGTACGAGGAACTGCTAGCATCAGATCCTTGGCCAGGTAAAAGTGGTCAGGAAGGGGTATACCTGCTAATAAGGGAGGAGATGTAGGCAGGGGCGTGGTTATGGAGAGCTTTGTACGTGAGGACCGGTATTTTGAAATGAATTCGAAAGGGAAGCTAGTGTAGAGATTGACAAAGGGGTGTGGTGCGGGAGGTAAGATGTAGGAGTCTGGCACCTGCATTCATTATAGACTGCAGAGGGAGAATCTGGGATCTTGTAAGGCCAGAGAGAAAGAGGTTACAGTATTCAAGGCGGGAGATAATGGGAGCTTGGATGAGCACTGTAGTAGAGTCCTGATTAAGAAAGGGACAGACGTGCAATGTTTTTTTGGTGAAGTAGCAAGATTTGATTAGTGACAGAATGTGAGGAGTAAAGGATAGATCAGAGCGATCGCAGCGAGCCTGAGAGTAAGAAATAATGATGGCACCCTTCACCTGAAGGGAGATGGGTGCAGGAATAGAGGTTTTAGAGTGAAGGAAGATGAGAAGTTCAGTTTGAGAGGTTGAGCTTTAGGAAACAGGAAGTCATCCAGTCGGAGACAGCTGAGAGGCAGACTGTAACACGGTCCAACATGAGAGGAGAGAGATTGGGAGAGGAAAGGTAGATTAGAGTGTCATCAGCATAGAGATGATAATTTAGTCTATAGGAAGAGATGAGGTTGCCCAGAGAGGCGGTATAGATTAAGAGTAGGGGACCCAGAACAGAGCCTTGAGGCACCCCAACTGAGAGAGGCACTGGTGGTGAAGAAGCACCAGCGAAGGAGACTCTAAAGGAGCGAGAGGAGAGATAGAAAGAGAACCAGGAGAAAGTGGCATCACCGAGGCCAAGCAAACGCAGCGTGAGGAGCAGGAGAGGATGGTCAACAGTATTGAAGGCAGCGGAGAGGTCGAGAAAAATGAAGAATTGACCTTTGGTTTTAGCGGCAACTAAATCATTAGAGTGTTGAGTGAAAGCCGGGCTGGTGCGGTTGAGTAGAGAGTTAGCAAGAAAACTGGTGAGCTGGCTATAGACCAGGCGTTCTAAGATCTTGGAGGCAAAGGGGAGCATAGAGATAGGATGGTAGTTTGGAAAGGGAGGCGGGGTCAACAGATGGCTTCTTTTATAATGGGGGTGATCAATGCATGCTTGAATGCAGAGGTTAAAAATGAGTCAGAGCATGGACGGTGACTGGTAGAACAGAGTCAGACTGAGTAAGGTACGAGGGGATGGGGGACAGGTGATCAGACAGGAGGACCTGAGAACTTCTGAGACATCCTCTTTAATATTTTTAGTAGTGATATTGCAGAAGGTATTAATGGAAAAGTATGTCTTTTTGCTGATGACACAAAGATTTGCAACAGGGTTGACGTTCCTGGAGGGATCAGTCAAATGACAAATGATTTAGGTAAACTAAAAAAATGGTCGGAGCTGTGGCAATTGAGTTTTAATGTGGATTAGTGCAAGATAATGCACCTGGGACATAAAAACCCAAGGGCTGAATATAGAATATTTGATACAGTCCTAACCTCAACATCTGAGGAAAGGGATTTAGGGGTTATTATTTCAGAGGATCTAAGGGTAAGTAGTCAATGTAATAGAGCAGCAGGAAATGCTATCAGAATGCTTGGTTGTGTAGGGAGAGGTATTAGCAGTAGGAAAAGGGAAGTGCTCATGCCAGAAATAGAAAGAAACATTTAAATAGGTAAAGGGAATCCACAAGGTAGAGGAAGGGAGTATATTTAAAAGGAAACAAAGTGGCAAAACAAGAGGACATAGTCTTAGATTAGAGGGGCAAAGGTTTAAAAGTAACATCAGGAAGCATTATTTTACTGAGAGGGTGGTGGATACATGGAACAGCCTTCCAGTTGTAGTGGTAGAGGCTAAAACAGTAATTGAATTTAAGCAGGCATGGGATAGGCATAAGGCTATCCTAAACAAAAGATAAATCCAGGTAAAGTATCCATGTAATTGGGCAGACTAGATGGGCCGAAAGGTTCTTATCTGCCGACATTTTCTAGGTTTCTATCCTACACTGAGACTGGAGAAAAGGAACACACAGGGTTATTCAAAGAGAATCGAAAAGTCACTGCACGTTCGGTGACTTTTCATGGTCTTCAATTCAGTGCGATTCGGCGATCCTATTTCGGCAACCCTGCGGTGTATTCAGCAAGCACCACAGGGCCGTCATATTGCAGGGAAAAGCTGCCGCAAACCCAACTAACACTCACTGCAAAACCCGGCGAACGCTCACCGAAACCCGCAAAAACATCTGAATTAACCCCGCCGAACACGCCAGAGAAAGCCGACTAGCCGCCGATCACTGCGCAGAGCAGCTGCCGGAAAAACCAGACATGCAGTCGAAGGTGAAAAAAAAAAAGGTTTGCTTGAAAGTTTGAAATTTTAAACCCTGTTTGCAAAAATGCCTGGAATTTACATAGAAGATCCAATGAATGATAACAAAAAGGGCTGTTACAGAAAAAAGAAAGGACGATTTAAAAATGAAAACGGGAAAAAAACAGATCCTAAAAAAATCTGTTGTAAACATTGAAGCCTATGGGATTCGCCTGAATAAATCTGTCGAATGAAACCACCGAACAGCAGGGCATTTCGGCAACTTTTCCCTGCTGTTTTGTGTTCTCTGAATAGACGAAGCATTGCTTCTCTATGGGGAATTCACTGCCCTCGAACAGGCACTGTATGTGCAGGCAATTTGCCAAGATTTTGCGAACTGTCTGCTCTGAATGGCCAGGAAAGGTAACCTTACGCTGAATTTCAGCATTCGGTTACCTTTCGGCCACAATTCGGTGCTCTTTGAATAACCCTGATAGTAGATTTCTGTGTGCCTGCTATGAATAAGTTAAATTTAAGTCATATTAAGGTGTAATTGTATTAATATTACATAGTAATGATTCTTATACAAATTTGCCTGATTCCTTGTTATGTTATTGCTTAGGATAAATGCATCCGAGGTGAGAATGCATGACCTAGAGAACAATGAAATTTTTATAATGTACTTCCATTGAAATGCAAATTTAATGGGGTTGAGTCAGACAATAAATGGTGCTTGCATTTAGAAAACCATCATATTAAAGTATATGCTGTAGCTGAAAAATACTCTCCATAAATAACAGTTTAAACAGTGAACTGGTTTAACAATGCACATTTATTTTTGTCAAGGGGATCATGCTTTTGCATACAAATTGGTGTATATATAATTAGGACACAAGCAAAGTCACTAAAGATGGGAGAGCTGAATGATTCACTTTGGCTTTTTTTTAAACAACAAATTTCCAACAGCCGGCTCTAATGTAGCATTTCGATGTGTAATCGTTAACGCTAGAAGTGAGTTTAACATCTGGCATCGATATTCCAATCCTGATGCTAAACTGGGTTGAAAAAGTTTTGCACTTTGCAGCTTGTTCGAGCTTACTGAACTTAAGCGTCTCCTATACTTAACGTGAAGAGCAATATATTTTTTTAGCGTCTCAACAAGTGAAGTATTACAAGATGCTGGCGCAATTTACCATCGGATCGCTCAAGTCAAATTTTTTTAACCTTCTAAAAGTTGGTGTTAAATGATTTTGCATTTGTAGAATCATTTAACGAGCTCCAACTCTCCCCCCATGCCCCAAAACTCTTCTTCTCCCCTGGAGCAGATTGAGACTGGGTACAAATAGTTCCTGACCCCCCTCCGGATTCACTCTGCGGCGATGCGATATCTTGCGAGAGCTCTTGGCCTGGAAGCTCAAGCCACCATAGAGACTTATGGTCTCCACGAGCTGATACTCCCGATGGTGCGGATGTGCTACTATGAGTATCTTGGGAGGTTAGTGCTGCACTCCGAGGTGAGGTGTTGAGATAGCACCTTCCCCGGAATATGACGTTAACATAGAGACGAAAAAAATCTTACTGTCTCCATGTCAGCATCAATATTAGAATATTGCCCAGCATATTTGGGACACAAATTAGGACATATTTGGCAGATTTTTTAAAAAAATTTTTTTGCATGATTTATCATCAGAATTCTTCAAACCAAACTCTGAATTGAGTAACCAGGTTCTGAAGCAGAATGAACAAGCCACAAATATATCTCTTTATCTGCCGGTACACACAGATACTCCTTACCAGCACCTACCAGCGGGGCAGATGCTCTGCCCATTTGGACCCCTGTATCTCTGGACCCACAACAGGTAAAGGGTCATAGAACGTGTCTTTGGAAAAGTCAGAGTATGGCCTTCCAATGACACCAAACATGACTAGGTTTTATGTAAAAGTTTAAAAGAAATCCCGTTTTTCTATATTTTTTTTTTTTCTAATGCAGCATATTGCTCACTTTTTATTTCTAAAAGTGAACAATGTGCTGCACTGTGGAGTTCTGTGATACGCGCATACACACGTTACTGTGAGTTTTATTGCTGTAGAGTTCTGCACATACACTCATGGAACTCTGTGATGTGCTCATAAACAACTCAAATTAGTATGAGTTTTATTGCTGTGCAGCTCTGTGCTAACCATGGTTTGAATTGTGGAAATAGATTGAGGGCGCGGCAGCATTTCATCTTTGGACCCAGGCAACACAATGTCATGGCTGGGCCCTGGCTCTATACATTAACTGCACACTGGCATGAGCCCTCATTTCTTTTTTTTTTTTTTTAAACACAATTTTATTGATTTTATAAATAATACAAGAAACTGCTACAAGGCACCAAGTGAAGCACAGAAAACAAGCCAGTACTTCGGGAAGCAATACAATATATCAATAAACAAACTAAGCTAATTCAGGAATTCTAACCATGAAGCAAAGCAGTGCCTTAAAAATAAATAAGTAACAATTGCAAAAGTCAAAAAAAGAAAAAAAAAAGGAAAAAAAAACACAAGGGAAGGGAAAAAAATAAAATAAAGGTCTCCTGGTCAAATAAATAATGCATAAGTCATGGAACCGGTTGTGTCGCAAGCCACGGTTCCCATATCTTAGTACACTGCGGAACGGTATCGTGTAATTGCGCTGTCAAGAGTTCCATCTTCTAGATATACCACACTTTCGACACCACCTCTGCTACGGAGGGAAGGGTCACTTTCCATGAACGCGCTATGCAGATGCGTGAAGCCGTGGAAACTCGATGGACCAATTTAAGGGAGTAACGAGACAGCCTGTAGCGATGGGGCGGACTATTATCTGTAGACCAATAGCGCGCGAAAGTAGCATAAAAACTGAGGACCACAAAACGGTAACATGCCCACATTCCCACCACATATGGTAAAACGTTCCGCGATGGCCACAACCTCTAGTACAGAGACCAGACAAACCCGGGTAGATTCTTTGTAATCTAGCAGGGTCCAGGTACCATCTGGAAAGAAGTTTGGAGCAATTCTCTTTCACCAAGGTACAGGTGGTTATCCCCATGGAGGACTCCATCAACGCCTCCCACTCCTTCCGTGGAATAGGGCGACCAACGTCCCTCTCCCACAGCTGTTGATATGAGCATGGGTTATCAAGTGATGGGGAAAGGAGCAGTGCATAAAGTAGAGAGATCGCCCCAGCCGTACTCGAACTTCTCATCGCCAGGCTTTCAAACGGTGTGGTGGTAGGGATACCTAAAGTAAAACGATTGTGGATAAAGTGCCGTAATTGAATGTAACGGTGAAATTCCCTCAACGGAATATCATGAGATTCTCTATAATACTCCCAAGAGGGGAATTTCCCTTGAAAGAGCACTGAGTCCAGGGTCGTGAATCCCTGGACCCAGGCAACACGATGTCATGGCTGGGCCCTGGCTCTATACATTAACTGCACACTGGCATGAGCCCTCTATTTCTTAGTTCATCTGAGCGTACGCCATCTTTTCATTGGCTGCTAGCTGCCTGACGCTTTATGGTGAAATTTTCTAGAATGAAGCACTATCAGGGTTATTCAAAGAGGTGGTGCTCTTGTTTCCTGCACTCCAGTGAATCAAATTCCCAAACCCTGCGGTGAATTCAGCTTTCACTGCAGAGTCCCCGAAGTGCAGGGAAAATCTGCTGAAAAACCACCAAAATTATTCTATCCAATCCGATAAACTGCTGGAAAAAAAGCCGACAAGCTGATCAACGGGGTAAAAAATGACTGCAACTTTAAAAAAAAAAAGTTCCAGACATTTGTGTCAGTTTTAACATCTAAGGTCCTATGCATAATAATAATAAAAAAGTCTGCTACAGAAAAAAAAATAGGAAATAGGTATTTTTCGGCAAAATTTATAAGAATAAAAAAAATTGGATACTTTTTGCTGCAGATTAAAAGAATACATGGTTTAGGCTAGCGTCAGACAAACGTAGTCATCACGTCCGTGTCGCTGCACAGTTAATCGTCCGTCGTAGCATTGATTTGTGATCAATAGAGACCAACATACGAAGTGCGCACGCACCATGCAGGTGGCAACGAATGCCATTTAGGCCTCGACGTAAAAGCGCTATGACGGACGCCCAGAGTGCGCCGCGGCCTGGGTGCGTGATGAGGCAACGTCAGACGCAGCGCATTTGCGAAGTCCATCACGTTGACGCTCAGTTTTTTTGGTCTGGCTGACTGTACCTGTCATTCAATTTCTACATCCGTTTAAAAATACAGACCATGTGGTGTCTACAGTATCTTCCGTCAGTCCGTTATGCACGCACGCAGAGTGCACTCAGACTGCGTTCGTCTGGCATTAGCCTTAATAGATATTCAATAAAAAAGAAAAAAAATTAACATTGAAACCTATGGAATTCGCCTGATTAAACCTGCTGAATGAAAGCACCGAACATTGGGCATTTCACTGACATTTCTCTGCTGTTCGGTGTTCTCTGACAAGATTAACCATTGCTTCTCTATGGGGGATTTCACTGCTGCCAAACAGCACTGTATTTCGCTGGCAATTCACTAATATTTGGTGAACTTCCAGCTTTTGAATAGGTGAATGGCCCCGAAATTGTACCGTACTGGGAAATTCACTGTTCGGTGCAAATTCAGGGCCAGTTCGGCTCTCTGAACCAACCCAGTTCATGTGTAAAGCATAACAAGCAAAAAGTTTCATCTGCGCTTGGTTATTTTTGATTGTTGCAGCTGTCTTTGTACGCAGTAGGCGCGACACCGCTTTTCTTGTATTATATATATTCTGTTGTAACCCCAGCAAGGTCATGTTTGCTGCTGTCCCCTTTCCATGTTTTTGTTTTTAGTCCCAAAGTGGAAGTATGTGGTGAGGGTATAAATAAAGCCCACCATTTTGTCTCTTAGCTGAAATGCGGCATGAGAGTGTGAGGTTGCTCAGAGGAGCGACTCTTGGTTTCATTAGGTAGGACTCGCCTTACTAGAGGTATTTTAATGGGGCAGGTGAACTTACACTTCAATGGCCAATCAAGTAAACCAAAACCTCTGTTTCACATGGAGCTATATAGGTTGGTTACTTTTGTTTGATGCAACTGTCCTGGTAGGGAGTAGACGTGACACCGCTTTTCCTTTGTGTGTGTGTGTATATATATAACACGCACACGCACACACACTTTGGCTCTATACACCACCACAATGGAGTTGGAATGAAACAAACACAATGTGCTTTAATTTGAGGGTATGTACATCCAACTCAGGTGAATGGTGTAGGACTTACAGCAGTTTGCAGATGTGCCTCCCACTTGTTAAGGGACCAAAAGTAATGGGACAGAATAATAATCATAAACCAAACTTTCTCTACTTAATACTTGGTTGCAAATCCTTTGCAGTCAATCACAGCCTGAAGTCTGGAACGCATAGACATCACCAGACTCTGGGTTTCATCCCTGGTGATGCTCTGTCAGGCCTCTACTGCAACTGTCTTCAGTTCCTGCTTGTTCTTGGGGCATTTTCCCTTCAGCAAGTGAAATGCATGCTCAATGGGATTCAGGTCAGGTTATTGACTTGGCCATTGCATAACATTCCACTTCTGTCCCTTCAAAAACTCTTTGCTTGCTTTTGCAGTATGCTTTGGGTCATTGTCCATCTGCACTGTGAAGCGCCGTCCAATGAGTACTGCAGCATTTGGCTGAATGTGAGCAGATAATATTGCCCAAAACGCTTCAGAATTCATCCTGCTGCTTTTGTCAGCAGTCACATAATAAATACAAGAGAACCAGTTCCACTGGCAGCCATACATGCCCATGCCATGACACTACCACCACCATGCTTCACTGATGAGGTGGTATGCTTAGGATCATGAGCAGTTCCTTTCCTTCTCCATACTCTTCTCTTCCCATCACTCTGGTACAAGTTGATCTTGGTCTCATCTGTCCATAGGATCTTGTTCCAGAACTGTGAAGGCTTTGTAAGGTGTTGTTTGGCAAACTCTAATCTGGCCTTCCTGTTTTTTGAGGCTCACCAATGGTTTACATCTTGTGGTGAACCCTCTGTATTCACTCTGGTGAAGTCTTCTCTTGATTGTTGACTTTGACACACATACACCTACCTCCTGGAGAGTGTTCTTGATCTGGCCAACTGTTGTGAAGGGTGTTTTCTTCACCAGGGAAAGAATTCTATGGTCATCCACCACAGTTGTTTTCCGTGGTCTCCCGGGTCTTTTGGTGTTGCTGAGCTCACCGGTGCGTTCCTTCTTTTTGAGAATGTTCCAAACAGTTGTTTTGGCCACACCTACTGTTCTTGCTCTCTCTCTGATGGGTATGTTTTGTTTGTTCAGCCTAATGATGGCTTGCTTCACTGATAGTGACAGCTCTTTGGATCTCATCTTGAGAGTTGACAGCAACAGATTCCAAATGCAAATAGCACACTTGAAATGAACTCTGGGCCTTTTATCTGCACATTGTAATTGGGGTAATAAGGGAATATCACACACCTGGCCATGGAACAGCTGAGGAAGCCAATTGTCCCATTACTTTTGGTCCCTTTAACAAGTGGGAGGCACATCTGCAAACTGCTGTAGTCCTACACCGTTCACCTGAGTTGGATGTACATACCCTCAAATTAAAGCTGTCAGTCTGCAGTTAAAGCACATTGTGTTTGTTTCATTCCAACTCCATTGTGGTGGTGTATAGAGCCAAAGATGTTAGAATTGTGTCGATGTCCCAATATTTCTGGACCTGACTGTATATATTCATGATTATGTTCTTGAGCCATATTGCTTTTTTCCTGCTGAAATTTTGAACATGCTCAAAAAGATGCTGATGTTTCTGCAAAAGGTCCTGCTGTTATGTTCGTGCTTCATAAATACTTTTAATATATTTGTCATTGCTGTACAATAGGTAGGAAAAAACAAACATAAAATTAACAAATCGGAAAAGAGAACCCTGTTCAAGAGTTGTGTGACACACAGGTGAGGGTAAATTAGTATGAGATGTATTGGGATGTGTGGGAGATAGATCAGGGAAGGTGCAATGGGGGGATTGAGTGATCTGATAGGCCTGAAGTAGAGATTAAGACTGGAGGCACAGGGAGAATTGAATGTTGCCCTTTATTATTGTTTGCTTCTTCCATCTTTCCACACTTCTTCTCAAACAGTCCCCAGGCCTATAATTCTGTATGCCATATTCTTTAGAAATGTTTGTGATTGTATTCATTTGCCTAGAGCAGGGGTCAGCAACCTTGGCTCTCTGATGTTTTGGGAACTACATTTCCCATGTGGCTCAGTCAGCCTAATGGGTGATTGATCATCTTGGGAGATGTATTTTGCAAAACATCAGGGAGCCAAGGTTGCTGACCCCTGGCCTAGAGTGATGGGCATGCAAAATTGGCCTGCATTTTCACATGTATTTTTTGTGTCAGTTTTCTATAACTCGATTAAAATATGTGTATAATGGAAGGAATCCCCAGTAGGGAATGCCTAAACTCACACAGTCCTACCTTATCAAAATGCAGAACTCAATGTAACACTTAGCACAACGTAAGGAGACCCAGCTATTATTTGACAGTATATCTTCACAAGTAAAGCTACAGCTCTGTTGTATAAAGCAGGCTGGAGTGCATTTTCGTTGATAGAGACTTAAAGCGTCAACTTTCAAAAAATGTAAATAAACATCGCTCAGTGACAAGGGATTCCAGACACTCAGCTGCTTAAAAGCATCATTAAATGTCATGTTGTAAGGAAAGGAAATGCAGATAAGTGACTCTACTGAGACATAACCATTAGAAAAAGCAGCGGCTTTAAGCAATAGTTTCAGAATAATACATCTTTTAAAAAGAACAGGCCTGTGACCTAAATCCATAATAACATTGATCTTTGTGATATTGCCAAACTAAAAGTATGGTCACAGAGGCAGTTTATCTAATAATTGTTTTAACATAGGTTTTATGTTGAAATAATTTAGGATTTACTAGTTTTGAACTAGAAAATAGATTAAAGTCAATTCTTCTACGTGTTCTTTTGGAATAATATCTGGGAACCTACTATGTGGATTTCAGAATAAGAGTTTTTTCTGATTTGCTGCACTTCGGCCAGTCCAATTCGTTGACCCTGCGGTGAATTCAACATTCACAGGAAGTTCGCTGAAGTGAGGCAAATTGGCCGCCACTAACCCGCCAGACAGCCGCCGCAAACCAGACATACAGCCATCAAACGCAGCCAATGAGACGCCGAACACAGCGCTGACCAGCTGCAGAAAGAAGCCAACAAGCCACCGGACTGGTAAAAAAACAAAAACACAACGATTGAAAGTGTCAAATTTGAAACGCTGTTTGCCAAATAACTACTGGACGAAAATGTCTGGAAGTAACATATAAGGTCTTATGAATAATAATAAAAAGGTCTGTTACAGAAAAAAGAAACCGCTAGAAAAAAAACGGTTAAAGAAAAAAAAATGCTTAAAAAAAATAAACGGTTTATTAGATATATTTCTAAACAGGAATATTTTTAACATTGAATCCTATGGGATTCACCTGATTAAATCTGCTGAATGAAAACACTGAATATCAGGGCATTTCTGACATTTCTCTGCTGTTCGGCGTTCTTAAATAGGTTAACCATTGCTTCTCTAGGGGGATTTCTCTGCCTTTGAACAGGCACTGTATTTTGCTGGGAATTCGCTAAAATTTGGCGAACTGCCTGCTTTCTGATTAGATAAATGACCACGAAAATGCACCATATGGGGAAATTCACTGTTTGGTGCAATTTCAGGGCCAGATTGGCTTTCTCTGTTTAACCCCTATAGACGGAAGGCTCACGTTGTAATGCCAATGTCTGCAAAACGTTCATAGGAATTCTACAGAGTACAACGCGTAATACGGTAAGCATATTAATAGTAATGTAAATTTTTAAATAATCCTAATATTTCAAAAACATTGCTGTGTTGGTCTGTTTGAATCAAAATGCTGCTTTTATCACACATAGATGGTGACATAAATGTGATAAAGCAACTTCTCTGCAGAGGATCTTCAATCTCTATTGTTGTGTAAAGAAGGCCTGTTCTGCTATGGGTTTATCAACTTTTACTGTAGATACTCGAGTATACCACTAGATTTTGGTGACAAAAATTTACCTCAAAATTGGAGGGGTAGCGTTATATTTGCGACATCTGCATCGGGTGGGAAAAAAACCCCAAAAACTTGACTTGCTCATGGATCCCAAGTCTCCGTGACTAGCAGTGGATGAGCCTGCCTGCTAGAGCCAGAGGTAATAAAACGACACCTCCTGGCGTGCTGGTTATTGGTGAATGATTCAGTGTTGGTAATCTCACTCCGCCGGCCATCTTATCGCAAGTAAGAAGACAGGTGGCCGGCGGCTTCATAATTAGTATCAATAATTCTAGAGCAGAGCAGCCTGGCCTGAGGGGTAGCCTGACTGTTAAGAAAACCTGGAAGGATTTTAATGGTTTCCCAATATAGTATACTTTTATAATTTTGCTCCTCGCGTTATATTCGAGTCTTGAGTGCTCTCTCATTTCCATAATAAATCTCCATCCATCTTGTTATATTTGGGTCGCGTTATACTCGAGTATCTATGGGTACTCATTCCTTAAACTATGACCTCCCATACGATGTGTTAGGTTCCTGGAGAACTGAGTGACATATATGTTCATGTCATTTGAGACATTGTTTTTGTTGTTGCCATAGCTTTGCTTCACTCTGCTTCATAATATCCAAAATGTTAATTTTGACCACTTAAATTGATAGCTCTCTATAAAGATAAAGAAGTATTATTTACATTTACTTTATATACTTTATATGAAAACCACCAGAATATAGCAGTGCATAGTAATACCATTTTCATGGGCCATCATTACATGTAAAAGACAAGCTTTCGAGAGTATACCTCTCCTCCTTCAGGTCTGGAAGCTATACTGAGCAAAATCATAGAATTGAACATCCTTGACTACACTATTCCACTTTCACTATTTACGACACCCATCCGAACACCCCACCCTTGTGCCCTTTAATGTTTAATTCTATGATTTTGCTCAGTATAGCTTCCAGACCTGAAGAAGGGGAGGTACACTCTTGAGAGCTTGTCTTTTAAATGTAATGTTAGTCCAATAAAAAAAAAGTATTGCTACGTACTGCTACACTCTGGGGATTTTGGCATCTGGACTAACATGGCTTATTAGATCTATCTTTCAGAGTGCATGAGACCTCATTTTTACACATGGATTGGCCCCCACAGAATCCCGACCTTAACCCTGTGACGTGCGTCACTTTGGACCTTTTGGGCCTACAATTGTATTTGAGAGGTGCTAACCTGATGTTTCATATTGTTTTTCTGCTCTTTACTTTGTTAAAGTCACCCAGTATCTACAATTCTAGATGCAGTGTGTTTGTTTCTGTGCCCTATTCCTAGATGTCTGTGTTATATTAATATTCCCTTAGGTATTTATTGTAGAATCTCGTGGTATAACTGTATATGCTGTTATTCTTTTCCTTTGTGAGTTTGGATTCCTTTGTCTGGCCATGCTTGCATCACCCTCCCCCTGGAAACAGCTGTAACCAGATTCATATTCCCTGTACTACTCTCCAAGCCATTGTTCCAATGCTGGGCGTGTTTCCATTGTTTCAGTACATTCCCGTGTGAGTTTTTTTCAAATTGTAAAGTGAAAATAAAATTTTGTCTATTTGGATCTTGAACCTGCAAGGATCTCCTGTGTGTGTGTGGTACTTCTGCGGAATACTAACTCCAAGAGGAGCATTCTGCACATGGACAGGAATCACCCACATTACAAACCCCACTAAAAATCTTTAGGATGGGCTGGAGAAGACCTATCGAAAAGGTGCCAAAGTGAATCTATGCGCAATTAAAGCCAAAGCAATTAAAGCATAAACGAATTATTAGAATGCATGACATTATTTTTTTTGGGTCAGGCAGTGTGTATGTGTGTTTATGGTGAATACTTTCTAAATAAGATCCTATGTAAAGGGATCTATAAAAACATCCTAATCTGTGGTCCATTTACAGCATAAAAATAAACCAAATGATCCAGCACTCCATTTGGTGCTACCAGGTTTTTATTGACAAACACAGAAAAAAGAAAAAAAATTGAAGTGTGTGTGTATATATATATATATATGTGTGTGTGTGTGTGTGTATATTTTATATATATATATATCGTTTATTGCGAACCAAATTTCCACCATTTTATTCAGCAAAGCTCAGAGTTAAGAAATTTTTCACCATGTGGTAAAAGCTGGTATTCTGTACCCATGCATGGAGCTGTCGTTGCAGGTTTTTGAATGTGTTTGTCTGGAGTGCACTCTCCATGGTGTGTGTATGTACAGTAATCCCCCGGTCGTTCGCGGACTCAGTGGTTCGCAGATTTTTTCCTCTTACCACATGGTAGTAGCATCCCGGTGTGTCATCTATGGTTCCTTATCGAATATTGTTCCAAGGAGCCCTCGGCAAAGAACGGAACTCCAACTCCCCAGGCTCCTACACATCAGCGCCTCCCTTTGTGCAGCCCCCTGATGTGTTGGAGGTGGAGTTCCGTTCTTTGCCGAGGGCTCCTTGGAACAGTATTCTATAAGGAACCATATAGGACACAACACCCTGGCAGAGAAGCTGCTCCTGTGCATCTCCGGGCGCATGATCGTGGCCAGGGCATTCCCTTCTCTCAGCATCGTTACGAGAGAGGAGATGCCGAGGCTCCTGGATCCCCGGACCACGCTTGCGGGGGTGCACAGGAGTCTCGGCATCTCCTCTCTCTGAACTATGCCGAGAGAGGAGAATGCCCTGTATGCGATCTTGAGTCTGGAGATGCACAGGAGCAGCCATTCTGCCTGGAGGACGGCAGCTCCTGGGTCCTAATGCCGCATGGCTGTGCTTTTTTTTTTTTTTTAGCACAGCCACAATTCGCGGTTTTTCAAAATTCGCGGGGGTTGTTAGAACGTAACCCCCGCGAATTTCGGGGGATTACTGTATATATATATATATTCGATGGCGCCTGCGTATGCCAATATGTTTATGTCCCAATTTGAACAGGACCGTATCCTTTCACAATTTGGAGACAAATTTATTTTTTATACTCGGTTCTTAGATTATATCTTCCTCATCTGGAGAGGTTCCACTGAGTTTTATGATGGAATGGTTCAACATATTAATGCTTTACCGTCACCTGTCAAACTAACGAGTATTCATGATACTCAGATGATTAATTTCCTGGACGTTACTGTTTTTCGAGATGGAAAGAAGCTGGGACATACCTTGTTTCGGAAAGAAACTGATAGAAACTCGCTTCTTTTAGCATCAAGTCATCATCCTAGACACTTAAAGTCGTCCTTACCTATCTCTCAGTACCTATGGGTTTTGAGATACAATTTCGATTCAACTCGTAAGATCCAAATTGAAGAAATGACTGCTAAATTCTGACAAAGGGGTTACTCTGTGTCTATCTTTCAGGATGCTTTACATAAAGCGAGGCTAAAATACACTAATGGGAAACGTATTGATCATCCCGGGCCACCCAGAATTGTCTTACCTTTGGCCTATCATACATCTGGGGACCAGGTTGCGTCACAAACCCGCAAACATTGGCATCTTTTTCAACACTATCGATCATTACCTAAACAATTTCATGCTGCTCCACTAATTGGCTTCCATAGAACCAAGAACCTACGAGACCTATTAGTACGGACAGATCCGGTTCAGTCATATGAGAAAAAATCCAGCTTCCAAAAGATGGGGTGCTTCCGCTGCCTTGTGTTACATGTCGCCATATGCTACCGGCTAACTCTTTGTTTGCACATCCAACAACTGGCAAACGATTCAAAGTCTGATTTAGGATAACATGCTTCTTGACGGAATTTGTTATATTCTTGATTCATCGTCCATGCGGTTTAGCATATGTCGGCAAGACCGATTTAACACTGAGGGATCGTATACATGGTCATAGATCGGCCATTAATGTTGCTTTCCGTGATGGGAGCACGGATAAACCAGTTGCCAAACATTTTTTGGAACATCATCACAGTTTACCAACTTTTAAAATTTTTAGGAATCGACCATGTTCCACCATTACTTCGAGGTGGGGACCGTTCCCAGATCTTGCTGCAGAGAGAGACTTTCTGGATTAGAACACTCAATACGCTTGCTCCTCACGGACTGAATGAATATGTATCTTTTACATCATTTTTGAATAGTAGATAAAATCATTGGAGATCTATTAGTATTCATATTTTTATAAGGACTCTTATGAGACTTTTTTGATTAAGTTTATGCACGTCTATACATGTTTTCACTTGCATTTTTTTAACACTTTTCTTTTTATATTTCCCATTCTCACACTTTTTTTGTAACAGTTTTCACATTATTGTTCTTATACTGTATACCTATGATTAATTTTCAAGTATATACACATCACGTGATATACTGATATAGATACATTCTCCCCCTTTTTTTTGTTTTGTTTTGTATACTATTTTCATATATAGTTGATTACTTTGTTGCTCTCAACTGTTCTCTGATTTGGGATTAACCTAGCTATTCATTTGTTGAATGGGGTTGCGATAACAATTTATTTTGTTGTAATCACAATACTCACGTCTCGGTTTGACGTAGCGTGCGTTGCCAACAATGATGTGCCAAATCCGGTTTCCGGGTGGGCGTTGTCGAGGCCAGCGCGGTACACACTCGGTAAGTCTTTACAATTATTATCAGTATAAAAACCATAAGATACGTTTTGTTTTTAACCTTGAAAAAGGCCTTTGTATAGGCTGAAACGTCGGTTCTTTTTTAATGCATCTTTGAATAAATTTATTATTTTTACTCAAGTCCTCGAGTGCGCCCTACTCTATGGAAATCGTCTATGCATCTTTTGGGACGTATGCACCGAGGCAATAAGACTGGACAAGTGCAGAACTTTGTGGAATTTATATATATATATATGTGTGTGTATATGTGTAAAGGCGCCTATTAATGAACAATATTTGCAAACAATAATATTTAAAGGAATAACATTAAATGGTAGTGCAAGTGAAAAGATGCTGCCTAAACATGGATGGCACAAATAAAACAACCAAAATTTGTGCCAAATAAAGCTGGTACTGCCAGGCTATTTTCCGTTTGCTATCACTAAACTAGAATGCCTTTTGATATTTTGCCCACTTTAGGGCTAGTTTATATTCATTCATGCCTATTTCATTCCAATTCGCCCCAACACCTCATGGTCATATTATTAATCATACGCACTAGTGTTTTTACACATTCCTGAACAACAATGAAGTTTGTTTATGTTTTAATTGAATAACCGTGATCGCAAAAAGGCACGCTATAATGATGTCCATATGAAGCTACCGCTAAGCACTACTGGGAAATATCCCGGTCGGAACTCCTATGACCGGAAGCAGGAAGCACACTCGCTGCCAACGTGGCCGGAACTAACTGCATACTTTCACTTTCGATTTCCCTGGACATTTATGGACATTAATTGCAACGACTGAGGAAGGTTCTATCCAGCCGAATCGCATCTCGATAAACTAAATGTCCATTTCCTTTATTTACTTATATTTAGCTGTATTTATATATTATATATTTTAATAAATTTATCCCCTTTTTTTTAACTCCTATTTTGGCCAGTCTCTTTCCCCACTTTGTTACCCACCAGAAGACCTGCAACACAGATTGAGTTGCTGATCAAAGAGGTCTTGGGCACTCACCTAAGCAGTGCCTGATGCCACATTGAGCTTGAGACAATGAGGCTCACAAATTGGTGAGTGTATCTTTTATATACATTACTTTTTACTATTTTACAGCATTACACTATGGGGGTGGTGCCTCCCGATTGTGTTTAATCCATCTAGATACCACCGCTGAACAAAAAGAAAGGCAGTGCCACCCTTTATGTGGCTGGAGGCACTCAAACCTAGAGCCGGGACCTTGTAAGGCTCACTCAAATGTGAGTGGTCTGGTGACTCATTTTATAATTCTGACCCATTTGTCGTTAGTTTCTGCACCATTATTTTTTCCTGTGTCTCTTTTCTGTCTTTGAACAATATTGAAGACGACGATACTCAATCACGATTCACTCAGGAGAACCAGGACGATCTGTTCTACCAATCTAAGGACCATATTACATAGTTGGTGCTAACTTAACCAGAGCTGTTGTAAACTTCCCAGAGTCATTATAGCCTATGGAGGTTTTAAGTTTACAACAGCTCTGGTTAAGTTAGCATCAAAATTGTAATACTGCCCTTAGGGAACCAAGTTAATTTCTTGAGTATCTCTGGACTTTAACGTGTTACTGGATTTATAGTCCCACTCGCACTACTGGATTGGCTAACAGAAAGAACACTATTGCACTTTATTAATCACAGGTACCTAAGTTTGTGAAATTTATTTCTTTTCATTTTGATGCGCTATATGGATCATTTCTTCCATTTTTTAACAGAAAAAGAATTGTTTCAGAAGTCCTCTCACCTTTTATCAACTTTTTTGCTTTTACGGACTATGCATATTATTACATCGTTTTCATTATTCTCATGTCCTTTTACTGCTACAACTGTAACATCTAAATTAAATGTAACAAAGATTATTTTTCTTCATAGAATTGTTGAAAAATCCAACAGATTGTTATTCTTTAGGATATACCCCAAGAGCATTACTTGTTATTAGTCCAGGACATACTTGAAAATGAGAGAAATCTCAATGTATCCTTCCTGGTGAAATCCTTTTATACTGTAAATAAATATAAATGTTTTCCCAAAATGTTAAGCTCTACTGACACCTTTTATAAACATGTATGTTTCTTTCAATCAGGTGGCACTGACCAATTACTGAAAGGGAAAAAAACAAGAATTCTGAAATATTAAATACTGATTTCAGGCTGTTAAAAGACTAATCTACATAAAGGGCATTGAACACGTATAAGCCAAAACCATAAATTGAATAATAATGGCTACATAATGCTCCTTTGGGCTGAGAAGATCAATAAAAATATAAGAAGCAAGTTTTAAAGCACAAAGTGCAATAATGCCAACAATCAGTGACCTTGAGTATTGTAAATTAATACAGTCAGTGAAATAAATGGACTTTACTCAGCAAGTGGAAATATGCAACTGGAAAATAAAGAAACAATGGATAGGATTCACTTTCATCAATAGTGCATTTACTAGGGAGTCATGATTTCCTGTGAGATGGGTCCTCAATACAGCTGATATTCCAGTAGATATTGGGCTTCACATGAAAAAACATAATTTCATCATCAATATAAGTATAGACACCAGCGGTCAAACTTTGGGTAATTTTCAAGGCAGCAGTCAGACCTATGGTCTTATGGTATGGCTATTCAAATGTAATTTAGTACAAAATGGGCCAGCAGTAATATTTATACCAATATTATACTGCAAAAATTCCTGCAATGTCACTCTAAATGTTAAAAGCCCACATATTGCATAGTCAAAGCTCCTGAGGATCAATGGCAGGCCCCTCACACATAGTTTAGGGTTTATTGCCATCTCATCGAAGTCTACTGCTGCAAAAGGTACCCACATCACCTGAGAATGCCATGGTTCAACCTCCTCCACAAACCGTGACTCATTAAGAGTTTTACGGACCAATACATTAATTATCCTCAGATTTTCTAATTTGCCTCAATACCACTAGTAAATAGCCAATTAAATAACTTTCCAGCCACTGATCATCCCTTTTCAGTGCCTGATCCATTGCTTGCAGCAATTTCTTGCATGGCTAACTTGGCATACAAACCTAACATACACTATAGTGCCAAAAGTATTCGCTCACCTGCCTTGACTCGCATATGAATTTAAGTGACATCCCATTCCTAATCCATAGGGTTCAATATGACGTCAGTCCACGCTTTGCAGCTATAACAGCTTCAACTCTTCTGGGAAGGCTGTCCACAAGGTTTAGGAGTGTGTTTATGGGAATTTTTGACCATTCTTCCAGAAGCGCATTTGTGAGGTCACACACTGATGTTGGACGAGAAGGCCTGGCTCTCAGTCTCCACTCTAATTCATCCCTAAGGTGTTCTATCGGGTTGAGGTCAGGACTCTGTGCAGGCCAGTCAAGTTCATCCACACCAGACTCTGTGATCCATGTCTTTATGGACCTTGCTTTGTGCACTGGTGCACAGTCATGTTGGAAGAGGAAGGAGCCAGCTCCAAACTGTTCCCACAAAGTTGGGAGCATGGAATGGTCCAAAATGTCTTGGTATGCTGAAGCATTCAGAGTTCCTTTCACTGGAACTAAGGGGCCAAGCCCAGCTCCTGAAAAACAACCCCACATCATAATCCCCCCTCCACCAAACTTTACACTTGGCACAATGCAGTCAGACAAGAACCGTTCTCCTGGCAACTGCCAAATCCAGACTTGTCCATCAGATTGCCAGATGGAGAAGTGCGATTTGTCACTCCAGAGAATGTGTCTCCACTGCTCTAGAGTCCAGTGGCGGCGTGCTTTACACCACTGCATCCGACGCTTTGCATTGCACTTGGTGATGTATGGCTTGGATGCAGCTGCTCGGCCATGGAAACCCATTCCATGAACCTCTCTGCGCACTGTTCTTGAGTTAATCTGAAGGACACATGAAGTTTGGAGGTCTGTAGCGATTGACTCTGCAGTAAGTTGGCGACCTCTTCGCACTATGCGCCTCAGCATCCGCTGACCCCGCTCCGTCAGTTTACGTGCCACTTTGTGGCTGAGTTGCTGTCATTCCCAAACACTTCCACGTTCTTATAATACAGCTGACAGTTGACTGTGGAATATTTAGGAGCGAGGAAATTTCACGACTGGATTTGTTGCACAGGTGGCATCCTATCACAATTCCATGCTGGAATTCACTGAGCTCCTGAGAGCGACCCATTCTTTCACAAATGTTTGTAAAAACAGTCTGCATGCCTAGGTGCTTGATTTTATATACCTGTGACCATGGAAGTGATTGGAACACCTGATTCTGATTATTTGGATGGGTGAGCGAATACTTTTGGCAATCTAGTGTATATGCAAAAAAGCACTTCTCGTTTTCAAACAGTAAATAACAAAATTTAAAATAAACACTTGACTAGTCTAAAAAGTTTTTCAAACATAGATCATTTTTATCACAGTAAATGAACCATAAACAGTTCAGCTGCTATAATGGAGAGCTGGTAGACATCATTGTAGTCTCTTCAATCCCATTCTAAAAAAGGAGGGGACACGGATATTCCCTACACAGCCCATAAACTCTCCCGATTTACCCAATCCTTCCAAGACCCCACTACCTAAACACCTATACATCGATCATTGTCCTCTACTGACCCCATTAATCCTATCCTACACATCCTCTACACAAATGTTTAAGACCAATAGCGCCTATTCTGTGTAACAATCGTTTTTGGGAAGTTTTATTCTTAATAGTTTTTGAGAGTTATTTTTGTTAAATATCGGCTCAATATGATGATAACAAGCAAGCCTTTGAATCGCTCATTATTTTCTGTCTGGTCTGCATATTAGTAGTTCCTACACAAAATATAGGAAGCATTAATTTACAGTATATGGATGAAACAGCCGAGCTGTTACAGGTTTGTGGTTCAGCTGGACTATGATAGGAGCCGTTATGATTCACCAGTGGGGCTATTACACGTACTGTCTGCTTTGAATAGGACTCAAGCATGTACTGTTATAATGTTCCTACCATAATATAGAAATCAAATCTAGTGCAGCAGCATTGAGTATAGGGAACCTAAAAATGGATAACACACAAGATAAATGTCGAGTCGCATTTTGCCTCCTGGTCCTTGAGTATCAATCCACATGGACCCAAAGTTGCTTCCAACTAATGAAAATATCGATTTTAAAATGATAAAGGTTATGTACAAAGTGTCTTCCATTTTATGGATTTGATCTGGGGAAAAAACCAAATCCACAAGGTTATTATCTGCATCATGGACTGTCCTTTCCCAAACTAGACAAAAAGCTATTTTACTGAAGACGTGCTTAGTGTTTAAGTTATTGATTTAGTGACTCCTCTATGCCCCATCAAAGACCTCTGTTTAACCTCCCTGGCGGCTCCATTCTGACATATTTTATCGGTCCAATTTATTCTGGCCCCCTAGCAGTAGAAGTGTGGCTCGGGGGTTAACTTTCAATACTGAAAGTGGTATCCCCGAGCCACACTCGGGCTGATACTTACATGTCCCTGCGCTCCCTTGCTGTCCCCGCAGTCACACTACAGCCGATCGCGATGTCACACTTCCTGGTTCACTCCTCACGAGAAGAGATCCAGACAGTGTGATGTTGTGAGCAGCTGGAGGAGACTGTGGGGATCAGTGAGGGAGCGCAGGACATGTAAGTATTCAGCCCGAGTGTGGCTCCGGGATACCGCTTTCGGTACAAAAAGTTAACCCTGAGCCACACTCGGGAAAATCGTCAGGGAGGTTAATGCAGTATCAGTGTTGTTATGGCATGTAACACAAGTTTCAGTTCAAAAATTCTATTTACTATATACAGTACATAAGATTGTAGCTTGTAAACTAGATTTTATTTCTGTATCATTGCTAAATCTACCAACCTATCAAAATCCCTAAAATCACTGCCAAAATGTCTATACAAATTTAATAAAGGCAAAATCACAACCTCTAAACACACAAAATCACAATGGAGCAGAGTATCCAAAGTTAAAAACAATAAAGCCCTCAGTAGAATCAGTAAGGCCCCGTTCACACCTAATCGTTTTAAAGCGCATTCCTGCGCGCTATAAAACGCATGAACGGGGAAATCCCCTGATTTTCTATGGGACTCGTTCACACCTCAGCATTTTAAAGCGCGCAGGAACGTGCTTTAAAACGTCTACAGGAGCTTCTTTGCGTATAGCAGCGTGTTCGCGGCCATAGACATAGCCGCGAACGCCCTGCAATGCGCGTTCGAGCATATTTCGTAGAGATGGGAATTAGTTTTGGAAAATTTCAGAATTCGGAACGAAATTTTGATAATTTGTATTCGGAAGTACTTCGTATAATGGATACGATACGATACGATACGAAACGATATAACAAATTTATTTAGTTTTACATTGTCATCATCATAAAAGAAAAATTTGAATAATTGATATCCACTATCAAATTCGATACGATATGACTCGATTCGATACGATACGAATCCGATACAAATCAATCCGAAATTAAACGAAATACGAAACGAAACTAAATTAGTTACGAGATTCCAAAAACGAAATTCTTTAAAAACGTAACGAAACGAAACAAATTTTTCAGCCATGCACATACCTAGTTTTTCGTATGCGCAATACGCGTGTAAAAAAAAACATGCGTATTGCTCGCATATAAAAAACGCCTAGGTGTGAACCCAGCCTTACAGAGATGAATGTCTGCTGCTCCTGTAAGTACTAAAGCAAGCATTTAATACAATAATATGATCACAGTCTATCCTCTATAAAGAAACCCCCTCCCCTGAATAAACTACAGGAACAGATGAAAAAGTATAGAAATGTATTCTTGTCATTTTATATTGAATACATTTCTTGCCTTTTTTTCAAAGAATGCAATGTATTCGTTTTTCTTCCCAGATATTTAACAATATTTTCTATTAATGGCAATTTCAAGAAAAGAGTAACAATATGTCATATATATTAGACATGTGCACAGCACAAAATTTCGTTTTGAACTAATGGATTAGTCCTAAAAGGCAGTTTATTTAGTTGCTAAAGAAATTTGTTTTCAGTTCTTTAGTATGAAAACTAATTTCATTCATCCGAAAACCAGTGGATACAATTTACTATTGTAGTGGCTCCTCATAGGGCTGAGATCGCTGCTTGTTACAGTATCTCTCACTTTCAGCACAATGTGGGCCATATTACATAGTTGGTGCTAACTTAACCAGAGCTGTTGTAACCTTCCCAGAGTCATTATAGCCTATGGAGGTTTTCAGTTTACAACAGCTCTGGTTAAGTTAGCACCAACATTGTAATACTGCCCCGTGTCAGGCAAAGCTGTTACAGTAACTGACTGCTGCTCATCACAGCGCTCAGAATTTCTGTAAAACTAGTAAATAATATTTTTATATATAAGAGGTTAGAACAATATTATTTCCTTGTTTTACTGAAACTCTGAGCGCTGTTACAGTCAGTTACTGTAACAACGGAGACTGATACATTGTACTGAGAGATAATGTAACAAGCAGCCGATCTCAGCGCTCACAGCCACTGGATTTAAAGGGCTAAAAAAAAACGCACCTCTCTGTATAATGTTTAGAACATCGTCCTGCATTAATTAATACCCCTCTTTGTATAATGTAGATAACATCCTCCTGCATTAATGTCCCTCTCTGTATAGAACATTCTCCTCAATTTATACCTTTCTCTGTATAATGTATATAACATCTTCCTGCATTAATACCCCTCTCTGTATAATGTATAGAACATACTCCTGCATTAATTAATGCCACTCTCTGTATAGAACATCCTACTGCATTGGCATGTGGAGGGTGCAGAACTTCGGATGTTGCGATCTTCATTGCTGGTCTCCTTCACTCATCAATGTAATATCACAAAAAGGACTGAAACTAAAATGTAGTGCATTTTATTTTAGTTTTTTGTACTGAGCAGTTTCGTTTCTCTTGAGTCATACTAAAACTAAATTATCCCAAAATTCGGACTAAATCGTTTTAGTACTAAAACGAATGCACATGTCTAATATATATATATATTTGTGAAATCTGATTTTCTTATTCCTTTTATATATAAGCTTTAAAGACTTTGAATATGACAAATTAAGAAAGGACTGCTTTTCCTTTAAAAATCTAATAACCGTTAAATTTTTCATGCATTTAATTTGTCATTTTATAAATGAATTATTCTTTTTGCCAAATCGCATATTCTAGTCCGATGCAGATCTTTAATCTTTAACGTTTACTGTCTGCTTTTGGTCACTGAAAATCATGGTGCAGTCGCAAGATTTCATATCAACCCTTTGAAAAACTGTCGTGATAATTAAAGATAAAGTTAATCTTTCACGGATACATGTCAATAATATTAATCTGGTAACTACCATTTTAAAGTAAGTTATTGATAAGAAAAAAAATAGTTAGCAAGTTTCATGTTGAGAGATGTGAGAATTCCTATATATTAGTGTTGTTTTCCCCATTTTTATTGAAGGCCTGGAACGACGAAGGCCCCCGGCACACGAGCGTTAACAGAGAGAGGAAGGAACATCTGTGAAAGTGGGCGTTCCTTCCACTCTCTGCGCTCAGCGTACAAAGCGCGATCCTCCTATGGAGAATCGCGCTTTGTATCCTTTCAGCGTCCGTTTAGCTTTTTGACGGGGAGGGCTTTTTCACGTCCGGTGGAGGGCTTTCCCCGTCAAAAACCCACGGACGCAGGGAAGTGCGGGCGCACATGAGCCATAAATACGCTCGTGTGCCGGGGGCCTTAGGTGGAGGGCCCTTGAGTTGTCCCTAAGGCCATAACCTAGAAAGAAGCATCCCCACCCTCCATTTTTATTTCGGTATAGGGTCATGTTTTGGCGGTTATGATTACTTGGTTGGGCTGGGTTAGGTTTTTTTACATCCCCCTTCGTCACAGCGGAGGTTGGAAGGGTTCTTGGTGAATGGATAATTGCTTGGGAGAAGGATGCGGACTAGGAACGGATTTAGTTGGTGTAAATTGATAAAGGTATAGGTAGACAAGGAGAGATTTCATACAGCACTGTCTTTTTATTTTGGGTTAGTTATAATTTACGTATAATTTTAAAATATGGTGGATATGCTGTGACCTGTAAATAAATCTTATTCCAATGAGGAAAGTTGTCGCTGTTATTATTATTTAATAGTTTAGACATTGCTTGTCAAGCACATCATCATCAGTGGACAACTCAATGGCGTTACCATGACATTCAATTCACACAAGATGTAACCCCAAATTATTTATTTCTGTGATTTTTTTTTTTTTTTTTTTTTGAGAATTTTCTTAAATAACAGCATTTTCATGAATGACTCATGTGTTATTTGTGCATAAATGCATTTAAAATGGCACAGAAAAAAAATTGGCGCAAATGACAGTAGGAGCCCTGTAAGTAAAAAAAAAAAAAGAAAGATGAAGGGTTATACCTTTTACATTGATCATGATTTGTCTAAAACGCATCAAATCTAAGCAACTGTGAGCTTGCATTCAGTTCTTCAGAAAGAATAAAAATACTGTGAAATAAAATGCTTTTTAAGCATGTAGGTCATCTCGTCTGAGTAAATAAGTCAACCTAATTTTAGGTAGTAGGTAGCGTTTGCTCCTTTCGTCTTTATTCCGTTTCATGCCTAAATGTTTCAAACTAGCATCAATAATAAATGAGCTTAACATCCCCTGGTAGCTTCAAACTATTAGAAAGGAACAAATATATCTTCTAAAATATTACAGTTGTAATTGTCTGCATTTATATAACATCAGTATATATATTATTCTGTTACATAATTTAGGCTTTCACCTTATTTTATACTACTGGTGTGGCAATATATTCAAATTGACACAATGTATATGTAATAAAAGCCTAGGTTTTGCTTCAATTTTACTTATTATACATTATTTCTACTATACATACATAATTTATATGGACTTTTTCTTTGAACAAAAATAACTTTGATCAACTAACTATAATAGGGAGGCGCACACAAACTCTTATTTTTTTTTTTTTTTACATACCAATGACAATTACGGCTTAAATTTGTAAAAAAAAATGGATAACATTACGTGTGTGTTCATGTGTTCTCCTATAGATTGATCTTGGATAGTGTCTAGTTAATCCCTGCATCTTCCCTGTGGCTAACCAATACTGGATACACAAGGGGGTTCATTAGTTTCCTCAATTACACTGTAATGTCACTCATAGGTAACAGTAAATGATGCTCACTAGCTGCTGTGGTTTACCTCCAAAAGGTAAACCTCAAAGGTGAGGAAGTGAAATAAATCGAAAAAATACATTTGTTCATGTTCTAGTTGCATTCTCAAGAATATGTTGAATTAAAAAGTGGTGTTATAAGACAGATCGCACTGGCTGTTTTTATTCAGTAAAATTAACTCGGGGTTATTCAGAGAAAGGTGAAAACCAGGAGAACTGTCAGGAGAAGAGAACAATCTAGACCAAATAGCCGATTTGGAAAGGGAGATAAATGGGAGAATTATTCTGGTTTGGCTATTTTGACCTAGAATTTTCACTTCTCCAGTCATGCCATGAGAATTTGGAGAGCAGCAAGACTGTATTTTATAAAGATCTAATGATGATTATACTTACATACATACATACATACATACATTATATACATACATACATTATATATATATACATACATACATACATTATATATATATATACATACATACATTATATTATATATACATACATACATACATTATATATATATACATACATACATTATATATATATACATACATACATTATATATATATACATACATACATACATTATATATATATATATATATACATACATACATACATTATATATATATATATAATACATACATACATAATTTATATATATATATATACATATACATACATTATATATATATATATACATACATACATACATTATTATATATATATATATACATACATACATACATACATTATATAATATATACATACATACATTATATATATATACATACATACATTATATATATATACATACATACATACATTATATATATATATATATTATACATACATACATACATTATATATATATATACATACATACATACATACATTATATATATATATATACATACATACATACATTATATATATATATATACATACATACATACATTATATATATTATAATATACATACATACATACATACATTATATATATATATATATACATACATACATACATTATATATATATATATATACATACATACATACATTATATATATATATATATATATACATACATACATACATTATATATATATATATATACATACATACATACATTATATATAATATATATATATACATACATACATACATTATATATATATATATATACATACATACATACATACATTATATATATACATACATACATACATACATACATACATACATTATATATATATATATATATACATACATACATACATACATACATTATATATATATATATATATACATACATACATACATTATATATATATATATACATACATACATACATACATACATACATTATATATATATATATATATATATACATACATACATACATACATACATTATATATATATATATACATACATACATACATTATATATATATACATACATACATACATTATATATATATACATACATACATACATTATATATATATATATACATACATACATTATATATTATAATACATACATACATACATACATACATACATACATTATATATATATATATACATACATACATACATTATATATATATATATATATATACATACATACATACATACATTATATATATATATATACATACATACATACATTATATATATATATATATACATACATACATACATTATATATATAATATATACATACATACATACATTATATATATATATATATACATACATACATACATACATTATATATATATATATATATATACATACATACATATATATATACATACATTATACATACATTATATATACATACATACATACCCAGGGAGAGAGCACTCCGGTCAACACATTCAAAAACCAACAACAACCGCTTCATGCATGGGTACATTATACCAGATTTTACCACAGGTTTGAAAAATTCTTAAATCTATTATATATGAATAATTTTACAGATATTGTTCTGCTGCCCTTGCACACATTTTAACGCTTCCCTCTTCTCTAGGTATATGAAGCGGTTCATTCACTCTTCAGTATTGATTATTATGATCATAAGTGTATGCTGCCCTGCCCATATTTTAAGGTTTAGACACATAAAACATTTAATTGTAAATAATCCTAAACAATTGTGATTGCATATCATGAGCAACCATCTAAGAACGACTCAAATACATTGTAGATGGGACCTAATAGGTGACCAGCAGAATCCATTCTTAGGCCAGCTCCCGCTCTGCATGCCTGTGGTGATTAGCGTTAGATCATCCTATACTATAATAGAGTAAGGCTTGGCGTGTCCGTCGCCAAGCCTTACTCTGCGCATGCGCGCGCAACCAGGGGCGGTTGGCTGCGCGCGCATGCAACCGCCGCGGCATAAGCCGGCTGTGCGCTCGCCGCGGCGGTTACAAGATGCACACAGCAGCCGGGTAGAGGCTGCGCTCCCAGCCTCTACCCGGCTGCCGCGCGCATCCAACCCCTGAGCAGCGAAGGGAAAGTTCCCTCACTTCCGCTCTTTGAAGGACCCAAGCCGCGGTCACGTGGGAGTCCCACGTGACCGCGGCTTGGGTCCTTCAACGAGCGGAAGCGGGGAAACTTTCACTTCGCCGCTCGGGAAGGTAAGTATGGAGACGGAGCTCATGGGGCGGCTGTCCGAATGCCGATAGAGCATTCGAACAGCCGCCCCATGTCTGGTCTGGGGTCTGAGCTGGGGAGCAGTATCCACGTGCTGGGGCAGTATCCACGTGCTGGGGCAGTATCCACGTGCTGGGGCAGTATCCACGTGCTGGGGCAGTATCCACGTGCTGGGGCAGTATCCACGTGCCCACGAGCTGGGGCAGTATCCACGTGCTGAGGCAGTATCCACATGCCCACGTGCTGGGGCAGTATCCACATGCCCACGAGCTGAGGCAGTATCCACATGCCCACGAGCTGGGAGAGTATCCACGTTCTGGGAGAGTATCCACGCGCTGGGGCAGTATCCACGCGCTGGGGCAGTATCCACGCGCTGGGGCAGTATCCACGTGCTGGGGCAGTATCCACGTGCTGGGGCAGTATCCACGAGCTGGGGCAGTATCCACGTGCTGGGGCAGTATCCACGTGCTGGGGCAGTATCCACGTGCTGGGGCAGTATCCACGTGCTGGGGCAGTATCCACGTGCTGGGGCAGTATCCACGTGCCCACGAGCTGGGGCAGTATCCACGTGCTGAGGCAGTATCCACATGCCCACGTGCTGGGGCAGTATCCACATGCCCACGAGCTGAGGCAGTATCCACATGCCCACGAGCTGGGAGAGTATCCACGTTCTGGGAGAGTATCCACGCGCTGGGGCAGTATCCACGCGCTGGGGCAGTATCCACGCGCTGGGGCAGTATCCACGCGCTGGGGCAGTATCCACGCGCTGGGGCAGTATCCACGCGCTGGGGCAGTATCCACGCGCTGGGGCAGTATCCACGCGCTGGGGCAGTATCCACGCGCTGGGGCAGTATCCACGCGCTGGGGCAGTATCCACGCGCTGGGGCAGTATCCACGAGCTGGGGCAGTATCCACGAGCTGGGGCAGTATCCACGTGCTGGGGCAGTATCCACGTGCTGGGGCAGTATCCACGTGCTGGGGCAGTATCCACGTGCCCACGAGCTGGGGCAGTATCCACGTGCTGAGGCAGTATCCACATGCCCACGTGCTGGGGCAGTATCCACATGCCCACGAGCTGAGGCAGTATCCACATGCCCACGAGCTGGGAGAGTATCCACGTTCTGGGAGAGTATCCACGCGCTGGGGCAGTATCCACGCGCTGGGGCAGTATCCACGCGCTGGGGCAGTATCCACGCGCTGGGGCAGTATCCACGCGCTGGGGCAGTATCCACGCGCTGGGGCAGTATCCACGCGCCCACGAGCTGGGGCAGTATCCACGCGCCCACGAGCTGGGGCAGTATCCACGCGCCCACGAGCTGGGGCAGTATCCACGCGCCCACGAGCTGGGGCAGTATCCACGCGCCACGAGCTGGGGCAGTATCCACGCGCCCACGAGCTGGGGCAGTATCCACGCGCCCACGAGCTGGGGCAGTATCCACGCGCCCACGAGCTGGGGCAGTATCCACGCGCCCACGAGCTGGGGCAGTATCCACGTGCCCACGAGCTGGGGCAGTATCCACGTGCCCACGAGCTGGGGCAGTATCCACGTGCCCACGAGCTGGGGCAGTATCCACGTGCCCACGAGCTGGGGCAGTATCCACGTGCCCACGAGCTGGGGCAGTATCCACGTGCCGGGGCAATATATCCACGCGCCGGGGCAATATATCCACGCGCCGGGGCAATATATCCACGCGCCGGGGCAATATATCCACGCGCCGGGGCAATATATCCACGCGCGGGGCAATATATCCACGCGCCGGGGCAATATATCCACGCGCCGGGGCAATATATCCACGCGCTGGGGCAGTATCCACGAGCTGGGGCAGTATCCACGCGCTGGGGCAGTATCCACGCGCTGGGGCAGTATCCACGCGCTGGGGCAGTATCCACGTGCCCACGAGATGGGGCAGTATCCACGTGCCCACGAGCTGGGGCAGTATCCACATGCCCACGTGCTGGGGCAGTATCCACATGCCCACGTGCTGGGGCAGTATCCACATGCCCACGTGCTGGGGCAGTATCCACATGCCCACGTGCTGGGGCAGTATCCACGTGCTGGGGCAATATATCCACGCGCTGGGGCAATATATCCACGCGCTGGGGCAATATATCCACGCTGGGGCAATATATCCACGCGCTGGGGCATATATCCACGTGCTGGGGCAGTATCCACGAGCTGGGGCAGTATCCACGCGCTGGGGCAGTATCCACGCGCTGGGGCAGTATCCACGTGCCCACGAGCTGGGGCAGTATCCACATGCCCACGTGCTGGGGCAGTATCCACATGCCCACGAGCTGGGGCAGTATCCACGTGCTGGGGCAGTATCCACGAGCTGGGGGGCAGTATCCACGTGCTGGGGCAGTATCCACGAGCTGGGGCAGTATCCACGCGCTGGGGCAATATATCCACGCGCTGGGGCAATATATCCACGCGCTGGGGCAATATATCCACGCGCTGGGGCAATATATCCACGCGCTGGGGCATATATCCACGAGCTGGGGCAGTATCCACGTGCTGGGGCAGTATCCACGTGCTGGGGCAGTATCCACGTGCTGGGGCAGTATCCACGTGCTGGGGCAGTATCCACGTGCTGGGGCAGTATCCACGTGCCCACGAGCTGGGGCAGTATCCACGTGCTGAGGCAGTATCCACATGCCCACGTGCTGGGGCAGTATCCACATGCCCACGAGCTGAGGCAGTATCCACATGCCCACGAGCTGGGAGAGTATCCACGTTCTGGGAGAGTATCCACGCGCTGGGGCAGTATCCACGCGCTGGGGCAGTATCCACGCGCTGGGGCAGTATCCACGCGCTGGGGCAGTATCCACGCGCTGGGGCAGTATCCACGCGCTGGGGCAGTATCCACGCGCTGGGGCAGTATCCACGCGCTGGGGCAGTATCCACGCGCCCACGAGCTGGGGCAGTATCCACGTGCCCACGAGCTGGGGCAGTATCCACGTGCCCACGAGCTGGGGCAGTATCCACGTGCCCACGAGCTGGGGCAGTATCCACGTGCCCACGAGCTGGGGCAGTATCCACGTGCCCACGAGCTGGGGCAGTATCCACGTGCCGGGGCAATATATCCACGCGCCGGGGCAATATATCCACGCGCCGGGGCAATATATCCACGCGCCGGGGCAATATATCCACGCGCCGGGGCAATATATCCACGCGCCGGGGCAATATATCCACGCGCCGGGGCAATATATATCCACGCGCTGGGGCAGTATCCACGAGCTGGGGCAGTATCCACGCGCTGGGGCAGTATCCACGCGCTGGGGCAGTATCCACGTGCTGGGGCAGTATCCACGTGCCCACGAGATGGGGCAGTATCCACGTGCCCACGAGCTGTGGCAGTATCCACATGCCCACGTGCTGGGGCAGTATCCACATGCCCACGTGCTGGGGCAGTATCCACATGCCCACGTGCTGGGGCAGTATCCACATGCCCACGTGCTGGGGCAGTATCCACATGCCCACGTGCTGGGGCAGTATCCACATGCCCACGTGCTGGGGCAGTATCCACATGCCCACGTGCTGGGGCAGTATCCACATGCCCACGTGCTGGGGCAGTATCCACGTGCTGGGGCAATATATCCACGCGCTGGGGCAATATATCCACGCGCTGGGGCAATATATCCACGCGCTGGGGCAATATATCCACGCGCTGGGGCATATATCCACGTGCTGGGGCAGTATCCACGAGCTGGGGCAGTATCCACGCACTGGGGCAGTATCCACGCACTGGGGCAGTATCCACGCGCTGGGGCAGTATCCACGTGCCCACGAGCTGGGGCAGTATCCACATGCCCACGTGCTGGGGCAGTATCCACATGCCCACGAGCTGGGGCAGTATCCACGTGCTGGGGCAGTATCCACGAGCTGGGGCAGTATCCACGTGCTGGGGCAGTATCCACGAGCTGGGGCAGTATCCACGCGCTGGGGCAATATATCCACGCGCTGGGGCAATATATCCACGCGCTGGGGCAATATATCCACGCGCTGGGGCATATATCCACGTGCTGGGGCAGTATATCCACAATAGACTGCCCTCTGGGCAGGCTTTCCACCTTGTACAGTATAAAGTAGCAACAGTCGCAAGATATGTCTGTTATCTCTTAATCCGTTTATTGATGAATACAGCACAGTTCCTTATTTAATATTAAATTATATGATCATATAATTTAATAAGACCTACCCTTAAAATAAGACCTAGTTGTAAAGCTAGTTATTTGAGAATCAGTGAAGCCGGCGGAAGCGAGGTGGCAGGGGAGGGAGCAGAGCCGCATAAGGCTGTGGTCACACAAGCGTTCTTTGAGCAGAAGGAACGTCTGTGAGAGTGGATCCACTGATACCTCGCTGAGCGCAGTTTGTGCGTTTTGCTTTTTTACGAGGAGGCTGAAATCACGTCCGCGGCAGCGCATGCAATTCATGCGCACTCTACATGCAGGGAAGTGCGGTCACACGGACGCAATCAGTGCGCTCCAACTGCTCAAAGAACGCCCGTGTGACTGCAGCCTTAGCCGATGCTTCCTCTAGCACTGGCTTCTTTCACAGGCGGAGTAATGCCAGACGTACACCGCCAAAAAAACCAGCAGCATGAAAAGAAAAAAGAAGACCTACCCCGAAAATAAGACCTAGTGTGTTTTTATTGGGGCAAAAAATATAAGACAGTGTCTTTTCGGGGGAAACACAGTAGCTGCAGTCTCTTATTTGCTGCCTATCTAATCTATGTGCACAGCAGAGAGAAGATGTCAGCAAATAGCCTTGATGGGTTCCCTCTAACAGCCCCCTAGCCACACACACTTGGCTGCCGCCATTTCAGAAAAGGCCACACTCAGTCTACCTCTAAGCAGTACTTACCCAAACTTTCTCCCCTTGCAACTAGATTACCCATGCTTTACTTCCTGTTACAGTTCTACCCCAAGTTACTTCCTACTGGCAGCTAGCACCCCACACATTTACAACTATTTATAATGCACCAACATATTGTGCAGAGCTGTACAATGTGTAGGACAAAACAGACATTAAGGCTAGGGTCAGACGAACGCATTCTGTTCAGACTGTGCGTCTGTGCACAACGGACGCACTTTCTGACTGATGACAAGGTAGTGGCCACACGGTCCATTTTTGTGACTGACGGTTTTTTAAATGATGTAGATGGGAAATAAAATTAATATGACAAACCATTTTGTCCGTCAAAAATGCAGTCCGTCTGACTATTCCATCACTCACACACAAAGCTATGCGGACCTGGCGCATTCCGCACGTCCGTTCTAGCGGTTTTACGTTCTTGCCTAACTTGCGTCCGTTGTGCATCTGAACTTCTGTGTGGACATACTTCGTGTGTGGGTCTCTATTGATCATAATTATATGCTACCACGGACGTTAAAATGTGTGGCAACACGGGCGTTAACACTGCGCTCGTCTGACCCAAGCCTGAATTGACAAATACTTTTGACACACCGTGAATGAAATGAAAAGAGGACCCTGTTCAAGACTTTACAATTTAAGAGGTAGTGGGTGATACACAGAGCTGAGGGTATTTTTCAGTATATGAGAAGTCATAGACTGTGTAGGAGTCAGATAGGGAAAGGTGTAATGTCAGGATTATAGAGAGAGCAGATAGGCCTCTCTAAACTAAGACATTTTTAGAATTGTCTTGAGAGACTGGAAGCAGGGGGAAGAGTAAAATGTTGCCAAGGAAGGAGTTCCATTAATGGTGAAAAATCCTGAAGGCAAGAGTGAAGGGTGTGGCAGGACGAAGAGAGAATAAGTCATTGCAGAGTCAAGTGACATACCACTGTGAAGAGTGATTTAGACAGAGGAACGGTTATGGAGAGCTTTGTACATGAGAACATTTTATTGATCTGAATTCTATAAGAAACAATGAGCCAATGCAGAGATTGAGAAAGAAGCAAGGTGTGAGAGGTGCAGGAATTAAAGTAGAGGAGTTTCACCGAGGTGTTGATTGTAGACTGCTATTTTGAAATAATTTATCCTGCTCTGCATAGGACACTCATGTAGTCAAAATTCACCTTGTGGGATTTACGATGGGAGATTCTGACGGTCAGTTACCGCTCCATATTTCCAGCAATAGAGCAGGTCCTATTGTCTCTCCTGCTGCTGCTTGCTGTGAACTGGTCACATCTCTCACTCCCTCAGGTACCCGACGGCCAGTAGCGGCATCCTTGCTAGCTGGCCAGCTGGCTGCTAAGTGAAAGAGCCAGTGATCGCAGCCGCGGGTCAGTGACGTGGCCGAGGCGTGTTGGCGCAGTGCCCGACGGATTCAAAGACCAGGCAGTGAGTTGAGCTCATTGACCTGTCGTAGTTCTCCCTTCAGTGCATTCCCTGTATTTTTGCTACGTCTGTAATCAATGTATGACCCCTGGCTTTGTTTATTGACCATACTTTGTATTAACCCTTTGACTCTCGGCTCCATTTGTGTACCGACTCCTTGCTTTGTGTGACTACCATTTTGGCTCAGTTTCCTGGCTCCGTCTGGCTTAGTATTCCGGCTCTAACCCCTCGACTTTGTATGAGTACTTGTGCTGGTTCCGACCTGTGGCTTTTGTCTATTACTAGTTTTGGTTTGCTAACTTTGGCTTATCCTGACTTACTTTGTTCTGTCTGTTCTGTATCCAGCAATATGGCTACTCTAAGGAATGGAAGTATAGGTAGATTGCGTCTGCATGCAAGGGATCAATAGTTTATGTGACAGAATCTAGCTAGATGAGGAGACTCCTCCTAGCCCACTAGATCTCTTTTTAACAGTCTGCTCAACTGCTGTTACTGCAATGAGGCAAAATCCTTAAGGCTGGGTTGACACCTGCGCGTTTTTGACGCTCGTATTGTGCAAACGTAAAAAACGCGGGAACGCGCATTGCAGCGCGTTCACGCTGCAGTCTATGGCCGTGAACGTGCTACAATGCACCCCAAAGAAGCTCCTGTACTTCTTTGGGCATAGGACATTTTACAGAGCGTTCCTACGTGCTATAAAATGCCCAGGTGTGAGCGGGCCCCATAGGAAATCATGGGATTTCCGTATTTAGGCGTTTTACAGTGCACAGGAATGGGCTATAAAACGCCCAGGTGTGAACGGGGCCTAATCTTTTTTTTTTACGAATGCCCACTGCCCTTCAAGAAACAATGCTAGTCTTAAGAATACACATAAATTAATTCTTTTTATGCCCCTTAACACAGGTGGGATGGTGCCCATCATACCTTAATGGAGGAGCGTTCACTGATCAATGGCCAAAATGAGCTTCGCAAACAGGTGGCTCACCTGCAAAGGGGTTAGGTGCAATGAGAAGAGAGTTACAGTAGTTGAGGTGAGAGAAGTGGCAAAGGTAAAATATTTGCCAGTGGCGCTTTGAGTATAGCGCAGGTCATTGTGATATATGTGAGTTGATGGGCTTCTGTGAATTGATGAGTTTTCCAGAATGTTTACAGTAATGAAACCTAGGCAGTCTGGTGGTATGAAGGAGAGCTTTCCACAAAATAGAGGCTTCACTAAATAATTTTTAATGCCTAGTGTAAGAGGACATAATGAAGAAAGAGGATCGAGGTAATTCATAAGATAGTATAAAATTCTGCCTACTGGTAATCATCTATGATTTAAGGAGAGCCAGTGGCGGGTCCGAAACAGAATACTGGGTAAAGTAGGTCAGGAAGGAAGAATCCTTAAGGAAGAAATGCATTTGTAAGACTCTGGAGCTCAGAAAACCTGTCAGATTGTTACAGTGGTCAAACTGGGAGATAATGAAGTTATCATGTGGAGTTAGGACTGGACAGAATCGTGCTCATAGATTAATATTTTAGAAAGACTCACCTGCAAAGGGGTTAGATGTGAGAAGGGAAGGGAGCAGAGTCAGACTGACACACAGGCAATTGACAAAGGGAATGGAAATATACTAATGCCATAATCAGAGCAATGTTCGTGGACATGGTTGTGTGGTAGATGGAACAAGTGACATCTCTGCCTCAAGTTGTGAAGTCGCTGACATGTAAATGAACAATGGAGGAGAAATCAGGGGTTGATGGGAAAATCCTGTTATCTCTTTCGAGTTGATATTGAAAGCTAAAATTCATTAACCACCATTCTTTCATTCAAAGCACAATGGACCAAGACTGAGTGCCTTCGGGAACTATGTTCAATCAACTACAGCAAATTCATTAGTTTCCACTGTAGTCTCCATAATTTCCACCGTTCTTTCCACCATAGTTTCTGCTGAAGTTGCTCAGCATAGTTTTTTGTTGGACCTCTGTAAAGTAATGTGACAGACACAGAGCTTCAAAACCGAGCTGTGCTCCTGTAGATGTTTAATCTATAACTGAACACAAAATGGAGGGGGGGGAGGGATCAGGAAGACTAACTACGGTGGTCAGGATGGCTCAAAAAGAAACATAGGCAAAACACAATACATTACATCTCCCTTCGTAAGTATAAAACAAACCCTTAACTAGCATAGTCACTTGGGATACAGGTATAGATATCGCAAATATTAAATCGGTGATATTTCTTTAAACTTCTCAATTTACATAAACAGAAAAACTTGCATCCCTCAAAAGAACAAAGGAAAGGTTAGCACATTTTAAACGAGACTCAAACGATAACATATCATCCAGAACAGTACACCATTGTACATAAGCAAGTGGAACTGGAACAGTTATTGGCACACTGCTGTCGCCATTCGCGTTTGCTACGCATGTCTCTGGCTACAAGGAAAGCCGGTCCGGAGGTTTCACAACTCTGCCTAGCCTGGTGATGTACTGCCCGGTTGACGTCATTCCCTTAGCAGTCTGTGGTACTGGAGCAGATTCTTGCTGGGAGTTAGTATGTTCCACAGGCTCAGGCTCCTCGGCACTCACTGGCTCCATCAACTCAGCCCAATGATCATTGATAAGTCTGTGACGGGAGTCATTGGCATCTGGTGTGCTCTTACGAAGGTGCTGGACGTTGCGACGGTATTCCTTATTTCCACTTTCTACAATATAGGATCGAGGGGCATCGTGAGACCTCACTACTACTCCAGGCGACCACCTGTTACTGCCTGGGTGCGGCTGCATCCGAACTTCATCTCCAGGCTTCAATTCAGCACGGGGCCACTTGCTCTTTTATGGTCATAGTAGAATTTCTGAATGCATTTGCTTCTGTCTAGGCGCTGTTTGACTTTGATGGATCATAAGCTGCAGGTGCGAGCAGCAGACGAGCAGTAGGCAGGCTATGTCGGGGCCGCCTGCCCATCAGCAGTTGAGCAGGCGAAAAGCCTACAGAATCCAGTGGAGTTGTCCTGTAATCAAGCAGTGCAAGTGTTTGTCTGACGCTTTGGCCCAAAGTTTTTTAACAGTCTGGACTGCACGCTCGGCTTCACCATTGGAATGTGGTGTGTGGGGTGACGAAGTTCTGTGAGTAATTCCATAACTTTGGCAGAACACCTTAAATTCCTCTGCTGCATATTGAGGGCCATTGTCTGTTTGAAGGATGACAGGGATCCCATGCCTGCTAAACTGAGCCTTCAGCTTTTCTATGATACTGCGACAATGTAGATTCTTCAGCGTGTCCACTTCGATGAACTTTGAGTAGTAATCCACCAGCAGAATGTAATGGGTCCCTTCGAACTCAAACAGGTCCGAGGCTACTTCTTCAAAGGGAAAACTGGGGGTTTCTGTTGGACGTAGGGGTTGTCTTGGCAGTTTATTCTGGAAGTCTGCACACTTGCCACAGTTCTTTACCATTTGTTCAATTACAGAGCTCATACCTGGCCAGTATAGGACCTCACGGGCTCTCTGCTTGCTCTTCACTATTCCCAAGTGGGACTGATGTATGAGCTTCAACATGTGAGCTTGCATAGAAGGGGGAACCACTATACGCAGGCCTTTGTACACAACGCCATCGGAGACAACAAGCTGGCTTCGCGAGTCCCAGTATGGTTGTAGTTCATTAGGGAGATCATGCCTGTGCTCTGGCCAGCCTTGCCGGATTATCCTTTGAAGACAGCTGAGCTCTTCTCTTGTGCAGTTCTGCAGCTCTAAGTATTTCTGCTCACTGACTGAAACAAAATGAAGCATGGAGACGCACTCTAAGCCTTCCATCTCAGGCTTGTTCACAGGTAACTGGGCTCTCGACAGCGTATCCGGCAGTTCCATATCTTTGCCCCGTCTGTACTTAACGGTGAGATCATACCACTGCAAGCGAAGGCGCATCCTCTGAATGCACATGGGGGTAGAGAGCAATGGCTTCCTAAAAATATCCTCCAGAGGCTTATGGTCATTGTAGACGGTAACGTGGTTTCCAAATATGTAATTATGAAACTTGACACATGCATGAACAATTGACAGCATCTCCTTCTCGATTTGCGCATAACGTGTTTCAGTGTCTGTTAGTGACCTGGACGAAAAGGCAATGGGGTGGCTGTCCTGCAACAATACTGCACCGAGGCCGTTGCTGCTGGCATCACAGAAAATTTCGACAGACTTGAATGGATCAAAAAATTGTAGCACAGGAGACTCAGTGCACATGTCTTTGAGTGTGTCAAAGGCTTGTTGTTGAGCTGGCTGCCAGGCAAATTCCACATCAGTTTTAAGAAGTTGTCTCAGAGGTGCATCAACTTCGCTGAGATTGGGCAGGAATTTCGAGAGGTAGGTGACAAACCCTAAGAAGCGACGGACACCATCCTTGTCTCTTGGTGTTGGCATGGATTTCACAGCCTCTATTTTTGCAGGGTCTGCCTTCAGGCCATCTGCTGTTATCAGGTGTCCTACATAGGGCACAGAAGATTGCTTGACGTGGCATTTATCAAAGTTGAGACTCAGGTTGTAGCTTGTGGCTCTCTGAATTACCTTACGGAGAATCTCATCATGTTCCGGTACTGAAGGGGCCGCAATGAGAATGTCATCCATCACACTGATTGCGCCGCTAATACCCTCAAGCATTTCGTCCATAATACGCTGGAATATTTCAGGTGCACATTTTAGACCAAAAGGAAGCCTAAGCCACCTAAATCTGCCAATGGGCGTGTTGAAGGTTGTCAGGAATGATGACGCTTCATCCAATTCTATTTGTAGGAACCCAGATTTTGCATCCAAAACAGAGAAAACTTTAGCACCAGGTATTGCAGAGACTACCTCCTCGATGGTGCGCATTGGGTAATGTTCCCTCTTAATGACTTTATTTAAGTCGCTCGGGTCAATACAGATTCTTATTTTGCCATTACGCACAGCTGCCACCATAGAACTCACCACTCGGTTGGTTGGTTAACTTTGGTGATGTAGCCATCTTTAACCATCATCTCTGTAGTTTCTCTAGTATCTTATTTCTCAGTGCAGCTGGTTGACGGCGGACAGGATGAACACACCTTGTGCTTCAGGATCAATTTTGATTGTGTACTTGCCCGGCAAGGTTCCAGTAGTGCGAGTCAGTTCTGGGTAATCATCTAGCCCAACTGGCAGAGGTCCTGTTGTTGCCACTTGGATAGAGTGTCGTGTGTTGCTTTTCATAGTAGGCTGCAGCGCATGGAGCCGCATCACTAAACCTAAGGCTTCTGCTGTTGCGCCACTAAGCACATTTTCTTGCAAAATGTCCACAATCTCAAATTCTGCTGGTATCTCTGTATTCTTGAATTTGATTAGAAGGTCCACCGCAGCTATGGGCTTCAGCCTGTGGTTAGAGTAGGACTTTAGCACTCGATTAGAGCGTTTAAGCTCCCCTACATGCGGGAGTGTCTGATAATTACTTAAAGTCAATGTGTTGCACTTTGCACCAGTATCAATTCTGAATGGCACTTGCCGAGACAGGATTTCAATGTCCGCAGTCCATTTGTCATCATAGTGCTCATCCGTTTGTGTGAGGTTTATGCCCAGTACCTCCTCATCCTCAGTTTCTGATTGCTGCTGCACACTAACTGTGTTTACTGACCTTTTGCGACACACTGCCACCCAGTGGTTTGGTTTGTGGCAGTACGAGCAGACAGAACCTTTCGCTGGACATCTGCCCTGGGTCCACTTATGTTGGGGATCTTTTCCACAATTTAAACAGTTGTATGTCCGGTAAGTATTCATGTCTTTCTGCACAGATTTTGGCTGATATTGTAGATAGGTTTTTTTATTTGCAGTTTGGAATTGTGTATTCACCTTTATTGCTTGCACTTGAGATTCTTCTTCTCTGATTATTGTAATTTGCTTCTGTGACAGTTCAAACTGTTGGGCAATTTCAATTGCTTTTGGTAGTGTTAGATCTTCCCCTTTGTCTAAGAGTCTCTCCTGGACGCGCTTTTCTTTGATTCCAGCGATTATTGTATCGATTAACATATCATCTGGATCAGCATACTCGCAATCCATTAGCAGGAGTCTTAAATCCTTCACAAAGTGGTCAAATCCCTCAGTGACTCCTTGTTTTCTCTTCTTAAAGCGGTGTCTGGCAATTCTCTTATTCTTTCTTGGCCTTATATAGCTGGCAAATTTATCCAGTACTTTAGATGGATCATCCTTCTCCCCTTCTCCCCAGGGTAGCGTTTTATATATCTCTCTGCCCTGCTCGCCAATCCACGTTCCCAACCAACCTGTGCGCTGCTTCAGTGTTTGTTCTGAGAGCGGTCCATCAAACACAAAGGAGACGTGGCTGCGAAATCTTTCAAACTCTTGGTACAAGTCTGGAGCTTCCCAGTCAATCTTGGGGTGTTCAAACTGCGATAATGCCATAGTAAGCGTGAGATCTGTTCCAGACAGACTTCTGACACCATGTAAAGTAATGTGACAGACACAGAGCTTCAAAACAGAGCTGTGCTCCTGTAGATGTTTAATCTATAACTGAACACAAAATGGAGGGGGGGGAGGGATCAGGAAGACTAACTACGGTGGTCAGGATGGCTCAAAAAGAAACATAGGCAAAACACAATACATTACAACCTCCATTGGTGTTTCTACTGAAGTTAGCGTTGTTATTGTTGCTTGCAACAGTGACTATACTTACCCAATTGTAAAGTGGTGGTAAATCTTCATTGAATTTGACAGACACTATGGTGCAACAATGCTAAATGCAGATTAGCTGAAGGCTACACATTTTATGAAAGAATAATAAGTTGTTCAATGGGTTTTAGCAATGTCAAAGTTCACCATATTTACAACAGCAGGGAATTTTTCTATTGTCTGCAACTACTGTGAACATTGCTTTCACAACTGTGGCCGATGAATAACTCCTTAAAGATTGCATACATCAGTAGGTAAATTTGGTCATATAGCCTCCAAACAATGTCGTCATACTCTTTATGTACACTGAGCTGGAAAACAACTTTCCAGCCATCTAACTATCAGGGTTATTCAAAGAGAATCGAAAGCCACCGCACGTTTGACTTTTCGTTATCTTCAATTCTGTGCCATTTCGGACACCCAGCAGTGTATTCAGCAAGCACCATAGGACCGCCGAAATGCAGGGAAAAGTCGCCGCAAACCTGCCGAAAACTCACCGCAAAACAAGGGCGAAAGCACACGAAACCTGCAAAAACGCCGGAAAAACCCTAGCAGGAGCCGATCACATGCAGCGCAGCCACCGGTAAAAGCTGATACCGCAGATGAAGGAGGTGAAGAAAAAAACCAGTCCGCTTGAGTGTTTGAAAAGTGAAACGCTGTTTGCAAAGAAACTACTTAGCGAAAATGTCTGAAATTTACATATGAGGTCGAAGGAATGATAATAAAAAGGGCTGTTACAGAAAAAAGAACAAGCGTTTAAAAAAAATTGGCAAACTTTCTTGGGCAAAAAAAATCCCGAAAAATGCTTAAAATATCCCAAAAAAATCTAAAAATCAAGAGACTTTTTACTGCAGAATATTATAATGAACGATTTATTAGATATTGAATTAAAATGGGAATATTTTTAACATTGAAGCCTATGGGATTTGCCTAAATAAACCTGTCGCATTAAACCACCGAATGGTAGGGCAATTCGGCAACTTTTCACTGCTGGTTTTTGTTCTCTGAATAGCCGAAGCATTGCTTCTCTATGGGGATTTCACTGCCCTCGAACAGGCAATTCGCCAAGATTTGGCGAATTGCCTGCTCTCTGTATAGCCGAATGGCCAGGAAAGGTAACCGTACGCTAAATTTCAGCGTTCAGTTACCTTTCTCCAGCAATTCGGATCTCTTTGAATAACCCTGTATATTTTACTGAACACAAGATTAGAGTGGTTAAGTGTGATTTAATAGTGAGTACGTTCATCTACACCCAGTGGCGTCACTAGGTTTGGTGTCACCCGGTGCGGTAACTTATGGTGTCACCCCCCCCCCGAGTTTTACGGATTTTTTTTTTAACTACTCTTACTCCTAAATCAGTACTCCCATATAACACTGAATGCTCATACACACAGTGCACATTACTGTGAGGTTTATTGCTGTGGAGCTCTCTCATATGCTCACACAAATTTTTGCCAACTGCCAGCAAGTACGGTGCCTGTTCGAAGGCAGTGAAAGCACACATGGATATATATTGCCCCCAGCAGCTCTGGATATATTGCCCCAGCAGCTCACCCATGGATATATATTGCCCCCAGCTCACATATGGATATATTGCACCTCAGCTCACATATGGATATATTGCCCCAACTCACAATTACATATTGCCCCCAGCAGCTCACCCGTGGATATATTGCGCCTCAGCTCACATATGGATATATTGCCCCAAACCAGCTCACACATGGATATTGCCCCAGCTCTCATGGATATTGCCCCAGCTCTCATGGATATTGCCCCAGCTCTCATGGATATGCCCCCAGCACACATGGATATGCCCCCAGCACACATGGATACTGCCCCAGCTCTCATGGATATGCCCCAGCAGCTCTCATGGATATGCCCCAGCAGCTCTCGTGGATATGCCCCAGCAGCTCTCGTGGATATGCCCCAGCAGCTCTCGTGGATATGCCCCAGCAGCTCTCGTGGATATTGTCCCAGGAGCTCTCATGGATATTGCCCCAGGAGCTCTCATGGATATTGCCCCAGGAGCTCTCGTGGATATTGCCCCAGCTCCTCTCATGGATATGCCCCAGCTCCTCTCATGGATATGCCCCAGCAGCTCTCATGGATATGCCCCAGCAGCTCTCATGGATATGCCCCAGCAGCTCTCATGGATATGCCCCAGCAGCTCTCATGGATATGCCCCAGCAGCTCTCATGGATATTGCCCCAGCTCATGGATATGCCCCAGCAACTCTCATGGAATTGCCCCCAGCTCATGGATATGCCCCGGGAGCTCTCATGGATATGCCCCAGGAGCTCTCATGGATATACTGCCCCAGCTCCTCTCATGGATATACTGCCCCAGCTCCTCTCATGGATATACTGCCCCAGCTCCTCTCATGGATATACTGCCCCAGCTCCTCTCGTGGATATACTGCCCCAGCTCCTCTCGTGGATATACTGCCCCAGCCGCTCTCGTGGATATATTGCCCCAGCCGCTCTCGTGGATATATTGCCCCAGCCGCTCTCGTGGATATGCTGCCCCAGCTGCTCTCGTGGATATGCTGCCCCAGCTGCTCTCGTGGATATGCTGCCCCAGCTGCTCTCGTGGATATGCTGCCCCAGCTGCTCTCGTGGATATGCTGCCCCAGCTGCTCTCGTGGATATGCTGCCCCAGCTGCTCTCGTGGATATGCTGCCCCAGCTGCTCTCGTGGATATGCTGCCCCAGCTGCTCTCGTGGATATGCTGCCCCAGCTGCTCTCGTGGATATGCTGCCCCAGCTGCTCTCGTGGATATGCTGCCCCAGCTGCTCTCGTGGATATGCTGCCCCAGCTGCTCTCGTGATATGCTGCCCCAGCTGCTCTCGTGGATATGCTGCCCCAGCTGCTCTCGTGGATATGCTGCCCCAGCTGCTCTCGTGGATATGCTGCCCCAGCTCCTCTCGTGGATATGCTGCCCCAGCTCATCTCCTGCCGCCGCTGCGTGTTCTGCTCCCTCTGAGCGTCCGGTGGCATGGAGCTTGGGCGCTCGCCTGGGGGAGCCACGTGACCAGCCGTGATCTTGCAAGAACTCGGCTGGTGACGTGTTTCCCCCAGGCGAGCGCCAAAGCTCCATAGCTTTGACACTCGCAGGGAGCCTAACACTGCGTCGCAGGGTGAGACACCCACCCTTAGGGTGACTGTGTCACCCTAAGGGCGGGTGTCACCTGTTGCGGGCCGCACCCCCCGCCCCCACGTTGCGACGCCAGTGTCTACACCAACAGGTCAGGTTTTCCAGATAGCCTAAGCACAGCACAGGTGATATGATTAACTGCTCAATGATTGCAGGATTCAGTCTGCATTTCCCCAAGGTGAACCTTAAAACCTGGCCTGTTAGGGGTGCTTGAGGACCGCGTTTGGGAACCACTAATCTACACCTTAGAAATCCTTTGCAGCTGTCCTGGGACTGTAGGTTTCAGTTTTGAGGTTTTTCATTTGTATGTGGATCCCTCACCTTCAAGATTAACCACACTCGTTGCTGTCTTGTATCTTTGTTCCCACGATCAGTTACACTATCGGGGTTATTCAGAGAAAGGTGAAAACCATGAGAATGACTGGAGATGTGAAAATTCTAGGTCGAAATAGTCGAACCAAAAATATTCTCCCATTTATCTCACTTTCCAAATCCGCTATTTGATCTAGATTGTTCTCTTCTCCTGCCAGTTCTCCTGGTTTTCGCCTTTCTCTGAATAACCCTGTGTTTGTTTTTTCCTGAGTGGCTGTTACACAGCGTGAAGAATGCTAGAGAATGCATGATGTAGCATGAATAATGTCAAAGGAGTTATAGTTCCAGAAATTAAAGAGTGAAGACAAAAGAAAGCCATACTTTTTCAGGCCCTTGACATACACCATATTGTATAGGATTTGCCATTATTTTGTCTACCTCCTACAATCTGTAAATGGCATGCTAATTATTATTTATTTTTTTGGCCAGCTGATCAGAAAACAAGGTCGACTTAAAAAAAAATTTCCATGCCAAATTTAAAATCTTGATGTACTTTCACTATTTTTGTGTACAGACCTCTGAACATACAATCTTAAAAAATGTCACTGCTAGGAGATTCAGATCTACTACACTTGAATCTCATTAAAAGGCAGTTCATAAATGTATTAGTGATCATTCAACATACGGCACGACGTAGTCTGAGGTCTGGCCATTTTGAAGATTTAATTAACGGACAGAGTTGTTGATGAGTGACCTGTGGGTGGTTCTAATCTAAATTTATTTCAAGGTTCCCCGGCACAGTTGTCAGAAGTCATTTCAATCCGGTTAATAAAACTGCATCAGTCTATTGTTTTCAGCTAGATGTGGAAATCCGTTTAAAAGGTCAGTGGAACTTATTACAAGTGCTTTGATTCTATGCTACCTCTAAGGTAGGATTTGGCAAATTGCCTGCTCTCTGGATAGCCGAATGGCCAAGAAAGGTAACCGCTGATTTTCAGCGTTCGGTTCCTTTTCGGCAGCCATTCGGATCTCTTTGAATAACCCTGTTAGTGTATGCAGAGAAAAGAGAATAGAGCCAAAAACCTAACCATCTCTAAACCAAATTTCCCTTCATTGTTATTGGGGTTACCCTCACAACTGTTACGATTGAGATTGATTCCTTTGCTTTTGTCAAAATGTAGTTTGGTTGCTTTACCCATAACTCAGATTAACTCCCAAGTATTCACATCTGTCTACAGATGTTCTGTTTGCCTTCATACTAGTAATTTTATACAGTTATATTTTTTATCTTTGTATGTATTGAGTTAGAATAATTGTTAAATTGATTTTTTTTTAAGGCATTGTAAGGGACTCAGGCCAGGAGATGGCCGCCATCTTGAGCCAATATTCTCAAATTGTCAAAATACTGTGAAAGCTGCCAATTTATGACAAATGTGTGGAATGTCTTTGTATTCAGTGAAGGGAGGTACGGACCCACGTGGGGTGGGATAGTGTCACCATGGGGAGGGTTGATTGGGATGTACCTAATTATCTATTCGAGGTATAAAACACTGTATGTAAGAGGGACTCAGTCTTTGCGATTCAATGGTGACGTCACAAAGTTTGCCTTTCCTGAAGAGACTTGTGTCCAGTCAGTCTTTGCCCGCGCGGCCCGGTCTTCTGTAACAGCATCATAGGTGATTTTAAATAACATTTTTATGCCACTTCTCTGAAAAATATTAATTTAAAACTCCAACGTATTGCATAAGAGGCAACCATGATACAGTTGAGCTACAGTTTTACACATGAAATAAATAACTTTCCCTATCTATAATCCATTAATCGGTTAATGTTTTTTACATTTCTTTAAAAAATTGCATGTATTTCAGAGTTACCTCGTACCAAAGTAGATTAACATGTTGCAAAATCAGCAAATTTGAAACCCCATATTATATATTCTTTAAAAGAAATTCTGAAGTAGTGGGGCTAGCACAGATCACATTTTTTTCCCCACTTTGTATAACTCTCATCGCTATGATGCTGTGACAGACAAAATATTATCAGGCAAACATAAATATAGCTCCGTGAACTTATTTTGTAAAATGTTTGAAAATGTCTCAAGGTGTTTCCATGGGCAACCATACAGTGTAATTTATTGGCAGAATACTGGTTGATGCGGTGTGCAACTGCATTCCAGAACAATTCTTGACAAGGTATATATATCAAATTTATGTTAATGCTAACAATTTTTCTGTTAAAGAACAGGAGGTTGTCCACTGAGCCTGAAGGATATGAAATTTTGTCAAGAACACGCAAGGGCTTATTTGCATTAAGAACAATAAAAACATGGGAAATAAGAAATAATCTGCTTTCCACCTGATTTCTGATTTTCCATCTGATTTCTACCATCTGCCATTATGGTACCAAGAAGGTTGTTTTTCCCCCTATTTTGGGCAGGTTTGATTACTGGGTTTTTGCATTGCTTTGGATCACAGAGGATATATATAGTATGTCACAGAAGTGAGTACACCCCTCACATTTTTGTAAATATTTTATATCTTTTCATGTGACAACACTGAAGAAATGACACTTTGCTACAATGTAAAGTTGTGAGTGTACAGCTTGTATAACAGTGTACAATTGCTGTACACTCACTACTTTACATTGTAGCAAAGTGTCATTTCTTCAGTGTTGTGACATGAAAAGATAGAATAAAATATTTACAAAAATGTAAGGGGTGTACTCAATTCTGTGACATACTGTATATAACCCTGAGGTTTAGATGTCTGTGGCATCCAACAAATCTTGAGAAATAGTAAATGCAGCAGCGCAAACGTCTGCTCCCTCCTGCATACCTCACCAGAGGGCAAGATAGTCAAAACCACTGAAAAAAAGACAAAAAAACTACACATATGCAAGTGGCCCAATAGCGCGACCAATTTAACTAACAAAGAAGCGTGACTACATATATTCACTCTTCTCTGTTAATTGAATTGGTTACAATAGTGGGTCATTTTTGGATCAATACAAGCAAGAGTGATGTATATAAGGTTGAACACAATGGTCATGAGTCATATTTTAAACCCTAATTACAATGTTACTATATATGCCAAAATATCATAATACCACATACAGGAAATTTCCACTGATGCTTGTTTGATATCTGCATAATACACTAGAATGGTCTAAAACAAATCTGTACTGGCCAGGTGCACTTTGGCTGAGATATCCCATCAGGAAATGGATATCGTTTTGGTCTTGCCTGGTTCCAGCAGTGGTCACCTTCATGTTTCCTCTTTTGTGGGTGGAGCTTGCAGAGGTCTGTCATGTAATGACATGCAATTGGCCTTCATTAGGGCGTTGACTTTATAGTCGGAGCACAGGCAGTCAATCAGGTGCATTGAGTGAGAGGAGAGCTGTCCCGTAGGACTGCTCTTTACTCAGAGCTGTCACTTTCCCCTGCGTTGTCTCACTGAAGTGGCAGCTTACTTTTACAATTACCTGTATATATGTTGAAAAACACATCCTACGTATATTTGGAGTAATTCCCTGTCAAATGAGCCCATAACAGGATAATACAGCATTTAATAGATTTTGGGACCTGAAATGTTTTTTCTTCATCAACTTGAATATAGAGTTGGCAGGAAAGGAGCAGCGGATATTGGCATGAAAAGTCAAAAGTGGCATTAAAAAATTTTCTAATATATTTAAGGTTAACTGCTAACATTGGAAAGGGAAGAGGGAATGCTGGTTTGGATTGGAGTGACGGAGAATTGTAAGCATGGAAGGGTGGAGATATTGAGGTGCTACTATCATGAGAAGGGAAGGAGTGGGCTTATTTGTTTAGAGTGTAGCAGAAAATGCCTTTTTACAGTCAGCCGAACTGATTAGGAAGAGTTTTCCTTTTCGGTTTTAGATTTAAATTTATGGCTAACTATGTTTACTTAAACATACCGTTTCAACTGTTGCCTAGAATATGTGCTATAGTGAATTAAATCTAGAATTGGTTTCATACTTGAATATACGTTACTGGGAGAGTTATGCTCCTGCCTCATAGTTAAAAGTATTGTGATGAAGATGAATGATGATGTCCCCCTATGATTTGTTTTAAGCAGTATGTGACAAGTCTAAATTAACAATGCTCGAATTTGGCTAGTTCAGCTTGTAATATTTTTTCCATACTGCTGATGATAAATTCTGAAAAGTGCATGCAGAGCACATTTAGAGATTGAATGTGTAAATAAATTCTAAAATGGGCTAAATTGCACATGGATTGCCTTCGTACAAGTAAAACAAGGTTGTGTTCTTGTTTAATCGTAGCTCTCATATAAAAAGCAGAAATGTTACAAGATGTTTACAGCCATTTGTACTTCAATCTTAAAAAATGGAGTGGGGCATGATATCGTTAAAGAAATAATCCAGAATAACAATTGTATCTAAATAGTAAATACATTACAATGTGCAAATATAGTTTATTGGTACTGGAGTAATCCTATTCAATATAATCCCTGAAGTCCTAATTTATTGTTTTCAGGATTTAGGGTGAATTTTCAATTCTTGGAAGAATAGATTCTCCAGTGTAAACTATGCACTTGGAATGTGTGTCGAAACTTATTACTTAGGACAAAGCAATTGGGCTCTAGATGACTCATGATAAAAGGAACGTTAACTATGATGCGTTTGGCAAATATGTCATTGATGGTAAAAATGACTTAAGGGCATTTAAGCATTTCATAAGACCAAAGAGCCACATTTTTTAGCCGCATACTAAGGGTCCCTTTCTGAAAAATCGTATTTAGACCCATGAGTATATAACCGCGGTAGTGACGGGGTTAATGTTATAGGTGTCTTTTGTGTGAGATATTGATGCTATCAGGGTTATTCAAAGAGAGCCGATCTGGCCCCGAAATGTAACCAGACACTGAAATTCGGCGTACAGTTACATTCCCTGGCCATTCGGCTATTCTGAGAGCAGGCAGTTTGCCAAATGTTGGCGAATTGCCTGCACAAACGGTGCCTGTTCGAGGGCAGTGAAATCCCCATAGAGAAGCAATGCTTCATCTATTCAGAGAACACCAAACAGCTTTGAAAAGTTGCCGAAGTTCCCTGCTGCTCGGTGGTTTCATTCGACAGGTTTATACAGGAGAATCCCATAGGCTTCATTGTTAAAAATATTCCAGTTTTAATTCAATATCTAATACACCGTTTATCATTTTATTCTGCAGTAAAAATTATCTTTTATTTTTTAGCTCTTTTAGGCATTTTTTTTGTCAATTGTTTTTTTTTTTTCTGGAACAGCTTTTTTTATTATCATTAATTGGATCTTATATGTAAATTCCATCCATTTTCATTCAGTATTTTTTTTGCAAACAGTGTTTCAAATTTCAAACTTTCAAGCAAACTGTTTTTTTTTTCACCACGTTCGTCTGCGTGTCGGGTTTTTCCGCGGCCGCTCTGAGCTGTGATCGCCGGCCGCTTGGATTTTTCCGGTGTGTTCAGCTTGGTTTTTTAGGCAGTTTATGTGGGTGTTTGGCGTGTTTGCGGTGAGTATTCCCTGCACTAAGGGGGCCCTGCGGTGCTTGATGAATACACCGTAGGGTTGGCGAACTAGGAATCACCGAATCCCCCGAAGTGCGGAGAACGAAAAGTCACCGAACGTGCGGTGACTTTTCGGATCTCTTTGAATAACCCTGTATGTAAATACTCCATTAGCTTGACTTTGACCATCTAAATAAAAGGAAAAAATCTTGTTTTCATTTGGATACACGTAGTTTATTTATTCCACTAGGTTTCATTGAAAAGGTTCAATTTAACCCCTTAACGCCGCAGGACGTACATTTACGTCCTGCATTAGGCGGGCTTTGACGCCGCAGGACGTAAATGTACGTCCTCGGCGTTTACAGCCCCCCTGGGAGATACTCCCCTCCTCCGGTCGCTCCCACGCTGCTCTGACTCCCGCGGAGTCAGATCAGTGTGATCCCTCCTCCGGCGCTGTGACGTCATCGCGCCGGTGGCGCGATGACGTCAGTTTCAGGCGTCCCCCCCCGCCGGAGCAGGGGAAGCGCCTGGAGGGGAGGGATCCTTTGGATCCCTCTATCTCCCGATCGCCTGGTCCCCGGCGGCTGTGGCCAGCATCGCTGGAAGGGTCACAGCCTGACCTTTCCAGCGATGTATGGGGGGTTAACCCCTTAGTTGCCAGGTCGCGACCGGGCACTAATTTGTGCCCGATCGCGGCCTATTTCCGGTGGGGGCCGCCATCTTGGATGGCAGCCCCCACCTCTGGGTCACCCCCCTGGTCAACTGACTCATCGCGCCATGCGCGATGATGTCAGTTAACCGGGAACCCCCTAGCTGCAAAGGGATTTCCTATGGAAATCCCTTGCAGGAGATAGGGGGGTTCTTTGAACCCCTTTATCTCCTGATCGGTGGAAGCTAGGGGGTCATGGCTGATATTGCTGGAAAGGCCAGAGCATGGCCTTTCCAATGATATCAAACATGACCATGGTAAAAGTAAAATAAAAGTGTAAAAAAAGTAAAAATAAAAATAATAAAAAAATTATAAATTAAATAATAAAAAAATAATAAATATAATAATAATAATTTTTTTTGTTTTTTTTAATGCAGCACTATTGTTCACATTTCAATTATAATGTGAACAATGATGCTTCACTAATGATTTTTTTTTTTGGGGGGGTTTAGCTAAAATCACGTAATTTCTCCCCAAAAAAAAAATGGGTTCCCCATTCTAATTTTTTTAACAAATCTACCCAATAGAATATGACCGCAGAGCCTCGGATAATAAAATTTAAAAAAAAAAACCACTTTACACACTGTGGAAGATTGAAATTTTATTGAAAATTCACATTTTTTTATATTTTTTGTTATAGCATTTTGGCAGGGCATGACATATACATATAATAATGATATATTATTAATCTGCCGAGTCTGACGGAAAGAACGATATATAATTTGTCTGGGTGGTATAAGAATACGTGACTTAAAAATGGTCAAAATGAGCTCAGCAAACTTCTACTTCCGAAACAGCGCCGAAGTTGTAAAATTACTCCCGTCCTTAAGGGGTTAAATAGTGATTTTTGTTTTTAATAGAAATATCTGCTGCAATGCAAAATGCAACAATTTTGCAAATTGGAAACCATGCTTTCTCACTAGTAACATTCAGCATACATGATTTTTCTTGCTATCTTGTGAAGAAAGAGAAAACAATGTTTATCATTTTGCTCTGGGCTTTATCTGCTATTTTAGCGAGAGTTAAAAAAATGAATGTACAGTTAGAAAATGACACAAATGTGAATTTAAAGCAAATAGGAAAACATAAAGACTGATGGAGAACAAACGGATACGGCGAGGCGTTATTATATGAAAATTCCACTATTTTTGAAAAATTGAAAACCAAATCCAATATGAGAACGACTTGTAGCGATTTACATTTAGTTTGTGATTTTACAAATTTAGCTGAACATTGCTCGGTGTATATATTTATTGCTAGATGCACTGCAAAGAACACTCAGGTAGGCACACATTTTGAAGAGCAATGAAACTATGGGATTGATCAATACAGGTAGGTAAAGGTCAATCTTTATGCTAAATGCATGCATCATACTTTGTTTATTAGCAGCAGAAATAGTATTGATATACAGAGATTTCCATCAATATAAGGAAAACCCAACAAGTAATGTTATACGAACCAAAGAAACCGCCCAAAATAAAATCATTTCTCGCATGCGCAAGACAGTAATAGCTATCATAATTAAAGATGACGTGTAGCGCAATCATTCAACTTTAAATTCATATTGGTTGCAGGCGTCAATAATTCAGAAGGTTTCACATATTGAGAGTCCATGGTGTATATTTATCAGCTGCTTTCTACCCACATCATTTAACATTTATTACCTTTCCTTTATATGACTTTTTGGAGAATTCTATTATTTTAATAGTGAGTAACAAACTGCATTTATTTAAAAAAAATAAAAAAATAGCTGAAGGTAGGGAAAGAATCTGGATGTGCAGGAGTCAATCTTTACTTGCAAATCAAATTAAGTTGAATGGAAGTGTAAAGTCTCTCTCGCTTTTCCAGCCCGCAAACACATAAAAGATTTTATTGCCTGAAGTTTTCTCTGGCAGTAAGCTAATCCATAAATCATGCAGTGCTTGTGTACGCTATATTGATGTTGTCTCTTAAGATTTTTTTAATAGTATTGCTTAACAGTACACAACTCTCCTCTGAGCAGCAGCAAAATTGGATAGAGAATTATGCTTTTAGCCATGCTCGTAGTACATGTAGCATAAATAAGTAAACGTAGCCAACGCGTTTTATGGTTTTTGATGAAATAGCATGCAAATTGGATGTGATTGTTTCCTTATTTATCCCTTATATTTCCATCATAACTTGGAACAGAAACCTGCTAATGAAATTATTAACCCTTTCAAAAAGCTAGGATTGAAATATTTACGCATTTCGGAGCAACAATGATAAACTCAAATGTGGACCAGCACTGTCGCTAGGGAGTACTAGCCAAAAGCAACATGGCCTGCAATCCTTGACCCATTTCTTCTAATAATGGCCCAAAAAAATGTACTCTGATCTTGGGGTACTACTATGATTGCCTTCTAAGAAGGATCCTCCTCTCCGGAGGCTTACTCACTATAATTCTCTAAATGGGCAGCTGAACTGTATCCAGTACATCAACAAACCATGGCAAAATAATGCACTTCCAAATACTGCTTGGCTGTCAACTTTACAGTCTGTCTGGGTGAGATTCCACAGCCTCTGCTCCTCCACAGCCTGATTAAAGCCCAATTTAGGGCTGAAATGTTTCTGTATTTGTTGAGATGTCCAAAATAAATCTGTATTTTGGGGACCTCCTGTGCCTTTTCCACTTCTTGTTGAATTACATAGGCATACTTTGACAGACACTAACACACAAGCACTCACTGGTCACACGAGCAGACACATATTGTATACTAAACTGAGGATTCCTGCTCTCTAGCTATGGTTTTATCCTCTCCCACCCATCACTTATACGAGTTTTAGACCGACCTTATGTCAAAAGTGGCAGGTTAGTGTTCTCCCTGGAGATCTGTGCATACTTTTCTTTTGCTCTCGTTCTTGGCTAGATAGTTTTCAGTGACCGGGGATTCTGTACACCTAAGAAGTAAAGCATGTGGGAACATCTTCGCTTATCGGAGTACCACCTTCTCAATTGGTCAGTTGCTCCAGATGAACACCTTGTTTGACTCACAGTTGCAGAGTTCCAAAATCCGCGATATGGAAACCCAGGGCTAAAGCTGCCTAAATACAGGGAGTCATCTGATCTGTTTAAAGGAATTGTTGTGGAATCAGGATCAAAAGAATGCATAGCTTATATGCAGAGACTAAAGTATCTTGCAGGCTGGTTGAACCAGTCCTTGGCCTTCGCAGAGGCCAAGTTGCTGTGAATATGAAGCATCTGCAGGAATGTTAATGCTGAGCATCTTTTTGTTTATTTCTTTCAGTTGACATTTTCTGAAAACACATAAGTACAGAAGCTGATAAATTGGGAAGAGCAAAAGAAAAAAGGTGGGAGCAGTATAAATAATAATCCAAGCCCTGGTGTAATAAACGGAGTCTCTGGAGTACCCAAGTCAAGAATGACCTCTACCTAGAACCGTTATTTGACTTTTAAATTGAGTTCTCCATAAATTCTTTTTCAAATATGTTATATTTGATGCATTGAAACTATTTATATACACCGCCTACAAAATATGTTGTAAACATTTACCAAAAGAACTGATTATAGAAACCTATTACTATGAAAAGCAATCAAGGAGCATTCTAGGGGGTGAACATGTAATCTTGATATCTGAATTGTGTAGTATAAAATAGACTGAACTCCATTTGCATATGTTTGACTTTAGTTTGAAGAAATAAGACAAAGAACTACAAAGCTTTGTCTGTTCACAAGAATCATTGCAAAGTGATTCCAACAAAATGATCTTCCTACAATGGTATTATAATCAAACTTTGTCAATTTTAGTATTGCAGTTTTGTAGAAAATATATTCATGTAGGATTTATTATCTTGGCACCATTTTTTCCTCTTACGTACATTATAAGTTTAATATCTCTCTGACTTCATCAACTCAAATTCAGGAAGATTGGTACTGTTATAGAGTCCATGCATGCTAAATATTGAAGATTTGAGAATTGTTGATCCTTAAAGTCTCAATAGAATTTTTTAAGCCATTCTTCAAAATTAATTATATATGCAAGCAATTTGTGAATAGGAAATTAATTTGCATTCTGTCTTAGATCTATATAAATTACAATAAAATATTCCATTCTTTCTCAGTAGCTCATTATATTCAAAGTCAAATTTCAATTTTAGACTGCAAGAAGTATGTTTGCAAAAAATACAGTATATAATTGCACATGTTCAATTTATTTGCTTACCAACATAAACCCAAAGAACATCTGTACTTTCAGTTGTGTTACCCATGTAGGGCACTGTTCCCTGGTCCAAGCTAATGTTAGTGTTTGTGCAAGCATTAGCGCTGAGTTAAAGGAGTCTAGCACATGACCAACAGATTACTTGCCCAACACCAAACCCCTGCCAACTCAGCGCATTGGTGATAGCCTTTTATTGTGCGAGTTTACTGTACTTTGTGCATCGTATACTTAACAGAGAAAGCACTAAAGATCTTTAGTGCTTTGGTAACTGATTCCTTGCTGCTAGCGCTAATTACCAGACGTATGCACACCGCAAAATTTTAGCTACTGCTAACTCCAAAAAAAGACAAACGGTTCCAAGCTCAAAATCAACAGCCTATTTAATGGAATGCAGCACAGGTGTTCTTTTGGATGAATCACATAACAAATATGACTGTATCTGATTACAGGCTCGCTATTTCAATTGAAAAAATGAGAATTTTGTGTGAAATCCACTAATTGATGATTTTCCATTTAATGTTGGGTAGCTGCACACGCCAGTGTACAGGACATAGTACCCCAATCAAGATGTAAATGCACATATTGATTTGATTTGTCTGTGAGATGTTTGAGTATCCCCTGCTGAGCGTTTTACATGTATTACCTAGATAATGCTTCAAACATGTGTCCTGTATCACTAGGGTGACCCTGGCATGTTTGAAGAGACACATACAGTGGGGCAAAAAAAGTATTTATTCAGCCACCAATTGTGCAGGTTCTCCCACTTAAAAAGATGAGAGAGGCCTGTAATTGTCATCATAGGTACACTTCAACTATGAGAGACAAAATGAGAAAAAAATCCAGAAAATCACATGGTCTGATTTTAAAGAATTTATTTGCAAATTATGGTGGAAAAGAAGTATTTGGTCACCTACAGTACAGTACAAACAAGCAAGATTTCTGTCTCTCACAGACCTGTAACTTCTTCTTTAAGAGGCTCCTCTGTCCTCCACTCGTTACCTGTATGAATGGCACCTGTTTGAACTTGTTATCAATATAAAAGACACCTGTCCACAACCTCAAACAGACACACTCCAAACTCCACTATGGTCAAGACCAAAGAGCTGTTGAAGGACACCAGAAACAAAATTGTAGACCTGCAGCAGACTGGGAAGACTGAATCTGCAATAGGCAAACAGCTTGGTGTGAAGAAATCAACTGTGGGAACAATCGTTTGAAAATGGAAGACAAACAAGACCACTGATAATCTCCCTTGATCTGGGGCTCCATGCAAGATCTCACCCTGTGGGGTCAAAATGATCACAAGAACGGTGAGCAAAAATCCCAGAACCACACGGTGGGACCTAGTGAATGACCTGCAGAGAGCTGGGACCAAAGTAAGAAAGGCTACCATCCGTAACACACTACGCCGCCAGGGACTCAAATCCTGCAGTGCCAGACATGTTCTCCTGCTTAAGCCAGTACATGTCCGGGCCCGTCTGAAGTTTGCTAGAGAGCATTTGGATGATCCAGAAGAGGATTGGTAGAATGTCATATGGTCAGATGAAACCAAAGTAGAACTTTTTGGTAAAAACTCAACTCGTGTTTGGAGGAGAGCGAATGCTGAGTTGCATCCAAAGAACACCATACCTACTGTGAAGCATGGTGGCGGAAACATCATGCTTTGGGGCTGTTTTTCTGCAAAGGGACCAGGACGACTGATCCGTGTAAAGGGAAGAATGAATGGGGCCGTGTATTGTGAGATTTTGAGTGAAAACCTCCTTCCATCAGCAAGGGCATTGAAGATGAAACGTGGCTGGGTCTTTCAGCACGACAATGATCCCAAACACACCACCCGGGCAACGAAGGAGTGGCTTCGTAAGAAGCATTTCAAGGTCCTGGAGTGGCCTAGCCAGTCTCCAGATCTCAACCCCATTGAAAACCTTTGGAGGGAGTTGAAGGTCCGTGTTGCCCAGCGACAGCCCCAAAACATCACTGCTCTAGAGGAGATCTGCATGGAGGAATGGGCAAAAATACCAGCAACAGTGTGTAAATACCTTGTGAAGACTTACAGAAAACGTTTGACCTCTGTCATTGCCAACAAAGGATATATAACAAAGTATTGAGATGGACTTTTGATATTTACCAAATACTTATTTTCCACCATAATTTGCAAATAAATTCTTTAAAAATCAGACAATGTGATTTTCTGGATTTTTTTTCACATTTTGTGTCTCATAGCTGAAGTGTACCCATGATGACAATTACAGGCCTCTCTCATCTTTTTAAGTGGGAGAACCTGCACAATTGGTGGCTGACTAAATACTTTTTTTGCCCCACTGTATTGCTATTTCAATCATAGGGTAGCACAGGGAAAAGTGCTGCCTTGTAACATGTATAATTCATAAGCTGCAGCAGGCAAATGCTGGCTGGTCACCTGGGCTTCTGTTTTGATTTAACTGTAGCGTATGGATTCTACATGCTGCACGGCGGTATTTTCCATGCAATATCCATCAGCATATATTAAGTATATGTGTCTCTTTAGATATACCATATTTTTCGCTCCATAAGACGCACTTTTCTCCCCCCAAAAAGTGGGGGGAAAAGTGGGTGCGTATTATGGAGCGAATGCCCCATGATATGCCTCAGCTCACCTGCCGCCGCCGCGTTCGGCTCCCTCTGAGCATGCGTCCGGCGGCAAGGAGCTTGGGCACTCGCCTGGGGGAGCCACGTGACCGCGAGATCGCGGTCACGTGGCTCCCCCAGGCGAGTTCCCAAGCTTCCTGCCGCCGGACGCACGCTCAGAGGGAGCCGAACGCGGCGGCGACAGGTGAGCTGAGGTATATCCATGAGCTACTGGGGCCTATCCATGAGCGAGCTGGGGCCTATCCATGAGCGAGCTGGGGCATATCCATGAGCGAGCTGGGGCATATCCATGAGCGAGCTGGGGCATATCCATGAGCGAGCTGGGGCATATCCATGAGCGAGCTGGGGCATATCCATGAGCGAGCTGGGGCATATCCATGAGCGAGCTGGGGCATATCCATGAGCGAGCTGGGGCATATCCATGAGCGAGCTGGGGCATATCCATGAGCGAGCTGGGGCATATCCATGAGCGAGCTGGGGCATATCCATGAGCGAGCTGGGGCATATCCATGAGCGAGCTGGGGCATATCCATGAGCGAGCTGGGGCATATCCATGTGTGAGCTGGGGCATATCCATGAGTGAGCTGGGGCATATCCATGAGTGAGCTGGGGCATATCCATGAGTGAGCTGGGGCATATCCATGAGCGAGCATATCCATGAGCGAGCATATCCATGAGCGAGCTGGGGCATATCCATGAGCGAGCTGGGGCATATCCATGAGCGAGCTGGGGCATATCCATGAGCGAGCTGGGGCATATCCATGAGCGAGCTGGGGCATATCCATGAGCGAGCTGGGGCATATCCATGAGCGAGCTGGGGCATATCCATGAGCGAGCTGGGGCATATCCATGAGCGAGCTGGGGCATATCCATGAGCGAGCATATCCATGAGCGAGCTGGGGCATATCCATGAGCGAGCTGGGGCAAATCCATGAGCGAGCTGGGGCAAATCCATGAGCGAGCTGGGGCAAATCCATGAGCGAGCTGGGGCAAATCCATGAGCGAGCTGGGGCAAATCCATGAGTGAGCTGGGGCAAATCCATGAGTGAGCTGGGGCACAAATCCATGTGCTTGGGGCATATCCATTAGCTGGGGGGCATATCCATTAGCTGGGGGGCATATCCATTAGCTGGGGGGCATATCCATGAGCTGGGGGGCATATCCATGAGCTGGGGGACAGTATCCATGAGCTGGGGGACAGTATCCATGAGCTGGGGCAGTATATCCATGAGAGGAGCTGGGGCAATATCCATTATTACACTATTTGATTTCAGAATATTTATTTTCCTGTTTTCCTCCTCTAAAAACTAGGTGCGTCTTATGGTCAGGTGCGTCTTATGGAGCGAAAAATACGGTAGATCTTTTATCTTTGGTCACTTGGGCTTCTGTTTTGATTTAACTGTAGTGTATGGATTCTACATGCTGCAAGGCGACATTTTCTATGCAATGCCCATCAGCATGCATTAATTATGTGGTTCTTTAACCATAGATCTTTTTATCCATGCATGCCCACATAGGTTGTCCCAGAATTGCCTCGAATACAAGCAGGTCTTTATAGTGTTTTTTTTTTTCTTTAATGTACAGTCAGGCATGTGTGACTTTATTTAACCCTGTAGCTCATGATGGATGGTGACCTGCAGAACCCCACTGTTGAGATCCATCTCGCCATTGACCCTGTGAGTACACATTTGCTTAGCTGTAACAATGTATTTATTGGCAGGGATCAGGTGTGGCCAGGCACTTTGCACTGGCAAAAAAACATTCTATGCTGTGCGCACAGCCGCTTTAGCGTTTGGCTAGCGTGCACTAACCGATCATGCCCCCATATAATTATGACCAATGGAGCCCCACACACGAAGTACATCCGCACCGAACTGTGGACGCATAACGGACACGGCAAATGGACGCAGTTTAGGCAAGAAATAAATCTGCTAGAACGGATGGACAAAGTGCGCTGCATCCGCAACGTCCGCATAGCTTTGTGTGTGAGTGATGGAACGTAGTCAGACGGACTGCATTTTTGACGTCCTGCATTTTGACGGACAAAATATTTTTCATATTAATTTATTTTCCCTTCTACATCAGTCAAAAAAAACATCGGTCACAAAAACAGACCGTGTGGCCACTACCTTGTCAGTCAGAAAGTACGTCCGTTGTGCATGGACGCACAGTCCACACAGAATGCGCTCATCTGACATTAGACTAAAGAAACTAGCCATACTTCGTTAAAGGCTCATCATGGTTCTGTAAAGGATCAATAGTGCGAGAACAATCTTCGTAAATACTATTAAGTAGTGAGTATAAATATAGATCAAGGTGTTTTGATAGAGGATGTTTGTTTAGATGTTGCTAAAATGTTTGACACCGTCCCACACAGTTTCTGTACAAAGTGAAGGAAAAAGAATTAGAAGAACATGCTTGTACTTCAAATTGAAAACTGTCTCAGTGACAGAGTGCAAAGAGGTGTTAATGGTATCTGCTCACCAAGTTGGTGTCAATAAAGAGCTATTCAGTTGTCATTTACAAAGAACATGAGGTCATCCTTTCAGACTGAGGAAAAGAGATTTTGTCAACAGCAAAAGAAAATGTTTTCTGGAAGACCAATAAAAATCTAAAATAATAATCATTTACGAAGTAGAGAGGAAAAGAAACAATCTGCCTCATGGGCAGCAAGTGTGACCATGCACGATTAGTTTGCTATTGCCTTCCAAGTAGTGCGTAATGAACATACAGTAAATTCCATATTGCTGTATCTTTCTTATGATTCTAATAGAATCTAAATCCAAATATACATCTTTCATCAGAAAGGCAATATAATAAAAACATGAATGGTATGGTTAATGTAGCGAAAAGACCCAAAGCATGATTCTGGAGATGATAGCACTGCAGAGAACACAAAGAACAAAACTATTTTAAATAGATATAAAAGCATTTTTTTTCTCTCCTACAGACACACCCAAAATTGATGAATGCATGAAATCAGCTCAAGGACACATATTGCATTTAGGTAAAAAAAAAAAAAGCAGCAGCATTTATACAGAATTGGACAAAAAATAACTGTCAAATCAAATTGTCATACACACTTTACATTAAAATGAAACCAATGATTTGCTGTGTTTTAAAATGGCTTTATAACCTTTTTGAAAAATGAAATTTAAACACACTATTCAGAACTATTTACTTAATTTAATGAAAGTATGGAGATAAGAAAGACATGACAAGAAATGCAGAAAGCTGAAAGTTGTAACAAAATAAAAAGGGCAATTTAATTCCTGTTATTCATATATTCACATTTAATGTTATCCACAATCTAGCTGCATGTAATTGCTCTATTAAATATGAAGCTACAGTTATAATTAATTAGCTTTTCACCATTTGAAGAAATGCACATGTTCAATTTTCAGTGAGATCCATTGTATCTAAGTATACATTCTTGGTGCTGGGGAGGAGGATGTATTTATATTTAAAATATCAAGTAGTCAGCTATGTTATTAAAGTTCCTATATTTACCATATGTGGAATACATTCATAGAGAAACAGTATGATTTCAAACGTGCAAAAAAAACTCAGTGTATCAGACCCTCACTGCGAATATACAAAAGCTTAATGGCTTGAGCTTTAGGTTTTCCACTTGGGAAACCTCAAACAAGTTTAAATGCACCTTTTAGTAACGTTTCTTCATGCCCTCTATCCAACAGGGCAAACCATTAAGCAATTGTCTGTTCTCAGTGAGTGTCTATTATTTTTACTTACTTGGATTTTAATTTAGTGTTGCAGTTTACCTTCTTTCTATATCGATTTATAATGAGAAGAATAATCACAGGAATATTAAATTCTATACAAGCAGTTTTTTTCCTAACGATATTATTTACATGAGAAATAGAATTTCTTGTCCGGCGCAAATCCGTCTTTTTACATTTTACCTACATTTGCAATCAATTAACATATTCAGATTATGATTAGTAAACAAAGAAAATACAGATAAAATAAATCTACGGTCTAGTAAAAAATTTAAGATTGTGAGACAACATAATTTAGCCTGTTCTGTGTTTTTCATATATATTTTTGAAATGTCACGTCTGACATTCACTAAACTGAGGCAAAATGAGTATTGTAGGCTAAAAACCCCTAGGAAAAAAATAAACGAGTTTGACCAATTTGACCTGGCCTGAAGGTACATTTCCTACTTCACCTTGACACAATTCTTGTTTTAGTGAATGATCTGATAAAGGCTTCATAGCAAACCTAGTGAATTTAAATTAAACAGAATGCTATTTTTAAAATTTATTTGTATGGGTTTGAAAATGTCCTTTATTATTTGCTATGGAAATATTTTGTGATGTATGGCATTTTTGTTCTTAATGGCAAACTATGTTGAAAAGGATAAAAATAAAGTGGTAAAAAATAAAAATGAACACACATAATACTGGTTTTATTTACTACTACTGCATACCGTTATTGCATGTACATTGCAATGGATAGATTGATGGTAAGCTACAAACTAGAACTCATAAATTATGTAAAAAGAGAAGACTATAAAAGGTAACGTGTTCATCCAGAGTTATGGATCCCTGTTTTACTGGACATATCAAATGTATCAAAGTTGATGGGCAGCGCATGGATATATAATAGGGATACTAGGTGATAGATCGCCGAAACGTTGGGGGTGGCATGTTTTGGCTATCAGTCAGTTTGTACTGACCCACTTTATGTTTTGGCTGCTTTTCGTGTTGTGCGTTCCCTAATATTGCATATTTCATATGGTTTATCTGTTTGGTTTTTCTTGTGTTTCTTTTTGCTGAGACAGCGTGTGGGGTTGCCTTACTATATGCTGCATGTTGTGTGCTGTAGCAATATGTAACTTTTGGCGTTGTGATACTATTACTTGTACTATGTATGTTTGTTTGAACCTCCAGCCAGGTCATCAATGCAGCTCTTCCGTTCCGTGTCTGTTTTTTGATCCCTAGGTGGATTTTGTTTCTGGGAGGGCATTAAATAAAGGCCCACCAGTCTACCTCATAACTGAAAAGCAGCGTGAGCAGTGATTGTTTGCTTCATAGCAGCCTGTGGTTTCATTTTTTTGGATAGGACTCGCCTTCACTAGAGGTGCCTTTTATGTTTGGTGGGTGAGCTTACACTCTTAGGCTGGGGTCAGACCAGCGCACTTTTAACGTGCGTTCTGGCGCACATAATTACGGCCGCACTAGCAGCAGATGACAGGCAATGACGGCCAATATACGAAGTACGGTCGCACGAAAGTCCGGCCGCGCAACGCAAGTGGAAAACGAACGCATTTTTTCGAGAACGCCGAACCGCTAGTACGGACGTACAGAGTGCGCAGCTGCGGCATAGCGGCATGTGTGCGTGCTTAGGAGACGTCAGACACTGCTAATGTCCAGCCTACATAACGTCCAGACGCAAAAAGTTTTATTGACGATCTGAAAAAATCACGCACGAAAAATGCGCATCGTATGACCGTTTTCGCGCACTCCGTGAAAAAATACGTCAATTCGTTCGGACGCACTTTTTTACGTTCGCGTGTAAAAATGCTTTTGTTTGACCCTAGCCTTAGGCTAGGGTCAGACGAGCGCATTCTGTGCGGACTGTGCATCCGTGCACAATGGACGTACTTTCTGACTGACGACAAGGTAGTGCCACACAGTCCATTTTTTGTGACTGACGTTTTTTTTTGACTGATGTACACTATATTGCCAAAAGTATTCGCTCACCCTTCCAAATAATCAGAATCAGGTGTTTCAATCACTTTCATGGCCACAGGTGTATAAAATCAAGCACTTAGTCATGCAGACTGTTTTTACAAACGTTTGTGAAAGAATGGGTCGCTCTCAGGAGCTCAGTGAATTCCATCATGGAACTGTGATAGGATGCCACCTGTGCAACAAATCCAGTTGTGAAATTTCCTCGAAGCAACGAAGCCACGAAGTGGTAGGCCACGTAAACTGACGGAGCAGGGTCAGCGGATGCTGAGGCGCATAGTGCGAAGAGGTCACCAACTTTCAGTTGACTCCCCACAGACCTCCAAACTTCATGTGGCCTTCAGATTAACTCAAGAACAGTGCAGAGAGCGCTTCATGGAATGGGTTTCCATGGCCGAGCAGCTGCATCCAAGCCAAACATCACCAAGTGCAATGCAAAGAGTCGGATGCAGTGCTGTAAAGCACGCTGCCACTGGACTCTAGAGCAGTGGAGACGCGTTCTCTGGAGTGACAAATCGTGCTTCTCAATCTGGCAATCTGATGGACGAGTCTGGGTTTGGCGGTTGTCAGGAGAACGGTACTTGTCTGACTGCATTGTGCCAAGTGCAAAGTTTGGTGGAGGGGGGATTATGCTGTGGGGTTGTTTTTCAGGAGCTGGGCTTGGCCCCTTAGTTCCAGTGAAAGGAACTCTGAATTCTTCAGCATACCAAGACCTTTTGGACAATTCCATGCTCCCAACTCTGTGGGAACAGTTTGGAGCTGGCCCCTTCCTCTTCCAACATGACTGTGCACCAGTGCACAAAGCAAGGTCCATAAAGACATGGATGACAGCGTCTGGTGTGGATGAACTTGACTGGCCTGCACAGAGTCCTGACCTCAACCTGATAGAACACCTTTGGGATGAATTAGAGCAGAGACTGAGAGCCAGGCCTTCTCGTCCAACATCAGTGTGTGACCTCACAAATGCACTTCCCAGAAGAGTTGAAGCTGTAATAGCTGCAAAGGGTGGACCGATTTCATATTGAACCCTATGGGTTAGGAATGGGATGTCACTTAAGTTCATATGCGAGTCAAGGCAGGTGAGCGAATACTTTTGGCAATATAGTGTAGAAGGGGAAAATAAATTAATATGAAAAACATTTTCCCGTCAAAAATGCAGTCCGTCTGACTTCGTTCCATCACTCGCACACAAAGCTATGTAGACGTTGAGGACATTGTGCGTCCGTTCTAGCGGATTTACGTTCTTGCCTAACCTGCATCCGTTTGCCGCATCCATATGCATCCGCAGTTCGGTGCGGACGTACTTCATGTGCGCGGCTCCATTGGTCATAATTATATGCTATAACAGACGTACAAATGTGCGGCAACACAGACGTGAATGCTGCGCTCGTCTGACCCTAGCCTTAATGGCCATTAAAAGAAACCAAAGCCTCGAATTGTGTTTTGTTTCACATGCACGGTGTAATAGGAATAAGCGCAGATGACATTTTTCTTATGTTTTATACTATTACTTTTGTTACTGACAATATATATTTTTGTACTTGATAAAGATATTTTTTATTATACTTTTGGTATATATTATTTCATGGTCACGCCATCTTGATTTATTGTGGATTGGTTACACATTTGTAGGACCTTGGACTCCTTCTTGCAGATGAGCACACTTTTTATGAAAACAGTGTGCAGAATATCTATTTTGCTTTAAGAGAAAGATACTGACACATCACACTTGAATGATCACAGGGAGTACCAGATGCTGGGAAGAGACACCAGGAAGTGTCAGACTCATGGATAGCCAGACAAAAAATAGCAAGGCTTTTGCTGCCTAATTAACCCCTTAAGGACCAATGACAGAACTGTTCAGTCATAAAGGTATTGTCTTTAAAGACCCTTGGTTCTTAAAGGGTTAAAGAGCCATCACTGCCTGGGACCCCCATCCAGTGGTGGAATGCCATGGCCTGGTCAGTCGCAAGTGCGACCGCTGCGACCCTGGTAGTTACGCCACTGGCCAACTGCGAGGTTCCCTGAATCCTACCAACTGTGCCGAGATCATCACTTAGCATTAGTAATGTAAGAAAGGTAACATACAGATAGTATGTTAAAAGGAGACAAAAATAACAGATTTTATAGGTTGCTTATCGAGCTTCACACAGGTCTTAATGACACTCACAAAGGGATAGAAGCAGGTGATACTTGGGTGTGGTGGGATCCCTAGGTCAGATTCTAGGATGCTTTCATGGGAATCATGATGGCCCCCCTATGGTTGCCATTTGTCTCGACCATAAAAATTAAAACCATTCTGGTTAAAGTTTTGTTTTGTATATGTGCATATTATATGGATAAATGTTTTTTCTCCTATGAGACTCCATTTTACTTGTGTTCACATTTTAGCAGGTAACGCTTTAGCAAGGTTATGTTTTTGAAAGGTAGTGTGAGGACAAACACCTAGCCATTTACTATAAAAAAAAAACAACGTATTTTGTGTTCTGGGCAAATATGTGACAGACCATCTTTTTTAATTTCACACTTTTGACGTATGATATTCTCAAAAGGGGTTGCATCTGTTTTCTCAAGTTTTTATTGAATCTAGGGCAATAATGCAAGGCTGGCAGGTCCCCGTATGGAAGGGACAATTTCCACACCGGATAATTATAAGACAAGTGCCTAGTCAAACCCTGATCGCATAACAGAGATGGCAGAGATAAGTCATACACACCATGCCACACTCTCGTATCCTGCATTCATACTTTGCAGTGATATCAGCCTCTAACAGTCCTTTTTCTTGTGTTCTGAAACCGTGTTTTAGAGACACTTCTTGAAATCGAGCAGTACTGCTATTTGCCAGACTTGCGGTTTTATCAATGCCATTTTTTTTTTTATTAAATACCTGTCACAGCTATGCTTCATGTTTCGTAGCTTGCAGGTCTTTCGAAAACATGCTTCTGGGATGTGCACATGTCTCCTGAAAGCCATGCCTGGGCCAAACTCGCAATAACAGCTGAAAATAATTTATTGCAGTCAACACACAGGAACAGTAGTGTGAAGATTCTTTTTCCACAATTCATTTTACAACTATTGCATTAAAATAAGAACCCAGCCATAAAAATGCTGAAATCAAGCTAGCCATGTATGTGCGATTTGCTCTATAAATATAGTAAGTTGTCACATCCCGCAGATGACACGCAGAACTGGACACGAGGAATAAATGACCTGTTTGATATGACATTGACCACTGACATAAGGTAGATAAGGATACAGTGCTCTCCAATCACTGGAAGTGACGTCAGGCTTGTGACTTCCATTGGATCCAATAATCTATTTGAGAGAGTAAATATAGAAGCAATAACTAGGGATGGGACGGGGGATGGGAACCCCCGTGTTCGGTTCGCATTTGAAATCGAACATTTGAAAAAGTTTGAATTTGAAAGCGAACATGATTCGAACACCATACTAGTCAATGGGGCTCAAAAATTAAGGTCCCTTCCAGAGGGCATATATGCATGATATTGGTCATAAAAGGTGTATGGGGGTCCAGCTACTGCCCTGGGGAACAGGAAACAAAAAAACCTTTTTTTTAACCATTTCACTGCTGAGCCATTTCACCACTGTGCTCTGAGCTAATTTTTACCACTTTTGCTCATGTTTAAACGCGATTTGAAGTCATGGGAAATGTTTGAGCAACGAGTGGGAAAAATTACGATCTTAACGCAAACGTTAACGCTCACTTGCGTGAGCATTAACATTTGCTGCGATGTTCACTGCATATTTGTAATGATTCCCCAGGACAGACCTGGTAGGATCCCTGGTAACAGACCTCCTAACCCTCCGATCCTTAGGATGGTCAGGACCACTAAACCTAACCTCTAGCAGCCACATATGCCAGGGAGACAGCACCAGAATTATACACCACAGACTGAGATAAATAGAAGTTTGTACTGCACTATAGTGTATGGCAGAATGGAAGCGCACCAGCAGTAACAAGCAGCGGAATATACCAGACAGGGGAACCGAGCGAGAGTAGTTGTTATAACAAAACCGGGTCAGCAACGTTTAGGCACTTGTATTGCGCATATGTGGCAGGATCTGTAGCACACACCAACAGTAACAAGCAGAAGATATACCAGACAGGGGCACAGAGCGAGAGTAGTCAGTTTAACAATCGGGTAAACAACCTTTAGGCACTAGTACTGCGCTACTGTGTATGGTGAGAATCGGCGCACACCAGAAGCAACAGGAGGTAAACAGAACAGGCAGGGGGTACACAGAATAGTCAAATGGCAGGCAATGTCAGCAAGTCGGCAACAGATCGGGTCCTCGGAACAAGCAGGGTCAGTAACAAGTATACAAACTGATTCGGTAAGTTAGCGATGCGGTGATGAAACTCCACGGCAAGGCAAGGTGTACAGTGCACGCTCCTGATTTAAAGGTCCTGGCGGCTCCGCGTCATCACGCCGCGTCCTGCCCCCTGATCACTCACACCATGCGTCCGGGCCCCCCCCAATTGCTATCCGGGGCCCTGGATGTCACAATATTACAATCCAAACGCAAACGGGATAAGTAACCAAATTTGTAAGAAGAATCATTAATGCAGCTTATGAATCCTCACAGTGCAGGGCAGCACCTCTACAGTCTGATGCTAGCTTTAACCAGCGCGCTGTGTGCAGCTTCTGAGAAGATACGCTATTAGTGTAGCGGGGAAGCCGGCTGCGCATTTTGAATCGCTCCCTCTACACTAATAGCATATCTTCTCAGAAGCTGCACACAGCGCACCAGTGTATGCAGCTTCTAACAGCGTGGGAGACGGGAGGCTTCGCTCGTTGGTGGATCCAGGAATCGGGTGAATATTACAAAGAAAGAAAAAAAGGTTTTAATTTATGTTCCCTGAGACATTTAATGTGTTGCCCTAACTTAGCCTGGTGGTCAGTGGGGGCTCCCTGGATCCTGGTTGTGGGGGGGGGGCTGCCGTGGCCGCAGGTGCAGTGGCTCCCTCCCTGTGCCACCTCTCTGCCACATACACCCGGCCACCAGCCCGCACAGTCGCAGCTCTGTTATCCGGCGGCCGCTCGCTCCTCAAGGGGGTCCTTGGGAGGCACCGGTGGGCAGCCCTCTACAGTGCCTGATTAGAGGGCCACGTCTGCCTGATGTTTTAATCTCATGTTGAATCTCATAGGTTTCAATGTTAAAAATATTCCTGTTTTAATTCAATAGCTAATAAACCATTGCTTATAATATTCTGCAGTAAAGAGTCTCTTTGTTTTTCTATTATTTTTTTTCGGATTTTTTAATCATTTTTAAAAAAAAATAAATAATAATTTTTCCAAACTTTTTGCGAACGGCCTGGAAAGTTTGCAGTTTGTGAACTTTCAAACCGCTGATGTTCGAATTGAACTTAGAACAGATTCAAACTGGCAGCCCATCACTAGCAATAACCAGGTTACAAGTAAGCAAACTCCTTGGAGCAAAGCAAACTCTATTCGAAGCAGTGGTAAACAGAGGTCAAAGTGAGTCTTAGTAAACTGGTAAAGAGGTCTTAATGGCAGCCAGCGTTCAAAGCGTAGTCGAAGGAAGTAGGCAAAAGGATCTTAATGGCCGGCAGCGTTCATGGCAGATTTGTTAACCAGGGTTTGGCAACAAGAAACTCATGTAAAATGCAGGTAATGGGTACACAGTAGCTAATTTATGAGAACACTAAAGGACCAGTGACTCGCCAGGCTCGTTGCCTTTCTTGCTGGGCCATTTGAGGCAGAGCGGCACTTGCATCGGATTGTCGGCATCAAATGTTCGGGTCACGTCATCGCTGGGTGCCGCCATCTCCAGATGACACATGAAAAAAGGGCCTGCTGTTCGCAAATGCACAATGCAATATGGAGTCCGGCTAGCTGGTGAGAGGATCCTCTGCTGCCTGCTTGGTGCATGATGGTGCGGTGTAGTGACGAGTACCCCTGTTGACGGTCTCAGAGATGTCCGCGTCGTACGGAGTATGGTACACAAGTGCAAGAACATGTTGGACTTTTTGGTATTTTTGTTCCTGTGTTGAAAGTATTTTCGTGTTTCATGGTTTTTTGCTTTTGATACCTAAACCTTATTTCCATTTAGCAGAACGTTTCACTGTGACTAGACTGCTGAAATAGACTAATATACAGTAGAGTGTATTTTTGCTGTCCGCTACAGTTTTTATTTGTTAGGCGCCAACACATTCCGTAGCGCTGGGTAAAGACAGGACAATTCTACAATACGTAAAAGGAGACAGGTCATTATTGCTGCCAAAAGATACAGGAGGATATGAGGGACTTATTCTTGTGTGAACTTAGTTTAGTTGAGGGGGTGAGAAACAGGAAAGGAGGACTGCAGTGATGAATTAATGCAGGGAGAGGTGAGAACCGTTTTTGGATAGGTCAGATGTTTTGTTACATAGTCAGGTGGTAGGCTTCCCTAAACAGAAGGGTCTTTAGGGAGCATTTATATGAAGCCAGATTTGGAGATGGATTTTGTGAGGAAGCGAATTCCATAGGGTTGGTGCCGCATTAGAAAAGTCCCACAGTCTGGCATGTGAAGAGCTAATTATGGAGGCTGCCAGGCACCGGTTACTGTTGGGTCTTAGGGGGCAGGCCGGGGTGTATTTGATTAGTGAGGACAGGTAGTGAGGAGCGGCGTTAGAGTTTTGTAGATCAGAATGTGTAGTTTGAATTTGATTCTGCTGTGGATCGGGAGCCAGTGAAGGGATTCAGAGAGGAGAGAGAGATAGGAAGGCCAGTCAGGAGGTTGTTGCAGTAGTCCAGATGGTAGATAAGAGTGGATAAGTTGCTTGATGGTGTTAGTCGTCAGAAATGGGTGAATTCTGGCCATATTGAGGAGGTGATTGTGGCAAGATGAGAGTGATTTGATGTAGGGGCTGATGGAAAGACTGGAGTCAAGAGTCACTCCGAGTCAGCGGACTTGGTCTGAAAGGAGGATAATGATATGGTCAACAATTATAGAAAAGTCAAATATTGGAGTAGAGTTAGAGGGAGGGAATTGGAAGGAGCTTCGTCTTGGGCACACTGATCTTCAGTTAATGTGAGGCCATCCAGGAAGAAAATGCCAGACAGTGACTGACCTGAGAGAGAACAGGGAGGCAGAGATCAGGAGTGGAGAGGTAAATCTGAGAGTCCTTTGAGTATAGGTGATACTTGAAGCCATAGTTGGTGAGGAGTTTACCCAGTGAGGAGGTATAAATAGGGAAGAGCAGAGGAGCTAGGACTGAGCCTTGAGGTACACCAACTGACAGAGGCATTGAAGAGGAGGAATTGTCAGCAAGGGATACAGAAAAGGATCTTTTGGAGATGTATGATTTTAGCCAACAGAGGGTGGTATAACAGAGACAGAGAGAATTGTATCTGTAGTAGGAGGGGATGGACGACTGTATTGAAGGCAGCTGAGAGGTCAAGTAGGATCAGCATGGAGTATAGGCCATTGTATTTAGTGGAGAGGAAGTCATTAGTAACCTTTTGTGTGAGCGGTTTCTGTTGAGTGTTGAGAGTGAAAGCTGGATTGCAGGGGGTCAAGCAAGGAGTTAGAGGATAGTGTCATGCTCTGCATGGGAAGAGGGTTGAGCGGTTATAGACTAGTCCTTCTAGCAGTTTTGACGCTAGTGAAATTAGTGAAACTGGATGGCAGTTTTCAGGAGAAATTGGGTCAAGGGAGGGTTTCCTGAGAATGGGTGTAATAGTGGCATGCTTGAAAGGTGAGTGGAATGAGCCAAAAGCGATGGATAGGTTGAAAATGTGAATAAGAGTGATGGATGAGGACAGAAAATATAGGTGTGAAGGGTTGGGGTCTAGCAGGCAGGTAGTGGGACAAATTGAAGACTGTAGGGAATGGACTTCATCCTCTGTGGTTGGGGTGAAGAAGCAGAGAGTTGAGTTGGGTTGACTGGGGAAGGAGGAATGCTATATGCCTTTGCTGAGATATTGTATTTAAGAATTGTGTTTTCTGTTTGAAATGGTCAATGAGATCTTGAGCACTAACAACAGATAGGGGAGGTGGCACCGGCGGGTAGAGGAGCACATTAAAGGTTGAGGACAGTGTTTTAGGGTTGAAAGAATGTGAAGATATGAGAAGGGAAGTAAGTTTGTTTGGCGAGGTGAGGGGCATTTGTATATGAGCGGAGAAGGAACTTACAGTTGATGTCAGCTTCAGAGTGAGAATTCCCGCAGGCAGTGCGGGAGCATTATGTATGTTTTATATTTGAACCCATTTGCAAAGATTATGTAATAATAGTGTTAAGATAGTAGTTACAATTTACATATCGAGGCTGCAGATGTGAATAAATGGCGCAGCAAATACTGTTTCCCTGAACAGTGGTTGGCATTACCATCTGCTGAACAATGTTTTACTATCAAGGGCATTAAATGTGATTTATTTCTACAAAGTGCTCCGAATTTGTTGTGTAATTTTGTATGTCAGCAAGTCAATATGCAGGCCGAATTATGTCGGTCAAGTAGCTTTCCCAGACATATGCACTTATTGACTTGAACAAAATTGGCTTGTAAATCCAAACAGTTTGAGTTTAGGTTTTGTTCCAGATGCAATTTTCATTTCAATTTTGGAAATGTTTGTTTTGGGCAGATCCGTTTTCAATACAACATAAATCATTATGTAATATGTTTTTAAATCTAGTCTGACATAGACTTTTCTTATCACTGTACAATCTACAGATAATCTGTGGCATGTTTATCCTAGAAGAACTCTCATTTGCCGCTTTATTCAGATAATGCGTATCCTGCAATACACCTTTCGAGACAAAAAGACTTTAGACCAGGGAATTTGATAAGGTTTGGGTTATCTCCACTTTGACATTGTCCAACCAGAATTGAATTTGTGGGGACATATATTCCGGTGTATTTGTTTAAAATTCACTTGGTTCACACAAAAGGGCATCAGAACCATCACTTGCATGGGCGTAGCATAGTTTCTGGATATTTTAATTTTGCATAGGGTTTAAGCACTTTAACCACTTCGCTGCTGAGGACGCGCTCAGCGCGTCCTCAGCAGTCCCGCTGGTGTGCTGAGGACGCGCTGAGCGCGTCCTCACATTGGGGTCAGCGTTCGGCCGGGTTCCGGCCGATCGCTGGCCCCTCCGGTGCGGGCTGACATCCTGGATGTCAGCCCGGCATCCGGACCAGCAGCCGCCAGAATTAGGTGTCATCGCGGGGGCGCGATGAACACCTAATTCAGGCGCCCCCCCCCCCGCATGTGCGGAGGAGGCGCCTGAAAGGGAGGGGGGGAGGTCCTTCGGACCTCTCTCCCTCCCGATCGGCGGCGCACAGGGGGTTAACCCAGGCATCATTTGGAAGGGCACAGCCTGCCCTTCCAAATGATGCCAGGCATTAACCCCTGGGGAGCTGGATCGCGAATCGGCGCTGAAAAGCGCCGGTTCGCGATCCTTTCCCGGAGCTGGCCGACATCTTGGATGTCGGCCAAGCCTCCGGGAACTCCCCCAGAGGACTGGCCTCATCGTGCGTAGCACGATGACGCCAGTCCTAGAGTTAACCCCTAACTGCCACCAACTGTGGAGATAGGGAGTTCCAATGAACTCCCTATCTCCCGATCCGTGGCAGCTAGGGGTTAAATTTTGGTATCGTTGGATCGGCCAGAGCATGGCCGTTCCAACGATACCAAACACTACAGTGAAAATTTTTGTAAAAAAAAAAACAAATGAAAAATAAAAATAAAAAAAATAAAAAAAAAAAATTAAACACTTTTTTTTAATTTTTTGGGTTTGTTAATGCAGCAATATTGTTCCCATTTCAATTATAATGTGAACAATGATGCTGCACTAACGATTTTTGTATGCGGTGCGTTTGTTAAAAATAGTGTCATTTTCCCCAAAAAAAAAATGTAACGAGACCCCATCTCTAATTTTTTTAACAAGCGCACCCCATACAAAATATAACCGCAATTGCTCGCATGTTAAAATGTGGAAAAAAAAACACTTTACACATTGTAAATTATTGAAAATACATATTTTATTGCATTTTTTGTTATAATATACAGACATGACATAACGTATACATATAATAATGACATATTATGAATCTACCGAGTCTGACGGAAAGAACGATATATAATATGTCTGGGTCATATACTAAAATAAGCCTTCAAAACACGTTTAAACATGATGCGCAAAACAGGTAAAAATGACCTCAGCATAGGGGCGGGAAAAGCCTCAGCAGCGAAAGGGTTAACCTTTTGTTGCCCCTCTTTCGTCAAATTGTATGTTTTGTTAAAATCTAAACACTGATTCATGTGTCACATAAAACCCTAGTAAGACAAATCCAACTAATTTTACAAAAATGTAGGTACTTGGCAACTTCTAGGGTTGCTATTTGCTACAGATGCCAACACAACTTAAAAATCTTTCCAAGATAAGCTTACTAATAGACCATTTGAGCAACACCGTAGGACAATAGGAGTAGGCGTCATGTGAATGAAATCAACTAAAATACTTACATTTGTGTAGCTAAAAAATGATTTAAGGGACTAAGCATTCTAAAATATGAAAACAGAATTAACTTTTCTTTTAATCCCTTCACACCAAAAACCGAGTTATCTCGAATTTTTGCATTGCAATGCATTGAAACACACTCATTAGCACATCTAAGACCATTTTCCCACCTTTTTAAAGCAAGATTAGTGTGTCCCCTGTGGAGAATTGAAATCCTTTGCAGGGTGCTTGGAGAGGCATAAAACAGAGACATAAAACCAGTTGCAAATATCAGCCCTAAATCCCACTAACAAAAGTTCAAATAGATTACTGCTGCATTACAGCTGCCAGGGAGAGAGCAGAATACAAGGGGAGCTCTGGGGTCACGCACTGCTTTACAGGGATTAGATTCAGAAGGTTATAATAAGGGAAAATCCCTCTGCAGTACAGATAAAAGGTGTTACTGTAATCTCCATATACAGGCATTATGTTACATACCGATATATTATTTTTAGATGCTATTAGTATTTTTTGGTCACTGCATAGCTAATAATCTCATTATGATCACCACCAATGCCCATGATCAGGAGATCTCACCATTTTTATTATGTATCTATTTATCCACCTAGTCTGCCCTTTGCAGCACTGCCTCTCTTTAACCCCTGAGGTGCCTGGAGGTGGTTGACTTCCTGGATGTCAGCCAAGCCTCCGGGGCCTCTCCCTGCAAACTGACATCATCACGCATGGTGCGATGACATCAGTGTGAGCATTAACCCCTAGCTGCTAAGGGGATACATAAGGAAAGCCCTTATCTCCCGATCCGTGGCAGCTAGAGGTTAATGCTTGATAACATTGGAAAGGCTACCAGTGCATGGCCTTTCCAATGATACCAAACATGAGCAGGTTAAAAAAAAAGTGTTTATTTTATTAATGCAGCACTATTGTTCATGTTTCAGTTATAATGTGAACAATGATATCTCCAGAACCCTGGTAGCTAGGGGGTCTTGGAAGGTGTCATTCGAAAGGTCTGAGCATGGCCTTTCGAATGCTACCAAACCTGTTTAAAGTAAAGGGGAAAAAAAGATGTAAAAAATAAAATTATAATGTGAACAATGATGCTGCACTAATGATTTTTTTCTATGGGGTGCGTTTGCTAAAAATCACGTAATTCACCCCAAAAATATGTAACAAGTCCCCAGTTCTAATTTTTGTACAAGTGCACCCCATAGAAAATATAAACGCAAAAGCTCATGTGATAAAATGTGAAAAAAACAAAACACTTTACATGCTGTAGATGATTTGAAAATTCTAATTTTATTGCTCTTTTGTTATAATATACAGGCAGGACATGACCTAAACATATAAAAATTATATATTCTGAATCTGCTGAGTCTGCGGAAAATTAAAAAAAAAAATTCTGGCTCATGTAATAAACCATGGCTTCTAATCGCGTTTAAACATCAAAAGCAAAGACGGTAAAAATGAGCTCAGCACACAGATGTGAAATGGCTCAGCAGTGAAGGGGTTAATTGGCAAGAAGTGTGTAAGAGGATAGAGACCATGCAGAAGTCTGGGCCCTAAATACCTTCCCTCAATTACTCTCCCCAGACGTCTTGTTACCCAACCCATGCACTCTGTTACATTATATACAAACAAAAACCAATACACTATGATAAAGTGGACACAGGAGTACAACTCACTATCTGTCTGCACTAGCCCCGGAATACTGACTACGTTGCACACAATCCCCTGCACCCACTTCCCTTGTAATTTATCAAAGCTACTACCACAGACCAATGACTTTTTTACCCAGGATGCCTAAGTTTTATGTTTTATTATGACAAAAGAATGTCACAGGCATATGGAACAAGATATTACAATTAAAAGTTACACACACCAGCAAAGTTTAAAAAAAATTAAAACACAGAACCTACTTACAAGTCAGCAAGCTAAAAGGATATCTGTGACCCCCTGGGGCTGGAGATTGGAAAAACTGAAAAATTCCCACTTTGCGTGGCCCCAGAAAGAATAAGCTAAGGAGCCCATACTTGGCTCAGAATATATAGATTTCCTTGGTTCCTCCAAGGCACAGCCCATAGATGGTACAGCCCGCCCACTACATTTCCCAGAACCCCCCTCCTGTTAATTCGTGGGCATGCTCAGTTCATTTCTTATTTAATTTAATTCAAAGATATCATAACAGTTATCCAAAGATCGTCTATAGCTATCAAAGGGCATATTCGTTTATTTTGAAATGCACTTTAAGTCACAGTGGTGCCGCTCTGACTGGCTTTTCCTTTGACATGAGCTAGTGCATCCCCCCCCTGCTGAGCAGAACAAAGGTGCAATCTCCTCCATTCACACCTTCCATGGCTTCAAAGGACGTTACTGGAGACAGGACAGAAAGGCTATTCACATTCTAATTTGTCGGATATAATCTCTGCACGTGAATACAACACGTTATATATTGGATTTATCAGCCAAGCCTCCAATATGTCTATATTCGATTTACTGGACCTATCTCGGCAGTTGCCTCCAATATATCAGGGATTATTATTTCATAAGAAATCCATACGAGACACAAATATCAATCGTTTATATTTCCTATAAATTCTCCTGAATTCTTTTGTCTGTGCTTTGCTTTGAAAAATACAATAATCAATAATCGGATAAAAAATATATATTTATTACGTATACAAAAAAGTTTCAAATATCGTAAACAACAATTTATAAACCACAATCCATCAGCATATAAAAACTAGCTTCACAATATATGTATCTCCGGTTAGTAACTGCATATATGATTAATCTCATTTACCTTATCAGTTAGTAACTAATACACAAATGGTTAATAAACATTTCTGCTTAATACAACATGCATTTCCCAGCAAACAATGTTTAACCAGCCAGCTCTTATAGATAGATAGATATATCTCTATGCTACATGGATCAACAAAAGATGAGCTAATTCAATAATAAGTAATAAAAACTTATTTAGTGAATCCTCCCCTAATCTCGAGAATTAAACTTCTAATCTTTTGCTTTTTATTTTGTAGTTATATAATTCCTTGCTTATTAATTTTAATCACAGTAATTTCCAAATTCAATATATATATATTGGTATCAATCTTACATTTCTTTTAGGAATAAATCCTTATATCCACTTCTTCATATTTCTATCTGCAGAATAGAAAACACTTAGAATTTGGATCTAACCGTATCTGAGAAGTCTCAGTCTACGTTGCAAGAATATCTACAAATATTTACATTAATTCCTTAATTTCATACATTACCTGTCCAATTTGGATGTTGATAAGTCTGCCTTGAAATTCCTGATATAATATTTTTGGAATGTGTGAAGATTATCGATATCAGATAATCAATGCATGTGAGTTAGAGATTTGGTGAGAATCTTGATTGCCTCATGTCCTGGGATCTGCTATGTGTACTGGACATCTGAATGCATAGCGGTGTGAGTCTCTGAATGCTGGAATCTCCGACTCATTTGCAACCAACATTGCCGCTTATTATAGCCAATTTGACGTCACTGGTCATATTATTAAATCTAATATTTACTATCCTCTAGAGGGCAGTATTACACTTCTTAATTAATTCCACCATTTCTTTTTAATATTCTTATTTCGGGTCAAAAGGTCAATCTGACGTAACAAAGAACCTCTCTCTGTCACTAGACACGATGTCTCCATCTAATTTATATCCCTACTCCCTTTTGAAATTACTTACTATCAGCTAAATTCTTTTCTGGTTAACTCAACAGAATCTATTCTTTTAGTAATTTTTATTATTTTCCAATTATATACTTTCTACATTTCCTACTGTAAATATAATGAAATATACCTTGATTATAAACATATATTTTGTGAATATAAATCTATATTACAGAATATTAACTCTCATTCCTATACCCAAAAGACAAAATATCTTTTGTTTTAAAAACTTAAGACAGACCAATAAATTTAATTATGACACGTCTTAGCACTACATCTAGCCTTATCACACAAAAACATTCTAGGTTCCTTCATGTCTGGCACTTCTTAAAAAAATATAAAAGACTTCACCCAGGAATGAACTCTGTAAAAAAAAAAATCTCGTTAATTTCTAAACTTAGAGGAAATTGAAAGAAAAAAAATTGTCTTTAAAAACAAAATGGCTACAGACATCCATTTTAATTTTTCCCTTGTGTAATATACCAGACAAATTACTTCCTGGAACATGTCAGAAAATCAGGCCTGCCTGGGCAGCAGCGTTGTATTTTCAATTTCTATACACAAAATATTACCAGTCCTTTATGGCGAAATATGTATGTATGTATGACACTACCTGCAAAAGCCTCCAAAAAAAATCGCAAACTTCCCAAAAATGTATATAAACGACCGAAAATCAGGATGCACATGAGGACTTCGTAAAAATAAAACTCAAACTTTTATTGTAATTAGCATATTAAAAAGTTCCTGTAAACATGCCCGACGTTTCGGCGCCTTCGGAGCCTTTATCAAGGTTTGGAAGGAGCCGAAACGTTGGGCATGTTTACAGGAACTTTTTAATATGCGTATTACAATAACAGCTTGAGTTTTATTTTTACGAAGTCCTCATGCGCATCCTGATTTTTGGAGAATATATATACACATTAAAAACTTAAGCCAAACTGTAAAATGAATATTGCAGATGTATCCTCATGTTCTAAGCTACAGTAGCATTGCTTTTTTTTAATTTATATTCATCATTGGACTTTCTTGCCCATTCTTTCCTCCTTTCCTTAATCTATAATTATCAAATATTGATATATGCTTGGCAAATCTCCCCACCTCTCCTCAATCCAGAATTATCAGATGCTACTGCATACCTTTTGTTTCCTTGTTTGCATAACATGCATAGTTATATTTTTTCAGTATTGCTTTTGGTCTGGAGAAATGGGAGACCTTTGAAAACTTGTGTTTTTTTGTTAGTCCAGTAAAAAATTATATATGTTTTGGAAAACATGACAGATCTGTCAACCTTAGCAATATTATGATGATTTCGTCGCCTACATAATTATTTAAATCTGTAACATATTCACTCCCAAACTCGTTTTTTTATTTTCTTACTCATACTGCATGTGACAAATACAGGTCTATTCAAAGAAAGGTGAACCTCAGGAGAATGACTGGAGAAGTGAAAATTCTAGGTCAAAATAGCCAAACCAGAAAAATTCTCCCATTTATCTCACTTTCCAAATCGGCTACTTGGTCTAGATTGTTCTCTTCTCCTGCCAATTCTCCGGAGTTTCGCCTTTCTTTGAATAGACCTGCAAGTGTTTTTTATCCTCATTTGTAAGTATTTCATAATATGTGAATAATTAAAAGATGAATATGGCAAAAGCATTATATACATTTGTAAATGAAGAACTAAGTGTGTATATTGCTGTAAATTAATATTTAGAGAGTTCTCAGACAATGTCCTCTATTTTTGTGTTAACTATTTACTCCTTGCTTCAAATAAATGTTTCATTTTTCTTCTAGACAAAATTCCTGGTAGCACAGGTGTAAATAATTTATTAACTACTACCTATGAATATCCTACTCTTATCTCTTTCATTTATAGTAAACAATCCATGACCCAATGTCAGCAGAATGAAGTAGAAATTGATTCTCCACCAGTACTTTATTTTTAAATTAAAAGAGGACTAAAAAGAGTCGTTTTTTTTTTTTGTGCTGAGAATGTAACCATGGCCATGGTGGTTCATGTTTTCTGTGTTTTTGTGTTTTTTTTTTTGCCATATCACTGTTGCCTCATTTCACTGTTTGATCTCTTTTTTTCCCCCATCAATGCATGTTTCTAGACAACTGCCTCCAAGTTTTCTTCATGTTTGTCCACAGAGACATCCAAACAGATTGTTTTCCATCAACACGCCGAACATGCCTTGAATATTTTTGATTGTAGTGTTCCATGTCACTTTTTATTTGATTTATTGTAACAAATTTTATATTAAACATGGGATGTGCAGTTAATACGTGAAGTTAAGACAGATTTAAAATTTTCTTTTAAGAATTAAAATTTCAAGTAAATTGACCCCATTAATTTATCTGTTCATCCTTTACAGAAACATTAGAAGCAAAAAAGGAGATCAAACAGCGCTGCTATAACCAAGGTGCACTAGTGCCACCTCATTTATTAGAAAAGAGACCACACATACAGACGTTTCAGGGATACAACCCTTTCCTCAGTGCAAAGTGCCCCAATACATACAATACAGAATAAACCCTTTATATACATTACATACACAGGGTAGGCGGTACAGAAATTCCACACACTCATGGAGAGAATAAAGTAATCATTCATTAACACTTTCATACCGTTTGTAGGTAGTAGAAACTTCACATAGGTTCATGTTGCGATAGAGACGCCAACCGGCGTTATAACAATGGCGGACAATCGATATAGGAAGTAAGCACCGGTCAAGGACCGCCCCGTGAAGCCGGCGAGAGCGGAACCGCGCATGCGCAAAATCGCGCAGTGCCCACATGTAATTCAGAACCAATCAGCAGATAGGTAACCTCAATTGATGTTTACATTCAGCGAACAATAGTACAATGCTGTGGTTTTAAACTTCTCATAATGATCTCCCCATCTCCATGGTGTCTGGAAGGACCAAAGCACAGGTCCAATCTGTAAAAATGAAATAAATCAAAACCTTGCCTAACCTTGCAGTGATAACAACCAAAGTGACAAGTGTAATAAAACATAAAATAAACCACAAGGCATACGCTAATAATCTGATTAAAAAGAACAATATATGTCCTAAAAGGAACAGATCTGCAATCACAGCAAATGACATAAGGTGGTTAAATAGGGAGGAGGATCATGATAGAGGAGGGAAAAAGGGAAAAACAGCTCACCTAGACTGCAGATGCCTCATAGGCGCAGCTATAGGAAACAGTGCCACTCAAGCTTCTCATTGAGACCATGAGGGGACACTGTGTCCAACAGATACGTCCATTTCGCCTCCCTCTGTAACAATAGCCTATCTCGATCACCACCCCGTGATCAGGGAAGAATCCTATCTAGAATTTGATAACGTAGTTGTGAGACATTATGTCTAAATTCTCGAAAGTGTCTGGCTACAGGAAGATCAGATGTAAGACTACGAATGGAGGTCTTGTGCTCTGAGATGCGGTCCTTAAAGGGTCTTGTGGTTTTACCAACATACCCTAAACCACAAGGACACTTCAAGAAATAGACCACAAAATCAGATTGACAAGTAAAGAGACCTTTAAGTTTAATACCTTCACCCGTGCGGGGGTGAGTACATGTGTCGCCTTTAATAACACCATTGCAGTGATTACACTGTAGGCATGGATATGTACCATGAACAGGAGTTGAGAGAAACGTTTGTTTTGTTCTAGGAGAAGAGTCGGCTCTAACAACCTGGTCGCGTATGTTCCTGGTCCTTCGCATAGCGAATACAGGAAGTGTAGAAAACAGATGACCCACTTCTCTATCATTCTGTAAAATGTGCCAATTTGATCTAATGATCTTTTTAATGTCTTTAGAAAGAGGTGAATATGTACTCACGAATGGAACCCGATCCATTTTCCTCTTAGGAACGTCACATAGAAATTCCTCTCTGGTGACTCCAGAGGTTTTAAGTTGAGCTTGTTTCAGAACTCTTCTAGTATAACCTTTATCTCGAAACTTTACGCTCAACGCATGGAGCCTAGTGTCGAGTCTGGTATGGTCACTCACAATACGTTTAACACGTAGCATCTGGCTGTAAGGAATGGACTTCTTCTGTCCCACTGGGTGGTAACTAGAGAAATCGAGGAAGCTATTAACATCTGTAGGTTTGACCTACAGATCAGTGGCTAGTTTATTGCCCTCCTTATAAACCAGTACATCTAAAAAGTGTACACTTACATGACTGTATTCCATAGTGAAAGCAATGTTGGGGTTCCTGGAGTTAAGAAACTCACAGAACTGATGTAACTCACATACATTACCACTCCAAATGAGCAAACAGTCATCAATGTATCTGAGCCAGGTAAATACCTTATCCAGAAATGGGTTGTTGGACCAAACATAGGCATCCTCAAAAGAGGACATATAGAGGTTGGCATATGCTGGTGCCATATTGGCACCCATGGCGGTCCCCTTACTGTGTTCATAAAAGATAGTACCATATCTAAAATAATTTTTCTTCCAAACTATCTCCAATAAACTTAACACAAAGTCTAACATTTTACCAGAGATGGCCGATTCAGCAAGATGTTTTCTTGCGGCCCTAAGGCCTTCATTATGAGGAATAGACATATATAGACTATTAACGTCAAGTGTAACGAGAATCGAATCAATTGGTAATGCCAGATCACGTAACTTCAACAAGAAATCTTTCGTATCTTTCAAAAATGATTTTACTTTGGGTACCAAAGGTTGTAAGAATTGATCCACAAATATGGCCAAAGGCTGAAAAACCGAATCAGTGCCTGCCACAATTGGGCGCCCCGGTGGCGGGAGTATCCCCTTATGCACTTTAGGCAAGATATAAAAAACAGGAATGGTAGGGAATTTTGTACACAAAAATTGTCCAGTACTATCTGAAATGGTCCCCTCATCAAGAGCTGCCTGTACAACATTTCTGATCAAGGTGATAATTTGAGCAGTAGGATTAGATTTAACTTTATAATTTGTTCTATCAAAAAGTTGTCTTGTGACTTCTGCATGGTAGTCCTCAGTATTCTGAACCACCACCAAGCCACCTTTATCAGCTGGCTTGATGGTGATTTTTCTATTATTACTTAATTATTTCAGGGCACGTCTCTCCCCAATGGATAAATTATTTTTCTTAGGGAATTTTTTCCAGGATAATTCATCTACAGCTCTCTTGACAATATTCATAAAGGTAATGGATGAAGGATTAAATACCATGGGAGAGAAACGGCTCCTGGGTCTACACACCTCATAAGGTTAGTTAAATGGTTCTGACACTGAGGCATCTGCAGTAGGGTCATCGTCTGTTCTTTGTGGTTGGTTTGGTAGCTGGTGTTGTCTGTCTGAAAAGAAAATTTTAAGGTTAATCACTCGAAAGAATTGTTAATAGCTTCCTCGATTTCTCTAGTTACCACCCAGTGGGACAGAAGAAGTCCATTCCTTACAGCCAGATGCTACGTGTTAAACGTATTGTGAGTGACCATACCAGACTCGACACTAGGCTCCATGCGTTGAGCGTAAAGTTTCGGGATCAAGGTTATACTAGAAGAGTTCTGAAACCAGCTCAACTTAAAACTTCTGGAGTCACCAGAGAGGAACTTCTATGTGACGTTCCTAAGAGGAAAATGGATCGGGTTCCATTCGTGAGTACATATTCACCTCTTTCTAAAGACATTAAAAAGATCATTAGATCAAATTGGCACATTTTACAGAATGATAGAGAAGTGGGTCATCTGTTTTCTACACTTCCTGTATTCGCTATGCGAAGGACCAGGAACATACGCGACCAGGTTGTTAGAGCCGACTCTTCTCCTAGAACAAAACAAACGTTTCTCTCAACTCCTGTTCATGGTACATATCCATGCCTACAGTGTAATCACTGCAATGGTATTATTAAAGGCGACACATGTACTCACCCCCGCACGGGTGAAGGTATTAAACTTAAAGGTTTCTTTACTTGTCAATCTGATTTTGTGGTCTATTTCTTGAAGTGTCCTTGTGGTTTAGGGTATGTTGGTAAAACCACAAGACCCTTTAAGGACCGCATCTCAGAGCACAAGACCTCCATTCGTAGTCTTACATCTGATCTTCTTGTAGCCAGACACTTTCGAGAATTTAGACATAATGTCTCACAACTACGTTATCAAATTCTAGATAGGATTCTTCCCTTATCACGGGGTGGTGATCGAGATAGGCTATTGTTACAGAGGGAGGCGAAATGGACGTATCTGTTGGACACAGTGTCCCCTCATGGTCTCAATGAGAAGCTTGAGTGGCACTGTTTCCTATAGCTGCGCCTATGAGGCATCTGCAGTCTAGGTGAGCTGTTTTCCCTTTTTCCCTCCTCTATCATGATCCTCCTCCCTATTTAACCACCTTATGTCATTTGCTGTGATTGCAGATCTGTTCCTTTTAGGACATATATTGTTCTTTTTAATCAGATTATTAGCGTATGCCTTGTGGTTTATTTTATGTTTTATTACACTTGTCACTTTGGTTGTTATCACTGCAAGGTTAGGCAAGGTTTTGATTTATTTCATTTTTACAGATTGGACCTGTGCTTTGGTCCTTCCAGACACCATGGAGATGGGGAGATCATTATGAGAAGTTTAAAACCACAGCATTGTACTATTGTTCGCTGAATGTAAACATCAATTGAGGTTACCTATCTGCTGATTGGTTCTGAATTACATGTGGGCACTGCGCGATTTTGCGCATGCGCGGTTACGCTCTCGCCGGCTTCACGGGGCGGTCCTTGACCGGTGCTTACTTCCTATATCGATTGTCCGCCATTGTTATAACGCCGGTTGGCGTCTCTATCGCAACATGAACCTATGTGAAGTTTCTACTACCTACAAACGGTATGAAAGTGTTAATGAATGATTACTTTATTATCTCCATGAGTGTGTGGAATTTCTGTACCGCCTACCCTGTGTATGTAATGTATATAAAGGGTTTATTCTGTATTGTATGTATTGAGGCACTTTGCACTGAGGAAAGGGTTGTATCCCTGAAACGTCTGTATGTGTGGTCTCTTTTCTAATAAATGAGGTGGCACTAGTGCACCTTGGTTATAGCAGCGCTGTTTGATCTCCTTTTTTGCTTCTCTGGATTCAAGTTTCCCTGTGGATTGGAATGAACATATGGGACTACATCATCCTAGCAGCAGCTGATAAGTATCTCTATTTGTCTTTTTTGGGTGCTATAGACGCCTGACCCTGTTTTTTTTTTCTTTTTGTAGTCGTTTACAGAAACATTGACACGGGGGACCACATTCTGACTGAGCCGTTGGTATGTGGGTCCATTAGTGTTAACAAGTGAGTCATTAAGTATAACATACCCAATTCTTAAAATGAATGGCTCACCCCGCAAACTTTACTTGCGGTTCAGCTGTTATGGCAGTTTATTCCAAATTAACTGTTCCTAAAGGGCAGTGGTTCCCAAACGTGGTCCTCAAGTCCCCCCAACAGGCCAGATTTTATGGATTACCTTGGAGAAAAGCAGACTGAATCCTGCAATCACTGAGCAGCAAATCAGATTACCTGTTCTCTGCTTCAGATATCTGGAAAACCTGACCTGTTGGGGATATTTGAGGGCCGTGGTTGGGAACCACTGCAATAGGGAGTAGCTAAGGATCAAAAATGGATGTCAACTTCACTTTTTAGCAGCTCTGTTACTAGCTGTGCTGAAATAGGGCCACAGATGGTGTCCCATACACTGCACGGTTTTGAACATGTTTGCAGTAGTAGAATAGAGGGTGAAATACCCTACCATTCAAATACAGTAGATGTGATGAAGCACAATTTAAAATGGTCAAATACCCATACGTGTTTGAGTGACTCTTCAAACTGTAAAATGAATATCTATCTGTACTGCACAGAAAATGTCAGCTATTTTATTCTCTTTAGTGAGGAGTCATTTCACACACATACTTTGCTCATTTTAACCAATTTTTGCTCATCAGTTAAATGCTATTTAAATTCATGTTTTGTGTTTTTTTTTCAGAATCTTCATGTATACTTTTTTCAGCAGAGTCAGCCCATTCAAAATCTATCATTGCTCGGTGACGGTGTATGTCATCTCACATCAGAACATTAAAAGTAATACAAGTGTAACGGTTTGTTCAGTTTTTGTTTACAACCATTTAGTTTTCAAAATTTTGTCATATATTCTGTTAGTAGTTTTCAATATAATCAGAAATCGAATAATGCAGCAACATGTTCTTTCTGAAAATAAGGAATTTTACCATTGTCGCATTTCATAGAAACATAGAAAAATGTCGGCAGATAAGAACCTTTCGGCCCATCTAGTTTGCCCAATTACATGGATACTTTACCTGGATTTATCTTTTGTTTAGGATAGCCTTATGCCTATCCCATGCTTGCTTAAATTCAATTACTGTTTTGGCCTCTACCACTTCAACTGGAAGACTGTTCCATGTATCCACCACCCTCTCAGTAAAATAATGCTTCCTGATGTTACTATTAAACCTTTGCCCCTCTAATCTAAGACTATGTCCTCTTGTTTTGCTACTTTGTTTCCTTTTAAATATACTCCCTTTCTCTACCTTGTGGATTCCCTTTACGTATTTAAATGTTTCTATCATATCTCCTCTGTCTCATCTTTTTTCCAAGCTGTACATGTTAAGATCATTAAGCCTTTCCTGGTAACTTTTCTCCTTCAAGCCGTACACCATTTTAGTAGCCCTTCTCTGAACTCTCTCTAAGATGTCTATATCCTTCTGGAGATACGGTCTCCAGTACTGCACACAGTACTCCAAGTGAGGTCTCCCCAGTGCTCTGTACAGTGGCATGAGCACTTCCCTTTTCCTACTGCTAATACCTCTCCCTACACTACCAAGCATTCTGCCAGCATTTCCTGCTGCTCTATTACATTGACTACTTACCTTTAGATCCTCTGAAATAATAACCCCTAAATCCCTTTCCTCAGATGTTGAGGTTAGGACTGTATCAAATATTCTATATTCAGCCCTTGGGTTTTTACGTCCCAGGTGCATTATCTTGCACTTATCCACGTTAAAACTCAATTGCCACAGCTCCGACCATTTTTTTAGTTTACCTAAATCATTTGTCATTTGGCTGATCCCTCCAGGAATGTCAACCCTGTTGCAAATCTTTGTGTCATCAGCAAAAAGACATACTTTTCCATTAATACCTTCTGCAATATCACTAATAAAAATATTAAATAGAATGGGTCCATGTACTGACCCCTGAGGTACCCCACTGGTAACAAGACCTTGCACCGAATAAACTCCATTTACCACAACCCTCCTGTTGCCTGTCACTCAGCCACTGCCTAATCCATTCAACAATATTGGAATCCAAGCTCAAAGATTGCAATTTATTGATAAGCCTTCTATGCGGAACAGTATCAAAAGCCTTACTGAAATCTAAATAAGCAATGTCTACTGCACCACCTGTGTCTATTATTTTTGTTACCCAATCAAAAAAATCAATAAGATTAGTTTGGCATGATCTCCCTGAGGTAAACCCATGTTGTTTCTGATCCTGTAATCTATGTGTTTTTAGATGTTCAACAATCCTTTCCTTTAACATGGTTTCCATTAATTTCCCCACTACTGACGTAAGACTAACTGGCCTATAGTTCCCAGATTCCTCCCTACTACCCTTCTTGTGAATGGGCACAACATTTGCTAATTTCCAGTCTTCTGGGACGACTCCCGTTAGCAAGGATTGGTTAAATAAATCTGTTAACGGTTTTGCTATTACATCACTGAGCTCTTTTAATAATTTAGGGTGGATCCCATCAGGCCCCATTCACTTATTTGTCTTTACTTTAGACAGCTGCTGTAGAACCTCCTCCTCTGTAAACTGATATGTAATTGTCTCGTTAGTGTTTCCTCCTAACTGAGGTCCCTTTCCTTCCTTTTCTCCTGCAAAGACTGAACAAAAATATTCATTGAGGCAGTCAGCGAGACTTTTATCCTCTTCTACATACCTTCCTTCCTTTGCTTTTAATCTAACTAATCCTTGTTTTACTTTTCTTTTCTCGTTTATGTATCTAAAAAATGTTTTATCCCCCTTTTTTACTGACTGAGCTATTTTCTCTTCTGCGTGTGCTTTGGAAGCTCTTATAAATTGCTTTGCCTCTTTCTGCCTAATCTTATAGGTTTGCCTGAGTTGTTTTATAATTATTGAATGCTGTCTTTTTGTTCTTCACTATTTTGGCCACTTCTGCAGAGTACCACAGTGGTTTCTTCCCTTTTTTGTTTTTGCTAACAAGTTGAATGCAATTGCCTGTGGCCTTCAATAATGCTTCCTTTAAAATTACCCGTTATAAAGTACTATGGGCTATTTTCCATAGTTGATGGCAAAAGGCAGACGCTAATGCCAGAAATTAGTGAGAATTTGTTAACCACGAACATTATCGCCTGTCAATTACCGATCTTATTACAAAGCTCACACAGGTGTTGGCATTCTACCAGTTAGCATCTCGAGGTGGGGTCTTTACACCTGGAGATGCTACATTTAGCAACGCCGGGTGCAATCAAGGATAGGCACACAGCTTTTTTCTTGTTTTTTTCAATCTCTGAGCTTGTCCTCACTTGCCCCCTTTCATCTAGGCACTATAAATACCGGCTTCGCGCACAACTCGTTGACTGCGATCGTACTTTTACCATATAGACACCGGGCCCAGGCTTCAGAGGTATTTGTGAGTATGGGAGGGTGTGGAGTGTAGTTGTTATGAGTAGGAAGGAGTTTACTGTTACCCTTGTTAACCCTTTATTACTTCTTAGTTTAGCTTTTCATCTCAAGTAAATACACATCACACAGTCACATATACACATAGGCCTATACATCACTACACACCACACACATACCGGTCACTACTCATACCTTGCCTCCCTCGTGCCCCTTTACCCTGTTTATTCTACCCTGTAATTTTTTTACTGTGTCATGGAGGGAAGAAGAGGTTTTGAGAGGAAGAAAGTGAGATGAGAGGTGTATGGGCTTAGTTAGGGGTGAGGTGGCATGGACGGGTGAGATGTAGCAGAGGGTTGAGATGGAGCAAAGAGGTGAGGGGGGACAGGGTGGCTGTGATGGAGTGCGGACGAGCATGGCTATAGAGGTATGAGGGAAGGTAGTAGATCCACGCCAGGCACATCGAAAGAATGGACAGCTGCTGAGTGAAGGACACAGCAGGCAGACCATGGAGTCCCAGGGATCCTCAAGAGGATGGATCCATGAGGAGAGGTACACTCTGGAAGAGGAGTCGCTGATTGAAAGGTAAATGCAGAGGGAACACCAGTAGGGCAACATGCTCCTGTCTGGGCACCTGCGACTTCATCTCTCGAGCAAGATATGGCATGCTGTGTGTGTGTGCTGGGGAAGAAACAAAGCCTGCAGTCCATCAAGCACCGATACCACAACTGCAAGAAGCCACTGAAGGCGAAGATGGTGAGGGAGCGAAAGGAGGCAGGAACTGGTGCTTATTATCCTTTATATAGGGCCACAAATTCCGCAGCACTTTACAAGATCAGTGTACAAGGGATTGATATATTTGAATACCACATATGGATGATATGGCCCTGTAATGAGATTATTAGCAATACAGCTTCCAAAAAATTCCAATAGACTATATAAAAATATCTGTATGGAGACATAATACCTGTATATGGGAGTTACAGTAACACCTTGTATCTGTACTGTACAGGGATTTTCATTGCTGGGAAGCATTCCATGTCATATGTTAAACGGCATTGCTTTAGAATTGTAAGGTACTTTGAAGGTAGTACATTCTTCAGTTTATTTAAAACTAAAAATAAGCCCAGGGCTTTTGATTTCCATTCTCATTTTAATGATCTTTTATAACTGAATTCAAATCGGGGGAAAAAAAAACGCACTTCAAAGAAAATAGGGATTTGTTGTATTTGGTCTACTTCAGTAAACGTAGTTTTCAAGAGCGATAAAAGGCAGCTTGTGTGCTATTTATAGTATTTTAATTGCACGGGACAACTATATAACACTTTTGGATCTTATTTTATCACAGCAAAGCTGATCTGGCATTTCTTGGTAATTAACTCCCATTGGCAACAAACTCGGAATAGAATACGGTTCATAATTTATGTTATGAATTCTGGTGATTTGATAATTAATGGAAGGTGACATAAGGTTTAGCCAATGTTTGAAAAACAGAAGGTAATAAGACCCAGGAGGTACGAACCACTCGAAATCATTCTTTCTTCTATCACATATGAAAAATCAATGACTAGCAGTGGAAGGATTCACTGCTACATTATTAATATTGTTTATTATTGGGCTTGCAGCATTTGGGCTAGAATGAAGTTAATGTAATAGCATTGTCTTTTGTTATTAATAATTTTATTTAGCAATCCCCAGCATACTCTATTCAGGATGGTGACTTAACAGCAAACACAAAAAAACGATCAAGGACTTGGGGATGCAATAACAAAAAGGCAATGAAGACTCAGTTAAAAAATAATAGAGATTATTCAAAGAGCCGAATTGACTCCGAAATTGCACCGAATGGTGAATTTCCCCATACAGTGCAATTTAGTGGCCATTTGGCTATTCAAACAGCAGACCGTTTGCCAAATATTGTCTAATTGCCAGCAAAATAGGGTGCTGTTCAAAGGCAGGGAACTCCCCATAGAGAAGCAATGGTTAATCTATTCACAGATCACCGAAATGTCATTGAAATGTCCTCACTTTCAGTGCTTTCATATACGGCAGGTTTACCCAGGCGACTCCCATAGGTTTCAATGTAACAAATATTCCAGATTTTATTAAATATTTACTAAAGCGTTAGACTTTTGCTGCGGATGAAAATAATATTTTTTTTTTTTAGGAGTTTATAGGCATTTTTCAACATTTTTTTTCAGATTTTTTTTTAACCCCTGCACTGCTAAGCCATTTCACCTCTGTGTGCTGAGCTAATTTTTACTGTTTGTGCTCATCATGTTTAAACGCGATTTGAAGTCATGTTTTATTATACGACCCAGACAAATTATATATGCTTTTTTTCGGCAGATTCATAATATATCATTATTATATGTATATGTCATGCCCTGCAGGAATATTATAACAATTTTTTTTAAAAATTTTAAATTTTTAACAAAATGTCAATCATCTACAGTGTGTAAATTTTTTTTTCACATTTTGTCATACAAACCTTTTGCAGTTACACATTCTATGGAGTACGCTTGTTAAAAAAATTATACTATTTTGGCAAACCCCCAAATAAATCATTAGTGCAGCATTTTTATTCACATTATAATTGAAATGTGAATAGGGCTGCATTAATAAAAACACTGTTGTTTTTTTTTTTAAAAAAAATTTAAATTTTTTATTTTTATTTTATTCTTTTTAACATGGTCATGTTTGGTATCATTGGAAAAGCCATGTTTTGCTCAAATATTAACCTCTAGCTGCCACAAACCGGGAGATAGGGGCATCCAAAGGACGCGGCTATCTCCATAGGGGAACCCCTTTGCAGCTAGGGGTTAATTCCCATACTGACGTCATCCTGCCATGTGATGAAATGCAGCCCTTTTTTTTTTTTTTTTTTTTTTTTTTTTTTAGAAGGAGAAATGTTTAATGCTGTGAGGGCAGTGGGGGTACGTTGGACCTGTGTATTTCCATTCTTTACATAAAGTTATGTTAGAATATGAGCTGTCCAACAACACCTATGATACTAAATATGACCATATAAAATGTCATGTAAAAGACCCAAAACACTAACAAAAAAAACCTAATTATTTTATTTTTGTTCCAAAGCAATGGCATTGTCCTTTTGTCCCGTATAATGAGCAATACCACGGACGTTACCTTCTCATTATCCACGCCGCGAACAAGTTCAGTGTTCTATTGTGAATTATTCATAAAACACAATGAGGCAAAATACAAGTGGAAACCTTTTTTTCCAGTTTTAGTTAAAATTTTATATTTTCACAGAAAAATGCAGTAACAGGTTCCCACGACTATTTTTTTTTTTCTTTTTAAACTGAAATACCCCATAGAATATATAACCACAAAGGTTTGGATGATAAACTTTGAAAAAAAAAAAAAAAAAATCGCGCGGTAAAGGATTGAAATCTGAATTATTATTTTTTTAAATTTTTTGTTGTAGCATTCTGACGGGACATGACATACATAATGATATATTATGAATTTGCAGAGTCTGCTGAGAATAAAGATATGTTTTATTGTAGGTTCCAGACAAATTATGACATCAAATCGCATTTAAACACAAACACAAAATGAGCTCAGCACATGGGTTGAAATGACTCGGCAGCGAAGAGGTTAAGGCTGGCATCAGACGAACGCAGTGATAACGTTCGTGTTGCCGCACAATTTAACATCCGACGTAGTATAGAATCATAAGCAATAGAGACCCACACACAAAGTACGTGCGCACCGAACTGCACACGCACAACGCACGTGGCAAACGGACGCAAGTTAGGCAAGAACGTATAAGTTGCCTACTGATTACCAAGTCGCACGCAGGGAGTCAAGTACACACACAAAAAGACACGAATACTTGACTGTGGAATAATATATATATTTATTATATATATATATATATATATATATATATATATATATATATATATATATATATATATATTATATATATATATATATATATATATATATATATATAGGCCACAGCTAAAACCCCCCACCCAATTTATAATTAACATAACATAAAATTCGCCATAACCAAAAATCAGTGCTGTCAGGGGACTCCACACAACCACCATACCCCTCCAACTCAGCCAACTACAAATTCCTCCCAACCATCAGATCCATAAATCACCTAAATAAAGGAACCCCTAACCCAGCACTGCCCACAAGCCCCCGCTGTGACAAAGGGTAAACAAACAAAAACCAAACCCCCCCCAAACAAAACCATCCCGTCCCATAAACAAATAAAAATAGGGTGGGAGGGTGGGGATTTCCTCTCATCTCTACCTCACGAGAAAAATGCGCGCAGAGACTCCTAGCACGCGCCTTAAGTACTCTCCCGAAACTCCGTCCCTAAAACTCCCGCTCAATCCCCCACACGCGCTCAGCACTAGGACATAAAATGCTCACTGCGTCCTGGCATCAGAAGCAACTTAAGGGCCCTACACCTGAGTTGCTTCAGGCCTTCAAAACCGCTAGAGGGACGTGCAGAGTGTGCCACGTCCGTGTAGCGTTCTGTGTGAGTGATGAGATGTCAGACGCAGAGCATTTGCGACATCCAGGACCTTGACGCACAAAACGTCTTTTCATATCCTTTTCAAATTTTTAGAATTTTTCTGATTAATTTTATTTCCCATAGTACCTTTTTTTCTACGTCCAACAAAAACGGACCGTGTGGTGTCTACAGTATCTTCCGTCAGTACGTCCGTCCGATTGGCATGCACGCAGAGTGCTCTCTGACAGCGTTCGTCTGACATTAGCCTAAACAGGCGAATCCCATAGGGATTAAATGTAAAAATGTAATATCTTTTTTAAAAAAATCTTAAAGGCTGTTTTCTTTTCATTTTCAGCAAAAAAAACTTATTTATTTTAAAACACTTTTTTGTAATTTTTTTTACTTTTAAAAGGTGTTTTTTTTATTCTGTCACAGACCATTTTTATTATTTAGACACATTTTAATATATTTTTATGGGTTCAACCCCTTCACTGCGGAAGACATGTGGGGAACGTCCTAATTGACTCCCGCTATATGCGGGGGACGTTCCCTACACGTCCTCCGCTCGCGGGAGCCCCGGCGGAGATACTCACCTCTCTGTCTGGGGTCCTGCGGCGTTCTGGCTTCAGCGAAGCCAGGCGCTGAAGATAGGCCGGCCCCTGACGTAAATGGCGTCAACGCGCCATGCGCGATGATGTCATTTCCAGGTGACCCTCGGGCAATCCCGGGAGATCACCTGAAAGGGAGTGGGGGGATCCTTTTGGATCCCTCTCCCTCCTGATCGGGAGGATTTTCAGAAAAAATCCAGGCATCGCTTTGAAGGGCAGTGTCTGCCCTTTAAAGCGGTGCCTGGATTTTAACCCTTTACTTGCCAAATTGCGATCAGGCGCCGTTTGGTGCCAGATCACGATCTAGCTCCAGTGGGGGCCGCCATATTGGTTCCCCCTCGGCTCCTGACGTGTCGTGCATAGCACGATGATGTCAGATAGCTGGAGAACCCCTAGCTGCATGGGGATTTCCCAAGGAAATCCCCTGGTGGAGATAGTGGTTCCTTTGAACCCCAATATCTCCAGAACCATGGCAGCTAGGGTGTCATGCATGGTTTCATTCGGAAGGTCTGAGAAGCATGGCCTTTCAAATTATAGCAAACATGACCATGTTTAAAGTAAAAAAAAAAAAAACTTAAACATGTTTTTATTGCTTTTAAAAAAAAAAATATTTATTTTTTTGTGTTGTTTTTATTAATGCAAAAATATTGTTCACATTTCAATTATAAAGTGAACAATGATGCTGCACTAATGATTTTTCTCTATGGGGTGCGTTTGCAAAAATTCACATAATTCCCCCCAAAAAATGTAACTAGTCCCCATTTCTAATTTTTGTACAAGCGCACCCCATAGAAAATATAACCACAAACGCACATGTGATAAAATGTGGGGAAAAAAACACTTTAAGCGCTGTAGATGATTAAAAATTCAACTTTTATTGCATTTTTGTTATAATATACAGACCAGACATGACGGATACATATAATAATAATGATATATTATGAATCTGCTGAGTCTGCGGAAAAAAAAAAATATATATATTTCTAGGTCGTGTAATACAACGTGGCTTCTAAACGCATTTAAATAGGATGAGCAAAAGCAGTAAAAATAAGCTCAGCACACAGCGGTGAAATGACTCAGCAGTGAAAGGGTTAAACACCAATAAAACCCTATTAGGAGAATAAGAGACTTCCTTTTTATTTTGCAGTTCAGTGGAATTCTCTGATGCGGCGCAATTCGGCGGTTATCAGTGCATTTTGTGAATGAATAGACCCTAAAGTCTTCTAGATTTTTACTTGCCTCTTTAACACACCAGCAGTTACTTTTGCACTCTAGCACTCCACTGGTTTCAGCATTGTGAAGAAGAACACACTGGAAGACTCTGCAGCTCCAACGTGATATTCTGCACAGAGTCAGCAAGAGACCTTTACCCATGTTATTCGAAATTGCAACTAAATAACAAAGTTTCAGTACGTTTGTGCTATAGAAAGTACAAATACTGTACATTGAAATCCAGATAATGATGGGTGCATCGCATCCAAGATCACCTTTTGTCACAGTCAACCCTGAGCCCTGCAAACAGATATTGCCACCCCTTTAAGCACGCTGCCATTGTATGAGCCCATGGACTCCAGCATGCTACAGGAGTTCTCAGATTCCTGAAAGTAATAATGGTTGCAACTCTCTTCTTAGACCCTGCTCGTGGGTGCCTACCTGCAGCCTGTGGACAATTATCCTCACCTGATGGCACGTCCATGCTTTTATAACCCAGCCTCTATCATGTCTCAGCGATTTGCTGTCTGTATACAAAGGGTCTTGTTACTTGCCCCTCGGATTTGACATCTGCCTATTGTACCGACTGAGTCCTATTCCAAGGTTGGTGTTAGCCAAAACTCTTGTAAACGTACCAGAGCCATTATAGTCTATGGAGTTGTAATCAGCTTTAGTTAAGTTTACAACAACCTTGGAATATGGGCCTTTGTATATTCCATGTCACTGGAATATCCTTTTCCCGTACTGCATACCCAGATTTGCCTCGTGCCTACTTCAACTAAACAGAGACCAGAATCCTTTCTGGTTTCGCTGAATAGTGTGCTTCTGCAAAGGTGTGCACCATCTCCTGCATTCTGTTCACCAGCTCCTGCTAAGTCTATGAAACCCATTATTCTCATTTGCAGGTACAAACGGCTCCTAAAATGAGATGTGGAATCACGTTTGTCATGCTCCACTCACGTCAGGGTCATTGAATGGAAAATCACTTCCTCTATATGTGCAATTTTTTGGTAACACATACAATGGGAAATTTTGAAATATTCTGTCAAAGTTTAACTGTCAGTTTCCTCTGGTGGCACAAAAAATGGTTTCAATTATGTCCCCTAAGTAAAGCAATAGACAGCATTTAATACTATGATGCTTTTGTAGGTCATTGTAGAGTCAAATATTAAACATGTTTTTGTGCATAGTATTCTTTGTTTAAGTTTCCATATTGTGTTTATATTCCTCTGACATTCTTTTCTACACTTGCTGCTGCAGGAGTCACTTTTTAGTATGTAATAGTTTTGTTTATAAACTAGTGAGCTGCCTCCTCTATCCTTGTAACATGAGAAGGCTGATGCTCTGAAGTGTGAAGCCTTGGTACTAGCAACACATACAGGGTTATCCAAAGAGATCCGAATTGCTTGAGAAAGGTAACCGAATGCTGAAAATCAGCGTTCGGTTACCTTTCCTGGCCATTCGGATATCCAGAGAGCAGGCAATTCGCCAAATCCTGGCGAATTGCCTGCACATACGGTGTCTGTTCGGTGCCTGTTCGAGGGCAGTGAAATCCCCATAAAAAATCACTGCTTCGGCTATTCAGAGAACACAAACCAGCAGTGAAAGGTTCCCCTAATGCCCTGCCATTCGGTGGTTTCATTCGACAAATTTATTCAGGAGAATCCCATAGACTTTAATGTTAAAAATATTCCCGTTTTAATTCAATATCTAATAAACCGTTCATTGTAAAATTCTGCAGCAAAAAGTCTCTTTATTTATAGATTTTTTAGGATACTTTAAGCATTTTTCTGATTTTTTTTTTTTTTTTTTTTTAAAGTTTACTACTTTTTTTCTGTAACAGCCCTGTTTATTATCATTCCCTGGACCTCCTGTGTAAATTTCAGACATTTTCGCTCAGTAGTTTCTTTGCAAACAGCGTTTCATTTTCACAGATTCATACAAATGGTTTTGCTAATTTATTCACTGCCTCCTCTGTGTCTCAGCTGCTTCGGCTCTGTGTGATTCGGCTCCTGTTCGGCTGCTTCGCTGCGTGCGATCGGCTCCTGCTCGGGTTTTTCGAAGGTCAATCCAGATGTTTTTGCTTGTTTTCGGCGTGCATTCGGTGGGTTTTGCGGTTAGTTTTCGGTGGGTTTACGGCAGCTTTTCCCTGCAATTCGGGGACCCTGTGGTGCTTGCTGAATACACCGCAGGGTCACCGAAATGGGATCGGCAAAAGGAACCGAGTTGAAGAGAACAAAAAGTCACCAAACGTGCGGTGACTTTTCGAATCTCTTTGGATAACCCTGATTGTCAATCATTTGGCTAAATTTCTCTGTATTAGCTTCTTTGCTCCACAAGTTTCAAAAATGTAAATCCGCCACCCCTACTTGAGGTCGACGATACTATGAATTTGCTGATATACAAATTCTTGTGAAATTGACCTCAACCTATTCAACACTAAAGTTGTTCCGTGTTTGTCCTCATCTTAACTTCTGTACTCAAATTCACTGAACATAGCATGCCATATTACAGTGATCCCCATGGGAACATTGCCACCACCAATGACTTAGTAAGTCAAAGCTGCAGCTGTTTTGTTATGGTCCAGATTATCTCCTTTGCTCTACAATATGTACAACACATTTACACACTGACAGCACTGCTTAGCTGGTAGGTCTTTAAGTTTTGTTTTATCAAAGCCCTATCAAGAATTGATTTTATTGCCTTCATCTGCTCACATGATATTATATTTTAGTTTTACTTCTGTTTCACAGCAGCAACTTTTCTTCTGATAACATGTTGTTCTTGTATCATTGCCAATACAAAACATGCCTGGTCTTTCCCATCTCCCTTCTGAAATATAAACTGGAGACTGTGTTTGGCCAAACAATATTTTTCAGTTTTTAAATAATATTTAAAGTCCTCAGTTTATTATTGCATAAACGAGACACAATTTTTCACATGGTACTGTACATTCCATCTTTACATTTTCCACACCAAGACATGACCTTTATCTTTTGTATAATGAACGAAAACCTATTTACATTTACATTCTTCAAAATATCTTTGTTAAACCCCTTATTTATTTTGGTCCATCCACGGTATAGGAACATTTACCACAACCTCTTATCACAGCCCACCAGTAACCCAGTTTGGCCTCTTGTGGTCTTCTCAGTAATCTTTACTTACAACTACTCTTTATTTGCTCCTAAGTTTGTATTTATCACTTTGTATTTGATATGTTCGATCAAACGTTTCCATCTATATGTACTGGGAATTTTTGGTCGAGATTATCCCTATTTCACATATTATCCGGGATGCCACAAGTAAGCATGCTTAATAGTAGGCGATACTTTAATATTTGTGGAGTTCCTCATTTTGGCATGTAGATAGACTGGTCCTGCAAGTACTTCTTCATTGCTGTCCCAGAAATGATCCCTTTCATTGGCGTTTCAGTTTCTAGGTACCACCCAAATTGAAAATAGAACTGCAGGACCTTCTCTAAAAAAAAAAATGAAAAAAAAATTCAAATTTATTTTAAAAAGCGATGTCAAACATCAAATGATACAAATATATTAAAATTTGGGGATACGCATTTTGCTGACCGCTATGTCAGCTTCCTCAGTCCTAGAGTTAAAAAGTCTGCTGGACAACTGTTGATTGTTTTGTGTCACATGAGCTGGATACTTCTGGCTGATGCAGCCATCCTGGTAGGGAATAAGCGCAAAACCATTTTTTTATGCATATGGCAGATCTCCGTTTGTTCTGGCTTCCCCTACCGTGACTCCTTCTGCTGAGCTGTCCTCTATGGGTGACCAAGTTGGGACTTCTACCTCCCCAGTCAGTAAACTCACTTCACCGCCAGCTTGTGTGGTTATTGACAAGGCCCCAGAAATATCAGTGCCTACTTCCACTGTTGTTGCCCTGGCAAGCCAGGTTGATTCCCTCTCCGACATCCTGCAGAATCTCCAGAAAAAACCCCACTTTCCTGCTGAAACAACTGGCTAAAATAAGTGCCACAGCCGAAATGCCACCATCTGCTGCAGTTGTACCACCTAACATGGATTCATCCTCATAGACTGGGCTTGATTTTTATTGCTTCAAATGGTGAGTCACCGCTGCAGACTGAACAGAGTGACCGAGAAGGGGCATTCCTGGGCACTACCCTCACCACTTCTAAGACATCCAGCAACGAGGAGGAGATACCCATCATGGAGGAGATTGTTCCAAGTGTGGCTCTGGTTCCTTCCTTGTGTGGAACAATCCTGGCCAAATCCTCCAAATCGAGGCCAAGGAGGTGCCAGAGAAAGAAGCCTCTCCAAGCTAATGCTTCCCCTCTGCCCAGAATTCTGCCTGCTGCGGGGCGATCCTCCTCGCTTCCAACACCTACCAGAGTGGTCCTATATTCTGTGATGCACAGTCCAGAAACCCTACTACAGAACAAGATTCTTATTGTGTGCAGGGGATCTTTTCCTATGTGTATCCTGCAGCTGAACCCAGCCTACAAGCAATTCTGGGCCGCACGGGGTTCGGCCTTGAGGGGGGGGATATGCCAGGATCCCCATCGCTGACCACACCAGGATCACATTCCTTGCTCAGACAGCACATGTAAAGTGCTGCCCTCATTCCAATCCAGCAAGGAAAGGGGTTAAATAGGGAAACCCAAACACCACACACCACACCCTCCTGCTTGCAAATAAAGAGTCACTCCCACCTTTCTACCATGGCTCTGCATTGCAAGTCCATCCTGCAAACATATCTGAACCATTACTAAAGACTTTACGTGTATCAGACCCCTGCCTGCTTCAACTAATATCCTGCTGTACCAATCCCTTGACCTAGGATCGCCTGCTGACTACTACCCTGGATAACCCCCATTGTACCACGCCTTGGATCACCCAATATCAGCCTAACCAAGGTACATTCAGAGCATCCCTACATCCTGGGCTTAGACTTCCTGAACCTGCGGTGCAACCCTGGTGCCATTCCTGACAAGAGCGAAGTACACAAAGCATCAAGAGTAAGAAAAGAAGAGGTTGACTTTGTGAAGAACTCATAATATTAAAGAATGTTTTACTATGTGGATGATCTCTAGCTCAATGGCACAAACAAAAGCCAAATATGCCAGCCCCCATGAGACAGCAGGAGTGGGGAGTGCTGCCAGCGAATGTGTGAGCCAGTCTGAAGAAGTGTGTGGGGGCCGGAGCAGGGTCCCCCATCTCCTTTTAGATTGTAAGCTCTGGAGCAGAGTCCTTTCTCCTCTTAGACTGCAATCTCTTGAGCAGGGTCCCCTCTCCTCTTAGATTGTAAGATCTGGAGCAGGGTCCTCACCCCCACTGCCCAGACAAGACCCTGCCTAGAGCGCCTGTATACTGCCAATATTGCCCTGGCCTGTACCTCATGCAAGCTCTGTGAGCTTAACACAGGCCCCCACCAGATTCCTACTAATCATTTGTGTCCCTCTTCCCCAGATAAACTAGACCTCAGATCAGGGGCCTCTCATAAAGACAATGGCATCATGCTTAATAAAAATGTATTTATTTGAAAATCGGCACCTTTTTTCTTGTTTCCAGCATCCCAGCCAGTGGCCCATAGGAGCAGCTGCACTTGCATCTCAGCCCTGCCTATCCCAGCCTGCAAAGTGGGTGGTTTGGAGGTGGAGTGGGGAGGTGACGCTGGTGTAGCCTAGTGGTGAGCCAAGGAACTTTGATCCGGGGGGAGTGCCCCCCCGTGCCCCATCCTGCGGACGCCCATGGCAGTAGCCCTATTTGACAAGCCAATTGGAGCTTATTTACAAATTTCAATTGCAATAAATGAATTGATTTTGCATTGCTCTAGAATTAGACCAAATCAAGTATACTTGATATCGGTGCCTTTTGAAGTTCACGTATATTCGGTTTTGGTAGTGAAGTGGTGTCATGTTGTCTTACACAAACACATAGAATAAGTCACAGCCTGAACCAACTGATCCTTGAAATGGCTGGGTTAAAGTTTGCTAAGGAGCAATACACACACAAGAGTAAAGAAACAAGCCTATGTCAAAACCAGAAGGGGGCAGTCATATAAGCAAAAATTCGATAACACAGAGGGTAGCTGTAAAAGCCAAGTAATTAAGAAACCAGTGGACAGAATAATCAGGAGGGATAGCCAAGGTCGTTATACAGATACAGTGGGGCAAAAAAGTATTTAGTCAGCCACCAATTGTGCAGGTTCTCCCACTTAAAAAGATGAGAGAGGCCTGTAATTGTCATCATAGGTACACTTCAACTATGAGAGACAAAATGAGAAAAAAAATCCAGAAAATCACATCGTCTGATTTTTAAAAAATTTATTTGCAAATTATGGTGGAAAATAAGGATTTGGTCAATATCAAAAGTCCATCTCAATACTTTGTTATATATCCTTTGTTGGCAATGACAGAGGTCAAACATTTTCTGTAAGTCTTCACAAGGTTTTCACACACTGTTGCTGGTATTTTTGCCCATTCCTCCATGCAGATCTCCTCTAGAGCAGTAATGTTTTGGGGCTGTCGCTGGGCAACACGGACCTTCAACTCCCTCCAAAGGTTTTCAATGGGGTTGAGATCTGGAGACTGGCTAGGACACTCCAGGACCTTGAAATGCTTCTTACGAAGCCACTCCTTCGTTGCCCGGGTGGTGTGTTTGGGATCATTGTCGTGCTGAAAAACCCAGCCACGTTTCATCTTCATTGCCCTTGCTGATGGAAGGAGGTTTCCACTCAAAATCTCACGATACATGGCCCCATTCATTCTTCCCTTTACATGGATCAGTCGCCCTGGTCCCTTTGCAGAAAAACAGCCCCAAAGCATGCTGTTTCCGCCACCATGCTTCACAGTAGGTATGGTGTTCTTTGGATGCAACTCAGCATTCGCTCTCCTCCAAACACTACGAGTTGAGTTTTTACCAAAAAGTTCTACTTTGGTTTCATCTGACCATATGACATTCTCCCAATCCTCTTCTGGATCATCCAAATGCTCTCTAGCAAGCTTCAGACGGGCCCGGACCATGGGCGTCCGCAGAAATTTTTACAGGGGGGGGCAAAATTTAAAGGCATCCATATTCTGCCCTTTTGATAATGTCATGAAGGGGACAGTCATAAAATAAAGCGTAGTAATACGGAGGCTGCGAAACATGATGCAAGTCTAATAGAAGAATAAAGGTGTAAGTGTCTGATCTGAGCGTTGCATTTTCTAGTCTGTTAACACCATTCAATGCACCACACTAGTAACACACACAGGATCAAGGCACTAAAGTGTTTTTTTTTTTTTTTACAGAGAATCTGTGCTAAGTTAGCAACTTGGCACTGAACGTTATGATGTGGCTCAGCGCTCAGCACTGCTAACATAGCACTTGCAGCCAAGTCGAGAGGTGCTGCGGGGTTAGCTGAGTGTGACGTGGGAAAGATGGCCGCCTCCAATAATCCAATAAGGAAAAGTTCAGTTTGAGGTTTTGTTGGATTAAAACACTAAATCTTTATTGGAACTTAGTAAACATTAACACTAAAGTGGTAATAAAATGGCCAAAAGTGGATATTGTAGAAACAGCACCTTTCATTAAGCGATCCTCTGCCCTTTCACTTCCATATTCACAGCCAAAGCGTTCAGTGAGACTGCTGCAGCAAACTGAACTGCTGCAATGAAACAATTCAGCAGCTGCTGAGGAACTGAACGCGCCTCTGATTACTGACTGCACACTCAGTCACCACCACCAATTAAACCATCCAGATTCATTCATTAAATATATAAATAAATGCCGCCCGCGGCCCACATACAGTGTGAATGTCTGTGATGACTTGAGTTGTGAGTGACACACTGCAGTCTGCAGGCAGCTGCTCAGCTGGCTGATGGGCAGGTCACTCAGTGGAGAGCCTATCACATCAGGGCAGGCTGCTCCGGCATCACTGAGCCCTGAGGTCACTCACTGGCAGGCTGGACTGTCCTGGAGATCAGATGCTGCCTGGAGGGGAGGCCGCAGCCTGCAGGCCAGACACCGACCGGAGGCCGCAGCTGCCTGGCTGGACATCGGAGGCCGCAGGGCAGGGCTGCTTGCCTATGCCTGGATACAGGAGGGAAGCCGGGGCCGGGATGGATGCCGGAGGCTGCAGCTGCCTGGATGTTGGAGGCCGCAGGGCAGGGAGCCTCAGCCTGCCCAGATGCTGCCTGGAGGGGAGAGTGGACCGCAGGGGCTGGACTGACACCCATAGGCCGCAGGGGGCAGGGGCTGGAAGCCTGGAAGATGCTGCCTCGGAGCCTCCTCACCTGCCTGGCCATCTGCAGGCTCTGAGTCAGGCTGGATGGTGTGGTGCCACGCGGTGAGTGGGGAAGAAGAGCGGCGGGATTTCCAGCACGAGCCGCCGCCGGCGAATTAATCCCGATTCCTTCCCACCACTCTGTCTCTGTCTCCCTGACCGCGGGTCCGTGCCCACACACATGTGGTCTCAGGCGTGCGGAGGGAGCGTTGCGCGCATGCGTCGCGGCCGCTGACGCTGCCTGCTTTAAAAACAAATAGGGCAGGCTGAGGCAGGCTACGTGCAGCGTGCAGCGCCGCAAATTTAAGGAATTTAAGGATTTGCTTCCGCGGCTCCGGGGGGACACGTGCCCCCCCTTGCCCCAACCTGTGGACGCCCATGGCCCGGACATGTACTGACTTAAGCAGGGGGACACGTCTGGCACTGCAGGATTTGAGTCCCTGGCGGCGTAGTGTGTTACTGATGGTAGCCTTTGTTACTTTGGTCCCAGCTCTCTGCAGGTCATTCACTAGGTCCCCCCCCCCGTGTGGTTCTGGGATTTTTGCTCACCGTGCTTGTGATCGTTTTGACCCCACAGGGTGAGATCTTGCGTGGAGCGCCAGATCGATGGAGATTATCAGTGGTCTTGTATGTCTTCCATTTTCTAAATGATTGCTCCCACAGTTGATTTCTTCACACCAAGCTGCTTGCCTATTACAGATTCAGACTTCCCAGCCTGGTGCAGGTCTACAATTTTGTTTCTGGTGTCCTTCGACAGCTCTTTGGTCTTGACCATAGTGGAGTTTGGAGTGTGTCTGTTTGAGGTTGTGGACAGGTGTCTTTTATACTAACAAGTTCAAACAGGTGCCATTCATACAGGTAACGAGTGGAGGACAGAGGAGCCTCTTAAAGAAGACGTTACAGGTCTGTGAGAGACAGAAATCTTGCTTGTTTGTACTGTATGTCACGGTTCCCGGATCCCACCACGCAGTCCTTAAAGCCCAACACTCCACAGGGCCCAAAAGCTACCAACAGGGTAGCCGTTGAAGAATCCTTAACTGTTTGGTCCTTGTAACATTGGGGGCTTCCAGCCTCTCCTGTGTGCTTGAGGGCAGCATGTCTGATGCTGCTCGCTGACCAACACCCGGTTTAAATGGAGACAGGCAGGGAGGTGGCTGCATGAGGCGCGGCTTGAGTGGGGGGCGCAGTCTGGTGAAGGTCTTTAAAAACCCTCAGTTATTTCTCAGCAGTGCCAGATCATGGTTATCCATACCTGAGCTCCTTGTACCTGAATGCTATTGTGATTTAACCTGTTATTGACCTCTGCTTGTTTTCTGACTATTCTGCCTTCTGTTGCCCTAGACTATTTCCTTGTACTACGCTACTGCACTGATATCGACCCGGCTATTCCATTTGAGTATTCTGTACTCTGTATTCCTGATTCTGGCTCGTCTGACTACCCCCGTGTTGCTAACCTGGTTTTGTATTACTACATTGTCTTTTGCTTAACCCTTTCTGTCCAGCTAGTTTACCTGGCCAATTCTAAGGACCAGACAGTTAGGGATCTTCTACGGCTACTCTGTTGGTAGCTTTTGGGCTCTGTGGAGTGTTGGGCGTTAAGAACTGCGTGGTGGGATCTGGGAACCGTGACAGTCCTTAGAATTGGCCAGGTATACTAGCTAGACAGAAAGGGTTAATCAAAGACAATGTCGTAATACAAAACCAGGTCAGCACCATGGGGGTAGTCAGACAAGCCAGAATCAGGAATACAGAGTATAGAATAGTCAAATGGAATAGCCGGGTCGATATCAGTGCAGAAGCGTAGTACAAGAAAATAGTCTAGGGCAACGGAAGGCAGAATAGTCAGAAAACAAGCAGAGGTCAATAACAGGTTAAATCATGAGAGAATTCAGGTACAAGGAGCTCAGGTATGGATAACCACGATCTGGCACTGCTTAGAAGGAACTGTTGTGTTTTAAAAGACCTTCGCCAGACCGCGCCCCCTCTCAAGCCGCACCTCATGCAGCCACCTCCCGGCCTGTTTCCATTAAACCGTGTGTTGGTGAGCGAGCAGCATCAGACATGCTGCCCTCAAGCACACCGGAAAGGCTGGAAGCCCCAACGTTACACTGTACTGTAGGTGACCAAATACTTATTTTCCATCATCATTTGCAAATAAATTCTTTAAAAATCAAGACAATGTGATTTTCTGGATTTTTTTTCTCATTTTGTCTCTCATAGTTGAAGTGTACCTATGATGACAATTACAGGCCTCTCTCATCTTTTTAAGTGGGAGAACCTGCACAATTGGTGGCTGAATAAATACTTTTTTCCCCACTGTATATCAGACACGAGTAAATGCACTCTGGGGTATAATGAACCACAACAGGGCACTGCACAGCAGGAGAGCTGAGACTATGCAGTCTCAGAACAGCTTATATTGGTCAGTGTCATATCCGCACCAGTGAGCATCTGGTATCAAGCAGAATAGAGCATGGATGGAAAATTATGCTGTCAGAACCAGCAGGATAGGAATGACATGTGGAACGATGGAGTGCATGCAGTAGGTTTTAAAAGTGCAACTGCTATTCCTGTACGAGTTGGGCTCATTTGACAGGGAAACACTCCCTATATATGTATTCTTTTATTTCTAAACTTTTATTGAAACTTTGGACTTATTCCCTATCTAACGTTTGCCGGCACTCACTCTCTGTGGAATACTGTCAAAATGAGCGATGTCTGAGCGGTAGAATCACCATACGGAACAACTTTGTACTCACTCAATGTAGGCAATTGACTGTGGATGTCTCCACTGAGGACTAGTAGCACAGAGCCATCCAGAGGGGAAACACGGCAGCGCCCACTGCTGAAAGAAAAGTAGCAGCCTGTGTCATCAACTCGAACGTGGAACATATAAGTGACCTTGTTAAACCCATGAATATTTGCTGTCAGGTTTTATTTTAATTAGACATTGAAAGTGATTTTGCAGTATAATTATCAATAAATTCTTGGGCAATGGTGTTTTGAAATCTATAGGAAATTGATGTGATTTGAATCTGGCTTCATCTATTTAGTTAATGTGTTTTATAAATTGCATCACTTTTTCTTCTCCGTTGCTCTAAAACATTATTAATGCAAATGCCTATAACGGATATTGGAACTTATATTTCTTACACACGAAAGGTCTGATTCTTTCATTCGAAATGTGCCGATATGGTGATGTAGACAATAAAATTGTGGGTACTTGCAGGAGTCTCTCATAGAAAAGAGATATTTGCATTCCAGCTTAAAGTAAGACCAAAGAATAACCGTTTAAGAACTGGTATTTGACCCCTTCTCTGCCAGATGATTTTGCAGAAAAAACACAAAAAAATCCTATTTGTTTTGCTCTGAAAAGCAGTGCACAAATTGGTTATCAAGAACAGAATCTGTGGAAACCTGGGGCTAGATTTCATATCTAACGGACACGTGATGTGGCACTTATAGGCATATACTGTACGTAACTTCTGTAGTTCCCAATCGACATCCCTTACCGCTGACATCACAATACAGATGTGAAAACAATAGATGTAGGGAACAGCCTACAGAACAGAAAAACATACACTGTATAGTGCAATAAATGATCTGCAATCAGATTAAGGACCCCTTAGAATCGCACTCACAAGATAGGATATACATACTACTGGTGTGCCTGTATTATTTCACTGAGTTACCACACATTCCCGGAACCCTGTACTCGGTGCAGTTCACCGCCGCAGGAAACCCCAAGATGGACACCGGTTGTGGGTAAAGGTGATTTATTCAGTTACAATTTTAACAGAGTTATAATTTTAGCTGCTGATTACTTGCTGGGGGGAGATTCACATATATACAGCTCCCCTACAGGATCTGTAAAGAGTGCATGTGTTGAGTGTGATTGCAGTGCGAGGTGCTGCATGATTGCTGTGAGGCACTGCGTGTAGTGTGATGCTGGGGGGTGCTGTGCGCACACTGCTGTGTGGATTTGTGCTCTAAGTGTGAGTGTGTGAATGAGTGCTGTATGATGTACAAGAGTTTTTTTGCTATGGAGCTCTGTGATACAGTAGCATGCTGTGTGTATGCGTGAAGAGGACAAGAACCATGTCAAATACAGTAATAGTAATGCAAGAAAATCCGTACATGTTCATTTTATATTAGAACAAATTTAAAACGGCAAAGTATAGAATTATGTACTATAAAAGAAACAAAAAATGTAGAGGCAAATGCTGGCCTTCTGTATGGGTTGGGGCAACCGTGGTACAGTTGTAATGCAAGAAAGACAAGAGTTTATGAGTGATTGCCCTACAAACATACTGTAGCAATCATAGAAACATGCACAGCTGAAAAAATAACTATAAGTAAACTGATTGAAAAGAACAAATCAGCCATGCCTGAACTATGAGTTTCTTGAGAATATAGCAGATACTACAAACGTTCGGGAACCGTAAAACCAACTTCTAATGGTTTAGATATCAATGTGGGACATAAAGGTCTGAATCCTTTAACCATTTCTGCAGAAAACAATGCTGTACACTGCAGTGAAGACCGGATAATGTTACACAGAGGGTGGGTCAAGTGCTGGAAAGTAGCATTGCCATGTGCGGACCAAGTTTTTAACCTGTAGTTCTTCATCAACTAGTGTGTGAAGTCAGTCCATATGAAAAAGATGATGCGACTTGTTAATAAAAAGAGGTAGGGAGAATGGTTCCAAGTGTGCAGTATGATTTTGCAACCTATAGTTTTCAGGCAGGGGGCAGGCCCCAATGTTAGGAATTCTGCTGTCATTGGTAGGGTCAGTTTTGTGTTGGAATATATGTTTGGACCTTGGATCAGAAAACTTGGGTTGTGGGGCAGTCTCAAAAGCAGTGTTAAAGATCAGGTTTTGGCTCAGAACATTTGTAACAAGACAGAGTAGGATTCCAACTCATGTGGTGCAGAATATGCATGATGGTAGATTTTCAAGAACAATTTATGGTACATAACAGTAGGCAGAATTTGAGATGAGATAATTTATGTGCAGTGATACGAACTTCTATAGTATAGCTGGGAAAGAATTGTAGCCATTTGGGATGGGCATGAAGTTACTTTTGACTAACAAGCTACATGACATATAATATGATAGACCCCGTCATGACTATTCTATTACTAATATCCAGTCTGTTTTCCCAATCTGTTGCTGTGAAGGTAGACGTGATGTGAAGGTAGACGTGATGGTCTGGAGAAGTTACCTTAACTTCCAAGTGTGGTCCTAAGGAAAGGTGAGGTTTGAGTGTCTAGTTCTAACGATTGTAAAGATTTTGTGGAAAGATCTATAAGTTGGTGTAATAAGCGTAGACCTCCCGCCACACAAGCTGAATGGATAAGACAACAGCCCCTCTCCCAAATCTGGGTTAGCCATCAAGGGAAGAAAAAAGTGAGAATGTGGGATTTGGGTCCACACAGAGCCTAGACAGCTTCCAGGCTTTGATAGTGATGGAAAGTAATGGATTATCTGAGCAATATGGTGGGATATGGTGGTAGGGAAAATGTAGTAAGTATGCTAGGGTGTGTCGTGGTGTCAGAATATTTTTAAAGGGCTCTTTTTGACATAACTCTTATTGCTATTAACAAATATGTATTTTAGTATTTAGTGTAATGTAGTTTTCCCATTCTATAATGCCTGAATAAAACTTGCTTTTAGAAATATAAAGCTTTATTCAACACTAGAGGGTGCTAGATAATTTACTTTACCTTTACTACAAGTATTGTTAATACACTTGTTTTCAACAGATCTTAAACCGTTACCCTATATCGCAATATTTTTTTATAATTCTGATGAAAAATATATTTTTTTAATTGTCTGGTTAGTGAAATGCAGGAGTATACCGTGCTTGGAAAGTTATACATTTCTTAATATATATCTTACTGCTAGAGACAGCGCTTTCTAATTGAAGATACTAAAATTGCTGATGAGATCGATATTAACATGACAACTGAAACACCAGCCACAAATACCTAGTAAATGTTAGATTGAATTGTAAATGAGATGCAGTCAAACTACATAGAGCTACGGACAAAGGCTATGCAGATATTTGGTCGGTTAACGGGAAAACAGAATAGTTACAAAAAATAATGTACCAGAAAAATATAATACCTCAATTCTTCCGATTGGGATTTCACTTATTTTAGAAAACAAACTGTATATAATAGAGACAAATGTCCTAGTGTGTGTTTTATATAGGGAATATGATTTATAGACTCATCAGGACTAACCATGTGAGTGCCAGAGACCAGTGCAATCCCTATGCCTCTGCATGATTCTTATTAATAAATGTGACAAAGATACTTAAATTGATATTTATGTAAGTAGGACAAACAAAACATTACTATTTTTTTTATAGAGCATAGTGGTGGATCTAGAAGCAGCTATGGCTCAGACAAATCTCAAATAAGAGACACCTTCTTTAGGAATTTGAATACTGAAGTATTTATGTGAAATTAAGTATGCACATAAATACAGAAATGTGTTTGTATGGAGCAGTAGTGTGTATGTGTGTATGATGAGATGTGTTGGTTTGAGCAATGCGTGTCCTTGCTTGTCCATGGCCTTCAGCAGTTGCCCGTTTTGCTTAATTGTTGGGTCACAGACATGTTGAAACCACTATCCATCTCATATAGCCTAAAGCTTGAGCTTATTGCCCACCAAGGAAGCAGCGTGTCACTGAAAATCGATTTCGAGTCCTGAACTATGTGTGATGACGGTCTGCCACATCTCCATCAAGAAAGCAGAAACCTCAAAAAGTTTTAATTATGTGTGTAATTATGTTAATAAAATTAAATTTTTCATTGTGTGCCAGCTGCTATATTTTTTGCGTATACAGATTTTTACACTCTTAGCATTGACTAAATTGAAAATATTTCATCGCATTCAAATATATAATTTACTGTAATCTATTTTTAATTTCTGAATGCATAATAATGATAATGGTGTGTCTGGACAGATGAGCGCTCCCAACAGCAGCTTCTGCCGGGCTCATTGTCTGGGCAATGTATGCTCCATCAGATTGTGGAAATCCATTCAAATACAGACGAATGTGGCAGCCAGTTATTGGAAGACAGTAGGGGTTATTCAGAGAGCGATGATTTTGCCCGAAATGTTACCGAACAGGGAATTTCCCTATATGGTGACATTTCAGGGCCGAAGTAACCTGCCGTTCGGTGGTTTCATTTGGCAGGTTTATTCAGGCGAACCCCATAGGCTTCAATGTTAAAAATATTCCTCTTTTAATTCAATATCTAATAAACCATTTATTATTTTAATCTGCAGTAAAAAGTCTCTTCATTTATAGCTTTTTATTTTAGGCATTTTTCTGGATTTTTTTTTTTAGGAACTTTTTCTTTCCCATGTATTTTAAAAGCTGTTTCTCTTTTTCCTTTTAACAGACCTTTTTATTATTATTCATAGGACCTTATAAGTAAATTCCAGTCATTTTCATTCAGTAGTTTTTTTGCAAACAGCGTTTCAATTTGAAACTTTCAGGCATACTGGTTTTTTTTTTGTTTGTTTTTTTTACCCTGTTAGTCAGCTTGTCGGCTTTTTCCAGTGGCTGGTCTGTGCTGTGATCGGTGGCTCGTCAGCATTTTCTGGTGTGTTCAGCTCGTTTTTTCCGACGGGAGGTTTTCGCCGGGATTGCGGTGGGTTTTCCTTGCACTCCGGGGACCCTGCGGTGAATGCTGAATTCACTGCAAGGTGAGGGAACTTTGATTCCCCGAAGTGCAGAGAACGAGAGACTCTGAATAACCCCAATATTCTGATGGGGCATACACTGCTTGTACCCAGAAGATGTTGATCTCATCTGTCTAGAAACTCTGATCTCATCTGTATAAGTTACATGTATGATTTCTATTTTGCCTGCACGAGTTATGTCTATGTCTTTATGTAATGTTGTTCTTTTAATGATATTGATCGTTCAGGTGACCTGCACTTTGGTTATCTTAACTGATTAATTTGTAACTATTTCTGCACCTTAAATGACATCCATTATACATATGTTGTCATTTGAGAAGTGTACTAGATTGAAAAAGATTGGGTATCAGCCAAAACATTGCCTGTGCTGCACTTGGCATGCCTGGCATTTGTCAGGCATTGTCTTTGCAACTGTCATTGTCTCTAGGTTTATCTTACAATGTCTTTATGCTTTCCGATTTTTCTTTGCCAGTGTCATTGCGTTTCTGTGTCTTTGCCAGTGTCTTTCTGTCTGTGCCTCTAACAGTCTTTCTTGATGTATCTATGTCAGTGCTTCTATGTGAATCTTTCACTGTCTGTCAGTGTGTCTGTCAACCCTAGGTTTTGCATAATGTAGTAATATGTATTAAAAAATACTATATTTTAGCCTAAAAATGTTTATAATGATATTGTATTATTCTGACACATTATGAATTTGTTATGTTCATTATTTTAATGGCTTATCCTGACTTTTCTAACACTAATTATTTTGAATTGTTATTTAATGAAGCTGTAATGTTGATTTGGAGGGTGTCATTTTATGGAATAATTGCTAGATTACGCTCACTCACTAAATATATAATAGTGTCACATGGACCATTAGGCTTAATCACTAATTCTGAATTAAAACTTTGCCTGTTCACTTGAATGTTTTTTTTTTTTTTTACATTTTTTTACAGTAAATACGCTGCAATTTTTATTGTGAATTTTTTTTAATCCTGGTCCTCCATGTTTAAAACGCCTGATTCTTCCCTCAGTATGACATCCTAGCAAAGTATACAGTAGGACATATATAAGTCAATATACACTATATTGCCAAAAGTTTTCGCTCACCCATCCAAATAATCAGAATCAGGTGTTCCAATCACTTCCATGGCCACAGGTGTATAAAATCAAGCACCTAGGCATGCAGACTGTTTTTACAAACATTTGTGAAAGAATGGGATGCTCTCAGGAGCTCAGTGAATTCCAGCGTGGAACTGTGATAGGATGCCACCTGTGCAACAAATCCAGTCGTGAAATTTCCTCGCTCCTAAATATGCCACAGTAAACTGGATGAATGTGGAAGTGTTTGGGAACGACCGCAACTCGGCCACAAAGTGGTAGGCCATGTAAACTGACGGAGCGGGGTCAGCAGATGCTGAGGCGCATAGTGCGAAGAGGTCACCAACTTTCTGCAGAGTCAATCGCTACAGACCTACAAACTTTATGTGGCCTTCAGATTAGCTCAAGAACAGTGCGCAGAGAGCTTCATGGAATGGGTTTCCATGGCCGAGCAGCTGCATCCAAGCCATACATCACCAAGTGCAATGCAAAGCGTCGGATGCAGTGGTGTAAAGCACGCCGCCACTGGACTCTAGAGCAGTGGAGACACGTTCTGATGGACGAAGCCGGGTTTGGTGGTTGCCAGGAGACTCTGACTGCATTGTGCCAAGTGTAAAGTTTGGTGGAGTGGGGATTATGGTGTGGGGTTGTTTTTCAGGAGCTGGGCTTGGCCCCTTAGTTCCAGTGAAAGGAGCTCTGAATGCTTCAGCATACCAAGACATTTTGGACAATATCATGCTCCCAACTTTGTGGGAACAGTTTGGAGCTGGCCCCTTCCTCTTCCAACATGACTGTGCACCAGTGCACAAAGCAAGGTCCATAAAGACATGGATGACAGCGTCTGGTGTGGATGAACTTGACTGGCCTACACAGAGTCCTGACCTCAACCCAATAGAACACCTTTGGATGAATTAGAACAGAGACTGAGAGCCAGGCCTTCTCGTCCAACATCAGTGGATATCCATTAGATCTATAAAGCTGTGCAAAGATGCTCCAGTGGCTAGGCACTTTCAACAGTGTCATATCTGTTCCCTTGATAACCTGTTCAAGACCCAAAAATGTAAGATTATCTTAGGCCCTAGAAAAGGAAATTTGGATGTCAAACTACTAAGACATGAAGCCTTTTGGATTTATCGCCTCAACAACCTCACAAATGCGCTTCTGGAAGAATGGTCAAAAATTCCCATAAACACACTCCTAAACCTTGTGGACAGCCTTCCCAGAAGAGTTGAAGCTGTTATAGCTGCAAAGGGTGGACCGACGTCGTATTGAACCCTATGAATTAGGAATGGGATGTCACTTAAATTCATATGCGAGTCAAGGCAGCTGAGCGAATACTTTTGGCAATATAGTGTATATTTATTGCATCTGACCCTTTACTTACTACTCTGACATTTTTTTAAAAACATTTAAGGATAACATGTGTCATGGAACGGACATAGGGGCTCTGACCAGCGAGCCCCAGAACTAACAGCCTTGGACATTTCAAAGACCTTTTTCTTTATTTGAGACTCTTTCGGTTTTGCGTGTTGAAATGAACAGTTATACCTTTTCTAGATGTGGTTTTATTGGTGTGATGTATTACCATGTATCCTGTATTGTATGAGTGTGGATTCAGATGTGTAATTGTGTGATGCATTTAAAGGTATTATATTTCCCCTTGGTTGCTAGGAGTGAAAGGCTGTGTTGAAATTCAATTGTATGCTAATTTCTGTGTACATTAGCTCTGTGTGTGTGTAATCTGATGATGCAAGCATGCCATTGTATGCAAATTGAGTTCCCATTCAAGCCTGGGCATGTCTCCTTTGTGTGTGAGATGTTTAAATGCGTGTCCCATTTGAGTAAAGAGTCAGTTCAACTGCGTTTGACTTGAAGCATACAGCCCCATTTGGTGTCATCATTTCATAGCTAAAATCACAGTGCAGGAGACACTCTGCGGTCTCTTAGCTCCCCACTACGCAGAACGGGTCAACTTAATTCGGCAGCACCATCTCGCCAAGTAACGCCAGGGTCATCTCAGGCCGCTCGAGACGCCGAGTGCCGTGACACTCGTTAGTCGGGCCTGACGCCATCAAGAGGGGGTCAGATTGGAGCACACCCGCAGACGGGTAACGCCTCATTCCGTCACACTGGTGGCAAGCGGTGAGGATAGCTCTCTGCACCCCCAGAAGACCCTCATCATGGCAGCATATGCCAATTATAAACAGGACACACTGCGGGGAATGCTGGAGGACCGTGGAGGAACTGTGGGCTCAAAGAGCAAGGATGCCCTGGTCGAAGAATTGGCGGCCCTGGATCAGCAGACCAGGGACCTGCCCGCAACCTCACCACCGATCGTAGCTCAGGCGTCCAGCCCTGAAAACTCCTTACAGAGGAAGGTACAGCAGCGGCAGCGGCTTGCGGAGCCGCGCCGACAGAAGCCACCTTCCAGAACTTCGTCCGGGACATCACCCATGAAGAAGAGCAGGAGCGGGTGCGCCAACATGATATACGGCTGGCGGAAATCCAGTACCAACAGGGAGGAAACCCCAACTGGGAAAGACCAACGGCACGGAAGGTGCCCTTCCAGGCCTTCAAGAGCTTGAACGAGGCAGAGGAGGAAATAGAAAGTTTCCTCCAGGACTTTGAACGCTCGTGCCAACTACACGAGGTTCAACGGGCCACTTGGGTTGGGATCCTGGCGTGTAAACTAACAGGGCGGGCTGCGGAGGCCTACAGGACTGTCCCAGACGAAGAAGCCCGGGACTACGAACAGGTGAAACAAACCCTGCTGGCCCATTTTGCCATCACCCCCGAAGCCAGCCGGATGAAATTCTGAAATTCCCGACGGCCCCACGGTACTACCCATGTGGAGTGGGCGCACCGGCTGCAACGGGACATGAAGACCTGGTTCGCCGGAAGCAAGGCTCGAACCCTCGAAGTCACTCAGCTGTTCCTTCTCGAGCAGTTTTTCGACCACACCGCCCCGGCTGTGCGGGAATGGGTGAGGGACAAGAAGCCCCAACGGTGCAGTAAGCGGCCACCTGGGCCGATGAGTATACGGACACGCACACGTCCCAGGGGGGGGAACGACCTCCACCCTCCCGATCCACCCTACCACCTCCCCGTGCCACACCCCCACCTCCCCGGCCAGAGCCAACAACACGCTGGCCCGCACCCCGGGTCCCAAACCGGGCCCCTTCCACGGCTACCATCCGTTATGGGTACGGCCAGATGGGCCACTACCGCCAGAACTGCCTCAACCAGCCGCCCCTTCCGCGGGGCCCCATCCGAGCCCCACCCGCGGCTCATTGTTACTAGGAGGAATCCCCATACTGGGACCCACAAGAGGAATGGGGGATGCTGCATAAGGCCAATCCCGTGCAGGCTGGTTGAGGCATCCGCCGACAACCGCCAACACCACAGACAGGCGGTATGGATTAACGGGCGGGCTGCCGAAGGTCTCCGCGACTCCGGCGCTACCATCACACTTGTCCGGCCTCACCTGATTCCCCGAAAGAACCGGCTGGACCACACCATCGCTGTTCGCGTAGCCGGAGGCAAGGTGCTCCGACTCGCTACCGCCCGAGTCCATTTGGATTGGGGGTCGGGGGAGAGATCCGTGCGGGTGGGGTTACTCGACCAACTACCAGCAGAAATCCTCCTGGGGAACGACCTGGGACGCTTGGTATCAGCCTACGCCACGGACGCGGCCGTCCCAGTGACCACCCGGCAACAAAGCCACCGGATCGACCAAGGCACTCCGGTCGGGACCCAGGTGAGACCAACCAGACCTCGCCGACCTCCCAAACCCCCCCAAGCCTCCCAGACCTCCCCCCCCCGACCGGACGAACCCACATCTCCTACCCCGGACCACCCCCTCACGTGGAGCTCTCCAGCCACCCTCTGGCATCAGACCCAGACTGACCCCACCCTAGAAAGGTACCGCGACCGGGCCGGCCAGGGTCCCGGCGACGGACGGGACGACAGCATTGAGTGGGAAGATGGGCTACTGTATCGGTACACCAATAGGGGAGACGCTCAGAAACCACGGGCTCCCCACAAACAGCTAGTAGTACCGCAGGCCCCTAGAAAGGAACTCCTGAGACTGGCCCACGACATTCCCCTCGCCGGCCATCTAGGAATGGCCAAGACCCGACACCGGTTAACCCGAGCATTCTTCTGGCCTCGCCTTAGTGAGGATGTCCGGGAGTACTGCCGCACCTGCCCGACCTGCCAGAAAACGGGGAAAACTGGGGACCACCCAAAAGCCCCCCTTCACCCCATGCCCATCATTCAAGAACCCTTTAGTCGGGTGGCGGTAGACATAATTGGTCCCTTACCCCGCCCCAGCGCCACCGGGAAGAGATATATTCTCACCGTGGTGGACTACGCCACCCGATACCCCGAGACGGTGGCCCTGTCTAACATTCAGGCAGACACCGTCGCCGATGGCCTCCTACAGGTGTTCTCTAGGGTAGGATTTCCTCAGGAAATCTTGTCTGATCAGGGCTCCCAATTCACCGCTGAGCTAACCCAACAGCTCTGGCATCTGTGCGGGGTTAAGGCGCTTCACAGCGCCCCATACCACCCGCAGACGAACGGGCTGTGCGAGTGGTTTAATGGGACCCTGAAACCGCTCATCCGCGCTTACACCCAAGAGAGGAAAGACTGGGAGAAATACCTACCCCATCTGTTATTTGCCTACCGGGAGGTCCCCCAAGAGTCGACCGGGTTCTCCCCCTTCGAACTCCTGTACGGGCGATGGGTGCGAGGCCCCCTAGACTTAGTCCGGGCGCAGTGGGAGGGGGACAGGAAGCCGAAGGGCTCCCCGCCGTGAGTTACGTCCTGGAGCTCCGAGAGTGCTTGAACGAACTCACGGCGATGGTTCAGGGGAACATGCAGGCAGCCCAGGCCCAGCAGAAGGCATGGTACGACCGCAGCCGCTCGTTTCTCGTGGGGCAGAAGGTCCTGGTGTTGAAACCACAGCAGCAGAACAAGCTGCAGGCGTCCTGGCAGGGCCCCTATTGGGTGGTCACCCAAGTGGGAGAGACCACCTACGTGGTTGTCAGCTGTACCGACACCAGGATCCAGCGGACGTTCCATGTCAATATGCTGAAGGCATACCACGAGCGCCCCGAGACGGTATCTGCCATCTGCGCTCCTGCGACCGAGGAGGCAGAACAGTTCCCCCTGGTAGACCTCCCCGGGATAGACGGTCGGCCCTCAGGGGTGGAACAAGTACAGTACCTCGGCCACCGGGTGGTTGGGGAACCCAGCGTCCAGAACCGGCCAAGATAGAAGCCATTCTGGAGTGGCCCACCCCCATCACCAAGACTCGGGTCCTTGCTTTCTTGGGCACGGCAGGGTACTACCGGAAATTCGTTCCCAACTATAGCGTCCTCGCCAAACCCCTGACCGACCTGACTAAGAAAACCCTGCCCCGCCAAGTCCTGTGGTCCCCGGAGTGTGAAACTGCCTTCCAACAACTGAAGACCGCTCTAACCCAAGCACCCCTCTTGGCAGCTCCCAATTATAACAAACGCTTCATTGTCCATACAGACGCATCGATGTTCGGACTGGGAACCGTACTAAGCCAAGTGGGGGACGACGGGGGGATCATCCGGTGGTTTACATCAGCCGCAAACTCCTACCCCGGGAGGTGGGATACGCAGCGGTCGAGCAAGAATGTTTGGCCTTGGTTTGGGCCCTGCGAAAGTTCCAGCCGTATGTGTACAGGCGGTCCTTCACCATAATGACGGATCACAACCCCCTGGTGTGGCTCAACCGGGTGGCGGGGGAGAACGGCCGCCTGTTGCGGTGGAGCCTGGCCCTCCAACCTTTTAACTTTTCTATCCAATACCGGCCCGGGTCACAGAACGGGAATGCCGACGGTCTATCCCGGCAATCGGCCCGGGAACCCGGAGATCCAAGCTCCCCGACTTCCCCAATTTGACCCGTGTGGGTCCAACCGGGTCCGTCGGACTCGTTTGAAGGGGGGAGGAATGTCATGGAACGGACATAGGGGCTCTGACCAGCGAGCCCCAGAACTAACAGCCTGGGACATTTCAAAGACCTTTTTCTTTATTTGAAACTCTTTCGGTTTTGCGTGTTGAAATGAACAGTTATACCTTTTCTAGATGTGGTTTTATTGGTGTGATGTATTACCATGTATCCTGTATTGTATGAGTGTGGATTCAGATGTGTAATTGTGTGATGCATTTAAAGGTATTATTTTTCCCCTTGGTTGCTAGGAGTGAAAGGCTGTGTTGAAATTCAATTGTATGCTAATTTCTGTGTACATTAGCTCTGTGTGTGTAATCTGATGATGCAAGCATGGCATTGTATGCAAATTGAGTTCCCATTCAAGCCTGGGCATATACTCCTTTGTGTGTGAGATGTTTAAATGCGTGTCCCATTTGAGTAAAGAGTCAGTTCAACTGCGTTTGACTTGAAGCATACAGCCCCGTTTGGTGTTGTCATTTCATAGCTAAAATCACAGTGCAGGAGACACTCTGCGGTCTCCTAGCTCCCACTACGCAGAACGGGTCAACTTAATTCGGCAGCACCATCTCGCCAAGTAACGCCAGGGTCATCTCAGGCCGCTCGAGACGCCGAGTGCCGTGACACTCGTTAGTCGGGCCTGACGCCATCAAGAGGGGGTCAGATTGGAGCACACCCGCAGATGGATAACACCTCATTCCGTCACAACATGCACATACATGTGTGTGGGATAACATTGACAAGGGTTTAAAGGGAATAGGATTCTGAATGAAAACCAAGCACACGAACACCCTTCAATACGTAATCAATGATTCAATTTACTGAGCTCTAAAATGTATAGGTGTATATTTTTCATAAGTTTTTGTATGTGTCACTATTATAAAGTTCAATTTTATACCAGAAAACTGATCCATGTCTATGTGCAGCAAAAAAAAGGAAATGATAGTTTTCTGCAATGTTGGAGTTATGGACGTTCATATTTATATTAAACACTTTCCTCTTGATTCATTAGTAGAGTACAAGCCGCTTTTTTAAATCAATTATGTTTTTCTGTTGCATTATAAATAATTAAAGATTATACTATATGTAATGGCTGGCTCTTGCCCAATGACCACTACAGATTATCATCTAGATCAGGGATCTCAAACTCCGGCCCCACATGTTTATTGCCTACAAATCCCAGAATTATTTGATTGCAATAAATGGCCAGAGAATCAGATGTAGTTCAGAAACATCTGGGGGGAAGAGATTGAGATTCCTGATCTAGATAAATGTTTCATTGAACTGCAATATAAATCAGAAAAAGCCTTTATTATTCTGTGCTACATGTTGGGAAATCTATCAGTAAGGTTACATGTACTGTACATACCACATTAGTTACCCTAAAAGCATGGGAGATCCTGCGCTGCTAACACCTGAGCATAGATATTCCTTTCATTGTGAAAACAGGTATAGTTCAGTCAGGGCTGGTGCATCCATTAAGACTAACTTGGCAGTTGCGTAGGGCAGTGGTTCTCAACCCTGTGCTCAAGTATTCCTAACAGGCCAGATATCTGAAGCACAGCATGGGGATATAATTTGCTGCTCAGTAATTGAAGGATTCAGTCTGCATTTTTCCAAGGTGATCTGTAAAATCTGGATTGTTAGGGGCATTTGAGGACAGGGTTGTCTTGCCTTTTGCTCATTCTGCCCTGTATCAGAAACGTGCATATGTGTTGCCTAATCTCTGTCCATGTGCCATTGTGTCAGTAAATGTAAGTCTAAGGGTGGATGAAATCGGGGTAGCCCTTAACAAAAATATGGAAAAAGGAACAGCTGCAAAAATGACCTAACGGTGTTGCACCAAAATATACATACATACAGAAAAAGCAGTGTCACACCCATGCCCACCAGGTCGGCTGCCACTACCATGAGTAACAACCCAGTTACCTCAGAAACATGTATACCCAGACAAAAGCAGACCTCAGATATATGTATACTCAGATAAACGCAGACCTCAGATACATGCATACCTAGACAAAACCAGACCTCAGATACATGTATACCCAGACAAAACCAGACCTCCTATATATTACATGTCGGACCTCCCAGTGCATTCTGCCAGCTACCCAGTGTCTAACAGCATTCTGCCAAGGCGCTCCTGCTGAAGTTGAGCCCTGCTGCAAGGTAAAATACCTAGATGATTATCACTACGCTGAGACAAATATTGCACATAAACCAAAATGTGTGTCTAGGAAATGTTTTATTATACCTTCCTATTGCAAATACTCTCAGACCACAGGTAAATTCAGATAAACGAAAAATAAATTAAATACAAAGTGGTGAGGTGCCTCATTCTGAAAGGATTAACCTCCCTAGCGGTATTCCAGAGTGTGGCTCGGGATTGAATTTCAGTGCTGAAAGCGGTAACCCCAAGCCACACTCAGGCTGGATATTTACCTGTACCTGTGCTCCCTCGCTGACCTCCGTGATTGCATTCTCCGGCGATCGCGGTGTCCTGGTTCCCTCCTCGCGAGAAGGGAACCAGGAAGTAGGACGTCGTGATCGCCCAGAGGTGACTGCGGGGGACAGTGAGGGAGCGCAGGGACAGGTAACGTATCCTGCCTCGAGTGTGGCTCAGGGTTACCGCTTTCAGCAATGAAATTAACCCCGAGCCACACTCTGAAACCATTAGGGGGCCAAATAAATTGTAACGATTCTGACATATAAAATATGTCAGAATTGTAACGACAGGGAGGTTTAAAGAATGTTAGTCAAATAAAACCATACATGTCCATTAGATCTATAAAGCTATGCAAAGATACTCTGGTGGCTAGGAATTTTCAACAGTGTCATATCTGTTCCCTTGATAATCTTACATTTTTGGGTCTTGAACAGGTTAAATTAGGCCCTAGAAAAGGAAATTTGGATGTCAAACTACTAAGACGTGAAGCCTTTTGGATTTGGATTTATCGCCTCAACACCAGTTCACCACTAGGGTTAAATTAAGGTTTTACTTTTGCCCTTTTCATTTGAATATTTGTATTTAATTTTCGGCTTGGTAATATCAGTTTTAAAAACTACCCCTTGTGTTTATATATGTTTTTCTCCTTGTGTAATATATGTAAGTTTTGTTTTTATTAGTTATTTGTGCATTTTCATCATATGTTTTGTATATATAATCTCTGTATTGTATATGTTAGCTGAGTAAAGTGGCTTTTTTATATTGTGGCTATTCAATATTGGGATCATTTGAGATGCATATATATGGCTTTATACACAAAAGGACACATTTAGTGACATGTCCCCAGTGACGCCAGATTTGTTTTATTCTCGCGTTTTTCAGTGAATTATCATGTCATTTAATGGTTGGCATCGAGTCGCGTATTCACCTTCTGTTTACACTGCCCAGTTATCTGGTTTCTAAAAGTCGGCTATTCCTCTATTGATTGGTGGGTTTTCGTCACGTCACTTGATGACGGCTACCACGGGTTCCCATTGGCCGCCACTCTAGTTACATGTTTAATGATGTATGTGGGGATACCCAATGCTAAGATGTCCACATAAAGCTGTTGGTAACTATGGATTTAGCTATTCATTAATCAATTTGGGCTAAATGTATATATACCCAGCTCATAACAATTATCATTTCAGCTCAGGACTAAGCCCAGGACGGGCGAAACGCGTCGAGCGATGTTTCTGTATATACTTTAACAGTTATTTTTATCTGGTGTTGGTCCTGCGGCTAATTATTACTGAGTGACCTAGGTCTTTGACATTAGTCAGCAGGTGTGTAGGCGGCTCGAACCGCCGAGGTAACAGTCAGCACTTCCATTTGGTATACTTTTAACTGGCTCTTATTTTGAACTATAGTAAATTGCCGTGTGGTCTATAATCTCCTGTTTATTGCCGTGTATACTTTTTTTAGGACCTTCCATGATCATTTCTCTAATTTTTTTGTTGAGGGGTGCCTTTTTTTGTTTTATTAAATACATTGTGTTGATGGCACTCTTGTTGCACTCTTTGTGCAAGTTGGTTCATTTGGTTACTTACCTGTACCTGCGCTCCCTCGCTGACCTCCACGATTGCATTCTCCAGCGATCGCGGTGTCCTGGTTCCCTTCTCACGAGAAGGGAACCAGGAAGTAGGACATCGCGATCGCCCGGAGGTGACTGCGGGGGACAGCGAGGGAGCGCAGGGACAGGTAATGTATCCTGCCTCGAGTGTGGCTCAGGGTTACTGCTTTCAGCAATGAAATTAACCCCGAGCCACACTCTGATACCATTAGGGGGCCAAATAAATACATGTCCATGCACTGCAATTCGCGACTTTGTAAATAGACCCTTTTCCGTGCAGTGAATCTACAGTTTACTTATGTTTTTTTATCACATAATATCAAGTTATTGGTACCTGGTCAAAAAACATAATCTGTGGTTTCCCTGATGACTAATCTAATTAGGCAAGAAAGACACCTCACCAAAAACTCATTTTGTTTCAGTCAGAGATCATGAAATGTTCCTGACAGCAGCTCAAGGCTTTGCGCGGCTGGTAATGGAAGACATGGGAATAATGCATACATTAAGATCCTCTTTTAGGAAGTAAAACTGAAACGTTCGGTTTGGCTGGGACAGGAATATGATCTTGACTGCAAGGAAATACTTATCGCTGCAAATAACCTGCCTGGTTGCCAATGATCAGAAGAAAGAGACAGAAAAGTGACGGCATTTCAAAATATTTAACATGTAAAATTTGGCTTTCTATATAGGAGCAGACATATGGGAAGATGTTTGATGTATGACTAAAATTCACAATTATTCTTTGACCCGTTTCCATTATTTTGACGTATTATAGGGAATTCCAACACAGTAGCTCTTTAACAGATCTTAAATGAAAATAAAATCATTTAAGAGTTAAATAAATTCAGAATTCCTGCACTTACTGTAATAAAGAAAAGAGATTTACTGCTCTTTTAATGCGGAGATGTAAATATTTGCCTTTTCTAGAAAAGCAGCGGAGAAGGTAATGTTAGGTCATCGTAATGAGCAATCAGGTTAAGGATTGCGAAATGGCTACATATACAGAAATATAGAAAATATACAGCGTATTCTAAAGACCAGCAGACGACATGGGTTGAATTTCGGTAGCAAAATTAAAAACGGTAATTTATGTAACTTATAAATTAATCAAAATCCTGTACAGCTGGAATAATTAAAATATGTAATTATTCTCGGGAACGTATTTCAGGACTGCAATTGGACTACCTCTTCCACAATCCTGTTAGTCAAGGTAAAATAATATTTGGAACAGGCTTTTTACATGCATGTTTGCTTGACTGGTGATATGGCCAATCATGGAGAGCTAGTCCTACACTTGGCTTGATTTCATCCTAGTTTGTTAAATTCTCCCCATAATCATAAAAAAGGGATCAGTCACAACAAAATAAATTTGTTTATTGCATGTTTAACGGTTTGAAATAAAGATATTAATGGTACCTTTTTGATGTGGCCATTTGATTGCACTGGTATCGGGGATCAGCACCTGTGTGTACACACAACCAGATCTGCATCAGTGCTATCCAGGAAAAGTGCTGCCTCAGCCTTATCCAGCACTGATTGGGGTTAAACCAAAGTGAAACATCAAAACACACACCACACCCTCCTGTCTGTCAATAAAAGATCAACTCCCACTCCTGCAACTTGGCTTTGCATTGTCAAGTCTACGCAGTGATATTCAGATCTGCTTTGTGTTCCTGTGATGTTAACCATGTACCAGACCTTGCTTATCCCACCGACGTTGCCGTACTGCTACCAGCCACTGATCACGGACCATCCTGACTATCCTCCCTAGTTTGCCCTTTTGTATCGCGCCATGGACTCTTACCTGCCTCAGACAACCTATCCCAAGGTTTCCTCTGCATATACCTGCCTAAAGGGCTCTAACCCCCTGCAATTGGGTCCCACCACAGCGTATGCCAGGTGCCACCCTGACAACTGGTAAAGTATATATTGTGTATGATTTTTTTGTGACTTTGTACTTAATTCCTGTTACGGAAACATTTTGACTTCTTCACTAACCAACATTCTTTCATTAAAAAATGGTGATTGTACTTTCGCAAACCTCCAAGGTGCTATGGTGACTCATATGCGGTAAAACTAGGGAGAATTCGTATACTACCACCGTAGTTCGCAGTACTTTTGTCACAGTATGTATATGACACAACATGCAGATAGTATAAATAACAAAAAGTACAGATAACCTGTGCTAGAGCCAGTGCGTAAATGCCCAGGTAACAACAAGGATAAACAAGAGTATCCAGGAAAACCAGCCAAGGTCTAGGGCAGGAGAAGTTCATAAAAACAGATAAACAAGCAGAGGTAGGTAACACATAAAAGGGTAGTCATATAAGCCAGGGTCTAGGAGTGGAGAGATTAAGCATAGTCAATGAAGAAAGCAAAAAGGTCAAAACTCGGTACTCCCCCCCCCCCCCCTGAAAAAGCGTAATTAAAGCCCCAGGGAACTTCTGACAGGGAGTGATGTGCTTTTCCCCACGTAATGAGCACACCTAATTATGTGCAGTCTAAGAGACGTCATCAAATCGAGTTGAATTACAAGCCACATTGGAATGATTAGGAAAATTTAATCTGAAGAAGTCGAAGTGACTATCAGAAATGCCCAAATCGAAAGGAATGCTGACAAGGCCTAGAAGCAAGTGATGGTTAGTGCTCAGGACTGGAGTAGCTCCTTCTGGTGCTCCTTCTCCTTCTAATAGCTCAAGCAGTCATGTTAACCTTTCACCGTTCTTTCCACCAAACGTTTTGCTGATGAAACAGGGGGGAAGGGTTCCTAGTGGCGCAATATTGGATTGTGAGTCCAGCTGCTAAATTATCTGAGATCCATACGTAACAAAAAGCAATCTGCAGTGACAAATAATAAAGTGCAGCCATGAACAGTGCAAAAGTAATAAATACAAAGTGCATACAGTGCAATGGAGCAAAATCCACAACTTATATCTTGATAGACAGTACGAGAACTCTGTACAATATCAATCAGATTTGCACTGGAGATTAAGCGATCTGCAGTGACAAATAATAAAGTGCAGCCATGAACAGTGCAAATGCAGTAAATATAGAGTGCATACAGTGCAATGGTGCAAAATCCACAACTTATATCTTGATAGACAGTACGAGAACTCTGTACAATATCAATCAGATTTGCACTGGAGATTAAGCGATCTGCAGTGACAAATAATAAAGTGCAGCCATGAACGGTGCAAATGCAGTAAATATAGAGTGCATACAGTGCAATGGTGCAAAATCCACAACTGATATCTTCATAGACAATACGTGAACTCGGTACAATAGGTCCAAACAATCCAGTAAGGTGTAGGAGAAGTGTAGTAAATAAAGTCCAATTGGCCGGATATAAAGTTCCTTCCTATAGAGTTCCTATAAAGAACAGAAATGCAAGTAAAAAGTACTATGAAAAAAAGTCACTAGCAACCGTATGAAATAAGTTGTATTTTGAGCATGTCCTGGTGCAACTGTTCCTCCTTTGGTCCTAGTAGGCTCCCAATGCTCAAGGAGAGGAGAGATGGAAAACAATAGTGCAATATTGTCTGGATAAACTACGCAATATATGTGAAAGGAATACACTTACACTTTCCAGAGCCTAAAACGTCCAGGCTCTGGGTTGAAGCACCTTGGGCCAAATAGTGGGTGGCCACTTCCCTTTGTTACGTCACCTTGGTTATGGTTACCTCAAACGAGAGAAATGTAGAGCGAGACGGCACTCTCATATCGTAACATAAACCAGTGGATATGCAGTGTAATAAAAAGATTAGTCACACTCACCAATCCTGGAGCCTTAATTGCTTGGTGTGTAATGCCCCTTATCGGTGAGCACCGTGACCTCTTTGTCAGCTTCCTTGTCTCCTGGAAAGGTTCCTGGTGGTGCGTGGTAGATTGGCCTGGGTTTACTGTTACGTGGACAACCTTTCCATTCCCTTCATACACAGCCCAATCATAGTATTTGTCACGGGGGAATTCAAGGAGGTCCCAAAGAAGGGGTTCTGGAACTGCCTCCCTGGCAGGCTTCCAGTGTCTCGGTCTCTCTCTCTCGCGCTCTCTCTATCTCTCTCTGAGACCATGGAAGCCTGCCAGGGAGGCAGCAAGAGCTGAACTGGTACAGAACCTCTTCTTGGGGACCTCCTTGAATTCCCCCGTGACAAATACTATCATTGGGCTGTGTATGTTGAGAATGGAAAGGTTGTCCACGTAACCGTAAACCCAGGTCAATACATCACGCACCACTAGGAACCTATCCAGGAGACAAGGAAGCTGACAAAGCGGTCACGGTGCTCACCGATAAGGGGCACTACACGAGTGAGCTTACGTTTCAATGGCCATTTAAGCAAACTAAAACCTCTGACAGTGTTTTGTTGCACGTGGAAATATATAGAAACGAGCGCAGATTACATATTTTTTTTCTTATGTTTTATACATAAACTGGGTTGTTACTCCTGGCTGTTGCAGCCACTCTGGAGAGTACAGGCGCAACACCATTTTTTCTGTATAAAGGTGGTATTGCTCTTCAATGTTGTTTGAAGCAATTTCACCTTCCATGGTTGAATTTTGCTTCTGTGCACTCGAATTGCAACAAAAATGATTGTTACTGTTCCTATGAAGGACTTCAGTCACAAAATGGTGTTTCATGAATATAATTTATGGATTGATGTTTAACAATAATCCTACCAAGTTGGTCTGTATAGATGTTTTGCACCTATACGTTAGTGTTGTTTTTGCAGTTGTATATTTGTGGTGCTGAAGAATATTTCAATATCTTTGAGGGTTCAAATCTGAGGACTATTTTTTTCACTAAGGTGTCATTGGATAGGCTGTGAACCAGTCAAGTATGGGGCATTTTTTCCCTTTCTTATTCTTTGAGCAAGTTATCAGTGAGATTTCAGGTCATTATGAACTTTGATGCTGATACACTGCAAATTATCACAAATGGAAAGATCAGACCAGTGGTGACAGGACAAGGTTTGTCTAGAGACAGAGTCGAGGAGTTCTTATGATATAGTTTATGCAAGGGTCATAAATTATTTAATATATTAAAGTGCTTGGAGTGTCCCTCTGTGTTTAGATGTGGTTAGTCTTACATTACATTTTCTTATTTTATCATTACTTCGCTCTTTATAGCAAATGAATATAAAAAATTATGACCTGTTTTGTTTTGTACATTCTCACAACAGCATCTTTGTATTGTGACATAACACGCCGACTCATATCCCTGGCTGTAGTCCAAGCAAGTGCGTGTCAAAAGGCTCAGAATGCATTTATGTGAATACTGTAAAATTACAAAAGGAACTAAGAAGGGCAGACATGTCAAGTTTGGGAAACAAATGTCCTGTAAGCTGCTGTGATTTGAAAAACTTCAAACTTCAGTGCCCAGTGGCATCACAAAGGGGGTGCAGCCTGCACCTGGATGACATCATCCCTAGGGCAAAACCCTAAAAAAAAATAAAAAGAGAATTCTCAAAGTATCTTACCAGGAAGAATGCATTGAGTTTTCTTTCATTTTCAGGTATGTTCTGGGTAGGCATGGCCTAGGCCAGCACTTTCCAAGGGGCAGCAAAAAGAGCCGCCACGGCACCCGCATTACTCTTTGTCCGGCGGCGGCGTGTTGACTGGCAGTCGCTGGAGCCGATCAGAACATCTTGCGTAGCCTGCTGTGTATGTACAAGCACTTAAGCAGGCTGCATGAGCAGCAGCGGCTCATGCAGCCTGCTCAAGTCCTTGTACACAAACAGCAGGATGTGTGCAGTGAGAACCAGTAATAATGTTTATGGACCAGGTAGCACAGGGTACATTAAGCAATGCTTTAGGCTAATTTAGTATGTACACCTTTTGTAGGTTTAGTGTTAGGGAGTGTTGTTATAGCAAGGAGGATCTTACAATTAGGAGGTACTTGGTGTTAGAATGTGACTTGGACCCCTTCACCGCGGAGCCATTTCCCCCTGTGTGCTGAGCTCATTTTGACCGTTTTGTGGTCCTTGTATTTAAACGTGATTTGAAGTAATGTTTTATTGTAGGACACGGACAAGTTATATATTCTTATTTTCAGAAGACTCAGCAGGTTCATAATATAACATTAGTATATGTAGATGTCATGTCCTGTCATAATGCTATAACAAATTCTTTTAAAATGGCAAATTTTCATTCAGATTTCAATCATTTGCAGAATGTAAAATTATTATTTTTTTCACATTTTATCATCCAAACCTTTGCAGTTATAGATTTTATGGGGTACTCTAAAAAAATAAATAAAATGGGAACCTATTATTGCATTTTTCTGAGAAAATGCACAATTTTAACGAGAACTGAAAAAACTAAAAATTCCACTTCTATTTTGGCGCATTGTGTTTTATGAATAATATAACTTTGTATAAAACAATGAACTTGGGAAATGAGAAGATGAGCAACGACAGTGGTATTGCTCATTTTATACATAACAAATGGACGATGCCATTGCTTTGGAAGAAAACATAAATAAAAAATTATGTTTGTGCAGTGTCATGTAAAAAAAACAAAAAACAGTCATGTTTGGTATCATTAGAAAAGCCAGACTCTGACCTGTCCAATGATAGCTTTAACATGACTTTGTGGAGTGTAAAGAATGGAAATACAGGGGTCCAAAGGACCCCCGCTTTCCTTGCAGTTGTGAAGCGGCTAATATTTCAGATGCTCCATCTCCAAATTTGGTCCCGTCGTGGGAAATGAGAAGGTGAGTTATGAAACAAACAATGCCACTGCCCCAAGTAAAAGCACATAAGGCCTTAGAACAGAAAAAAAGTAAATTTTGCATTTAGTTTTTCTTCTATTTTTACACATTACATGGTCATATTTGGTATAGTTGGAAAGACCTTTCCAATGATACCGCACATGAATTTGTGCAATTTCAAAAGCAGAGACACAGGGATCCAAAGGACCCCCTGCGCCGCTGCAGCAGTGCACCGGTTTAGGTATTTGATGGAACAATGTGTAACAAAACATTATGCCATCACCTCCATATAAGCTGGCATTGTTAGAAATGAGCAGATGAGTTATTACAGCATCACTGTTCACTTTATAATTGAAAAATTAACATTAGTGCTGCATTATAAATAAAATATATATTTTCTATTTTTACTCTGAACCAAAGGACCCCCCTATCTCCTGTATTTGGATTTCCCTGCCCGGCTGGGGGTGCCTTTATGACAACATCATGGCCATGAGTGATGACGTCAGTGGGTAGGGGAGGTTCCAAGGCATGGTCTGACTTCCAGGAAGTCCAATCAGCCCTGGATTCTCCCCAGATCCGTGGAGGTCTTCTCTAAGGCTGCAGGGAAACCATGTCACGCTGGGGGATCACTTGGGCCAGCGTAGTGACTTGAGTCAATGAGGGATGTTGCCCTTGAGGCAGGTTAGCTACTGGTTTTAAAATAACAGGCGAACAATACAGATTCCAGGGCAAGAAATAAACCACAAGACAGAAACACAAGGGACAGGAGGGCATAGAAGAATAGCTAAAAGAATCCCTATGCTGGGGAAGATTTCGATCTATGGAAACCTCACAAAGAAATACCAGAGTCAGGGGAGCAGGAAGGGTGAGGGTTAAACAAGACCGACAAGAATCTATAACCTAAAGAGAGGTCCTTAGTACTGGCCTCTAAGCAATACTAACTCAGACAGACTATGTAAAACAGAATACATAAAACAAGAAAGGACCAGAAGCTTGGGCCTAGTAAGAGTAATTAGAGAGCAAAGTGGAAACAGCTGGAAAGGAGAACTGAAATTATAGACCGGGCCTGGGTGGGACAGCAGAGTGAAGAAATACAGTCCTGTCTGTGTATGCTGTGCGGGAAAAGAGTAAGATTTAGTAAGAGTGCTCAGGTTGTTTGAAGTATTTACGACGTAGGAAGAGGGGGAGGGAGAAGCAGAGTGGAATATTCTAACAAAAATAGAGGTAGAAAATAAAAGACGACTAATCATCCAGGAATTAATAAATGCACAAATAAAATACAATTGCAAGAATATAGCCATCTGGAGTATAGTTCTGGATGGCATCTTGTGTCTTGGATACTTTGGTGCTGGATTCAGGGAGCAGAGTGGAAATGTAGTTCAGTCTGTGAGTATGCTTGTGCTGGTTAACAATATGGGCATCAGATTACAAACCGAGCAAGGAACATATGTGTGCACACAGGGGGTGCTGGGTGTGTCTGGACACAGTCTAATCACACAGCTTTTATTTTCTCGCGGCAGCCGCTGGATTCAGTGTCACAGCTCCGGCGTTCATCAGTGACAGCAGCCCTGGAGGACTCCGTGATGCTGCTGGATCAGCAGCAAAAACTGTCCTGCCTGTGTCTTTTGAAATGCCGAGTGAGATGCAAGGGCAGGCTTAGCCGCTGTTTGGGGGGGCCCTCTTTGGGTCTTTTGAATGCCCCAGTGAAAGGCAGCGCACTATGCTGCCTGTACTGAGGCTTCACTTTTCTAGCGGCAGGGGCTAGTTCCCCAACCCAAGGACATTTTTACTAGAAGTAAGCCCTAGCCTGAGACGTGTGTCCATAGTCTCCTGCTATAAAACTCTCAGTAATGTGCGGTGTGTATGAGCATATCACAGAGCTCCACTGCAATAAATCTCAAAGCACATAATGGTTTTTTTTCCCCTTTAACATAAGTAAGCCATAGAATATATAACCACATAGATTTGGATGATAGAATGTGGAAAAATTAATTTACACACTGCTAATGATTGAAATTCGAATGGAAATTTAATTTTTTTTTGTCATTTTTTGACATATATATATATATCTCTTAGGTGTGACCAGTTGCAGCTTGATGCTTAACCCCTATCTCCTGCTGATGAGGGTACAATAAACCAGAAACGGCCGTACAAGAGTGGATGTGACCTGTTGCATAAACCTGATCTCTGCTAAACAAAAAGGCATCTATTATGGCATGGCATTGATTGAAGGGTTCTGTGTGAAAACACACCCAGGATGCAAAAAAAAAAAGAGAAATTGCAGACGTCATTCCCATGTCTTACCCAGAGTTCTATGCTACATATGGGGAATGTAGCACATGAGCTCTGTGATACAGTTCTTTGAATTGCTGGGATGACTGTAAGCTCCTATGAGCAGGGCCCTCTACACCTCTTTTTTCCATCTTATGTCCGTTTATATGTAGTTCACTCCCTTTGGTTATTGTAAAGCGCTGCGGAAACTGTTGGAGCTATATAAATGATGACAATAATAATAATGTATAAATGACTTCTGCAATAATGAACACATTATATATATATATATATATATATATATATAACTACCTCCTAGCTGATGAGGGTTCAACAAACCTAAAACAGCGCTGTCCTGGGAGTGGCTTTGACCAGTTGCATAACCTTATCTCTGCTACAAAGCCACAGTATGGCATAGTATTGATTTTAGGGTTCTGTGTAATAACAGATCCGGGATGTGTAAAAGTGAGACAGAGGTCATTTGCATATCCTACCCAGAATTCCTTGCTGCATATGGGGAATGTGGCACAGGAGCTCTGGAATGCAATTCTTTGAGTTGCTATGATGTGCAGGTGGCTTCTGCAATATTAAACACACATATATATATATATATATATACACACAAATGTGGTTGGGCTTTTGGGTGCATACCCTAATGCGGTAGGCTGCGCATGTCTGTGTGACAAGGAATTCAAAACCAGGACTGTCCCGTTTAATCTGGAGCAGTTGGGAGGGATATTACCTAGTCTATGTACAAGCCGCAACATAATGTATTGACACATCAAGGTGAAAACAAGTCGTAGTAAAACACAATTATAGTCAGGTTTTCTGGCGTCATATTATTTAAGTACTGATATTATAGAGTCATCCAAGTCTAGTACAGAACAAAGCTTCTACAGCTATAAATAGCATTTGAACTTGGTAGGTTTAATTGATCTCTGGGAAAGCAGATCCTCTGAGTGCACAGAAACCGAGCTTCCAGGATGCAAACACTGAACTGTGTTCTACTCTGATCTCTCCCAGCAATCACTGTGACCTGACTCTGTGGGTATTTCCTGAGAACTGACAGTACTCCTATCTCCAAGAGCTATGCACACTGATCTACTGTTTAATTATACGTGTGCCTGCATAAACATGCTCACCAGATGCACACCCCGCTCACCCCCACGCTGTAATATTATATATAGAGGCACAGAATTGATCAGAATGGATAGATGGACAACAGAGTTTTAGGAGTGTAGCGCTCAGTATTTTTTTTTTATTAAATCTATGGAGGTAAGACCTTGATATTGAGAATACAGCATTTTGAAGAAGCAGTAGGCAGGCATATCAAGACTTGTATCTTTATCAGCATAAATCTGCTTTGGATTGCTTTATGTCAGCTTTAAATTCTCACAGTGCAGTTGTTTGGAGTTTTGGATAAGTTTATAAACAAAACAACTTGTGCTATCGTGTACAAGAAAAGCCATATGACATATGTACCCAGCTTTTTAAATGTCATAACCTTATAACCACAGATACGAAAAGTAAGATAAAGGACCGAATTCATAAGGGGGCCATCATTATGCAGTTTTACTTACACTGTATTACACTATTGAAGTTTTATGTTTTTGCAGAGATACACCCCTTCAGCTTCCTTTTTTGTTTCCTGTAAGTATACCAACAAGTGTAAAGATGAGCCTTTCCGATTGTAACCATTCTAACGCATGTGTGATTTCACGCGTGAGCAAGCGATTCACGTGGTTAAACAAAGATACCTTTCACCACACACGAAACAGATCTAAAGCAAAACTTTTAAAGCATATTTTCCAAGTAGAGTTAATTCTCTTTTTGCATTTCAAGTGCTTCATTTCACCCACGTTGTGTTTTTCTTCTTTATACTTGTCTACTGTCTAGTTCAGAAGTTAAGAGTAATCCGAGCAATTAAGATCAATTCGTATAAATAAAACATTGAAGCAGCAGTGATCGTTAGACATACATAAGCACTGCAGACAGAAGCGGAGACACAGACGCACACGACACTTGCTTTTTTGTGCCCGAATGTCAGGGACAGCCTTTTGATGCACTTGTAATCTGAATGCAACATTTATATCTCCACCCATAACTTTTTTTTTTTTTTTAACCATAGTGGCACCTGTGTCTTAGGACGCAGGCACATCTACAGACTCTCTGAAAGACATAATCACCGGCAAGTCATACAATGTCCCCGTAGGGAATGGAAGAAAAAAAAAACTGCTGCCTCGGTAAGGAAGAATTCATCCAGCAGCCTCCCCCCACTGCTCAGTCCATAGTTGCAGCGTTAAATGCTTCTGTTCATTTCCCCACTCCCCCCTCCTCCACTCCCACATCAGCAGCAGCAGCAGCACCGGGAGAAGTAGCTTCTGGTTGCACAGAGCTCAAGCAAGGCATTAGTGAAGTCAACAGCAGCCTTGCATTATTGTTACAACCGCACTGTGCTTCAGCCGACACTTCTCTTCATTCCAAAAAGTTGGGTGGGGAAGATCTGCCGCCGCTTAGAAGTTGGAAAGGGTTCCTGTCCCCTTGACAGCTCGTGTTCTATGTTCCAATTTTTCTGACGGTTTCATACGGCAACCTGGTCAGTGTACATAGCTATATGATCCCTTGGCGTCTTGTATTTGTATTGAGGGCACTGGCCCCTCCTGTACGCAGATCCGACATCTGAGCAAGGGAATTCCTTTCTGATCAACTCCAGGAGACGGATCAGCTGAAATCACATGTTCAGACAGATATTGAATTTGCCATTTATTACTTTTTTTGGAGTATCGCAGCTGATGACATCAATCCACCCTCATCCATATCTTTGACCATGACATACGAAATAAAGATTCCCCTTTTCACATTGAGCGTTGCAAGGAAATTGGAGCGGTTCATATAAGGGGATCTTGCTGGATTAATCTGTTCCATTTGTGGAAGGTTGTGCAGGTTGACAGCTCTGGTCCTGGAGTCAAGGATCCATCTATGTCGATTTGCAGAAATATGATAAGAAAAACCAGTCTCTGATGTGAAGTAACCTGGTGTAAGCCGAGTTTCCGATACAGAGAAAGCTCATGCAGTTCTTCACTCTTCACAGAAGCGACTGGAGATGGTACATTGAAAGGGAAGAGCAGAGGAGCACAGCTTGTAACGAGGGGCAGAGTCGAAACCAGTTGACAGCAGATAAAGAGAAAGATTGAGAAAGCAAACGAAGCAGTAAGGTTCTTAAAGAGAATTTGTTGGAATTTTTTCTACTCTCAAGTACAGCTGCTGTGGACTTAATAAGCTAGATCGTGGGACTCTGCAAGATCCACTATGATACATCACAGAAAGCAAAGTGATCAGTCTCAGATCCTTTTTTCTAAGCTGCATTTTTTGTAAGGTTCACCTCCAGGAAAGCCGTGTCGATGCCGGTTAGATGAAGTGTGCATGTCAAGTTGTTGTTCTTTTTCATGCCTCCAGAATTGACATCTTTTGCTGATTTCTTTTTATCGGATTTGACAAGCAGACTCCGCCTGAGTCTCTTAAGAGTTTACTAAACCAGGAGGCACAGACAAGTTGCCCCCAACCCTGTCCTTTGCATGCCCCCGGAGCAGCTTGCTCTGCCCTCTTTGTACGCACCGGTGATGCCATGCCCCGCAACCATGGTGGCGGCGATGAGGGTGGCTCCGGGCTCTGGATGAAAAGCAGCACAGGAGGGAGAGGACGAGGTAGAGAACGCTACTACGGTATGAAGGATGTGGAGTCTGGCCGAGGGAGCAGGGTGTTGTTGAACTCTAATCGAGGAGATGGCTTGCTTCTGCTGGGGACAGGAGAAGCAGCAAGAGGATGTGGAGGAGCAGGAGGTACCTTGCAGGAGAGTCGAAGGGGAAAGCAGGGAGCTCGCATGAGCCTTCTGGGGAAGCCACTATCTTATAACACCAGTCAAAGCTGCAGAAGAAACGTCAAGTACAGGAGGCTTCAAAACTACCTGTACAATGTGCTTGAAAGACCCAGGGGCTGGGCTTTCGTCTACCACGTCTTTGTGTAAGTAAATACAATTTGTTTTTTAACAGCTTATACTGCTTCAGATTTTGTATTGATAACTTACTGATATAAATGTTTATCTTAAAGTACATTTATTAAGGCTCCAGAAGCAACACTATATCTGGCTGTGGTACTGATGTACAGTAGTCTGTCCTGCTTACCATATAATGTCTATCCTTTTACATTGTCACCTGCTAGTCTGCAACTATTGGAGAGGAAGCAGGAAGAAGAAAAAACAGCAAAACTATTTTGTGATGTGCTTGCTTAGAAGCAGTATGTGGGTTCCGAAAAGTGAATTTTAGAAAAGGCATCCCATGCAAAATAATAAACATATGACTAAAGTATGATAGATGTTTGTCAGATAATCCGTTTATTGCAGCATGTGATCTGTGTATGTGTGGACAAGAACAAGCCATTTGACACATCATATGGCTCTTTTTAGCTGTTGAGGCTGTTTGCAAAATGTAATATAAGTGTTTACACGGTATCACGTATAGAATTTTAGGTAGAGGGTTTGGTTTTGATGTTTAAAAGCTAATCATGGGGACAGGGTTTGACCGATGGATCAATTGTCTTACAAGTAAATTCCTACAAATTACTCCACTCTGCCATCGCACTCCTTTACTCCCCTTGTCACATTTACACACACCCCTCCATCTGTATTCTGTGCTATACGTGGTTTTGTGACATAGGCTCATCACTTGTCTGAGGCCTGAAGACAAGTGAAACAGAACTGAAATAGCATCTGGGTGTGATAGTCTCCTTAGCCAATAAATAGCAAGACGGTTTCTTGTGGGTGAGAGCTATGAAGAATTAAACCACAAACTGTTGCTGATGGTCTGTATGGGTGTGTGTGACTCACAGCTCATTCTGTCAGTGCCCTGCTATTATCTCTAGATGGGGACTTTCTTCTCAATTACTATGCAATTCCTGCTTTGTTCATTTCCTTTGGTATACATTTTACAGAATGGTATAGTTTGTTTCTATGTGCCTCTCACCCAGTATAAAAGGACACACACACACACATATACTGCTATATTGTATTATTTTCCATGGTTATTTCAATGATACTTACATTAAATGCATCTACTCATTGACAAAACTAGGCATACAGTTTGTTTTGTAGCTAACCCTCTCTCTTTTATATATATATATCTATATAACACCTATGCATCAATGTATCCTTCCTGGTAAAATACTTTATAAATAAATAAATATGCAGTTATGCATAAAGATGCCTGATTGGATGCTCAGGGTTCCATGTAAGAATCATACAGAATGCAGACTGGTCATTAGACTTAAGCAGTGAATGGTAATTTAACTCATTTGGTGCCTGATATTTGGGATAAGGGATTAATAATTTGTTGTATTGTTTAAACACAATTATTTTATACAGCGCTTGAGATTTTTGTTATGGCAGTAGTGTCGTAGGTAATAAACTCACATTGTCATGGTGTAATTCTAACCTTTGCCTGGCAGCATTAAGTTTCAAGGATGAGCCACAGGTTGGAGGCTGACAGGAGGATGTTTGTTCGCTGCCATCAGCTCTGTGAAATAGTTCCAAAAGCATCTTGCAGTATATATGGATTTTGCGCTAATCTATATCAAGAGCAATTAGTGATGTAGATATCTGTGTGTTCAAGATGTACTTAAAGCCATGCAACAGCAATTTCATCATTTGTGTTTGCAGATTTCTATTGAAACGAATTGCATGTTTTCGATGGCATCAAATAAACGGTGTTCTCCGTTTACAACAACATATGATCGTTTAAAATTGTGCTTGTGAACCAGGCGTGCAAGTGTTAATACGTTAATGTGTCAGTAATGACATTTTTACGATTTATAGGAATATATTCAAAAACCTATCAAACGGTTCAACATTCATTCTTAGCATAGTATGGGGCATTTTTTTCATTTTAATCCATGGGTGCCATACTGCATAATAGTCATTTAAAAAATTCCCACGGAAACCTTTTTCCATCCTTGCCTGGAAATCAATCTACTGATTGATAGCATTCCAGTTTAGTGGATCTACACTTTTGCTGCCAAGCAGATATGGATACACACATTTTTTTGACTAGTTTTTAAGGATGGCAGGTTGGGATGTAAAAGAGCAGCTTCCGGGGTTCAATATTTGTGTCCATCATTTGTGATAGGCCTAAAGCTATTTACCGGCTGGATGGAGTAGAGATAACATCACTGCTCTATAACCATGGAGACACAGGTTCAAATCTCGACAAGAGCACCTCTCCAGTAAGTGTCCTTGGGCAAGACACCTAACGGTACATACTCCCCACCAAGGACATACTTGAAAATGAGAGAATTCTCAAAGTAATTTTACCGTCCTGGTAAAATACTTTCTAAACAAAAAAAAATTCTTTCCATGTTTCTCTTAATATTTAATTAATGTGCTAAATTTTACATAAAACCACACGTTTTGGGGAAAAAAATCATATGGAGACTCTTTCTGTTGTGGTCTTTTAACCACTATTTTTGTAGATTTGGCTTTAATGTTATCAACTTGGAGTTGCTCCTCCCTTGTTACAAATGATTTGCTTATGAAAATGTAAAATATATATTAATTCCTAGACCCGTTATCATTACGTATCAAACCACTGACTAGTGAAATGTAGATATATTCTTGAAGGCCGTATTTCTGTCACAATTTGTCTATTATCTGCCTTAAACCAGTGGATCTCAGCCCATAGCACGCATTATTAACAACATTTATACAGAGCCAGCAATTTACACTGTGCTTTACAATACCAATAGGGGAAAACCTAATTTACAAGAAAGCATAGAAACTAGAGAGAAGGGGTTTAGTGGGTCCTGCCCACAGGAGCTTACAATCTAGAGGGGATGGGGTGAAGGAACACATTACCACCCTTTTAGTAGTGACTATGTGTGGTGCTAGTGTTTGTATTGGAAATGGTGATGGATATAGTAGTAAAGCAAGGTAAGTGAGGAGAGGGATCAGTCGGGAATGTGGCACGCTAATCTAAAAAGATGAGTTTTGAGGGATTTCTTGAAGGACCGAAACTCCTAGAACTGAACGTATGTTTGGTTGACTAGCTTGTTAAATGAATGATACGCATTAGGAGTACAAGAATACACTGTTGTCATGTATCCAATATTCTTGACATGCATGAGTACATAACAAGCCACAGACATTGAATCACAGCAGAAATACAAGGTCGTAAAACCATAAATTGCTATTTATTTTGTAAAAAATTTGAATTCTCCTACAGAGCAAAATATGACCTACTTTTACTGTTCAATTTATCTGTGGCGGAGGAAGGGAAACGCATGTTCACCTATTATTTATAGGACTTGTATGTGCAGTGTCTTCAGTGAATAACGGTTTCAAAATTCAGTTGTTCCAGCATATATGGTAGAATATATGCATTATGGATAAAACCTTATATAAATGTATATTGATGAATGACTGAATGATGTAAAGTGGACCAGTCATTGTCATAGGAACCCCAGATAAACTGGGGGTTGATTGCACTGCCTTACAGTGAAGAGGCTAAGGCACAATATAATTAAACTATTACCATTCAGCAAGCTCAGCTTATTCATTTACAACTTTTCCTTCATGCCATATAAACTGGGAGAATTCTGTTTAACCTCCCTGGCGGTAATCCTGGGTGTGGCTCGGATTACATTTCAATGCTGAAAACGGCACACCTCCCGCAGCCGCCCCCGTCCGATCGCGGCTTCCTGCTTCCCTTCTCGCGGTAAGGGAACCTGGAAGCAGGACGTCAAGTTCGGCCGGAGGTGACTGCGGGAGGACAAAGAGGGAACGCAGGGACAGGTATGTATCAGCCCGAGTGTGGCTCAGGGTTACCGTTTTCAGCATTGAAATTTCACCCCCGAGCCACACTCGGGAATACCGCCAGGGGGCTGAATAAATGCCCCGATTTTGACATACAAAATATGTCAAAATCCTACCATCAGGGAGGTTAAATAGAAGTATGAACTCCATGTATAGGTTCTCAATCCCAGACACAGACTGCACACATGTCTATGAAGATAACTGTGAGAAATGATCTGTCCACCCCGTCCGGACCAGTTCCTACGCCTATGGACACAGTCTAAAGTCTTACACTGTAGTCACTGATGACTCCAAATTTTGCCTCAGAATTCTTTAAATATAGCCAGTAATGGAAACCTAATCAAGCGCTCAATAAAGACAATCTCTTCTGAATTTTATAATTTCTCATTATTTCACGTGAAAGAATGTAGTGTATAGAAACACAATATGAGCAGTGTAGAAAAAAATCTCCGTGTACGGGTGGCGTTATTTAAAATACTATTTTAATAATTACAACCTTTCATAACACTTTATGTGAACAATAAATGCAAAAGTATTATTTCTTTATACATGTTCTATATAGATTTAATGGAAGACAATACTTTTTTTCTAGAGCATCTTACAATGGCCTTTGTGTTTAATATTCTTCTTTTTCTCTTGTTTTTGTCAATGACCATCCAAAGTGAGTTTCCTATAAACAAAGCAAGAATTCCCTGCTTCTCAATTATCACGAGTTTTCATAAATAACCAGAAAGAGACAGTAGATCATGAGGACAGTGATCATCTCGTGGTTTCTAAGTTGTAGTGTACAGGAAAATGTCATATAATGCTGTATCTAGCCCCTCCCTGTCAGTGCTGTGTAGTCTCATGGGTTTGTTGTTTTATAAATATGTTTGTGTTTACGCCAGCTAGCGATGTCTGATTAGTTTTGGTATGGCGTTTGGATATTTTTTTATGTCATTGTTAGATTCGCTGAAAGAAACTGCATCAATTCACATGTTGCTGGAGAATTCACAGCATGTAGCAATGTTTGTTCTGTTATTGCCATTTGTAACGAGGGTGTCTGGTCAGAATATTACAGCAAATGAATACCTTCTGTGAGGTGCTTGTGCTTGTTTAGTGGAATGGGTCCCTCTAGGCAGGATTTCCACAGTGGTGCTTTTAGTATGCATGAAGGACTATGAGACTCACTGAAATGTCATCTACAGGCTGCCATAGGGCTTCTGTGTATTGCTGGCCTTTCTGACAGCCAAGAAAATACAGCTGAGCTGTAAATGTGAAGACAAAATGCTTGTTTCAGAATGCCGTGATAGGACTGACATATTCAAACCCCCAGGCCATAGCTGTGAAAATGTGCATTGCTAAAACCAACAGAAACCATCATTATAGTAAAAAGTTTAAAGGTTCGGTAAAATAAGGAGTTATGGGGGGAAAAAAATTAAAGTAACCATCAGGCAAATTGCATAATGTGTAACTGATTGAAAACAAATGTTTACAATGCCCCGAAGACTAGACTGTTTCCAATGATTTCAAGGTTTGCTACTGTTTTCCCGCAATGTTTGCTTGTCATTTACTTTACTAGCCAGTTAGAAAATGTCAGTGTACTTAAGGGCCTTTCAATTAAACCTAATGTGATTTTGATTGGAATCATTTTGTTTTATTTTAAGGCCTAATTAAGGTTCTATTTCAGAGCATTTTATTCTTCCATGGTTATTTCAATGATAGACGGATAGACATATAGCTAGAGATGCATATATCATACGAATTGTGTGGATTTAACTTGATCTATAGGGATTGCAGACATGGCCAGGAATATATTTGTCATTCCACAATACAAATCAGAAGATTTAGAAGAATACAGTGATTGCCTTAAAGCGGTTCCAGCATCGCACACACACCTGACCTAGGAATTTCCAGCATTGTGCGTGCTAGCATTTATAGAAAACTAATAAAAATGAAGAAAAAAAATAAAGTAATAATAATAAATCATTTGAATTAGCAACTTTATGAGGAAGCTTATATTCTTATTTCTAGGTAATTGTTATTCAAGCACACACTGAGAAAATCTTAACACTTATAAATCCAGCATAAAACCAGCATTTTTCCGTTCTAAACTATTTACCGTTTTTGTTTCTATAGGGAGTTCTTCCTAATGGTTTAGCAATGCATACTGTAAACATTCTGTGGAGAGGAGTGGGAGAGGTTTGTGGTCTTAGATGCTCCAGTTGCTCTGAGTTTAGTGTGCATTGTCTGCCTGTTGACCATCCAATGCACCTCAGGTGTCCTGGGCAAAGCATGACCATTTGGCCTCCCATCCTACTTCATACCTTGGTGTTCCAGTGGGTTGGCACTTAAGAGGGAAGTTCATTTTCCATTGAGTACTCCAATTGGACTTGGGCATTCAATCCCCACATCTCAGAGAACTGATGCACTTGCCTATGGACTGAATTTCCTGAGTGTGAAGCCCCAAGCAAGCATGAGAGGCCTATGGACAGTACAGTCAGGGTAGCCATCAGGGGGTAACAACCCATGACCCGTTCAGGGGCCCAGAGGCTCCAGGTGGTCCTTGCTGTTGCCAATCCCTGTGCAGTTCATCTAAGTGCCACAGATGTAAGTGTCTCTCCATGCCACCCAAGACTGGCCCACGAAGATACCAGGACATTTCCCGGTGGGCCACAGCATCTGGGGCCGGTAAGAGCACTCTGACTCATCACTGAGGGAGTGATTAGTATGGTCTGTAGGGGTGCAGACCGAATGTTCTCCCACCAGGGAACACTTTCTCCCATTGCAGGACTGCTTACACCGCGTAATATCAGTTAAGCAGAAGAGGAGACAAAATTGTTTAATTTTTAATTCTTTTACTGAAACAGGCAGCCAAGTGAATGGGGCCCTGTCCAGTGGGTCAGCAAGGGGCCCCCGAGATTTCTGATGGCAGCCCTGAGTACAGTACACCACTGTGACTTTTCTAAGGGCATGAAGTGAGGCTGATTTAGATTATTTGTTGCCCCATGTACCCCTGATGCTTTCTTTAGGAGAGAAAGCAAGGTTATGGACTTCTTATACCTAGATGTGTCACACCAAAATGTGTTGTTGCCTATGGGTTCAAACTGACCAGGAACCATCACAACTATCACAGAACAACTGTGGTAAAATCACAGTAAAACAATCGCCAGGTTGGTTAATCTATCTCTGGCGTTAGCTAAGCCCTAAATCTTCTATCATTTGTTGGCTATACCAAGCGATGTAGAATTGACATAGACAAAAATACTGTACATGGAGTGTTCCTCAATTTTGCTCAATCTGTTTTTTTCTCTCTAACATGCCAGTTAATGTTTATGTTGACATTTTTTTCATGGAGCTTGCCAGTCAGGGATACAACCTCATTGTTTCTTGTAACAACACTACAAGTTACAAACTCTACATATGCATTGTATTCTCGTGTTATCACATAAATATCAAGAAGCGGTAAAATATGCCAATCTCTGTTTTGAAAACATGTCAGTAATGATTATTTGGAGTAACATTCAGGGAAGTATAACAGCTACGCCACAAATCCTTTGTATTGTTCCCTCAATAATATTTGCTATCTTTTTAGACAGAGGTCATCCGGCTAGGCTTACAGGTTAAAGCCACCTAGGATTAACTTAAATATCTTGGACGAGAAAAAAAACAAAAAAATCCCTTTTCATTGTTTCAATACGGAGCATGCCATGGCAAGCCGTTGATATGATTTTGCATCTTAGTGCTGCTCTATCAGTTGTGCATCACTCAAAAATAGAACTACAATGTTGCCAAGGCAATGCTCAGCAACCTTTTCATTAAGGGCCGTGTGCTTTTAACTCCAAAATATACCTCTCACTTACCGGTGAAGTGAACCAGTGAGCGGTTATACAGAGTCCAGCATAATAAGACTGGATGTCTGACCTTGTCATTGCAGACACATCATTTTGACGGCTAAGCAACGTGGTTCACAAACATTTGCTGTGCCATTCTTCGTCACCAGTGCAATATGAACGGTGTCTGAATAACATATGAATCCAAACTTTGAAGCACAGGATTATTGGTGTGAAAACCCCCCCTGAAATTATGACTTTTATGTAATCATGTAAATAATCACATTTGAGAGCATCATTTTACTAATTTGTACACAATATTATTATTTATTATTAAGCGCCAACACATACCGCAGCGCTGTACAGAACATGCAATGGGTAAAGACAGGACACTTTTACAATACATACAGGAGGCAGGTCGCTATTCCTGCCAGCAAAGGAGGACATGAGGGCCCTATTCCCATGGGAATTTACAATCTCGAGGGGTGAGGGGGATTCGAAACAGGGGTGTGCAGTGATGAGTTATTAATGCAGAGAGCGGTGAGGACCGATTTTGGGTTGGTCAGATGTCTTGTTGTAGGCTTCCCTAAACAGAAGGGTCTTTAGGGAGCGTTTAAATGAAGCCAGATTTGGAGAGAGTCTGATATTATGAAGAAGTGCGTTCCATAGGGTCGACTTTGCACGACAAAAGACCTGCAGTCTGGCATGTGAAGAGGCAATGATGGAGGATGCCAAGAGCAGGTCATTGCTGGATCTTAGTGGACGGGCTGGGGTGTATCGGGTGACTAGTGAGGACAGGTAGTGAGGGGCGGCATTAGTGAGGGTATTGTAGGTCGGTATGAGTAGTTTGAATTTGATTCTGCTGTGGATGGGGAGCCGGTGCAGGGATTCAGAGAGGAGCAGCAGAGACAGCGCAACGGGTGAGATGGATAAGCCGGGCTGATATGTTTAGGATGGACTGCAGGGGGGAGAGGCGGGAGATAGGAAGGCCAATCAAGAGGTTGTTGCAGTAGTCCAGGCAGGAGATAACAAGCGAATGGATAAGTTTCTTGATGGTGTTAGCAGTCAGAAATAGACAGATTTTGTCAATATTACGGAGGTGATTGCGGCAAGATGATGAGTGATTGTATGTAGGGGCTGAAGGAAAAACTGGAGTCGAGAGTCACTCCAAGACAGCGCCCCTGGGCTGAGGGAAGGATGGTGATACCATCCACAGTTATGGAGAAGTCAGAAGTCGGAGTACAGTTGGAGGGGGAAATTAGAAGGAGCTCGGTCTTGGATATGTTGATCTCCAGGCAGAGATCCCAGACAGACAATCACTGACCTGAGAGAGAACAGAGGGGGAGAGATCGGGAGTGGAGAGGTAGATCTGAGTGTTGTCAGCGTATAGGTGATACTTAAAGCCATAGCTGGTGATGAGTTTACCTAGTGAGGGGTTATAAATGGAGGAGAGCAGAGGATCTAGGACTGAGCCTTGGGGTACGCTGACTGACAGAGGCATAGAAGAGGAGGAGTTGCCAGTAAGGGATACAGAAAATGATCTATTGGAGAGGTACGATTTTAGCCATGAGAGGGTGATATCACAGAGACCAAGAGAGAAGAGGGTATTGAGGAGGAAATTGTCAACTGTATCAAAGGCAGCTGAAAGGTCAAGTAGGATCATTATGGAGTAGTGGCCATTGCTTTGCCATGCTTTGTATGATTTTAAAGACATGGATAAAAAAAAATTGTGTTTGGGTTTAAAATTAAAGTGACACTACCACTTACATAAACTGTAATGCACAAGTTATCTAGTTACAAACAAAATCATCTTATAAAAATAAATGCTGTTATTTTTTTCTTTGTTTGAAGTAATTGCATGTAAAGATGAAAACTCTAGTTTTTTTCCTCCTGTTTCTGTTTTGTGAACTTTTCCCATGATGGCACATTTAACAAAATGTGTTTAAAAGTTTTACGTTGTGGCTGCTGTTTATAGTATTTTACAGTTAATGAGGCAGAGGAGGGAAAGTTTAGATAAAGCAGCAGGGGGCTATTGTGTTGCTGAGATACGAGGATGGCAGCTGAATGAGAAGACAGTGACTTTATACAACTTCTCATCAACCCCTTAGTGATGTCCTTTGAATACATCCACACAATACAATGATTTGAGTCACTGATAGACCTTTTCACTCCATTATAAGGCCAATGCCACACACAGTGAGGAGCAAGTGATGTAAAGATACTTTAACGGTGAGACAGCTTACAACACAAACGATCACTGAATGAATGCAACCAGTGACACATTTAGAGTAAAATATTTTATTAGCTAAAGAAGAGAAAAACAATGCACATGTAAGATATCAGCAACATAAACAAAATAAAGATCATTTCATTTTTTTGGTGGTAGTGGCATATGTGTTTTATGTGTTTAAGAACAAACGTCTCCGTAGGCAACAATATCCTGTAGTAGAATGTAAGCTCCTTAGGGAAAATGATCTCCAATTCATTTCAATATACTGTAATTATGTTACAACTTATTGTAACTCCTGTACCTTGCTGCAGAATATGTTGATGCAGTACAAATTAACAAAAAGTAAAATGGATGGATTTCTAGTGAATTGGACATTGATAAATCATAGTTCTGAGCACTGGACACATGGATATTACAAGTAGAGGCAATGCATCAAGTAAAAAAAATAACATACATGAATAATTAAAATGCCTGTTATGCCCAAAAGAAGTTGGCTTATTTGACAAGGAATCACTCACTATATGCATTAGCATTCTTTGCTCACACATATATAGTAAAAAAACAAAATTACTTTTTCTGTAGGAATGTCACTGGAGTAAGTGACAGCTGTGAGCAGAAGAGCCATCTTACTAGTTACTTCTCTGGCCTGATTGCAAGTCAGCAAGCCAACACCTTTGCTGAGGCCCAATCGTGCAGTGCTACACAATGGTCTTCATCAAGCACCACCCACTGAGGGGAAAAGATGGTGGTAAAGAATCAAGGATATGTAGAAAATAACACAATATGCCAAAATGAAGTAAAAATGGAAAAACTATCCCCAAATCAACACGTGTAAATATTATATTGACATAATACATTCAGTTAGTCATCTATCGTTTTGTAGAGGGTAGTCAACATCTGAACCAGATTTCCTCAAAGTGGTCTATTAAGTAACCAATATATGAGGTTTCAATTAAACGTATGTGCAAAATTTTATTCACTGATGGATTTTCTGTTGCGTCACTCTACAACTACATCCTGATCATCCCTTCTAGCAGCAATACATTAGAATTAAAGGGGGAATAGAACTTGGGTATTGTAAGAAAACCAATAAAATACCATTTATAAAAGTATGTCTTGCAGCATCTTAAAGGGACGCTCTAGGCAACATGACCACCTAAGCTATTTTAGGTGGTCATGATGCCCGGAGTATCCTGCCCTCTGTCTCCCCTCCCTCCGCTCAGCGGTTCAGCAGAAAATGCTGAAAACAGCTGAGAGAGGCGGAGGAGTTTACTCCGCACTCCCAGCTGTCAGTCAGCAGAGTGGGATTCATATTTCCCGCTTCTGCTGACTTTTGCCGAGTAGGAGACGTCATCGCGCTTTCAGCGCGATGACGTCTCCAACTCACCGCAGAAGCTGGCAGCTCCCTCTGAGGGTTAGTGTTGCGCGCATCCTCTTGCGCGCAACACTAATCCTCAGAGGGAGCCGGGAGGAAGCCTGCCGATTGGCTGGCTTACGTGAGAGGCGCGCATGCGCGCTTCTCACGTAAACCAGAAGGCAAGTCGGATGGAAGAAGGACGGGAGCGGAAGAGGAGGGAGGGGAGTATGAAAAAAAAAAAAAAAACACCGCTGGAAACAAGAGGATTTTAGGGTAAGTATTACAGTTACAAGAACATAAACAAAAAATAACACTTTATTAAGGGAATAGGGATAGGTTAGGATTAAAAAGCGGGGGGTGATTTTTTTAGTAGAGTGTCCCTTTTAATATAGGAAATGAGAACTAATGAATGGGTGCAACAAATATGTAATAAAGACATTGTATAGGTTTAACCTCCCTGGCGGACATACCGAGTGTGGCTCGGGGTTACCGCTCCCAGCATAGGAATTTAAACCCGAGACACACTCTGGAATACTGCTAGGGGGATAAAAAAAATTGTAATGATGCTGACGCCAGGGAGGTTAAATGGGAGCCGGGAAACAGAGGGTTGAAACATTAACTCCTGTTGACCCTGTAAGCACCCACCCTCCCATTTTAACCATTTAGTGTTGTTTTAAACATATCTGGAATTATCCCTGGCCTCCTCAGTGCTAGTCCACATGTGACTGTCGCGTTACACACTTTCCAGCCATGCCCCCTGGTGGTGACAGCGTACCAGGCCAGCTCCTCCATTGTCAATGAAAATGGCAAGCTCCCACAATAGCTGTGATGTCATCAGAGCATGCCCCTCCTCTGTGTTGCGTTTGCCTAGTCTCCATCCATTTTGTCCTTTGTGTCCTGAGCCCTGTGAGGCTGCAGATCCAGCTGGTGAATCCACAGAGGAGATCCAGCCTGAGGTTCCTGGGAGTGAGCGGCTTTCTTCTGATATACACAAGGAGTTTTTCTGTTTCTCGCCATTCCATATACCAATTGCTGTGACGAGAAATCTTCAATACCAAGGCGTGGGTTATCTGAGAAAAATTCCAGTAAACAACCCAGAGGCTATTACCCACTCAGAGCCAGTGTTTAGGCTCTTGATTTGTGAGTTTATTCAAGACAAGCCTTATAATTCTATACACTGTATAAGACATACTGTACTATGTACTTTGTATTTTGTTTCCTTTTCCCTATGTATCCATGGTGATGATGAAATTTTGATAGCCACCAGAATTCCCTAGCGTTGAATTTGGCGCTGACCAGATATGTATCTACCAGCTCCTCCATTGTCTGGGCTGATCCATTTATTCCTCTCCGCCCCTGGATTTCATTGTAGCTGGTCTGGCCTGAGGTCACATGGTCTGCCATATCCTCTATAAAAATGCAAGCCCTGCATTGGCTCAGGGTTCTTGCATGGGTCTTGTTCCTGAGGGTCAATGCTTCCTGTGTTCCTAGTACTACTAATATCTTGTCTTTGGTATTTCTGTGTATGATCTTGGTCTGGTATTAACAACTCTATTGGATTGATCCTATACTCTATGTATTACTATTCTGTGTAACGATATCTGGCTTTGTATTTTGATTTCTTTGTATCTGATTCTTGGCTTGTCTGACTTACTCTCCTGGCTCTTAACCCTTTGGCTCCGGTTCTGACAATTCTATTGTCTTATCCCTGTGCTCTGGATATTCCTGTTCTGTGTATCACCCAGCAGCATTATATTCATACTGGCTGGGTGGAGTAGAGGTAACATCACTGCTCTGCATGGAGAGAGCCTGTGGAGTCATGGGTTCGATCCCAGTGAGCAACCTCTCCAGTAAGTGTCCTTGGGCAAGACACCTAACGGTACATACTCGCCACCCAGGACATACTTGAAAACGAGAGAAATCTCAATGTATCCTTCCTGGTAAAATCCTTTCTAAAAAAAAAATAAAAAAATTGTTTAGAAGGACCTCAAGGACCTTATCCCAGCTGCTGGGTGTAAGTATATTGTGTTGCTGTATCCTGTTTAGCCCTCAACCTTCCTGTTCTGTTTATTCTTGTGAGGATCCCTTCCCTAGATAGGCCATTGCAAGGATCTTATTCTAGAGATAGCGTTCCCTTTAGTGTTCTGTGTTCTCCTTGTTCTCCTGCCCTTCCTGTTGTTCCAGTTGTTCTGTTATTTCTCTTGTCCAGTATCTGTGCTGTGGATTGTGACTTTGCAGCCAGCAGCTAACCTGCCTCAAGGGCTGAACATCCAGTACAAAGGGCCCACCTTGGCTCATGCCGGGTGCCCCCTTGTCAGTGACATGCTGCCCACTTTTTGTAAGATGCAGCAGGTCACATTATCCTGAGGGAAATGTTTGTTTGGGTGAGCATATAACCAAACCAGTGGCTCATAATGTGGATAGGGCCTAGGTTCTAAAGGTCTCTAAGCCCCTGATCCTAAGCTCAGGCCTCATATTCTGGCCAGGACTAAACCTGCGCTTAGAGGGCTGAATCAATCCTCTGAGACCCCTTATCCCCAGAGGTAAGAGAGTGATGAGGGAGATCAAGACAGGGTGAATATCATTGAGTGATCACACTGTGTAGAGTGCCCCTTGAAGCATAACATCATATAGATATTGGTTGTGGTGATAAGGTCTAACAACAACTGACTTAAACAGGGTAGATCAAAAGGTAGATCCTCAAGACCTACAATATTCTTTCCCAGCTGTAAAGGTTAGAAAAGCTTCAAAGTTATACAACCGCTGAAAAGCTTCACTGGCTACTCTTATGCTTTCTCTAACTGTATTGTATATTTCTATCATTCTACTCACACGAGGGATGTGTCGTATTAAGGCATTCATGGTGAAGACCGCATTTTTGCCTTAGGTACAAAAGTCAACAACTTGGACTTAAAGGACTTGATCAAATATGTAACCAAATCATACTCTGCAATAATTCCTTCATTGCATTGATATCTGGGATCAAAATGTATAATGAAGCAAAATAAATTAACTAAAGTGAAGATAATTAAGACAAAACTGAAAGATGCACTTCAAATTATTTTAAGACTATCACAATGCACAGATTCAAGTATCACTTATGATAGATTTTTATCAGAGGGTTCTGCTAGACGTATTACATATCTTTGCCGAAAGCAGGCATGTATGTTATACGGTGATTGTGCTTCGCAACCTTCCTCCTTGTAATTAATATCTGGTTTCATTTTGTTACTTGAATAATGTTCTGCATTATTGTGGAATATCTCAAAAGATAGACCTGTATATTTATATTCGCAAACACATTGATCCTGCATATGCTGGAATTTTTCATGTTATCTTAAAGTATTGGAATGTGTCCGTATTTGGTTTTATTCTTTATTATTGTATTTTTACAAAGTTAAATTGAATATTTGATAAAATCATTATTATTTTCACTGCATTTAGAGATGTTGAAGATGCCATTCTACCTCGTCCTCCTTATTTTGTTCTAAGAAACTGTGTGCTGCGTGTTTAAATTCACTCTATACATAGTTCTTTTGAGCAGCATGTTCTTGCATTCTGCTTCCTAAATATGTATTTGCATTTACCACAAACATACAGCATACATCACGGCATACAAATGCAAAATGGCAAAGACGTTTGCAGAGAGTTGTGTTTGTGTGAATGTGTGCGTTTGTCTCAGTATTTGAATAACTTACAAATTCACCATGTGAGCCGAGAAAGAATTTCTGTCAAACATTCAAGTTTTTTTTACCATCCACCAACGTGGCAGCAAAATTGCAACTATGGTACGACTATCCTCATCCACAGAATCAGAAATGAAGATGATGCAAACAACGGTGAAACAATGCTATGCAACAATACCACTGTTATTCTTCTGTGAACTATATTCTCCATTTAGTGTTGTTCAACGGTTTGGTGATTTTTAAAGGGCCGATCTCCATTGCGCCCCAATAGAAACAATGGTGAAGATAGTAGTAAAAACAGTAGGCCACTTTAACTACCAGTGGACACTATGATGATATCTATATCTTGATCCTGTTCCCTCACATCTTACCAAAACACTCTCTACTTCTCTTATACTGACCTTAACCCGCACCTTTAATCTGTCCTTAACCTCTGGGGTCTTTCCTGCTACCCTCAAACATGCCCCGGTAGTCCTGATCCTAAAAAAGCGGTCTCTCGATCCGACTGCTCTCTCCAACTACAGCCCCATGACCCTTCTCCCTTTTGCCTCCAAACTCCTTGAAAAGCTTGTGTAAGCCCGTCTGATTGACTAACTCAACACCCACTCTCTCCTTGACCCTCTGCAATCTGGCTTTCGCTCACTGCAACGACTCTTGCTAAACTGACCAATAACCTTGTGACTGCTAAATCAAATGGGTGCTACTCTCTGCTGATCCTTCTTGACCTCTCTGCCACCTTTGATACAGTTGACCACTCATTCCCCCTTCAAACCCTTAGTGATATAGGCTTTCAAGGTACTGTTCTTTCATGGTTCTCTTCCTACCTGTCCCAATGATTGTTTAGTGTTTCATTTTGGAAGTACCTCCTCTCAGTACCCTGTCTCACTTCAGGTGCCTCAAGATTGGGTCTTTTGGATTCCAGTGCCACCTATACACTGATGACACTCAAATATACCTCTCCTCCCCTGATCTCTCTCTGGCTCTCCTGGATCGAGTCACTGACTGTCTCTCTCTGTCATCTCGAATTGGATGTTTTCCCGCTTCCTTAAACTCAATCTTGCTAAAAATGAAATTATCGTTATTCCTCCCTCCAAGAAAATCCAATGCCACCTTTCTCCCTCCGAGTAAATGGAATGCTAATTTGCTCGACGCCTCAAGCTCGCTGCTTTGGTGTCACTATCAATTCTGACCTAACGTTCTCTCTCCTTGTCCAGACAGTGACAAAATCCTGTTACTATCAACGCAAGAACATTGCCCGTATCTACCCCTTTCTGATGCACGATACTGCGAAGGTGCTGGTTCATAGGTTTGTCAATTCGCAGCTTGATTACTGAAACTCTGTCCTTATTGGCCTCCCCAATGCCCATATTGCCCTTTTGCAATCTGTAATGAATGCAGGTTCCAGGGTTATTTTTCTCAACAGTTCCACCTCACGTATCTCCCCCCTCTGCTGGTCTCTCCATTGGCTTCCTGTACATTTCAGGATACAGTTTAAATGATGCTCATGTTCAAATCGCTCAATAACTCAACCCCCCCTTACAGGTCTTTGTTACTCCACAAGCACGTCCCATCCAGATAACACTGGTCCTTGGGCGACCTCCGCCTGTACCGTCTGCACCAATACAGCCAACTCTTGCCTCCAAGACTTCTCAAGGGCAGCTCCGGTCCTGTGGAATAACTTTTCTCGCCCTATCAAACTCTCCCCTAATCTTCAGGCCTTCAAGAAATCCCTCAAAAACCCAGATTAGTGTACCACATCACTGATGCAACTAATCCCCCTGCTCAAACCTGATTGAAGCCACTTCCACTGCCCCACCATTCCCAAACCTCTGGCACTAATAATGCCGACATCCAGTAAAACTCCCCTGGTCTTCCTCAACCCCAATACCTCTAGACCAGTGTTTCCCAAACCTGTCCTCAGGACACGCTAAGGCTAGGGTCAGACGAGCGCATTCTGTGCGCCCGTGCACAATGGACGTACTTTCTGACTGACGACAAGGTAGTGGCCACACAGTCCGTTTTTGTGACTGACGTTTGTTTTGACTGATGTAGAAGGGAAAATTAATTAATCTGAAAAACATTTTGTCCGTCAAAATGCTGGACGTCAAAAATGCAGTCCGTCTGACTACGTCCCATCACTCAAACACAAAGCTATGCAGACGTTGCGGACGCAGCGCACTCTGTGCGCCCGTTCTACGGATTTACGTTCTTGCCTAACCTGCGTCCGTTTGCCGCGTCCATTATGCGTCCGCAGTTCCGTGCGGACGTACTTTGTGTGTGGGTCTCTATTGGTCATAATAATATGCTATAACGGACGTACAAATGTGCGGCAACACAGACGTGATCAGTGCGCTAGTCTGACCCGAGCCTTACATGACAGGTTTGACAGATATCTGAAACACAGTACAGGTGATATAATTTGCTGCTCAGTGATTGCAGGATTCAATTTGCATTTCCCCAAGCAGATCTGTAAAATCTGGTCTGGTTGAGGGTCCCGAAGACAGGTTTGGGAAACACTGCTCTAGACTGTAAGCTCCTATGAGTAGGGCCCACTACACCTCATTTCCATCCTCTGTAGCTTGTTCCTTTTGCTTATTGTAACAGTATGTTGCAGAAACTGTTGGCGCTATAGAAATGATGATGATAATAAATAATAATATACTGAGTAAGCTCCGTTGAAACTACTGTGTAAATACAAATGCAAACTACAATAAAAATTATGCTAGACAGCTTCCTCAGAAACCAGTGTATAGAAGTGTGAAAACAATAGAGAACCATGCTGGAAGTTTCCTAAATAGTAATTTCACTGTAGTTTCACCATGCTTGATCTGGACCAACCATAGTTCCCTAAAGTAAAAACGATGATTAGTGAATAACTATTGTACTGGTGAACTGAGGGGGAAGTGTGGTAACCACCTACAAATAAATAAAAAATAAAGGTCCCCATTAAGCTACACATCATACAAAAACCTGTGTTAGTGATGGGGTCAGGATCCTTCAACAGTGCAGCTACTGTAAGTTACTTTTCCACATAATGCCCAGTCAACTGTTTATAAAAACCTCCCCATTACAAAATTTAAAGCATTAATAGATAAGAAAATATAGTCATCTCTGATCACATCTTATGATTGGTTTTTAAAATGCAGTTGAATTTTAGCATATGTACTGCTGGTCTTAACATTTTTTTGCATACTGTTAAATAGGATATGGTTATGCTGCTAAAGCCATTATAGCCTAAGTATTTATGCAGCTGTTGCATAAGGGGCAAATTAAAATATTTTTATAGCTTTTGCCTTGCTTCATACAAATATGTTCTTTTGGTAATGAAAAACACCAGTGATCTCAAAGATGGTTAGGATGCTAGTTTACAAGATTCATTATACTCTTTGCTGGTCCTGATAAGACTTGAGCCTAAAACGTTCAGAGATATCTAAAGGGTTCCTGGTACCCAAGGCAAGCATTAAAGAGACCTACAAGACACATAATGTAAGTGGTGCAGTATGTCAGTATTTTCCAGGCAAAACACACAAGTTCCCAGCATATACAGTTGCAAGAAAAAGTATGTGAACCCTTTGGGATTACGTGGAGTTTTGCATGAATTGGTCATAAAATGTGCTCTGATCTTCATCTAAGTCACAACAATTTGAAAAACACAGTCTGCTTAAAGTAATACAACACAAACATTATATGTTTTCATGTTTTTATTGAACAGAACATGTAAACATTCACAGTGCAGGGTGGAAAAAGTATGTGAACCTTTGGACTTAATAACTGGTTGACCCTCCTTTGGCAGCAATAACCTCAACCAAACATTTCCTGTAGTTGCAGATCAGACCTGCACAACGATCTGGAGTAATTTGGACCACTCCTCTTCACAAAACTGTTTCAGTGTAGCAATATTCTTGGGATGTCTGGTGTGCATCGCTCTCTTAAGGTCATGCCACAGCATTTCAATCGGGTTAAGGTCAGGACTCTGACTGGGCCACTCCAGAAGGCGTATTTTGTTTTGTTGAAGTGATTCTTTTGTTGAATTACTTGTATGCTTTGGGTCATTGTCCTGTTGCATCACCCATCCTCTGCGGAGCTTCAGTTGGCGGACAGATGGTCTTACGTTTTTCTGCGAAATGTCTTAATAAACTCTGGAATTCATTTTTCCATCAATGACAACAATCCGTCCAGGCCCTGAGGCAGCAAAGCAGCCCCAAACCATGATGCTCCCCCCGCCATGTTTTGCAGTGGGGATGAGGTTTTGATGTTGGTGTGTCGTGCCTTTTTTTCTCCACACATAGTGTTGTGTGTTTTTTCCAAACAACTCAATTTTGGTTTCATCTGTCCATAGAATATTTTGCCAGTAGTGCTGTGGAACATCCAGGTGCTCTTTTGCAAGCTTCAAACGTGCTGCAATATTCTTTTTGGACAGCAATGGCTTCCTCTGTGGTGTCCTCCCATGTATTCCATTCTTGTTTAATTCCTTATTTGTTTTCCTTATTTGTAGATGTGTCAACAAAAATGTTAGCATGTGCCAGAGATTTCTGTAAGTCTTTAGCTGACACTCTAGGATTCTTCTTTACCTCATTAAGCATTCTGCGCTGTGCTCTTGCAGTCATCTTTACAGGACGACCATGCCTAGGGAGAGTAGCAACAGTGCTGAACTTCCTCCATTTGTAGACAGTCTGTCTTACCGTGGACACATGAACATCAAGGCTTTTGTAAATACTTTTGTAACCCTTTCCAGCTTCAAGCAAGTCAACAATTCTTGATCGTAGGTCTTCTGAGAGCTCTTTTCTGTGAGGCATGGTTCACATCAGGCAGTGGTTCTTGAAACCAGTAAACCCAAAACTAGTGTGTGTGTTTTTAAAGGGCAGGACAGCTTTCAGCAACACATCCAATAATATCACACTGATTGGACTCAAGGTTGGCTCACTCCTAGCTCCAATTCGCTATAGGAGAAGTCATTAGGCTAGGGGTTCACATGCTTTTTCCACCCTGCACTGTGAATGTTTACATGTTATGTACAATAAACACATGAAAACATATAATGTTTGTGTTGTATTATTTTAAGCAGACTGTGTTTTTCAAATTGTTGTGACTTAGATGAAGATCAGAGCACATTTTATGACCAATTCATGCAAAACTCCACGTAATCCCAAAGGGTTCACATACTTTTTCTTGCAACTGTAGGAAATCACCCAATGTACCATTAAGTGATAAATGATGTCATAATTTCTTTATCTCTTGAACATGTTGTTATAATGTTTATTAAATTGAACTCAGATATCCGCAAGCCATGGGAAGCAGAAGTACACACTGCATAGTTTTCATGAAAAATGGTACTCATGATGTGTCCATTGTCCAACCCAATTGCTCATAAATTAATGTCAGCCGTTATTTCTACAATAAATTTAGTATTCAGCTTCAGCACTCCCCTCTATCTAGGGGCTTTAAAGGCAGGTGGTGCTCTTCCTGCTTGTTGATATAGCTCGGCACATGGTCCTGAGTAATATGCCCTTTGCAAGTTGCTCATAAATGGATTCAATGCCGTTTGTTACCAGGCACCACACCTTTTGTCTAGATCTTTATCCCTGCATGCAGAAGGCAACTCATGGATTCATGACTTAGATAGTTATGCATAAGGCAACCTATGTAATCTGTAAGTATATCAATGTGCATTTCACGATGATGGTACACTAATAGGATCATCCTCAATACAGTCATTTCAGGTTATCAGTGCAATTCTATAACAATATGTCCTTTTTAGACTATTCTAGTCATCATGACTGGTACTAATGCCTTCCTGACTTGACTAGTGTCCAGATCCCTGCTTGTCAGCATCGCTCTAAGAGTTGTACTCCGGATGTACTCATTGATACTGTACGCCACCCAGAGGATGTGGGTGCCTCGGAGCGTCATTTTGCAACCAAAATTCATACCGCTAGTCCAACTAATATGTTGAACTAAATTAAAAAATTGCAGCGATCGCCCAGTTCCACACATCAGTGAGTACTTGGCTTTCAATTCAAATTCAGTGTATCCGCTGTTAATGGACTCGAAATTTCTTCATTGAGCTCAAGGTGATTTTCTCAACCTCAATAAAAACAAAACACACATACAATAGTGTAACAGAGCCTCTTAATAAATCCAATTTATACAGAATTTAAAGAGGGCGCACTCATGCAGTCCAGAGCTCTTAAGCTCATGTATTTTCACAGCTGGGTGGTTGTATGGGCCCACCCATGAGCCACACTCCTCCCGATGTGTAAGCTTCAAAGAGAGCAAAGAGACATAGACCTCATGGTGCAGTATATCTGTTAAGAAGGTACACATGAATGGACCATACTCATCCTTTCTTGGGTCTAGAATGAGACCCTCACGTATAAACACCGGGGTTGTTGGTCCAGGCACAGCCCCTGCAAAGCCTTCCACCGATCCTTTAATATCCAGATAGCAAAACCCAGCACTCTCAGCCAGATCGATAAGAAGCCAACCAATTGAATAAAAAAGCAAAATTTATTAATAAAAATATTTTCCCACATAAAAGATTTAGCTAAACGCGCTTCGCCGATGAGACTTCATCAGTGGCAATCCTTTTTCAGCAGCTTGTAGCGACGGTGACTAATAGTTATTAAAATATAAGTTCTTGACTTGTAGTGTATTTACATATAAGCATTTTTCCTTCGTTCTTCCTTTGAGCGCCACGAGATCTGTATTTAATATGTTGAACTGATGAAATGTGGTCAACGTGGAACAAACTCACATTGTGCAAATGTTTTGGCTCCTTTTTAAATGTCAGGGTGATTTTATGTATTTTAATAAATTGCCTGATATCACAGTGAGATGTGAATGGTAAGAATTCTAGAGCTGGTTTTAAAATCACATGGCAGTTGCAGAGTTTATGAAAGAGGCAATTGCTGCAAAATCTTCACAGCGCCTGTATAACATAGTGGCTCCATACGATTCTGACTCTAGCTGCTAAGGCTGGTGTCAGACAAGTGCACTACTGTATGTGCGCCGGTACTGACTTGCCTCCCGGCGTCCGTTGCAGTGTTGTGACGCTGCGACGGGGCCGGCCACACACTGTTGTACATGCATGATAGCGGCCGTGCTGCATGTCTCGTCCCCGTCGAGGTGCTACGATTCGCGTTCGACAGGGGCTGCAAAATGCGATCTTTCATAGGAGGATCGAGCCTTGCATCACTAAGCGCACTAACTGCGTTCAGCAAGGTGGTCAGAAGGGCGTCAGAGTGGAAGGAACGTCCACTCTCATTGACGTTCCTTCCGCTCTTAAAAACGCTTGTCTGACACCAGCCTAATACAGCGGTTCAATAATAAAAAGAGACAGAAACCGGGCTGCACTAAATTTTCAACTGCTGCAAAAAAAAAAACATCATCAACATACAACACTTAATGTGTACTGACATTGATATGTTTATAGCAGAGGAGCTTCGTAATCCTGTGATGTTATTAGGAGTTATGTAATCATACAGTGGATTCTTGTGTTAAGTTTGGGAATCATGCACACATTTGGCAGAGTTTCTAATTCAGAGATGGCTCTGTCTGTATTTGTGTAAGTTTTGACAATGTCCAAAAGAATTAGAGTATGACTCAAGCATGGGATACTTGTATAAATTATAAATATTTCTGTCAGAGACTGGTCTACGATTTTGAAAGTGACGAATGAAGCAAATGAGGAGACTTTAAATGTTTTATATCCTATTTTCAGACGCAGATTTTTTTTTTAAAAAAACCGATCTCAAAAGTTATAGAATACATTTCAAATAAAAAAATATATATAATTTGCAAGTGCAGTACAGCCTTTACTGTCACTTAAATTCCACTGAAATCAACAAAAGAAAAAGACACTGTCATTAGCTATAGAAAATAAAGGCTGTACTTGCTTTCTTTATCTGCTCTTTTTTACCTCCAATTTGTACAGTTCATGCAATTTTGTCAAGGCAGAACCTGGCATTCATTACAAATCTTTGTGTGTTATCAAACTCAAGGGTAAAGTAATCAAGTAATTGTCGAGGCTAAATTCCAAGGGCCCTATTCCGACCTTGCTGTAAACTTAACCAGAGCTTAGACTATAATGGCTCTGGTAAATTGACAACAGCTCTGGTTGAGTTAGCACCAAGGTCAGAATAGGGCACCAAGTCCGGTGTAAACTTAATCAGCACTCTGGTTAATTTTCCAGAGCCACTGATATCCATGGAGTTACAAAGGGCTCTATACCAATCCTGGTGCAATCTTAATCTGAGCTGGTTTAAAATTACCCTTATAGTCTACGAAGTTGCTTAATTTACTACAGATCTAGTTAAAATTAAAACAGGGTTGAAATACAGCCCCAAGTTTTCCAGTGATGTGGGCAAGTTTACACTCGTGGATAAAGAGGATACGTTTGGGTCACTATAAATGTGTTTAATTCAGATCGATTTTATGCAATTTCTAATATTCTACCACAAGCTTTAATATTATTATTATTATTATAGGTTTAATACATTTAAGGCTGGGGTCAGACGAGCGCAGTTATCACGTCCGTGTTGCCGCACATTTGTACATCCGTGGCAGCATAGCACTCCGACCAATGGAGCCCCACACACAAAGTACGTCCGCACGGTAGTGCAGACGCATGACGGACATGGCAAATGGACGCAGGTTAGGCAAGAACGTAATACTGCTAGAACGGACGTGCGGAGTGCACCACGTCTGCAACGTCCGTGTAGCTTTGTGTGTGAGTGATGGAACGTAGTCATTTATACGTCCAGAATTTTTGACGGACAAAATGTTTTTTCATTTCCCATCTACTTCAGTCAAAAATAGCATCAGTCATGAAAACTAGGGATGAGCTGTTCGGTTCGATCTGTTCGGAGATCGCATCGAACATCGGCCATTCGGCTGTTCGCAAACTCCAAACATTTCCGCGTGTTCACCGCATGTTCGCCCACAATGCAGCACAATGGACCACAATGCACTTTTCCACTGGCCTGCCTGAAGCTTGTAATTGGCTACAGCCTTGCACCTGACCACAGGTCAGGTGCAAGACTATGCCAATCACGGCTCAGAGTCCTGATTGGGCAAATTTTGCCCAATCATGGGCTCACAGAGCTAAATCCCACAGCACACTATATAAGGCGTCCCTCGCAGCCCCAGCACGTGTTTTTTTGAGAGGAGATTGTTCTGTTAGTGTGTGTTCTCACTGCCAGCAGCTATTGTGGGGGTCTCACTTCTACAATATATCTGGGAATTGTAATCTGTGTCTTGTCACTGCCACCCATCAGGGGGTCTCACTGATTTATAGGAGTTTTCTGGGAATTGTAATCTGTGTCTTGTCACTGTTGCCAGCTATCAGGGGGTCTCACAGACTTGTAACAGATTTCTGCAAATTTTAATCTGTGTCTTGTCACTGGCTGCCAGCTATCAGGGTGACTCATTGAGTTATACCAGAGTTCTCAAAATCTTTAATCTAGATAACACAGTTGAATCAGAGTTCTGTATATCTTTAATCTATATATCACTCACCATGTCAGAAAGACCAAAAAGGACAGGCAGACTCTCCCAAACACAGATAAGAGGGCAAGCAGCCTCTGTGTCGGGAGGCTGTGCCTCTGGTCATCGTGGACGTGGTGCATCCTCTGCAGGGGCACACTTGTCCTTTCTAACTGGTGCTGGCCGTCTTAAGCAGCAGCAACATACAGAAGATTTGGTGGATTGCCTAACCAGGCCATCCTCATCCTCCGAGTCCTCTGCCAGCCAGGCTTGTAGTGGTTTACAGTCCATCTCAGCTGCCAAAGCATCTAATGCAGCCTCCATGTCCACAGCTACTCCTACCGTAGCCTCACCAACATACACGGAGGAGTCAGCTGAATTGTTTGACTACAATGACAGGGACATGCTGCTTGAGGATGTGCAGCAACTACAGTGCTCTGATTCAATCTCTGAGGTTGAGGAAGGGAGTATAATCAACCTAGAGGAAGGGGGTGCCAGTGACACACAAATAACTGGCACTCATTTTCCCCTAGCAGCTGCAGCATATTGCGAGGTTGGCTCCAGTGACAAGGAGATAGGGGGTGATGCTACAGTAATGGGTGTACTACAACCTCCACTGACAGGGATGATGCTACAGTAAGGGGTGTACCAGGTCCTTCCTCAGAATGTGACAGCATCCCATCAGCTGAAGATTTAAGCAGTCAGATTACGTTGCCCCAGCTGCTGCAGCGTAAGAAAAAATATAGTCCCAACCATCCCCAAGCACAGCGTCTAAATGCCAACTTAGCATAATTACTCGCATTACAGCTGCTGCCTTTCCAGCTGGTGGACTCTGCTTCCTTCCGTGAATTTGCTGAATGTGCTGTAGCACAGTGGCAGGGTCCAAAATGCCATTTCTTTTCACGGAAGGCCATTCCAGCACTATACCAGCATGTGGAACACAATGTTGTGGAGTCATTGGGAAAGGCAGTCAGCAGCAAGGTGCACATGACTTTAGACACGTGGTCCAGCAAGCATGGACAAGGCCGTTACATTTCCTTCACTACACACTGGGTAACTCTGCTTACAGCTGGGAGAGATCCAAGACGGGGCTCTGTGCTGGAGCTTGTTCATCCACCACGCTTCTAGAAAGCTGCTTGTATGAGGTCTGTCTGCTCCACCACCTCTTCCTCCTCCTCCTTTTCTGTCTCTGGCGAAGTGGCAGTTAAACCGACGCGTGGCAGGGGCTATGCAATGGCTCATGCAAAAAGATGCCATACTGTGCTTGAGCTGGTTTGTTTAGGGGACAGGAGCCACACCGGGCAAGAAATTCTGTCAGCTCTACAGGGGCAGGTACAGAGATGGTTAACACCATGCCAGCTTCAGCTGGGAATGGTCGTCTGTGATAATGGCAGCAACCTTCTCTCCGCCCTACGCCAGGGTAAGTTGACGCATGTACCATGCCTAGTACACATCCTAAATCTGGTGGTACAGTGTTTCCTAACCAAGTACCCAGGACTGGCACAGCTTCTCAGCCAGGCCAGAAAAGTCTGCAGCCACTTCAGACGGTCATTCCCATGGTCATTCCCATTCCCATTCCCAAGTGTTCGCCTGGCAGAAATTCAAAGAGAATTCCACCTTCCCACAAACCGTCTGATCTGTGACATGCCCACCAGGTGGAACTCGACATTAACAATGCTGCAGCGTCTGCACAAACAGCAGAGGGCCATCAATGAGTACCTGTGTGAGTATGGCACAAGGACAGGTTCAGGTCAACTTGTTCCCCCCCCACAGTGGCTGATGATCAAGGATGCATGCACTGTACTGTCACCATTTGAGGAGGCAACGAGGATGGTGAGCAGGGACAGTGCATGCATCAGTAACACAATTCCTTTAGTGTTCCTGCTGGAGCGCACTCTGTGGGGAATTATAGATGTGACACTAGAGGCAGAGCAGCGGGAGGAAGAGGAGGCCTTCCCTAGCTCTCAAGGCACCAGTCTTTACGCAGACAGCATTGTTGCAGGTCCTCAGAGCAGTCATGAGGAGGAGGAGGAATATTTAAGTAGTGGGGGCATTGAAGGTGGGGATTCCTCAAGGGTGGGTTTTGTGTGCCCAGAAACCCAAGGACTAGTACGTGGCTGGGAGCAGGAAGTACACGATGGGGTCATCCTCATTGACCAGGAAGACTTGGAAGCTAATGCCAACTCCAACCTACGCTGCATGGGCTCCCTTATCCTGCAAAGCCTGCTAAAGGACCCCAGGATTCATGCTATCAAGGAGAGGGATCATTGCTGGTTGGCAAGCCTTCTTGATCCACGATACAAGGGTAAAGTTGCAGAGCTCATCCTGCCCGCACAGAGGAAGGACAGGATGAAACAACTTGGGGACGCTCTAAAGTGACACTTGTGTAACACCTTTCCAGGCACTGGTAGGTTACCAAGTGATGACACAGGTGCTTCTGAGGCTGCGGATGATCAGAGGAATAGTGGTGAAAGCTGGGGCCGCTTGACTGATGCCTTTTTAAATTTTTTTAGTCCACGACGCCCAGGGACTTCAAATGTAGGCACCCATTGCCAGCGTCTTCACCATTAGGTGCAGGACTACCTAGGGGCAAGGGCAGACCTGGATACCTTTACAGCAGATGATCCATTGGCTTACTGGGTGTTGAGATTGGATCACTGGCCAGAACTTAGCCAATATGCTATGCAGCTACTAGGTTGCCCTTCATCCAGCGTGCTTTCTGAAAGGACGTGCAGTGCCGTTGAAGGTTTTGTCACAGACAAAAGCGTGCGTCTGTCCACTGACCCTGTAGACCGGCTGACATTTATAAAAATGAATCAGTCCTGGATCAGCAGCTATCAATCCCCCTGATGCTGATGTAACTGAATAGTTCGAGGATCTCTTCTGCATTCCCAAAACCTCCACCACTGCACTCTTCCACAATACCACAGAGGGGTTACTTACAGTGTGAAGGCACTTGCTGCCACCAAAGGCACAATATTTGGGTGCACTGACGCCTATACCAGATTCATATCTTCCACAAGACCACAGAGGGGTTACGGTGTGACAGCGCTGTTGCCGACACTAAAGGCCCAATTTTAAAGCACCTATTGTTACTTTCATCCAAAGCCTGCATAAATTTCACCATAATTTAGACAAAAAAATCACTAAACTTGTTCTGCATGTCCTAAAATGTCTCCTCTTTTCATACAGGTTGTTTATGAATAGATTAAAGGAAAAACATTTACCGTCATTTGAAATGTCTTTTGTTTTGTTTTTAAATTTTTCTATACATCCTACAAATCCGCCACTTCACGGGCAAGTTATGGGGACCTCCTAGGCACGATATTTGAAGGAAATTTTCATTTTTATTCTTAACCTTTATTTCATGTAAAACTCATTGTTCCTTTAAAAACGTTTTTTTAAAACTTTTTGTCCTTGTTTCCTGTCCCCCAGGGCACTACCCGGACCCCCATACACCTTTTATGGCAAATATCTTGCATATATGTCCTCTTTGAGGGCACTCTAAAATTCGAACTTTCGAGTCCCATTGACTTGCATTGAGTTCGATTCGTGTTCGAGTTTGAACTCGAACTTTTGAAAATGTTCGAGTTCAAATGCGAACTGAACACGGTCGTGTTCGGCTCATCCCTAATCAGGTATACTCGCACTTCGATGAGCCCAATTCGCTGACCTGCCATGAATTCAGCATTCACCGCAGGGTCCCCATAGTGCAACGAATTGGTTGCCGGATAGCTTTTGATAACTTTTGAAATTGTTCGAGTTCGAATGTGAACCGAACGCGGCGGTGTTCGGCTCATCACTAATAAAAACGGACTGTGTGGCCACTACCTTGTCGTCAGTCAGAAAGTACGTCCGTACTGCACGGACGCACAGTCCGTACAAAATGCGCTCGTCTGACCCTAGCCGTATAGTGCATTTCTGCTTGTGTAAAAACACATACGTAGCTGTGTTGAATTTGGCTTGGCAAGAGATATAATTTTTTGTTTTACATAGTTTCATTACACCGTATATGTGATGATCTGTTTATAGCTGTTCTTGCAAAATTCAAACTTTGTGAAAAAAGAATAAAGAATATATATACAGTATATATAAGATTAAGCAAAATTATTTAAATTAACTTTTTATGATGGTTAATGATACCATAAAGTTTAGCACACACTGTGACCTTATGCAGGTTTGAGTTCAATGATTCAGCCTGTAACAATTATTTGGGTTTCAGTCAAAGTCATTTATCATTTTTAGTCTATATGTCATGGGTCTGCTATGTCTTGATAGAAGTCTGTTACCAGATAATGTTTCCCCACATCTTTTACCGGTCTGGTGGTCCTGACGCCAACTGGTAGTTAAACGTTACTTAACTGAGGGGGAAAAAAATAAAAATATACTTGAAGTTATAAATATAAGCTTCTTGAACCAGAACGGAGCAGGTGCAATGTCCATGTTTGGAGGAAACAGGAAGCATCTGTTGTGGATTGCAAAATGAAAAAGTGAAAAAGAAAAAACGAAACTGATTTAAATAGAAAGGAGAGGGGGAAAAAAGCATGCACTTAGCCCTGCAGCTACATGACCAGGGACGGCATGACTATGGTTCCAAGCATGTTGTTCCCAAGCCAGCTGTATTTTTAAGGCCACATAAACACTGCTAATTATACAGGTGCATTGCTAGCGAGGTGTAATTTCTAGAGTCTCCTTGTAGTTCTATTTGTATCTAGTGTCATTCAAGCCTGTTTAGTGTAGAGCTGGGTGGTAGGTGTCAAGTAGTAAAGTTCATGAAACTCTCAATTCTTTTTATTCTGATGTTTTCTGTTACACTTGAAAATCTGTGTCTAATCGGCAACACAATAGGAGAATTGAAGAACTTTCTAAATGCTGTTCAACTGTAAATACTGATATTTCCTTCTAATCCTTAAATCCATGTTTGGAATTTGTCACTTGCAAAATAAGACTGGTGTCAGACTAGCATTTTTACGAGCGGAAGGAACGTCCATGAGAGTGGATGTTCCTTCCACTCTGACGCCCGTCTGGCCACCTTGCTGAGCACAGTTAGTGCGCTCAGTGCTGCAAGACTTGATCCTCCTGTGATGGATCACACTTTGCAGCCCTGCTGAATGCACGTCCTAGTGCTTCAATGGGGAGGCTTCCTAAACAGATGCAGTACGCCTGCTGTAGCGTGCGCAATACGTGCACGCACTACAGTGTGTGGCCTTCCTGGTTGTAGCATTACCACGCTGTGACGGACGCTGGGAGGCCTGTCAGTATGGGCACAGGTAGTGCACTCGACTGACACCAGCCTTAGTAAAATAAAGATCACATTCAATGTAAAATTCAAATGTTCACTTGACTGTATCCCCATCCAACCTCCAAATTTGAACTTCATTAAGGGCAGACACGTTCAGAAAAAAAAGCAGAAGTTAAATTCTTATTATACTTACTATGATGTTATAACATCCGTGCGAAAACCAATCTACTTCATTATCATTGTAGCAGGTCTAGATAATGTCAACAAGGGATACACTGTCAGCTCTGAAACTAAAGTTAAAGTTGTCAGTTCAGATAACGTTTCTGGGTCACATACTGTGTAACTCCTAATTACTAATGACCATGTTCTGATTTAGCATACAGAACTGCAGGGAGACAACCCTGCCTTAATTGGTTTCCTCCTGCAGCATACAACTTCTACAAACTGTTGAAGTGCACTTTGATGTGCCAAGCATCATCACACAGAATGTGTATGTGACATACAAAAAAATGGCTTCTCTTGCACCGCTAATGCTAAACATACTGTATTTACAGCTACGTCATCCATCCCAGAATTTACATTATTGATTCTAAAAACCGACATGCAATCAAGCAGTAAGTTTGCCAGATCAACCATGTTTTCCTGGACACATATAATTTATTCTTGCTGATGGACAGTGCAGTCAATGAAAAAATGTAATTGCGCAGCGTGTAGAATCCATAAGCTGCAGGTAAGAAAGAAAAAGGAATCCCAGGTGACTTGCCATGATTTCCTTCATGCAGCATATGAATTACACTGGGGAACAGCATTTTTCGTTGAGCTAGACACTTGTTTTTGACTAACTGGTGGCATCTGAATACAAAAATGATCCCAGTTTTTCTATATCACGTCAATTTTTTTTTTTGAAAACACATTTTTATTGTATATCAACACCAGGAGGTACAAGTAAACAATAGACATAAAAAGGCGACTAATTGTAAAGTACCATGCCCTGGCGCAATTTCAGGTAAGATGACAAACAAAGGGAGACTTCCAAGAGAAGAAGGGGGAAAAGAGGAAGGAAAGGAGAGAAAGAGGGGGGGAAAAAAGAGTAGGGGAAAGTGAAAGGAGAGAGAGCCCGTTGGTCGAACCACCCACCTCGGCATGCTAGTACATGCGATCCCCGGTCCACTACCCTGGGTAAAGTAACAAACTAAACGTCATAGTTCATCAATGGCTCTCACAATTTGTGAAACGCATCAATAGTATGATGCACCTTGGCGGTGAGTTTGTCCATGAGAATGGCATCCCTGATGTTGGCCAACACCCTACCAAAGCGGGGGGGCTCTATGGCCCTCCAATCGGCCACGATGGCACGGTGCCCAGCCAAGGTTATTTTAGACAACAATTTGTTTTGGCGCATGGTGAGGGCCTCCAAGGGGCAAGTGAGGAGAAATACTACCGGTGTAAATGGGAACTCCCGCGCCAGCACAGTCTGGGCGAGAGAGTGTAGTTTCGTCCATAGGGGTGCCAGGCGGGGCCACTGCCACCACATGTGCAGGAAATTTCCTTTGTTACCGCAGAGTTTCCAGCACACGTCCGTAGTAGTCCCCTTCATTTTGACAGGCTTCTCCGGTGTGGTATACCATCTGAAGATCATTTTTAGGGACTGCTCCTGATGAGCGGTACAAATAGAAGTCCTCCGAGCTGCCTCCCAGATGTCCAGCCACTCATCTCCCTCCAGACTTTCTCCCAGTTCTGTATGCCATGCTTTAATGTAAGTCAGCTCCTTCCAGTAGAGCGTCGAGGTGATTGACGAATAGATTGTAGAGATTAGGCCTTTGGGGTATCCCCTAGCAGAATCAGAAAAACATGGAGGGAGGTAGTGTATACGTATCTACTCTGTAGATAGTGCAATAAATTGCCTTTGGGGTAAAAACCAGTCAGACGCTGGAGTCCCACATCTTCTAGTAGTCCGAAAGGTTGTGGGCGCATGCCCGGGGGGAATTCTCTGTTACGAAGGACCGGTGTGAGCGGAGAGGGGTAACTGGTGATATCACACCTAACGGCAACAGAGTCCCAGAGTTTCACTGCAGTGACAATGGCCGGGCACTCCGTACGCAGCGCCGGACGGTGGGAAGGAGAAGTCCATAGCCAGAATTGCGGAAGATCCGGAGACATCATGGAGGACTCCAGTTCCACCCATCTACGGGCTCCAATAGGGCAATGCCATGCCACAATCTGGGCAAGATGAGCTGCCCCGTAGCATGATAGAAGGGAGGGTAATCCCATTACCCCGGCTGCCCGAGGCCTGTACAATATCTGCCTCGACACCCTATGCCTCATCACGTCAATTTTTTAAGGTACAGGATACCCTCTCTTTGTCTCATAAACCATACAAAATGTGCACACAATGGAAAATAATGAAAAAATTACCTGAATGTCAAATTCAAATTTAACCTAAAAGTCCAATTGGGTGCAAGTTAGGCTTGTGCACCGATTTTTTTTTTTTTTTCGGTTCGATTTGATTTTTCGGATTTTTAAACTTTTCGATTCGGCTCGTTTCGACCGATTTCTGTTTCGATTCGGTTCGGCTCGACTCGTTTTTCGTGTACATTTTTTTCGGAATTTCGACCATTTTTCGTATGTTCGTGTCACTTGGCTCGTTTTTTGTATCGACTTTTCGTGATTTTGGAAATTTTCGTTTTTTCGGAACGTCTTTCTTCCTCGTTTCAAAGCAATAAATTTCGATTTGACACATTTCAAGTACATTAGAAAATTCCGAAAATATTTCGGATCTAAAAATTTTCGGAAAATCGGCCGCATCCGAAAACACGAATCGGGAAATTTCGTCGAAATTCCGAAACCCGAAACGCACATCCCTAGTGCAAGTAGTCAAGTTAGGTAGCGCTTAAGGTACAAATTTAAACTTATTGCTTTTCCTGGAGTGTTCAATCTCGCTTGATGCTCCAACAATAGTCAGCCATCATATGTTCATCCCACTACCCTAATACCATTCGTTTATGACCTTCAAATCTTGGCGGAATCCTACAAAAGTAACAGTCACTGGAATGATCTGTGGGCTCTCGCCAAACCATAAGTAGTATATCAAATGGCAATTTATCACATGTTCCCTTCATCAACATCCGTAAACTCTCGACTCACTACTTGCATACCTTGTGAGGGGCCCAAGACTTATCTTGATCACCAAGTTTTACTTTGAAATATGCAACATAGGCTTGTCTGACAAATGCGCTGATGTTCACTGGGACTTGACTGGGAAACTGCCACAGATATAACAAAAGGAATCAGGGCTGTTTTGACACGACGAGAAATAGCAGAGGCAGACATAATCTGAAGGAAAGGAAATACGTGTGCAAATAAAAAAATTAATTCCGCTTACTCCTTGTATACAGACTTTCAGAATACAATTCTCTAAATACAGTTGTACACACCCTCTCACCACACTGTCTCTCTTGTAACTGAAATGCAGAGAAAAGTAACATCCGGTCGCCAAGGTCGACCCCACCACTCCCACTCGAGGGAGGTCTACTCTCGGCCAATAGGAGAGCACTCGTGCTCCCGAACATCCGGGTGGGAGTAATCGCATTCAGATAAGCTATAGAGAAAAAATCTGATGGGATAGAAGAAAACTAACTGCAGTTTTGAAATCAGCATTCCTAATTTAGTCTGAAACAGCTGAAATATCGAACTCAACAGAAAATATGTTCTGAATTGTTCCCCAGTGTTATACATGCTGCTAGGCAGCACTTTTTTCTGTTCTCCGCTTTGCATGAAATCACAATGTGTCCAGGAAAACATGGACGCAATCTGGCAACACTATCTGGTATACAAAAGTATACTCCACACTACAGTTTTAGAGGACTTTGGGTCAGATGGTGTTTAGCTCTAGAGCATGGCTATCAAACTCATGGCCCTCCTGATGTTGATGCCAACAATTCTCAGAATTCTTTCAATACAGTTTAAACTGGGAATAGTGCTGCCCTTCAACATGTATAAATATACTGCTGGATAGAAATTAATAGAGGTCACCTGGGATTGCAATTTGATTTCTTACCTGCCGCATATGTATTCTTCATGTTGCGGGGTTGCATTTTGCACGCACTGCCCGAATTAGTTATATGAAAAACAAAAAAAAACATGCAAAATGCCACCTGCATATAGAAGAAAATAGACCAGCCACTCAAACCTCTAACTCAATTTGGCAGTAGATGGCGCCATCTTCTGGGCAAATATAGGTTATTTACAGTAACCCATACAATGGCTATAAGCTCAAATATTTATTTTAAAATTAAATGATTTTACCAAACAAACACTGTTTTTTGGAAAATCACTTGGTAGTGGAGGGGTTAATAAAGTTTTCATTTGCAATCCATGTTTTAGAGTAAAGCAGAAGCTTTTCATCTATATGTATGCATTCTTCTCTTCTGAGCTCTTTATGATAGGTTAACCTCCATCACTACACATGACTCAGGCCTATATTTGTGTGCATAATACTGACATGTTCATGTGGCAGGGTAATGGGTAAGAGCATCAATGCAGAAAGGCACAGTATCGGAATCACCACGGCAGGTTATGTAACAGTTCAGGTTATGTATTGTCACAAGCCAAGGAGACCCAGCCGGATGTTGAGTCTACAAGTAATTATATGTAGAGAAAAGGCACAATACATATGTTGGCAGAAACAGGTGCATTTTGTAAGCTCATGGGTAGCACAGGAACAGACTGGAAGAGGCAGGAATCAACAGGGCACCACAATAACAGGTTGGACACAAAGATGTTTTGGGCAACAGGAACAGGCTGGACAAGGTAGGCATCAGCAGGGTGATATTAAATTATATTCTATCCTCACTGTTTAACTACATTAGTAATTTGAATCCTTGGGTAAAGAAACATCTCCCTGTAATGACAATACATGTTTCAGCAACTTAGCGAAAGATACCCAGAGATTACATTTTAGAACTAGAAATCTTTGTATTAGCCGTCAATCTAGCTTGGCTTTCATTGTGAGGTCTTCTTTGTTCTTTGTCAGTGAGGATCCGAGTCTCTGACAAACTCGAGAGGAGCTAGTTACCCCAAAAACAGGTTCTCTGAACAGAACGCGGACATTCTCATTAAAAATAGGACATCCTGTTTAAACTAGTGCAGATGGCCTCCCTACACAACTGACAGAGCCAAGAAATTGCCTAGAAAATAAATACAAATGGGAAGAAAACAGCAAAGACATTTTGCCTCAAGTACATAATATAGAACAGATCCTTCTTGAAGCTATTGCTAGGGTTACAGCATAACCGTGCTAACCTACATTATTACCTCCAATGGCATAAACATGCGATATTCAGCATTCTGATAGGATATTTCATATAACGGTGTGTTGTGTTAATGTGCGCCCTCCTACACACAGATTTATAGGGAGATAAACAGAGAAGGGTGAGGATAGTTTTCAGAAAAAGCAATATATGAGAGAGCTGGATGGTAAACATCGATGATCGCCAACTGCGTTTAACTAATTGTCCGTATAGAAAGAGTGCCAATTTGAAATTGCAAATTGCACATTTGGCAAGTCTAAATGCCAAAAAGAGCTGAGAAAAGCAGTTTACTTTAATAATACATTTGTCGGAAATGTGGAAGGTAGGTGTACATATCCTGTTATTATTATTTTTGTAGATGAAAATCTGGGGTTATTAAAAAATATATCCAAGACATGTTTGTTCTCTACGTAACTTCATGGAGAGTAACCAAAAGATGTGTTAGAATTGTTTGTTTTTTAAATTATGAGTACAAGATAGTTTTGAAATTATTCTTAGTATATTTTTTATCTTTGTAATATCTGAAAATGTAGATGCATCAAATGAGACATAGAACCTGGGGGGGCTTCCAGAACATATTTAAACATCTCTGATAGAAGCATAAGGCATCAGGTTTATTGATGTTGAATTACTAAGTGAAATACATCAAAAAGTATGTACATAAGATGGAATAAATAATTGAAACCTGAAAGTTTACATTAATATGTTTCGAACCCCTTAGCAATGGTATTGTCATTTACTCTAGTGTTTCTTAAATCTTCCTGCACCCTATCAAGTCTCCTATCCCTCCAGTGACCAGGGATACTCTTGTCTCAAGCACATTTTGGTGTATCATCGCTGTAGGTGCACTTTTCTGACAACAATATTATGTAATTCCTCTCTATGCTTTCTAGTAAGGACAGGACTATGTAGTTCCAACCCTCTTATTCTCATGTCCATTGCTGTTCCTAGTCCGTCCCAGTTGTCCCCTGGCCAATGTGGATCCTAGTAGAAGGATACTACATGGATACTAACCTTGGCTCTCCTGCTCTTGACTTAGATTACCCTATTCATGTGTCTGTTACTCTCCTGCCTTTCACCTCTTCCGGTTTCTTTTGTCTATAATTCTATCTAGCCTGGCCATTTAAGGACCGGTAGTTTAAGCAGCATTACCTTGACCTGTTTCTGTGGCTCTGCATGTATTTGTGACGGGAATGAAGTCCTCTTTCAACATTGACAACTCTGTTCTCTGAGCCCTACAACCACAAGGGGAGGAATTATTAGGTTCAAATATTACATTGAAGAGGATCAGAAGATGTCAATGGATATGAATATTTATTTGCAAAGTATTTTACCAGGAAGGATACATTGAGATTTCTCTTGTTTCCAACCATGTCCTGGGTAAAAGAGCATTGAACGTTTTGCAGTAGGTACAGAAATGCAAAGTAGTAAATGCAAGATATTGAAAACGGAACCTAAATTTACAGATTAACACAGAAAATAAATACGTAGGAAATGTACTTACTTTGTCACATGTTTACAGGTGCATTCTGTATCGAGCCAATAGAGATCTCTTAGGTGACATTAGACTGGGGGAAGATTTGATGGTGTCAGGGAGCTTATTCCATAATTGTGGTGCTCTGTAGGAAAATGAGGAGCGAGCCACTTTCTTTTGGTATTGTGGTACTACTGTAAGTAAGGTGCTGGTCCTGGACCGGAGGTTCTAGGATGAGGGAACTGCTGGGGTAAGCAGCCTATTCAGGTAGGGTGGTAGCTTCCCAGAAAAGTTCTTAAACACCAGGTTGGAAAGGGTGCATCTAGATTCCATCGATGGCCAGTTTAGCTCTATTAACATGTCACAATGGTGGGTCATGTAGTGTTGTTTTTTTGAGAAAGGATTTTACCAGGAAGGATACATTGAGATTTCTCTCGTTTTCAAGTATGAATATGAACTTCTATTCTGCTTCTTCTTCATCCGCCAATAACATAAAATCAGTCTTCGAATTCCTCGGCAGTCCCTTTCCCCAGAGTATCATGACGCCATTACTTTTCGCGTGAGGAACCAGTCCAAAATGATTGGGGAAAAAATAGTATCAATAATATGAATGAGATTTCTCATGTGTCTTGTCAGAAAGTCAGTGGATTTCTATACTAGTAGGACACACAAAAAACTAATTAATGTAAATTATATTTCAGCATTGTGATAAATGGCTTGCAAAGAAAGTCCTGGTAAAAGTGATTATATGACCATACAATGCATAAAATATAAACCATTGTGTGCCTTTAAGAGGTTTTCTACTTTACATGATGTACTTAGAGCAGACGATTGTAGAGGAGAGTCATTTCTAACCACAGGTTTGGCTTAAATAGGACTTCTTGCAATAGGGAAGCTATTTTTCCGTATAGTGTGTAGGTTTAAAATCACAAGTCTTTCAGAGTTTAATGGAATAAAACATACAGTTAAAAGGTGCCATGCTGCTGTTCAAAATGGAAATTTACCTAAGTCCCTTCATCCTTACGTTATTTATCCTTTTGAAATGTAGTTGGGTAGCTGCCGGGCGACTTCCAAACTCAGGCTTTTGTGTCCTCCCCCCCCCCCGAATTCTCTGTCTGATCTTCTCCCCATGTGCTAACTGTATTCTGAATATGTTAGACAATCTCGTTTTCACTCCAAGTAACAGCGTGCACAAGGGTGAATGCCAGAGGTAATGAGCATAACGTAGAGAGACATGTCGCGCGGGCGGAAAACATTCTCACCTATGCGTTCTTCAGCAAGGCAAAATATCGGATGCAAAGGCAATGAGGTGTGGCCGCACAGCCGTATGAACCTCTGTACGGTTTGGGTCCTTAAGCACTCGTGCCTGACAGACTTACCAAGGCATACATTACTCTCTGATCCTCCAGATATTTCTGCAGCTACATCCTAGTTATGTTTGTTTGATATCAAATCCAGGCACTGTTCTGCGCAAGAGAATTAAGTGGCCTTGTTAACAAACTGAAATTGTTTTCCATTCTTAGCCACAATCTCACATACTTAATTAGGCCTAGAAATGCAATTACAATTTTAAATAATAATTTTAAATACTAACAATACAAATAATAACAATTAGGTATATTATTGTTATTTAAAATTCTATCTGTCTGTCCATCAATCCAGCCATCTATATATATGAATTCAGTGTGAGGCAGGCGTGGCAAATGGCCCATAGTTGCAGTTTTTTTTTTTTTGTCCATTTTGATAAGTGGAACTGAAATATTAGTGGGAGAACGTAAAAAAATAACTAATTCTGCGTTTTGCTATATATTGGTCTAAACTATTCAAATCCCTCCCTTATATTTAGTTAATAAATCTTAATCTCTCTTCCAAACAATTGTCAGTCCATCACTCGTTATTTAAAGCCGGGATCTCCAGCTCTGGTCCTCGAAGCTGGTAGCCTACAATTTCCTGAATGTAGCAAATGGCCAGAGAATCATGGGAGTTGTAGTTCAGAAACTTGTGGGTGGCCAGAGTTTGAGATACCCTAACAGGCACAGTGACACTTGGGGTGTGCAAGCCATCCTTTTAAATGAACGGTTTACATTTAATTATCAGGCACACATCCTAGGACAGGTGAAAAGAGGGTAGACATGCGCACGACTCAAAGACCTTGTCTGGAAATGTGAGACGTGACCCAAATTCGTACATTTTTTCAGCAGTGCTCTAAAGATGACGGCTAACCAACCGTGTTCACGTTCAAGGTCCATAAGTTCTGCTTCGCTATTTCTCAGAAGACGCCTTATGATTAATTTATTTGTAGCATGGCAGAATCTCAGGAACTACTGAACTGTAGAAAGTATGTGTTTTACCTGCAAAACCTTTCACTTCAGGTTTTTTTTATCATAATAACATCAATCTATATATATCTCTCTGCATAATTAACCTAGCAGCCCTTAAAGCGTTAATGTCAAAGGAATTATCTTTTTATTTTAAATGAACATATCTGTAGGGATGTAAGAAAGTCAGGAATACCGTTTTTGTTATTTTTGGCAAAGCAGTCACATAATCCAGTCCATTTCCTAAAAACACATGCTGATCTAACTGCATGATTACAGATACAGAAGATGCAACCGCTCAATAATTCTTTGTCTGTCACGAGTATATATATTTTTGTTGTTGTTGCGCGCACATTCTGGAATAAAGCAAATCTACTTTGCAAGGCATTGTATTTGACACGAGCCAAGCTTTTCTCAGCATTTCATTTAAGAAGACCCTTGATATATAGCAGTAGATCAATTTTAATAGAATTGATCTGTTTATTTACAATCGGCGTATGCTGATGTAGAAGGGCGATGCCTTGGCTTAATGCCCTATTGTGTATAATTCCGAGCAGGGGATCACCGAAGCATTAACACTGTATTAATCACAAAAGGAATGACATGTAGCGAGGTGACACTTGACGTTCAAAATAAACCTAAAAATACAGAAAAGTAATCCTGCACAGCGCTGCCGCGATCTCCATCATTTCAGACATAAGATTCTCCCAGATTATGAAATCTTGAATCCAAAATCCAGAATGCTCAGGGGCCTGAGAAAAGATAAGGGTGCTCAACTGTCCATACAATGATGAATAGAGATACAGCTTAAATCCAGGTCTACTATGCCTCAATAGTGAATCTCACCCCAATGTCCTAAAATACAGCAGTACTAAGTGCTTTCTACCTGGACTTATGATTAAACCTACTTAAAGTGATGTATCACTAAGTTAATGACATACCATGCCACATATGTGCACTGCACACAAAGGCCCTGATTACAAGGCAGACGCTAAAATGGGGACGCTAACATGGAAAACCTGCGCTTGCAGATTTCCCCGTAGAGTCCCTATTTTTGCGTGAGATTCCTGGGCAGAGGTGCTAATTCAGCAGCCTGCCCCGGAACCGAGCGCTACCCTCAATGGTACTCGTGGTAGAGCTTCTGCGTTTCCACAAGTATCACCTCCGTGAGTCCATAGGACACTATGGGCTCTATTAACTGCTGCGCGCAAAAGCGTACGCGCAGCGCTATTTTTTTTGCGCGCAGCGTTAAACGTTAACGTGCGTAAATTAATGCTGGTATTACAATCCAAGCGCATTTTTTCATCCGACAAAAAATAATGCGCGTAAAAAAAGACGCGCAAAAACGCACGCACATTAACGTTGCGCGCAGAAATCGGCGGGCGGACTGTTTTTTCACGCGATTCAGCCAATCTGAATTAAGAACCACAATTGTCTCTCGTTCAGTTTTTGTGCCTCTCAAAATTAATCTGAGTATATTTGCTGCAGCAATAATAAAAACAAGCACAACCTCTCAATTTTATTGTTTGGGTATGTGTAGAATGTGTAACTATACTTTGCTGTATTTTTTTTTTTCGGGCTGGTGTATTTGGTTTCGACCAGGACGTTCAGATTCGCCATTAACACCAGCTTTTAAAAGACGTTAAATTATGCGTGCAAACGTTGCCTGTTAAAATTTGCGCATAGATTGCAATACCATCAGCATACCAGTGCACAAACACATTTGCTCTCACAATGTTAAGTATAGGCCCGCAAAGTACATTACCCTTGCAAAGGGTTCACGCAGGTTCACCAGGGGTAAACGTTAGGCTAGGGTCAGACGAACGCATTTTCACGTTGTCTGTGAAAAAGTGCGTTCGAACGAATGGACGCATTTTTTCACGGAGTACGCGATAGCGGTCATACTATGCGCATTTGCGTTCGTGATTTTGTACGGATCATCAATAAAACACTTTGTGCATCTGGACGTTATGTTGGCCGGACATTAGCAGTGTCTGACATCTCCAAATCACGCACACACGCCGCTAGCGGACGCAGCGCACTCTGTACAACCGTACTAGCGGTTTTACTTTCTCGACAAAATGCGTTCGTTTGCCGCTTGCGTTGCGCAGCCGGACTTTTGCGCGACCGTACTTCGTATATTGGCCGTCATTGCCCGTCATTTGCTGCTACTACGGCCGTGATTAAGTGCGCCTGCACGCGCGTTCGCACTGCCTCAGTCTGACCCTAGCCTAAACGCGCATTTTTTGCGCAGACATTGTAATAAGACGTTCTGCGCAAAGGGTTTTTCCCCTTGCGTTAATGCATTTTTGCGCACGTGTTAACGTTTGCGCAAAGTATTTAATAGAGCCCAATGGGTTCCGCTCCCGGATCGCATGCCCCGTGCAATGTCACTCTCGCGAGATCACGCAGTGCCGCGGAGTGAGACTGAGGGTTTTTTGTCCCCAGTCTCCTTCTGCCCCCAGCAGCCAGAAGCAACAGATCGTGCCACCATTCTCACTGCAGGATGAGAGGAGAGTATCGGATTTATTGGGGTGTTTTTAGCTGGTGATAACTGATTCTGCAAAATCAGAATCTGTTAGCACCAGCTTTTTAGGTGACGGAAAAAATCTGTTTACTGCATCGGTGTGGTAATTAGCCTTAGGATAAGTAAGGTATTATAAATTCTTAACATGGGGAGCGCAAACAGTAATTAATGTTAAGTATAGGGTGCGTAATGTACAGAAAACTTGCGCAAGCTAGAACAATCACCGATACGCAGTTTTTTTCTCTCTGGTTAGCATCAGAAAGCTAATCGGGGGGGCATGCGTTAAAGCCACTTATCCTGACGTTAAAGCTTTCATATCCAAATGCTAACGTTAGAGTTTGGTATGTAATCTAGCCCAAAGACTCTAAATCTCTAACAAGTTTACTTTTCTGAATTCGTGTAAAATGATAATGAATTTCTGGATGCCAATTACAAAAAAAAATAAAAAAAATTACAGGCAAGATGCAGCACTTCGTTGTGTGCAATTTTGTTCTACTCTGTTATGTAATTAAGTTGGACAAAATGTATCTGGGTTTGTTATAAAAAAAATGTTTCCTCTGGCTTAGATGACAGCACAATATTTTTTCTCGTAACATTTCCACTCGCATTTCTTGTTTTCATTACCTTTTGTTATGGGTTATGCAACTGATGATTTTGTGAATTGTTTTTTTTTAACTTTAAATTTCTTTTTTGTACCATTCCATCTTCAGAAAAGGATATATAAAAAAACAACAAACGTAAAACAAACCGTAATGTTTCCATTCTCTAGTGTGCTCGAGAACACAACCCACACACATTGTGTTTGCGTAGTGTTAACAGCGTGCAGTACTTTTCAGAATTACTCTACAGGAAAAATATAGCATATCAAGACAACAGGAGGTAAATGCAACAGAATTGTTGATATCCTGATTTTGAAAGCATGTTCCTGAGAAGGTTTATGTAGAAATGGACTTTTGATATTTTTTTATTCTGGTTATGATCTAACAGAGAGTTGATGTGTTGTGCCTTTAAATGTCACTGGAGAATATAAATGTTTTCACTGGATGTCTCAAATGGTTTGTATCAATACGGACTAACTTTCTAAAGTGAATTTAACATGCTTTAACCACTTCAATGCGGAGGACGCGCTGAGCGCGTCCTCCGCATTACCGCTGGTATGCGGAGGACGCGCTGTGCGCGTCCTCCCATTGGGGTCAGCGTTCGGCCGAGTTCCGGCCGATCGCTGACCCCTCCGGTGCGGGCTGACATCCTGGATGTCAGCCGCGCATCCGGAACCGCAGCCGCCGGAATTAGGTGTCATCGCGGCAGCGCGATGACACCTAATTCAGGCGCCCCCCCCCCCCGCATGTGCGGAGGAGGCGCCTGAAAGGGAGGGGGGAGGTCCTTCGGACCTCTCTCCCTCCCAATCGGCGGCTCTGCGGGGGTTAACCCAGGCATCATTTGGAAGGGCACAGCCTGCCCTTCCAAATGGTGCCTGGCATTAACCCCTGGGGAGCTGGATTGCGAATCGGCGCTGAAAAGCGCCGGTTCGTGATCCTTTCCCGGAGCTGGCCGACATCTTGGATGTCGGCCAAGCCTCCGGGAACTCCCCCTGAGGACTGGCGTCATAGCACGATGACGCCAGTCCTGGACTTAACCCCTAACTGCCACCAACGGTGGAGATAGGGAGTTCCAATGAACTCCCTATCTCCCGATCCGTGGCAGCTAGGGGTTAAATTTTGGCATGGTTGGATCGGCCAGACCATGGCCGTTCCAACGATACCAAACACTACTGTGAAAAATGTTGTAAAAAAAAAAAATTAAAAAAAATTATAAAAAAAAAATAAACACTTTTTTTTTCTTTTTTTTGGTTTGTTAATGCAGCAATATTGTTCCCATTTCAATTATAATGTGAACAATGATGCTGCACTAACGATTTTTGTATGCGGTGCGTTTGTTAAAAATAGTGTAATTTTCCCCAAAAAAAAATGTAACGAGACCCCATCTCTAATTTTTTTAACAAGCGCACCCCATACAAAATATAACCGCAATTGCTCGCATGTTAAAATGTGAAAAAAAACACTTTACACATTGTAAATTATTGAAAATACATATTTTATTGCATTTTTTGTTATAATATACAGACATGACATAACGTATACATATAATAATGACATATTATGAATCTACCGAGTCTGATGGAAAGAACGATATATAATATGTCTGGGTCATATACTAAAATAAGGCTTCAAAACACGTTTAAACATGATGAGCAAAACCGGTAAAAATGACCTCAGCACAGGGGCGGGAAAAGCCTCAGCAGCGAAAGGGTTAAAAAACCAAAAACGCCATTCTTGGACTATGGGATGATATCAACTGTCATAAGCTCTCTGGTATATATCATTATATAATGAGATATCATATCTGTGCTTACCTAAGCTCCAGTGATGATGTTGCTGTCATCTTGCAGCTCCTGTACTTTCAATTCACCTTGAAATGGTCTATAACAGTGTTTCCCACTTCTGGTCTTCAAGTGCCCCTAACAGGCCAGGATTGCCAGATATCTGAAGCACAGCACGGGTATTATGATTTGCTGCTCACTGATCGCAGGATTCATTCTGTATTTACTCAAGGTAATCCTTAAAATCTGGCCTGTTAGGGGTACTTAGAACCAGAGTTGGGAACCACAAGACTAGAACATGCTGACATGCTGCTCCAGTGTCTACTGCTGCTTTCACATTACTATTTTTAACCTGTGTTTCTATTAAGGGAAACTACTTGTAGAAGGTTCCTCCTTCTGTCGACTTATCAAATGTTCCCAGCATACACTGCTCTTCAGAATGCATGCAAAGGAAAAAGTAGTATATGCTGGAAAAAATCTGAATTTGGGACGTGAGACTAATGTGTTTTACCAAATAGTTTTTTGAATACCTGTACTTTTTTAGTAATTTGGCTCATACAATGCATAGATAAAATGTTATGTTACAGAAGAGCTAAAGCTGTTTCAGGCACAAAAGGTTCACTTTAAGGGAATCCGATGCCTAGGGCCCTATTCCAATTTCTGTAATGTTACTGCTTGACTAGAAATGACCAAAACTTGGCTTCTAATATTTGTGGTAATGTGGAAGAAGTAATGTTTTTTTTAATAGATGGTAACACGTAGTTTGCAAGGTGTATATGGCAGAGGTTTACTCATAAGGCCCATATCTTTCAAGCTACGTTACTGAACACCCAATTACAATGTTGTATTGATACTCTTATAGAACAACTTTATGGACTTGAGATATATAGTGCTTGATGGGTGAGATGCAGAGATCTGCTTGCCCAGAATTCCCCATGTTAAAGATAACAGAGGACAGGAAGCAATAATCTAAGTACTAGTGAAGGAAATACTAGCTAGATAATGACTTAATCTAATGTCAGATGAACGCAGTCTGAGTGCACTCTGCATGCGTGCATAATGGACGGACGTACTGACGGGAGATACTGTAGACACCACAAGGTCCGTTTTTTTGACAGATGTAGAAAAAATTAATTATAATTAAAATACAGGTACAGTCAGCCAGACCATAAAAACCTGATCGTCAACGTTATGAACGTCGCAAATGCACTACGTCTGATGTCACAACATAACGCACACAGGCCGTTATGCAGACATGGAGCACTCTGCGCGTCTGTCTTAGTGGTTTTACGTTCTTGCCTAACTTGCGTCCGTTTGCCACCTGCGTTGTGCGTCCGCAGTTCGGTGCGCACGTACTTCGTGTGTGGGTCTCTATTGATCATGATTCTATGCTACGACAGACGTTAAACTGTGCGGCGACACGGACGTGATCACTGCGTTCGTTTGACACGGGCCTTAGTCAGGGATACATGGTGGGTGGGTCTATCTGAGGGTACTGAACAGGAATGGCATCAATACGTTCTTTGTATGTCTGTAGGTCTTTTTCTGATTTACCGCAGGCCTTATAGAAACATGTCTTTTAGTCTGGAAAAAAAAAAGACCCTTTTTTGAGCTCAAAGTGTTCTGTTTCTATTTTCTTTCCTAGAAACCCTTCCCAGGAGCCCCCTATTGTGTACAAGTGTATTGCAATGATACATTGCATAGTAAAATGCCTGCAAACAGTGTTTAGTAGTAGTTGTAATTGAATTACTTTGACCATCAAGCATTGTACAAAAGAAAACTGAAATACTGGGCTGTATCTTGGTCACATTTGGGATAAATATTACAAAATCCTATTGGGCTACCCTGCGTTAATATTCAAATATTGCAGTACTGGTGTACTTTCTTGGTTTTCTTTTCTTCATATAAACATTTCGTTCATGGGGTAGAATATATATAGCGCTCAGTGCTTGCTCTGGGCTGGTTGTATGTCTGGTGACACATATTGCAATATTAGCATGAATGTGTGTGAGGATGTCATAGAGCTTTCAGAAGCCGTGACTTCCTTATTCCAGACTGCTGTTTTCCAACTCTGACACATTTGTGATTTCCTTTTAATTTTGCTTTTACCATTTCTGCAGGTGTTATACAGTATTAATAGCAATACTGATCTAAAAAAAAAAATCCTATTTGTAAGAGGGAATGGTTTAACTAATGTATATTACACTGGATTTAAATTGGATTTAACCCATAGAGAAAATAGCTTGCAAAATGGCTTAGAATCGTTTTGTTGATAACACAGGATTTCATCTATCTTTCCAAGTCAGGTGTAAGCTTAACTCTTGTAAACCTAGCAACACTTGACTTCAATGTCTCTGGGAAGTTTACACCATGTTCTCAATCTAGCACATGTAGGATTAGATTTCGAGTCAAGTTTAAGCTTAACCAGAGTTGAGATTCCAATATTGTTGTTAAGCTAAACTCTCGATTCGTACAAGATAATAGTTTGAGCACTTAGCTTAATTTTCCTACTTGCTATTCCTGAAGTTGACTGAAGTTCTGCTTGCATCTCAGATAAGCGTCTCCTTACTGTACATGAATGACTTCTATATTTTACATAGGAGTCATTAATGTGCAGGTAGCAGATGAAGAATGAGCTATCCCATGCATGCTCATTCTTCGTTTGTACCAACTGTTATTCAGTAATGAATAACGACTTTTAAACTCTGCTGTTAAATGATTGAATGGAAGTGAAATCACTTAACACTTTAACTTACGGACAGTGAAAAATCCCTTAACGCAGATCCCTTAGTGAAGAGAATGGCCCAATCTGCTTCTTCCTCTCTCTGTATGCAGCTGAACACTTATCACAAATGGTTCAAAGGGTTCTTTTGAAAAATCATTCTACCATTCCAGTGTGACACCACTCACGTGAGCTCCTGCAGTGCTAGTGGGGTCGCGCAAGTCTCCACAAGTATTACGACTTGAGCTTCCGGCAAAGCTGCACGGTTGGAATATGTGTCTTAATGGCGGGTCACAGATAGAAAATGGCTCATGTGAGATTTTTCAATTTACAGCTGTTCATTAAGACCTAGGTTGTGAACAGGCCCCCTGTGTAAATTTACCAGAGACCTTAAAGTCTATGGATCTAGTATGTTTATAACAGCTCTGGTTAAGTTTACACCTGACTTGGGGCACTATACCCTAGTGAACATACTGCCAGGATAAGTGACTTTAACACATGCCACCCATATTACCTTCCTGATGTTTAATCCGTATGAAATCACTTAGCACATCGTTTTTTTGCAATAGCTTCCGCGAGCTTACTGTACTTTGTGCATCGTATACGCATCCTATACTTAACATGAGGATCTACTCCAATAAGCTGGCGCTAAATGATTCTGCATTTGCAAAATCATTTAGCACCCCCAAACCCCCCCCCAATAAATCCCTTACCTCTCATCCTGCGGTGAGAACGGTGGCCAGATCCGCAGATTCTTGTCGAGACCAGAGTGAGACAAGAAACAAAGTGTTCCCAATTTCCTTCCGCAATCACTCTGCGGCGTTGCGCAGGGCTTGTGACCCGGAAGCGCAACCCTCCATGGAGTCCTATGGACTTCAGGAGGGGCTACTGCGAGTATCCAAGTGACTAGTGCAGCGTTCCAGGGCGAGGTGCTCAGCTAGCACCTGCCCCAGAATATGGAGCTAAAATGCGGACACTACGGGAATGGAATAGTCTCCTTGGAATATACAGCAGTTAATGAAGGCCTGAAGCAACTCAGGCGTAGGGCACTTAAATTGCTTCTGATGCCAGGACGCAAAGAGGATTTTATGTCCTCGAGTGAGCGCGTGTGGGGGATTGAGCGGGAGTTTCAGGGGCGGGGTTTCAGGAGGGTTCTTAAGGCGCGTGCTAGGAGTCTCTGCGCGCCTTTTTCTCCTGAGGTATAGAGCTGAGGTGAAATCCCCACCCTCCCCCCTTTTTTTGTTTGTTTATGGGAAGGGATGGTTTTGTTTGGTTTTTTTTTGGTTTTGTATGTTTCCCCTTTGTCACAGTGGGGGCTTGTGGGCAGTGCTGGGGTAGGGATTCCTTTATTTAGGTGATTTATGGATCTGATGGTTGGGAGATGGGAGGAATTTGTAGATGGTTGGTTTGGAGGGGTATGGTGGTTGTGTGGAGTTCCCTGACGGCACTGATTTTGTGGTTATGGCGAATTTTATGTTATGGCTAATTTTATATTGTGTGTGGGATTTTAGCTGTGGCCTATATATATAATAAATATATATATTATTCCACAGTCAAGTAGTCGTGTCTTTTTGTGTGTGTATTTATTGTCTCCTTGCGTGCGACAAGGTCATCAGTAGGCAATTTATTGCAAAACTACCTAAAATCATTTATTGACATTATATAAACAGCAGGCTGCATTCTTTTAAAGAATGAAAAATGCATCTATTAAGTACCCACAGGTAATAGAAAATATTTATATTCATTGTATGATATGATACAATAAATACCATGCAGTTTAATAACTGGATGGTGTAAAAAACATAATGAAGGCAAATCTGCATTATTGTGTACATAGTATAAAAGTGCATTTTTTTTATTATAAATTTAAAACTATTTTGGCTTTTCCTTTTATTATTTTAATCTGTTCATTCGCTCGTATTAGATTGCTGCGTGACGTAATTTAATTCCTCTCTGTAACCTTTGTGCAAAAGGGTTAAATCTCCTACGACAATATGCAAATATAGTAAATAAGTCTCAAGCCAAAGATATTGAAGCCCCTTTGCATATATGTGTGTGTTTTGTAAATGACTGCAGTTTGGTCTGAAAGGAGTTCCTGAAAATGCAAATTTAGATTTTTAGTTTTTTCGTAAAGCCTTTTGCCTTTTCCTGGTAACTTTATCAGCTGTGAATAAATTCAATTTCGAGTTCTTCTACTGATTGTCGGAGATCTTTATTGTGCCAGACAAAAGAAAAAAGCACATCTCCTGCCTCTCTATTGCAGTGTGATATATATATATATATCTGGGAGAGCTGCACTCAGGTTAACAAACATGTATTTTATTTAATGGTGATACTGAGACCAGCAAATACAGTGCATTCCACTTAAGTGGTTTTAGAATCTTTAATATTATATTTATCTAGGGGAACAGTGATGGAGAATTGGTCACAACGTATGATCATAGGAAGTTCAAGCCTGCTACAACATCAATGTATTCCATATGTCGGGTCCTATTTCTAAACCCAATGTCTGCCCTTATGAGACTAACCCAATTATTTAGTACTCATGTCTCCAGGGGCTTTCTGCAGTGCACTGTTTCTTGGCCATACTATGACGTCCCCTTGGCAGGTGGGACTCACAACACGGGGCAGCATAGCACACCCCGCTGGCATCTATGGGCCGTGTCAGGCCCGCCCACTATGTCATTTGCTGCCGCGGGGCAGCCTGAACTCTGGCGGCACAACCTGCCCAGCAGTAAGGGATTAATCTACATATTTATCCTGTTATAGTTGTAGAAATCCATGTAGAAAGTGAGGGAGTAATTCTGCACATGGTTCCACATTTAGCACTTTGTTCATGACGTACTACAGCTTTGTCTCAATAAATCCAATCCAAGATGTAAGCCTGTCTCTTTATCACTAACTGTGGATCTCCAAAACCCCTGTGCTTGCATTTCCATCTTATCATACACTTGGGTGTCAGTGGTTATATAATTATAGTTGATAAAGTATACAACTTGTATTAAAACAAGTGCTTTCGGCTTCTAGAAACATTTTTTAGACAGATCTTTTCCGAATGAGATCTTTGGACTTTGCTATGTAAATACTTGGAGACAGGTCAAGGAAGTCCCAATGTTGGATTCCTATTCTTCAGTCCCAAAGTTCTTGCAGGTGTTCTAAGTCTGGGAATATAGAGAGTTGTTGCTTCTGATTTGTAAAGGTACCCTACCACCAAAAAAAAGAAATTTCCTTATTGTGTTTACTTAATGTTGCTGATATCTTACTTGTGCTTTGTTTTTCTTTTGTATGTTTAGTTAAGAAAATATTTCACTCTGTATATGTCACTGGGTGCATCCATTTTGTGTTGTATTCTGTCCCCCCCCTGCTCCCCCCAGTATCTTCTCCTCACTTGGTCCTCACTTTTGTGGTTTTGGCCATATAATGTTGTCTATGGGTCAATCACTGACTCAAATCCTTGTATTGTGTGGGATGTATTCAAAGGACATCACCAGGGGGTAGATTACAAATCTTTTAAGCTCCCTGTCATTCAGCTGCCAGCTCTTCTCTCAGGTAGCGTGGACAACAATACCCATTTAAACATTATTTAAACATTCAATCCTCCACCTCATTAATTGGTAAATATTGTAGAGTGAATAAACAAGAGCCACAAAGCAAAGCTTTAGGTAAATGTTGCATTATGGGAAAAATCCAGACATTGGAGTCCAGAGATAAAATACCGAAATTTATTTTTCCTTTATACTAGCAATTACTGCAGCCAAAGAAAAAAACCCATGAGCATGTTTTTTCTAAAGTGGTTCTATTGGTAATGCACAAGTAATCTAGTTATAGCTGATGCAAGTGGTAGTGTCCCTTTTTAAGGCAATAAACTCAGGCTTGTAAAATGAGCATTTCAGCCATTTAAATGATTTACTTTTCTGCCTACACTGGGATAATCCTAGTTTTTCAGCAGGTTACAGGAGCTTGATGACCAAAGATTTGTGCTTCTTATCTCCATGGAGAAGAGAGAGAAATACTGTAGTCTTTGTTTTGCGTGTATTGCTGAGGAAGAGGTGAGGAGTGAAGTCGGGTTACAGAGTAATATTTGAGAGAAACAATGAATATCATTTTATGCTAAGCCTGATATTCAATGTATTTGTGTTAAGAATATATGAGACTCTTTAAGAGGAACTTTTTCCTACATGTGTGCTTTTCTGGAGCCCAGGAATTATTTGCAGTTCACTGATAATACTCTAAAACCCATCTTACCCTCAAACCATTCTTATTTGTGGTAGTTAACACATTGTTCTAGTGTATTAATCTGATGATCAAAAGACTGTTGGAGCGCATGATAAGGCATACATAAATACATTAATTAGAGCTTGTGTGAAGCCTTCTAAGTGAAGCCTTCAAAGTGAGCACTTGGAGATCTTCTGAAGAAGAAAAGCGACAGGCGCTCCGGGTGAGAGAGGTGAGGTACACACCGACCAAAGTGGTACTATATGCTTACAAGCTGAGCCTGAGAAAACCGAGGCTCCAACATTGGCGAGTGACACTGATCAGCCATCAATTGATTGCCACTTTTACCAAACGTGTTTACCTAACGTGTTACACTATGGAAGCGCTGTCTATCTGCTTGTATCTCATTTGAGGCTAGCCGTAGGACAAAGAAGAGACACGCCACCCTATATCTGGTGTAAGGCGCTTCAACCCAGAGCCAGGGATACACTAGGCTCTGTAATCTGTGAGTGAGATTCTTGTTCTATACTCACCATAAATATATGAAACAATCTGCACCATCATTTTTCTCCCCTCTCTTTTCCCCTATATAAACTACCAACTGAGGAGAGAAGCTGAGGCAGCGGACTATCCATCTCTACAAACACTGCTCATACGCTGTGCAACCACTAGCGGCCACAGATTTCCTGTTTTTTCATATTTTTGCACGTGCACTTTACTGTGGTCTAGGACTTAGTTCTCTGGAAGGTTAAACAGTCAATATCAGCATTTTTGCGCCGTGACGCACAATCTGCATATGCACTTTACTGAGTAACGGTTTTAACAAGCACATGCACTTTATTGCCACATACAATTCTTGCATGTTTTCGGGCTGTGTCATTATCAACTGAACTATGAACCGTGATTTTATGTATTTCATATATTTTTCATATTGATTGCCATTTGCACTTCTTTTGCTAAGTGTATGTATCTCGGGACATGACGGTTCTTGGCGACACATATAGACCCCAGACTCCCGTACAAGCACTCGAAGGGCCTTTTTAAGGCCAGGGTTAATAATATTTATAGTAACACTACTGCGCCTCTAGGATCGTATACTGTTCCCTTTATACATAAATACACTATGTCCTTTGTGAACATATTTTACAAAGCTCAGTGCATTCAGATGCCATGTGGCTACACATTAGGAATTGTAGGGGCGATTACACTTTAAATGGATGTGATGAAGGCCAGGCACATGGAAGATCATTTTGAAAACTTGCCCCAATAAAAACATGATCTAAATATATTCGTGAAAAGCAAAATGACTATGATTGGCCATGAAATGTCCAGCCTGTGCAACAAAATAACCAAATACCATCAATGTAACCTGTTCCAAAAATTATGACCATTGCACTCATGGATTCTCCTTTGTAAGTGGAGATTTAGTGGACTTAATATCAGCGATGTGTCAGCCCATGCAGGCACTCTACTCAGAATGTAGCTTTCTTAATTTTTTTTGCTATTGTGTATCATGTTGTTGGACCAAAAGTGGTGTAAGCTGATATGATGACAACTGAGGGTCAACACTTTCGCTGTACAGATAATAGAAAGATTCAGTGGACGGTTGTATTTCACATTTGCTTAAAAAGGGGGGGCCTGAAACTGATGTCATCGCAAAGGCCGGGGTTCTTAAAACCGTAGGGCTGACTTCAAGGAAGCCGGACCACCGTGGGACCCCAGCCAGAGAGGTAAGTATAAGGAGGGAGGGGGGTTTAGAGGACCATGATGTACAGGGTACGTCATTGGTCCTTAAGGGACACTTTTCTCAGGACGTACCCTGTACGTCATTGGTCCTTATGGAGTTAAATAGTTCTTTCCTCCAGAAAACAAACTATATCAAAATCCTAGAAAGATGACCTGCATGGTTATACACTATTTACCATTGTTTGCCACAGATACAAAGACAATAAGCTTTGGCAATTCCAAAAAGGGAAACTCAAACAGCAGCAGGGGAAGCTTTATCAATGAAAAATGCACGTGTAAAAACCACATGTGCGTAATAAAAAACATTTTGACAGCAATGGCATTGCCAGCTAAAATACAGACACTGCAATTGCATTTACTCATAATTTACAACATTGTCAACTGTCAAACATATTACTTGAGCCTGTGCTATTTATCATTTCCTTTAAAATGTGGTAAGGGTTCAGCTTTCTGTTTCTCTGAAATGATCTCTAACTACAATTATACAATTTTAAATGCTGCATTAACATGTATGTGTCCATAGAAATATTTTAAATAATGAGATTCAGAACACATAATGCTAATAAAACTGCATGTGGAACACTATACTTGCAGTAGAAGTGTTTTAAATGATACTTTTTACTGTTACCTTCAAAAATAGTACTGATATATACAACTACTACTACAAACCAAATAAATGATGAAGATTGGATAAGCCTTGTTAGTACAGATGCCAAAATCACCAGAGTATAGCAGTATGTAGGGATACCTTTATTATTGGACTAACGTTACATTTAAAATGCACACTTTCGAGAGAATACCTCTCTTCTTCAGGTCTGGAAGCTATACTGAGCAAAATCTTAGAAACGAACAATAAAGAGCCAAGCAGAAGGATGGGGGCTTAGGATGAGTGTCGTAAATACGGTGTAATAGAATAGTTTGGTCAAGGTCAGGTAAATGGGATCATTAGAGGTGTGCACAGCTGGAAAATTTGTTTCGTTACGTTTGAAAATAATTTTGTTTCATAACTTTTTTGTAATCTTGTTTCGATTCGTTTCATTTTGATTTGATTCGTATTTCGGATAACTAAAAAAAAAAACAATAAATCAAATCCTGCTCATTTACGATTAGATTATGGTTAAACATGAGGGTTCAAAGGCAAGCTAGGGTTCAATATTGAGTTGTCTATTGGCCTGTGGTGCTGAATACAACAGATTCAGCACCACAGCCAATTGACATGGACGGGGTGCTTTGTGAAACAGTAAAACAAAACGGATTCATTTTCATAATTTCGTTTGTAATTTGGGATAGATTAGAATTTGCAATCATTCAATCAATGGTTCTCTCGTGAAACAGTATAACAAATCAATTTCATTACATACTGTTTCGTTTAGTTTGTGTTTCAATTTGGATGAAATTAATTCGTTATTATGCTGCCAGTTCCATGTACCTGCACCCTCAACTCCTGCCTTCAAGACTTCTCCCTTGCTGCCCCCTTACTTTGGAATTCCCTCCCCCGCAACATCAGACTCGCTCAGTCTCTCCAGTCCTTCAAGAAGTCTCTGAAAACATATTACTTTAGAGAAGCCTATCATCTTACTTCCTAATCCCCCTCTGCTCATTTCCCACTACATCTTCCCACACAGCTCACATGCACTCTATTTCACATTCTCTATTAACCCTCAACTTGTATGCCACCCCTATCATTTTAGATTGTAAGCTCTTGAGCAGGGTTCTCTCCTACTGTTCTGTGTGCTGAAACTGTATGTTTATTTGTTATTTGTATTCGTATAACGCTACGGAACTTGTTAACGCTTTATAAAAACATGTAACTGTTATTTCAGAAGTACTTCCGAAAATACGAATTAACAAATTTTCAAACGAATTGAGATTCCTTTTGAAACTAATGCCCACCTCTACAGATCACAGGCCCATAAAGAACATGGATCATAGGGTAAACAGCTCATAGGCTGATAAAACAACAGAGATAAGCATTATGATGTGCATCTCATAATGGCACCTGAAGAGGAAGAAGTTAATGACACAACTTCAAAAAAGCAAATAAGAAAAAGACATATACTGTACATATGCAGCATTTAGCATTTTATAAATCATCTGTTACAGAATTTTTTCACGTTATAATTAGTATAATGGTTACTTAGTATGTGTCAATTTTTTCTCTAATTTTCACAATTTGTACTGCATGTCAAAACAAATAGCATTTCAATTTAAGGAGTTATTATATCTAATTTAATACTTTGAAATGTTTTCACTGGAAATTGGAAGAGAATCGAGAATTTTAAATAAATTTGCTGATTTGGAAATAAAATTCCTACACCAATTATTTTTTTCCAACTCTGCTATTTTGGTCAACAATTTGCAGTTCAATTCACGTATATTGTCCTAGTTTTCACAGGACAGTCCCCAGCGGCTTCTCTGATTACTGACATCTTAGGATACCAGTCCAAAGGAAGAAAACTCAGTCTGTGCTCATTTTTAAATGTGTTATTGCTGACATAAAAAACCCAAGGCATTTCTGCTCATCCCTGAGGGCAGCCCCCGAGGAGGAGGAGGCAGATCTTCCTGGAGCACCAGGCAGACATATTGCCTCTCTGCCTGCATCCACCTATCCCTATAAAAGAAGATCTATACAGACTCCTTGTTATTTCTGCTCAATTCCTCTTTTAGGACTAAACTACTTTATTTATAGTAATTATTGTTCATTCAAAAGTGTTTCCATAATCCTGGATACTTTAAGTTGCTTCTTTTTCTACAGTTCAAAGTGAATGTTGCAACATGTGTTGAAACAAAAAGGTGTATTGTATTGCGCAAATATATATTTAAGTTTTTTTCCAATTTATTTACAACATATATTAACTGTTAGTGAGGGGTCCACGTCTGGATAACCCTGTGAATCTTGTGAGACCTGAGCAGATACCCAACGTAGAGCAGGCCACTAGTGCTGTTGCTCGTCCTCAGGACCCTCACAAACCCCACTTTTCCTCAATATTTTAACTCGTACACCTGTTCACTAAGCCGAATTTGCAACCCATTTGCATCGAATGGTGACTTTCAACGTATGTTGCAATTTCGTGTCAGTTCAGCTATACAGAGAGATGTCAATTCACCAAATATTGGCGAATTGCCAGCGAAATACGGTGCAGTTTGCCTCCGATTGGCGACCTTTGGTGCCAGTGAAATTCCCCATAGTGAAGTAATGGTTAATCTATTCAGAGAACGCAGAACTGCAGTGTCAGGGAAATGCCCTGATTTTTAGTGATTCAGTTTGACAGGTTTAAACGGGCAAATCCCATAGGATTCAATGTAATAAAATGTTTGTTTTTATAAAAATTTTATTGAACAATTTATTCTTCTCATTTGCAGAAAAAAAGCTTATTTATTTAGAAGGTATCTTCCTGGATTTTTCTGCGTAATTTGTATTTCATTTTTATTTAAAGGCGTTTTTTATTCTGTAACAGTTTTATTATTTTTTTAAGATTTTTTATTATTTTCATTCATTTTCATGAACTTTTTTTGTTTAAATGCCTTTTATAGATTTTTTTACTAGTTCTGCCCGCATTTGGTGGCCTGTGACTGTCAGTCTGGCGATGTTTAGCAGATCGTCGGCTGTCTTTGGCGGGGTTTGGAGGCCTGATCAGTGGAGTTTGGCGGGCTGATTTTGGCGTTTGGCGGATCCCTTTCGGCAGACTTCGGGAACCCTGTGGTGAAGGCTGAATTCACAGCAGGGTCGACGAATTGAAATCCCTGAAGCACACTGAAGTGCGCCGAATGAGACAGCACTGAAATTTTGATGGAATTTCAGTGCTCTCTGAATAACACCATCTAGAAAATATAGAAAAATAGCGAGTCTGCATATTTAATAGAGGAAGTAACCCTATTTATGTAACAAAGACTGTTGGGAAATATTTGGACATTTGACCTAAAGATCAATGTTCAAATTGACATAAAGCTCTGCAAAGTATCCTTGATTTATGAGGTGTGAGTCCTAGTTTGGGCTTGTATTCCTCAATCCTTTTTTTTTTTATCCGTTTAGGAGGATTTAGAAACTGAATGTTTTTGACAGAACATCATAGCATAACAGTAAACAGTATAATAAGCAAAATAAATGGAGATGAAATTATTCTGTAAATAAGATACGTTGGTGATTATTTAAACAGTCCCAGTGTTTGCCAAAGTTGCAAATGCCAGTAAAAATCACTGATGCCAGCATTTCAGGAAAGAAAAATCCAAATAGTGGAGGGAAAAGATTCCCTGTGAAGAATTTTGGATTTTGCAAATTTGGCAGACCCCATTGCTTTGAATAACACTCTTTGGTCTTAAATTTCCAGATACGGTAATAGCAATTGGTAAATAATGTTTCCACTTCTTGTTCTATCCCCAGGAGGTTTACCTTATCTACATCACATTATAAGGATGTCAAATAAACAAATATATAATGAATTAAAGCTGGACGTCTGTGAGAACTAAATGAATGGCTGAGATGATACTGATGGATATGTCCCAGAGTAATCACCGCACAATCTTAAAAGCAGGGGTCAAGTCCTAAAACAATACTTATGGCAACTCACCAAGATCTTTTCCACCCAAATATCTAAGTTGGGTTTCTGGGATCTCTACAGTAAGAAAGACCCATTCCATTGAAAATATGACCTAAATAATAGAGTTTTTTCAGCATGTAGGTTGAATGGGAACGCATTTTACCTTCTTTATTTTTCAGATATTCTCCAGTCCTGAATTGAGATCTGGCAGAAAAACAGTTTTTTATTTACTGCCCATTCAGATTATCCAAAAGAGTCGATGCCATTGCCTTTTCCATATATACATCTGCTTTCTGTCACTTCTCACTCTACAGAAACCTGTATGGTCTAATCTAAGTCTAACACAACCTCCGGTGTCCTGTATGAATAGATGACTGGGCCTAGTCGGATAATTGTCCGCAGTGTATATGACCATTATCAGAGTTGCTGCCCTAGACAGCCTAAATTCTGCCCCCCGTGCCCCTGATGGAAAACAGATCTCATCTGTCGTATATTAGGGTTTAATAGGTTGCTTATAAAATAAAACACAGATTTTACTAATGTTTAATCCTTAAAGTACACATTATACTGGCCCCTTCACTACTGTGATCATTTATACATGATCCGCGTCATCAGACACAGCAACCCAACATCCTGTTAACACAATATGGGCCTGTGCTGTATGATTACAAATTAATTTTGTTTGCTTTGTGCTCCAGAAGATGCCCCAAAGTTTTAGCCCTCTGCGTATAATGGCCAAGGTGCTAAAACTGGATAAAATCCGCTGGGGAATGCCCCTTGACATATCGGGCATTTCCCAGCCGACACGAAGAGAAAGGCTGCAGATCTAGCTGCAGGAACTCTATTTGGCCAGTAGATGTTGAAACCTGCCTGCCAAATAGTTTATTACAGTAAGAGTACATGGGGAATGCTTCCAAATATTTATAATTAAAAATGATTTTACAAAAATCAGTGGGTTTTGGAAAATCACTTGGTAGTGAAGGGGTTAACATGTACACTGTGATTCTCTGAGTACTTGTTTGCCTTTTATATTTCAGCATTTCTTTCTCTCATCAGCCAGTCCCATCTCAATGTTTAGTGAATAAATCCGATTTGTTAAATGTTATTCTACTCTTGATTTAGAATTCCACAGGCTGCGTCACAAGGAAGAGCAAAACAGCATAATGATTTGCTATTGTGTTCTGAAGAGCATGGTTCTGAAATGAATCATACGATGTTAATTAGACAATGTATTTCATGTTCTTTGACAGTCCAGCTTGAAACTGAAAGACAATTGTCACGTTGTTGTAACATTTCGCTGGAACTCTCCTCTATGATGCTAATGAAGCTGAAAAAAGGTAACCGTAGCTTACTCATAATATCGAAGTACTGAAGAAACATCTAGTTGAACCTCAGTGAGATCACAATGTAGTTCTGCTACATGATTATTCCAAGTAAAGGAAAGTAAAGTATTTCATTATACTCCCCACTACCTGTCCTCACTAATCACCAAATACACCCCAGCCCACTCCCTAAGGTCAAACAGTGACCTGCGACTAGCTTCTCCCCGCATCACCTCTTCCCATGATAGACTGCAGGATTTCTCACGCGCAGCCCCCACTCTCTGGAACGTTCTCCCTCGTACTGTCAGACTTTCCCCTAACTTCTCTTCCTTCAAACGCTCCCTTAAAACATTCCTATTTAGGGAAGCCTACCACCCAACTCACTGACACAACCATCAATCACTCTCACCTTACAGTCCTCTCCTCCTGTTTCCAACCCCAACCCTCCCAGATTGTGAGTTCCTACGGGAATAGGGCCCTCATCTCCTCCTGTAGTGTTTGTCAAATGTTGTTCAATGTATTGTAACCCTGTCTGTACTGTGCTTATTGTACAGCGCTGCGGAATATGCTGGCGCTTTATAAATAAAGAATAATAATAATAATAATAATTATGAGAAAGAACATTACTCAACCCAATACAAAAATGTCCTGAACGATCATTTGTATTGGAAAAGCAACCCTCATAATAACAAAGCTTAGGACTTAGGAGAGTTGCCTGTGCTGTCACCAGCTCTTCCATTCCAACCCTAATTTAAAGATTTCACCATTGCTATGACCTAGCAATTGTTTCCAGTTCTAGAATTTTGTTTTAGAGTATTTTACCAGGAAGGATACAATGAGATTTCTCTCATTTTCAAGTATGTCCTGGGTGGCGAGTATGTACCATTAGGTGTCTTGCCCAAGGACACTTACTGGAGAGGTGCTCCTGCCGGGATCGAACCTGTGTCTCCACAGTCTCTCTCCACAGTTATAGAACAGTGATGTTACCTCTACTCCACCCAGCCGGCTTAAACACTGACGATCTCCAGTCATGTGGCATCAATATTTTTTTTAAAGTCCCTACCACTGGCTCCCATGTGAACACAAGATGTCATTTCTAACAATACAGATTATTACATCAAAACCAAAATGTATATCTCGTATTTTGAGATGCATTCTCTAAAGAGGACAACAGTGATACATATTTAAATGTGAGGTTAAGAGCATGCTAGATATTTTATTATAAACCTATGTGTTGTGTGGCATCATTGACATGTACAACAAAAATAAACCATAAAAAAAATCATAATTATATAAAAAAGTGTAGGAAAATTAGTTTTTTCTATTTTTCCTATGAAAACAAGAAATTCTATATCCGAATGTCAGTATTTTTAATTAACAATGGTACGTATCTGGTGGCGCGATGATAGTCGCTGAATGGTAGGTGGTGGTTCCCTTAGTTCGTATGAAGCATATGAAAAAGAATAATACAATATATAGTGCAGATGGTTCTAACACAATAATATATATGTGCCAATGTGTGATATTCCACTCACAAATTAAAGAGCCCGGACACTGGCTCTAAGTGGGTCGCAGCTTTTGGGTGTTTTTGCTTCTCCGTTCCTTAAGGTGACCCACGCCTTATATAGGATGGAAAATGGCTCATACACATGGACATGGAAGAAAAACAGAAACAGCTTCCTTGTGCAGATCTTCTAAAATTCAGATAGTATGAATAGACAAAGCCGTTAAACTCACATTTGCAGGAGCTTATGTACCAAGCTCGTGGTTTGTGCGCTTCAAGGCTCGCATAGGGTGGAGCCCAAACCCGTCTTCAAATCCAGAATATCAAGGGGACGATTGAAATAAAAAGTTTTTAAATTTTTTTATTAATGCATAAATAAAACAAATAAAATACTGGCTCAACCAGGAGACCAGAACGTGTTTCGCCAGACGTGCTGGCTTCTTTAGCTGAATATTATTGTGTTAGAACCATCTGCACTATATATTGTATTATTCTTTTTCATATGCTTCATACGAACTAAGGGAACCACCACCTACCATTCAGCGACTATCATCGCGCCACCAGATACGTACCATTGTTCTTTATATTTCACTGGTTTGGGGGAAACCACTATATTCTGGTTGGCGTTGGTTTGTTGGTGGCGGTACAAGTTGTGGGCGCCTGTCAACTTTTTGAGTATTTTTAATTGTAGTAAAAAGGAACTGTGAATTGAGTAGTGAAATTTGCAATTAATGGTAATATTTTTTTTTCTTTTCGCGTTTTAACCATTATATGCAGTAAGGGTGAAGTCTCCTCCTTGTAGCTTCATTATAGTAATTATTCTGCCTTTCCTAGCAAAGCTGTGAGGTGTGGGTGCTTGAGACTAACTAAGTCTGTATTGACCAGTACTCACACGATGAAAGTTCAGCAGACAGTGTCAACTCCGCAAAACGGACATGTAGAAAGATGATTCCAGTTGAAAACTTTAATGATCAGACTGACAATCTATAGTGTACAGCAATGCAGGTGAAAAGACATTACTTCTGTCCAGCATTGAGCAAAGATGGCTACTAGGTGACCAGTAAGTACCTCAGAACTAGACTGAACAAAAAGGGGTGGAGCTAGCTGGATACAGCAAGGCTAAGGGAACCCAGTAGGAACAAAATGGCTATGAAATAGTAGCTGAAAGCAGCAAAAGGCAGATTCAACACCTAACGTTAAAATATACAAATAACCCCTTAATCATGGGGCATGACAGTAATAAAGAAGGACATGAGTGAGATTTTAATAAGAATTTAGTTTCTCCCCCCAAGGGAATGCTGACCTTCCTTTAACCCTTTCGCTGCTGAGGCTTTTCCCGCCCCTATGCTGAGCTCATTTTTACCTGTTTTGCGCATCATGTTTAAACGTGTTTTGAAGGCTTATTTTAGTATATGACCCAGACATATTATATATCGTTCTTTCCGTCAGACTCGGTAGATTTATAATATGTCATTATTATATGTATACGTTATGTCATGTCTGTATATTATAACAAAAAATGCAATAAAATATGTATTTTCAATAATTTACAATGTGTAAAGTGTTTTTTTCCACATTTTAACATGCGAGCAATTGCGGTTATATTTTGTATGGGGTGCGCTTGTTAAAAAAATTAGAGATGGGGTCTCATTACATTTTTTTTTGGGGAAAATGACACTATTTTTAACAAACGCACCGCATACAAAAATCGTTAGTGCAGCATCATTGTTCACATTATAATTGAAATGGGAACAATATTGCTGCATTAACAAAACCAAAAAAAAAAAAAAGTGTTTTAATTTTTTTTAATTTTTTTTAATTTTTTTTTTATTTTTCATTTTTTTTTTTTTTACAAAATTTTTCACTGTAGTGTTTGGTATCGTTGGAACGGCCATGCTCTGGCCGATCAACCATACCAAAATTTAACCCCTAGCTGCCATGGATCGGGAGATAGGAGTTCATTGGAACTCCCTATCTCCACAGTTGGTGGCAGTTAGGGGTTAACTCTAGGACTGGCGTCATCGTGCTACGCACGATGACGCCAGTCCTCTGGGGAGTTCCCGGAGGCTTGGCCGACATCCAAGATGTCGGCCAGCTCCGGGAAAGGATCGCGAACCGGCGCTTTTCAGCGCCGATTCGCGATCCAGCTCCCCAGGGGTTAATGCCAGGCATCATTTGGAAGGGCAGGCTGTGCCCTTCCAAATGATGCCTGGGTTAACCCCCTGTGCGCCGCCGATCGGGAGGGAGAGAGGTCCGAAGGACCTCCCCCCCCTCCCTTTCAGGCGCCTCCTCCGCACATGCGGGGGGGGCGCCTGAATTAGGTGTCATCGCGCCCCCGCGATGACACCTAATTCTGGCGGCTGCTGGTCCGGATGCCGGGCTGACATCCAGGATGTCAGCCCGCACCGGAGGGGCCAGCTATCGGCCGGAACCCGGCCGAACGCTGACCCCAATGTGAGGACGCGCTCAGCGCGTCCTCAGCACACCAGCGGGACTGCTGAGGACGCGCTGAGCGCGTCCTCAGCAGCGAAGTGGTTAAAGAAATGCAAATATGGTTTTATATGCTTATTTTTGTTACAATTTTATTTAAAGGCAGAATAGTGTATACACAATTTTGGTAGTGAAAATGTTAAGGTTTATAAAAGTCACATTGATTTATTTTCCAGTTTGTATTGCTTTTGACCCAGATGAAGGAAACAATTAATCAAATAGAGGTAACATCACTGCCCTGCATGGAGAGAGCCTGTGGAGACATGGGTTCGATTCCAGCAAGAGCACCTCTCCAGTAAATGTCCTTGGGCAAGACACCTAACGGTACATACTCGCCACCCAGGACATACTTGAAAACGAGAGAAATCGCAATGTATCCTTCCTGGTAAAATCCTTTCTCAAAAAAATAATAATAAAAAAATAATAATTCTGAAGCTAGAAATTCTCTGCACGATAGCTGAGGGTCTTGCTTATATCCAGACCCGCAGAATAGATGGATATGTATCTTAATGTTTTTTCTAAATAGTGTTGTTACCAATACACACCGTACCTAACTATTTAAATAATTGAGCTCTTGAATTAAGGAATCTTATATGTCAACCAATAAACACCATTCACACTGCACGTATTATGGCATGTTCTGCAAAGACATATTTTCCTTCTGAAGGTTGGTATCCCTGCAATTATTCCTCAAGACTTCATGAAAAAATTGCTATTGCTCTCTAATGCTCTATTCCATCTAATGAGTTGTTTGTGTTTTTTATTGTCAACCTCACCTTTTATCCTTTTATTGTAAGACTTGGAAAATGCTCAAATGAAAAAAAATATCAAACATTTTCGCTCTTTTCTGCCACTCATAAAGTTAAGTTAATAAATTCTGCATGTTGTAATTAGTTTCATGCCTTGAATTGACCAGAACAATAGAACCCATATGCCTACTCTCATCTACATATTCAAATGGCTCATATCTACAGATCAATTATTTCAAAATTTTATTCAGATGGAAAGATTTGGGTTCCATCCAAAAAAGTCCTCCAACAAGTGCCGTTCGGCTGTAATCGCCAAGTTGTACTTGTCAGTGTCGACTACTGTGGATACTCGAGTATAGCGCTAGATTTTGGTGACAAAAATTTACCTTTAAAATTGGGGGGGTCGCGTTCTATTCGAGACATCTGCATCGAATGTAAACGAAACAAAATTGCCTTGCTTTGGATCCCAAGTCTCTCGGAAGTTCCGGTAGTCTCGTTGAAGTGAATGTGGGCTACTTGCTGCTTGCAAACACTTCAGGAACTCCCAGATCCGGGAGAGGTGGGATCCATCACGGCCAGAGGGCACGCTCGGTTTAAGCCAATCATTCACCTCGCTCGCCTCCGCTGGCCATCTAATCGCTAGTAAAGAAGACGGGTGGCCAGTGGCTTCATACTTTGTAACAACTGCAATCATTCTAGAGCAGAGCACCCTGGCCTGAGGGGTAGCCTGTCTGTTAAGAGAACCTGGAAGGATTTTAATTGTTTACCGGTAAGGTAAAATTTTGTTCCTCGCATTAAATTCGAGTCTTGAGTATTCTCCCATTTCCATAATAAATCTTTATCCATCGTGTTATATTCGGGGCGCATTATACTCGAGTGTCTACGGTAAATGAAGTACAGAAACTTGGCTAAGATTTCCGAATCAGCCGACCGTTCCCGAAGTGCAGCTCAGTAATTGCAGCTGAGTTACGCTTGTCAGCATCAACTCGAAGTTTAGTGAATGGAAAAATATACAAAGCTTGTGGTTCAAGAAGTAGAGTATTGGTCCATTCCACTTCTTGAACCACAAGCTTTGTATATTTTTCACAACAGATAAACCTGCACTTTGGATTATTTTTTTGTCTTCGCATGAAGGTTTGTAGGAACATGACAAGGAGTTAAAAGTTGCTGTCTATGCCTCCAAAATTCCCAGATCTTAATTTGATTGAGCATTTGTGGAATGTGCTAAAACAAATCCAATCCAATCCATGGGGGCCCTACCTCGCAACTTGCAGGGCCTAAAGGATCATCTGCTAATGTCTTTGTTCCAGTTGCCAAAGGACACATTCAGAGTTCCTGTGGAGTCTGTGTTTTGATGCATCAGAGCTGTTTTAGCAGCAGAAGTAGGACCTACAATGTATCAGGAAGATGGTTTTAATGTTGAGGCTGATCATTATACCGTATGGGACCATTTCAGCTTTACCCTTTCCCACCTCAGGACCTTCTATGCCGTCCATGCGGCAGGTGGGCCTTGAAGACGCAGGGCGTACAGGTCCACCCCGCTGTCTTCAATGGACCACCTTGGCCCCTTCCCACATCATTGGCTGCAGAGAGACGGCCTCAACCCAGGCCGTCTCCCTGCAGCCAATGATGCGGGCTGCACGTCGGCAGCCAAATTAGAGGCCTGCGGAGGCACCTAGTGTACAGGTACGCCTCACCGTCGTTAAACCCTTCCCGACGGGTGACGCCTGCCCATTGTGAAGGGGTTAAGTTAATATTTACATTCTTTAAATGCAATACGCACGTCATATATGTTTCATTTTATTATTATTCTGTTGTGGTAACTGTGGGTAAAAATGTTCTTTGTTGCCTGTGAGATTCTATGTACACTTTAAAAATACTGATATACTGAGGAGCTATAGTCATGTTAATACAGCTAAAAGCATAGCCAACCATTAAAAATGTGGTCTCGGGCATATCTACTCAAATGTAATGAAACATAGAAGATATATACATATATAAAGAGAAGCACTCCCAGGTCTTCAATGTGTTTAAAGTATGTTCAAAAATCAAATGCATGAGTAGAAGCTTCCCTAAGGACATCTAGCTTGATAAGATAAAAACCCTCTTGGAAAGATTGTATTTGTGATAGTTTTATATGCATTATAAACTTATTCAAGACATCTAAAAGCTTTTAATCATGTTGCTGCTAACTTTTCATCTGGAGGAAACCCCCCTGCTTTTTTTTATCTAGAAAATACATAAATACTTCCATAAATTTTATATATGTGTAATGCATAAATGTAGAGTATAATGGAAAAAAAAGGTTGTTCAAATTGTTATAAATAGGATACATGTTTTCCCCAGCAACACAATGCTCCCAGACTCCTTTGTTACTTTACGGAGCTTCTGCACATGAGAGTTTAATGCATCTTCCCCTTTGAGCTCCAAATGTTCTGCTTATTAAACGAGGGCTAAAAATGCATTATACGTATTAGGTGCTTTTTGTAGCGGCAGTAATTTAGCTATTATTCTGGTTTACAAGTGGAAAGATTAGCAACATTTTTCCGCAATTTCCAAGTCACATTGACTTGATGTTCCAAATAATAGCTTGTACAGTCTATGTGACAGGATTAAATGTGACTGGTTTATGCAGAAGAGCTTTGATAGTGAGCTAGAAGGACATAAAAATAAAGTGCTCTGTCGTAATTGATGTTTTGTACCTTTAAAAAGACATAAATGTGATGTAATTTGAGAATAACAAATAACTGTCAAGTGAAAGTTTTGGGAACTATGGTATTTTTTTTCCTCTTACCATGAGTAACTGACAGGAGCAGATGTGAACTTCGTCTAACATATGTAGTGAAGATGCCTCCAGAATTGAATGCCCTATACAAATGGATTCATTGCAGCAAGAGCAACATCTTGCTTTTTCCATTACCTTTGAAAAACACCAATGCTTTATACTAATCTCTAGATCTAGAAGTTTTAACTGCCTGTTGATATTCCATAGACTATCCAATCAAAGCCTGTATTCACTTCACAGAATGCCATTTAATGAGGTTTCAGCTAATTTTCCAAGAAGTCCCTTCATTCTTAATTACTATACTGGAAAGAGAGTGGCCTCTACGGAGAGGGGAGCAAGTGATATTATACTTTATTTATATAGCGCCAGCATATTCCACAGTGCTGAACAATGGGCACAATATAGACAGGGTTACAACACAATGAGACTGAACAACATTTTAATAAACTAGTACAGGAGGAAACAAGGGCCCTATTCCCATGGGACCTTACAATCTAGAAGAAACCCTCCTATTTCTCTCTTTTTAGAGTTGGGAGTTACCTAGGGCTCTATCACCTGGTGTGAGCTAAAATGCCACCGCTACCAGAAAAATCTAGCGCGAGTCGCTAAAAGGTAGCACCTGATGACCCACCAACAGATCACCACCTTGTCCGTGGAGTCCATGTACAAGGTCGTTTAGCGCACACTAGGGAATCGCTAAGACCCGGGCTGAGACCCAGCGCTAATGCGGTTGTATACAGGATGGAACTGTTTTTTCCAGTGCAGAGAGCCGGGCCATATCTATCCTCTGTCCTCACAAGCTTGAGTAAGTATGAACACATCCAGCGAAGAGCCCTCACACCCAACATTATTAAAATCCTCCAAGGTGGCCATATCATCCATGTTGATATGCACACATACATTAATTAAGCGGATGGGCATTGCATGATAAATGCCACCCAACAGCATGTAGAATCATTACAATGCATTTATTAGATCCATAAAGAAGGCCAGGTGAGCGACAATAATTTACCTGCTGCAGCATATAAATAATACATGTTTCGGGCCAAGACTAATCCATGTGTCCCTTTAAACATGGTCCAAACAGTCAGCCTAATAATCAACCATTTACATACTATGAATAACCCCCAGCATAAAATGTTTAAAATGAGGCAATAAATTAGAATTAGTATATATGAGGATAAAGGATACCTATATATCATAATAGAGCCTACTGCAACAGCTATGACATTGCTGACTAGATCCATTACTATGGTGTAGGACCAAGAGAACACCTGTCCTGCATAACTTTCAATTGCCTCTTAATTTTGGGTGAGAACCTGTTTTTTGTGGGGGTTTTTAGGTTAGCACCAGGTTCGAACAGTAGGTAAAACTTTGCGATTAGTGTCGCTCCAGAAATCCGTGCAGGCACCAAGTGATCTGTTAGTTACAATAGCGCTAGAGATCTCTAGCGCTCCCCATGTTAAGTATAGGACGCGGAAAGTAAAGTAAGCTCATGCTACGAATTACTAATAGCGACACGCTAACAAATTTTTCCTGTTTCTTGTGTGAGGCAAATGTTCTGTTGGTTAGGCGCTAGACTGAATTAACCCGGCAATAACGCGAAAACCCGCTGACGCAAGGTTTACCTCACACCAAATGATAGGGACCCTAGAATGTAGCTGTAGCTGTCCACATCATTTGTATGCAAAGTGTAAGGTTTTGTGGTGTCGCCGCCACAAGAAGGCCAAGTCCAGTACTATTGCAGTCTGAATTGAGCCCTTTTTATACATCTGTTACTCTGCCTTGCTGTTAACCCCTTAGGCCCTGATCCTATAGCAGCTATCCCGCAGGATAGAATTAATTAGTGCTGGCTGGGCCCCAATAAAAGGACTACACCCACATCCAGCCAGTGCTCTATCATTGTAGCCCTTATCTTCACAGGGTAAAGACCTACCTAGACTTTCTACAGAGACTTATATTCAGCCTGTTTCTCTACCTTACTCCTATTATGCCTATTCCTCCGAATACCAAGACTTTCCTGCATTTACAGACCCTCCTTCATCTAAAGACCCTCCTGGAATCACAGACCCTCATATTTATCTACATTCTCCAAGAGATCCTCCAAGATCAAGACTCCTGAACATTCAAGGTTGCAATTTTTTCAGTTGTGTCCCATCAAGATTCCTTATGTTTTCATTAATTTAAGTTACTATGTATCCCCACTGTTTATTCAAAGACTGATTGCCATATATCCATATCCAACCCTCTGTATTCAGGTATCTAATATATATTTTTGGATGATAGTGGTTAGTGTCCTTGCTTTTTGGTGGGGCTTTATACTGTGCAGAGTTCAGCGTTTAAGTGCTCTTTTCCTTGTCCTAGTGATGGAACACTGCTGACTCGTTTTTAATTTTTGTGATATTCAAGAAATGTGTTGAGCAGGTGAAGAGGGATGCAATTGGATTCTCTTTGTATTCATTTTGTATCAGTGTAGCATAAGAGGCAGCTTCGTTGTTTCGAGGGAGGTTGTTCAGCATTTGGGTTGGTGGAAATCAATTTGGATCAGTTGTAGGTTCATCCTTATCTGCTCCACTTAATTTCGATGTTTGTACCTTCATACGTTTACTTGGCAGCAAAATAAGCAGAAGGCCATTCTTACGGACATCATTTGGGAATTGATCTGGAGATGGCAATGATATGTTGTTGGGTATCTAGGAGCTTTGCTGGAGGCAAATTTTCCATGAATGATAGCTAGACGTGTTCGATCTTCTGAAGTGTTGGTTATTCACACAAGTGGGAATGATGTGGGTTGCATCCTCTCCGGGTTGCAGTTTATCAGCCTGAAGTGGCACAAAGCAAAAATCATTTGGTTTTTCTGTTTGTTCAAAGGACAGCTTCTATGGTTATTAGGCACAAGGAATTGTAGGGTGACCATGTCGATATGATGAGGAAGGAAGGGGACCAACTGACCATGGTCTGGCTGGACATAACTAACACAGGTTTGGATCCAGGGATTGAGATGTTGCTGGCATTGGGGGCAGGGGTGGTACAGGGGGTAGGGACAGTCAAGGGAATGTGGAGCCCGGATTCCTTTGTTGATGTAATACTTGCCCAGCAGTAAAGGAAGAATCGGTCAAACTGCCTTCAGGTGAGGTTTTGGAGAGACAGAGTTGGGCAGGGTAAGATCTCATGCAAGATGAATGGGATGACTGCCTGCTTATTGCCATGCACTTGGCCATAAGAGGCCTTGTGTGTTTATTGAAGGAGTAAAGGACTTGGGCCAGAAAGGATAGAAGCAGTCATGAAGTTGAACACCAGTTGATTTAGACACACGTGAAAAAAAATGCTGACATTATGGACAAGTTTGAAATATATAATTGATCCTTATTGATTATGAATGATCTTTCAATGGTCTTAATTGCAGTAGTGAGGGGATAGGTGAAGTTGCGTTTGTTTTTTGAGAGAGGCTGTTTGGAACATAGATCAGGAAAGATGCAATGGAAATATGTGGGGTTTTTTTAGAAAAAATTTGCTTTATAAGAGTAATTTAGAATATGCCGTGTATATGTGAGGAGCATAATAAACTGACATAATACATACGTAATCATATGAGATATAGTATTTGAACTACGCAGCTTGGAAATCCAGTACTGCATAACATTTGTTTATTTTTTATAACGCGTAATAGATGATTTAAGTATTAGAAATGAAATACAATTCGTATATTTGGAAGACAGTCATTTTACTGATATCAGCAAGAAATGATCAAACAAATCCCTTTAATTTAGTGATTTGCGAGAACATAATAGCCATTTATTACTTCCTTTAGAAAACTTACCTTTGATTTTGAACATGATGGGCAGTGTAAGCATCTTTATGGATTGTGTTCTAGATGTATGAAACAAGTTAACGCATGTAAAAAAAAACACAAGGGTTTCCGTTAGACAGCTGCAGGGAGGTATCAGTTCATGTAACATGCCTTTTTTGCTTCTGACTCTCTTGCTGTGTGCCTATCAAGGGCTGCTATATTACCACGGCCTGTAGCAGAGTTAAATTTAGATGATTGCTCTACGCATTTTAAGGAAGTGAGTGGAACATGATCTGTTATTTGAAGCCTTATATGAGGGATGACCTCGGTGTAGCATCATGCTCTCGCACGTTTCTTCTTCTTAAGATTAATCATGATTAATTAATAAAGCAAGTATGACATTTGCTTGATTTTTATTTCTTGTTGATATTGTAGGAATGCGTATAAATTATACCACTGAAAAAAATAATAATTCAGTAAAGTTTTAAGAAGATCATCAAAGTCTTGGACATTAAACTATATAAAGTGTGGTTCCATAAACAACTGGACATGTTTTGAGACTCACCATTAATTAGATTACTTCCTGTATTAAAATGCCAGGCATGTTGCTTCACTTGCTCTGCCTTGTTTGGTACAAGGAGTGGGTCATCCAAAGGCAATCCTTGAGGATCAGATTTAAAGGATATCCCTGTAGGAAGCATGTTTGTCAGTCATTGGCTTATTTATTTTCACCAACATTCAAGTGCTTGCTATTAAGACTATGCCTTGTTAGATAGCTGGCATTCCTCATCCCACAATACTGCGATGACGGAAATGGTCATCAGGCTCTTTACAACTCTCTATGGGCAATATTACAATCTTAACGCTAACGATAGCACTCAGCTATGTGAGTTAAGTGGCCCTAGTGCAGGGGTCTAAAACTCTGTCCCCCCTGATGTTTCTGAACTACAACTCCCATGATTTCCTGGCCATCTATTGCATTCAAAGCATTCTGGGACTTGTAGGCAAAAACATCTGGGGGGCCGTGAGTTTGAGACCCCTGCCCTAGTGCATAGCCTGTAGCCCATATTGCAATCCGAACACTAATGGGTTAAATCTCATTAGCATATCAGAGATTGCGCTTTCTAGCATGAGCTTACTGTATTTTGCCCTCCCTATGCTTAACATGCGGAGTGCAAAGAGTAATTAGCGTTAGGATTACAAAATTCTAATGCTAATTACGCCCCACTGCACCAGCTGAAAATCTCCCCCCAAATATCCGATACTCACCTCTCATCCCGCGGAGAGAACAGTGGCTCGATCCACAGCTTCTGGCCACCGGGAGCAGAGTGAGCCTGGGGGGAAAAGGCCCCAGTCTCCCTCCACGGTCACTCCGAGAGGCTAAATCCTGCAGGTCAGCTGACCCGGCAGCACAAGCCTCCATGGAATTCTATGGACTCCAGGAGGAGATATTCGGGCAGCACATTAGTGATGCCTCAAGTATCCAAGGGTTTAGCCAGGGGCATAACTACCAGGGGTGCAGAGGGTGCCACTGCATCCGGGCCCTGAGTCCAGGCAGGCCCACGTTCACCTGTCTGGGCCTGGGGGCTGCCTGTATTATATATATATATATAATTTTTAAAATTTATTTTATACTTATTTGTGAGTTTTACTTTGGAGCTCTGTGATACACTCATCACACCACATATTCTTGTGAGCTTTGTTGCTGTAAACCTCTGTGATTTACACTGATACATACTGCACATTACTGTGAGTTTTATTGCTGTGGAGCTCTGTGATATGCTCATACATTGCTCTGGAGCTCTGTGAGATACACATAGTGCACATTACATTAAAAATGGGATGGACTGAGAAGGTCATAGTAAACCTGAAAAAAATGGGACACTAGTCAACATTGTGGACCTGGAGGCGACCAATGCATGTTGACGGGAGGAGGACAAAATGTTTTTGCCTAGGTTGTGGGGGGCATCATGGTTCCTACATCTGGGCCCTGAGGTTTCTAGTTCCGCCTCTGGGTTTAGCACTAACCGTTTTTCTCACCATTAAATGGATTTTCAAAAGATACCTTTTATTTTCACTGTATCGTATAAGTTACTATAAAAAAATTATGAAATATGATGAAAATAAGGAAAAAACACACTTTTTCAAACTTTATTCCCCAAAATCAACAACCGCCAAAAAAGCCCCCTGCTAAATAGTTTTAAAATTGTCATGAAATTCGAAATACCCAATTTTTACATGTTATTGCTTTTTAACCCCTTCACTCCTGAGCCATTTCACTTCTGTGTGCTGAGCTCATTAGCTAATTTGACTGTTTTTTACTCATGTTTAAATGTGATTTGAAGATCTATTTTGTTATACCCCCAGACATTTTTTTTTTTTATGGTTACACCAAACATGGTCGTGTTTGGTATTCTTGAAAATTCCATGATCCGGCCTTTTCAATGATACCAAACATGACCCTCTAGCTGCCACAGATTGGGAGATATGGGGGTCCAAATGACCCCCTAGCTTCACTTGCCAACTAGTGGTTTAACTGGCCAACCGATGTCATTGCACATATGGCAACGACATCAGTGGGTGGGGGTTGACCATGGCAGCTTGGATGACATCCATGATGTCAGCCACCTCCGGGAGTGGATCGCAATCCAGAAATAAAGGGGTTAAAGAGAGGACCCGCAGGAAAGGGCAGACTCTGCCCTCTCCAGCGGTGCCTCTTTTTTTGTGTGTGTGTGTGCCCCCTAATGGGAGGGAGAGGGCTCCAAAGGAACCCCCTCCCCTTTCAGGTTCTCCTCTGCAGGCACAGTGGGTGCCTGAAAATGATGTCATAGAGCCTGAGACATATGTACGTCACTGGTCCTTATGGGGTTAAAAGTCCTGCTGGATGCACACAGGGGCTTGTAAAACATACAAGTTTATTGATTTTTCATTAAGGAGCAAAATACTGGGGGGCATGGCCAGCTATGGACTGGAGAGGTCATGTTTTGATGGAGCTCTGCTTCGTCTCTTTCTCCTTTTGGGGCTTTTTTTTGCTTACTTTTTTCTCTGACTTACCCTACCTGGGGTACCTAAGTGGCTGGCCATCAGGAGTGCATTCTACCCTCCCTCTAGACTATAGAGACTTTCCTTTCAGTTGCTGTTTTTCAGCCGGTGTGCACTGCCGACTGCCATCTTGCGGCCTACCACGTGGCTCCTGTTGTATTCCTGCCTTTCTGCATCTGTCTTTCTGGAGAGCGTCAGTTGGTGATGGCACTGGGGAGTTGCCAGGGAGCATGGGCCCCGCGGCTGGGTGTGCTTGGGGCTGCCTTGTTTCTGAACTCCACTGATGACTGTTCAGTTGCTGTAGCCAATGAGGACTGTGCCGAGAATGGCGGTCCAGCTGGGGCACCACTCCTGGATTTCCTACCCCTAAGGGCATCCCTGAGCCCACGTGATGGTGATGTGCTGGCTGTCTGCGGGTCCTGAGATGAGGACATTGTTGCTAGGATGGCTGTGGTGGATTCCCTTCGGAGACCTACAAAGGTGGTAGTGTCCGGGACTCCGTAGGAGTGGGGCTATCTGGGCCTCGGCTCCATGGCGCTGTTGGAGCAGGTGGAGTAGTTGCCCATGGGCTATTGGTTCAGCGAGCCCTTTGCAGAGACTCTGAGACTGGCGGGGCCGTTTGCCAGTTCTTTGACGGGATTCGGGATGATGATGTCTTCCATGCTCTTTTATCCTTTTCCCCTTCAACCCCTTCTGTGAGTTACAACCCCTTCGGATTGCCATTTTTCCCCTTTATTTACCTTGTTTTTTGCTCTTCACTTCCCCCCGAGGCACTTACTGAGGACATTTTTTTATGAGACTTTTATTTTGAGGATTCTTGGATTGCATTTTGATTACTTTTGTCACTTCGTGTCTTTTGCTGACTCTTCCTACATATGTTTATTTTTATTACCATTTCTGAGACTTTCTACGATAGCCCTGCATGGCCACTTTTTCATAGTGACTTTCTGTCAGGGTTATTCAAAGAGAATTGAAAAAGACACCGCACGTTCGGTGACTTTTCTTTCTCTTCAATTCGGTGCGATTTGGAGATCCCATTTCGGCGACCCTGCAGTGTATTTAGCAAGCACCACAGGGCCGTCGTAGTGCAGGGAAAAGTCGCCGCAAACCCACTGAACACTCACCGCATAGCCCGGCGAATGCACACCAAAACCCACAGAAACATCCGGATTAACCCCGCCAAACACGCCGGAGAAACCAGAGCAGCCGCCGAAAAAACCCCAACACCGCAGACGAATGGAGTGAGAAAAAGAAAAACGTATGCTTGAATGTTTGAAAAGTGAAACGCTGTTTGCAAAAAACTACTGAACGAAAATGTCTGAAATTGACATATAAGATCCAATGAATGGTAATAAAAAGGGCTGTTACAGAAAAAATGATTTAAAAAAAATTCGCAAAATAATCTCGAAAAATGCCTAAAAGATCCTTAAAAATCTAGAAATATACTTTTTGCTGCAGAATAAAATAATAAACGGTTTATTAGATATTGGATTAAAGCGAGAATATTTTTAACATTGAAGCCTATGGGATTCTCCTGAATAAACCTGTCGAATTAAAACACTGAACGGCAGGGCGTTTCAGCACCCTTTTTCAGCCGTTTTGTGTTCTCTGAATAGACGAAGCATTGCTTCTCTATGGGGTTTTCACTGCCCTCGAACAGGTAACGAACAGGCACCGTATGTACAGGCAATTCTCCAACATTTGGCGAACTGCCTGCTCTCTTAATAGCTGAATGGCCAGGAAAGGTAACCGTACGCTGAATTTCAGCGTTCTGTTACCTTTCGGCCCCAATTCGGAGCTCTTTGAATAACGTGTCTTTGAAAAAATTATTGATAAAGAAATTAAAAAAAAAACAAAATACCAAGCTTCGGCTCCTGGCTAAAGACTGTCACAGGGTTATTAGGTGACAAGAAAAAGACTTGTCGCAATGAGATACATTGGTGCTGTGACAGGCTTAAGCAATTTATAGTCATATTTTGTGAACTAAATTTCCATCACAGAGCTTAGAGTTAAAAATTTACAAAAAATCTTTAAAGCTCCAGTTACAAGTGGTGATAGCGGGAGTGTCATTCCACCTTTTTTACTTCTTTCTCCTCCCCTTTCTTCACCTACTTCTCCTCCCTCCCCTTGTCTCTTTCCTTCCTTTTTCTCTCTCTCGGCCTCTATTTTCCTTCTTCTCTATTTTAAGCATTCCCTTGTCTCCCTCTGTGCTCCCCACGGAGCTTTCCTCCCCCTTGTCACTCTGATTTTGGACTTGGTCCGCACGACTATCCTCTCTCTGAGCTTGATCTTTGACCGGTTTCCAACACTACACCAGAACATTACGTGCTTCTGCTTGATTATACTGATTTGAATATTTTGGGACCTGTATTTTGCTGTATTCGACATCTTGTTGAATCTATGTTCTCGTTCTTCCCATTTCTATATTATTTTTGTTCCCTGCCACTTTCTATTCTTTTGGGTAAAAAAATGGAGGTTTATTTCCACTCGGTACCCACTCCTGTCAACATTGATGTGTTGTCTGCTATGCGTTCGTGGATTTTGAATTTATATTTGTCACGAACGTCCCACGCAGATGCCAAGGAGCGCCCTTGGTATTGAGTGCTGTTAAGCCGTTTAGGCAGGTATGTGCCTTGCTGCATGATGCAGAACCCAGCACACAGTTTGCTGGAACAAAACCAGAGCAAGAGATGACAGGACAGAAATACTGACACAAGAGGGAGCCCTGCAACTAGGAGAAAGGTCTTTGAATATCCTTCTATATTAATACAGATTACAGGGTTCGGGGTAAACACTAGAACAACGAGGGTTAGCAAGAAGTACCACAAATAGATACCCAGCAGCAATACAGGCCCTAAGTTAGAAAAGAGGTCCTTTAGCTGGCCTCTAATATATTCTGCAATATGCTGCTGGACTAGATACACAAAACAGGACATACAGAACCTGAACAGGAATATATTAGAAATGCCAGGGAATAGCCAGGACGTAAACACCAGAGAGGATGTCAGCCAGAGACCGGGGATCAGAAACCAGAAGATCAGGTCATACAAGCTGAAGTCATACACAGAATATCAAATACAGGTTCCAAGGAGCAGGCAAGAGAATAATCAGAAAACACGCCAATAGTCAAACACCAGAATAACAGAACCAGAATCACAGATGCAGCACTCAGTAAGAAAGACCTATCCTGAAGCAAGGATCTGATCCACTGCTGGCCATATATATAGGGCAGGGCCGGTCATGTGACTACAGACTATCAACCACAGGGGAGTTGGTCTGCAGTGGCTAGCTCAAACCACACAAGAGCTGCTGAGCGTCACTCTCACCACCAGGGGGCTGGCTGCGATGTGGAAACGTGACAATATTGTTCTTTCAATTACTGTATGCTACCTAATGAACCTCCAATATACATCGTCAAAGAAAAAAAGGTTACAGCTATAATTGTTTATAACGCTCCAAGTTCCATAGCGCTGTACAATTGGTGAGACGGAACAACAAAATTACATACAAGTTCAACAAACAGAACAGTAGGAGGGAGGACCCTGCTCGAGAGTTTACAGTCTACATGTTAGGTGAGGGTAAATAGCTGGATATGGGAAGTAGCAGATGCATAGGGACTGTGAGGGAAGATGGGTCAAGAAATGTACAGTGGGGGATTATGAAGTGAGCCAATAGGCTTCTCTAAAGTTAAGCATTTTCAGAGACTTTTTGAAGGATTGGAGAGATGGGGAGTGTCTAATGTTGCCAGGGAGGGCTTTCCATAAAAAAGGGACAGCTCAGGAGAAGTCCAGAAGTGAGAGTTGGAGGTGCGGATGCGAGGAGATAATATCAGATCATTGGCAGAGTGCAGTGGTCGAGACAGGAGGTACCTGCTAATAAGAGAGGCAACATAGACAGGGGCGCGGTTATGGAGAGCTTTGTATGTGAGGACTATTAATTTGAATTTGATTCTAAAGGAAACCGGGAGCCAGTGTAGAGATTGACAAATGGCGAGATGTGAGAGATGCGTGAGGGGAGGTGGATGAGCCTGCACGGGTGTTCATTATAGACTGCAAAGGTTGAATCTGGGATCTCTTAAGGCCAATGAGAAGGGGGTTGCAATAGTGAAAGCTTGGATAAGCATTTTAGCAGAATCCTGATTAAGAAAAGGGCGGATGTGTGCAATGTTTTTTAGATGGAAGTAGAAAGATTTAGCTAGCGATTGAGGAGGAAGGCTAGCGAGTGAAGGAGAAATCCAAGTCGTTGAGGACACAGAGGAAACGAGCCTGAAGGGATATGGGTTCTGGAATGCCAGCTTTAGAGGGAGGGAAGACTAGAAGTTCAGTTTTAGAGAGGATTAGCTTTAGGAAATGGGAAGTCATCCAGTTGGAGAATGCCGATAGGCAGGCTGTAACATGGTCCAACATAGCAGTGAGATCGGGAGAGTTAGATTTGGGTGTCATCAGCATAGAGATGATATTGCAATCCATAGGAACAGATAAGGTGGCCAAGATAGGCGGGGCATAGATTGAGAAGAGTAGGGGACCTTGAATGGAGCCTTGAGGTACTTTGAGGGTTTTTTTGAGAATAGGAGAAACACCAGCAATCAAGCCAAAATTAATTGAAAAGGGAATATAGATGCCTTGGTGAAAAAAGTATTATGAATTATTATAAATTATGGATAGGAATATTCCATGAAGATGCACTCGAGGATTAATAAAACGTCAAATTTATGAATTAAAAATATAAACTGATATTTTGGCTCATGGTGATCTCTAACTAAAATATAAATATGTATATCTTAATATTTTGAAAATTACACTTTTAAGCAATAGATTAATATACTAACAGATTATTTTTTATCTGTTTGATGACAATGCCTGGTTATTTTGATAGTAAGTGTTAGAAGGTCATAAATTATTAGAATTTCATGAGACACACAGTGAAGGTTTCTCTTGGTATGCATTAAGTAAATATAATGGGAATTGAAGAAATGCGAGGCAATACCCTTGTATTTGTTCCAATTTATAATTTCACCCTTGCCTCCAAAGGAGAATAAAAATACAAAACTCTAATGTGGCCTTTCTTTGTTACCCAAACCTTACTCCTGCAACAATACAGTATAAACAGAAATAAGGTAAGCTCTGCACAGCAAACAAAAGGCACCCAAGGATAAGAAATATAACAAAATGCAAGTCCTTATGTAACCTTAACAGAGTTGTTTAAAAATATGATAGAAATGTAATAATGGTAAACACGCAGGCATGCAAAGTACATTTTGCAGCACTCCAAAATATGTGCACAATGTGTTAATAATGAGATTGTTTACTGGTGTGTTTGAACTTGGTGCTATTGTAGTATCACTCCAAATTCTACTATCACCAGCCCCTATTCTTAAGTTAGTTTGACCACACTAGATGTCACCTAATAAAGGTATCAAGAATCATTTAGTATAAAGAAGATACTTTACTATTTTTTGTAATTACAACATTTATTAAAGTTTAGAGGTCCATTGTTGGAATACTTGGATCAAAGATCGGGCTTGTACCTAACAACAAATAGGGAGACTTGCGCGATAGTGTGTAAGGAAGTGGTCTGTGTCTCTGTGAGTTTTAGATGGGCTGCATGTCTGGTTTGTATTATGAGATTGCGGTTTCTGGATGGGTATGAGGATGGGTTTTGTGGATATTTGTGAATGCCCTCTTGAGATATATATATATATATATAATATATATATAGCATATGCGAAATACAGAGCACTCCACTTTAATACAGATTTAAATATTTTCAAATCTACCTCATTTACTAATTAGGGGAATGGGTTACAAACTATTGTCATACAATACAAATGTCTGCCTTGACATAAATGAAGCCTTTCACGGCAGAACCTGTCCTTCCTCACCTAGTTACTGCTCTGGTGATATTAGCCTACTTACTTGGGACATACATCCTCCTGGACCTCTCTTCGGGTCAGGGTATAAATAGGTCCCGGAATGAGACACCTTATTGCAGGACTTATTTAATCCTTCAACTTCCGAGTACATGTAAGGCTTGGGTCAGACGAGCGCAGTGATCACGTCCGTGTTGCCGCACATTTGTACGTCCGTTGTAGCATACAATTATGATCAATAGACACCACACACGAAGTACGTCCGCACAGAAGTGCGGATGCCCAACGGACGCGGCAAAAGGACGCAAGTTAGACAAGAACGTAAATCCGCTAGAACGGACGCACAAAGTGCACTGCGTCCGCAACGTCCGCATAGCTTTGTGTGTGAGTGATGTGACGAAGTCAGCCGGACTGCATTTTTGACGTCCAGCATTTTGACATACAAAATGTTTTTCATATTAATTTATTTTCCCTTCTACATCAGTCCAAAAAAACATCAGTTACAAAAACTGTGTGGCCACTACCTTGTCGTCAGTCAGAAAGTACGTCCGTTGTGCACGGACGCACAGAATGCACTCGTCTGACCCTAGCCTTAGAAGGCATTTGTGAAGTTAGGAAAGATAGAACCTTTTGTGATGGAGTACATTGATGCTGTGGCAGGCTTAAGCAATATATGATCATATTTTTTATTCACCCCCCCCATCATTTATTCCTAAACCAGATGATTTTAAAATCTCTAAAACTATATTAAAGTGGGTGCTGTGAATCTTGTATATTGTGTACATTAGATTCAGAAGCACCCTTATGTAAAATTCATGTTCAGGTTTAGAACGGTCATTCTGGTCTTGTGTAATATTCATATAGAACACATGAACAAGAATCCTATGATCCTGTGAGTCTCATAGTTATAAACCATAGGATCCCTATAACATTGTCCTTGATTAATCTTAATCTGCATATTCTAAAATAGTGTCTTGTACATGTTGCAGTTAAAGATGAGCAACAACACTAGGTCCCTAATTAAGCACAAAACAACAAACCTTCAGCATGGTAGGTAACAAGCTAAATATCATTCTTACAGTTATCAGCCCCATGTTTCTAACAAATTCCTAGAGTTCACCAGCCTACAACCATAAGGCCCTAAGGAGCTTTATATTTTATTCCATTACCTATAGGGTTGAAGCCTAAATTACATATTGCACATAAATGACTGAAAATGGCACACATGACATTGGGACATAGATAATGCATTTCCTTTAGCATTATAGTGGTGTTTTTGTTGGGTTTGTTACACACAAGATGAGTGATCTAGAATGAATTAGTATTGAATAAGAAAAATTACCGCTACCAAGTAACTGCATTTCAGGATCATCTCACTTGGACACTGATGCCACTTTTTATATGTAGATTTTTTGTCAATGCTGGAATGAATTGTCAACGCGTTTGACAATTTTGCTTCATTGATTTGATACATTAAAAGCCTTACATAAGACCAACAAATGTTTTTCTTTACTACAGGTTGTATATTCTTTATCCATAATATGAAATACTCCAAAAACCAAAAGGTTGAGCAACACAGGTGGAAAATTTCACACCTGACCATATGTGACGTGGGACAAAATTATTAACAATATTGAAGAAACTTACCTTTTGACTCTGTGTACATGGTGTATGTGAAACATACAGGTCTATTCACTAAAGGGTGAAAGATGAGAACTGGCTGGAGAAGTGAAAAATCCAGGTCAAAATTGCCAAATCAGAAAAATGATCCCATTTATCTCACTTCCAAATTGGCTATTTGGTCTAGATTGTTCACTTCTTCTGCCAATTCTCCTGCGTTTCACCGTTTAGTGAATAGACCTGATCTAAAGCATTTCTAGTCCAAAGCATTTCAGATAAGGGATGCTCAACATGTGTATATAGTATATAGTAGTATATGACTACTATGTGCTTAATAATAATTTGAAAGCAAATGTTTGCATGAAGATGATATTGCAAACAGCAGAGCGGTTTTTGCAGATGTCGTGCTAAGACTGGTGTTACAGTGCAAGATGGTAGCCATATGTCCAGAAGATTGAAATTTTACACTTAAGAGGAAAAAAATTCACATACCAGAAATACTTTCATAACAAAGCTGCTACACTTTCCAAAAATAAGTTGACTTACCCTTTTCCCCAAAATTTCATTGTTAACTATGAAACTATATTGCTATATACTATGTAGAACAAAAATATCATAAATTTGAGTAAATGTTGAACTATGAAGCAGCGTTGATGTAATAACATTTTTTTTCTGTAGAAATAGAATTGAAGATGTGGTATCAGAAAGATCGTGATATATGAATATACATACCAGACACCGTGGTGCTTTCCCATTAAACACTTTCTATTGGACAAGTGCATTTATATAAGGATAAACCCTATATAGATTAATCCCTCTACTACCAGGTGCTTTAAATTAAAAAATAATATACAATTTAACATTTAACAGTTAGAGGTAGGGTAACATTGCAATTTTTCATAAATATTGTTAATCTGAGAGTTAAAAGTAATAATGTAAAAATGCTAATTTGTAGTTGTCATATATTTGAAAAATAATGTAAATTTGCTTTGTTTAACTTTATCCTAATTATAAGATTTTAATCGAGAAATATCGCAAGAGTAAAAGGTGGTATCCAGTCACCATGCCCTGGTGCTTCTTTCAGGGTCCACCATGCATGGCGTCTACAGCTGCGAGGCGTATCCTGGGACCAGGGGCGGACTGAGCATGGGGGCAAATCCCCCCTGGGCTGCCGCAATGCTCCCTTTGTCTTTGATTTTTTAACTTGGGAGCAGCTGCAGAGTCAGACTGACAGGCTGCCACGTGCCTCCCACTTTCAAGGCATGAGCTGGAAGCTACAGTCGCACCGCCCCCTTCATCCACATGATGCACAGCCCCGTTGCGCACACAGAAGAGGAGGGTGTGGCCTCAGTCAAGTCAGACAGATCCTGTGGAGCCAGCCAGCCCGCCCTCAACCAGAGCAGTGACATAGGCCCAGACCATCCCAGACCCAGAAAAGAATAATAATTTTGAAGTTGATGGTGAGTGACCCACAGTATCTGATTCAGACTACTAGTCGCCCCTGCACTGAGATCATCAAATCAATGGGTTGGGCCGCTGGGGGGAGAAATAGAATAAAGTGAGGGGGCCTGGCTGCTGTGATGGGGAGAATCTAGTGAGGAGGGCTGCTGTGATGGGGAGAATCAAGTGAGGGGGGCCTGGCTGCTGTGATGGGGAGAATCAAGTGAGGGAGGCTGCTGTGATGGGGAGGATAAAGTGAGGGAGGCCTGGCTGCTGTGATGGGGAGGATAAAGTGAGGGAGGCCTGGCTGCTGTGATGGGGAGAATCAAGTAAGGGGTGTTGCTGCTTGGGGGGCATAAAGTGTGTGGGCTGCTGCTTAGGTTGCTAAAGTGAGGGACCTGCTGCTTTGGGGAGGAATAAAGTGAGGAGCCTGCTGGCGGAGGGGTGTAAAAAAGAATGGGATGGGCCTGGAGGGAGAGAAATGTGGGTGTGGGTGTAAAAAAAAAGGCTGTGGTGGAGCTCTGTGATATGCTCATACACACTGCACATTACTGTGAGTTGTATTGCTGTGGAGCTCTGTGATATGCTTAATAAAGGGTCCGTGTTGCTGCACTATGGGCCTCCTGGTTGTACTTGCCCCCTGGGCCAAAAGTTGCCAGTCAGCCCCTGCTTGGAACATTCTGTACCCAGGCTCCTTAGTTGCAGTGATGGCTGGCCGTTCGTAATGGAAGTGTTAGAAGGTCAGGTGGCGGACTCTGGGTGTGGACCTCTCTCTGCTCCCTATATAACCACAGTCCAACAGCTCAGCAGTTTGCTCTCCCTCTGTGGATACACTACCAAGTGTTCTTTCCCTGAGTCTACTTAGCTATCTGGCTTTGACCTTTTGACTTTGTACCTGGACTGACCTATAGCTTGTACTTGACTCTGCCTTGCAATTCAGATACCTTGAAATTAGACATTTTATAGAACCTGCACCCCGCGTTCTACCAGCTACATTAAAACCCAATAATCACAGAGGGCTTTCTTTTTCCATGAAGTCCTACAGATTCCAGGAGATGCTACCAGTGATGGCATACACGCTGCTGCAGATAACTGTTAACAGCTCCTGTATAGTAACATAGTGGATCACCCATAATAGGGATAGTAATAGGGTGCTACTAATGGCTCAGCCAGATTTGGTCCCACAGTATGTCTCATGTTAAATAACTTGGTGGGCCTACTTTTAGAAATGGCATGCCATGATTGGGATACATGGAAATACTGTAGGCCTAGAGTTGTGGGAGGGGTTTGTAGGCTATTTAAATATTCATGTGAATCCATGCAGGGCTCATTACCATTGGCAGCTGCAAACATCCCCTCCCTCTATTAATAGTCTATAATTTACACTGCCAGGGGACGAGTCCTACAAAGAAAGTGTTACCAAGATTTCTGTCCCCTGATTAGCAATTCTCTTCTCGCACACAACATAAACAAACACTTACATCAATCATATACTGTATTTACTGTATAAATAAATATGAGTAACAGGAGAACGTATGCTTGAACACTTGATTACAAGCTATATAGTGTATAAGAACAAAAATAGTGGAGCAACTGCGTTCCCATTTGTTCCCTGTCAACTTGGCCCCTCAGGTATGCCCTTTTTTCACGGGCAAAGTTTTTGCTTTGGTTCTTGGCACTTACACAACCAACATTCCTAGCAAAATTCCCTAACCACAATTTGGATCTAGAGCCTTTTGTGTTGCTACAAATGATAATCCCTCAAAATTAGGGCAGACTCTTTACCAATTTTACTTCTTATGAAACTGTTATGTGTTCATCCAATTGCTACCCACTTTAACAATTGCATTTTATTTTGTGTCTTCGTTACTTCAAACTTATTTCATGTGCTTTATTTCTAAAACGAGCAGAGAGATCAAGTGTAATCACACTCCACAGGTGGTACTTTGTCTCAAATTGTTACCATTCACCTCTGATATGGGTATTTTGCATCTGCTGGATAGAACAAATTGTCTGTCACAGGTTTTCTTGTGAAAAGAATACAGCCTGTAATATTTACTGTCTGTAACTATGTCAGAATGGGAATCGTTGATATCTGCTACTTAACTTATTAGAATTTCCTAATACTAAGGTTTTGTTCCAAAGAGCTCCGAATTGTGGCAGAAAGGTAACCAAACTGTGAAATTCAGCGTTCGTTTACCTTTCCAGGCCATTCGGCTATTCAGAGAGTAGGCAGTTCGCCAAATGTTGGCGAATTGCCCTGCACATACGGTGCCTGTTCGAGGGCAGTGAAATCCCCATAGAGAAGCAATGGTTCGTCTATTCAGAGAACACTAAACAGCAGGGAAAAGTTCCCGGAATGCCCTGCTGTTCGGTGGTTTCATTCGACAGGTTTATTCAGGCGAATCCCATAGGCTTATGTGTTAAAAATATTCCCATTTTAATACAATATCTAATAAACCGTTTAATATTCTGCAGTAAAAAGTATTTATAGATTTTTAGGATCCGTTTAGCATTTTTGGGGATTTTTTTGGCAAAACATTTTCCCGTTTTGTTTTTTTTTTAGAAATCGTTTTTTCTTTTTTTTTGTAACAGCCCTTTTTATTATCATTCATTGGATCTTATATGTAAATTCCAGGCATTTTCGTTCAGTAGTTGTTTTTCAAATAGCGTTTCAAATTTCAAACTTTCAAGCGTACTGTTTTTCACCTCATGCGTCTGCGTGTCGGCTTTTTCCAGCGACTGCTCTGCGATCAGCTAGTCGGGTTTCTCAAGCGTTTTCGGGAGGTTTAATCCAGCTGTTTCTGCAGGTTTTGGTGAGTGTTCGGTGAGTTTTGCAGTGAATGTTCTTCGGGCTTGCGGCGGGTTTTCCCTGCACTACGGCGGCCCTGCTGTGCTTGCTGAATACACCGCAGGGTCGGCGAACTAGGATCGCTGAATCACGCCGAATTGCAGGGAAGGAAAAGTCACCGAATGTGCGGTAACTTTTCGATTCTCCTTGAATAACCCTGTGAGAGTCGGGCTTCGTATCTGACCATGTACTGGATCGCAAACCAACAGCAAATAGTAAACATACCACCATATTCGTAGAATAGCATCCAGACAGTTCCTCTGGCATAAATGAAATTCTACACATTTTTCTTATGAGAGATCTGCATCTTGTGACAACTTCACAAGTGTTATTTTCCATGCTTGGCAGCATATGGTTAGTGACAGAGCATGCTTTGGCTGAAGAACTTCCGTATGTGCAGCATATGCTTCATATTTCAAATCGTTTTGTATTTATTATACTTTTAAGTGCACTTTAACAGGAAAAAAAATGAATTTTTACACCAGACATTCTTTGAAGTCAGTGTTGGGCAGACAGCATTTCCATACATATTTCATAAAAGGTGCCAGGCTGCAAAGCTGTGATAGCCTTAGGAGGTGTCAGGTCTATATCCGCCAATCTGCCTATAATAAAAGAACATTCACTGCATTGCCCTGAGTCATCTGGGAATACGATGGAGGATTTGTCATGAAGGTGTAAATAGAATTTAAAGGGCCAATCCAGGATGTAGTTCACTTTATTTTAAATGATTTACATTGTTATACTGTATATGATGCATGCAGAAAAATAAAATTTAAATAATCCTCAATTTTCAAGATAAATAGTTGTTAGAGATGCATTGAGCTCTGCGCAGACCAAGATGTGGCTCAACCAAATAGAACGCTCAAATTCTTTTCCATTGTGGTTGAGCATAATCCTGAGCAGAAGGTGTCTATGGAATACAGTAATACAGGTTCGGCATCACTTTCAGTGATTGCAATAGATATAGGAATGGAAATCAGTGTCCGATTAACGTCATCATCATCCCTTAACTGTATTGTGTTTCTGCTACTTCCGTCTTACACCAAATCGTTCATCATCCTTATGTTAACCTTGCCTTGGAGGCACTTGATGCTGAAACAATTTTTTCACAGGGTGTATTTTGGGCAAAGGGCCTGGAATTGCAACTCCAACAACTACTATGTTAATCTAGCCAAGCTTTAATATATTGGTTGATGGGTACAGCAACGGATTGTGGATATGTGTGAGCACAATTCATTACAAGAAGTGTAAATAATTATGGTTCTTGGAGTGCTACAAATCTGCCTTTGCATTAATGTTTAGTATAAATCCTATATTGGTGAGTGCTCTATGCCCCCTTGTTGTATATGTGAAGGTGAGCTCAGTCCACAGTATTATCATATAAAACTAGCCTACATACAGCACAGCAAATTAGCTTAAAAACAAAGTTAAAAGACAGCAAGGCTTTCAAAACGAACAATGGGGATCCACTATGCCTTCCCTATCTGTTATTGGTGCAGTAAGACTCCAAATTAGCTCTTTTCTCTTCCCCATTTTTGGTTTATTGCTATTTTCATATACTGTGCTTTAGTTCTTCCTCACTAAAGTGCATTTTCTGAGCTTATTATCAAAGAATATATTGGTTTTATTTATTTAAATCCTCTAATGTTATGGTCCAGGTTGCAATATTCCCATAAATCCAAATGTGATAGCAAAGAAACAAACCGTTATGATACTATCATTTTGAACAACTGTGAACAAATGTCATTAAAACAGCCTTTATAAAAAATGCCAGAAAACATAGCAGAAAAAATACATAATATTAACCTCCCTGGCGGTCCGATTCTGACATATTTTATATGTCAGAATCGGTCCTATTTATTCTGGCCCCCTAGCGGTATTAGTGTGGCTCGGGGGTCAACTTTCAATATTTTACTGAGAGGATGGTGGATACATGGAACAGTCTTCCAGTAGAAGTGGTAGAGGCCAAAACAGTGATTGAATTTAAGCAAGCATGGGATAGGCATAAGGCTATTCTAAACAAAAGATAAATCCAGGTAAAGTATCCATGTAATTGGGCAGACTAGATGGCCCGAAAGGTTCTTATCTGCCGACATTTTTCTATGTTTCTATGTTTCTAATACCGAAAGCGGTATCACCGAGCCACACTCGGGCCGATACTTACATGTCCTGCACTCCATCACTGTCCCCGCAGTCAAACTGCAGCCGATCGCGATGTCACACTTCCTGGTTCACTCCTCGCGACAAGAGATCCAGGCAGTGCGACGTTGCGAGTGGCTGGAGGAGACTGCGGGATCAGTGAGGGAGCGCAGGACATGTAAGTATCCAGCCCGAGTGTGGCTCGGGGATACCGCTTTCGGTACAAAAAGTTAACCCCGAGCCACACTCGGGAAAACCGTCAGGGAGGTTAATATATAAGGAGTTGGGAGACGTTGGGATCCATCATTATTTAAACAAATGTTTTATTTGTTCCGTTTTACAAAGTGTGAGAGTCTAACTTGCAAGTCTGCTGTAACCATAACCATAGACAACTCTTTGCCGTCGTGGGACGTGCTATGCCATCCTAGCGGCGGGAGGGCCTTGAAGATGCAGGGCATACAGGTACATCCTGATGTCTTCAATAAGCCACCTCGGCACCTCCCTGCAGCCTGTGCGTGCCGTTGGCTGCAGAGAGATGGCCTGAACTCAGGCCATCCCCCTGCAGCCAATGACGTGCGTTGTGGACCAAAATCAATGGCTCACAGTGGCACCTGTTGGCGAGGCGTAACTGTACACCTCGCCGGCGTTAACCCCTGCCCAACGGGCGACACTGACCTATCCTTAAGGGGTTAATGGTGCTAGTAAAGCTCTGGTCATTGTTATACATGGCATGGAATCTAACCCAAAGTAGGTTAAAAGGATGTAATAGAGTTTAAGTTCTAATATGGAATACAGTGATAAATGGCCAGATATAAGAATCACTTAGTTAATTCAATATCTGTTTTATGACAAAAGAAGCACATTTATCTGAGCCGTCTATTTTATTTTATTTTGCAGTTTCAGCAAAATCCAGGAATACCAGAAAAGTCTTGAGAATTTCCCAAAACACATTCAATTTCTTTGTGTGTATTATTCTTGAAATTTAGTACAGGTTATAGCACTGTTTGCCTTGGATGTATCACACTGGGTTTCCATCTTCATATTTTTTTTTATTCATTCTTTTAAATATTATGCTTCTTGCTCTGACAGGCCACATATCGGGTATCACTCCCCATCCATACTAAGATTACAAAATTTTTTTAAAGACCCCCCTGAAGAGTATTTTGAGAATCAACATTAAGACTTCATACCCAGCAGCTGCAGTCTGCAGAACAGTCAAGATGACTAGTGACCTACAGACATAACAGGTTCTGGATAGCCAGAACAGAGGAACTTGTGTAATGCATCAGGACAGAGACGAATCTGCCATTATGTTTCCTTGACTAGGTCTGAAGGGTAACTTTGCCTGCTTTCAACCAATTAATAACCTTATAATTAATGAGGACATGACATCATTGGCATTGCAGTTCCACAACAACTTAGTATCTACATTTTTGTCTAATTGCAATAGATGAAACTATTATTCTATATGTTAATTTTATTCATGTGAGAGATACAATGATCTGACATTTAGAAATTCACCTCAATGACTATGGGTCCTACTTCAGTTGAGCCAATATGATTTAAGACTTAGTCGTTTAGTTTAACAGTCCCACTTGTTGCTCATGACGGGTCCTGTCCTCATACAGTACGTCAAACTTCTTTTGGTGCTCAGCTGTTGCAGCTCCCTAATGTAAATTAACTATTCCTTTACTTTGTATAGGAAGCACAAAGGTAGGGGCTAGTGTGGGGGCAGCCAGAGAATAATGAGCAATTCTAGGGTCACTTGTTATTCTCACTTGCAGTTTGCATTGAAACATTTACAGACCCAAGAAACTGTAAAGTATTCATAGCAATCCATTAAATAAATAGTCCATATGGTAGGATGCATTTATTTTGGTGCACCTTGCCCTCCTGGTACAGCATAGCTATTTTTTGTGTGACCTTTCTTGACTTCTAATTGGCTGCTACGGTATACTAATGGTATATTTTTTTATTATTATTATTTTTTTTTTTGTCAAAAACTGGTATTTTTGTATTAGTCATGCTTTTTGTGACTTAAATAACAGTAAATGGTCAATTAATTAATAAGATAGATGGCTCAAAGCTTCCTAATATTTATATACAGTATATAGAAACCTAGAATATGTCAGCAGATAAGAACCTTTTCGGCCCATCTAGTCTGCCCGATTATATGGATATTTTCCCTAGATTTATGTTTTATGTAGGATAGCCTTATGCCCATCCCATGCCTGCTTAAACTCAATCACTGTTTTTGCCTCTACCTCTTTTACTGGAAGGCTGATCCATGTATCCACCACCCTCTCAGTAAAATAATGCTTCCTGATGTTACTTTTAAACCTTTTGCCCCTCTAATCTAAGACTATGTCCTCTTGTTTTGCTACTTAGTTTCCTCTTAAATTTACTCCCTTCATCTACCTTGTCTATGCCTTTTACGAATTTAAATGTTTCTATCATATCTCCTCTGTCTCGTCTTTCTTCCAAGCTATACATGTTAAGATCATTAACCTCCCTAGTGGTATGCCCGAGTGTGACTCAGGGTTAAATTTCAGTGCCGAAAACGGTAACCCCTGAGCCACACTCGGGCTGATACATACCTGTCCCTGCGTTCTCTCGACATCCTCCCACAGTCACCTCCATCCAATCGTGGCATCCTGCTTCCGGGTTTTGGAACACGGAAGCAGGACGCTGCCATCGGACGAAGGTGAATGCGGGAGGACATCGAGGGAACGCAGGGACAGGTATGTATCAGCCAGAGTGTGGCTCGGGGCTACCGTTTTCAGCACTGAAATTTAACCCCGAGCCACACTCGGACATACCTCCAGGGAGGTTAAGCCTTTCCTGGTAACTTTTCTCCTTCAAGCCGAACTCTATTTTTGTAGCCCTTCTCGGAACTCTAAAATACAGTATCTACAGTTTATTCTCCTGGAGATACAGTCTCCAGTACTGCACACAATGCTCCAAGTGAGGTCTCACCAGTGCTCTGTACAACGGCATGAGTGCTTCCCTAGTTCTACTGTTAATCCCTCTCCCTACACAGCCTTGCATTGTCTGCTTACCCTTATATCCTCTGCCATAATAACCCCTAAATCCCAACCCTCAAATGTTGAGGTTAGGACTGTATCAAATATTCTATATTCAGCCCATGGGTTTTATACCCCAGGTGCATTATCTGGCACTCATCCACATTAAAACTCAATTGCCACAGCTCCGATCATTTTTTGAGTTTACCTAAATCATTTGTCATTTGGCTGATCCCTCCAGGAACGTCAATCCTGTTGCAAATCTTTGTATCATCAGCAAAAACAGACACTTTTCCAATAATACCTTCTGCAATATCACTAATAAAAATATTAAAAGAGAATGGGTCCAAGTACTGACCCCTGAGGTACCCCACTGGTAACAAGACCATGCGTCAAATAAACTCCATTTACCACAACCCTCTGTTGCTGTCACTCAGCCACTGCCTAATCCATTCAAAAATATTGGAATCCAATCTCAAAGATTGCAATTTATTGATAAGCCTTCTGCGTGGAACAGTTTTAAAAGTATATACATGACAAAGAGAACACATGAACTGCTTTGCGAAACGTGACTTTTAAGAGATACTATTTGGTTGGATCAATACAGCTGCATCAATCCACTATCAGCCTATCATGTCCACAATGTAGTCACATTAGGGTAATACACTTTCTAACAAGTGTGAAGGTAGTGAATAGAGCCATCTTTAGCTGCATCTGACAGTATCCTGGATGCTAATTGGCTTTTTATGACAAGAACCACTGGCTATGGCCATTGGGTTCCAAATTATGGCTGCTATAAGGCAGATAAATAGCATTACCAACTCCGAAGGTCATATACAGTTCAGAGCACACTAACATTTACAGGGTTATTCAAAGAAAATCGAAAAGTCACCGCACGTTCGGTGACTTTTCGTTCCCTGCTATTCGGCGTGATTCAGCGCTCCTAGGTCACCGACCCAGCAGTGTAGTCAGCAAGCACCACAGGGCCGCCATAGTGCAGGGAAAACCCGCCGCAAACCCGCCGAACACTCACTGCAACACCCGCCAAACACTCACCGAAATCCGCAGAAACAGCCGAATTATCCCCGCCGAACACGCCGGAGAAACCCAACTAGCTTCCGATCACAGTCCAGAACAGCCACCGGAAAAACCCGACACGCAGACGAATGAGGTGGAAAAAAAACAGTACGCTTGAATGTTTGAAAGTGAAACGCTGTTTGCAAAAAACTACTGAACGAAAATGTCTGAAATTTACATATAAGATCCAAGGAATGATAATAAAAAGGGCTGTTACAGAAAAAAGAAAAAACGATTTAAAAAAAAATGGGAAAAAAATTGCCAAAACAACCCCCAAAATGCCTAATAGATCCTAAAAAATCTATATATAGTAATAAACACTTTATTAGATATTGAATTAAAACGGGAATATTTTTAACATTGAAGCCTATGGGGATCGCCTGAATAAATCTGTCGAATGAAACCACCAAACAGGAGGGCATTTCGGCAACTTTTCCCTGCGGTTTGGTGTTCTCTGAATAGACGAAGAATTGCTTCTTTATGGGGATTTCACTGCTCTCGAACAGGCACCGTACATACAGGCAATTCGCCAAGATTTGGCAAACTCCCTGCTCTCTGAATAGCCGAATGGCCAGGAAAGGTAACCGTACGCTGAATTTCAGTATTCGTTACCTTTTGGCCACAATTCGGATCTCTTTGAATAACCCCCTATGCTTCATGTGGTGGTATCCATCACCCTGCCCAGTATCTCCTTTCATCCCTAAATATACAGTTGCATGGAATATAAAATACAGAATTCTGTACAGAGGGAGTTCCATCCAATATTCGAACTAATGCTTTACCTCAACCCAGGTATTACCTAGAAAATGCTCTGAGCATCTGAAAAGAAATTTGGTTCAATATTTTGGGACTGAAGAATTAGGTTGATGGTGCAATACTCGGCAAGCCATGATCTACCAAGATCATGGTGGTCTGTATCTGTCTGTGACCATTGCTTAAAATATCCAATATCGATAAAACTAATTAGTTTATACTGCATAATGCTTATTAATAAGGTAAGCTTTGTGTCTTGTACTTCAAAAACATGTGGCAAGCTGTTACTTGATTCAGCCGTCATTAATTTGTAATTTTAACATGTTTCTTGTGTAACTTCATATCCTGAAACATACACACGTCTCACCTGTCATGTATCTTTTTGATGGCAGTTTGAGTTTGAGACCTTGTCTAATCAATACTATAAATGCAGAGCGGATGTGTCTTCCAAGAAGCGCGCAGCACATATAGTGACTGTCAGGGGAGAGCTTTGCAGTGCACAGAAGGTCATAGTTTGCTGTTTGACAGGACTGTATGTCGACATGTTGCAAAACTAATATGTCAGTATTCTTGGCCAGTTCCTAACTATTAATTCCTGGCAGGTCTTGTCTTACCAGTTTTAAACCTACAATGTTAGAAACCATAAATACAGAGCCATTAATACCATTTTGCATCTCCGGATCTTTCCATAACACTATGAGCATCATAGTATAGTTTGGATACTGCTAACCAATGACCTGGCAGAAGGTAGCAATATGAACTAAACAGGAAGTTGTTGTTCGGCCCTGATAATGCTTTAAGTATATGGATTTTTTTCAGTCAATATTTTGAAGCACAGTTTGTTCAGCTGCAGGGGTCAATATTTTATGAAAACCACTCAGATTCTAAATAATGCAATAGTGAATGCTCCTTTAATGACTCAGACTTATAGGGCCCTATTACAAACATGGCTCTAAATCATGGACGCTAACAGTGAAAACCTGCGTCCGCACGGTCCACGGGATGAGAGGTGAGTATCTGATATATTGGGGGGGGGGTTTAACTAGTGCTAAATGTCAAGATTCTGCAAAAGTGGAACAAGTTAGCACCAGCTTTTACGTGGTGGAAAACATCAGTTTAACGCATATGTGTGGCAGTTAGTGTTAGGACTTTGTAATACCTTGCTTTACCTAACATTAATTAATGTTTGCACTCCCAATGTTAAGCATAGGGTGCGCAAAGTACATTAAGCTTGTGCAATCTTGCGCAATTACCGATGCAGTAAAGGATCTTTTCTCCTTGATTAGCGTCAAGAAGCTAATCAGCGGGGCATACGTTAAGTCACTTATCCCGATGTTAACACATACATATCTGAACGCTAACGTTAGTGTTTGGTATGTAATCTAGCCCAAAGTTGGGTATTTCGCAGTAAAGTTGTTATTAAAAGGTCTCTAACTGGTAGATGGCATAATTTTTATATTTCTAATTAGTGCTTATATGTATAATGAATTATACTATATCACTTGAAATTAACCCAGTTCTGTGTATTATAAGGATCAACTTTAAGCAAGCATTTAAGGCAGTAATGTAGTAATACATTCAATCCTAGACATTTAAGGCCCGATCACCTGGTCCTCTCTAAAACTGGGATGCTAAGAGTAAAAATTAGCATTTGTGTTTTACCATTAGATTATGGGGCAGGTGCTGAGTCCAGCAGCCTGCCCGGTAGCACCCACTATGGTCCTGGATGCTCTGGGCAACGCTAAAAGCTCCATCCTGAGCATCCCCCTCCATAGAGTCCATAGGACCCAAAGAGGTTTCTGCTGCTGAGTCACATGACCGGCAGGATCTCGCCTCTCTTCGGTTCCTGTTGGTCGGCGGAGTGATTGCCGAAGAAGTCTGGTGACTTCTTTTCCCCAGTCTCCATCTGCTCCCGGCGGCCAGAAGCGGCGGATTGGCCACCGTTCTCGCCACGGGATGAGAGGTGAGTATTTGATTTTTGGGGGTTTTACAGACGCTGATAACTGATTTTACAGCAGCGGAATGAGTTAGCACCAGCTCTAAGCTGTCGCAAACTTTTTGAGTTTGCGACAGTTGTGAGTAACTAGCGCTTGGACCTTGTGATCCTAACGTTAGTTAATCTCCGCTTACACTTTGCGCGCCCCATGTTAAGCACAGGGAGTGCAAAGTACAGTAAGCTCGTGCTAAAAAGAGCTAATACTGATTCACTAACGGGTTTTTTAACCCATTGACGATCGGGTGGTGATGTGGGTATAATGTCAACGCTCATTTTGTGAGCGCTAGCGTTAGCTTTATGAAGGTGAAAGAGCCCCTATTCTTTCTGATGTGAACAGCCCAGAGCAAGAAATGTAGATTTTTGGTTTTATATGTGTATATATATATATATATATATATATATGTCTCTTCAATGTATTTACCACTCTTACAGAATGTCAGTTGCCAGTGTAAAATGTACAGTTTGCTTAGTTTGCAGATCTTAAGTTGCCTTAGTAATAAGATTAATGTATCTGCCTAGTATATACTATTACATTATTTTGCAGCCATTATATATTTATTTGCTGAATTGGCTTTGGCAATAGGGATGTATTTAAAGACCACAGATCTGCATTCCATAATCTGATTTTTATCCCAACGCTGCCTTCAATAAGATCATAAAAACCAGCTTCTGTCACTCGCCCTTCAATTAAAAATACATCGGCTATGTCAACAAGCATTTATTAGCAGAGCCCAAATATTAAAAGAATTGAAACTTGGATCACTATCATGGTCATTGCCCAGTAGTACTATAAGCTGTTCCATTTAGATCCCATACGGATTTTCCTTTTTTTTTTTCAGCGTGATGTTTGGCACCATTATTAGTTTGCATCCTCTCTCTTGAAATATTCACTTCATTTCTATGCAGTGGATGCTTCAAGCCCCACAGGGTGCTAATGTTCTCAACTTGAAAAACTCTGTCTTTGTAGGAATTTGAAATAGCTGGAACACCATGCTTGGCGTTTCAAAACATTGGCAAAAAAATGATGTTCACCATAAGATAATTAAACTGCTGCAGCGTCGCTCATTAGGAATTAGCCGTTTTCCCCCGAATATAGCCTTTTCGGCTGTGTTTTACTGCCCTGATGGACACAAACATAGCTTGCCTAGATCTATCAGAATCATTGCTGAATATTGATACATTTTAACCCCCGAGTTGAGAATGAAGCATTTAATTTAGTTGCTTTCTGATTGCTTTGTAGATGAATAAAAACTCTCATTTCAATTAACAAAGTAGTCTCTGTATTAATCAGACAGCACGCATGCATTAAGAGGCAAGACTTATTGAGGATGATTAATGTTCATTTTCAGCAGCTTTCCAGAGAATTATTGACTTTTTATACATTAAAACTTCCCAAAGTACCAGATGCTTGTATTTAAAGCCACAATAATGTAAAATGACAATGGATGGTATAAGGTAAAGGCTGACTTTAGTTTCCCACGTAAGATGCAATAAAATTTGTGCATGTTACCTCACTGGGACAATGGGTCATGGATAGAGAATAATCACTAGATTTTTGGGACTTGAATGGCAATATATACTTGATATAGACATATTCTGGAGCAACGCAAAAGATTTTTGTTCATTGCCAATTAAATTTACTTGCAAATGGGCTATAAAATGTGCCCCCAAATTTTCGGCATCTCAGGCAAGACTGCCGAAGTGCTGAAGCTGTTTGAACAGATTGCAGTTCCATTTCTCTTTCACAAAATCATGGAGCTCTAGATGTATTATTATATACATTGTACCACTTTTTGGCATTAGAGGAGCCCGTCAAATAAGTTTCTCTCTCTAAATGTATCTAAAATCTATGTATGAAGGGTGTGATGGACAAGACATGGTCCTGGAGGGTGTATTTATTCCCTCAACAGTGCCGTATTGGGGGTTAGGATCTGAAGATCCCAGGGAAAATTTTTGCTATTGAAGGGGTCACATAGATATGGGGTGATTTTGGATCCCTGGGTTGGAGCACTTGGAAAGTAGGGTAGACTAGTGATCCTCACCACAATTTTCATGTACCCAGCAGGTGAAAGATCTAGACCAGGGATTCTGGATCACTGAGGTAGTAGCTCACCTGATAAGTATTCCCACACATGGTATTCAGTGAGAGAGACTCCTGTTGCCACAATCGACATGCACAAATAAGAAGCAAGAAAGTATATCAAAATCTGACAGCAGTATAGGTTGACTCTATGAACATATTGGTAACCACCAGACCCAAAGCCTGCATCTATTACTTCCACATCAGTAGATTTTTAAGTGTTATTTCCGCGTGGGCAACCCTAGTCCTGGTATCGTGATGGTGGATCACATACAACATTAAACATGATTCTTTTGTCTAGGAATTTGTAAATGAAAAATATGGAATACACAAGATTTTGAGAGTAAGTATTATTTTAAACACCAGCTCAAGACGTGAATAACAAGGGACCTTAGAATAGCTTGTTATTCTCCTGACAACCACAGTTCAATGCTTTCTATAAGGAGTATAGGAAGCATTAACTTACTGTAAGCAGCCATCACAGCCAAGCTGCAAGCAAAGTTGGAATTGCCAGGGAAGCTGTTATGGTTAACAAGTGAGCCTTTAGGTATAATTCCAAGCTCATTAGCACCAATGGCTCGCTTCAAATAGGGTCCTTTATTTTGAGGTATTATGGTACCCAAAAAATTGTTCTCAGCACATACAGTGAAAGCATATTAATTATTACAGAAGTCCTCCGCTTCTATCAAATTGACTTCCGTGGTTTAGTATGACTGACATGCAGTGTCTTAACCCCTTAAGGACCGAGGGTCTTTAAATTCAATGCATTTATGATGTAAACGTTACGTCGTTGGTCCTTAACCCCCCTGACGGTGTTCCCGAGTGTGTATCGGAGTTAAATTTCACTGGTGAGAGCAGTAACCCCGAGACACACTCAGGCTGTATACATCACCTCTCCCTGCACTCCCTCGCTGATCACCGCATTCTCCTCCAGCGATCGCGACCTCATACTTCCTGGATTCCTTCTCACGAGGAGGGAACCAGGAAGTATGAGGGTCGCGATTGTCGGAGGAGGCTGCTGGGACAGGTGATGTATCCAGCGGCATCCCGGGTGTGTTGCTCTGGGTTACCGCTTTCAGCATAGGAGTTTAACCACAAGCAACACTCGGGATGCCGCTGGGGGGGGGGGAATAGAGTGCTTTTTGACATGAAAATGTCAAAAAAACAGACCGCCAGGGAGGTTAATGGGGTTAATTTTAAATTTTCTGTAGGTTGTTCTTACATTACAGATATAAAATAGACTATCTGGAATGTCTGTAAACATTTGGTATAGCTCAGACATGAAATCAGACATGAAATAAGCTAATTTGCTTTACTAACAGAATGATGGCTAGACAAACTCAGTTTTTACTGACATATCTGTATATTATACAACTCCAGGGAGTCCCGCTTCGTCTGTTTTGTCTTGGAGAGATCAGATGTATTCCATTTTCCAATCATTACATCTTGATCCTATTTAATGAAAATGTGTACCTTTTTCCCTTCTGCCCTTTCCTAGCAAAATATGTGGGATTCTTACAGTAAAATTCCCTGAAGCCAGCTCAACTGAAATTGTGCCATCTTAATTCTGTGGAAATATTTATCTTGTCTCTTATAATCCTCTGAAGGCTTGAGTAAGCAACATCATAATGATGAAATTGGTTTGAGTAGCTCTACAAATTGGATTTATACCTCTTAGCTCTCACTAACCCAGATGCCCGATACGTATCCAGAAAGTGATACTTTTAAAGAATTGTAGTCTTTGAGAAACACACACGATCTGTATTTTTAAACAGATTTTCCAGGGTAACATATATTAATTATCAGGGATTATTTATTGTTGCAAAGTATTATGGAACCAAGAAATGTAGGACATATTGATATGTTTGTTTAGCTTTTTTTAATCACTTTTTGTAAGATTCACAGGTTCTAGTAATAATAACGGAACAAAATGAGTGTTGCTAAATGCATCAAATTAAATTGTTCTTTTTAACGAACAACTTTAAATATCTTTAGAATAGCTTTTTATTCTTATGCTTTTCTTCCCAGGTATTCTAAGGTAAGAGCTTTATAATGATAATTTTGTAGAATACAGCATGTAGCCCCAGTTCTTCCTTGATTACTGCATTCCTTTAGGTTCCAAGCGGTGCATTTGCCTGGGATATGTGCCAAATTAGATTTGTAAATAAAGAGGTACTTTTGTACTACACAAACCAGCATTAATAAACCCAAAGTGTTTTGTATGATGTATGGTAATTTATTCTTCTCAAACCTGCAATAGGGTATTATTCCTTTTTCTCCACACCAGTACTGGTCTTCGCCCAATTGTCTAAAACATTGTTATTGCGTGGGCTACAAACACACCTCATGCACACTTTTGCACATTAGGATTTGCACCTCAGTTTCAACTCCTAATGATCAGGAGCTCATTTGGCCCAGTATACAGTACTAAAAAACAGCACCATGAAATAGGGGAATAGCATGGGGGGGGGGTCAGCATAGCAATCTGAACAGCAAATGGGGTTTACTAGTCTCCGGCTTGTAGGCCAGACCTGAACTTTTTACAGCTTCCGTCCCTTCTCTCCAGTCAAGCAGACCGAAGCAGCTTTCCTTCTCTCACAACTTTCCAGCCACAACTTCCAATCCACCGGTCTGGAAATGTTTAATTTAGGAACCCATGAACATGTAGTCCCCAATGTGGTGGTGCACCATCTTCCTGGAAAATTATGGTTGGTGACCGGTGGATTGGAAGAGGTGGCCCAATTCCCTGGCCGCTTCGTTCACCGATATCACTCCCCTCAACTTCTTTCTAGGGGTTAATGTTTGATATCGTTGGATCAGCCAGAGCATGGCCTTTCCAAGGATACTAAACATGAGCATGAAAAATGTTTTTTAAAAAAAATAAAAAAAATATATATATTTTAAAAAAAAATCTAAAAAAAAATAAACAAGTTTTTTTGTTTGTTTTGTTTTGTTAATGCAGCAATATTGTTCCCATTTCAATTATAATGTGAACAATATTGCTGCACTAACGATTTTTGTATGCCGTGCGTTTGTTAAAAAAAGCGAAATTTTCCCCCCAAAAAAATGTAACGAGACCCCATTTCTAATTTTTTTAACAAGCGCACCCCATACAAAATATAACCGCAAACGATCGCATGTTAAAATGTGAAAAAAAACACTTTACACATAATAAATTATTGAAAATTCTAATTTTATTGCATTTTTTGTTATAATCTACAGACATGACATAACGTATACATATAATAATGACATATTATGAATCTTCCAAGTCTGCCGGAAAGAACGATATATAATATGGCTACAAAACGTAGTTAAACATGATGAGCGAAAGCGGTAAAAATGACCTCCGCACAGAGGTGTGAAAAGCCTCAGCCGCGAAAGGGTTAAATGCAGCATATTAGGATGTTTTAGGGAAATTAATTCTCAAATCTCAATCAGAAGCAGACACCACCCCACCCCCTCACTATATTGTACAATGTATCAAATTGATTACCAGACTGAAAACACCTGGTGTTATGCCCGTTTGTGAACAGAGGTCATTTAGAGTTGATAATCTTTCTAAGTACACATTAGTTTTTAATTCAATATCTAATAAACCGTTGCTTATAATATTCTGCAGTAAAGAGTCTCTTTTTATTTCTAGATTTTTTTGTATTTTTTTAAGCATTTTCTATACTTTTTTCAAAATTTCCTTTTTTTTTCGAACTCGAACCGTACACGCCCAAAAAGTTCGAATTTTCGCGAACTTTCGAACTGCAAAAGTTCGGGTCGAACTCCGAACTGTCCGAACCCGAACAGCTCATCCCTAATGACTATCAGGGTTATTCAGAGAGCGGTGAAAACCAGGAGAATTGGCAGGAGAATGAACAAATAGCCGATTTGGAAATTGAGATAAATGGGAGAATTTTTCTGGTTTGGCTATTTTGACCTAGAATCTTCACTTCTCCAGTCATTCTCCTGAGATTCACCTCTCTCTGAATAACCCTGCAAGTAAAATGATAGGACTGATACTTTTTTTTTACATTTGTCTTCGACAATAAAATTGGTCTTGGGATGGATGATCTTAATAGACATAGTTTTTGTTCCATCCTTACTAATTTAATAATGCTGCCTGTAACTTGGTTTAAGACAGAGTGATGAAGGACTTCTATATAGTCTTAAAATAGAAGGAAATGGTAAGATTGACATAGCGCTAGGTAGTAAGACTGTGTAGGAGGTAAAAATGATTTTTTTTTTCTGTTCTTCACTTCGGTAATTGACTGCACTATGTGGAGAAAGATGCTTTATAAAATTTGAGCTGAACATGATGCATGGTTTGGAGAGTCTAAAAGCTGGCAATGACATTAAGCTTAGAGCCACTATACATGTTATATAGATGAAATACTGACAAAATGAGAACTATGTAAGAGTTGTGCAATCTGAGAAATGGTTCAAGAGTGAAAATATACTATTGGTACTGTTCATACACATGACAGCAAATCAATAGGGATATTTTACTGGTGTTAAATCTGCTTTTCACCAGAACGTCATCCAGTATTTGGAGCAAAATGATGGTTGTCGTCAAATGACAATAACAAAATAGATGTTAGTGTTTACCAAAGAACTATTATCTACTCAAAGAAAGGTGAAACTCAGGAGAATGACTGTAGAAGTGAAAACTTGGTCAGCCAAGCCAGAAAAATTTATTAGAGATGTGTATTCATTTTGGAAAAATTCGGAATTTGGAACAAAATTTGATAATTCGTATTTCGGAAGTACTTCCGAATAAGGAATTGATGCAATACGAATTCGAAACGAAACGGTATATTACTAATTTATTTTGTTTTACACTGTCATCATCATAAAAGAAAAATTTTAATAATTGATATCAACTATCGAATTTAAAATGAACTTTCAAATGGATATCACAAACTATCGAATTTGAAATGAACTATCGAATCGATTCGAAATTTCAAATTAGTTACGAAATTCCGATAACGAAATTATTTAAAACCGTAACTAAACTAAACTAATTTTTCAGCCATGCACATCTCTAAAATTTATCCCCTTTATCTCTCTTTCCAAATCGGCTATTTGGTCTAGATTGTTCTCTTCTCCTGACAATTCTCCTGAGTTTCACCTTTCTCTGAATAACCCTGAATGTGTTTTATTTAACCTTGTTTGTAATGATGATGATTCTTCTTTCGAAGTTACAAAAAAGGTCTTTATTCATATTGAATCTTATGTTACATGGCAAGGCAAAACCCATTTAATTGATCTAGTTCTAGCACATTGTAAATCTTATAACCAATATTACCTTAAGAGATATTTAAATGTATTCTGTTGATGGAAAAGATAAGGATAAATAATATTTTTGAATGTGAAAGTAATTGTTCTTTGTCTGCGTTAGGATATGTTCGGTTAGGATAAGACTGAATATATCTTGCTTATATTCCCTTAAGCCAGAAAATACCAGGGATGTCCTGATAACCAATGCAAAGAAACATTAACTTATGATCGTAGTTTAAGTAAAATTGCCTTATGTACTTAGCTGAGTTGATGGTGACAAGGACAGCATGCGCTATGCCTAACCTGGTTCTGAAGTGGCTCATTTTCTAAAAAATACGGTCCCCATTAATCCATATTGTTCCCATCAGTAGCCATAACTACGAACTTGCTATAATGTTACAAAGCCTAGTAACTCCTATTGCTCCTAAATGAACCCTAACTGCCCGCTAACCTTATGTATCCCTGGATTACATTTATGAACCCCTTTAAACCAAACTCTTGTAAAGCCATATATTTTGTATTTGTGCTGATATTTATCTCTCTCATGCACATTGTTTTTTATGGGTGACTTTAGGAGCACAAATCTGACTAATTTCATAATCACAAATATAAAAAAAAACCTTAACGTTATAGGTTATTAAATTATTAAATTAATAGTAACAGCAATTCGTAAGTAGATATTCCCTGTACCAAATGTTAAGTCAGTGGTAATGAATATATATATATATATATTTTTTTAATAATACTATGAGTGGTGTTTCAGAAAGCTTTGGTGTTTGCCATTGTCGCAATCAACAGTGAAATATTGAAGCTTCTCTTCGGTTGTTTGGGGGGTTTTTTGTGAAGCGCCGATGTTTGTCGCCATTGGAGCAATGGCAATTTTTTCTTGTTTTTGCAACATTGACAAACACCAGCACTTTTAGAATAATCCCCTATGGGGGACATAGGTATATTGAGTGACTTTGAAGGGTTTATTCAGAAAGCACAGAAATTTTGGTGTTTTCTAGTCCGACGCACTACGCTGCGCTTCAGTGATTCCATTTCGCCGACCCTGTGGTGAATTCACCATTCAGCTCTGAGTCACCCAAGTGCACCGAAGATGGAGTCACTGAAGACTGCCGAACTGCAGAAAAAAACGCAGAGACTCTGCTACTCTTCTAAAAAGGTGTTTAAACCAATAAAATACATGAAAATGTGTCTAAATAATAAAAAGTCCTTTAAAAAAATAATAAAAAGGTCTGTTACAGAATAAAAAACACCTTCTAAAAAAAAAATCGTGAATAAAAAATTTAGTCTAAAAAAAAAAATACAAAAGGTCGCCTAAAAATAGGCTTTTTGCTGAAAAGGAAAAGAATTAACAGTTGAATAAAAAAAAAATGATTTATAGTTTTGTTTACATTGAATCCTATGGGATTCGCTTGTTTAACCACTTCCATGCGGAGGACGCGCTCAGCGCGTCCTCCGCATGGCTCCTGCTGTGCGGAGGACGCGCTCAGCGCGTCCTCCCTTTGGGGTCAGTGTTCGGCCGGGTTCCGGCCGATCGCTGGCCCCCCCCGGTGCGGGCTGACATCCTCGATGTCAGCCCAGCATCCGGAACCGCCGCCGATGAAATTAGGTGTCATCGCGGCAGCGCGATGACACCTAATTCAGGCGCCCCCCCCCCGCATGTGCGGAGGAGGCGCCTGAAAGGGAGGGGGGAGGTCCTTCGGACCTCTCTCCCTCCCGATCGGCGGCGTTGCGGGGGTTAACCCAGGCACCATTTGGAAGGGCACAGCCTGCCCTTCCAAATGGTGCCTGGCATTAACCCCTGGGGAGCTGGATCGCGAATCGGCGCTGAAAAGCGCCGGTTCGTGATCCTTTCCCGGAGCTGGCCGACATCTTGGATGTTGGCCAAGCCTCCGGGAACTCCCCCTGAGGACTGGCGTCATCGTGCATAGCACGATGACGCCAGTCCTAGAGTTAACCCCTAACTGCCACCAACGGTGGAGATAGGGAGTTCCAATGAACTCCCTATCTCCCGATCCGTGGCAGCTAGGGGTTAAAGTTTGGTATGGTTGGATCGGCCAGAGCATGGCCGTTCCAACGATACTAAACACTACTGTGAAAAAAGTTTTTTTAAAAAAATAAAAAATAAATATAAAAATATATTTAAAAAAAAATAAACATTTTTTTTTCTTTTTTTTGGTTTGTTAATGCAGCAATATTGTTCCCATTTCAATTATAATGTGAACAATGATGCTGCACTAACGATTTTTGTATGCGGTGCGTTTGTTAAAAATCGTGTAATTTTCCCCAAAAAAAAATGTAACGAGACCCCATCTCTAATTTTTTTAACAAGCGCACTCCATACAAAATATAACTGCAATTGCTCGCATGTTAAAATGTGAAAAAAAACACTTTACATGTTGTAAATTATTGAAAATACATATTTTATTGCATTTTTGTTATAATATACAGACATGACATAACGTATACATATAATAATGACATATTATGAATCTACCGAGTCTGACGGAAAGAACGATATATAATATGTCTGGGTCATATACTAAAATAAGCCTTCAAAACACATTTAAACATGATGAGCAAAACCGGTAAAAATGACCTCAGCACAGAGGTGTGAAAAGCCTCAGCAGCGAAAGGGTTAAACCTGTTGAACTGAATCACCAAAAGACGGGGCATTTCACTGACACTTTGGTGCAGTTTGGCCTTCTCTGAATAAATGAACTATTAATTCTCTATGGGATAATTTCGCTACCACTGAAGACCGACAAGTTGCCAATCTGGAACGATTTGCACCATATTTCTGTCACTTCGCCAGTTTTGGTGAATTGACAGTTTAGTGAATAGAAGAACTGCCATGAAATTGCACTGTATGAAAGTCACTATTTGGTGCAAGTTTGACCTTTACTGAATAACCCCTTGAGAATTCTTAAAATGGTGCAATCACTACGGCAACTAATAAAATAGGCTTGCTAATTACTCTGTTTAAATAACCCTATATGCGTCTAATGTCAATGATTCTAAAAATGTTATACTTTTACATTCCATGCTCTTTTTAGTTTTTTGTCATTAATGTCATTTCTTTCTTCTCTGTGCTGTATAAATGGTCAATTTCAAGAAGCTAAAACATTAATGATAATGTAGCATGCACAAACAAGCAAAAATAAAATCATTCTGCATCGCTGAATTCTCTGGGGTAGTGAACTTTTTGTGACAAACTGTTTACAATAAGAAAAGCTCACTGCATTTTGAAAAGGGCAATATAATCCTATTCTAATTTATGTTTTGCTATTTATAGTCCTTGAAATGTGAAATGATGGCATAAAAGTTTGATTGGTTTAATTTCCCTGTCAAAACAACACCTGCAAATTAAAACAAAGTGCACAAAAATTAAGTTTTATATATATATATATTTATATATATATATATATATATATACTGCTACAGATTCAGAATGAGATAATAATATGGAAAAAACACTATTCCTTATACTATTGTTATCATTCATTTTGCTAATCGAAGTCTACTGGTAATAATTTAACGCTCACGCTTTTGCACACAACTCCAGTACGTTTGCATATACAATTCTTTTTTAGAATGCATTCCAAAGTAGCTCTAGTGTGATCATAATAAATCGTTATGTGTGAAGAATGTCAAAAGTAGAAAATAAAAATAATGCAATTGCAATCATAAACATGTTATTTTGTAAATGCTGGAAAAATTAACATAGAATAAAAATATGTCTATTGTGCTTCCACGTACAAATTATTGTAATCTGCCGCCTATTTTTCTCTTTCAAGAAGAACACCCAGGTCAAGTAGTCTCTTGATGTTCTTCCTTTGGAACTTGTGATTTCTTGATTTAATGTTTATTCAGTCTTAAACGTCAAAGGATATTTCTGTTTTAAATACAGAAGATTCAAATCTGATCATAAGACTCATGTTTGTGTTTGAAAAATAGAAGAATAACTATAGAATTGAGTAAATTAACACAGCTCTTTGATCACAAAAATATAATTAGTTAGGAATTCTTCCATCACTTGTTAAACCATAAGCAAGTGTGGCCACTGTATAAATATGACATGGTAAAAAACTATTGGGAGTCTTCACGTGCAAATATTAGTGTTTCTATTAAATTTTTTTGTCTTCTTAATAAACCAGTTTTGTGTTACTACAAGATACTACAGATGTTTTATTTATTTTTTGGTGTGGCCGTCTGAAATAGGATAATCATTCAGGGTTATTCAAAGATCGTGAAAAGCAGGAGAATGACTGGAGAATGACTGGAGAATGAAAATTCTAGGTCAAAATAGCCAAACCAGAAAAATTCTCCCATTTATCTCACTTTCCAAATCGGCTATTTTGACCTAGAATTTTTCATTCTCCAGTCATTCTCCAGTCATTCTCCTGCTATTTCACGCTCTCTGAATAACCCTGATTGAGTTTGCCACACCAATTACCACTAAGCTTCATCATTATTTCTCATTGTCCTAGATTCTCTAAGATTCATTATGGGCATCATCTTTGGTGTGAGTAAGACCTCCAAAGTCAGACTGCCTTGCATAACCCTAAGAACATGTCAACTAATCATTTATGCGTGCAACTGCCAGGAAAAAAGTTGTCTGTGGTGGCTACACTAAACCATGACACTTGTCTTGACTGTGTGCATAATCTTATGTCCAAGAAACCATTAAAACTTATGTGAACTTTATGTCATCATAGAAATTTTGCTTTGTGACTGGCAACATGGGGCCCTATTCCGCGCCGTGCGCTAAAGTGAGGATGCTCATCCACGTTTCAGCACGATATTCCTGGGCAGGAGCTGTCTCCGAACCCTGGAACGCAGAACTACCCACAGTGAAACTTGTGGTAGCTTTCCACGCCTTTCATGCTTGTTGAAAAGGGACATGTGCAGTGTGTATCGCTTGTCTGCATACATCTGCCCGTTTTGCTCACATACAGTTTCTTGCTACAGATCTGATGTAAGAACATTGTCCTCATTGATTCAGTTATCACTCAGGTCGCGTTATATTCGAGTATCTACTGTATTCCCATACAGCAAATCTCAGGACCAGCATGAATAACTGAGTATAACGTGAGGTGTAGAGATTCATTAGAGAAATGAGAATATTATTCAAGACTCAAATATAACGATAGGAGCAAAATTAGAAAAGTATAACATTTTCAAAAAAATGACAAAAGGCTGTGAACCTATGCATATACACATACACTAGAAAAAAAGACAGGTTGTCTTGTGAAGGGTTAATGGGCTGCAGGGTTTTCTGAAGGGATGATAGCTGCAGTGAGTAAGGGTTAAAAGTTGGTTGGCTGTGGATGAATGGCTTAATATGTGCTCCTTTTCTGCACACTGTCATGCTACCCACTGGACTCTGGCTCTGTGTGTATGTGTGAAGCCCAGAGTGAGCTACTGCAGCTTTAACAGGGGGAGGAGACAGTATCTCGGCAGGGCAAGCTTTCAGCTGAATGTCCAGCCCTCCTGCACAGCATGCATGTCTGCCAGAGTCCGGGAGAGCAAGCTGATTTCTACTCCCCCGCAGATGTCCCGAGTATAACGTGATACTTAAGGTTTTGAGGTGTTTTTTTTTCTCTCAAACCTCACGTTATACTCGAGTATCTAAGGTATGTTTTGCAAATGGCCAGCTGGACGAGGCTCGGAGATAACTGAGGTGGCTAGTTTTGAATGGACTTGCATGTTTTTCTGCATTTTCAAATTTCTTTGTAAAGTTGTTGGAGACAGGTTTCTTTTATTCTATTTTCAAGCTAAACATTAGACTTATTTGTGCATACAATAAGCTGGGAGTTGGCAGGCAAATCGAGATCAATGCATATGCTTGTTTTGACAGGAAAGCGGCTAAAATGTAATCGTAAAATTCTAAATTCAAAAGGTTGCGTAAAATGTGCATCTGTTTATTCAGCATTCAATATAATACAGAGCAAATGAATAAGATTTCTTGAATATTATAAATTTTATAGTAACACATATAACTAATATACTCTGCATTTTTCATTTACCCTTTAAAGAACTTGTGGTTTGGAGAAAATTAATTTATTAGGCCAACAGGATTTGCAGGGTATTTATTATACTAATGAAAGATTAATATCACAGCACTTAACATTTAGACAAATACAGTCAAGAGGAAATTTTCCATCGAATTCCATGAAGAATTGTGTAACACCTGCTGTGCACAATCTGAGAGCAGGGCTGGTGAAAGGACCCTGGGAAATATTTTTTCTCAGTGTCCTTCAGTTTGTGTGGAAAAGGACAGTGGATCACTTTCTCCTATTTACTGTGGGACCATAGGTAAATATGATTTTTTTTATGCGTGTGCGAATTACATTAACTGAAGTAAAAACATTTGAACAATTTTTCACAGCCAGTAACAATTTTCAGAATATCTAGAGACCTTAAAATTGTTCGTTCTTCTACAGATGCACCCACATAAAGCTGGACGTCCACTGGCAAAGCAGTAGGGCGACTGACTTGGTCACCCGAGTATGGACAACACCATCGGCCAATAAGGGTCGTCCACTGGAAGCATCTGTGGACGACCCAGGTCAACCGATTCACGCCCTGGTAATCTCCCGACTCGACTATTGCAATAATCTCTTATCTGGCCTCCCTCTGTCCCACCTCTCCCCCCTACAATCCATCCTGAACGCCTCCGCCAGGCTAATTCACCTCACCCGCCGCTCTGTCTCTGCCGCTCCCCTCTGCGAGTCCCTTCACTGGCTCCCCATCCACTGCAGAATTAAGTTCAAAATCCTTATCCTTACCTACAAAACCCTCACTAACTCAGCTCCCCACTACCTGTCCTCACTAATCACCAAATACACCCCAGCCCGCTCCCTAAGGTCAAACAGTGACCTGCGCCTAGCTTCTCCCCGCATCACCTCTTCCCATGATAGACTGCAGGATTTCTCACGCGCAGCCCCACTCTCTGGAACGCTCTCCCTCGTACTGTCAGACTTTCCCCTAACTTCTCTTCCTTCAAACGCTCCCTGAAAACATTCCTATTTAGGGAAGCCTACCACCCAACTCACTGACGCAACCATCAATCACTCTCACCTTACAGTCCTCTCCTCCTGTTTCCAACCCCAACCCTCCCAGATTGTGAGTTCCTACGGGAATAGGGCCCTCATCTCCTCCTGTACTGTTTGTCAAATGTTGTTCAATGTATTGTAACCCTGTCTATACTGTGCTTATTGTACAGCGCTGCGGAATATGCTGGCGCTTTATAAATAAAGAATAATAATAATAATAATAACCGATTGACAGGCCGCCGAACCATAAAAAAAACCGCTGCGGTGAGTAAAAAAAACTGCCTTTGGCGCTGAAACTGAGTTTCAGCACGAAGGACAGCCCCAGTCCAGCGCAGACGAAGCAGGGGGAAAAAAATAAATCCTCGCCGAATGCTGCAGGAGGGATGAACCCCTGTCCCTGGTGCTGAAATAGGTTTCAGCAGCACCAGAGACAACGCTGACTGCAGCCAGCACAAAGAGGGGAAAAAAAACTCTTTTGGTGAAAGAAAAAAAACGTAATTTTTCTTTTTAAAAAAAAAATTGGAACCCCAAAATTTTGCCGACAAAGACCTAAAAAATTTATAAAAAGGCTTCTTGCTGCAGTTTAAAAAAAATAAACAGTTGAATAAGAATGAAAATATATTTTACATAGAATCCTATGGGCTGTGCACGGAATCACTACTCTCGCACGTGGTTTAACTATACAATTCATCTTTTTTTAATGTAAATTGTAGCAGATTGTCCAATTTTATCTGACAAAAAATCCTCTTCAAATCGCTTAAGTCGCTAATCTGTTGAAGTCGCAAAAATCGTCAGAAATCATAAGATGCAGTGGAAGAGGACTGATCGTGTTGTGGGGTCGGTCAGACGATATCAGATGATCGCCCCATCACAAAAATACAGTGCCAGTAGATGACCAGCCTTATATAAAGTATAACCAGCATTAATGTGCAGTGACCCATGGCAACAACTTAACCACAAGCAAAGCTTGCCACATAGCTGAAATATCATGGGAGTAATTAATATTAATGAGTTGGATCGTTAATAATAGCAACTTGTTATATATAACATTTATACTCATTTGTAGTAAAAGCTTGTCTCCTCAGAATCTGTTGTTTATCAGTAATGTCTTTGTGTCAGCATTCATCATTAGTGAACCCTGAAGAATGGGCTTATATGATGGACTTGAAGTACATCAACCGCGGGTATAAAGAGTGAGACCAAAGACCCATATGACATTTTGTTTGTGCTTTCCTCAACGGCATCTGCAGAAAATAAATTCGCCTATAATATATGAAATAAAAATAATGCGTATTTGTCTTTGTGGTAAAAAGTATATGCTCCAGGGTGGTGTCTTATGCAGTCTATTGTTCTCTTCATCTAAGATGTTGTATCTGACCCAACATCACAGATTTCAGCACTCAAACCAACTCCATATCACAAAAGATGGCTGAAAGTCAGTGATTGGAAATTGTTATAATAGCAAGTCAATTGTTTGTCATATTTCACTCTACTTGGGCTCTGAGGTATTAGCCGGTTGTCTTTCAGATTGCATTTACAGTATTTATTTAATTTTAAGTAATTTATTCAGGCTACTCAGTAAATCAACTTCTTCACAATTAAGGCTAATGTCAGATGAACGCAGTCTGAGTGCACTCTGCTTGTGTGCATAACAGACAGACGTACTGACGGAAGATGCTGTAGACACCACACGGTCCGTTTTTGTTGACGACGTAGAAAAAAAGGGAATTATGGGAAACAAAATTAATTAGAAAAATGATCAAAATTTGAAAAGGATATGAAAAGCCATTTTGTGCGTCAAGGTGCTGGACGTCGTAAATGCGCTGCGTCTGACATCTCCTCACTCACACAGAATGCTATGCACATGTGGTGCACTCTGCGCGTCCGTCTAGCGGTTTTACGTTCTTGCCTACCTTGCGTCCGTTTGCCACATGCGTTGTGCGTGCGCAGTTCGGTGCGCATGTACTTTGTTTGTGGGTCTCTATTGATCATGATTCTATGCTACGACGGACATTAAACTGTGCGGCAACACGGATGTGATCACTGCGTTCGTCTGACGCCGGCCTAAATCTGTTCCACAAGCCATGAGACGGATTTTGGCTATTCCTATTACATTTAGTATACTATGATATCAATTTATTTCTACTCAGACAAAATGAATGTATTAAATATATGTTACAGATAACCCTACATTTCATTGACCATGATGACCAATGCTATTCCCATTGTAAAACTAATCCGTTAGCAAGGACATGGACACAGTGGTACCATCTACCGCATTTCTCTTTGGCCTTACATACAGATTTGTGCAGTGATACTTTACATCTGTTCAGTGAGCATGGCCAAATGTCAAGTTCCCTCTAATGCACACGTCAGTTTTAATTTAAATATTGCAATCTCTGAACATGACAGCTTGATATAGTTGGAAAGCAACACAACATGTGCATGAAGCTGGAAAGATATATATTTTTTCAGACGTCCACTGCATTTTTTTTTTTTTTTTGAGAGCTTATTTTACCAGGAAGGATACATTGAGATTTCTCTTGTTTTCAAGGATGTCCTGGGTGGCGAGTATGTACCGTTAGGTGTCTTGCCCAAGGACACTTACTGGAGAGGTGCTCTTGCCGGGATTCAAATCTGTGTCTTCACAGTTATAGAGCAGTGATGTTGCCTCTACTCCACCCAGCCGGTACATGCTTAATCAGTGAAAAGAGACACACATTCTAGATAGGAAGAGGATAAGGAGACAAAGTGTTTTTTTGGCACATGACTTCATAACCCAACCTTTTCTTACGCCGTGCATCTTCATTCTTATTTTGCACAAACTTATATAATGATTTAAAATGTTTTGAGATTAAATAAACTAGTAAATGAGAATATTTCTGTAGTAATAGCAGAACGAATTAACAACACATATGCCATGGCCACAAATTGAAAATTCAAACACAGAAGGGAATTTTATCCAAACAGAAGGTGCAAAGGATAAAGTCATGTGCTTGGTATGTATGTTGAACGCACATATGTTCATACAAGCAATTACACATTCCTCTTGCACTGTAGTGGTGTTAGACTTATGCGATTTGGTTTGATCCAATATAAATTTGGCCGAATACCTGTGATTCAGTGTCCTCCTTGAATCCAAATCCGAAGCAAATTTATTACATAGATCGAAAAAAAAATCAGAATTGATTCGAATGAGTTAAAAAATAGATACTCCATGTGTGATGTAATGCAAAATCCCTATTCGTAAAGCAAGCAGAAAAAGTAAAGGAATATGACGTGCAGGAGCGACCTAAATTAAACTGTTAACAGTGAAGAAAAATGTGCAATAATTACCTAGTTGTTTGTAACAAATGCTGCCTAAATGGATAAAATTAGCAGAAACAAAACATCCAAAATCTGTGCCATATAGCATGCAGTAGTTGATATACGTGAATAATCCATACGGCGCATATAGTTTGTGACATAAAACAGGAATATAATGTGTACAGTGATAATCAAATTGCACGTGCATAAAGTCAAGTGTATAAAAGTGTGAAGCCAAAAAATAAGTATTCTTATATATTGACAATGCTGGAGCTTCCGTTTTACTCTCAGTGCCTCTCAAAACAAAATACACTGTTAATGTTATTTTATTTTGTGTCTTAGAAAGTAAAAAGGAAGCACCAGCATTGATTATGTAGAAGCATTGTTATTTTTTGGCTTCACTCTTTTATACACTGAACTTTATGCGCGTGCAATTTGATTATCACTGTAAAGATTATACTCCTGCTTTATGTTAAAAATTATATGTGCCATATGGATTATTCACATATATGAACAAGCAAGCAGAAAAGGTAAGCTGAACCCTAGTTCTAACCCCATCCCTAAAAGTAACCCTAGCTTTGAAAGTAACCCTAATCCTAAAACAAGCAGAAATATTAACCCCTTAAGGACCGAGGACGTACCATGTACGTCATTGCAGCGGGTCTCTTTTAGACCCGCTGACGTACATGGTACGTCCTGCGGTTTTTTGAGCGCTGGAAGCGATCGGATCGCTTCCAGCAGCTCAAACGCCATTGCAGGATGCCTGGGAGTCCAGGCATCCGTGCAATGGCGGTGAGAAGTGCCGGGGCACCATGTGATCGCTCCCCGGGAGCGATCAACATCCGGTTTTACCGGAGAGGTGCCCGGCACTAAGAGAGAGCGCTGGAAGCGATCGGATCGCTTCCAGCAGCTCAAACGCCATTGCAGGATGCCTGGGAGTCCAGGCATCCGTGCAATGGCGGTGAGAAGTGCCGGGGCACCTTGTGATCGCTCCCCGGGAGCGATCAACATCCGGTTTCACCGGAGAGGTGCCCGGCACTTCTAGAGAGCGCTGGAAGCGATCGGTATCGCTTCCAGCTGCTCTGTGTATATTGCAGGGATGCCTCGACATCGAGGCATCCTTGCAATATGCTTACCTGCCGCCGGTCCGCTAAGTGATCGCTCCCCCCGAGCGATCACTTCCGGTAGCGGCAGGAAGTACTGAGTGCCACGAGGTATCGTGGCACTCAGTACAAAAAGATCACATGAGTGATCAGGTGCTCTGCTGGGTGCCTCGAGGGATCAAGGCACCCAGCAGAGTAAAAAAAGTGTAAAAAAAAGTAAAATAAAAATGAATAAAATAAAAGAAAACTGACAGCCAAGATGGCGCTGCCCTTCTAAGGGCAGGGTCATCTTGGGGCTGAGTGGGATGTTCCTAGCCTGCCTCATCAGAGAGGCAGGCTAGCAACATCCAATCAGAAGTAAAAAAAAATCAAAATAAAATTTCTAATTTGTCAGGTCAGGTCAATATTTTATAAATATTGGCTCTGACCTCTGTGATTCTCCCTCCCTCTCCTCACTTGTGTTTTGGTGAGCGAGAGAGAGAGATCAGATTTGACAGGTTAGAGATTTTAGTGAGATTAGAAAAATTGAGGCAGATTTAGAGAGATTTTAGTGAGATTAGAAAAATTTAGGCAGATTTAGAGAGATTTTAGGGAGATTTAGAAGAATTGAGGCAGGTTTAGAGTGATTTAGAGAGATTTAGGTGTTTATTTGTATTTTCTTGTGAAACCCAACGGTTCTTCTAAGAACCAACAATCCGCTTATTATATATAATAATTATAAAATTTTATAATCTATTATATATAATGTCTGAGAGGGTGTACAGCGCCGAGGAGGCATATGCCATCCTGGCATCAGAATCTGAGGCATCTGCGTCAGACTCTGACCCTGATTTTGACCCCGCCAACTGCTCAGAGACGTCGCTAGATACATCATCTACGCTGGCTGATGTATCTAGTGATGTTTCTGATGCAGATCCTGGGTCACCACCTGCCAGCAGGAGACGCACAGCTCCAGCTGAGGAGTGGGTAGTGCCTCATCGCCAGAGGCCAGATATCCCTCCTTTCACGGCAAATCCTGGCATCAATATTGATGTTGCAGGATTTACCGCCACACAGTTTTTGCAGGTGTTTATGGGGGATGATTTGTTGGGCCACATCGTGGCCCAATCAAATCTGTATGCCCATCAGCATTGTGCTGCGAAGCCAGACTCCTACTTGGCAAGGCAGCAATGGACCCCGCTAGATGTGCCAGAATTTCTGAAATTCTGGGCACTTACTATGCTGATGGGCATCATAAAGAAGCCCTCAATTCGTTCCTACTGGAGCAGTAGCCCCATCTGCTCTAGCCCCATTTACCCCCAATCAATGTCACGTAGAAGGTATGAAAACATTTTGCGTTTCATGCACTTCAGTGACAACAGCCTGTGCCCTCCTAGAGAGCATCCCCATTTTGACAGGCTGTATAAAATCCGTCCCCTGATTACCCACTTCGCCGCCAGGTTTGCAGAGGCTTATACACCTGGAAGGAATATCTGCGTGGATGAATCCCTAATGAAATACAAGGGAAGGCTGGGATTCAAGCAGTATATTCCTTCCAAATGCTCCAGGTATGGAGTGAAGTGTGTATAAGCTCTGTGACAGCGAGAGTGGGTATACTCAGGCCTTCCGGGTGTACGAGGGAAAGGATAGTAGCCTTGACCCTCCAGGTTGCCCAGAACACATGGGAACCAGTGGCAAGATTGTGTGGGACCTACTTTTTCCCCTGATGAACAAAGGGTACCACTTGTATGTTGATAATTTTTATACAAGTGTCCCTTTGTTCAAGCTGCTGTATTGTTTTGATACAGCAGCATGCGGTACTGTTCGCAAGAACCGCGTAGGTTTCCCAGCACAGCTTGTCCGCACCCGGCTAAAAAGGGGGGAGACCTCAGCTCTGCGCCAAGAGGAGCTGTTGGTGGTCAAGTACAGAGACAAGAAGGATGTATACCTTCTATCCACCATCCACACTGAGAGGTCTGTGGAGGTCTCTGTACGTGGCAGAGCTGAGCGCATCAGGAAGCCAGTGTGCATCAAAGCCTGTAACCGGCATATGGGTGGGGTTGATCTGGCAGATCAGCTGCTCCAGCCCTACCAGATTATGCGGAAGTCCAGGGCCTGGTACAAAAAGGTTGCAATTTACCTGATGCAAATTGCAACCCACAATGCCTTTTTGCTCTGCAAAAAGGCAAACCCCGGAGTGACGCTGTCCTTTTTACAGTTTCAGCTCCAGGTCATTTCGGGGCTTTTGTACCAGGATGCACCTGCTCCCCGGGCGGTGATGGGGGACAGAGTTGGGGCTACGCATTTTATTTATAAAATCCCCCCTACTGAGGGCAAACAGAAACCCCAAAAAAGGTGCAGGGTGTGTTTCAAGAGGGGGCAGAGGAGAGACACAATCTTTTACTGCCCAGAATGCCCTGGACAACCCGGTCTGTGTCTTGGGGACTGTTTCAAGCTATATCACACTGTGCGTGATCTGTGATTTTTTTTTTCCTTTCTATTTTTTCTCACACTCCAGTTAGTTAGTTCAGTTTAGTTTTTTTTTTTCTTTTACTGCACCAGACTTTTACATTTTATTCGTACCATTTTATGTTCTACAATTGGTGCTGTATTTTGCCAAAATCTTTGCACACCTATGCATGGGGGGCATGGGTGTACTCAGGAGACCTTGCAGAAAACAACCTGGAGAGTTTTCATGCAGTAACAAACAACCGTGTCTCCTAAATCACAGTCCAAATCTAATGTGGGCGTAAAAATAAAAAATTGAAAAATTACCGCCACACACCTTCTCAAATGTTTTGGGCTAAAACCGTTGCATCCATGGCATCAAAGCACTCCATATGCAATACCTTGGGGTGTCAACATAACAAATATAAACAATTTTCTGGCAATAATTCAAACTGGGGTATGCGGTAGACCCAAAACCAAAGCTAGGCCTAGCTGAAGAAATAATCTCAATTTCAACTCCAATGACAAAGTCATAAAAATTGTATTTGAACCTTCCCAAAATCCTGGCAAACCTATGCATGGGGGGCATGGGTGTACTCAGGAGACCTTGCAGAAAACAACCTGGAGAGTTTTCATGCAGTAACAAACAACCGTGTCTCCTAAATCACAGTCCAAAACTGATGTGGGTGTGAAAATCTGAAAATTGAAAAATTACACCACACACCTTCTCAAATGTTTTGGGCTAAAACCGTTGCATCCATGGCATCAAAGCACTCCATATGCAATACCTTGGGGTGTCAACATAACAAATATAAACAATTTTCTGGCAATAATTCAAACTGGGGTATGCGGTAGACCCAAAACCAAAGCTAGGCCTAGCTGAAGAAATAATCTCAATTTCAACTCCAATGACAAAGTCATAAAAATTGTATTTGAACCTTCCAAAATCCTGGCAAACCTATGCATGGGGGGCATGGGTGTACTCAGGAGACCTTGCAGAAAACAACCTGGAGAGTTTTCATGCAGTAACAAACAACCGTGTCTCCTAAATCACAGTCCAAAACTGATGTGGGTGTGAAAATCTGAAAATTGAAAAATTACACCACACACCTTCTCAAATGTTTTGGGCTAAAACCGTTGCATCCATGGCATCAAAGCACTCCATATGCAATACCTTGGGGTGTCAACATAACAAATATAAACATTTTTCTGGCAATAATTCAAACTGGGGTATGCGTAGACCCAAAACCAAAGCTAGGCCTAGCTGAAGAATAATCTCAATTTCAACTCCAATGACAAAGTCATAAAAATTGTATTTGAGGGGCGTGTCCACGGCGCCAACCAAGATGGCCGCTTAGACAGAGAGCTCCGCTCGGACCCGCCGAACCCGCGCACACCGTGACCCGCCAACACACCTAATGGGGAAAACGCACCGCGCCACGAGTGCCCAACGTCCCCAGGCACCTGCTGGGCAAAATTCAGCCGCAACACTGCGGGCATTTTTAGTGCCGCTGACGGCCGCCGCGACCACGCGGTCTGAGGGCCCATACGCCACGCAGGACATACCACCGCATTCCCCTGACACCCTCGTTCCGGACGCTGAGGGAGCCACAGAGACAATGCACGCCGCAGACAGCCCAGACTGGGCTACAATATTAGCCAGGCTGCCCACGAAGGAGGATTTGAGGGAGGCAAACGCTGCCATCATGGCAGAACTGCAGCAGGTCAGAGGGGATCTACAAGGCCTGCACACTAAGATTCACGCGGTGGAAGCCGCCTGTGATGTACTAAATCTGCAACAAACTGCAACTTCCACCAAACTTGATTCACAGACTGAACAACTCAGAGGTATGGCACTCCACATGGAAGATTTGGATAATCGCGGCAGACGTAATAATTTGCGGATTCGGGGCCTCCCTGACACGGAGGAATCTCCCACCCACCTTATCCCTACCCTCACGTCCATCTTTAACACTTTACTTGACCGACCAAACACTACTCCCATTGCTTTTGTGCGCGCTCATCGCGCCTTACGCCCACGCGGGACTGGACCCCCGAGAGATGTAATCTGCTGCCTCGAAAACTTCCCCTTAAAAGAAGATCTGTTGCGGGCTGCGCGTGCCCCCACTCAAATTTCCCATGATGGAGCGGAACTACAACTTTTCCCAGACCTATCTCCTGCAACCCTGGCTTTCCGCAGAGCCCTGCGCCCTCTCACGAGGAACCTTCAAGCGCAGAAGATAAGATATCGCTGGCACTTCCCCACTGGGCTTCTGGTTTCTACTCCTCAGGGCCCATTCCTGGCGCGCTCTTCCGCTGATGTGGACACTCTGGTCTCGGATCTTCAGCTCCCTCCGGTAGGGTTGTCATGGCCGGACCCTGTTCAATTCTACTCCTCCAATCGCCCAGGCGCAGCTTCAGACGCCTTACCGCAAAGACCCACCAAGACCCGCCTAACCGCCGGACGGCATCGGGGCCCGACGGTCTGAAACACAACTCTACTCCCGAGAGGGCACCGGTTCACTCAAGCGACTGTCTGAGCTAAATTTCATACATTATTCTTTCCTATTGATCGCACCAGCCTAGACGCGGCCCCCGGCGTGTGGGGTCAGAACACTGGCGGGAAACCATGACCCACCCTATGACTTATCCCCATGAAGCGGGATGACACTCGTGACGAGGAACCTGGACAGGTAACTACGCCTTCATCTTATAGCCTGGGACACCGGGGCACAACCACTTCGAATGTCCTTCGGACTCTTTCGACGTTACGAAGAAAGACCACACAGGCCCTTACTTACGGTTTCTCAGACTTCCTTGTGGGTCTTTCGCTTCACTCTACGCACACCACCTGTAAAAGGGGTCCCACCAGACTCTGCCACCTGCTCCCGTTATGTTTCAACGGATTCCTCCAGGGAGACCTTGAACCGCTGACGACCCACACGTTCCTGTGATACCGGATCAACTTCGGGTGGTAGAATTGCAACGGGTAACTATATCTCCGACTTTCCTTGCCGGGGGCACCGGGACTTTAACTTTTATACATATACATGCACGATTGACACTCGCCCAGTTACGGAGTTTATCCGCTGACAAGATTTTTTCCCCACGGACTTGTTTTTTTCTAATCTTCTTTTTGTTAGGGTTCACGACATTTGCACTATTCATTTAAAGCTTTTGTTTTAATGCGCGTTTATTTAAGCATATTTAAGTCCGTTTACAATGGGTTGAGGGGGTTCCCTCTCTGCTGGAGTGTACACGTCTGGTTTGCGGAGTAGTGGTTGACACCTCCCGCGTGGTACCTTCTGGACTCGCCCCCTACCCGGAGGACAGGGCGACACGACGGTTGGGAAGGGCTCTGGGTGTTACTCGTGACCCCCGGACCCCGTATCCAACCTAGCCCACACCTCATACCTTTTGGCCCGAGGATTCTTTCCCCTCGTATCCCTTTTCTGGGCCCTCCCTTCTTTGTTACCCCCCTCCATTTTCCCTTACATCCCCTCATACCCGTCGTCCCCACCCCGGAGACCTTTACCGCTACTACACGCTCTACCCCACTCCCCCTACAGGGGAAGGATGGCACCCACAAAGCCAGCACACCTGACACTTGTATCTATTAATGCCAGAGGCCTCAACACTCCAGAAAAACGCTCCTTCGCTTTACGGGACTTTCATAGAGCCAAAGCCTCCGTTGTGTTTATTCAGGAAACCCACTTTCGAGAGGGGTCTGCCCCCAAATTAACTGACTCAAGGTTTCCCATGGGCTACTCCAGCAACAATACTATAGCCAAATCTAAAGGTACAGCAATATTATTTGCCAAGTCGATCCCATTTCAGCACAGGGCCACGCTTGTAGATGGAGGGGGCCGGTACGTGGTGGTGAAGGGCACGATTGCAGACCGCATGTACACATTCGCTAACATATATGCACCAAACAAGAGTCAGCATAAATTTTTAGCTAAATTCCTCACAACACTGAAGGACTTCACAGAGGGTTGTCTAATTTTGGGCGGAGACTTTAACCTCCCAATAGATCCTCTGCGGGATACGTCATCGGGACGCTCTGCCGTCCCCGCGCGTATCTTGCGCAGGATCGACTCCCTTCTTCACTCGAACCGATTGGTGGATTGCTGGAGGGCACTTCACCCCGAAGACAGGGATTATACCTTTTTTTCTCACCCGGCCCAGACTTACTCCAGACTGGATTACTTTTTTCTCTCCCATTACCATCTACAGGATCTCCATTCTGCAACAATTGGCAACCTAACCTGGTCTGACCACGCACCTGTCACGATGACCTTAACCTCTCCGCTGTATCGGACAGCAGCCCCGACCTGGCGGCTTAACGACTTTCTCCTCTCCGACCCGACCGTTATTCAGGACTGCACACAGGCTCTAGAGCATTACTTTACTGAAAACGCCAACCCAGACCTGTCACCACTGACGATCTGGGAGGCACACAAATGTGTGATACGGGGCTTTTATATCCAGAAAGCATCAGAGTTTAAGAGACAGAAATCGACCGCCATAACCGACACGTTGAAGCGTATAGCGACGTTAGAGACCTTACATAAGGGTTCCCTTGACGCAGATGGCCTGATTGAACTGACCGCTGCGAGACGTGAACTGACCACCCTTTTGAATTCCTCCTATCACCGACAATGTCAACGCTCAAAAATGTTTTTTTTCGCCCACGGTGATAAGAGCGGACGCCTCTTAGCACGCATGCTACAAAAAGAGAGCCGCTTCTTACATTGCCAAGATCAGAGACTCACATAAAAAAATACACTACCTACCCGGCGATTCAATCCACCATCCGATCATACTATGAATCGCTGTACAACCTACCGGGCCACACCCCTGACCGTGGGGGGGCGACCACCAGGACTGATATCCGCGACTATCTGACAACCCACTTGAAATGCCGGCTCCCACAGTCGACCGCGCGACTCCTGGAGTCGCCCCTCTCGGCGGAGGAATTGGCCGGAGCCCTGAAAGCCTCTAAGACCGGTAAATGCCCAGGCCCTGACGGTCTCCCCCTAAATTATTACAAACGCTTTCTGAAGACACTTGCCCCACATTTTTTATTGGCCTTTAACTCGGTCCCGGAAGGGCGACTTATCCCACCTCAGACTTTATCCGCCAACATCACCTTGATACCTAAAGAGGGGAAAGACACCGCGCAGTGCGAGAATTACCGACCCATCTCTTTACTAAACTGTGACCTTAAAATATTCGCCAAAATACTCGCATCACGACTGTTACCCCACATTACTGACCTTATTCACCCTGACCAGACTGGCTTTATCCCAGGCCGGGAAGCCAGAGACAATACCATTAGAGCCTTAACTCTCACGCACAGGGCCCAACGTCGGGGGGAGGAACTACTGCTGTTGTCCACGGACGCCGAAAAGGCATTTGATCGGGTTAACTGGGATTTTTTATTTGCAACGCTCGAACACATAGGTCTCGGCCCCCACCTGTGCGCTTGGATTCGGGCTCTCTACATTAACCCCACAGCCCGGGTATGCGTTAATGGCATGTACACTGCACCATTTAAAATCCGGAACGGGACCCGACAGGGCTGCCCTCTCTCACCCCTATTGTTCACGCTGGCCCTGGAACCTTTCCTGGCAGCGATACGGGGCTCTCCGGATGTTCGGGGTCTGAGAGTGGGCCCTACCGAACACAAAATCGCGGCATACGCAGACGATTTATTATTCTTTATCTCCCGCCCGGAGACCACACTGCCTAACGTTTTACAGGCATTCCATCGCTACGGCTACTCTCAAACCTAAAAATTAATTACGCTAAATCGTTTATACTTAACGTCTCCCTATCCTCACGCCGGGTCTCAGCCCACTCCGCACTTCCCCTTCCAATGGGCCACATCCCGTATTAAATACTTAGGAATCTGGGTCACCCAAATTCCAGCCCATATGTTTCGCGACAATTTTCTTCCCATTCTGGACACCTTTGCTAACGACCTTGGACAATGGGACTACCCACACATTTCCTGGCTGGGGAGGGTCCAAGTACTTAAAATGAACTTATTACCACGCCTTCTATACTTATTCCAGACTATCCCTACCCACATCCCCGGTACCTATTTTCGCGCGCTGCGCTCCCTGGCAACCACCTATATATGGAGAGGTAACCGCCCTCGACAAAGCTTCGCTTGTCTAACTCTGCCTAAACTGGAGGGGGGTCTGGCGGTCCCAGACTTTCTCCTCTACTATAGATCGTGCCATATGGTCAGGGTGGTGGAGTGGGCGAGAATCGGCCCGGCAAAGGCCTGGGGGGAGGTTGAGGGGATTGAGGCGGGAGTTCCGGTCTCGGCTATTCCATGGCTACCCAGACGCCATGGACTCCGCATTACGCGACACCTCTTATACACCTCGACATCTCTACGAATCTGGCACCAGATGAGACAACCCCTGGGACTCTCCTCGGACCCCTCTCCTCTGACCCCCTTGATATGTCACCCTGACTTTTCCCCCGGCCATAACCCACGGGCCTTTCGAGACCTAATTGACGCACCCACGCCACGCATTTATCACATCTTCCCGAATGGTCGCTTTACCACATTGGGGGAGTTGGGGGAGGGGGGACTGTCCCGCTTGCTCTGTACCTACCATTTCAACAGATACTGAGCTTTATCAAATCCATTCCACAGCAATCCCACCTGATAAGACCTCTCACTGAGTTTGAAGTACTTTGCACACGCCAAGGTCCCTTGACGCATGGGGTATCTCGGCTTTACTCCCTGCTCTTACATGCTTCTAAGATTCAACCCCCCGGATATATAGGGAGATGGGAGACGTTGTTGGGGATATGTTTGTCGGAAGAGGACTGGAGCCGTATATGTGACCTCACACACCACTGTTCGGTCTCCACGAGGATACAGGAGTCAGCCTACAAACTACTTTCCATGTGGTATAGAACCCCTCAGGTTCTCTGCCGGATGTACCCAGGGGTTGACGATAGGTGCTGGCGCTGCGGTGACTCCCCAGGCTCACTTCTACACATATGGTGGGACTGTCCCCTAATTCGCCCGTACTGGTCGTCGATACATAGTCTGCTGGGTCTCTTCTTTGACCCTCCACCTGACTTTCTACCAGCTTCCATGCTCCTACACCATGTCCCATACTCCAGGTACGCATATAAGAATTCTGTTGGCCTACGTATCCTTAACACGGCGAAGAGCCTGATTCCGTTGTTCTGGCGACGACCCGACTGCCCCCCTCTCACACTATGGCTGTCCAGAATGGAGGAACTACACGCTACGGAACATCTGTATTTCACCACTAACCACATGCTTCCCCGCTATCTGACCATATGGTCCAGATGGCTCTTACTCTCCTCAGGGCCCGAGTTTAAAGCAATTCTGACCGCTGAGTCTAGCGTCGTGCCCCTGTAGGGAAGAAAACACGGTTACTGTTTTGCTCACACTTGAGATAGCGCAACACTGATCTCTTAGGAGGTACCCAGGCGCACAATCACGCTGATGCGGGCATCGTATGTACTGTGTCTCCTATCTCCCCTAACCCACCCCGAACGTTATAACAGCCTAACCTCCATCCTCAACCCTTGTCAACTCTCTTTTCACCCCCCCCCCCGCCGTATATACTTTATTGTGAATATGCTATTGGACTGGCCTGCGTGCCGAGTCGTATGATATTTTACAAACGTTTGTATTTCTTCACCTTTTAAACAAATAAACATATATTCACAAAAAAAAAAAGTATTTGAACCTTCCCAAAATCCTGGCAAACCTATGCATGGGGGGCATGGGTGTACTCAGGAGACCTTGCAGAAAACAACTGGAGAGTTTTCATGCAGTAACAAACAACCGTGTCTCCTAAATCACAGTCCAAAACTGATGTGGTGTGAAAATGAAAAATGACCACCAAACAGTATCCAATTTGTTTGGAGCAAACGGTTGCATCCATAGCATAAAAAACTCCATTTACAATACTTTGGGATGTTAGCTTACCAAATATATGCACGTTCATAAAACTGGGGTATGTAAAAAGGCCCCTAAAAAGAAGATAAGCAAAGAAGATACTGTATGTCAAATTAGAAAATTGACAAGCACATGTCAAAGATTGGCGTAGCACCCCAAAAACAACAGAACAAATCTATATATGGGTGGTATCAATTTACTCAGAAGATGTTGCTGAACATATTTTGGGGTGTTTTTTGGCAGTAACCCATAACTGGATATGACAATTCATGCCTAAAGTACAATGTGTGTGAAAAAATAACCCAAAAAGTGACTACCTGAAAGTTTGACATAGAGCTAGTGCATGGAAAGTGTTAAAATACAACTCTTTGAAGCACCCTAGGCTGTGCCCTTTCTAAAAACATATGGTTTGATGGGGGTAAATTACTTTGGCCGGCTTCAAAAATGTCCCAAATAGGACATGGGTGCATGATGACGAAATGTGAAAATTCCAAGTTGGAAAACTGAAATGCGCACCCCCCAAATAAGGCGTATTAGCCCCCAAATGACCCGACATACCTATACATGGGTGGTATCAATTTACTCAGAGGATGTTGCTGAACATATTTTGGGGTGTTTTTTGGCAGTAACCCATAACTGGATTTGACAATTCATGCCTAAAGTACAATGTGTGTGAAAAAATAACCCAAAAAGTGACTACCTGAAAGTTTGACATAGAGCTAGTGCATGGAAAGTGTTAAAATACAACTCTTTGAAGCACCCTAGGCTGTGCCCGTTCTAAAAACATATGGTTTGATGCGGGTAAATTACTTTGGCCGGCTTCAAAAATGTCCCAAATAGGACATGGGTGCATGATGACGAAATGTGAAAATTCCAAGTTGGAAAACTGAAATGCGCACCCCCCAAATAAGGCCTATTTAGCCCCCAAATGACCCGACATACCTATACATGGGTGGTATCAATTTACTCAGAGGATGTTGCTGAACATATTTTGGGTGTTTTTTGGCAGTAACCCATAACTGGATTTGACAATTCATGCCTAAAGTACAATGTGTGTGAAAAAATAACCCAAAAAGTGACTACCTGAAAGTTTGACATAGAGCTAGTGCATGGAAAGTGTTAAAATACAACTCTTTGAAGCACCCTAGGCCTTGCCCTTTCTAAAAACATATGGTTTGATGGGGGTAAATTACTTTGGCCGGCTTCAAAAATGTCCCAAATAGGACATGGGTGCATGATGACGAAATGTGAAAATTCCAAGTTGGAAAACTGAAAATGCGCACCCCCCAAATAAGGCCTATTAGCCCCCAAATGACCCAACATACCTATACATGGGTGGTATCAATTTACTCAGAAGATGTTGCTGAACATATTTTGGGGTGTTTTTTGGCAGTAACCCATAACTGGATTTGACAATTCATGCCTAAAGTTACAATGTGTGTTGAAAAAAATAACCCAAAAAGTGACTACCTGAAAGTTTGACATAGAGCTAGTGCATGGAAAGTGTTAAAATACAACTCTTTGAAGCACCCTAGGCTGTGCCCTTTCTAAAAACATATGGTTTGATCGGGGGTAAATTACTTTGGCCGGCTTCAAAAATGTCCAAATAGGACATGGGTGCATGATGACGAAATGTGAAAATTCCAAGTTGGAAAACTGAAATGCGCACCCCCCAAATAAGGCCTATTAGCCCCCAAATGACCCGACATACCTATACATGGGTGGTATCAATTTACTCAGAAGAATGTTGCTGAACATATTTTGGGGTGTTTTTTGGCAGTAACCATAACTGGATTTGACAATTCATGTCTAAAGTACAATGTGTGTGAAAAAATAACCCAAAAAGTGACTACCTGAAAGTTTGACATAGAGCTAGTGCATGGAAAGTGTTAAAATACAACTCTTTGAAGCACCCTAGGCGTGTGCCCTTTCTAAAAATATATGTTTGATGGGGGTAAATTACTTTTGGCCGGCTTCAAAAATGTCCCAAATAGGACATGGGTGCATGATGACGAAATGTGAAAATTCCAAGTTGGAAAACTGAAATGCGCACCCCCCAAATAAGGCCTATTAGCCCCCAAATGACCCGACATACCTATACATGGGGGTATCAATTACTCAGAAGATGTTGCTGAACATATTTTGGGGTGTTTTTTGGCAGTAACCCATAACTGGATTTGACAATTCATGCCTAAAGTACAATGTGTGTGAAAAAATAACCCAAAAAGTGACTACCTGAAAGTTTGACATAGAGCTAGTGCATGGAAAGTGTTAAAATACAACTCTTTGAAGCACCCTAGGGTGTGCCCTTTCTAAAAATATATGGTTTGGGGGGTAAATTACTTTGGCCGGCTCAAAAATGTCCCAAATAGGACATGGGTGCATTGATGACGAAATGTGGAAATCCAAGTTGGAAAACTGAAATGCGCACCCCCCAAATAAGGCTATTAGCCCCAAATGACCCGACATACCTATACATGGGTGGTATCAATTTACTCAGAAGATGTTGCTGAACATATTTTGGGGTGTTTTTGGCAGTAACCCATAACTGGATTTGACAATTCATGCCTAAAGTACAATGTGTGTGAAAAAATAACCCAAAAAGTGACTACCTGAAAGTTTGACATAGAGCTAGTGCATGGAAAGTGTTAAAATACAACTCTTTGAAGCACCCCAGGGTGTGCCCTTTCTAAAAATATATGGTTTGATGGGGGTAAATTACTTTAGCCCGGCTTCAAAAATGTCCCAAATAGGACATGGGTGCATGATGACGAAATGTGAAAATTCCAAGTTGGAAAACTGAAATGCGCACCCCCCAAATAAGGCCTTTTAGCCCCCAAATGACCCGACATACCTATACTTGGGTGGTATCAATTTACTCAGAAGATGTTGCTGAACATATTTTGGGGTGCTTTTTGGCAGTAAACCTTAAAGTTCACAGTACATGTATTCTTAAATTGCCGTTCAAAAAAAAAAATCACCAAATTTTTTTTTCTCAAACTTTGGCATAGATTTGTGGTAAAATGGTTGCATGGAAAGAGTGAAAATACCCAAGTTTAATACTTGATTTGTGTACTTTAAAAAAATATGTATATTTGGAGGGTTATTCAGGATTTAGTGACAGATATCAGTGTTACAATGTCACTATCACTAGTTTTGAAAATAAACTCTTTGGAAATGGCAAAGTGCTACTTGCACTTATTGTTGCATAAAATAAGGAAAAAAGCGAGGAATATGTAAACATTGGTATTGCTAAACTCAGTACTAAATTAGAAACTACTAAGGAATTTATTTTTTTTTGACGGTTGTTGATACATAAGAAATTTTGGGGGTCAAAGTTCGAAAAAGTGGTGTTTTTTTCAATTTTGTGTCATATTTCACAATATTTTTTATAGTAAATTATATGAAATGATGAAAAAAATGGTATCTTTATAAAGTCCATTTAGTGACGAGAAAAACAGTGTAAATATGTGTGGGTTGAATAAAACGAGTAAGAGGAAAATTTGACGTAAACACTAAGAGCGCAGAAACGTAAAAACAGCAGCGGTCACGAACGGACGGATCCGTGTAAAAACCGCCCGGTCACTAAGGGGTTAACCCTTACCATAAAAGTAACCCTAACCCTCGTTCTAATCCTACAAATAATCCTAGCGGTAAAAATAACTCTAACCCTTATTTGTAACACAAGCACAAATGGTAACGATAACGCTAAAAATATAATTAACCCCAATCTAAAAAGTAACTAGATTGCTAAACCTAACCTTAACTACAACCCTAGCCCTAACTTCTGATGTGGGATATAGAGAAAGTAAAGAGGGGGATATGGGTATATAGAAGGCACGTAGGGTGAAAAAAGTACACCTCTGATATCAGATCAGTCTACTAAAGTAGGCCATATCCTAATCCAAAATGCTTTAGAATCCAAAATATTTGGATTCAGAAATTTCCGAATCTGAGCGGAACCGACATTTTTGGACATGCACATGTCTAGTGACCATTGAATGCAGTCAGTGAGAATCGTACTGTCCATTGGAGGAAATAGTAGATTTCATCAACCATAATGATGCTGATATTTTAATTCAGTAATTATGTGAAAATACAAGGGAAAGCAACTTAAGAACTTGGATGTCCCACTTCCCTAGCCTCCCTGTCTAAAGTATCTAATAATTGCAAATAGAGAAGTCCTGGAAAAAAATTTAGAGTGGGATCACATTAATATTTATGCCTCGATCAAGAATTGTCATCTTATACTTAGCCCACCAGCAATCACTCCAATTTTTGATATATTTTTATTTAATTATATTCTGGGAATCATTATGATAATCATAGTAAATATATTTTATTTATTGAGTCTTGCCAAGCAAACACATGATAGAACACCTAACTTAAAAGCTTCACAACATTTACCGGATTATTCAGAGAGAGGTGAAAAGCAGGAGAATGGCTGGAGAATGGGAAATTCTTGGTCAAAATGGGAGAATTTTTTTGGTTTGGTTATTTTGACCTAGAATTTTCCATTCTCCAGCCATTCTCCTGCTTTTCACCTCTCTCTGAATAACCCTGATAGAGTGAACGGGAACTCTGCTTTCCCCTGCAGAAAATTGTGGGGGAACTGCATTCCCAAGCATTCTCACTTTATCTGCACCCTTTCTGCAAATATAAGCTTTCTATTTCAGTGATAAGTATCACAGAATGTTTTTCTGCATGTGTCACCATGATACATTTATTAAAAATGTGCACAATATGCCCACTCATAAGCCCCATTACAGGCTCTCTCAAAGTGTGCTGTGAAGAAGTCCGAGACACAGTTTTTCTTAACTATAATTTCCATTCAAAAACCTAGGCATGGAGGTGTCCGTACGAAGATATAAACAACAGGGAACCTATTATATGCTTGTGTATCCGTTCCATTGATCTTATGTCGAAAAGTACATCTCTCACAAAACCCCAATAGGAAATGATTTAGGCCCCTATTACATTCTCTGCGCAAATGCGTTAGCGCAGCGCAATTTTTTTTGCGCGCCGTGTCCAGCGTTAACGCGCGAAAATTAACGTGATATTCGGATCCGAACGCATTTTATCATCCGTCAAAAAATAACGTTAGTAAAAAAAAACGCGCAAAACGAAGTGTAATACGCACGCAGTAACGTTGCGCATGTAAATCAGTGCGCAGACTGTTTTTTTCGCAGGATTCAGCCAATCAGAATTAAGAACCTTAATTGACATCAATTCACCTTAATTGACTCCCTAACGTTTTTGCGCCTGTCAAAATAAATCTGAGTATACATGCTGCAGCAATAAAACAAATATGCACAAATTCACAATTTTATTGTTTGGGTATGTGTAGAATGTGTAACTATACTTTGCTGTATTTTTTTTTCGTGCTGGTGTGTTTTGTTTCGGCCAGAACGTTCAGATTTGCAGTTAACACCAGGTTTTCAAAGACGTTAAAATTATGCGCGCAAACGTCGTTCGTAGGAAGTTGCGCATCTATTGAAATACCATCCGCTTAACATTGTGAGCACATATGCGTTAAGTATAGGACGCGCACAGTTCATCACGCTCGCGCAAGTTCATCCGCGTTAAACGATAACGCGCATCGTTTGCGTGAACGTTTAAATACGACGTTCTGCACAAATGGTTTTGTCCCCGCGCATTTGCGTGCGCGGAAAACCAATGCGCGAGAAATGTAATAGGGCCCTTAGAATTTTCTAAGCCCATCATCTCAAAATAAACCAGAGATTCCAGATTGGCTGAGCCATATTCTGGACTGAACATTAGACATGTGCACAGCACAAAATTTCGTTTTGAACTAATGGATTAGTCCTAAAATGCATTTTATTTAGTTGCTAAAGAAATTAGTTTTCAGTTCTTTAGTATGAAAACTAATTTATTTCATCCGAAAACCAGTGGATACAATTACTATTGTAGTGGCTCCTGAGAGGGCTGAGATCGCTGCTTGTTACAGTATCTCTCACTCTCAGCACAATGTTACATAGTTGGTGCGAACTTAACCAGAGCTCTTGTAAAACTTCCCAGAGTCATTATAGCCTATGGAGGTTTTCAGTTTACAACAGCTCTGGTGAAGTTAGCACCAACGTTTGTAATATTGCCCCGTGTCAGGCAAAGCTGTTACAGTAACTGACTGCTGCTCATCACAGCGCTCAGAGTTTCAGTAAAACTAGTAAATAATATTTTTATATATAAGAGGTTAGAACAATATTATTTCCTTGTTTTACTGAAACTCTGAGTGCTGTTACAGTCAGTTACTGTAACAACTGAGCCTGATACATTGTACTGAGAGATAACGTAACAAGCAGCCGATCTCAGCGTTCACAGCCACTGGATTTAAAGGCTAAAAAAATAAAGGCTCCTCTCTGTATAATGTTTAGAAAAATCCTCCTGCATTAATTAATACCCCTCTCTGTATAATATATAGAACATCCTCCTGAATTAATTAATGTCCCTCTCTGTATAGAACATCCTCCTCAATTTATACTTTCTCTTTATAATGTAGAATGTATATAACATCCTCCTGTATAATGTATAGAACATCCTCCTGCATTATTTAATGCCCCTATCTGTATAGAACATCCTACTGCATTGGCATGTGGAGAGTGCAGAACTTCGGATGTTGCGCTCTTCATTGCTGGTCTCCTTCACTCAATGTAATATCACAAAAAGGACTGAAACTAAAATGTAGTGCATTTTATTTTAGTTTCTTTCGTTTTTTGTACTGAGCAGTTTCGTTTCTCTTGAGTCATACGAAAACTAAATTATCCCAAAATTCGGACTAAATCGTTTTAGTACTAAAACAAATGCACATGTCTACTGAACATAACTTGTTGCAGAAGCAACAATGACCAGTCAAATGCTGGTATTCATTTATATGTGATAATACGAGTTCTCCAATCATTTTGCAATATTAAAATATTAGATTGACTTCCTTTTACTCTATGGTCAACTAGTGGTTATTCAAAGTCAACTTAGTGAGTTGTGAGAGAAATATAGCAAATGTTGACACTTGTGAAAGGATGTCCCGAAGATAAGACATTTTCTTTCAACATAATATACACTTTATAATACTTATCTCTTAAAAATCCACAGTATAACACCTCAGGTGTCTCTTAATATGACATCTATGTTCTAATTATTAATAGGAACATTGAAGAATGTCATTTGTAAATCTAGAACCAAACAACATGTGTCACAGTGACATTAAGAATGCACCTGGAAACGTAACGCAGTGACTATATTTCCTACCTATTTATTTTCTGTGTTAATCTGTATATTTGTGTTTTGTTTTTAATATCTTGCATTTTATTACTTTGTATTTTTGTAACAATAGTAAAACTTTCAATATTCTTGAACCCAGGACATACTTGAAAACGAGAAAAATCTCAATGTTTCCTTCCTGGTAAAATTCTATGCAATTAATAAATACATTTCCACTATTTTTACCACTGTGCATCCTGATCTTTTTGCTTGTCTTTGTTTATGTTAATTAACATTGGTAACTTGTATCTCTCAGGTTTTGAGTTTACTTTTCATTTCTATGGTTGATAAAAGCACACTATCGAATATTGGAAGTATTCTACTTTAACAGAGCTTGTATTGTTATTTTGATCTCAAGATTTAGAAACCGTTCCGTTTTATAAATACGTTGAAAAGCTTAAGAACAGCTTTTACAAATGCTGTGTATTTGACCCTTTGGTCTTAATTTCGGTTACCAGATGAAGAAGAAGGAAAAAAAATGCTTCCCTTCAAGTGGTGGTTGCTAGGGGCTACAAGCACTGACGCCAAAAGATGAATACTGTACCTCCTTTGTATAATGCCAACTTTGTGAGCTAAATAAAGAGCTAAATTGCAGAGAAGGAAGCTGGTAAATGGAAAATATCAAGGGAGTATAAAAAAAGGAAAGAAAATAAAAACACCAAGATTATTTTGCATTTAGGAAGGATTACTTTCAACCTTTTGACACAAGGACAGATTGCGCATTTGTCCAATTAATTAGTGTATCAGCCAGATTCAAGGTTTTTTTTAAATTCATAAATTTTAAACTAAAAAAAACAATAATACAAGAAAAAAGATACAATTCATGAGGGCATTTCTTTCTTTTTTCTTTTATTTCCTTTAATTAAAAGTTAATTCAAGGAAAATAATAATGGCTACAAGATGAGAAATAAGAAGTAAAGGATGCAAAAAAAGGTACTTTGCATAAAAATAAATTGTACATGGTCTCATTGTAAGGGTCAACATTAGACAGATTACATCTGAAAAAGGTCAGCATTTAAACCGCAATAAGTCATAAGCGAGACAGTAAGTGCTCATATAACTCAAAACGTAGAAGAAAGAGAGATAAGAGAAAATAGGGAAAAGACTGGAAGAAAAAAGGAGGGAGAGGGGGAATAGAAAAAGGAGCCACAAAGGATAACCAAATGCCACTCAAGAAAAGAATCAAAGCACTCAACGTCGTTAGATCAGTAGCGAAGAGGCTGAATAACAAACAGTGGCATCACTAGGGTTGGTGTCACCCGGTGCAGTAACTTATGGTGTTACCCCCCCCCCCCCCGAGTTTTATGAATTTTTTTAAACTACTCCTACTCATAAATCAGTACTCCCATATACAGTGGCAAGAAAAAGTATGTGAACCCTTTGGGATTACGTGGAGTTTTGCATGAATTGGTCATAAAATGTGCTCTGATCTTCATCTAAGTCACAACAATTTGAAAAACACAGTCTGCTTAAAATAATACAACACAAACATTATATGTTTTCATGTTTTTATTGAACATAACATGTAAACATTCACAGTGCAGGGTGGAAAAAGTATGTGAACCCCTAGCCTAATGACTTCTCCAAGAGCTAATTGGAGCCAGGAGTGAGCCAACCTTGAGTCCAATCAGTGGGATATTATTGGATGTGTTGCTGAAAGCTGTCCTGCCCTTTAAAAACACACACCAGTTTTGGGTTTACTGGTTTCAAGAAGCACTGCCTGATGTGAACCATGCCTCGCAGAAAAGAGCTCTCAGAAGACCTACGATCAAGAATTGTTGACTTGCATGAAGCTGGAAAGGGTTACAAAAGTATCTCCAAAAGCCTTGATGTTCATGTGTCCATGGTAAGACAGACTGTCTACAAATGGAGAAAGTTCAGCACTGTTGCTACTCTCCCTAGGCGTGGTCGTCCTGTAAAGATGACTGCAAGAGCACAGCGCAGAATGCTTATTGAGGTACAGAAGAATCCTAGAGTGTCAGCTAAAGACTTACAGAAATCTCTGGCACATGCTAACATTTTTGTTGACACATCTACAATAAGGAAAACATTACACAAGAATGGAGTACATGGGAGGACACCACGGAGGAAGCCATTGCTGTCCAAAAAGAATATTGCAGCACGTTTGAAGTTTGCAAAAGAGCACCTGGATGTTCCACAGCACTACTGGCAAAATATTCTGTAGACAGATGAAATCAAAATTGAGTTGTTTGGAAAAAAAACACACAACACTGTGGAGAAAAAAAGGCACAGCACACCAACATCAAAACCAAAATTACTCCAGATCGTTGTGCAGGTCTGATCTGCAACTACAGGAAACGTTTGGTTGAGGTTATTGCTGCCAAAGGAGGGTCAACCAGTTATTAAGTCCAAAGATTCACATACTTTTTCCACGCTGCACTGTGAATGTTTACATGTTCTGTTCAATAAAAACATTAAAACATATAATGTTTGTGTTGTATTATTTTAAGCAGACTGTGTTTTTCAAATTGTTGTGACTTAGATGAAGATCAGAGCACATTTTGTGACCAATTCATGCAAAACTCCACGTAATCCCAAAGGGTTCACATACTTTTTCTTGCCACTGTAACACTGAACGCTCATGCACAGCGCACATTACTGTGAGCTTTATTGCTGTGGAGCTCTCTCCTATGCTCACACACAAATTTTGGTGAACTGCCAGCAAGTACAGTGCCTGTTTGAAGACCGTGAAAGTGAAGGCACACATGGATATACATTGCCCCCAGCAGCTCTGGATATATTGCCCCCGGCAGCTCACCCATGGATATATATTGCCCCCAACAGCTCACTCATGGACATATATTGCCCCCAGCAGTTCACCCATGGATATATATTGCCCCAGCAGCTCATCCATGGATACATATTGCCCCCAGCAGCTCGCCCATGGATATATATTGCCCCCAGCAGCTCACATATGGATATATTGCCCCAAGAACACACATGGATATAGTTGCCCAGCTCACACATGGATAAATTTGCCCAGCGCACAGATGGATAAATTTGCCCAGCTCACACATGGATATATTTTCCCAGCTCACACATGGATATAGTTGCCCAGCTCAAACATGGATAAATTTGCCCAGCTCACACATGGATATAGTTGCCCCCAGCTCACACATGGATATAGTTGCCCCAGCTCACACATGGATATAGTTGCCCAGCTCACACATGGATATAGTTGTCCAGCTCACACATGGATAAATTTGCCCAGCTCACACATGGATATAGTTGCCCCCAGCACACACATGGATAAATTTGCCCAGCTCACACATGGATAAATTTGCCCAGCTCACACATGGGTATAGTTGCCCAGCTCACACATGGATAAATTTGCCCAGCTCACACATGAATAAATTCGCCCCCAGCAGCTCACCTCTGCCGCTGCCTGCTATTCGTCACATCTTTGGCTCCCTATGAGTTCCTGAAGGCATGGAGCTTGGCCGCTTGCCTGGGGGACCCATGTGACCAGCCGCGATCTCGCTAGAATGCGTCTGGTCACGTGGTTCCCCCAGGCGAGCGGCCAAGCTTCGGGAGCTCATAGGGAGTCAAAGAAGCAGCAAACAGCATGCGGCATCGTGGCGGCGGGCTGTATACGGTGGTGGGCTGTAGGTTGCGGACACCTGCCATAGGGTGATACGACCCGCCCTTCGGGTGACACCATCACCAAAGACTTAGATTTTTGAACCGGCCGGCAGCCGGTCACCTGGTGCGGACTGCACCCCGCCCCACCTAGCAACGCTAGTGATTACAAAGAGAGACTTCTATTACAGCCATGCCATGTACACTGAAAACCTTGCCAAACGCCTCAATCATAGCTGCATCAGAAGGACAGAGGTGATGTTTAAAGAGCATGAAGAAACATATTGGTCCTCTTAGAACCAATGCAAAGATAATTACAGAAATATATCTTCCTGAAACATCACATAATTGAAGATAGATTGATAAAGTTCCACCATAGAAACCCATTACAAAATGGTAGGTTTATGGGTAGTAGGGATGAGCCGAACCCGAACCCCCATGCAAGTCAATGGGGCAGAAAATTCGGTTTTTTAGAGTGCCCTCCAAGAGGCCATATATGCTACATATTTGCCATAAAAGGTGTATGGGGGTCCGGGTAGTGCCCTGGGGGACAGGAAACAAGGACAAAAAGTAAAAAAAAAAAACGTTTTTAAAGGGACAGTGAGTTTTCCATGAAATAAGGGTTAAAAATAAAAACGAAAAATTCCTTCAAATATCGTGCCTAGGAGGTCCCCATAACCTGCCCGTGAAGTGGCGGATTTCTAGGATGTATAGAAATATGTAAAAACCAAAAAATGACATTTCAAATGACGGTAAATGCTTTTCCTTTAATCTATCCATAAACAACTGCTTGGGGCAGCAGTCTGTAAAAAAAGAGGAGACATTTTCGGACATGCAGAAAAAGTTTACTGATTTTTTGGCGGTGAAAAGCAGGAGAATGACTGGAGAATGGAAAATTCTAGACCAAATAGCCGATTTGGAAAGTGAGATAAATGGGAGAATTTTTCTGGTTTGGCTATTTTGACCTAGAATTTTCCAGAGTTTCACCTTTCTCTGAATAACCCTGTCAGGGTTATTCAGAGAGCGGTGAAGAGCAGGAGAATGACTGGAGAAACATAGAAACATAGAAACATAGAAAAATGTCGGCAGATAAGAACCTTTCGGCCCATCTAGTCTGCCCAATTACATGGATACTTTACCTGGATTTATCTTTTGTTTAGGATAGCCTTATGCCTATCCCATGCTTGCTTAAATTCAATTACTGTTTTGGCCTCTACCACTTCTACTGGAAGACTGTTCCATGTATCCACCACCCGCTCAGTAAAATAATGCTTCCTGATGTTACTTTTAAACCTTTGCCCCTCTAATCTAAGACTATGTCCTCTTGTTTTGCTACTTTGTTTCCGTTTAAATATACTCCCTTCCTCTACCTTGTGGATTCCCTTTACGTATTTAAATGTTTCTATCATATCTCCTCTGTCTCGTCTTTTTTCCAAGCTGTACATGTTAAGATCATTAAGCCTTTCTTGGTAACTTTTCTCCTTCAAGCCGTACACCATTTTAGTAGCCCTTCTCTGAACTCTCTCTAAGATGTCTATATCCTTCTGGAGATACGGTCTCCAGTACTGCACACAGTACTCCAAGTGAGGTCTCACCAGTGCTCTGTACAGTGGCATGAGCACTTCCCTTTTCCTACTGCTAATACCTCTCCCTACACAACCAAGCATTCTGCTAGCATTTCCTGCTGCTCTATTACATTGACTACTTACCCTTAGATCCTCTGAAATAATGACCCCTAAATCCCTTTCCTCAGATGTTGAGGTTAGGACTGTATCAAATATTCTATATTCAGCCCTTGGGTTTTTATGTCCCAGGTGCATTATCTTGCACTTATCCACATTAAAACTCAATTGCCACAACTCCGACCATTTTTTTAGCTTACCTAAATCATTTGTCATTTGGCTGATCCCTCCAGGAACGTCAACCCTGTTGCAAATCTTTGTGTCATCAGCAAAAAGACATACGTTTCCATTAATACCTTCTGCAATATCACTAATAAAAATATTAAAGAAGTGAAAATTATTCCATTCCGGCAGATTGCTGCGCCCCCTGATGCGGGCTGACATCTTGGATGTCAGACCAGCACTCCGGGACCCCGGCGGAGCAATTAGATGTCATCGCGGCGGCGCGATGACATCTAATTCAGGCGCCCCCCCACATGTGCGGAGGAAGCGCCTGAAAGGGAGGGGGGAGGTCCTTCGGACCTCTCTCCCTCCCAATCGCCGGGGGGCAGAGGGTTAATCCAGGCACCGTTTGGAAGGGCACAGCCTGCCCTTCCAAACGGTGGCTGTGATTAACCCCTGGGGAGCCGGATCACGAATCGGCGCTGAAAAGTGCCGGATCGTGATCCTCTCCTGGAGATGACGCCAGTCCTGGAGTTAAACCCTAGCTGCCACCAATGGTGGAGATAGGGGTTTCCAATGAACCCCCTATCTCCCGATCCGTGGCAGCTAGGGGTTAATGTTTGATATTGTTGGATCGGCCAGAGCATGGCCTTTCCAAGAATACTAAACATGAACATGAAAAATGTTTTTAAAAAAATAATAATAATAAAAAAAATAAAAATATTTTAAAAAAATTCTAAAAAAATAAACAAGTTTTTTTGTTTGTTTTTGTTTTGTTAATGCAGCAATATTGTTCCCATTTCAATTATAATGTGAACAATAATGCTGCACTAACGATTTTTGTATGCGGTGCGTTTGTTAAAAAAAGCGTAACGAGACCCCATTTCTAATTTTTTTAACAAGCGCACCCATACAAAATATAACCGCAAATGATCGCATGTTAAAATGTGAAAAAAAACACTTTACACATAATAAATTATTGAAAATTCTAATTTTATTGCATTTTTTGTTATAATATACAGACATGACATAACGTATACATATAATAATGACATATTATGAATCTGCCAAGTCTGCCGGAAAGAACGATATATAATATGTCTGGGTCATATATCAAAATATGGCTACAAAACGCGGTTAAACATGATGAGCGAAAGCGGTAAAAATGACCTCAGCACAGAGGTGTGAAAAGCCTCAGCAGCGAAAGGGTTAAATGCAGCATATTAGGATGTTTTAGGAGGGAAATTAATTCTCAAATCTCAATCAGAAACAGACACCACCCCACCCCCTCACTATATTGTACAATGTATCAAATTGATTACCAGACTGAAAACACCTGGTGTTATGCCCGTTTGTGAACAGAGGTCATTTAGAGTTGATAATCTTTCCACGTACACATTAGTTTTTAATTCAATATCTAATAAACCGTTGCTTATAATATTCTGCAGTAAAGAGTCTCTTTATTTCTAGATTTTTTTAGTATTTTTTTAAGAAGTTTCTATACTTTTTTCAAAATTTCTTTTTATTTCGAACCCGAACCGAACAGGCCCAAAAAGTTCGAAATTCACGAACTTTCGAACTGCCAAAGTTCGGGTCGAACTCCGAACCGTCCGAACCCGAACAGCTCATTCCTAATGGGTAGTAGTCTCCTTGCTGCCGAAAGCAACAAAAACCTTTTCAAAGATTTGGCTTATCCTGGTGTGTGAAGTAAAATTGATAAAGTAATAAAGTCTAGTTAAACATTTGTAATTTTAAAGACCACATCCTTTATATTTTGCTGAAGGGGACTATTAATTTGAAGGTCTGCCAAATGTAGAAATATGACGCCTGTTCGGTTGATGAGTGCAAACAGAAAGGTGATATAAACAAGGAGAGTAGGGATTCTATACAAGAAAGCAAGATGTTTGGAGCATTTCACTAAGTCTTTTCAGTTCCTAGGACAATAATGCTTCAAATACATGCAGGGTTATTACGAGAAAGGTGAAAATCAGGAGACTGACTGGAGAAGTGAAAATTCTAGGTCAAAAGAACCAAACCAGAAAAATCCTATCATTTATCTCACTTTCCATATTGGCTATTTGGTCTAGATAGTTCTTCTGCCAATTCTCCTGGTTTTCACCTTTCTCTGAAAACCCACCTAGGTGTTATTCCAATGTTGGACATAAAAATAAAGAACTGAGGGACCTTCCCACTTACCCTGAATGTCAGGAGAGCTGGTGTCAACAATCTGCAATATGCAGTACAAGGTTGAAATGCTGTGAGCTAACAGAAGAGCTAAGGAATAAGTGTGCGTAGAAGATTGAAACTCTTTGGTAGACAAAGAAAATTCCTTATTTGATAAGAATTAAGAGACTCTTGAAGGCATGGGGAGTAATCTTGGTAAATAACCTTCTCTTCTAGACATGCACAGATGCAATAAACCAGAATAATAATCTGAAAGCATGCAGGAAAGTTTAGAATTTGAATGAAGGGACTTGGAAAGAGTGGGAATGAAAACCATGAAATAAGGTGTTTTTAGTATTTGAGCTCATGACTTTGTAGCATACTTTCTACTATATTTGCAATAAGCATATTTATGCTTTTGCTGCCCTTAGAACTTTTCAACTAGATAAAAAGTCATGATTAAAAAAATCTCTAGCACTTCAATAGTTTAAATAGATTATTTAACGGCACTCCACAGAACTCCATTAAACTTGTCTGTTTGTGTCATATGTGTTGGTTGCTGCTGTCAAAGCATTATCCCTCCTGATCCTACATATCCTGTCTATCCAAATATTTGGATCTAGCCATCTTAACTACATAAGGTATGATCTCTGCATTATTTTTTGAATGTGTTAATAAATGTAGGAGATGTCACCACACTTTTCAACCGAAATCTGACCACCACAATCAGCTCAGAAACCATTAAAAATGTTCACACATTAAAACTACAGACTCAAGGTCGAGTGCATCCAGACTGATTTGCTCATATTTTATTAATCAGGAACTGCTATTTTCAAGACATAGAATTTGTTTACGTGTACAGATTTAACTTTAACCACTTGGCTTCTAAGGACGCGCTCAGCGCATCCAGCCAAGTGGTTCTCCTGTGCTATGGATGCACTGAGCGTCAACAACAGGCGCCGTATCGCGGTCCCTTCCCGGAGCTGGCTGACCTCTTAGGCCGGGGGCACACAATGGCGTTTTCTTTAACGCACTAGCGTGCGTTTAAAGAAAAAGCTAACGCACCGGCCCCCCCCTCGACTCCCACCTGCCCCCCTCCACAAGGCTATGGAGGATCGCGCTTTGCAGCCACGTCGAAGCACATCCCAGCACATCGACAGTTATGATCTCTAGGTGCACGCATGCTGCGCGCGCACGCATGTGACCGGCTCCGTCCGCAGCTCCACAACGCTGCGCCGGGCGCCGGTAATGCGCGCTAGTGCGCACAAAAAGACGCCTAGTGTGCCCCCAGCCTTAGCGCAATGACGTCAGTTCTGGAGTTAACCCCTAGCTGCCACCTATGGTGGAGATAGGGGGTTTCAATGATCCCCCTCTCTCCCGATCCGTGGCAGCTAGGGGTTAATGTTGTTTGGTATCGTTGGAAATGTTAAGTGTAAAAAAATAAAAATTAAAAATAAAAATAAAATAAAAAAGATAAAAAAATACAAAGTAAAAAAAAACTACATTCAGGGTTATTCAAAGATATTCGAAAAGTCACCGCATGTTCGGTGACTTTTCGTTCTCTTCAATTCGGTTCCTTTTGCCGATCCCATTTCGGTGACCCTGCAGGGTCCCCGAATTGCAGGGAAAGGCTGCTGCAAACCCGACGAAAACTAACCGCAAAACCCACCGAATGCACGCCGAAAACCCCCAAAAACATCTGGATTAACCTGCCGAAGACCACGGAAAAAGCCCGAGCAGGAGCCGATCGCACACAGCCGAAGCAGCTGAGACCACAGACGAGGGAGGTGAATAATTTAGCAAAATAGTTTGTGTGAATCTGTGAAAATGAAACGCTGTTTGCAAAGAAACTACTGAGCGAAAATGTCTGAAATTTACACAGGAGGTCCAGGGAATGATAATAAACAGGACTTTTAACCCTTTCAATGCGGTGGACGCGCTCAGCGCGTCCACCCGCATTGCTACTTGGCTGCGGAGGACGCGCTGAGTGTGTCCTCCCTTTGCAGACTCGATCAGCCGGTATTCCGGCTGATCGCTCGGCCCCCCGGTGCGGGCTGACATCGATGTCAGCCCAGCCTCCGGGACCCCAGTGGGCACGATAGGCGTCATCGCGCATGCGCGATGACGTCTATTTCAGGCACCCCTCCGCCATTGCAGGGAAGGTGCCTGAATGGGAGGGGGGGTGGTCCTTCGGACCTCTCCCCCTCCCCTTCCCCGCGGGCCAGTGATTAAAGACAGGCACCGCCTGGAAGGGCCAAGCTTCCGGGATAACCCCCTAATGACTGGCGTCATCGCGCAGAGCGTGATGGCGCCAGTTTTGAAATTAACCCCTTGCTGCCACCTATAGTGGAGATAGGGGGTTCCAATGAACCCCCTATCTCCAGATCTGTGACAGCTAGGGGTTAATGTTTACTATCATTGGAACGGCCAGAGCGTGGCCTTTCCAACGATACCACACATGACCATGTAAAATGTAAAAAGAAAATTAAAAAAAACAAAGTTTTTTTTTCCGTTTTATTAGTGCAACAATATTGTTCCCATTTAAATTATAATGTGAACAATGATGCTGCAATAACGATTTTTTCTATGGGGGGCGTTTGCTAAAAAACACGTAATTTTCCCCACAAAAAAGTTACGATTCCTCATTTCTAATTTTTTTACCAAGTGCACCCCATAGAAAATATAACCGCAAACAATCGCATGTTATTTCTATGTTAATGAAAAGTACAAACGCATCAGCGACTTGGAGTAATCCAGGTAAAGTATCCATGTAATTGGGCAGACTAGATGGGCCGAAAGGTTCTTATCTGCCGACATTTTTCTATGTTTCTATGTTTCTATGTTAAAATGTGAAAAAAAACACTTTACACGTTGTAAATTATTGAAAACTCAAATTTTATTGCATTTTTTGTTATAATATACAGACATGACCTAACGTATACATATAATAATGACATATTATGAATCTGCACAGTCTGCCGGAAAGAACGATATATAATATGTCTGGGTCATATATTAAAATAAGCCTTCAAAACACGGTTAAACATGATGAGCGAAACCGGTAAAAATGAGCACAGCACAGAGGCGTGAAAAGGCTCAGCAGCGAAAGGGTTAAAAGAAAAATAATAATTCAGAAAAAATGCTTAAAGTATCCTAAAAAATCTATAAATAAAGAGACTCTTTACTGCAGAATTTTATAATGAATGGTTTATTAGATATTGAATTAAAACGGGAATATTTTTAACATTGAAGCCTATGGGATTCTCCTGAATTAACCTGTCGAATTAAACCCCCGAATGGCAGGGCATTTCGGGAACCTTTCACTGCTGGTTTTCGTTCTCTGAATAGCCGAAGCAGTGCTTTTCATGGGGATTTCTCTGCCCTCGAACAGGCACCGAACAGGCACCGTATGTGCAGGCAATTCACCATGATTTGGCGAATTGCCTGCTCTCTGGATATCCGAATGGCCAGGAAAGGTAACCGAACGCTGATTTTCAGCGTTCGGTTACCTTTCTCAAGCAATTCAGATCTCTTTGGATAACCCTGATTATTTTTTTGTTAATGCAGCAATATTGTTCCCATTTCAATTATAATGCGAACAATGATGCTGCACTAACAATTTTTTCTATGGGGGGCATTTGCTAAAATGCATGTAATTTTCCCCCAAAAAATTGAATGAGTCCCCATTTCTAATTTTTTTAACAAGCGCACCCCATAGAAAATATAATCGCAAACGCTTGCATGATAAAAAGAGAAAGAAAACACATTACGTGCTGTAAATAATGGAAAACTCAAATTTTATTGCATTTTTTGTTATACTATACAGACAGGACATGACGTATACATATAATGATATATTATGAATCTGCCGGAAAGAGAGATATATAATTTGTCTGGGTGGTATAATAAAACATGGTTTAAAAATCGCATTTAAACATGATGAGCAAAAGCGGTAAAAATGAGATCAGCACACAGGGGTGAAACGGCTCAGCAGCAAAAGGGTTAACTTTACATGGAAAATTATCTCTTGCTATTTCTCCTTCTAGTGTCACTGTGTACATGAAATCTATTCATTCGATCTAGCTCGATTTTATTATAGAAGCACAAACAAACAAAATGGTCAATGATAAAAGGATGACAGATTAAGAGTTACAGCTACATTTAATAGATTGTCGTGGCTCTAAGCCCTACATGAAATTACAGTTCCAGGTTACGATAGGAGCTAACAGCATAGTCAAGGAAAAGTTGGGTCAAGCACAAAATATCACAAAATAGTATATAACATACTTTTGGATAAGGATAACCTCTGCAGGGCACAGAGACGCATCTGACTGGGGTGGTTGTACAAAGGTCAGGCAGTAATCCCTAGTGGCAGGAGTCCTTCTTATGCAGCACAAGTTGGTCTAAAAAGTCTGAGGACGTCCCAATCAAAACTGTCGGCTGTATGACCTTCTGTACTTTTGATGCACGTTAAAGAAAGCATGTAATTAAATGATGGCTGAGCAGGCCATGCCAAAATGACTGTTAGAAAGAGATGCATTGTCTAAGGAAATGTCAGAATGATGCACTACATCAAAATGGGCAGCGCATGGAGCAACAGAAGAGCGACACACATCATTAATACAGACCTCATGACACCTAGGGCGATCAGGTAATGCAGAGGACATGACATGGAATTTGTAATGGGAGCTGCTGATGACAGAATTTGTTGTGAGTTGCTATTCATTTGCTCCTTCACTGGTATCCTCTCCCGGAATATATATCGACCAGAAAGAGACATGCCCTAGATTGCAAAATCACTTAAGAAAACACCAGCTTTTGAACGTCATTACTTTTTTTTTTCTTCAACCCGCTCAATGTTCGCAGATTCCATTACATTGGCCCTACCTGTGCACAGTAAAGGAAGCATAATGCGTTGTGCCAGTCAACTCAATTTTGTGAATAGATCAGCATCAATGCACAATGATCTGTACTTACATATGTATTTTTCATGTTTAATTTCTTAATGATCCATTGCAAAAAGGGGAAATAACAAACTTTTACGCCATACAGTTTTTTGTTATATCCTAGAGAGAGTCTGAAATATTGCTTAAGTAATAAATTGACATTTTGTTAGTATTGTGGAAATATCAAAGTAAAAAGAGTCAGATACTCACCTTACAGATGTTGGTTTGCAAAGCTAGGGGCTCATTTTCAGTGAATTGCTGTTTAGTGAATATAGCCTTTAAATGTTACTAGCAGGTATCACCGAGTAGAATAGAGCCCATATTGGATTTCTGGAATAGATCCCCAAATTGGTTCAATTTGTATAAATATATAATAAAACTTAATCTAGTCTCAGTCCTGAATTTAGTAAGAGAGTCCGATTTATTTACTACTGTCCTGACAACCCTCTGATATTTATGCCTTGGCTGTTAAATTGACAAAAATAATCAACATATGAGCAGCAACAAATGTATCAACATTTCTATTATTGAGAACAGAATCAAGTGAGTCCTTAATTTGACCCAGTAAATTAAATTTGTAAAAGCTGTACATGAGGCATTGCAGAACAGAACTTGTATAGTACAGCCGAACTATCACGTTAGGATATTTTCTTTCAGCTACACAAAACCAGATTGTCATATTCACAAAGAAAATAAATGTGTGAAAAGAATTACAGTACAAAAAGTGTTCCAGTGATCTATTTATTGAACATGTTTTGGATTTCGGAGAGTACTAGGAAACGTACAGTTTCTGCAATTGTAAACTGAAAAAATAAATTTGTTAGCAGTAAGGTGTTGTCTCTAATATGTCACTATAAAAAAGTAACCATATAAATAAACCGCTAGAACTAAATTTCATTTTAAAAATCAGGATGAACTAATTAATTTATTGGGAAGTGTTTTTCTTTAGCTGAACTACTTAATGTTTATTATACAAAAAATGGATATTCCTTAATTTTCCTTGTTTTTTGCATTTTACCCATTTAAAAAAAAATTAATTACATATAAATATTTGATATGAAATTAAATTTATATTTATCCTTTATAAAACAATGGCTAATGAATGGGTGTATAAGTAGGCGTGCGCAGTGGGTGTGCCTGTTGTGCCCATGCACACCCTAATGTTGGGTGAAGAGGTCCTCTTTCACCTCCTACATTGATGTCCCTTATCTGGTTCATGATGAATAGCATAAACAATGACTGTATCTCTGATTACCGGCTTGTTATTTCTAATGAAAAATGTGTAGTTTCTGCAAAATCTTCTAAATATAATTTTTTAATTGATGTTCTTTGTGTACAAACCCTAATGTAATAGGCTGCGCACACCAGTGGGTGTATATGATAATAAAAGTATGGTTAAATAAACACATACGAATCTATTCACTAATGGCGCAACCCGGAAAAATTGTCAGGAGAAGAGAACATTCTAGACCAAATAGCCAGTTTGGAAAGTGAAATAAATTTGAGAATTTTTCTGGTTTAGCCATTTGGTCTAGATTGTTCTCTTCTCGTGCTAATTCTCCTGAGTTTCACCTTTAGTTAATAGACCGAATAGTAAAAATTCAAGAGTATTTTGGATCAGACGTTGGACATGCTTTAGCCCTTAAGGGGTTGACCTACTGTCTTTGATACTGTCATTATTTTTTGTTTTCTCTTTTTTACTAGGATTTCATTAGTTTGGTAAAGTATGACGACATAATTAATGAACTACAAAGTTCTAGTCCATTCATCCTATAATATTATCCATGAATAACTCTTGGAAAATCCATTATTATGAAACATTGGGAAATCTGGCTTTAAGTCATTGTCAGTGTAGTTACTGGTAAATGTGTTGAAATTCAGTTAGTAGTAAATGCTGTTTCCCTATTATTACCCAAAAAATATATTCGACTAATACCATGTTGGTTTTTGCTCTCACTAACTGATATATCATGTTATTACCATCTTTTACAATTTTGTTCTAGGATTTGTTTAAAAATAAGTTACTTTTTACCTCCCCATATTGATAATCATCTTAATTTTTAGTACATTAAAGGGACAACCCTACACATTGTGACCATTCAATATTATTTGAGTGGACACACTGTTTTGAGCTCCCTCTCCCACTCTGATGGGGGGCTTAGAGGGCTAATTCAGGCATCCAAATTCAGGGGCTTAGTCTTTCCCAGAACTTCATCTCAGAGAGCCCTCAAATCAGGTTTAAAGGCTTGGAGACCTTTGGGAACTAGCCCTACACAATGGTGTCAAAGCCTTCCTGCATTGAGAGCCACTGGAATGGCTGGAGCAACCAGCTTCCCCCCCTGTAGTCTTGTGACAAGCTGAGCTAGCAGAAATCAGAGTGAGATCAGCTTTGGATTTTGGTGAGCTTTTAAAGTTCACACAGGGTTAAATGGGTGCAGAGGAAGTCAGGAGGTTAAGACTGGGTTCACACCTGAGCGTATCTCACATGCGCGTTTTGCACCCATTTTTGTTGTGCATTTTATGAGCGTATTACCTGGCGTTTTTGACAATTAAAAACGCTCGTCGTACGTGCGTCTTTTTGATTGACTATGGAGGCATCCAATGAAAAATACTTCCTGTCTTACAGAGGCGTCCAATGAAAATTACTTCCTGAGATGCACCATTTTCACTTGCTCGTTCATACGCGCGTTTTGATGACAAAAACGCGCAAACGCCATTTCAGTGCATTCACATTGAAGTCTATGGCCGCAACCCGCTGTAATACATCCCAAAGAAGCTCCTGTACTTCTTTGGGCATAGGGCGTTTTACAGCGCGTTCCTACGCACTGTAATACACCCAGGTGGGAACCAGGATTTAATGTTTAACCCCCCATTTCCCTTCCTGTTTTAACCCTATAGTATCCCTTTAATATTACATTCTAAACAAATTTACTGTTGAACTCAGGTCAAAATTACACTGGTCGTTGACATCTTTTTCTTTGCTGTATGTCTTTTCTAAGGATTGCTTAAAAAGCTAGCTATATTTCCTGCCCACAACTGAGTTTTGTTCCTATGGCAGCTGAGCTAAATTGAAGCTACATAGCATGGTTTGAACGCTGACATTCCATGTTCTCACTGGTGGCAGAACAACAGCTGGTGAGATGAGGTATTTAGAGTTCAGGCTTTCCCTATATGCTCTCTAGGAGTAAGACAATAATAATCCATTGCACTAAATCTAAATCTTATGCATTCTGCAGAATGATTCCATTCAATTTCAATTGCCATTTTTTATACCCTGTAAGACATGTGTGATCTGGAAGGCTCTTTCCAACTATTTACTGAGGGCACATGAGTCCTTGGTAAAGTCACGTTAGGAGTCTGAAAGTGCCCCTCTCAAGCAATAATAAAACAATCACTTGACTACAGCCATGGGTCCCCTATGGTATTGAATATTTCATGTGCATGAACTATTTTCTAGTAGCTAGCCATGTCTTCAAGCTAAATTCTTGAAAAACTTGCTAGTATTACTACTGCCTCACACAAATATCACTTGGTAAATTCACCACCACTGGCCATAAATTAGGGAAGGATTCATTATGGACTGTGATTCAGACAGAAAGTAAGCACATTGCACAGTACAAAACAGCACTGATCCAATATATCCCCTGTAGGGTAATTACAATATAAAGAGTCCCTATCCTGGCTCTTAGAAAATACTGTAAGCCTATAGGGCTTTTTTAAGCAGTTCCCGGCCTGCAACCGATCCTTGGTCTCTTTCCCAATTTAAGATACTAGTCCTGGAATGCAGATATTAAATAAATAATACTTTTTATTACGTAAAACAAAGAATAAAATGTAATTTAAATTAAAAATAAATAGATGTCTGAGATGCACCTCGCCAGCTAAAGTATGCGTCCATTAGTTCATATTAGATGCAACAAAAGCTCTATAGGATTATTTAAGAGCCAGGATATGGGTGTAAGTACCCTACAAGGGATATATTAGGTCAGTGAGGCTGTTTACTGTACAATGGGCTTTCTTTCTGTTTGAATCACAGTCCATGATGAATTCGTCCCTAATTTGGTGGTGACGATATATGAAGCCTGTGGTCGGGAGAAAATCAGCCTTACTATTTGGGGACTATTTGCCTTCATAAGGATTTGGATTAAGGACTGAAGCACGTTTAAGGCTCACGTGTGATAGAGCGATTCAAACGATAACAAATATCTTGCTGCACGTTCTCTTCATATACACTATTTGAAGAGTGCGATGGTGGAGGCTCCACTTTTTTGTTTTTTCTGCAACCATTTGAGGTGCTTTTTTTTTTGGCGTGTCGGAACGTTCCTAGCACCTAAGACGCACACAAGGGTGTGTAAATATTTCTCTTTATCTGGATAACAAAATTATAAATAGGAGATTCTTAGTGCAAAAAACACATTAGTGTTATGTGTTATTATTCCCTATTGGTTATTGTAATCCCCTGGGGACACTCTTGGTACTATATAAATGACAATAATAATAATAGTTATGGAGACCTAATCTGGCCTGGCAAATGTATTCTGGACAGGCAGAAGGTTGAGTCATCCACTTATTAGGCTGTTTGAGCCTCATGCGAATTGTAGTTCCAAAAAATTTCAAGGGCCAAGATTGTTGACCCATGGAAAGAATCTGAAACTTCTGGAAAGGAATAGGTAAGGAATAGGACATGCTTGCACAGAGCAGAGATAAATCATAACAGAGACAAGGCAGAAATGGGGGCTATGAAATAGTCTTTAAGGCTTTTCTGACTGTATGATCATAAATCTTGTATTTTACCAAAAGTCGGTGCATGACTATAACATGAACCAGGGATGAACCTGGTGATGGCATAGAATTCCCTGAATTCGCTGAATGTAATGCATGGCCAGGGAATTATGAGAGTAGTAGTTCATAAATATCAGGGGGGCAGAGTTTGACAGACTTGCCATAAACAATCATCCTGGTGGAAACTCAACCAGACCTGTGGTAAAGGTTCCAGAGCCATTAAAGTCTCTGAAGTCGGGAAAGTTTAGCATTGCTCTGGTAAACTTTACTCCAGGCTTGCTGGTGAAGAGGTGCTAACCATGCTTTCTAGAAGTGCCTATAAAGGTGTTTTCTAAGATTAACCAGGATTGGGAGTGAAATTCTAAACATTTTGATAATGGTTATGGGCATGTTCTGTGCGTTTTGTAGTAACTGTCGTAGCTTGGGATATGATCTGAACTGAATGGAGGAAAAGAGATATTTCTTTAAACAATTACATCCAGATCTGCCACTATCAAGGAGGGCAGGGTGCAGTGTATGTACGATCTGATTTTTGTCTTGTTGCAGTTAGTTATTATTGTACATTCATTAAAATGAAAATATAGAATTCTAGATGGAAAGGCAAATTGCTGACACTATTTAAAAAATATCCACTACATTCCAAGTTATTGTGCTTCCCATTTCTGTCCTCGTTAAATTGGTACTATTTTTAGAACTAGGTGATGCTCCAGTTTCATGAGCATTTCTATTCGTTTTATATTAAATACAACCCAATCTTGTTTACAACTGTGATGTAGACTTTCTGAAAATGCTAGTAATATTACGTCTTTATACATATATTTTCATTAGAAATTTAAGTTGTAATTTAATTCTACACTATAGCAGCAAGCCCAAACAAATAAACATTTAATTTCATATATATGTTCATATATACAGTATGTTCTGTGTGAGTGTGCATATACTTGCACTATCAGGGTTATTCAAAGAGAGCCAAATTGGCCCAGAAATTGTACCGAACAGTGAATTTCCCCGTATGGTGCAATTTTGTGGCCATTTGGCTATTCAAAAGCTGGCAATTCACTTAATATTGATCCGTGAGATCCCCCATAGAGCAGTAATAGTCTATTCAGAGAACACCGAACAGCAGAGTAATGACATTGAAGTGAACTGATTTTCAGTGGTTTCAGTCGACAGGTTTAATCAGGCAAATCCCATAGGCTTCAATGTAAAAAAAAATCACCATTTTTACCAAATATTTATTCAACCGTTTATTCTTTTCATTTGCAGCAAAAAGTCTATTTATGGGCAAAAGAAAATCAGTTGTTTTTTTCTTGTAATAGACCTTTTTATTATTATTCATAGAACCTTATATATTATTTCCAGCAGGAATTTCCCTGCAGTAGTTTATTTGTAAACACCTTTTAAAAGTTGAGTTGTTTTTTTTTTTGTACCCGTTCGTCAGTGCTATGTTTGGCGGGTTGTCGGCTTTTTTCATACAGATTTGGCAGTTTTGCTGCGGATTGTCGAATGCATTCGGGTTTTCAGCATTTTTTTGGATCGACGCGGCGGTTTTTCTGATTAATACAGCGCCTCGTTCCCTGAAATTTGAGGACCCTGTGGAGAATGCTGAATACCCCGCAGGGCCGGCAAATTGGACTAGCTGAGTGCGGGGAACAGGAGCGCACCTGTATGTTTGATCTTCTGTGACTAAGGCTAGGGTCAGACGAACGCATTTTTCACGTTGTCCGTGAAAAAGTGCGTTTGAACGAATGGATGTATTTCTTCACGGAATACGCGATAGCGGTCATACGATGCGCATTTTCGTACATGATTTTGTACGGATCATCAATAAAACCCTTTTTGCGTCTGGACGTTATGTTGGCCGGACGTGTGCAGCGTCTGATGTCTCCCAATCACGCAAACACGCCGCTATGCGGCCGCAGCGCACTCTGTACGTCAGTAGTAGCGGTTTGACGTTCTCGAAAAAATGCGTTCGTTGGCCACTTGCGTTGCACGGACGAACGTTCGTGCGGCCGTTCGTCGTATGTTCCCCGGCATTGGACGTCATTTGCTGCTAGCACGGCCGTGATTTCGTGCGGCTAAACGCACGTGAAAAATGCATTCGTCTGACCCTAGCCTTAAAGTGTTTGTACTTGTTGTTGTTTATATCAACAGAGAACTCCATATGGTTATTAAATTACTCCTAAGTAATATGTTAATAACATTTTATGATAACACACTGGTGTGCTTAACCAATGTTCCCAGTACCAGGGACCAATAAAGGAAGAAAAAAAAAATGTCTCAAGCTGAAATCCCTTTCCTGCTCTCTGTATTCTGAGTTTAGGAAATTTCGGGATGTTTATTTTAATGTCTTAAGTGATTTGGAAATGCAAAATCACTTAACAACATTCTCTAAGAGATGGTATTTCTTTCTGAAATACTGGATCCAGAGGAGAAGAATGAACTGTGATGGAGCTGCTCGGTCTTCTCCGTTCCTCTCCTTCTGGCCACAAATGTCAGAATAGATTACACATTCTTTGTTTATCTTTTTGTAGAAGGCATTTATTGTTTTAGTGCTTGATAGAGAGGATATTTGTTCAAATATCCAGTTCCTGGCTCCCTTCTAGACAGCTTATAATTCCTACCCTTTTTAATCACTCAATAGTCTGTCTAATCCACATAAATAAAATGCTAAAAATCAAGCTCTTTTAATGAATTTGAAGTATTCTGAGAATTTATAAATTAGCAGTAATTATGGTTCTACAGAAATCTACATAATTATATATTGCATGTTTTACCTGTTCCTCAAAAATGAATTGCCATTATTAAACAGCGGTTTGGTGCCAAAACATGCATATTCAATTCAAGACTTTTCCAGCTGCAGTTCTTTTATTTTGTTTTTATTTTGTCTATCACAATTTTTGCCCATATAAAATTACCTTTACTCAGTCAACTCACATCAAATTAAATTCTTAAATATAAATCACTCAAAAACAAAAGGGACGCATTTGCGATCTTGACGCTAACCAAACGCTCCAACCATATGGCATATCGGCTCCAGAATATAGGTTTATGTCTGGAACTAAAAAGTTTTTTTTTTTTTATAGATATAGAGGGAACTCAAAAATCCATCCATCAATTTCTTTGCTTATTTGCTTCAACTAAAGGGCCAATTACATGTCAGTCAAATTCACTTTTTAGCCTTTCCTCGTCTAACAACCAGTTTTCCATAATTTAATATTTATTCAATCACCCAATCAAAACAATGTGGGGAATAATGTTTCCAAAAGCTTTGCTTATGAGAGTTGGATGCCAGTCAGATAATGCAAATCATTGGAATTGGCATGGAGCGAGAGTAGGATCTTAATAGGAAATTATTGATTTAATAAAGAAAGTGATTGTTATGAATGATAGGGAAGCAGATCTGTCTAAAATGTAATGAGTCTGGTTTATTGTAGAATATGATCCAGAGAAGAATAAGCAATAATGGCAAGTTTATTACCAAATTAATGTTCATCGGATATATTATGCTAGCAAAACATTACTTACATAGAAGCAAACATACTTGAAAACGAGAGAAATCTCAATGTATCCTTCCTGGTAAAATACTTTATAAATAAATAAATAAAGTTTACTTCATTCTACGTGGGTATCATTTTTATACACACATTATGTGAATCGTCTGAGCTGATTCATGGTAAACCGTGCTGGATTAAGGCCTTCATGGGCCTGGAGGGGAAGAGTTAGGTGTGCCTCTGCCCCCTTCTTCTCATCTCCCATTGTGCCATTACCAAGGGCTGACTGGCATCTTTTGGCCTAGGGGGCAAGTACAACCCACAGGCCCATAGTGCAGCAGCTCGGCCCCCACTTAACCACTTGAATGCTAAGGACGCGCTCAGCGCGTCCTCAGCATTCCCGCTGGTATGCGGAGGACGCGCTGAGCGCGTCCTCGCATTGGGGTCAGCGTTCGGCCGGGTTCCGGCCGATCGCTGGCCCTCCGGTGCGGGCTGACATCCTGGATGTCAGCCCGCGCATCCGGAGCAGTGGCCGCCATTATTAGGTGTCATCGCGCCCCCGCGATGACACCTAATTCAGGCGCCCCCCCCGCATGTGCGGAGGAGGCGCCTGAAAGGGAGGGGGGGAGGTCCTTCGGACCTCTCTCCCTCCCGATCGGCGGCACACAGGGGCTTAACCCAGGCATCATTTGGAAGGGCACAGCCTGCCCTTCCAAATGATGCCTGGCATTAACCCCCGGGAGCTGGATCGCAAATCGGCGCTGAAAAGCGCCGATTCGCGATCCTTCCCGGGAGCTGGCCGACATCTTGGATGTCGGCCAAGCTTCCGGGAACTCCCCCAGAGGACTGGCGTCATCGTGCGTAGCACGATGACGCCAGTCCTACAGTTAACCCCTAACTGCCACGAACTGTGGAGATAGGGAGTTCCAATGAACTCCCTATCTCCCGATCCGTGGCAGTTAGGGGTTAAATTTTGATATGGTTGGATCGGCCAGAGCATGGCCGTTCCAACGATACCAAACATGAAAGTAAAAAAAGTTGTAAAAAAAAAAAAAGAAAAAATAATAAAAAAAAATTAAAAAAAAAATTAAAAAAAAAAAAATAAACACTTTTTTTTTATTTTTTTTGGTTTGTTAATGCAGCAATATTGTTCCCATTTCAATTATAATGTGAACAATGATGCTGCATTAACGATTTTTGTATGCGGTGCGTTTGTTAAAAATGGTGTCATTTTCCCCAAAAAAAATGTAACGAGACCCCATCTCTAATTTTTTTAACAAGCGCACCCCATACAAAATATAACCGCAATTGCTCGCATGTTAAAATGTGGAAAAAAACACTTTACACATTGTAAATTATTGAAAATACATATTTTATTGCATTTTTTGTTATAATATACAAACATGACATAACGTATACATATAATAATGACATATTATGAATCTACCGAGTCTGACGGAAAGAACGATATATAATATGTCGGTGTCATATACTAAAATAAGCCTTCAAAACACGTTTAAACATGATGCGCAAAACAGGTAAAAAATGACCTCAGCACAGGGGCGGGAAAAGCCTCAGCAGCGAAAGGGTTAATGTTTGTCGGCTGTTCATCTCTGCTCATACTCGCGACCTCTGCACTTATTTTCTCTTCTATTATCAATCTCTGCTGCACCTCCCCACAGTAGTAAACTGCGGCTGCGTGTAAGCAGCAGAGAGGAGCGCAGCCCTTCAGTGCTGAGCCATTTCACCCCTTTGTGCTGAACTCATTTTGACTGTTTCGCGCTCATCATGCTTAAATGCGATTTGAAATCATGTTTTATCAATAGGACCCAGTCCAGACAAATTATGCATTTTTTTCAGCAAACCCCTGCAGATTTAAAAAGATTCATAGATTCATTCAGATTCATAGAAAATATCTTTTCTATGTGTATACGTCATGTCCCGCCAGTATGCTGGAACAAATTTTTTTTGAAAAAATGTAATTTTTCATTCAGATGTCAATCATTTACGGCATGTAACATTTTTTCACATTTTATAATTCAAACCTTTGTGGTTATACATTCTATGCGTTAGTCTTGTTAAAAATTGAACTGGAAACCTGTTACTGCATTTTTCTGAGAAAATATGCAATTTTAACCAGAACTGAAACAAACAAACATTTCCGCTTGTGTTTTGGAGGATTGTGATTTATGTATAACTAGCTTAACCCCTTAAGGACCAAGGGTCTTTAACCCTTTCGCTGCTGAGCCATTTCACCCCTGTGTGCTGAGCTAATTTTTACCGGTTTCGCTCTTCATGTTTAAACGCGATTTGAAGTCACATATTATATAATGCGACCCAGACATCTTATATATCGTTCTTTCCAGCAGACTCAGCAGATTCATGTATCATTATTATATGTATATGTCATGTTCTGCCTGAATATTATAACAAAAAATGCAATAAAATTAGAATTTTCAATCCGCTACAGTGTGTAAAATTGAAGGATGCAGAGGTATGCGTAGAATAAACACTGTTTATTATTATTTATCAAGCGCCAACACATTCCACAGTGCTGTACAAAGGTCCAATGGGTAAAGACAGGACAATTCTACAATACATACTGTTTCGCCCTTTCCCTTCCCGGTCAAGATAGTCGCTTCAAACACATTCGACAAAATATTTTTCACACAAAGTCAGGTCCCATTGCATCACCTTGGTGGGTATAGGTTACGAAATAGCATTTACCTTTTGATTGTAATTCTATTTTTAATGGATGTTTTTAGTTTATTTTGGCGTTTGTATTTATTATTGTAAATGTCTGTTTTTTTATATGTACCTTTTGCTATTCAGTATTAAATTTTTTACCCTTCTCTTGCTTGGGCATATTTTGTCCTTAATATAAATTTGAGATGGGGCTTATTCACAAAGCATCACTGTTTGCCGGTGTTGCATTGTCGATAAACGCTGTTATTTCATAAAACTGTAATCCAAACAGTAACAGGAGAAACTTTACTGTAATTCTTTTCTTCTTGCACTTTTGGAATTTACAGGGTTATTCTGAGAGAGCCGATCTGGCCCAGAAATTGCGACGAACAGTGAATTTCCCCCTACTGTGCCATTTTGGGGCCATTTGACTATTCAGAAAGCAGGCAGTTCGCCAAATTATGGCAAATTGCCAGCAAATACGGTGCCTGTTCAGCAGCAGTGAAATCCTCATAGAGAAAAAAGGGTTAATCTAATAGGATAGCACCGAACAGCAGAGAAATGTCAGTGAAATGCTCTGATTTTTGCTTTATTCAGCAGGTTTATTCAGGCGAACCCCATAGGTTTCAATGTTAAAAATATTCCCATTTCCATTCAATATATATTAAACCATTTATTCTTTTAATTTGCAGCAAAAAGTCTATTCATTTTTTAGGATCTATTAGGCATTTTTTGGCGAAAAATGTTGTCCTTTTTTTTTCTTTCTATAACAGACCTTTTTTATTATAATTATTTATAGGACCTGGTATATTCCAGACATTTTCGTTCAGTAGTTTTTTTGCAAGTAGAATTTCAATTTTGACACTTTCAATAGTTTTTGGTTTTTTTTTACCCCGTTTGTCGGCTGTGTTCAGCGGATTGTTGGCTTTTTCGAATGTGTACGGCGTGTTTTTTGTGGCGGTTTGAAGTGATCCGATACGTTGTATATCAGCTGTGGATTTTCAGCTTGTTTTCAGCGATTTTTGCGGCAGATTTTTGGATCAATACTTTGTTCACTCTGGGGACTCTGCGGGGAATGATGAATTCACCCCTGGGTTGGGGAATTTGATTCCCTGAAGTGCGGGGAACAAGAAAGCACCGAAATGTCGTGACTAAAGTCTTATCAAACCAGCGTTAATCGGCACAGCAAAACCAATGATTTTCACCAGCATTGCAGTACCAGCACACACTGGCACATTGTGAATAACCCCTTATGTCTATATGATCATACAGTCTTTCCCCATGCACATTCCCTCTAGTAGTAGCGCTTTTGTGATCTTAATCCACATCAAAGGTGTAATCTCTTGAAAAAAATAGTACACATTGTTGTAAGAGTGTGTGCGTGTTTTTTATAATGAGAGCGCTTCTGGCCACACAGTGAATTTGAACCCCACATTTAGGCTAGGGTCAGACGAACGCATTTTTATGTTGTCTGTGAAAAAGTGCGTTCGAACGAATGGACGCATTTTTTCACAGAATACGTGATAGTGGTCATACTATGCGCATTTTCCGTCCGTGATTTTGTACGGATCATCAATAAAACACTTTTTGTGTCTGGACGTTATGTTGGCCGGACATTAGCAGCGTCTGACGTCTCCTAATCACGCACACACGCCGCTAGCGGACGCAGCGCACTCTGTACGTCAGTACCTGCGGTTTCACGTTCTCGAAAAAATGCGTTCATTTTCCACTTGCGTTGCGCAGCCGGACTTTTGTGCGGCCGTACTTCGTATATTGGCCGTCATTGCCCGTCATCTGCTGCTAGTGCGGCCGTGATTAAGTGCGGCTGCACGCGCGTTCGCACTGCGCTCGTCTGACCCTAGCCTAAATAAAGCACATGAAACCAACAATGTAATGATTTCCTATACATAAAATGGTCATGAGTGTAGAAGAACCCTATACTATATATTATAAATTATATACTAATAAATGAGCAGTGCTAGAATTCAGCAACATCATTTTTTTGTATATGCCAGGTTTGTAGAAGCTATTGGTCAATACAATTTAGAATATGTATGTGAAAACTTTTTATCTGTTTTCTTACTTTTCCGTTGTATGTCCTTAAATACAGTTGGACCAATTATTTGATTTGCATGTAAATACACATCTTCAAAGCGGAGCTTGCATTTATTGAGGTACCAGCGAGTTCTTTGTTAGGGAATTAATGTAATTAGTTTTTATGCTGTACATATTTGAAATCAGAGCTTGTAAACAGAGACCAGAAAGCACTTAAGGCTTCTTTTTTGTTAGTTTAATATGCCACCAAGCAGGGAAGAGGTTACTGCCGCTAACAAGATATTTGGTTTCAAAGCAAATTAAGTCCCTCCGCTACAATAATATTTTATTGCTGATAGATAAAGATAGATTCAGATAAAGAATAATTTTTTTTCTTTCTTCATTTCATATTGTCTGCACAGGGCCACAGCTTACAGATACACAGAAACAGTACTAGCTAATAGCATTTTTTAAATTAGGTTTGGATGCTTACAATATTTTTGTCAGCCAATGCTCATCTATCTGACACAAACGATTGGAACATCATGTATTTGTTTGTTCAAACAATGCCTTTTCTTTACATATACTGCAGAGTATCTGTGAAGGTGCTGGTTTCCGGGGTGGCAGGTTTAAGACCGATGTGCAATGAACAAAGGTAGATAAAGGGTTTTATTATTATATACAGAGGGATGAAACCGAGGCAAAGCAGATAGAAAAAGGAGACAAGGAGACAGGGAGAACACTGAATAAATAACAATTCTAATATGATCAACTAAAGACACAACGGAATAATCAGGATGGGAAAAGGGTGAACAAAATATAATATAGAATTAGAGTAAAACAAAGGAACAATACAAAAGAGACTGGTTACTGATAGTGGGAGCATACAGAGAAATCAAAGGAGACAATACTAATAGATTAATAATATTAAGAGTTATAGAAGGGGATAGGAATTGGAGCAAGGCTAGATAGATATGGAGGGATGTATGGAAAAGAGTAATGAGAGTAGAAGTGGTGTGTGTGTGTGTGTGTATATATATATATATATATCTATACTATAATAGAGTAAGGCTTGGCGTGTCCGTCGCCAAGCCTTCTCTGCGCATGCGCGCGCAACCAGCGGCGGTTGGTTGCACGCGCATGCAACCGCCGCGGCACGAGCCGGCTGTGCGCTCGCCGCGGCGGTTACAAGATGCACACAGCAGCCGGGTAGAGGCTGCGATCGCAGCCTCTACCTGGCTGCCGCGCGCATCCAACCCCGAGCCATACTTACCTTTCCGAGCGGCGCCGGGGAACTGAAAGTTCCCTCGCTTCCGCTCTTTGAAGGACCCAAGCCCCGGTCACCAGCGGCGGTTGGTTGCACGCGCATGCAACCGCCGCGGCACGAGCCGGCTGTGCGCTCGCCGCGGCGGTTACAAGATGCACACAGCAGCCGGGTAGAGGCTGCGATAGCAGCCTCTACCTGGCTGCCGCGCGCATCCAACCCCGAGCCATACTTACCTTTCCGAGCGGCGCCGGGGAACTGAAAGTTCCCTCGCTTCCGCTCTTGAAGGACCAAGCCCGGTCACGTGACCGGGGCTTGGGTCCTTCAACGACCGGAAGCGGGGAAACTTTCACTTCCCTGGCGCTGCTCGGAAAGGTAAGTATGGCGCGGAGCTCATGGGGCGGCTGTTCGAATGCCGATAGAGCATTCGAACAGCCGCCCCATGTCTGGTCTGGGGTCTGATCTGGGGCATATATCCATGAGAGCTTGGGGCAAAATCCATGAGCTGGGGGCAGTATATCCATGAGCTGGGGGCAGTATATCCATGAGCTGGGGCAGTATATCCACGAGCTGGGGGCAGTATATCCACGAGCTGGGGGCAGTATATCCACGAGCTGGGGCAGTATATCCATGAGCTGGGGCAATATCCATGAGCTGGGGGCAATATCCATAAGCTGGGGGGCAATATCCATAAGCTGGGGGCAATATCCATGAGCTGGGGGGCAATATCCATGAGCTGGGGGGCAATATCCATGAGCTGGGGGGCAGTATATCCATGAGCTGGGGGCAGTATATCCATGAGCTGGGGGGCAATATCCATGAGCTGGGGGGCAATATCCATGAGCTGGGGGCAGTATATCTATGAGCTGGGGCAGTATATCCATGAGCTGGGGCAGTATATCCATGAGCTGGGGCAATATCCATGAGCTGGGGGGCAATATCCATAAGCTGGGGGCAATATCCATGAGCTGGGGGCAATATCCATGAGCTGGGGGCAGTATATCTATGAGCTGGGGGCAGTATATCCATGAGCTGGGGGGCAATATCCATGAGCTGGGGGCAGTATATCCATGAGCTGGGGGGCAATATCCATGAGCTGGGGGCAGTATATCCATGAGCTGGGGGCAGTATATCCATGAGCTGGGGGGCAGTATATCCATGAGCTGGGGGGCAATATCCATGAGCTGGGGGCAGTATATCCATGAGCTGGGGGCAGTATATCTATGAGCTGGGGCAGTATATCCATGAGCTGGGGCAATATCCATGAGCTGGGGGCAATATCCATAAGCTGGGGGGCAATATCCATAAGCTGGGGGGCAATATCCATAAGCTGGGGGCAATATCCATGAGCTGGGGGGCAATATCCATGAGCTGGGGGCAGTATATCCATGAGCTGGGGGCAGTATATCCATGAGCTGGGGGGCAATATCCATGAGCTGGGGGCAGTATATCCATGAGCTGGGGGACAATATCCATGAGCTGGGGGCAATATCCATGAGCTGGGGGGCAGTATATCCATGAGCTGGGGGCAGTATATCCATGAGCTGGGGGGCAGTATATCCATGAGCTGGGGGGCAATATCCATGAGCTGGGGGCAGTATATCCATGAGCTGGGGGCAGTATATCCACGAGCTGGGGGCAGTATATCCACGAGCTGGGGGGCAATATCCATGAGCTGGGGGGCAATATCCATGAGCTGGGGGCAGTATATCCATGAGCTGGGGGGCAGTATCCATGAGCTGGGGGGCAATATCCATGAGCTGGGGGCAGTATATCCATGAGCTGGGGGCAATATCCATGAGCTGGGGACAGTATCCATGAGCTGGGGGGCAGTATCCATGAGCTGGGGGGCAATATCCATGAGCTGGGGGACAATATCCACGACCTGGGGGCAATATCCACGAGCTGGGGGGCAATATCCACGAGCTGGGGCAATATCCACGTGCTGGGGCAGTATCCACGAGCTGGGGCAGTATCCACGAGCTGGGGCAATATCCACGAGCTGGGGGGCAATATCCACGAGCTGGGGGGCAATATCCAGGAGCTGGGGGGCAATATCCAGGAGCTGGGGGGCAATATCCACGTGCTGGGGCAGCATCCACGAGCTGGTGCAGTATCCACGTGCTGGGGCAGTATCCACGTGCTGGGGCAATATCCACGAGCAGGGGCAGTATATCCACAATAGACTGCCCTCTGGGCAGGCTTTCCACCTTGTATATATATATAATATTTAGGAATGTAAGCTGTAGATAGCAAAATGCAAGTAGTAGAAGGATCTTTAGGGGACAAGTTGTAGATACGCAAAGAGTCTTTAGATGCAGGGGTTCCATAGAGGCAAGAGTCTTTAGAGAGGTAAAAGTAGAGTTCCTAAGTGTGGTATCTGAGGGGTAAATGCATAAACAAGCCCATAAACCGTTCCATAAGTCTTGGGTCGGTAGCAGGCAAACAAGGTCTAGATAAACAAGCAAGAAGGTCTTAGGGGAGAGATGTCAGGAGAACTAGCTTCTGTGGGATCAGGTAGCACACTGAACGTAGGCAATGCAGAAGCATTATGGGATAGGCGCGGTCCTCTTTTGTGGAGGCGACATGGGGAGGTACCAGCTACCACCTGGTTACTAGATCAGCATGGCTTGTCAGGAGGGCCACGGCTAGTCTCACCACTATCAGGCAACTTGCCTTTAGTTCTCTTGCAGCGCCGTCGGCTAGGAACCTGACAGTATCAATGCTCTATAGTGCTTAGATTTGTGCCTCATAAGAGAATGTGTTCTCATTTTAACACTCCACAATACGAATGTGCTTCACTCATGTACCTACATGTATGTTCAGTTCCATTATGTGCACAGTGACACTTCTAAAATTCATATATACAATTACCATCACATTTATGGTGTGCTGTCATACACAAACTCCTATATACATATATACATATATACACTGAGGCAAAAGTATGTAAACGGAAGGCTGGAGGCTTTATACAACAAAACTTTTTTTATGTCACTGTAAAATATAAATGTATACATTTCTAAATGTAAAATTTAACTTTTAAAATAAAATCACAGTTTTCCGTCGGCATCTTTTTGCTTATAAGAGAGAACTTGTATGTTTTAGTAAAGTTACATATACACTCACTAGCTGACTTCTTAAGTTACAGTCATTAGTCTAGAATCCCCAAGCTCCGAAACTGTAATAACGCTAGGGCTGGGAGCAGTGGAGGTCTGTCTATATGGGCATTTGGGGCAGTGCCTTACCATTTTTGTTGTAATATAGAAATCTAATCTTTTTTCTTATAAGAGAAAGATAAAAGAACCTGATCAGATGTTTGAATACAGTCTAAAAACATCTCCATGGGAGATGCTGTAATTCGCCATCTGCAATCATACATCTGTAAAGCTGCGCTTCGTACTCAGAACTACGCTAGGTGGACATTACCATACGTTTTACTCCCTCTTTCCTTGTATATATGGCAGCATCTTCCTCCTATTTAAATATCTTAACAGTTCGTTTTCTTTGAAAGTGCTCCATTGCATAAAAAAAATCTGCTATGTGTAACTATGTTGTATGATTTATAAATCCTGATATTATAATGTTCAATGACTTGTACATCCTTAAAACTCATTATCCAACTGCATATTAATATTACATTGTATATCAGTTTAAGTCGGCCATGAGTCCATAGGTCAAAATCTTAGGTCTAGTTGAAAATATACAGGGCCATATTACGTTATTAACACTAAAACAGGGATGCTAAGGAGGTAAAAACTGTGCCTGCAGGTTTCTCCTTAGTGTCCCCATTTTAGCTCCATTGCAGGGCTGACACTAATCAAGTAGCCTGCCCCGTACGGCGGTGATAAGCCTCGGGATGCTCGAGGCAGCGTTAAGCGCTGCAGAGGGCATGCCCACCATGGAGTCAATCCATGTTTCCCCGAAAATAAGACCTACCCAGAAAATAAGACCTAGTGTGTTTATTTGATAACTGGTAAATTATAAGACCTACCCTGAAAATAAGACCTAGTTGAAGGGCAACTTGAAGAGTCGAGGGAGAGAATCAGTGATACCGGCACCAGAGGAAGCGAGGCAGCAGCGGAGGGAGCAGAGCCGCATAAGGCTGCGGTCACATGAGTGTTCTTTGAGCAGAAGGAACATCCGTGAGTGGACGCTCCTTCCACTCTGATGCCAGAGCAGCCACCTCTGATGCCAGTGTGGCACTAACTGCACTCAGCGCTACAAAGTGTGATCCTACTATGGAGGATCATGCTTTGAAGCCCCGTCTGCATCCATCGTAGCTGTTTGACAGGGAGGCTGAAATCACATCCTGTGGTAGTGCACGCAATTCGTGCGCATGCTGCTCTATGTGACCCACCCTGTCCAGCCTTCACAAAGCTGCAAAGGGCGCAGGGAAGAGTGGTCACACGGATTCACTCAGTGTGTTCCTTCTGCTCAAAGAACACTCGTGTGGCCGCAGCCGTAGCCGATGCTTCCTCTAACGCCAGCTCCTGTCACAGGCAGTGGCGTAGCGTGGGGGGGGCCAGGGGGGCCATGGCCCCGGGCGCAATTTACTTAGGGGCGCAAAATTTCAAAAGAAATTTGCGCCCCTAATAATGTCCAGGTACCGCAGGCTTTTAGTGCAGTGTTTTTTTTCCGATTTTTTTTTTTTTTTATTTCTGGCCGAGCGCCTGCACTCAGACTCCAGCGCGGCGGCAGAGAGAGGGAGGGGGTGTGGCTTGGCTCCCTCCGTGTGCTGCTCCAGAGTTCTAAGGGATTGGAGGAGACTAAGAGGAGGAGGAGCTGCCTGCAGCATCCTGGTCATGAGGTCACACAAGCTGAGTGCAGGCAGCTCACGTGTATGGCTCCTCCCCCACTTCCATCCTCTTCCTGGTGTGACTGCACGGCCTCTGCACACAGTGTGAAGGAGGAGACTGTCAGAGGCTGCAGACACATCACGAGCCCCATCATGACAGCCAAGACAGTGAGTAAAATGGAGGGGGGGGAGGGACATGAACTGCCTCAGAGAAATCAGGCTTGCTTTTTTTGAAACATGGGATGATTGGGGGAAAGGAGACACAGGGACTGGCTATTTTCTCCAGACAGTGGAGATGAAGGAGCTGGCACTGGGCTCAGGTTCTGGCAGTGGGGGTCCCAATCAAAAATTGAGGTACCAGGCATTGTGCACTGTGCAGCCAGAGAACAAGCTGCTCCCTTACCCAGCGCTTAGTCACACTCTCCTGTCACCCTGTCCCCACCTGGCGCTCACAGCATGCACAGGGGCTTATTACTAGTAATAAATAGTAATATATATATTTTGTTTTGAAATTTTGTATAATTATATTAATATATTAAAATATAATTAATTTATTTTAATAATCTGTAATTTAATACATTTTAATATAATTTTAAATTTATTTATTTTAATATTTAAATATAATGTACTATATTTATAGACTATTAATATATAATTTTAATATATAAATATTCCCGATATCCCGCCACACGGCGACTGGTATCCTGAATGATATCAGGAATATTTCTATGTGAGCAGCCGGTTCCCAGCACCGGGGCAATAGATACAGCAGAGACGGAGTGTGGAGATCTGGATTCTATAATTTTAATATATATAATTTATTATAATACATAATTTAATCAATTTCAATTTGTTGTGTAATTACTTGAATATTTTAATTTTAAATATATTTTATATTAATTTATTATTATTTTATTAGTTTTATTCCCAACCAGCTCTGTGATACGCTCATACACACAGCATATTGCTGAGTTTTATTTCTACGCAGCTCTGTGATACGCTCATACACACAGCATATTGCTGAGTTTTAATTCTACGCAGCTCTGTGATACACTCAAACACACAGCATATTGCTGAGTTTTATTTCTACGCAGCTCTGTGATACGCTCATACACACAGCATATTGCTGAGTTTTAATTCTACGCAGCTCTGTGATACACTCAAACACACAGCATATTGCTGAGTTTTATTTCTACGCAGCTCTGTGATACGCTCATACACACAGCATATTGCTGAGTTTTAATTCTACGCAGCTCTGTGATACACTCAAACACACAGCATATTGCTGAGTTTTATTTCTACGCAGCTCTGTGATACGCTCATACACACAGCATATTGCTGAGTTTTAATTCTACGCAGCTCTGTGATACACTCAAACACACAGCATATTGCTGAGTTTTATTTCTACGCAGCTCTGTGATACGCTCATACACACAGCATATTGCTGAGTTTTAATTCTACGCAGCTCTGTGATACACTCAAACACACAGCATATTGCTGAGTTTTATTTCTACGCAGCTCTGTGATACGCTCATACACACAGCATATTGCTGAGTTTTATTTCTATGCAGCTCTGTGATACGCTCATACACACAGCATATTGCTGAGTTTTGTTTCTACGCAGCTTTGTGATACGCTCATATACACTGCATATTACCGTGCATCTTATTGCTGTGTAGCTCTGTGATGTGCTCATATGCACCGCACATTACTGTGAGTTTTATTGCTGTGATGTTTAAGCCGACTGCCCAGGGCAAAGCCTGGGGGCATGCACAAATACATAGAAATATGAGAATAACTCTGCAGTCAGTGCACACCACCTCACATACATACACTTTACTGGTGGGTGGAAGGGAATCAGGGCGTGCCAACGTGTCCACAGGTTTGGGGGGGCGCGCAAATCTTGCCTTGCCCCGGGTGCTGACAACCCACGCTACGCCACTGGTCACAGGCGGAGTGATACCATATGTACCAGTGTCTTATTTTCTGGGAAACACGGTAGGACTCCATCGAGGCTTCCACTGCCGGTCACATGACCTGCAGGATCTCGCCTGTCGTGCGATCGGGCAGGTTGGCGGAGTGATTGCAGATGAAGACTGGGGGACTTTTTCCCCATGAATATGTAAAAACTGACCAGGTAGTAAATGATGGTGATAAAGGAGGTTGCTGGAGCTGAGATCTGGTGAGATGGTGAACAGACAGGAATCCGGTGGTGAACAGGAGCAGGTAGTTTAAATGGCGGTTTCAGGTAATGCTAGAGTATCAGAGCAACAGAGTGTATGACTTCACTCTGTCAGAGAATGAGCGATAATGAACAGCACCGAAGATCTGGGGGCGTAGCCCTTTATTTCGGGGTGGTGTGACGTGTGTTTAACTGTTCATGTGCCTAAACCACCAGTACTAGCTCACAGAGGTGCAGTACGTAAGGAGTACCAGCAGGGGTTGCAGGATGGCTGCAGCCATGTGGCATGACACCTTATCCTGGAAAACACCAACATGCAGCAAAGCAAATCACAAACAGAAATGAATCTATTGTATTTTTTCATGATTATTTCTTACATTCCTTAGGTAACTTCAAGCTTTTATATTGTTAAGTCAAAAATATTTGATACTTAGTGAAGAAACAGTTGTAATTAGCTGAAATCTTTGCATCTTTCTCCTGGATGTCAAATGTGTAGATAAGGGTGATCTGTTTAGTCAACCATGGCACAATAAATACACATGTAGCATAGAGACATTCTTTATTAGAAGTCTGAAGACTAAAAGTGCAAATGTCAATATAATAATGATCTGTTTGCTTGTAGCTTCTTCACAACTCATCAGTTTTTACAAGATAGCTCATTAAATATTAAGACTGCAATTTAAAAATGTGTACCCAGAGGATAGTGCATCTCGAATATCTGAGATTCCTTCAGACAGAACAGTTGATGTCGGAAGGCAAATAAAATAAAACAAATGCAGTATGAAATTAGTGGTTGATCATCACAAATGATCATCACAAAAAAATGAAGGATAGTATTGGAATTAAGTACAAAATCCCTTTATTATAAAATGAGCAGAGTCAGATTTCCTTCTAAGGAGCCTGTGGGCACAGAAATCTAAAGCGTCCCTACAGCTCCTCCCCCCAAAAAAGTGCCTACAACCAGTTTTAACTTTTGTTTTGGGGTGAAACTAAAAATACATAACATTTTAAAAAACTGAAAAGTAGTTTCTCACTGCGCTCACTCACATCAAAAGAAGGGGCAGAATCTGTTCCCTTAAAATGACGGAAAAATGTACCAGAATGTTAGGATGAAGGTTAACCAGAAAGCAAGCACAGATTGTAACCATATTTCTTCTTAATTACGAAGCCTAACCCTAATTTCTAAACCTAGCTATGTGTATATGTGTGCTGTCATTTGCCCAAGTCTGAGAGCTGTTGTTCACATGAACTTTAGAATCATGCATCATGATCTTATGTCTTTCACACACGTTTTGACGCATGAAAGTGACGCCAGCCAATAACAGCAGGTCTACTTTTATATAACACCTCCGATCTCAGTAGGGACTGCCTTGTCGTGGTCTTTGATGCTCTTCAGCACCTCATATTTGTTATTCAATTTCTGCACAACTTGTGTGTGAACTCATGTATGTGATTGATGCTGCGGAGGGATACTGGTAACTATTTGTTCCTAATATTCCATTGCTCGCGGCCAGAAAACATGGCAAATCGCACTTTCCAATATAGGTCTGTATGAGATTTCATGTTAATTTTTCAGTGTTAAGTAGATTTGCAATAGCAACATCACTTAACATCAGAGGCTAAGAAACTGTATTGTTTGCGCAATACCATCTCAAGCCGCGAACAGCAATCTGAGTCATTATTAGAGGCTCCTACACAAAATCGAGAAGTCAGTAATGTATTGTAAAGATCTGCTAATGCCAAGCAATATTGCGATAGCATCTGAAACCAGATGAGCTTCAGCCATCATTTTAACAGGATCAGAATAGGTCCCCATGTTTGAAAGCTTGTAAAATGACTTCAAAGAAGAGGCAAATAACAAAAAGAACATACTTGTAAAAGCAGCAGATTTTTGTAAGCATCTTTTCTTCCCATGACTATACCAGGTTCACAGTTATCGAGTGTAAGGCTAGAGTCAGACGAACGCAGTCTGAGCGCACTCTGCGTGCATAATGGACAGACGTACTGACGGAAGATACTGTAGACCCCACACGATCCATTTTTCTTGACTGACGTAGAAAAAAAAGGGAACTATGGGAAATAAAAATAATATGAAAAATGATAAAAATTTGAAAAGGATATGAAAAGTCATTATGTGCGTCAAGGTGGTGGACGTCGCAAATGCGCTGCGTCTGACATCTCATCACTCACACAGAATGCTATGCGGACATGGAGCACTCTGCTCGTTTGTGGTAGCAGTTTTACGTTCTTGCCTAACTTGCATCCGTTTGCCACGTGAGTTGTGCGTGCGTACTTCATGTGTGGGTCTCTATTGCTCATGATTCTATGCTACGACGGACGTTAAACTGTGAGGCAACACGGACGTGATCACTGCGTTCGTCTGGAACGGGCATTAGACAGCCCTCTTCTATGTGTTTTATGATCAGCAGGTTTGTGTTGTTTTCCTGTTGATGTGTTAAGATGCTATTTTATTTTAAGCTTCTGCCATGCAAAATGCTGAGATACACAAAGCCATGTTTCCATTAGCAGACTTACACAGTATATTTTATATATTGATCCCATGTAGGGATTGTATCAGAAGCAGATTGAACTTCACCACTGTACAACAAAGAGACAGAGAAAATATAATTATCACATCCCTACACAAAGCGCACCAAAGAGATATTTATTTTGATATCGAGTGTCATTTCTTTTTATTTTCTAGTGTGACTTTTCCTAAACTCTTGGATGAAAACCAAAAATCTGGATATAGTGCTTGTGATGCAAAGTATCTTAGAGAGTAAATCATCTTTCTGTTTAAGCAGTATGTGGACCAGTAATGGCTAACCTTGGCATTCTAGGGCTTTCAGAAGTAGATTTCCCATGATGCTCATCCAACTTGAAGGCTTGGGATGCTGAGTGTAGTCAACTGTGGTAGATATTGTGTGTTAAAAATGTTAACCCAAATTACGCCAGATTTGGAAATCCACATGTACTGATCGCTATAAATTCACTTTTATGTAATAGCTTGAGTTTTTTGGTCATTGATTCGTATTGGTGCGGGAGTGCTTACTGCAATATAAAAAACTGCACAAATGAATTCTGTGGTTCAGTGTCAGAGCAAATATTTTGAGATCTTTTATTGATTTTTGGTTTAACTTTATAGCCATTATTTTGTTTCAGTCTTTACAGTATACCGATAAAACATTCTGAATTCTTTTTTAGCAGTTTATTGACTTAAGCATTTATTTATGAGCTAAATGACATAACACTTCGAGTCAAGAAAGCGGTAAAATTTAAGTAGTTTTTCCTGGGCTTTAAACGTCTCCCTTGAAGTCAACTTCAATCACAAAACAACTGCAACAACTCCCATCAGCCAATTTCTCCTCTTCAATGAAACCAAGAAAAGTAGAGCTGTGAGAGGACATAAGCAAGTGTTTCCCGAGGAATGGCTGGGAGGAGCAACTTGCAAACGTTGGATGAACATTAGCAAATAGGCAGTATGTTTACATACCCTCTTACCCTCACAGTCCACATCATCCATCAATGATCCACAGGTATCATGTATCCAGGATCTGCCATCACAAACTGTACAGTTAATTCATTGAATTATTTGCAAGTGCTTAAGCTTCTCTTTTGTTCTGTTCACTGGGAAGACAGTAATAAAGGTGTGCTTAGTAGATGTACAGAGTGCATTGCAGCTTTATTCTAATTTACAATAGGTATGCATTACTATTATATATTTTTCTTCGCTTTAGTATATAGGCTTCTTGGTACTAGTATCTGTAGATGTTACTCCTATTGTAAAAAAAAAATGATAATCTCACTTTCCTCGGTGACCGAATGCCTGCCTGTCTGACGGCCAATTTGGTGTAACAGTTGCTATTCAGGTGTTTCATGCAGAAATCTGATTATTTACAGACTAAAAACTATTGTAATGACAGTATTTGTTACTTGCAATACCAGAAACACCTTCTTGGTGAATTGTGCCTTGTAATAGGTACAACACCCTTTGGTTCGTCCTTAGATCCAGGCTCAGATTCTTGCTGTTACTTCATCTTTCTATTCTCAGACCCAACACCACTGAAGGGACCAGTGGTCAACTTTCTGACTACCCGACTTGTATCCCTGGTATAACATAGATGTTATCCAGAGAAGCAAAGTTCCCACAACCAACCTTCAGGTATTTCAATGAGTCGGGAAACAAATCGGTCCAATTTTGGTCAACATATCTCTTACGTAGACGGTCAACCCAAACTAAAGGAGTCTGACCAGACTAGAGCACACACCATTAGCACCAGGATTGACAAAACAGAGGACACTTTGTATAATCAAATAATACACATACGAGAGTGATAAACAGGAAACCACTGAATAACACATAAACAACCTACACACCATATTCACTCCAGACAATAAGGTAAATTCACACCTATTTGCCATCAGCATATAGTCTGTGTATCAAAATATGCTAAATTAACCCTTTTACTGCCTTTGTGTTGCCTTGAATGCAATGGCCCATAGTATTTTGGTAGGAGGCTGGCATCCCCTCTTCTCCAAAAGACGCAAATTTTACCTGTATTGTGGGCAAGGTTGTGAAAGCCTAGCTGTGTCCCCATTTATGGATGGGCAATTTGCTTTATCTTTACTTATTTGACAATGTCATATGTAAAGTTAGATTGGAGAAAAGCAGAATATAATGGGCCATATTACATTCCTCGCGCATCGGTTTTGTGCGCCCGCAAATGCGCATTTGCGCGAGCACAAAACCATATGCGTAGAACGTCGTATTTCCACATTCGCGCAAACGATGCACGTTATCGTTTAACGCGGATGGACTTGCGCGAGCTTGATGAACTGTGCGCGTCCTATACTTAACATTGTGAGCACAAATGCGTTAAGCAGATGGTATTTCAATAGATGCGCAACTTCCTAAGAACGACGTTTGCGCGCATAATTTTAACGTCTTTGAAAAGCTGGTGGTAACTGCGAATCTGAACGTTCTGGTCGAAACAAAATACACCAGCAGGAAAAAAAAAATACAGTACAGTATAGTTACACATTCTACACATACCCAAAAAAAAATTGTGAATTCGTGCATATTTTTTTTATTGCTGCAGCATGTATACTCAGATTTATTTTGGCAGGCGCAAAAACGTTAGTGAGTCAATTAAGGTAAATTGATGTCAATTAAGGTTCTTAATTCTCATTGGCTGAATCCTGTGAAAAAAACAGTCTGTGCACTGATTTACATGCGCAAGGTTACTGCGTGCGTATTACACTTCGTTTTGCGTGTTTTTTTTACTAACATTATTTTTTGACGGATGAGAAAATGCGTTCGGATTCGAATATCACGTTAATTTTCGCATGATAACGCTGGACAATGCCCACAAAAAAAATTGCACTGTGCAAGCGCATTTGCGCAGAGAATGTAATATGGCCCAATATGTTTTACTTCTTAGATCATTTGATTTTACATTGGCATTGTCATTTTCCTCAGATAGTTTAGTGCCATATTGGTTGAAGCAAAGTAATAACCCTCGGTCTCAAAGTATTTAGGGCCATTGATCAGCTAATTGGGTATATTTGCATTTTAAGAACATATCTTTAGAAACAGCTTTGATCTTTGCTTCCATTATTGTTTAAATAAACTGCATACTGCTTTATGTCGGTGTATTCCAAGAAAAGCTTATCTGAAGTTACATTAAATAATCCCAGAGTTAATATTGCATTTGCTTAGTACTTATGATTAAAGCAGCATCCTGTAAAATCTTAAGTAGCAACTGGTAGGATGATGATTGCATTTGATGTTGCTGTGTATGCATGAGGTAAGCAGCAATTAAGGCAAAATAATTATGGGAGTGAAACCTTTCTTTGATTCTGCATGAAGATATTTTTCCTTTTCTTTTTTCTCTCTTCTTACATCCGTATAACTGCATGAATTTATTGTGAACTGGTTGGTTCACCCTTCAGAGACTATACTAGACATGAATAACTGTCATTATTTAATTAAAGATGAACAACTGATTGCACATTAGACTAACACACTTCTATAATTAAAAATCAACAACACAACCATCCCCAAAATAACACAAACAATCGCCCTCATTTCAGCTTCTATAAAACACAATCAGGCACTTCACACACTGACATCAATGCCGATCACACTCAGAGTACTAAGTGTTATGACTTTTTAACTAAACTTTTCCTTTTGTTTGGTCATCTATATTATAGGAGGATAGTGTAAGACCTAGCTGCACTTTCCATCACTTTTCTTATTAAAGGCAGAGTGGTATATTTTTGATGTTTATTGAAGGCTTATACAAATGAACAGAGGCTAAATTCACTAGATTTTTAGATTGTATTCCCAAGAAGATTTAAAATGGTCCATGGCTTACATGATTATTATTCTGTGACTTGTATGTGACAATGGAGGAAAAAATATTCAGTGTTTCTGTATCCTGCTACTTTTTTGAGAAATCTACTGTATATAGCCATCATTCATCCATTCAACCCAAGTTCTTCTACTGACCCTTCCTGGGTTATTTCAAGTTATTTTTTTCAGTCTTGATAACATGGATATGCCCTTAGGAGTGCCCGTGCTAAATATTGTCTGTCTAGAACTGCAAAACATTGGAAAAATTGGAAAACAAAGATCATGTCTGGCCTATGAGACAAAACCGCTGACAATGTATTTGTATAGTGGTCTCATTGACAGAAAATGATAGGGATGTGCATGGCTGAAATATTTGTTTTGTTTCATTTAATTTTTTAATAATTTAGTTTTCAGAATTTCATAACTAATTTCGTTTCGTATTTCGTTTCGGATCGATCCAAAATTTCGCATCGATTTGAAATTTCGACTCGATTCAAATTTCATATATCAATTCGATAGTTGATATCAATTCGAATTTTGGATCACTAAATAATACCCCAATTAAACAAATTTTGCTGTTAAAAGACAATCTAGGGTTAAATATTAAGCTGGAGTTGGCGCTTATTGTCCTGTTAGTGGTTCCTTCTGCTGCACCCTGTGGCTCAGAAGTGTGTTTACCTTACAGGGTTACCATCCTCCGTGTCCCTCAAAATATAAAATGACTCACATAGAGCAATATTGTATAAAATGAAGCATTTTATGCGAAACGTGTTTTGGTATACTGTATATCTTATTATTAATAAAATTCATCAAGAAGTGCCAACTCCAGCACATCTATCTTTTATACTGACTTACAAGGTGTAAAAGGGGTATACCACCAAGTGGTCTGGAGAGGCAGCTGACTCCACAAATACGAGATACTGTATGACTTTTATTTTTATTCTTCCCTGCACTGATTATTAAGACTTTCACAATCATTAAGACTTTTACAACCTGGAGTGTGCAGGATAAGACTGTAAATGTCACATTACTTTGTTTTATCCTAGATTGTTTTATCCTATTTGCACCATTTTACTTGCATTGTATTTTATTTGATTGTATTGAGGTTGATTATTTGCCATCACCACCGGGTGGCTCCAGTGGCACAGATTATCACCATTTTTAAATATTAAGCCATGTCACAGATTTAGTATTTGAGTCAAATTAAACAGTGAAACAAAACTAATTTGTTTTATGAAGTCTTTTGCTGACTGTTACTTGTATTGTAAGCTAAGATAAATTCAATAGTTGTTACCAATTTGATAGTTCATTTTAAATTTGATAGTTAATATCAATTCGAATTTCGGATCACTAAATAAAAACCCAATTAATCAAATTTTGCAGACAAGATAGCTGTCTCACAGATTTAGTATTTGAGTCAATTTAACAGGGACAAATTAATTTGTTTCATAAAGTTGTTTGCTGACTGCATTCTTGAATGTATTTTAATTTAAGATCAATTCGATAGTTGATATATCAATTCGATAGTTGATATCGATTCGAATTCCGGAACACCAAAAGAAAAAAAAATATTCAAATTTTTCTTTTATGACGATGACACAGTATAACACAAAATAAATTTGTTATATACCATTTTGTTTCGAATTCGTATCGTATTGATTTGTTATTCGGAAGTTATTCCAAAATACGAATTAATGGTTTAATTCCAAATTCTGATTTTTTCCAAAACGAATGCACATTCCTAGAAAATGACACTAAATTTTCTAAAAGAATCAAAGAGCTTGATAACTAGACATGTGCATTCGTTTTAGTACTAAAACGATTTAGTCAGAATTTTGGGATAATTTAGTTTTAGTATGACTCAAGAGATACGAAACTGCTCAGTACAAAAAACGAAAGAAACTAAAATAAAATGCACTACATGAACGCAACATCGCAAAGCTACAGAAAAGGTTTGTATGCATAATCCTTCCCGACCCCTACCCGAAAATCTGACAGTGATAGAGCTCCAGAATACTCACTCGCAGCACAGACAGCTAGCACAGGAGAGGAAACCTTTAATTAACCCTTGCATGTCTATGAGGCAGAGAAGATGATAAAAGCAGCTGGAGAAGGAAAACATTCAAATAAATCACACTGAAAGCTAATGACAGAGGAGGGCTGGGGCTGGATAGTAAAAACCCTTTTATAACAAGCAGCGCTGGGAGAAGAGAGGGACTTTATAAAATGTGTGTTATCTCCCCTCCCCCTCTGCATAATAGGGGCTTAGGTCTGATACATTTTATATTATCCAGGAGCACTATCCCCCTTTCCTCATTTATAATACACGTTTTATATAAAGTCCCTCTCCTCTCCCAGTGCTGCTTGTTATAGAGTTTTTTTTTACGTCTGATACATTTAGTATCCAGCTCTCACAGTTACTCTGTCATTATGAGCCTTCAGTGTGATTTATTTGAATGTTTTCCCTGGATTTAAAGTGCTTTATTTTATTATAAAAATCAATTTGCACCAGTCATCTCTTCTCTGAGCTTTCAGACCGATTTACGTTAATATTTTCCCTCTCCCCTGCTTTATATTCCTGTGCCTCCCCCACAGAGATACAAAGTTTAAGTAAAAGTTCCCTCTCCTGTGCTGGATAAGCATTGCATTCCAAAGTTCTGCACCCTCCACATGCCAATGCAGTAGGATGTTCTATACAGAGAGGGGCATTAATTAATGCAGGTGGATGCTGTATACATTATACAGAGAGGGGTATTAATTAATGCAGGAGGATGTTCTATACATTATACAGAGAGGAGCCTTTTTTTTAGCCCTTTAAATCCAGTGGCTGTGAGCGCTGAGATCGGCTGCTTGTTATATTATCTCTCAGTACAATGTATCAGGCTCAGTTGTTACAGTTGATTAGGAAATGCGTATACGGATATACACTATACAGTGTGGGCGCTTGTTTATTTGATGAATTGATTAAAGTGCTATGTGGATTACTAGTAAATAGTCAAATGCAGCCTATAGTATGGTAAAAAACACATAAAAAACAACCAAAATATGTGTCAAGACTAAGACAAAGAGATGAAAAGGACCATACGGCGCATAAAATAGTGTATAAAATAGTGAGCAGCTGATTAATAGACAACTGGTTAATAATGGATAAAATGTAAAATATAAGTGAATAAAATTGTCCTTTAAAATACCAAATAGAGATATTTAAGATGCATAGGAGTAAAATGTGCAAAAAGTATATATGGAGATAAGTCAATTAGTGCAAATGAGTGCTCAAAAAGTGCAGCAGTTCAATACTCAAAGGAGTGTTGTTGATTGAAGACAGGTGTACCAATCTTCTCTGTGGTGTGAGTATCAGATCTTCTCTTTAAAGATATCCCTCAGAGAGAAATAAAACATAAAGGCAATAATAGTGCAGATGGTCGTACTGGAATGGAGCAATTCAATAAAATCAATGTACCACTCACATTTATAGGAGCCTAAGGAAATCCAGGCTCAAGGAAAATAGCTTGCGGCCAGATATAGGGTGGCACGTCCCTCCTTTCGTCTATGGTGGTTGCTAGATAAAGCAGAGAGAGTCGGGAGACGACACTCCCATAGCGTAACTCTGTGCGTATATGTGGAAAAATTAAATTAAAATTGATCGCACTCACCAATTATAGAGCCTCTCAATGCCAGGCTCAAGGGATATCGCCTTGGGCTCTCTTAAGGTGGAAGCCCGAACCCCTTTGGTGTAGCAGCAGTTGATCCAGATATCCAAAAAAGTAGGGAGATGGAGAAAAAGTGGCGAATGCAAGGTATAAAGTAATAAATTTATTGGAAATAATAAAATCCTGGACAAGTTGTACCGAGACCCCCAGACTACAGATACGAACGAAAATGAAACTAAAAGAATTTTCGCAAAGCACTTCTGGGTAAAAAGGGCCTTTTCTGGTTCATGTACGGTGAAAATTAAAGAAAGAAATTTCTATCGCTCTATTTTTTATTTTTTCGTATCGTATATAAATCATTTGACCTGCATCTTATCTTATTTTAACATGTAAGAATTATGTGTGCATCTCGATTACGATATAACCTTTACGAATATGCGCATAATTCTATTGGTCGATCCTTTTGTTTACTTCCGATGCGAAATGTTGTTCGTTTTTCGAATCCTTGCATTTTATATAAGTTATAATTTGGTTCTAAGCCTTGTCTTAAATCCTCCCCATAAAATAACTGTTTTAAAGATTCGTAATTGTCACGATCGCCCATGTATTGTATCTATTTTCGTTTTTAATTCGAAACGACCGCAAAGCATCTCTGGGTAAATCCGAACGAACGGAAGTCGACCAACAGGAAATAGGGAGTTAACAATCCCAACGTGGCAGGAAATGCAATTAGTATGTTATACTATATAAGAGGACACTTTCATTTTCACTTTCACTTTCTTATTGCACTTTATGGACACTAAATACACCGACTGAGGAAGGCTTTTTTAGCCGAAACGCGTCTCGGTACAACTTGTCCAGGATTTTATTATTTCCAATAAATTTATTACTTTATACCTTGCATTCGCCACTTTTTCTCCATCTCCCTACTTTTTTGGATATCTGGATCGACTGCTGCTACACCAAAGGGGTTCGGGCTTCCACCTTAAGAGAGCCCAAGGCGATATCCCTTGAGCCTGGCATTGAGAGGCTCTATAATTGGTGAGTGCGATCAATTTTAATTTAATTTTTCCACATATACGCACAGAGTTACGCTATGGGAGTGTCGTCTCCCGACTCTGCTTTATCTAGCAACCACCATAGACGAAAGGAGGGACGTGCCACCCTATATCTGGCCGAAAGCTATTTTCCTTGAGCCTGGATTTCCCTTAGGCTCCTATAAATGTGAGTGGTACATTGATTTTATTGAATTGCTCCATTCCAGTACGACCATCTGCACTATTATTGCCCTTATGTTTTATTTCTCTCTGAGGGATATCTTTAAAGAGAAGATCTGATACTCACACCACAGAGAAGATTGGTACACCTGTCTTCAATCAACAACACTCCTTTGAGTATTGAACTGCTGCACTTTTTGAGCACTCATTTGCACTAATTGACTTATCTCCATATATACTTTTTGCACATTTTACTCCTATGCATCTTAAATATCTCTATTTGGTATTTTAAAGGACAATTTTATTCACTTATATTTTACATTTTATCCATTATTAACCAGTTGTCTATTAATCAGCTGCTCACTATTTTATACACTATTTTATGCGCCGTATGGTCCTTTTCATCTCTTTGTCTCAGTTGTTACAGTAACTGTAACAGTGCTCAGTTTCAGTAAAACAAGGAAATAATATTGTTTTAACCTCTTATATATAAAAATATAATTTACTAGTTTTACTGAAACTCTGAGCGCTGTGATGAGCAGCAGTCAGTTACTGTAACAGCTTTGCCTGGCACATTGTGCTGAGAGTGAGTGATACTGTAACAAGCAGCGATCTCAGCCCTCTGAGGAGCCACTACAATAGTAATTGTATCCACTGGTTTTCGGATGAATGAAATTAGTTTTCATACTAAGGAACTGAAAACTAATTTCTTTAGCAACTAAATAAATTGCATTTTAGGACTAATCTGTTAGTTCAAAACAAAATTTTGTGCTGTGCACATGTCTATTGATAACATCTAGTTTTTTAATTGAGATATTTTTGAATAAATAATGAATGTAGTATTGAATAACTTATGTTAAGCATTGCATAATATTAATAAAAAAACAGAACATTCGTTATGATTGAGATATGACAACAAAACATTGACCTGGACCGTATAAAGAAAGACTATTATATAAGATTAATGTTATTATTCACTATATATATAGAATTGAAAGTGCAGTGTGCTTTGCCGTATTGTGCTCCAGGTAAATTTGGAAACAATAGTGTCAGCAGAGAGAAGTTAATCTCATGAGTTCGTCTCATGAGTTGACAAGTTTCCAATGCGTAGTAATTACGGGATTAGATATTTTATATAATGGACTTTTTGCAGACTGTCAGAGAGCAGTCCAATAAATCTGAATTTTATTTATTTACTTTTCACAGCTGAAAATATATATATTTATGGAACCAAAATGCACTATTCCCGTGAGAGATGAATCTTTTTTGAAATTGTAATAATGCATTGCTGTTTCTCAGATTGAAATTGATTTACAGGTACATTACATAATTTCCTATGTCACATCTTACAATACCTGGTGTAGTCTCTAAGGTTTATCATACAGTACATTTTATTCACAATGTTTATTTTTAAACCTTGACTGCACACATTCAGTCCCAAGAGGCAATGACAATAAAATGAATTATATAGAATGTATGTAAAAGCTAGCATCCCCATTGCCCCTGGCATTCGTATCTTATATTTAAAAATCGAAGTGTGTCAGCCACAAATAAAATGACAAAAAACAAGCAATCTCACCTATTTATATAGTTCCGCAGTGCTGTACAATGGGTAAGTCAAAACACACATAAAATTAAGAAATACGTTGACACATGGAAAAATCTAGGAAAAGAGATCCCTGCTCAAGTGATCTTCCAATGTAAGAGGAGTGCTAAGTAGGGGAAAAATTGGGAAGCATGAGGGCTGGGAGGGGATTTATCTTTTAAAAAATGTGATTAGAAACTGCAGTGAAAGGGCAAAGGTATAAACAAAAGGAAGCCTCTAATGGCACAACAGTTTTGTAATGTTTGTAATCTATGGGGTCATAGTAAGTACAGTGGTGTAAGCCCTTTCTGTTTCCAGTCATCTGGTTCTGCATCCCTGAGACTGTCTAGCCTTGCCTCACTTTCCTTGGTAGCATATCAGATCTTGCTCCAAGCCCAATATACTGTAAGTCTTGAAGCCTCAACTAGACCGGAGCCAATGAGAAAGTTCAATTTGGATTCAATTTGGGAATTTTGGAATCCAAATGTTTTAGATTTGGAAATTTCCAAGTCAGACCAATCCAAATATATTGAACTGATACAACATTGGATCATATCAGAAAATCTGGAAAATTCTGAGGTGCACTTATTTACCTCCCTATACTTCATAATGCTCTTCTCTCTATACCTCTTTCTATACTGTTTCTTCCTCTCTCTACGCCCTTCTTTTTAACCCCTACAGTACATATTATATGAGATATTATAATATCTCTATTCCTCCACACCACAAGTTAGTTAGGGTTAGGGACACATTTAGGGTTAAGATTAGGTTTAGAATTAATTTTAGTGTTACCTTTAGGGCTAGGATTAGTGTTACCTTTTAGGGTTGCTGTTAGATTTAGAGTTACTAATTCTAATGTTGTAAGATTAGGTTTCAGATTAGGGTTAGGAATAGTATTTCTACTTCTTTTATGATAACCGTTACTGTGCAGGGCAAAATCCCTAATCTTAAGTGCAAGATTTGTTAGTCATCCATATGAATCCAAATAAATCTGATTATATTTGGATCATTTCAGACTGATTTGGAAAATTCATTTTGGAAGTGATTTAGTTCACTCGGTGGTTCAGAATTCAAGTTCTTCTGAAATGCCATGACTGCTTAAATCTAGATCCTTGAGTCCAATGCCCCTTTGAATAACCAACCACACACCTAATTATTTGGAAAGGGCATAAGCCACAGCTTTATTAAGAATAATAATTATAATAAAACACTTCAAAAACACACCATATTTAATCTGACCCTACTGCAGCATCCTTGCAGTAGTCGGTTACCATTCCACACTAGAGCTCGTCGCTCCTCCTGGCTTACACAGGAACCGAGGACGTCTCTCCTAGCACCCACCTTAACCATCGGTTTATCAGTAGATCCTCCTTGCTGGCCAGGGTTAACGCAAGCTGTGACAAAAAAAGAAAAAGAAATACAGGGTAGGGAAGGCAGGAACTTGCAGAACTTCCACAATCCTACACGAGTGAGCCAGGTGACTAATCCACCCCTTTATATAGGCTAGCTCAGGGCTCAAAATTTCAGGTCACAAGCTACTAGCCAGGTCTTAAGAGTTACTCGCCACTAGTTGTCCAGAGCGTATGACAGAGCTTCACAGTAATGTGTAGTATGCATAAACATATCACAGAGCGCCACAGCCTTTTCTACACCCCCCGCCCATCCAATTCTTCATTACACCCCTCATGACCCCTCCATTATTTTTTTTACACAGTTCCCTCCTTGTTTTGACAGCCCCCCTTGATTTCACACAACTCCCTCTTTGTTTTTACACAGCACCTCTTGCTATTTTTTACACAGCCCCTCCTCACACAGCCCCTCCTCACACAGCTTACCACTCATTTTTACACAGCCTCCTTTTTACACAGCCTCCTCTTTACACAGCCTCCCCCTCCTCTTTACACAGCCTCCTCTTTACACAGCCTCCCCTTAGTTTTTACACAGCTTCCTCTTTACACAGCCTCCCCCTTGTTTTTACACAGCCTCCCCCTCATTTTTACACAGCCCCCCTTTTTTACACAGCCCCCTTGTTTTTACACAGCCCCGTTTTTACACAGCCCCCCTTGCTTTTACACAGCCCCCGTTTTTACATCGCCCCCCCCATTTTTTACACAGCCCCCCATTTTTTACACAGCCCACTTTGTCTTTACACTGCCCCCCTACGTTTTCACACAGCTGCTGCACCCCCCCTTCCCATTTTCACTCACCAGTTTATGTCTCGGGCGGCAGCTGGGACCTCGGCTGTTCCTCCTTCTGCAGTCTGGCTCCACTGCCATCCACGCGCTTGCCTCCTCTTCTCTGTGCCGTCTGCGATGCATCACGAGGGTGGGTCAAGTGACTCACCAAACGTGACTCTCGCAGTTCACATGGAAGGGGATGGTGCCAAAGCAGCATGCCTGCCCAGACTCATGTTAGGAGTGTGTGAGGCATGCTGCCGTGCAGCTGATATGACTGCTTCGATGGACCAATAAGGCGGCGGCACCCAATGGGTCAGTCTGCTCCACTCGCCCGCATGTAATTTCCACTCGCAGAATGCGAGGAGGCGAGTGGATATTTTGAGGGCTGGGCTAGCTCATTCGCATAGTTGTGGCTATCACCCAATGAATTTGTTAATGCACACCTGTACTAATCGGCCCAGGCCAGCAGTCATACCCCCTTCCTGAATGTTCCAGGGGCTGCTTTATTGCCAGTATCTGACCAAATATGAATTCATAAAGCACAGCAAGAGAATATATGCATTCAGTCTGAACCGTATTGCCAAGTCTACCCTCAAGAATTTAAAATCTTTGTAGAAAGGCAATTACAGTGTAATATTCCAATCTCCCTTTCTCTTTAGGGCACACGAAGGAGACTGATGAAGAAATAATCTCTTCAGTCTACAGACATGTTCATTAAATTTTCAATATATTAATGCAGGACCTTGCTATGCTGTTTATCATAAACAACATTGGACATAAACATATGTAACACTTCATAGTTTTTCTTGTGGTTTATTCTAAAATAATGTTTAATGCAGTAGATTTCTGGTTTGGCGTTTCTTTACAAACAACTTAGATCTAAGTTACACAATTACTAAAAGGCCTAAGGAAGCAAATATTGCAAAATTAGGAATCCTGGGTATGGTGTGTATAGCAATGAAATACAATTTCTTCAAATTGATCTTCTCTATTTTCTTCTAAATCTAAAATCATATCACATAGTTGTCTTCTATTAAGGTGTTTGCAAGACATTAATCCAGTTACGCAAAACTACAAACATTTCTTAATATGTCTTTATTATCTAATGGTGTGTTTTTTTCTGTTTAATACATCTGTTCACACTAGCATTTCTGTTATAATTGGACATGACTGCAGCAAAGAACTTGAAGAGATCAATGATAAACCTGAAAGTACAGACTTAGGCTATTGAACTTCGAAGCTTTCAAAGTTCATATCAGGAGATTAAAGTCTTTGCCGCCTGTATTCTGTTTCTGTTGCGTCTCACACAACCTGTAGTGTACCAACAAGTACTTTTAATCCATGCCACTTTGTCTTGGTTTCTTATATAAAAGTATTTCATGTCATGAGATTTTCTGCGTGTGTGACTAGAAGTACAAGTATTTCATGATCTCAGAAGCATAGTAGTAGATTTTTTTTAATGATCTTCCCTTATAACAATCAGTTCCAAATTAAAGCACAGATAAACATTTATTTTGATTCTAATTGATAGGCTTAAATAATACAATTATATTTATTAACAATAAATAGTTTTTGGGATGTTTCGATACAAAAGCCATTGTGTTTATTACAATATTTATATTTGTAGATAGTAGTCAGTCAAAGGGAATCTTGTATAGTGATCACACTATGTTTTGTTCCTTTCCATCACAGGTTTTTAAGCTTCATATTTTAGCAAATCTATGCATATGGGTATATATTTTTTCAACTTCTAATCAATATGTGGCCCTATCCAAACCATCCAAACCCAATTTCAAGCTGTTAATGTACACAACTGCAGCCATAATATTAACCGAGCCACTATTCCAGCAGAGCTGTTTAAGTTTGCCATTTATGGCCAAGCGAGAACTGATCTTCTAGTGCCCACTGCAAAATAGGATCTCTTTCTGCTCAGTCAAATATCTCTCCTTTCAGACTAGTGACTATATCATATATGAGATTTTGGACTTCTGTGTCCTGGATTACCAAGATTCTCTATCTCCTTCCTGTGCCCTTTCAACAACACCTTTCCCTTCACTATGTGGGCCTGGTCTAGGCGTGCATCTGTGATCCTCTGATGCCTACTCTTTTCCTCCTGCTCTCCCATACTCCCTCGCCCCTGCTCTCTCCTACTTCCTTTCTCCAATTCTCCCATACTCCCATGGCCCCCTCACCCAAACTCATACGGTGCCCTTCACCTCTCCTTCTACTCCTACACTCTTCACCAAACCATCCTAGAAACCAAGCTCAATCTCACATTCTCCATGGGTTAAGGTTATGCGATTTGTAAACATCCTATTAGTTAACAAGACACCAGTGAAAAGCTTATATTATCCATGAATTGTTCTTACCCAAGTAATCATATCCCCTCTCAGACATTTTTTTAAAGGATAGACAAGACAAATTTTCTATAGTATCTTTACAATTTAAATGCCACCTTTTGTACTTTATTTGGCTTCAAAATATCTTTCTTAAAAATCTGTACACAAATCATCATCTGCCATGTCCAGTTAGGGGGGGATGTGGTATTTTGGAGAAAAGGAATCCAATGGCGGGTTACTTGGAGACCATTCTTAGTCAGATACAGACAGGGTTATTCAGAGAGCGGTGTAAAGCAGGAGAATGACTGGAGAATGGAAAATTCTAGGTCAAAATAGCCTTTTGCCAGTATCCATTAGTAGCTCACGAACATTACGAGGCGAGCCACTAGCATAAAGGCTGACACCGCTATGGCAACGATTTTTGGCATATGTAATTCCTTATTGCAAGCTTGGTCAGAATAGGAACCAAAATATTTGTTTTTGCTTTGCTTCATATATGTTATTTTAGGGAACTGTTTATAATTAGAGAATGCTAGTTGATCTCCTTACACCATAGCCTATTCAGAATAATATATAGAATTTTGTTATGTAGATATAGTTCTCTTACAGTTGGTTACAAACATTTAAAGTTGCTAACATCTGCCAAATCATGAATTGCAACAAATGAGTGTGAATGTTCTTTTTTATTTTATTTTTAAATGCTATGCAATATTTTCTACATTTGTAAGACATGGGGGGGGGCCATATTACATACTTGGTGCTAACTTAAACAGAGCTGTTGTAAACTTCCCAGAGCCATTATAGCCTATGGAGGTTTTAAGTTTACAACAGCTCTGGTTAAGTTAGCACCAACATTGTAATATGGCCCGGGGCATTTTATACAATAAAGTAAAATAGCTTATTAAATTTTATACATAAAAAACATGTCACAAGAAAAGGATATTGATTGCTTATTTGAAATGATTATGTGTTACAAACTATTGCTGTAGCATAACAGCCAAATGTCATTGCGGCACACATTAGTGCATATTTTGACAATGGGTATTACAGCATGACTTAAAATATTTAAGTCATGTCACCCAGGAAATACTTGAAAACGAGCGAAATCTCAATATATCCTTCCTGGTAAAATACTTTTTAAATAAATAAATTAATTAAATTATGAGGGTATCTTAGTTCAGATTGTTCCCTGTGTCTATAAGCATCTGTTTAGAAGAAAAAAAACACATGTAATTTAAGTTTTTAGTGGTTCAGTGGACTCAAATTAACTACATTGGCTATAGATTGGATATTTTATAAAAGTATGTATTAACCCCTTCACTGCTGAGCCATTTCACCCATGTGCTTACTAGCTCATTTTGACCATTTTGTGCTCATCGTGTATAAACACAATTTGAAGTAATGTTTTATTATAGGACCCAGACATATTATATATCCGTATGTTCATCAGACTTGGCAGATTCAAAATATATCATTATTATTCGTATACATCATGTCCTGTCAGAATGCTAAAACAATGAATGTAAAAAGTGTAAATTTCCATTCAGCTTTCAATCATTTACACTTTGTAAAATTATTAAGTTTACATTTTATCATCCAAACCTTTGTCGATATATATTCTATCTGGTACTCTTGTTTAAAAAAGATAGTATTTTAAATAGTAAATAGTAACCCGTTACTCCATTTTTCGTAGAAAATACGCAATTTTTGCTAAAGAGGAAAAAAATTAAAGTTTTCTCTTGTATATTGTAGGATTGTGTTTTATAAACAATATGATTATGTATAAAACACTGACCCTGCTCACGATGTGGGAAATGGGAAGGTGAGTAATGGCAGTGGTATTGCTCATTTTATAAGTATTAAATGGACAATGCCATTACTTTGGAACAACAACAACAAAAATTTTTGGTGTGGGTTCTCTTTTCTTTTTACATTTTATATGGCCATTTTTGTTACCATGACCTGTCCAATGACCCCTAACTTGACTTTTTGAAGTGTAAAGAATGGACATACCATATCTAACCCTACCATATAGTACCCATTCTCTTCACAGCGGTGCGTTTGCTTGTGTTTTAGATGTACCAATGTGTAATAATTCTTTGCTCCATCACCTGCACATTTAGCCCTGGTGTGGGAAATGTGAAGGTGAGTTACTGTAGTGGCATTTTTTTCTTTATAAGTAAAAACACATACTGCCAATGCCTTAGAAAAGATGAATTTTGCAATTACTGTTTTTTACTTTTTTTAATTTTTACACATTATGGGCCACATTACATTCATCACGCTAAAACGGGGACGCTAGGGAGAAAAACCTGCGCATGCAGGTTTTTCCTTTGCGTCCCCGTTTTAGCGTGATATTACGATGCAGGCACTAAAAAAAGCTGCCTGCATTGTAATGCAGCGCTAAGTCCCAGGATAAGCTCCGCGGCGTGCATCCCCTCCATGGAGCCCATAGGACTCCATTGAGGCAGATGCTGCCGGTCACATGACCTGCTGGATCTCGCCTCGCGAGATCCGGCAGGTCAGCATAGTGATCGCAGAGGGAGACTGGGGGACTTTTTCTGCAGCAACGGGATCCGTTAGCACCAGGTCCAGGCTGTGGTTAACTGTTGGGTTAACCACAGACAGATGGTAATTAGCATTAGTATATTGTAATACTAACGCTAATTAACTCTTTGCGCTCCCCATGGTAAGTATAGGGAGCGCAAAGTACAGTAACCTTGCATTGAAAAGCGCAAGATACCGTTTTTTTAACCCGTTAATGTTTGGATTGTTATATGGTGCACTCACACTAGGGCCACCAGTGCTAACATTAACGCTGACACAGGTGAACGCTAACGTTAGCGATATGAATGTCCCTATTTAGTCATATTCAGTATTTTCCGACCTTTCCAATGACACCTCACTTGTCTCTGTGCGGTATAAAAATCAGAGACTTGACAGTACCCCCGGCGCTGCTCTCTGCAGTGCAGTTTAGGTTTTCGATATGACAATGCGTAATAATGCAATGTGGCATTGCCTCCACACTTGCTGGCATCATGGGAAAAGACAAGGCAAATAAGTGCAGCATCATTGTTCACTTTATAATTGAAAAGTGAACAACAGAGCTGCAGTATAAAAAAAGATAAAAGTCTATTTTATTTAAATACATTTACATAGAAACATAGAAACATAGAGAAATGTCGGCAGATAAGAACCTTTTGGCCCATCTAGTCTGCCCAATTACATGGATACTTTACCTGGATTTATCTTTTGTTTAGGATAGCCTTATGCCTATCCCATGCTTGCTTAAATTCAATTACTGTTTTGGCCTCTACCACTTCAACTGGAAGGCTGTTCCATGTATCCACCACCCTCTCAGTAAAATAATGCTTTCTGATGTTACTTTTAAACCTTTGCCCCTCTAATCTAAGACTATTTCCTCTTGTTTTGCTACTTTGTTTCCTTTTAAATATACTCCCTTCCTCTACCTTGTGGATTCCCTTTACGTATTTAAATGTTTCTATCATATCTCCTCTGTCTCGTCTTTTTTCCAAGCTGTACATGTTAAGATCATTAAGCCTTTCCTGGTAACTTTTCTCCTTCAAGCCGTACACCATTTTAGTAGCCCTTCTCTGAACTCTCTCTAAGATGTCTATATCCTTCTGGAGATACGGTCTCCAGTACTGCACACAGTACTCCAAGTGAGGTCTCACCAGTGCTCTGTACAGTGGCATGAGCACTTCCCTTTTCCTACTGCTAATACCTCTCCCTACACAACCAAGCATTCTGCTAGCATTTCCTGCTGCTCTATTACATTGACTACTTACCTTTAGATCCTCTGAAATAATAACCCCTAAATCCCTTTCCTCAGATGTTGAGGTTAGGACTGTATCAAATATTCTATATTCAGCCCTTGGTTTTTACGTCCCAGGTGCATTATCTTGCACTTATCCACATTAAAACTCAATTGCCACAACTCCGACCATTTTTTTAGTTTACCTAAATCATTTGTCATTTGTCTGATCCCTCCAGGAACGTCAACCCTGTTGCAAATCTTTGTGTCATCAGCAAAAAGACATACTTTTCCATTAATACCTTCTGCAATATCACTAATAAAATATTAAATAGAATGGGTCCAAGTACTGACCCCTGAGGTAGCCCACTGGTAACAAGACCTTGCGCCGAATAAACTTCATTTACCACAACCCTCTGTTGCCTGTCACTCAGCCACTGCCTAATCCATTCAACAATATTGGAATCCAAGCTCAAAGATTGCAATTTATTGATAAGCCTTCTATGCGGAACAGTATCAAAAGCCTTACTGAAATCTAAATAAGCAATGTCTACTGCACCACCTGTGTCTATTATTTTTGTTACCCAATCAAAAAAATCAATAAGATTAGTTTGGCATGATCTCCCTGAGGTAAACCCATGTTGTTTCTGATCCTGTAATCTATGTGTTTTTAGATGTTCAACAATCCTTTCCTTTAACATGGTTTCCATTAATTTCCCCACTACTGACGTAAGACTAACTGGCCTATAGTTCCCAGATTCCTCCCTACTACCCTTCTTGTGAATGGGCACAACATTTGCTAATTTCCAGTCTAACCTATATTTAAGTATAACCTAGCACTTTTGGGATCACTGTAAAGGCTATGCTCTTTCCAAAGATACCATGTATGACCATCTGTCTTTTAGGGTTACAGAGATGCAGGGATCAAAATGACTCCTGTATCTTTTCCATAAGGAATCCCCTTCCCAGCAAAAGGGTGGTCCTGTTCGTGACATCATCACAGGAATACGCAATAGCATCAGTGGGTGGGGGGAGGTTCCAAACCATTGTCTGACTTTCAGGAAGTCAGACCACCGCAGGATTCCCCTCTGACCGGCAGAAATCTTCCCTAGAGCTGCCTGTAAGTAATGTTGAGTGGGTGACGTCCTCATGCTGCGGTGAAACACTAGGACATCCCCCACATGTCATCCGCATCCAAGGGGTTAATCTAAAGGTCATAATTTCTAACTTTTAATCCCACTAGAGGGACATTGCTAGCTGCATCTGCACATCTTCCACTCAGGACCACCTAACTAGAAAGACAGTAAAGATGTGTATAATATACTTTACTTTTCATTTCTACTTCCGTTTTTCCTAAGAAAGTAAAATATATATTTGGTTTGTACTGCTTCAGCAAATTACCAGTAGTTATTATTTTTCTTCTGCAATAAATCTATTCTGATCCCTTGAGGAAAAATTACATGCTGGAAAAAAATGCATTTTTAAATACGTTAGTGATATTCAGCTTTTGTATCTGATTTCCTAGGCCATCAGTATTCAGTAACATTATCAAGGGACATTATATGCAGTACTGAATCATAGCAACATACATTTTCCTTAATAAGGTGTGCTCATATGAAATCACTATATAATGTGAGTAGATAATGTTATGGACAGAATTCTGAAAGCATCTAAAATAGACATTATAGTCATTCATCATAGTCAAATCATATAGTGATTTCCAATTATAACCATCAAAGCAGCCAGACTGTCAATCAGATAAATGACCAGTGGACAATGACAGTCAACATCAGAGTTGATGGTGGTCTAGTCCAAATGAATAGATATCCCATTTTGATACTCTATACTCTTACAGGTATAAACTATAAAAATATTTCCATAAAATTGTGTATTTCACTAGTCAATTTCTGGTTCTTAAGGTAGCATAAATTTTCCTATAATAGCATCAGTACAGCCCCATACCGATATCAATTTATTGATTTTAGGTAAGCATGCATCATTTTCAGACCATACTCGAAACATAATTTAGGCACTAGTTAAGCTTGTAAAAGAAAAAAAGGCTCTGAACCACCAAAAATAATATATTCTAATACAACCTGATTTAATATAGTAATTCATATAGAATTGATATATATATATACCAATATTTTGGTGTAAACTTACCGGAGCCATTACAGTCTATGGAGTTAAGTTTACAACTGCTCTGGTTAAGTTTACACCAACCTTGGAATAGGGCCCCTAGTTTATACCTTTAACAGGTTAAACCATTGTAGCGCTGTTTAAAACTCTGTTGCTGTATTGCTCAGTTTTTGCCACCAGAGGGAGACAAGCGCAATGTAAACATACTGGACACAATGGGACTACGTTTTCCAGCATGCTTTAGGGCAGAGACAGGAAGTGGGTGGGGAAGGAGGAAAGGACATCCGCAGCCTCGTGGAAGGAGAGCCAGTGTGAGCCAAGGGGTGAACAGAGTGAGACGCACGTGAGACTGTGAGCGATTGTAACCAGGCCGGAGAGCAGGCGCTGCCTTGCCGACGCTGGGGATCGATACAGTGACTTGCCAGAGACCTAGTAATCCACCACTGAGAGGTTTTGCACAGACACAGAGTAGCAGATTGGACCCCGAGTAAGGAGACCGCGATGATCCACTGGGAGTGCAGGCGGTAAGCGGTAGACCTTGTTGTAAAGACGGACAAGCAGGAGAAGCAGATCCGGTGGCACAGAGTCCCAGTAAAATCCAGCGGAGAGACGTCCTTTATCGGGCAGCGGAACTGATTGTCTGGCGGATGGGTGAGAGGCCTTCCAGGCCACAGTCAAAGTTTAACGAAGCACGCTGCCGTATTGCTTAAATCTACAGGGCCCCAACGTGACTAGTCAAAGATTTACTAAATACATTCACTGGCCAGTTGAAATATAATACCCGGGTACCTGAGCTCACACACACACACCTTTTTGGGACATAACTTGCACGGGACTTACACTCCAGAAACAAAGGGGTTAAACTTTTATTTTACCGCTGCGCTTTTCTCGAATTACAAAATCCTGTTTTCTATGCACCGTGCTTACATTATATATGCCGCTTTATTGAGACCAGTAAAGTATATAATTTATAAAATCCACAACAGTGCTGGTGTATATTTATTCCCTAGTGCGGAGAGACTAACCCGAGGTTTAATTCAGCGGCTCCTCCGGGAGTGAGCTCTACACCATTTTTCTAAAAAACACACAAAATGTAAAAGACAATGCAAACACTGGGGGATAGAAAGAACCAGCGTCAAGGAGGGCATTACCCAATTGTATAACAAACTGAAAAAACAGTGTAGACACCAACTACCTATTTGTAAACTTTATTGATTTTGTACGTTAGAACCACAACACGAACGCATAAAACACATAAATATGAAGTGTATGAGTTCCCCCCCCCAAGGGGTAGGATACCAAGCATCAGGGCAAGAGGGTATTAAATTGATATCATTAGATATTCAAAAATGAAAGTTATAGACATATGCACATACCCAACTTAAAATGCCACCTATAAAAAATAGCGAGGAATAGTGGATTAAAGCTCCATTGAGCTTTGCACACTTTGGGTATAAAAGCAGTACATAGCTGAAGCCTTAACACTCAAGAGGAGTATCTGTCAAGTAAATTCAAGACTCAAGCCCACACCAGGCATAGAAGCAGTCCAAACGACCATACCATAAACCGCTACGCCCTCATTGATAAGGGCAAACCACACTTAACGGCAGATATTTATATACTGCATTTGTAATAGGCTACATTGTTTCTACATACACTTTGGGAATCTTTTTGTCTTTGTATATACTTTTTTCCAATACTGACCAGGATTTATTGCCCACTGTTTCCTAAAACAGCTGCATAAGACATACACTTACCAACATATTAACGAATACCTACAGGGTTATTCAGAGAGATCCGAAAAGTCACTGCACGTTCGGTAACTTTTCGTTCCCTGCACTTTGGGGCGATTCAGGAATTCCTAGTTCGCCGACCCTGCTGTGTATTCAGCAAGCACCGCAGGGCCCACGTAGTGCAAGGAATACTCGACACAAACCCGCCGAACACTCACCAAACACTCACCGAAAACCCACAGAAACCACCACAAAAACCAAGCTGAACACGCTGGAAAAATCCGAGCAGCCGCAGATCACAGCACAGAGCAGCCGCCAGAAAAAGCTGACGCACAGATGAGCGGGGTGAAAAAAAACCCAGTTTGCTTGAAAGTTTGAAATTTGAAACGTTGTTTGCAAAAAAACTACTGAACGAAAATGTCTGAAATTTACATATAAGATCCAATGAATGATAAGAAATAGGTCTGTTACAGAAAAATGAAAAAACTATTTAAAAAAAAAAAAGGAAGAAAAATTTTAACAAAAAAATCCACAAAAATGCCTAAAGGATCCTAAAAAATCTAAAGATAAAGAGACTTTTTACAGCAGAATAAAATAATAAACAGTTTATTAGATATTGAATTAAAACGGGAATATTTTTAGCATTGAAGCCTATGGGATTCGCCTGAATAAATCTGTCGAATGAAACCACCGAATGGCAGGGCACTTCACTGACATTCCTCAGTTGTTCGGTGTTCTCTGAAAAGACAAACCATTGCTTCTCTATGGGGATTTCACTGCCTCGAACAGGCACCGTACGTGCAGGCAGATCGCCAACATTTGGCGAAATGCCTGCTCTCTGAATAGTCCCGAAATGTCCCCGTTTGCTGAAATTTACAGGGTTATTCAAACAGATCCGATTTGTGGCCAAAAGGTAACCGAACAGTGAAATTCAGCATACGGTTACCTTTTCTGGCCATTCGGCTATTCAGAGAGCAGGCAGTTCGCCAAATGTTGGCGAATTGCCTGCACATACAGTGCCTGTTCGTTGCCTGTTCGAGGGCAGTGAAATCCCCATAGAGAAGCAATGCTTCGTCTATTCAGAGAACAAAAACCAGCAGTGAAAAGTTGCCGAATTGTCCTGCCGTTCAGTGGTTTCATTCGACAGGTTTATTCAGGCGAATGCCATAGGCTTCAAATGTTAAAAATATTCCTGTTGATTATAATATTCTGCAGTAAAAAGTCTCTTTATGTATAGATTTTTTTGGATCTTTTATGCATTTTTCGGGATTTTTTGGCAAATCTTTCTTTTTTTATTTTAAATCGTTTTTTCTTTTTTCTATAACAGCCCTTTTTATTATCATTCATTGGATCTTATATGTAAATTTCAGACCTTTTCGTTCTGTAGTTTCTTTGCAAATAGCGTTTCACTTTTCAAACATTCAAGCGTACTGAGTTTTTTTTTTCACTCCGTTCGTCTGCGGTGTCAGTTTTTTCTGGCGGCTGCTCTGCGCTGTGATCGGCGGCTGCTCGGGTTCCTCCGGCGTGTTCAGTGGGTTAATCCAGATGTTTTTGCGGGTTTCGGTGTGCGTTCGAGGGGGTTTGCGGTGAGTGTTCATCAGGTTTGCAGCGGCTTTTCCCTGCACTACGACGGCCCTGTGGTGCTTGCTGACTACTACACCGCAGGGTCGCCGAAATGGGATCGCCAAATCTCACCGAATTGAAGAGAGTGAAAAGTCACCGAATGTGCGGTGACTTTTCAATTCTCTTTGAATAACCCTGTCAGTGTCAGCTTACATTTCGGCCACATTTCGGATCTTTCTGAATAACCCCCCTAGACTTTTTTGGTGCTACATACACATTATTTTTGTGATTAATTAAGATGGCATTGAAGATGTTTTTTTATTTTTAAACCAGGTGCCTTTTTTAATAGTGATGCAACTTTTTTAATTGACTATACTATTCTCAGCCTAAAGGTGTCACCCTTCTCGTGGGGTGCCATTGTTAGTGGTTGGTCTAGGCAACAATCTAATATCCTTGAATGTATTAAAGGTCAACTCATATCAGGACTCTGCTCTTTTTCCCAGGATATATTGAAGTATCAGTCTAGCTGTGAGTCAAAATATTGATCCCTGCATATCTTCATTGGGGCTTATTTCAGTAGCAGTTATTCTCTTTTTCCATGAAAAGGAGTAGAAATGTTTTGTAATGGATAGTCACAATTTGAATGTATAGTACTTAAACCTTATGATTTTCCAGGAGTAACAGACTTCCTCAACTCTTGCTAGAGTTGAACAGGCTTCTTATATGAACATGTAGGTGCCAGAAAATAGTTTTGATGTAAAAAAAAGTGGTCGTGTTCTCACATGAAACAAAGAATGTTATCCAGGAAAATATAGCCGACAATATGGTTGTCAAAGTCATTAGTCATTGTGTGTCTAGTTTGATCCTCATTCGCGTTAATCTACAAAGTGTATAACTGGAGAAACTGAAAGAAATGATGGATAATCATCAATATCCATTCCATATCTTCAGAGAAAATACACCAGATTAATGCAGTCTTTCTGATTTTCACTAACGTAATGCCTTCCAGACGTATGCCAACTTTTATATTTAAATGCCATTCTTTGCTAACCTTAATGTAAAGTACATTCTAAAAATAACAAACCTTGCATTGATCTCTGAATGAATTAGCAGCATGGTGGTTTTACTAAGTGCAGTTCCTTTTTTTTTCTTTTTTTTCGACTGTTCTAAAGTTTCAATAATAGATATGACAAAATTATTATATAAAAATAATACTGATCTTTCAAAATGTATGTTGGATGCATTGTTAATAGACCCTTGCATAGAATGTTGGAAAATAAGTCAGATCTGGGTTCCACCGAATAGAAAAAATAGACATAACAAATATGTATGGGTATGTGCTAAAATCCTAGGAAGTCAAAAAGGTCATAAATTTCCCATATGACAATTTTCCCCTCAGAGAGGACAGTTGCCATAACATTCTAATGTTCTTGGTTGCAGATAGTGGTAACCATCATTCAGGTTGGCATGTTGAAAGTTTAACATTGATTGCTAAAATGAATCTATTAAAAAATTATGTTTTGGAACTAGAAAAAATAATTATTTCCATTGGTTTTAGCCGAACCATATCCCCACCCTTGACAATCATACATTGTCTAGTTCAAATTGCTGTATGTCTCATCCGTAGATATGGAAGAACCACAGTTTGTCAAACCTAAATAAAACATTAACTGGTCAGTAACGGGAAGCTATGTGATGGCTAATTTAGCAGGAAACAAGTGTGTACGATTATGAAGATACAGCCAAATGAATAGTATTGTTTATACTGTCCATGAGGGCATATTATTCTTTCTTGTCCAAGCAGATTATCGACAAAGAAAGGTGACTCTTATTGAGTATTTTGTGACAATAGTATGTTTATCATCATTGTATAGTTGTGCAACACCTAATTATTATAATTGTATGTCCTATTCGTGATCTATGGTTAAATTATTCCTATAGTAAGGCCTACCCTTGGGCACCTAAGGGGTTAAAGAGTGGTATCACTGGAAAGGTCAGACTGTGATATTTCCAGCGATGCCGCTCTTAAATTTCTGACTTTTACCCATTGGGAAGGTGACCAGTCCAAAGGAATCCCTTTCAGGCACTCTCCTGTCTTTGCCGTGTGAGGGACATCCTCCACAAACAGCATGCGCACCCGAGGACATCCCCCACGCATCATCCACAGTGAAAGGGCTAATAGCAGATACAGAAAATTCAGCAACACTGGTGATCTTTTCTGGTTATCTTCACATCAAAACCCTTTGAATGGTAAACAAACGTGCTGTTTATTACCAAGCATGTCTTTTCTCTTAAGTAATAATTGGTTATGAACTGGTACACGGTAATATATACTGTATGTATATCATAATATATACATATACATAAAAACTATAAAATTATATGGTCTGCAATTTCAGAATTATGGATTGCATATACACTGAAAGCATTCTTTCTGAAATTATGTTCAGCTTGACCTTTAATATCTACAGTTAAGTAACCCTGTGAGTGCCTACTGCTGTTAAATATCAAAACTGCAGAATTGGATAAGGTTTAAATCTGCTTTCAGAGAAGCTGGGCCTTCAGTTAAAACTCTTCACAAGATACCAATGAGAAATATTAACTAATGTGATTATCTGATTATTACTTAGCAACTGTACAAGCAAACACAAACATGCTGAAATAGAAATATATCTCATGGCACATCCTGTCAAAAAAAGAGCCAATTTGTTGTTCTAGCCAGACTGCAGAACAAGATTTGTTCCTAACTATTATGTAGCTCCCTGATACATAACACCTTGCTTATATGACTACACATTATTGTAATGTTTTACACAAAATACAAATTAGGCCACAATGAGTGCTAATCGTATCCAGAAATATTAGACTGTAAGTGTTTTGATGCCAGGTTTAAAGATACTATTAAAATAAATGTAGACATGTGAAATTTGCAAATGAAGAAAAAACTGGCATTGAACGTAGATATTGTTTACTTATTGGAGTTTCACTTGTATTTTAATAGAGAAATGTAAGAAAAAATTTACTTGATTTCAGGAAAATGTCATGCAACACTCAAAATGAATGATCCATAAAACTATCTACCATAAATCACTGTATACAGCTTCAGAGTCACTAAAAACAGAGTACAGAGAGTCTTCGTTCTACGCTACATTCTGTAGAAAATATGGTCAAACTGGTGAGAGTTTTCCATTGGTATTCTCCTAAAACAAGCCTTTTTTGTCTAGCAACACGTTTATTATCATTATTATAAAATGTAATCAAGGAAATAGAACCCATACTCTGAATTTTATTCTTGTTTTTCCTAAATAAAATCTAGTGAGCATCGACCTGTCCTATAATGTCTAGTTTTTAAACGTTAAACATTGGAGTGCGTGGCTTGGCACATAACCAAGATGGACGCTTGAGAATTGATTTCTTCAGTCCCCTCTGACCTGTTTTGAGCACAATACGGATTGCACGCTATGGTACATAGGGAAAAATGGCGGTTGGCAACTGTGAAACACCCAGGAAATCAACTGCACCTGCAGCAGGATCCCTTGCCACGTTTCTTCAGCTGTTAATGCCACTGGCTAGATCTCCAGAGACCTCTAAGATGGTGGATGACAACGTTACCAAGTCGGAGATCCCTGACTTTCAAGGCTATTCATCACTTGGAGCAGCTGATTACAGCACTGCCCTCCAAGGTGGACATAACAACAATGATAGCAGACCTCTGCAAGGAGTTCAGAGAGCTAAGGGTGGTTCGCTCCAATGTTGAAGACTTCGCCACCTGGTTGCATCGTCTGGCAGACGCGCCGTGAGAACCCTGGTCTGATACAGTGATGGTGACGTCTGAGCTGTCTGCCTTGTGGTGGCAGCTTGATGACTTAGGCAACTGAGGTCACCGACATAATGTCTGGATCAGAGCCTTGCCAGAGTCTGTAGTAGACCCTGCTGAAACAATGCAAGTGATAGTCATGGAATTTCAAGACTATTGGACCCATGCCAATTTGAAGACTAATATGGATAAATCAGAGACCCTTAAAGTTACCATTCTGGCTCTGCAGGCATGAGAGTTGAAATAGAAAGTTACTTTTATCTGGTGCCCTGTTAAAATGAAATACGTTTAGTCGGCATTTGGTTGACACCAGACCCCCAATTATTGGAGAAGAAAACCTTTGAGAACGCCAAGGTACTGTTGACAGAGGAGTTAACAAATTGGATATCTCTCAATATCTTCTGTTTAGGCAGAATAAATGCACTTAAAATGAAAACATTACTGAGATTGTTGTATCTTTTGCAGGCACTACAGATTTCCCCCCCCCCCCAAGATTTTTTAAACCATTGAAAACTGCCTGTGTCCGATTTGTCTAGTATACCACTTGACTGCAGGCTGGGTATGACATTCATAACAGGAATGGGGGCGTGATGTTCCCAGATTTCCAGCTGTACTGTTATGTTATTCATTGGTGCGCGTAATAGAATGGTTGATGGGGGAGTCGATCCATGCTGTGGCAGAAGTTGAAAAATACAATGACGGACATACTTCTATGAGTCATGCCGTCACTTCCCACTTCAACTAACCAGACAGTTCATGTTCGGAACCTACTAATAGGAGCCACATTACCCATCTGGAAGGTGGTGCTTTGATAGCATGTACATGAGACACTAAAGTGTGGAGTAGCTCCGCTAAGTACATATGTTTTTGTAGCCCTACTAGCAGCCTCCTCCTCCCTCCCCCTTTGTGTTTTTCTTATTCTTTATCTACTCTCTAATTCCTTTTTCTCTGTATCTATCCATCCATGGCAATAAGGAGGTTTAGTATGGTTAATATGATACAGATGAGGGGCAAGGCTGGAATAGGGCTGATTAACAGATACAGAGGGAACTGAGAGACAGGACAAAAAGGGGTTAACCCAGGGCTCGAGTCCTGCGGGAACGGCGTTCCCGCACTTCTCCCACAGCGGGAACGCTTCAGGAACGCAGGCTCCCGCTGTGGCCCGAGCCCAGTGGCGTATGGAGGGGGGGCGGGCAGGTGCCCCCAGGCGCCTTTCAGGGGGGCGCAGCAAGCAGGGACGTGTGGGCAGGTCTGGACTGGCTGCTTAATTTTGTGAGCCGCTGGGGAGCCGTGCGGCCAGATGGAAGAACATGAGGACAGCTTCTACATCCGGTTCCTCCCCTACACATCATCGTCCTGTCCCTGTGTGCATGGGGAGGGAGGAAGGAGTGAGAGGTGAGGAGAGCAGGGCCAGCCTGTGCAGCCGCCTCCTATCCAGGACACCCCATTACAACGTAATTCCTTGGGACCAAAGCAGCGTTTTTTATTTGAGCAGCTCCACTTTTTTATTTGAGCAATAAAAAAACGCACCTCTCCCTCTCCTGCCAATCTCTAGCACACTCTGCAGAGAGAGGGGGGGGTGGGGGCACATGAAGGCGCTGCACACAGTGGCTTTCACAGCCAGCAGCTAGTAGATGTCCTGGGCAGCTTTTATTTGGCAGGGAAGCCAGGCTGCTCCAGACATCTACAAAGCTGCTGGCTCTGACAGCCACTGTGTGCAGCGCCTTCATGTGCCCCCTCCCTCCCCCCTCTCTACAGAGTGTGTTAGAGATGGGCAGGAGAGGGAGAGGTGCGTATTTATTATTTGAGCAGCTCTGCACACACAGTAAGGAGCAGGGAGGCCAAGCTGCTGGAGACGGCTACAAAGCTGCTGGAGACGGCTACAAAGCTGCTGGCTGCTCCCCTGCCCTCATATTTTCAGATATACTGCATATATAACAGATTATTTTCTTTTCAGGTAAAGGAATCTGTCAAGAACAAAACTTGAATGGCACTTCCAAAATAAAAGCATTTCTACATGTTTGGGTGCTGGGGAGCAGCCAGCAGCTTTGTAGCCGTCTCCAGCAGCTTTGTAGCCGTCTCCAGCAGCTTTGTAGCTGTCTCCAGCAGCTTTGTAGCCGTCTCCAGCAGCTTGGCCTTCCTGCTCCTTACTCTGTGTGTGCAGAGCTGCTCAAATAATAAATAAAAAAAATGCACCTCTCCCTCTCCTGCTCTTCTCTAACTTACTCTGCAGGGAGGGGGCACATATAGGCACTGCACACTGTGACCCCCCCCCCCCACGTTTAATCATAGAGAGAACGAAAGTAGGAGCCACAGAAACAAAGATGGGGAACATAGAGAGGGGTTACGAGGCAGGTCAGAGAGAGGAGTCACAGGGAGAATGGGGGGTCACAGAAACAGAAAAGGGGTCGCATAGGGAGAGCGACAGAAGAGTCACAGAAATTGTGGGATCACAGACTACTCATGCACATTACTGTGAGTTTTATTGCTGTCTAGCTCTGTGATATGCTCATACACACTGCACATTGCTGTGAGTTTTATTGCTGTGCAATACAGTAATGTGCGGTGTGTATTAGTGTATCACAGAGCTCAACAACTATAAAACTCACAGTAAATGTGGTGTGTATGAGTGACTTTTATACTTGTGGAGCTGTGATACGCTCATACACACCGCACATTACTGTGAGTTTTATAATTGTGGAGCTCTGTGATATGCTCATACACACCATACGTAGCCAATGAGGCAAGTGGCACGTCGGCTAGTCTTGGCGTGTCACAGCCTTCAGTAGCCAGCGGCTGCGTGGAGGAGCACGCTGGTGCAGGCGGGTCCCCATCTGATTCTGAGGTCTGATTCTGGGGGTCCAGTGCTTTACATATTATTCTGGGGGCTCACTGCTGTGTATATTATTCTCGGGGCTCAGTGCTGTATATATTATTCTGGGGGCTCAGTGCTGTACATATTATTCTGGGGGCTCAGTGCTGTGTATATTATTCTGGGGGCTCAATGCTGTGTATATTATTCTGGGGGCTCAGTGCTGTACATATTATTCTGGGGGCTCAGTGCTGTGTATATTATTCTGGGGGCTCAATGCTGTGTATTATTCTGGGGGCTCAGTGCTGTACATATTATTCTGGGGGTTCAGTGCTGTGTGTATTATTCTGGGGGCTCAGTGCTGTGTATATTATTCTGGGGGTTCAGTTCTGTGTATATTATTCTGGGGGTTCAGTGCTGTACATATTATTCTGGGGGCTCAGTGCTGTGTATATTCTGGGGGCTCACTGCTGTGTATATTATTCTGGGGGCTCACTGCTGTGTATATTATTCTGGGGGCTCAGTGCTGTGCATATTATTCTGTGGGCTCAGTGCTGGGTATATTATTCTGGGGGCTCAATGCTGTGTATATTATTCTGGGGGCTCAGTGCTGTGTATATTATTCTTGGGGCTCAGTGCTGGGTATATTATTCTTGGGGCTCAGTGCTGGGTATATTATTCTTGGGGCTCAGTGCTGTGTATATTATTCTGGGGGCTCTGTGCTGGGTATATTATTCTGGGGCTCAGTGCTGTGTATACTATTCTGGGGGTCCAATGCCTGTGTATATAATTCTGGGAGGGTCTTTGCCTGGATATATATATATATATATATAACAAACCAGAGAGAGAGCACACCAGACATGTTCAAACAGTACAGAAGAAACCACAACAGCAGCTAAAAACATTTAAAAACAGGAGATTTAACCAGGTTTAACCCTTTAAATGCCTACAAACAATTCTTATCCCCTTCAAATACACTATAGATCTTAACCCTTTAATGTTGAGCTGTGTTGAAAATGGTGGAAGTTTAGTTTGCAATGGATGGCCATGAATTGCGTAAGCCTGCCAACAGCGACAATGTATTCCACCCTTGGCAGGTCCTATCATACTTGGCAGGGAGCTTCAGAAAGGACTGGGTCCTCAACAAGTAAGTTTATCCCATAAGAGCAGTCATTAGGTTAGTATGATAGGACCTGCCAAGGGTGGAATACACTGTCTTGAGATGCACCCGCACTGAAAGCGTAGTTAAGGTTGAGTGCTGCCCTGCTTGTGTATTTTATATATATATATATATATACCGTGTTAGTCCAGTTGCCAAAATCACGAGTATACCTGTACGTATTGATATCTTTCACTGATCAGTATAGTTTCCAGTTTACACTCTTGAAAGCTTGTCTTTTAAATGTAATGTTAACCCAATAAAAATGGTATCACCACGTACTGCTATACTCGTGATATATATAATTTTTCTTCAGGTAATAGGGGTTGTGGAATTCGTGGGTGAGTTCCCTCACTTTTTTCCCCAGGACTTGACCCCTGGGTTAACCAAAGAACACACAGAACACAGGACAGAGAGGGAGCTAACCAGAGACAGGTGGACAGGAACAGGGCTAACAACAAACACAAGGGAAATGCACAGAGAAACAGGAGAGGAAATGGGTTAACTAACAGACAGAGGGACATGGCAGGAACGTGCCTGAAAGCAGGATTACTGATATGAAGATGGAAGTCAAGGGTACTGAGAGTGGGAGTCTAAGGCACTGGAAATCAGGCAGCAGTGTAGGGAACAGCAAATAGATGAGGATCTAAGATAAACAATGAGAGTCTCTGGTAACGAAGGAGGGGCTCTGAAGATAGCAGCAAGATCTCAGCGAGGATCTGAGCAAGGGTCTCAGTGAAGATCTGATCTGAGTGAAGATCTGATCTGCCTTTCATGCACCGGCGAGGGCCGTGACACTATCTCTGGGCAACGTGGTCAAACTTACTACTAGATTGCTTGTTACCTGTTTTTTTCTCCACTACGATACCTTTTTTGCATTATTCCAGAGTACACCCGCTCTCCTCACAGCAGTGGTACGGCAGCTTGTGTTTTAGATGGACAAATGCATAATAACGCATTACGCCATCACCTTCCCATTTGCTCCCATCCTAGGAAGTGAGAAGGTGATTTAGTGCAGTAGCATTGTTTGCTTTACATGTAAAAGCACATAATGCCACCGCCTTAGAACTGAGAAAAAAATAATTTTTCTTTACTTTTTCCCCCATTTTTCTATTTTTACACATTACGTGGACATTTTTTGTATCATTGGACATGACACCTCACTTAGCTTTGTACAGTGTAAAGATTAGAGACACAGGATTCCAAAGGACCCTCTGTGCTCCTTGCTACGGTGCTGTAGTTTAGGGTTTTGTTGAAACAATGCGTATTACGTAATAAAGCGTTGTACCATCGCCTCCGCACTTACTGGTGACATGGAAAATGAGATGGTTAGTACAACAATATTGTTCACTCTATAATTGAAAAGTGTAAAATAGTACTGCATTAGAATGAAAAAAGGTTTATTGTTAAAACCTTTTCATATTTGTCTATCATTGGAAAGTCCTTGCTCTGACCTTTCCAGCAATGCCTCACTTGAACTTCTATCTTCTATGGTTCTGGAGCTACGTATCTCCTCCATAGGAAAGTTCCTGCCCGGCTGGAAGGAGGGGTTCCCGTTTCTGACATCGCTTCCCATGCACGATGACATCAGTGAGTGGGGGAGGACCTGCAGGCAGGGCTGACATCTAAGATGTCCTACCCCTGCAGGAAAAGTCCAACAACTGGGCCCTTTTTGCCTTGCTTTAAAGACGGCACTGCTTTAATCAGTAAATTTATTGAAGGAAAATCCCCAAGATTTAGGCCTACCAAGAGTGATGAACTAGTATTTTTATATGGCTCCACTAAATAAATTATTTGGGAAAAGAAAATGTGGTCCATCCCTCTTCCAGAAGGTAGGTGACCTCATTTAAAGTAGACACAATTTAAAGTAGACACAACCTCATTCCCAATGCAAAATTAAATATCAACTTAAACAGAAGAGAACAGAAACAACTGCTAAAACATGGATTAGTTAATTTGAGTATAAAAGTCCCGTTGTAAATGGCATTTATACTTGTCAAATAATATTCACACAGCGTAATTATTTGGTGGCATTACAAATAAGGAACAATGAATATTTTGTTTGTACTTTTATACCACCATTATAGTCATGTGGCAACATACAGCAAATCCATGTAGTGAATAGTTTATTCTATAACATGAAAAAGCCAACAATTGATAAGCGCAAAGGATTTTCAAACATTTAAAATTATACCTGTCACATGCTACAATGTCTTTAAAAACACATTTGCTTGAAGTTCTGTTATTAATTTTTGTATTTCCTTTTTTGAATAAAATAAGTCAAGTGCAGATCTTTTGTTTTGCACAAAATTATTCCAAGATAACAGCTAACCACAATAAAGACACATTTGTCAAACTGATTACAGATTTCACACTAAATGCATGTCACTGACATAATGTGCAACATTCTTGTCTCGTTTTGAAGCACTTTTGTTCAGTAAAATGGTCATGGCAATTTTTGCGCTGTAAAGCTCAGTGTAGTTAACATTATTTATGTCATACCTGTGGGTGTAAGAACAAAGTATACTGTCAGAGGATCAATGTTCATAAAATCTGCAGGAAATTCCTAATAACTGCAGAAAATTGCCTTTGGTGTGCACGTGTGTATATATATATATATATATCATTTATAGTTTGTGTTTAAAGTACATAAGATCATTGTAAAACATTATCAGGGTTATCCAAAGAGATCCGAATTGCTTGAGAAAGGTAACCGAACGCTGAAAATCAGCGTTCGGTTACCTTTCCTGGCCATTCGGCTATCCAGAGAGCAGGCAATTCGCCAAATCCTGGCGAATTGCCTGCACATACGGTGCCTGTTCGGTGCCTGTTCGAGGGCAGTGATATCCCCAGGAAAATGCACTGCTTCGTCTATTCAGAGAACACAAACCAGCAGTGAAAGGTTCCCCTAATGCCCTGCCATTCGGTGGTTTAATTCGGCAAGTTAATTCAAGAGCATCCCATAGGCTTCAATGTTAAAAATATTCCCGTTTTAATTCAATATCTAATAAACCGTTCATTATAAAATTCTGCAGTAAAGAGTCTCTTTATTTAAAGATTTTTTAGGATACTTTAAGCATTTTTCAGATTTTTTTTTTTTAAAAGTCCGATTTTTTTATTTTTTTTTGTTTTTAAGTTTACTTATTTTTTCTGTAACAGCCCTTTTTATTATCATTCCCTGGACCTCATATTCAAATTTCAGACATTTTCGCTCAGTAGTTTCTTTGCAAACAGCCTTTTACTTTCACATTCATACAAACTGTTTTGCTAATTTATTCACCTACCTCTGTCTGCGGTGTCGGCTTTTTCTCAGCTTTTTCTGGCGGCTTTGCTGCGTGTGATCGGCTCCTGCTTGGGTTTTTCCGGCGTTTTCGACGGGTTAATCCAGATGTTTTTGAGGGTTTTCAGCGTGCATTCGGCAGGTTTTGCGGTTAGTTTTCGTCAGGTTTGTGGTAGCTTTTCCTGCAATTCGGGGACCCTGTGGTGTTTGCTGAATACACCGCAGGGTCACCGAAAAGGGATCGGCAACACGAAACGAATTGAAGAGAACGAAAAGTCACCGAACGTGCGGTGACTTTTCGAATCTCTTTGGATAACCCTGTATGTGTACTTACAAGATGATATTGAAATTACTAGCAGTGTTATTCAGAGAAAGGTGAATCTCTGGAGAAATTTTGGAGAAGTGAAAATTCTCGGTCAAAATAGCGGATTTGGAAAGAGAGATAAATGGGAGAATTTTTCTGGTTTGGCTATTTTGACCTAGAATTTTCACTACTCCAAAAGTTCTCCAGTGTTTCCCCTTTCTCTGAATAACCTTGTAGGTATGTATTGTTTTGGTCATATGTATGATTAGTCCTTCTGACTATGCGTTCAAAGAGCTAATTGAGTCCACAAATAATAACATGTGATTGTATTCTCCACTATTAATTTACTTATACACATACAGAAAGGGTGCCGGACAAAATCCCTACAACCAGGTTCCCTAATGCCAACATCCCGACGGCCAACTTCCAGACCGAACAAGTGCCGGACATACCAAGTTCCCTACACGGCCAACTTCCAGACATCCAAAATCCTAGCAGCTAACCCTAATACTAACACCCTAACCCTTAGGGAGTTAGGGTTAGGGCTAGGTTTAGGGAGGGTTAGGGCTAGGATTAGGGGGGGGTAGGGTTAGGGCTAGGTTTGGGGGGTTAGGGCTAGGTTTGGGGGGGGTTAAGGTTAGGGCTAGATTTGGGGGGTTAAGGTTAGGGCTAGGTTTTGGGGGATTAGGGTTAGGGCTAGGTTTGGGGGGTTAAGGTTAGGGCTAGGTTTGGTGGGGTTAAGGTTAGGGCTAGGTTTGGGGGGTTAGGGTTAGGGCTAGGTTTAGGGGGGTTAGAGTTAGGGCTAGGTTTTGGGGGGTTAGGGCTAGGTTTAGGGGGGATAGGGTTAGGTTTAGGGGGTTAGGGCTAGGTTTAGGGGGTTAGGGCTAGGTTTTGGAGGGTTAGGGTTAGGGCTAGGTTTAGGGGGGTTAGGGCTAGGTTTAGGGGTTAGGGCTATGGCTAGGTTTAGGGGGTTAGGGTTAGGGCTAGGTTTAGGGGGTTAGGGCTAGGTTTGGGGCGTTGGGGTTAGGGAGTAGGGTTAGCCGCTGAGATTTTGGATGTCTGAAAGTTGGCCGTCAGGGAGTTGTCTGTGTAGGGAACTTGGTATGTCCGGCACTTGTTCGGTCTGTAAATTGGCCGTCGGGATTTTGGCATTAGGGAACCTGGTTGTAGGAATTTCAAGCCAAACCCATACAGAAAGTCATGCCCAGGGAGCAGGGATTTCTTGGGTCATTGAAAAAATATTATTAATTTGTAATACTATTCGTGGGATAGTTAAAATGGGAGGGCCGCACAGCAAAGATGTAAAGAATTGATTATAAAATGGCAAGAGGTTATGTGTTGGCTCTTTCCAGTTCAAATGGGATGTGACCTGAAGCCAATGCTGTTTGAAGTCGGGAAGTGATGTGTAGACTAGGCATGTTTGTTGTAACTCACACAGTGACATCCCAAGTGAAGATTTTGACATCTCATACAGACTGAATGACAATCTTTCTGACAATATAGGACAGCCTATCTCTGCTAAGAGTTTGATTAAGAAATCTTAAATTTAGACCCACAGATTAATAGGTGTGTTTTTATGGCTCTGTACATTTCAACAGCTGAGGATATTCCCTGCGAAATAAGATCAGACACAAATAGCATTGATTGAGTGGTTCTCGGAAAAGGAAAATATTCAGTGCTATAATTACATCATTATGATATGAGATCTCTGCGAGAAGGGAAAATCCTGATGATTTTCAATATGAAAATGTGATTCCTGTACCTGCATACAGCAGGGAATTCAGACACCTTTACCAATTTCATTTTTTAAAATCAGCACTCAGTCGGCTGAATGTGAGATGGGACTTGACATCAAAAAGGAATCCCCTCAGCCACTCCTACCCAACCTCTCAGAACCATGGTGGAAACCTGAGCTGAAGTAGGTATAATATTAAAGCTGATTCAAATTTATTTAGGATTTAATTAGGGTCAAATCTAAGTTTGCGGTCAGTCGCTGTTTTCTGCCAGAGCTGCCTGGTATTGAAGGTTCCAGTCCTATGCGATGTGATTGACTGTAATGTTTTACTGATAATTTTTATTCTTATTTTTTTTTATTTGTCAGGGCAACTAATTTGCATAACCTTTATTTTTATCTTTAAACGCAGTGTAACTATTGTTTGTCCTAGGAAATCAGAATGTGATTGTCTACGAAATTGTGTTTTTGTTTTCTAATAATATTTGTTGGTGGACTTACAACTCCCTGTTGTTTTATTTTGTCATAGTGGTGGTAGCATATATATATATATGAGATTTCTCTCTTTTCAAGTATGTCCTGGATGGCAAGTATGTACCATTAGGTGTCTTGCCCATGGACACTTAGGCTGGGGTCAGACTAACGCATTTTTAATGTGCATTTAGGCGCACTTAATCACGGCTGCAGTAGCAGCAAATGACGGGCAATGACGGCCAATATACGAAGTACAGCCGCACGAAAGTGCGGCCGCGCAACGCAAGAGGCAAATGAACGCATTTTTTTGAGAACGCAGAACCGCTAGTACTGACGTACAGAGTGCGCTGCGTCCGCATAGCGGTGTGTGTGCGTGATTAGAAGACGTCAGACGCTGCTCTTGTCCGGCCAACATAACGTCCAGACAACCAAAGTTTCCTGGTTTGGATCCGTAACAAATCACACACGAAAATGTGCATCGTATGACTGACTGTTTTCGTGCATTCCGTGAAAAAATACGTCAATGCTTTTGGACGCACTGTTTGACGGTCGCTGCGAATAATGCATTTGTTTGACCCTAGCCTTACTGGAAAGGTACTCTTGCCGGGATCAAACCTGTGTCTCCACAGTCTCTCTCCATGGTTACAGAGCAGTGATGTTACCTCTACGCCACCCAGCCGGCACTAGTATGTGATGATACCTTTTTTATTGGGCTAACGTTACATTTAAAAGACTAGCTTTCGAGAGTATATCTCTCTTCTTCAGGTCTGGACGCTATACTGATCAGTATCCTAGAATTGAGCATTAAGGGTCCCCTGGGTGGGGGTTAGATGTTGCAAAAAGTGAGAGTCAAATGGTATGTTCAAAATGGGAAAATAAACACATGGGAGATCTTGGGCCCATAAAACAGTGATAAGATCATGACAACTTGAGAGAAGAAACAAAGATAAAACCAAAAACACAAATCAGTGAAGGCTGAAAGAGGCACAAAAAAACCCAAAAAACAAAAAAAACACCAAGAAGAAACAAAACAGCCAGAATTTTGAATGTTATGTGATGTTATGATAATTGGTTAAAATGGAATCCACATTCAGTCCTTCATTTATGGTGTTAAAATATGTCATAATTTTCATTTCAAATGTTTTGCGTATATATAGTGGGAGGTGATAACGTGCAATTTTTAGTCTTTATTTGGGGGTCTATGCTGACAAGTAGTGAAAAGTTAACCCTTTTATCCAGTGAACGAAATCATCTGCCTGCCTAGACTCAAAGATACCTGTAACAGAAAACAGTACAAGGTATAGTTTTGCAACGCTCATTTACAGCTTAAATATAGTCTTTGTACTACAGGCAGCATAAATGATTTTGTAGAAATTGGTAAAAAAAATTATCGAATAATTATAGTTTTTGCTTTTTCCCAATAATTTAATACTCTGCACTTTGAGCTTGCCCAGGTCACCTACTGACTCTGTAAACAGATGTCTCTCTCCCTCCCCTCCTCCTACTCTGTACTGAAAGTAAGGCAAAAAATCCCATCTCCCCTTGTGTACCCAAAAGATAAGAATCACAGTTTACAGTGGATGTGTACAGTTTCGTGTAGGCTGCTGACGAATTAGAATTATTTGTAGACAGAAACAGAAATAGTGTCCATTGCTAAAATTCTCATTCTACCAGAAGGCTTACTTTAAAAAAAAAAAAAAAAAACACACTAGAATAACACTTAGCGCTATTGGAATTGGCTGAAAATTTTCTGGCGGCTTTTCAGTAAAAAATCCTGTCGATTTGTGGTGTAAAATGTCACTACTGTTTTAACGGTCAGAAAGTCAAAATTCAAAACAAGATTATATATCTATATATAAATGTGCCTTGAAATCCTGCAATGCAGTTTGGGAAGTGGGGGCAGGTTTCGGTAGGATGGTATGAATTACAGCAAAAACACTTTGAAAGAATAGGTTTCTACTTAGCTTAGTATTTTAGATTTGAGAAATTAACTGATGATGTTGTTTGAAATCTAAAAGAACATTTTATTTTTAGAGAAATATAATATTCCTGCCAGTGACAAACTGTATATATCATTCGAAAGTTCAAGACCTCATTTCAAGCTGTGCCAAAAGGTGTGCAGACATATAATTTGCCTATGATGTGGCTCAACAGCACTGTTTCTGAAAGCTTACAAACTGTTATTGTTAGATTATTAGTACAAGTCCCAATTAGCAGAAAAAGAAATGATATTGTCAGTAGAAACATTCTTATTCAGATTTCTAAATACACGGGAAATTTTGAATTGTAGTATAGCTTGATGAGAGATATAGCCATCATATATTGCAATAATTAAATGCAACTTGTCGAGTAGCAACAAGAACACAAATGCACTATTTTGCAAAAAAATTGATAGATCCAAGGACTGTGAAGAACAATCTAGCACAACTGATTTATTGGCAAGTTTAGCACCAGTATATGTGGTTTGGCGTACTGGAATGGTCCATTTAAAACTTCCTTAATTACTTAATTTAAAATAATTGACTTAATTGTTGTTTTTAATCACAGTTTATATTCATACGACAATGTTTATCCCTGGAAATATTCGGGTTAGTGCTAGATGATTCTTTAATTGACCAATCTGTAATTCGGCATTGAGCCGATGTTACCATAACAACTCTCAACCTGATTATGTTATCAACATCTGGATTAAGTCTGATCCAATCTCCTGGTTATTGAAGCAAGTAAGATGATTGGCAGCACACCTAATAAGATATCCATTTTAAGCTGAAACCCACTGGTTGTTCACGCCAGATTTATCATCTGTTATTTAAGTAAATATATGCCCTCGCCTTTCAGCTAATTGACAGTGATGGTTCACTGTGAGGCAAGAAAAGCTGGCAGAATATCAGCTGGAAATACGTTTTTAATGTATTGCTGCTTAATCTTTAAATTTCCTTAAGTTACTAGATATACTGTGTATTCAGAAAGTATTCAGATACCTTTATTTTTTTCACATATTTGTATGTTGCAGACTTATACTAAAATAGTTTAAATTATTTTTTTTCGCATCAATCTACATTCTGTACCCCATAATAACAAAGGAAAAAAAGATGACAGCATTGCGCATTTACTAAAAAGAAAAAAATGAGAGATCAAATTTACAAGTATTCAGACCCTAACCCCTTCAAATTTTATAATCATATCATTTATGGAAATAGTATAAATAGAAATGTTGCACAGAAATTGTTGTTGATGCTTAAAACAATTTAAATAATGTAAATTTGCTCAATTTTTAGATGTGTTTATTTTATTTACAGAAATATTGTTGGAATGAAAGATTCTGAACTCTAGATGGTGTACCTTATTTTACACTGGCTATTTTCAAGGCTATAGGCACATCCCTTCTTTTCATGGGTATGAGAAAAGAAGTAGAGATAGTTGTGTCACTACTACACTCTAAAAAAAGAAAATGTTGTGTATTTAACTCCTTCACTACCAAGCACTTTTTGTTGAAATAAATGTTATCATACCTTTTGTTTGATCCATGGGATGCAAAGTAAACAATTAAATATAGAGTAAAATTGAAATTTTGCAAAGAAATTGTTGTTTTGAGATAGTAAAACAATTAAAATAATGTAAATAATGTAAATTTCCTCAATTTAAAGTTTTTACGTATTTGTTTCTTTTACAGAAATATTGTTGGAATGAAAGGTTCTAAGCTCTAGATCAGTGTTTCCCAAACCTGTCCTCAGGACCCTCCGCCTTGCCAGGTTTGTCAGATATCTGAAGCACAGCACAGGTGATATGATTTGCTGCTCAATGATTGCAGGATTCAGTCTGTATTTCGCCCAAGGTGATCTGCAAAATCTGGCCTGGTCGAGGGTCCCGTGGACAGGTTTTGGAAACACTGCTCTAGATGGTGTCCCTTATCTTAATCAATTTCAAATGGGATTTCCGTTATTTGCATACAGGCAGAAATAGCCTTTATGTTAGAAACAGTAAATATGGTAAGAATAGATAATAAAAATGGTTAGACCTCCTGTTTATGGGGATTTGTATTAATATTAATGAGATTACTAGCAATGTAGCATCCAAAAATAAAACCGAATATAAAAATAATATCTGTATTGTACAGGACATTTCAGTGATTATAACCCCCCTGATTCGTATCCCTGTACAGCAGTGAGTGATCCCAGAGCTCTCCCTGTATTCTGCCCTCATCTGGCTGTTCTAGTTGCAGCAACTTAGTGTGTGAACATTTTGTTACAGTGGGGTTTGGGACTGTATTTGCAGCTTTTTTTTATGTGTCTCCAGGATGATTGGAGAGAGATAAAGAAAATTATTTTGTTTCTCCACAGGGGGAATACTAATATTGCTTTAAAAAGGTATAAAAGTGGGTTTGTGATGCTAATGACTGCTCTTCAATATATTGCAATGCAAAATCAAGTTAACGCGATTTTGTGAGAAAGGGGTTAAAGTCAGAGAGAAAATGTTTAACGTAGTTGAAGAATTTATTCGAGTGTCACCATTTATGCCAGAATATTATTCTAACAGGATTTAAAAAATGCAGAGTCATTTAGAAATGTAACAGAACAGAGTATCTTGATGCTCTATTTATTATTCTTAAGTTAATTTAAGGTGGCAGGATTACTATGATTTTGTAGTTTTTATAAAGCCTTGGCAGCCATAATATACCCAAAGAGGAGACCTATAACAACATTTTGTGTGCTTCATTTCTAAGAACCTGAATCGTCCATGGAAATCATGTAAATGATAATGTATATTTTTTTTAATTTCCATTTTTTCCCCCAGTTTTTACAGTTCAGCATTTTTCATCACTACTTCACTGCCTGCCAAGGTTTCCTGCTCAGTTTTCACCTGCTTTGCCTGAATTATAAAGCTTTTTCCCAGCTATTTCGCTGTGATCTTCAAGCTGCAGGATACGTTTAAGCTTCTGTGACTTGACAAGTGTCACATAGTTTCTCGGTTTTGCTTCTCAGGTTCATTCCTTCGAGTGTTTCTAAATCACAAAATTTCAGCAGGCATTCACACGGTCCCTTAAAAAGCCGCTGTACTCAAAACCATGTGTCACACCATAGAACTGTTTGTCTACCCACTCTACAAACCACCGGCCTGCCGGAGACTGACGTCAGCAGTCTTTTCTTTTGCTTCAAGTTTTTCCACTAATAATAATTCGGTCAGTAATTCACTATCTACTCACTTCTTTTAGTGGTTATAATAATGGTTTTATTTTACTCATTTCTGTTCATTTTTTTTCAACTAGTCTATTTGATGTTCCTTCTTTGTCATTTCCTCAATAACATGTTCTTACATTGTGTCGCATGCTACTCACAATTATCAGATGTTTTAAAAATTACAATATGCAATAACCACATCAAAATAATATTTTTTTTTCTTATACCTTCCTACACTGAGAAAAATAAAGAGGGAGTTTGAAAATGCTGCTATATTTGGTTTCCTATTCTTATATATTTTTTTATTGCAGACACACTCTCGTCTACACAGTCAACCACACTCTCCTCACACATTACACATATTCCTGCCCCACAATGACTAACCCTCAGTCACACAAAGATTCCCTCACATATGTCTGTATTGCATACACAACCAGACAAACACACACATAACTATTGTCATGCACATACAACACCTTACGCACCCACTTCACTTTCATCATGCACATATCAACATAAGAATATTTGTCGCAATGGCAAAATGCTTCTTCGTCAACATGCCTCAATAGCCTTGAACCACACTTGCCACTTCCTTATTAATGAAAATTTGGCTTTGGCAGATATTAACTTATTGTGTAATGTAGAACTATGCTTTAATATATGCGATCAGTATGCAATATTTCAACCTACGTTTATATTTGTCTCTACACCTGTTTGTTCTTTGATTTCTAACCAATGTCACTCTTTGGGTAGGGGGCTTCAGGAGCTTCACCTGTGGTGCTTATTGTGTGTGTATATATATATATATATATTTACACACATCAAACCAACCAAGGGGAGAGTACTCCATTACACAAACCAGACCATTTCAAAGTTCATATAATTTAACTTCTTGGCTGTGGAAGACACACTCAGAGATTCGTTGGGATTGCTTCCCGTGTGCAAGTGACACACTGAGTGCAATGTTTCAGGCCGATCGGGGCGTTCCCCCACAGTGAGCTGAAATCTTGGATGTGAGCTCTTGCTGTGGGACTACTCCCCGCCCACTGGCATCATCCCGCATGCACAGGATCACGTCAAACAGGGATTCCTCCTGCCTGGCAGGGAGATCCCTTAACAGAAGTCCTTTGGAATTTGCAATTGCCCACGTTCATTTTCTATGGTGGCAGCAATTATGGATCTGATAACGCTATTCCGTTTTTACACATTGTGTCATAAAAATGTAAGCCGTCATACAACAGTGCTTCTAGGCCAAATAGTCACTGATGTGAGGGTTTGCTTGCCCCTTTAATAAAACTATAATCACCGGCATTATTCTCCCTTGAGGTCCTGCTTTCTTTCAATGAAGAAAGTAGCATAAATGGACATCTCATTGCAAATACCACGTGCTCGTCTTATATTCGACTATTTTGTCAGAGCCTGGAAAATGGAATAGATGGAGTAATATGATAGGTTAGTATGAGACTTTCGATGCTTGACGATCTGAGCTGAAGGTTTTTAACTTTCTGCTTTTTCACCCAGCCTCACATCTTTTCTACAATGCTACCTGAGTCATTTAACTCAGATCCCCAACTTATGATATGTTCAATCCATATCCTCGCCTTCCACATCACTATGCAATGCTATATGCCATCAATGCATGTGCTTGTCCCTGCATCAGCCGGCCCTCGCACCATTTTTCCTGCAATTTTGAACAATAATTGCTGACCAAGTTTTTCATTTAAGGCTGTGATGGACATCCTCCAACTCTCTTCCTAGTCAAAACAAGTCAGATCCCTTTGTGAAGTGTCATTAGAACAAGAGAAAACAGCAAGCCAGCACAAGCTGTGCCAACATAAGCAAACAGCACAGCTACAAACAGTATGATAAGGAAACCAAAGATGCTAATTGAATGAGCAGAGTTGAAAACGAGTGTTCTTTTAGTGCAATTCTTACGATATTTTCTTTACAGTTCAATCTTAATTGACTGCTTCTCATGTTCTATAAAATAACGTTTTCAAGGCGTATTTTTTAAAAGGTTTCTATCTGAGCAATAAATGTTATCTGATGCAGAGCTGTGATGCTAAATTATAGGTATTTTTATATGCATGTGTAGCACATTTAGAATTTGAACGCCAATGTTCTAAAGCGTTTGATTTGTTTAAAGGAATTCCATTTTTATAACAAGCATCAAATTCCTTCCATAATTAGAGGGCAAACTCAAGAATTTCCCATTTTTCAGCTAGCAGCTAACTGAAAGAAACAGTGGCTCCTATTGAAGTGATGATTTGAGAGTGACTCCTGGCAGTTTACAGGCATAATTACATTTCCTGCCTACTCCTCACTTCAGCTAATACAGGCGGCAGAAACTCCATAGAGTGTGGCTGGCGACGTCCCAAGGAGCTATCTGTTCTCAGTGTGCCTGCAATGGCGATGAGAGAATGCAACAGATCATATTCTTATTTTGATCATGGGATAAGAGGTTTTCATGTATTTCTTAAAGTATCAGTACAAATCCCTTGATACCAGAATTAAGGCACCAAGATTGTTTCTTGTTTCCTTGTTGGGAGTACAACGAGCTGTTCTAAATTGCTCAGTATTCATTAGTTCCCCACTAATTTTTGCTCATGAATCATACAGAAACCTGCTCTGAAAGTCTATTGGGAACTGAAGTTACCATTCAACCTGGAATAGCAAGTGTCATAGGCAGATGCACAATCGGGGTCAAATCCTAAAAATTGAAAGAACTCTCCAAGATTTCTCCTCAACAATTACCCGCTGGCATGCCTCACTTACCCAAACCCCGTACGCAAATGTTATATTAATGTTTACGTTTTAAGATAGTCTGGTTTTTAGGAAATACTTATAAGATATTTATAGCAATTATATTTCAAGGTGTCAATAAAGAAACATATGATTGGAAACTAATGAAAGCTCTGCATTGTGCAGGCCATGAGGGAACTGGAACTGTGTTCCCAAGCGTATCTGCTCAACCATACTCCTGCACACAATGGGCAGTATTACTTACTGCCCGCTAAAATGGGGACATTAAGGAGGAAAACCTGTGCCTGCAGGTTTCTCCTCAGCGTCTCCGTTTGATCTCCATATTCTGGGCAGGTGCTGATTCAACAGCAGCCTGCCCCATAACGCAGTGTTAAGCCTCAGGATGCTCAAGGCAATGCTAGGGGCCGCCACCAGCATCCCCTCCATGGAGTTTATAGGACTCCATTGAGGCTTCGACGGTCAGTCACATGACCTGCAGGATCTCGCCTCTTGCAAAGATCCTGCAGGTCGGAGGAAGGAGACTAGGGACTTTTTTTCTCCAGTCTATCTCTGCTCCCTGGCGGGTAAAGAAGGTGGATAAAGAATAATAATAAGGGGAATGGAAAAGCAGGCCTGTACAGGGGTACTAAAATGTAAGTACCAAGGTACAAGTGTGTATGGATCCATATGTAGGGGCTAGGGAAGAAGGCACACATTTAGCAGAGGAGTGGTAGATGGGGAGAAACATGTGTATGTGAAACTAGTAGAGGGGATGATACAAAAGCAGGTGAAACTGAGGAGTACAGAGGCATAAAGGTGTATTTGATTCTTATCTATGCAAATACATGTATCTTCTCTATTTAAACAGGTATTATGATCTATCTATAATATATTAATGTTGGAAAGGATATTTTAATCGTTAAGGATGATTTGAAGATTGTAGTCTTGAAACATCTGGAGTACTAATCTTAAATATCAATGAATGAAGGGGTGTAAGGTGACGTCAGTGCTTGGAAAGCAAGATTTATGAGGCAAGCTTTGGTAAAAATTTAAGAACATGTCCACTAAATAGCAGTATGCAAAAATACTTTCAAATGACCTCCACATCAGAAAGTTGGTGCGTTATCAGAGGTGTGTACTCTCGGCACTGCAGAACTCCAAACACAACATTGTCATTATGCTTTATTTATACAGCGCCAACATATTCTGCAGCACTGTACAAGATTTGTAAACAAAAAGGGATGATAATTTAAACAAACGTACTGTAGCTTGACAACTATGATACAGTATGACTGGGACACCCTGCTTCCTAGGGATCCTGACCAAGACCCGAAACTGCTGTCCACAATTGCTGTGAAGAGACATGGTGGTGAGATTGAACCTTAATAGCGCTTTTTCCCCTAATTTAAATTCCTTAGAAGGTTTAATCATATTATTATTCTAAGCATTATTATTATTTTACAAAACATTATCCTAACTCTTCAATAGCACTAGTGTTTTTATAGTATATTTTTGACCATAAGTATAGTTTTTTAAGTTTGTCATTTTATCCTAATTTTAATATTTGAGCTTTTTTAAACTGTTTCCCTTTTTAAGAAACCCTTTCATCAATAGCCATAAAGACCAGGAATGAACTCAGTGCGTTGGCATCAGACTAATAGCAGAACTAAGCAAACTTTGCCTGTATATCACTGTGTACAATGTTATCTTTCTGTTTCGGAGCCAGATGTTATGCACATGGATGTCGTCATGCTGGTCCAAGCCCTGGTTGTTCTCTAGCAGTCGTAACCCTGAACAAGGGAGTGCTGACAAGTTTTGGTCTGAACTAAAACAAACCATTAAGACACCATGATAATCCCTTTATAAATGTATAAAAGCAATGCAGTGAGAGTATAAAGTACTTATAACAAACAACTCTATAAATTTGCAAACCAGCCGAATGGACACCTCTGCCTTTCTGTACTGATTGATTGTATCTGTTAAAATGCTTGTAGACATCCTGGGGCAACTCACACTGATGCTGCGCTCCATTACTCCTGTATTCAAGCAGCCCAAGATGCAATTGTTGAGCATCTTTTTCCATTCCACTGAATAGAATTTGATAGAAACTTTGATAGAAGCAAAACTACTTCAGGTTTAGATACTTATTTTTATTTTTTTTTTGCAGGAAAAGCATATAGTATTTTTTCCAGTATTCTATCCTACATGAAATAATTTGCATTTGCTTGGTAAACACTATATAGGAATTACCCAAACAAACTACAAAGGACATGCATACTAGATTAAGAAGCTTTACGCTGTTTAAAGAGCCAGTGTAGGAGGGACAATTACAGGTTCAAAAGCTTTACTTTCATCCATCTCCCACACATAAATAGTTACTCATCCCTAACCTTACCATATCATGCTCAACAATGGAAAAGAAACAAGGGTTTTATTCATTTGCATATTTACTTAATATAAATTGTTTTGTTTTACCCATACAGCAAATATTTTTTTTTTACAATTATGTGCAGAAAAAATGCATTAATGGTTGCGCTGCTCTTTGTTTTGTGCTTGTATACAGTATTAATTTCTGTCAGTTTTTATTAGCATTCTTTAGTATTGCAGGGATTACACGTAAAAGATACTGTATGTGCTATAAGAAAATGTTATTATAAATGTATTCCTGTCCCATGAGTGAAATATAAGTTTCAATAGGGTTTATTTGCTAAATAGTGAGTGAGTTCTGGTGACTTGATGCATGATTTTAAATTAACTTGACAGTATAGTCTTAGAGAAAAATAAATTACATTTCAAATACTGGCTCATTGGAGAGTGGAGCCATAATCTAGTCGTTGCAAAATGGGTATTAGAACATTACATCTCAATCTGCAGAAAATATACCTCAAGATTTGTTAGTTTAGTTCAAACAAATAAACTTGTATGAGAGATAAATATAGCTTTTTTCAATGCCCCAATATTTATTAATCGATCATTAGTTAGGTTTTTCAGTGTTATATTAAGATCCTTACGGACTGGGACCTGAAGATTTTGGTGCACATGTGTCCCATTCGTGTCCTCTCATCCTATAACCTCCGATCCAGGACCAGCACCTTACTTGCAATACCACAATTCAAAAAGAAAGTGGCTCGATCCTCATTTTCCTACAGAGCACCGCAATTATGGCATAACCTCCCAGACACCATCAAATCTTCCCCCAGTCTTAAGTCACTCAAGAGCTCTCTGTTAACATACCTCAATACAGAATGCACCTGTAAACGTGTAACATAGTGGCTATATTACTTACGCTAGTTGTTAAGCCTGCCCAGAGGGCAGTCTATTGTTGTTGTTGTTGCCAGCTCAGAATCAGTGTCCACATATTTGCTTTTCGATATCCTATCCAAAAGTATCTCCATATATATAAATGCGTTTTTAACGCGTCTGTCGCTGTCCTGTCCGCAACAGGAGGGCTGAGTGAGCAGCTGTGACAGGTGTGCACAACTGACAGCGCATTACAAACACATTTATATATTAGAGCAGGCTCCTCTTCCCCTCTTAGATTGTAAACTCACGGGAGCGGCTCCTCGTTCCCTCTTAGATTGTAAACTCATGGGATCAGGACCCCTTCGATTGTAAACTCATGGGATCAGGACCCCTTAGATTGTAAACTCACAGGATCAGGCCCCCTTAGATTGTGAACTCACGGGAACAGGACTCCTTAGATTGTAAACTCACAGGATCATGCCCCCTTTAGATTGTAAAATCACGGGATCAGGCCCCCTTTAGATTGGAAGCTCACGGGATCAGGCCCCCTTTAGATTGAAGCTCACAGAATCAGGCCCCCTTTAGATTGGAAGCTCACAGGATCAGGCCCCCTTTAGATTGTAAGCTCACAGGATCAGGCCCCCTTTAGATTGTAAGATCACAGGATCAGGTCCCCTTTAGATTGTAAGCTCACTGGATCAGGCCCCTTAGATTGTGAACTCACGGGAACAGGACTCCTTAGATTGTAAACTCACAGGATCATGCCCCCTTTAGATTGTAAAATCACGGGATCAGGCCCCCTTTAGATTGGAAGCTCACGGGATCAGGCCCCCTTTAGATTGGAAGCTCACAGAATCAGGCCCCCTTTAGATTGGAAGCTCACAGGATCAGGCCCCCTTTAGATTGTAAGCTCACAGGATCAGGCCCCCTTTAGATTGTAAGATCACAGGATCAGGTCCCCTTTAGATTGTAAGCTCACTGGATCAGGCCCCTTTAGATTGTAAACTCACGGGATCAGGCCCCCTTTAGATTGTAAGCTCACGGGATCAGGCCCCCTTTAGATTGTAAACTCACGGGATCAGGCCCCCTTTAGATTGTAAACTCACGGGAACAGAATGTGCATAGACCCCATGTCACCCCATAAATGTACACTGGGAGCCTCCACCCCAATTTGTGGCCCCTGGCTCTCCATTAGTGCTGAGGATGTCCACGGGGCCCTGGGCTACTCACCCTGCGGGGCATTGAGGACATGCAGCGACACTCCTGCTTGTGGTCCCTAAGCAGACTCTGGATGTCTGCTTTCAGGATCAGGGATGAGAAGGCGAAGTCTCCCCGGGATGCCGTTGTGTCGGAGCGCAGGAGCCCTGCATCCCCGGTGTCCTGGAAACCATGTTAAAGGAAAGGATTGTTGAACATCTAAAAACACATAGATTACAGGATCAGAAACAACATGGGTTTACCTCAGGGAGATCATGCCAAACTAATCTTATTGATTTTTTTGATTGGGTAACAAAAATAATAGACACAGGTGGTGCAGTAGACATTGCTTATTTAGATTTCAGTAAGGCTTTTGATACTGTTCCACATAGAAGGCTTATCAATAAATTGCAATCTTTGAGTTTACATTCCAATATTGTTGACTGGATTAGGCAGTGGCTGAGTGACAGACAACAGAGGGTTGTGGTAAATGGAGTTTATTCGGCACAAGGTCTTGTTACCTGTGGGGTACCTCAGGGGTCAGTACTTGGACCCATTCTCTTTAATATTTTTATTAGTAATATTGCAGAAGGTATTAATGGAAAAGTATGTCTTTTTGCTGATGACACAAAGATTTGCAACAGGGTTGACGTTCCTGGAGGGATCAGCCAAATGACAAATGATTTAGGTAAACTAAAAAAATGGTCGGAGCTGTGGCAATTGAGTTTTAATGTGGATAAGTGCAAGATAATGCACCTGGGACGTAAAAACCAAGGGCTGAATATAGAATATTTGATACAGTCCTAACCTCAACATCTGAGGAAAGGGATTTAGGGGTCATTATTTCAGAGGATCTAAGGGTAAGTAGTCAATGTAATAGAGCAGCAGGAAATGCTAGCAGAATGCTTGGTTGTGTAGGGAGAGGTATTAGCAGTAGGAAAAGGGAAGTGCTCATGCCACTGTACAGAGCACTGGTGAGACCTCACTTGGAGTACTGTGTGCAGTGCTGGAGACCGTATCTCCAGAAGGATATAGACATCTTAGAGAGAGTTCAGAGAAGGGCTACTAAAATGGTGTACGGCTTGAAGGAGAAAAATTACCAGGAAAGGCTTAATGATCTTAACATGTACAGCTTGGAAAAAAGACGAGACAGAGAGATATGATAGAAACATTTAAATACGTAAAGGGAATCCACAAGGTAGAGCAAGGGAGTATATTTAAAAGGAAACAAAATAGCAAAACAAGAGGACATAGTCTTAGATTAGAGGGGCAAAGGTTTAAAAGTAACATCAGGAAGCATTATTTTACTGAGAGGGTGGTGGATACATGGAACAGTCTTCCAGTAGAAGTGGTAGAGGCCAAAACAGTAATTGAATTTAAGCAGGCATGGGATAGGCATAAGGCTATCCTAAACAAAAGATAAATCCAGGTTAAGTATCCATGTAATTGGGCAGACTAGATGGGCCGAAAGGTTCTTATCTGCCGACATTTTTCTATGTTTCTATGTCCTCTGGCTCATCCTCCAGACTGCTCTGCCTGCTGCCCATCCAGAAAACTGCCAGCTTTCGCTAGGCCCGCACACAGCATCCAGCCGCCAGACAGGGACCAGTCCCAAGTAAGAGGCAGGATGTGTTTGCGCCCTGTGCTGAAGCGCTGCCTTCGGGTCCCGGTAGGGTGCGAGGGAGAGGCGCTTTCTGCGCGCCTCTCCAACGGATCGGCTTTTTGTTCTTGACCCTCGTGAAAGCCGGCAGTTTTCTCCCATCGCGCATGCGTAATGAGCAAGCAAACGGTTCTATAGTTATAGATGTTTATTTTCTGTGTTAATTTGTATATTTGTGTTTTGATTCTAATATTTTGCATTTATTACTTTGTATTTCTGTAACGACTGTAAAATTTCAATGTTCTTGAACCCAGGACATATTTGAAATTGAGAGAAATCGCAATGTATCCTTCCTGGTAAAATACTTTGCAAATAAATAAATAAATAATTGGTCTATGCCTTCTCTATCACTCCTCATTGTGTCTATGTTCTGTCTATCTCTGGAAAGAAGAAAATTAAGGCAAGGCACACCGGAAACCACCAGATAACTGTGCTTTAATATTACCGCATCAGATATGGGTTCTCCTGAAGAAGCCTTAGAAGGCCATTTCCAAAAGCAGACTCTGTGAGAAACAAGGAACTCTGGCACCCCGATGGCTGCACAAAAACAGCTTTATTGGATGATTCTTGGAAGCAACGATTCAGCCAACAAATGTGACCTCTGTCAATGGCCTCATTTGTTAGCCAAAATGTTGCTGTTTTTTTTTCACCACCGTTGGAGTGCCAGAACTCCTTGTTTCTCACTAAGACTCATTATCTCTGGAAAGGAGAGTTGCTATTTTGGGGTATGGGTCTGCAGTTGAAGCTCCATTAGCTTCTTTATAGCTAGGGTCAGGCGAGCGCGTTCTCTACGGAGTGTGCGCCCGTGCAGTACGGATGCACTTTTTGATGGAAGACGCAGTAGTGGCCACACAGTCCGTTTTTGTGACTGACGTTATTTTTGACGGATGTAGGAGGGAAAATAAATTAAAATGAAAAAATCATTTTGTTCCGTCAAAAATGCTGGACGTATAAATGCAGTCCGTCTGACCACGTTCCATCACTCACACACAAAGCTACACGGACATTGCAGACGTGGCGCACTCCGCACATTCGTTCTAGCAGTATTACTTTCTTGCCTAACCTGAGTCCCTTTTCCGAGTTAGTCATGCATCCGCACTTCTGTGCGGACGTACTACGTGTGTGGGGCTCCATTTACCACAATTGTATGCTATCACGGATGTACTTATGTGCGGCAACACGAACTTGAACACTGCGCTCGTCTGACACCAGCCTACTAGTCCAGTACATATGAATAGTCAATTCTGATCTGAAACTCACCTGTGTTTCCTTATTTATTTATAAACTATTTTACCAGGAAGGATACATTTAAGTTTCTCTCGTTTTAGGACTTTGCAATCCTAACACTAAGTATAGGGAACGCAAAGTATAACAATGTGTGCAGCACAGGAAGTTAAGCACAACTTTAGGCATACAGTATATGTGGAGTTTACTGTAGCTTCAAGAAATGATTAATTGGAAGCATAGAGATTTCATTGCACAGTCCATAACCTTAGGTTGAACATACGAGGAGTAATAATTACATGCAAACTGTAAATAAGACTCCCTTTCATGTTATTTATTATGAACAAGCAATAACCATAAAGTTTAGATTGGGGACTAAAAATCTGGACAACCAGGACCCATTCCCTCAGTGCCCATACCGGAACAACATATGGAGGGACTCTGTGGTTGCCAGCTATTTTGGAGTAATAGTTTTATACTAAGCCATTAGTTTAAATGTGTCTGAGCTGAATAAACCCGCATTGTTTACTTGTTCTCAAGTGTTGTTTATCCCTGTCATCCAATATGTGTATTACAAGAGATCTGTCATTTAAGTACTATTTTTGTATGAGTCATGAGGCAAGTTTGTTGATTATACTATTTTAATGCACATAATATGTTACTACGGAAGCCCAGAAAGGCCATGCATTTTTTATTTTTTTTTTGGTTTGTTTCATTAACTTTTTTTTTTCTCATACACTGTTTGGGGGGCCTGGGGCCCCACAGCTTGGTTTGTAGCCACCTCCAGTGGGGAGATAGTGAGGCGAATTGGATGCCCAGCAGCCGCAAGCCCTGTGTCTTTGTTTAATAAGACGGAGCCACAGGAACCTGAGAGGGTTGAAGGTGTCATACTGCTGAGTGCCGCTGTACTGGAGGCTGCACCACCTACATACGTCGCTCAGTGCGACCAGCGGTGCCCCTGAGCTCACACACAAATGTGCTGAACTGGAGTTGCCCCATGACGGCAGATAGGCATACCCACCTGACACTACCCAACAGCACCTGGGCCCTGCTACTGGACCCAAGTCTGCCAGACATCCAAATGAGGGAAGAGGATCATTGTGAGTGTATGATCAGAGTGTGTGAGGGGGTCATTGTCCATATAGGAGCGTGGGGTCATTGTATGTGAGTGTGTGTGGCCATCAGGATCAAAGTAGCTGCTTTCAGTGTGTGCTTCCTCTCTATGACACTTCCCAACTGAAAATGGCCTCTCTGGGCTTCCTTACTAACAGTGTATGAGAAAAAAAAGTCAGGAAAACAAAAAATTTTCCTTTTGTTTTCCTGACTTTTTTTTTCAGTGTAAGAAAAAAAAAGTTAATGAAACAAACCAAAAAAAAATATTAAAAATGCATGGCCTTTCTGGGCTTCCGTATGTTACAACTGAAACAATTTACTAAAATTATTGCAGCTATAACAAGGCCTATTTGTCGGAGGTAAATGGGAGTTTCTAGCATAAAGGCTTTTTTACAGTGAGAATAATAAAGCTGTGGAATTCTCTGCCTTTTAGAGTGGTTGGGCCAGAGTCTGTACAGACTTTTAAACAAACACTAGCAAACAACTTCCTGCAAATCCATAATACTAAGGTTTATAATATTTAAGATGTGGGTAAAAGCTGCTTGATCAAAGGAAAACATGACTTCTGTTCTGGGGTAGGGATGGGCTGCCGGTTCGATTCGAACATCGGCCGTTCGAGTGTTTGGCGAACGCCGAACATTATGGGATGTTCGCGGTCTGTTCGACCACGGACATTCCATAATAAAAAATGCCTGCAAAATGCATTCACAGGTCTCCTAAATGTATCAGCAGCTGCCGGTACATTTAGGAGACCTGTGGCAGCAGCCCCCCGGCCCCTGTACCTCACCTACGTACCTTGTCCTGCAGCTGTCCCGGCCTCCTGTTCCTCCGGTCCGTCTGCTCCTCCGTCCGGCCGCGGCTCCTCCTCTGCCTCACGCCTCGTCTTCATGCTGATCTGATTGGGCAAAGTCCTGCGCCTGACCTGGACTTTGCCCAATCAGGGCTCTAATTCAATGCTCAGGTGCTCAGCATGAAGACGAGGTGTGGGGCAGAGCTTTAACCAAGCTCTGATTGGTTAAAGTCTTGCACTGACCTGTGCAAGACTTTAACCACAGCAATTTCTCCAAACTCCGTTATTTAACACAATCATGGTTATTCAAAGAGATCCAAATTGTGGCCGAAAGGTATCCAAACACTGAAATTCAGCGTACGGTTACCTTTCCTGGCCATTCGGCTATTCAGAGAGCAGGCAGTTCGCCAAATCTGCCTGTTTGTTGCCTGTTTGAGGGCAGTGAAATCCCCATAGAGAAGCAATGCTTTGTCTATTCAGAGAACAAAAACCAGCAGTGGTTCGGTGGTTTAATTCGACAGGTTTACTCAGGCGAATCCCATAGGCTTCAATGTTTAATATATTCAGTTTTAATTCAATATCTAATAAACCATTGATTATAATATTCTGCAGTAAAAAGATTCTTTATTCATAGATTTTTTAGGAACTTTTAGGAATTTTTCGGGATTTTTTTGCGAATTTTCTTTTTCCGTTTTAAAAAAAAAAAAAAAAAAGTTTTTGTATTTTTTTCTGTAACTGCCCTTTTTATTATCATTCATTGGATCTTATATGTAAATTTCAGACATTTTCATTCAGTAGTTTTCTTGCAAACAGCGCTTCACTTTTCAAACATTCAAGCGTACTGTTTTGGTTTTTTTTCACTCCATTCGTCTGCGGTGTCAGCTTTTTTTGGCGGCTGCTCTGCGTTGTGATTGGCGGCTGCTCGGGTTTCTCTGGCGTGTTCGGCGGGGTTAATCCAGATGTTTTTGCTGGTTTTGGTGTGCGTTCGCCGGGTTTTGCGGTGAGTGTTCGGCAGGTTTGCGGCAGCTACTCCCTGCATTACGGCGGCCCTGTGGTGCTTGCTGAATATACCGCAGGGTTTCCGAAATGGGATCGCCAAATTGCACCGAATTGAAGAGAACGAAAAGTCACCGAACGCGCAGCGACTTTTCGATTCTCTTTGAATAACCCTGAATGTCTAGCAGTAGAGCTTCTGACAATATCTGATCGCCACAGCATGAATAAACTATCTAACATGACATGTGCAAATTACATTGTTAGGGTAAGTGGTACAAAAGAAAAGGAAAACAAGAATAGCAAAAAAAAAAACCTATTGCATATTTGGCAAGTTAATGCTGTTACAAAAGGGGATGTCCCTGATGAGCTGAAGCGGAACGCATGTCGGACGCGCTTCGTTTGTTACTTACGGTTCCCAGCTATTCCTAATAGAGGTTGCCTGGTTAGAAGCGCCCTATTCATTGAGGTGACGTATTTTGATACTTTTGATGTGTTGCTACTGCCTTATACTATTGCAATTTGGATACACTGTAACTTGCTGGTTGACCGGACTTGTCACTGCACATGTCTCTGTTGCTGGATACATATTTATATTTATATACTTTCTCTTTATTGCAGTCATCTTTTTCAGCAATCGACATGTGCAAAGTATAACTAATACCAGTTAAACGTGAAACTTTGGATTTAGGCAAATACCATTGCATTTGATAATCATTGCTTATATTGGTAACTACTTATCTTTTACTTTTTGTTGCTGCGTTGTTGAATACATATATTCTTATACCCTACAACTGAATCTATATCTCTCAGCTATGTATGTGTTAATTGTAACTAACACTGGTTCAGCTTTGAATTCTATCAGGGTTATTCAAAGAGACGAATTGCTTGAGAAAGGTAACCGAACGCTGAAAATCAGCATTCGGTTACCTTTCTTGGCCATTCGGCTATCCAGAGAGCAGGCAATTCGCCAAATCCTAGCGAATTGCCTGAACATACGGTGCCTGTTCGAGGGCAGAGAAATCCCCATGAAAAAGCACTGGTTCGGCTATTCAGAGAACACAAACCAGCAGTGAAAAGTTCCCGAAATGCCCTGCCATTCGGTGGTTTAACCCTTTCGCTGCTGAGGCGTCTCACGCCTCTGTGCTGAGCTCATTTTTACCTGTTTCGCTCATCATGTTTAAACGTGTTTTGAAGGCTTATTTTAGTATATGACCCAGACATATTATATATCCTTCTTTCCGTCAGACTCGGCAGATTCATAATATGTCAGTATTATATGTATACGTCATGTCCTGTCTGTATATTATAACAAAAAATGCAATAAAATATAAATTTGTAATAATTTACAACGTGTAAAGTGTTTCCTTTTCACATTTTAACATGCGAGAAATTGCGGTTATATTTTGTATGGGGTGCGCTTGTTAAAAAAATTAGAAATGGGGTCTCGTTACATTTTTTTTTTGGGGAAAATTACGTGATTTTTAACAAACGCACCGCATACAAAAATCGTTAGTGCAGCATCATTGTTCACATTATAATTGAAATGGGAACAATATTGCTGCATTAACAAATAAAAAAAAAAAAAAAAACTTGTTTATTTTTTTTATCATTTTTTTTAAATATTTTTTTATTTTTATTTTTCATTTTTATTTTTTTTTAAAAAACGTTTTACATGGTCATGTTTGGTATCGTTGGAACGGCCATGCTCTGGCTGATCCAACAGTACCAAACATTAACCCCTAGCTGCCACGGATCGGGAGATAGGGTGGTTCATTGGAACCCCCTATCTCCACCATTGGTGGCAGTTAGGGGTTAACTACAGGACTGGCGTCATCATGCTATGCACGATGACGCCAGTCCTCAGGGGGCATTCCTGGAAGCTTGGCTAACATCCAAGATGTCGGCCAGCTCCAGGAAAGGATCATGAACCAGCTCTTTTCGGCGCCAATTCGTGATCTGGCTCCCATGGGGTTAATGCCAGGTACCGTTAGGAAGGGCAGGCTGTGCCCTTCCAAACGGTGCCTGGATTAACCCTCTGCACCCCGGGCGATCGGGAGGGAGAGAGGTCCGAAGGACCTCCCTCCCTTTCAGGCGCCTCCTCCGCACACGCGGGGGGGCGCCTGAATTAGATGTCATCGTGCCGCCGCAGTGACATCTAATTGTGCCAGCGGCGGTTCCGGGTGCTGGGCTGACATCAAGGATGTCAGCCCGCACCGGGGGGCACAGCGATCGGCCGGAATCCGGCCGATCACTGGCCCCAAAGGGAAGACGCGCTCAGTGCGTCCTCCGCATGAAACCTACCTGCGGTTGGACGCGCTGAGCGTGTCCTCCGCAGCAAAAGGGTTAATTCGGCAAATTTATTCAGGAGAATCCCATAGGCTTCAATGTTAAAAATATTCCTGTTTTAATTCAATATCTAATAAACCGTTCATTATAAAATTCTGCAGTAAAGAGTCTCTTTATTTATAGATTTTTTAGGATATTTGAAGCACTTTTCTGAATTTTTTTGTTTAAAAGTCCGATTTTTTTTTTTTTATTTTTTGATTTTTTTTAAGTTTACTTCTTTTTTCTGTAACAGCCCTTTTTATTATCATTCCCTGGACCTCATATGCAAATTTCAGACATTTTCGCTCAGTAGTTTCTTTGCAAACAGCGTTTCACTTTTCAAACATTCACACAAACTTTTGCTAATTTATTCACTGCCTCGTCTGCGGTCTCGGCTGCTTCGGCTGCGTCTGATCGGCTCCTGCTCGGCTTTTTCGACGGGTTAATCCAGATGTTTTTGGGGGTTTTCAGTGTGCATTCGGTGGGTTTTGCGGTTAGTTTTCGTCAGGTTTGCGGTAGCTTTTTCCTGCAATTCGGGGACCCTGTGGTTGCTGAATACACCGCAGGGTCACCGAAATGGGATCGGCAAAAGGAACTGAATTGAAGAGAATGAAAAGTCACCGAACGTGACGTGACTTTTCGAATCTCTTTGAATTACCCTGTTAGTTTCTAACATTGGCTTAGCTTGGAAATCTTGAACGTTGGCATTGTGCTATGTAAATGTTGCTGATGTCGGTGCTTTCCTGTTAACACATTTCATTTTTATATTTTTCTTGGTTTTTGATATTTTTGTTGTTTCACACCTTTGGTTTGTTTAACGCTATTTTATTGTGCGTTGTTTAATTAATAAAGGTTTATTTTATTGGATCTTGTCTTCTGTCCTTTGGGCTTCTATGTAGGCCTTTTTGTATAGTCCTTGCCATTTTTCAAAGAGACACTCACCCTCTCTAAATTTTCCTTTTCCCTCTACATTGCATCATCTTGATATACAAAGTACAGATACACAAACATTCTATCAGGGTTATCCAAAGAGATTCGAAAAGTCACCGCACGTTCGGTGACTTTTCGTTCTCTTCAATTCGGTTCCTTTTGCCGATTGCATTTCGGTGACCCTGCGGTGTATTCAGCAAACAGCACAGGGTCCCCGAATTGAAGGGAAAAGCTGCCGCAAACCTGACGAGAACTAACCGAATGCACGCTGAAAACAAGCAAAAACATCTGGATTAACCTTCGAAAAACCCGAACAGGAGCCGAATCACACAGAGCCGAAGCAGCTGTGACGTAGAGGAGGCAGTGAATAAATTAGCAAAACCATTTGTATGAATCTGGGAAAATGAAACGCTGTTTGCAAAGAAACTACTGAGCGTAAATGTCTGAAATTTTCACAGGAGATCCAGGGAATGATAATAAAGAGGGCTGTTACAAAACAAATAAGTAAACTGAAAAAAATAAATCGGACTTTTAAAAAAAAAAAAAATCAGAAAAATGCTTAAAGTATCCTAAAAAATCTATAAATAAAGAGACTTTTTGCTGCAGAATTTTATAATGAACGGTTTATTAGATATTGAATTAAAACGGGAATATTTTTAACATTGAAGCCTATGGGATTCTCCTGAATTAACTTGCTGAATTAAACCACCGAATGGCAGGGCATTAGGGGAACCTTTCACTGCTGGTTTGTGCTCTCAGAATAGCCGAAGCAGTGCTTTTTTATGGGGTTTTCACTGCCCTCGAACAGGCACCGAACAGGCAACGTATGTGCAGACAATTCGCCAGGATTTGGTGAATTGCCTGCTCTCTGGATAGCCGAATGGCCAAGAAAGGTAACCGAACGCTGATTTTCAGCGTTCGGTTACCTTTCACAAGCAATTCGGATCTCTTTGAATAACCCTGTATATCTTTGGAAGAGAAAAAGTGGAGCGTCACACCAAAACAACAATCCCCTCACGATACCTTACGACGTCGCTATGTCCCCTCTTGGTGGTTTCCCCAGTGAAACAAGATATTCAGACCTTACAATCCAATAATTTTTTTAACTTATTCTATATCTTTGCTTATGATTCTTTAGAATTTTCTAGTGGTGATACATACTGTCTTCTAGACCTCTTGGTGACTTTTATATGCTGTTGGCACTCCAGCAGCTTTGTTAATCATATACAATATGGTTCTATTGTGTATATACAGATACAGTCATGGACAAAAATATTGTCATCTCTTCATTTCTGTCAGATAATGCACCACTTTGCCCAGAAACCTGCTGCAATTACAAATGTTGGAGTTTGCCAAAACTTACCTGTGGAAGCCAAAATCCTTTTCAGAGAATGTGCTGTGGACAGACAAAACAAAATTGCATTTTTTTTGTAAAGAAAAGACCAAAATAGAATGCACTCCAGTAGAAAAAAATACAGTTTATTGGTATCCAGTAAATTAAAATATGACATATAATGTATAACCAAAAGTTACAAGATCACGAAGAATAAATCAAATAATCCAAGAATAAGACCAATATGTAACAAATATATATAAAAAATTACCAGGCACTTTGGAAAAAAAGCCAATAGAGAGCAGAGCCAGGGATCCCAACGTTTCGACCTCAGTCTTTGTCAAGGGATGTGACAAATCTAGTTTTTTGTAAAGCCCATCATTCTACTGTTTTCAGAAAAAAAGAAACAAGGTCTTTAAAGAAAAGAGTACGGTCCCTACAGTCAAACATGGTGGAGGTTCATTGATGTTTTGGGGATGCTTTGCTGCTTCAGGCACTGAATGTCTTGACTGTGTGCATGGCATTATGAAATTTGAAGACTACCAAAGAATTCTAGGGTGCAATGTAGGGTCCAGTGTCAGAAAGTTGGGTCTCCGACAGAGGTCATTGGTTTTACAGCAGGACAATGACTCAAAGCACATTTCAAAAAACACCCAGAAATGGTTTCAGACAAAGCGTTGGAGAGTACTGAACTGACCAGCAAGGAGTCCAGATCTAAATTCCATAGAGCACCTGTGGTGAGATCTCAAAACAGCAGTTGGGAAGAGGAACCCTTCCAATCTGAGAGACCTGGAACAGTTGGAGAAAGAAGAGTGGTCCAGAATTCCAGTAGAGCGGCAAGAAACTCATTGATGGTTACAGGAAGCGTTTGATTTCAGTTATTTTTTCCATGGGGTGCGCTACCAAATCTTAAACTGAAGGTGCCAATAATTTTGTCTAGTCCATTCTTGAAGTTTTGCGCCAGCTGGGTGGAGTAGAGGTAATATCACTGCTCTGTGTGGAGAGAGCCTGTGGAGACACATGTTCGATCCCAGCAAGAGCACCTCTCCAGTAAGTGTCCTTGGGCAAGACACCTAACGGTACATACTCGCCACCCAAGACATACTTGAAAACAAGAGAAATCTCAATGTATCCTTCCTGGTAAAATACTTTCTCAAAAAAATAAAAAAATAAAAATGTGTCAGATTTGGCGCTTTTTTTTCTTTCTACTCTTTTGTATCCGACCAATACAAACAAAAGAAATAAACGTGAGAATGCCTAAACATTTGGAATTGCAACAATTTTCTGGGCAAACTGGTGCATTACCTGACAGAAATGCAGGGGTGCCAATATTTTTGGCCATGACTTGGATATATATTCACCATAAGTCTAGTTTTACATAACCTCTACCTTTTAGATTATTTCTGTTCTTTGGGTATTTGTATTCATCAGGCTGACCTGATAACCCATCACTTTAATAGACTCTGACCTTTATTCTTCAAGTCTTTGCATATTCTGTAACTGACAGTCTACAACAACACACTGATTTTAAATAAAGGTTTTCTTTTATATTGTTGCTGGTCTATCCCCTCAGGAAATTATAACATATTGCTGTTCTTGAGCATCTCTTGTAATGTATTTACCTTCATATTTGGTCTCAATCCAAGGGATGATTCTCGTAAGCACAAGGATAGATACTAAGTGGATCTTTGTTAAAGACTGCTGTTTTTAAACGGTCTCCTTTGACATTTCCTTAACATCATTTCTTCAAGGTATTTTTATTCTCCGGGTCTATTTTATTTAAACTGCTCTAATGTTTCTTTTGACAGTAAAATTTTAAAGTACTAATGTATAACATCACAATAAAATTTGGGAACATTGGGCCTTTACTCTTCTGCTCCTGCATAGACATACTTTTGGTATCTCAATTCTCCTTTACCTTTAAGATAGTGACTACCTTTTCATTAGCTTTGCATCTGGGCCCATTCTCCTAGTTGCCAATTTCTTCCTCTCTTTTTCCCTTTGAACCCTTGTACCTATTCTTCCTGTTCTTCATTACTCTTCTTTTTTGAATGCATTGTTATGGGAAGCCATACTTTTTGATATTAGTCACTTTTGAGTGAATTATATTCTTTGTTTAGTTTTGTGTTATTATTGTGTATTGAAACAACAAAAAACTGAAAACATACGTATCAATCATGGACTAGTGTAAGCTGTAACTTCTGTATTTGTGTCCTATATTAGTGTATAATTTCAGCTCCTCAATAAAACTGTTTGATAATAAAAAACCGCAAAGATATTTTACATTCCCAAAAATCTATTAACTGAAAACTAGAATGGAGGAAATTCTCTAACTAAATCTCAAAAGAATGTTTATCCGCTAAAGTGAAGCTGTTCAGTAAAAATCACAAATAGTCCTCCAAAATAATATGTGTTCTATTCAAATCCTTCTCTTGACTGTGCTAATATTTCAAAGTATTACAATTGTATCATATATTATTATTATTTATATATCTTCAGCTCTCTTGATCGGTAGATATCCTCATTGTACCAGTGTGGCACTTTCTTTTGGCCGATACTGGTTGAGCACCCCTTATTGGAATTCTAAAATCCGGAAGACTCTGAAAATCTGACTTTTCAGAGCCTTCTGGGTTTTAGTATTTATGGATTAGGGTTGTTCCAGACAGGTGCCGCCAATTTAGAACCCAGCTCTCAAGTGCTGCAGCAGACCAAAGCACACACTGGAAGTCTTTGGACAGCCCCAGCATGTGACATGCTGTTTAGAATCATACTGACTATGTGCATCATGTCTGCTTGTGTCACAGCTTGTGTAAATAATGGTGACTGCAGCAGGAAGGGAACCGCAGCTCTCCTGTCACGATCACCTTTCTCTCAAACATTAGATTCTCCCAGATTCTTACATCTGGGAGAATCTGAAATCCGGAATGCTTGGGGTCACAAGTAAATAATATCTTGGGCCAGTTGGTAAAGTCTTTTAAGCTGTTTGGTCATCGTTCAGTCCCTGGCCATGGCATCAAGTGCTTGGCTTGCCATTAGCAAGCTGGTTCGGCCTTGATCGCTGCTAAATATGGCATGTATCATAAGTTTCAGTGAGTTAAGGTGACTCAATAAGTGACTTGTAGTTGGTAAATTCCAGTCAACTGATTAAATCCAGTTCCCAGTGGCCTACATCTTGCACATCGTTTCATATCAACTCCCTACAAGTTTAGGGAGCAAACCTTTTAGATCATTTGTGCTGCTTGATATTCATACACCATCACCAGCTTGCATGGTTAAATACAAAAAAATATCAGATGAAATTGACAAATTACAAAATGTAAAACATCAATATTCTAACCTTCAACCACTGACATAACCTATAGCATTTAGCTTTGACATTTTTAAAATAATTTAAGTGAATGCAAAATAAATAGCTCTATTCATTTCCTGATCAGATATGACATTTTTCTTTTATTAGCTTTATCCTTCTTTGTAAAACTTGCTTTGTATTTCAAAATTGAACTAAGATTAACTTTTTGGAGAACAAAATTGACACATAAAATTTATTGCTCAGGCGCACAAACAGACGAAACAATATATATGTATGTATACAGAATGCTGGGGGACACCTAACATTCTTTTCTTAAGCCTTTTCATTGACCTTCAGCTTATTAGTTTTATCGGTTATATAGTATTGCATTGCAATATTTCACACAGGGTCCAATGTTTTAACATATATTTTAAATATAACGCCATTGTGGGCTATGCAGTATGTAGTATTCCGTAGTATTAAATATCCTGGTTTTGCCTATGGCTTATGGTAAGAGCCTGCTTGCATTTATAGAAATTAGACTCATTACCCTGCCGTATTGACTGATAACAATGTTCACATACAAGAAAAAAAGGTTGTACAAAATACATGTGCAGCACATGATATTTCAAGCGAATGTGTCTTATGTGTACAGACACATAAGCTAGAGTTCGAAATTGTGGAAGCCTGCCAAAAGCCACTGTTATCCAGCTCAACATGTGAGCGTCTAGGGTTGATGCAGGTTTCCGTCCCTGCAGAGCTCAACATGATGGACAATCAATCCATAGGGCCCTTGACAAAAACACACCTGTTACAGGAATTTACTGGTATTTATTGGGCCAGTAGAATCTGTACCTGTGGAAGTTAATTTCGACCTTGACTTGAGTGTTCCTTCAGTTCAATGTGCACCATGGAACGTGCCAGTGGCGTTAAAACAGGCAGTTAAGGTGCAGCTTGACCAGTATGCGACAGATGGACACTTAGCACCAGTAACTGATCTGACTGACTGAATAAGTAACATGGTGATTGTAAAGAAGCCTGATAAGGTAAGATTTTAGTATGGTACGTAACTGGTCAGCGCGAAAAGATGGAACGCATCAGTTTTGACTGATAAGGTAAGAGTATGCATAGATCCCAAATTGTTGAATCTGGCCCTGAGGCAATCTCACTACATCATGCTGACGCTCGAGGATGTTTTGTACAAGCTGCCTAAAGCACGTCTATTCACACTTGCTGATGCCTAAGATACATTTTTATAATGTATGTTGCATGATGCAAGTAGTTTCATGACAACCTTCTGGACTCCTTGGGGCAGGAAAAGATGGCTCATATTGCCTTTTGGAGTATCAATTGCACCAGAGGTGTATAAAAGTAAACAACATGAACTGTTGGCTGGACTCAGTGGTGTTGAAACAATAGCTGATGACATCCATGTGGTTAGCTGTGGGGATACAGATGAGGAAGCAGAGCAAAATCATGATGGCAAACTGCTGGAACTGATTAATTGGTGTAGGCAGGTAAAATGAAGACTTGACATAAAAAAAAGCTGCAATTCAAGATCAAAGAGGTCCGCTTCCACAGACCCATTCTATCCAGGGAGTTTTTAAAGGCTGACCCAGACAAAGTCAGAGCAATACTGGATATGCCACAGCCGGTAAATGTGAAATCCCTGCATTGCTTCATTGGCTTTGTTACCTACCTGGCAAAATTCCAACCACACCTCTCAGAGGTCTGTGAGCAGTTGAGAAGGCTTCTGGACAAGGATTCTGTTTGGCATTGGCTTCCTAAGCATGATAATGCAGTGCAGGACATCAAACGTTTGACAGATACACCTGTCCTGAAGTACTATGACTTTACAAAATGATAATGACATAATGCAGCCACATACAGTATGCCATCAAGATCTTCTCTGCCAGACATCCCAGCCAGGATGGAGGGTGGCTCCTTATCAACGCCTACTGGAGCTGCACAGCCTTACCCAGGCAAAATCTCTGTGGCCTTGTGTAGCGGTCGAGTTTCAAGACCACCTGATAGACTCAATCTGTAGTGTATCTACCAGTAACACAGTATACTATATTCAAGACTGTTTAGGATCTGTTTTGGGTTTATTGTTTAAAAAGTTTGAATGTAAAAAAAGGGAGATGTTATAGAGTTATTATGCATATACCTTGATTCTATTTGCTTCTGGTAATATTGCACTGGCTTTTACTTCCTATTTGCGCCTGGATGCAGTTCAATAATCCAACATGATTCCTCACACTAGCATCTTGTAGTGTCTTCATTTCTGCACATGAAACGGTTACTGCAACTTGCAAAGAAGCTCACTTTTCAATGCATTTTGACCACCTCCTTCTCCTTCAGCCTTACATCTCTGCTATTAAATTGCATCTGTAAAGTTTGACCTACATAGGTTGTTGTAAAGTGGGACAGTACACACAAGGTTATAACTATTGACAGTGAACCTTACACATTGTTGATAGGAAGTTTAAGTAAAACAGTAATGAGATCCAATGTGAATGTATTTTGAGATTCACAATTGGCTTTTAATGTGTGTGGTTGTATCTGTATAAGGATAGAGCTAAAAAAGGTTATACAGATTGATAGGTATACAGATGATACATACATAGATAATATAATTTCTTGATCAGGTTATACTCGCACTTCGGCGAGTTCAATTCGCTGACCTGCCATGAATTCAGCGTTCACTGCAGGGTCCCCATAGTGCAACGAATTGGTTGCCGGATAGCCACTGCAAACCACCCAGTCAGCCTCCGCAAACCCGCCAGACAGCCATCGCAAACCTGCCGGTTGCTGCTGCCGACCTGCTGGATAGCCGCCGCAAACATGTTGGACTGCTGCCAAATGCACCCGGAAGCAGCCGATGACTCGCCGAACAAACTGCCTAACGCAGCCGACAAACCGCCGAATGGACCGCGGAACACTGTGAAAAAAAGCCAACAAGCCGGCCGGACAGGTAAAAAAAATAAAATTAAAACGCAACTTTTAAAAACACGTTTAATAAAGAACTACTGAATGAAAACGCCTGAAAATTATATATGAGGCTCTATGGATAATATTAAAAAGGACTGTTACAGAAAAAAAAAATACAGCTTTAAAAATAATGCCGAAAACACTGCACATCAGGGCATTTCACTGACATTTCACTGCTCTTAGGTGGTCTCTGAATAGGTTAAGCATTGCTTCACTATGGGGGTGCTCACTGTATTTCGCTGAAAAATCGCCAATATTTGGCGAATTGCCAGCTTTTGAATAGCCGAATGACTGCGAAATTGCACCATACAGGGAAATTCACTGTTCAGTGAAATTTCGGGGCCAGCTCAGCTCTCAATTAACCCCTTATATGTAATTTCTCCACAGTTAGCTTTTTACTCCATTACTTTTTCCACTGCTTTGTAAACATAATAGTTATAAAGATGTACAGTTAGATGTATAAAATACAGATAGATATACAGATGGGTGGATAGACAGGTGGACAGGTACACAGAAATAAAGATAAGTAGATAGATATAGATGTATATCATTTCTTTATCAGATTATGAAATTTTTCCATAATTAGCTTTCTTTTCTCTTTCACTATTTTCATCGCTTTGTAAAAAATGAGATAGATGTGTTTTGAATTGTAGAATCTCTTGAAATCTAGGAATAATGAAGCAGCTAAATAGGAACATTTACAGTGTCATTCTAGTTAACAGATATTCTTTCTTTTTTAATTAGTTTTTAGGATAAATTGATATGTGATGTATATATATGTGAAACATTCATATTAAAGTCTCATAAGCACTGAAGAGCACAGGTGCAGATACAGCAATCCATATATTACAAGGTCAAACATTTCTAAGATGTATCTCTAAACAATTATTTCCTTGGGGTATATTCTTTAAAAGGAAATTAGATCGCTATAAACGTAAAATCCAGTATTGTATATATATCCCCCTCTGAATAAATTCCTAGTTTTAGCTGGGTAATATATTACACACAAATGATTTGTTAGCATGGATTTCATCTGCCCGTTGTGTACCACACAAATCTGCTCCCATGTTAATAAATGCATACTCCAAGTGATACCTTTTATCCTTTTTACTGAGAAAATCTGTGTTTCTAGGTTGATTGTTAGCCTCTACTATTCTGTTATTGGTTCACTATTAACTAGACATGTTCATTGTAGGAAAAGGAGGGGGGTTGTGGGACAGATCCCCCTAGTTCTCCTCTTAGATGTGCACAGTGTGTGGCTAGGATTGAAAGTTTGTTGTATAGTTGGATTTTACGCTTAAGGTTGCCACCTTGGAGCTACTGAATTTACTTGATGTATATGTCAAGAAGAGTGAGGGTAGTAAATAAATAATAATTTTAGAATAGTAAACTAATGTGCCCACATCAATGTTGGGTTCCTACACCAATGATGGTGTGAAACAAGAGATGTAGATAGACTTGAGGGGTTCTTCAGAGAGCACCGAAATGTCTGTGACATTCATTTCCCGAATCTGCGGTGAATTCAGCATTCACCGCAGGGTCCGTGAAGTGCAGGGAAAAGCCTCCGCAAAACCGCCAATTAAAAATGAAACGCCCAAAATGCTGAAATTATTGGATATGATAATTTTGTCTGGTCTCTGTAGCATATCGGATCGGGAATCAGCAGAAATTATCGGATCTGATAAGCCGCCACAAACTCGCCGAAAGCGCCTGGAAAAACCTGACGATCCGCCGAACACAGCGCCGACCAGCCACCTGAAAAATCGATTGAAAGTTTAAAAAAATTTGAATCGCTATTTGCAAAACAACTACTGGACGAAAATGTGTGGAATTATTTTATGTTTATTTCCCATTATGCCTATTGGCATGTAGAGCAGCAACAAAGGTTCACCTCTCCTGTTTGTTCTGGCCAGCTTTTGTACGGTACCCCACGTGTGATTCAGAGCCTTGAGTTCTCTGTCCACCATTCGACGGCAAGTGCTCTTTAGTCTTCCTCTCTTGCATTTTCCTTCTGGAGTCCAATGAAGAGCAGTTCTGGTGATGTCTCCATGCACTTTTCTGATGACATGCCCAATCCATCTCCATTGTCTTCTTGTGACGATAGTCTCCATACATTCTTGTCTATACTGAATGAGGAGTTGTTGGTTGCTGATGGTTTTAGGCCAGAAGATTCATAGGATTCTTCAGAGGTTCTTTGTGTGAAATATTGATAGCTTAGAGAGGTAATTTTCAGTCATTCTCCAGCTTTCTGAACCATACAGCAGGGTGGAACGTATGCAACAAGGTCATATGAATAAGAATAAAAAAGGTCTGTTACAGAAAATTTAGGCGAAAAGAATCCAGAAAAATGCTTAAAAATCATTTAAAAAAATAGACTTTTTGCTGCAAATTAAAAGAATAAATGGTTTAATAGATATTGCATAAAAACGGGAATATTTTTAACATGGAAACCTATGGGGTTCGTCTGATTAAACTTGCCGAATGAACCCACCGAACATCAGGGCATGTCACTGACATTTCACTGCTGTTCAGTGCTCGGTGATTAGATTAACCATTGCTTTTCTATGGGGATGTCTCTGCCTTTGAACAGGCACTGTATTTTGCTGGCAATTCACCAAAATTTGGTGAACCACCTGCTTTCTGAATAGCTGAATGGCCACAAAATGTCACTGTATGGGGGAAATTCACTGAGCAATTTCAGAGCCAGAATAACTCTATACGAGTCTTGTGGGTATGTGTCAGGATTCTGAATATGTATTGCACATCTAAAGGCTAGGGTCAGACTGAGGCAGTGCGAACGCGCGTGCAGGCGCACTTAATCACGGCCGCACTAGCAGCAAATGACGGGCAATGACAGCCAATATACGAAGTACGGTCGCACGAAAGTCCGGCCGCGCAACGCAAGTGGAAAATGAACGCATTTTTTCGAGAACGTAAAACCGCTAGTACTGACGTACAGAGTGCACTGCGTCCGCATAGCGGCGTGTGTGTGTGTGATTTGGAGATGTCAGACGCTGCACACGTCCGGCCAACATAACGTCCAGATGCACAAAGTGTTTTATTGATGATCCGTACAAAATCACGAACGCAAATGCGCATCGTATGACCGCTATCGCGTATTCCGTGAAAAAATGCGTCCATTCGTTCGAATGCACTTTTTCACAGACAACGTGAAAATGCGTTCGTCTGACCCTAGCCTAACCCAATGGACATGTTGATAACAAAGAATAAAACAAAGATAATATGATGGCTGAACTTTTTTTTCCCCCTTTTTATGTTTCCCACTTGAGAAAAAAATGTTAACTGGTGAAGAAAAAAAAGGATCACGGTTACATTTCACATCTTATAATGGGCTTTCTGAATGGGGCAAGGCAGCCCCCAATGCTCGCCAGATGACTAAAGGCAATCATGAAGGATAAAAAAGATTTTTATATTAACTTGCAAGCCTTACTATTATGAGTAAAAAAGAATATATCTTTTTTTGCATTTCAATTTAACATATATAAGAATAAGGAGCAATAGTTCTAAGATGTAATCTGTTCCATTATTATTTTTTTCTTTATTTCAATCGAGGTTTCTTTACCCTCGCATAAATCCACTGCACAGCAGACATACGTGTGTAAAAACAATACCCCTTATATTCAAACCATTGCCATTCAATTAACCTTATATCCATTAGACATCGACAATAAATGTTTAAATTGTAAATAATACTCGTAAATCCTATTAAGTAACACTAGGGATGGGGAGCGTGTAATCAAATCTGGTAATATTCTGTGAATTATAGCTGATTTTATAAACTCTGACCACCTTTTATAAATCCTAAATCCAGTAACAACAATGATGTAAAGTGATTAGATAATCAAATTATTGTATGAACAAGTAAATGTAATAGGATTAAGGTAGCCAGATGAACTAATAGTGGGTTCTATTCACTGAGCTGTAATGAGATTGTTCTCAGCCAGATAAGCTTTTGCACTGAGACTGGATTACAAAGACTGGATATGGAGCATTACTAGATTCTTTCAATTCACTGCCTTCTCTCTGTTTTATTGATAAACACCCTAATCCTAATTTGTCATTGAATAACTGGCAGAAAGCTGCTTGTCACATACCTTCAGTGAAGTCTTTGTGGAAGTGCTCATGTCATATGTGAGTCCCGTTTTGTGATTACAGACAGGTTCTCATGGATAGACACAATATCGAGAAACAGTATCTGCCCTTCAAGAAAGAAGGGAATGCAAGAAGCCCACAGAGAATTCTTTTAATGGATGAGATTGATACTAAATATCTGCATGTCGCATTGCCCTCATAGATAAATGAAACCAAATAAATGAAAAGCCAATGGTTAACTAATATTTTCAAAGGGTTGTACGCTTTTAAAAAAAATAAATAAAATGAACCATATTGTCAGGGTTTGCGGGGGAGGATCTAGAGCCAGGTGCAGAGGTGGGAGACCAGTCTCAGAATCGCAGTACAGAAGGATTTTCCAATAATCATTGTCGAGGTTAGAAATTAGGTCAGAGGCAGGCGGCGATACAGGGGTAGTCGAAGGGTAAGCCAATAACTGGTACACAGATTTATCATGAATAAGCTTCTCAATAAGTAACACCACTAGGAGTGATACAACGCTGAAGCAAGGACTGAGTGTGTCAGGAGGACTTCTATACATGGCAGGGTTTGTCTAGCCCCTCCCAGAGGTGTCCCACTGTCCAATCAGTCCACTCTGATGGGAGAACCAATCGGGATCTGAGTGTGCCCTGGAACTGTTCCCCGTTCAAGTACACCTGAGTTTGGGGATCCTCCCCTTGGGACGATCTACCAATCCAGGCCTCTGCATCCACCCCTGTGACGTCAGACGCCGGGAGCTGCCATGTCGCACGTGGTCACAGCGGAACCAAGTGCCGACTGCACCAGTGCGGGCACAGAGAGGGCCACTAAGGATCGAGCAGGATCCCGGGGCGTCCCCAGCCCCCGAGCTACCCACCGGGAATGTTGGCGAGACTGTCCGCCAGAGTCAGCCCCCACACAAGGTGAGTCTCCTGGTCGGCGCTTCATCGTCGGACGGCATGACACATATTTGGTAATTTTTAGCAGTTGCCAGATTTTCCATGCGAAGCCAGGGTCACGCAATGCAACTGAGGTTGACCCTCCATGGCTCCATGTACTGTGAGGTCATATATGCGCATATGGCAACGTTTGCACATATTCCTGCGCAAAAAAAACAATAATCATACAATTCTTGCAGATGTTTTCCATTTTATTGATACACATATTGCCATTCTTAGATACGTATGAATAAACCAAGTTACCCAAGTTTCTTCAGAGGGTTTATTTCCTCAGAAATCTTAAGAATCATTTTTTTCTCATATCTTAACTAATACATAAGCTAAGAAGTCACTGTTATGATCTGCGATCTTATGATGGATTGGCATAATCTCTGTATTGATAGAGCGGTGGTAGACTTTTTCCACTCGATGCAATTGATGAGATGTCTGGTGGTCCTCTCATTTGGCCTTGTAATACTGCATTTTAAGTTCAAGACGGTTTAGATCCAAGCTGCTTTAACTAAATGTACTGTTAGTCGTAGTTGAGGGCTGGTCTAAGGTACTCTCCTACACTGGATAAATTGAAGAAAGAAATAGGGCTCTTTTGGCGAAAATGGATCCGATTAGAAGGCAAAAAAAATCAGCAATGTTGGGGGACTTACTGAATAAAATAAAGTTTGGATAAGAAATTAAATAAAACTAAGACCCCAGAGTTACTGATTTGGGAGAGAGAGTCCAAAATGGCAAATTTTCCCAGGAAGAGCCAATGTCTTAAAATAACCATTGTCAATTAAACCATATATTAATGATTAAATGCCTATGCATTAATATGACACATATTTATTGAGATAAAACCTGGAGTGCATCCATTGTCATAAATGTTAATTAAGGTCTATGAATTTCAATTAAGAGTCTACTTCTGAAATGCCCTTGATGAAAAGCTCACAGGGGTCTAAGCCCGATGTTACGATATTATGCAGATTTAATGAGTCAAAAGAGCATCTTGTTTTCTATGCATATAAACAGCATTTACTATTAGTATATTACATTTTGTTTAATATCATTTTTTATGAATTTTTTTTTTTACTAGTAATTGCATTTTGGTCGTTCCAAGACATTGCAACGAGTTTCAAAAATAATCTATAAACATGAGCAGAATTTAACAAAACTGTCCTGAATTTTCTAATAATCCATTTCCATGAATTCTTGAGAGGACTTGTAGCTAGAATCATAGATCTGTGAGAATTTTAATGACTCTAGCCCACGCAATTTCAAATGTGTTTTGGTATATCTGTTCTCATGCTGAATCACATGTAAGATTTCTTCAGGCACACATTATCTCTTAAAGATTGCCAAAGAACGAAGTGAAGATGCAGTTTCTGTTATTGAATAAATAGTATTACATTTCACAATAGGCTTCTTCTAATATTTTTAGGTTTATATAATAGGTTGTAGATGTTTTCCACGGGAGCACCTTCTATTCATCCTCCTCCACCATACAATGCCAAAACTATATTTTATAAGGAGTTATTAAAGAGAGCGAATTGGCTCCAAAATGCAATGATTTCCCCCATAAGGTGCAATTTCGGGGCCATTGGGCTATTCAAAAAGCAGGCAGTTCACCAAATATTGGTGAATTGCCAGCTGAATACGGTGCTAGTCAGCAGCAGTGAACTCCCCATAGAGAAGCAATGGTTAATCTATTCAGAGAACGCCAATCAGCAGAGAAATGTCAGTGAAATTACCATATTTATGGTGGTTTAATTTGTCAGGTTTAATCAGGCGAATCCCATACTATGGTTTCAATGTAAAAAATATTCCACATTTTATTAAATATTTATCAAACCATTTATCCATTTAATCTGCAACAAAAAGTCGATTTATATTTTAGGAATTTTAGGGATTTTTTTAAGCAAATTTTTTCCTCCTTTTTTAATAGCGTTTTTTTTCTCTAACAGACCTTTTTATTATTATTTATAGTAAATTTTATATTAATTCCAGGAATTTTTGTTAAGTCGTTTTTTTGCAAGTAGCTTTTAAAGTTGCAGTGGTTTTCTTTTTACCCTGTTCGCCAGCTTGTCGGCTGTTTCCGGAAGTTGGTCGGCACTCTGGTGGATCATCTGCTTTTTTGGATGCAGTCGGTGGTTTTGCGGTGGATCATCAGGTACATTGTTTTTTTTTTTTTTGAGATTTTTTAGATCACCCTGATTTTTTTTCGGCGCTCTTGCACCAGTTTTTGCATTCGAACCTGTGATTTTGTGGTGGTTTTTCAGATGCGGTTGCCCGCTTTTCCCTGCACTTCGGGGACCCTGCGGTGAATGCTGAATTCACCAGAGGGTCGGGGAACTTGATTCTCAAAAGTGCAGGAAATGAAAGAGCACCGAAATACCGATGGACCTTGAAACATAGTGCAGTGGTTCCAAATGATAATAGGAACAGCCAACGCGATTTTATTATCCTCTATGATTCCCCAGACACATATTCAATAAAAATAGTAAGTTTGGCTGAGTCGTCTGGACAATGATGCTCTGTGTGACATATAAAGAGTTTATCCTCAAGATTTCTTGTCCTTATTTTGACAATCATTCAATAATACTTGCCCCTGGATATCTGTGGTTGAATGTCTATTACATGTGTTTGCCTATAGCCAATAAAACAATATGTCATCAATCTGATGTGACCAGGAGGCACCCTATTTCATAGTCATGCAAAGTGTATTATATGAGCATCCTGTCTCCGATCACACAATCTTTATACAATGAGCGCAATTTAAATTATTTTAAAAAAAAACACATTCAAAACTTCCACCTTTTAATATACAGCATTCATCTGTGGGCACAGGAAATTAACTCCTGGAAGCTACTTTAAGAGCAGCCATGTTTTTATCGTGGTCTGGGATAATTAGAAATGTAGGCTTAGTATTAATAGCTCACACCTTAAGGCTAGGGTCAGATGAGTGCATTTTGTACGGACTGTGCGTCCGTGCAGTACAGACGTACTTACTGACTGACAACAAGGTAGTGGCCACGCAGTCCGTTTTTTTCACTGACGGATTTTTTGACTGATGGAGCAGGGAAAATAAATGAAAATGAAAAAACATTCTGTCCGTCAACAATGCTGGACGTATAAATGCAGTCCATCTGACCTCGTTTCATCACTCACACACAAAGCTATGCGGACGTGGCGCACTCCGCACGTCCGTTCTAGCAGTATTACGTTCTTGCCTAACCTGCGTCCGTTTGCTGCGTCCGTTGTGCTTCCGCACTTCTGTGCAGACGTACTTCGTGTGTGGGGCTCCATTTAACACAATTATATGCTATCACGGGCGTACTTATGTGCGGTAACATGGACAAGAACACTGCGCTCGTCTGACCCCAGCCTAATACATAATAAAATCATTCACAAGGAAACTTATGAAACTATTCAATCATACAGAGCGTTCATAGAAAGGAATTTGGCCTAAACAAAATACATAGATTATTTTCATAATTAATTATCTCTAGATCAAATTTTCTAACATGCTTTCAGAGATAAAAATCACATTAATAATTCGTCGAGGAGCCAGTATATCTGTTGCCGTTTTATCACCCTTTGTACAACAATATCCTTCTAGCAAGCACATTGTAGTAAGTAGGGATCTCTGAGTCAGAGGAGCCAGTGATCCCGAGTCTAATTGATGTAAGCAAGCAACGGCAAAGCAGCTGTCTCAATGAGGAATTTCTAGCGATGTGCTTGAAGCTGAGTCATATAACAGATGCATATATGCAGACCTCTGGTAGGATCTGTTTGCTCATTTACATCTGAAAACACAACTAAGAAAAATTTTGCTAACGACAACTAACAAATTAGAACCTTCTAATATATGGAGACACTAATATATATAATATATATATATATGGTACGTGATTTTAAAGAAGGTTTTTTTGGAATTTCCTTCTAAATTCCTATGCGAAGTCTTGGAGCCAATGCGGCTCACCCACATGTGAGTGCACCATATAAATCACTTTATTGTATTATACCTTAACTATATTGCACTAGGGGAGTGTACTGTTTTTCTCTCTCCGTGATTCACTGTAGAGGAAAGTTGTTTGAAGACCACTACCACATTGGGGGTACATGGGCACCTGAATATCTTTGAAGACCCATATCAGACATCCATCCTAGAGCCTAGGTTAGGCTCATGAATATGTGAGTAGAATCATCACTTTTCCATCTTCCTCATATGGTGAACCAATATATTGCGCGATGATATCTTCTCTCTTGTAGAGAGGCCTTATTCAAGAGTGACTTTATTGAGAAGATTGGGAAGAAGTATCGAAGGACATGTAAAGTGCACTCTCGTATCTCCAGTTCTGCACTGGCGCTCCACAGACACACACACACACTGTAAATGTTCTGTATTGTACATTTACAAACCTTCTACAGTATTTGACAGTATATTCTCTCTGCTGGTCAAATTACAGTGCTGCAGCATGTCTCAGTGAGACCGTACACATACATTTAATGTCCATTCCAGACATTGTACACAGATGTGGGAATTGAAAAACCCCAGCTGCTATGTACAATAAAATAAATTAGTTTTCATTCCTCCAGAATCTGTAGAGATTGAATCTGTAGAGAGTTAACTAGTTAAATCGATATTGAGCACCTGAAGGTGCTTTTGAAGAATGAGTTAATGCAACTTTGGTTGTGAATCCATTAAATGCTGGTTTTTAAAACCCCTGCTTTTCAAGTCATTATATGCTGGTCCAGGGACAAAAGAGATTACCGTAGATACTCGAGTATAGCGCGACCCGAATATAACATGATGTATAGAGATTTATTATGGTAATGAGAGAATACTGAAGACTCGAATATAATGCAAGGAACTAAATTTTACTGTACTGGTAAATAATTAAGATACTTCCAGGTTCTCTTAACACAGTCAGGCTACACCTCAGGCCAGGGTGCTCTGCTCTGGAATGATTGCAGTTGTTACTAAGTATGAAGTTGCCGCCCACCCATCTTCTTTACTAGAAATTAGATGGCCGGCAGAGGCGAGCGAGGCGAATTATTGGCTTAAACCGAACGTGCCTTCTGGCCGTGATGGATCCCACCTCTCCTGAATCTGGGAGTTCCTGAAGTGTTTGCAAGCATCAGGCAGCCCGCATGCACTTCAGCGAGACTACCGGAATTTCCGGGAGACTTGGGATTCAGAGCAAGGCAAGTTTTTTTGTTTTTTTTTTACACGCGATACAGATGTCTCGAATAAAACACGACCCCTCCAATTTTAAGGTAAATGTTTGACACCAAAATCTAGCGGTATACTCGAGTATCTAATTACATATGTACACATAGAATTCCAGTGCCCAACCATTTAAAAATGTTACATGTCGCTATGTTTCTGACATTTTGTACCACTTAATTAACATGTTTTGCCATTCTAAGCAATCAGTCTTATGACACGTGGGAACTTCCTATATGCTTTTAAGCAGATATAATGCGGCTCTGTCCAGTGTACTTTCAAATATGGAGATAATTTAGTCTTATTTAATATAACTCCCTTCAGGTTTTTTTTTTTATTGTGATTTCATTGCATTTGTATTCTGTATATCCAGTGCACCTCAATTTTGCATTCAAGAGAGTACCTGAATTCAACACAATTGGCCAATGTGTTTGATAACCATAGCATGTCACTGATCACCCTTTATTCTCTTTATACTTTGCCTTATTGTGTTTGTGTATATATACTATATATTTAGTTTTACCTTTGTTGATTTGGCATGATCCCATGTCTGCAATGCAGTTGCCCAGTTTATGAATTTTTACGTATGTTTTTACAGGTTTATATGAACCAGTGTTGGTTTTTAGGTGTTTGCAGAAGCCTGCTGCCCGCGTCCCTATCTGTTTTGGTCATTTCGGCCTACATTTTTTAATTCAGTTCAGTTAAGTCATTTCACCCGACATCACCTTTTCAGCAAATTAATATCCAAGTGGCTGGAAAAGATCCACAATCCCAAACATATGTGCAAGGCTGCTCTGTGACTCAGAGATCCTTCAAGACACATCTGACCTACAAGACTACGCAAAGGTTAATCAACATGTTTTAAACAAATAAACTTTACCACTTCATTGGGGCGTTAAAAGCTCTACCTCATTTTAACAGTCTTAAAATGACCTTAAAAGTGTGAAGCCTGCCCTACATGTACAGCACATTTGAGCTCATGGGATGCAATGTTACTTGATACAATTATAGTGCAACATGAAATGTATTTATTAATAATGAAAACAAGAAAACTAATTTAAAATATACTTAGTAAACCGCAGAAAATGAATAATTTACTTTTAACCATTTATTTTTGAACATATTATAACCATTCTTGTACATATGTATTCTTTTTAGACGCGGCCATTGCCCTTAAAAATCACAAAGTCGGTGATACCCTTAAATATATCAACACTGACCAAACCAATTTCTGAAATAAATTAATAGAGTAAATTAAATATGTTCTATTTCATTAATACTGTTATCACTCCATAGGTGACTTTTTGAAAGAAAGCAAATATTCGCTCATCCCACCTTTGAGTCACTAAACTGACTTATTACACATTACCAGTATAAAAACCTCTAGGGGCTCTATTCCATAGTTGGTGCTAAAATAGCATCTCCATATGTAAGTATTAGCGCTAGGATAAGTGACTTTAACACATGGCATTCATATTACATTCCTGACGCTACACTCGGGTGAAATTAGTTAGCGCCTACTGTACTTTGCACTTTCCAGGTTAGGTATAGGATGTGCAATGGAGTTAGCATTTCCATATGTGAGGTATTACAAATTGCAGGTGCAAATTACCATTGGGATACGAAAAGCCAAAAGATAGCACCTCCTAAAAGCTGGTGTTAAATGACTCTGCAGTTGCAAACTCAATTAACATCCCATAGGGACGCTGCAGGCACAGATTTTCCCAACTAGTGCCCCCATGTTATCGTGAAGATTGGAATAGGGCCCTAGATAAGCAAAATGACAAGGAGGGAAGTGATCTGTGGTCTATCACAAAAATACACTGTATTTTTGCAGTAAACTCAGGGGAAGAGTGTACGTGTTTTTAAACATTTAAAAAGTCATGAAAGCTAGAGAACTTAAAAAGATGATTTTCAAGAAAAGCAATGGTTTGAAATGTTCTCTCTGACTGTGAAGTATGTATGTTTTTATTCACACTTGGGTGTTTTGCAGGATACGCCATTAGCTATTCACTTGTTTATTCAATTCATCTTGTTTGTGTCTTTTTTATACTTGAATATTTCTGCACATATGACAAATTCTTTAAAAAGAGAAAGCAGGAGGTTTGACACTAGATAGAGACCTGACAGAGGTCTGTGCCAATCCAGACATAGACATTGCTTGTCTTACTAGACTACCTGGAGAGCGTTCCTCGTTACTAGCATGGAAAATGAATGATGCATTACGTGTTCTTTTCTATTTAGGAATTCTTAATTAAAATCTTTAGCAGACAGGACACAACTCTCAAATGACATCCACACACTGCTGTCACATGGACATTCACTCAATGAGTGTGAGAGAGGAAGAGTATCATCTGAAGTATGGCTCCCTCTGAAATCATTCATGGCATGGACTCAGCCTGTTGTGCTATGCTGAGGTTTTTACTGACTGCTCAATGTAGTTTTAAGACTTATAAATAAAATCTTTTCAGACCTTAATCAATGGAAAAACTAGACAAGCATCTGGTGAGGTGCATGGCCACTTTTTGGATGGCAACAAAATCTCATAACATGTCTACGTAAGACACTTGCTAGCAATGATTGGTTCTGAAGTTTAGAAGATCTTGGACTAGAAAAGCAATGGCTTACGAGTGAATATACAACCAGTTGAACCAGTCAGGGATCTGAGTCCTATCACGGTGTCCTCCCAATACTCTTTTTCCACATACACATATCCACTATTGTCAGGATCCGTATCTGCACCACTACCTGCATGTGGCAGCTACATGAAAAGTGCTGCCCTCCTGCTCAGTGCATGAAACCGTTAAAAAGCACACATCACAGGTCACATGACACACCATGAATAAATACACCACGCCCCCTCCCGACATTGCTCCATTATTGTAGCTTACATGCTCTGTCTAGACGTGTACAAACCTGCTCCTGAAAACCTTCATATTCCCTCAGCCTCTACCTCCCTTGGTACCCTCTCCTGGACCCGCATATCCTTCCAAGATCCCAGTATCCCGCTCCTAGACCCCGCTCTGCTTCAGACCCTGGTACCAACTGAAGATCTCCTATACACCAAGCCTCCTGGCAAACAATCCTGCGTTCCTGTATCTGATATCTTGCTGTCTGCTTCAGTCCCTCTGTGGCTCATGACTCCCAGCCAGCAATTTCAAACGCATACTGAGCTCATACCACCCTGATCGGTACCCCACAGGCGCTGAACTGTGACAACTATCAATAGAACGAATTTAAGAATTTGTCATGCTAAGTTGTCCATAACAGATTCACTGTAATAAATATTCCCCTACCTGTGATCGCTTTCTTTAACTATGAATATCACAATGAATTTGAGCTTCAGGTCAAACAAATTTCTCTATAGCTGAGCAAATGGAAACTGCATGCCCCAACCCTTCAATATAAATGTACACATGGGGAGTATTCAACATCTAATTCTATGAATATTGAACAATAATGGTAAGCTTCCAAAATAATATTCTGAATTAGATAAGAGGATTAATTGTCCATTGAATACTAATGTGCGTAATTTAAATTATGATTAATTAACTTGCTACGTAGAAGCAACTTTCTTTAATGTCATTAAACTGTAAATGATTACCCTCTCTGGCACAGGGTCATTTGCTCTACTAATAATAATTTATCTTTTTATATGTAGTTAAAAAAAAATCAAGATACAACTTGATTTACAACTTCCCATCCAGATCTACTGATAATAACATGAAGTGGATGTATTTCTTAATACAAAAGTTCTAAATTAAATAACACCAATGGTCTTTATGATAAAGTCCCCATATTTTTCTGCTTCCTTCAGCTTATTTTTGAATTCTCTTTAGGTCTTATGATTAATAGCGTAGAGTGGGAGGTTTCCAGGAAGCCTATTAATTATTTCCTATGCTACAATAATAGATAATTTATTCGTGTTTAGACCAGCAAATCCGTGGTATCTTTATGATTACAAAATATTTTTATTAACTTCTGCTTATATTCCCATCGGAGCATGTAGGGCAAAAAAAGTGCATAGCTGTTATTTGTTTTATTGTGCAGTTTAATAACATTTTGTAATAGTTTTTATTAATACTAATTAAAAAATATGAGATGTTTATAATTTCAAAAAATGACAATTTAATATTTTAGCTATTAGCTGGTATGCTGTTTCAGCCATTTAAGCTTCATGTGAGCATCTACAGTACCTTTTCCAGTGGTTCTCTTCCACTACACCATCATGGTATATTTCATCTAAGTGAGTTCATTAAAATATGAGTATTATTAATACAAGTAGTGAAGTCAGTGGTACCCCAGAGTATACATGAAAGCAATATGTATATTTTTTTGGTTAAGAAAAACTCTTATACATATGACCAGGACCATGGTTTTACAATCAGGGAAAAGATCATTAATTTGTAGGAATAAGGAGCAAATCAGTAAAATAGACATATTTAAACTGAAAGTGCTATACTCTGTTAACCAAAATGTATATTATGTGACAAATATGCAAATTTATATATATAGAAATGAGTCGGCACACTCAGAGGTTAGAACATTCAGACTGAACTAAGCCTTTAATGAATAATATATACCGTGCCAGGTGGGGCCTAGAGGCCAGTGGAAAATGACACCCTGGCGTCCTACTGCGATTCATCAGAAATTCCTCCCCTGACATATTGTTGCGACATATGAGAAGTTCCTGCCTGGTGTTTGGTGTCTGGGGCATACGTAGACCAGGGAAAGATAATGGAATTGACTCTGGTCACCAAGAGGCAAGCACAACATTCCAATGAAACCTATCAATAAAACAATAGCAGATTGGGGGGATAAACAGGGAATTCAGATTATACAGTATCTGATAATAGTTTGCCTAACAAGACAGACAAACAAAGACCACTCTAACCTTTAATAGATATAAACATATTCTAAATAGATGGAGTTGGAAAGGGCTACAGCGACCTATACAGTAATCCTATTAGCAAATAGTAACAGATAAATGTAAACAATAACGATAATAACAATAACCGTATTAATGCATAGCACAGGTGACACAAACACCCTGCACCTAAAACTGTAGGTACAGAGTGACTTCAACATAGGAGAGGCAGGGAAACAATATAGAACAACAGGCCTGCACCTCCCAAATGCATCTCTTGGTACATGTACCCCAAGTTCAAAGTGACTCTCATCACAGTGATTATACATCTTTATGACATATTCACTTTAGATATGTGTTTCAGCAAACCTGGAATTGGAGAAAAAAAAATATAGAAAAATTCTATACGAACACACACACATCCATTGGTGTTGTAATGAATGATCAAGACAAGAACAATGTTAAGAGTAGTGACCTCTGAAGCTATCCATAAACCCATGAAGGTATATAATGTATAATAATAAGCTTCCCAATAAAACAGGTTGTTATGATCACTTGACTTGTTACATAGCATGTATACACAATAAATATGGAAATTAAAATGTGAAATTATTAGGCGAGAATTGAATACTTTGTACAAATATAAAAATGTGGTTTTAAATTTGCTGTCTAGGCATGTCACAAATTGCTTGATTCCAATTCTATTAAAATGCATTTACATACCCATAGATAAATATATGATTCTGTTCAAATGTATTCCTGATAGTGTGTAATGAAATAATTGAGTACTGTCCTGGAAATAGCTTTCTTATACTGGAGATGAACATATATTGTGCATTCAAAACCCTAACAAATTTCCTGACATCCTCAAAATCAAATGTCATGGGGAAGCAGTCTTCATTTTATTTTTCCCTTAAAGGATACTATTGCAATGTTCAATTAAACGCAATATAAGAAGCACCAATTGCCTCATGATTCACTTGAAATCTTTAGAGGCTTGCAAAGTAAGGAAATTGTGTACATTCTCTACCTTCTGTCTCTAGACAATGACTTTAATCCTTCTCACTTCTCTATCTCAGCATTGAGCAAAATGTCAGAAACTCCCAATCCTTGGCCCTCCAGACCAGGGCTCCTTAAAACTAATGAAGAAATAGGATTAAGTCTTTATATTCAGTAAAACTATATCACTTATACAAGAGAAAGCAGGCTGATGGGGAAAAGATACAGTACATTTACTCCACAACCTGTTCTTGAAGCATATAGTATATGTCACTCTGCATCTATTTAAGAACTCCATATTGTGTGTGTATATATACACAGTATATATGTTAAATAGCATGACTGGAAAGCTTATAGAATCACATGGTTCTTGCAAATATATTACTGTCATGTCCAATCCTCTCCATTCCCTACTAAATATCCCCAAAATGTTTGGGTCTTAAGCACAGCGCCCGAACCGTACAACAGAACGCCTCAAGCACTGTGCTTATTTTTTCATTGCATTATCAACATAAGCAGGGCCGGATTTACATCTCAGGAGCCTCTAGGCGCAAAAATCTGGAGCACCACTACCGCCCCCCCCCCCACCCAAGAAAAAAATGCCCAAGCTAGGGGAAGCTATTTTACTTTTAATATTTAAAAAAAATTGAAAACCAGTTTCTTGCTATGCTCAGCTAAAAATAAGGGACCGAGTCTGTTGCCTTAAGATGAGGCAAAAATGGTGCAGAATCTTAGCTAGTGTTAACTCTAACCTTAAAACAAGCACAAATAGTAACCTAACCCTAATTTCTAATTCTAGCTATGGAAAATGATGCTCCAAAATTCTGGACATCAAATTTGGCCACACATTGATGTAACCCCACCTAAATATCCAATACTCACCTTAGATCCCTTGGTGGCGAGTGTGGTGTGATCCACCACTTTCTTGCTACACGGGCGAAGGAACAATTGGAACAAATATTTATTTATAAAGTATTTTACCAGGAAGGATACATTGAGATTTCTCTCATTTTCAAGTATGTCCTGGGTAATAGTCCCCGGTGTTCCTCGGAGTATACCTCCACCCCCCCCAGCCAGATTTCATTTGCACTTACTCGCGCAATCTCCATGGTGTCCCATGGATGTCTGGAGTTGATAACACCAGCAGCGCTTAGTGGCACTGGTGATATCATTTAAGATGTCGGTTTTCTGATAATACAGGTGTTAAATGGCAGGCGCTAATGTAAAATGGCAGACGATGAGGTTTCCAAATAGCATTTGTTATTTAACACCATCATTGGTATAGGGCCCCTTGTTTCTTAATACAAATAGATAATAGTAGTAATAAATCTAGCATAATATCTCATAAAGGGCATCCAAAGGTTATCATTAGTCTTGGCAGCATTAACCATCTAACCCTTTGAGAATAAATCAAATTATATTTTTATTCCCAGGAACTTTAGGATTTCTGTTTAGAGACTAAATAGTTATTTAGTAGGGACTGATATAAAGAGCAACTACACTTTAACCATTGATTTTTGTAGAGAACAATATGCTTATCAAACTATTCAGGTACAATAACATTTTAAAGTGATTAAAAAAGTACAGTGAAAATGAGAATACATGGAAAACACCATTGTTTGCAGTTGTTTAAGCAAAGAATGCATCACTTGGCCATATACTATGTGCCACATACTGACATGAGCAGTCATGCAAGTCAGTTTTTCACAAATGTAACAGAACGTTGCTGATGGGTTACCCATGCAATGTCTGATACTGTATGTTCAAGATTGATTGGGTTATGAGAGGTGTAAGCAATACAAAGAGTGGATCATTACCTTATATGGGCAGGAAAACATAATAATTGCAATTATATGTTGTGATTTAGATTTGTCCTTTCCAATAAATACAAGAGTTAGACCCAAAATTAAAAAGTGACAAAAACCAATGAGGATGTAAGTGCAAACATGCACTCACATAATCTTCAGCTTATATGAGTACTGCAATATCTGCCAACATAACATTTGTGACCGGGACAGAACGATATGTACATTCTGTACTAACATACAGTGTAAAAATCTGATGTAGAATGAAGGCAAGCATTAACGTTATGATTTCTAAAACATTGCGCCCTAATTCAGCCAAGGCATCCCACACACTTCGCCCTCTGGCTCATCATTTTGATAGTAGCTTTGCAATTTAGATATTGACCGCAACAACTAAGGCTAGGGTCAAACGAAAGCATTTTTACACGCGAACGTAAAAAAGTGCGTCCGAACGAATTGACGTATTTTTTCACGGAGTGCGTGAAAACGGTCATACGATGCGCATTTTTCGTGCGTGATTTTGTACGGATCGTCAATAAAACTCTTTTTGCGTCTGGACGTTATGTAGGCTGGACATTAGCAGTGTCTGACATCTCCTAATCACGCACACATGCCGCTATGCCGCAGCTGCGCACTCTGTACGTCCGTACTAGCGGTTCGGCGTTCTCGAAAAAATGCGTTCGTTTTCCACTTGCGTTGCGCGGCCGGACTTTCGTGCGACCGTACTTCGTATATTGGCCGTCATTGCCCGTCATCTGCTGCTAGTGCGGCCGTAATTGTGTGCGCCAGAACGCACGTTAAAAGTGCGCTGGTCTGACCCCAGCCTAAGACTCTGCCGTTTTTAATGTCACATGGGTTGATCTAGCCAGTCTTATGGATGCATGATTTTGTCAGTCACCTGGTGGATCAGACCACTAGGGTAATTGCCAACATGCATGAATCAGGCTAGCAACCAGTATTTATGTGGTCGCTAGGAGGCTGAAAATCTTACACGTTGTGTGAATGATCGACATGTTTTTTGAGTTGTCAAAATGAATCCCATCAAGCCTGTCAAAACATAGCATAGGTTGCAGAGTGTAAATTGTTATTCATAAGGATACACAATGTTAGTGTACTGAACAGCTTAACCCTGGCGGTCTATTTATTCAGCAAATTCTTTGCTGAAAGCGGTCAGTTTCCCCCCCCCCCAGCGGCATCCCGAGTGTGGCTCGAGGTTAAATTCCAATGTTGGAAGCGGTAACCCCGAGCAACACTTGTTATGCCGCTGGATACATTACCTCTCCCTGCGCTCCCTCGAAGTCCCCAGCTGCCTCCTCCGGCGACAAAGACCTTATACTTCCTGGTTTCCTCCTCGCGAGAAGGAATCCAGGAAGTAAAGCGCCGCGATCGCTGGAGGAGACAGCAGAGACCATCGAGGGGGCGAACGGAGAGTTAATGTATCCAGCCCAAGTGTGTCTCGGGGTTACTGCTCTCAGCGGTGAAATTTAACCCCGAGACACACTCGAGATAACCGCCAGGGAGGTTAATGTTACTGATAACGGGGATCACATGAGTGTGTTGGCCAATTGGCCTGTGCCAAATGAACAAGTGCATAAATGTCAGTACAGTTAAGAAGTCCGTTCTGTAAATTTTCACTCAACAGCATCAAATCTGTTCAGAAAGAGGCGACATGAGCATAACAAAGGAAATCTAAGAATTTAAACATTTTACTGATTTCCTTTCCAACAATAACATGATGAGAATAGAGCAAAAAACAAAAGGTTTGTAAACCTGAAATGCTTTTTTGCTGAATTTGTTCTCGATTACGCCCGTAATACTGCCACACAGAAGTCATTTCAATAAATAATTCATTTAGTTTATTCCATAGATTATTTTCTTTCTTTCTTTCGTCAGCAGCAGGAGGAAATGTTCCTTCCTGCTGGCTTCTGATAGATGTAAGGCCTAACATGTTTGAGATGTCAATTTGACAATTACATCATTTATTTTCATTCCATTTTTATTTTCAGTGAAATATAAACACATCAATGATCTTGTTTTGACTTTATCTTGAAGTACAAAACACTTTTGCTCTAGTGCAACATTTTATAGAATAGCTACACACATTGCTTGTTGTTTTACTCCATCGGTGGTGCATTGTTTATATAAATGAATTTCTGTGGATAAGCCAAAACACTTTTCCTCAGAACTTTTTGTTAAAAAATTTCTGAGAATTCTTGAACTTGTAATCAGTTTCTTACTAAATATATTTAGTTTAACCCTTTCGCTGCTGAGCAATTTCCCGCCTCTGTGCTGAACTCATTTTTACCGGTTTCACTCATCATGTTTAAACACGTTTTGAAGCCACGTTTTATGATATGACCCAGACATATTACATATCGTTCTTTCCAGCAGACTTGGCAGATTCATAATTAATCATTATTATATGTATATGTCATGTCCTGCCTGTATATTATAACAAAAATGCAATCAAATTTTAATTTTCAATAATCTACAACGTGTAAAGTGGTTTTTTTTGCACATTTTAACATGCGAGCGTTTGCGATTATATTTTCTATGAGTTGCGTTTGTTAAAAAAAATTAAATGGGGGACTTGTTACATTTTTTTGTGGGAAAAATACACGATATTTAACAAACGCACCCCATACAAAAATTGTTAGTGCAGCATCATTGTTCACATTATAATTGAAATGGGAACAATATTGCAGCATTAGCAAAACAGAACAAAAAAAAACTGTTAATTTTTTTTATTTTTATCTTTTATTTTTTTATTAACTTTTAATACTGTCATGTTTGAAATCGTTGGAAAGGCCATGCTCTGGCTGATCCAACAATACCAAACATTAACCCCTAGTTGCCACAAATCGTGAGATAGGGGTTCCAATGAACCCCCTATCTCCACCATTGGTGGCAGCTAGGGGTTAACTCCAAAACTGAGGTCATTGCGCTATGCACGATGACGCCAGTCATCAGGGGGACATCCCGGAAGCTTGGCGACATCCAAGATGTCTGCCAGCTCCGGGAGAGGATCGTGATAATGCGCTTTTCTGCGCCGAATCATGATCCAGGCCCCAAGGGGTTGAAGCCAGACACCGTTTGGAAGGGCAGGCTGCGCCCTTCCAAATGGTGCCTGACTTTAACCGCTGCCCCTGCCAATCAGGAGGGAGAGAAGTTCAAAGGACCTCCCCCCCTCCTTTTCAGGCACCTTCCCCGTACTCGCGGGGGGAGTGCCTGAAATTGATGTCATCGCGCTAGCGCGATAACATCTATTTGCCCCGCCGGGGTCCCGGAGTGTCCAAGAAGTCAGCCCGCACTGGGGGGGTGCAGCAAACAGCCGGAATCCCGGCTGATTGCTGCCTCTTGTGCTAGGACGTGCTCAGCGCATCAATAGCACAGGAGAACCACTTGGCTGGACGCGCTGAGCGCGTCCTTAGCAGCCAAGTGGTTAATAAGTATCTATTTTTACGTGCACCTGTATGGCAAAAACTGCACAAGCATTACTAAAATGGCATTTCATATGTTAATATGAATATGGTGTCTTCGGTACTGAAAGAAAACATGGGATATATTGGATAACCCAGGTTAAAGCCGAATACTAAGCTGTGTATTTGTAGCGTCTGGAAGGGAATAAGATAAAAAGACACAAGCCATCTGAGAGATTAAAGATCCCAGTATGAATAACCGTTACGTTTCTTTGATTGTTTTGCCACTCCGACGTCAGAGCTTTGGATGAACTCCTATTTAACATGACCACTGGACTCTTTCAGATATTTACCTGAACTTGTAGGAGTAAGAGATGAATGTTGCAAGTGAAATAGTTGAGATTTATGTGCCTGATTATTTATTTTGGTGTGGTACATATGAACATATTATTTGGTGTTTCCCTGTGCGCTCTGTTTCATTCTGTTGCTTTTGGTGAATGTAACTACATTTACCTAACTTTGAAATCTCGAAATAAGGATAGAATGCATTACTGTTTTTGTTGAGTAAGGACTTGATTTAACTTAGCCTGATTGGCACCTAAATTGGCACCTTTTTATGGCCACTTTTCAGCTTTGTTTCAGTTCTTCTTTAGTGACACATGCAGTTGATGCTAAGCAGGCCTTTGACCGGTTTATCGGAGCTTTCTCAGCAGATTCTTACAGGAATATTGAATAACAGGTTGGATATTTAAAGCAATTATGGCCTTATCTGACAAACCATCAGCTAGGACTATTGGCTCAAATATCTGCTTTGACTGGTTTTATATACAAAATGGAACCAGACAAGGCTGCCCCTTATCCCCTCTTCTATATATCCTGTCCCTAGAACCATTGGTATTTATTTAACAACAAAAATTGAAGATGTAATGGAAGCAAATTTTATGAAACTTCTATGTTACACAAATCTAAAGTTAAAAAATTGGAGATATCTGAAGGTTTCTTGGTGGGGACTGATACAAATTATAAATTCTTATATTATGCCTAAATTGATTTATCTTTTTCAAATGATATCATTAAATGTCCCAGAGACCTGAATGTCCTTAGTACAATCCAGTTTCAATAATTTTATATGGAGAGGTAAGAAGCCCAGAATAAGCTATAAAATATTGGACGATATTATATACTGTATAAGACAGTAAGTATATAATATAAGTATAATTATAGAGTATAATTATATACTGTATAAGAGATTCAAATTCAGGTTCACCAGCATTTGGCTCCTGATAAAAAAATTCAGTTTACTTTTTAATGGAAATATCAGTGATATATAGATTCAATTGAACTTATTGGTATGCTTTCTTTTTTTTAAAAAAAATTCCAAGTACTGAAAAGAGTGGATAAATGAATTTTCAGGCAGGGAACTAGAGGGAATAAGACAAAAAATTTTACACATCAGATTTTTATAATAGACATGTTTAAAAGCAAAAATTAAGCTTTCAGACTAGTTTCATTTTTCAACTGTAGACTCTGGGCAAATGTTTAATTGAAGCCAATATTTTGAAAAAAACTTTCAACCAATAGAATTAAATCGAGCCCTAAGACTGCTACCATATGCAACTATTGGTTTAGTTCAGTGGTTCCCAACCACGGTCCTCAAGTACCCCCAACAGGCCAGGTTTTAAGGATCACCTTGGGGAAATGCAGACTGAATCCTGCAATCACTGAGCAGCAAATCCTATCACTTGTGCTGTGCTTCAGATATCTGGAAAACGTGACCTGTTGGGGATACTTGAGGACCGTGTTTGGAAACCATTGGTTTACTTAATCATAAACACTTTCTCCTCCCTTCCTTTTCCCTTCTGTAGTCTTCTCATTTTATCGAAATACAGTTAACAATATTTTATTACAAATATTATCTATTATATACATTATACATACTCCTGAGTAGGGATGAGCTGTTCGGTTCGATCAGTTCAGAGTTCGACTCGAACATTGGCAGTTTGAAAGTTCGCGAACTTTGAACTTTTTGGCTTGTTCAGTTCGAGTTCGAAAGAATTTTTTTTGAGAAAAGTATATAAAATGCTTAAAAAAATACTAAAAAATCTAGAAATAAAGAGACTCTTTACTGCAGAATATTATAAGCAACGGTTTATTAGAAATTGAATTAAAAAAGTACCTAATGTCTAGGTGCAAAGATTCTCACCTCTAAATGACCTGTGCTCTCAAACGGCGTAAACAACAGGTTGTCACGTCTCAGCCTTGCCCCCTGCTGGTGGTAGCAGGGATTCCTGTTTGTTTTTGTTTTCAGGCTGCAGGCCATCTGTTGGGCTTATTGGTCTGCGGTCACATGACCTGATCTGCACTATATGTAGGACCAGGATTCCCCTTGATCCTTGGACCAGGATAGTCTTTCTTGCCTAGTCCCTGTGTGCTGGTTAACTTTGATATTCTGTGTATGACCTCTGGCTCATGTGTTTAGGATCTCTCTCTTGTCTGACCCCTCAAGTTATGATATTCCGTGTATGACCTTTGGCTCTTGTATTTGGATCTCTCTTCTGTCTGTCCCCTGTACTGTACCGTGCTTATTTATCCATGTATACCTGCATTCATTGTATGTCTGGTTTATGTTTTATACACCTTGCAGACCTAGCCTAGTTAGTATTTCGAGACCACCTTTCAAGGATCTCAGTCAGGGCTTAGGGATCTTTCTAGTTTCTGTAAATATCTTGGTTTGTTCCCTGGAATCTGTATACCTGCATTCATTGTATGTCTGGTTTATGTTTTATACACCTTGCAGACCTAGCCTAGTTAGTATTTCGAGACCACCTTTCAAGGATCTCAGTCAGGGCTTCGGGATCTTTCTAATTCCTGTAATATCCTGGTTTGTTCCCTGGAATCTGTATACCTGCCCTTAAGGCTTCAATCTCCGCAGATTGGGGGCTCCCCATCACCCTATAGGGGGCTCACCGTTACACAGGTGTTTAATTAGTGTTTGGAAATAACATGTTCTTCTAATTAGCAATTAACATTTGATACATTGCTTGCAGACTGGGTGTGGGCTCCTGCACATGTGTGAACAAACACTGTGCTTGTTTGGAATTCTAAGAAGTGTTCATTTCTACTATATGATCCTCTCTGATATGCTGTTTAACCCCTTAAGGACCAGGGCTCTGTAAAGCCAATCATTAATGATGTAGTTGTTACGTCATTTGTCTTCAAGGGCTTAATAAAATCTTTATCACACTCCTTAGATTTAAACGTAATATTCCAGTATTTGTATGTCATGTACCTCTCCCGAAGGGCCTATGTGAGCATACAATTATTATTGTGTTAGAAATGTCTATCATAAAGCATACAAGCTGAGTCCCTAGAGTCTCTGACTATCCATTGTCATATATACCTTGCTTTATACATGTAATACATTCCCTCATCTAACAGGATAGTAGCCAGTTCCTGTGCATTTTAACCCCTTAAGGGTGGCTGGGTGTCGTGTGTGGGTCTCTGATGGCAATGTTTCTATACATCCTACAAATCCGCCACTTCACGGGCAGGTTATGGGGACCTCATAGGCACTATATTTGAAGGAATTTTTTATTTTTATTTTTAACCCTTATTTTATGGAAAACTCACTGTTCCTTTAAAAACGTCTTGTTTTAAAATTTTTGTCCTTGTTTCCTGTCCCCCAGGGCACTACCAGGACCCCATTACACCTTTTATGGCAAATATCTTGCATATATGCCCTCGTGGAATCGAACTTTTGAGTCCCATTGACTTGCATTGAGTTCGGTTCGTGTTCGAACTCGAACTTTTGAAATTGTTAGAGTTCGAATGCGAACCGAACACGGGGGTGTTCGGCTCATCCCTACTCATGAGCAGTAGAGAATTGAGGTATAACTGATTTCTCTATGTTTTGTTTGAAAATACAAGTATAAGGTGCTTTTAAAGACCTCGGTTTGTCCTATTTGCCATTGAAAACATGACTCACAATAGGAGTCTAACATTAATAATACCCTTTAAAAAGTTTTACAGCCAGTTTGAAACAGCTAGTCCCATTTTAATTAGTTCCAACGGTTTTAATAACATTTTAGGTTCTCAGTACAAAAAGAAATAGAAGCAGGAAATGATCAGCGTCTTTTCGATTAAGAAGAGTAGCTTGAAACCTTTCAAAATGTACATCGTAAACAGTTAAGAGTTAATTCCCAAATTAGAATAAAAACATTGAAGGGCACCTTAAAGACATATAGCAAACAATGGTATAATGTGGGAAACTGTTATATAATATATAATATGAAAAAAAAGAACAATGTGGTCTGTGTTGGTGGTCCAATAGCAAGGATTGTCCTATTTATGGTAGTGGCTATACTATTTATGTCAGCTGTTTGTTCACAAGAGCTGAGATGCATTTATAAGCTTTCCCTTTGTATATAATGGAGCATACTGTGTTACATTAGGTTAATTGTTCAAATTGTCAAATAAAATTGCATTCCAGAATGTATACGGTTTTATGAATGATCAGACCATGATAGGGCATTATCTAGAAACTTTAATCTAAGCTCATGCATTGTGACAGTATCATTAGTTGGGTGGACAGAGGTATTATGTATACTAGTTGGGTTCTTCCATGATATTCCGAATTTAGAATACTCATGGATGATCCACCAGGATCTCACATGATATTGAAAATAGCTACACAGGTACTCACAAACAACTAGAATTAAGTGGACTAAACAATCAAACATTAGCCTATACTGCAACAATAATGGGGTGCGGATACATCTTACATGGTGTGAACTAAAACAAAGGACCTTCTAAAAGGAATGGTAAGGGATGCATTCTCTTTTGGTGGCAAGTCGTGTACAAGGTACAAGGTTATACCGAACATCCCACAAAATTAGACTATATATAGTATATATTGAAATCAACGGAATCTTGACACATATATTAGCTGTGCAAGAGCTTGACATTCTCTATCTCTATCTTTAGGTCATTCTTTGTTCTCTAAATGATTCTCCCAAACATTAAGTAGAATAAGAGCAGGAGCTGCTTCGGTACCACACTCTCTGCAATGTTAATGACCCCCCCTGCCGAACAAAAAAGTGCAGAGGAGACGCTTTAATGATCTTCACAGGCTTTTAAGACAGCTACATTCACTTGTACGTTACAGCATCCTGCTGTGTGGAGAATAACCACAGGTCACGAGCAAGGTGAAAGCATCTCGAAAGAAAACAGTACAGCACATAAATCATATTATGACTATCACCTGTTGTACCAGCCATCATGAAAACAAAAATGCACGTAAGATGAGTTACAAAAACATGCTATGCCACACGAAAATAAATATATCACTGTGTATAAATGAGTACATTTATACATTCTCCAATGTTACGTTTTTTTTTAAAGAAATTATTTTTATATCGTGCGCCACAATGACAGGTATTTCTTTGATTTTATTATTATAATTATTATTCCTATCAATATATAAATTCCAAAGGATGTCTGTTTACAAAGAAAAATGCAGTTTGGCAGTCAGTAGAATTAATAAGCCGATAGAAAGGAATCAATTAATTAATCACTCTGGGACTGCTATAGAAAATCTGAGAGTAATTGTTGATGGTTTTGTTCCCGTCGACATATGAATGCTACATACTGAAGTATGATACATTTCTCATGCAGGATGATGACCTGCCAACTCCTGTACTACTACTGATGTTACAGTGAACTAAAAATACATAACAAAGATATTTTTGAATTGGTGATTAATCTGTTTTCCACTAACTCTGTGATTAATGGAGAAGATTGAGGGACAATTAGGAAAGATGAAAGCATGATCCATTATATGGAATTTAATCAGTAGGAATTCCTTGGAGGGTAAAGGAAAATGACATCTTGTAGGCTTTACCATATTCATAAATCCAAGTGTTTTGTATAAATGACTTATAATACAGGAGATATGCTAACAGTGTACCTGAATTACTGCATGCTTATAAGCAAATCATCATTTGACTATTAGACATGTGCACTGATAGAAAGCGTGTTTTGTTTTAAAAAAAAATTGTCCGAAACAATTCGTTTGACTGCCGATTCATTTTTGTTCCGTAATTGTAAATAATTTTGGATCAATTCATTATTTTGCTTCGTTATTTCATTTCATTATTTTGGATGGCTAAAAAACCATAAATCCTGCTCAATTACTGTTAGATTAAGGTTAAAAATACGGGTTACAAGGCAAGCAAGAGTTAAGTTACTGTTTCTGTGTAGTTCAGCAATCTGTCCCATAGAAATTGTTCAATGTTTCTCTATGGGAAAATTTCATTGCTGTCGAATTACGCTGAGCGGCACTGTATGTCGCTGTCCACTGGCCTGTGGTGCTGAATCTATTGGATTCAGCAACAGATTCAGCACCACAGTCTTTTGGACAGTGACATACTGTGCCATTCAACACAATTTGGCAGCAACAAAATTGTCCCATAGAGAACCATTGAATGATCTCTATGGGACAAATAGCTGAACTGCACCAAAGAAATCTCAAGATGAATGTTCAGAGTCCCTGAGATTCTTTCCATTCACAATGAGACTCTGAGAACCTGTCCATTTACCTTGAAGGTGAGACCCGGAGAACCTTCCCATTCACCTTGAGGACGAGACCCGGAAAAGCTGCCCATTCACCTTGCCTCTGCATGAATGTTCAGAATTTCAGGCTCTCAAGCTGTATTAACCCCTTCCAGACTGCTGACGTACCATTTATGTTCGATCGGGAAGTCGCCCTTAGACCCGTGGACGTACATGGTACATCAGGGTCTTCAGACCTCCCTACCCATACTCACCTTCCTCGCTGGGGTCCCACAGCATTCTGGCAGGCTGGAAGCCTGCCCTGCCTTTACAGGGGGCCTAGCAGGCGCAATGACATCATCACGGTGCATGATGATGTCATCAAAGGCGCCTGCAGTGTAAATTAGGAAGGGGAGCGGGGGATCCGGAGCCCTCTATCTCCCAACGGTTGAAGATAGCCAAAACCAAATTGCATCACTGGAGTCTCCCCCTTTCATCGGTGTATACATTTAACCATTTCGCTGCGGTATTGCGATTCGGCACCGAATTGCGTTTCAAACCCCAAGCTGGCTGACATCTTGGATGTCAGCCAAGCCTCCGGATCATCCCCCGACCAAGGACATCCTCACCATATGTGTGAGGACGTCAGTGGGCCAGTTAACCCCTTAGCTGCCAAGGCTTAGGCCTTTTCAATGCTTTCAAACATGTCCGTGGCAGCTAGAGGGACATGTTTGATAGCATTGGAAAGGCCTGATCATGACCAGGTTTGTTGTAAAAACAAAATTTTAAAAAATACTAATAATATAAAAATTTTAAAAAAAATAATTTTTAAAACAAATTTGTCTGGGGGGTTTAATTAAATACACCTAAACTGGCATATAAAAATGATGAGCATAAAACAGTCAAAATGAGCTCAGCGCACAGAGGTGAACTGGCTCAGCAGTGAAGGGGTTAAAAAGCAAAAACATGTAAAAATAGGGTATTTCTAATCTCAGGACAAAATTTCAAAACAATTTAGCCGGGGTCTTTTTTGGCGGTTGTAGATTTTGGGGATTACATTTTGAAAAAGTGTGTTTTTTCCATTTTTTTATCATATTTCATATTTTTTTATAGTAAATTATAAAATATGATGGAAATAATGGTATCTTTAGAAAGTCCATTTAATGGCGGGAAAAAACGTATATAATATGCGTGGGTTGCATAAACGAGTAAGAGGAAACTTTCACCTAAACACAAACATCGCAGAAACGTAAAAACAGCAACGGGCACTAAAGGATGGATTTTCGTAAAACCGCCCGGTCACTATGGAAAAGTAATTAATGTTGGCACTCCAGATATAAAAAATGTATAAGCTAGTGTAATAGGTGCCAAATGGACTGGAATTCAGCAGAAAGTCCTGATATTTTTATATTAATGTTACCCTGTATAAGAATTCTGAGCTGAATTCTGGTCCCCTTTGCACCTATTACACGATTTTCTTTGTTTTGGATATCTGGAAATTAATAATGCAGACTTTCTCTAAAACAAATGGAATCCATATATAATAAATCACTTCAGATCAGTTCATTATATAATGAATTCACCTTATCCCCAAAGCCTGGAATCAAACCAAAATAAATATATAAATAATAACTGCACTGTATTATTTCCTGTCAATTGGCCTCCTGTGGGGCTGCTGAATCGATTTCAACACCACAGGAGACCAATTGACAGGGAACACATTGCAGCTAAAATTTATTTTATTATTATACTTTATATAGCACCAACATATTTCGCAACGCTGATAGATTATATTTGGTGCAGTTCGGTGGTGTTCAGTGATTTGTCACATGGAATCATTCAATGGATCTTTATAGGACAATTTCGCTGCTGCCGAAGACTGCTGAACGGCACCGTATTTTGCTGTCGTGTCTATTGGTCTGTGGTGCGGATTGACCAATTGACAGGGACGCGGTGTGAGGCTGGGGGTCCACTCGGTCCATATCTGTGCAATGGGGCAATCATCAGATATCATCTGATTTTTTTTAGATGAATTGTATAGTTAAACCGCTGTTCTGCAGCAGGGATATTGTCCCATAGAAAAGTGATTCAGTTCGACAGGCGAATCCCATAGGATTCAATGCAAAAAAATATTTTCCTTTTTATTAATTTTTTTATTCAACTGTTTATTCTTTTCTTCTGCAGCCTTTTTTATTTATTGGGGTTTTTTTTGGAATTTTTTATTTTTTTTATATTTTTTTTGGCAAAGTTTTTGATTCCCAATCTTTTGTTAAACAGATGAGGCTTTTTTCTCTGGCCGAACGCATCTTCTTTTTCTTTTCTTCCTTTTCTTCACTCTGGCTGCTTCTGCGGTGCTGTCCTTGGTGGTGAAAGCTATTTCAGCACCAGGGACAGGGGGGAAGATGTTTTATTTCTCTGCGTTGGCTGGTGCTCTCTTTGGTACTGAAACCCTGTTTTTTCCCCCTCATCTGTTTTTGTTTTTTTTCTTTTCATTCTTGAGACAATGCATTGAAACGATTCGTTTCAACAAATTGATCTGAATTGATTTGTTATGTATCCTTTAGTTTCTACCGCAATTAGTTTGAAATAATTTCGTATTTCGTAAGTAATTCCGAAATAAGAATTAATGAAATTTCGGACAAATTGCGATTCGTTATGAAACAAATTGCACTTGTATACTGACTATGGTGATGATTTACTTTTCTCCTGTTAGCTTTGTTGCTGGACTTTCTCTATATGCCCCATTGCCACCAGCTGAATTGGATGATTGTGTATCCAAGCATAGTTATGTAATAAACATGCCTTCCCTTTTACTTATCATGTACCTAATTTTTAGATGAAAACTCTAATACATAGAAAATTTTATATTTTTTTATACAGGAGATAACAGTGGCTTGTCTTGTATTATTTGCAAGGCTACATCTAGGACCTATTATGATGTGAACTTTGCGATCTATAGCTTATGGCCAGATTTTTGTTTTCTAAATAGATACAGCAACACCTTTTGTGTGCGTTTTCATGCTAGTATAGCATCATGTTTCCATATGGGGAGCATTTAGTTGACATCTTACCTGTTTAGGCAGTGCAAGAATCCTCGAAGAGTGCCGCTCCTCTGGGTATGCTATGACATTTTGCCTGCAGATTTTCAACCTATAAAAGTAGGACATTAGGGCATATTTGATAGATCTGAAAAGTCCACTGTTATATAAATGGATTTCTTGGTGAAGGGGGATTCACTTGGGCCAAAACAATTGATAGCATCACACTGCAGGGGAAAGGCTTCCATGGAGACAATTTGCTCATAGGAACAAGGAAAACAGCGTGCCACACGGATGTTTTTCCCACGGAAAAAGTTTTATTTGAATGTCAGCAGACTAAAATCGCAACGATTCGGCCACCACAGGCCTTAATCATGAATATGTCCCCAATGCAAATTTCTAACATATAAATATCCTTTCCACCTCTCAATGAACACCTGAGGGTGGTGAAAATTAAAATGAGGAATTTAACCCCTTACTACATCTGCCATCTAGCACCCCTTACTTCCACTGCACTACAAACACATTTCAAAACAAATAATTCATACATGATCTTACTATGTTTTATCATTACTCACTAGTTCCCATTGATCAGTTTCCTATAAGAAGGAAAGAGAAAAGTGATAAGTACTCAAATTTACCCTTCAGGCACCTTCCAAGCGTGGGGGGGGGGGTTTGCCTGTAATAGATATCTACTGTATTGTCCCCGCCTGGGTGCCGGATGCTGGGCTGACATCAGAGATGACAGGCCGCACTGGGGGGGTGCAGCGATCAGCCGGAATCCTGCCTCCTGTGCTAGGTCGCGCTCGTCCATAGCACAGGGTGAGCTATAGGATAGCATAGGATGAGCGCATCCATAGCCCAGGAGAACCACTTGGCTGGGCGCGTCCTTAGCAGCCAAGTGGTTAATGAATCACCATAAAGTGAAGCACCTAAAGAGGGTTATGTCTGTTCCCATTACATATTCTTAGTTAATATTGTGCTATTGTATTGTTTTCCTGTTTGCTCTCAGGGCATTACCTTTAAATATTACATATGCTGTTATAGACTCAGTTTACTGATTTGGTTTCATAGAAAACAGGTTACTAGTATGTACCTGCTGCCCCCCCACCCTCACCACCAGATGAAAACTTGCCAGCACTCCACTGGCTATTCCATTGCCTCGGCACTCTCACAGGTTAAGAAAAGGAGAATTTTTGGAAGCATCATAGTGCTAAGGATCCTGCCCATAAAAGTTGTTTTAGAGATTACTAATAAGTACCATGTTTAATGATGACATGCAGAAAATAAAAGATGTTACTGTGATACTGACTATTACTCAAGGGCTCAAACAGATGCACGTATAAGTAAATCAGCACCAACGTTAATAAATCTTTTTCGACTTTATTAAGCTGCTTGAGTGGAAAGTGTGACTAAATCTATTTTGTGTGGAAGAATGTGTGGTATTTCCTTCAGCCTGGATATGGTGCTGAACCAAACAAATGGTTCTAACAGCTGATTCCCTTGTTAATGCACAACATGAGAGATGTTTTAGTTTCTAAGCGTGCATATACATATACGCACACAGAAATCCACTGAAACTACATTTACACATGCATATGTTTAAATATTCAACCTATGTTTTACGCAGTTATCTATTATAAACGAAAACAGTATAAATTGTATGCGATATGCAGCTTAATACGTTTTATAATGACTCTACATATACATGACTCTACATGCATTGCGATTCGTGGCTGTGTAAGTTTATGAGGGTAATAGAATTGAATATTAGAAATGCTATATATATATATCCTTTATTTTTAATTGTATTCATTTTTAAAGTGTGAACTCTTACAGCAAAAACATTGATGTAGTCCTGTGCTACAACCCAGAAATGATTTAGAAAACCATGATGGTTGACACATATAATATAATATAATAGAATTATACGCGTTATATATATTACAAATGTTATGTATTTAAAATAATCCTTTTTTTTTTTTAACAATCAGATATTTTTAAGTATTAATACATAACAAAATGCCCCCGTCATAAATAATTTTCTGGAACTGATGTATCATTGATTATTCCATATTCCCCCTAATACGTTAAGTACAGATATGATTGATTTGATTGTATGGCTCGTTGGTTGCTAGTCCGTTCCTATCACTGTTTGATTTAGAGTGAACAACTGTGCAGGAGGGGATATGCTCATCTCCTATTTCATACTGGGTTGTTCTGTATAAAAAAAAGTATTTCAGCAAATTCATATAAAGAGCTCTATTCTTCATTGTGTGTTGTGGGAAATTCCTCACAACATCTAAAGGCTGAAAATAGAAATCTTCCAATCAATGCCAGAGAGCACCGCACTAATCATATTTTAAAGATGATATGCTCTCCAAGACCTCACATATCAAATGTTCTATTTATGGTGTCATGAAAGAAATTCTTGATTTTTCTTGTTTTGATGTAGCAATCAATGTAAGGTTAGAAATAGTTTCAGTCCACAGGAATTCACAACACGTTACATCATTTATATAATGATGTTGATAATATCAAGTGCAATTGCTGTGATGACTGAGTACACTTCTGTACCTGACACTCTAGACTTGCCTAGTAACATGGTTTGACCATCGAATGCACAAATTTCTCTCAGTCCTTCAATAGCCCTAAAGTGTTACTCTCAGACCTCACTCAGGCTAGGGACAGATGAGCGCATTTTCTGCGGCCACCGTCAAAATGTACGTCGATGCGTGCGCACGCATTTTTTCACGGAATACGCTTAAGTGGTCAGACGATGCGCAATTCTGGACGTATTTCATGACGATGGGGTGAAAAGAAGTCTAGGGAAATCCGGCTGTTTGAACGTTATGTTGGCCGCACACTAGCAGCGTCTGACATCTCCTAATCACGCACACACGCTGCTATGCGGCCGCAGCGCACTCTGTACGTCAGTACCAGCGGTTTAACGTTCTCGAAAAAATGCGTTCATTTTCCACTTGCGTTGCGCAGCCGGACTTTTGTGCGACCGTACTTCGTATATTGGCTGTCATTGCCCGTCATCTGCTGCTAGTGCGGCCGTGATTATGTGCGCCAGAACGCGCGTTCGCACTGCCTCAGTCTGACCCTAGCCTCAGACGTCCCAGCTGGTCCCCCCGGTGTCCTCTTCTGGGCCTTCGGGGTGCTTCGCAGATCGGGCGCCCCATCTCTGCGACATAAGTGTGAACCGTCAGGGCATTTTAAGAGGCCGGCAGCCCGTAGGGGCATGTGATGTAATTGCGCATGCCAATGATGTGATGGCAATGATGCTGACCAATCTGAGCAAAGGGCGTACTATTTAAACTGCTAATGCCAAATTACAGGTGCCCTTTCATGGTTTTCAGTAATTTCTGACCCGGTAGTGCTATATACTATTTCATGACTGCTTTCCTGTCTTTGACTCTTTGGTTTTTCGGATTGTGTACCTCTGGCTCTCTATTGACTTGGGTTTGGCTATTCAGATTGTGTACGTCTGTCTCCCCATTGTCTCGGCTTTGGTTTATTGGATTAGCATGCCTCTGTTTCCCCTTTCTTAACCCTTGGTTTTCAGCCCTGTTTATTGTTTCCCCCCCCCCACTACCCTATTATTCGTCGCTTTCCTTCTTTTCGTCATATTTTTACCATCCATCAAAGGACTGGTGGGTTTATTTCCTATTGCTATCCCTGCTTATTAGGTCCACCACTTTAGTTCACCATTGCAAAAGCCAGCCACATAAAGGACTAGTACTGCACGTATTGGCCTTATCCGGAACAGACCTCTGATTCTGCAACCCAAAACCTCACAGTCATCTGGTTTTCGGGAAGACTAGGTAATGTATAATGGCAGTCGCGGGACATCAATAGTTAGCATCAGAGCTTTTGCAGCCCATACATGAGTATTAATGCAGCTCTCAGGTAATAGCAGTTAGCCTGATTGGCTACTCAGCCTGTAGTCATGGTGGCCAGGCCTGCAGAATAGTGGGACTCCAGAATGGGGCATGGCAGAGCCTTCAGGCAAAGATACACAGACACAGTCGAGGCAACAGTGCAGGTTATTGTACTGCAGGCAGCTAGGTAACACATGAAGGAGGCTTAACACACAAACCGGCAGGGCCAGTGCTCAGCTGGTCAGGTAGATGGAGACAATGCATGCTGCAGGAAAGTCATGCACTGAAATCAGGGCCGGATTAAGGGTATCATGGGCCTGGTGCTGAGGATTTCGGTGGGCCTATTTTTAGATACTTAGGCAACCATCGATCCGCGTTGCTTTGCTTATCTGAAAGGATATTTACACCTTTTTTAAAAATTTACTTATAGCACTACAACGGAACATGACTTAGGCTGACCGTCCACTGGGTCCATATTCTGACGTCCAACGTGGTCGTCAGACTACGGACAATCTAGGTCGTACGATGGCAGACTTCCTGGGTTGTCTACTGCAAGTGACTATGGACAACCCAGTGTCCCAGCCAAATGCTGCCGGACTGACAGCCGAACGCCACTGAAGCGCGCTGGACTGCAGACAAAAACAATAAATGGAACTACACTATTCTTGTATTTAAACCAATAAAAATGCATTAAAATGTGTTTAAATGATAAAAAAGGTCCCATAAATAATAAAAATATCTGCTGCAGAAAAAAAAAATCATTCATAGGAGTGAAAGTGACCGAATGTGATGTGAATGGGGGCTATGCGTCATAGAGATTGATGAATGTGTGTGGCTGGAGTGAACTAGGAGTGGATTTGTGGCTGGGCGACTGACGTAGGAGTGCGTTAACAGAAGGGGTTATTCACTAAGCCCCGAACTTGCCACCGAACTGCACCGAACGGTGAATTTCACCCTATGGTGCAATTTCGTGTCAGTTCGTCTATTTACTAAACTGTCAGTTCGCCAAATACTGGCTCATTGACAGCGCGAAATACGGTGCAATTCGTCAAAATTCAACAATCTTCAGTGGCAGTGAAATTGTCCTATAGAGAAGTCATGAATAATATATTCACAGATGAGCGTATCGGAGCTCCACAGCAATAAAACTCACAGTAATGTGCAGTGTATGAGCGTATCACAGAGCTCCACAGCAATAAAACTCACAGTAATGTGCAGTGTATGAGCGTATCACAGAGCTCCACAGCAATAAAACTCACAGTAATGTGTGCTGTATGTATAAGTAGTATCTCTCATTTCTGTGTACTCTTTCCCACCCCTGTCACACATCTTTGAGTCCTTTCCTCCGTCCGTCTCTCTCTCTGACTCCTCTGTGACTCATCTCTCATTCATCCCTCTATGTGACTCCTCTCACCCCTCTTTCTGTACTCCTCTCTCATCCCTCGCTCTCTCTGTACTCCTCTCTCATCCCTCGCTCTCTCTGTACTCCTCTCACCCCTCTTTCTGTACTCCTCTCTCATCCCTCGCTCTCTCTGTACTCCTCTCATCCCTCGCTCTCTCTGTACTCCTCTCATCCCTCGCTCTCTCTGTACTCCTCTCATCCCTCGCTCTCTCTGTACTCCTCTCATCCCTCGCTCTCTCTGTACTCCTCTCATCCCTCGCTCTCTCTGTACTCCTCTCATCCCTCGCTCTATCTGTACTCCTCTCATCCCTCGCTCTATCTGTACTCCTCTCTCATCCCTCGCTCGCTCTGTACTCCTCTCATCCCTCGCTCTCTCTGTACTCCACTCATCCCTCTCTCTGTACTCCTCTCATCCTTCGCTCTCTGTACTCCTCCCTAATCCCTTGCTCTCTGTACGCACCCATCCCTCACCTCTTTCTGTACTCCTCTCTCATCCCTCACTCTCTCTGTACTCCTCTCTCATCCCTCGCTCGCTCTGTACTCCTCTCATCCCTCGCTCTCTCTGTACTCCACTCATCCCTCTCTCTGTACTCCTCTCATCCTTCGCTCTCTGTACTCCTCCCTAATCCCTTGCTCTCTGTACGCATCCCATCCCTCACCTCTTTCTGTACTCCTCTCTCATCCCTCACTCTCTCTGTACGCCTCTCTCATCTCTCGCTCTGTACTCCTCAATCATACCTCGCTCTCTCTCTGTACGCCTCTCATCCCTCGCTCTTTTTGTACGCCTCTCTCATCCCTCTCTGTACTCCTCTCATCCCTCTCTGTACTCCTCTCATCCCTCTCTGTACTCCTCTCATCCCTCTCTGTACTCCTCTCATCCCTCTCTGTACTCCTCTCATCCCTGTGACTCCTGTCTCTCTGTGACTCCTCTTCCATTCCCCCTCTTTCACCCCCCTTTCAATCCCCCTCTTTCATTCCACCCCTCTCTTTCATCCCCCTCTCTCCCTCTCTTTCATTCCTCTCTCTTTCATCCCCCTCTCTCTCATCCCCCTCTCTCATCCCCCCTCTCTCATCCCCCCTCTCTCATCCCCTCTCTTTCATCCCCCCTCTCTTTCTTTCATCACCTCCTCTCTTTCTTTCTTCACCTCCTCTCTCTTTCTTTCTTCACCTCCTCTCTCTTTCTTTCTTCACCTCCTCTCTCTTTCTTTCTTCACCTCCTCTCTCTTTCATCACCTCCTCTCTCTTTCTTTCATCCCCCTCTCTCTCTGTGTCTGTGATCCCTCTTCCTGTCTGTGTCTTTATTGTCCCCCCTGCATGCTGCCCCCCCCTCCTTCCGAATGAGTTCAGAGGGAGAGCTGCGGGGTGGGGATAAGGGTGAAGGTAAATTACAAAAAAAAAAAAAAGCTGCCCGGGTGAATCATCAGCTGGGGAAGCTTACCTTTCTCCCTGGCTGCTGCTCAGCTGCTCTCCTTACCAGTCGCCTTCCTTCCACATGGCTGGAAACAGGAAGAGGTGCTGGAGGATGGGGAGGAGCAGCCGTGTCTCACTGAGCAGCTGATGAGCCGACACCTAGTGGCTGCTCTGCCCCAAAATACTCCTGCACATTTTACAACACTGTGGGGCCGCTTGAGAGGATCGGCTTCATCACGCTGTGTGTGTGCTGTGTGTGTGCGCGCGTGTGGCAGATCTGTCGGACGGCCGATGGCTCCTCTATTCTTGGGGCAGCTGTGGGCCTATTTAATGGAAGGGGCCTGGAGCGGCCGCTCCATCCGCCCCTACGTTAATCCGGCCCTGTCTGTACGCATCCCATCCCTCACCTCTTTCTGTACTCCTCTCTCATCCCTCACTCTCTCTGTACGCCTCTCTCATCTCTCGCTCTGTACTCCTCAATCATACCTCGCTCTCTCTCTGTACGCCTCTCATCCCTCGCTCTTTTTGTACGCCTCTCTCATCCCTCTCTGTACTCCTCTCATCCCTCTCTGTACTCCTCTCATCCCTCTCTGTACTCCTCTCATCCCTCTCTGTACTCCTCTCATCCCTCTCTGTACTCCTCTCATCCCTGTGACTCCTGTCTCTCTGTGACTCCTCTTCCATTCCCCTCTCTTTCACCCCCCTTTCAATCCCCCTCTTTCATTCCACCCCTCTCTTTCATCCCCCTCTCTCCCTCTCTTTCATTCCTTCTCTCTTTCATCCCCCTCTCTCTCATCCCCCCTCTCTCATCCCCCTCTCTCATCCCCCCTCTCTCATCCCCTCTCTTTCATCCCCCCTCTCTTTCTTTCATCACCTCCTCTCTTTCTTTCATCACCTCCTCTCTTTCTTTCTTCACCTCCTCTCTCTTTCTTTCTTCACCTCCTCTCTCTTTCTTTCTTCACCTCCTCTCTCTTTCATCACCTCCTCTCTCTTTCTTTCATCCCCCCTCTCTCTCTGTGTCTGTGATCCCTCTTCCTGTCTGTGTCTTTATTGTCCCCCCTGCATGCTGCCCCCCCCTCCTTCCGAATGAGTTCAGAGGGAGAGCTGCGGGGTGGGGATAAGGGGTGAAGGTAAATTACAAAAAAAAAAGCTGCCCGGGTGAATCATCAGCTGGGGAAGCTTACCTTTCTCCCTGGCTGCTGCTCAGCTGCTCTCCTTACCAGTCGCCTTCCTTCCACATGGCTGGAAACAGGAAGAGGTGCTGGAGGATGGGGAGGAGCAGCCGTGTCTCACTGAGCAGCTGATGAGCGACACCTAGTGGCTGCTCTGCCCCAAAATACTCCTGCACATTTTACAACACTGTGGGGCCGCTTGAGAGGATCGGCTTCATCACGCTGTGTGTGTGCTGTGTGTGTGCGCGCGTGTGGCAGATCTGTCGGACGGCCGATGGCTCCTCTATTCTTGGGGCAGCTGTGGGCCTATTTAATGGAAGGGGCCTGGAGCGGCCGCTCCATCCGCCCCTACGTTAATCCGGCCCTGACTGAAATGCAGGAATGGCAGGGCAAGACTAAGAGCCGCCCCGTATCAACTTGAAAACAGGGGTCAGGGGCTTAAATAGATGCCAGGAATTTGGTTATTCTGCTACTCATGGAATCTCTGAGACCCAGCGATTAGGGTTGAGCTACAAGAGCCCCTTATTTGCACACCAACCATACACTGGTGCGCTCCCACAGGGCACCGCTATGCCCTAGACACACAAGACACACATTCCAGGAAAATGAGAGGCGCTCCTTGTGTAGTATACATGGAATCTCTGTCAGTGATGATGCAACATGACATAGTCACGTCCCTTGGCCGCCATGAATCTGTCCTTCTAATCTCATATCTGCTGAAATTGGCAGGTCTACAACTTTGCAAAATACAGTCTACCCATATTGTATATCTATGAGATATTTATGATAGATCAGGGGATGTTCAGTGTTATCCAGGTCTTATGGTGTTGGATAACATGTGTCTAATGGCATTTACCATCCTGGAGTTTTAGATGGTACCTCTGATCCGATTATGCAGGTTATATTGGTTATGGCACCATTTCCATTTATAAATTAATATCTAGCCTTTTGTAGATGTAATTCTTCTAGATCTCTGCATTATATTATGTTTTGATCTATTTGCTTCTATTACATGATTAAGTTATATTGTGGTATTGTGAAAAATACACATTACACTGGCATACACAATCATCTGTGAAGAAAAGAGTACATAAAATTGACAAACTAAAGGAATATGTATATTTAATTTGGAGGAAGTACATTTTCTATTTTATCACTCTAGGATGTTTGATGTTTATCAGAGGCGCTGAGCTACTATCAGCTTATTCTGATCTGTACCTTTTCCGGTCACTGACCATGATTTGATTTCTCATTGTAAACTGAGAACCCTGGGAAGCCAATCAGTCTAAAACTATATTTTTCCCCCTGATTTTTCTACTGCTTTCATTACTAGTTTTACACTCTGCGTTTTTTATACCAGTAAAATACATAACAGCCATCAGCAGTACATTTTAAACACATATTTGGATTACTCAAGTCATAAGTGAACTATTTTACATTACATCCCTTGACATTATAAGAATATTTCACCTAAAAAACATTTTACTTCTTAGCATCAGAGACTGTTGAATCTTCATGAGCCTTTCACAGTCAAAACCTGTATATTACTTTTACGTTGAAAAAAACTACAAAAACTACAGTGGACCCTCATTATTGGAGGATAATTCATTTATTTGCTTACTGCAAATAGCAACAACCACACAAATAATTGATGTCCCTTTTAACTGGCTCCTTGCTAAGTGGCAGGAATGTGCAGTCAAGACACTCATCCCCTACAGAGAGAGTGTGTGTGGCTCTACAACATGCCACACCTTCTGTGATCTCACACACACTGCCACCTTTCTGTGGCAACCCACCCTATCACCTTTCCATGAACTCATACCCTGCAACACTTCTGTTACGTCACACCCTGCCACCCTTCTGTCACCACACACTCTGCCCCTTTTACAGGACTGCAGGCTCTGCCATCTTTCCATGGGGGCCCACCCTGACACCCTTTGGGCGCACTCCTCTTTATCTTTTTTCCTTCTATACATTTCCCACACAGTTTTGTTTTTTCATCTCTCTCTCAGGACTAATCTGTCTTCTTCCTTCTCTTCCTTCCATACTTTCGCTTTTTTTTTCTTTGTTTTTCTTACGCTATCACCTCAGCCAGGGCTTTAAACTGAATCCTGAGCAGACATGGCATTTGGTACTACTTTGAATAAGTGAAACCGCAAAGCCACAATAACAAGGGTCGACTAAAAAAAAAAGCGCAAGCCTCCCCACACTGTAACAAAATGTTCAGCAAAACTTTATTGTTTGTGCCTAGAGGGGTGTCAGCTATACCCTCCTGACGAGGCTCAAGAAGGCCGAAACGATTGTCGGGGGTTGCTGCACCTCTCGTGCAGGGATGACGTCCTTGGCAGTCAGTACTGGCCACCCTTTTTGGGTGAGAGCAGGCTGATTTGCATATGGAGCATTCGTCCCTGTAATGGCACATACAAGCTAAAACCTTGTGAGACCTGAGCGGGCCCCCACCGTAGAGCAGGCCATTAGTGTCCTTGCTCGTTCTCAGGACCCTCACAAACCCCTCTTCTCCAAACTTTATTGTTGTAGTACAACAACCAGAGAGAGGACTGAAAAAAGGAAGAGCTCTAAAATCATTTCCTACTGTACAAGGATAAGATTCAATCCATTTCTTAGAATACTGGAAATTGTGCAAATATTTAGGGGTTAATGTTACACCTGTATTATAGTCCCATTATAAACTTATACAGATATTGTTTTACCTTCTGTTACAGTTTTTTTGGAATCTGCATTGCTAATAATCTCAGTGTGATCACTAAACAAACATAAGCAGGATAAGTGGTCATTTGTATTCCTCTATCTTTATCACATTTAATGTATTTGACACACAGGTCATTTCTGCCTCTATGCTAATAATTCCAGCTCTGTTTGAATAAGAGACACCATGTAGTATCCGTACGACATCTGTAACGTTTTCACCTTAGAAATAGTTCTGCAAAGAAATGAGCGAATAAATTAAATAAATTATGCAAATTTACATTACTTTACTATTTTGTTCTATTTCAGAATAACAATCTACACATAATTTTTTTTATCATTCATTGTTTAAAAATAACAAGTGTCATTGCATCTTTCAAATAAATATTATGGCAATATTGTTTTCCACAAAAAGTGTTTGAGCGCAAAAAAGGTTACAGGTTTACAGAGGTTTTAAAACCATGGTACCCAACTTATGTTAGTTATGTTCAACTGCAAGCTCAGTGGCCAATATGTGGAGGCCTTCTAGTGTGTCATTACTCCATATTATTCTTTACTGTAAACTGGAATAATATTTTCATCAGTTAAGATATATGATGTTCATTGGTTTTACAAATCTGCAGTGTGATTCAACAGGATTAGAGAGTTATATACCATGGTGGTTGAAATGACTAGTCATCAAGTTAAGATTATCAAGTAGTATCCAATAAACATGCTGGGATGACTCAATTTGAGCCCTCTGCTATCAAATAGGGCTTAGCTACAGTGAACATATACAGTGGAATGCCTTTCTATATTTACTGTGTGGGTAATGGAAATTGAATTTCCATAAAACCACTGGGTCCTGCCAGTGGCATTTTAGAAAATTATACAGCGGTGAAGGGGTTAAATAGAGTATAATGGTCATTACACTTTTGTAAGCAGATGTGGAACATTGGGATAGTGTGGCTATTTGATATAGACACTTTATATTTCCTGTGCTACTCTAAATTACCAAGTCGTGGGAACCAAGTCTGGATGTGGAAATCTAACTAACTTTGTGTTACTTTATTTGTTCTAAGTTTAAGCATTTGGAACTGTGAGAAAATGCATGTTTATGTCTTTGTTTACTTGCCATGTTGATTAGAACCATATTTATTCCACTTGAGTGTACTTTGAAAATGTCAGTACTTTTCAGTCATTTTTAATCTCACTATGAAATAAAATCAATAAGATTTGTGCACCTTCATTACAAGCCTCTATCACAGGTTTCTAAATGACCAGCGATTCATTTAACTGTAGACGCATAATAAAAAATCAACTACAATAAGATGACGTTCAATTTTCCGTAAAATCTGGAAAACGATGACTTGAAATGAAGCTCAGTTGTTAATTTGATCTAGTTATTGTAGTGCATTGATTTTTATATTATAAAACCTGTTGTAGCTGTCATAGCCCAACTGCACCAATATTTTCACTGAAGCTGGGTAGTCCTGTCTATCATTTTACATCAATAGGTTTTTGCCTTCTATCAATGGGCCCTACAGCTATCCAGTTATGGAGGAAGCTGTCCAATTAATTACCTCTAAAATTAAAGACCCTCTGCTTTGTTTGGCATGGAGACATAGGAATAGGCGCAAATGACAACCTTTTTTTCTTGTGATGTTTTATACATGAAGTGGGCTGGATAGTACTGGTTTACATAGCTTCTCAGGTAGGAAATAGTGCGCAAAACTGCTTTTTTTGTGCATATTTTATTGTGTTCCCAGACAGGTTATTTTTTTGCTGCTGTCCTTTCCATGTTTTCTTTTTTAACCTCATAGTGGAAATGTTGTGTAGGGGGTATGAATATAAACCAACCATTCTATCTCTTAGCTGAGAAGCAGCAGGAAGTCATGTACTTGCTTATAAAGCAACTTTTGGTTTCATTAGGTTAGGACCCACCTTGAAAGATGTTGCTATGACGTGGCAGGTGGGTTTACCACTTTAATGGCCATTCAAGTAAAGTAATACTTCTGTTTTGTTTGGCACTGAGCCATAGGAATAAGTGCAAATGACAATCTTTTTTCTTCTTATGTTTTATACATGAAGTGGGCTGGATAATCCTGGTTTACGCAGACGCCCAGATAGGAAAGAGTGCACTCTTTTTGCGCATATTTTCCCGATTAATTAATAGCTTTTTATGAAATTCCCTTTTTGACCATAAAAATCAACTGATACAGATTGTACAAACTCTAAAAGTCTTTCCAGACAAAAATGATTCTGCAAGGCCTATTTATTATTGATAAATATTATTACAAAATCGAAATCTGACGAGTTTCGTCCATAATAACAAAAGGACTTACTCCTTATAGTTTTATTTATTATGGACAAAATGTGTTGGATTTCAACTTTCTAACAATATTTTTTTTACCATAAATAGGCTGGTTCAGTGACTTTTCCACCAGCATCAAAGTGCGCTCGAATACATTTTTTTGTTATTTACTAACGGACGGTAACCATATGCCTTCAGAAATGCTTCAGTTCTTCTTTGAGGGATGTAGAAATTTAATTTACATACTCTTGTCTCTAGATCTTCTGTTTACAGGTATTAAGATATTTTATTAAGGAAACCCCTAGAATGCATTTGAATTCATTTGATGTCCTTGAATCGACTCATTAACCTTATTGTCAGTGTTTAATGGATTGCTTCTATCCCAGAATGTTTATTTGTGACAAGAATAGTGCTTGTACCAAAGGTGCAATAAATGATATCATCATCATACTATAAATTAAGGCAAATATTATACTTAATGATACCAATGTAATGCATGTGATTACGAGTTGGCATCACCCACCAGATATGTGGCTGAGTGGCATCTCAACAGCCCTTGATCCTTTTGTTTTATTGAGGATCAGATTTTACGCTACTTATCGCAGGTCTACTTGCGTTGCATTTCTTTGCTTTTGCAAACAAACCATTTCTTAATGACAGACCTTTTGATAAATACCAGTTTTGTGAAGCTTGTATAGTATATAGCATTTGTTTCTCCATAGATGTAGAGGTGCTGGTTTCTATATTTCCAAGAGTTTGCTTACACTGTCCTTTTTGTAGTATCCATACGTCAGATGCCACAGCTGTCATTTTTTAATCTCTTTGACACCTTAAATATTTTTGCAGTTTTTGGATTGAATAAAAAGTGGAGAATTGATTATTTGGTACGGTTGATCGCCTAATTATTTAAACATATACATTTCAATTATTTATTTGTCAGACAACCTTTTTTATACCGAACCAATATTGTTGAGTAACCATGAACTTAAGACACCTCAGATTTGTCTCTGATTGTATCATTCCCATTATAGATTTCAATGTTGGACATATATGATTTTGAATGATGCTTCCTTCGTTTTGTCCTTTCAAAGTTGCTTAGACTTTGAGCAAAAAAAAATGTAGGGGGGTTTCAGTAAAGTGAGAAACAAGGGGGGTGTTTGTGAGGGTCCTGAGAACGAGCAACAGCACAATGGCACGCTCTACGGTGGGTGCCCGCTCAGGTCTCACAAACAAGGTTTTTAGCTTGATTGTGCCATTACAGGGATGAATTTTCCATATGCAAATCAGCCTGCTCTCACCCAGAAAGGGTGGCCAGTGCTGATTGCCAAGGACGTCATCCCTGCACGAGAGGTGCAGCAACCCCCGACGATCGTTTCGGCCTTATTGGGCTTCGTCAGGAGGGTATAGTTGACACCCCTCTAGGCACATCAAGCAAGGGGTCCACGTCTGGATGACCCTTTACAATTACAGTGAGAAACAAGGGGGGGTGTTTGTGAGGGTCCTGAGAACGAGCAACAGCACAATGGCCTGCTCTACGGTGGGTGCCTGCTCAGGTTTCACAAACAAGGTTTTAGCTTGATTGTGCCATTACACAAAAAAATTTAGGGGGGTTTCAGTAAATACTGGTGTTTGCACCAATGGCAAATGCCAACATTTGCTGAATAAACCCAATGATTTCATTAAATCCAATATTTCACAGAAATAATGCATACTGATATGGTATTAAAATATCAGTGTTTTTTATATAAATAACTTGTAATATAATATTAAACAAAACATTTAGATTCCAATATTTGCTTTCTGTAGACATTGTGGGAAAAATGCAATACAACTCAGAACGATTAATCGCCATAATTATTTTAAATAGCAGCACAGCGTTTTCATACGCATTCCACATACACAATTCAGATAAGTAAGCACAGTAAAAAATAGCCAGAATATAAATTAATGTAGAATAATAAAATCCGCTAAAATTATGCTTACGCAACGGACTAAGAACTCCATGGGGTTGGAACTGCCAGCATACTTCATATACTGCAGTAGAAACACTGTCATACAGCAGATATATGGAGTAATAAATGAAGGAATATGTCTTAATCTTTATATAGCAGGAGCTATATCCTCATACAGTATGTTATAGGGCTATTTTGACTTTTCTCTTGCAATGTCACAATATGGAGAGACTCGCTTACCAGTAGTGCAGCACAAAGGATGCTTAATCGTATAAGGGAAGTCATTCTTCAGCAGCAGAGAAGGTGCTTTTAGTAAATTTACGAAATTCTTCACTGCCTGGGGCAGCTGATTCCATAGTTACCAGCAGGGTTTTTATATTTTTAGCAAAGCCACATGCACAGTGTTAAAGGACATAATTCAAACACAGCAAGACTTGTGTAACACGGAAAAATGTCGTTGCTAGAAAGCTGACGCAAAACCTTTTTATGGAAAAAAGAACTCACTATATTCTCGTTCAACGCACCCACTCATTATCAATCAATCTCTGACTATATATATATATAATGCTCATGGACTGAGCTGAAATATCAGTGTTACGATAATAAAGATGAGAAGTGTTTTCTAAGTGCCGCGAGTGCCTTTCGTACATTTTTTGAAATATATAAGGTGGTGAGAACACTAGGACAAGTATATTGTGTATTTACAATTACAATTTGAGGTTGAGTGTCGATGAAACTGGAAAATATATTTATACAGTACTGAGCAAAAGTGTCAGGCAGGTGTGGAAAAAAAGCTGTAAAGTAAGAATGCTTCCAAAAATGTATTAATAGTTTATTTTTTTATCGATTAATAAAATGGAAAGTAAATGAAAAGGAGAAACATCCAAATCAAATCAATATTTGGTGTGACCACCCTTTGCCTGCAAACATCTTCTAGGTATACAGTTTTTGAAGGAACTCAGCAGATAGGTTGCTCCAAATATCTTTTAGAACTAACCACAGATCGTCTGTGGATGTAGGCTGCCTCACATCCTTCTGTCTCTTCATGCAATCCCAGACAGACTCCATGATATTGAGTTCAGGGCTCTGTGCGCCAAACATCAATTCCAAAACTCCTTGTTCTTCTCTACATTGGAAATAGGCATTAATGACTACGACAGTATGTTTGGGGTCGCTGCTCTGCTGAACAATAAATTTGGGGCCAATCAGGTGCCTTCTTGATGGTATATCATGATGGATAAGTATCTGCCTGTATTTCTCTGCATTGAGGACACTATTAATCCTGACCAAATCTCCAACTCCATTTGCATAAATTCAGCCCCAAATGTGGAAGGATCCTCCACCATGCGTCACTGTTCCCTGCAGACACCGCTCTCCAACATTTTGTCAAACAAACTGCCTCCTGCTACAGTTAAATATTTAAAATTGTGACTCCTCAGTCTAGAACCTGCTGCCATTTTTCTGCACTACAGTTCATATGTTTTCGTGCATAGTTGAGTTGCTTAATCTTGTTTCCACCTCGGAGGTATGACTTTTGGCTTCTCTGGACAGTAGGTGGGTGAATCTGGGTCCCACTGGTTTCTGCCATTTCTTTGCTGATGGCACTGCTGGACTCTTCCAATGTTGAAGGGAAGTAAGCATGATATGGCTTTCATCTGCTCCAAGTTTCCTTTGCTGACCACTGAGTCTACAGTCCTCAACATTGCCCATTTCTTTGTGCTTCATATAGCTTTAACAGGACATCTTGAAACCCCAGTCTGCTTTGAAATCTCTGCAAGGGAGAGACTTTGCTGAGGCAGTAGAACTACCACATGTCTTGTTGCTGTGCTCAGTCATTCCATGGTGTATGATCTGTGACATCTATATATATATATATAGTGTGTTTAATATTGCAGAAGCCATCTGCACATCATAGCAATTCAAAGAATTGCATCCCAGAGCTCCTGTGCCACATTCCCCATATGCAGCAAGGAATTCTGGGTAGGATATGCAAATGACCTCTGTGTCACTTTTATACATCCTGGATCTGTTATTACACAGAACCCTAAAATCAATGCTATGCCACACTGTGGCTTTGTAGCAAAGATAAGGTTATGCAACTGGTCAAAGCCACTCCCAGGACAGCGCTGTTTTAGGTTTGTTAAACCCTCATCAGCTAGGAGGCAGGCATGACCAGTTGCAGTGGATGCTTGGACCATAGGTAAGTAAGTGTCTATAAGGGTTGTGGTGAAGGACTAAACGTGAGATAAAAAGCCTCCACACTATAATAAGTGTGTTTAATATCGCAGAAGCCACCTGCACATCATAGCAATTCAAAGAATTGCATCCCAGAGCTCCTGTGCCACATTCCCCATATGCAGCAAGGAATTCTGGGTAGGATATGCAAATGACCTCTGTCTCACTTTTATACATCCTGGATCTTTTTATCTCACTTTTAGTCCTTCACCACAACCCTTATATATATATATATTTATCCTCAAGTAGGCACTTAGCTCCTCAAATCGTCATTTCAGCAATTCCGCCCCAGTGCAACCTCCACAGCAGATACAGTTTCAACAAACTGAGGGCACTCATGGGTCTTCATATAAAATTCTAATTTTTTTTGCAACAAAGACTCACTTATATAAAGTGCAATATATAATATGCAGGTTCAAGAATAAGGGCCTATCCCCTCCCACAAACCAAAGAAACACCAATATGCCAGTCCTATGCCAGGAAAAACCTGAACCATAGACAATAAACAACTTTATTAATAAAGCAACAAGAAATAAGTCTGTTAACGATAACCCATGCTCTTCACATAGGTATCAGTAGCATAAATATCACAATGCAAAACGACACATAGATAAAATCAACATATAATGGAAAATGACCACATAAGGGAGAGATCTATGAGGAATATGTAAATATAGTACGGAGGTCTTAAAACATGCAAGTAATTCACATTACCATATTAATACCACTATCCATGTGCACAACCTGATCCTCAATCATCTTGAGTCCTGTATAGCATCAGATGCATTACCTTCTTTTGCACTCTTACGGAGTCTCTACTTAGAACAAGGATTTTGTTACATAAAGGAGGACTTCTCATGTTTTGAGTAGATTTCTATTTTTGTTCTTTAAATATATTTTCTCTCTAAATCATTATTCTACTTTCTTGGAGTGCGACTATATTCAGCTGTATATTTTTCTGTGTATCATTATATACTGTAGCTATATTGAGATATATATATAAATTGCATTGTATTGCATCTATACCTCTCTCTTTATATATAATCGAAAGAGATAGGGACACAAAGTAAAAGGTAATGTTTTTCTGGAAGGCATTTTGAAATTATAAAACTATACAATTAAAGGGACATGCATGCTTTGCTAGTGTGCTTTTTCTTTCTTGGAGTTTTCCACGCCCACCTCAGGAGACATTTTAAGCTAACCAATCAGTGCCTATACCTAGGTATAGCTAAAAAAAATGCACTGAGCATGCGTGACTGAGTTGCTCCTCCTCCCTCCGGCACTGTGAGCTGAGGCGAGGGCAGGGCTGAACATTCACCCCCAGCTACTGCAGAGACAGGGAAGGAAAGAAATCCATAGACACAGGGAGAAAATGAGAGAGAGGGACAACAAAAAAAGCAGAGACGCAGCAAGAAATGGTAAAGAGAGAAAGACCGCAAGATAAAGCAGAAGAAAAGGTGCAGTGAGAGAGAGCATGCACAAGAGACAGACAGCACAAGAAAGAGTGTGAGTGTGAGAGTGACTTGAGTGAGACAGGGAGTATGTAAACCATGAAAGAGCGCAAGTGATCATCTCAGTGGGTGAGTGAGTCTGTGTGTGAGCGAACGTGAGTGTAGGAGATAGTCAGCGGGTGAGTGTGTGAGCAAGTGTGAGTGTGTTTTGCTTTCACAGTTGCAGAGATGCTAATATTAAATTCCTCAGTTTCCCCAGTCTGAGCTCCTGAGCGTGCACAGGGTTTCATGTGCACAACTTCTGCTAGTTTATATAGTTACACGTATTTATAAAGCACTAGCAAGTTCCATAGCGCTGTACAATGGGAGAGGCAGAATAACAAATGTCCATACATGTTAAACACACAGAACAGTAGGAGAGAGGACCCTGCCCAAGAGCTTACAATCTAAGAGGAGAGGGGTGACACACTAGGTAAGGGTAATGGCTGAGTATGTGAAGCAGTGGGGTGCATGGGGGCTGTGGGCAAGATGGAGCAAGAAATGTAGTTCATCTGAAGCTTTGATGGGTGGAATAGTGGGCGTGGAGTAGTGGGGGGAGGAGGCGGGGAATATTCAGGAAGTATGCACTGAAAAACCAGTCACCCCTAGCTGAGGGGCGTCACCAGAGAAGATGAAATGACAGAGTTTAAAGCAGGAAAATAAACATTTTTAAAACTTTTATTGATTTATTCTAGTTTGTCTATACGTGTAAAAATGTTTAAATGTCAATTTACATTTTTTTTTCTAGACATGCATATCCCTTTCAGGAATCATTTTGGTTTATGTATTTATCTTACAAATTAGACTTATTTGAAACTACGTTGTGGGTTACTATATTCTAAGCATGAGACATTAAGTAAACTCTGGATTGGGGTTGCATGTATCAGCATTACTTTCATTTGTGTTTACATCAATAAAGGTTTCGCTCAGGGTTGGGCATATTTACTCTCCATTATGAATTCCCAATGACTCTGATATTGTCTTCTTGTAAGGTTAAACATAAACTTCAAAAATAATTTGCTGTGTAACATGTTTCTCTGCCATCATCAATCAATCACTTAAGTTATGCTCAAGGCATTTTATTATTTCAAACCTTATCAATCCTTCTAGTAAATAGCACATCCATTTATAAGTCACTTAGGAGAAATGTGTACCGTACATACTTCTATAAATATAGCTTTTAATATTCTGCCTCATTCTCCATATGATTACACAGATATAGATAGATTGATATGGAGAGATGGATAGATAAATGCAATTACAATTTCACTTACTCCACAGCACTGTACAATGGGTAGGACACGGCAAACCTAAAACTAACCCCTTCACTACCAAGTTGTTTCCATAAAGCCAAATTTTCAGGGTTATTCAGAGAAAGGTGAAACTCTGGAGAACGTTTGGAGAAGTGAAAATTCTAGGTCAAAATAGCCAAGCCAGAAAAATTCTCCCATTTATCTCACTTTCCAAATCAGCTATTTTGACATAGAATTTTCACTTCTCCAAAAGTTCTTCAGAGTTTCACCTTTCTCTGAATAACCCTGGCAGCGTTTTTATGGCAAACAGCTCTGCAGCAGCCATACAGTGAAAATGTGCTTGAAAATCTCAAAAGCACATTTTCAAACTGTATGCACTATTTGACAGGCAATAGGCTCCCTCTATTGGTCAAGAGCTGTTACAGTTATAACACAGCTTAGGCTGTCTTTTCACTTTGTATAAGAAAACAGAAATCCAAGCTGTTCATACTGTTTTAGCATCTTGGAAAGGGAGTAGGTCCTAGTGGCGCAATCTCTTCTGAGGATGGTTAATTAATAGTTCTTGAATATACCTAAAGGTAGAAGGGTACAGCGTTGTCACTATTCCAGATAAAGTGCACGGTCAGAACGACCACTAAGGTGCTACCGTGTATGGTCTAAGAAAATCCCCCATTTTTTCACTTTTAACTTGCACAGGGACTGAAGAAGGCATTGTCTATTGCTGAAACGCGTATCCCCTATTTTGTTATTCTCCCTCCTACTTTATTTTACCTTGTTTTTATATGAATAAACCCTTTTTTACTTACCTCTGTTTAAAGATTTGTCTTTAAGCATCAAATGCCCTATATGCTTTTTTCTCTTATACATATAAGATAGGAGAACTGCTTGCAGACAAAAGAGGTGGAGGTACCCACCGAACAAAGAGTACCATACGCTTACAAGTTGAGCCTGGAACCCAAGGCTCCATCATCGGTGAGTTTGTTTATTCTTTACCTACCTCACTATTTGGCTACAAGCTACGCTATGAAGATTTCTCTCTATTTCTGTACCTGAGACGATCAACTTTAAGATCGGCAGAAACTACCCCTGAGAGAACCTTAAAGAAGGGCAGAGGCTACCCTTAATTAGGCCCAAGGCACTCCACACCAGAGCCGGTCAACAAGGCTCTTAAAAGTGTAAGTGTTCCTTTGTCTACAGACACTCGACTCCATACCAGACCATATTGCACTATTTTTTCTCTTTTTCCTCTCTCCCCTTCTCTCTCCCATTTATTGGGAATTGGGAGTCTATATAGGATTTAAGTGAGGACATCGCATCAGGACTCAGATGCACATCTCCGAACTGCCCATGTGGAAATTCAATCAGACCATCGTAATTCAAACATAGAACACATGGCCGGTTGGACTTTTGTTTGAATCTCCGTATTCCCCAGTGTTTTTTGGCTAATAGGACTTGAACCCAACAGTCCATAAAAGGACTATCCACTGCACGTATATGCACTTATATGAATTTGCACTTTATGTGATTTTGATCGTATTTGCACTTTATGTGGGTCTTATTTGACTATACCAGTACCTTTATTGTTCATTTATATGCACATATATGCATTTGCACTTTATGTGACTTTGACCGTATTTGCACTTTATGTGGGTCTTTTTGACTATATTAGTACCTTTATTGTTCACTTGCACTTATTGCCCTATTGTACAGCGGCACTAGTGCACTTAGACCATACACGGTAGCACCTTAGTGGTCTTTCTGACCGTGCACTTTATCTGGAATAGTGACAACGCTGTACCCTTCTACCTTTAGGTATATTCAACTGTTGTATTCAAGAACTATTAATTAACCATCCTCAGAAGAGATTGCGCCACTAGGACCTACTCCCTTTCCACTATATCTTTCACACATTTCTGTCGAGGTTTTGTGTTTATATCCCAGTCGGCTGCACAACATTAATACATCCACCTAACAATACTAGCACCTCCACTGTAACCCCCTCTTCATCTGTTTTAGCATCTTGACTGTCATGCATGAGGTGCTATAACTTTGAGGCACATTCTGGAGTCCATTTGCAAACTAATTTTGCTTGCAATATACAAATTCTTTTGCATTGCTCCAGAAATGGACCAAATGAAGTATATTTGATACTGGGGACCTGCACATGCTTTGGAAGATTGAGTATACTCAGTAGTGAAGGGGTTAACAAATGCGTTTGTCACACAGAAATAAATGATAGGAAAGGATAGATAGGAATGGATAATGATCAATATAAGAATAGTTTGATAGTCTTACATGTATAAGCATTTTGTACTTCAACTATAACCAAAAATGATAATAATTCTTTATTTCTTTGTAATAACTCTGTAGTTGGTTACAACAGTCTAAAGTATTTCAAGCTCTAAATTACCAGTGGTGTGGGAAGGACATCTATTAGACCGTAATACCTTAACTGATAAAATAGAATTGGGATTTTAAAAAAAATGGCAATTTTTTTCCATATAATACCCTTGTTTAGAAGGGAAACCCTTTTTTTCAGGGGCTACTCCGTACCGGCACCTCACCACTCAGTACCGGCACCTTACCACCAGCCAGAACTAACATGAGAGAGCATGATGCTCCTCCCTCCTCCTGCAGTGCAGCCAGAGAATCGGAAGCTCTCGGCAGCTCATGTTGCTCCTGAACGCTTCCGATTGTCAGGAGTGTATATAGGGACTGATAACCCCATTCCCCAGTAAGTGACAAGGGAGGGCTGCTCCCCCCTCTCTCTGCAGCCACTGAAACTTTGAACAGCATGGGGAGGGGGTGCAGCATGTTTACACACATCTTCCAGAGCTGCGGATTGTCAGGCAAGCGATGTGATCAGAGGAGCTAGCACTGTAAGGCGGTAGTGAGTGTCATTGCTGTGGAGCTCATACACACTGCGCATTACTGTGAGTTTCATTGCTGTGGAGCTCATACAAATTGCGCATTACTGTGAGTGTCATTGCTGTGGAGCTGATACACAGTGCGCATTACTGTGAGTGTCATTGCTGTGGAGCTCATACACACTGCGCATTACTGTGAGTTTTATTGCTGTGGAGTTCATACATAATCAGCAAAACTGTGAGTTTTATTGCTGTGGTGCTAACAAATGCTAGGGGATTATCCACTCAGTGCCACCGTTGCAAAAAGAACAAAAAAAAACAGCTAACAGCCCTGCAATACAGATTTTTCTTGCAACTGAGGCACTTAGTGGATAATCCCCATAGGGTTACAACAATGTTGTAGTTCATTTAAAAGAGCACAGTATTAAAAAATATGGTTTCCTTTTATAGTGTCTTCCTTTAAGTGAACTACAACTATTGTTTATGAGGACATGAAAATAGTCATAATAATCAGTTTTTCCCTGGGCGTGAGAGTACCCCCACCTATTTATCCAGAAAAAAAGCACTGCATAAAAGGTTAGAGATTTAGTAGAGAGCAGGATTGGAAAACCCTTACTAATCATTATTATCTCAATGTTATCAAGCCATATCACTTGTCATGTAAAATTGCACATATATTTTTTTTTCTCTGTGCCCAAACATATGTAGAGCAGACATTGGCTCTGCTGCAAAATGCTTCCTATTTTTATATCGTAGAAGAAATTATGTTGTCTGTTCTTAACTAATGCAGTAGGAGGCTAAATGCCATGTGATGTACATTCACACTACATCATACAGCTGTTTAGCACACTGGGCTATTTATAGAAATTGCTAAATAGTTTAAACAAAATTCATAATGAAATCAAGTTAAGAAAAGTTTATGATGTGTTTTGTTTTTATAAAATTTTATTATAATGACAGTCAGAGGTATGAATCACTTCGAGGTAAGAGCGGATATCAGATCTCATAAACTTATTGACATTTCTCTTCTTGAAAATTGAACAGTTACCACCAGATCCGACAAATGTAAAATAAAATCATTTTATAAAGGGCAAAGTTATAATTTAATTACGGTGATAACAATTTAATGTATCGTGTAATTACTTAATGATTGTCTGTAGGCCAAACAATGAGTGTGGAGAGTTGGAGGTGTACACATCTCAGATGTTTGTGGCCCGTTAAAGGTCGGTGAGCACTTTGCAGCCTGGACAGGAACAGATTTAGGCCATGATCTTTGTTATCATTAATCAGTGTCATTTGGAGAGGTCTGAGTGCTACAATACTCATTTATTTAGTGAGGCCACAAATTGATTTGACAGAATTCTTCAGACTTGTGGGTTCCAAAAGGACTGTTATTTTTTTTCTTCAATTAAAGGGTGACTGTACTGGTGAGAAGCTAAAGACATTACATTGTATTGATAGAAAGCATTTAGTGTGTCATGACACCTGTCTACACATTGAAGGGATTTCATAAGAGCGCCAGGGACACTACTGTGCATCTGCTTGTTTCTGTTATCATATATTTTTTGTACTTCACTACTGTGGTAGATGTTTGTGGCATATTTATTGCAGTTTTATACTTTGATTTTGTTTTATTATTGTTTATTTTAAAATGTTGTTAAGGGTTATCGAATCAGTATTTTTTAATATTTACTAATTTTAAATATTATTTGACACAAAACATTATTTGTTTACAAAACAATAAAGTGGTTTGCTTAACCCCTTCACTGCCGAGATCGAGATACTGTATCTCGGGCTTCAACGGCACCATCCTTGTCCTGAAATATCGGGCTTTCAGCAGCCGATGCAGGCGAAAAAAAATCAACCTGCAGCTCAAGCCTCTGTAACTCAGTTTGGCAGTAGATGGCACCATCTACTGGCCAAATAGGTTATTTACAGTAAGAGCTATTTCTTACTGTATAATAAATTTTATAAAGATTTAAAAAAAAAACACTGGTTTCTGACAATGTTTTTTGGAAAATCACTTGGTAGTGAAGGGGTCAAAGGGGTAAGAAGAACGCCATTGTTTGTCCAAATTGAAAGAAACTCTTTTTCTGGTTTGCTGCACTTGATGACGTCTTATTTATCCTGTAAAATGTAAGCTATGAGTAAGTGAAGAAAGATAATATCCCAGAATAAGTAAGTAGTTACCTAATAGATTACGTTATAAACTTACAGCGCAAAATAAAAATGGTTTGAGACACATTTCTTTTAGTCTGTTGGGCGAATATTGAAAATTCTACTAGATGGATAGGCCATTAGAAAACCAAAAAGGATATGCCTTCCATTCCTTGCTTCTTCTTCACTGACACGGGGGGCCCTATCACCTGTGTGAACTAAAATGCCATCACTAAAGATTAAATTTTGCGCGAGCCGCTGAAACTTAGCACCTGACAACCTACTAATAGATCACCTTGTCTGCGGTAGTCTGTGTACAAGTTTGTTTAGCGCACACTAGGGAAACGCTAAGACCCAGGCTGAGACCCAGCGCTAATGCGGTGTGTACAGGATATAACCTTTTTTTTCAGTGCAGAGTGCCGGGTCATACCTATCCACTGCCCTCACAAGCTTGTATAAGTATTGACACATCCAGCGAAGAGCCCTCATAACCCTGTATTATTAAAATCCTCCAAGGTGACCGCATTATCCATGTTTATATGCACACATATAATAAGACTGATGGGCATTACATGATAAATGTCACCCAACAGCATGTAGAATCATTACAATGCATTTAATAGATCCAAAAGGAAGGCCAGGTGAGTGACAATAATTTCCCTGCTGCAGCATATAAATAATACATGTTTCAGGGCAAGACTTATCCATGTGTCCCTTTTAAAAATGGTCCACACAGTCACCCTAATAATGAACCGCTTATATACTATGAATAACCCCAGCATAAAATGTTTAAAATGAGGCAATATATTAGATTTAGGATATATGTGGATAAAGGATACATATATATATATCATAATATAGAGGGAAAGGGGGTGAAGCGCCCACCGGAATGGTGTCTATCCCACTCGGTGAATGCTGTATAGGGGGTTTCTCTAAATACCCAAGTGGCAACAATGTGAACAGGAAAACAACACAGCGCTTCAAAAGACAAAAAGTCAAAAGAAGACAGTGGGGTAGACACTCAATATGTCCTTAAACTGAAATAGTTGTCTTTAAGAGTAGATCTTCTCAAAACGATGTCGATGGAGTTGTACTGTAGGGAGGAAGCACAAACACAAAGGACCAAAATTGCGCAGTAGGACAGTACCCAAAGTGAGAGTATTATATAACAATAATCAACTCACATTCTGTGGAGCCCACAACCGGCTCTCAGGAATAAGGCGAGCAGGGACTTTATGTTGGGTGCCCATAAAACCTTCAAACGACTTCTCCAGGATTCGCCAGATACGGATATTTAAATATTCTTTGGTATGGGTGCCTGGAGTACCTTTTTTTAAGAGGACTTTCCAATTTCATCACTTGAACACAGTGATAGCAAAGTATGTTGCATTAGTGGGTATAGCACAGGCTCGCCCCTGCAGATACCCAATAGATTTCTACTATCTATTGGGTATCTGCAGGGGCAAGCCTGTGCTATACCCACTAATGCAACATACTTTGCTATCACTGTGTTCAAGTGATGAAATTGGAAAGTCTTCTTAAAAAAAGGTACTCCAGGCACCCATACCAAAGAATATTTAAGTATCCTTATCTGGCGAATCCTGGAGAAGTCGTTTGAAGGTTTTATGGGCACCCAACATAAAGTCCCTGCTCGCCTTATTCCTGAGAGCCGGTTGTGGGCTCCACAGAATGTGAGTTGATTATTGTTATATAATACTCTCACTTTGGGTACTGTCCTACTGCGCAATTTTGGTCCTTTGTGTTTGTGCTTCCTCCCTACAGTACAACTCCATCGACATCGTTTTGAGAAGATCTACTCTTAAAGACAACTATTTCAGTTTAAGGACATATTGAGTGTCTACCCCACTGTCTTCTTTTGGACTTTTTGTCTTTTGAAGCGCTGTGTTGTTTTCCTGTTCACATATATCATAATATAGCCTACTGCAACAGCAGCGACATTGCTGACCCGATCCATTACTATGGTGTATGGGGCCAAGAGAACACCTGTGCTACATTCCTTTCAATCGCCTGTTAATTTTGGACGAGGCCCTGTTTTTGTGTTTTTTTTGGAGTTAGCAGTAGGTAAAATATTGCGATTAGCGTCGCTCCAGAAATTAGCGTAGTCGCCAAGTGATCTGTTAGTTACAAAAGCGCTAGAGATCTCTAGCGCTCCCCATGTTAAGTATAAGATGCGGAAAGTGCAGTAAGCTCACAGTACAAATCGCTAATAGCGATGCGCTCAGTGATTTTTCCTGTTTCTAGCGGGAGGCACCTGATCTGTTGGTCAGGAGCTAGACTCATTTTACCTGGCGCTAACAAAAAACATGCCAACGATAAGGTTAGCTCACAGCAGGTGATAGTGCCCGGGACTTTAGTGGACATGTGCTGAGTGCTCATGTAGGTCACTTGAGAGCATGCTCCCGAATTTCTAAAGTAGTTGATCGCAAGAGCTCTGCAGGAGAGCCAGAAGGGCTATGTTGTTTACTGGCAATAATTAAAAGGCACATTCTAGCCACTGTGAAAATGTAATATATCTATCTTTTTTGATCATGTGCGTAGTTAAGGGAGTTTCCGCCCCACTCCCTTGTGTCATTTGCCCTGGCAGGCCGATTCACACCTGGTTTACCTCTACATGGAAGGCTGTATGTCATCTTGTACTGGACAGGCGTAGAGGATTTAAGTCAGGAAAGCATTGAGAGAGTCAATAGACTGAGTTTCAGTGGAAGCAGAGGCTATCATATCGAAATAGCAATACTTGCCTGGAATGAAGGTGAGTTTTATATTTATACTTTAAGATAAAGATGGGAAGGGGCTGTAAATGCATATCCCCTCTTTCACTTCCTTGTTTTTACCATAGAGTTTCTGTCATGCCCCATGATTAGGATTCTCTGTTTTGTGTTGAATCTGCCTTTGCTGCTTACATGCTTTTGATTTCATAGCTATTTTGTCTCTGCTGGGCATCCTTAGCCTTCTACATCCAGTTAGTTCCACCCCTCTTCTCTGTTTCTTGTTGTTAGTTACTTCCTGGTCACATAGCAGCCATTCTGTGCTCACTGCTAGACAAATCTAATGTCTTTTTACCTGCATTATTGTAAACTTTTCAAGATTGTCAGGCTGATCATTAAACTCTTCAACTGGATTCATCTTTCTACCTGTCAGTTTTGCTGAGTTGAAGCTATCTGCTGAACTTCATCGTGTGAGTACTGGTCAAATACAGTCGTAGCTAGTCTAAAGCACCCACGCCTCACAGCTTTGCTTAGGGAAGCAGAATAATTTCTCTTCAGGCAGTTATTGTCTCTGCAAGTGATTACAGTAAATATTGTGTAGATAACCATTTGACTGCACAAAGAATCATTTTACAAATTATTTAAAATCAATGGAGTAGCCAATGCATCCTTATTGATTATTCACAGCTTTCTGTATTGTCTTCCATTATAAACCACAGTAAGAGAGTTTACTGCAAAAAATGAGACGTGACTGACCTGGGATATTTATTATTTGATTTTGTATAATATGCTATCCGTTACATTTTCGGGCTTCAGTTGTCAGGATGAGCCTTTTAATATTCTCAAAGTCCACAGTGTGCATTGTTTCTATTTATTCTATTATGATGCCTAATGTTTATCAATTCTTCTAGCACCAGTATCTTAACTGCTTTCATATTCATGCCTATATTCTTGTCTCTGTATATGTTAAGTTATATGCTGCACTCACATTTTACATGTGCAGAGTTTTCACAGATTCACTCCATATCCTCTGTAATTAGCGCACTACAATTTAATTATAGTAACGTCACTTTGAAACAAATGTCGGATCAAAGTAAATTATGACAGCTAAATTAAACAATGCCTACCATTACACTTTATTCAAGGGAAAATCTGTTCCATGTCTTTTAAGGAGCACATTTGTCTTAACCGTATAATACAATTATAGATCTGTTGATGGATATATATCAAAGGAAAATTTCTCATTTAATAGATATAACAGTGACTCCAGAAATATATCTGTGACTGATTTATGCTAAGGCTGTTAACATTTCGCCAAGATGTGTGTGGTTCTGAAAGCCAATTAAGAAGTGAATTAATTTGAAGGAAAATATAAAAAGTTAATTTGGTGAAAGCCCAAACATTTTGTTGCAAGAGCACAATATGTGACAATTACTACGGTAGAAAGATGCAATAACAGAAAAATTTGATAATTCTTCATCTGCAGCAATATCATGTACAGTAGCAGGTACGGTGCAATTTCGTGCTCATTCGGCTATTCAGAAAGCAGTCAGTTTGCCAATTTTGGTGAATTGCTGGCGAAATATGGTGCTGTTTGGCAACAGTGAAATCCCGCAATGGTTAATCTATTCAGAGACACTGAACAGCAGAGAAATGTTAGAGAAATGCCCTGATGTTTGGTGGTTTCATTTGACAGGTTTAATCGGGCGAATCCCATGGGATTCAATGTTTTTATTCAAAGGACCTTACATGTTAATTACAGACATTTTCGTCCAGTAGTTTTTTTGCAAACAGCGTTTGAAATGTTTGAGGTTTTTTTTTACCCCATTTGTCGGCTTGTTGGCTTTGTGTTCGGCGGGTTTTCTGCGGCGTTTTGGATTGATCTGATTTTTCGGATCGTAACAGCGGGACTTTCAGCGGATTTTCAGCAATTTTTGTTCAGAAATGGTCGGCGGCTTTTCCCTACGCTTCGGGGACCCTGTGGTGAATGCTGAACTCACCTCAGGGATGGGGAATTTCATTACCTGACGTGCAGGGAACAAGAGTGTTTCCTGCTCCCGGTTTCTTTTAGAATCCTTTTCAAAATACCGGTGCTCACGTACAAAGCTCTCCATAACCGTGCCCCTGCCTACATCTCCTCCCTTATTAGCAGGTACATCCCATCCCGACCACTTCGCTCTGCCAATGATTGGATACTTTCATTTCCATGCACCCGCAACCCCAAATCCTGTCTTCAGAATTTCTCCCGAGCTGCCCCCTTTCTATGCAACACCCTGCCCTGCAACATTAGACTCTCAGTCTCTCCAGTCCTTCAAGAAGTCTCTGAAAACACAGTACTTTAGAGAAGCCTATCGGCGCACTCCATGATCCCTCACTGTACAGTTCTTGCTCCATCTTCCCAATCAGCCCACATGCACCCTACTACTTCACATACTCTAGTTACCCTCTCCTCTTAGATTGTAAGCTCTCGAGCAGGGACCTCCCTCCTACTGTTCTGTGTGTAGAACGTGTATGTATATTCGTCATTCTGTCTCTCCCATTGCACAGCGCTAAGGAATTTGTTGGCGCTTTATAAATACTTGTAACTGTACTGGTATTCAAATTAACAAATATGTCAGATGTACTGTCAAGCTTGCAAGCACAGTATATCTTACACTAGAACTACAATCAGTATCTATGTAAGATTTACTATTTAGAAGGTAGAAGAAGAAAAAAGTCATAAACAATATGAGTAAGATAAAGGTAAAAGCAGTGAAACATATAGGAATAAATTTTACTGAATGTTTGATGGAAAGATCATCCATCATCGATACAAAAAACTGGCATACTATTTGACATGCTATTCTAGTCCTTGTATTAGTAAATTGAAATATATATCATTTTGTACTAACCACTGATTGCATTTTATTTAAAAAGCAAGAAATTATATTTCAATTACCGTTCTCCTCTGGGATTCTTTCCCTATCGGCTGCTAAACTACAATATAATGATATTCTTTGGATTTATTAATGCACCTGCTTACCTGGAGACATTTGTTTACTCTCTCATACTGACAGTTATACGGGATTTGTATTTATAAATGAGACTTTATTTGATTAGCGAAAGCCATGATTAATACATACGTTAATAATGGGGAACTCTCCTTTTAAGTGGTACAAATTATTGCTAAAGAATTAAACTAGAATGTATGTGTTCTAACACGATTAGGTACAGGCGTCATTCATTAAGGATCAGCGGCTAATCAAATCAAAATACATTTGCTTGGAATCTCCGCATCTGCTTGCTTTCTTTCTGTTTGCAAGCCACACAAATGGAAATTCAGAAACAAGATTCTACACAGTGATACTTTGCCAGTATATGAAACAGAGCTACTATTTCTCGAAAGTGTCTATATTGTAATACAATCATACTATTGTTATAGAAAGAAGAAAGGAAGTTATATTTTTTCACAAAATTTTCAAGTATTATTTTTTTCTAAGTTTAGCCAATAGCCATCAAGATAACTACCGTAATAAATAGTTGGAGGTCTGGCTGCCACCATAACATACAGGGTTATTCAGAGAGCGGTGAAAAGCAGGAAATTGACTGGAGAATGGAAAATTCTAGGTAAAAATAGCCAAACCAGAAAAATTCTCCCATTTATGTCACTTTCCAAATCGGCTATTTTGACCTACCGGGTTATTCAGAGAGCGGTGAAAAGCAGGAGAATGACTGGAGAATGGAAAATTCTAGGTCAAAATAGCCGATTTGGAAAGTGAGATGGATGGGAGAATTTTTCTGGTTTGGATATTTTGACCTAGAATTTTCCATTCTCCAGTTATTCTCCTGCTTTTCACCTCTCTCTGAATAACCCTGATAGGGTATATTCAGAGAAAGGTGAAACTCAAGAGAATGACTGGAGAAGTGAAAATTCTAGGTCAAAATATCCAAACCAGAAAAATTCTCCCATTCATCTCACTCTCCAAATCCGCTATCTGGTCTAGATTGTTCTCTTCTCCTGGCAATTCTCCTGGTTTCCACCTTTCTCTGAATACCCCTGCATGTGTTTCAGTGCAATTTTTATAATCCGTATTTTGTGTGGAAGAAACCTAGTAACAAAAAATAATTTTCAGAGTAAGAAAGCATTTTCATACTAATCCTTATTTTTCAGAGTTTATTTTGTATTACATTGCATTCCCTTCTCCTTTTGCACTGTTCTTTATCCTAGAGATAAAACACATATCTTCAACAATACTGTGTCCACATAATATTACTCTCTCCCTTGTCTCTTATGCCTGCAGTGTGTGTGTGTGTGGGTGGAATTTGTCGAGGACTTTCCTTTGCATCATAGCAACCTTTAATAATACTTAGAATATAAATGAATGGTTTCATTCAGAAAACTGAATTTACAAAATAGGGCACCATGTCCACATCCAGAATTTTTTTATGTCATTTTCAAATGTACATTGAGGAAAATGATACCCAAGTTCACCTGTTGACTCAGAAACTGTCTTTTACATATTTCTTACTGGATAGCTTCCTATCATTTACAGCAGCGGTCAGAAGCCTTGGCTTTCCAATTGTTATGGAACTACATCTGCCACTATTCTCAGCCACTCATTAGGTTAGCGAAGCATCAGGAGAAAAAGTAGTCCCAAAGCATAAGGAAGGCCAAGGTTTCTGACCCCTGACCTACAATTAAGGTGTTAAAAATTGAGCGGTTGCTTAATCTTCCTTCTAGCACAATTATTTCCCTTAGTATTTCTGTTGATGACATCAGTATAACTCTTAATCCCATGCCCATCACATTGGAGTCACTTTTGACCCAACAGCCAGTTTTCCTGGAGCCTTTCACTATGTAACAAAACTAAACCATTGCTACCTTCATATGCCAACAAAAGTATTGTTTATTCCTTCAACGTCTCTTGTTGGGACGGTTACAACAACCTACTGACATCACTTCTTTTCTCTCAATTCTCTTTCTTTCAGTCCATTTTTTTGTGTTTTTTCCACCATCATCTACCTTAGCCGCCACTTTGCTTTAGCCAATTTTATTTATTTTATTTATTTATAAAGTATTTTACCAGGAAGGATACATTGAGATTTCTCCCGTTTTCAAGTATGTCCTGGGTTCAGCAACATAAAATTGTTACAGTGTTACAGAAATACAAAGTGATAAAATGCTAAATATTAAAAAAAATTGCACAAATATACAGATTAACAGAAAATAAATATATTCATGTTACAAGTTTACAGGTGCATTCCTTATTGAGGTACGTTAATAGAGATCTCTTAAGTGACTTTAGACTGGGGGAAGATTTGATGGCATCTGGGAGATTATTCCATAACTGCGGTGCTCGGTAGGAAAATGAGGATCGAGACACTTTCTTTTTGTATTGTGGTATTGCAAGTAAGGTGCTGGTCCTGGATCGGAAGTTATAGGATGAGGGAACTGCCGGGGGAAGCAGCCTATTCAGGTAGGGTGGTAGCTTCCCAGAAAAGCTCTTAAACACCAGGTTGGAAAGGTGAAGAGTGCGTCTAGATTCCAGCGACGGCCAGTTTAGCTCTTTTAACATGTAACAATGGTGGGTCATGTAGTTACATTGTAGCACAAAGCGGCAGAATGAGTTATACAATGTAGTAAGTTTCTGGAGGTGCGTTTCGGACAGTCAGCAGAAATAAATTTAAGATCCTGATCTTCAACCTTCCATGTGCTCTCTAACCACGCTTCCCCCCTATTTTTCCTCTTTTGATTTAAAATAAAAACCTAACTATTCAAATGAGCCAGCTTTAAACAAAACCCGCAACTACCTTCTATCATTACTGCCTGAACTCTACTTAAACTGACACAGGCCAAGCACTTGCACTCCCTTTTGTTTCTATATCCCTATTACCTCTACTGTATCATTTTTTCCAATAACATCCTCCTTAAATGTATTTAAGTTTGTCCACATGATTGTGTACTGATTTGTGCCTTTGTATAGCACCGCAGAATCACTTGTCATTTTATAAATAAAGTACAATAATAATTGACAAATGGGCTTTGGGTGAAATACGTACTCTATCAGGATTATTCAGAGGGCGGTGAAAAGCAGGAGAATGACTGGAGAATGGAAAATTCTAGGTCAAAATAGCCAAACCAGAAAAAATCTCTCATTCAGCTCACTTTCCAAATTGGCTATTTTGACCTAGAATTTTCCATTCTCCAGTAATTCTCCTGCTTTTCACCTCTCTCTGAAAAACCCTGTATATTATAATTACCCTTCTGTGCTGAGAATGAATAAAAATAGTAGGCTATATAGCGTTATGCCATATAACTTTTCATTGTTTCAAGTTGACAAACATGCTAACACTCACATTTTAAAATGTTTTCAAAAAAAACATAAATGCATTTCCACTGCACAAATGTAGGAAATAATTTTATTATTTCATGACCAAACAAACATCTCAAAATCAAAATATTTCTCTTTTTTTAAGCTCCTTTGACAGTCCAGTGTAAAAATAGTAATATTTCTGTAACAATGTTCTTGAACCCAGGACATACTTGAAAACGAGAGAAATCTTAATGTATCCTTCCTGGTAAAATCCTTTCTCAAAAATAAATAAATAAATAAATAAATATCACTTGGACAGTTGGTAAATATGCTCTATTCATATGTATGCATTTTGCAATGGAATGTAAACATCACCAGAGAAAATATTGTAGATCTGTCAAATATAACAATTTCAGAGAGACAGGTGGCAGAATGACCCACAAAGTTGTAATTTATATTTTGTTATCGAGTACACATTTACATATTTATTTTTGAATTCTACAATTATGATGGAATGCTGTTTTACACAAGGGTACTTAAAATGTTAGTTGCCATATGCTGAAAAGGTTATATGAAAAAAAGGTGGATCATTGAACTATATAAAGGCAAAAAATACATGACTGGAAAATAACTGTGCATCCAGAATACAATTAATGTAGCATATGTTATAAAGGCCATAAGAAATCTGCAAAGAAATTCTTTATGTACCTCCATTTCCAACTGCCTTAACTGTTCTTTTTGAGCTCTTAGTCACCGTGGGAGAAGATGTTTGTTTGTAATTATTGCAATCTCGTTTATTTGGCTTAATGTATATTGTTCCACTTGTAGGAAGACACACTTAAGATTTTTACAGCAAAATAGCATAGTGTCTGATGTGCACCCAGGTGTCTGAGTAAACATTGATGTCAACTAGCAACTGCTTTCTTGGTATAGTTTTTTTTATATTGATTATCGATCAAAGCTGTCGCCAAGGGACAGGAATGTGTGATGCTTGGACATAATCCCACGTTTTAATGAGCTTCATGTCGTTGTTGGACGTATCATTTAGAATCCACTGGTAAACCGTAAATCATTAATAGCAAACCATAATCTTCTTGTTTAAAACTAAATTTCCAATAATGCATTTACTGCCATTTCTCTGCTGCCATCTTGGTTGATGTCTATTTTAAATTCAAGATAATAAACATTATAGTGTCTTAAGTGTTCCATCAAAATTTGAAATAACATCTTCTTAGCGATGCTCACAGAAGAGTAACAATGACGTCTATGAGAATCCAAATTACTGAGCTGCATTACTGAGCTATGGCGATACCCTATTAAAAAAAAGTATATATTGCAATAAAATATAAAACAATACTTGTGTTAAATGTTCATAATTGCATTCTATCAGGGTTATTGAAAGAGAGCCGATCCGGCCCCGAAATGTAACTGGACAATGAAATTAAGCGTACGGTTAACTTTCCTGGCTATTCGGCTATTCTGAGAGCAGGCAGTTCGGCAAATCAAAGCAAATTGCCTGCACATACGGTGCCTGTTCGAGGGCAGTGAACTCCCCCATAGAGAAGCAATGCTTCGTCTATTTAGAGAACACAAAACAACAGTGAAAAGTTGCCGAAATGCCCTGCTGTTCGGTGGTTTCATTTGACAGGTTTATTCAGGAGAATCCCATAGGCTTCAATGTTTAAAATATTCCCGTTTTAATTCAATATCTAATAAACCGTTATATTCTGCATTAAAATGTCTCTTTATTCATAGATTTTTTTAGGATCTTTTACAAATTTTTGGGATTTTTTTGGCAAACTTTGTTTCCGTTTTTTTTTTTTTTTACACATCGACATTTTCGTTCAGTAGTTTTTTTTGCAAACAGCGTTCCAATTTTCAAACTTTGAAGTGTACTTTGTTCGTCTGCTTCGTTGGCTTTTTCCGGTGGTTACTGCGCTGTGATCATCAGCTAGTCGGGTTTCTCCAGCATGTTCAACGTGGTTAATCCAGCTGTTTCTGCGGGTTTCGTTGAGTGTTCGGCGGGTTTGCGATGAGTGTCCTGTGTGATTGCGGCAAGTTTTCCCTGCAATACGGGGACCCTGTGGTGCTTGCTGAATACACCGTAGGGTCAGCGAACTAGGATCGCCGAATCGCCCTGAAGTGCGGGGAACGAAAAGTCACCGAACGTGACATTTCGGGGCCGGATCGGCTCTCTTTCAATAACCCAGATAGAATGGAATTATGAACATTTAACACAAGTATTGTTTTATATTTTAGTGCCATATACTTTTTTTTAATATGGTATCGCCATGTCTCAATGAAATGCGATTGAAGGTCAGCTCGGTAATTTGGATTCTCATAGACTCCACGACAAGGCACTGAGTGATGCTCGCGGTCAGGATTTTTCTTTTATTGATTTATTCTAGTTTGTCTATTGGTATAAAAGTGTTTAAATGTCAATTTAATTTTTTTTATCTAGACATACATATCCCTTTAACATGGAGATAGTAAGAGAAAATCTGCAAGTGCACATTATCCTGCTTGCCGGTTCCATGTTAGCATCAACTAGGGAATATAGCCCAACATATTTAGTGACCAGTAAGTTTAAACCATGCATGACTGGTTGAGTAAGACATGTCTGATTTGGTAATAACTAATGATGTGAACAGTTGCTTTTAAGTTTTGCCATAAACAAAAGCACAGTGGCTGTGCATGAGTTAGACCAGGGGTTAAAATTTGCACTCGCCCCCTCGCAATTTGCGAGTTGAAATTGGGGGAGGGCGAGTAGAAATTGGGCTGTAATTGGAATGCCAGCGTCGGCATGGAGCCGTCACTGACATTCCCTTTCATGTGATCCTGTCTGCTCGTAGCGAGGAAGGAGGGGGCGGCGCCGCAAACAGATATGGACCGAACGCTGGGAGAGATGTGCTTTCACATCTTCCCAGCGTCTGCACTCAGCCAGCTTCCGGGTGGTCTGTGTCACGTGTGCTGACACAGAGCCTGGAAGCGTTTGTGCATGAGCGAGTGAGGAGTGATCTGATTCCCTCCCTCTGAGCGGAGGGGAACTGCTGCCTGGGAGGTAGGTAATTACAAGGCTGCAGGAGTTGCAGGGGATAAAAAAAGACTGAGAATGGAAGAGAGGGGATGAAAAAATAGAAAGAGGGGATAAAAAGACTGAGAATGGAAGAGAGGGGATGAAAAAAAAGAAAGAGGGATAAAAAAAGACTGAGAATGGAAGAGAGGGGATGAAAAAAGAGAAAAAGGGATAAAAAGACTGAGAATGGAAGAGAGGGGATGAAAAAAGAGAGAGAGGGATAAAAAAAAGACTGAGAATGGAAGAGAGGGGATGAAAAAAGAGAAAGAGGGATGAAAAAAGACAGAGAATGGAAGAGAGGGATGAAAAAAGAGAGGAGATAAAAAAAACTGAATGGAAGAGAGGGGATGAAAAAAAGAAAGAGGGGATAAAAAAAAGACTGAGAATGGAAGAGGGGGTGAAAAAAAGAAAGGGGATAAAAACTGAGAATGGAAGAGGGGATGAAAAAAAATAATGAGAGGATAAAAAAACGAATGAGAGGGGATGAAAAAAAAGAAAGAGGGAGAGAGGTGAAAAAAGTGAGAATGGGAGAGGGGGGTTGAAAAAAAGAATGAGAGAGAGGGGGTATATAAAAGGCTTTGGAGCTCTGATACGCTCCTACACACCACACATTATTGTGAGTTTTATTGCTGTGGAGCTCTGATACACTCATACACACTACGCATTACTGTATCAGAGCACCACAGCAATAAAACTCAGTAAGGTGTGGTGAGTATGAGCGTATCAGAGCTGCACAGCAATAAAACTCTCAGTAATGTGCAGTGTGTATGACCATATCACAGAGCTGCACAGCAATAAAACTCACGCTCATACACACTGCACACATTACTATGAGGTTTATTGCTGTGGAGCTCTGTGATACGTTCATACACACTGCACATTACTATGAGGTTTATTGCTGTGGAGCTCTGTGATACACTCATACACACTGCACATTTTGATTTATGTTTACAATGCTTCGTTATATTATTAATGATAATTAAACAATAATTTTAGAGAGTGTGTTTAGGGGCAGAGATAATGGTAAGGGTTGGGTGGCGAGTAACTCTTAAGGCCTGGCTAGTAGCTTGGGACCTGAAATTTTGAGCCCTGAGTTAGACTATTGTGCACATTCTCATTGTGAATTCTGCGTATTTCCATTTAAAAGTGATTTATTTTGCTAAACTTTCATGAAGTCCCAGGTGGAGGCAAGAATATTCCAAAAATATCCAATCTTGTTGGAGCCCTATAGATACAGAGATTAACTGCATTATTCAACAAGATGAACAAAGGATGAAGCAGAAAGCATCCTAGCATTAATGGCTTAATAGAATTCAACATGAATGCATATTTACTAACTCAAAGCAACACAGCTTGGATATGTAGTTTATTTGACAAGAGTTCAACTTAAATTTTCTCTGTATTTATTCTACAATCATAAAAAAAATAAACCTTAGGTTTTAGAGACAGGTAAGGATGACCCACTAGAATGAGATATAGCAAGGCTGAAATCAATCTAAATTTCTCCATAAGCACCTTAATTCAGAATAATCCTCTTTTCTAATTCATTTAATCAAAATAAAGCACTTATGCAATCTGTTATTCGGATAGTATGACTGTGCACACACTTAATAATTCATTGTACATTGGTCAGTAGGTCACTCATAGTAAATGAGACTTAACCTTCTTATGTAAGCTTAAACATCATATACGAAAAAGATTGTCAGATAAACAAATTCAAAGCAGCGGTATTTTGTTACCACTTATGAAGCATATATATGCTTCTTTTTTATATAATATATATATATATACTGTATATACAAACACATGTTATTTTTTTTTGAGAAAGGATTTTACCAGGAAGGATACATTGAGATTTCTCTCATCTTCAAGTATGTCCTGGGTGGCGGGTATGTACCGTTGGGTGTTTTGCCCAAGGACACTTACTGGAGAGGTGCTTTTGCCGGGATTCGAACCACGGTAATAGAGCAGTGATGCTTCCTCTACTCCACCCAGTTGGTATCTTATTAAGCACTAACAGCTACCTCTCTCTCTTCGCTCCTTCAGTGTCTCCTTCGCTGGTGTCTCTTCACCACTGCTTCCTCTCTCAGTTCGGGTGCCACAAGGCTGTGTTCTGGGTCCCCTACTCTTCTCAATCTATACTGCCTCTCTGGGCAACCTCATCTCTTCCTATGGACTCCAAAATCATCTCTATGCTGGCAAGACCCAAAACTACTTTTCCTCCCCCGATCGCTCTCCTCCTGTGTTGGACCACATTACAGCCTGCCTATTGGCTGTCTCCGATTGGATGACTTCCCGTTTCCTAATGCTCAACGTCTCTAAAACTGAACTTCTCGTCTTCCCTCCCTCTAAATCCTCCATTTTCGTACCACTTTCCCTTCAGTTGAATGGTGTCACCATTACTTCTACCTCTCAGGCTCGCTGCCTCTGGGTCCTCTTGGACTCCGATCTATCCTTTACTCCTCACATTCAGTCTCTAACCAAATCCTGCTACTTCCACCTAAAAAACATTGCACGCATCCACCCCGTCTTAATCAGGACTCTGCTAAAATGCTCATCCAAGCTCTTATTATCTCCTGTCTGGACTACGCAACCTCCTTCTCTCTGGCCTTAAAAGATTCCCGATTCTCCCTCTGCAGTCTGTTATGAATGCTTGTGCCCAACTCATACACCTCACATCCCGCACCTCTCACACCTCACCCGTCTGTCAATCTATACACTGGCTCCCTGTTTCCTTTAGAATCAATTTCAAAATATTGGTGCTCACATACAAAGCTCTCCATAACCGCGCCCCTGCCTACATCTCCTCCCATATTAGCAGGTACATCCCGTCCCGACCATTGCACTCTGCCAATGACCTGATGTTATCTGCTCCTCATACTCGAACCCCTAACTCCTGCCTTCAGGACGTCTCCCGAGCTGTCCCCTTTCTATGGAACTCCCTTCCCCGCAACATCAGACTCTCCCTGTCTCTCCAGTCCTTCAAGATATCGCTGAAAACCCATTACTTTAGAGATGCCTATCGGCCCACTCTCTAATCCCCCATTGTTCATCTCTTGCTCCTTCTGCCCACATGCACCCCGTTACTTCTTTTACTCTATTCACCCTCACCTAGCGTGTCACCCCTCTCCTCTTATTCTGTCTATCCCATTGTACAGCGCTACAGAACCTGTTGGCGCTTTATAAATGCTTCTAACTGTAACACTGGATTTAAAATTTGTTTTAAAAATACATTTATATATGATCATTGATATGAATACTATACACGTGGGGCCATAGGGTCCTATTCCAAGTGATCAGTTAGAGTAATGTCTCGAGCTGTTAACATTGCAGCTGCAAACATTAACAGATTGAAACGTTATTCTGCTCTCGTGTTAGAACAGGTTACGTAAGTTAATGTCTCCTATAATCTGCATAGGGGTTTTACTTTGCAGCTAGCCAGAGAAGGATGAGCTATTTCAACGTGGCCCACTATTCTTGTCTCAAGCTGGTATTCAAACATGAATACCAGCTGTCAATCCCTAGTGTACGGTGATCTTGCTTTTACAAAGCCGATTAACGTTAAAAAGTGTTGTCCGCTGGAGCAGAACGCAACACAATCCGCTGCCTCCTCTTGCTGTATGTAGTAGAAAATTTGCAACAAATAGTTCCCAGTGGCCTTACTTGGACTCGGTGCAACCTCACTTATACGAGCTCGCACAGAGCTTGCGCAGGGTGTCGCTTCACTCTGAAGTGTAATTGCACCACTGGCAATGCTAGCTTTGAATCACCAGTGACTATTCAAATGCTAACATTGAGCGATATTTCAGCCGAACTTGTTATATCCACTTTTTGCACGCTATTTAATAAAGTGGTCAGTGTGCATAGCATGTCCATTGAAACCGTTTCTTTCCATGTGCTCAATTGAAGAGGTGCATGCATAAAATGTAAGCAAGAAAAATGAGATCAAGCAAACTGTTTAACACATATTTATACAGACGATATAGTAAAATAGTTTTGTTACACACAAAAATATTTTACCCATGTCAATGTCTTGACAGCTAGCCCACTGTAAAAACACATGTCTCATTTGCGAAACATATTTTTATAAAGATCTCAATAATCACATAGTCGAAGGGAAATATTACTGTAGCTGTTTTAGCTAAAATATTGTTGCAGCTATTTGTAAAATACTTGTATAAAATCTAAGGTCTGTCTGCCAAGAATATTGGCTGATGTCAGATCACTAAAGGGTGAGGTGAGGGAGATACTGCAATAAACAACTCTTTTCTACAAATATCACCTTCTATATAGTTTTGTACCACTTAAATTTTCTAGTACCATATAAAATCACTGAAAAAATACAGTGTTTAGACATGTAGGACCAGCATACCAAGTGAACACTAAAATGGGGATGGGGATGCTAATGGGGAAAATCTACGCCTGCAGGTTTCCTCATACAGGCCTAGACAGGTGCTACTTCAGGACCTTGCCCTAGAATGAAGTGCTATGCTCAGTGATACTTGTGGTAGCCCTTCCGCACTGCTGCAAGTATCACCTCCTGGAGTCCATAGGACTCCATGGAGGGTTGCACTGCTGGGCCTCGAATGCACGATCTCACTCTCGCGGGCTGCACGATCTCACTCTCGCGGAATGATCATGGAGGGAGAATGGGAACTATCTGTCCCCGGTCTCACTCTGCTTGCTGCCAGGAGACACGACGGATTGAGCCACCATTCTCACCACAGCATGAGAGGTGAGTATCAGATTTATTGGGGGGTTTAGTGGGTGGTAAATAATTTTGCAAAAGTGGAATCAGTCAGCACCAGCTTTTAAGAGTAGCTAAATTTTTGTTTATCGCATCGGGGCAGTAATTCGTGTTAGCACTTTGTAATACCTTACTTATCAAAACGCTGATTACTGATTACGCTCCCTATGTTAAGTATAGGATTTGCAAAGTACTGGAAGCTTGCGGAAGCTAGCGCAATGGTAATTGAGCTAATGGATTTTTAAGGGATAGCTGTAGTGTTAAAGAAGGCTTAGGCAAAACTCAAATTTGTAGCCTTTTTTCTGGGCAGAAATTGAAGATATTTTTAAAAATAGGAAAAAATAGGAAAATAACCCAACCTTGAACAAAGAGGTGGCTCATAACATGTAGGTATTATTTGTGCTAAACCATGTATGGTGAACTCTTAAGGCAGCGGTCAGCAACCTTGGCCCTCCAGGTGTTCTGGAACTACATTTCTCAGGAGGCTCAGCCAACCTATCGAGTGGTTGAGCATCATGAGAAATTTAGTTCCAAAACAACTGGAGAGCCAAGGTTGCTGACCGCTGCCTTAAGAGTTCACCATACATGATATAGCACAAATAATTCACAATCGCTTTGAAACTTCAAATTTAGCTTCTCAATCAAAAGAATATGCCCTGTGGCATACTGGAGATCATTTGCCCCTCCAACTGATCATTACTATTACTTAAATAGCCACTTTTTATTCAGTTAATTCTCTTATCCAGGATTCTGTGTCTCTTAATGCTCAATCTTCTTCGTGAACTGTATAAAACTCAATTTGGAGCACTTCATTGTAGTGTTTATGACATTTTATAAATAACAGCTTGCGCTCATTAAAACTCGACAAAATAAATAAGTGTGGTTTCAGTCCTCCGCCAGGACAAACCATTAGACAGGTTATTACATGCATGATTTGCACGCCCAGGGGTAATATTGAGGTCATTCCTATTGTTCGTATACCTTAATAGTAATTATTAATAATGAATGTTCAGAAAATGTGCCATTTTAGAAACTACAGCCTTGAATAAAGTAAAACCACTATGCTTGATTGTTACCGTACTTCAAGTAAGTACGGAGGTTTCCTCGGTGACTAAAATAGAACTAGCAAAATAAAAGTGGAATGATCAACCTGATTCCAGGTCGGAAAATACAGAAGCAGCAAAGGGATGGAAAAAAATATATATATTCAGCTTCGATCACCCAAGACTGCAATAAAACATCTACCCCCAGACAAAAGATGTAGTGCCAGAGTTGGAATGTTGAATTAAAATGCATTTCAAGTGTTAACAGTCCACTTTCTTATCTTCTATATTGTCATTAATGATTTCCCAGATAGCAGGCGATGATGCCCAGGTACACATGTTGCTTATATGATCTCTCTCTTGGTCACATCATGTCATTACAAGTCACAATTCTCTACCTTAACAAGTAGATGTCATTATGTAGCATGGGGTTTTGATGTAAGCGCTAGTTGGAGAAGGTTGAACTAGCAGATGAATGTCATAGTGGGCATATGTTACTGCCTAATAATACCATTTTAAGTCTTGATTTTGAGAAAAAAAGTGAATTAGTGATAGATTTACTTTTATGTAGAAAAATGTGATTTTCTTTTCTATTTGGGCAAAATAGACCATGGAATTAAAATTAAATTACACGAGGCAGCTATGAGGTTTTGCCAGCAGCAGAGCACTGATCAATTATAATGGCATCCTTTTCTTCTTTTGGGTTTGAAGATTTCAGAATAATTCCATTAGATTCAAAAAATGTACAGACAGAACCTAGCTCTGACAATAACGAAGAGCATCAGGTGATGTTTTAGGAGAAACACAAGATGTGAAAAAGTTTGGGTGCCAAAATGATCTTAAAATTACCTCAACCTGCTAAGACTGCATTAAAAAATGAAAGCTTGCTCTTAACATAGGCCACATGTATAAGAATTCTTAATTGTAATCAAATAAACGTTTTCAGTATGTTTTCTTAAAATAAAATACAACAATTATGATTTTGTAATTATCTATTTATGTGCAACTCTTGATAATATAGTTTTACTAAAAAGTCTTACATAAAGTCTATATATAATATATATATATATATATATATATATATATAAACCAAGGGGATGGACGCACTCCAGGACTTCAAGGACTATGTAAAAAGCGATGTTTTATTGAATATCCATTAAAAAGATGCCCATCAGTACTATCTGACTTTTCGGCCCACTCAGGGGCCTTTTTCTAGGTAATAGGCAACAGAGACATAATGCATATTTATACATAAAGTAACATAAATTAACCACTTACCAAGCTTGTGGCGTGCTGCCGTGTGAATTTCCGGTTCCCCGTGGGGCATGGCGTCCAATTGCTGTCTGCACGCGTGGTGATGATGTCAATAGTCTGCGACAGAGGCGCTCGCTAGCAACAGTTGCTAGGGAGACGCGCCCATGCTGACGGAAAAGATAAAAACAGCATGGAATAACGATAGAAGCAAAATTAGCTGTCGATGAGGACAAAATAACGCATAATATGCACAGTCAGCTTGTGTGATAATGATGTGTAGCAAAACAACCAGACCCTATCCACAAGGATTGTTTACGTGATATTGGAAAAAAAGGCATCAAGGAACTCTGGATATGACATGGAAATGAGGTCTGCAAGTTCTCCCTTTTTTGCTTCCTGGGTCTGTTTTAACACAGAACCTTCCTTGCCAGTGCAATGCCATATTAGATGGCTTCTTAGCAAAGGTCAGTTTATGCAACGAGTCACAGCTACTCCTGGACAGCTGTTGTTTTGCAAAAAAATTTAGAAATTGCAGACTACATTTGCATATCCTACCCAGAGTTCCTTGCTGCATACGGGAAATGTAGCACGTGAGCTCTGTAAAGCAGTTCTCTGGAATGCGGGGGAATTAAAAGTCTTCTACAATTATAAATGTATATATACATATACCAATGCAACTCAACATGTGCATTCAGCAGCAGCCACTTGTGACCACCATATGGTCATACTAAGGAAAACTACAGATGTTTAATTTCTCACACTCTGAGATAGCACTTGAACTGTAATGCACCAATGCACCATATTTGAAATATGGGGGCAGATTACGGGGGTCTTTTGAGGTTATAATTATTAAAATGTTAAATTTAAATGATAAAAGTATTGAAATTATTCCTCTGGAACATTTGCGAATATTAAAAATGAGCTATGTCATATATATATATATATATATATATATATATATATAATATATATATATATATATATATATATAGACTCGATCCCCGCACTCCCTGTACATGAAGTAATTGCTCCGGTGCTGGAAATTGGCACACTCACTTATAAAGTACTCGGTAATCCGCCACTCGGAGACTTAGTGTCAGTTGATATAGTTCTTTATTGTGGTCAACGTTTCAGTCAAAAACAAGACTTTCCTTAGGACAATATCCTATTGTCCTGAGGAAAGTCTTGTTTTTGACTGAAACGTTGACCACAATAAAGAACTATATCAACTGATACTAACAGGGTTATCCAAAGAGATTCGAATTGCTTGAGAAAGGTAACCGAATGCTGATTTTCAGCGTTCGGTTACCTTTCCTGGCCATTCGGCTATCCAGAGAGCAGGCAATTCGCCAAATCCTGGCGAATTGCCTGCACATACGGTGCCTGTTCGGTGCCTGTTCGAGGGCAGTGAAATCCCCATGAAAAAGCACTGCTTCGGCTATTCAGAGAACACAAACCAGCAGTGAAAGGTTCCCCTAATGCCCTGCCATTCGGTGGTTTCATTCGGCAAATTTATTCAGGAGAATCCCATAGACTTCAATGTTAAAAATATTCCTGTTTTAATTCAATATCTAATAAACCGTTCATTATAAAATTCTGCAGCAAAAAGTCTCTTTATTTATAGATTTTTTAGGATACTTTAAGCATTTTTCTGAATTTTTTAAAAAAAATTTAAAAGTCCGATTTTTTTTTTTTTTTTTTTCAGTTTACTTATTTTTTTTGTAACAGCCCTCTTTATTATCATTCCCTGGACCTCCTGTGAAAATTTCAGACATTTTCGCTCAGTAGTTTCTTTGCAAACAGCGTTTCTTTTTCCCAGATTCATACAAATGGTTTTTCTAATTTATTCACTGCCTCCTCTACGTCACAGCTGCTTCGGCTCTGTGTGATTCGGCTCCTTTTCGGCTCCTGTTCGGCTCCTGTTCGGCTTTTTCGAAGGTTAATCCAGATGTTTTTGCTTGTTTTCAGCGTGCATTCGGTTAGTTTTCGTCAGGTTTTCGGCAGCTTTTCCCTGCAATTCGGGGGCCCTGTGGCGCTTGCTGAATACACCGCAGGGTCACCGAAATGCAATCGGCAAAAGGAACCGAATTGAAGAGAACGAAAAGTCACCGAACGTGCGGTGACTTTTCGAATCTCTTTGGATAACCCTGTCAGTCTCCAAGTGGCGGATTATCGAGTACATATATATATATATACAGTGGGGCAAAAAAGTATTTATTCAGCCACCAATTGTGCAGGTTCTCGCACTTAAAAAGATGAGAGAGGCCTGTAATTGCCATCATAGGTACACTTCAACTATGAGAGACAAAATGAGAAAAAAAAATCCAGAAAATCACATTGTCTGATTTTTAAAGAATTTATTTGCAAATTATGGTGGAAAATAAGTATTTGGTCACCTACAGTACAGTACAAACAAGCCTGATTTCTGGCTCTAACTGACCTGTAACGTCTTCTTTAAGAGGCTCCTCTGTCCTCCACTCGTTACCTGTATGAATGGCACTTGTTTGAACATGTTATCAGTATAAAAGACACCTGTTCACAACCTCAAACAGACACACTCCAAACTCCACTATGGTCAAGACCAAAGAGCTGTCGAAGGACACCAGAAACAAAATTGTAGACCTGCACCAAGCAGGGAAGACTGAATCTGCAATAGGCAAGCAGCTTGGTGTGAAGAAATCAACTGTGGGAGTAATCATTAGAAAATGGAAGACCTACAAGACCACTGATAATCTCCATCGATCTGGGGCTCCACGCAAAATCTCACCCCGTGGGGTCAAAATGATCACAAGAACGGTGAGCAAAAATTTCCAGAACCACACAGGGGGACCTAGTGAATGACCTGCAGAGAGCTGGGACAAAAGTAACAAAGGCTACCTCCAGTAACACACTATGCCTCCAGGGACTCAAATCCTGCAGTGCCAGACGTGTCCCCCTGCTTAAGCCAGTACATGTCCGGGCCCGTCTGAAGTTTGCTAGAGAGCATTTGGATGATCCAGAGGAGGATTGGGAGAATGTCATATGGTCAGATGAAACCAAAGTAGAACTTTTTGGTAAAAACTCAACTCGTCGTGTTTGGAGGAGAGAGAATGCTGAGTTGCATCCAAAGAACACCATACCTACTGTGAAGCATGGTGGCGGAAACCTCATGCTTTGGGGCTGTTTTTCTGCAAAGGGACCAGGATGACTGATCCATGTAAAGGGAAGAATGAATGGGGCCATGTATTGTGAGATTTTGAGTGAAAACCTCCTTCCAGCAGCAAGGGCATTGAAGATGAAACGTGGCTGGGTCTTTCAGCAGGACAATGATCCCAAACACACCGCACGGGCAACGAAGGAGTGGATTCGTAAGAAGCATATCAAGGTCCTGGAGTGGCCTAGCCAGTCTCCAGATCTCAACCCCATAGAAAACCTTTGGAGGGAGTTGAAGGTCCGTGTTGCCCAGCGGCAGCCCCAAAACATCACTGCTCTAGAGGAGATCTGCATGGAGGAATGGGCAAAAATACCAGCAACAGTGTGTGAAAACCTTGTGAAGACTTACAGAAAACGTTTGACCTCTGTCATTGCCAACAAAGGATATATAACAAAGTATCGAGATGGACTTTTGATATTGACCAAATACTTATTTTCCACCATAATTTGCAAATAAATTCTTTAAAAATCCGACAATATGATTTTCTGGATTATTTTTTCTCATTTTGTCTCTCATAGTTGAAGTGTACCCATGATGACAATTACAGGCCTCTCTCATCTTTTTAAGTTGGAGAACCTGCACAATTGGTGGCTGACTAAATACTTTTTTGCCCCACTGTATATATATACTGTATCTACAATCCTTTTCTCCTAAGGTATATACAGCACATTAATAAATGCGCGGCTTGAATCAATCTGTGCTTTCAGAGTTATAACTCATTGACTCGTTGTTCTTTTAGAGTAATTCAACTACAGTACGTATGGAGATATCATACGTATGGACGTATCATCAATTTGACCTTATTCTTCACCTTTTTATTTGAAAAATCATTCCTGAAAACCAATGAACTAACAGCATTTATAAATATTGTATATGTAACGTAATATGTGAATGTATGTAATATGTGTATGCAACACATTTACTTACTTGGAGGTTCTCTGACGTCTTTCTACTTTTTAACTCCTCTATTAACCCCTTTACTACCAAGCAATTTTTGTTGAAACAAATGTCATAACCGTTATTTGAAACATGGGATGTTTAAGTTAACAATTAAATATAGGGTATATATGTTTCATACAGAAATTGTTTTTCTGAGATAGTTAAAAAATGTAAATAATGTTTATGTGCTCATTTTAAATTTTTTATGTATTTATCCTTAGAGAAATATTGTTGAAATGTAAGATTCTGAGCTCTAAGTGGTATCCTTTATCTTACAAAATTTCAAAAGGGGTCTGCATTATCATCATACAGACAGAAAATATCTTTGTGCTAGATACAGTAACTGTGATAAAGATAAATAATAATAAAAATGGTCAGACCTCCTGCTTCTGGGGATTTGTAGTTATCATAACTTTGTAGTTATTCAGTCATTATAACCCCTGAATCTTATCCTTGAACAGCAGTGTGTGACCCCAGAGCTCTGCCTGTATTCTGCCAAAACCCTGGCAGCTGTAATACAGCAGTAATCTGTTTTAACTTTTTGTTAAAATGAGTTTTAGGCTAGGGTCAGACGAACGCATTTTCACGTTGTCTGTGAAAAAGTAAGTTCGAACGAATGGACGCATTTTTTCACGGAGTACGTGATAGCGGTCATACTATGCGCATTTTTCGTCCGTGAGTTTGTACGGATCATCAATAAAACACTTTGTGCATCTGGACGTTATGTTGGCAGGACATGAGCAGGGTCTGACATATCCAATTCACGCACACACACCGCTAGCGGACGCAGCGCACTCTGTACAACCGTACTAGCGGTTTTACGTTCTCGAAAAAATGCGTTCATTTTCCACTTGCGTTGCGCAGCCGGACTTTCGTGCGACCGTAATTCGTATATTGGCTGTCATTGCCTGGCATTTGCTGCTAGTGCGGCCGTTATCAAGTGCGCCAGAACGCGCGTTCGCACTGCCTCAGTCTGACCCTAGCCTTAGGGATGCTATTTGCAGCTGGTTTTATGTCTCTCCAGGGTGCTTTGAGAGACATAAAACAAAGGATTTTGTTTCTCTACAGGAGACACACTAATCCTTTGTTTAAAAAGGTGTGGAAAATTTGCACTTAATGAGTGCTCTTCAATGCATTACAATGCAAAATCAAGATAACGCTATTTTGGCTGTGAAGGGTTTAATAGTGTCATATATGAGCAAATAACAAACCAAGACAGTCGTGACAACAGTAGGAACTATTCAGATAGTTATGATTCAGGACTGTAAACTTCATTAAGATATGTAAGAGAATAGTCTGATCAGCTATCACCACCAGGGAAGATAAAGGATGGAGCAAACCTAGTGCCCATTATGATTCTTATTATGTCTCATCATAGTTTGTGTGGCTACATTCCCCATATGTTAAAAGAACAGTATTTCTTAAAGAATAATCAATTCTATTACAGAAAATAGAAAACAATATAGCTTTATATAGTATTTTATTGCACCACAGTTTTCATTCTTAACTGTATAAATGTACCAGAAGATTTATAGGAATTAAAAAAGTTGCTTTAAGAAATACCTTAATTTACAATGAGACCACTTGGGACTGTCAAATCATCCTGTATCCCTCTCAGAAAGGTATGTAACATCCTGTTTGTACCAAGATTCACAGTATTATTGATTGTTACAAAAATAGATAATGGAAAGCACAGAAGTTTGTCTCCAACAGGAATGAGGTGAGCCCCATGTAACTTGTACAAAATAATCCTATGCATGTTGTCCGGTCTTGCCGACACCTGCTTTGAGTTTTTTAGTTTCAATCTTTTGAATAAAATACATGAAACGCAACATAAAAATTTGCAAAGTGAAATGTGCAGAGTCTCAGTGCAACGTTTGATACAGAGCTGCATTATCTCGAGTAACAGAGACTTTATTATTCCATGTAATTTAATAAATGTTATAGAAATGTGGACTTAATGATTATGTTTAATAAGCAATGTTTCCATAAGTAGGGGATAAGCTATACTATAGCAGTATCTATACAAATACTGGATGTTTTCTTATATATATATATATATATATATCTACCTTGAAAATGGCTCCTATGTTTTAATTCTGGTTAATAATAAATTTTGTATTTTTATGAGTGCAGCCACTCCTTGGATTTTTATATTTATAAACCCGAAACAGCGCTGTCCTAAGAGTGGCTTTGACCAGTTGCATATACCTGATCTCTGCTAAAAAAAAATGCAAATCGAAAGTGAAAGGTTGGGATGATCACTATGATGATGAAACAAACGATGATCAGATTTCTTTCCACCTCTCTTAGCTCACGCTTAGTTTACACCTTGATATTCACTCCTCCACTTCACATATCACTTTTCCTTTCATTCATCTGTTCATCATCTTTTGTTTCCCAACCTTTCACTTTCGATTTGCAGTTTCTGCACTTCATTGGTCACTAGTTTTCACTACACAGCACCTTTTATTCACTCCCCTTCTCCGGTCAACCTTTTTTACACAGTCCCCCCTTTTTTCGCATGACTCCCTACATTCACCAACACATTTCTTTATTCCCCCTTCTATTCTTTCTTCCTTCACTCATCTGGAGATTGCTGAGATGGCATCCAGCCTTTGCCAAGCACCTTAAATAGCATGTGCATCTCCCCGCTTTATCCATTCTCCTCCTTCAGGTCCTGGCCTACACACAATCATTTCCCTCTCATATTGCTGGTGCTTATATTTTTATCTTTTTGTTTTTATCATCTCGGGTCTGCGGCCTAAACCCTCCCTTCCCTGCGTCTTTGCCTACCATGGCAATGTGGCAATTGGCCACGTCCCCATGATGTCACCGCGCTCGCATGCCCGGCAATTCTGGGTTTCTCGAACGCGCAGCGCACTGTGTTTTGGCTCGGGATTGGGTGAGTAATGCTGCCTTTGCTTATTTAATCACTGTTGTACACTACTGTAGATTAACTTGATAAAGGCCTTTAGGGGCCGAAACGTTGTTTTTTTAAATGCTTTTCCAATAAATTTAGATTTTTTTAAAGAAGTCCTCGAGTGCCTCCCTTTACTACCATTTTTTTTTTATATATAGAAAAATCTTAATACCAATTCATGATCTGAGCCAAAGGGCTTTATCCTGATCCTTGCTGTGTAATCTGTGCATTTTGTAGGCTGCAGTTTATGCATGGCACGGTAATGCACCCTGACATTAGGATCTCAATTGCCAATTATCAGAATGATAAATGCTCCGTTTTCTGTACAGAATGAAAAGTCCTCAGGTTATAAAGCAATTTGCAGACTGATCCTTTTGCTTCAGCAATTCACAAAAGTATAGTGTGCAGTTTGCAAATAATTGCTCATAGAAAAGCATGGATCTCCTCCCTTAAGGACTTATGTCTTATTTTAGGAAAACAGATGACAGCATTTCTTTCGAAAGTAAGTTAATGGAGGTCAGCTTTGTGTTGAGTCTATCAAAATTGCAATTTTCTTTTATCACAGATGGAAAATCCTGTCAATTAAATTGCACTAAACTAATACATGCATGGCAGGCTCCAGATAAGTTGTGAACCAATAAAATATTTTGAGATCTATTTTGTATATGCAATCGATGTAAAGTGATTGGACTTAAGATTAGTGCAATATTTCATGATTTCCTATTAATACTTAACAATAAAAAGAGATCTATACTAAAAACTCTATGGTTTATAGGTGAAAATCTCTGATCGTCCTAGTTATTCTTTTGCTTTCTTTCTACAGGTAGTATTTAACAATAATATTTCTGCAACATAACATTCGATACACAGATAAATAATTCTGACATAATTGCTATTACACCCCACTGCTCTCTGACTCCTCCGGCCCGCCTACCCAGTTGATGAGTCGAACACATAATTGGCTACAGAAAGGCGGCCTGAGTTCAGGCCATCCCCGGTAGCCAATGACACGTGACATGCACTGATTGGTGAGTGGACTGGGGGCGTCCAATAGGAACCAGAATGGCGTGCTATGCCATCCCTCTGCATAAAGGCCCATAGCATGCCCGCACCCTTAAGAGGTTATGTCAACAACTGACTAAAATAAATACGTAATTAAAGCCAAACATGTAATAACTACATTAAAAGGAACTATATGTTGTTTCACTATGAATTTGTTTTGCATAAAGCAGATAGTTCTATCAAAAGATAGGGTTATTTTAGTGTTAGAAAATGTTATATTATCCAACAATAGTAGAAGAAAAAATGATATGAATATCATCCAACAAGACTTACATACAGGGTTATTCAGAGAGATGTGAAAACCAGGAGAATGACTGGAGAAGTGAAAATTCTAGGTCAAAATAGTCAAACCAGAAAAATCCTTCCATTTTTCTCACTTTTCAAATCAGCTATTTGGTCTAGATTGTTCATTCTCCAGGTTTTCACCTTTCTCTGAATAACCCCAATAGTCATTTTATGCCTATCCTTTTTTTCTATTTATTGTCACATTTTAGCATAGACAAATACATTGAGAATCAATCTTTTTAACCTGGTTTCTGGATGGCCTGTCCTTGTAAACTCTCTGAATATTTTTATAAATATTTTATATATATTTTGATTTTTAATAAATTTTCATTGAAAATGTTGACAGTTAAGGAGCATCAATAATATGGGGGAAAGAGTTTAAAAATCCATAGTAACGTGTCACAACAGTATATTTTATGTTTTCTGAGCACGTGAAAGAAAAAAATCTTATCCTATTCTGGATTTCTTACTCTCCCTGACTTACAGTGTAAAGATAAGAACCAATATCTGCTTTAATGGACATGTTTTGATGTCTGCCCTGTCTGTGGGCACTTTGCACATCCTCATTCTGCATCTAAGGTAGAGCTGCCAAACTCCGACCACTCAGACGTTTCTGAACTACAATTACCATGACTCCCTGTCCATCTATTGCATTGAAAGAATTCTCGGAATTGTAGGAATTTGGGGGGGGGGTCTGGGAGTTTGATAGCACCGCTCTAAGGTATTTCGGAAGTCACTCATTCTACTCATGGGTAATTCTACACAGATGACCTGAAAAAGGAGTGGGGAGGCTTCCAGTCCTCTCAGAGGTTGAAGGGAGCCAATGATAATAGCATGTTTAAGGTGGCTGTGATATGTAGGAGCAAGATGATATGACTAAGTTAAGTATGTTTACTATGCTTATGCTAACTAACTTTCATATACAATGCAAGGACCAAAGATCTGTAAGTGGACAGAGCTAAACTGTTCATTTTGTAGACTGAAACCATGTCTGGTTTCTCACCATCTTCAAATGTCACCAGCTGGTGTGTTTAACTATATATGTGTGTTTATGTAGGTGTACACTATAGGTTTGGCTTTTTATTTATACTATTTTTGCTTTGTGCCTGTATGTATGTGCCTGTGTAAGAGTGTGACTGAATAGCACACATCAAAACCTTTGGTTTCAAAGAGGTCTATTTTAAATGTTTTATTTCGACCAACACTGAAATATACTAGAGGTTATTCACTAAGTCCTGAACTTGCCACCGAAGAATTTCGGGGCAGTTCGTCTATTCACAAAGCTGTCAATTCTCCAAATACTGGCAAATTGACAATGAAATACAGTACAGTTCACCGCAGTTCGGTGATCTTTGGTGGTCTCAGAGCGTCAGCGAAATTGTTCCATAGAAAAGTAATGGTTAATGTGTTCACAGAGTGCTGAACTGCATCGAAATGACGGCAAAATGAACTGATTTTCGGTGATTCCGTTTGACGGGTTTAAACAGGCAAATCCCATAAGATTCAATGTGAAAAAACATAGAATTTTTCAATAAAAAAATCCTTTATTCTTTTCATTTTCAGCAAAAAGCCTTTGTATTTTTTAGAACACCTTTTTGTGTTTTTTTCATTACTTAGACGAAAGCTATTCAGTGAATAATGCAAAAGAGTTCCACTACGGTAATTATTGGAGTTGCAGAGGTTTTAGAGACTCACCTGGGAGATAATAGCACTTTACAAAGATAATGCAGTAAAATTTGAAAATTTAAAGTAAAATTATAAAATAGTAGTCCACCAACATTTACATTTAGCCAGGGCATTTAGCCATGCTACATTTAGCCAGGGCATCTGAGACCTAAGGCCAGTCTGATAGTGTCAAACTGGACGACTGCCCCAGCTCTTTATGCAACTCATGATCTGCAATATGAAAAATTAATAAAAGTTAATAAAAGTTGGAAATTGTTGAAAACCAGCTTTTGAGAGCTTTTTTTTTTTTGCCTATGACTTGAATGATAAGTGACCGAGCATCGCTCATTATTCATCCTACCAAATTTTTCTATACAAATTCTAGATAATGTAAATGTACAATTTTCTGCTTCACAAGTCGAGCTGCAGCAGCAATTGTGGCTTGACTTGAAATGAAAAAGAGTAACATTGTATCTCCTAATAGTGTTCAGTAAAGCTAAGCAGAGAAAGACCTGAGATAGTGATCAGTATAGCATAATAGGCCCAGTGGCCTTGATAGGGGGTAACCCTGCGAGGAAATGGCAAAAGTCCTAGGACACTGGGATCTCTGGAAATTCATGAGAAGTTGAAACGTAACTTTTACTAACAGGGTTATTCAGAGAGCGTGAAAAGCAGGAGAATGACTGGAGAATCACTGGAGAATGAAAAATTCTAGGTCAAAATAGCCGATTTGGAAAGTGAGATGAAAGGGAGAATTTTTCTGGTTTGGCTATTTTGACCTAGACTTTTTCATTCTCCAGTCATTCTCCTGCTTTTCACGCTCTCTGAATAACCCTGAATGTATCAAGAGTAAACAGCCACACTATGGGTGGTAACACAAACATGACAAACATATATATATGTTACAGTTAAAGTCCGAAGTGCAGTTAATGTTGGGATTACCCGGGTAAATACTGACATTATCCAGGCGACGTTAGCAAAAGTCCAAAGTGAAATGAAATTTCGGCCTTTATCCGGGTAAACTGCAAAGTATCCAAACGCCTCTGGGGTCTCCACTTTTCTTGGGTTTTCAGCAGGTTACAGTTGACTGAATTCTGAGGATTACCCGGATAAAGCTGCAAATTGTTATCTGATAACAAAATTGTGTTTTTTGTTATTTTTAACTAAATTGTATCCATAGTCACAAACCACACTAAATAACTGTCACGTAACTCAGTGCATTAATTGTCTGAAAATTTATTTATGAAGATAAAGATATTATATAAAGAGTAACCTGATGGTTATTAGGTTTTATAAATGATATTTAATACATATGGCACACAATGAAGATCATGTAACCCTTTAACATTCATATAAGAAACATATCCTGTTACTCTGTATATTCATTATATTCTTAATACATTTTAATGTTTGACTTTTGCCATTTTCATTGATAATATCCATAGATAATAGCTAAATTCACTTTTACCCAAGCGGGGTTGGATGCTCTGCAGAATACCCAAGTGAAGCCGTGGATAGTCCTCAGATTACCCGGGTGAAGCTTTACACTTTTATCTGAACGATAACAAAATTCGATTTTAACCAAACGGGGTTGGATAGCCTGCAGATCATCTGGGTAAAGTGTGAATTTTTCAGCTCTTCCAGACTGTTTCCCAAGGGCAGTTGGTTAGTCCTAAGATTACCCGGGTAAAGTCAGAATTTTTCATATTTTTGCAGCTGTACCCAGTGGTTTTGGGTAATGTCTGGATTACCCGGGCAATCTTAAAAGTAACCGTACTACGGGCTTTAACCGTAACATATAAAAAGATGCTCTTTGTATATCCAGCCAAGCTGTGGGAATACCTAATGGGGTAGGTTTGTCTAAGTAGATAGATAGTATCTAGGAGGTATAGAAGGAAAACGAGCCTTCAAGGGTACGTGGCTATAGGACAGAGAGAGGAAATAACTGGCTAACATAACTATAATGTAGTTGCTAGCAACAGCAGCCTTGGAAGCCCAAGCTACGTGTGCATTCTTTTAAAAAAAATTTGCTCTGCTTGCCTTTCCTGATCCCAGCCTGCCCAGTCTGCCCAGTCGGAGTTCATCTCTGATTTACACATTTGGGAGCGCTCCCAGAGATCTTGACACCATATACCACTCTGGGCTTCCAAGGCTGCTGTTGCTAGCAACTATATTATAGTTATGATAGTTAGCCAGCTATTTCCTCTCTCTGTCTTATAGCCACGGACTCTTGAAGGCCCATTTTCCTTCTATACCTCCTAGATACTATCTATTTATTTAGACAAACCTACTCCATTAGGTATTCACGCAGCTTGGCTGTATGTACACAGAGCATCTTTGTATATACTGTATATATATATGTTTGACATGTTTGTGTTACCAACCCTAGTGTGGCTTTTTACTCATGATACTTAGTAAATATTCCGTATTATCTTCTCACAAATTTCCAGAGATCCCAGTGTCCTAGGACATTTTGCCTTGACTTGAAATGACAGCAGAGCCGCTGACATTTACAAGTAGAGCTGTAAGAGTTAACAAAAAACTCACTAATGTTAAGCTCATCCAGAATCAAGATGTTTATTTCTGAAGCATTATCTCAAGGATGGGATAATAACCTTAATCCTTTATAATATGTATAGCTGTTGAATGAATGGCTAAGAAAAAGTAGTTGGAAGCTTTGAAGTTTTTTCACTAATGTACAACGCTCTAACAAGAAAACCGTTGTACCCTCTGTTTATGAAAACAAAAACTACCGGAGTGGTCACCAATTAATATAAAGTGTAAGATCAAAGTTGTATCAATAACCCATGTTATGTTGCTGGCAGCTGACCATCCAGAGAGATGTATTCCAAAGCAGATGGAGTACCAAATGTTTCAGACGCTACAAAATCCAGAAACACTGAAAATTTCCAAAGAAACATTGAAACATAAATTAATTTTATTTGGTTGTAATTGCTCTATGTGGAATATTCATTAGATAGTAAGTCAGCATGAATTAACTTCAAAACAGCGATGGAAGAAATGTCTGACTTGTAAATTCATGACAACTCATTTAAGATTACTGTTGAATAAAGTTTTGACTTATTTCACTAATGTATCAGCCTTTTAATGTTTAGTGCATTGAATTAATTATAGATTGGTAGACGAACAGGAAGATGAACCTGCAATGAACCTGGTATATCCTACAATATGCAATGCTGATTATTTTTTATGTCCCTACACCACAACCATATGCAGTACCAAAATCTGAAATACTCTACCTTTGTTCTTGTATAACATCCTGAACTGCTTTAAAGGTGAAATGCAAGCTGGAACTCAACAGACATGGGATGGACACTGAAGAGATCCTTTGAATAGTATAGGTGCCATTAATTTGTGGCTAACTGAGGCTTACGATTATTCCCTTTGCGCTCCCTGTTACTGACCATCAGAATTGGGTTAAAGGTGAAATGCAAGCTGGAACTCAACGGACATGGGATGGACACTGAAGAGATCCTTTGAATAGTATAGGTGCCATTAATTTGTGGCTAACTGAGGCTTACCGATTATTCCCTTTGCGCTCCCTGTTACTGACCATCAGAATTGGGTTAAAGGTAAAATGCAAGCTGGAACTCAACGGACATGGGATGGACACTGAAGAGATCCTTTGAATAGTATAGGTGCCATTAATTTGTGGCTAACTGAGGCTTACGATTATTCCCTTTGCGCTCCCTCTTACTGACCATCAGAATTGGGTTAAAGGTGAAATGCAAGCTGGAACTCAACGGACATGGGATGGACACTGAAGAGATCCTTTGAATAGTATAGGTGCCATTAATTTGTGGCTAACTGAGGCTTACCGATTATTCCCTTTGCGCTCCCTATTACTGACCATCAGAATTGGGCCCCAGGTTTGTAAGATGTGTATTTATATGTTATTTCTTCATGGGAAATTACAAGGAAACCTAGATCCAAAGGACTGAATAAATACTATGCAGATGCATTGCAACAGGCCGGCCATATACATGCCTTCCATGAGCAACTTGTGCTGGTGCTACCATTTTTTTCTACGAAAACACAGTAGAGCAGCCTTACACATTAGCAGCTGTATGTGGCTACATGAAAGTCAAGAACGAAATAATCCATTAACGTAACAGGAGCCACGTGGGCAGATGTTGGGGAATCACACATGGAAAAATGGGATATATTCCACACTCCACTGGTCATAATGAAAAGTTTGAATATTTTAGCACTATATAGAACAATTTTTATATTGTATTTAATTTGCCTTTTTTAAGCTGATATCTCCACATTCTATGAAATAAGGTGAAAACTGTACAAATGTACACAGAGTTCCATTATGAATTTGTATAAAAAATAGAGTAGCTCATTACTCTGACAGCCCGTGTGGCTTTTGTTACAATTCAGTGAACATTTTTATGCTTCTTGAAATTGTATGGAATATTTTTTCATATGAGAGAAAGGAACGACTAATCATCGTTAAACATTGGCCATGTTTTTAGAAAGTCCATACATAGACGTCTTTTCCCATGATGTCATAGTTGGATGCTGATTTTCTCAGTGGTCAGCTAGTTCTAATGCAGCAAAATGCTTCTGTCAATGTCCAGAAAGATGATGAGATCCTGCGATTGTACAGTCGTGCTGCAGTGGAATCATGGCTTAAATACACGTCTCCCGTGCCAGCATTCCTTTGGCTTTTCCAATTGCTATAAAATTAAACTGTAGGCTGAGAACTGCTCTGCTGTTTTGCTTAAAATAGACTATAGAGGAAACTATCAGCATTACCTGTCCAAAAATAACCGTGATTGAAGTAGCCTTCTGGAAACATTCACTGGACTGGTCACCCGATATTTATTACTTTCACAGGACGCAGAGCACGGAGTGATTGGTGTAGCCACATTCTAGTGGTTTCAGCTTTTAATATCATTATTGTACAACAAGATATTATAAATAACAACTGATATATGACGAATAAATCCTGCACTCTAGGAATCCACTCACAACAGCCCAGTGCTCCAGTCTGCAAACATGTATGAAATCAGAACAGACTGACACTCATAGGAATGAAACATTTATTCACATATTCTGATAGTCTATAGTCAGACTATGTGAATAAATCTTTCAGTAAGGAGTCCTAGTTTCTTCCTAAAATATATATATATATATATGTACAGTATATATAAGTGTGTTTATTATTGCAGAAACCACCCGCACGTCATAGCAATTCAAAGAATTGCTTCCCAGAGTTCCTGTGCCATATTCCCCATATGCAGAAAGGAACTCTGGGTAGGATGTGCAAATGACCTCTGTCTCACCTTTATGCACTCTGGATCTGTTATTACACAGAACCCTAAAATCAATGCTATGCCACACCGTGGCTTTGTAGCAGAGACAAGGTTATGCAACTGGTCAAAGCCACTCCTAGGACAGCGCTGTTTCGGGTTTGTTGAACCCTCCTCAGCTAGGAGGTAGGCATGACCAGTTGCAGTGGATGCTTGGACCGTAGGGCAAATTAGTGTCTACAAGGGTTGTGGTGGAGGACAAAAAGTGAGATAAAAAGCCTCCACACTATAATAAGTGTGTTTATTATTGCAGAAACCACCCACACATCATAGCAATTCAAAGAATTGCATCCCAGAGTTCATGTGTCGCATTCCCCATATTCAGCAAGGAACTCTGTGTTCTTTGTGAACACCACTATCTCTTTGGGGAGTTTATCATTTTTCCTAATTATGGATTAGATTGAATATAGGTATCTCTGTACTTCTATGTATATTGTTGTAGGTTTTTTTACTATGTTGATACTGTGCTTAGAAATTTTTTCAGCTTTTTTCCTTTCTCCTGAATTTTTGTCCCAATGATATATATTATGACTTGGGCAATAAATCTATTCCTAGTGGCCTTATTTAAATCGTCCCAAAGATGGTGATGATCGTTGGGAGAATAGATGTAGATTGGCTATTTAGGTTTGGGACATGGGTTTAATGTTGCCTTTTTTATAGAGCTTTGAAGGGATTTAAATATATGGGTAGGATTTTTCCATTTAGTGTCTAATCATTACTTTTTGCCGACTGGGTTAGTGTGGATCTTTATTATATATGTTCTACCCCCTCCTCAGAGTTATGGAATAGGGAGGGTTGTATATAGGCACTTTGAACGGGATCCTCACATGTCCTGGTGTTTCTTTTACATGCTTTTTAATCATGGGTGGAATAGCATTCAGTTGCTATGGTGAAGGGTTAGTCACGAGGTTGAGGCCGGCACATTGACGTCACTCGTTGAAGACGGTGTCTACCCGGCATGGAGATGGAGATGGGGTGGGACGGCACACACACCAGTGGTGAGTATGTTTTATGTTATTTAAACGCTCTTTTTATTGTATGTTTGTATATCCTGATGAAAGTCCGCTGATAGCGGAAACGTCAAACTTTTTTTACTCAGTAAATGGATTTTGCAGAGACCCAGAGTGCCACCAGTGTTTCTTTACGCACGGATTAATATAATAGCCAGGTGTTGCAACGGGCAAGGGATTTCTGTTTTCCGAATGCAGGAACCGACGGTTGATATATACTGTGTATATATATATATACACACACACACACGGACAGTGGCTCTTAGCTCTTCAATAGAGTGGGCAATGACTTCTTCTCTTGGTAGGCAGGACACTATTAAAGACATAACATTTAATTGTCCCTTTGGCATTTAACCCTTTGTGCTGCAGGACGTTCTATTCCGGTTCGGGTGGGACTTGAAGATGCAGGTCGTACAGGTATGCCCTGCTGTTTTCAATGGGCCACCTAAGCCCCTCCCGCAGCTGGCGCACCACGCGCCGTTGGCTGAACAGAGACGGCTTGAACTCAGGCCCTCCCCCTGCAGCAAATGACTCTCATCGTCAGCAGGGTGGGCTGAAAATCAGCGGCACCTGTCGGCGAGGCATACCTGTACGTCTCAACGGCGTTAACCCACCCCTGACGGGCGAAACCAACCCATCCTTAAGGAGTTAAGCAAAGATTGTAGCTGGAGCTACATTTCCATTTTTGATACATCAGTTATTCATAATAATAATATAGGTCCCAAATTGTGTATATATACGTTTAATAAACAGGATGTTATATGCAACAGCATTTATAAAGGTGTAGATTATTTTACATGAAATATTAGAGTATTTATTTCTTCCTTTACTTATAAGTTAGAAATAAATTATTCTTTAAATGTATTTATCAATACACCCTCAACTACTTTTTATATCCATATAAAAAGGAAATGTGACTTTGGGGTTATGGGATTAGCGGATGGAACATTTCACATTTGAGAAGGATAAGGCAAATCCCCTTCTCACCATAACAGATTTATACCAACGTGAATTACAGCAAGAGATCAACAGATCTGAAATATTAAATGTGACGAGACTGCGGGTCTTGTCCAGGAAATTAAGGATAGCCTGCAAGTAATCTGAAATTATGTATCAGATGAAGTCTGATATTTTTTCTACGGGACGGTTTCTTTTTTTTTTTATGAGTGGAAAAAAAGTAATATGAATAAAGTACAAATACATATTGTAAAACATTTATTAATGAAATGAGTAATAGCAATTGCAATATGGAGTGTTCAATATAGTATGGGCCCTATTCAAACCAAGCCATTAGCAAATGGGACTTCTATACGCAATGACACCATTCAAGAATAATTAGTTGCGTGGAGACCCTGGTGACAATTTTGCTGTTACAAAATCACTTCACACATAAAAATAAACACTAAACACTCACCAATGATCCCACAGTGTATACAGCAGCAACAAGACTCCTGCCTGCATTTCCTCCCTTATTAGAAGGTGTATCCCGCTTCACGTACCCACACCCTCAACTCTCACCTTCAAGACTTCTCCTGAAATGCCCCCTTTCTATGGAACTCCCTCCCCCACAACATTAGACTCTCCCCATCTCTCCAGTCCTTCAAGAAGTCTCTAAATACACATTACTTTAGAGAAGCATATCGGCTCACTCTCTAATCCCCCTCTGTTCATTTCTTACACCATCTTCCCAGTCAGCCCCCATGCACCCTGCTACTTCAGGCCTTCTGTTACCCTCACCTAGCGTGCCAACCCTCTCCTCTTAGGCTGGGGTCAGACGAACGCAGTGCGAACGCGCGTGCAGCCACACTTTATCATGACCGTAGTAGCAGCAAATGACGGCCAATATACGAAGTACGGCCGCACGAAGGTTTGGCCGGGCAACGCAAGCAGCAAACGAACGCATTTTTTTGAGAACGTGATACCGCTAGCACTGACGTAGAGAATGCGCTGCGTCCGCTAGCGGCGTGTGTGCGTGATTAGGAGACGTCAGACGCTGCTAATGTCCGGCGTACATAACGTCCAGACACAAAAAGTGTTTTATTGATGATCCGTACAAAATCACGCCCGAAAATGGGCATCGTATAACCGCTATCGCGTATTCCGTGGAAAAATACATCCATTCGGTCGAACGCACTTTTTCGCGGACGACGCGAAAAATGCGTTCGTCTGACCCTAGCCTTAGATTGTAAGCTCTCGAGCAGGGCCCTCCCTCCTCCTGTTCTGTGTGTTTAACTTGTATGTATATTTGTTATTCTGTCTCACTCATTGTACAGTAATTGAATTTAAGCAAGCATGGGATAGGCATATGGCTATCCTATGGGAAATGGGGTACAGTGGAGGCGCTAGTGTGGTGTTGATGCTCAAGTAATGCAGCCGTCAAGGATTATAACACAAAACCTCGACAGAAATGTGCAAACAATAGTAGAGAAAGGGAGGGGGATCCGAGTGGCGCAGTCCCTTCTGAGGGTGATCTAAGTAAAACAGGTACAAGTGTAATGGTCCTATACATCCAATACGGTAGAAATAACCACTAAAGTGCTAATGGTAAAGTGCAATAGTGAGCAGAAAGCAGTATGCGTCCTGTTCTATACAAATAACTTGCTTCCTAATTGTAGCCAAGATACATACAAGTGCAAATGCAATAAAATGGGTATGTACAAGTGAAAAAATTCCTAAAAAGAGTCCCGTGTTCCAGTTCGTTGTGAATAACAGGGAAAAAAAGGTGTTAAAAGTAGATAAAATAGTTCGGACCGTGTATAAAAGCAAGGGTAGTCCAGTAGAATCTCTGCTAAGATGATCCGGATGTCTCGAGTGGGGTCCTAGGGTGTTGTTCTCTCCTAGGTCCTATATAGGCTCACGGTTCCCAGGAATTGGGAAGGGGAGGGAGAGGGAAACAAAAAAGAAAAAATGGTGCAATACTGATAGATAAATGATCAGGTGCCTTGATGTCAAGGGGACACTTACAGTGTATAGAGCCTCTTGTACCGGCTCTGGTGTGAAGTGCCTTGGGCCTAATCGAGGGTGGCCTCTGCCCTTCTTTGTAGTGGTTCCCTGTAGTAGTTCCCAGGTGACCTTGGTCTCTTACTCTTTACAAAGAGAAAACGTCCTCATAGCGTAATATGTATTTGCTGGTTAAATGAGGTAGATAATAATGGATAAACTCACCGATGCTGGAGCCTTGAATGACAGGCTCAACTTGTAGGCATGTGGTACTACTATGGTGGGTACCTGCACCTCTTTCAGCAGCAGACAATCTTCTTACAAGGAAAAGGAAGGAATATACAGCATGTATTGTGCAATAAATCCCTCAGATGCAGATGGTGAAGAAAAAAAGGGGTTTTTTAATGGGTTAAAAAAGGCAGTAAGTATCACAGAATCACAGATACGCGTTTCGGCTTAGCAAATGTAGCCTTCCTCAGTCTGTGTGATAAACAATTTCAAAAAAAGGGGGGATCTCCTTCTCCATCTGAGGGATTTATTGCACAATACAATACAATGACATCAAGGCACCTGATCATTTATCTATCAGTATTGCACCATTTTTTCTTTTTTCTTTCCCTCTCCCTCCCCTTCCCAATTCCTGGGAACCGTGAGCCTATATAGGACCTAGGAGAGAACAACACCCTAGGACCCCACTCGAGACCTCCGGATCATCTTAGCAGAGATTCTACTGGACTACCCTTGCTTTTATACACGGTCCGAACTATTTTATCTACTTTTAACACGTTTTTCCCTTTTTTTCCCTTTTATTCACAACGAACTGGAACACGGGACTCTTTTTAGGAATTTTTTCACTTGTACATACCCATTTTATTGCATTTGCACTTGTATGTATCTTGGCTACAATTAGGAAGCAAGTTATTTGTATAGAACAGGACGCATACTGCTTTCTGCTCACTATTGCACTTTACCATTAGCACTTTAGCGGTTATTTCTACCGTATTGGATGTATAGGACCATTATAATTGTACCTGTTTTACTTAGATCACCCTCAGAAGGGACTGCGCCACTCGGATCCCCCTCCCTTTCTCTAATATGGCTATCCTAAACAAAAGATAAATCCAGGTAAAGTATCCATGTAATTGGGCAGACTAGATGGGCCGAAAAAGGTTCTTATCTGCCGACATTTTTCTAGGTTTCTATGTTTCTACAGCGCTATGAAACTTGTTAGCGCTTTATAAATACTTGTAACTTTAACTATTACAAAAAAGGAAATATGTTTACACTTGGCGCAACTATAATGAATCATGTTAATTTATAGCAGCTGTTAGCACTCTAGTAGGAGCCTGTCCCCCTACTTACATTACAAATATTCTTCGAAAACATGCATAAAAACAGCAAAGATATTTTTATACCATGTGCAGTGCGGTATTTATTTATTTATTTGCAAAGTATTTTACCAGGAAGGAGACATTGAGATTTTTCTTGTTTTCAAGTATGTACTGGAATCAAGAACATTGAAATGTTACAGTTGTTACAGAAATACAAAGTAATAAATGGAAGATATTAAAAACAATACACAAATATACAGATTAACACAGAAGATAAATATGTAGGAAATATAGTCACTGTTACATGTTTACAGATGCATTCCTTATCGAGGTATGTTAATAGAGATCTCTTGAGTGACTTAAGACTGGAGGAAGATATGATGGTGTCTGGGAGGTTATTCCATAATTGCAGTGCTCTGTAAGAAAATGAGGATCGAGCCACTGTCTTTTTGTGTTGTGGTATTGCAAGTAAGGTGCTGGTCCTGGATCGGAGGTTATAGGATGAGGGAACTGCTAGGGGAAGCAGCCTATTCAGGTAGGGTGGTAGCTTCCCAGAAAAGCTCTTAAACACCAGGTTGCAGGAGGTGAAGGGTGCGTCTAGATTGCAGAGACGGCCAGTTTAGTTCTTTTAACATGTCACAATGGTGGGACATGTAGTTACATTGTAGCACAAAGCGGCAGCATGAGTTATACAATGTGGTAAGTTTATGAAGATGCGTTTGCAGGGTGGCTGCATACACTACATCTCCGTATTCAATAGCCGGCATAAGCATTTATTGTACAATCTGATTTCTTACCGCGGGGCTCAGGCAGGATTTGTTTCTGTACAGGGCACCTAGTTTGGGGTAAAGTTTAGATGAGAGTTTTTCGATGTGGGGGCCAAAAGATAGATTTGGGTCTAACCACATACCTAGATATTTGAGAGAAGTGACTGTGGTCAGCGTGCCATTTGATTTTGTCCTGACGCATAGATAGGAAATTTTTAGTTTAGGTGCTGTTCCAAAGAGCATCGTAACAGTTTTGTCAGCATTTAGAAAAAGTTTGTTATCTTTGATCCACTTTTCTACCTCTGTGAATTGTTCTTGCAGCACTGCCTCCAGCTGCGGGAGATTTGGTTTGCTGCTATAGATTACATTATCGTCTGCGTACATGTGTACAGTTGTGGCTTTGCAGACATTGAGCAGATCATTTATGAATATTGTGAATAGCAGGGGGCTGAGTATTGAGCCTTGGGGTACACCGCATGTGACTGGGATGGGGAGGGAGGAGCTGCCAGAAATGGACACATATTGTGACCGATCAGATACATATGATTGAAACCAGGTTAGCGTGCGATCACCAATACCGGAGTTTTTAAGTTTTTGTAATAGGATGCTATGGTCTACTGTGTCAAAGGCCTTGGCAAAATCAAGGAAGATGCTCCAGTTAGGTTTCCTCATTCCAAGCCAGCTTGGATATCATTGCAAACTTTTAAAAGGGAAGTTGTAGTTGAGTGATTTGGATGAAAACCGGATTGATCAGGGGTTAAATAGTTTGAAGATTGATAATAATCACATAATTGCATGTAGACACCTTTTTTCAAAATTTTTGACATAACAGGGAGCAATGATATCAGACAGTAGGTGGATACCAAAGGTTAGGCTCATGTATTTGATGTTGGGTTTATTTCCTGGGTAAACCATTCGCTCTTTAGAATCACCACCTCTATACCTCCAAAAGAAGAAAATTGATTTCATAGTGCATTCCATCATATAATTATCAGCACAAGGTCAAGTGAATGTTGCTTATCAAAAATGCCCACAGGGCTAAAACTTTGGGGGCATCTTCTGCAGCCCAAAAGCAAACTAAATTTGTTTGTAGCAAGCATTTTCCATTTTCTTTTGTCCTTCAGAGCTGCAGATCGAGATAACTTGATATAGGTACCTGATGCTGCCCAAGTTATCTTGATCTCGGCAGTGAAGTGGTTAATTTCAGAAAATTTACAGTATTTAAATTTTTTAACTGTCACAGAACAACAATTTCTCTGAAAAATTTCAATATTACCCTATATTTAATTGTTAACTGCATCCCATGGTTCAAATAAATGTTAACATAAAAACAATTTCAATAAAAAAATTGCTTGGCAGTGAAGGGGTTAACAAGCTAAAGTAGTAAGTGTGCATAAAGTATCCCTTTTAAGTTAATTTAGCCTGTTTCGGAAGAACCAGAAGTACATATATAATATACAGTGGCAAGAAAAAGTATGTGAACCCTTTGGGATTACGTGGAGTTTTGCATGAATTGGTCATAAAATGTGCTCTGATCTACTTCTAAGTCACAACAATTTGAAAAACAGAGTCTGCTTAAAATAATACAACACAAACATTATATGTTTTCATGTTTTTATTGAACAGAACATGTAAACATTCAGAGTGCAGGGTGGAAAAAGTATGTGAACCTTTGGACTTAATAACTGGTTGACCCTCCTTTGGCAGCAATAACCTCAACCAAACATTTCCTGTAGTTGCAGATCAGACCTGCACAACAATCATTGAGTAATTTTGGACCACTCCTCTTCACAAAACTGTTTCAGTGTAGCAATAATCTTGGGATGTCTGGTGTGAATCGCTCTCTTAAGGTCATGCCACAGCATTTCAATCGTCATTTTTCACTGACGTATTTTTGACGGATGTAGCAGGGAGAGTAAATTAAAATGAAAAAACATTTTGTCCATCAAAAATGCTGGACGCACAAATGCAGTCCGTCTGACCTCGTTCATCACTCACACACAAAGATATGCAGACGTTGCGGACGTGGCGCACTCCGCACGTCCGTTCTAGTGGTTTTACGTTCTTGCCTAACCTGCGTCCGTTTGCCGCTTCCGTTGTGCTTCCGTACTTCTGTGTGGACGTACTTCTTGTGTGGGTCTCTATTGATCATAATTGTATGCTACCACGGATGTTAAAATGTGTGGCAACACGGACGTGATCCATGCGCTCGTCTGACACGAGCCTTGGTGATTGCGAACTGGCATTTTTTTATTTTTTTATAAAAAGGATTTTAGGCTAGGGTCAGACGAAAGCATTTTTCCCCGCGAACGTGAAAAAGTGCGTCCGAACGCATTGACGTATTTTTTCACGGAATGAGCAAAAACGGTCAGACGACGCGCATTTTCGGGCGTGATTTTGTACGGATCGTCAATAAAACTCTTTTTGCGTCTGGACGTTATGTAGGCTGGACATTAGCAGCGTCTGAGATCTCCTAATCACGCAAACACGCCGCTATGCCGCAGCTGCGCACTCAGTACGTCAGTACTAGCGGTTCAGCGTTCTCAGAAAAATGCGTTCAAATTCCACTTGCGTTGCACGGCCGGACTTTTGTGCGGCCGTACATCATATATTGGCCGTCATTGCCCGTCATCTGCTGCTAGTGCGGCCGTAATTATGTGCGCCAGAACGCACGTTAAAAGTGCGCTGGTCTGACCCCAGCCTTAGTTGCTTCGTTTTCTAAGGGCTTTTTATTACATTTAGTGTTGTATCTGCATATCGAACCACGCTGTAACATTTTACTTCCCAGAAGAACACGAATATGATATTTGTCATAGCACAAATCTAATGGAGTAAAGAATTGTTAGAAGACAAATTGTCCCTTGAGGAAAAATGTTCCTCGCAGTTAATAAATGTAATATCAACTGTCAAAGCATTATATATTTTGTTACATTTTATTCTACGACAGGAGCAATTCATACTGAATGCCAATACATAAACTGATCATGCTTATTTGTTAACTGATCAGATTTCACACAAAGCCTCATACACTTATTTTATTATGTGAACTACATGGAATGGAAAACTTCTAACTGTAGATTTCTTTTGATCATTTCTTGATGAATGACTCTGCCATTAGTATGACGTTATCAGATGGTGTGTTTTGTCTGAAATGGCTGGCAGAAAGAGGTCCTTGGTTGGACAGTAATTGGAACAGTAAAGTGCCCTTCAAACATGACGTAGATGGACCTGGAAAGTGACCTTTTCTTCATCTGAAGGAAGAGTGCATTCTCTCTAACATGAAAGTGGTTAGAACAAAATAATATATCTTAAAACTGAGTTATCATTGGCAGATGTGTGCATGAAAACATGACCCAACGTCATGCAAAAATATTTTATCTCCTGACATCTGTGCAAGAACAGCTAGAGGCATAAGTTTTTATATGATAAAACATTGCATACAAGCTTTGTTTAGGGTCAGTGGTACCCTGGATATTAAAAAGGTGCCCTTTCCTCTAGTTTAATTGCTTCCTCTGTCACGATTGAAGTTCCAGTCTTAATAACACAGTCTTGCAATTGAAAAACCTTTTACAAGCTGTTTTTAAAGTATTTTCAACTGCCGAATTTGAAAGTACCAATAAAAAAATGTTGGTAACAAAACAGAATTGTGAAAAACATGTGGGTTATACATGTAAGGAAAGTCACCGCTGGCGTAGTAGAAAGCCTAAATCCAGCGCCGCCTCGCAGTGGTGAGACTAACAATCTCCTCAAACATCTCCTCACCTGTTCTAGTACTCAGGTGTTGCTTAATTAACCATAGGCTTTCTCTACAAAACCAAGCCACACCTGAAGATCAATGCTTCCACATTGCTTTAGGAATCTCTAAGCTGCAAGGAGCTACGCCTGTCCTCCTTCATAATTGCCTGAAAACCTGACTTCTCTCAGAACCTGCTGGATCTCCCCTTTCAAGCCTCCTGGACTTATTATTTTCCTCTTGGATCTCATATCCCTCCAAAGATACCTCTACTCCGACCCTCCTGGAATTATTATTGTTTACCTTCTGGATATATAATATTGACTCAAAGGACTATAAGGCGTGTCTACAACCTAGATCTAAAAGAAGCCTTTATACTGTGAATTCTGAAGACTCCTTCCTCCTATTTCTATTTGTCTTGTTCATACCTCCCCCTATATACATATATACTCTGTTCTGGTTCCCCTCTGTTCAGTACCAGTACCTATAGCCTATATATTCCATAAAATAGGTTTCATGTGGTAATTCTGCACTAGTTTCATTCAGTCTAAATATCCAACATATCATTATCCTTTATTTATATAGCGCCACCTGTTACGCATCACTTTACAAGATAAGTGTACAAGAAGTTGATACATTGGAATGCCACACATGGATGACAATCTGATTCAGGGGCACCCGGTTCCCAAGAGAATTTACAATCTATGAGATGCACAATTATTTAATGAGGTAGGCAAATCCATATTGTTAGGTGTCTTGCCCAAGGTGGGATCAATTAGTCTTTTCCATGATTGTAGAGCAGCGAACTGGTGGTTAGAGGGAACCTGCTTCTCCACAGTTGTATCAGAAGGATGTGCTGAATGGTATTTTGACTTGCTACTCCATGGTCGAAGGGTAGAGATGTTACCACTGGACTGCACAGATGATATTGTGTGGCAGGCAAGTATGTACCGTTGGGTGTCTTGCCCAAGGACGCTGGAGAGGTGTGCTGACTGGGTTTCGAACCTGGGTCTCCACGCCACGATTATAGAGCAGTGATGTTACCTCTGCTCCATCCAGCCGGTAGAATAGAATAGATAGAAGTGTCAAAGCCAGTTGTTAAAAAAAACGTATGTGAAAGATCGAATCTGAAATCAGTTTTGCATTCAGCACCCTGAATTCATATAAAACCACCATAAACTATGGAAAAGTTTTTATGAACCAGAAGTTTGCATGCCTGTGTAATTAATCACTGGTAGTGAACAATCCCTTCACTAGGGTACGACCAAAGTTAAATTAGGAGTGGTACATTTTTCCAGCCCCCAGAATGGCAGGATTATACAATATTGTACCTCATGCATGTGAAAGCAGAAACAACAATAAAGAGTAATCAGATATCTTAACCACTTCGCTGCGGAGGACGCGCTCAGCGCGTCCTGCCGCAGGAAGGGTTGACTGCGGAGGATGTGCTGAGCGCGTCCTCCCGAAGCAGCCTGCGATCGGCTGGATTCCGACCGATCGCTGTGCCCCCCGGTGCGGGCTGACATCTTGGATGTCAGCCCGTCAATCCGGGACCACCGCAGGCACAATAGATGTCATCGCGGTGGCGCGATGACATCTATTTCAGGCGCCCCCCCGCGTGTGCGGAGGAGGCGCCTGAAAGGGAGGGGGGGAGGTCCTTCGGACCTCTCTCCCTCCCCATCGCGGGGGTCCTGAGCTTAATGCCAGGCACCGTTTGGAAGGGCACAGCCTGCCCTTCCAAATGGTACCTGGCATTAACCCCTGGGGAGCCGGATAATGAATCGGCGCTGAAAAGCGCCGGTTCGTGAACCTTTCCCAGAGCTGGCCGACATCTTGGATGTCGGCCAAGCCTCCGGGAACTCCCTCTGAGGACTGGCGTCATCGTGCATAGCACGATGACGCCAGTCCTGGAGTTAACCCCTAGCTGCCACCAATGGTGGAGATAGGGGGTTCCAATGAACCCCCTATCTCCCGATCCGTGGCAGCTAGGGGTTAAAGTTTGGTACTGTTGGATCGGCCAGAGCATGGCCGTTCCAATGATACCAAACACGACTGTGAAAAAAGTTTTTTAAAAAAAATAAAAATTAAAAATAAAAATTAAAAAATATTTTAAAAAAAATTATAAAAAATAAAAAAATAAAGTTTGTTTTCTTTTTTTTGGTTTGTTAATGCAGCAATATTGTTCCCATTTCAATTATAATGTGAACAATGATGCTGCACTAACGATTTTTGTATGCGGTGCGTTTGTTAAAAATCGCGTAATTTTCCCCAAAAAAAATGTAACGAGACCCCATTTCTAATTTTTTTAACAAGCGCACCCCATACAAAATATAACCGCAATTGCTCGCATCTTAAAATATGAAAAAAAACACTTTACACGTTGTAAATTATTGAAAATTCATATTTTATTGCATTATTTTTTTGTAATATACAGACAGGTCATGACGTATACATATAATAATGACATATTATGAATCTGCCGAGTCTGACGGAAAGAACGATATATAATATGTCTGGGTCATATAATAAAATAAGCCTTCAAACCACGTTTAAACATGATGAGCAAAACCAGTAAAAAAGACCTCAGCACAGAGGCGGGAAAAGCCTCAGCAGCGAAAGGGTTAAGCATGTCAAGTGACGAGAACTGCATCAAAAACAGTGCACAAGGAAAGTTTCCCCAAATAAGAGGCGTATCAAAACAAGAGACAAAATGAAATGAAGCCTAATAAATGAATGCCATTGTTAGTATTTGAACATGTTATGATTATCATAACGTACTTGACCGTATAATGATGGATGGAGAATTCCAAGAGTTAGAAGGCTGCAAAAGGTTTTTCAGTGTAATTCAGTGTAAAGGACCAAAAACAATATAGAAAAAATAGCTCAAAGAAAAACAGAAATATAAGTGTGGAGTAAGTAGGTTTCAAAGCAAAAAACTAAATTATGCAACCAGAATAAATCATATTTTCAATATTAAAATGTATATATAGAAACACTATCCTTACTACTGACCTGTAAAGACGAGATATTTATCTTTGGTTTAAGTGACATAGTAATAAATTTAAATTATCTATAGTAAAATTTAAAAACTTTTCCCCCCCATGTTCTTATTAAATATAGTAGACTATAATGTGAACAAATGGAAAAACAAACTACCCTATCAGCAGAATGATTGAGTTTCAACAAATCAAAAAATAAATAGATTTATCACTGCAGAAAGATGTTGAAGGACATCACATAAAGAGATACGCTGGGTTAACCCTTTCACTGCTGAAGACGTGTGGGGCACGTCCTCATTGATGCACGTTGCATGCTGAGGACGTGCCCCACACGTCATCAGCTGTGCGGGACCCCCGGCGGAGATACTCACCTCTCTGTCCGGGGTCCCACGGCGTTCTGACTTCAGCGTCCTCAGACGCTGAAGTCAAGCTCCTCCCGGCGTAAATGACATCATCGCGCCATGCGCGATGACGTCATTTCCAGGCGACCCCCCGGCAATGCCGGGAGATAGCCTGGAAGGGAGGGGGGGATCCGTTCGGATCCCTCTCCCTCCCGATCGGGAAGGAGCAGCGCTAAAAGCCAGGCACCGCTTAAAAGGGGAGAGTCTCCCCTTTTAAGCGGTGCCTGGCTTTAACCCCTCAAGTGCTGGGTTGCACTTCAGCGCCTTGCGGCGCCGAAGTGCAGCCTATCTCCGGTGGGGGCCGCCATCTTGGATGGTGGCTCCACCCCCGGGACTCCCCTCGCTGTCTGACGTCATCAGGCATAGCGTGATGATGTCAGATAGCCGGGGAACCCCTAGCTGCCGGGGATTTCCCAAGGAAATCCCCTGGTGGAGATAGGGGGTTCTTGTGAACCCCGATATCTCCAGAACCGTGGCAGCTAGGGGGTCATGGAGGGTGTTATTTGAAAGGCCTGAGCATGGCCTTTCGAATGATACCCAACATGACTAGGTAAAAAGTAAAAACAAAAAAAGAAAAATTTAAATAATAAATAAATTTTAAAAAAAAAATAATAAAAAAAAACATGTTTTTTTGTGTGTTGTTTTTATTAATGCAGCAATATTGTTCACATTTCAATTATAATGTGAACAATGATGCTGCACTAATGATTTTTTTCTATAGGGTGCGTTTGCTAAAAATCATGTAATTCCCCCCAAAAAAAGTAACAAGTCCCCATTTCAAATTTTTTGTACAAGCGCACCCCATAGAAAACATAACCGCAAACGCTCATGTGATAAAATGTGAAAAAAAACACTTTACACACTGCAGATGATTAAAAATTCAATTTTTATTGTATTTTTTGTTATAATATACAGGCAGGACATGACGTATACATATAAAAATGATATATTATGAATCTGCGTAGTCTGCCGGAAAGAACGATATATAATATGTCTGGGTCATTTATTAAAATGTGGCTTTAAAATCGCGTTTAAACATGATGAGCGAAAGCTCACAGTGGTGAAAGGCCTCAGCAGTGAAGGGGTTAAAAGAGGAGGAGGAAACTGAGAAGTCAAGCATTTACCTCTTCTGACCCCATCCGCACCCCTCTTCTATTTATCCTTGTAGTTATTTTTAAAAACCCACCCTGTTTCCAGGACATGACCCGGTGCAGGCTTGCAAGCACGTAGGCTCGGGGTTTATCGCAAACAAAATGAATTGCCAATGGGTATCAGATCATGCCCCTGAAATGTCCACACATAGTACATAATAACAGAGGTGTTGAAATTATTTGAGCAGCTTTGAGATCTGTTTTTCCTGCAAAGATCCACAAAACTATAATGTAAATGTAGTAGCACTTTTAGCAAGCAGAGAGACCCTTGTGATAAAGGGCTTCCCTACATACAGAGAGACGACTTTGTACAACTTATTGAAACTCATTTTCCATAAAACCACTGGTGCTTGGTATTGAACGGGATAAGCTGATGAAGCTTGTTTTTAGTATATCAGATATGATTTCTTAGATAAAAGTATGCATTTGATTTGTCCAGATGAGAAGACTTTCTCTTTTCTATATAGATTATAAAATGACATTGGGCATTCTCTCAGGTCTATTCACTAAAGGTGAAACTCAGGAGAAGTGAAAATTCTAGGTCAAAATAGCCAAACCAGAAAAATTCTCCCATTTACCTCACTTTCCAAATCGGCTATTTGGTCTAGATCAGTGTTTCTCAAGTAGTGGGTCTCGACCAGGGGCGGACCAGGGGCAGACTGTGTCGCGGGGCAAGTGCCCCCAGAAATAGGGGTGAGGAAAAAGAAGATTGAAGGGGGAGAGAAAAGGAGCATAGAAGAGGAGAGAATGGAGAGAGAGGTGCAAGCTGGGATCTCTGATCCCAGCTTGCGCCGGCTGCCTCAGCTTGATAGGAACAGGCTGGACATTGAACATAACTTAAGAGTTGCTTTGTCTACCATCACCCCAGAGATTGAGACACTTATTAAGAGCAAGAAGCATCCCCAGTTTTCCCATAAGTTCTAATTAATTTCATATGTTTTAATTACAGTTTATTTTATTGGGTTTTTGCCTCAGCAGCACTTTTCGTTTTCACCAGTGATGTGATTACTGCACTATCCATTTTTAAAAGAATCTCTGTTTGTTTACAAAATTGTTTAAAAAGTGCACACATTGTAGAATATTGCACAAGTTTTGTGGAATAAATTTATGTTTCAGAAATTCATTTATTTTTAGGTTGCGACTTAACGACCAAGTACAATTGTGGGTCCTGAGGGTCCACAGGTTGACAGCTACTGGTCTAGATTGTTCTCTTCTCCTGCCAGTTCTCCTGAGTTTCACCTTTTAGTGAATAGACCTGTATGTTTCAATGTTTGAATATCGCCCTTCATCACTTATAAGGACTTTGTTTCTGAAATCGAATTTTCTCTTTCTAGTTGTCTATTTCTGATAAAGTGTTTCATTTTGCTTTGTTCTAGCATAAGAATTTACAATATAGTTGCTTTAACAAATGGCTTTGATGCGTTAGAAGATGTTTTTCATTTTTCCAGTTCTCACGCTCCTTGCCTTACATTTTATATCTAGGTAGATAGATGCTGAGAGCACCATGCAATCAAATGTAATGTAGTGTTAATTAGGTGTGAGTCCTCAATGGTTTGGGTTAATTTATAGCCTTTATCATACAATCAGTCACAGTTGCTCATGATAAGTTCTCATTGTGAGATAATAGTAATCAGAACATTTTCTACCACATCTAAAGCTTATATTATGCTTCACTTAAAATGCTGCAACCCGTGGTCTGATCATCATTCCTCGCTATGTTCTTAGATGTTTTAGGGCATAAATGGGTTTTTGATTAGTGCTCTGGGACAAGCAGTGGTGTTTAAAGAAATTCTATTATTAGCATACAAAAACTCCTACGTGTTAATTGTTTCAGGAGTCTTTAGCCACAGGAGTTATCTGAGGGAAACAACATTAACTTTACTTAATGTGGCACCACACTAAGCACCAACAATTAATGAGATTGAAATATTGCAAACATTTTAAAATTGTTCTAGGTTTAAAGTTCGTAAAGTCCATATCCACAACACGCTTATGTTTCTATCATTAACAAGTGTTTGTTCTCTCCGTAGATGCTTGAGTTGCATTTACAAGGTTTGTTTTACTCTACAAGTGAAAATCTAAAATTACGACATTTTAAAATAATGTATGGGGTTTATATAAGGTTTCATACTTATACCTAAACATGAGAGTATAAACCAAGCTGTGTGTTACCAAATGTTACAAAGGTTATATTTTGATGCTAAGAGCTCAAAAGCAAAAAAACGAAAACCAGGAGAACAGAAACTATGTATCCAAATGGTGGGGGTAACCCCGTTAGAGTAAAAAAGTTTGTATGGATGCAAGTTTCAAACTTATGTTGAAAGTAAATTAAAACCTAACTGTCAATATAAGTAAGCCTAAAAAAAGACCTTTAGAAAATCAGTAAAAACCTGCATCCACAGGAAGTCATGGGGGCTTCATAGCAAAACCTTTGCTGTGTAGCACTTCCTTTGTAAGAAGCACTGTAGAATTCCTGTGGCTTTGTATTACATTTATTGTTTACTAGCTTTTGCCCGCGGCTTCGCTCGCGTGGATTTTAGGATTTGTTAAAATAGATTTTTTAAAAGAAGCTTGAGGTTTTTTTGGTATCCCCCCACTTGGGATTTTTGGAAAATTGTAAAACATGTGTTTTTTTATTTTTCAAGAAGAATGTAAGTACCAAATTTAACACCTGTAACATCTTTGGTTTTTGAAATATAGGTATACTGATAAAAGTATTCACATCCCTTTCCCCCACCCCCCTTTACTGGATTTTCGGAAAATGGTAAAACATGGTTTTTTTTGCACGAAGATTGTAAATAGCGAATTTCACACCTGTAACATCATTGGTTTTTGAAATATAGGTATAGTGATAAAAGTATTCATCCCCCTTTTTGCCCCCCACTGGATTTTTGGAAAATGGTAAAATAGGTGTTTTTTTATTTTTCAAGAAGATTGTAAGTGACAGATTTCACACCTGTAACATCTTTGGTTTTTGAAATATAGGTATACTGATAAAAGTATTCAACCCCCCTTTTTTCCCCTCCCACTGGATTTTTGGAAAATGGTAAAATAGGTGTTTTTTTGTTTCTCAAGACAAATCTAAATACCAATTTTCACGTCTGTAACATCTTCTGTTTTTGACACGTAGGTATCCTGTTTAAAAGTATTCACCCCCTTTTTTTACCCCCCACTTGGATTTTTGGAAAATGGTAAAAAAAATGTTTCTTTATTTTCAAAAGATTATAATTACCAAACTTCACACCTGTAACATCTTGGTTTTTGAACTATAGATATACTGATAAAAGAATTCAGACCCCTTTCCATCGACCCCCCCCCCACCCCCCTTTTGGATTTGTGGAAAATGGCAAAACACATGTTTGGATTTTTTCACGAAGATTGTAAATACCAGATTTCACACCTGTAACATCTTTGGTTTTTGAAATTTAGGTATAATGATAAAAAATATTCAGACCCCTTTCCCCCGACCCCCCCCCAATTGGATTTGTGGAAAATGGCAAAAAACATGTTTGGTTTTTTTCACGAAGATTGTAAATACCAAATTTCACACCAGTAACATCTTCGGTTTTTGAAATATAGTTATTTACTGATAAAAGTATTCAAACCCCCTTTTTGCCCCCCAAGGAATTTTCTGAATTTCGCATTTATATATATATATGTATTTACCCCCCCCCCTCCAATGGAATTTTCAGAAAATGGTAAAATACGTGTTTTTTTATTTTTCAAGACGAATCTAAATACCGATTTTCACGTCTGTAACATCTTCTGGTTTTGAGCTATAGGTATCCTGTTTAAAATATTCAACCCCCTTTTTCACCCCCTTAGGGGTGGAGTTTCCAAAAATCTTTCCTTAGTGGGTGCCTACATCATAAAAACAGCGCACCTTCAAAATTTCACGTTCTTAGGTTAAACGGTTTCAGCTGGGCGTTAGTCAGTCAGGACTTTCGCGTTTATATTAGACATGTGCATTTGTTTTAGTACTAAAACGATTTAGTCCGAATTTTGGGATAATTTAGTTTTCGTATGCCTCAAGAGATACGAAACTGCTCAGTACAAAAAACAAAAGAAACTAAAATGAAATGCACTACATTTTAGTTTCAGTCCTTTTTGTGATATTACATTGTTGAGTGAAGGAGACCAGCAATGAAGAGCACAACATCCGAAGTTCTGCACCCTCCACATGCCAATGCAGTAGGATGTTCTATACAGAGAGGGGTATTAATTATTGCAGGAGGATGTTCTATACATTATACAGAGAGGGGTATTAATGCAGAAGGATGTTATGTACATTATACAGAGAAAGGTATAAATTGAGGAGGATGCTCTATACAGAGAGGGACATTAATTAATTCAGGAGGATGTTCTATACATTATACAGAAGGGGTATTATTTAATGCAGGTGGATGTTGTATACATTATACAGAAAGGGGTATTAATTAATGCAGGAGGATGTTCTAAACATTATACAGAGAGGAGCCTTTTTTTTTTAGCCCTTTAAATCCAGTGGCTGTGAGCACTGAGATCGGCTGCTTGTTACATTAACTCTCAGTACAATGTATCAGGCTCAGCTGTTACAGTAACTGACTGTAACAGTGCTCAGAGTTTCTGTAAAACAAAGAAATTATATTGTTATAACCTCTTATATATAAAAATATTATTTACTAGTTTTACTGAAACTCTGAGCGCTGTGATGAGCAGCAGTCAGTTACTGTAACAGCTTTGCCTGACACGGGGCAGTATTACAATGTTGGTGCTAACTTAACCAGAGCTGTTGTAAACTGAAAACCTTCATAGGCTATAATGGCTCTGGGAAGTTTACAACAGCTCTGGTTAAGTTAGCACCAACAATGTAATATGGCCGACATTGTGCTGAGAGTGAGAGATACTGTAACGAGCAGCGATCTCAGCCCTCTGAGGAGCCACCACTACAATAGTAATTGTATACGCTGGTTTTCGGATGAATGAAATTAGTTTTCATACTTAAGAACTGAAAACGAATTTCTTTAGCAACTAAATAAATTGCATTTTAGGACTAATCCATTAGTTCAAAACGAAATTTTGAGCTGTGCACATGTCTAGTTTATATATATATAGATTCTATTGGGTGAACTGTGGAGGGATCTCTTGCTTCTTTTCTGTATAGCACTTGCAGGTTGCGGCAGTATACTATAGGTTGTTGCAGGTATCTGGTTAAGTTTAAACCAGTTTAGGATATGAACATGGCACTTAGAGGGTCCCTGAGATATAGGAAAGTAGAAGAAAGTAACAAAATTATTTAACCCAGATTGCCTGCCATAGATAGGTCACCAGAGACAAAGTATCCGCTATACTAGAGTAGCTAAATTTCTGGGACCGCTTCCAAAACGGCAAACTCTAGCTAACAGAAAAAATTAAAATATTATTTTATTAACTAAACGCGTTTAACCACATATTGGCGTAATCTGGAGTCTAATCAGAGGAAGAGTAAGTCAAAGATTCTTCAGCCTCTTTGTGAGGGTTTGGGGAAATGGAAGCTCAATAACATCTAGTGACCTAAGGAAAGACAGTAATGTCCAACGATATGGTGAAACATGGATGGGAATGAGCCATGTAATAACCTGTAGAGAGTTAATGATAAAGTAATGGCGCAATGATGTCCGTTTCAGGCATCCTCTGGCAGAGCGGGGTGAGTGCCTGAAAGCGAAGGGGGTCTTTTGAACCACTCTCCCACCGGATCGGGAGCACCTAATGGAAAAAAAGAGGCATCGCTGGAAAGGTCACAGAAATTTTGTCTGGGTCGTATAATAAAACAGGAATTCAAATCTCATTTAAATATGATGAGCACAAAATGTTCTAAATGTGCTCCACACACACAGAGGTGAAATGGCTCAGCAGTGAAGAGGTTTTAAAGCAAAAAACATGTAAACATTGGCTATTTCTAAACTCAGGACAAAATTTTGAAACTATTCAGCTGGAATCTTTTTTGAGGTCAAAGTTCGAAAAAGTATTTTTTTTCATCATTTCATAAATGTTTTATTGGTTTATATGATATGATGAAAATAAGGTATCTTTAGAAAGTCCATTTAATGGCGAGAAAAATAGTATATAATATGTGTGGGTTCCATAAACAAATAAGAGGAAACTTATTAGAGCTAAACACAAACAGCGCAGAGATGTAAAAACAGCAGTGGGTACTTTCCGGCTGACAATGACAAAACCGCCTGGTCACTATTGGGTTAAACTTTAGTTACAGCATGCCGAGTCAAATCTCTTATTAACATTTTCTTCATATTGCAGACGTGTTATGAAGCAGCATCTAACATATTTGTTTCCTCTTTTTATGTTACTGCTGTACAACATTAGGATTACCAGTAAAGCCTACAGTAAGCCTTAAAGCAGTGTTTCCCAAACCTGTCCTCGGGACCCTCCGCCTCGCCAGGTTTGACAGATATCTGAAGCTCAGCACAGGTGATATGATTTGCTGCTCAGTGATTGCAGGATTCAGTCTGCTTTTCCCCCAAGGTGATCTGCAAAATCTGGCCTGGGTGAGGGTCCCGAGGAGAGGTTTGGGAAACACTGCCTTAAAGGTACCTTTGGTTTGCTGAACCCAACATTTTACTTCAAAGGTAAACATGGCAAATGATAACACTGTTCACATTTGCTATTCAGGGGATGGCTCACAGTACTGTTGAGTGCTGGCCCCAGATCCAATGACTTTAGCTGGATTTGAGTGGGATTTACAATGACATTGATTTGGATCAGTTTAAGCCTAATTTATCAATTTGAAAACATATCAATACCTCTGTGACTAACCCATTCTGAACTGTAGGCCATGGAGAGTTTTGTTTATGTTTTCATTTTAATTCCCAGAATATACTTTTTATTGCTGATTTAGTCACATCACCCACTCCTGTGCTGGCTCATATGCTTGTGTGGGCCAGACAATTTGATGACAACAGTTAGCTACCGCGTCAAGCAAAAGACCCCTCACTATTTGGACAGAAATTCCATTGACAAAGACACATTCTTGACATAGCACAGCAGCATCAGTATACTCCTTATTGTGTCTAAGCAATTTTGGATTGAGATAAAAAAATTTGAATAGAGACAATGTAGCTTTATATCATACAACAGCGACATATTGTACTGAATATATTTTCATAAAAGGGAAGTTGTAAAAATGCAACATTTCTTCTCCATGTCTGTTCCATGATGCAGCATTTCAAATATTTGCTTTCTTTATATAACTTCAGCAAATAAAGATCAGTTGTCCTTGTTTTCAGAAAACCGGTCCCTGATACAGACTTTCTTATGTTTTATTTTAAAAAAAAAATGTAATATTACTGTACACAAATGAAAACAGCATGGGAAACATACACTATCCACCAAACCTGTATTTGGGTTCTTAAAAATCCATTTTATATTGAGACATTTAGAAAAATTAGCCAATCTCTGTGAGCAATTAACAAGTAATTAAAGACTGCAATTTAAACGTGGTTCCCCCAATGATATTCTGGATGAGACATGCAGATCCCAATGTGTAATGACAAGCATTTTGAGAGCAATTAAAGGGATCTGGGTTCTGATGCCAGGAATCTGATATTCGTGCTCATTCTGGGTAGGATTAATCATCTGCACTTGGAAAGCTGATTTAGCCCTCTGAGACCCCTCCCCCCAAACAGGAAAGAGGAGTAAGGATACTCAGGAACTGTGACCAATCAAATTACATTGGGTGGTCACCGTTCCTAGAGCAGTGTTTCTCAATCCTGTCCAGGACCATCTACCAGGCCAGGTTTTAAGGATCACCTTGGGGAAATGCAAACTGAATACTGAAATCACTGAGCAGCAAATCATATCACTTGTGATGTTCTTCAGATATCTGGAAAACCTAACCTGTTGACGGGCTCCCAAGGACAGTTTGGGGAAACACTCCTCCAGAGCAGTGTTTCTTAAACCTGTCCTCGGGTCCCCCAACCAGGCCAGGTTTTCCAGATATCTGAAACACAGCACAGGTTATATGATTTGCTGCTCAGTGATTACAGGATTCAGTCTGCATTTCCCCAAGGTGATCTGCAAAATCTGGCCTGGTTGGGGGTCCCGACTCCTGAGGACAGGTTTACGAAACACTGATCTAGAGTATTCCTTTGATTCTAATTTATGTCTACAGCTAACCTAAACACTTTGCAAAGGATAACAAAGGTTGTCATTTGTGCTCACCACTGTAGCTCAATGCGAAACAAAACACAGATGTTTTGGTTTACTTGAATGGCCATTAAAGTGTAAGCCCACCCGCCACCGCACCTCTGGGTCAGGTGGGTCCTACCTAATGAAACCAAGAGCTGCTTTCTAAGCGACTGCATATCCTCATGCTGCTTATCAGCTAAGAGGCAAACTGATGGGTTTATATTTATACCCCTCACCAGGAACAATTCCACTTTGGGATTAAAAAGAAAACACGGAAAGAGGCAGCAGCAATAATGACTTAGCTGGGGGAATACAACAAAATATACATATACTTTATATCCTTTGCAAAGGAACCTGAAAAGAACCAAGTTTTAAACACTGTCCAGATCAAAGATGGGCAAAGGGCAAAACAAACAGCAAAAAAGAATTAGGCTAGGGTCAGACGAAAGCATTTTTCCCCGCGAACGTGAAAAAGTGCGTCCTTACGCATTGACGTATTTTTTCACGGAATGCGCAAAAACGGTCAGACGACGCACATTTTCGGGCGTGATTTTGTACGGATCATCAATAAAACTCTTTTTGCGTCTGGACGTTATGTAGGCTGGACATTAGCAGCGTCTGACATCTCCTAATCACGCACACACGCCGCTATGCCGCAGCTGCGCACTCAGTACGTCAGTACTAGCGGTTCAGCGTTCTCAGAAAAATGCGTTCAAATTCCACTTGCGTTGCACGGCCGGACTTTTGTGCGGCCGTACATCGTATATTGGCCGTCATTGCCCATCATCTGCTGCTAGTGCGGCCGTAATTATGTGCGCCAGAACGCACGTTAAAAGTGCGCTGGTCTGACCCCAGCCTTAGTGTTCTTAGTTTGGTCACAACAATTACAGTAATGAGATTGGGTATCCCAAAAATACCTTAACTGTCCTCATATACTGCAATTGTAATTTAGCATGGCACAGACTGGCAGATAATTGGTGCAATGTAGCAAACCCATTAATATAGTACATTTTGAATTATTTTTCATATTTATTTTTATACTTGAATTGGATTAGTGAAGTAAAGCATCCTTAAAGCGCTAAGATTTGTCTCAGTAAGTCTATGTTGGCAAATCAATTACAGGGAGAATTCTTTTTCTGTTGCTTCTGCAAATTTCACTGTTTTATGTTATGCTCTTTTTATCCGATCACTACCACGAGAAAAAGCAGAGCCCAACAAAAGAATTCAAAGAATAGCTATTAATAAATCTCACTTTGGATCAAATTAGTGTATGTAGTGTTAACAGGCCAGCATTGTCATTTAAAAGGAAAATCTATGCAACACAAAAAAAGAAATCTACACTGCTATTGCAGCCATTGTTCACTCAGTCTAGTTTAAAATTAGTGAAATATAGTCCTGGGCATGCAGTTGACAGTGTGCTGATAACCAGATGGAATGCAGCATCTTTACATGGTAACGAGAGAAAATGGATGTGGTTGATTTCCCCAAACGAAAAGTAAAAAAAAAAAAAAGATAGCTTCAAAGCCACAGTGTATGTGCATTTTTATTTTCTCACCATATATACTTCATTGACACATTTGTATGTCTGCAGGAACCTCTCAGTATCATTAATAACACATAAAGCAAGAGTTCTTCATTCACAATTCTGTACACAGTTGCAGTTCACTTTTTCCATATAGTATACTCCGGGAAGCCTATTAACAGTACACAAAATAAAAAAAGAAATAAACATGCTAGTTTTTGCAATATTTGTGAATTTTTAGTCTTGCAGCACTTTCATTAAGTCCAACTCTGGCAGGGAAATCCAATTGCTCTTTCCCTGTAGAAGCTGGGTGTATCTCTGTATATCTCTTACAAGACTTGTGCAATTCAGTTTGGCCCAAATTGGAATTTTGCCAAACATCATCAATTCAGAACTTTGACAGCATTCGTAATTCCGTATCACATCCAAAATAAATGTAAAGATAAAACAAGCAGAAATGGTGACCCTAACACTAGCCATAGCCTAATTCAAGTAAAAATAGTAGCCCTAATTTTTTCTCTTGTATTTTGGCATATTGCATTTGATAAATAACAAGACTGTGCATTAAACAACATTGAATTTGCTACTATCGTAGGAAAAGAGAAGGGGAGTAATGGCAGTGGCATTGTTTGCTTTTTATGTAAAAAATTTAAAGGCTCTGACCTTTCCAGTGACACCTTGATGGACCTTGTAAGGTTTAAACAAAGGAGACAAGGGTTCCCTCTCCTTCAAACAGCTGAACGGATTACATTTTAGATGACCTGTGTGTAATTGCGTATTGTGTCATCTCTTCAACAATTGATCCATGGGAAATGATAAGATGATAAGATAAGATTACAATATTGCTGCTGTGGGAACAAAATATAAAAGCTATCATTTTTTTATTTTTATTATTCATTTATACACTCAATATGGTGATGTTTGGTATTACAGGCAAGGCCAGCTGCCAAAGACAATTTCTGGATATGTGTTAATAATGTGGACCCTATTTGAAATTGTGTAAAATACGAAACACCATCTAGAGTTTAGAAGCTTCCATCTCCGTAATATTTCTTTGAAGGATAGATGAATATATATATATATATATATATATATATACTGTGTATATAGTTAAAATGGTACAAATTAAAATTATTTTCGTCTTTAAACTATCTCAGAATAACACTATTTATGCAAAACTGCTATTTTATCCTGTATTTAACCCCCTTCACTACCAAGTGATTTAAAAAAGAAAAAACATTGTCAGAAGAATTAATTTTAATGTAGGAAACATTTGAGTTTCTACACATTGTATGTCTTACTTTAAATAACCTATTTTTGGCCAGTAGATGGCACCATCTACTGCCAAACTGAGTTAGAGGTTTGAGTGGCTGGTCTATTTTCTTTGATTTCTCACTGCATCGGCTGTTGAAAGCTTCTGAAAGCTCAATATTTCAGAGCTTTGAGCAGCTGATTTTACAGTTTTAGTTCTTTGGGCATTATGCCCACAGGGCTCAAACTTTGGGGACACCTTCTACAGCCCAAAAGCAAACTAAATTCATTTGCAGAAAACAAATTTCATTTGCTTTTGGGCTGCAGATCAGCATATCGAGATATCTCGATATCGGGGCACCAGATCATGCTTTTGAAGCCCGAGATATCTCGATATTGGTAGTGAAGGGATTAAGTGTTAACTATGCATCCCATGTTTCAAAGAAATGTTATGAAAATATTTTTTGCAACAGGTAGCGAAGGGGTACTCGGTAGCGAAAGGGATTAATGAATTTTGACAAAAGTATACAGCAGACACTAGGGTCGTAAGTTTTTCATCCCACAAAAATATCAAATAACATACCCGCCTATAAAGCAAATAGCTCAATGCCACCTGCAGTGAATGCTCAATTTTCTGCAGTCACTTCATTTTCATCTGTAATTCTGCAAATTTCCTAACCGACTGAGTACAATATTCCCCAGTGGTTTTATTAGATTATTTCATTTTCCTGTGGTTTTGCAACAAATGTAATTTGGCTATGCTGCAATTAGTATAATGCATGTAAGGAGATGGGTAATGTATAGCTTTGATTACTATCCATGTAAAAGATAGATGATTTTCTCCTCTTTATACCTCATTATGCACTCGACGTGCTGTGCCTTTTATCTGTTGTATTATATATATGTTTTGGCTGTTGCTAGTATAAAATATACATGAGTGATATGCGTGTGTGTCCTATTGTTTTGCCTCTGGAGATATAGTATTTTTAGCTTCACCGCAAGGTTTTTACGTCTATTCTTTGGTAACAATAAGTACTGTAATTTTTAGAGAAATAGCCAAAGAAGGAGAGTGACGAATGTAGTTAAAAGACATTATATACTGAGATCTTAAGATGTCTTGAAATTTGACAGGCTTAAAAGCCTGCAAGGAATGTAAAAATTGTCAGACGGATGATTAAATATATTTTGTTCATATTATTACTCATGTCTCATATATACTGAAACAATAGCCATTAATAACAGTTTGACCAGTTTTGTGGATGGCAGCCGGTGGGAGTAGTTCCCCCTCCAGGGAAATAAGGCAAAGCAAATTGTGGTAAAGAGCACCTTTGAGTCAAGCATAGGGTAGATCATATTTATTACATTATCAGATGTATAGTACAGCATTAATGGTGCAATACGATATACCAACATACGGAGTATTCATTGCGAAGTAGATTATTTTTATATGAAGACTTTTGTGTCACAGAATATGATATAATAAGTTAGGACATATTTGACATTTCATTAGTCCAGTCTAAACGGAATGGCATGCATCCAGACTGCTGTTCATATTTAGATGTTAAGAGCACAGTAATCTCATTGAGAGCAAAAGAAGGGTAACTAAGAATAAAGTTGTAAAACCTTGGGCATGACACTCAGCCTTCCACAAAAAGGTTAAACCCTTTCACTCCCAAAGACGAGTTAACTCGAACTGTAATGCATTAAAAATACCGTATTTTCTGGCGTATAAGATGACTGGGCGTATAAGATGACCCCCAACTTTTCAGAGGCAGAGAAGGAGGTACGGTAATAATATGCAAGGGCGGGCCAGACGGGTGAAAGAGGTGTGTTTTTCTGGGCACAGCGCCGCTCTCTTTTTTCCATACCCCGGGCGTCCCGGATGCCTGCAGCTTGCTCCGCCCTTCACTTACACCTTCCCGGTGAGGCGTCCCCTCACCTCGTCATCTGGACCATGTTAAATCACTTCTTTTCACGAATCCTGGTGAGTGGATTTTCTTCTACCGTACTTGTACAGCGCCGCCCTTGCTGCTTTCATACGGTTGCCGCATACGGCGGGGATGCGGCCACGGACGTTTTTGAGCTCCCCCCACCATATGCGGCGACCGCAGATTCTCCAGTCCGGCTCGGAAGTTTCAGCACCCACCCTATAAGACGACACCTGGCGTATAAGACGACACCCGACTCTTGAGAAGATTTTCCTGGGTTAAAAAGTTGTCTTATACGCCGGAAAATACGGTGCTCATTAGCATATCAAAACCATATTTTCACACCTTTTTAAAGCAGGATTTGGGTACACCCTGTGGATAATGGAGACCTTTTGTGACATTGTGCAACAAAAGAGTGCTGTCTAGAGCTCAGAAACTTTCATTCCAACAATATTTCTGTTACGGGTAAACGAATACATGAAAAATTAAAAATAAGCAAATTTACATTGTTTTAACTTTATTAATGATCTCAGAACAACAATCTCTGTACGACATTTCTATTATACCCTATAATTAATTGTTCTGTTCACATGCCATGATTCAAATAAATGTTATGATAAAACAAATTCAATAAAAATGGCTTCGTGGTGAAGTGGTTAAATAGCTCAAATTCCTTTATTTTCCAAAAAAAAAATAAACAAATCCCAAACTGTATTCTGGAGAAGTAATAGTGCTATTTGGCCAGCAGAGGGTGCCATCTGCCTGTCAAATAATGTGAAAATGTGCTTTTAATATTTGAAGCTATATTTGAAGCACAATTTCACTGTGTGCTGTAATTTGTTTTCCATAAGTCCACTTGGTCATGACACTGGATTTATGAAAATCTATTTGTAATGTTAGAAAGTAGACAAATGAGAGTTGAAGATAATTCTGAGCAGCTAGGTGTCAACTTGAAGAGGAATGTCTGTGAGCACAATTCCACCACTATTTTTGCAAAGGGCACAGAGTCCCCATTTGCACATACATCGCTAAACTTTTATTTAGTTTTTCATAGAATTCCTTGTTAACCACTTGGCTACTATGGACGTGCTCAGCGCGTCCAGCCAAGTGGTTCTTGGGATTCTGGCCGATTGCTGCGCCCCCCCCCGTGCGGGCTGAAATCTTGGATGTCAGCCCAGCACTCCGGGACCCTGGCGGGCCATTAGATGTCATCGCGGCAGCGCGATGACCTCTAATTCAGGCGCCTCCCCCGCGTGTGCTGAGGAGGTGCCTGAAAGGGAGGGGGGGAGGTCCTTCGGACCTCTCTCCCTCCCGATCGCCATATTGCACAGGGTTAAGACAGGCACCGTTTGGAAGGGCACAGCCTGCCCTTCCAAATGGTGGCTGACATTAACCCCTGGGGAGCCGGATCACGATTCGGCACTGAAAAGCACCGGATCGTGATCCTCTCCCGGAGCTGGCCGACATCTTGGATGTCGGCCAGGCCTCCGGGAACTCCCCCTGAGGACTGGCGTCATCGATGAACCCCTATCCAATGAACCCCTATCTCCCGATCCGTGGCAGCTAGGGATTAATGTTTGATATCGATGGATCGGCCAGAGCATGGCCTTTCCAACGATACCAAATATGACCATGTAAAAAAAAAATAAAAACAAAATTAAAAATAAAAATATCTAAAAAAAATTATAAAAAAAAATAAGTTTTTTTGTTTTGTTAATGCAGCAATATTGTTCCCATTTCAATTATAATGTGAACAATGATGCAATGATGCTGCACTAACGATTTTTGTATGCGGTGCGTTTGTTAAAAATAGCAAAATTTCCCCCAAAAAAAATGTAACGAGTCCCCATATCTAATTTTTTTAACAAGCGCACCTCATACAAAATATAACCGCAAATGCTCGCATGTTAAAATGTGGAAAAAAAACACTTTACACATTGTAAATTATTGAAAATTCAAATTTTATTGCATTTTTTGTTATAATATACAAACAAAACATGACGTATACATATAATAATGACATATTATGAATCTGCCGAGTCTGCCGGAAAGAACGATATATAATATGTCTGGGTCATATATTAAAATCTGGCTTCAAAACGCGGTTAAACATGATGACCGAAAGTGGTAAAAATGACCTCAGCACAGAGGTGTGAAAAGCCTCAGCAGCGAAAGGGTTAAATCTCAATATATTCATGATATTTATTCTGATTACCTTCAAACCAAGAACGTTAAAGTAGAAATGAAAATCAAATTTAAGAGTGGATTGTGGCATGAAAACGGATAAGAGTTATGTGAGGCAGAAATCTTGTTGAGTCCCAACAGTAATATTATAAGACTTGACCCTTCGAATGATTGATAGAAAAAATTTATTAACTTGATTAATAACATTCTGCATTATATCTTCACAGTTCTCAACCCAATGAAAGCTACGGCCATTAATTCACTCGATTTCAATTTGAAAATTGCAGTTTTGACCTAAACTGATCCATTTTTGTCCTCAACAAAACCTTGATCTATAAATATACTCTCTTAATACAATTAATTTTGTACAATCATACAATGTTGAAGACTCTTTTAATGGTGCTATTGTTGTCGTAATAACTATCTATTTATCGATCATTTTCTCTTATGGGTGGTGTTTTTTTTCCTCATTCTTGGGTCCCATATGCCTGGGGGTTTGAGGGTCCCCTCAGTATTTTAGCTGTTCCTGGCACTGCGCTCTTCTAGACAGAAAGGTTGAAAGTCCTACCTGGATCTGCTGTAGCCACACTCACCAATTGGGTGTCAAAGCCCCAAGCGTTCCTTTCTTTGCTGTGACTGACTACTATTGTTTTTAATTTCCATATTCTCTCTCGCTATCCTTTCAGCCTTTTTTTATTTGTCCATCTTCGCATGTTTATTCTTCTTGAGTCTTCTTGATATTGTGATTACTAGGTATTGCCACATCCCCCACTACTGAGGTCTTCTGCTCCTTGCCTACTACAATGATATCTGGCAATTTGGTCAGCTCGGAACTGAAAGTCCATAGAATCTTAGCCCTCTTATTTTCATTGGCCCTTATTGTCATTTCCAATCTGCACTATCAAGATATGTGTATAATGTGAATAGCGTTTGATCATTGTTCTTGTGTGTGTTTGTGTATTGTGTTTACCCCATGTCTGGTAGGAATCTTGTATTGTAACTCTTAATTTGTATATTCTTTTATGTAGTTTTGTATTTAAGTAACTGGTAAATGGGGTATATAAAGTGTGACTCTTGAATTCATAAACAGATTGCATTCCCACTCCAAAAAGTATGTGTGTCACGGTTCCCGGATCCCACCACGCAGTCCTTAAAGCCCAACACTCCACAGAGCCAAAAACTACCAACAGGGTAGCCGTAAAGGGATCCCTAACTGTCTGGTCCTTAAAAAGTGGCCAGGTACATGTATACTAGCTAGACAGAAAGAGTTAATCAAAGACAATGTCGTAATACAAAACCAGGTCAGCAACACGGGGGTAGTCAGACGAGCCAGAATCAGGAATACAGAGTATAGAATAGTCAAATGGAATAGCCGGGTCGATATCAGTGCAGAAGCGTAGTACAAGGAAATAGTCTAGGGCACCGGAAGGCAGAATAGTCAGAAAACAAGCAGAGGTCAATAACAGGTTAAATCACGAGAGAATTCAGGTACAAGGAGCTCAGGTATGGATAACCACGATCTGGCACTGCTTAGAAGGAACTGTTGTTTTTTAAAAGACCTTCACCAGACCGTGCCCCCCTCTCAAGCCGCACCTCATGCAGCCACCTCCCTGCCTGTTTCAATTTAAACCGGGCATTGGTGAGCGAGCAGCATCAGACATGCTGCCGTCAAGCACACCGGAAAGGCTGGAAGCCCCCAACGTTACAATGTGTGGCTGCTGTTTTGTTCCTCTCTAATACCAGGCCTCTCAGTCATGTAGTCTGAAAGATAAATGCCCATACCTTGAGTGTTTCTGGGTCAGAGAATGACAAAGTAAAAGGTTGAGTCTGATCATAGAGTCTTGGACAGAACTCCAATGAGTTCCCTTTACAACATCCACTTTTCATGATGATCTGACTAAGCCAGGGATGTCCAAACTCCGGCCCCCCAGATGTTCCTGAACTACAACTCCCAGAAATCTGTGACTGCATTAGATGGATGGAGAAGTATGGGAGTTGTAGTTTAATGTCTCTTTTTTTTTACTATTACATCTTACAAAGAACTCATCAATTTCATATTGCTAGGATTGATTTTAGCAATATATTTTCATTTTTGATAATAAACAGACTTCACACTTGCCATATTTTGATTATTTATTTCACAATGTAAACCAAAAGCTCTTACATTTTGTAACTGCCATGAAATATAAATATATATATATATAATATATTTGTTTGATCAGCCTTAAATTTATAGGTCTTAACCCTGTTGTTGTATTGGTGGTTGCATAGAGCATATATTATATTCTACAGATAAATTCTAAACTCATTTTAGAACAAAAAGCAGTGGCATTCTCTCAGCATTGTTTATCAAGCAATTAATTCATATGGCAAAAAAGAAATCTAAAATAAACTTACATTTTTAACAGTGTAATAAATCAGGAAGAAGCTTGCATTTTGTTCTCCCACAATATCTGCATAGACTGAGAAGGGAACTTTCAATTGCCTTTGATTTTATTGATGCATTAATGCTTATTTCCTCAACGCAGTCTTATCTTCAGGGGAAAAAGTCACGGAATAAAATGAGGAAAACAAGGCATGTTTATTGTTCACTTTGATGTCATTGATATAAAGCAGATAAAAGCTATACTTAGAACATCTGGCTAGCGTAAGGGAATGTGTCAGTGGGAACACAATTAAACTTCTAATTTGATTATTAAGCAATAAAGAGCATGCCGTCCAATAAATATATGTGTGATATGTTTTGCTTATATCTCACAGTGTGAGAGCTGGAAACGATGCACTTTGGCATACACCGTGTTGAAGTCGGATTCGGCAAAATCTCACACCACCTGCTTAAGTGATTGAAAGCTATAAACTAATAGGAGAAACATTTGTCTGTTTTATACAAGTCAGATATGCTTTCAAGCTGTCTATTTATGAAATTCAACTTGAAAGTGGTGCATCTGCTTGTTGAAAAATTACATCATCTGGATACATTCCGTAACAATTACAAATGCGTTGGGGTTCATCCTTCAAAAACCTGTCCAAATGATCAATGATTTTACAAAGCTAACTATTTAAACTACATCGACAAGATTGGACATTTGCGATAGCCTCCATAAATTCAAAACAAATCAGCTTAAATTAATAAATCAACAGCAGTAGTATTAAGTAGCTACTCATAGTTATGTTTGGTGCTGTTGCACTTCATTACTAGCAGTCACTAGGGTCAAAGTTTTTTTTACACCACACTTCATCACATTTGAGTTACAAGTGGTTATTCTTGATGCTTGGGGAAGAAACATTGTGTTTGACTTCAAAGTCGTTATTTTCTTGTTCTACATTCAACAGAAACTATCAAATTATAGATTTTCAGGGAAGCAACAAAAAACAGAATAACTAGGCATGTATGTCAATGCAAATATCTCTCATTCCAAATTTGTGGATGGATAAGAGGAAGAAATATGATATGTGTGATGGCCAGCGTCCCAGGACCTACCCGGCAGCCCCTTCCTCGCTGCTCACTGGCCGCATAGAAACATAGAAAAATGTCGGCAGATAAGAACCTTTCGGCCCATCTAGTCTGCCCAATTACATGGATACTTTACCTGGATTTATCTTTTGTTTAGGATAGCCTTATGCCTATCCGATGCTTGCTTAAATTCAATTACTGTTTTGGCCTCTACCACTTCAACTGGAAGGCTGTTCCATGTATCCACCACCCTCTCAGTAAAATAATGCTTCCTGATGTTACTTTTAAACCTTTGCCTCTCTAATCTAAGACTATGTCCTCTTGTTTTGCTACTTTGTTTCCTTTTAAATATACTCCCTTTCTCTACCTTGTGGATTCCCTTTACGTATTTAAATGTTTCTATCATATCTCCTCTGTCTCGTCTTTTTTCCAAGCTATACATGTTAAGATCATTAAGCCTTTCCTGGTAACTTTTCTCCTTCAAGCCGTACACCATTTTAGTAGCCCTTCTCTGAACTCTCTCTAAGATGTCTATATCCTTCTGGAGATACGGTCTCCAGTACTGCACACAGTACTCCAAGTGAGGTCTCACCAGTGCTCTGTACAGTGGCATGAGCACTTCCCTTTTCCTACGGCTAATACCTCTCCCTACACAACCAAGCATTCTGCTAGCATTTCCTGCTGCTCTATTACATTGACTACTTACCTTTAGATCCTCTGAAATAATAACCCCTAAATCCCTTTCCTCAGATGTTGCGGTTAGGACTGTATCAAATATTCTATATTCAGCCCTTGGGTTTTTACGTCCCAGGTGCATTATCTTGCACTTATCCACATTAAAACTCAATTGCCACAGCTCCGACCATTTTTTTAGTTTACCTAAATCATTTGTCATTTGGCTGATTCCTCCAGGAACGTCAACCCTGTTGCAAATCTTTGTGTCATCAGCAAAAAGACATACTTTTCCATTAATACCTTCTGCAATATCACTAATAAAAATATTAGAGAATGGGTCCAAGTACTGAACCCTGAGGTACCCCACTGGTAACAAGACCTTGCTCTGAATAAACTCCATTTACCACAACCCTCTGTTGCCTGTCACTCAGCCACTGCCTAATCCATTCAACAATGTTGGAATCCAAGCTCAAAGATTGCAATTTATTGATAAACCTTCTATGTGGAACAGTATCAAAAGCCTTACTGAAATCTAAATTAGCAATGTCTACTGCACCACCTGTGTCTATTATTTTTGTTACCCAATCAAAAAAATCAATAAGATTAGTTTTGTAAAGCAAGCAAGAATCCACAGGAAAAATTAAAGCTTAGGCACCATCTCCCTTGGTGGGTCACCGGAGAAGGGGTCTCTTGCTATACAGCCCCAAAGAAAGTCAAAAAACAATAAATAAACTCCGGATACCGTGGTATTAATTCAAATGGATTTATTCCAGAACCAAGATTCTTGGTTCTGGAATAAATCCATTTGAATTAATACCACGGTATCCGGAGTTTATTTATTGTTTTTTGAATAAGATTAGTTTGGCATGATCTCCCTGAGGTAAACCCATGTTGTTTCTGATCCTGTAATCTATGTGTTTTTAGATGTTCAACAATCCTTTCCTTTAACATGGTTTCCATTAATTTCCCCACTACTGACGTAAGACTAACTGGCCTATAGTTCCCCAATTCCTCCCTACTACCCTTCTTGTAAATGGGCACAACATTTGCTAATTTTCAGTCTTCTGGGACGACTCCCTGAGTCATATCCTGCGGCGGTCACGTGGGTGGCCAGGAAGCAGGGCGCGGCATTGTGATGTGTTGCTGGCGGGTTCAAAATGACTCACTGTCCTGACGTGGAGTTAACTTCCCAAGTGCTTTGATGATAATTGGTGACTGTTATTTGACTCTGGCTAGTCTGAGAACCCTCCATGTGTATTGACCTGGCTATTACTGAAAACCCTGCATTATGTACTGACCTGGCTATCCCCGAGAACCCTGCATTGTGTACTGACCCAGCCATTACTGAGAACCCTGCATTGTATACCAACCCGGGTATTACTCTGAACCCCGCTTTATGTATTGACTCGGCTAGTCTTGATAACCCTGCTCTGAACTCTATCCTTGGCGTAAGGCTGGCCCTCTTTCCTTGCTTTAAGTTCAATACTGACAGGGTCTGCTCTGATACTACTCTCTGGTGACCTGTTAATCTTTGCTGGGTGTTTTAAGATTAAGTCCTTGACGGTAGTCAGCTGTACCGACCATTCAAGGATCGGAGGGGTAGATAGGGTATTATATACAGGGATCGACCTCTTGTTATCAGGGGGGATCCGTGACAAATTCAATATGTGAAAGTAGGAACCCTGAACAATACTAGATACAAGTATATTTTCTTTTCATGGTTGGTCACCTGCATCTTGTGTGGCACCACTGTGGATAATAAATATTTGTTACAATACAATCTGTTATCAGTTCTATAACATATGACATTGGTTGTCTATAGTAAGTGTCGGATGCACTGGTGTATTTTGGCCTAGGCCAACAAGGCCCAGGCCTAGGGCGGCACTTTCCAGGGGGCGGCGGCCCGCTCAGTGGCCCCACCCCTAAAATATTTTCTATATATATTTTTTTTTACTTTTGAAAACTATTTTACCAGGAAGGAAACATTGATATGTCACTAATTTTCAAGTATGTCCTGGGTAGGCAAGGCCTAGGCTTTCACTTTCCAGGGGGCAACAAAAAACCTCACCACTAATTGGGTTACTCACAGAGCACCGAAATGACGCCAACATTTTGGTGTTCTGTAGTTCCCTGCACTTCGGGGAATAAAATTTCCCCACCCTGCAGTGAATTCGCCATTCACCGCAGGGTCCCTAAAGTGCATGGAGTCGGCCGCTGTATGCTGCCACCGCAAACCCATGGCCTGCTGTTTTCAAAAGAACTACTGAACGAAAATGTCTGGAATTTACATATAAGATCCTATGATTGATAATAAAAAGTTCTGTTACAGAAAAAGAAGAACCGCTATTAAAAAAAAGGGGGGGAATTTAGCCCAAAAAATTCTGAAAAATCACTAAAAGGTACAAAAAAAATCAATAAATAAATAAAGACTTTTTACTGCAGATTAAAATAATAAATGGTTTATTAGATATTGCATAAAAAACAGGAATATTTTTAACATTGAAACCTATGGGGTTCGCCTGAATAAACCTGCTGATTGAAACCACCGAACATCAGGGTATTTCACTGACATTTCTCTGCTGTTTGGTGTTCTCTGAATAGATTAACCATTACTTCTCTATGGGGATTTGCACTGCCTTCAAACAGCACCGTACTTGCTGGCAGTTCACCAAACTTGTGTGTGAGCATATCACCAGAGCAGTGGTGTACTTAGAGGAGTGGCGGAGGGCGGGCCGCCCCAGGTACCAGTGATTATTGGGGTGTCATTAGGGGGTACTAGGAGGTGCCACTGTCACTGTGTGTCAGCTTTGAGCTGTGTTCTCAAACAACGAGCAGCGGAGCATGGCGTTTGCATACGGAATAAAATCGAATAGAATAAAAATCCCCCTCTCCTCCCTCCATAGCTCCTCCCCTGCCCCGCAGCAGCTCTAGGAGAGGGGAGGGGGATGTGATTTGTGTCCAGAGAGAGAAGATGACAGTAAACGGGAGGTAAAGGGGGGGGTTATCAGCAGAATATGAAGCCCTGTCTGCTTACTGCTGTTTAAAGTGGACCTTTCCTTAACCAGCACTGCAGTGATAGAAATTTGTCATTGAGCTGCCTGGCTCCTGGTGAGGCTGCTTGCGTGCAGGTCACACTCGGTCCGGCCAGTCAGGTGGTACTGAGTCTCAGTACCACCTGACTGGCTGAACCACGTGACACGCATGCACGCAGCTGCCCGCCCTTTCATTAACATGGACTGTCACTCTATTCTGGACTGAACACCCACCGGGAAGGGAATAAAAGCCACGGTGCACCCTCTGGCAGTGGCACCCCACTGCTGACAAGATGGCTCCACACACAGGCACAGCCGTGATCCTAACGTGGCCTGGAGGGACCTCCTGCTGAGTCTGTACACAGTCCCTGCTGACTCTGCACACAGCCCTACCGCGGATGGAGGCCAGTAAATGTAGAATAAATAATTGCTGTGTGCTCATATACACTCGGTTTGCTGGGAGTTTTATAGCAGTGGATTCTGATGCACTCATACACACCACACATTGCATTGCTGGGAGTTTTATTGCTGTGGATTCTGATACGCTGACACACACCACACATTGCATTGCTGGGAGTTTTATTGCAGTGGATTCTGATGCACTCATACACACTGCACATTGCATTGCTGGGAGTTTTATTGCTGTGGATTCTGATACGCTGACCCGCACATTGCATTACTGGGAGTTTTATTGCTGTGGATTCTGATACACTCATACACACTGCACATTGCATTGCTGGAATTTTATTGCTGTGGATTCTGATACGCTGACACACACCACACATTGCATTGCTGGGAGTTTTATTGCAGTGGATTCTGATGCACTCATACACACTGCACATTGCATTGCTGGGAGTTTTATTGCTGTGGATTCTGATACGCTGACACACACCACACATTGCATTGCTGGGAGTTTTATTGCTGTGGGTTCTGTGATACACACTGCATAGTACTGTGAGTTTTATTGCCCTGGAGCTCTGGGATACACTCATACACACTGCACATTACTGTGAGTTTTATTGCTGTACACCTCTGTGATACATTCATATGCAGTGCACGTTTCTGTGGATTTTATTGTTCAACCAATTAGAGAGGCTGTGTTCCAGTATACTTGACATGCGTGGCTGTTCTTTGTAAAAATGCTTTGATTTAAACATTTCATAATTTTATTTCTCAATAGATACATTTGAAATGGTATACAAAATATACAAGTAGGCACTTGGTATCCACTTTTAATATAAAGAGAGAAAAAGGCGGAGCTCTAAGAGGAAAAGGTGGAGCTTAAAGAGGAAGGATGGGGATTAACCAGGAAGAGGTGTGCCCTTGACAGGAGGGGGGTGCCTCAAATTTAAATTAGGGGGTGCACAAGTTTAGTCAGGCCTAGGGCAGCACAAAACCTAAATACACCACTGGTCGGATGCAGACCACTTTGAAAATGGCCCGTCTTTACAATTACATTTTAAATCTTGTGACTGCTAAAAACCATATTCGCCCCTGTAAAGAATTCACTTATTTTCATGTGTTTCAACTACTGTGTTAAATATATTCTAACTTAGAAGGCTTAGGCTCGATTCACCTCTTCCCGGAAATGGAATGGAATCAAAAAGATAAGCCACGGTTTACTGTAAAGATGTTCATACTCGGTGAGTTGGCTTACATGCCATCAAAATCCGTTTCTGCTTCCTCTATCCAAGTTCTTTCAATTCAGTTGTCTGTTGAATCCTGACAAATTGTAAAACTCTATGCCAGATCTCGAGTGTTCAGGTCGGTTTGCTACACTCATTTTTTTTTATAGTGTAATGTTTAATAATTTATGTCTAGTTTAGGAGCTGGAAGTACATTTTATTTTCATTAGTCATGAATCCATAAATATATTTGCGCACATGAGCTGCTGAGACTAACACCTGTGTCATCATAGGGGGTCCTTTTGAAAATAGAAAAAGTTATTTGCTAACATTTTGTATAATTTAAACCTGCTGCCTTTGAACAATTGTTTTTAATTGCGCAAATAATCCAGCCGTATGATTGTAGCCAGGATGTGAAACCAACTGTTCGTGGACGAAAATACAAAATGACCTGCTTAATTGAAAGGATTATTTTATGTCCTCGTGAATCTCGCTTCTAATTATGATATAAGAACTCACGTTCATTAAATATCCCTAAGATTACATCCCTTATGATCAGTTTGATTACCTCTATCCTGCTGAGAAAAGGAAACTGTACATATGCAAAAGGATAACTCAGTGCTAATAAATCTAAATGAGTTTACCCATCCGAAGCATTAATTGGAAAATTAACATAACTAGCTGACTAATTCCTCAGATCTAGTATACAAGGTTTAGAATACTGTAAAGTGGATCCCCCACTTTGTTTATGAACTATGTAAACAGTCCATAAAGGTATATTATGCAAAATAAGTCAAGATTGCAACTACGAGTATCCAAGTATCCTAAATTATATGTGTAACGGTAGATTATTATTGGTGGGAATATGACCCCTCTCATGTTAACATCTATAGCTGGTCCTTTTCTGCTCAATGGAAAACTGAAATATGCCCAGATAAGACATTCCAACGAACGATGGCCCTGTCAATTCTAAAGAAATACGATATACAAATATACCCAAATATATGGCATTCTAACCAATTATTCAAAATAGATGTGTTTTTTTCAGGGAACTCACTGATGTCATTAACATAATTAAGGGGAAATATCATTTGTGTGACGATCTGGAAGACCAACACACTAAGATCGTAGCTATTTTGAAGCAATGGTTTTGCGTCCCGGAGTTAGACCGCAAAATTTATTTATTTATTTATTTATAAAGGATTTTACCAGGAAGGATACATTGAGATTTCTCTCGTTTTCATGTATGTCCTGGGTTCAAGAACATTGAAGTGTTACAGTTACAGAAATACAAAGTAATACAATGCAAGATATTGAAAAACAACACAAATATACAGATTAACAGAAAATAAATATGTAGGAAATATAGTCACTAGGTTACATGTTTACAGGTGCATTCTGTATTGAGGTATGTTAGTAAGGAGCTCTTGAGTGACTTAAGACTGGGGGAAGATTTGATGGTGTCTGGGAGGTTATTCCATAATTGTGGTGCTCTGTAGGAAAATGAGGATCGAGCCACTGTCTTTTTGTATTGTGGTATTGCAAGTAAGGTGCTGGTCCTGGATCGGAGGTTATAGGATGAGGGAGCTACTGGGGGAAGCAGTCTATTCAGGTAGGGTGGCAGCTTCCCAATTGTCGGGCCTAGAAACCATTTGCTTACATAATCCAAAGCAGTGTAATATGATTTCCTTTTGATATCGCTCCTTAAAAAATAATACAATCAGCAAAGTTAATTTCATGTTGGCGTGGGAGAGGGAGTTAAACTTGCAGTTCAGTCTGGAAGAATGGTTTTCCATTACAAGGGCTCTAAACGGTATCACACAATGTTCGATTAATATAGAAATGCGCCATAAAATAATTTACAGGTGGTACTTCACCCCCGCTTAACTCCATTTATTAGACTCCTCAGTTTCAAATAAGTGTTGGAGAGAATGTGGAGGGGAATGCACCATGGCACACATTTGCTGGCATTGTACAAAACTTCATGGATACTGGAAAGAGGTATATAAACTCGTCCTTAGTGTCACATCTCATATTGGTCGTTTTTCACCCCAACTTTTACTCTTCAAACAATTTCCAGATAACACTCTTAGGGCCATATTACGTAGTTGGTGCTAACTTAACCAGAGCTGTTGTAAACTTCCCAGAGCCATTATAGCCTATGGAGGTTTTCAGTTTACAACAGCTCTGGTTAAGTTAGCACTACATTGTAATACTGCCCTTAAAGTGGAAAAAAATAATAATAGGACATCTACTGGTTGCAGCAGCAGCTATCATTCCACGACATTGGAAAACTACCACAACCCCTACATGTGATGAAGTCATCCAAATGATACTTGAAAATAAGAATTATGAGTTGGCATTAAGACAACCATCTCCGTTTACCACAGAGTTGAAATATTTTTGGAACATATGGGAAGATAATACTGTAGGCAATGTTAATGGCCACGCTTTACGGGTTTGATTTGACCTTCTCAGTTTATGCGTGTACTTATGTAACTAACTGCAATATTTAATGTCACTGTATACTTATTTGTACTCATTGTTGTACTGCTTGAATATTATATTGCAAACATTTTATGAGATGGGTGGAATTCTTCCCCCTCCCTCCCTCCCTTTTCCTTTTTTTTCTTTTTCTGACTGCTTTTGTTGTGAAACTAACTTAACAGCTGGAGTTGCTATTCGATCTTGCCGCAGCTTGTGGCTCAGAATTAACAGCTCCTTACTGTATATTAACAGCTGCTATACTTTGTACAGGAGCCACTACTACCAGCTCAAAATGAGAACCGTGACCTATTCCATGGTAGCTTGATGATTTCAGCTTAAGGCGATGTTCAAAAATGAAAAACGATACTCGTAGCTTGTTGTTTAAAAATAAGCCCACCAAACAATTTCAGACTTATTTCAGATCCCATGGGGCAATCCACCACTCCCACTGGCTGCGAGTAGTAGAAGACTGGAAACAAATAGCTCCAGTATCTTTCCTCAGTTCTTTCACCGGGCCTTCGATAGCCGCAGAGCTGATGCAAGAATTTTTGCCAACAAAGGCAAAGGGTCACTTTGCCACCCCTCCCAAACCCCATGACTAATCCATGTACCACGCCATTTAACCAAATACTCAACTAATAATCCAATACTTCATGATCAAACCTATTACTCGCATTCTCGGTGTGTTATTAAATCCTTCTAATATTTGATTGATCTCTTCTGTCACCCCCTGGGTCTCCTGCCCTCCTCCTCATCTCCCAATCTTTCCTGTCTGCTAATCCTCCCAGACCCTCCTCTAGCACCTTCCACCCTTGTAATTCCAGTCAGCTCCACTGCATTCCGTCACACCCAGTGATCCCATACCAGTCTTCAAAGCCCCGGTGTCCTGCCACTATCCTCAGCCTCTCCTCAGCTCTTTGCAATACTCCTTGGGTCAGTTCCAGCCCTCATTGTTCTCCTATTAATTGCCATTCTTATGTAAAATGCTGTTCTCCCCAGCGCACCGGTCCTGTCACCCTGCACAGTCCTCACTGTGTCTCCTCTCCCCCTCCCTAGCCCTATGTTGCCCTCTCCATCCCCCAGTGTGTCCTCTGTCACCCGCTCCAGCACCAAGTGTGCCTTGTCACCTTCCCCACCTCCCATTGTTCCCTTTCACCCTCCTTAGCCCCTAGTGTGCTCTCTGTCAGCCTCTATCGCCCCCTCTTCTACCCTTCCCAGTGCAGTCCCTGTTACATGCCTCTCTCCAGATCCAACATGCCAGGATGTGCAGGGCAGGCATGTACTGGCCATAGGGACTACAGGGAGATTCCCGGTGGGCCGATGGCTCAGTGGACCCGTGTGAATGCTGGTTCACTGCCAGCTCGCACTGCCCTTAATGGGTTAGGTGAGAACTTCCTCACCGTCTGTAAAACAGACGCATTCTCATATTGGGGCCACCGTGATGGTGAGACCTGCTGCGCATCTGCCTCACCTTAAGGCGTTGTACGCGTTCAACCTCAGTGCCACTGCGTTGCTTTACCCAGTCGCTCTACAGCAACTCCGGTATCTGTAGAGCGATTGGTTAAGTGATCCGGTTGGTTTACATACTATTTTTGTGTGTGTTTGCATAATTAAAGTGGGCTGGTCTGGATGCAGTCCAGGGCTGATTTTTTTGTCCGGGTCCAGCCCAGGTGCAGGGTGTCAGTGCAGTTACACCTGGGCCTGGTTCCTCTCCTCCACACACCCACAGGCATGTGCTGATGATGCTGTGTGAAGAAGGGGGTGGGGCAGTGTGCTGGAGGCTCTCGCTGGCTCTCCCCAGAGGCAGGCGCCTGTTCTGCCTTATAGGAAGTGCCGGCTCTGGATAGCTGGCTCATGTGAACTCGCAGCATGGTCACGCTTGGCTTCATGGAATCCTTATGGAATTCAGGTGCCAATAGCAGTGGCGGTGTGTGATGTCACTGCCAGAATCTGTTTGTGGCTCCCAAAATTCAAACTCCAGCCACTGATACAGCAGCTGTGTTAGATTAGGGACGGTAACGGGATGCCAATAAGGGAAATTGGCTTGAAATATTTTTTTTCCCTTACCAACTCGCTGTAACCAGCAACAGTGGGATAGGGTTCCCGATCTGAATTTTATGATAAATCTGTGCAACAGTCATCATGCAAAAACACAATGAGATAATTTTCTTTGCAAGATACGGTTTCAGACGGATGCATGTGAGAGATGTTAAAGGGTCCCATTTCTACATTTTATGCTGTCTTTTCATTTGTTAACATAGCTATAATCTGCAATGAGCCATTTTACTTTTCATGGAGGTGTCAAGAGTGAGGGCTTTGTACAATAAAATGTGAATTTATGTTTAGTTTGTTACAGGCTATAATAGCAGGTTGGAGGCCCTGTGTCTTACATTTAATTTGTACAGCTACTTACTGTATGTTACCATTTTGTCCTCAAATATTATCTTTGCTTTATGTTGGCATTTTTGAGAGATGCACTCCTAGAAATGGCAGCAGCTTCATTACAAATGCCAATAAGCATGATAGGGTAACTATAGGGTAGGTGATATTTGGCTGAAGAGTAAGAAAATTTAATTTTTTCTTCTATAATAAAATTATACATACATATTATACATAATCTTTTCGGTATAATACATTGTGAATGTAAATACATGTATATTAATACCATCACACACAAGCAAGAGGAAATGTTATAGTAGTAGAAACAACTGAGGGCTCTATTAACTGCTTCGCGCAAATGTTAACGTGTGCGTAAAAACGCATTAACGCAGGGGGGAAAAACCCTTTGCGCAGAACGTCGTATAACAATGTCCGCGCAAAAAATGCGTGTTAACGTCTACCGCGGGTGAAGCTGCGCGAACGCTGCATGAGCGTAATGTACTGCGCGCGTCCTATACTTAACATTGTTAGCGCAAATGCGTTTGTGCACTGGTACGCGGATGGTATTTGCAATCTATGCACAAATTTTAACGGACAACGTTTGCACACATAATTTTAACGTCTTTTAAAAGCTGGTGTTAATGGCAAATCTGGACGTCCTGGCTGAAACCAAATACACCAGCCCGAAAAAAAAATACAGCAAAGTATAGTTACACATTCTACGCATACCCAAACAATAAAATTGAGAAGTTGTGCGTGTTTTTATTATTGCTGCAACATATATACTCAGATTGATTTTGACAAGCGTAAAAACTGAACGGGAGACAATTGTGGTTCTTAATTCTGATTGGCTGAATCGCGTGAAAAAACAGTCCGCCCACCGATTTCTGCGCGCAGCGTAAATGCGCGTTTTTGCGCATCTTTTTTTCACGCGTTATTTTTTGACGGATGAAAAAATGCGCTCTGATTTTAATACCAGCCTTAATTTACGCACGTTAACGTTTAACGCTGTGTGCAAAAAAAATAGCGCTGCGCATGTGCTTTTGCGTGAAGCAGTTAATAGAGCCCTGAGTTTTTTGAGCTAGGTGAGCTCAATACTTTTTACATTTTATGCTTATTCGTTCTCTTTTTTTATAACGCATAACTTTGCAAAAATATGTATTTCATTTCAGTTGTACTAAAGGCCCAGAGGCTGTTACCACAAATCTAATTTATAATTTATTTAAAATTTTCAATGTATGTTACAGCTTTTGCCTTCTTTAATACACTTTTGACGGCGCAATATAACTCTTTCTGAAGCCTTATGTTTGCACGTTAGCTATGAAAGACTTTTAGTAAATCTTAATGTTGTTTAAATGTGTTGCAGCTAATCTTAATAATGTAGCACAAATGATAATAACTTTTGCTGTAACCTTGTCTAAGAATTCACGAGCAACCTGACGCTGAATAATTTTTTCAATTTTGCTCCATTCAATATTTTTGCCAAGCAAGTTTAATATCAGCATAAAAATAGTCTTTTGAGCTCAGGACATTTGTAAGAAAATAATGTTTTTTGCACGATATGTACTGTAAATTTAATCAGGAGAATGGTATTGAAAAAAAATATTTTCAGAAATACACCTGAATAAACTGAATTTACAGAGAATATCTGCTTTATTTTCTTCATTTCACATTATAAAACATTTCATGTACATTCTGTGATGATAAAGTAGAATTTTTTAAAGTATTAATGAAATTGCTTTTAAACACTTTTTTTAAGTAGAATAAAAATATTGTGGATAGATACAATCTTTACATAAACTGACCTAAAGAAATGTAGTTTTAAAGGGATACTTTAAGATATAAACGGGGGGGGGTGTTCTTTTCCCCCATTTTTTTTCCATAAACTATAAAGATCCTTTTTTTTCAGTGCCACCAGGGATTTCCTCAGACGCCTTCTGTGAAACAGCCATGTTAATGTGCTGAACACACTTTCAATCGAATGTCTCTCAATGCTTCTGTGCATTACTGACCTAAACCCTAGAAGACTGTCCAGCGCAAGCACATGACAGTTTTTTAAGGAAAGGGAAGCCCTCTATTTTGGAAAGCTGGAACAGTCCATAGAACAGCCGATTGTGAGTGGTGGTACCTAGTGAGCCAAGACCATATCTACTGGGTTATCTGATAGCTTTGATTGTAGCTGATGAGTTAACTCAAGATACATTGTATTACGTTCTCCTTCACCATGTAGGAGGTAGAGGTGCAGTCATGGAATGCCATGCCATTGTCATCTAGCCTCAGAAGAGACTTGCTTCAAACTATGAACTGGTTTTAAAAGTGAAATTATAGGCTTTAATGCGATTTAGTAGGATAGATTGTTCCAAGTTATTTATACAAGTCAAGACAGCCACTTTTGTAAATCTTGTCTATATGGTCTAAATTTTAATATGTTGAAAGTACAAATCTGACTCCTTAAAAAGAGTTAATGTGAATGATTGGCACAAGTGGAAAAGTTAAATAATTGGCAATGATAAGGAAATGGAATAACGATGGAGAATGTGTCAATATTAAGAAAAGTTGAGTGTTTATGAAATTTCTTCAGATCAAGACAAAACGAGATAGTATGTTATTAAATGAGTGAAAACATATCGGCACAATCACAGAGAAGACCCTACAGTCAAGGGAGAAGAGGACGCAAGAAGGAATGTACATAGTTCCCATAACAATAATACAACAAGTCAGGATTGCCATTCCAGAATGAAGGCCAAGGTAACTAGGCATATCTAAACATAACGAAGGATGTATCCGTACTTTCAACGTCAGGAGAGAGTTAAAAGGAAGATACACTAATGTTGCCACAAGGGAGATTGAGATAAAACAGAGCCAAGAAAATGTAAAAAAATGTCACCCGTGAAAGGATGACAAAGTGAGAAATAGATATAGCAGAACATAATAAAAATACTGAGACAGAGTCAGGTGTTACAAGGCCGAGAGAAAACCCCAGTGTGCTATAGACTGTTATTAGGAGAGAAAAACGAGAAATGGAGAGAAAACTTCTCTTTATGTCTTATTGGGTTGCTAGTATTTCTAAACACTGTTCTTGTCTTGTTAAAAAAAAACTATGTAACAGACAATGACACAATCAACTCAAAAAGAGTGCATTTGGAGAAAAATTCAGATAAGAGCAATCAATCTAAGAGAGGGAAAACAGATCGTAGAAATGTAAGGAAGAGTTCAGAAATAATATTTGGAAGGGATGGTGCATCTGAAGATGTTGGCCTTACGAAATTGATTCTTTCCCATCAAAGAAGTTAGAGAACACTTTCCTGTATATATATACTTTTACTGTACAATTCAGGAATGCATGTAGATATTTATATTTCTATAAACAGATATTATTGTACGGGTAATCATGCTAAGAAGAAGGATGTTAAAAAATGGTTTCTAAAATCTCCCTTTTTGGTCGATTTTTGGACTCCGAGTCACAGAGGTTGGAGAAACGTGTTTATTTCATTCCTTCACTCTGTCTCCAGGCAACGTGCAGCTCATTTTTTTTATATGTTTTGAAAATGACCTTATTTGACATGTAAAATGCTAGACCAGCGGCAGAGATAGGATAAGCAGAAAGTGGTGCATTCGACACCAATGCCGTTTCTTTCTAATGAATACATTTGAGTCACTTAGAAGAGAATTGAAAAACAAGTGAGATTTAGAATGAAAATCAAAAGTGCATTTTATTGGATGGGTTTTGTGTTTGTGTTTTTGCAAATGCTCTTTGGTTATTGCAATAGATGTTAGTGGATGTTCTTATAAATGCAATTAAAATTGACGAAGAGTGATGTGTGAACTAGAAATTATTCTTTAGCTGAGAAAAAAGTCTAAATAGCGATGAATCCCTTCGATACCAAGATTGAGTATACTTGATCTTCACAGCACCTGCTTGTGCCCCGATATTGAGTATGCTGTATTTGGTCTAATTATGGATCAATGCAAAGAAGTTTAATTTATTGTAAAGGAGCTTAATTTGCAAATGGTACTCCAGAATGTGCTCCAAACATTTTAACACCTCAGGCCTGACACCTGAGGTACAAAAACAGTTTGAACAACTGGGTCTCTAAAACACTAAGCATCAGCTGATTCAGCAATAGCCCTTTTTTGGCCAGCAGATGTCTGCCTGTCAAATAGGGCTACTTCAGTAAAAACAATACATGGATGATAATGAAAAGTGATTTAAAAAAATGGGTTCTTTTGTCAATTTCTTCTTTTATGAAAATAAAAACGTTGAATTGGAAAAAAAAAAAATTGGGTTCTGACAGTGGTAATTATAGAAAATCCCTAGGTTGAGAGGTGTTAACTGAACAAAGATGTAGGACATCAATACTTTTGTCCTTTGTGAACAGTATTTTATTCCTGAACTGTTTATTAAATCTGTAAATAATATATTCTAGGAAATATGAGAGCTAATCCACACATCGCATGTGAATACTTCCCAACTATATTATACGATATTTTGGAAACCATGCCGGAAATGGAGACTCCCTTGGGATGTTTGGGTTAGCTAAACTATTGAATTGTAACAGAAACATAGAAACATAGAAAATGTCGGCAGATAAGAATCTTTCGGCCCATCTAGTCTGCCCAATTACATGGATACTTTACCTGGATTTATCTTTTGTTTAGGATAGCCTTATGCCTATCCCATGCTTGCTTAAATTCAATTACTGTTTTGGCCTCTACCACTTCTACTGGAAGACTGTTCCATGTATCCACCACCCTCTCAGTAAAATAATGCTTCCTGATGTTACTTTTAAACCTTTGCCCCTCTAATCTAAGACTATGTCCTCTTGTTTTGCTACTTTGTTTCCTTTTAAATATACTCCCTTCCTCTACCTTGTGGATTCCCTTTACGTATTTAAATGTTTCTATCATATCGCCTCTGTCTCGTCTTTTTTCCAAGCTATACATTCCAAACTCTTACTAAGCATAGTCATAGTGGTATGATTCCGAATGGTTTTTTTTCTCAATTAAAATTTTTCTCAATTATTATGATCCAAGCCTTACAAACTGGTTATAAAAAGTGTTAACTCCTTGGGCATTATGCACCTTCTGGAGCCCAGATGCAAATGAAATTAGTTTGCAACAAACAAATTTAATTTCAGTGATACAGCATAACTCCAGAACGTGGATAACATGATCTTGGGCTCCTTTGTCCACTGCTGATCATGTAAGCAAGTTCACAGTAGTGAAGGGGTTAACTGTGTAAGATGTTGTTTCTTCCTGTGTCTCTCTTGCATTATGTATTGTGAAGTTATGAGTACTTTTTTCGAGTTTCGTCTACAAATTTACCTGTGTCCTGTTTTACAAAAAGTCATTTTCTTTTCTGACTAACATCTGCTTTCTTCAGAACTTTAAGGAGTAATTTCCAAGAAACTTCGACTCTTCAGTGATGAAGAGGTTTTTTGAAAAAGAATGCAGTAGATTGACGAGCCATCTGTGACACTATTCCATTTTCCATAAAAACTCCTTTCTATTTAATGTAAAATCAAAGGAAATCTTTTAAACGCATAGTGCTCAGTGCCAAAAACTAGTCTCACGATTTCAATAGTGATGTGTAATGGAATTTATTTGGATGTAAAGAACATAACATAAAATTGAAGTCTTTGCTGTAGACAGAGATAGGAATTTGTGAACAGGTACGAGAAAATCAACTATGTACTTATATGCAATGTGCAGTCCCACTCATCATTCACCATGTGGGTCTTCCCTCTTTTATACTACAAAAGATCCACCAAATACAGTATAGAGTGCCTTGGCCCAATCTTAATATAGAGTATAATGTGAATAAAAACACCTTTTATATTTTAGAATATGTACACTTAAATACTGGGGCGGTTGATCAACGCTCTCTCATTTCAATTAAATTCACACGAAGAGAAAAGCGAAACATATTTACATAGAGTAGCATGTACAGTACAAATATTCATAAGTTATAAAGTCAGTATAACGTCTCTGTTTCTACAGAGAAAGGCCATAGAGACGCCAGTGCTGTCTGCAGGCCTGTGTGTGGCTGCAGGCCTGTGTGTGGCTGACACATTGGTTTTTCCGTGATTAATAGTAGTAATACTCCCTCTTGAGACACAGAAACACTGTGGAAAGGGTTAATGGTGAAGCAGAGACACCGCCCTGAGTGAAGCTCCTGTATGGGAATATATAGGCCAGTCATCTGTAAAACAGATACATGATCCACCCATCTTGTATATATATCTACCATTTGTGACGTCACCAGGAGGAGACGCCGGGGTGTGATCAGCGTTCTTGTAAGACAGCATCACTCTATCTATTTTTGTATAAAGTCAGTATCACACTCATGTGTTCACGAGCCTGTATTAGCTCTATTGTTAGCACTTATGGGCATTATATCCAGTATTAAGCAGCAGGCCTCCACCAAATACTGTATGTGTCTCCAAAAAAGTTTATTTACTGAAAAATATATTGTTAAAGCCATCATTGGCTATAGCTTTTAAAAAATAAAATCAAAATTACACAAATAATAAATACCGGAACGGGTTTTGTCCCGTCTGGGACTACGTCATGTTATATAGTCTAATAGTACACCTCATAACAAATTAATGTCACCTCTATGTCCTGTTTCATAAGCAGCTTTTTTCCTTTTTGATCACACTGCAAAGTCCTGGCGTGCGTTCCACACCTCTACTAGCCCACCACATAAAAAAAACCTTCCATGTCTGCCCTTGGTGTACATTCCACACCTCTCCTTTGGGTCCAGTTCCTGCACTGTATACGTTACGTGCCTGTGTCCCTCTCTCACACAATCTTCCTCCTCCACTTCCTGGTACTTGTCATCATGCCTAATCGCATTGCGATTACATGTACGTTCCATCATAAACCGCTCCCCTTTTCCTGGATTTTCACTTCTTCTTGCAGATTCCTATAGTGTTCAGTCACTCTGCAGTCCCAATCTTTCTCCCTCCTCTAGTAATCCCATAATACAATATTAAAAGAGGAGAATAAAAACCTGTATAAAAAATGTAATATTAATGTTTTATTCCATAATGCAGTGGAATCTGTAAAATACAAAAACATAAAAACATAGGGTAAAACCCCTCTGTGCCAATTTTACAATCACAAATGGAAGATATGTCAAGCATATAGAATTCCAAGCAGGCTCGAATTCTTCATTGTTCCCTTATGCAGCTCCAACAGTATATTATCATGTGTAAGATAAAGAAATATAACAGAGTTAAGGAAGATATAAAAGAAAGATATAACATAAGAATAAACAGATTTCATTGCGCTTACAATGTTAAAAATCTTAAAAAGCATGTAAAGGTCATATCACCCGGTCCCAATGGTAAACGGCTCAGTAGCTCTATTCAGACCTTGATACAACTGGACCGGACCCCGTCGCTCAACGCGTTTCATCTCCCCAACTCTTGATAAAGATGTTAATTTATTATGAGATGTGCTATTATACTATATAACATGAGGCAAAGGAAGTAGTTTGGAGGCTTGCTCTAGAACAGTGGTTCCCAACCATGGTCATCAAGTAACCCTAACAGGCCAGATTTGTCAGATATCTGAGGCACAGCACAGGTGATTTGATTTGCTGCTCATTGATTGCAGGATTGTCTGCATTTTCCCAAAGTGATCCTAAAAATATGGCCTGTTAGGAGTACTTGAGGACCAGGGTTCGGAGCCACTGCTTTAGAAGATCCTGGTGCATTCCGTATAGAGCCATGGAGAGCTCTGACAAATGTGAATTGCTGACTTTCTAAGAATATTTATATTCTCTATTTGTGGAATTACGCTAGGGGACCACTTCTGGTGCCCACCCTAAGTTTTTTGTTTTGAAAGAGCTGATGCTGCCATGTTAAAAGATTGATCATTGTTGAAGGGTTGTAATGGGACCCTGAATATATGCACAATAGAGCCAATATGGGTTTATGAATACGTGAGTGTGATACTGACTTTATAACATATAAATATTTGCATTGTGCATGTTATGGTATGTAAATAATTTTTACTTTTATTTCATGTAAGCTTTGATATGAGAGAGAAAAAGCGGTGTCGCGCCTGGATCCCCACTGGGGCGGCTGCAACTACCAGATGTATCCAGTCCAGCAACATGTATAAAACTTAACAAGAAAAAAGTGTCATCTGCGCTTATCTCTATAACACCATGTGAAACAAAACACAATTAGAGGTTTTAGTTTGACATGACTGCCAGGTGAGCTTACACTTGAATGGCCGTTCAAGTAAACTAAAACCTCTAATTGTGTTTTGTTTCACACGGTGTTATAGGGATAAGCGCAAAATTATGACTTTTTTTCTTATGTTTTATACATGTTTCTGGGTACATCTGGTAATTGCAGCTGCCCCAGTGGGGATCAGGCTCGACACTGCTTCTTCTGTATATTCAATATTTTGCTGTATCTCCAGTCATCTTTGCAGCCTATTCCGTTCCGTGGCTTTGCTTTTTGATCCCATGGTGGATTTGTTTCGGGGAGGGTATAAATAAAAGCCCACTAGTTTTCCTCATAACTGAGAAATCAGCATGAGCATATGTGGTTTGCTACAAAGCAGCTTGTGGTTTCATTGGTTAGGACTCATCTTTACTAGATGTGCCTTGACGTTGGCAGATGAGCTTACACTTCATTGGCCATTCAAGTAAACTAAAACCTCTAATTGTGTTTTGTTTCACATGTGTTATAGGGGTAATCGCAGATGACACTTTTTTCTTCTTATGGTTGATATGAGAGAGACGGTCAATAGTCTTTTTTCACATTATAGTCTATATTAAGACTGTGCCGAGCCACTGTATGCTGTATTTGTTAACAGGTAGTTTATGTTCTGATTTTATGATATCTAAGAATGATATTTGGGTATTTGATTAATGTCTAGTGTAGTGCATGTAAACATTTTGCGGATGTTTTCAGAAATTGTTTTTCCATTTTTCAATTTACTCATTGGGACTTTTGGCCGTGACCTAGCAATTAATAAACAAATCATGAAATATGTTGATGACCATACACTTCAATTGTCCATAAGCTTACACAGAGAAAGAGAGGACACATTTTAAAAGGAACATAGAAAAGAACCAATTTTGTTAAATAAGCCTTTTAGTTTCATACGAATTGTAGTACTCCAAAGCTGTAGACACCACAGGCCAGCTCCCAACCTGCACATTAAGCAGAGAGCTCGAGTCATATAACACAACAGGTGGTCTGCATATTGTTACCAAATTCTATTCCACCCATGATGCTTGCATCTTGGATGTTGAGCCTGCATTCTGTACGTATATTAACATCTCATATATTTCATATGGGAGATGTTAATGTGCCCCAAGCAGATGAAGAACGAGCTATTCAAATGTCTTATTCACCTGCGACTGACGTTATTCATGAAAAATGTCCAAAGTGGTTACACTTGAGACAATCGGGTAACGTAACACAAAAATCTGTGCCCACCAAAAACTCCCATGCTTACTTCAAATTCCTTGGTGGAGAGAGGGATGTGATCTGCTTGGAGCCAATGGTTCCCAGTGTGCCTCCGCAAATCCTTACGCTGTCGTGGCCAGATCTCACTCGTGTGAGCTAGATCGTGTCTCTCTCCATGGAGTCCTATTCACAACAGCGCCAGTGCCACTGATGTAATCTACATGCAACTCAAAAGCATAACACCTCAAACTGCTGACAAAAGTGGCTCAGTGGGAATATGGGTATTAAAGACGAGCTGCAAATGCCTAGCACACAAGGTTTCCATATGTGCCTTTCCTTTTAAGTCCAGGTTGGGTATCTGGCCTCACCTTTTATTTTTTTATTTTGCATAAGAAGTTTATTAAGAACAAGTGCGTAAGAATGCATTGCAATATGATATCAGTAGTATGATATCATGATAAAAATTTTACATCTGCAAACTGTGCGGCAATATATAGTGCCGAACCGGAGTTCGAAATAATCGAATAAACAGTGAATATGAAAAAAGGCCATGAAAGAAACAAGTCACAAACCACCACTCAGCTACGAGACGGGTAACAATGATCCATGAGGGATAGAGTAAATTCAGGCAACAAATTGTCCCCTGGTGCGTATGGGGCCATAAGGGTGGTTGGCGCCACCTTAATAACCCTTTGAGGGCTTGCCTCCATTAAAGTCAATTAACAATATGAATATTGTTAATATTGACTCTCAAATACAACATTAATTGTCTTAAGTTTCATAAAAATAATTTATACATTCTTCTAATCCAATGACAAGACTTTAAGGTGTCTCCATTCTCCCCAGAAAGTATATGAGTACTTTTATTATAACTTTATATTTTAGAGACTTCTACTTTTATTAGTACCAACTAGCCAATTAAAACCGGTTCGAGCCAATCTGAACTATAGGAGATCTATATCGCAGTAATCAAAAACTTCTATTGCTTCTAGTTCAGACATTTTTTAGTAACGTCAATAAAAAATACATAATGTTCAGGTTGCCTCACCATAAGTATGTTAAGGACTTTATTTTCTTCTTACTGTGCCTGCTTTATGACAACATTGCATGACATATGGGATAGAGACTACTCTCCTAATGCAGCCAGTGCAGCACTTTGCTTTGCATTTTTCCAAAACCTAGGTGCACTGTGGTTGTTTTTTTTTTATGCGCCTTTGCTAGTTTCTGCCTTTCTCTGGAGACATGACATAAAAGTGAACGATTTGATTCTCTTTGAGAATGGGAGCTAAAACTGAAGTGCCAATTAAAGGCAATTGTCCTACTGTTTTTACAACAGGGATATAGAAGTTCACAGGAAGCTGGAGAATGGCCATAGTACACACAGGGCTCCACTGAAAGGTTATGAGCAACACAACATGATTCCCTTTGAAAACAAATTACTATCCTGTCCTAGATTTTATTTGATTGGACAAATTCCATAATGCACTGTGGATGTAATAGATAAAAGAAAATGGAACCAGTAAGTACATGGCTTTTTGACCTATATGTCATGGTAGAACCCGGTGTTTTATATGTTTACAAAGGAAGTGTCAGTTCACATTTAATGAACAATTCCAACTGCTAACTGATGTAGCTAGAAATTAATGTTCATATTAATAAAAGTGTTTTATCTCACACACTGGATGTTATTTACTGAAAGCTGATGGTCACTAATTAATTCAGATACACTATATTGACAAAAGTATTCGCTCACCCATCCATATGCGAGTCAAGGCAGGTGAGCGAATACTTTTGGCAAAATAGTGTATGTGGTTTATGATAAAGCACGGATCTGTGATGAATAATAACACAATGCATAGGAACACATGTATGTCTAAAGCATCACAGGTGCACAATACCTGGGATATCAAATGTCAGGGTTGAATTACATCAATACTAGGAAACTAAGAACAGGAAAAATCTCTTTTGTAAGCATAGGCGCTTCTACAGGGGGGCATGGAGCTATTCCTTGCCCTCTCCCTATGTGCCCCCCACCAGGCATCAGCATCCAGCTTCTCCCACTTCCTCCGGACGCGGTATATTCATTTCATTTTTTCCCTTGATTAATGGCATTTTAAAGGTTAATGGGCAGGCTACACGCCTCACATCGTATATATTTCACGTTTTCTCTTGATAACTGGCATTTTAGGAGTTAATGGAGTTCATGGAGAGTCTACATGCCACCATGTATTCATTTCATGTTTTCCCTTGATTAATGGCATTTTAAGGGTTAATGGGTAGGCTACATGCCACAGTGTTTATTATTTTTATTGTCTTTGCCTGGTTTTATGGCATTTTAGAGGTTATTATGGAAGATAAAATCTAAAGGGTCAAGTCATATTCAGATCCTTTGCTTTTTGTCACATTTTTGGAAATCTATTTTGCCGAAAATATGGTGAATTCCCTATTTAGCGAATGTTCACTGTAATTTGTGAAAATTGGAGTCACTGAAGCAGTTAACAGATGTCAGTGAAAATTGCTGAATTTATTGAATTTATGTATCATTGCACCACATTACTCTGGGATTTTGGAATCTTAGTTATATATACTTATTTAGGTTTTTTCAGTGGTGTGATTTAGTGGCGAAAATTATTAGTGCCCCCCCCCAGTCTTGACTATGGTATATTATGTGCCCCCTCCCTATATATTGTTCTTAGAGTTGCCACTGTCTGTAAGTGAAATTGCTTGGTGTAAAAGATAAAAGGAATGTGTGCTCCCTTCTCTCCAAAGCGTCTGCTGGAGTGCGTGCTAAGCCCTAATGATAAACTCTAAGACTTGTTTTTTATTATAACTGAATATGTAGGTGTTAACTAAATTTAAAGGAATAAACTAGGGTTAAAACAGAAGGGAGGGAGAAATGATGGTGTTAAAAAGTAACCCCTCCTGATCCCGCAACAAACCAAGTTCCAGTTTAACCCTAGAGTATCCCTAGTTTATCCTCTAGAGTATTTAAGGTTAATCAGTACCTACCACTTTTTTTAAACTCCCCTTGAATCCAGCGCTGGGCTCCCTCGGTGCTCTTATGGACAAGACATACTGCTGGCTGCAGTCATGTGAGTACCGGAAGGCTTTAATGCACAATGAGAGTCATTGGCAGAATCAGAGAATGATTAAAGACGTTTTCAAGCACTTCCATTGGGTAAAAGGCATTTTTATTCAGGACACCAGTGCAACGTGTTGGCTGCTTCAACAGCCTTTCTCAGCACTAGCAGAAGATAAATTGTGCTGGTGTCCTAAATAAAATTGCTGTATATCTGTTAGGAATGTCTGACCCCCTCCTTGCTTTGTTTTCCTGGATATTTTGAAGAGGTGGTGACTCTGGGGCCCATGAGCACCCTACCTCTGGTATTGTATTCTGAACTGTCTAAGGTTTAGCTAAGTGTATGAGATTCCCCGTTGTTTCATATTGATGAGAACTGAGCACCAAAAAAGTACCACTTCCAAAAATTCCTTGAAGTCATTGTGAAGTTTAGTTCAGTGTTCACTAGTCTAAGCTTCTGGGTAAGACTAGGCCCCTAAAGTACATTAATTCAGACCTCAGAGTCCTCCACCCCACCTGCCCCGGCAGAGGGAAAGAGGGGGTGGCACCACAAATTAGATTGAGTGATCAGTTCCTAGAGCAGGGCAGTTAAACTACTGTGTCCCATTGTTTATGAACTACAGCTCTCATGTTTCGCTGGCCATCTATTTCATTTGAAAGAATTCTAGGAATTATAGGCATCACCATCTGGGGGGGTTGTGGGCTTGATTGCCCTGGCATAGAGTGTCTGTTTAATAAAGCTGTGGTGCAATGCTACTGTTTATAATCCACAAAGACTTGCAAGGTTATTCAGAAAGCGGTGAAAACCTTGAGAATGACTGGAGAAGTGAAAATTCTAGGTCAAAATTGTCTCCTGGCAATTCTCAAGGTTTTCACCTCTCTCTGAATAGCCCTGTAAGTTTTCCTGTATCTTGAGCACTAGAAGGTGTCTCAGAGCACTGCTGCAGACCGCTGCTGCCTTACCTGCCAGTGGTCACCTCCCAATACTCAGGTCACCACTAAGAGTTACCCCACTTGCTGTGATTCCTTTACCCTATAGGTCATGTAGTGGGCAAGGCCACCACCAACAGGTACCCTCCATGTTCACTGGAGACACAGACACAAATAATCCTAAAAATACAGAATATATATTCAAATTTGGGTATTTTGACCCAGCCCCACCCAGTTAGCACCAAGGGAAGTTGGCAAATATCCACCTCTCTGTCCACACAAAGAAACTGGTTGGAAAACGTGTGCTAGCATCTCTACATATTGGGCTTAATTATCATTAATTGCTTACCTTACCTTAGTACAATAACATATTTTGTACAATTGTGAAGTAAATCCAGACAGACGGAAAGATGTTGCTATGTAAAACCTTTTTTATGTGAGTTGAATTCCAAATCGTTCTCATGAGACCTCCGTTGCTTTAAAAATGCATTAAAATGATAACGATGACCTGCGACTCTGTTTAATGTGCAATTTTAGTTTTGCTTCGTTTACTCTTATTATTATATTTATCTGTATTCTAATTAACCTTTGACTTTTTCTATACTAAATACTTTTATCCATTTGTGGCTCAGTCAGAAGGAAATTAGTTGTGACATATTTTTGTTTTTTGCTACCTTGGAATCAAGTTATTGCTTCAGTAAACAGAAAAAAACACAGGAAATACATGTATTAAATATTAGAAAAAAGCTAACCTCCCATAATATGTCTATATTTTTCAGATGAATGTCAAAGAATAAAATGAGTGGTCACATTACAAACATCATTATGAATGTATTAACTATGTAAAAATTTTATCTTGTTCACAAAGAAAGAAGACGAACTCTCATCTATAAAAAATACTACGTAAGCATGCAAATAGCTATTTAGGGCATGAATTTGTTATTAAAGAGGCTCTAGTTCAATAATTCCATGTATTTTATATATTTTTTTTAAATTATATATACCGGTATATACACAAAATATATGTATTATATCATTTTAATATATATTATTTTTATATTTTTAATGTATCAGTAGATATTTTAATCACATGGTGCGTCATAATTTTATGTTAACTCCATCACTACCATGATCGTGTTTGCACAATCAGCAGCAACAGACACACCAGCCCAAGATCATGTTAACGCAATCTGGGGCGATGCTATATCATTGCAAATGAAATTAATTTGTTGAACAGAAATTGTATCTGTATTTGGGCTCCAGACTTTGTCCCAAAACATTTAACACCTTGGGCATGACACCTGAGGTGATAAAACACTGGGAAAGATTGTTTGAAAAGCTGGAAATCTGTGTCTCAGACACTGATCCCCAGCTGATTCAGCCCACGTGCAGTAAACTTGTTTTGGCCAGCAGATGGCAAGATCTGCTTGTCAAACTGAATTACATTGAATCATACATTGAGAATTTGCCAAAAGATGTTTTATTTCATTATTAATTAAATATTTTTAATGAAAAGTGATATTCAAAAAAAAAGATCGCTGGACCATGATAGTGTTTTTTGGAAAATCACTTTGTACTGAAGGGGATACGTTTCAAATTGGTTTAGACCCACATTTTCCGCTACTTAAATTCTACTAGTAGTTCACACGGTACGTGAGAATTACTAAAAAAATTGTTTTTATGGGAAAATGAAACACACTGTAAAATAATTCAGTGAGATTTGAAAACAATGGGCAGCAGGTTCCTAGGGGAGAAGACTTTTTTGATGAACAAATAATAGCTAGAATCATGTTGCCAGTGATGCCGAATGCCCTAAGCCTATGTTGCTTATGAATAAGAATACATAACACTGCTCAGGATATATTATTTCCCACTGTTGTGAGTTTTTTACAACATGGAAATTATAGTTTCCTTAATATCTAGCAAAAAAAATAAGCCCTTCTTAAATAAAGTGTATTTCAGCCTGACAGGTAGGGAACAATCAGGTGTTTTTCAGCAGATGTATTTATGATAAATTACATGAAAAAGCAATTATAATAGAATCTTTCCACGGATTTTTCTTTTTAGTCTTCATTAATAAATAACACGGTAACTTAAGGATTAGATGCAAAATCAGAATTAGAACCAGTTTTTAATGAACTAACTGATCAATTCTTTCCGGCTGTGTATTGTCTTGACATTTTGTTGTTAATGTCAGTATGTCTTGTATTTTGTGTCTTTTTTCTGTTTTCAATCCTTCATGCAGCAATAAACAATGATACGTATTACTATCATTTCATGACACATCCAAATGTAATTGTGGCAGCTATCATGATCTACTTCTCTGAAGCCTCTCGAGTCGGTATCTCTTGTCCTGTTTTGTAAAGTGTAACATAATATGGTTAACTTTAAAAACATGAAAAAGAGCTATGGTTGTCGATGCTTGTGAATGTTTCGCTGTACTTGAGCTGTGAAATATTGTTCGACATCTGTTTAATACAACTTCATACAGCTTAAGGATAAGTGTAAGCTTTAAGCCTTTCAGCTGATGGAAACCTGGTGCCAAAGCGGTGTGTGCTAGTGTCATTTATTTATCTTGTCAGCTACTTTTACCTTTTTATCTGGATCCTGTTAACTTGCATTTTACTTATGGAAAGATTCTTCGATTTTTTTTTTTATTTTTTATAATTTTTCTTGTTCCAGATATGAAAAGTCTTTTGGCATGATACATCAAAGGCTGCAAAGTCAGTAGCATCATGGAAATTTGGCCAGCTTGGAAGCACGCGTGGTGCACTTGATATTCGTTTAGATTATGTTAACCGTCCGTAGTTTTGAACAATGAGACAATGAAACAATATGATCATAACGCTAGACAAGGAATAGATATATACTGCAACATCACTTACTATACTGTCGGTAGGTTTTTAGTTAATCCTATTCGACTGTATAGAAAAGAATTTGAACATATATTACTTTTTTATTGTTACACTAAATTCCAATAAAAAGGCAATAGGTTAGTTATTTTATGGCTCCATATACATTGGGCAAGTGAGACATCTCAGTGTTTGGCTGTCATCTCCAGGTTTCACATTCTTCCCTTGTGTCTGTCAGCTCATAGCTTAGAGTGCTCAGGTCTTCCATCAACTTTATAACTACATTTATCTACAAACTATGTCAAAATGTTCCCTTTGCTGACACAGAATAAAATCCATAATCAGTTAACTTAAATATGTCCAAGCTTTTGTCTTTTTTCTCCCCGCAGCTTTTCCACATCCAAACTAAACGGCTAAACTAAAAATGTCAGTATTTTCACATGCATTTGTGGGTTTCACTCGTATCTAACTAACGATATATATATGAAATGAAAATGATCACATATTTTAACACCATAAAAGAAGGACTCAATGGGCCATATTACATAGTTGGTGCTAACTTAACCAGAGCTGTTGTAAACTTAAAACCTCCATAGGCTATAATGGCTCTGGGAAGTTCACAACAGCTCTGGTTAAGTTAGCACCAACCATGTAATATGGCCCTATGTGGGCTTTTTAACCCACTATCATAATGTCATGTAACATTCAGCATTGTACTTGGTTTATATGTTATTTTTTCTTATGTTTTCCTGTTGTTTTTTTTATTAAGTTGGGTCTTTTACTCTTTCCTCTTAGGCACCATCATCAGATGCTCACCATGATGCTTATATGTGTGGTTTTATGGGTCTATTATCTAGCTTCTGTTTGTTTACCTTCCCTGACCATACAATTCCGTTATTGGCATTTACAACACCCCCTTCTGTTTGGCTCTTTATTGTTCAATTTTATGCTTTTGGTCACTATAGCATCAAGACCTGAGGAAGAGAGGCACACTTTCGAAAGCTTGTCTTTTAAATGTAACCTTAGTGTCACATGCCAGGCACCTGCGGGGTCTCAGGGGGGTTCTGGGCACGCGGCGCCGCTGGCTGGCCGGGTGCCAGGAGCTCCGGTGGTCCCCAGCATTCCTGCAGTTAACGAAGGGGCGGGGCACGGCATGGTGACGAGGAGCCGCCGGCCTTTAAGTAAAAGGCGCACGGTCTGAGTCATTGCCTTGACGTGGAGTCAGTTCCCGCATCGCTGAGTGTATTTGTGTTACGAGTCACTGATTCTATTGATGTATTTGCTTTCTTTTGCCGATCTGGATTGTATGAGGACCCTGAATGTTGCTGGCCAGGACTGCTTTCTTGACAATTCTCTCTCTATGACCAAGCCTGTATGTATAGTATGCCCTGAGTGAATGCTGATCCTGCCACACGCTGACTCAGTGTGTATACTGAACCTGCCTAAAGCTGATCCAGATTGTATGATTCCCCTGTCCGTTGCCAACCCTGATTGTATGCGAACCCCCTCTGTTGCCAATCTGGATTGTTTATTTGACCACGCTGTTTCTGAGCTTTGTTTATGCTTTGTTTATGACCATCCTGCACAGGCCTAATGCAGACTATTCCTCACTCGTCATTAAGCTCAACCCTTTCTGTCCCAGTGCAGACTCTGTCCTGACGCCTACTGCTAGAACCACTAAGTTGTACTCTCTATTACTGGTGTGTTTGTTATCCCTGGCTGGGAGTGATGGGGTTAGCGATCCCGACCACTCAAGGATCGGAGGACTTAGAGGTCTGTCCAAAGGGATCCCCACCACGGTTGTCGAGAGTGAACGTGACACTTAGCCCAATAAAAAAGGTATCTCTACTACTGCTATACTCTGGTGATTTTTATATACAGTATCACACAGACGTGAGTACACCCCTCACATTTTTGTAAATATTTTATTATATCTTTTCATGTGACAACAATGAAGAAATTACACTTTGCTACAATGTAAATTAGTGAGTGTACAGCTTGTATAACAGTGTAAATTTGCTGTCCCCCTCAAAATAACTCAACACAGCCATTAATGTCTAAACCGCTGGCAACAAAAGTGAGTGCACCCCTAAGTGAAAATGTCCAAATTGGGCCCAAAGTGTCAATATTTTGTGTGGCTGTCTCTTTCCGGGTGTCATGAGGCGTGTGCATCAGGTGTCGATGTGAGTCCAATATGCAGTGATGAGATGGAGTCATGCAGGTTGATGGGCACAACAGGGTTCATTATCTAAACAAAAACACAAACAATAGAATAAACTGATTATAGAGGAAGTTAGGAGTCACAGGAATGGAGCTCAGGGCAAAAGGCAATACGGGAGCAAACAGAGGAGATACAGGAAAGGGGTTGAGGCAATAGATGAAGAGAACTGAGACTAGTGGCAGTGGAGGTTTGGGAGAACCGAATACGAAGAGCAACTAGGAGACAGGTGAAACAAGGAACAGCAGAATAAGAACTAATGATACTGCTGGAGCGAGACAGAAATAAGGCACAGGGAGAAACTAACAGTACATGAAAAGGTATGACACAGAAGAAACAATAACTAGGGTAATTCAGATAAATCCGTGGCAATCAGTGGTCAAAGTCCAGAGCAGGGGCCTTGGCAGGTGGCAGGCCAATAGAATGGTTAAGTCCAAGTAAGGGGTCTGGTACATTTATTTATTTATAGAGTATTTTACCAGGAAGGATACATTGAGATTTCTCTCATTTTCAAGTATGTCCTGGGTCAAGTATGTCCATGGGAAATCCAAAGTAGAGTAGGGCTAAGGAACAGGGGAAGGTACCGGTGGGTTTCACGGAGGAAGGTTCAGACAGAAGCCTTTGAAGGCTGGGGATCGGGGAGCTTCAGGCAAGGAACGTCTGGTTAGGAGCACAGCCAGGACTTCACTTGACTCCCATACAGGATAGGAATCACAGGAGGAACCGCTGAATGGTAAAACGTCCTCCACCAGATCGTAGTGGGGAACAGCGGTGCGACGAGCCACTCCAGTAGGATGGTAGACAGGTCTGGTGATACCAATATAGCCAGCACGCTGACCTGGGGGCCCATGGGAATGTCAGGCTGTCTCTCTGGGCAGATCATCATCTCAGTCCAGGGAACTCCAGTCTTTAGAGGACCCAGACTCATGAGCAGATTGGTGTGGTGAGTCATGCCGGCTAGGAGTGATGGGTGTCGCTGTCACCGCTGAAACATATTTCTTGGGGTGGCATGCAGTTTCCCGAATCTTCAGGGCCTCCTTGAACCTATCAAGGTCCTCTCTATGAACAACAGTCCAGTTGGAGGCATAGACACAATATGGGGACAGAGGGCCTGGTTCTAGAGCCTTGGTAACACCGACCATGATACGCTGGCTAGGAGTGTTGGGTGTCTTGTTACACAACGAGATAGAAGTGATCTCCATGGGGATTTCAGAATCAGATTCTGGTGGCGTGGTGTACTCAAAATCCATAAGCTCAGCAGGACTTCATACTCATTCTGGGGATCTGCTTCCATGAACACCACTCTCCTGGGTCTGGATTTTGTGTTTTTTCTAGGTTTGGCAGCAGGTTGTTGGGGAGGCTTGGGCAGGGATGTAATTTTGGGTGAGGTTTTTCTGGGCTTGGCAGGAAAAGTCTCTTTGGGTTTGACAGGTGCAGACTTGGGAGGAGAAACACACTTGGTGGGTGAGGGCTTTGCAGTGAAAGTCTCTGTGGGTTTGGCAGGCATGAACTCAGGAAGGGTAGCCAGCTTAGGAGCAGTAAAAGATATAGAAACAACAACTGTGGTACGTGACCCTTTACATTTTACCAAGGGTACTTGAGAGGCTGGCTTGGGTGGGCACATGGGACAAGCTGATATATGGTGCAAGGAACTGCCACCGCAGAAACACAAACTCTGTGATCTTCTTCTTGCATTTTCTTCCTGGGTCAGGAGTCCTTTGGCTCCATCCTTTGGAGTAAGAAGTACACCTTAGTGGAGGTGCCCCTTCGGCCCTGCAGCATAGCAGCAAATTATCCAAATGTTGCATGATTTCTTTAACTGCTTTTGTGAGGTATTCCATCACAGCCTGGATCACCGCGGACTCACTGTTTAAAGGCTTCCTCATTCTGTCGTGTGGCCTGTGCATAGTATGCAGGTGTGAGCCCAAGGTGCAGTGATACAGGAAATCAGGCAGGTTGCACGTCAATGCAAGGAGTTTTATATAATAAACAAAGCAGAAATAAACAAACAGGAGAAATGAACCAAAGCAATGGAGGAGACTGGGCGAGAGAAGCAATAAACTTAAGCAGAGAGGAGACACAGGAAAAAGAACTGACCTGAGGAGAACTGAGATTAATGGGAGGCGAACTAGGATCACCAAATCGCCCTGAAGTGCGGGGAACGAAAAGTCATTGAACGTGCGGTGACTTTTCAAATCTCTTTGAATAACCGTGATAGACTATAAATACATCAAACATGTCTTTGTGTACATCAGAGGAAATTCCTAAAGCTGGGGAGTAGATATAAGTGGTAAAATATATGTATGCGTGTGTATGTATGTGTATATATATAAAAATCACGAGTATATATATATATTAGGGCTGGTACTGATTAAAATTCTCGTGTTCGATTAATCAATTTTTTTTAAATCGATTTTAATTTCGATTAATTATAACGCACTTACAGATCAAACTAATTTTAGCTGATCTGCTTGGGTCTTGGGCCCTGGGTTTTAGGTCTTGGCCCTGTTGGAGATACAACAGCATATATTATACTATGGACTGCAGGTGGCGCTGTTAGTACAGGTTAAATGTGTTCTAAACTCGTTGGTATATGTTCACAGGAAATAAGTCTCTATTGTCTCTGCTTTACTTCCTTCTTCCTTTCTAGCTGTGTGATGATGAAGCATCCTGATATATATCCAGTGACTAATCTGTTATAAGTTGTTTTATTGCTATATGCACAAAGTAAAGTTCTCTACTGCAGATTCACAAGACTCCAGTGCCTCTTTCATACATAACCAACAGGTTATGGGCCCAGACACTGAAAACGAAACTACAAATCAGTAAGTGCTGCAGCTATCATCCAAATACCTGCTGTGTGTGAGGAAAGGAGCTGCATCCAATATACTGAAAGATGGCAAGTGGCTCAGATGTGAAATATGCAATAGCAAAGCTAAACAATACCAATTATCAGCTGTGGAAGTTTAAGCTGGAAATGCTGTTATCCAAAGATGATCTGTGGCAGGTGCTGGATACAATCAGACCCACTGACAACCCAGAAGAATGGGACAAAAGAAACAGGCAAGCAAAAGCAGTTATAAGCCTGTTAGTGGAGGATGATCAACTAATCCATATAAGAAAAGAAAACACAGCTAAAGGTATGTGGACTGCGCTACAGAAACTGCACGAGCGTTCAAACTTAAACAGTAAACTATATCTGCTACGTAAACTGTATAAGATGAGGCTGGAAAAAGGCCAGGAAATGTGTGAACATGTGAACGCTATGCTGGAAATTGTGGAGCAATTACGTGCAATTGGAGAAGAAATAAAAGACAATCATGTAGTGGCATTACTATTATGCAGCCTTCCAGAATCATATAGTGCCCTGATAAACGCTCTAGAAACCAGACCAGAGGAAGAACTAACACTGGAATATGCTAAAGGGAAATTAATTGATGAATACAACAGAAAGAAGGAAAATATATACGTGGTGAAGAGAATGACAAAACAGAAGTAGCTCTAAAGGTGAATGAAAACACAAAACAAAACAAAGAGACCAGAGTGTGTTTTCGCTGCAAAAGGACAGGTCATTTGAAATATAATTGTTCAATCTGGAAAGCAGAACAGCGAAGGAGAGAGACATTCACAAAAGAAAGAGCTAAAGCAGCCACACAGGAAAGCAAAGACACAGCGTGGAGTGCAAGTTTTAAAGTAACTCAGAATACTACCCCGCATGGATGGTACATTGACTCAGGAGCAACAAGTCACATGACCAGTGATGAGACCTTCTTCACAGAAATTAATTTTAATACAAAAGACAAAGTCTTCCTAGCAAATGGGAAAAGTATTACATCAGAAGGTAAAGGTCAAGGATTTCTGAACTGCATCACACCATCAGGAGGTAACAGAAGCATCCTTGTAAAGAACGTTCTGTATGTTCCAAGTCTAGAAGGAAGCCTCCTATCAGTAAAAAACCTTGCTAACAATGGACTTACAGTACAATTCCGAGGTAATGAATGCACAATTCGAAACAGAAAAGAAATCGTTGCAAAAGGAAGGTTGAATGAACACCTATACAAAATCGTCACTGAACGTGTTCAAGTCAAAACAGTCACTCATAATCCACATGACAAGTGCATCCATCTATGGCACAGACGATTGGGGCATCGAAACTCAGAAGCTATAAAAGAACTTTCTAAGAGAGAATTATCAGAAGACATGATAATGATACCTTGTCCAAAGTTGATGAAGTGCACGTGTTGCATCAAAGCAAAGGCCACACGTACACCACTTCCACAAGCCAGTCAAAGAAAAAACACTAAACCCATGGAACTTATACACAGTGACGTGTGTGGACCAATGAAAACCCCGACACCCAGCGGCAACAAATATTTAATAACCTTCATTGATGACTATTCCAGGTACACAACGACATATCTGATGAAACACAAAAGTGAGACAACTGATAAACTTCAAGAATTTGTAGCGATGACTAGCAACAAATTTCAAAGGAAACCCGGAATAATACGCACGGACAATGGAGGGGAATATATGGGTAAAGAAGTGGAATCATATCTAAAGAAACATGGTATCATACACCAGACAACCGTACCGTACACTCCAGAACAAAACGGTGTAGCTGAAAGAAAAAATCGCACTCTTGTAGAAATGGCCAGATGCATGCTTTCAGATGCCAACCTACACAACAAGTACTGGGGAGAAGCAATAATGACTGCAACATATCTACAGAACAGACTACCATCTAAAGCTATTGAAAGTACCCCTTATGAAATGTGGAACAGATCAAAACCTAGTATAGGTCATATTAGAGTGTTTGGTTGCAAAGCATACGTTTACATTCCAAGTGAAAAACGCTCCAAGTGGGAGAACAGAGCCATAGAAGGCATTCTAATAGGCTACAGTGAACAAAGTAAGGGATACAGAATCCTTAATCCAAAGACCAACAAGGTCACAGTAAGCCGCAGTGTTTATTTTGATGAAAGCCAAACATCAGAAATAATGACTCCCGAAAAACACGAAGAAAAGGTGCCGATTGAAATAGCAAGAGATGCTGACCAAAAGGAAACTGTGCAGGAGTCAGACCAAGAAGTGGAACTCACAATTGATGACTTAACTGTTCACAATCCAGTAGAACCGACAGAACAACCAGAAATCAGAAGATCTACTCGGACAACAAAAGGGATCCCACCGCGCAAGCTGTCATACACTGTTAAGACACATGAGACATTTGAACCAACATCTTGGGAAGACATAGATAAACTACCAAAAGGGGAAGCCAATCAGTGGAGAAAGGCGGCTGAAGAAGAACTAAAATCACTTCAGAAAAATGAAACCTGGACTCTCACAGAGCTCCCTCCCGGTCACAAAACTATAGGAAGTAAATGGATTTTTAAAGTGAAGTACGACGCAGAAGGAAACATTCACAGATACAAGGCAAGAGTAGTCGCCAAGGGATATTCCCAGAAATATGGAGAAGATTATGATGAAACATTTGCTCCAGTGGTAAAGCACACAACCATTAGAACATTCCTCAGCATTGCAGCTGAAAAACAAATGCAAGTGAAGCACCTGGATGTCAAAACAGCTTTTCTATATGGAGATATCAAAGAGGAACTCTACATGGAGCAGCCACCAGGGTTTAATACAGGACAGAACCTTGTGTGTAAACTGCAAAAGAGCATCTATGGTCTCAAACAAGCAGCAAGAATGTGGAATGAAAAAGTGAACGAAGTACTCACAACAGAAGGATTTTCAAGAAGTAACGCTGATCCATGCCTGTATTCAAAGAATCAAGACAACAAATGGATCTACCTACTAATTTATGTTGATGACATCATAATTTGTTTTGAACAAGAAGGGGATTATGATCAAATAACTAGCACATTGAAACAAAACTTTGAGATTAAAGAGCTTGGGAACATTGCTCACTATTTAGGAATCCAAATCGAGAAAGAAGAAGACGGAAGTTATCTTCTTCACCAAAGTCAGAAAATTACAGATATTCTAGCAGAGTTTCACATGCAAGATGCAAAAGAGGTGAAAACGCCTATGGAACCAGCTTATCAGAAAGACAATGGAATGGAAAACTTGTTACCTAACAATGAGAAGTACCGCAAAGCAATTGGAAAATTGTTATTCATTGCAACTGTGACAAGACCAGACATTGCCGCAGCATTGAGTATACTCTGTAGAAAAGTTTCAACACCCTGTCAACGTGATTGGAATGCCGTAAAAAGGGTGATACAGTATCTAAAAGGAACAATTCATATGAAACTGCGACTGCCAGCAACACCCAATGCAAACTTAATTGGATATGTAGATGCTGACTGGGCCGGAGATATCACAGACCGCAAATCTACTACTGGTTACATCTTCCAGTACGGAGAAGGAACCATCAGCTGGTCTAGTCGAAAACAAGCGACTGTTGCACTCTCTTCAACTGAAGCAGAATACATAGCAGCAGCACATGCATGTCAAGAAGCAATTTGGATTCGTCAACTTCTATTAGACATGGGACTGGATATGTCTAAACCGATACCCATCTTTGAAGACAACCAGGGATGTATAAAGTTGACACAATCAGAAAGGATCAACCCTAGAACCAAGCACATAGACGTAAAATATCATCTGCTCAGGGACACACAAGAGCAAGGACTTATCGATATTCAGTATTGCCCATCAGAAGAGATGACTGCAGATGCACTCACCAAACCGTTGCCAAAGGAACGTTATTGTTTTCTTCAAAAGAAGCTGAATGTTGTATGATTATGCACATGCTGTTGAGAAGGGGTGTTGGAGATACAACAGCATATATTATACTATGGACTGCAGGTGGCGCTGTTAGTACAGGTTAAATGTGTTCTAAACTCGTTGGTATATGTTCACAGGAAATAAGTCTCTATTGTCTCTGCTTTACTTCCTTCTTCCTTTCTAGCTGTGTGATGATGAAGCATCCTGATATATATCCAGTGACTAATCTGTTATAAGTTGTTTTATTGCTATATGCACAAAGTAAAGTTCTCTACTGCAGATTCACAAGACTCCAGTGCCTCTTTCATACATAACCAACAGGCCCTGGGTCTTGGGTCTGGGGTCTGGGCCTGGGCCCTGGGTCTTGGGTTTTGGGTTTGGTTCTTGGGTCTGGGTCTTGGGGTCTGGGCCCTGGGTCTTGTCTAGGGCCTGGTGTGTGCCTGGGGTCTGGTGTGTGCTTGGGGTCTGGGCCCTGCTGCGGTTTGGCTGGGTCCGAGGCTGGACTGAGACAGGCAGCACCATACTCACCGCTCCTCAACTGCCTTCTCGTCTGCTGTCTTCTTCTTGTGCCAGTCGCTGTGTGTGACGTGTGCGTCACACGCGTCGCACACGTGACTGGAGGGCAGCAACAAAGCAGCGTGCTTCTCACTCTGCTGTAGGGCCACCCAGGTCCCCAGGAAGCCAGTACAGCTCTGGATTTGGACTCCTAGAATCCGATGAGCTGTTGATGGGGCCCCCCTGATTGAAATAAATGTAATCAATCGATTAATTAATCGTTAATTTCCTCAGCCCTAATATATATATATATTTATATATAATAGTCTAAAGCTGAATGTCCAGCTAACATTATGGTAATATGTCAGAAAAACTAAATATACAAGGAGTCCGTCCTTAAAGCTCTTAATATAAGCAATCATTTTTTTATTTCAAATGTTTTGTGTTCCTGAGGAACTTTAAAATTTATTTGCAGGTCCTTAACCTTGAGGTTATAGATAGAGTGACCTGTCTGGCTGAAGTGATATATATTGTATTTTGTATTTTGTATTTGGTTTTTGATAGAGGATCTATGTAAGTTCATCCTAATAAGTAGCTAAAGGCCAGTTCCTCCATTGTCGTAGCTCTTTTTACACACTGTGTCCTGGATCATGAACACATGGACTCTTTTCCAACCTTGGTGTAAACCTCACCAGAGCTATTTTAAACATCCAAGAGCCATTAAAGTCTACGGGCTCTATTACGATCTTCGCATTAAAACCCGGACGCAATGGAGGAAAAACTGCGCCCGCAGTTTTCCCCCTTGCGCCCGCATTTAACGCTAGATTACAATGCAGGCGCAGAAAATGCTGCCTGCATTGTTTGCAGGCAGTAAAAGCCAGGATTCTCGTGGCAGCGCTGAGCGCAGCCACGAACGTCCACTCGCTGGAGTCCATAGGACTCCATTGAGTTTCCCCCTGCCGGTCACATGACCTTGCGAGATCCGGCCGATCGGCGTAGTGATACGCAGGGAGAGACTGGGGGGGACTTTTTCCTCCAGTCTATCCCTGCTCCCGCCGGCCGGGATGCGTTTGGGTTTGGATTGTAATATACGGTAAATACCGCGGCAAACGTTAATGCTCACGCAAGTAAGCGTTATCGTTTGCGTCAACCATGTAATAGGGCCCTATGTGGTTGGTAATTAGTAGAAATATTTCTTTAATTGCAGACTCAGTGAAAAGCGGCTGAAGGTAATAAATGTATTTACTGATCCCTTAAAGAGTCGGTCATTGGTTAACAAGAAGAGTGATTCGTGAAGCATTTTTCTTTTCTTTCTAAAGCAAAAGCTTTTCATGCTGTGTTTTTAGGGCAGATTTTATTATTTTTAGAGATCGTTCTTTCTTTATAGCCATTTTGCTTAGAAGCGCCACAATTAGTGAGAGTTGTGATGTACTGGCTGAATCATTTAAGTGAAATTTGTTTGTATTTTGCATGCTGTGATCTTTCTGTGAACTCTGGCTACACAACTAACTTTAGAGCTAGCAGGGACCTTCAGGCATTCTTGCTCTAGGCAACTTGGAGAAAAGTTTGTGTAATGCAAAACTTTGCAATAATTTAAATAACCATGTAATATTTCATCACCATCTATGAAGGCAAGACACAAATCGCTCTCCAAGGAAACAATTTAAGACACTGTGTCTGGTTTTCAGTACTCACACAGTCTAGCACAATCACGGGACACTCTTACCTGAATAAAGGGTTAAGCCCCAGTCCAAACCATGCTTCATCATTGTAGCTATATTCCTGAAAGACCTATGTTCTACTGCTCTCAACCTAGCCAACCATCTGCTCCTTTCTATTACTGGATTCCTGTTCACGCACCATATCTCCAGATTCCAGCTCCAGCGACTACCCTTCTCACCAACCTCCACTCCTGATCAGTCTCAGCCTGCTCATCACCCTCCTCCATTCATACCTGTGTGCAGATCACTGTACCTTGGGTGCATCTTCCCAACCCCATTGCCACCCCGGTACCATCCTCGTGACAGATGATGAAGCCAGACATAAATAAGCCCACAGCACTGCACATTGTGGTGGAGTTAGTCATAAAGACTTACCATGAACTTTTTAACCACCTGTCTGATTTGATATTGGAGTTGCTGCAAAGCATTTGGGGCACCTCAACTAAGGTGTGTGTTCCTCCAACCAACAAGCACGAAAAACGTCTCTCTTCAGAGGAAAGTCTGGGAACAGGCCACCAATCTTTGACTGTATTGTGGAGATTCAAGCCACTGGATTTCCAGCTGCCCAGTGAGACCCCCTCCCCCAAAAAGACTGCTGCAGTAGCCAAGCCTGCACTTGTGCCAAAGCCTGCTACTTTCTCCAAGCAAGCTCCTGTCTCAAAGCCTGCTCAGAGGAAACCTCCTGTGCCCAAACCAGTTCCAGTACCTAAGCTGGTACCTCTGTCCACTCCTACCCTTAGGAGACCTCCGGTGCCCACGAGATCTCTAGAACCTAAGTTAACACCCCTGCTTAGGCCTGCTCAAAGGCACCCTCCTGTAACCAAACCAGCTCAAGCACCTAATCCTGCTCCCAGAAGTGCGCTGGAGTAGGCTTAGACACTGGCAGTCAAGTCTGCTGCCTTGCCCAAACAAACTCCCAGAACACCTGCGCCAACACCCAGAAAAGGTTTACCCTCCTTACTTGCTGAACACAGGCATATAACGTTTAAGTCAACCAGATCCAGAAAGGAGACCCTGACACCACTATGGAGTCTGAAACCGCCATGCCTGTAGAATCAGATCCTGAACTACCTATGAGCGTTGAATGCACCCTGCCTATGGAATCAGATCTTCCAACTCCTATGGAGATTATGTGCATCCAGACTCCAGGTGTAACAACAACTCCATTCACTCCTGGCAGGCAATATCCCCTGTCCCCGGATTGTATACATGCCTCAAACAGAACAGTGTTTCGTAAGGAGGACCTAGAAAGATTTGAGGAAGCATTCCAGATCAGGGAAGCTGCAAGTCAACCTACTTGACCCATTATGACTGTCAGCCACTCCCAGCCAACAAGATCTGCCAACATCTTCTCCATATCACTCCACTTATGGTTCTGGTTCAGTGGGCTGGGACACTGTGGACTCTGATGAACCACCATTGCAGTACATCTAGCTGATGAGTAATTGTGAGGTTATGAGATAAAAGTCAGATCTCGTTGCTCGAAAGAACTGTGGGAAATATATGCAGTAAGAAAATTTTGGGTATGGGCTTGATCGTTGACCCCCAAGACCTCGAAGCAAATTTGGCCACCAAGAGGAGTAAGAGCGGGGCAATTCTACCACATGTGGTAATATTTTCCCGAGGCCTCAGAGGCATCTTCAACAGCTAGGAGAGGATGTGGGGTTATAATAGCATTCTCGATCAGCAGTTATATACCACCGATCAAGCACCTTTTCCTTACTTTCATTCAGAGACACACATCGAAATTTTAATTTGCCGCGTTCAAAACTTTTTCCCCAAGTGCCATCAGAAAATTCCACCTCCACCTCCTATAATTTGGTAGCATAGAGATACTGTTTTGGTACGTGGGAATGGGTCAACACAAGGGAGTGGCCAAGGAGAGTGAATGGAACTTGCAAAGCTTAGAAGAAAACAAGTACCATGTATGTAGGGCTTGATGCTCAAAAGGGAGTAGTTGGAGTCCAGGAAGATTTAATCTGTGGAACCAGTGGATATCTCTGGGATCATGATTGCCAAATTGGGGTTATACTAGTAAGGAGTATTGAGGAGGGAGGAATCTCTTAATAAAGATCCCAGCGTTGATAAAAAAAATCATTGCTCTATGATATTGAATACAACAAATTTGTGCTCCCAGGAGAGGAAAAAATGTTGCATATATATATATATAATTCGTATCCTCAGACTTCTACAGCAGCCTCCTCCTCAGGCACGGTGAAACAGCAAAAAAGAGAATTGAATTCTGTAAAGGATAAAATGAGATAACTATAGCATAATACTGTTATTATAGGTAAGAATTTAGCCCCTGCTAGGACCTCACTTACAAAAAGCAGAAAGTATTCAGGCCCATCAAAAGTACACGCCAGCTTCTGCCGGTTGGTGTGGATAAGATGCTGGCATGTACTTTTGATGGGCCTGAATACTTTCTGCTTTTTGTAAGTGAGGTCCTAGCAGGGGCCTAAATACTCACCTAGAATAACAGTATTATGCTATGGTTATCTCATTTTATCCTTTACAGACTTCAATTCTCTTTTTTTCTATGATATTGAGCTATATTAGAAAGAGATAGACCGCCCTTTTGGAAGTCAGAGGGCTAACCCTAGGTTTTCTCCTTTGCCAAATATATTTAAGAAAAATAGAGCGAAGATTCGTGAAAAATGATCTGCCACCTTAGAAAGGAGCATATAGTGGGACACTTTCAGATCTCAGTATGCATCCACTAGCTCATTATGGGCCAGACATAACTCATTCGTTTTGGTCTCGAGTTGGTCTGTCCTACCTCCCAGCTCCCTTATTTCCTTATGTGTGTCTAAGGTAAGGTCCCTGGAGTCTGCTGAAGGGACGATATGAGCTCCTAGTGGAGCTGCAGCACTGAGGAGGTAACAAGAGGAAATCCTCCTGTCCTGTGAAATGGAGGACAGCGATCATTCGGAGATGCCATCTTGGATTTCCCTCCGTCTCACTTTTTTGGTCGATCTGGTCGAATCCTGCTCCCTGTGCGGCTTGGAGGTGCCACTGCACTCAAGACACTAGGGAAAACTTGAGTGGTCAATAGGAGGATGTGTGGGGTCAGTCGGGGACCTGGAATTTTCTTGGTGTTTACTTGGAGCACTCGTCATTTGCGACTGCTTCCACGGGTATCTGGACATGCCCTCACACAGATATTTTTTGGATCTAGCCATGCTCACATGAAACTATATCTACCAAAAATGACAAAAACATGATTTCTTAGAATATTCTTACACAATGGTAATTACTATATTTCAGCAGCTGTCTAAAAATCATAGATTAAGTATTTAAAATATTTGTAGAATTACAATTAATTTTAAAAGGGACACATCAAGATGCACAAGCCACCTTTTCTTCACTATTTGTGCCAATATCCGTGAGAAAATAACCAAACATGCAGCGACAAAAAAATACACAGCACAGATTGACAGTTATTTACTGCATCTCGAGGGATTGAGAAGTAGATTCAAAAGTTGAATGTGTTGTTTCATTGAATTTTGCTCTTCATATTGCTTACAATTACAGCATTGTGCTTCTGCAGTAGGCCCCCACTCATCCACAACAGTGATTTATTAGATCTTTAGTACAACTATCACTGGTAGTGATGCAAAAGCACAACGTCCTCTTGCGTCATCCCCTAATAGAAACACCGGCAACAACTAGTGGCCATGGAATTCTAAACACTGGCTAAGTCCGGTGTCAGGGGCAAATGCCTCCTCACTACATAAGTGCCCAGTCCCACCTGAATCCGCCAATTATACACTATCAGGGTTTTCCAGAGAGGTGAAAAGCAGGAGAATGGCTGGAGAAGTGAAAATTCTAGGCCAAAATAGCCAACAAGAAATATCTCACTTTCCAAATCGGCTATTTTGACCAAGAATTTTCCATTCTCCAGTAATTCTCCTGATTTTCACTTCTCTCTGAATAACCCTGTATATATATATTAAGATTGAGGTTTAAGATTCAATACATAGGAGAATTAAAGAAAATTTAAGTAATAAATAAAATCACTAATTAGAAGAAGAGAAATAAAGTTTGCCTGAGCCCTGCAGTAAGAAAGCAGATTGTACAACAAATGCTTATGGTGGTCATTGAATACGGAGATGTAGTTTATGCAGCTGCCCCACAAACACACCTTCATAGACTTGCTACATTGTGTAACTCATTCTGCCGCTTTGTGCTGCAAAGTGACTACATGACCCACCATTTTGACATGTTAAAAGAGAATAACTGGCCATCACTGGAATCCAAATGCACCCTTCGCCTTTCCACCCTAGTGTTAAAGAGCTTTTCTAGGAAGCTACCACGCTACCTGAATAGAATGCTTCTCCCAGCAGTCCCCTCCTCCTATAACCTCCAATCCAGGAACTGCAACTTACTTGCAATACAATAATACAAAAAGAAAGTGGCTCGATCCTCAACTTCCTACAGAGCACCGCAAACATGGAATAACCTCCCAAACGACATCAAATCCTTCCCCAGTCTAAAGTCCCTTAAGAGATCTCTATTAATATATTTTTGAGACAGAATGCACCTGCAAACATGTAACATATTGGGTATATTTCTTACGTATTTATTTTCTGTGTAAATCTTGCATTTTATTACTTTGTATTTCTGTACCTACTGTAACAATTCAATGTTCTTGAACCCAGAACATACTTGAAAATGAGAGAAATCTCAATGTATCCTTCATGGTAAAATACTTTATAAATACCGCTCTGCGTGGACAGAGCCTGTGGAGTCATGGGTTCGATCCCAGTGAGCAACCTCTCCAGTAAGTGTCCTTGGGCAAGACACCTAACGTACATACTCGCTACCCAGGACATACTTAAAACGAGACAAATCTCAATGTATCCTTCCTGGTAAAATCCTTTCTCACACAATATATAGAACGAATGCACATAATTAATCAAAAAGAAATAGATAGTGGTTTAGGGGAGTAATTTATATTTATTATGTTGTGTTTTTGTGAGAGCACATAAAAGTAGGAAAAAATAATAATATAAAAAAATAGGAGAAATAGGAGCATTAAATACATTTTACTGAATTTGACAAATTCTAAAATATAAATATTATAGGAGTAACTACGGGTTGGAGGGGTGAAAATAAAGTTAATTCAGATATTCTATAAAGTAAAAATCAATATAAGGCATAATAAGTTTAGATTCAAATTTATATTAAGCAAAAATCACAAGGTATATTTATGACATTCATTGACTATATTAATACTTTTTTGTATGAAATGATTAAATATGGTTGAATAATAGGAGTAAATATCTTTGTTTGTTTTTAATTAAGGTTTTTGAATTTGCCCACATTCATTAATTGTAGAGATAAGGTTAAAAAATAGGTGTTTGGGAACATCAGCAAGACTGAAAGGAAGGCACAGACCAGAAGGTTTTTAAAGTGTTTTAAATAGTGATATATGTTGCAGCTGGTTTATTTCCTTATCAACCATGAGAATTAAAATTGTAACATACTGTAAATAGATAGAAAATCATGTAGATAATAGAAGATTTGACTAAAAGACAAATCTAGTCTATTGTTTTCAAAAATTAAATTTAAAAAAAAATTCTTCAGAAACACATTAAACGCGCTAGAATGCATAGCCTATGAAAAATTTGGAGCGGTAGTCTTTGTCTGTGTTTTCCGGAATTGTAAAGCTCATGAAGATCCGTTGTTAGAAATCAAATCGTTCTCTTGACCTCTAAACAAATGTCACGCGGATTAAAGCACACTGTGTTGAGAGTTGTGCTAGTTACTGAACTTTAGAAAAAATGTCTTGCGACTAAATGAAGGATCGAGAGTAGCCAAGGAATGTATTGGCAAATAATATTCTACTAGCACAAGGAAGCCAGACACGGTGGTCCGAGAAGCAGACTTCCTCATAAATATTTTAATGTCGCATGTAAGAAATTATACCTTAAATAAAAAAAAATCTCCTACAGAATTAGAAAATTCTTGGCAAATGTGAAAATACCCAGTATTATTAAAGTGTCATCACACGGCTGAATTGGGATTTAATTTAGTAAAAGTGAAAATGTAGTTTCTATGCATCTTACGTTCCTCCAAAAATTGATATTTTTATAGGTTTGCTTCATCAAGGTTATGGTATAAATGGTAACTATGATATTAACAGTTATTTTTGTGATCTTGTGTTTTATTTTCATTTTTGGTTTCAGGCACTTCAGCAGGTCATGTTAGGTGAAACGTTTTAATGAATTCCTAGTAAAATTGGCACAGGCAAATATTATGGAAAGGGGCTTATGTAGCATTAAGACCTTAAATCCAAGAAAAATCTAGAAAAATAAAACATTATCTTCTACAAACTGCTGGTTTTGCTTCACACTAGGAAGAGGGTTTTTAACAAATGTACATTGGAGATAGAAGCACTCAAAATAGCCATGTGGTTAAAACATCAGCCGTAAAGACAGTGGGCTAGATTACATACTGAACGCTAACTGTAGTGGTCGGATATGTAATGTTAACGCTAGGATAAGTGAATTTAATGCATGCTTCTCATATTACCTTCCTAACGCTAAACTCTTTAAACGTCCATTAGCACATCGGTAATTGCGTTAGATTGCGAGAGTTTACTGTACTTTGCGCAGCCCATATTAAGTATAAGATTAGCAATCCGTAATTAGGGTTAGGATAAGTAGGGTATTACAAAGTCCTAGCGCTAATTACCACACCCATGGGGTAAAAAAAGTTAACAACACCTAAATATTGGTGCTAAATGTTTCTGCTTTTGCAGAATCATTTAGCACCCCCTAACCCTCCCCAATTAATCCGATACTCCCACGGTGAGAAGGGTGGCCTGATTCACCACTTCTTTTGGCCGCGAGCAGACTGAGGCTGGGGACAAATAGTCTCCCTTCACGATCACTTCGTGATGCTGTGAGAACGCGTGAAAGTGAAATCGTGTAGGGCTCGCGGCCTGGCAGCGCAACCCTTCATGGAGTCCTATGGATACCGCAGATATCATTGAGGGTAGTACAGCAAGGTGCTGAAGAAGCGGCTGCCAAGGTATCTACCGCTAAAATGGGGGCACTATGCGGAAACCTGCAGACGTTAAATAATCCCGTTAGCTTCCCCATTTTAGTGTTAAATTCTAATTTAGCCCTTAGGCTATGGAGTTATTAAGATTACAGCTCTAGGTAAATTAGCTGGAATAAGTTGGAATATTGTCCATAATGTTTTGTTAATGTTCACACCTGGGAGTTGGATAAGTTACCTTTTTGTTGATAGAGTAGGGCATATACCTCCATAAGAGCGAGATTGTGCAGGGATCATAGCCTGTCACCACAACCCTCCATGGAGTCCTATGGACTCCAGGAGGTGATACTCGCTGCGGTGCGGAAGTGCTACCGCGTCCGCGAGTATCACCGAGTGTAGTACTTCTATCAGGGCAAGGTGCCATGGTAGCACTTGCCCTGAAATCCAACGCAAAAATGGGGATGCTATGATTAAACTTGCAGGTGCAGGTTTTCCCTGTTAATGTCCCCATTTTAACATTAGAAATGGAAGTCCAGTGTATTTGGAAATTTGCCACAAAATAAATGGTTAAAGAGGTTATGGTTGGGGCTATAGATCTTTGATAAAGTAGATTTAGGGAGGGATGTTGGTTAATTTGTACAAAGTAGATGATTTTCAAGTTAAGGGGGTTTAGGGTTGGGAGAGATAACAGGGTCTTACAGTTAGGAATAATTTAACATAAAAGAATTTCCTCCAGCAAGTGGGTTGTGAGATTCCGATGTTTGTTTCGAAATTGTCAGGTGTGACCAGGAGGGTATAGCTCATACCTTTTATTCGCACAACGAGCAAGGAGTCTATGTCTGGATTACCCCCTATACTTATAACGAAAATAGATAAGTTTATGACAGCATTCACAACAGGCATGGCATAAGTGACCTGCGCTACGGTGGCCCCCGCACATATTGTTACAGATAAAATGTTCCCGTATGCCTGTTCTCAGTAGTCCCATAAACCTTGCTTTTGCTTGCAACCAGTAGATTGATCCTACAATATATGAAGATAACTTTAGTTGCCAAGGCTTTTCATCCATTGCAGTTTTATGTGTATGTACTAATTGTTTGTACTGAGTTAATTAGCCTACGTGAACTGTAAAAGATCATTGTTACACAACATTGGAATATCAGTGTTCCTTTTCTCATCTGCATACATTAAGATGTGAATAAAGTGTAATGGTTTGGTTTTCAGATCAGTAAACTGACTTTCCCATAAACTATCTTAGCATTCTTTCCATACATCACACTTTAAACATAGCTGGTAATGTAACACAAACACCGCATTCAGCAAAACTACACTAGACTTCATCTGGTATTACTGAAATAAAACGCACAATGGACCATGAATAAAAATAATGGACCTGCAGTCCTGGTCACATAATCAGTTCTCAGCAGTGATTACTCAAGGCAACATTATTTATTTGAATCGTGTTAATTAGACCCACATACCTAAACGGAACTGCAAACACCTATTCAGGGTTTTTAAATAGAAAAAAGAAATTGCATATTCTTAATATATCAATATGTCTGGTCTGTTTTTCTCCTATGTTATAAACCGAGCACATTATGTCCTTGACATTACATTTTCCATTACCATACTAAGGGGCAACTCTTATGAATCTGGTAAGTTAAAAAGTTTGATTCTTTACAAATAGTTAAAGGTGCTACATTATCTCATCGTGTTTGTAAAGTCATGGAGGCGAGGTCCATGTATGCCTGCATTATGGAATATTGTTTCAGTCTCCGCAATCATTTCTACTTTGTAGTTACACAAAATACAGCAGCTGTAATGAATCGACATCATAGTGCGGATCCATCGCTGTTGTCCTGTTATAGATGTCTTACGTTTTGTATTTTAAAAGGAAACTTTCAGGGTTATCCAAAGAGATTCGAAAAGTCACCGCACGTTCGGTGACTTTTCGTTCTCTTCAATTCGGTTCCTTTTGCCGATTGCATTTCGGTGACCCTGCGGTGTATTCAGCAAACAGCACAGGGTCCCCGAATTGCAGGGAAAAGCTACCGCAAACCTGACGAAAACTAACCGCAAAACCCAGCGAATGCACGCCGAAAACCAGCAAAAACATCTGGATTAACCTTCGAAAAACCCGAGCAGGAGCCGATCACACGCAGCGAAGCAGCCGAACAGGAGCCGAATCACACATAGCTGAAGCAGCTGAGATGCAGAGGAGGCAATGAATAAATTAGCAAAACCGTTTGTATGAATCTGTGAAAAGGAAACGCTGTTTGCAAAGAAACTACTGAGCGAAAATGTCTGAAATTTACACAGGAGGTCCAGGGAATGATAATAAAGAGGGCTGTTACAGAAAAAATAAGTAAACTTAAAATTTTTTTAAAAAACATCAGACTTTTAAAAAAAAAAAAATTCAGAAAAATGCTTAAAGTATCCTAAAAAATCTATAAATAAAGAGACTTTTTGCTGCAGAATTTTATAATGAATGGTTTACTTTATTAGATATTGAATTAAAACGGGAATATTTTTAACATTGAAGCCTATGGGATTCTCCTGAATAAATTTGCCGAATTAAACCACCGAATGGCAGGGCATTTCGGGAACCTTTCACTGCTGGTTTGTGTTCTCTGAATAGCCGAAGCAGTGCTTTTTCATGGGGATTTCACTGCCCTCGAACAGGCACCGTATGTTCAGGCAATTCGCCAGGATTTGGCGAATTGCCTGCTCTCTGGATAGCCGAATGGCCAGGAAAGGCAACCGAACGCTGATTTTCAGCGTTCGGTTACCTTTCTCAAGCAATTCGGATCTCTTTGGATAACCCTGTTTGATTTGCCTAATAACATCTTTCTACCATATTATCAAGAAGACTGGATAAACATCCTGCATTAAAGGACAATTTATACTAAAGATAGTGGGGGGGAGGTTTGATTACTAAATAACTCACATTCTTTCCAACACTGCCCTCCCTCGTGCTTCACCAGGCGTTACATACAGGGTTATCCAAAGAGATCCGAATTGCTTGAGAAAGGTAACCGAACGCTGAAAATCAGCGTTCGGTTACCTTTCCTGGCCATTCGGCTATCCAGAGAGCAGGCAATTCGCCAAATCCTAGCGAATTGCCTGAACATACGGTGCCTGTTCGGTGCCTGTTCGAGGGCAGTGAAATCCCCATGAAAAAGCACTGCTTCGGCTATTCAGAGAACACAAACCAGCAGTGAAAGGTTCCCCTAATGCCCTGCCATTCGGTGGTTTAATTCGGCAAGTTAATTCAGGAGAATCCCATAGACTTCAATGTTAAAAATATTCCCGTTTTAATTCAATATCTAATAAACCGTTCATTATAAAATTCTGCAGTAAAGAGTCTCTTTATTTATAGATTTTTTAGGATACTTTAAGCATTTATCTGATTGATTTTTTTCTAACCCTTTCGCTGCTGAGGCATTTCCCGCCTGTGTGCTGAGGTCATTTTTACCAGTTTCGCTCATCATGTTTAACTGCGTTTTGAAGCCTTATTTTATTATATGACCCAGACATATTATATATCGTTCTTTCCGGCAGACACGGAAGATTCATAATATGTCATTATTATATGTATACGTTATGTCCTGTCTGTATATTATAACAAAATATGCAATAAAATTTGAATTTTCAAAAATTTACAACGTGTAAAGTGTTTTTTTCACATTTTAACATGCGATCGTTTGTGGTTATATTTTGTATGGGGTGCGCTTGTTAAAAAAATTAGAAATGGGGTCTCGTTACATTTTTTTTGGGGGAAAATTTTGCTATTTTTAACAAACGCACCCCATACAAAAATAGTTAGTGCAGCATCATTGTTCACATTATAAATTAAATGGGAACAATATTGCTGCATTAACAAAACAAATAAAAACTTGTTTATTTTTTTTATTATTTTTTTTATTATTATTTTAAATTTTTATTTTTAAAAAAAAACTTTTTTCACAGTCATGTTTGATATCGTTGGAAAGGCCATGCTCTGGCCGATCCAACGATATCAAACGTTAACCACTAGCTGCCACAGATCAGGAGATAGGGGGTTCATTGGAACCCCCTTTCTCCACCATTGGTGGCAGCTAGGGGTTAACTCCAGGACTAGCGTCATCGTGCTATGCACGATGATGCCAGTCCTCAGGGGGAGTTCCCGGAGGCTTGGCCGACATCCAAGATGTTGGCCAGCTCCGGGAAAGGATCACGAACCGGCGCTTTTCGGCGCCGATTCGTGATCCGGCCCCCATGGGGTTAATACCAGGTACCATTTGGAAGGGCAGGCTGTGCCCTTTGAAACGGTGCCTGGCATTAAGCTCAGAACCCCCGCGATCGGGAGGGAGAGAGGTCCGAAGGACCTCCCCCCCCTCCCTTTCAGGCGCCTCCTCCGCACATGCGGGGGGGCGCCTGAAATAGATGTCATCGCGATGACATCTATTGTGCCCGCGGCAGTCCCGGATTGATGGGCTGACATCCAAGATGTCAGCCCGCACCGGGGGCACAGCGATCGGCGGAATCCGGCCGATCGCAGGCTGCTTCGGGAGGACGCGCTCAGCACGTCTTCCGCAGCCAACCCTTCCTGCGGCAGGATGCGCTGAGCGCGTCCTCCGCAGCAAAGTGGTTAAAAGTCCGATTTTTTTTTCAGTTTACTTATTTTTTTGTAACAGCCCTTTTTATTATCATTCCCTGGACCTCATATGTAAATTTCAGACATTTTCGCATAGTAGTTTCTTTGCAAACAGCGTTTCAATTTCACATTCATACAAACGGTTTTGCTAATTTATTCACCTCCCTCGTCTGCGGTGTCGGCTGCTTCGGCTGTGTGTGATCGGCTCCTGTTCGGCTGCTTCGCTGCGTGTGATCGGCTCCTGCTCGGGCTTTTCGACGGGTTTATCTAGATGTTTTTGAGGATTTTCGGCGTGCATTCGGTGGGTTTTGCGGTTAGTTTTCGTCGGGTTTGTGGCAGCTTTTCCCTGCAATTCGGGGACCCTGTGGTGTTTGCTGAATACACCGCAGGGTCACCGAAATGGGATCGGCAAAAGGAACCGAATTGAAGAGAACAAAAAGTCACCGAACGTGCAGTGACTTTTCGAATCTCTTTGGATAACCCTGATAGTGTGGCTTCCTCTCAAGCCACAGGTGTCATGTGGCCGGTGGGAGGCTGGATACAATGGAGAACAACCAGTCAATCCATTCGTCCTCAATGCAAGGGTAATAAGAGGCATTGGGTGCAGTTGAGTACCATAAAGCCATGATCCCTGAGTAAGTTGAGATCCGTTCTTTCTGATCTCAGCTTCTAGGTGGGGTTAAACCTTGTTGAATTAAATGAGTGGTTACACTACCTAGCCTAGCCACTTATTTTTTTCCTGTGGCTAGAGTGTCCCTTTAATATCCATTTCACAAACCAGCATGTGGATTATTAGAGCACTCTCTAGAATACATACATTTATACATGAACTGTAACTCATTCAATCACCGCAATGTGAGCTTTTTCACAAGCAAATACATAATAAGGTGTATCTTAGCAGATTGGTTAAAGTGTCATTGTATGGCATTTAAACATGGACATGACCTAAATACGGACTAAAGGACAAGGCAGGCTGAGCACAAAACGTGCACATCCCGTAGTTTCATCTTTGAAAATAAGGAAGTGATGACCTTATATAGACAGTGGGAACGTTTGTATGAATGTGTTTGGGGTAAATATGTTTGCATCACCTTGATGAAATTCGATTCAATGTGTCTCGGAAGAAGTATATGGTAATAGGCAACAGTAGATGTGAATGTGATTAGGATTTTCAATAATATGAATTGTGAATTGCTTTTCTCCCTGTTTCCCTGCAATGTATCCTAAATACAGCTTGGAAAGCTCTTATGACAATATTTTCATTTCTAAAATACAACCAATAACATTTCTTATTAAACGCCATTAACTTCTGATATTACACTTCTACTAATTTCCACTTCCCATTCCAAAACACACTATGGGGACATGGGCATCAGGCATCGATATTCAGTTCAAAAAGTTAATGCACTTGTAGCGCTCACTCCCGGAGGAGCCGCTGAAATTGAACCTCGGGTCAGTCTCCCCGCACTAGGGAATAAATATACTCCAGCACCATCGTGGATTTTATAAATGATATAGTTTACTAGAATAAATGGCATATAATGAATAACACGGTATACGTAGATATATTTACAGTACTTCGTAATGCGGGAAACGCGCAGCGGAAAAGAAATACAAGGCTTCGTAATTCGAGAAACGCACAGCGGAAAAGAAATACAAGGCTTCGTAATTCGAGAAACGCACAGCGGAAAAGAAATACAAGGCTTCGTAATTCGAGAAACGCACAGCGGAAAAGAAATCCAAGGCTTCGTAATTCGAGAAACGCACAGCGGAAAAGAAATACAAGGCTTCGTAATTCGAGAAACGCACAGCGGAAAAGAAATACAAGGCTTCGTAATTCGAGAAACGCACAGCGGAAAAGAAATCCAAGGCTTCGTAATTCGAGAAATGCGCAGCGGAAAAAAAAAAGGAAAAATATATCTTTAACCACCTTTTGTGGTTGGGGACAATGTTCCCTCTAATTTTTGGGGGCCGTGAGCGCACCAGATTTTTCATGAGCAACAATATTTTCGTCATGAGCGCTTATTGACTATGGTAACCAATAGTTGGTTTTTTAAAAGTAGCGCAGCTAAACCACTGAGATTTTTCCCTGCTTTTTTAGACCGCTAAACCAGATTTCCCTGCTTTTTTTAGACAGCTAAACCAGAGATTTCCCTGCTTTTTTAGACAGCTAAACCAGAGATTTCCCTGCTTTTTTAGACAGCTAAACCAGATTTCCCTGCTTTTTTAGACAGCTAAACCAGAGATTTCCCTGCTTTTTTAGACAGCTAAACCATTGAGATTTTTCCCTGCTTTTTTAGACAGCTAAACCACTGAGATTTTCCCTGCTTTTTTAGACAGCTAAACCAGATTTCCCTGCTTTTTTAGACAGCTAAACCAGAGATTTCCCTGCTTTTTTAGACAGCTAAACCACTGAGATTTTTCCCTGCTTTTTTAGACAGCTAAACCAGATTTCCCTGCTTTTTTAGACAGCTAAACCAGAGATTTCCCTGCTTTTTTAGACAGCTAAACCACTGAGATTTTTCCCTGCTTTTTTAGACAGCTAAACCAGATTTCCCTGCTTTTTTAGACAGCTAAACCAGAGATTTCCCTGCTTTTTTAGACAGCTAAACCACTGAGATTTTTCCCTGCTTTTTTAGACAGCTAAACCAGATTTCCCTGCTTTTTTAGACAGCTAAACCACTGAGATTTTTCCCTGCTTTTTTAGACAGCTAAACCACTGAGATTTTCCCTGCTTTTTTAGACAGCTAAGCCAGAGATTTCCCTGCAGCGTTAGAGAAGCACAGCCGCGGTGAGATGCTGACAGCGCGGGAGAACGGGCGCGCGCAGAGTATTTATGCTCTGCCCCCTGTATGTGCGTTCCGGCGTGACGTCATCATCGCGCCGGAACGCGGGTACGTGTTCAGCTGCGCAACGAAGAGCTCCCCCGGAACTTCCCCGTCGCGCAGCGCCTACAGCCTGTAAGTTACAGGCGCCAGACAGAGCGCTCTGTAACTTACAGCCTGAGCAGGACGTTCCGGCGCCCCCTTTCTACGCGGGTCGGCCACCCCTGGTATAGAGCCTCGCGGGTTGGCCACCCCTGCACTAATTTGTGCGCGCATAAATACACGTTGTGCGCACTGTCATTGCATTCCGTGCGCGCGCGCACATTAGAGGGAACACTGGTTGGGGAGTGAGTCCCGTACAGGTTATGTCCCAAGAATGTAGGCGTGTGTGTGTGATGGTACCCGGGTACAATATTCAACTGGCCAGTGAGTTATTTATGAGGTATCTTCGACTAGTCAAGTTGGGGCCCTGTGGGTTTTGAAACAAACAGCAGCGTGCTTTCTATTTTCACAACGGCCTGGAAGGCCTCTCACCCATCCGCCCGATACTTGGTGCTCTGCTCGACCCAGGACGTCTCTCCGCTCGATTTTTGACTGGGATTTTATGGGTTACCGGATCCGCTGTCTTGCTTTTCTGTAGCTGCTGCAAGATGTCCCGCTCACCGCCTGCACTCCCTGTCCGATCGATCTGCGGTGCTCCTAACTCGGGGTCCTCTCGCTCACTTGGTATCAGCGTGGGTTATTCTGGTGAAGCACTGGGTCTTCCTCTTATGAGGCGGAATAACCCGGTCTTTCGCTCTGTCAGGCGCACCTGCGCTCCGGCCTGGTCAATATCACGTTCTGCTGCCCTGCGTCTTGCTCCTCTCACTCCCTTGCGCGCTCTGCCAGCTCTCTCCACGAGGCTCAGGTTGTCAGCCGCTGTGTCCCACCCACTTCCTGTGTCCGCTCTCAAAGCATGCCGGGAAATGTAGTCCCAATGTTCAGTGTCTCACATCGCACTTGTCTCCCTCCGGTGGCCAAAAACAAGTACTACACGGCAGGGGATTTAAAACCAGCGCTACACACTTCTTTTATAATGGTGCCGAGGAATAACCCAAATGTATCATAATTGTCAAGCAAAATAGGATAAATGAATACATTTT